>CM024808.1:16103761-19068761 GCA_014281875.1 Nibea albiflora | reverse complement strand
TAGCATCAATATAACTCAAAGATAAACACCGCAACAACTCAAGAACTCACCACTAGCCTTATTTTAGTGTTAGAATGAGGTGAACTGTCACGAAAATGAAGATTTCTCACTAAAATAAATTAGAGCTGGTTGTTGGATCCGATACACGTCGGATTAAACTCTGACTCTAAACAGTTCACCGTCTGTCGTGTGAGCGCGAGAGAGTATTTTAGGATTCAGTTTTCTTGGCCGTTACCGGAGTAACTAACCATTTTTCCAGCACAGCTACATTCGGATAAAGAAAAAGAGACAGGTTATATACGTGATGCAAAGCAGCTGACCTGTGCTGACCTGTGCAAGCCGGCCAAACGAATCATCATCTGTCTGCCTCTTATTACTGTTATTAACCGTTAATGGTAGAACTGTTGTACAAACGCTGTGATTAACCTTCAGCACTCAGCCGGTGGCCCTTGTGCCTACGGCTGCCTCTTGTGTGATATAGATTCTTTATCATACAGACTTGAAGAGCTGTTCAAGGTTGGCTAGTGTCACATAGGAACATATTCGAGCACACGGGTGAGGTTTTGCTTCTGGCGCTACATCAGAGTTCTGTTAAAATTAGAAGCAATGAGTGTCGACGTGTTGACGTAAACAGACTTAGTCAGCTCTAAGTGTGTTTTATTATGATCGTTGTTCATCCTGCTGATGATGTGACTGATGTTTTCTTTATGCTTGTTTGTTTTTTTCTCATAAGTGCCTCTGTGACAGCCCAGAATGACTGTTGAAACATTTGGACCTCTCTACTGATTTCTACACTCGTCATCCAGAGAAGCTCCGAGCCGGTCGAGGCGTCGCTGGAAAAACAAAGTCTATCTTCTCGCTCCCCTTCATAGTACTGTTCTAAGTTCTTACCTGTGCGTGTCTTAAACTAAAAATCTATGCAGAGTTGAATTTACTGAGGAGAGAATAACTGCTGTAACGTGTTTGGTTTTTTTTCTTTCTCTCGTTTTGTTTTTGCAAAAAAGCAGTCTACTGGTTTTGTTTTGTTTTGGTTTTATGGAAAGTGGAGGTTGATTTAGTGAATTTGCATGTTTTTAGCCCATTATGCTTTAAAAAAAACAACAACATGTGACTGTCAAAAACTGCAGTTCCTCAAACGTCCACTTGAGGCTGGCTCCAGAAGTGAGTCAGTCTCCATAAGTCCCCATGTTAAAGCAGAAATAAACATGTTTACAGCCTGGTACAAAAAACAGTTTTGGTCTCTGTAGCTAATTTCCCCGTTCATGACAACTGTACTGAGGGTGAATTTATATACAACTCACCTGTTCACATTATATTAAGGCTTAAAGTTATGCAGGATTAAGAGCGTGGACGCTTTGATTGACAGGTGGGTGCGTTACAGATGGCATGTGGGATGAGATACAACGTCCATATTTAAACTGTCTGTGCTTGGATAATGGGCTTAAACATGTACACTTGTTAAAGTTAACGCCTGCACTGTACATCAGCTGCTACATCAACACACACCATTTGCTTCGTCTCATTTTCGTGGTTTCAATACACTTTAATTTGCTGCGTTATGTTGAAGTAAAAATCTGAAATGTTGACTTTAATTAAATGTATTTTGTCAACAGCTTCCACGTAATCGTATTAAGTTATTTAAACTCAAAAATGTTGTAACCTTTTGACAAAATAATTAATTAATTAAGCCGACATTTCATTTTTTGGAGTGTGCTAACAAGCTAATGATTAACTAATCTACAACTTGTAACCAACAGGCTGATAAAAGTTTTGAATCCTTGAACCTTCAAAATTTATTGGTATATTTTTATTTTTTATTGTTTTGTCAGGTTTGTTTGTTGGATGTATGATGAAGAGTTTGGTGGCTGCACGAGAAAACAGCAGGTGTCATTGCTTTGAATAAAAAATAAGTTTATTAACCTCCCCTGAAGCTTGCGGAGGAGTAAAAGATGTCTTTTGCATTCCGACCTGTGAGCTGAGCGAGAATGTGGATTTACATCTCTGTCATTTAGGCGAGGGTTTGAATTGTTGCTGATTAAACATCAAGGATCGAAAAGAGGATTCGCACTCTGTGCACACACACACACACACACTCACAATCAATCTTATTCTCTGAAGCCACCGGGCTGCGATGAACCTTTGCGGTCGTCATCAGGCTGCGTCACGTTCACGTAAACCGATGGTAAAGCAGCTCGTGTTCCTGCTGCAGATCTAATGTCTGTCTCTAAAGTCACGGTCTTCGATGTATCTGCACAACGCTCTTTTCTTTGTTTACTTTGCATTGTAAATTTGTCACCGTGGGGTCGTCGGTGTGAGGGGGGGCGGGGGTCTATTCGCCTACACTGTAACTGTGTCCACGTTGTTTCATGTCGTGTCATCTAACATTAACAACCAAAATGAAATGATAGTAAATGAAGGATGTTTCTGAGACTTTATTTGGGGGGGAAAAAAAGGCTAGATTATATTTTATTATTAACTTTTTTAAAAGTCTACATTTTGTACCTGATGTGTAATTATGTAATTTAAGTACAGATTACTGTGTAAGGTCAGATTAATACATACTGTAAGTGGGGTTGACACAAAACACAAAGGTCCCTGTACTGGACTGTCTATAATGTCTGCTTAATGTACTGCAAGTTTTACGGATTGCAAATTAAACACAGCTTTTCTCACAAATGGATTCAGAGTTGGCTGTGTGATGTACGAGCCCCTGTGTGTGTGTGTGTGTGTGTGTGTGTGTGTCTCATCATTCTTATCTCCGCCTCAGCGATTGCTATTTTTAAGGATTCAAGGCAGGTCTGACTTCTGAGTGTGCCCGGATAAAGGCGAGCAACTTATCAGCTAGAATAGCAGCACTCCAGGAGCTCTAATGAAGGCTTGTTTCTCTGAAAAACAGCGAAGTGAGGTCTGATTACAGAGACATTTCATGGATTCACGGAGTGCAGAATTTGTCCTCGTGCAGCCGAGGTGTTTTTAAATGTGTGATGTGCAAGAAAGGGAAATGTCAAGGACGCTTCACTGCTTTTTGGAGATGGATTTAAATTTTACATCCATCAAATACTACCAGCAGCAGTTAAAGAAGTAGAAGTGGGTATCTTTGTGACCTAGCGCCCGTTAGCAAGATCAAGCACGGTCAACAACAGCAGCGAGGTAATATTACTGACTAGTCCAACAGCAGTCTGTCTTTCAGCCTTTTATTTCACCAACCACTAAAAGTCAGTCCCAGATTTACTGTCCTGAAAGGCTGCTTAGCCCGGTTACATTGCCCACTTGCCCAGCTCCTGTTCTGGCACGACACCGACTTCATTCGCCATATGCATTCATCTTCCTGAGGTCTGTAAACCTCCTCTTCTAAAGAAACAAAGAAACAAAGTAGGTACTCACATAGAAGGAGTGTGTCTTAGTGTTTGGTGCATTAAAAATATGAAAACAAGCTGTACAGGTTAGTGCAGAACTATGCAAAGTACCCAGAAGCTGTTGTACAAAAGTTTACAGAGTGCAGGAACATGTGTAATATTTGCATAAGCAGTTTTATGTGTCTTCTCGTACTTTCCAGAGGCTGAAGTGTTGGCAGTGAATCAGTCGTACAAGTCAAACTCTCCACCATCGTGGAGAAGCTGTCCTGAGGCGAGATGTTAAAATGTTGAACATTTACATAAAGATAAATTATTCATGATGTTTTTCTGTCTCTCACAATCATTGGCATCAACTGGATTATGTTTTACCGTACACCGACAAACATCTTCACGCCTTTACTAATTCTGTTATTACTTTTATTGCTTTAACTTCTCCAGAGCTCACGAAGCATTTACCTTTATAGTGTGATAACACGTTACAAGTAAGGGATATATACTGACCTGTAGGTTGGTGACAACATAAGTGAAGTGCTGCAGATAATCAGCCTATTAGCTCCTGCACAGAATACATATTGACCTATTGGTCCACTATACCATTAAGCCTCTACGAGGCAGAAACACTTTAATGCATGCATGTATGCACTTCTAATTTGCTTGGTTGTTTGTAAAGAGGGGTGTTTTAGAAGGCCGTACTTTTAATATGCAAACAAGTGCAATCAGATGATCTGCTTCAGAGAGAAGACCTGCTGTGCAGGTATCAGGTTTGCGCTATAATTGCCTGTTTAATGCAGATGTTGCTCCAGCACGGCCCAATGTTTGTGTCGGTTCTAAAAGTGAAGTTTGTAGCGCTGATCCTGCATCAGGAGCAGGAAAGACTCACAGCAGGACGAGTGGAAGAAGCGCAGAATAAAAGGCGCTTTTACTGTCAAACATCCAGAAGCTCACAGAGAGGAGGTGTGCTGCCGGAGCGATGTGTATTAATCACCACACTGAAGCTCTGATGCTTTCTTTGATGGCAGCAGACATTTTCTCTCTTTATCACCAGCACACACACACACACACACACAGAATACAAATATGAAAGAGAGAGGTTTGTTTGAATGTGGGCTGGTTGGACAAGAGACATACCAATCTAATATGACTTTGAAGCATGTTTCATCTGCTAATTCACATTTTTTGGTGTTGCAGCCGTTTGTCGCTGCTTCGTGATAGGCGGCTGGACTCCAGCTCCACGTGTGAGCGGAGGATATTTGCATATTGTTAACAGCACAAATTGAATGCATCACATGGCTCATTGTTATAGTTTTAATCAGCCTGACCGTGGCTGAGGCGGCACGCTGGCGTGATGTATGGAATCATAACTTTAATATCAGCGTCCTCACGTGTTCACCTCGTTAAGCGAGTCACGTGTGATTTTAGTTTACTGTACAGAGGCCAAATGAAATGCTTTGACCCCGCGTCAGCCTTCCTCGTCCTTTTTTCATCAGACACAATGAACACGTCGGCCTTCAGAGACACAAAAATATTCATGGTCTCCTCAACAGGGAAATTGGAAACGTGAAGTGGAAGTGTGATGAGTAATGTGTGTTTGTATATGCTGTAAATAACAATTATTCAGGAAATATGCTGAGTTAAATGAGACGAGTGATACCACACACAGTCTGTATGCTAAATATGAAGCTACAGCTAACAGCAGGTTAGCCTAGCTTACAAAAACTGACATGTAAAAAACAAATCTGCGATGTCCCGTGGGAAACTGTAGAAGCCAGTTTAGCTTAGCAGCTCTCACCCTAGCCCTAACCTGGTCACAATACCTGCTTGCCCAGCTCCGGTTCTGGCATGACATTGGCTCTGTTCTCCGGCCCTGTGCCTGAAAACCTCCTCTTCTTCTAACACCAACACTCCCCCAGTGCTCTGAGTCTGAGCTCACTTTCTGGGCATCCCGGCTAACAAACTGAGCTAGCATGAGCTAACAGCAGCTACAGCTGGCAGCGGTTTACTTCACTGTCCTTCAGGAAACTCTGTAAATCACAGAGAGTTGAGGCGGAGTACGAATGACACCATTCACCCGATTACAGGTCAGTGTGACATCAACAGGATTTAAAATCTGTTAGTTTGTGAGAGAAAAGTCACAAAATGTTGTTGATCTTTGAATCTGATCAAATGATTTTGTCTACGATAGAAGAGATAACCGATTGTCTAGCCCATCATTTACTTTTTAACATCCACAGACTATTTGCAAGGCTAAGCGACCTGGTGTGACATCAATTTCCTAATACACAGACACGCATTGTGCTATGAATACAGCCAGCATGATCCAGACGAAGTGTCTATTGGTCCCAGCCAAAGGACCAAACTCATTACAGTGATGGTAATTGCTGTCTTTGCTCATGCAGAGATTGGTGCGATGGCTGATGGTGTTTTGTCATGCTGAAGCCATTACTGCTGATGCCGCTTTGTCCCTACGGCCAAGGCGTGTTATCATTCAAAATGGGGACGAGGAAAAGCAGGTATCTATTTGTGTTTCATATTACAGCCCCTTAAATTGTGGCATAAAGGGAAAACAATCTCTCAAAAGGCCATAATGTTTACGTTATGACATGAGGATTAATTTCTCTGCTTTATTTTGCTTCATCATTTCGGTTCAATAGTGAGTGACGGGAAACATTGTGTTGCACTAACGTTTGTAAAGTTGTTTGTTGATCATCTGTGGTGGGCTTAAATGGGTTTCCTGTAAATTACATTTGGAATTAAAACTGGCAAACCGATATAGAAATTTCTGGGTTTATGAAGCAGATTGACGTAAGCTTGCCGCTCTCACAACTGTTTCATGCTGGCATTTAAAAGCAGCAGCTGATGAAAATTAAAACATAGCGGTGCCAAGAAAGTCATTTCCTGAAACCTTTATGGTGGAAATAAAATTTGTGTTGGCAAAGTGAGGGTAATGTATCACAAACAAAAGTATTATTTCATGTCCACAAGAACCAAACCTCATGAAATACTCTGAAAAGAGATAATTATAGTAATTTGAATATGGTGTAGAAGTATAAATAGGAATATATAGCATCAATGTAAATGCACTGTATACCGAACCAAGACCTGGTGAAATCCTGCAACCGCCAGCTTGAAAGACTTTCCAAGGCTACACAGACCACTACCTGGTCCACCTATAACTCACACCACCAACCCAAAGGCTCGCGTATAATAAACACCTCAAACCCAACAACAACACCTCCAACTCCTCCACAATTGATGAGTGCAATACTTTCAGATTTTCAAGGTGTCCCCCAGGGCTCCTTACTTGGTCCTCTCCTGTTCGTTCTCTATATGCTCGCCTTGGCTGTCACGGTCTTCACTTCCACTGCTACATCGATGACAGCCAGCTCTACATCTCTACAAAATCCACGACTATTCCAACTCATTCGGCCCCGACCAGCTGCCTCACTGAAATGAAACCTTAGATTCAAGCCAAGCTGCTGAACTGTCATCAGACATGATCATCTTTGTTTCAACATCCCATCTCTAGTCGACATTTGCAACACATTTCAGTCAAACTTGGATTCATCCTGTGTCTCAGCTTGCAAATGAACATATTTCTAGCCATTCTGTTTCATGCGTTATAAGACTTGCATGCACCTCAAAGATATTCTCAGCTCAAAAACTGATTTCTTGCCATTACCGAGGAGTAGACAGTCTGTCAGTCAAAGAAGATGCTTTGATTCTGAGTGAAGCTACAAATTTGTAAATTTATAAAGAAGAGAATTGCGGGGAGATCAAAGGTAAGCATCACTCCTTAATTAGATATCTGCCCCTATCCTCTCATGTCCTAAATCATCTATCAGCGCATGATGTTGAGTACTGTGAGTTGGAGCCAGAGAACACGTTTTTGAACAACTCCCTGACTTTCTTTTTGTTTTTTAAGCTTGTAGACTTCTTCTAATTATAATGTTGTTATTCCTTAGGCGCCTAGGGCGAATATAAGACTTGAAAGTACATTACCTGCTGCTGTCTTGGCTTATTAATTCCCTCAACTACTGGATGTGCAGCCAGCTGATATCTAGTCTAATGTTGGAGACAGCTAAACCTCACTGCTCCACAGACATTTGCTTAGGCATTTTAAATCGTGGTTTCATATAAATGTACTAACCCAGCCATTTACCCATTTTGAACAACTTTTATCATTAAATAGGTAACATTTGAAGATGTTAAAGGAGTCTTGGTATAATATTAAGTTTATGTAAGACAATCTGAAATTCATGTAATTGGTTTGTTAACTTCAAAACAGCAGGTATATTTTGGGGGGGGTTAGTTATAAAGAGCGCTGCATCATCAGCATATAATATAGCATCATCAGCATATAATATACCATCATCAGCATATAATATAGCATCATCAGCATATAATAGGGGCTCGGTGACTGTTGCAAACAACAACAACAGCAGTGGAGATGGTGGGCACCGCTGCCTGGTTCCCCTGCCCAAGGAGAAGTAGGAGGTCATTAATCCCAACAGCAGCCAGCAGTCCGTTATATAACAAACTTAACCCAATTACTGAAAGCAGCTTCAAGCCCAAAAGTGTTTAGACTGGAAACTGGAAGTGCCATTTGACTGTGTCGAATGTCGATCATTTTTGATGACAGAATAATTAAATTACATTTAACCTGGAGTCCAAGCATTCATCCACACAGTTTGTAGGGAGAGATTAGTTTTCTATGTTTCGAAACAACTATCTAACTCAAAAGGAGCCTCGGATAATTTATCCATCCATCAACGTTTTTGTCAGTATAGCCTCTGCTGTTTGTGGTTGTGTTCCACAGAAAAGTATTTTTAGCAATGGATTTGTAGGGCTGTCTGCCAATTTCCAACCTGCTAAAATAAAGATATCTCCCTCCGCCAGACTAAAAAGACACAAAATGGCTATTATTAGTCATTATGTTTGCATCTCTCTGTAATTGTTTTGCATCTCTTCGTGGTCATGTGGGTTGTGTCTTGTGCCTCGTTATCATGTTGCCTCTTTGTGGTCATTCTGCAGTTGTTTGCGCTGCCTGTCTTTGTAGTTTTACTGGGGCTTCACAACTTCTCTTTGTAGTTGCTCTGCATCTCTTTGTGGTGGTTTTGCAGTTGTTTGCTCTGCCTGTCTGTAGTTTTCCTGCGGCTCTTTGTTTTGCATCTCTTTGTAGTCTTTGCGATCATTCCGTCCCTCTTCGTACTTATTCGTGCCATGTTTTGCTTCTTATTTTGTGTCTCTTTGTGGTTGTTTGTCATCTTTTTGGAGTTGTTGACTTTAATTTTTCCAATTACATATATCTAGTTCAAAGTTAAAGTGCATTTCAGAGACATTTCTTGACTTGCTGCTTTTTATATTACGGACACAACATTTACCGTTTCCTGGAGAAAATAAAGAACAAAGAGCTTGCAGCTCTGAAAGCTAAAAAGCTCTTTTCACAGTAAGATTTCTGTAAACCCTCCATTTATATTAACGACATTATGTGCCATGAAAGATTTTATTCCAAGGAAAGTTGAGCTTCACCGCGGGGGATTATAAAAATATTGCATCCCGCCACACAGTCTGATGATAAATGTGAAAGCTGAAATTTAGATTTTTGAGTTTTAACATTTTTCAACTTGAAAATCTGAACACTTCTGTCAGTATCAGAGTACACACACATATATATATATATATATATATATATATATATATATATATATATATATATTATATATATATTTTATATATATATTTTATATATATATATTTTATAAATATATATATATTTATATTATATATTCTGCAGCAATTTCTTCCAGATGTGTACAAGTTAATATTTGTATAACACTAGACTGTGTCTTACAGCTGCATTGTTAAATTAGTAATGTTTCCATATAGAGCAGACTGATTTATGTAGAGACCAGCAAGAACTTGGCAACAATGGCATGAAAAACTTCCTTTAAGAGACAGAAACCTTGAGCAGAACTGAGCTCATGAGCTTAGAAAGGGAAAGAGAGACAAAGATGTACAGCAGCAGCAATGATAATAAATAATAAATCAATGTAAACAGATTTGTAGTGGATGTCAAGCAGGAATCTGTAAGAACCTGCAAGATGATGAAGCAGAAAAACTTTCCAAAACTGTGCAGACCACATAAGATACGACGTTAATGATCCCACACTGGGGAAATTCGCTTGTCACAGCAGCACGGACACACGGGGCTGATAAGAAATTACTCAAATAAGAAATATATAGAAAAAGTAATTTTGAAAAAAGTCATTAAGTCATGCTGTGGTAGTGCTCGGTTGTTGAAGGAGCTGAAGGAGGCCCAGACAGTCTCATGCGGGGAGTGAGAGGAGATGTTCATCATGTCCCACTTCCTATGAGACTAAGTTGTCAGTCCAGGGCAGGCCTCTTTCTGTGTTCCCGCATCGTCCACATTTCCCTCTGCTGTATGCAAACACCTGTCATTGTATCATTATCTGGTGCACATCAAGTGTGAATGCACACAGCTGCAAAACAGAAATCAGACGGTGGCAAACACAGCACAAATCATTAAAACTAACCCAGTTGCAGTTTTCCTAATCTGGTCCTCTCATCGAAGATAATCCCTCACCATGATTGAGACTAAATAATTGGCTTGCCGCTGCATAATTTTGGCTTAGGGGTGTTTGTCTTTATGATTAAGAGACTGTGAATGTCACGTAATCCTGCTTTTCTCTTTTTTTTCAAGATAATGGGTAATAATTAGATTCCTGCCACCTGACATTTGGATACACGGTAGTGCTGAGTCACTCCGCTGTGAAAAGCTGACGAACATGACACAGCGCTACTTTCACCATCTCAAGTTTTTAAAAAAAACAATAACTTGTCAACATATTTTTATGCTTGAAATGTTTTCCACTTTATACATGACCTTGCCCGGCACTGAGCAGAAACATTCTGGTTGAATTCAGCACTTTTATTGACACTTGTCTTGAAAATGTTTGCAATAAAAGTTAGAAAGGCAATTTAGATTTTTTTGTCTGCTGTGCATGCTTTATTTAGATGGTGACAGCTGGAGACAGACACGGGCCTGGGCTGGAATCAAGCCTGGAATCTCGGACAAAAAAGAGTTATTTACGCTACATTTACAGAACTTTTGGTGCTTTGAAGAACCTTTTATGTCCAATAACCATTTGTTTCCTCTTAAAGGGTCTTTGGTTTGCTCTTCAGTGACCCTTTGTAACAGTGTTACCTGTTTTTGGGTTGGTTGTTGTTGTGCCATTCGAAATGTTAAAAATAAAAATACTTTTTAGAGAGAGAAATTAGTAATGTGAGTGTAATTTATTAGTTTAGTAATTTACTCAATGATGTGTTTAAAATTAAAGGACCAGTGTGAAGAATTTAGTCTCACATAGCGGCTGCCCCGCCTCTCATTCCTAATATGAAAGAGAAATTACAGCGGCCACAAAATGCCAAAAGAAGTAAAAGATCATAGAGACACTTTTTATTTCTCGGTGGACTAATGTAGAAAAATTCAACATGAACTTTTAAATGTTTTATTCAGACGGTTACATACTGTACTTTTCTTTTTCCTTTTGAAGGTTCTTTGGAGTACTGATTACTGTGTGACAATGCCACTCTGTTTCGATTAAAAAAACAACAACACAAAGGGACAGTTTGAACAGCTTCGTTCAGGCTTTTGTTTTGGCATGAAAGAGAAACGCCAAAAAATGGTCAGAAATGTTCAACATGGACCTTGAAAGGTGCAGTGTGTAAGATATGGGGCCTTTATTTCCAGAATAATGCAGACATGGAATATGATATGTTTTCATGCATGTATGATTAACTGAAAATAAGAATCTTTTTATTTTTGTTACTTAAAAATTCTCCTTTTATATCTACATTGGGAGCGGATCCTCTTTCATGAAGACTGTGTTTCTACGGTAGCCCAGAACAGACAAACTAAATACTGACTCTAGACCGGGCCCTTTAAATGTTGTTCCTCCTTTTACACTAGCAAGGTGAGGGTGATGTGAGGAGATTACAATAAGGTGATTACGCCACTAAATGCAACTAAATTCTACATACTGGACCTTTAAATATTACAAAAACTACAAATGATTACATATTGCACCTTGGGGTTGTTGTTGTTCCACATTCTGGATCATCTGAAGAGGTTTCACTGCGGAGCCTGGGAGGCCCGTCAAGAAGGCATTACAGTTGTGTGGTCCTGAAATGTCAACAGTTTGTGTCAGGAGTTGAGTGGCGTGTTGTGTTAAATAAGGTCTGATTTTTCTGATGTTTTAAAGTGCATAACCGTGCAACTGAGGCAACATGATTGGATTTGAGGGATTCAGCTGGAGGTGATGTGCCTTCATCCATGTGAAGATGTCTGAGAGGCAATCAGAGACCTGTACGGAGATCAAAGTGTCCTCAGGAGGAAATGATAGATACAGATTCATCTGCATAGCAGTGATAGGAAAAGCTATGTGAGCGGATAATCGGACCCAAGGACGTGGTATAGATAGTAAATAGAAGGGGCCCCAGCATTGAGCCCTGGGGAACCCCACTGGTGAGGTGATACGAAGTGGACAACTGTCCAAGCCAGGATACGCTGAATATGTGCCCTGTCAGTTAAGATTCAAACCAGGAAAGAGCCAAGCCAGAGAGAGGAGGATGTGATGATTAACTGTGTCAAAGGCAGCTGATAAGTCAAGTAGAACGAGGACAGAGGACTGCGCTGCTACTCTTGCAGCTTTTAAGGTTTCTGTCACAGACAACAGAGCAGTTTCAGTCGAGTGACCGCTCTTGAAACCGTATTGATTGGAGGAATTCTGAGAGTTGCTTAGCGACCGCCCGTTCAATAGTTTTGGATAAAAAAGGAAGAAGTGAGACAGGACGATCGTTCTCGACCGGAGCAGGGTTGACGGAGGGTTTGAGTCAAGGCGTTACTCTTTTTCATGTTACAAAGCACACATGAGCTTTTGAGACTTTTTAGAGACTCTTTATTAAAACTTGAATTTGACTCCTGATAAAGCCTTTCATTTTATATATTAACTTGAGTAACATTTAACACACACAGTCCGTCAAACAAGAGATTTCCATTGTGGTTTCATCAAATAACTGCACATCATCACATAATTACAGCATAATAACACTTTTTTAACACACTGCATAATTACTATATGCACTGCCTACAGCTGTTTGTTAGCTTTAATGGCATTCCACTGATGAATGAAATTACTTTGACATATGCATGCAGCCCATTAAAAGCCACAACATCAATACAATAAAATTAGAACATCTAAGAGTTGCAAGTACAACAGACGTTAAATGATCGCATCAACATTTTAAGACAAATCAAAAACACGTTAAATATAATACTGACACAATCATGATGCATCAAGTTGCAAAGCTTCAGGAGTCTTTCAGTCACTCATTATGCTCAATTATGAGTTAGCCCAGAGTAATTTGCTTTCCATTGTTGAGTGGTTGGTTGGTTTTCTGCAACTCGAGAGTCTAAACATGTAATTTACCCAACACAAGAGGCTCGTTAATTCTCATTTTGGCAAATTATGATTAAATCTAAATATTACTCACACTGAACATGCCTTCAAAAGACACCATTTGCCACATTAATGCGCTTTACAGTTCAGAAGAGTCAGATTTGGATTGGAAACCTCCCACGAGTTTGGTGAGGGAGTGAGTGAAGAACAGTCGACCGTGGTTGGCAGTGATCGTGGACGACCGGATCAGACTCCACCTCAGTGCACAGCCACAGTGACAGGCAGCATGTTTTGAAGTAGTTCCCCTGATGAGTGCAAGTGAGATGGATGAAGGCTGTCCGGCGCCATCCTCAGACTCATGCTGCCATCAGCCAGAGCTGGGGCGACTCTGAACGCCCTGTGAGACGGCCGGATGGCTACAATAAACTGCCTCTTAAACGTCTCGCTTAATACGATGTAGATAAATGGGTTGATGCAGCTGTTGGCGTAGCCCATGCTGATTGCAATGTTGTAGGCGTACAGGAAGGCAAAGGTGGGCCTCTGTACTCCAAGGTGGACCAACTGCAAGATGTAGTAAGGGGCCCAGCAAGTGAAGAACGCCAAGCATATGGCCACGGCCATTCGGGTCACCTTTCTCGTCCGCACCCTCAGGCTTCGTTGGGGAAGTGGAGCAACTGTAGCTGACATATTTTGGAGGATCTTGAAGAAGACCCCACAGATGACCACCCAAGGCAGAGCAAAGGCCAAGAAGAACTGGTAGAGGGTGAACCAGTATGTATCTGTGGCTGGGTTGGGCAGCAGGAGGGCGCAACCGACTGATCCATCCTTGAGACGCATGAGTCCCGTGTACATCCACACCGGAGTGATGGACACCAGAGAAAACGCCCACACCAGAGCTACAGCGGCCCCGGCCACGAAGGGGGTCCGAATGTGTTTGAAGCGGATGGGATGGACAGTCGCCAGGTAGCGATCCAGAGTCATCACAGTGAGGATGTACGTACTCACAATCTGGCTGTTGGAGTCGAGCGCTGTGATGACAGTGCACATGGTGCCACCGAAGCACCAGGAGCCGTTGCCCACAAGCTGGTGGATGAGAAAAGGCATGCCGAGGAGGAAGAGGAGGTCTGCGATGGACAAACTGAAGATGAATATGTCTGGTACTGTGTGCTGGGAGCAGGACTTGGTTTTCTTCACGATGGTGTAGATGACAATGGAGTTTCCGAAGATCCCGAAGACGCAGATGACACCAAAGATGCTGGGCATGAGCACGTTGTTGTACTGCTCATGTTCTGGCAAAAAAGGGACGCAACACAACAAAGCAACAATCTGTCAGTCACTTATAATACACAGTAAATCCAACTTTGTTTTCCACTGAACGTTTTACCAACGTAGTTCACAGTTCTAGCTTGTTTCCAGTCTGCAGAATGCAAGCATGACTTGAGGGCAACCAGTTATCAGCAGCCTGTTATGTTCTGTACGCTCCAATTTGAGGATTGCAATGGGAGGCAGAAAACTGCCTCTCCATTAGAAGCATTTTTTTCCAGTATGTAGTCTGAATAGGAAGGAATAGTTCATCCCTAGCCCTCAAACTTGCTTGTAACCTCACATGTTGGAGATAAATAAGAAGAAGAAGACCAATAAGTACTTAATGAGAATAAGATTTGCCATGCGTGAATAATTAGGCTAACTATGGGCGGATGTAATTAGATTAATCAATCATCTGACTGGTAATTGGCTTACAATTACTGTGTGTGAGCGTAGTCGGGCAGGTCTGGCATCTAATGCGCAGAGGAACAACAGGGGAGCAGGGAGCTCTATGCCATGACCCGAAGTGCAGAACACTGCAATAAACTGTATTGTAATTTAGTGCGCTGTGAAGGTTGATGTGTTGGTGGGCAGCTCTCAGGCGGCTGAGAGGGTGCCAGCTCATCCTGCAACACTTCTTTTGTTTACAATTTTGATGTGTGTGTCTGGAGAAACAGCCACATCCATTCGTTAAGTATGCAACCTGTGAAGTATCCTGTACTGAGGTTTATACAGCCTGCTATGCGTAGATAAGGATCTGAACAGATTTATAGCTGTCTGCTATACTCAGTGTTTTCATGTTCAGGTCTCTTCCCATCTCTGAGAGATATTTGGCAAATGGTATGACTGAAAGAATAATATAGGATACTTTTTTGGGGGGGGGGGGGGTCTAAAATATCATGAAAACTCTGTCTATACTGTGTGCATGTGTTTTGGCTGCTTCCTTTGTGGCATATCCAGGCGTAAATCTTG
Source organism: Nibea albiflora (assembly GCA_014281875.1). Classification (NCBI taxonomy): domain Eukaryota; kingdom Metazoa; phylum Chordata; class Actinopteri; family Sciaenidae; genus Nibea; species Nibea albiflora. Next base: position 19,053,649 of record CM024808.1, on the reverse strand, counting down.
AATTTGTCATTAATATTTTAATTGCATAAAACCAACAGAAGACCTGCAGAAATCAGTTATCAAACACACTCAGTAACCTCATTTAACGACACACAGTTTTATTCAGCTGACTGCACACTGATGCAGCAACAGTTTGACACTCATGAAATGAAGCTTTAAAATGTTAATCTGTCTTCATGATTATAAGTGGAGCCAGCAGTGAATGAGGTAATCTGCAAATACCCAAAGACATTATGGATCTTAAATGTCATGTAACTCTAAATAAATCACCAATCTCACAAATTGAACACTTAATATTTTTTGCATTTGTAACTCATTATTATTAAAGAATAAACAACCAACCCACCTTCTTCTGGACTGTCGGACGAACTGAAGGAGGAAAAAGATGAATTGAAGGAAAAGTCCATCACAACTAGCCTTTGTTGGTCTTTTTTTTTTCTAAAATAATCTGCAGTGTTTGATAATAAACACAATACTAATAACAATAACATAACTTACATATCAGGTTCGAGCGAGATAAAGTCCATTCAGACATTTTGTGGCAAAAAGAACAGCAGCATAAAATGAGTGAAAAAGTAAAAATAAAATCAGTTTTAAAGATTTGACAGCAGAGCGGCGCGCGCTTGTTTGTGAGCGCACGCGACGACCAACACGCACTTAAACGCACCGTGGAGTGACGTCACACCCCCGTGACACTACAAGTGTTTCAATTAGCAGCGGCTGATCGTTTTATGACGAGCTCCGACGTGTCTTTAAAATGTTACACACACACACACACACACACACACACACACACACTCACGCGGCTCTCAGTCCTTGCAGCACCTTCCTAAACAGCACGAGCGGCTCCGCTAGGTGTCAGCATCGTCAAGGTATTTCATTTAAATGCGTGTGCTGTGTCACGGAGAGAGAGAGAGAGAGAGCTGAGAATTAAAAACAGATGTTCAAAATAAATAAAAATAAAAAAAAGAAAGAAAACAAAGAAAGACAGAACAAATATTTGCCAAATAATGAGTTAGTGTAGTGGGATAAAGGTAGCAGCTCACAGCATGTGGTGGAAGACGGCTGCTTTTTATGTCACATCATCTAGAATATCATCATAATACTGACTGTGTTATGTGGATATTTGTCTGCTTTCACCTCATTCTGCTTATTGTTTGGCTTATCGCATCAGAAACACGCATGCAGTTTTATTCACCCGGCTCATTGTTTACTTTTATCACCTGTAAGTACTGATGTTGCAACTTTTTTATCAGACATAAATCTTCAAACAGACAGCCCGATAACTTAATAACTCACTAATTATTAACTTTCAAAGTCACTGAGTGACACAAACGCACATCAAATAAACAGCACATGGAGGAAGAAGTCTATTTTTGGGAGCATATTATCTAGAATATCATCAATAGTGTCAATAACTGTGTGCATATTTGTTTTCTGCTTTGTTTATGACACATCCAGGCCTAAATATTGAAGCAGGTTGTATTGTGTATGAGGTAGGGGATATTTCAGTGTGCTGCAGTGATGTTACAACAATCTGACGGCCATAAACCTTGAAATACCTAGCCATATAACTTAATAACTAACTCGTTAGTGACTCTTAACACTGTCTGTACTGTGTGCATATTCTTGGCCGCATTGTTTATGACCTATCCAGACACCTTGAGTTTGAGTAGAGCTATAAAGAACAGGTGAACAACAATAACACTTGTGGCCTGAATAAAAAGAAGCGGTGATGGTGGTGCAGAGTGCAGACGATGGTCGAATAAATGTGGTTTATACAGCAGGCTGCGGCATGCATGAGATAGTAGATATTGTACAGTGTATACAGTACGCACAGCGTGAGTAGAGTGTGTGTTAAAAGAACAAAAACTAAATGTAAATAGATAGATAGATAGATAGATAGATAGATAGATAGATAGATAGATAGATAGATAAATAGATAGATAGATAGATAGATAGATAGATAGATAGATAGATAGATATATAGATAGATAGATAGATAAATAGATAGATATATAGATAGATAGATAAATATATAGATAGATAGATAGATAGATAGATAGATAGATATATAGATAGATAGATAAATATATAGATAGATAGATAAATAGATAGATAGATAGATAGATAGATAGATAGATAGATAGACAGACAGACAGATAGATAGATAGATAGATAGATAGATAGATAGATAGATAGATAGATAGATAGATAGATAGATAGATGAAATACTGTCTAATAATCTGTTTTGCTGCCATAAATCTTACATTTTTACAACAAGTGGAACACCTGCAGAAACTCTTATGTTTTAAAGTATATTTTAGTTGTTCATAGGATGTCTTACTGACACTGAATTGTGGCCAGACTACTTTCGGGGGGTACAAATTGTCTAGAATATCATGAAAATACTGTCTAATACTGTGTGCATATCTTCTTTTGGCTGAAACTATTTTAAATATCTGTCAGTATTATTTTAATTCTTTGGCTCATTTGTTGGCTTTTATCACCTGAGCAATTTGACAGCCATGAATCTTCACAGACAGACAGACAGACAGATGTGTTACACTAACACTTACAGCAGTCATGGTGGATAATCGGAGCCAGTCGTAGTAACAGTTCTGGTGGGTTTGGCAGTGACAGACTGACAGGGAGGAGCTCCAGTCACAGCAGCGGTCGGGCAGACCCTCCCAGCTCTCTCTCTGTGTGGAAGGAAGCGGAAACAAGCGTCGTAAACCTTCTGCTAGTAGCTGCGTTCAGGCTCCTGAGGACGGGGTGTAAGCGACAGCAGACGGTCGTCGTTTGTCGCCTCCGGAGAGGAAACAGGGAGCGGATAGACACACGAAAGGGTTTCTGTTTGTCACGGTGGCAACATCGAAACGGAATATCTCGAGTGGTGAGTTTTCTTTCGGTGTTTCTCCTGCTGTAAAAGTTGTGTGAGAGAGAGTGTGTGTGTGTGTGTGTGTGTGCGACGCAGGCTAAAGGCAAGTTCAGTAACGTTAGCTTCGGAGAGGGGCTAGCTGCTGCTAGCGCCGCTGAGCTAGCAGCAACAGCGAGAGAGAAAAAAAGAGGTGTTTTCTTCCCTTTAACGTGAAGCTAGCTCTAACAGGCCTCTGGGGCGCGAATAAACACGTCCTGTTGATGTCAAACTAGGCGTTTAGTATCGAGTAATGTTAACGTAGAGGTCCGTGGTTTGTGTGTTTTATTTTTTTTTTTGTCTGTTAAAAAAAAAAAAAAAAGAAAAACGGGGGGTTACGTTTGATGGCAGTTATTGTTGTCCCGACCGTTAGCCGGCAGAGCTAACCGTAGCCGTTCTAGAACGCTGGGGCGCAGCGGCGGTTGGCTTGGAAGCCGCGCGAGGAACGCCTGAAAACGGCTGAAATAAACGCGACACGCCGCCTTTAAAAAAAGCGGCCCGTTGCGACATTTAAATGTATAACAACCCCTGCCTGTAATGTATTAAAATATATATTTAAAAAAACAGGAGACGGCTCTGCCCTCTTTGGACTTTCAGCTTCCCTTTTTTTACGACTTTGTCTTTCACTAACGTCAACAACTGTCACCGATTAGCTTCGCTAACGCTCGTTTTTGTCCCCCTCGGACCGACACGGTCGTTTTTTAAGCGGAGTTAAATGGATAAACGTTCATCTCGTTAAGCTCCGGTGGGTTCACACTAATAAGTTGCAGCTTCTAGCTAAACAGGAAATTTAATGGATTACTTTTTTTGGCCCAGAATATCTTCAAATGATGGTTGGTTTGCTGCCAAAAACGTTGAATTGTTTTAAATAGATGAAACCAGCAGAATAATAAGTATATTTGAGCTGTTTATAGGATGTCTGACTGGTATTGAATTGTGGCTGGAAGAATGATAACAGACTATTTTTTGGGGGGAGAAACTGCCTAGATTATCATCATAACACTGCCCTTTTAATTCGTCAATATTATTTACATTTTCTTTTGACTTTTACCACCTGACAAATGATGTCAAGCAACAATTTGACAACCATATCCTCATAACTTAATAACTAACTGAGATAGATGGGTGTCTTATTACAATAATATGTACTGTAGCTACAGAAAGTGTATTTTAACTGCTGTAAACTGACTTATTATGTCGTTACTGTTAAACGACGTCCAGTGACACACACACACACACACACACAGACTGTATCTTCTCTTCCAGCTAAACCATCAACTGATTAGCCTCGGCGAGATAACGTTTGAGCCAGCAAACGGCAAAGAAACCGAGAGTTTGTGGGACAGATTTTATGGCGTTTAGTCGAGCTGCAGGTTATTAGCGCGAACCCATCAGAGCTGTACGGTAGCATACGAGCAAAACAACTTAACGAGATAACGTAGCTTTATCCGTTTAACTCTGTCCGGCCTGTCAGCTCGGCTGTCACTGATTGCTGTCACTCCTCTCCTAACACAGGTTTGTCATCCTGGTGCTGTTATTTTGGATATTGTAAGCTCTCCGCAGAACAAAAGCATGCGATGTCTGGACCACAAAATGACTTGAAAACATTTTTATGAGCAGGACTTTGGAGGGTATTGAAATGAGCACAGCCTCGCAGCAGAAAGAGGGGAAAACATGTTCACATTTTCCAGAAATGTTGGGTTTTATTTCACGCCATCTTAATCTAGTTATCGACGTTTCGCCTCTGTGCAGTTGCTGCCCTAAGTGCCACGTTGTTTCTCGTTTCCAGGCACCTCACTGTAACCTTTATGTGAGGTCTAAGCCCTAAAGGAGCGGGTCATCGACGGGAGGAGAGACTCGGAGAGAAGCATCTGGCCGCAGAAGCCTGGATACTGTTGTTTTTATTTTTTATTCAGTCGCCGAAAGACGCCTAAGAAGCCGAGCGGTTTCTCTGAGCACGCAACACAACGAACCATGGAGGCCATTGCCAAATACGATTTCAAAGCTACCGCTGAAGACGAGCTTAGTTTCAAGCGCGGAGACGTCCTGAAGGTAAGTGACAGCTGAACGTTTGAATGTTAAGGCTTGTCTGTATTACTCATACCTGTGAAATGCCTTGAAACACTCTCCTGCAGACGCTTTATTTCCTGTGTAGTTAATCATACCAACTGTGTTTACATCGACTCTATATAGAGTTTAAGTTTTTATCTTTAATGCTTTTATTTGACGCGTGCAGGATTAAAATCATCACTCCTGATGATCAGTGAAGTGACAGAGTTCACTGTTTTTTTTTTTTGCCATTTATAGTTCACACTTGCCAGACGTATCTGTCAAACTTTAAACCCACATTTAGAAAGAGATAACAATCAGCAGGGTTGGGCTCAGAAAGCTACTGCATCACGTGATGAGACGCCGGATAATTACATGTGAACAGAACAACATTTTAGGCCTAGACGCCGTGTGGCCCGCTGGATTACAGCGGAGTAACGTTCTGTGATTAAAGAGGCAAAAGATGCACGCCTCTTTGCGCTTCGTTACCTTAAAGGCCTCTCAGGCTCGAGCAGCTTATTCAGAAGCCGCCTGAAAAGCCTTTTCTGTCGTCCCGCGACCTTGACGAGATGGCCAAGATATTAGAAAGCCCGGCACATGCCGCGATTTTCCCTACACAATGCTCCCGTTTGGATTTAAACGCAATCATCATCATAATCCCTCTGTTTGGAGCCCCGGTCGTGACGTGCAGAGGCGACGGTGCAGAAAGAAAGAAAAAGAGATAAACCATGATATTTTCTATTTTTTATTTCCTTTTGATAATACGTGACTTCAAGAATTCCTCTTTTCTCTCCCTGTGGCTTTAAGGTCAGTCCTTATTTTTAAAAAAAGAGACCGCCTACAGTGAAGGTTGTTCTCAGAAACACTGCTCTTAAGCGCTCGGCTGATAACACACTCAATGGTCCCTTTTGTAAAAGATACATTTCTTAAGGATCACACAGCTTCGTGTATTTTCACTGTAACCTGTCGTCCTGTTTGGAGCAATAACTGTTGATGTTTTTAGGGGCAACAGCTGCTCCGACAGGCATGCAGGTAGACGGAAAATTGTCAAGATGCAACAAAGCTCGCACGTCACTTTGTGTTTGGTCAGATTAATTACATTTATTAAGCTCTGAAGTTAATCCAGTATAAAATGATGACTATTAATGAGCAGTAAACGAACAGCTTTCCACATAGTTTGACTGTCGTGTTCCTCCCACAGAATCTTGATCATAACTCCCGGTGGGGCCTTCTGCTTTTTCAGAGCACGTGAGCCCGCGCCGCCTCCTAATGATTCGATGGCATGCGAGGCCACTTTACGGCAGTCTGCGCCGATGTGATGAAATGCCTCCTATCAAACGCAGAAATCAGCCGTCGTGGATGAGTTGGCTGTTCTGTCAGGGGATGAACGCGGCGTTTTCTCTCCCCCCACCTTGACTTTGACATTTCGAGGAGGGAGTTTTGAGAAGATTTCTTATCTCGACGGGGGGGCCTAGAGGGAGGGGAGGAGAGAAAGTCAGCACAGGGGCCTCTGAGTTAAATATGAGTGCTAAAAAAATTTGCATATGAGAGGAGAGAGGGCTGTACTTTTTTTTTTCTCTCTCTAATTTCAGCAGCGAGCTTGTCTCGTTGGAAAATCTCCAGCTCGTTGATGGTCACATTCTGCCTGACTGAGGCGTTTATACCAGTGGCTGGATAATGAAGACTAAACTGAATTTTATTCTGAGTGTCCTGAACCTAAATTTTACTTCTCAGTTCCCCAAATGTGAAGCGTGATGTTGCTCTCAATTCTTGTTTTGTTGCCTCCCTTGCAAGGCACTTTGTTACTCCTTTTAGCAGAGACTGCTCGCCGGATCATGCGACGTACGGTCGCTTTATGTAAATGGCTGAAAACGAACCATCTGTACGAAGCCCTACTTTCCCCAGGTTCAACAAAAACGACACAGATCGATGTGATGTCATTAATTTTGTAGCGGCAGACAAATCCATATCTTCTTTTTGTCTCGAGTCATTATTTTAAAGTTGGAAACTGTCTGACGTTGGACACACAATGGCTTTAAAATGACACTTGCCTTACATATTTGACCCGACGTGTGTGTAACGTACTGTAAAAAAGAAAAAAGCTTTCCAGGTTATTTCTGGGCAGAGAATGAATCTGAAATGGGGAAGGAAAGCCTGCGCGGCTGCCGCCTCGAGCACTGTCCACATTTCATCTGAATCATCTGTTGGCTTCTGCGCCCCAAAGGACCAGTTCACTTTTTAAGAGCCGCAGTGAATCGGCCCTGATGTTCGTCAGATAACCTTCCCCTCCTCCTCTTTCATCCCGTTTTCCTCTTTTGTTCCTCCTCATGGTGCGCATGCATTAGTCTCAAGTCTGAATGTTTCCCCTCAGGTAACTCTTACAGGATGAAACAAGCTCCTGTCATTCACCGGTACTCAAGTGGACCCGCCGCACTACACCTCATTTGTCATGTAACTACAAGGCTGCAGCTGAAAGTCATTTTGGTGATCTGTTGGCAGAGAGTTTGGTTTATATTTTGTGGCACAAAACTCTAAATTTGGAGCCGACCAATACCTTTTTAAAGTACGCTAACTAACTAAGCTATAAATGCTGAATAAACCGACATCGGCCTGGTCTCTCCCTCACTATCACTGCCCCCCTTTGCTCTTTGCACTCTGCTTTCTAGACCAGTTAGATATTTGGTTACGTAACAAGTCTTTAAACATCGATAATACTAGACTAACTCTCTCACTCGATCACTCCATCGACATTACCACGAATAAAAGTGAGCGGATTCGAGAAACAAACAGAGCAGCAAGCCGGGTCTGTTTATTTAAACGCTGCTTTAAACTTTCCTGAGGTGGAGTGTGTGTCTGTGTGTGTGTGTGTGTCTGTTCATAGTGGCTCCTTTGCTCCCATCACCAGTGCTATCTGTCTGCTGATACTACTAAACAGCTAGTGCTCCGAGGACAAAGGCTCCCTCTCATGAGAGCGGGAGCAGGACTTAGCTCGTCCGTAGCATCCTTAACTTCTCACCATTTTCAGTGTCACCGCGACGCGCTGGCTGCGTTTCTAATTCGGGCCGTCTCCTTTGGCAAACAGGAAGATCTGTTTTTCACTTTGTTCACCTACACCACAAAAATAGGCGGCCGTCTATTGTTGTCAACATCTCGGTGATTGTAATTCTTTTTTTTTTTTTTTATCTGTGTTTAGCGTGCACAGATGAAAGGAAACCACTGGTGGTTTTTGCTGCTGTAGACATCCAGTTGGCCATGAAGCAAGCATGACCAGCAGCTACAGTTAGTGACTCAGTCAAACTGTAGCTGTGATGAAGCTCCAATATTAGGCAGCTCTGGCTTAATCTCACACAGGAAGGGCCGCTTTTTAAAAATATATATTTAAGCGTTTATCTGATGCTGTGCCACTGAGGGGATGAAAAGGTTGTTTTAAGGACACGAAATCCTGTTTAATCATCCTGAAATGTGTGTGTGCTTTTCTCACTTGTCAGAATGCCCACGCAGGTGGGTGATTACAAATAGGACATGCCAGGTTGTCCAGCATTGAGTATGCAAGATTAAAATTTGAAACAACGTGCGCAACGATGCTAAATCTACCCGTTTATTCGTTGCGCTTTGTTCACCTGCTCACGTTTTCATGTCACAATGTGGCAACACTGTGACATGACAGGAAGCCCGCGTTTAGTCCGCAACATTCAAACCAGCGAGCAACAAGCGGCAAACCTCCGTGGCTGTGAAGTGAAGTTCCAACAAACTGTAGTTCCTCAGACGTCCACTTGAGGCTGGCTCCAGAAGTGAGTCAGTCTCCATAAGTCCCCATGTTAAAGCAGAAATAAACATGTTTACAGCCTGGTACAAAAAACACTTTTGGTCTCTATAGCTAATTTCCCCGTTCATGACAACTGTACTGAGGGTGAATTTATATACAACTCACCTGTTCACATTATATTAAGGCTTAAAGTTATGCAGGATTAACAGCGTGGACGCTTTGACAGATAGGTGGCTTGTTTGAGCATCCAGGCCGAGGCAGGACTACAAACATGGCTGAGACCAGCGCAGCAGATATTCGAGCTTCAAGGCGGCTCTTCAGAAACCTGCGGGTGACGTCACGCATGAGCCGTGTGTCACCGTGACTCACGCATCTGGTTGACCAGTCCTTGAGTCACGCGCCAACGTTTAGTCGTGAGTTCGAGCTGTCACAGCGTAACAGACGTCTCAGCAGGTCTGTCTTCACATGAAAAACAGCTGCTGAGTAATCGTTTTCTACCTTTAAGGAGTCTCTTTGAAGCCATTTCATGTTCCTCATGGTGTATCTAATCTTATAATTAGGTGTGTGTGTGTGTGTGGTGTGTGTGTGCTTTTCCTCTACATGTAACTTGCTCCTTATCAGTAAATGGCACACCGTGGTGTCGCAGCCATCTTCCTGTTTTATCTTCACAGACAGTTTTGAGTTGTTTAACAGCTTTAACTTCTCTCCTAATCTCAACGCCGAGCCTGATTTCTTATTTGAGTAGTGTCTACATTAAAATATATATGTATATTTATTTAGAAACCATTAAAGCGTGGGCCTGTATGTACCGTAGAAATGTGCGTGGGCCTCTGACGCATTTGCATAATGCATACAAGCTCAGTTTCATAATGTGCACTCCCATCATGCATAGACAAAAAAGGGGAAATTGCCACTGTTGGTTGGACAGTCTTTAAATATAACTGTAAGATTATTGTGGGCTTCGTCTTAAAGACTTTTAAAGACACACACACACACACTCAGAGTCGAAGCCGAGCTTTTAAGATGCAACAACCAGGAAAACTTTGACCTCCTCGCAAGTGATGTTTGACCTCAGGAGATCACGACCGAAGACGGTTTAAATGTAATTTATCGACGTTGCTGCAACGTGTTTCATATGTATGAAGAGAACCTCTTCTTGACCCGGGATTGTAGCATTTAAACAGAACCACGTGGCTGAAACGGTGGCAGGTAAAGGGCCGAGGCGCGACCGTGAATTTAAAATCACTTAAAATCAGATCAGCTGTTTTCTGCTCTTGCTCTTACTCTGCACATTTTCTGTGTCGCGGAGCAGATCTCGAGGCGAAGCAGCAGGCCTCAGTCGAGCCCGGCCATTGCCCTGAGCGCAGTACACTTGTTCTCATTTCCTCCTTAAATAAATAAAGATTAACAGCCCAAGCTAGCTGACAGAATTAGCTCCCATCAACAGATCTTTGAACTCCGCTTGCTGCGTAGCACAGTCTTAAGATCCGCCTCGCCTCTCCTTCTTCTTCTCCTTCTCCTGCAAACTGTTGTCAACAGATTTCAAAGCATGTATTTAAAGTCCTACTGCTCTGTCAATATTATATTGCAGCCACTAATGAAGTAGTGCGCCATAAAACTCCAATTTAAAGTCAACACAGGAAATCGAATGAGCGCTTCCCGATAGATTGCAAACAGAGCCGCGAGACTCTCAGGAGTTATCATAGGAAGCAAACGTAAGCTTTGAAATGAAGTATTCCCTCACAAAAAACACAAAATGAAACTAAAACCGGTCCAATCAGCTCGTGAGTCTGATTTCAGTTCAGATATATTTCCCGTTACATTTCAGGTCATATAACTCTGACTCAATTTTTAATGTGACTGTGAGAGATTTTCCTTGAGAAAGACGGGAGCGTAAACCGCCGACCGCCAACTCGTCCTGCCGCCCCCGGACCTTATTTCAAGCCCAGATTCAAATCGGGTGTAGAGTCTGTGGTGAAGTTGTCTAGTCTGTCCCAACATTGGTGTGTCCTTGTATCTGTGCGCGCGCTTACGTTAACGCCACAAGCGTAGCTGTTTTCACATCCTGTTAGATGTGTCTTCCAACCCCCCAGCAACTTCCTGTGTCTCCACAGCAAACTCCAGCAAATCTACAGCGTGCACAGAGAAGCACCAGCCCGCTATGATTTGGCTTCAGCAGCCATTTTTGTAGTCCCCCCTCGTGACAGACATCTTGTTGTCCCCTCTTCAGGGATTTTGGAGCTTTTAGACAGTTCCTTCAACACTTTCTGTTAAGCCCTCCCCCTGATTAATGGCTCCCTCATCGCCTGTTAGTGCTCAGAGTATTGATTCTCCATCTCCATCTCCATCCACTCGACCGTTGGAGAGGAGAGGAGAGGAGTTGAATCAGCACTGCCCTGAAAGTCCAAACCTCACTTATAAGACTCCTAAAGCCGGTATTAGAGTCTGAGCTCCAATCCCAATCCCAATATTTGTTTTCTTCTTCTCCAAACACTGTAACTTCACGTCCGTTCTTGGCCGTCCGCGCAGAGCGGCAGTGCAGCCGACTGTGCTGAGCTGAAGGGTCAATAAATCGCTGCCGTGTTGCTCATTGTGCAGGTTTTGTTACAGCTAAGACGCACCGCGCTTACACTGCCAGGGGCCTCGTCGGAGTCCAAGTTTGTGCTCGGTTCATGTTTGCGTAAGAGCTGACTATTTTCTAATTAAGTGCTGAATCTCTGGAGGAAAGAGCTAAGATAAGTAAATGTCTCCGACTCAGTCTAATTCAAACAAGATGACCTTGTTACTGTGAGAAGAAGAAACTTTATAATAAATGTTTGATTTAGAGGCAGAGCAAGAAACGTAAGTCGGGTATGAATGGAAATATATTTGCATGCGTAGAACAGCAGTACACAAATCCACGATTTGTGACGCCGCTACCAGCACGCCGCTGTTCACACGGCCAGTGGAAGATGTGGAAACTCCAAATACTGCCTCCGCTTCGTCATGGAGGAAAGTGTGTTTGTATGAACCTTTTCCTGCCTTTTTCCATTTTCTTTCGTGCTATATATATTTTTTGAGGCATCTGCTCCAGGTCAACACACGACAGCGAGCCCAGCAGGCTGACACTTTATTTGTCCCGGCATCTATCTATCTGTCCGTCTCATCTACCCACTCTGGCCCGATAGCTTGCCCAACTGGGCATGGTTTAATGTGGGAGCACTCAGGCCTGCTGCCGGCGCAGCAGTCCAGACCTGCTTTTAAATTGACACTCTCGCTCCGTCTATTTCTGTGGCGCCGCTCGCTCACAGAACCGCCGCAACTTCACATTTAACCGGGGAAACACGAGGTGGCTTTTCTTATGAAGTAATCGTCACAGGAAATTCAGTATAAATCTCTCTGTGAGCTCATTGGTCAAGTTTACAAATCAAGACGCCGGTTATAGTTTATGTTGTGGTGATGGAACAAGAAGGAGCTCCACAGCTGATGAAGAGCTGCAGGTAGCAGGCCGCACACCTACTTTTCACTCGTCACACTGCGCCTGTGCCGAGTGCAGCATAAATAAAAATATCACAGTCGTTCACCGAATGACGGAAAGGGGCCAATTACCTCCCGCCTTCTTTATTAAAAGCACGATAGTTTTCTGTCTCGCAGACCTGCAGCAGTAATCAGGTGCCACACGCACACGTGACGTCGGCTAAAATTGATTAATATCTCCTGCTAATCAGGCCGACAATCTGCAATTACATTCCCGTAAATACAGATTTGAGCCGTCACTCCTGAGCGAGCAGACTCCCTCAGGTCCACCGACGATCCACGTCTTTGCCGATTTTTAGATCAACCCTGAGCCTGACACTTTCTGTCAGTAACGACCTCAAACGAGCTCCCGGTCCGGTGGAGAATGAGTTGGGGGGGCCGAGGTGTGCGACACAGTCTGTTGCTTGAAAACTTTAACCAAACTGTAGCTGACAACTCCAACACAGTTGACCTAGATACAGATGACCACATAAGAGCCGTTTGACAGCGCCGCTGAGCACTTTAATAAAAGCTCTTCCTCCTTGGTCTTTTTTTAATCATTAAACGATGACTGCTGTGTGTTCGCCTTAAAGAGGTAGGCAGCACGAGCTGTGCGGCTCGCCGTTAAAAGTCACTCCCCGGACGTAAACATCCAAATAGATGCTACTCTTGTCTGGACTTTCACCTTTTTATCATACAAGCTGGTGCTCTCCACACTTCCTTGTGTTGCCCTCAGTGCTACGTTACTTTCTGATCGTCTGACCGGCTCCTTTCAGACGCAGGTTCGACTTCTGCTTCTAGTGGGAACAGCGTGGGAATGAAAAGATAACTCTCCCTTTCAGTGGTTTGATGGAGTATCACAAAGAGGCATCTAGCTAGCCAGCTACCGCAGATGGAGGACGGCGCGCTTCAAATAAAACATAGCTAGTTTGGCTGCTCTGAAAAAGAGATGCCCTCATTTTATGCAATTTGCCCCTGAGGAGTTTTCCTAAGCCGATCACAAGGAGTGTGATTCGTCATAGTGCTCCTCTGTCTTCTCCTCTTGCTCTCTTTCTTTCCCTCACAACTTTCTGCCTGCGCCGTTCGTCTCTCTTGATCTTGCTTCTGTCTCGGTTTGTGCCTTGGCTCCTCGTCCCTCTTCTCTTCTCTGCTTCTTTTTTCTCGCTGTGTTTCCTCCGAGTGTTGAGTCAGAGAGCTTTAATTAGATATCTCTCCTTCTCATCTCCACACCACTCCCTCCTGATGTGCCATAAAGTCACTGACAGCTGTATTTAAACCAAAAGTTATCATCCTCTCGCTTTTCTTCTTCTTCAGCTTTAGTTTCCACTCCTGCACCGGGCCACAGTCACACAACCAAGGTCACAGCTTTAGCTCCAGATCGGGCACCGCTGGCTGCGTACGGTCGGATCATTTCTTCAACAGCTGGCGGCAACAAGTCCGTTCTTAATGCGACATAACTGTTCCTAAATGCCCAAACTGTCACATCTGTTTACCGCACAACGGATTTTGTCACTTTTTTTTTTTTTTGCCATTAAAGGATTCTGCCAAAATAAACGGCACAGAGAATTCAAGCTGCGATCAACAACACGATGTAAGAGACGATCCGTCCCCTCCGGCAGCCCGAGGCAAATTGATGTTGAGAGGAGAAAAGAGAGGGGGAGCGAGGCTAAGCCAGAATTATCCTTCCACATCAATTATTACACTGAGGCTGTTAATTAGAGGTTACCGCCCATCTGCTTTCACCGTTTCTCAGGTGTTACGACTTATTCTGCTTTAATCAGCTGCAGTACGACTGCTGGGTCGCCGCTTGTGGCTCCTCGTCGCTTACCTTCATATCCTGGAGACGTTAGTCTTCACACAGTGCTTTGTCTCATTTCATATTCCTTGATTCCTTGATTAGAATTTCCTCCCTTACCTTCAGTGCACATTGTAAACACTGTTTATTGTAGTTCTCTGTCGCGAACCGAACAGATTGAAATCAAATTCTCAGTCGACGTAAGCCTGCTACTCAGCTTTCTACAGCTGTAAGCATACACCGAGCAAAATATGTGATGATACAGAAGTGTTTTCAATGCTAACAATAAAAATATTTTTATGTTTGCGCCTGCAGTAGTTGGTATGAAACGATCAGAAAATCACTTTATTTCTCTGATTTCTCCCGGCGCTCTCTCACTCTCATTCACCGTCTCCGTCACTCAGCCCCTCGGACTCGGCGTCTCTGTTTTGCTTCTTCAGCCTGTGAGCCAGACACTGATTTGAAAGCCGTGTACATGAAATAAACCGAGCAGCAGGTAGAGCATCATGGTTTAGAGCAGGAACTCCACCTGGATGGCACCCACTTTCCGAGATATTTTAGGCTGACTGTGGAGGAGTGTCACTGGTCTGATCGTCTGATTGGCCAAAGCGCAGCGCCGTGTTCAGATGAAGTGAAGAACCTTTGTCTGAATCGAGCCCGGTGTGTGTTTAAAGCTACAATCTCTGCCCTGTAACAGGGGGCTGTGTGTGTGTGTGTGTGTGTGAGGGGGGTGGTGTTAATAGTCTCAAGCATTATTTTAATTACAAGCCTTCATTTACTGGAATCCAGTCCAATCTCTCTCTGTCTTTCTGTATCTGGGTGGCACCCTGCTGGGAGCAAAGCAGGTCGGACTCGTTCATTTATTTAATTTTTTTCTCTCGCTAAACGAAGAAAAAAGAAAGTGAACCGGTCCGGGTCGTCACCCCAGATCTCCACATCTGTCGGCCTGAGGCAGCACCGTTATTTAACGTGTTTAAAACTGTCGCAGCGACCCGACGCGATCGCCCGGCCCTGCGAACGCTGCCCTACATACAGCGCTCTGTTCAGGGTGGTGAATCAGTCTGTCCCCTGTGTGAGATCTGGTGCCACCACAGGGGTCACTTCTGCTGCCAGTATGTCAAAATACCAGGCCTCAGATTCCAGTCCTGCAGGACATCCACACAGTTGGCACCGACACACACACACTCGGAGAGAGAGATCAGACGTCACTCGGTGCGTGTGCCATTACAGGCTTTCTATTCTCACTCACTTCTTTCCTGTCTTTTTTTGGACGGAGGTTTGAGCCAGCCCCACCTGACGGTTCAGACTCGCTGTTAGGACTGACGGAGCCCTCCACCCTCTCAGGAAACTAACCGGTCAATATTTAGAAGCACGTAAACCAGAAGAAAAAAAGATCTGAGCAGGTCGGCTGCAGCCGTTGATTTGCTACCAGGTCTCGTCTCGTCCTTCTCCGTCAGAGGTTACATTTATATGATCATATTCAGTTGAAAAGAACCACTTCCTGACTCTGTGGAATAATGATTAATATTGAAACGTTTTTTTTTGCCTCTGTGGTTTCACTGGCGCGTCTCTCCAGTGTCTGACCTTAACTTTGCATATTAGCAGGTACCTCGTCGTAACAGATAATTTTCTGCGGTTTGATAAGATAACCAAGCTGTGTTTGATGTTGTCATGGTTGCCGTCTGGTGCTCAAATAGACAGCAGGATGAGGAGGAGGAGGATGAGGAGGAGAGGGATCCATCGGTTATCAGTTTCATTAAACTCTGCAGCAGACCCAACAGGCTTCAGCCTCTGATGAAGCTTTAGCTTGAGTATCTTTCTATCTGGCTCACCGTCCGCACGCTCAGATTAACTCTCACTCCGGGGTAATCCGTGCTCCTGATTAATTGCAATCCCGCGTGGACCGTGGAGACGTGTGGCCAGAGAAAACAAGACGCTGAACAAGTCTTGTTTTCTCTGGCTGGCCCCGGTCTCTTAGTTTCCTCACGTACCTCGCTCTTCTCCTCCATTGCGTCGGTTGTACGCGTTATGCAACGGTTTCTTGAGAATGGCCTTTTCTCAATACCGTCTACTTCACATTCAGTTTTAGCTCAGCAGAAAAGGGAAATAAGTAAAGACGTACAGAAACGAGTCTAAGGAAGCTACAAGTATGATTTCTGTTCATGCAAATAACTTTGTTGATTATAGCACCTCTCATGCAGCTGCAGAAAACTGAAGAGACAACAATGAATCGATGATACACGAATAAAAGCAGAACTTTAAGGACCAATTCAAGATCATCAAGATTTAAAACGTCTTTATTAACTCTTAAATCTTTATTAACTGAAGGCTTCACAGAGAGATGCTGAATTGTTCATTATGGACGCGAGTCTCTTGTGAATGACATCTAGTGTCACACATGGCTTTGTGTGTGGACGCGCTATGATGTTTGTGTGTGTGTGTGTGTGTGTGAGCGAGAGGACGACAGGGGGAGGGAGTCTGCAGCGGCAGCTGTGGAGGAGATAATCCCCGGCCTGGACCTTCGCCTCTCAGATAGAAACTCCTACAACTATTGTGGCTCAATCAGATTAAAAAGACCAAAAAAAAAAAAAATCTTGAGAGCGAGCGGGAGGGAGGGAATGCATATCATCATCTGCAACAGCAACAGCACAATGCTGGCTCGAGCTCGCAGCACAGAGACGCAGCTCAGACGGTCACAATGCTGCGGTTGTCTCCTCTCTGTATGGTTAAAAAAAAAAACTGCCAGCCAAGCAAATATTTTATTTCGGCTTTTCCTCACGGGCCGCCTTTCTTTCACTTTTGGGAGCCACCAGGCCCGAAAGCATTTAAGTTCAAGTGTCACTCCAAAGGCACGTCGTCACTTGTTGCAGCAGCTCAGAGCCAAGAAACAGTCTGACGGATAAGAAGCCGAGCTGAGAATAGTTGTTTGTACACTTACAATCATGATGCAGCATGTTGACACGGAGAGGAGCTGCCGTTTTCATATTTAGCTTTCATCCAAAGCGACTTCGAAAAAGGGGAAATGAGGCAAAACTGGCAGTAGTGAACCAAAAGCAAACGGATCATGATAATCTTTTTAATAGAAAGGTGTCATAAGTTGAGCTAATCCCGCCGTTATTAGTCTGATCTCACACTTAAAAGTGCTAAAAGAACTCGCTAACCAGAGTGTGGGCCGCATTTACTACCGGAGCGCCCTCGGTTCAGCTGTGTGTCTGTGGTCAGCGGTGTTTGGCGGGCAGTGCCTCAGAAGCTCTTCAGCCCAGCCCTGTGCTGACATTATTAGTAGGAAATGAGGGGAGTTCCTCTGTCACTGCAGCTGCTGCTTTTAACTGAGTCTCTTCCATCACGTCGGCTGCTCGGCGACTCTGGCTTCCTCTCACGTTATCGGTGATGAGTTTGAGGTCTGCGTTTTAGCCGCTGGGGCGTTTGCACCACGTCGGTACCGTGGTAGCACAGCACGTTATTCAGTTGTACTCTGGAGTTTTCCGAACAGAAAATGAAATCCAGGCTTGATGACGTTCCCCCCGCCTCTGAAACCAAACCCACGGCCTGCTTTCAGTCGCGAAATCAGTCGTCAGATTGTTCTGAGGTGTTCTGAAGTAGCAAAGAACTTAGCAAAGTCCTCATATATTCGACATGAAGCAGAACCAGTGAGTTCATATAGAAGGCTTACTGACAGCACGCTCGCAGCCGCTGCAAACATTGTTATCTCGGACAGATCTAACATCATCAGCAAAGCTTAAAATAGTCCACATGCGTGTTCGGCCTCAGGAGCTCCATTGCTGTTTGCCCGGCCGTCAGCATCATTGACACGCGGTCATCTTCCGACCGCACCGCGACACGTAAACGCCGAGTTTTACTGTGCCGTTTTTAGGGAGCCAAACAAATGAAAGCCGGACCGGGAAAGCCCTCGTACAGTCTCCTGGAAAACTCACCTAAGCGTTCCAGCGATTCACATAAGCTGACGGCTACAGTATATCGCAGCACCTGCTGTGCTCTATTATTAACTTTTGGTTGTAGACTCTCTAATTATTGAAGGTTACTCCAGTTCACAAAGGCTGCTGGCGTGTCGTCTCAGCCCTGAGCATAAAAGGCATTGTAGTAGGACTTGCGGTTTGTTGCCGATCATTTAAAGCAACGCCGTGCAACTTTTCTACCGTAAATAACAGGTTTGAAGTCATTCTGAAGCTACGTCACGCTCTGCGGGTACGCTGCACGTCACACGGCGTAGGAGCGCGTTGTTGTTTTGGGTGCCGAATGTTTCTGGATCAGTAGCATTTCCAGTGATGAGCACAGAGGATGTGCTTATGCGGTTTCATCTTATTTCACATGTTCACTTTAAATAGGATGAGATATTTCCTGTGACCGCCTCGCCGAGTTTTGTTCCGTTATGCCAAATCAATTAAGTTCGTTATTCTTTTACTGAACTCATCTGTCATGACTGTGGATTTTTTTCTTTTTCTTTTTGGATTAAATGAGTCACATTAAGAGCCCGTCTTATTTAACGGATAGTGGTCGCTACATTGAGTCACACACCAACAACTATTTCACTTATCGTATTTTATGGAGAAAATGTCCTCCGGCTGCTCCGCCGCAACTCTCTGTGATTTACAGAGTTTCCTGATGGACAGTGAAGTAAACTGTAGCTGCTGTTAGCTCCTGTTAGCTCAGTTTGTTAGCCAAGCTGCCAGAATGTTGAGCTCAGAGCGCCAGGGGAAGGAGTTTTTCAGGCCCAGGGTTGGGGAACAGAGCCAGTGTCGTGCCAGAACCGGAGCTGGCGTTGATTGACAGAGTTTCCTGCTGCCAACTACAGCTGCTGTTAGTTAATGCTAGCTCAGTTTGTTAGCTCAGAGTCACCACACTCTAAAACTGGGGTGTGAAGCTGCTGTAGAACATTTACAGAACGTTTCCTGGGTGTTGTATCAACCGTTTTGACTTTATGTCACCATGATGGGAGGAAAAAAAGATGCTTCTAATTTTTCCTTCTGCTGAAAAATAAACAACAGTGCGCTGACTTGAGTGGCTGATCTAGTTTAGGAAGTTTCTCTTTGTTTGTGTTTGCTCTCCCCGAGTGACGTGCGAGGTCAGGGTCAACTGAGCAGCGCTGCCGGAGCTGGTACGCTTTCAAGGGCCCTTCTGCGGAGTGGACGCTTGCCAACAAGTGGGCTCGAGCCTTTTTGGTCGTGAGGATGAAGCATTGTCTATGTGACTGCTCGGCAGCTCTTCCACCTACAATCCTGTAGACGAGCACATTTTGTACTCCTACAGTGATTTGTTGCTTTTTTACTTAACGTGTTTTTGTTTGTGTAGAGAAGTTTTCTTTCTGCCTTCCCGTAAATGGAGAGAAAGCGTAAAGGGGTTTATTTACAGTGTGCAGCATCTGTGAGACGTGTCGAAGCCCAGAGACACCACGCCGGCGCTTGCGGCCAGTAATCACACGTGGTTCTTGCAACGTGTGCGTTTGGCATGTTGGCACGAGTCTTCGATTACAGATGGCCGTTCAGCTGATTGAGCGAGTTTGAACGACACTTTAATGCAGCTTCATCCAGCGCCATCATCGGGTCAAAATATAAGTTCGGTTCATGGTCAAATAAATAATGCTTCAGACTCCCGGAGCTGCTAGCCGTGGCTGCAGACTCTCAGTCTTTGTTGTCCTTCACAAGCAACAGACCACAAGCCGGCGATGCCAGCGCTAACGCGAGCAGAGAACTGCATGTCGGCAGTCAGCTGACCGCAAGGCCACACAGCGTTGGATGAGTCTGTGCCTTTGTAAGGCGCTGGTTCTTAAAGGTCGGTTTGGTGTGTCAACACACAGCCCAGAGGCGAAGGCCCTTTTGTCTGAGTCTTGGCTCAGACAGCGCCACATTGACTAGCGTAAAAATGCACTCACCCCGTCCTGTCTGGCTCTCTCCATCGCTCTGTAGCACAGATGCACCCCAGTATCTGTTTGTGCAGTGTGTTACATGCACATATAAACACACACACACACACACACACACCCCACCCCCTACTGATTTCAACCTACTTTTTTTTTGGTCCAAGGCCACTCCCTGATCCAGTAATGCTGGTCTTGTGCAGGGTTAGCAGCTGGGGAGGGCCAGTGACAGCTGGCATTCTGCAGGCTCACTGGAGCAAATAGACCCAGGCCACTCACACCACACGGGGGGCCGGTCGGACAGCTGTCCTGGGCTGGGTCAGAGAGAAATTATGAATTTGAACAGAGACGACGAGAAGGAAACAAAATTCTGAGAGTGAAGAGACCGTGAGGGGGGGAAATGTTGGAGTTTAATATCCATCACGGAGTGTCAGCAGTCATTTCCGCGCCTGCCTCAGCCAGAAATGCTTTTTCCCCCCGTCCTCTTATGAATTATGCAGATGAGGCAGAGTAAGACTTATAACAAACCTGACTCATGTAAATCTTGTGAGCGGAACTTGAGTCATTCTCTCTGCTCAACGTCGAGAACGAGCGACGGCGCGGTTGTGCTTTCTTTGACTCTTTGTTTGTTTGTAACGTCTTTCAGACGAAGCCCGCGTGATTCGGAGCTGTTGCTTAGTTTTCCTCAGAAATTTGTACGTGTAGATGTTGCTGAAATAACGAGGAAGAAGAGTGTGTGCCAATCAGGTGCACAGATCGGTCAAACCTCCACAGTCTGTCAGCCTGAACTCAACTCTGACACTCTACCTGTTGTGTTCTGGCTTCGTTTATCTCATGAACCAGCTTCTAAATCTGCAAAACAGTGACACGGAGAACTTAAATTTGGTTTGAGAGAGGCAGCAGTGGTTGAGTGACGCAGGCAGTGAATGAGAGTGAGGGAGCGCCGTCGTCGATAAAACCGGATAATCGTCCCGTCTGAATGCAGCCGAACAGACCTGCACCGCAGCCGTGAATCCCCTCTCGCCTGTCCGTTCACTCGGGCGTGCTGTCAAACACTCCTCTATAGCTGAAGGTGCAGCTCACGTACAGACGCATCATCGGACGAGATCATTCGAAGCGTTTAAAATGTTGTTTGTCAGATTTTATTCGCCTGCTGCTCGCCTCCTCCTGTTAGCTTTGTAGTCTCAATATTTGCCGAGCAGCAGCTCGCACAGCTCGGCACACGCGCCGTCCGAAGTCACAGGAAATTAAACGAAATGGCTTTTAAAGCTAAATTTAGTAGTTATTTTCCATTGTTGACATTTTGTATGTGGCACTAACCTGAACGTCTCTCTCTCTCTCTCTTTCTTCGTCATCACCAGGTATTAAATGAAGAGTGTGATCAGAACTGGTACAAGGCAGAGCTAAACGGAAAAGACGGCTTCATCCCGAAGAATTACATAGAGATGAAAGCCCATCCGTAAGTATTACACACAGCGCTGAACTGCAGCTGTCCTTTTGGGACTTAATTGTGTATATATATATATATATATATATATATATATATATATATATATATATATATATATATATATATATATGTGTGTGTGTGTGTGTTTATGTTGTGAATGCCTGGCAGCCTCCTTAGAGGAGATTCACTCTGGACCGGCGTTCAATGCCAGATTAGCTCTCTCTTTATTAATGTGGCCGAGGCCTCTTACGCTTAATTGAATATTGACCTTATTGCATCACCATTGGTTTGCCATCAGATATACCTGGGTGGAGGAGGAGGAGGAGGTCATTGTATTGGTAACAACAATACTCCTCAAGTGTTTACAGTCTTTTATTATTGTTATGGGGAATCCATATTTAGCTGCGTCTCGTACGCTGAACCTCTAATAATCGTTACAGTGAAGCTTCTCGAGGGGATTACGGCTTTTAGACAAAGTTTCCAACACATTCATGCTGACTGCAGTGTTTGCTACATAAACAGAGCGGCATAAAATAAAAATAATTTGGATTGTTTGGTTGAAATGCTGAAACAAGATAGTAAAATAAGTAAATAATGGGTAACCTTGACCTTGTTTTCTTGTGTTTTCATGTCAAATTCAGTAACATGGACACGTTTTTAATTTGGCTTAACACCAAAGTTACTCGTCAATGGATTATTAATCTGAATTCCAGTAACTCCCTCACTGCATAAACAGATTCATGGCAGGAGTCCACCTCTTTACCAATGTTTATCGATAACAGATATGTGATCGCACCCGTAATTTGTTCCGTCTCATACATATTTTTTAAACGTGTAAGATTTGGCGGTGTCTGGTGGTTACATTGAACTCACCAGTCCCAAAACTTCTAACAGTCGTAGAGCCGTTTGTCCGTTCCGGGCTACCGTAACAAACATGGCGGCACAAGATGGCGGGCTCCACTCCGTATGTCGATAAATGATCTGATGCCGTTTTCTGGTCCAGCGCTTGTTTTGGCGTGGTCAGGATCCGATCTGCCGTCCGGAAGTGTCTCATTATGACTTTCTGAGTATTACAATTAGTCATCAAATGTGCTCGCCAAGCAAAAACCTCGTCCACGTGATGATGTGTTCACCTCAGCCTCAGGAGACACAAGCACGTCCCAGTCCAAGGTGAATTTCAGCCTTCAAGCGCTCATCATTACCTCATTATTGCTTCGTCATCGAAGGTTTTTGGATCGGTTAGACTGCCTGCCGCTCATCCCGACCACATCAGAGAGAGAGAGAGAACAGGAAATGGAGAGCCAGTTAACAGGCTGTACATGTGCGGGAGCTGCCAGCGCTACACATGATCTGACCTGGCACTTAGGAAGCGAAGGAGGGCATTGTATTACAAACACTTAGCCCTACAGGACGGTGAACAGTTTGTGCTTCTGAACAAATGATTTGTGTTGTTCAGCCTTCCAGTGTGCATGTCAACACAGTTTATGGAAGTGAAAATGATTAAATGCTGATTTTTTTTGGGTTTTTTTTTATTGTGAAATAGCCAGCAGGCCAAATTTTCCACTATGCACCGGTGCAGGACTTTACTGTCAGGACTTGTTTCGTGCTGCATGCCGTAACTGGTGACGTACGATGTTGCCACATCCCAGGAAATCGTCCTCGGTTTTGTCTAAACAGAAATTTTCAGCATGAACCCAGAATGAACCCGCTGCGGTCGATTATGTTGCGTTACGGCGTGATCCAGCAAAAGTCTGAGTTACTGTAATCACTAATAAAACTACCCAGAACAATGAGGGAGCAGCGAACGTGGGCCGGAGTTTGCCTTTGTCTCTCCCGTTTGCGGTGACAATGAAGTGCCGTCCAGGCACCCACGCGGCCCGACAGAGCGCACACACACACAGCCGAGCACAATAGAGTGCGAGTCGAGTCTGAACGGCGGGAATTGTGTTTTTGTGGCCGATTCTCACAGCCTATTAAGAATAAGCGGCAGCAGCAGCAGCGACGAGTGTTTTCCAGCCGCGTGGCAGACGACACGCAGGTGTGTATTCTGCTGACGTCACCACCAGACGCTCGCCGTTTTCCTCGGCTCCATTAATTGCCCTGCTATCACTTTTATCAAACGGGGAAAGAGCCTCGGCTCGCTGTGCCGCCGCCGGGCACGGATACAAGGCGGATCAAGAGTCGGCCATTTCATTATTGATTTTTCACCTACGTGTAAAGGAGCCAAGATGTCATCTTTTGGCTGACTGTACTTTTAAATTATTTACACTAGTAAAGAGCTTTTCACTGGCTTAGCCTCCCATTTGTCTCTTTCCCTCGCTCCATCCATCTTTATCGCTCTGGCTTATTCCCTCTGTCAGGGCTTCCTCACTAAAACTGCAGTTATGCCCCTTAAAGCGATTCGAATCTTCAAATCTCATGTTGAAGCCGTAAAGACAAAGTCAATCGTCACGAGTTCACGGAGCAAAATATTTATTTTCTGTTTCGGCTCTGCCTCTATAATTAGATAATGACTAATCTACTTCCTGATACACGGCCGGGCAGTGCAGCTTCATGGAGCTGGCTACTTCCTGGTGTGTACATGCAGCGCGCTGTGAGAGTGAATTTGAATTGTTGTAATATAGATTTTCAGAGCTGGACTGTTTGGTCGGTCGGTGGTTAGCATGGTCTCCAAGCTTCTGTCGCCTCACGTCAGACCTGTTAACCAGCAGGAGGTGTTTGTGTTTGTGCAGACACGTCCTGCTGGTTAACGCGGAGGAGCCTGAGCTCGTGTGGGGACTTTTTCAGGTCTCAGGTGTGAAATTTATTTATTTATTTATTTGTTTGATGATGATTCTTACACACTCTGTGCTCACTCATACCTGTTCCCTTCCTTCCTCCCTTCCTTCCTTCCTCCCTCCCTCCTCCAGGTGGTTCTTCGGGAAGATTCCCCGGGCCAAAGCAGAGGAGATGCTAAACAAACAGAGGCACGACGGGGCCTTCCTCATTAGAGAGAGCGAGAGTGCACCCGGAGACTTCTCCCTCTCTGTGAAGTAAGTAAGGCAGACGATGTAGCACCGAGGGAAAAACATGATTCACACACACACACACACACACACACACACACACTGTTGCCTATAAATACAGCTTCACAGTATCCTTACATCAGTGTACAGTTTCCCACCAACTGATCAGGTTCATAAGTTTCCATACTTGGTATGACTGAGTCATCAGCACGGCCTCTTCCTCCTTCTTCTTGCGAGCTCTCAGTGCTGCCCTCTGGTGACCGGCCGCCGATTGTTCGGCCTTGTGTGTTTGGACGTCGGCCCTGAGAGTGCTGACTGCTTTAGCTGACACACACACAGTTCATTTCCTCTTATCTCTCTCTCTCTCTCTCTCTCTCTCTCCGTGCTGACCTTCCCAAAAGACACAGTTCAGCTCAGTTCACAGCAGGTTACATGTAAAGTTGGTGCGAAGATACGGATCTTAATTACTGTCCGGGCTGTCCTGGTTCCACTTAGTCAGCCTGGATTGAATGTCAGCGTGCTACTGACGCGGCTGATTCATTTAACTAACACTTACCAGTCTGTCACGGACGCGCCTCATACATCTGAGAGGTGATTTCAGTGTCTGCGTTTGTAAGCCTCGTCCTCACCGTCTTCTCCGTCCCTCCGTGTCCCCCTGCGCAGGTACGGCAACGACGTCCAACACTTCAAGGTCCTTCGCGACGGGGCTGGAAAGTATTTCCTATGGGTGGTGAAGTTCAACTCCCTCAACGAGCTGGTAGACTACCACCGCTCCACCTCGGTCTCTCGCAATCAGCAGATCTTTCTGCGAGACATAGAGCAGGTCACCCAGGTAAGAACAGTGCAAAGATCCCAGCACTACAATCACTGTGAAACAATTAAAAACACTCATAATTAGTATTCTGTAGAGGTGAATGTGTTTTATGTGAGCGCTCTCGTAGATGTTTCCCCCGCCCTCTTGCGGGGAAGTCCTTAATGCTGCACAGCCAGCAAGAGCATGTCTCCAGCATAACCACATGTCAAACTGCAGCAATGTTTTCTGCAGAAACATCCCGGTAAACATCCAGTCTGTCACAGGAAGAGCGTGTTCGTTAGATACTTCAGAGTCAGAGCGCCGCTCTCGGCTCGGACGAAATGAAATTTGTTCAAAACTCCAAATAAAAGGGGAAGTGGAATGTCTATACATTGATTGTGTCATTCTCACGTACTTCATCATTCAGTAACTTCACATCCTGTTCAGCTCTCTGACGTTTGGCTGCAGAGTCATTTACGTACCGTCTCTTGGGTTCGGCTCTTCACGCGATGCGCCGGCTTGCATTTGACTGGCTGCGGTGCGGCGGGGTCGCGATGGGGCGACGATGCGTGACAACATCTGTATTGTGCTGAGAACTCATTTGAATATGTTTCATGTGCGCCGCATTTAGCACGCTGGGAAATGATTATTCAAAGCGCAGCGCATTGCACACGATTTAATGTATTTATGATCAGTAACAAACATTTTATTCTCTTCATACAAGCAGTAGAAAATCTAATGAGCCGTCACCTGCGTGTTATCAGTGTTATTCAACAGTCTGGCACAAGTCAGGAGGGTTTTTTTCTACAACTGCAGCTACAGCAAAGGTTTCCTGGGCGTGGGCCGCATGAGCTCAATAACAAGTGGTTTTCTTGGTCCCCCCCAAAAAATGTCGCTTTTAATCTGCCTGTAAAAAATTGCAATCAGCTTTTAATGACGCCCACGACCTCTTTGTGTTTGTTGTTGTTGCTCTAATTTAGCACATTGGTGTTAAAAGTGTAGGTGAAGACATGAAGAGTGAGGCTCAGCCGCGGTGTTAGCATTATTTGTGTCGTGTTTGTGTGACATTTGCGTGAACCTGGACGTCAGGAGGAGGAGGAGGAGGAGGAGGAGGAGGAAGCTTAGCCACGGTGAACCAGGTAGCCTGCAGGGGTAAGAAGAGAGGAAGCGTGAGGAAACCACACAGAAAATAAAGAGATGAGAAGAAGTCACAGGTAAGACAGACCGAGGGAAAGAAATAGAGTGATGTAGAGAGTTACAGTGTTCTGAATGAGAGAGACGGTTCAAATTAAAGTTCAGTTTTATTTAGAAAGCGCCAAATCTTATCAGAAGTTCTCATGATACTTCATACGTCCAGACAGAGCAAGTCTAGACTGTGCTCTTAATAATATTATCTACAGAGACCAACAGTTCCACCATGAGCAAACACTCGGCGACGGAGGCGAGGAAAAGCGTCTTTTTAACGGGCAGCGCTGTCTGATGAGAGATTTTGTAGTTTGGCAGCGCGTCATGGCGATGTAATAACAGTCGTTGATCCTTGTCGGATGTTATCTTTGATTTCATGTACAAATCTTACAACCGCCGTTCTCAGAAGTTCAGACGCGTCCAGCGTTTCTCCGTCTGTCTTCACTTGGATACAGAACAAGCCCGTTGATGTCTAAAGAGACAAACTCCGACTTTGACGCCTGCAACACGTTCAGTTGGGACAGATTTATGTTTACGTCTGTGTTACGTCATCTTTCCCCGTAACAGCACTCAGTCAGCGTTTGGGAACCGATTACACCGCCTCGTTTTAAAAGTACTTCAACATTCTTGCTCAACACGCTCACGCAGCTGCTCAACAGCGTAAGGCAGGTCTCGACTGCGGGCAGGGCAGTCCAGAACCTGAACCCTTTATCTGCGAAGCCACGCTGTGTGTAGTCTGTGAGTGTTGTTGATCCGTCAGGACGCTTCGTATCTCCACAAGAAGCTTTGTCAGTTCTGGAACTATCTATGAACTGATGAAGCTTCTTGGATGAGACGTCTTCACGGATCTACAATCCAGGTCCGCTTACCGCAGACGTAACCTGTATGTATCCTTCAGCATTAATGGCGCCTTTTATGGATGTGCGAGCTACCCATCATGCCGTGGGCACTAACACATGGATCCTTTTCGTCTGTAGACCGGCGTTCACAGCACGGATTTTCCACTGGCCGTCAGTCAATCTCAGAGAAGTCCGTGTTGTTGATAACTGGATTTCTCTTTGCATGGCAGAGTCTTCATTTGCATTTGTAGATGCAGTGACGAAGTGCGTTTACTGAAGCGTTCTCGAGCTCCTTCATCAGATTTCTCTCGATTATAGACGGTGAAATCTATAAATTTCTAGCAACCGCGTGTTGAGAAACTTTGTTCTCGGCCCGTCCTCGCTTGTTGAACGCCTGAATCTTTCACACCCAATCACATCGACACTATCACCTGTTACCAACCTGTTCACCTGCGGTCACAGTGGTTTGTTGCTTCTGCCTCGACGTTTTTGAAACCTGCTGCAGGCGTCAAATTCAGAATGAGATGACTGTTGACTATTTACTTCCGGTGCTGCCGGTGTGAATGATTTTGTATCTGCTGTTTTATATCATCGTCGCATTCAGCCCTCGCTAACGTGTCTTCATCCTCTCTCTCCTCCTGGTCGCGCAGCATCCCACATATGTGCAGGCGCTCTTTGACTTTGACCCCCAGGAGGAAGGAGAGCTGGGTTTCCGACGCGGCGACTTCATCCAAGTCCTGGACAACTCTGACCCCAACTGGTGGAAAGGAGGCTGCCACGGCCAAACGGGCATGTTCCCCCGCAACTACGTCACGCCTGTCAATCGGAATATGTAAACAGTCAGACCATGTATACAACAACAAACCACCACCACCATCATCATTATCGTTCTTGAGCTCATCAGCCTCCCCCCCCTTTCCCCTCCTTCATCCAACCAAACCCCCGACCCCCTCCACCCTCCCTCTCTCTACGCCATCCCACGATAACAGGAGCAGACAGGAAGAACGCAAACAACCCGAAAGAGAGAGAGAGAAAAGAGATAAAACAGGAGTAGTGCTGTCGTAGGCGTCGCTGTGTGGGTGGCAGCTGAGCAGAAATCAACTTTTACTTGTGCTGAGAAGCGTTCACCTCCCCAGTGAACGCCTCGGCGAGGATTGAACTGTCTTTGAGGGAAATCTAAATGCAGAGAAACTAAAGAGTAGTGCACCAACCGTGAAGATAACCAAATGATTCTACCGCTCCCACAGCTGCTTCTGTCTTCTCCGTAACTTCTTAACATTCTGCCTTTCTTTTGTGTTGTTTATTTTTTTCCTTTTTTTGTTTTTTGTTGTTTTTTTTTTGCCGCATGTTGTTTTAATCACCTTTAAATGAAAAATGCCTACCGATAAATCCTAACTCTGTTTTACAGGTTAAAAAAAAGGAAAAAAAACAAAAAATAAAAATGTTTAAAAAAAAAAAAATTTAAAAAAAAGATGAAATGGTTTTAAAAAATGTACAAAAAAAAAAAACAAGAGAGAAAGAGGAAAAAAAAAAAAAGATGCAATCTACAGTACAGCAAAGTTTCCATGTCTGAGATCATTGGCACGTGAGCATTGTACATCAGCCCGGCGGCTGTATAAATAAATCAACTATAGAGAGAATCCATTTTTTAAGAATATATATTATATATTTGTATGTGTTTTGTCTGTTTTACCTCTCATCACAAATTGTATTTTTTTCCATTTGTAAATTATGTTCAATCTTTTGTTAGTCTGGATAAGACCTAGTAGCTCTAGAATGTGCTGAATTTGTCAGTCAAGGTAATTTTTTTTTTTTTTTTTTTTTCTCCTCTGAATCTATCTGAGGGATCTCAGATAAACGCGCATGATATTTAAGGGGTCATAAATTCCATTCGAAAGAGGTTTCTCTTGTCTGTAAATGCAAAAAAAGAAAGAAAGAAAGAAAGAAAAAGAACGTAAAGTTAGTTCTCTTTAAGAAGAAGAATCCTGTCCAGGAAGCTAACGTTGACCAGCAAGTAGAGCCATGAATGCTGCAAGAGCTTGTTGTATGACGGAGCCCTGTATAAAGGTCAGCCACCTTTTTTTTTTGTTTTGTTTTGTTTTCTTCAACGCCAATGTATTTATTGCAGCCATTTTTAAAACTTGGGCAGTGAATGTAGCTGACTGAGTCCACAGACATTAACATGAGGGAAGCAAGGTCGGAGAACTGAACTACACACAAACCATGCAAGGGATTTAAACAAAGAAAAGACATGCTGAGATAGTAATGTTGTCAATATTCATTATTATAAAGAGAATGATGATGTGTGAGGATATGTACAGGTAGTTAAACAATGCATATTCAGATGAAATGGAAAAAAAACACACACAAGCAGTCGTTACGTGCATGCATCGGGCAGACGCTCTCCTCCTTTGTTATACCTGCACGTAGCAAAGAGGCCGAGTTTTTTTGGATAATCACATTGTGTAATCACGAGTGCGGCTCCGCTCTGCAGCCGGCACCGACTTAACAGTTCAGAAAACTGAGAGATTGTCTTTTATGCTAAAAGTTGAGAGATCAGTGTAAATGATGTAAAAGTTTGTTTTGTTTTTTTGTCCAACGTGGCGTGTCGTCAAGCACTTTTTTTTTTTTTTTTTTTTTGGATTTCTGGTCCTCTGTGTGTGTGTGTGTGTGTGTGTGTGTGTGTGTACGAGCGTCCGTCAGCCGTCTGTGTGTGTGTGTGTGTGTGCTTGTTTACCGTGTTCGTGTTCATTGGTTTCTGTTTTCTTGTTCTCTCTGGATAGTGCCTTTCTCTCTGGTGTTTCAGTGTCTCCGACCTGCTACTTTGAGCCCCCCACCCTCCTCCTCCTCCTCCTCCTCCTCCTCCTCCTCCCTTTTTACGGGGCCCTGCGAGTCCTGCAGTGAGAAAACAGTGTACATAAATCCAATGTGTCCCCCCTCCCCATCCAACACAATGCCCTCTTCTTCCTCCTCCTTCTACGCCTCCTTTCCCCGCCGCCCTCTCCCTTCTGCATCAACCCGCCTTCACCTTTTTTCCTCACCAACATGGAACTCTTCTTATTTAAGCGTCTCTCGCCTTGTCTTACCTAATGATACTGTTTTGTTTTGTTTTGTTTGCTCTTTTTTTTATTTGCATTTGTTTTTTTGTTTTTTCAATTAATAAAATGCAATTATTAAAAAATGAGACGTTTTTCTGTGGTGTTATGTTTTTTAAAGAATGGATGGTGTTTCTGAAGCTCAGTGGACCCGAGGCGGGCTGAATGAAGCCTGACAAGCCATCTGTGACTACACATACCTGTCAATCAAAGCGCCCACGCTCTTAATCCTGCATAACTTTAAGCCTTAATATAATGTGAACAGATGAGTTGTATATAAATTCACCCTCAGTACAGTTGTCATGAACGGGGAAATTAGCTACAGAGACCAAAACTGTTTTTGTACCAGGCTGTAAACATGTTTATTTCTGCTGTGAAACGTGGGGACTTATGGAGACTGACTCACTTCTGCAGCCAGCCTCAAGTGGACGTTTGAGGAACTGCATATTGTTGGCACTTATGCATCGGCTTCACAAGGTTGCCGCTTGGTGGCAACTGACTTGTAAATTCACCAACTCGCTCACTCACTCACTCGTGTTTATCTGGCTGCAGATCGTCCACAAGGGGGAGCTAACTGCGACAAACGGGGTCATTTTTAGTTTAGTTTGAGATTTAAGGGGCTCAGAAATGGAATGTAATATGTCTAACTATGTTTTCATCGGTGTAGAACCACCTGAAAATAAGAACCGTCATGTTTTTCGTAGCTTCGAATGAGCCTGTGATACCTACAGATGTTTCTCTTCCACCGAGTAGCCCAGAGTGGACAAACTAAACACTAGCTCTAGATTGGGTTATGGCGCCACCATAGTATCTTCTTCATGCTAGGAAAGAGAGTTAGACAAGTAGGTTGTTCATTTGTAACCTTTGCCTCTGGCAGTACTTGCAGGTAGATGTCACATTGAATTTTCCTTTTTTTTCTGGCGAGCTACGTCGTTAGTTTCTTGTTTAATCTTTGCGATAAAACCGTTCTGCTCGCTCAGTTTTGTTTGTTATGCAGCGATATTTGTTTGTTTGCTCTCCGTGAGCCAGCAGCAAAATCCCTGGATGAGGCCGAGGCTGCATTTTATTGCTTTCTGAACCCAACTTTTCATTTTCAGATATTACAGCTTTAGCACTGCCTGCGGTTTCCATACGTGTCTGTGCAGTATGATAATCAGCTTGCATGCAGACTTGGAGCTGCAGCCTGCGATGAGTAATCCATCACGACAACCTATCGGGCACGCTTTGATTTTTTTCTTTTTTCTTTTTCCTTTTTTGGCAGAACTGTCGTTGCTTGTTCGTGTGGTTGAAAGCTCGGATTGTTTTTTTTCGTGTGTAGATTCTGTGTTTGTGGGGCAAAAACGGGATTATATGAGAGCTTGCATTCATCGGGTTAAAACCTGGAAGCAACAAAGAGCAGAGCTCGAGTGCAGAGGAATATTTTTAAAGATTTGAAACAGTGCAGTACACAAAATGTGTGTCATATGAGAGATCAGCCCCTTTTTGACCTTGGATAACCTTTAATTCAGGCTCAAAATGTGCAGACTACAGATTTAGCATCTTCAAAGACCAAAAAGGAAATTCCTCAAGACTCCGGTGCTGTGGCAGTGAGTCAGTCAGTGGGTGTAGTAGAACGCCAACCCAATACATGAGGCTACATTTCACGATGAAACCCATCCAACCCAAGTGTCTCTCGACGTGCAGATGACGCGCATGTGTCCGTTGAAGGGGGAAGCTGACTGTTTCATTTCTTGAAGGGAAGCCCGGGGGTGGTCTGCATGCAGCTGCTGCTGCTGCTGCCATGTGAGATCTTTAGCGTCACGTTAGCCACGGTCTGCTGCACTGTCTGCTCCACATTTTGACTCTTTTTTAGCACCACGCTCTTAAAGCTGACTCCTCTCGGGCCTTTGTTGTTTTGTTTTTTTGTCAGCGGCTGCCTTAAAGCGGGCATTGTTGCATCAGTGTTGCTGTCCTCTTTATAGCCCTCTCATCTGGAACAATCAGCCTGGTTCCATTCATCTTTATCAGTGAGGCGTTGGCACCGTGCTCTCTGTAGACCACTGCCGGCTCCAGCAGTTATTCAAATGATAAATTATAAAAGATATCTGATGCAGACATACATAAAACTGTAAAATTATAACCCACTCATAAAGTGGGGTGCCTTCCTAAAGCGAAGTGCTCTGCCTCAGGGGCGCTCTGCCTCTCGAGCTTGACTAGACTAGTTTGCCATATGGTGCTGCTATAGTAGTCGACAGCAGCGGTGGCAGAATTCAAAGCCGGCTGCTCTCCGCTGTGTGCGGACAGTTTAAGATGATTTGAGGATTTGCAAGCGAGGAGGACATTTCGTGCAGAGTTGAGAAGATTAGTATCAGCCGGTGAACTAGTGAACTATTCGTGTCAGTCCCACAGCAGCTTCAGATCAGTCTAGACGCTCGCATGCAGGACTGTGTGCAGGCAGTGTTCATGGATAGATACTATATGAGGCGGATAAAATGTGCAGGGTGCACGAAATAAACCCAGTTTGGGGGAAATGCATTTACAGTCGGATAGCCATACGGTTGGAATCTGATTAGTCACCCCTGGTAGGGTTATATTGTAGGTAGATGGCTGGCTAGTATCAAGGTTAAATTACTGAACAGGTCAAATCAGGTCAAAAGCCTCTGTATGAAATGACTGCTGGAAAGCTGGAAAGTCAATCTAATGACTACCAAGAGGTGTTAAATGAACGCAGAGATGCAAAATGACCACAAAGTGATGCAAAATGAGCATAAAGTGATGCAAAATGACCACAAAGTGATGCAAAATGAGCATAGAGACACAAAATGACCACAAAGTGATGCAAAATGAGCACAAAGTGATGCAAAATGAGCATAAAAAGATTTTAAATGAGCACAAAGTGATGCAAAATGAGCATAAAAAGATTTTAAATGAGCACAAAGAGACACAAGATGAGCGCGGAGATGCAAAATGACTGCAAAAGTGATGCAAAATGACCACAAAGTGATGCAGAGACAAAAAACCACAACAAAAACATGAAGAAGACCACAAACAGATGCAAAAACAACATATAAAAGGTGCAAAACAGCTACAAGAAGATACAAAAGATGCAAAACTACTACACAGGATACAAATTCGCTGTCATGTTGTGTCTCTTTGACTGTTTAGCTGTTTCATATTAGAACATTCCTTCATTATTTAATATTCATATATTCATTTATTGCGCCGCCTCCCTCAGCTCGAGCTCTCCAGAGTCTATCCGTGTCCTTGTTTACTGTAAGTGACGTCATCTGGGGTGAAGTTTAACCCACACTCATTCCCTCGTGCAATAAAGTGAATTATGACCCCATGGAAACAATCCGCGTCCCTGTGTAGGTGTCTGATAGAGTTATCAGATCACTCATTTCAACTGTTTGAGCGGATTCATTTATCTGCCACGCAAAGGTTGAGACTTTCCGCTCCTCTCTCCTCCCCCTGACTGGCAAACAGGTAGATGAACTCTAACACACACACACACACACACACACACACACACACACACTGCTGCCTAATGCTGACCTTTGCGGTTGTTTTGTGGGTGCTTTCAGGTTCACATTGGGTCCCAGCTCACAGGTTACCTACCCGAGCATCCAGAATTATTCATCATAAGGCGACATAACTTGTTTAACAACTCTACATGCAAATACCCGGCGTGGTACAAACAGTGGATTCTTTGTACCTGTCAGCTTGTTCCTGCTGCTGTCTCACAAATAACAGGCGAACGCTGTAAAACATCTTTTCTTCTTTGTGGGCACACAGCACGGAGAGGTGACACGTGGGAGGACAGCTTCTACCGTTCAGTCAGCTCACACAAAAAACACAGCTGCAGACAAATGTTGACACTCTCTGGAAATGCTTGGAAATGTGTGACAGACAGCTCCTCCACCTGCACGCGTTTAAATACGCTGAGCCGCGCTTGATATTCAGTAATTAACGGTGTGTTACTGACATCTACTGGCTGAGCTACGCACCAGCTGGAAACATCTCATTATTACCTTTTTTTGACTATTTATTGATGCAATATCATATTACAATATTCCTTTATTATTTAAGATAAATGAGTTCTCAATAAAATATTTCTTCTAAATTATGTACAGTGCCTGCCTGGTGATGCCACTTTAAATGTCCAAGAAGACACGAAACGAGACACAAATTGACCACAGAGAGACGCAAGACCTTCACAGAAGACACAAAACTACCACAAATAGATGAAAACATGATATGGAGGTGCAAAACAACGAAAAATAGCCTCTAACACGCATGCGCGGGGTGAAGCTTTGTGCATGCGGTCCCCACGTCGCCCTGGACCAATCAGATTGTAGCAATTATGTGCCTTAATTGACGGAACAGTTTTCAGGCTCCCCTTTATTCCAGTCGGGACGCTGCTGCTGCTGCTGCTGCTGCAACTTTGGTTTCTAACTCGGTGTTCAGAGTTTTCTTCTGGATTTATTCTACTTTATTTTATTTTCACTCTCTGGACTGAGTTTTTGTTTTCTTTACACATTTTGTGTGCGTCCTGGAGAAGTGAGTATACAGCTTATTTAGTTTGTTGACTTTGTGATGTTTCACTTCATATCATATCTTATATATATATATATTGCTGTGCTTGTTAACATGTTTTAAATCATTATTGTTAATTTCGGACTTGTATTTATTTGTTTGGAGCGCTGACGGCTCAGTAAGGGAGTTTTATTGGGCTGTATTGGACAGACTACTATGTGCAGCCACATAACAAGCATCCAGGTAATTAAATAATTGTCATAGAGGTCTGAAGTGTGTCGATCGGAAGCCAGTACCTCTGTTACAGGGTCAGACATGCAGCAGCAGCAGGGGGCGCTGGTTCATCACTTTTAGCGGTGGCTCCATTCATTCATCCGAGCTTCCAGCCTTGCGTCGCTGGCGTGAATGCGACACGTTTCCCGCACAAGTTCGTCGCTTTGTGGACCCCGCACCTCACGTTACCTGTTCACCGATGTGACTTAAAGACTTAAAGACTATGTGCGTGAGTGAAATGAGGAAAAAACGTGATTCGTTGTCGGCAGGATTCGAACCTGCGCGGGGAGACCCCAATGGATTTCTAGTCCATCGCCTTAACCACTCGGCCACGACAACTCATATCCAACGTTCTCATGTGACAAATATTCATACGTAACTGTAATGACGCGAGCGGTTACGTAAATTTAATGTGTATTGTGAATTGTACATTTGTGTTTTCAGCATGATTATGTACAGAGACAGCTGTGTTTACTTTGCAGAATCATATTTTACATGATGAACTGATAAATTATGACGCATCTGCGTCATCTTGATGCATCAAGAATGTAAAAATTACCGGAATTTATCCATATTTTTAAATATCCTTGTTAACTTGTATATATTTTATATTTCATGTATATATTGCTGTTTGCACCAGCGATGTTTCAGCTCTCTGTGTGTCCTGTACACACACGGCAGCACTGACAATAAAGTTGACTTGATGTGAACTACCTGTCCACCTCATTCATCCAAACACCAACACCTGGCTCACTGTGCTCTCAGGTATGGACGCAAAAACATGAAACATAAACATTTAAAATGTGTTTGCATAAATATAAACATGTGTGCACATGAGAATGTGTCTATAGGCATTTATAAACGGGGTGAAGGAGTCATAAATACATCATAAACACGATAATAACCCAGTATATCAGCAAGGGGACCTCCCACATGTAAGCCTGGCTTATAATAACTTTAATATTTACTTTAACCTGCGTATATGCTGGGTTATTATCCTGTTTGTGTGCATGATGGAATGATTTATAAATGATATATAGATGAACGATATATAGATGAAAATGATTTTATTAGATATTTTTTAATTTTAACAAATTATTTCAGTGAAATTAAGACAAAACTGGGTGAACAGGGTTCACGCACCGCTGCAGTATATAAATAGGTTAATAAGGGGAGATAAAAGATGAATAAAGTAATATATATAATATATATAGTATTAAAGTTATTATAGACCATGTAGGAGTCCCTGTTCTCTCATCCAAGGGGGCTGAAAAGGTTGGAGACCCGCACATAACAGACTAAATGTAAACAGTGGTTCTTTGCATTATAGCCGCCGTGCTGTTTGTTTCCATCCCTCTCTGCAGCTTAGCAACCCGGCGTCCTGAATAATGCACGCCGGAGCCGAACCCGCACCGCGGTGAATAAAACCCGAGTTAAACCGTGAGAGTGATCTGGGAGTAAACAGTCGCCTCGCTCATTGTTGCCACCGAGCTGGAAGCCGTGTCACCACGTGACTCCTCCAGCGAGCGAGCCGTGCTGTTTGTTCAGCCAGAGAGGCAGAGGAAGAAGAAAAATGGCGGCGGCTCTAGGCGAACCCAAACGGGACGCCGGGCTAACGTTTTGAGCTTTCACGGCCGGAACGACACCGGGGCTTCTCCGGGTACAGCGCACCGTCTGAATCGGCCCACGGCCCAGCTTTGCAGGGGTGCTGTTTTCGCTTGTGTCCGCGCAGGCTAGATAGACGCAAAGATTGAGGATAGTAAAATAATAGCTCTCCGCTTATCATGAGAGGGAAGAGGGGCAGGCCGCCCAAACCGCTACAAGCCGAGGAGCCGTCCCCTGCCGCGGCCCGGGGTCTGCGACCGAGGAGGAACTTGAAGCCCCGGTTGAGGGACAGCGGGGACGAGGACGTCGAGAGCCCCACAAGGGAGCCAGCGAAGTCGGCTAAGAAGCGGAGAGGAGGATCCGGCACGTCAACACGGGGCAGGGGACGAGGTAGAGGTGGCGGCGGCGGCGGTGGCAGAGGAGGCAGAGGGGGTCGCGGAGGAAGGCGGACGGCTGCGTCCAAAGCGGTGGTGTACGACGACCACGAGAGCGAGGAGGAGGACGACGCCGTGAGCCTGAGGTCGGAGGAGGACGAGTTTATCGAGGAGGAACCTCAGTCCGAGGAGGATGAGGCCCTCAAAGAGGACTCTGATTGCCTCGAAGATGATGTGCTGGACGAGCAGGAGGAGGAGGTGGAGGAGGAGGAGGAGGATGATGCCAGCTACTGCACAGAGAGTAGCTTTCGGAGTCAGAGCACACACGCCAGCACCCCGGGTAAATAAGCACCGCGACCCGCGGGGGTGTGATCGCACACTGCTTTAGCCGAAAATACACCCCGATGTGCGGCTGATGCTGCCGCCGTGCGGGAAGCTGTACGGTTATTGTTCAAAATGGAGAATGCACACTGTATGGACACAGGCCGCAGTCACTCATGCTACCGCAGGTGGATCCGAACGGTTAGCGGCTATCGCCGCCCGTGAACGCACCACCCGATTTAATCCACATTATATCACAAGGAGGGCCGTGAACGCGTCTTAACTGCCAAACTATTTGCTCAACTTTAACTTAGCTGCTAGCGTGCTAACTAACGCTAGCGTGTAAAACTAGCCCACGATGCTAACTGTCACCCTGTAAAGTCCCACGTTAGTGAGATAGCTGTGACTTTGTGCATTTGTAGACGCCGGCCGGCCCCAATTCTCGTTTTTATGTTGGTTTAATTTGATGTAAAAGTTTATTTTTTACGCGTTTTAACGAGAAAACTGCCAGCTAACTGACCTAGCTCCGGTTAGCATGCCTGTCGTTTCTCTTTGACTCCTTCAGCTTTAAGCTGCTTTAACACGACAATTAACAACCCAACAGCTAATAACTGACTGACAGCTAACGCCTCAGACAGTGTATAAAGTCCACACTTTATAATTAGTATTAACTTTTATGTTATTGTGCCAACTGGGCAGCTCATGTTTTCCCCCCATTTAGTGGCCATGTGTCGAACCGGTTCACTCACAAGTTTGAAAACCAGTTTTCACGTTTTATTATGAGTCATTTACACCCACATATAGATAGATAGATAGATAGATAGATAGATAGATAGATAGATAGATAGATAGATAGATAGATAGATAGATAGATAGATAGATAGACACTTTATTGCAGCAGCATTACAGGTAACAACACAAATTAAAAGATTTGGTGACGACAGTATAAAGAGAATAAACTCTAAGGAGGAAGAACATGTGGTAAAATATACATACTGACTCGTGCTTTAACTTTGTGCACTGTGAAAGACAGTTACGCATCCGTTATTATGTCCTGTTACAGAATGAGTCCCCTCTCGGAGATATCGGACTTTCAGCTGTACGTTCAGGCTCAGAATTAAAACAGAAGACCGTAATAACAGTATAAATACAAACTGTATGAAATGTAAAACAGTAGTAGCAGTTATCAGTGCAGTAGAGTTCACAGTATCAGTTTAAAGTGGCACGTGTCACCTGTTTTATGGCGTCTGGGATAAAATCTGGTAGTAAGAGGGGATCTTTAATGATTGTCTGAGCCCTGGTCAGGCATCGTCTACGAGCAGTTTCGAGAGCAGGAATGAGCCACTGTCAGGGCCGAAAGACGATCTTATAATGTGACCCTTATAAAATGAGCATAGCTGTGGTTTACTAATATAATTTGTGTGCTTTTACAGGGAAGAAAAAAGCCCGGGCTCCACGACCTCGCACTCCCATCCTGGAGGAGAAGGAGATTCCTCCCCTCGTGCTTCCTGACACCTCAGAGGACCTCCTGGTGCCCAATGAGGAGCTGCTCAACGCCATCTCCATCTACGAGGTGCTACGGAACTTCAGCACGGTGCTGCGGCTCTCCCCGTTTCGCTTTGAGGACTTCTGCGCGGCGCTCGTAGGCCAGGAGCAGTGCACTTTAATAGCAGAGACCCATATTTCCCTCTTGAAGGCCATCCTGCGCGAGGAGGACTCCTCCAACACTACCTTTGGCCCCGCTGACCTCAAGGACAGCGTCAACTCCACGCTGTACTTTATCGACGGCATGACGTGGCCCGAGGTGTTGCGGGCGTACTGTGAGAGCGACCGGGAGTACCATCACGTCCTGCCGTATCAGGAGATTGATGACTATCCCTACGGCCCGCTTGGAAGTAAGATCAAAGTGCTACAGTTTTTAGTGGACCAGTTTCTAACCACCAACATCGCCCGCGAGGAGCTGTTGTCCGACGGCAGCATGCAGTACGACGACCACTGCCGCGTGTGTCACCGCCTGGGCGACCTGCTGTGCTGCGAGACCTGCTCGGCGGTCTACCACCTGGAGTGCGTGAAGCCGCCCCTGGAGGAGGTCCCGGAGGACGAGTGGCAGTGCGAGATTTGCGTGGCGCACAAGGTGCCCGGCGTCACAGACTGTGTGACGGAGGCTCAGAAGAACAGGCCCTACATCCGCCAGGAGCCCATCGGATACGACCGCCACCAGAGGAAGTACTGGTTCCTAAACAGAAGGATTATTGTGTAAGTCAGAGTCCGTTACCTCTGAGTCTGTGCCAGTGACGGATCACATGTGCATTAAGTTAGACAGATAGGAAATATTAGATTGTTTTTATTTAGAGAGACTGAGAGACCGGACAGCGTGTTACATAACACGTCCGCTCGATGCAGCAAATACGCTCCACACAGAAAGACGAGCCGCGTCCAGCTGATTCAACACGACGACGCGTTACAGCCAGTTGTTCAAAGCAGAACGCGCAAATAGGAAGTGTTGGGGCGACAACTCACTGTTGCACACCGGCTCACGGTCGTCATTTCATAGAAGTCACTGCTTCTCAAGCCGTGGTCCGAGTTTATCTCTGCAGGTGAACACAGGGTCAACAACACGATGAAGTGTGTTTAGAAATGAATCAAAACTGTAGCAGGATATGACACAACTTCAAATGCTCGTGCACGGCGCGTCGATCACACGTTTACATCTGTAGTTAGTTACAAGCTGAAGATGTGATGGTGAAAGTGGAGGTAAAATAAATGGCTGTAAAGTCGTGGCTCCAATTTGGAAACATCGGGAAGGAAAGCATCAGTGCAAAGACTTTCCCACCAAATCAGCTCCTATTTTTAACCAACTCTGCTCAGGATGTAACAGCAGTCACCGATAAATAATCTCATTAGGAATAAACCTGCCCACGCTGCTGCACGTCAACATCTGTCTGTCTGACGTTTGTCGCCACGCTTCGTACGCAGCCTCACACAAACACATGTATGCATAAACACATTACAGCGAGTTATAGCGGTGTCTATTTCACGCGTGAAGGCGTTTTTCAGATGTTACACAACACTGGAACACTGATCATTTTACACGGGCCTTTGTCAAGCAGGTAGCATCCAACAGATTCAGTCACTCTGCTCGTATAAAGACGGCGTACGTACGCAGGCGTGGTCACATGTCGAATATTAGTGATATATCTCATTGAGACGCAGAGAAAAGCAGCTGCGTAGTAACCCGTGACCTGAGCAATGTAATTCAATAACGGCCTTATGAAACGCGTTAATCTGTTGTTGTGAAACAAAAGGCACGTTGGGCCTAAATAACGACAAACGCGGGCCTCAGATACGGACGAATGAAGGATGCAAACAAAGTTGAATGCGGCTTCCTTCCTAAAACGTGAAACTGAAAGTTACCGGGCGCTTCGAATGCAGCGTCCGTGAATTTACATTACAGCATTTGTTTGACTTGGAGATTAGAGCGGAGACGCGCGCCGCGAGTCTTTTCTCTCCGCTTGGCAGCGCGAGGCCTCCCTCCGCTCCTGAACAATATGCCCCCGTCCGAGGCTTCACAAATAACAGGCCGAATTAATCAGACGATATCTGATGGCGATGGAGCCTTTTAATGTTTTTTGGTTCGCTCCAGCCGAAACTGTCGCACGCCGGCAGAATATTAATGAGCCGACGAGTCGCAATCTAACCTGCCCTTGACACCCTGCGTTATCTCAAACCTCATTACCTGCCCGCACAAACGCATGAATCAGCTTTCCGTTGCAGCTTCTCCACCTTTTTTATGCCGGTATCTCCACCCAAATAACCCCAAAAGAACCGAGCTGAACGTGTCTTTAACAGCAGGTGAAATCCGCGAGGTCTCTACCCAACACCAGTGATGTTACGCTGAGTTAAATGAGAAGTTTGACGCCACACAGGTGCAAAAAACGGCCCGGTCAGCAGCTCGCGCCTCGTTTGAGTTACCTCACAGGTAGAGGGAAGTATTTAACCGTCTGTTCTTACGCCCCGCAGCGAGGAGGACGGGGAGCACGAGAAGAAGAAGATCTTGTACTACAGCACCAAGGCGCAGCTGGAGGAGCTGACGGCGTGCCTGGATAAGGAGTACTGGGAGATGGACCTCCACGCCACCCTGGAGGAGATGAAGGAGGAGGTCCAAGCTCACATGGACATCACGGAGGACCTTACCAACAAAGCTAGAGGAAACAATAAAGCCTACCTCACTGCTGTCAACGGTACGTGACGTGTTTTTAAAATTTCTTTCTTGTGATTTTCCTGACAGTTAATTTGTGGCTCGTGCTTTAAAGTCAACGTATGTGAGCGTCCGCGTCCTGCGGGCTTACATTCACACACAGCTGCAGATAACGTAGTTCCTCCCCCCTCTGCCATGATGACAGTTGACACAGAAATGTTCGGCGCTGCCGCTCTTCTTCCTGCTTCGCGCTCTCTCGCACATAAAGTAACAGTTCTCTCCCTCCGTGAGTGGCTAGAAGACTTTGCCAGCGGTTTCCGTCTCTGTTTTACAAGCCGACACATGTAACAGTTTTCCTGTGTTTGGCACTAAACCGCCTGACTTCGGTTCATGCAGGAGGAGCAGCGGGGCACCGGTGTTCTCTTTTCTGCAGCATGTTTTATTTCTCGTACGTGATTTATGGATGTTGCTGGTATATTTCATCCGTTTAACGCCGGCTGCTGCCGCTGCAGCACAGTGCGTTTCTTCCTTTTAAGCTTCTTGGGACACAAACAGTGAAAACTGTAGTTATGAAACACTCTCTGGAGATTTTGGCCACCTGAGGGAAGAAAAATCTGCCTCGTGTGGAGGAGAATGCTGATAGTATCTAAATTTACACTTTTACTATGTGGTTGTAGCTCGTAATTAATATATAACTTGTCTTTTTTAATCCAAAATACCAAACAAGCTTCTCAAATGTGACTTTTTTGATCATGTGTGACAGGAAACTGTTTTTTTTTTTACTGATGGTTGGAAAAACTAGAATTTAAAAGATCTAATCGGGTCTCTGGGATTTTATATAACACATTTTTATACACAAAAGGATTAATCAGGAGAATAATCATTGATCATTCATGTGGGAACATCAGGAATGGTTGATGTCGTTGGAGTACAATGCCGGCGCTCCCTCGCTCTCATTCGCCGTCCGTGTCGCTCAACCAAAGCTCTCGAGCCATCGAACACAAACCATTTTAAACTTCTCGGTCATGTTTTTTCTTTCACTTGTAGAAAAATGCAACATTTAATTTAAAAAAGTCTGTTTTGTTCGCAGATGTGGTCACGGAGCGTTTAAAGATCAAACGGGGGGCGGAGGAAGTGAAGCAGCGAGCCACGGAAGCAGAACCGAGCTCCGTTAAGACGGCGGAGGGCGAGCTCACCTCGCCGCTCGACGACGCCGAGCCCAAGGAGGACGCTGGTTCACAAGGTAGAACTTTATATCCCGTATTCTCTCCCCTCTCCCTCGTGAACCGGACGCTCAGTAGTACGGTCTAACTGTGTCAGTGATTCTGCTGCAGCAGCATTAGTAGCACTTTATCATGACTCTGCTGGTTCGACCCTGTGTGTGTGTGTGTGTCGTACCACAGCAGCCGCCGCCCCCCCTGCTGCAGAGGAGAGCGTGTCCGATCCTAACGCCGGCCCTAAAACAGAGTCGATCGAACCTTTGAACAAGGAAACGCAGCCGGCTCTCGGTGCGAGCCAGGAGAGCGGGGAGTCCCCTCCGGTGGCGAAGCGGGAAAGGACAGGTACTCGGAGAACCCGTGTTCGCTCCGGCGTCCGGCCGCCTGCAGCGCTGTCTAGCCATCCTCCCTGCTTCACGCCTCACTGCTGCTGGGCTGCCACATTCATCTTCATTTGTCTGCTCGTCTCTGCTGGTTGTCGCTAACAACACTCTGCTCTGTCCGCAGTGACTTTGTCTCCTGTGTCTATACATTTGTCAAGTTTTGTCTCCGTTTGTAGCTGAAAACTAAATAACATTTAAGGTAATCAGACTCGAGGAGACATTCCAGGGTTTGTGGTGATCGTAGGCGTTCTTCTACCTCTGCCACGTCCGCGAGGTTTTAGATCTCTGGCTGACAGACCAATCGGGACGTTCCCTCTGCAGTTTAAGCATCATGCGCTGCGATGCTAGTCACAAACGCTGTGTTACTGGTTGCTTTTGTGCAGGTTCTCCTTGTTGTGTTGGCTGGCTGCTGGTTTAATGGAGCACATGCGGTGTCCTGTTCTGTTTTACACAGGTTCAAACGGCGTACTCGCTCTCTCTGAACAGATTATATTACGTATTCCCCAGAATTCGTACGTCTGTATCTAGTCACAACTGTCAAGCTACAGCGAGACAAGGATGACAATTCGTACAGTTCGCATAGATGGAGGATAGATTCATCATGTCCACTTGTCGGTAGCGTTGTAGAGGAGATATTTGGATATAAAAACTGAAGCGATCAAAGGTCAGTTGGTCATCGAGCGAGAGGTAGGGAGCCGGTTTGATGTTGTGGTGTAAAGTAAGTTTGGCTTCGAGGAGCGGCAGTTCAGTCTTTGAGACGTTCTACCTGGACATAAATAAATGCCATTAAGTCTTTGAGTGGTTCAACCATAACACTGTGGCTCTCACCGCTCATGCAACATCACACTGACTGTAATTAGTAAACATCTAATCGCCCAGCAAGACGATATTTCCTCCTCCTCTTTAGACTTTAAGCTGTTGCAGGCCGTTCATCTTGTCCTGACCTCCTCCAAGCATGCAGCAGCCGCCGTGGCAGCTAAATGTTCGTTTTTATTTTATTGCATTCATTTCTTGTCTTGCGTTACGCGTTGTGTCCTCGCAGCGTTTGAAAAGCACGCTTTTGGCACGGCGCTCCACGGCGTCCCTGGCAGCATCTAGCACGCCACGTCTGTCACAACCGGCTCCTTATTCTCATTCCAATTTATGGGCATTTGGGTGGGTTTCCTGTCGCGCAGACAAAAGGCTCTCTGCCTGGAAGCCCCACCTGCTACTCGTCAACAAAGAGCCACATATATATGCAGGACCCTCTCTCCCCCCCTCACCGAAACAACTCAAAGGCAGAGCCGCTGTCTTAATTTGGCTTTGCAGCAAGTGCACAGCTTGTTTTGGATTTGTGTGGCCTCTTCTGTGCAAGATGGGTTCGGTTTTCTCGGCCTAGCCGGGCTGATGA
Source organism: Nibea albiflora (assembly GCA_014281875.1). Classification (NCBI taxonomy): domain Eukaryota; kingdom Metazoa; phylum Chordata; class Actinopteri; family Sciaenidae; genus Nibea; species Nibea albiflora. Next base: position 19,009,109 of record CM024808.1, on the reverse strand, counting down.
AGCACTTGGAGATTCTGTTTTTGTGCAGTTTGTTTGTCAGATGCAAATTTCCAAGTCTTAAGTCCTGACGAACTGACTGAGCTATATTAAGAATTCCCTCAGTGAAGAGGTTGAATTCAGTGTTGTATTTATTAGCCTTAGTAGTCTCCCTCCTCGCATCCCTGACGTCTTTTTTCACATTTTTCAGACGAGGATGAGAAAGCGGAGTCAGGCAGCGAAGACAAGCGGCCAGACGAGTCGCAGGCACAAACCCAAGATCGGCCTCAGCAGCAGACTTCTCAGCCAGAGGCGAGCAGCGGCAGCGGCAGCCAGATTTCTGGATGCGAGAGCCTCGGGAAACCAGAGCAGCCCGACCTCGCCGATCGGTCCTCTCAGTCGTCTTTTACCAGCCAGGATGGGACAGGTAAACACGAGCGATGTGCTCAAAAAGTGCACACCAACACCGGCTTTGAGTTGCGTTAAACTGTGTCTCGGTGTCATCTGCTTTCTGTATGACAGATGAGTACAACGAGAGGGTCAAGACCGACAGAGGGAGAACAGCGGGACGGGAATCAAATAACCAAACGCCCAGAGGCAGCAAAGAGGTGAGGCGTGTGTCCACAACAAAAATATCACTTAATGCTGCCGTTATTTTCACTGTTTTTGACAGAAAACGGCAAGAGTTGTGTATTTTCCAGGAATCTTCACTCATTTGAACTCCCTCTCGTTTCAGTCGTCTCCTGTACGCTCCGACGGCGATTCGTCGCGTCTCAGCTTCCTCAAACGAGACCTGACAGTGAACTTGAACAACTTGTTCAAACTGGGTCAGGAGGGTAAATACAGGGTCTACCACAACCAGTACAGCACCAACGTCCTGGCCCTGAACAAGCACCAGCACCGCGAGGACCACGACAAGAGACGGCACCTGTCCCACAAGTTCAGCCTGACCACCGCGTCCGAGTTCAAGTGGAACGGCTCCATCTACGGCTCGCGGAGCCTGACCGTCTCCACCCTGCGCCTCACCATCATCCAGCTGGAGACCAACGTCCCCGGGCCGTTTATGCATCCCAACTGGGCGTCGCACAGGTTAATGTGAATTCTCACTAAACTTCACGGTGACCTCCCGAGTGCTGTCAAACTCATAAATCACAGGCTATAAATACATTAATGTCAAGTTGGTGGTTCAGATTTCCCCGACAGACGTGTTGCTGTAGTCGTGTTAATCTTTAATCTTCTGTCTGTTGATTAACACAGTTTGTCTCCGCTCGTATTTTCCAGGACCAACTGGAACAAAGCGGTGCAGATGTGCAGCAAGGCCAGGGAATTCGCTTTGGCCTTGGCTATCCTGGAGTGTGCCATCAAACCAGTGGTCATGCTGCCAGTTTGGAAAGATTCTCTTGGACACACGAGGTGAAGGGAAAAAAAAAACTCACTGATCTGTCGCGCTCGTCTCCATTTCTTCTCATGTGCTTTACGTAACTGCTTTCTGCCTCGCCGCTGTGCATTCCCGCTTCAGGCTACATCGCATGACCTCCATGGAGCGGGAGGAGAAAGAGAAGGTGAAAAAGCGAGAGAAAAAGCTGGAGGACGAGGAGACGCTGCAGCAGGCCACCTGGGTGAAGTACACGATCCCCATCAAGCACCAGGTACGGACAGCAGCGTCGCTCATCCGTCATCCGGCTCCTCCTGGAGGAGGTTTTACATCACAGAGACTGATCTGGAGCAGTCAGTCCTAACCTTTTGTCTCTTTAGACAGGAAGACAAAGATGTAGTATATATTGTCACTATTGGGGTTGCAAAAGGGCAGAAAGTTTCTGGTAAATTCTGGAAACTTCCCATGTTAAGCTCAAGGATTTTGGAAATATGATATGAGAGCCGATATTCAAGTGTATTTGCATGAAGTCTGGCAGTTTTAGTCAAGATTATGCTAAAATATATTTCCCCAACTATTTTTAAGTTCCCTGTTTAGGACCAAACCTTCAAAATTCTCAGTTTATTTATGTTTATTCCTCTTAATTCCCATGGAAAGTTTCCAACTTTGGAAATTCCTGGAATTGCTTGCTTGTATCTGTTTTAATGTGTACAAACGATTGTGCTTCTTCATCTGAAAGCTTCGTTCTTTGTGTTTTCCTGTCCAGGTCTGGAAGCAGAAGGGTGAGGAGTACAGAGTGACCGGGTACGGTGGCTGGAGCTGGGTCAGTAAGACTCGTGTGCCGCGGTTTGTTCCGAAGCTACCAGGGAACACCAACGTGAACTACCGCAAAGAACTGGAGGGTAAATAAATCCTCGATTTATTCTGATAGGCGTTGTCGCTTTTTTTGGCTCGCGTTCTGATCTCGTTTCTGTTTTTTTCCACCGTCTTCACAGCAGCTAAAGCGAGTAAGGAAAATGCAGCAGCTTGCACAAATAAGCAGAAAAAGTCGACGGAAGCCGAGAAGCAGACGGCTCAAAACACAGCGGATGCGGACAACGAGCAAGCATCCGTCGCTGAATCGACTCAGAGCACCTCATCGGAGGAGGACAGCAAACCTCAGACCTCTAAAGAGGACGAAAAACCCTCAGAGGAGGAGCAGCACGGAACAAATGAAGGAGAGAAGGGAGGCGATGAAAAGATGGAGGTCGACCCCTCCCGAGAAACTGCTGCTTCAAGCGACGAGAAAGGTAAACATTTGAAATAAAGCGCTCCTCTTTTATCTTTAGATTTTGCTTCATGCTGTTTGTGAACTCATCAACTGACTCTTTGTTTCAGATAAAGCTGAAATCAAAAGCACCTCACCGCCTGCAAGCGACGAGCCAATGCAGAAAGTTGAACAACCCAAAAAGGAGGAGACCGCTGCGTCGACACCCTACTATGATGTCGTGAACGTGAGCGAGGGCTTCCAGCTGCGCACGGCTTACAAGAAGAAGGTTAGACCCTCCAAGCTGGACGGGCTTCTGGAGCGCCGGGTAAAACAGTTCACCCTGGAGGAAAAGCAGAGGCTAGAGCGGATGAGACAGGCGGCCCTGCTGTCCAAGTTAGCCGCTTCAAAGCCCGCCGCCGGTGTCAAGACTGAAGGATCCTCGGTAGGCAAACCGCAGCCTGCCGTGACTCCGCCCATCAAAGAAGACAGCCTTCAAGTGAAAGACCACGTGGTGAAAAAGCTTCACTTTGAGCAGGAGCAGACGGAGATGAAAGACGTCAAATCAGACGCCACAGCGCCCAACCACGGCAAACAAACGGAGGTAAATGCCGTGCAGGGGAACGGTGGGGAGGCCTTAGATCACAAAGAGGTGAATGGAGGACCCTTAGCGAGCTCTGACCTCAACAGTAAAAACAATTGTTTGTCAGATGCAATAGAAAGCAAAGAGAAGACGCAGAAGCCAGATGTGGCTCGGGCCGGAGAGAACGCTAAGAAACGAGCGTATGAGGAAATGGAGCAAAGCAGCGGACAGGGCGACACGGAGACCAAGGAGGTCGACTCCAGCAAGACCAGTCCGGTGCAGGTGAATGGGAAAGCTGCAGACTCGGACATCAACCAAGAGCCTCAGAAGGAGTCGGTCAAGTCTCTGATGAACGGAAACCTCCTGCAAAACGACGTGTCCGACAAATGTCATCCACCTCCCCTGAAAATGCCCAAATTGGAAAACCACGTGGCGGAGAAAGGAGACGGACTCAGCAAGAACGAGGACGTGGCAGTGAAAACTGAGGAGGCCGTGCCCGATAAACTTCCATCGTCAAGCCCCTCATGCCTGAACAGTAATAGTACCGACAACAGTAGCAGCGAAGGTTCGAAGGCCACCACCGGAGAGCCTCAAAATGTGCTGCAGTCTGCCGTGGCGTCTCAAGCAGCAAGTAGCGAAGTCTCCTCTGGTACCACCATCAGCTCCAGAGCTGTAGTCCCTCAGAAGCCCAAAGTTCCAGTCACTGACTCCAAGACGGGAACCAGCTCCATGACCATTAGCAAAGAGTATTCCACCAGAGACCGAGTCAGCCTACTCCGGTTCTCCAAATCCAAGAAGGCGCGCTCGGGGACGGCGCTGCCGTCCTACCGCAAGTTTGTCACCAAGAGCAGCAAGAAGAGCATCTTCATCCTGCCTAACGATGACCTGAAGAGGCTGGCGAGGAGGGCGAGCATCAGAGAGGTGCCCATCTTCAACTACAACGCCAAGCCTGCCCTGGATATATGGCCCTACCCTTCACCTCGCCCCACCTTTGGGATCACATGGAGGTTGGTAACACGTTTGGCTCTTAACCTGACAGGAGGTAAATTTACTGTTGGGAGCTCATGTTTTTATGACTGTGTCCCCTTCAGGTACCGTCTCCAGACTGTGAGGTCTCTGGCAGGGGTCAGCCTGATGCTGAGGCTGCTGTGGGCTTGCCTAAGGTGGGACGACATGGCGGTTAAGCCCTCCGCTAGTGTCGGGACCACTCGGAAAGGTGAGAACGTGCTGTACTGATATTTCTTCTCCGTGTGCCTTTTAAGGACGAAGATCTCTGCATTGTTAAATAATCGTGCTCGTGTGTTTGAACAGAAACCACGGACACAGACATCACGACAACAGAGATCATAAAGCGGAGAGACGTGGGGCCTTACGGTATCCGCTCCGAATACTGCATCAGGAAGATCATCTGCCCCCTCGGAAACAGAGACACTCCCAAAGGTAGCAAATGAAATATCGAAGAATGATCGTGACCCTTTTGTTGGAAGCGTTTTCTCACCGTTGAATTCTCTCTTTTCCCACAGAGACACCCACTCCACAGAGGAAAGGCCTGCGATCGAGCGCCTTGAGGCCCAAGAAGCAGGAGCCAGCCAAGCTGACCGGGCCTATTGCTGTGGAGACGTGGGTGGCTGAAGAGGACATGGAGCTGTGGGAGATCAGGGCCTTTGCAGAGAGGTGAGCGAGTCTTCTCTGGTCAAACATTATTGATTTGGGGAATTCTGAATAGAGCACTGATTCATCTTTTTTAAAACTTATTCTAGAGTGGAGAGGGAGAAGTCACAGGGCATTGATCCCTCCAAGACTCTGAAGACGGCCGAGGAAGTCAAAGCCCATTTGGAGAATCAGCTGAAACAGGCCAGACTGGCTGCCCAGCAGGTGGGAACACCGCGTACACGCTCACAGTTTAACAAGTCAAACATCAACAGACTCTCTACATACCTGAAACGTTCCAACATTTCTATCTCAGAAACGTCTGGAGCAGCAGAGACCGAACACACCCGCCACAACTTCCATAACAACAACCACCACCACCTCAGCCGGCACTCCCAGCACTCCCAGCACCCCAGCGTCCATGGGCCAGAGGACGGGCCAGGTCACACCCGGGACCAAGATGGTCCTGGCCTCCAAACTGGGCTCCCCAGTCTCCTTTCAGCAAGACAAAAACTTCCATCAGTCTTTCGCTTCCTGGGTCAAGCAGGGTCAGACCAACAACAGCTCAGGTAAGCTGGCGTTGTTTGTTGTCTGGTCTGGAGTTGTTTGCCTTCTCATCCATCACATTCTGTTACAGACGGGCAGATAAAAATCTTTTTTTTGTGGGTTTTCTCATTTTTTCTTTTTTTAAATCGTCGTTTGAGCGCCATCAGTTTGTCAGTCATCGGCATTTCTCTCCACAATTGTTCTTTTTTTGTGTCACATTTCTACATTTGGTGAATGTGTTGCCAAAAATGACTTTGTGGTTTGTGGTGTCCACTTTGAATCCTGTTAAAAACTAGTTTCAAAATCTCTCTCGGTCCTTTTTTTTAAAGGGCTACAAACCTTTTTTTATATAATCATAATTCGAACCAGTAATCCCAAATTTGTCCAAACCGCCGAGTGGACACCGCAGCCGTAGACTGGCTGTCGCCGTGGCCCCTCACGGCTCATGCGTGACCGCAGGTGGCATGGTGTGTCTTGCAGCCTCCGCCGGCTCGGTGGCCACCGTGGCCAGCGGCATCACCACCTCCACCTCCGAGCAAACCTTCCAGATCGCTGGCAGCCCAGTGACTGTGGCTGGCCAAGTCCTCGCCGCCAAACTCCCGCTGCCCGCTAACAGCAAGATTGTCACGCTCAACATGCCCACCACGCAAGGAGGTAGGGGTGCACGAGTGTCATCCATTTTCGCTGGACAAAATGGATGGAAGAGCCTGTGATGAGTGCTGGCACCGAGCATGGATGATGCCACCAGTGTTTTTTTTTTTTACGTTAGATGGAAGGCGACTTTTTTTCCTGAACTACTTTTTTAGACACTCCCAGTGCATGCCTCGTCGTTTTTTACTGCACGCACCCAATGCATGTTTGCTATTCTCATGTAATCGTTCTTATCTACAGGTGTAGTCCAGCAGAAAGTCCTGGGCATATTCCCGTCTGGGCCCCCTGCGAACCTTAGGACATACAGCACACTACATCCTACGACGGGCAACATCAACCTCCGAGCCACCTCCTCCGCTTCAACTACCCAGCAACAGGTCTTTTGTCTTTTCTCTCTGTCCTTTTCGGTCTTTACTTGAAGGCACGGGAAATGTTAAGCGTGCCGACTGATGATTTGACCTTTTGGCTTTGTGTTCCAGGCCATCGCAGCAGCAGGCCAGACCCAACCCGGCACGACGATGAGCCAGTCACCTACCCCATCTACCTCTGTGGGCACAGCAGTGGTCAGAGGTCCAGCGTTGGCTCCAGGTGTTCTGTCCAGCCGATTGTTTCCAGTTTGCAAACGAGCCTTTGTGACGTGCAAATAGAAAATCTCAATCTATGTTCATCCCCTTCCAGGCACACCTCAGCCGCCGCTTACCCAGATGGGCCGTGGGCAGCCTGTATCTACAGCCGTGCCCGGTTCTGCGCCGGCTCAGAGAGCAGTAGGTGCTGCACCGTCACCGGCAGCACCCGGACAGTCACCCGTAGCTTCCCCCCAGGCCAGCAGACCACAGCAGGGTCAAGTTAAACTCACTATGGCACAGCTCATGCAGCTAACACAGGGTGCTCAGGTGAGGGCGCATCTTTCATTGTCTCTTCTTGAAGTCTTAAAGTCATTAAAGGACGTTTAATAAAGATTTCTTTGTCTACAACGCTGCAGGGTGGAAACCCCGGTCTGACAGTGGTGATCCAGGGTCAAGGCCAGACCCAGGGCCAGTTGCAAATCATCCCACAGGGCGTAACAGTTTTCCCCGGCCCTGGTCAGCAGCTGATGCAGGCAGCCATGCCAAACGGCCAGGTCCAGCGTTTCCTCTTCACTCCCATGCCTCCATCTTCATCCGTGTCAACTTCAGCACCCACTACTGCTGCCCCTGCAAAGCCCGCCGTAGCTCAGACCCCCCAGCCCCAGGGTCCAACCCAAGTCCAGACGACTCCCTCAGCCCTAGCCCAAACCCAAATGGCCGCCCCTCTACCCACCCCGACACATGTTACAGCCCCAGCTACAGTGCAAATGCCGCGTTTGGCCCCCACCCCAGCCTCGGTTCCCATACAAACCCAAGTTTCAGCTGCTACTCCATTATCAGTCCCCGCACAAGCTCAGATATCCACTCCTGTGCCGGCCCTGCCGCATGTCGCAGCCCAGGCCTCCGCACAGGTTTTAACCTCCACACCAGCTTCTGTCCACACGCCACCGAGACCCGTGCTGGCCCTGGCACAAAATGCAGTCCCGGCAATGATGCAAAACCAAATCTCCACCCTTACCCCAGGCTCGATCCCGACACAACCCCAAACTGTACAAGGCCAACTTGCAACTCAGCCCCAGCTGCAGGCACATGCCTTCAGCCCTGCCCCAGCCTTAACCTCAGCCCTGCATGTTACAGCTCCTGCCCCTGCTTTGGCCCCCGTCTCGGGCCCCTCTAGCACCACGCAAATGCCTGCTTCTGCCTCTCTCCCCTCGCCTGTCCAAGTTCCAACCCCTGCTCTTGCTCCGGTGTCCGCTCCCGTCATAGCTGTCGTGTCCACCCAAATCGCTGTCCCGTCTCCAGCCAAAGCACTAACCCAAATCCAAGCCACTCCCCTTCATGCTGCTGTGGCCAGTGCTGTTGTCACACCAGTCACTGCCACCTCTACAACACCTTCAGTGCCAGGTAAAGACCCCCACATCAACACCATCATGTTCCCGTCTCTCAATATAGAATGACTTCTCTAACATGTCGCTTCTCTTTCTCTCGTTGTAGCTCTGATAGAGCAGAGGGCAGCTCAGCCCCAGGTCTGGACTCCGGCCTCATCTCAAGCCCAGACTCCAGTTCAGCCGGCTCAGCTGGCTGCAGCTCCGGTTCAGTCACCTACCCTGGCGACTGTACCCGCCTCTGCCCCTGCATCAGTCTCCACACATTCACCCATCACGCCTCTGCCTCAAGCATCGCTTCCTCCTCAAGCTCAAGTCCAAGTCCAGCACCCTACCGTTGTGTCCATGCAGCAAGTGTCTCAAATCCCAGTCTCTGCGGTGCAGGTTCATATGACGGGATTACCGGTCTCCACGGTTGTTACAACCGTGAGACCAACGCAGCCTCAGCTCCAGCCCCAAACTCAACTTCAACCCCAGCGTCAAATCTGTGCACAGATTCAGGTCCAGCCCTTCGGCCAAGTCCAACAGATGCCGCACCTTCAGGCTCAAGCACAAATCCAAAACCACCCCCAGGTCCGGGTTCAGTTTCAGCCACAAGCTCAACAACCACCTCAATCCCAAGTACAGCCCATTTCTCCAAATCAACCTCAGGTGCAGTTTCAGTCCCAAAACCAAACCTTGCCCCAGGTCCAGTCCCCAACCCAGCCACAACTCCAGTCAAGGGTCCAAACTCAGTATCACCCCCAGGTACAAGCTCCCTTTCAAACGCAGGCTCAAACCCAATCACAGGCTCAGCAACAGCCTCAAGTCCAACCTCAACCCCAGGTTCAGTCTCAGGCCCAAACTCAGCTACAGCCCCAGATCCAAACCCAACTCCATCCCCAGGTTCAGGTCCAGTTCCAGCAACAACAGAGCCAGGTTCAGCCACAACCTCAGGCCCAGCAGCAATCCCAGGTGCACACTCAGCCGCAGGTCCAAACCCAGTCCCAGTTTCAAGTGCAGTCACCGCAGCAGGTCCAGCAACAGCTTCAGGTCCAAGGCCAACCCCAAGTCCAAGCTAAGCTCCAAGTCCAGTTCCAGCCTCAGAACCAAACTCAAGTTCAAGCTCAACCTCAGCTTCAGGTCCAGTCTCCGATCAGACATCAGCTCATCACGGTTCCAGGCCTCCAGCAGCCAGTCCAGCTACTCTCAGCTCTGCCACCACACGTCGCTGCCCAGATCCAAGCCCAGATCCAGGCGCAGGCACAGCAGCAGGGCGGCACAGTTCCCCAGCAGATCAAACTACAGCTGCCTATCCAGATCCAGCAGACGGGGGGTCAAATTCAGGCCCATCAGATCCAGAACATGGTGACCATACAGGCACCAGCAAGCGTCCAGGAGCAGCTGCAAAGGATGCAGCAGCAGCAACAACAGCAGCAGCAACAACAACAGCAGCAACAACAACAACAACAACAACAACAGCAGCAACAGCAGCAGCAGCAGCAGCAACAAGTACAACAAAAACCAAAGAAGAAGAAACACCATGACGCTAAAAGGGAACAGAAAGAGCAGAACCTGCAGGCTGTGAGCCCCGGAGACGGCATCCAGAAACAGGTGAGACCCAAAAACAACAAAGCAAAATGATTCCTACAGCGTGAAGACGCCATGAATATTAACAGAAGGTTTGTGTGTTGTCAGGTGGTGGTGAAGCAGAATGCTACAGCCGAGCAGCTGAAACAGAGGAAGTCGCTGGCTGCAGCTGAGCGAGAGGAGAACCAGAGGTTTGCCTCGTAACAATCACAGCCGTGATTCGCCACGTTGAAACTTTGGTATTAGTTACTCTGACGCTTGTCCTCTGTTTCCAGAATGATCGTGTGCAACCAGGTGATGAAGTTCATCCTCGACAAGATCGAGAAGGACGAGAAGCAGGCAGCTAAGAAGAGGAAGAAGGAGGAGGTGGTGGAGCAGAAACGCTCCAAGCAGAACGCCACCAAGCTGACGGCGCTGCTGTACAAGCACAAAGAACAGCTGAAGGCCGAGATCCTGAAGAAGAGAGCCCTCCTGGACAAGGAGCTGCAGCTGCAAGTGCAGGTCAGTCCGCCTTCTACCGTGATTGCATAAAAACTAGAGAGGAGTTTAAATGATATGTTAAGCAGAGATGTCTTCTGTCTCTCTCAGGAGGAGCTGAGGCGAGACATCGCCAGGCTACAGAAAGAAAAGGAGAAAGCGAGAGCTGCTATCACTCAGGCTGCAGCAGCGACCGTCAAAGCAGCCGCCTCCCACTCATCCCATCCCTCTCACTCAACACATTCCTCTCACAGCTCGCACACGGCGTCCTCGTCCTCCTCGTCCCATAAACGCAAGAGGGAAGAGGACAGGGACAAAGACAGGAACAGAGACAGGGACAGGCATCATGACAAAGACAAGAAACGGGACCGGGACAAGGACAGAGACCGATACAGAGACAGAGATAAAGATAAAGACAGAGACGGGGATCGAGAGAGGGAGAAAGACCGGGACCGACATCGCGACAGGGACAGGGACAGAGACAGGGACAGAGACAAGGACAAGGACAGAGACTCCAGCTCATCAAAACACAAGAAGAAGAAGAAGCTCTCTTCTACCTCAAAAGATCACAAGAAGGACAGCAAACTGTACTGTATCTGCAAAACGCCCTACGACGAGTCAAAGTAAGCTTCTCAACTGTCGCGATCGCGCTTCGACGCGCACGCAGCGAGGCAGAACTTCTCTAACTAACTCTTTGCTCTCTCTTCAGGTTTTACATCGGGTGTGACCTCTGCTCCAACTGGTTCCATGGTGCCTGTGTCGGCATCACAGAGAAAGAGGCAAAGAAGTTGGAGGACTTTGTGTGCAATGACTGCAAACGTGGTCAGGAGGGAGCGAGCAACGAGGAGTTGTACTGCATCTGCCGGACACCATATGACGAATCACAGTACGACGACTCCTTCTGTCGATCACATGCACGTCTTTCCGAGTTCATCTCCTCCGCCGGCGTGCTTACCACCGTCCATGTGTCTGATTGTTCGCCCACAGGTTTTACATCGGCTGCGACCGCTGCCAGAACTGGTACCACGGGCGCTGTGTGGGCATCCTGCAGAGCGAGGCCAATCACATCGACGTGTACGTCTGCCCGCAGTGTCAGTCAACAGAAGATGCCATGACAGTCCTCACGCCGCTCACTGACAAAGACTACGAGGGGTTGAAAAGAATATTACGCTCGTTACAGGTACCGTACTCGTCAGTCAGTCCCAGCTGGCAGCTTCTTGCTCTGCCACTTTCTTTCTCTTAGCTTCCTCCATCAACATCCCCTTCTGACTTTTTCACCATTAGCTATGTTCATAAAGGCTGCTGATACATTGCTCGCTTGCCCAGCTCCTGTTCTGGCACGACACGGGATCTGCTCCCTGTCAGCATTCCTGTAAACCTGCCCCGGTGCTCTGAGCTCACAAACTGAGCCAACATTATCTAACAGCAGCTACAGCTGGCAGCAGTTTACTTCACTGTCCATCAGGAAACTTTATTTTCTAATCACGTCTTCTTATTTCAACAGTCTCACAAAATGGCGTGGCCTTTCCTTGAACCGGTGGATCCCCACGACGCCCCTGATTATTATCGTGTAATCAAGGAGCCAATGGGTGAGAACAATTAAGTGTTGATGACTGTCTGTGCCCGGCTCTTCATATCTGATCTCGTACTGTATGCGTTATATCCATAACTAACACGACTCTCTGCCCCTCGCAGACTTTTCCACGATGGAAACCCGTTTGCAAAAGCGACATTACCACAAGCTCACCGAGTTTGTGGCCGACGTGACCAAAATCTTCGACAACTGCCGCTACTACAACCCCAACGACACGCCGTTCTTTCAGTGCGCGGAGGTGCTCGAAGCCTTCTTTGTACAGAAGCTTAAAGGTTTCAAAGCGAGCAGGTAAGGATCAGGCGCTACCTTCACGGACTTCTCGAGGTTCCCGGAGTTTCTCTTTTTCTTTTTTCCTTCGTAAAGCTTCGACTCACCAGCTGTCGTGTCATTTGTCTTATTTGAAGCCGCTCATCCACTCTTTATTTTTGTCTTCTAGCATGTGTAGTGAGTTTGTTTTTCTTACTTGTAGACTTGTAGCTTTGACTTTAAATGCTTTGGAGCGTTGCTCGGCCGTACTAAAACTTTGAAGACATTACGTCCGATGTCTTGATGGATCTTTGGCGCCGCGTCACATCTGTACCGTGTCTCATCTTGCATTTGTGTCTGTTCACCTTTTTGCTGCATGCCTTTTTGATTTACGCCATCCCATTTTTCTTCTTTCTTACAGATTGTCAGATTCTTAAAGTGGGCCAGTCTGGATGGACTGGACGCTCGGGGGGTCTCTTTAATTAACTATCACACGGAAACTTTTGTGTTTCCACAACAGCAAAAAAACAAATATCTAATAAAAAAAACACCACGAGAGAACACACAAACACCAAATGTGCTTTTTACGTAAACGCCACCAACTCGACATTTGTTTTAATTGTTACATTGAGTTTGATCATGAAGCGGCAGCCATGTTGACACGTGTTGATCATGTAATTGAGGGACATGCTTTCTTCTCATCACTTCCAACAAACAAATCTGGCCCTTTTTTTTCTCTTAACAATCAGCGAGATTTCAAAAGCTTTGGATTTATTTTCTGTTAAACATCTGACTGGATAATGTGTCGACGTTACCAGATGTAAAAAAATAAATAAATATATATATGAAAAGCTGCATATTTTATTATAGAGATATTTATGAGAAGTTTTGTATGTTACGTCCCTTTTGAGTTTGATTTAGCCGGTTGTTCGCGGTGGTTGTCTTGAATGTACATACTTTTTATCATGTACAGCGGTTGTAAGATATGTCTGACTCTGTAATTTGAATGTTTTAAATAATTATGAATTATTTTAGATAGTATTATTTTATCGAACTAAAATGTACTACGAAGAGTCGAGGGCTCGTCCTGTTTGCTCGCTTCCTCACAAAGTAACCTCAGTTTGTCTTTTGTTTTTTTTTGTGTAGTTGTGGATGATTACTTCGCTAATGAATAAATAAATAAATAAAGGCATTCCCGGTAAATTACACCAACATGGCTGCAGGATTCTGTCGACCCTCCTCTCCCTTTGTTTGCATCGTCTGTGTCTTGTCTTGTCTGTCGAGATGTCACGACAAATAAACCAAAATGCGAAGGGCGCTCTCAACTTTCCCCCCCTCCTCCCTTCTCTCCGCATCCTGTAGGTCTCATAACAACAAGCTACAGTGTTCTTCAGCCTCTTAGAAAGCATCGCACATTGCTCAGACAAAATGCACTTGCCACGAATATGGCTTTTTTTTTTTTTTTCCTCTCTGAACTGTAACTCTGTGACAGACTCCTCTGCCTCGTCCTGTGTTCGGGATCTGCTCCTCTTGACTGTCGGTGCAAAAAAAACAACAAAAAAAACAAAAAACCAGCACTGCTGCTTTCACAGAACTGTTCGGGGCAGACAGAACCGCCTTCTTGCCCCGTTGTTGAGCTCTAGTTTTGGAGGGGTGCGTGGGGAGGGGGATCTTCCTTTGTTTGGACCTGGTCTTCATCAGTTGGGACTGGACCGAGGAGCACGAACAACTTGAGGCATTTCAGAAGAAAGTTTACCTCGGAGAAAAGACTCTTAAGGAGCTCTCATATTTCCATTTTTTTTGTTGTTTTTTTTAAATCTCAGTCTTTTTATTTTTTCTCTCTGGTTAAAAATCCCTCGGGCCATCGCCGGTGGTCGTCACGTCCAAATCGAGAAATAGGAAATTTGAATACTGACATACAGTGGCTGAGTTTTACTGAGCGTAACGTATCGAGAGTTTTGTGTCTAAGTTCAGAGATCGCAGTGGAACAATGTTTTTTCTCCCATTTCCACTCATCGTTCAGTCCGAAGTGGCATGAAAGACAGTTGTACTAAATATCTGGACATCATAGTCTGCTTGGTTAAACTTCTATAACCTACTGAACGTACGGTAATAAGCTATTGTAAATGAAAATGCTCTGCAGTAGTGACTGACTGAGAAGGATGAAACTGTATTTGAAGGTTCCTGCCCTGTTTGTAAAAATTTGTCAGATTTTGACTGGATTTCTTTTTCTTTTTTTTTTCTTTTTTTTGTATTACATCTGAAGAAATATTGATGTATATGGAACTTAATAAAACAGAAAAGACTGACTCCTTCCTTTGTGTGTTTTTTTTTGTGGCAGACAGTGATAACATGAGAGGGTCTACTAGTGTTCATTAAAGGTCCAGTGTGTTGATTGGACGACCCACTTTACCACTATTTAGTTAACTCTAGTGTGAAAGGAGAAACAACACTTGTCTGTATTTAGTTTGTCTGTTCAGGGCTACTGTAGAAACAGAGTTTCAACATGGCAGCTTCTGTGGAAGAGGACCCGCTCCCACTGTAGATTTTACTAAGTAACAAAAATAGAAAGATTAGTATTTTCAGGTGATTATACATGCGTGAAATCATAGTTATGAATATTATATTCCATGTCTTCCTTATTCTGAAAATAAAGACACTAAATCTTACACATGGCACATTTAAGTGTTCATTAAAGAAAGTTGACTTCCAGTGTACTTTAATAATATTTATCTACGTGTTATATATAGATTCAGGATGTGTCATTAGTCAGAACTACTTGTAGTATAATTGTTTTTAATATACAGATGTTTAGTTAATTATTTCTTTGTTTGAATGCTGATGATAAATTCTTATTACTGTCAATGGTATGGACACCCTAAAACAAACAGATCTGGGAGCAGTTCATCCGTCCTGAACGTCATAAATACGTCATAAAAACCGACCCAGGGTCAGATTCAGCGCAGTATCGTTCAAACGCCGAGATCTCGCGATGTTACAGCTTTCAGTGACGACACTTCCCGCGAGCTGTGTGATTTTTTTTCAAACCGGCCAATCAGCGGAGGCGGCTGGATGCCTTCGCTCGAACGGGCCAATCAGGAGGCTTTGTGGCAGGAATTTAAAGGTCTGTGCGGCTCCGACTGACTACCACAACCTTTACAGCACGACACGGTAAGCGCATGTTCAACTGTACATGTAGTTTTATTAAAAAATATAATGTAATTTTCTTATAAAAAGTCATTTTTTTATGTGTCATTTGATACTTTCCGCCGCGAGCTAGGTAGCAGCGTACTAATTTAAACGTCAGAGCGGCTTTTCTGTCACGAGGCTGTTCAAACTTTTAATTTTAAATCTTCGTCTGCAGGATTGAAACACTTCAAACTTCAAACTTCAGCTGCTGCTCAACTTCCCTGACAACATGTCCGAGAACTGTGTACGTCTGAACAAGTTCAAGAACAAAGGCAAAGACGCCAATGTGAGTCTAACTTTGACATCGCAGCATCTTTTTAACGGTAATCTGCAGAGATGTATGTCTGACTCTGACTCTTGTTGTTGTTCTTCTTCTTTTTTAAAATTTAAATGCAGGAGCTTCGACGCAGGAGGGTGGAGGTGAACGTGGAGCTCAGGAAGGCGAAGAAAGACGATCAGATCTTCAAGAGGAGGAATGTGTCAGTGTGTCCTGATGAGGCCACTTCTCCTCTGCAGGAGAGGACCCAGAACTGTCAGGTAAAACCTGTCTTTTTTTAAAAATGCATCATTATATACATGAGTTTTTTTGTTTTTTAATAGTTTTAAGAGAGTCTCGAACAAAAGGCCCCACCCTGAACAGCTAGACAGCACACTGAACTGCCAAATAATAGTCATTTTGGGTTAGGGTCTGCAGGTTTGTAGTCTTATGCTGTCCAAATGTTCAGATCTAGCTCATCCCAGCCGCCTCACATCCCATGAGGGAGCATTTTTTTAAAATCTCAGCAATGCGTCCCCCCCTATCTAACACAGTTAAATGTTATTTATATCCAGGGGTATGCCACATGGTAGTATTTTAAATTTTAAACAAAGTA
The DNA here is from genome assembly GCA_014281875.1 of Nibea albiflora. Taxonomy (NCBI): domain Eukaryota; kingdom Metazoa; phylum Chordata; class Actinopteri; family Sciaenidae; genus Nibea; species Nibea albiflora. The sequence goes on along the minus strand of CM024808.1, from coordinate 18,993,184 downwards.
TGCCCAAACCTTCAGGAATATCTCAGGATAGTGTCCAAAATAATGGCAACGCTGCCCTCTATCTAAACTGCGCTCACTGATTAGACCTATAAAGATGACTTTAAGTTAAACCTGGGCAAAGATACACATGTAAAACTATAAAAGTAAGAAATGTTTGGAGTATAACTTTACTGACTTTGTTCCACCTCCTTTTGTGACGATTGGCAGGCCGCCCGACAGTGGACGGTCGAGGAGATTCTTGCAGGAGTGAACAGCGGTAACACGGAGTCCCAGCTCCAGGCCACGCAGGCCGCACGGTGAGAACGACCCGTCTGAGAACAATGTGCGCTTCAACAGGCGAGTCACCGCCGCCGTGACTCACTTTTTGCCCCTTCTGCTCGCAGGAAGCTGCTTTCCCGTGACAAGCATCCTCCCATCGACCAGATGATCAGCGCTGGTCTGATCCCGAAGTTCGTCGCCTTCCTCGGGCTGATCGACTGTCCTCCAATCCAGTTCGAGGCCTCCTGGGCTCTGACCAACATCGCCTCTGGGACCACTGACCAGACGGCCGCTGTGGTCGAGGGCGGGGCCATTCCCGCCTTCATCGCCCTGGTCACATCCCCCCACCAGCACATCAGCGAGCAAGCAGTCTGGGCTCTTGGAAACATTGCCGGCGATGGATCGGCTCTTAGAGACCGGGTCATCAAGCATGGAGCCGTGGCCCCGCTGCTCAGTCTGCTGGCAGTGCCTGACCTCTCTGTATTTAATGTAAGTGTACTCATAATTCTCCTTGTTGTCCACTGGGGGGCGCTCCATGTCAAACTAATGCCTGCTCCTCTCTTGTGCTTGATTTTCCTTCACAGGCCGGCTACCTGAGGAACGTCACATGGACGCTGTCGAACCTCTGCCGCAACAAGAACCCTTCCCCTCCCATGGCTGCAATCCAGCAGATCTTACCCGCCCTCATCCGCCTGCTCCACTACGATGACCTGGAGGTGCTGGCTGACGCCTGTTGGGCCGTTTCATACCTGACAGACGGCTCCAACGACCGCATCGAGGTGGTGGTCCAAGCTGGCCTGATCACACGCCTGGTGAAGCTGCTCGGCTACGACGAGCTGCCCGTGGTCGTACGTATAAAGTCTCGTTCGTTGTAGCCTCTTAGCGCAACTCTTCAGTGTCTCACTGGTTTTAAAACAACCCCTGTCGGCCTCTCTTCAGACCCCCGCCCTGCGTGCCATCGGCAACATCGTGACCGGCACGGACGAGCAGACTCAGGCGGTGCTGGACGCCGGAGCCCTGAACATGTTCCACAAGCTGCTGCGCCACAAAAAGGCCAACATCCAGAAGGAGGCGGCCTGGACTCTGTCCAACATCACGGCAGGGAAGGACGGCCAAATCCAGGAGGTCATCAACGCAGGCCTCGTCCCGTACATGGTCGACATGCTCGTGCGGGTACGTTGGGTGCTTGTTTATTTTGCTTTGCTTCGCCGGCGCACCGCTGTTTGACATTTCTCTAACTTCTCTGGTCTCGTCTCCGCAGGGTGACTACAAAACTCAGAAAGAGGCTGTCTGGGCTGTCACAAACTTCACCAGCGGGGGCACCATTCAGCAGGTGGTGTACCTCGTCCAAGCCAACGTGATCGAGCCTCTCCTGAACCTCCTCTCCTCTAAGGACAGCAAGACTGTCCTCGTCATCTTGGACGCCATCACCAACATCTTCTTGGTGAGTTACAGTTTAAAAACAAGACAGGTTGTTCGTCTATCGGAGGCGATCGGACGCCTGTTAAATGCTGATGTCTTCCCGTCAGGCCGGGGATAAGATCGGCGAGTCGGACAAGCTGAGCCTGATGGTTGAGGAGTGCGGCGGACTGGACAAGATCGAGGCTCTGCAGTCTCACGAGAACGAGATGGTCTACAAGGCGGCCCTCAACCTGATAGAGAAATACTTCTCTGAAGAGGTACGTTTGTTTTTTAAAGACGCTGAACTGACTTTTAAATTGACTTCCCATCCTCATGAGGGCTCATCCTCTTTGTTTTAGGAGGAGGAGGTGCAGGGTGTGGCCCCAGAAGCGACCAGCGACGGCTACGCGTTCCAGATCAGTGAAAACCAGAGCACTTTCAACTTCTAGATAACTTTCTATTACCTCTACTGTAAAGCTACCGTTTGTCCTTTTCTTCGTGTAACTGTGGAGTTTTGTTCTACTTTGTATGTACTGTACATACTGTTTTAACATGATTGACAAAACATGTTGTAAATAAAGCCGTTGTAATAAGTCTGGTCTCATTTTTTTTTGGTTCCACGTCAAGAGTTTTAACTTTGAAATCAGACTCTGTGTTGCAGATGGCCGTAGACACGAGCTGAAGCTGACAAATTAAAGCGGCCATATTTTATTTCTAGTAGAAAACTGAGTGTAGAGGTGCCAGTTTCCACCACAAATACAGACGTAAAATAAATGATGGTCCAGCATTGCCTCCGCTGCCAATGGGGCCCATCATCAAAGCAACGTTGTGTAACTTTTCTCTCATAAATAACAGATTTTAAATCATGTTGATGTTACACTGACTTGTAATCAGGTGATTGGTGTCTCTGTCTGTTCTCACATTATGTAACTTTGTGCTCCGGGGTTACGATCACCCACGAGAAGTACGTCGCGCTTTACGGCACACGTGATCAACCATACGGCTGATTCTGGTGAAACTGGATCATATTTTATGGAGAAAATGTTTGCCTCAACACTGTGATTTACGGAGTTTCCTGATGGACAGTGAAGTAAACTGTAGCTGCTGTTAGCTCCTTCTGTTAGCCGGGCTGTGAGCTCAGAGCTCCAGTGGAAGTGTTTGAACCACCGGGAAGAAGGAGAAGAGGTTTTCAGGCCCTGGGGGAGCGAGTGAATGCTGACAGGGAGTGGAGCTGGTGTCGTGCCAGAACAGGAGCTGGTTAAGTGGGAGGTAGAACTGGAAGAAGCCAAGAATAAAAAAGGAACCCGGGACTGACTTTTTAGTCGTTAGTGAAATAAAAGGCTGAAGACAGACTGCTGGTGTCGACCTTGTTGATGTTTGGCTGTTAGAAAAGTTGTCGACTCGCTGGTTTTATAATATAATCATAACAAATACACGTGTACAGCTGTCCATATTTACCACAGTGAAACTGGGGGTGCTAAATCACAAAAAAAACACCAATTTCTACACAGTGCTGCTTAATTTTCAGCATCCTAATATTCCAGGTCACTTTTGTGACATGCAGGTCGTGTTATTTATGTTACATCTGCTGCTGCTGCACTACAAATATCATCCCTCGGGGATAATACAGACTCCTTGGATCTTGAATCACAGATTTTTAATATTAAATTTGCTCATATTAAAACTAAAATAAGTGCAAGAAGTGAATTAAATCAAATTGTTGGTGATAAATTATGTTTAATTAATGCAACCCAAGTAGAAAAACACACTGTGTGTGTGTGTGTGTGTGTGTGTAGCGAGGTGCCACATGTTAGAGAAATGTTACACTCCCACAAAGTGTGTGTGTTAGCGCGTGTGTGTGTGTGTGTGTGTGTGTGTGTGTGCTGCTGTCGTCACTGGTCAGCTCCCCTACCAGCAAGCAAGCGAGCCTCCCTCAACTGGGATCATCCACAGCGAGCCGAGCGGAGCGGAGCGGAGTTCAACTCTCACCGAGCGGAGAGGACTCTCAGTCAGGCAGGCAGGCAGTCAGTCAGTCCGAGGCACGGCGGCTCCTTTTACCGAAGATGTGAAGATAAAAACACCGCGTGTTAGTTTATATATATTTATATATATATATATATGAATAAAAAGGCTCCTCTTTAGGCAGCTGTTTTTCGCGTGGAGGTGGTTACAAGTCATTTGTTGGTAAATGCACTTTGCAGCGCTGCTTCACTCGCTTTTTTTAATTTTTCGCGTTAGTGAGCGGCCGCTATGGCAGTCCACTTCACATCCGGGCCACAATGCCTTGACTCCTCCATTATTGTCTAAAAAACTGGCGAGACAGCGGAGCTCCGCAAACCTTGTTATTATAGATATTTTATTTTTCTACAGTTAGCGACAATTTTTTATTTTTTTTTTAAATTTTTTTGTACATTTTTGTTTAGTTTTTGTTGCTACGTGCGGTGAAGGAGGCGCTGAAGGAGAACCGAGACGGGGAGGAGATGTCTAACCAAGGAGTCCGGCGGAACGGCCCAGTGAAGCTCCGATTAACAGGTAGCTAGCAACGGCTTTTTTAAATCCCCAACTGCCGCCCCCCCCCGCTACAATACGGGGAGGGGGGCGGGCTCCGTCTATGTCCTGGAGACTGGGGAACAGTTCCCATGGGCCGTTGGAGTTGTCTTCTCTCACCCGCTGATTTTAACAGCTAAAACACATTTTTAATCAGCTCCCCGTCCGCTGGTGTGTGTGTTTATTTTAAAAAACGGCCCGGCTGGAGGCGTAGATAACGTTTAATGCGGTTATTAGCGCTCTTGGAAGTAGCCTCCACCTTGTGATTGTCGCCGCCGCCGCCGCCGCCAGTCATAACACGGCTCCCGGAGCTAATGATTTAACTCGTTTGCCGCTTTATTAACGCCCCAGAAATATATATTAAAAACAAAAAACAAAGCACCACGTCTGGTTTAATATTTAATATTTCCACCTGTGTTCAGTGTGTGTGAGTGCTAACCTAACTGGGCTCCACCATAAAGTTGGCTAGCTGACGTTAGCCTAGCCTTCCTTGCTTGCTCCCTCTTCCAAGTCTTTATATGTTGACATGACAGGCAATGTGTGTGTGTGTGTGTGTGTGTGTGCAGTGAGCTGACGGACAGCTGCCTCATCTGATTGTTATTGTTGCCTAAAACAGATGAGCATTTAAAAGTCCTGCACTTTAACCTCCTCCAGAAGGGTTAATTTGTTGTCTCTCCTTCCCTCCTTCCCTCTCCTTCTTCTCTCTCTCCCTTCAGATGTTTTGGTTTGTGCCTTTTCAACACAAACAGCAAAAAAAGGGGTTTACATGAGAGCACGGCGCTCTGTTTTGACTGGGAGAGGTGGCCGACAGCTGCCCTCCTTCTCTGTTTTTTTGATGCTCGTCCAACATCTGACCTGAATCAAATTCCATGGCAGGCTTGTTTTTATCAGGAAGAGGCCAAATTAAATATTTGAGCCGTCGCTGTTCCTGATTGATTTAAGTGGAAGCAAAAGGGCCGGGATATTAATGAGCGAGTCGAGGCTGCAAGATGGTCAAAGAGTGTCGGTGTCGACGTTTTTAGCAGTCCGGGGAAGTCGATCAGGGTTCGGGAAGTCGAAGCCTCCGCTTGAGGCTGGCTCCAGAAGTGAGTCAGTCTCCATAAGTCCCCATGTTAAAGCAGAAATAAACATGTTTACAGCCTGGTACAAAAAACTGTTTTGGTCTCTATAGCTAATTTCCCCGTTCATGACAACTGTACTGAGGGTGAATTTATATACAACTCACCTGTTCACATTATATTAAGGCTTAAAGTTATGCAGGATTAAGAGCGTGGGCGCTTTGATTGACAGGTGGGTGCCGTTACAGGTGACTTATTGGAGCAACCAGGCGTCATTTGGCCGGCCTCAGGTGATGATGAAACCTGTCCATTCTTTATACTGTCACCGGCTTCGCTACGTGATGAGAGCGCTGACGGTATGAAGAATGGACAGCGTATCCGTGACGTCACCCACGCTTTTCTGAAGAGCCGTTTGAAGCTCAAAATCTGTGACTCCGGCTGCCGCCATGTTGGTCGTCCTGCCTCTAAAAATGGGCAAAGACGTAAATCATCGGTGGACCTGAGGCGGGCTGAATGACTCAAACAAATCACCTGTAACGACAGCTACCTGTCAATCAGAGCGTCCACGCTCTTAATCCTGCATAACTTTAAGCCTTAATATAACGTGAACAGGTGAGTTGTATATAAATTCACCCTCAGTACAGTTGTCATGAACGGAGAAATTAGCTACAGAGACCAAAACAGTTTTTTGTACCAGGCTGTAAACATGTTTATTTCTGCTTTAACATGGGGACTTATGGAGACTGACTCACTTCTGGAGCCAGCCTCGAGTGGACGTTTGAGGAACTGCAGTTTTTTTGCTCTATAGTAGCATGCACCAGCACTTTTAGCTTCCTTTGCTTCAAAGCTGTAACACACAAGTGCACGTCATGTGGAAACGTTTGTGTTTTGCAATATTCTAGTGGTTTGCAGCGAACAGTAGCAGCAGCGTCGGATTGCTAGTTTCTGCGGCTGCCTGGCGCTTCCAACCCGGCCGACCTTCTTCAGTTCATGTGTAATCACTCGGCGACGTCCCCTCGGAGACGGTGTCACCGCAAGACTTTGATGTCGAAATCTAGAGTCCGTTAGTTTTGTCGCTGCGGGTCGAGATAGGCCGCAGCGGTCTCCCCGGTGGAATGCAAAGAATGTGAGTCCACTGTGGAAAGAAGAAAAAAGCGAGACCACCCCTCTCTCTCTCTCTCTCTCTGTTTCTTTCCTCCTGATGCTGAGCGACACTCCAGAACAATAACATACATTTTGGCTCCTCTAACATCTGCACAACAAGTCTCCTGTCTGTGGATCGTTCAGTGGAGCGCTCCTCGGGTCAACTTTCTTTCCGAGTTATGCAATACTGTGCCATGTCATCCACATGTTCAGACCCGGAGACGAGGCTCCATACGAAGGCAGCCGCCCGAGCTACGCTTCCACACATCGTGCCACTGCGTGTTTCTCCGTTTGGCGATGCACAGCTGCGCGTACGAGGCTGATTAGATCGCCGCCGCGCGTCATTGCGACACCGCGGCTGCGCGCTGTCATCTGCAGCTCGAGTCGATCTTCAGACACGTCGCTGCCGACAAATTGGTTTGCAGGCAGGTCGTGAGTGATGAGTTGCTACATTCAAACAGGCCTGTAGCTGTTTGTGCTGTAGGCGTCTCTCCTCGCTGACAACCCCCCTGTCCATTTGAACCAGATGTTGCAGATGTTTGCCAGCTATTAAACTGGAAAAATATGGCAAGCAAGCTGCTAAAACTAACACTCGGGGTGAGAATTGCCCCTTGACTACACGGGGACAGGTTTCCATTATAACTCCACAGCTGATCACCGCCTAAATTACATGACACACACGCACAAAAACACAAGTAAGTCATAAATTACATCACTGAGGCACGGCTCATTGCCCTGTCTGATCATTCTTAAATTCTGTCATGCAGACGTAGCTCGTGGTGTAATTCGCACCACTTTCCATGCCCGGCCCGGGCCGAGTCGCAGAGCTCCCTCCCGGCGTGACGGACACATCAAGTTAAAGCTGGCGACCTTTCTTTGAATAAGTCTGCCCGCAAAGACGCGAGCCGACGTCTGTTTGGGTTGCTGCACTGAGTTTACATGTGACTCGTTTAAGCATATGGTTTGCTCATCTGAATTCTTTGGCGCGGCGTGGAGACTCGCGAAGAGAGCTATCTCAGTGGGATTCCCTTGAATTCTCCATTCGCATTCCCACCTCTTCCTCTCTGAGTCACTCCTGTTCTTTTCCGACTGTAAGCCTCTCTCTCCCTCTCTCCCCCCTCCGCCCCGCTCTTCAGTCTCCGAGTCCAAAGCACATTTCACTCCCACCCCGGCTAACCGAGCTTCCTCCGCGCTCGCTGCTCCTCTTTCTGTCCCTCTGTAGGTAGTTGTTTGTCTTTTTCTTTCCATTTAACGAGCCGCTGTTGCAAATCAGTTTTTTTTTTCTCCCCTCCAAATAGAAGCTCTTATTTTTGATTAAATAGTTGCAAATCTTCCGTGCATCCTTCCCCCCCCTCCCCCTTGTAAGATGACTGACAGCTGAATGGACACAGATGCTGCTCCAGAATAAAACAGACTTATTTTGAGGATGCAACAAAAGCCCCGGGGTTTCACACTGGCCCACTGTGTGGCTCAGAGTGAAAGGCTTTGGGGTTTCCTCTTTAGTAGCGAGTCCGCCACTCTTTATCAATGCAGCGTTGGTCTGACTGTAGTCTGCAGACTTTTTTTTGGGGGGGCGGGGGATGTCGGATAATTGAAGAAGAAGAAGAAACCCGCACAGATGGAGGCACAGGACCTGATGATCAAGACGGTTTTTAATGTGGCCTGAGCTGCCGCTCGGCGCATTCATGTGGTCCCGGTCGGAGCAGAGTGGCTGTATGGAAGTGATTTGGGTTCATCTGGGTGTTCAGACAGGATACGTTGTAAATACACAGTGATTAGCTGCATGTGGTGAACTGTTGACTCCACCGGCCCGTCGTGGACGCGCATTCTGAGCAAACATTTCCACTTTAACGAGACGTGAAAGAAAACAAATATGACGGCGTATGAAGCCGGGGCGTGGGGAGGCGAGGGGGGGGGACGTAACGAGCACATCATTTGTAAACATTTTCCTTCCCCCTGCTGAGAGCCTCCCATAATTTTAAATTGTTCCATCAATTAATTGACTGGCCCGGCGTTGGCTTTCCTGTTGGTTCAGCTGCTCTTCGATGAGGACAAAGCCTTCTGCGGTTGCTCTACCCTCAACCGCCGCCAGCAACGGCCCGGAGGAGACCAGATGTAGCAGAAAGGAGGGGAGAGTGGGCAGCTTCTCGGAGAGGAAGTGCTCCCCAGACCCGAACACTTGTCCAAACGTCACCCCTGACAGGTGGGGAGCAGAACAGTCCAGAAACCCCCTTTTTGAGGTTCCCCTGTAATAATAAGTGAAGGATTGCTATTACTCAGCAGGACGTTAAGCGCCTCGTGTGTTTGGCCGTAGCGCCGGGTGGCTCGCAGCTCCGTCCCGTCACTGTATTATAACAGCGTGCCATGGGTTTGATTAGTGGGCGGCGTGTGTGGTTTGGGGAGATTGGCTCTTCCTGCTGAGTAAAGCGTCAACACTTCAGAATAGCCGCTTTGTAACATTCACAACAGATAATATTTTCCTGTATCCACACACCCTGTTTCATTTGGAGGCTGAGAGAACAGAAAATGACCTGCCATGTCCTCTGTTTAGACTCCCAACCAGCACTCAACTAGTTTGAGTTCAGCTCATCTACATATTCACAGTTTTAGTAGGAGCGCCGACTTGGAGGGCAACACGAGGGCTTTCTTCAGCTGTCCGCCAGCCGAGTTAGAGAGAGGTTTTTCAACACAGGCTGAGTTTGTTTAGCCGGACAGATGCGCTGAGCGATAAAGAGACGGCGTCGACAAAGTTCAGACAGGAGACTGTCGCCTCCCAAACGGCATCATCATCAAAAAATACACATTCATACTTTTTTCACACATTCATTATGAAGCGTAAAGTCCTCAGGTCCACCGATGATCCACGTCTTTGGAGTCGACCTTAATTATAAGCACTGTGTGTGCGAGCAGAGAAGTCCAAACAGTGAGCTGAAAGGAAAGCTTTAAGGCTGAAACGTCTGCCACTTCAAGGCTGCAGTCTGAGTACACACTTGGCCAAACTCTGACGGTTCAGTTGTATGAAAAAATATCCAGTTTTTTATATTTAGCAGCGTTAAATAACCTCCAGTTGAAGTGTTTAACAGGGCTGCTGGTGATACATTTAAAGGAAGCTCTGCGCTGCTTTTTGCTGCATGTAGTTTATTATTTATGTTATTACATGATACATGTAACAGTCACTGCAAGTTCATGAGCTGTGCCTGAGCTCATGGCTCGTCCGCTGAAGGAGAATCGACGCTTACACTTTTATCAGCTGTACTGACTGACACGACTCCTCCCCTGACTTCTTTCATACGCTCGTGGTAAATCACGGTGCGCCTGTCCTCGTCTCTGCACCTGAGCGCGTCCTCATTCTTGTGGTTTATGCGCTTGGTATGCGGGAATGCCTTGCGTAATTACAGCTCATAAAGAATTTAAATTAGCACGCTGTATTCAGCCAGGATGAGTCATAGGACTTTACATCTCACTTCAGGATTGTGTACGCCGCGCCGCTTTGCAAGCTTGCACTGGTCGTGTGCAGAGGAGTGTTAATCCTGGGTGGTTTTTTTTGGGGGGGGGGGGCCTTCATGAAAGGCGCGCTCTGTTAACCTGGCTGTGCTGGTTAATGGGTCAGAACCGGATTAGCAGTGAGTGTGAGGGACTGATTCTGGTCCGCAGGCTCTTCTGCTATCTTTTCCTGCCTGGCTGTTCTTCATGCAGTCCCACCCGCCGCCCTCGCCCCTCCATTTCTTGCCTATTTCCCCAAACCAGAGCTGCCTTTGAAGTTAGGAGCTTCACCGGGGGGGTTTATCAGGAGCGGCTGCTTGCACATCCAACGTCTGTTTGACTCGAGGTGACCTCAGTTTTCTGCAGGCTGGAGAGGAGTTTACACAGCGTCAGACATTGTTCAGTACAGCTTAACCGGAGCGGTGGAGTTAAAAAGAAGTGAGCTCACCAGACCTTTTTTTTTTTATCCTGCTCTTCATCTCCGCTCGAGGCTAGCTAGCAGTTCAAAGCTGCGTTGGCTGCTACTAGCATAACACAACTGAATCTGATGAGTTGCGTGTGAAGCAACTTTTTATTTCTCTGCTCAACCGACTTTACCGAGGCCGACGCTCGCTCACTCTCATTCACTGTCTTTGTCGCTCAACCGCTGCCCGTCAGTCGCAGATCAAATATTTCGTAGCGTAAACTGTGAGTCAGAATCAGATTCAGAAGCTGCTTCATGAAATAAACCAAGTCAGAACGCAGCAGGTAGCGTGTCAGATAAACCTGCTTTTGCCTGTCTGAGTGCGCCCTGACTGTGTCGGGTATCGTTGCCGTTTCACGCCCTGTCGCGTTCGTCAGATTCTTAACGCTGTTAGCGTCTCCCGTCACAGTTGACGAAGCGACAACGGAGGAACGGACTTCGTCACAGCTCTGATGAAGGGAGAGCGGGAGCTGCTTTGAAGCTTCACGATCGGAGAAGTTGCCACGTTATCGGAGCGAACGGTGTGACACATCTGTTACGTCTGTGGTTTTTGTGTCGTAAGTGGACCTCCATCATGCACATTCCTAGTCCATGGTGTGCTGCCAGTATTATTATACCGGTTGCACTAAAGGGTTAAAGTCTGGTGCTTGTGCAAGGCCTCTCCTGTCACATTCCACTTTTGATCTGTGATTGAAGCTGGTGGTATTACGCTTGTTTCCTGCTCCATTTGTTTGTAGGGATGTCTGCGATTATTATCATCTCTCAGCGGTGCGTCCAGGTGAGATCACTCAGCAAGTCTGCGCTAAGTCTCATTAGCCCTGATAAATATCCACACATGCACCGGTCGTTTCATTTTCCTTTTAGAAGCTCGGCGTGGAGGCAGGGTGGTCAGAGCGGTGCTGCCCAGCTGTCTGATGGAGCGACGGTAACCTGAGAATAATTCTCCAACGTGCCGGCGCTGCTTTAAATCGACACGGGTTGATGCGATTAACTCTGACTAACCTCAAGCAGATGGGGGTGGCGGACGGCGGTGAGGGTCTCTCTCAAGTCTCCAAGACGCCAACAGCTGACTGGAGGCGTCTGTCCGTGCTCGAGCCTGACGTTTGAGCTCCTTCAGTCCTCCGAGGAGACAGGACCAGAAGGGAGATGTTTATATTCACGCCGGATCACGTTTCAAATGGCACCTCTGCCAAAGTTGAACAAATACACCGCAGGATTCCTGCGCCGGCCTCTCTGCACGTGCACGGAGGAGCAAATGTGATATTTCAACGACGCTCATGTTGTAGAAGAATCCAAAATATCTGCAGTGGCGCACAGGAAGTCCTCCGAGTCGCGATGACTCTTCAGATGTGTAGCTGCATGACATGAAGTCGCGGTTTGCTTCGCAGGAAATTCATCATGAAACCGTCAAGTCAGGGAGTGCCAAGCGCCCGATGATTCAGCTCTCAGGTTGATGAAACTGTTAGTCAGACATGATGGGAATGTTTCAGAGATATAGCCTAATATTTACTCTCGCAGACCTTGTTATTATAGGCAAAGCACCTGATGTACTAATTTAGTGTCCGGAGCTCAAGGCTAAAAAAGCTCCGGTGATGATGAATTCGATGTGAGCCAAGCCGGATGTTGCTGAGTGAAATTACTGTTTAGGTTTTGGATAAATGAAGAAGCTCGGCTCAGGCTTGTGACGGTCACATGAAGCGCTCGCCGCGTGTTTGTTTTAGGCGCTCTGGAGGTTCAACCGAAGTCTTTAAAACATGATTTCATCAAAGCGCGGCTAAATGTGGGTCAGACATGATGGCACGAGTCCTGCAGACGCGCGTCATCTCATTTAAACGCGACTCGCTGCTGACTGAGGACGAGCAAATCAAACAATAATTGATCTTCTTATTAGGAATTTAATATTTTTTTTAGGGCAGCACGGTGAAGAAGGCTCCTGGTTTGAAGCTCGGCTGCGGCCTTCCTGTGTGGACTTTGCGTGTTGGGTTGCATGCACTTGATAAGTTAATTGGTGACTCTACATTGCCCGTAGGTGTGAATCTGCAGAGCGTGTTTGGCTCTATGTGCCCTGTGATGAATTGGCGACTCTTGTCTGCCATAACTGAACAACTTTGGTCTTTTTTTCCACTATTTTCTAGAAGCTCAGAGTGTTTTTTTCTCAGAGACACAGCAGCAGACGGCCGTGCAGCGCTTTCATCTACGATTACGACATGATTACTGTCTTGATTTGATGTTTAAAGTGGCCGAGGGTCTTTTTCACTCCAACTCGTTGGCAGAGAACGCGGTACAAAAGGGAAAAATATGGCCGGGTGGTAATGATGTAACGCTGCTCCCAGATGAAGTTGTGAAATCATTCTTAGGAACTAAAAACCCCCCCGAGGATTTGGAGGGCGGCGGAGGGGAAGGGGCCAACGCTTCGGCGCAAAAAGCAGCATTTCTGGCATTTTGCACAGCGGTGTGGTGGTCCTCAACTTCTGTTAAACAGGTTGGTGCTATCCACCCTCTCTCTCTCTCTCCACTGCAGCAGCTCAGTCCAGGCCTCTCCTCCATTACATCAGAGGGGAGGCAGAGGAGCCAAGAAGCTAGGAGGAGAGCCGTGCAGCCACTGAATTCAACTCGGGAGTCCACGCCAACAGTAGTGCAAGCTTGCAGAAGCCCAAGAAGCTGCTGTGATTCGCTCGCTGTTTTGACTTCTCGCTCAGAGGCAGCGGCGAAAAAAGGTGCTGTGGAAGACTTTACTCGCCTGGATGACTCTCTGTTAGGCACGCCGTATCGCACAGAGTGGAAAGACGCAGTGGTGTACTGTGCAGGGGTAACAGGAATGCCACTAAAAATTGCCATTGTGGCGCGGTTTCCCACTATTCGCAGTAGAAAGTAGTCGGGGTGGACTCCTCTATTATGCAATTACAGTGGACTGTATCACGGAGGGAAAAGGTGACGTGAGATGGATGAAATGTTCTCACACTAAGAATGCTGCCAGTCTCTTTCCTCTCACGTGTGGATGTGTGTGTCGAGCTTCCCCCCGTGTAGTCAAACAGGTTTTTTCACAAAAGGAAGATAAGGCCTTCGCTCGCGTTGCTCTAAAAAGGATTTGTTGCGACCGTGCATCTTTGTGTCCGCACCTCCTGCCTTTTGTTTGTCTGCTGGAGACGTGTTTGCTCAGGAAGCAAACGGGAGAGTTTCCCACAGCTTGTTTACTGCGGTGGAGAGAGCATGAGCTCACATTCGGTCATGTTTTATCAGGCCTGGTAGTCTGTATAAGATAAGATAGACTTTAGTGATCCCACATCTGGCAAATTCACTTGTTACAGCACCCTCGTCGTCCATCGCAGTCTTCTTCTGTCCGTTGAAAGCGAGTCCGAAGTGAGTTCATTCAGGCCCGTCTGTGTGAAGCTACACCCTCCATACTCCCTCTGTAGCCTGCTTAGTGTCATTAGTTCCTTCATCTTCCCCATCGTAACCGTCTTAGATTCAGCCCCGTCTCCTTCTCCCCACTTCAGCAGGGATCTCCGGTCTTTCCATAAAGTTTATGCGAGTGTGCGAGAGTGTTCACGTGTCTTATTTTGTCCAAACAACAGTCAAAAACCAAAATATACTCAGTGTACAATCACAGAAGAATCTATCACAAGAGATTTCTGCTTATTAAAATAGTTTCCGCTCCGTCGTCTAACTGTTGCAGCTCTAAAAATAGTTTGGAGTGTTTTCATTCATGACCCAGCTATCCATTCAGCGTTTTGCTATTCATGGTTATTATCACTGTAGTTACAGCTGCCAGCGTTATGCATCATGGCACCAACAATGAATCCAAAACACGACGTTGACTTCCTCGTTTTGGTCTTTGTCTTGGCCGCTCGCCCAGCTTTTAACAATGTCTCAATAATCGCCGGGCTTTGACGCCGCTTTCCTTTCGTTCCCGAAGCGTCGAACAGGCCCGTGCTTCCTCCTGAGCGTCTCGGCGCGTTTCACGAGATCTCTCATCACCTTTCTCGAGCAGGCGTTGAGCGCGACGCGTAATGATTCATGGCCCCTCTTCGTCACGGCCTTTTATTCTTTTATGAAGGGAAGCTATGACGGGAGATGTGTTATGTCTCCTGTCTTTTCTTTCCTCTGATTCCACTGTTGTTTTATGCTTCTGGTCACAGTGATTTGGTGCAACAGATGTCCCCAGATGTCCTTGTGACAGGAGGAGTATGAAACAGGAGTCCTGGGAATCTCAGTTTTTCTGTGTTTGCCTTGCGGTATTTAACGCACGTCACAGGGACTGTGAGTTTCTTAAGACGTTTCACCGCTGGTTTCCTCTCCACTCCTCGATTGTTGACAAGATTGTTCTTTCCCTTCCTCGCTCGGGAAGTTGATGGAGCGTGTCTTCTTGCCTCTACGATTTCTTCGAAACTTGAAAAGAGTGGATCTTTTTTTCTGTTTTCCTCTCGGTATAAAATGATGCATGAGAGGAGATTTTGTTTCTCTTTTTCCTTTCTAATTTTCTAAATCTTGGAAATTGCAGGTCTGTTTAGAGGTATTAGGAGATTTTCCTGGCAGTTCGTAGTTCCATGATCACGGTGCCACCAGTGACTCTAATAAATGTATTCTGTGACCAGGAGGAGCCTTATCAGATTTGCATATAACATAAGTGGATTTTCGAAGATATAAAAACCTGCCAAAGCTGGGATCCTTCCCAGTGCCGACAAGTCACTTCGCCTTAACCACATTTCCACAGTTAGCCCTGCACCCTGTGAAGAGTTGGACCGCGTTCCTGAAATTCTACCCTGTTTCCTCACTCTGACTCTGCCTGACTGCAGTTAAGGGCTAAAGTTAAGTGGTGTAGCCAGGTCTTTAAAAAGTAACCCACTTTTGTCATGAATAGGGCAGCGCTGAATATGCTCGAAGTGAATGGATGGTGTGGTTGCCGCTGTGGCAAATCCACGGGACTACTCCATAAAGCCGGGCCTTTTTTTAGAGGTTTGATTGTCTGGTATCTGCTCTGCATCTCCACCAGCTTACCTTACATCAGTGGGAGCTTCTGTCACGATGGCACACGTTGAAGTGTTTCCCAGGGGAACCTTTTGAAGAACTTGTGGACTAAACGAAAGAACTAGGGAGAATCTAGGGCTACATTCAGGTCTTAAACATCCAACTGTAAATAAAAGAAATCCTGCTTCCTCCCCGTTGCTTCCAGGACCATTGGGGAAGAGTTTTGTCACCATCCATCAGTTTTCCTCCACTTATCCAGAGTCGGGGCGTGGTGGCGGCAGGTTTAGCACAGCGTTCCAGACGTCCCTCCCCCCAGCAATGTATTCCAGCTCCTCCCGAGGGATCCTGAGGTGTTCCCAGGCTATATGGGCTATGTAGTCGGGTTCTGGGTCTGCCCTGGGATCTCCTCCAAAGGGGACGTCCTAGTCAGATGCCCAAACCACCTCAGCTGGCTCCTTTCGATGCGGAGGTGCAGCGGTTCACCTCCGAGCTTCCTCCTGATGTCCGAGCTCCTCACCCTATCTTTAGGGCTAAGCCCGGCCACCCGGCAGAGGAGGCTAATTTCGGCCGCTTGTGTCCGCAATCTACACTACTCACAGCTCATGACCGTAGGGTGAGGGTTGGAACGTAGATGGACCGAGCAACCCGCCGTCTCATCCATCTCGCACTCCTTTTTTCGCGTCACTCGTGAACAAGACCCCAGGATACTTGAACTCCTTCACTTGGGGAAGCACCTTGCTCCCAACCTGGAGGGAGCGTTACGTCATTTTGTCAAACACAGACCTTTCATGTCACCTTTTTAATTCAATTTCATTCACAAAAACGTCGCTTATAAATGATCTGAAGAGCTTTCAGGGTGTCTAGGCTAACGTCTGTCCACGGACTACAGATAAAAAATAGACTCTTGGCTAACTCATTTGCATTTACAGCGATATTTACTAATGTACACTGTCCCTGTTCATAGAAACCAAATAACTAATAACTAAAATTAACTCTTTGGTCATAAAGAGGTATGTCCAGTCTCTAAGTTGGCTCCGTTTAAAGTGAACTTGGACGTATTCCCGATAAACTGCGCCTAATTTCCTTCCTGCCTGCACGTCTGTGACGTTGCCATGCGTGGAGGCTCCAGCTAGTATCGGCCTCGCTCGGCTGCAGCCCCGGTGACGGAGGCAATATTGAAGACTAAACATTACCCAATGTGCTGTCATAGGAGATTGATTAGGAGACGAGTCAGAGATTAGCAGGAGACGGATAAAGAACAGGTTCACGAGCACGGCCATCAGCGCTTGTCAGTCACGACTCGGCCGTCTTCGTCTCTGTTTTTGCTCCCTCCCTTTTGAGGTTTGAGGGAGGAGCGGACAGGGGAAAAGGAAGCCTTTTGTTTAAAGAAGAACAATGCTGCGCATGAGAGCGCACGGTCGTGAGCCTGGAGTCAAAACAGGGCAGACAGGCGGAGGAAAGGTTGGAGGGAGGGGGCTGGAGGTGGGTGGAGGACCGAGGTACTGTTCCCTGAAGATGTGTCAGACTGTCTGGCGGGTCGGGTCATTACACTGGTCTGGAGGAACCAGGTGGACGGGAAGTGAGGGTCAGACTGGGGTCAGCTCGAGGCAGCGGGCCTGAAGAGATGTGTTTAGGTTCACACACGGTTACGAGTCCACGCGAGGAGAAGATCAGCCGATGTTTTGAAATGCCTCCCCGCCTCCCTCTGGCTCTCCCGCTCTTAATAGGCCGTGTTTCCAGACAGTTTTCTTGGGACAGGGATGGGTAATGGTGGAATATTACCAGGCGGTTGTCTCTGTTCCCACACCCCCACTTCCTCCACCTCACAGGCTCCAGTGTAATGGTTGACCGCAGAGCAACAGACTTCAGGCAGTGTGAACCTTCTTTTCCCCACGGCGCTCTTTTTCTTTTCCCATGCTTCGCTGCGTTAGTGTGTGTGAACGCTGTTAAAGTCTACGGGTACGGTCGAGGAGTCCTCCTCCTGAGTACACACTTTTCCTTGACCTCGTCAAGGAAGGATGTGAAGGAGACTGGATGAGGACTTGGGGAGAAGACGACTGAGGCTACGTCATGATATGACGTGATCTGCGGTAAAACTAGAAAACTCAGAACGCACGTCTTTGATTGATAATCACCGGTAACTTCCATGATGATCTGCAGGAATGATGGACGTCCGTCACAAAGGATTTCGTCCTGTGTATCCTCCGCTAAAGGAGATAAGGAAGGGAGCTTCAGTGCTTCCTTTCCTAACAGTTAGAGCTCTCATCATGGCGGCTACGTAAATACATCCTGGTCATTTCACTCTGCGAAGGAGCCTTCCTCGACCGGCCCCAGTGTCTGCCTCCCAGCTCCATCTTGTCTCGATTGCAACCATGGCGACGCCTTCCCTCCCCCCCTCAAATGTCACATGACCCTCTCCCTCCCCAGGTGTTTGGCTTGCGCCTGGCGGACTTCATTGATTCGCCTGCACAGTGGGGCTCTTTGTGCGCCGGCCTGTGAGAAACCGGGCCCATCCTCTCCCCACAGGTGGAACTTTAACTTCACCCCCAAGGTCTCAGTCAGCCTCTGCCTGCACCGAGCCGCTGTTGCCACTCAAGAGATATTGATTTTTATTAAGAGACGGGCCGGCAGAGGAAGGAGCCGAGCAAATCCGAGCTGATGATGTGCTGTTTGCTTTAGCTTTCCCTCCCCGTTATCCTCAGGAGAGAGAGGGGGGAGGAAGCAGCCCTGTTCGGGCTGTAATGTGGAAAGCCATTATACGACTAATAAGCTGCAGAGCATCCACGCGACACTCGGGCCTTAGTCACAGACAGATTTGTTCCTTGCAGCGGTGGCGTGTCAGGATGTAGGTGGTCGGTGGATGATGCTGTGTTTTAACCTCTTGTGTGGGCGAGCCTGTCTGCCTGCCGTCACATCCTTAAATTCCTTACCCGTCTTCTGTGGTTTGTTTAAACTAACAATACTCAGCCTAAAAGGTTTTAGTCATTCATCAGGCGGAGGGATCCGATCCCCTGTTCATGCTCAACCGGTGACGGAAAGATGAAGCGGTGAGGCAGTGATTAATTCAGAAACGTCTGACTGATACCGAGCTGTGTGGACGGGCTTGTACAGAACCAGCTGACTTGTCGTCCCCCTCGAAAGTCAGTACCAGTCTAAGTGATGGCTGCAAGTGTCTGAAAAGGCCTCTAATGCCGCTTTCTTTGTTTATTGTCTTTTTTTTTAATGTCTAATAGCCGCCTCTCGCTGTGAATCGGCCCCGCGCTGCAGTCCCTGGCTGTGTGAGGCGGTGCGACCGGAATGAGAAACACAAGCGACACAGAGAAACCCTTCTCCTCGGCTCTGCTTCGATACCCGCCGTCGCCATGACGACGGGTATGCGATGCTTTTCCGGAGCGGAGTGTCTGTTTTTTTGTGACAGAGGAGGAGAAAGTTAGGAACCGATGCGGTCGTCCTCGCCGCGCGATGCACTTGAAACCGACTTTCTCATTTCCTCGACTGTCTCACATATTTTCCGTTGAAGAATTTCCTACGTTGGGAACGAATCGCTAAAATGAAAATTTAAAAACTTGCAGTGATCAGTTTATTGAAACTATTTTGATAGTCCATGAATCACTTCAGTCGCTCCTCACGCCAAAAAGCTCGACATCTCTCTGCTTTTAGCTTCTTTTATTTCACCAAGCTCTGATTTACTCTTGTCTGACGGCTTCTTGCTCACTCACTCTCTGTTTTTCTCTTCTTAGCTTCATCCGTCAACGTCCTCTTCGGTCTTTTTCGCCTCCGTCATCATGTCCATAGAGGCTGCTGAGCCCGGTTGCATCGCCCGCTTCCTCAGCTCCCGTTCTAGCACGACACTGGCTCAGCTCCCTGCCAGCATTCACCTGAAAACGTCGAACGCTCCCCCGGCTAACAAACTGAGCTAACGTTAGCTAACAGCAGCTGCAGTTTACTTCACTGTCCATCAGGAAAGTCTGTAAATCACAGAGAGTTTGAGGCGGAGCAGCCGGAGGACGTCCGTTAAAATATGATCCAAAAAAAGATTTAAATTTGTTATTTTACGGTAGAAAAGTTTCACGTTAATGTTGCTTCAAGTGTGAAACTGTCTTGAGTTTGATGCTGAAGTGGTTTTATGTTAAAAATAATATCCCCTCCGCCGCCAACACGCTTTAAGGAATAATCAGACGTTTCTTCAGTAAAGGTTCGACGTGCAGCTCTGATTCAAGCCTCCGTGTTCTTTCCCCGTCCGACCTCTCACCCCGCATTAACGCTGGCAGCTCTCTGCATTATTCGGTCGAGCTAGAAGTCGTCCCCTCCCTGAAAACAGCGTTCTGTGCGGCGTCACCATGGAACAGAAATGATGTGATCCTGGCTGGCGTCTGAAACCAGCTTTTACTGTTTCGAGTTTTCCCATCATTTCTTAAATCTCTGTGCCATGGGCGTGTGCGTGCGTGTGTGTGTGTGTGTCCCTTACATTGTGTGTGTGTGTGTGCTGACGTATGAGTGCACATAATTACATTTGTCGGTTTGTGAGCGTGAGCAAGCCCGTCCAGGGCGACCAATAAAACAACAGATTTACGACGCTGCCCTGTAGGTGCAAGCTCGCCCACTTCCTTTTGTCATCAGGACCTCGTTTCCTATAACGACACACATTTTTCTGCACTTATCGATGTCATTATGTAAAGCATCAGGAAAGAAGATGTAATGGTCATTTAGCTGCTGATGATGCATCTCTGGAAGAGGCTTAACATTATTGAATTTAATTTCTTCATCATCGGATCAAGACGTTAAGCCTCTTCGCTCATTGTTTCCCTCCTCTCTCTGCGTGCCCTACATTCAGATCCCCCCTCGCTGCTCCTCTTTCTGTTTATTTATTTGATTCCCTCTCTCAGCTTTTGTAAACTCATCAAATTAAATCATTAGAGAGAGAGAGATTTCAGATATACGCACACAAACATAAATGAGGCCGGTCCAAAAAAAAAAACTTTGGTTTCGATTCGAGTCTTCGATTGCAGCATCAGTTGCAGAAGAAGTCTCGACGAAGCCCGGCGCTCAACTAAAGATCTCCGTTCAGCTTCTGATATTTTTCTGGATGTGAGGACTGGGCGGGCAAATGTTTCCTCCTGTAAGTGGAAGCTCGAGAGTAGAAGAAGCTTCAAGGAGTTTTAAAGATATAAAACGTTGTTATTAAAAGAAGGTGACCTCACAATCATTTACTGACTGCTCATGTTCTGCTTTTACAGATTTGCTCATGAATGTAGTTATTAAAGCGTCAACAACACCTTCAGTTCCTAACGTGGTCGGTCAACACGTCTTACCAGCTCGTTCTGACAGAGCACGGACCTCGCCCATCGTAGACAATAACCGTGACTCCACCGGGAATTCCTGTAAGGGTGTGTTTATTTGTTACAAACATCACCGCGTTGAAACCGTCAGAAGATAACTTTTTATTCTGCCGGTTCGCTATCGGCGCTTCCTCGCTCTCATTCACTGTCTACGTCTCTCAACCACCTCTCTGTCAAAGCGAAGGACGCGGATTTAGAAGCTGGGTACGTGAAATAACCAAAGCCAGAACACAACAGGTAGACTATCAGTTCATCGTCAGTTTATCAGTTTTAGTTTTGGCATTTCAGGCTGACTGTTGAGCCAGTTTGTCCAGTCTGATTGTCGGATTGGACACTGCGGCATGACAGTGGAATCTGACTAAACCGCTTTGGTTGCACTGCGACCTGCGACGCCGCAGCCTGGACAGCAGCACCCTCGTTCAAATGAACGGGGGAAATCTCAAGAAGCGCTCGAGAAGTCAGGCGTCACAGAGCAGATCGAGCTGGTCTCAAGTCAGACGCAGAAACGACATCGATAATCCTGCTTACTCATGCTAGAAGCACGTAAACCAAGAGGAAAATGACTGAATTGGAGCAAGTTAACGAAATCTGGCGGGCAAAATGCGTCTGAAACCTCCGAAGCCTCGCCGCGGCGGTTAATAAGTAAAGACTTGTGTTCGAGGAGGGGTGTAAAGTTTAATCTAAAGTCCACAGTGAAACAAACGATTTGGTGCGTCCTGATTTTAGTGTAACTCCTGCATGTTCAGACCAAACCCTGCTCGTATTCTCCCGTTTCCGGCAGGTGAATTTCTCCCTGCTGCATAATGTTCTCACACAGTTGTAGTAAAAGTGTGTGTGTGTGTGTGTGTGTAATGACACATTTGCATCTGTATCTCCGTCCCGCCCGCTGAGCTCAGAGCCAGATTTTTTTGGTCCGTCCTCGGTCGCACTCGTCTGTAAAACGAACCTCGGCTGAAGTGCACGCACATCACGGTAACATTTTCATAATGACCGTGTTTCGTCAGCACGTAATGAGAACTGTACTCCGATGGTCGGGTTCCTCCGCGTCCCCGCTCCCTCGCCTCAGACCTCCTAATTGGCTTCCCCGCCACCATTGTCTCCCTGCGCGCACCATTCCGGCGGTTTTTGCCGTCCTCAGCTATAATTCAGCCCCTCGTATGTTTCCATAAAGAGCTCATATAGGTATAATTGTAGCGTCGGCTTCCTGCTCGTGTATTCGCGGGAGGGTCGGCAGGTTTTTGCATAACTTGGGCCATTGTGTGGGCCGTGTCGTGTCTTGCCTTGCCTTGCAGTTTTGTCTTTATTGTCATTTCTTTGTTCCCGTCTGGACTCTTGAATGCAGGGTTTGTTGCCACCGCCGTACCTTTCTTTAGAGGCATATTTCCCAGCGGTTCACTATTCTCTCTCTCTCTCTTCTCTCTCTCTCTCTCTGCCTCCTGTGGATTTATGGCATTGTAACTTCTAGACTGAGGAACACAGTGCTTCTCTGGAAACTCCATCAAATCACTGTCAGGCTCCTTCTCTCCCATTATGTTCACTGTGGAGGACACAAAGCAAACTGTCACCTGTTGCCTCACTCCACCTTTTTCCACCCGTGTCAAAGCGTGCACACACACACACACACACACACACTTATCGTGCCTATTAATAATTAATTAGATCGCTTGAGCTGAAGCTGGAGTTGTCTCTGGTGTGTGTGTGTGTGTGTGTGTGTGTGTTCAGGAAGAGCGCGACCGAAAAAGCGATGCATACCAGATGTTTTAGAAATGAGGTGGGTTTCACTGGAACGTAACACATTCCCAGGGATGTTTGCGGAAAGAAATTCTTCCTCATCTGTCGAGCATGTTCTGCACCCCTCATCGCCCGTCGCTCCTTTTTCCCTTTTCTTAAATGAAATCGTGTGTGTGTGTGTGTGTGTGCGTGCGTAAACACCGTACATATGTGGACGTCTGACGCTGTAGAAGCCGGTGATTTGTTTTAATTTTGCACGCGCGGGTACGTCCTCCTTCCTGGTGTCCTGGTGGGCAGAATTGTTCCTGAAGTGATTCAGGGTGATATCTGACATGTGTCTGAGTGTGTGTGTGTGTGTGTGGAAGAATTATAGGCGCTGGCTGCAGACTGAATGGCTTAAGCTGCAGTCTGCCGCTCTGGGTTTGTCTATTTTTATTAGCAAAGCTAAAGAGCACAGGCCGGGCCGACCAGCTCGACCTTAATGGAAGAAAATGATCAAAAAATATAGCCAATAAAATGAACTAAATTGTTTCTCTACAGTCTATTTGCCTCTTTGTTTCTCTGTCAGTCTGTTCATTGAAGAATCATTCTGGCAGCCGCGGAGCTGCCCGAGACGTCAGGCAGATATCACCCACCGAAGGTGTGAAGTGGCCTCATATGGCGGCATGATGCTCGTCGTATTGCAGCTGTCATCCTCAGACCGGTCTGCTGTGATGTGAACAGAAGCTGGTCAATGCCGTGGATGGATGGATGCAGTTTATTCACTGATTAAAGAGCAGAACAGTTTCCCGTCATTCTCGTTTTTTAATCCAGTTACAAACTGCATGATTTTACGTTAATTCATTCTTATTTTTTCCAATTAACTTAACGTGTACATCATCATCAAGTCAACTCTACTAATTTCCCTCATTGGAGGACTTATACACACTGTGTGTGTGTGTGTGTGTGTCTGCACGTCTGCACTGGTGGTTTCAGTTGTCTGCCTCACACTTAGACACTATAGACTGTATAAAACACGGACCCGGTCTCCTCCGTGACCGCAGCTTTCTGCAGAGTCGTTGTGAAACTCTGTGTGCTGGCTCCGGCTGGCAGTCCGGCCTCCTCCGCCTCCCGGCTGATCTAAAAATGGCCGAAACTGTCGGTGAGCGCGGGCTGAACGATGCCTGTAACAGCAGCCACGCTCTTAATCCTGCATCACTTTAAGCCTTAATATAACGTGAACAGGTGAGTTGTATATAAATTCACCCTCAGTACAGTTGTCATGAACAGGGAAATTAGCTACAGAGACCAAAACTGTTTTTTGTACCAGGCTGTAAACATGTTTATTTCTGCTGTCTAACATGGGGACTTATGGAGACTGACTCACTTCTGGAGCCAGCCTCGAGTGGACGTTTGAGGAACTGCAGTTTTCTCCGTAAAACTACTAGAAACAGAACCAGTGTTCAGTATAAACCTTCGCCAGAGCTGCACGCTCACATGAATTATCTTCTCATCTCTGCTCAAACCGCTGAATCATCCGCATCCAGACCAATTAGCGTCTCTTCCTCAGAAAACGTTTATCACAGACACAAGCCAAACCAAAACTGTATTTCCATGCGCCTGACTCACAGGCTGTTACTGTAACTCCAGACGGCCAGGTGGTTGGTGACTGAGCTTCCTCATCCATCCGGGCTGTGCCTCGTCACCTCGGCAACCGCCTCCGTGGATGTCACAGCGGATCAACAGGATCTCTCTCCGAAACATCCCTTCTTTTTTAGGGACTCGCTGCTGTTGTTGGTGTTTTGCGTTTTCCTGCCTGAATCTTAAAGCTAGACAAACCATTCCCCGCTGCACATTCCTGCCTCGTTTGTGACTTTAAACTTTATCTCCCAATTAATACTAACCCTCCCCTTTTCTCCCTCTCTCTTTTTTTTCTTACAGTCCTCTGCGCCAAAAACCTGGTGAAGAAAGATTTCTTCCGTAAGTATCTCAGCTGTTTATGATAAACCTATATTTGCTTGGTTTTTGTGGGTGTTTGATGCATGCACTGTAAAAATGTGGGTCACTTTGGCGAGCGCGGCCAGCCTCCGACGACGCACTCGGCTCGACTCGTTTAGCCGTTTCAACAGATGTGGCTGGTTTACTACGTTATGTGGAGGAGCGTGTTGTCTGCGCGGTGCCACAACACGACCGAGCACTCAGCCGTTAATTCCTGACACGCTGGATCTATAAATGTCGTCAGCGCGCAGCGAACGCGTTACAACTCTTTCTGCGGCCACTTTGCATAAAAACACCCGGCTCGTTCTCCCCAAGCCGACGCTTAATAACTCACGTGTAGGTGTCTTCGGCGTTGGGAGTGTTTGGGTGTGTTTGGGTCACGCTGTCATGGTGAACGAGCGCGTTAAAGGTCTTCTGCTCACTCAGGTGGTTTCTGTGGTGCCCATTCCTGCCATTCCAACGCCCAGGAGCTGAGCAAACATTCAGTGTGGGGGAGTTGGTGGAGAGCAGCACTGAAAGCCATAGATACAAATGTATGTCCACGTCCGTAACGTGTGTTTGTGTCAGTTATTAAGCTTGTTACAAACACGTCGGGTGAATGAGCAGTTCATCTTCAAGTGCGTAAAACGTCAAAGCCTTCACGCTGTCTGATGAAAACCGCGTCCAAAAATCTCGGAGTGAAAGAAACCGGCCTAGAAAAATAAACCTGAAGTGCTTTAATCAGGCACACTTTGCACCAGAAATGAAAATCTGAGTTGACCCGCTTTATAAAACCTCCTGTACTGGGGCGTGCCTGCGTGGACACAGTCACCAGTGAGCAGGTTAATATATATAGTTAAGTAACGATGGTAAACCGCTGCGGTCGTTTTCTTCGGACAGCGATAATGTGTTCGCGTGTTTTCCCAATAAATGTCGTATCATCTCTCGCCAAACGACCACGCCACGCCAGCTTTAATACACCGAGAGTGACACATTCACTGTGGACCAGATCTGTGCGAGTCAACAATGAGTAATCTGTGACCGGCCTGCAGAAAACGGCGTCGCAGACACCACAGCATCTGTGTCAGCTGCGTTTATCACCATCTGCCACGAAGCGAGCCGACACCGCTGTGTAAAGTTGTCATTTGTGTCTTGTTATCTGCGGCTGAATGCGGTGTCGTGTCTCTCTCTCTCTCTCTCTCCGTCTCTCCCTGCAGGCCTCCCCGATCCTTTCGCCAAGGTTGTTGTGGACGGCTCGGGGCAGTGCCACTCCACAGACACTGTGAGGAACACGCTCGACCCGAAATGGAATCAGCACTATGACTTGTGAGTCCAGCAGATTTCTGACACTCTCTCTGACATCTGTGTTCAGATTCCTGCTCTGTTTATTTGAATACCTCCCACCTTCCTAAAGACTTAATCTGATTACAAACAGCAGTTTGAGGCCCCCGCTCGGGCTGTCTCGCAGCTTTTATGCCCCCTTTTTTCTCGCTGTAACCTCAATAAGTGAGCACGCTGGGAAGTATCAGGCCGTGCCATTAACAGAATCTAAACAGGAACAGATGTAAACAGCTCTTGCATCTGCTCTCGCTCGGTTATCTGGATACTCTGTAATGACATAACCCTTCAGCACCAGCAAAGAGGCTGAATATGCCACTGGGTTGTATTTAAAGTAACAGAAAAAAGGCGTCTCCGGTAGTATTTTCTTCCACTGAGTTAAACACGTGCATGTCTTGTCGTTTCCCAAAGATGGTTTGTCCCGTGGAAGCAACCTGGAAAAAAAGAGGAGACGGAGCGCGTGAGTGAAAATGTGAGAGAGTGAAAGTTTCCAGTATTCGCCCCGGTGTTTATCCAACCGTCACACGTAGCCAACGGCGAGAGGAAGCACATGTCTCCGTTTGTTTGGTTGCTGGGGATACAGGACCCCTCGCTCTACATGGCTGTTAAATTAGCTGCTCGTGTCACATTTGACAAGAGGGAAGGAAAAAAAGTCACGCGCACACCTTTCTCTCTTTTTTTATTTATTTACTTTGGATGGACCGTGAAGCTTCTCCCTCTCTTTCTCGGGCGCTAATTTGTCCCCAGAGCCTGCAGACGTCGCTGATGTGAAATGACTTGCTCCTCTAAGTTCAACGCCGGCGTGCCCCCTTCGCTGTGTGTCAGCGTTTATCCTCCTCCTCCTCCTCGTCGCCGGCAGAAGACAGACACGCTCTCAGGTGGCGTGTTGGAGGAGAAGGGGGTTTTAATTGACTCGAGAGCAGCCCTGAAAGCCGTCTGGCCGCCTCGGTCTTATTAAAATAGGGCCTGCAACACCTGGTGTTCCCGATGCAGCCTAGTGCGTTAAAGCTGTTGGCAGCGGTTCTTTTTTTCCATTTGTTGTATGTGCTCATGTGAGTGTGTAGAAATCCTGCGTATGTGTGTGTCTCATTGGCCAGCGAACTGGCCCGTGAACTGTGACCAACCAGCACCACCACCACCAGCACCAGCAGCAGCAGCAGCATTGTTGCAGGATGTGGCCGACATGCCAAGGATAGCAGACAGTCTATCTGGCTGCCTGCCGCTCACGCTCGGCTCTGCCCGCACTAAAAACTACACGGTGGGACGCAGCTGAAATAAAGGAAGCGTCCGAACGTAACGTCCACTCCTGAGGGCCGATTATCAGTCGCATAACGACGGGCCTTCATAGTCACGGCGAGTGTTTCTTCTCCCTCCAGTGTGCACTCAATCACATTCGGTTAATTAGGAGTTCTTCAAATATGGGATCATTAAATAATACATCTGCAACGTTAAGCGCCCAGTCTAGACTCAAATTATTTACGCCCACTCATCCATCCTTTTTTTTTTTAATCCTTTTTTCCTCCCACCACCCGAGCTGGATTTCTACGGAGCCATTCAGTCACCCAGCACCGCCATTAATGCCTTTATTAGATCCTCGCTGTGTGTTACTGCGTGGGGTGATTAAAGCCGAGCACAAGGGAGAAATAACGAGTGCCACGACGCAGATATGAAATCACGTCGCCGCTGATTCAATATGTGGTTTTAATCTTTGAACATGGGGACTTACGGAGACTTCTGCAGCCAGCCTCGAGTGGACGTTTGAGGAACTGCAGCTAAATCTGTCCCCTCGTGTTGCTGGGAAGATCTGGCACTCCTGAGAACAGTCGGCGTTCCCGTCTTGTTTCTGCTTGTGCAGTTTCACTTTGACCATATTTTCTTGGCAGTGGAACGACGCCTCTCGTACGAGCACGAGCTGCCAAATCAAAGGTTGTATTTAGAAAGCACATCTGACTCTTTAAATGTGCTGCTTTTCTGTTTTTATTGCAAGTTTTCCCATTGTCTGTTATGCAGCGTGTGTGTGTGTGTGTGTGTGTGTTATTGCCTATGACTGGAATTAAATATCGCAGCCAGACTAATGAATTTTATTACATGGAGTTTGATCCAGATGACTGGAGTTTGTTTGTAATACTTCCCTCCCGTCACGTCTGTCTGACATAGCGGCTCTCTCACATCGCACCCCAGACAGGCATTTGGCATGGACTCAAAATGTCCAGACGTCTTACTCACAGCCCCATTGTTTCATATCCCTTTTGGTAAGCAGCATGATAATTACAGTGGGATGCAGTTCTGCGACTCGCACAGATGATTAGTTTTTTGAAGGAGGGGAGCCCACCCGAGCAGATGTGCCACAACAGGTTCACGTGTCGAGGTTTTCTCACCCTCTCTGAGGAGATTGACACAAGCAGTCGGGACGTAACCTGCCCACGCGTCTTTGGCTGCTTCGTACACAGCGTAATTACCTGACTGTGTTCAGAAGGCAAACAATCGCTCCTTTAGCGCTGTTGTTCTTTGCCAACCGATGTTGATGTTGGTCAGTCCACCGCACTTTGGTCCAGACTGAAATATCTCAGCAGCTACTGGATGTTTGGGTTAGTTTGAGACATTTCTGGTCCCGAGACGATGAATGTCTTCTAGTGACATCATGATTTAATCGGCTTGCTGATAAATTTGGTGCACGCGTTTTTTAATTTAGCATCCGGTCAAAATATATTCCCGTCAGACTCAGCTGTGATCTAAAGCAGTCAACATTAAGCCTGTTTTGAGCCCCTCCGTCAACGTCCTGCTGAGCCCGGTTGCCCAGCTCCTGTTCTGGCACGACACCGGCTCCGCTCCCTGTAAACCTCGTCGTCTTCTTCTTTGTCGCTGCTCATCGTGCCACCGTCTCTCTCCGTCCCGATATGTGGGGCGGTACCGCTGTGACTAGCATCAATGATTCACACGGTCACAGTCTGTCTCACA
Organism: Nibea albiflora; assembly: GCA_014281875.1. Classification (NCBI taxonomy): domain Eukaryota; kingdom Metazoa; phylum Chordata; class Actinopteri; family Sciaenidae; genus Nibea; species Nibea albiflora. Next base: position 18,964,541 of record CM024808.1, on the reverse strand, counting down.
CTCTGGGTCAGACTCACACACACACACACACTGGCTGGAAAATCCCTCTCAGCCAGGCCACCTTCCTCTTCCTCTTCCCCCTCCGAGTCTCGTAATGCGTCCTTGGCGAGGAGACTCGGTGGCGGATGTGTGTCTCCCCTGCATCGCCGGGGACATCCTGAGTGAGACTCGCGTCAACACATGTTGCGTGTACTTTCTATTAACACACACACACACACACAGTGATTCTCTGTGAGAGATTACTGGATTATTAACCGTGCCTCCTCTTTCTCTCCTTCCCCTCAGATACATCGGGAAATCAGACTCGATCACCATCAGCGTGTGGAACCACAAGAAGATCCACAAGAAGCAAGGGGCCGGGTTCCTGGGCTGTGTCCGCCTTCTGTCCAACGCTATCAACCGCCTTAAAGACACAGGCTGTAAGTGTCAGTATTAATCCAATCGACACACTCTCACATGCAATCGACCTCTTACTGTGATGTTTCCTGTGATGTTTCAAGCGATGTATTTACAAGCGAGTCCCTGTTTGGTTTGTTTTGTCGCGGCCGGTTTCACGCTGTTTACTCAGCTCGCTCCTCTTTCCTGAAGTTGCAGAGCAACCTTTAACTTTAATGAGACGTCTGTTCCCCCGATTGGTGAAATGAGGCAGCGTGTGCGTGTAACCGGCCCTCGTACCTGCGGCGTTGATAGGAAACAGAAGTTAATAACAGAATGCAGCTGTCAGGGGCTAAGTGACGGAGCATGAAGTAGCACCTTTTAGTGTCCTGTCTCCCTCGCTAGGTCTGACAGAGGCCAGACCTGTGTGTGTGCGCGAGGGGTCAGCGCTCTGCCGCCCTGCCAGAACAGGAAGAGCCAATCAACCTCACCCTGCAATTACTGTAAAGAAAACTGTCTCATGTCAGGAGCTAACTGGATAAATGAGACGGAGGCTTGAGTAAGTGGCTCCTAGTAAAAGCAGCGCCAGACTGGGTTGCAGTTGAGGTGGTACCTGCTCGCTGCAGGGAGGCAGAACCGGGAACCGGTCCCACCGACTTTTCCTAGAAGCCCCTGACACTGTTGTTTTCCTGGAGCGACACAGGAAACCTGAGCCTTGTGCCACAGCTGTGAGTGGTTTGCCTCTGCATTTCCCTTCTCTCCTGGCCTCCTCCTCACCCCTTACTCCCCCCCCTCACCCTCCACCCCACCCAGTCTCCTCCACACACTGGCAGCATGTCCACACACACATGCACACAATGCCATTGTGACTAACCTCCCTCTATCTCCGTCTGCCGATCTAGACAACCGGTCATTTCACGCAGACACGCATAATTGTACAGCTATTTAAGTGTAAGCGTAGATTTGCTGCGTTCCCTCAGTTGTGGTCTCTCTCCCCCTGCGAGTGTTTGTCATTCTTTTGTGTTCTTTTTTCTTTTTGTTTTGTTTCTGTGGAATTCACCAGCCGCTGCAGCTTCGTCCCCTGCACAGGCCTCGGAGAGGGCATCGGGTTGACTGAAATATTTGTGTATAATTGCAGACTGTCTTGGGTCGACTGTAACATTTACGTGTAATTGCAGCGTGCCTGCGTTTCTCGTCCTTTTGTGTATATGACTTGCATGCATATTTAAAATGTATGCACTTCTTCTTGGCGTCCGTCTCTCGCTCTCTCTCTGTTTGTGTGTTTTCTCTGCGGCTGCTGACCTCCGGCCAGCCGTGTAACGGTTTGACCATCGCCTGTTTTTGGTCCCTGTTTAGTCTAGACAGACATCCTGAGCTGATCTGCATGACACCCAGACAACAGAGAGAGCAGATAGTGGCATTTCTCATGTCTGCGAGCGACTTGGACATTTTTTTTTTTTCTGTTCTCTTTTTTTTTCCGCCTGATCTCTCTCTTTCCCCCTCACTCTCAAATTCCGCAGACTTTAAGAAGTTCAGACAAAGAGTTTCCAGACTTTGGCAGAAGTTCATGTCCATGCTAAGACTGAGTGGAATAGTGCAGGCTTTGTACTGAAATTTGTCAAATGTTTGACCTCTGCATTTGAACTGAAGCCTGCTCTGTACCGATGCTCAGTGAGATTTTTACAGCCTGTGGCTGTTCCACAGACCAGACCATCTGTTCCAGGGCACAGCCAAGCTGTGGTCTACAGACAGAAGAATGAGAGACGGATAATGAGGGGAGAGAGGAATTGAGTCTGAGTGATGTAAATGATACAGAACGATGGGACATGGAGGGAGGAGGAGGAGGAGGAGGAGGAGGAGGAGGGGGGCACAAAAATGCAACACATGCTAGTTTACATGCGTCTCTCTGACACTGATGAATCCTTTCTTCTCTCTGTCTTTCTTTCATCTTCATTTCCTGTTTACCTCGTGTGTTTTCTCTCTCCACGTCTTCTTTCTGTCCTCTCTCCACAGACCAGAGACTAGACTTGAACAAGCTGAGTCCCAATGACAGCGACACAGTCAGAGGCCAGATAGTGGGTGAGTACAGATCGGAGATCACCTGTATCTTTCCAAAGCCCAAAAATATAGAATCGAAATATTCCCCCATTGGGTTGAATGAAGCGCTGGTGCTCGATAAGTCACCTGTAGCGCCGCTTACCTGTCAATCAAAGCGTCCACACGCTTTAGAGACCAAAACTGTGTGGACGTTTGAGGAACTGCAGTTTCAGCATCAGAGCTTTCGTCTTTAATTAGCCAGTAAACGGGAGTTCTCGTCGTCTTTCATCAGTTGCAGCAGCTCATGTCGTAATCCTGCAGCTCGTGGTGACTCTGTTCTGTTCTCGTAGGTCGACGTGTAGCGTCGCCAAAGAAATAAACGTGAAATATGTTCAGCCGAGCGTCGCCCATTGCGCTCATTGTTGGCGACATACATCGCAGTCTTCGTGTAAAATACGGGATTGTATTTCGTAACAGCAGAGAAAAAAAAAATCAACCTTCACCAGACCCTCCAGGATAAAACTGAGCCCTATCTTTGTTACTCATAAAGATATATAGCTCCCATTTTGTGCTCCGATAAAATATCTGTGCCTGCACTGTAATCTGCTGTCTAGTAATCCTGGTGTACGCATCTGTCTGCCATGTGTTGCTGCAGTGAGCCTGCAGTCTCGGGACCGGATAGGCACAGGAGGCCCCGTGGTGGACTGCAGTCGACTGTTTGACAATGATCTTCCAGATGGGTGAGTGAGTTTGGGGGGGAAATCTCTTATCATCTCAGAAGGGAGCGTTGCAAATCCTAAACAAGAAACGGCGCCTTCAAACACGGCGGGTTAAAGATATTCGGAATGTGATATTTGCAACGCGGCGAGACGGAGCAGCGAGACAGAACACTACTGGATGGTCCTGCGGCTGCTTAACCGTGTCCGCTAACTGCTGTGTCTGTGTATGTTTCTGCTGCCAGCTGGGAAGAGAGGAGGACAGCGTCTGGACGGATCCAGTACTTGAACCACATCACACGCACCACACAGTGGGAGAGGCCTACCAGGTGAGTACACTGTGCAGCCCACAGAAACTCCAAACCCAGACCTCTTAAATCACACAGCAGCAGGCCGATGGAAGACCTCATCCCTGACCTCAGTGCTCCCGAAACTGGGGGAAGTCTGTCCAAGTCTGGAGTGGGCTCCTCACACACACACACACACACACACACACACACACACACAAAAAACAGAGGTGTCAGACAGACTGGTGTTTAATGATGTGGAAGAGCCAGGGAAGTCACGGCGCTGACAGGAGGAAAAAAGAGGCATCTCTTCCCCGTCTCCGTCTTTCTTTTTACCGTATCTATCAGGCAGTTCGTACCAAGTTTGACCTCAGGCAGTCTCAGCACGTCTGCCTTTAATGGTCTGTGCATGCACTGCCTTGTACAGATCTTCTAGGTAGCACCTGAAGACTTCCTAAATGCTGCTTATTGATTTTCTGCCGTTTGTTTTCCTCCTCCGCTCTCTTCCCTCCGCTCTCTTCCCTCCGCTCTCGTCGCTCTCAGGCCGGCATCGGAGTACTCCAGCCCCGGCCGGCCTCTCAGCTGCATCGTGGACGAGAACACGCCCATCAGCACGAACGGCGCCACGCCCACCACGGCGTTGCCGCCCAGTGGCGGTGACCAGCGGGCCCAGGAGAGACGGGTCCGCTCCCAGAGGCACCGCAACTACATGAGCAGAACCCACCTGCACACGCCGCCGGACCTCCCTGAGGGATACGGTTAGTGGGAGGCTGACTTAGTGCATGTCGTGTGTGTATACGAACATTTATGATCTGCACTTTGTGCTCAGCTGATGTTAAAATAGTTTTGTATGTACATGACACAGGGGTGTGTTTATTTACGCTCAGCGTAACCGCTGTGAAACAATCAGGAAATAACTTTTCATTCAGCCGGTTAACCGACTTTATCGACGCGCTGCAGCGTGACGTCCGGCTGCGTTTCTCATAAACACTACACCACTGATTTCCAAACAGTAAAACCTCAACAAACCTGAGGATTAAAACACCTGAACGGGGTCGCACATGACGCTCCGAGGCAGTGCCTTCATCGAGGATCACCGCGGCCTCCTCTATGTAAAACGGCATAAAGATCAGCTGATTATAATAAAATGTTTGTAGATGTCACGCCGCCTGGCGATGACGTTTTTTAAGGATCTAATAGATCTTAGGATGTAAACTTTTATCCACTTTTCTACAGTTCACAGCGTCCAGTTTGAACATATTTGGACCATGACTGATGCTGATGAAGGGTTACTTGAGTCCGTCTGAAAGCCACAGCGCTGTACTATCAATATTGTATGTCCAGCTTTGCTGTCCTGCCACAGATAAATATTTAATATCCTGATTACAGCAGAGTTCGCAGAGTTTTTATCCTCCCTGGAAGCCTCGTCTGCTTCCACTACGAATCGTGCCACGATTGTAGCGCTGTCGTGTTAATTGCTTCGCTCCCTGCCCTCCTCGCCGCTCAACACTGGGCTCAGTAACCCGGCTAATCTGTAGCCTCATTCAGCGCGATGACGCTGCAGCTCCACAGACAAGGAGCCTGAAATACTGGCTCCATTTTAGACAATCTAATTGAATTGATCTAGCTGTTAAAGGCTGGCGGCAGCTATGCGCTCCCTCCCCTCCTTCCCTCTCTCTCTCTCTCTGTTCTCCTTTCTGCACACAATCAGTCGCATTCATGTAAAAGCAAACACACACACATACACACACACACTGCACACTGCAAGGGAGGTTTGTTTGTCCTCACAGTAAAATCTTCTGTAGGATTCGTGAGTCACAGCTTATAGAAGCATATCACAACATTCGGATTAAGAGGCCGCTCGCCTCGCCGCGCTCGTCTCTGCATCTCCGTCCTTACTTTCCTAATTCTCTGGCTGTTTCCTATGAAACCTGTCAGCACCTCTGATTCTCCTCATGCGAGCGCACACGAGCCCGGAGATGTCACCCCGTGTGTCAGACGCGTACCGCGCACGCAGCGTTTTTTTGGAAGGTTACGTGTACATGCATGTTAAAGCAGGGCGGTAGGTCCAAAGGGATGCCAGAGACGAGCTCTCTGGCAGGCCGCTTCATGGAAATATCTCTGTCAGGCTGTGATGAATGAGCTCACCAACTCAAAAGTCAGACAACCCCATCTCTCCTCTCCTTTCCTCTCCAATGTTCTTCACCCCGTCCCTCACCTCCTCCCCTGCGCCTCCTCCCTGGCTGCCTTTTGGGATCTCCACTAACTCAGGCAGTCCTTTTATCTCCATCTGTGTGATCTCTCTCTTACGCAGACGGATTAGAAGCACAATCTGTCTGCATGTGGCACACGTATTAAACTCTGTTTCCATATATTTTAAGCGTTTGACGCGCACTCGATGCCAAGCCGATTCACATCGCGGGATCATCCAAATCGTGCATTAATCCGTTTTTTTTTCTGTCTTCCTACAGAGCAGAGGACCACGCAGCAAGGCCAAGTGTACTTTCTCCACACTCAGACGGGCGTCAGCACGTGGCACGACCCCAGAGTACCGAGGTATGTCCGTGACAGGATGTATGACCCGCACGACAGATCCGCAGATGCTTCAATCAGTTACCCTGCACCCTCCGTCACCGACACATCTGACATTACCCACAGCTCGTGTCACGGAACACTCTTAACTCCTCGTCCCCTTGTAGTTTGCCGTAAAAACCTGCAGCTAATTATGAACCTGACGTGCTGTGAGAAGACCCCGTGTCACGGGTCTCAGAGAGCGATCCGGTCCTCTGGCACGGGCTGCCTCGCCACGGGACACATGGCCGTCGGCGCAACACGGGTCTCAATCAGCCCATACCAGAGGCTCTCGGGCGATCCTCGGTCAGGCATGTGTGTCCTATTGATTACCGCGTTCCAAAAAGAAACGCACGCAGATCTCTCTCGCGCGCGAAGACGGGCTTCAGTCCGCTCCAGACGCTATCAATAAAACATGACTGATGTTATAATACCTGGCCTCTGCTCACTCAGCGCTGCGAGTGATAGATGATATTTTTATCGCTCTTGATAGGAGGCCATTGGTCACGCCACACCTCACCGGGTGCTCCTCAGACTTTAGCGGGTGGCTCAGCTGCCAAGCTCTCATCGCTCGTGAGGCTCCGGTCCCTTTTGGCTTTGGTCCGGCAAAACAGAGAAAGTCAGCGCCAGCGTAGCGAGCCTGCTGTAATTTCTGAACCTTTTTGTCTCCATGGAGTCCAGCTGAAAGGGGTTGCAGGGCAGCAGTAAATAATTTAGATGGGAGGAAGAAGAAAAATAGAATAAAAGTGATTTCTCAGACATCTCGGAATCTTGCTGTCCGCCTGAGTCCAGTTAGTCAGTGCTTTGGTATGTTTTATACCTAGATTTTCATGTGTGCTTTGTCTCTCTCTCTTCCCCCCCCCTCGTCCCCGCCCTGCATTGCCTCTATTTTCCTTAAATTCTTGCGTACTAATGCTTCATCGTCTGCGCTACGTGCACGTTGAATTTCAGAGATCTGAGTAATGTGAACTGCGAGGAGCTGGGTCCTCTGCCGCCTGGATGGGAGATACGGAACACGGCCACCGGGAGGGTTTACTTTGTCGACCACAACAACCGAACCACGCAGTTCACGGACCCGCGCCTCTCCGCCAACCTGCATCTAGTCCTAAAGTGAGTAGCCTTTCAGCCGGAGAGACATGAATGTGCATAATGTGCAGAAAGATTTACTCTCTGTCTTTGTTGTTTTTTGTGCGCCTGTAGTCCAAGCCCCAACGGTTCCCGCGGAGGCATCGAGAGTCAGAACGTCAGGTAAGGATCCGGGCCTCGTGCCAGCAGTCCTCACTTGCGCACAGACAAGAACACACACAAGCATTCACTCCCCCAGACATTCACAGACTTACTCACTCTGCCTCCCCCTCAGTCAATGTTTTACTGAGGGATCCTGTGCCAAGGTGTGTTCACCACCTGTAGAGGTTCAGCGCTCAGAGTGGCCTTTCTGCTGAGCAGACGTTTGTGCGCACACACACACAGAAATACATACACGGCTCACTCCCCCACAGTCTTTCTTTCCACACACAAAAAAATTCGAATTCCTCAGTCCTGCAGAGGTTTTGATCATAAAGGCGTTTTAGCACACAATCCGTCACAAAGCTGGCTTTGGCCAGACATCAGATAGCCGAGTGGAAACCGAGGCTGCTGTGTCTGTGGCTGAGGAGCGTCTTACGTCCAGGAAACGGAGCATAAATTCGATGCCCAAGTCAATGAATGAACAGTGTGTGTGTGTGTGTGACTGCATGCTTCCATGCTTGGTACATGCCTGCGTGCATGGGCGCACGTGTTCATAACCTCTTCCCCTGTGCAGCTGTTCAAACACATACTGTGCGGCGATAGCCGTAGAATTACCCATAGGCCCTCGCTGTACATAAAGGTGGAGCAGCGTTATGGGTGCCTCGGTGGGCCTCCGCCTCCTCCGCCTCCTTCTCCTCCGCCTGATCTCATTCCTTCTCCGTTCGGAGACGGAATGCGTCGACGGGAGAGATCGGGTTTCTTTTTTTCCTGTTCTGATGGATCAAAGAACGTGTTTGGGATTTTGTATTCGCTTTGCTTTTTTTTTCCTCTCTTCATCTATGGCCGTCTGAAAAGTCTTATAAAAATGTAGCCTGGCACGCCACATTTGTTTTTAATGTAGGAATTTTGTCCTGAGCATGACTATGCCCAGATGTGTGAAAATCGGATACACTGAACGTCTATCGTGTGTGTGTATATATGTTTTCCTGGTAGGATGATTAGTTCAGATCAAAGCAAGGAAGTGGGCTTGTTTTTTTTTTTAATGTAACGTCACACAGAAAAGGTTTTATTAAGTACATCTGCACATTTCTGTTGCGAGTTCTTAAAGTGAAAAGTTGAATATAAAATGTTTAAACCGGGCCGCAGGGCGTCGTACACCTCCTGGTTATCCGAGGACACCTCGGGTGTAATCGAGTACAAATCTCAGAGTAAGTTCAAACGTCGAATTAATGTTGGATACTATTTAAAGAACACAAATACAAGTAAATATCAGTGTTGCTTTGTTTGTCAGCGTAAATATGTCACTCTTGTTTCTGCTGCCCCCAAGTGACCAAAAAAAATGAGTTACTGCAGCTTTAAATATTTGATTTATTCGCGATTCGTCGCCTTCTCTCTAGTTTCTGTCCTAACTGAAGCTGATCTACGGCTGCAGTTCGACTTTGGAGTGACTTTCCCGCTTGTGACAAAACTCTGGAAAAGATATCAGTCGTCATGGATTTCCATCAGGACATCTGCCTTTTATCAAGTCAGGGATTTTTGAAATTTTCACTCCTCGCGTGCCGTCATCCCACAAAAATGTTCAATATATATATATGAGTGTGCGCAGTATATGTATGTCCATCAAAGTTATAGTTTATTGCCTTTTTTTATATGTTGAAGACACTGCCCGAGCATCCAGACACAGTTTTACTTATATTTTCCCCACGATGTTGCAATCTTCTGTTGAATTCGAGCCCTCCTTGACTCGGCCGAGGTCATCGTTCAATAGGTAACTGGATCCTTGTCTGGTTTTAAAAGACCTGGCTGCAGGCCTGCCCTCTGTGCAGTTGCATGAGAAATAACTGCGTCATTTCCCAGACTCTTGTGATTTGTCACGTAGCCAAAACATTGCTTTGTGTAACGGCGGCTTGTCTCCACGCTGAACATCTTCAGGTAACATGCACCAGAGTCGTGCTCAGCGGTAAAGGAGCTGCTGGAAAGAGAGAGAGGGAGAACTCTGGGGCAAGTTTGTCTGCAACCATGAGAGGAATGTTTGATTTATGGGTCAAAGTGCAGGAGGAGATGCTCCATGTCTCCTCTCTCCTCCCTCCTGAGTCGTCTGCAGTGTTTGGGTGATGTCGGGAGACTGCCCTCCCTCCCTCTTGAGTCTAGTCTGCAGGAAATAAAGGGATTCATGAGGAGGTCTTGAGTGTCCTATGGGGCCCTGTGGCTTTCTGGGATAGCAGGAAGTGACTGAAGAGCCAAATTGGATTCTACCAGGCAGAAATCAAACTCAGCGAGGAGCCGTGAAGTGACTGACAGTGAAGGTTCCTCCCGAAAAACTCGAATTACCTTTGCGAAAATGTTTATTGTAGCCTCGGCATCAGCCTACATATCCGCAGACTGACATGTGTATCCTTCCACCACCCTCTGTGCTCGGCTCTCGAGTCTGGTGTTTATGACCCTGCTCAGGGCCGAGCATGCCTGCTACCCCCCACCGGAGTGCAAAAGGCCATTGTGCAAATAATCCTTTAGTGCCGGCCCCATAAAGGCTCTTTTGATTCTCCGTCTGTGTGTGTGTGTGTGTGTGTGTTGTGTGCCTCCCTACTGTGCCACCCTCTGAGGCCGTCTTCCCCAAACACAGCGCCCGGTTCAAAAGTTGTATTCTCGAGACCTCTGCCATCATTAACCGCAGACGATGTTCACAGCCGCACTATTGATACTGTGGTTAACCGCTTTTTTTTTTTTTTCTCAGTGTGTTTGAAATGTTCCATCAAATGCTGCTTTCTTGCACATTTTGGAGTCTCCAATAGAGCGAGGAGACAGAAATGCTGAGAGAATATTAAATTCTTGTACATCCAAGCTAGACCGTGCCGCAAACGCAGAGAGCAGCAGCTACACGAGCAGCGAAGGCAGTTAAAGTTTTTCTAAAAGTGCAGATGCTGCTCTCTGCTCGAGACAAACAAAATGTTCTTTGACTTTCTTGTTTATTTATCAGTTTTTTTATTCAGATTTTGCGTCTGTGATTTATAGGGATTGGATGCAGCCCATTCTGCTTTTTTAACATTGAAATTGACTTTAATAATCCAGATCATGGAGCGCTTAGCAGCTATAGAGCCTCCAAGGTGGAGACCAAAAGCAGCTAACAACTTAAAAAGTGACGATATGTCAGCGTTGTGTCAACAACTTGTTTCTGCTGCCCCCAAGTGGCCAAAAAATGAGTTACTGCAGGTTTAAACGTTACATTTAATGTCTGACGCCTCGTTTAATTAAAGATCACAGCTAGAAGACTTTGTCAGAGGATGTTTTACTACATTTATCTGACAGCTACAAATATTAGTTACTTTACAAATTCAGATATTTCACGTGGTAAGCTTATAAAATACGATGCATTGCTACCCGACAGCATAACTGCTTCAAACTAGCTCCATCCTGACCAAATGCAGCAGAAAGTTGCCATTTTCTTGCACTGGTCTCAAAGTACGTTCAAATTCAGCTCTCTGTCTCGTGAGAGGCTTGTAAAATGTCTGCGAGGTGGCCTCGGTGTCCCTGCGTTACCTCAAGTGTACGCGAGTCAAAAGAAACAAGAGGTTCTGTTTGCAGAACTTTTTTCCCTCCCTCAGTCATTTTCTGCTGCGAGACCACCAAGCCTCTGAGCCAGGTGGAGAGCAAGATGTATGTGTGTGTGTGTGTGTGAGAGAGAGAGGGGCAGAGAGTGAGGGAGATGTCTCACCTCCACTAATCCCTCCTCCACCTATGCCTGTCTGTCTGTCTGAGCGGCTGAGGCAGCTGTTTGACTTGATGTGCTTCCCAGATGACCTCAGTGTGTTTACTTCTCGTGCTCTGCAGTCAGCAAAGGACGCAGAAAGCAGACTCGCTCTCAGAAAAGCTGCATTTTGACTTTCTTGGCGTCGCTCTTGTTGTTTTTGTTCAGTGCTTGCTTACTTTTTTCTCGCTAAGCTTGTTTGTGTTTGGTATTGGTACATCTCGAACTTTTGTCTTTCATCTTGTCCTTCTGTGTCTCACTGTCTCTTTTTCTTGGCCTGTCTCTCCTCTCTCCTCTCCGTCTTCCTACCTTCCAGTCGTCAGAACCAGTTGAAGGATCAGGCCCAGCAGGCTCTGGTGTCCCCCGGTCAACTCCCAGAGGAGGCCGAGTGCCTCACGGTGCCCAAGTACAAGAGAGACCTTGTTCAGAAGCTGAAGATCCTCCGTCAGGAGCTGTCCCAGCAGCAGCCTCAGGCTGGCCACTGCCGCATCGAGGTGTCCCGCGAGGAAATCTTTGAGGTGAGGACGGAACGAAACAAGCTCCGTCATGTCATCGTATCATCTGCAACTCACAGGGGGGGGACGCCTGTTATTAATGATGCACAGAAATGGGTACGTAATTTAACCCGGAGGGAAATTCAGTTGTCACAGCCGGAGCACGCGAGAGAGAAATTAAAATGCAAACAGGACGGTAGAAAAAACATGGAAATAATGTCGTATTTGCTCAACTGCACAAGCGGAGAGAAGCAAAAACAGCCCAATGTTTCATTGTTTGGTTCTTGCAGCGCTGCTTGTCTTTGTGCACGTAATTTACAGACAGACAAGTTATGTTAAACATCCTCTGAAGGCCCCCTCCTCTTCTTCGTCTTGTCTACTCCCATAAAGGTCATTGCCCGTAGCAGCTTGGCTGTGAGAATGATTTCTTCACTCGCCCGGTTATCTATGATGTGTGAAGCCCGTCTGCTCAGAATCTAAAGCAGACCTCTTGTTTTGAGACGGAGGATTTGTCTCAAGTAGGTTTTCTCAGCTGGGGAGGCTCTTTGAGCGCATCCAGGAGGTGCGGGGCCTTCATCGGAGCAACAACACCTGCAGCAGACTGCGTGACCCTCATAAAATATGCACTGGAATGTGCTGGAACAGCCGCGTCTGTTAATCTGAACGAAGACATTTTTGTTGGCTGATCTCAGTGTGAGAGGGAGGGAGGGAGGGAGGGAGGAGGGAGGGAGGGGCAGAGGACGTCTTGAGGTTGCATAGCGTCTCCAGACCAGCTGAAGCATTACATTATGACTGAGCAGGCAAGTGTTGCTGCTGGGCTGTCAGGCCTGTCTTTATGTGGACCTCTCAGTGCAGATAAGACTTTCCCATTTCTCCTTCAGCACCTCTCGCTCTGTTGTCTTCTGTATCTGGAGGGCACGCTGTGTTATTATAGTCTTATGCCCGTGTTTATTATAGCTGCCCGCTAATCCACTTTAAATGAACGCCTCACCCCGACGCTGTGAGCCGCCCGCACGCTTTTCCTCAACCTCATCGAGATTAGAAATCTCTTCCGAGACAGGCAGCAGCACAGACGAACGACGGGTGAATTAAAACACACAGAATCGCAACATTAAAGTGTAGCACAAGCCGTGAATCCGGCAATCAGTCATCGGGCAACGAGTCGTCTCCGGGTCGATTTTAAATGGATTTAAAAAGCCCGTCTGAGTGTCCAAACGTGTCTCCTGCCAACTCCAGTACAAACATTTGGCTCGGACGCTGCCCACAACACTTCTGAGAAATATAAGTACACAGTTGAGCTGACCGCGAGCGCCTGCATCAGGCCATCCTACCCGGGCGTAACGCTCACAGCGGTGAGTCGTGATGAAGCTGTGGGACACGTATGTATAAGAGACCCCCCGTAATCCAATACAGGTGAACAGTGGCCGTCTCTGGCTTGTTTCTCAAATAGAAACTCGACCCACGCCTCCGTGTTTTCGCCGAGCGCTGCACATGCGGATTAGAAGTCGCTCCCCAGGTGTTTACAGGAGTTAACCCCTTCAGTGACCTTTCCTTTTCCCGTTACTGTGCAGCAAATGTTTGTTCAGGGCGACGCTTTCGCTTTCGAACTCTCTCAGCCTCTGGTCTGGAGGTTGCCGTGTGTCAACATGCGTCATGATCCAGCGCATGGAGCTCGGAGAGTCCCTAAAACTGCTCTTTAACGTGTGTGTGCGTGTTTCCTCGCAGGAATCGTATCGACAGGTGATGAAGATGAGGCCGAAGGACCTGTGGAAGAGGCTAATGGTGAAGTTCAGAGGAGAGGAGGGCCTCGATTACGGAGGAGTGGCCAGGTGAGACACTGAGACGTTTTTACACAGCAGTCTGCCTCCTAGTGGAGGAGCCAAAGCATGACTTCAGTACGCCTGTTAGATGTCCTCAACTCACTGCTGTCTCTGCCTGTGACGTCCTCCGTGCAGGGAGTGGCTCTACCTGCTGTCCCACGAGATGCTCAACCCGTACTACGGCCTGTTCCAGTACTCCCGTGACGACATCTACACGCTGCAGATAAACCCAGACTCTGCCGTCAACCCTGTGAGCCTCACTGAAATTAAAATAAAATGCACTCTGAAGTTTTCTTGAAGAATTTTTTCACCTGCTTGCTGCAGACGTTAGTTTTTTTACCCTTTTGTTGTGTTTGTGGGTCGACGTGAGACGACCTTTACTGTAACAAACACTGCCACAGCTGTCATCTACAGTCAGATACTAATCACATCATCTCATGACCGAAGCATTCATTTCAGCAAAACTTGATTAATTAATCAATTTTCTGCCACTTATCTTATTATAATTCTAGGACTTGTTGTTGTATACAGCTGGCTGATATGTCAATAAATCTGTGGACTTGTAACTGAAGTGTTAACAACTTAAGGCACCATGAGGAGATCTAAAATGAGTCTGTTACCGACGCGATGCTCTGCACCGACTGACTTCTGCTCTTACAATGAATAACCTCTCCGTAGCAGACGGCTGCCGTCCGAGGTGCCAACTGCTCATCGCTCTTTAGGGGCTAATCATTCATCCACATTCACACAGCGACGGTGCGTGAATGAGTATCTCGCCTAAAGAGCCTTTAACATGCAGACTGGAGATCAAACCGTTGATCGTCTGATTAGTGGACGAGCCGCTCTACCTCCTGAGCTTCTTACAAAAGGTCCAATCCTACGAGATCTTTTTTTTTGGACTGTTATTATCATGAAAAATGAGTTCACGCTGCACAAACTCTCAGACCATGTGGCTCCTGACACTGATGGATGAAGCCATTTTGTCTTCTCTTACACAACACAACGCTCTCTGTGTTAGTTTGGGTTAACGTCGCTCCTTTTAAGTATTGCTCTGCAGTCAGCAGGCGTGAGCTCACGGAGAAACTCCCGCATGCTTTCACTGTTGTGCGCTCTTGCTTGTTTATCGCTCGGATCATGTCGAACACTGTAAAACACTCCGTTGTCTGTCTCTCATTTGGAAACTCTGATGTCTCTCTCTCTCCTGCAGGAGCACTTGTCGTACTTTCACTTCGTGGGCCGTATCATGGGGATGGCGGTGTTCCACGGCCACTACATAGACGGCGGCTTCACTCTGCCCTTCTACAAACAGCTGCTGGGTAAACCCATCACCCTGGACGACATGGAGTCGGTGGACCCGGACCTGCACAACAGCCTCGTGTGGATCCTGTACGTACTCATAACGAAAGTGAAATCTCAAGTTAGTCAGTACACTCAGTGTTCTGCAAGTGAAACAAAGTAGTACTTTGATGACAGCGCCCCCCAGTGCTCCCTAACCACATGATTTTATGCATAGTTTCACTTCACATCGTGTTTTACTGGAATAAAGAGCACTTTCTTTTAGTGACTCACGTTTATCTCGCCTCAGGGACAACGACATCACAGGTGTGCTGGACCACACCTTCTGCGTAGAGCACAACGCCTACGGAGAGATCATCCAACACGAGCTCAAGCCCAACGGTAAGAGCATCCCCGTCACCCAGGACACCAAGAAGGAGTACGTCCGGCTCTACGTCAACTGGCGTTTCCTGCGAGGCATCGAGGCCCAGTTCCTGGCCCTGCAGAAGGGCTTCAACGAGGTCATCCCCCAACACCTGCTGAAGGCTTTCGACGAGAAGGAGCTCGAGGTACGTTGCGTCGCGCATCCCGACGCTTGAATTTGCGCGCGTTTGAGTTCAGCGCACTGATTCTGCCTCCTTCCTCGAACCTGCAGCTGATCGTATGCGGCCTGGGCAAAATCGACATCAACGACTGGAAGTCCAACACGCGGCTCAAGCACTGCACCCCGGACAGCAACATCGTGAAGTGGTTCTGGAAAGCCGTGGAGTCCTTCGACGAGGAGCGCAGGGCACGGCTGCTGCAGTTTGTCACCGGCTCCTCCAGGGTTCCCCTGCAAGGCTTCAAGGCCCTTCAAGGTAACGACGTCCAGGGAGGTTTGTTATGTAAAGGTGAATTCTACATGTGAAAGCGCTGCTGGACTAGCTCAGGTGTGAAGTGCCTTCTTTGTGCTAAATGCTAATGTCTGTTCATAATGTACAGAAGGTGTGGTCGGCCTTTGTCTCTGCATTCACAGGCATTCAAGTGTTTGTGCGTGTGTGTGTGTGGATTCTTGGCTTCTGTGTGTGTGTCTCTGGATTCCTCCGTCCTGGGATGAACCCTCCATCTGAGCGGGCTGCAGTGGTTCAGTGGTTCAGTGGGTCCGTCCTGGCAGGCAGTGCTGCCCAGAGACGGAGTACACAGCAGCCTTACACACCTTATGTAACACGCTCATCCTTTTCTCAGTCAAAACAACAGCAGAGGCCCGAACACACACACACACACACACACACAGCTGGAGTCCACACAGCTACAGTCGTGTGTGCGGTGTGTGTAGAAACGGGTCAGTCCAGCGTTACACGTCATGTTACAGCGTGTTTTAATGTTCGTTTGCTGCTACTGGACGCTTTAATCATCGAGAATCGTTAAGACAAGACGAAGAATAAAATAAAGTTTTGAATCAAAAGTTGGATGATCTGGATAAAATAAAACACTCGGCCTCTCGGGGTTATTTCTGTTGCTTTGTTTGGTCTGAGACAGCTCAGTCACTCTCGGTCACGGCGTCGGTGGTTTGTGGCAGACGCTGCAGTAAGTTTGTTTGTGCGTCTTTTCTTTTCAGTGCGACGAAGTTAACCGCGTGGTGTGTGTGAGCGGCAGGTCAGGCTGTCGGCTGACGTTTGTTTGGGTAAAGCGGAGTAATACTTCCGCAGCAGAGCGAAGTGTGCACTGCGAGTTTTCATGGTTTACGTAGATGAAGATGTAGCACAGGCCGTGCAGCGATTGTTCCTGCGTCTGATCGGATCTTTGCAGGAGAGGCTCAGCTGTTTA
This sequence comes from Nibea albiflora, assembly GCA_014281875.1. Classification (NCBI taxonomy): domain Eukaryota; kingdom Metazoa; phylum Chordata; class Actinopteri; family Sciaenidae; genus Nibea; species Nibea albiflora. The sequence goes on along the minus strand of CM024808.1, from coordinate 18,948,188 downwards.
AATGTCGAGGCCTCTGAAATATTTAACTTTGAAAACCACGTCTGAATTGAAGCATCCAGGAATGAGCCGTCCGTCACACGCAGATCAGGCGTGTGAAGGTTCTTTTTTACTAAACTGATTGTGTTTGTTCAGGTGCTGCCGGCCCGCGGCTCTTCACCATCCACCAGATCGATGCCAGCACCAACAACCTGCCCAAAGCCCACACCTGGTGAGGAAACTGACACATCTGACACGTGAACCTCGACACAGAGTACGATTATTAAAATGTTCTCCGCCTCTGTTCCTCCCAGCTTCAACCGGATCGACATTCCTCCGTACGAGCACTACGACAAACTGTACGACAAGTTGCTCACTGCCATCGAGGAGACGTGCGGCTTCGCCGTCGAGTGAGTCGCCCCACGCTCGCTCGCAGAGACGAGGAAACAACCAGAAACAACATGGTTTGGCCGTGATGAACCTCCCCTCCTCCTACAAATCAACCCACTCAGACAGAGCGAGGGCGGGGGGGGTCATCCACGGACGCTTCACCCAGGGGACGCCTATACTTCCCGGGGACGTGGCTAAGCTAAAGGAGGGTGGGCGGAAGACCAGAACACGTCACCTGACTGTTTTTTTGTTGCTTTTCTTTTTTTTTTTTTAAAGAGCCTCCAGCCCTCCTTTATCTTTTTTTTTAATCATTGAAAAGGATCTTCAGCTGCTAATAACTCAAGACTATTTACTAACTTGCAGAACCTGCAAAAATGTTGCTGGCTCTTCCCTTTTTTTCATTTTAGCATTAAAGAAAAATAGACTGTATTCCATGTAGCAATGCTCCATCTTACCAAGCAGAGCGCTGAAGTCAGTCCACTCTGAAAACGACACTAACAGCACAGGGTTATTAACGGTTACCGCAACCACTTTGGAAAACACTAAATTTGGACGGAGAGTGTGCACGACTCGGGCTGTTTGGTCACACACCGGCGGCCTATCAGCGATGCCAAGGCTGGGGGGAAAAACAGGGAGGGGGGGGTGAGAGAGTCCGAGCCCGACTGTTTACAAGCCCTCTCCAAAGACCGCAGCAGGGACGACAAACGTAGAGCCGCATTCCCAGAAACCTATTTCAGCTTGAAATGTGTTATTTTTCTACAACAGGGAAGATTGAAAAAGAGAAAAAACAATAAAATTCTATATAATATATATAATTTATTGCTGTTATATTACAGAAACCCCTCTCCACTGCTCCAGAAAAATGAGTGTTACTGTTTAAATTATGGACGACAATTTGTGAAAGCGGGATCTTAAAGCTTGACTGAATTTCACTTACGAATGCTGTGGTTTATCTTCTCGACGCGACCTCTCTCCTCTCTCCTCTCTCCTCTCTCTCGTAGCTGCACGAGGTCAGAGGTTTGTCCTCCTCAAAGAGCAAAAAATCCTAAAAAGTCCTTCCGAGTGCCATAATCATTGTTTCTTTGTTTTTTTTAATGAATGAATGCAAATATCGAGCGGTCCCTTTAAATTCTACTGATTTCATCCTGGAGCTATGTGTGTTGATGTGACGTTTCCCTCCTTCTCTTCTCGTACTACACTTTTTAAATTACATTTCTAATGGTATCCTGTTCAGTCCAAAGTCCGTCATAAACTCTTCTGTGCTGCCTCCATTTTGTCGTTGTCGGAAACAAAAAACTCTACTACCTTCTTCTACTAGCCACGTGGTGCTAAACAGCATTTGTCTTATATCGGCGACCTTACTCATTGACATACTACTGCTTGACGTGCACAACACACACACACTACTCGTGCTCATACCTGTTTGTGGCCACATAACATGTCCAACAGCTCTACCTAGCCACATTCTCAGGAGATGTCATACGTAGTTTGTTTCTTTTTAATTTCCCTGAAGGTCTCGTCTTGCAGACCGTTAACAAACGGCGAGCGCTGCATGTGTCCATATGTGCTTTTTTTTTTTTTTTTTTTGGTTGAAAGGGAAGTGAGTGAGATGAAATCCTTTATTTTTTTCCCATCCGTGATGTTTTTATTTAGAGAGAAGGAGTTGGAAGTTTTCTACGATTTAAAAAAACAAAAAAATCTTGAATGTTTTCAAAAAAAGATGCTGCCTGTCTAGCAATCTATGACCGTGGACTGTTCTTAACGTTTGCATACACTAAAAAAAACTATTAAATAAAAAAAAGAAGTTTTGATTCTTTTATGTGGACTAATTAATGTGTATGCAAAGTGAAAAGTGTCCTCAGATGGTGCTTTGTACAGTAATAAGATATTGTTCATATATGTGGATCAAACGACCTGTAATTTATCTTTAACTTAACTAGAAGATTTTCTTGAAATGAAAAAGAGGAATTGCACACACGAAACGGAACGAGGTGTCGCCACGAGGTGTATCTTACAAGTGGCGACTTCCGTCAACGGAGAGCTCATTCGCCTTTAAGTCCAGTGCACAAGCTGATCGCCCTACTGTCTGTTCCTACACTACATCGCTCCGCATCGCCCCGCCGCTGCCTCTCATCCAAGAACTGAACTTTTTATTAAAAACGAGTCAAAGCTGAGAGATGGCGCTCTTTGGTTTGTCTGTTTTCTGTTTTATAGCATGATCCACTAGCAGGACTATATCTCTCATAGCTGACTGATGCAATTTGATGTATGTTAACACTATCATTTTGTAAGAGTATTTTATTTTTGTGTGTAATTAGTTCTAATTAAACTTGCCTTTGTCTAACAATGTAAGGCCTCGTACAAACATGTCCTGTCCTCTTTCTCTTCCACTGTTTCCTTTTGCTTATCAGGGGCGTGTTGCTGCCGTACAGCCTGGGAATAAATGTCATAAAAAGTATGGAAATGCAAAGAACTACATGTGAATGGCACGTCCCCGACCACCCACTGAGTGTACTCACTGATACCACCGTGGATTAAAACGTCTGGCAGATGGCACAGAGGGGGGGGGGGCAGGGAAAGTAGGGTGACGTGACAATAGAGCTGTTGGAAAAAGGTGTCAAGTCCAGTCTTTGTTTGTTGATAGACGTGAAACTGCATCCTGCTGCAGAGACATCTCAGACCGTTCTTACACACAGGCTTCTGAAATAATTGTTTCCCTCTGTAATCAGTATCAACATAATATTATAATACAGTTTTTTTATGTTTATAGTGTAGTATCTCATATAAATAAACCATAAACATGCACAATAATAGAAGAAAGGAGAGAAAAGTAGTTATGTCTCAAGTGTATTTGGTTCACATCTGAGGTCAAAGGTAGCCGACGTGACCTACAGGACCTCTAAAAAAACATGTTGAACATTAATATATTTATTTATGTGTAATAATTTCTTAACATTTGTTTTCCAACTTGCCAAATTCACAACTAAACAAATGTTCTGTGACAGGGAGGGCGGCGATAGTTGGGGGGGGATGTGGAACTCAAACGAAGCTTAAATATTAAGATATTTCAAGATATACAAAAAAGAAATCTATATAACATATATATATATATATATATATATATATTTACATTTACATTTAGTCATTCAGCTGACAGAAACAAAGCACAGTGTGAGAGGACAAAGTGAACTTTAATCACATTTAGTTTGTCATGTTTTCTTTTTGTATTTACTTTTTTTTCCTCTTCTACGTGTTTGAAATAAAAATATCAATTAAAATAAAATATTTCCAACAGAAGTTAAAGTGAAATTCTCCATGTTTAATAAATAAATAAATAAATAAATAAATAAATAAATGTCGCGTCTCTTTTATGTTTGGGTTGGTCCTGATGACGTCACTTACCGTAACAGATCGGAAGTGCAGTCAGAGCCGCATTACCGGTTTCTCTGCGCAATCGTACATATCCATCCGCCGCCAACTCTTGTTGTTAGAACCGTTAAATACAGTGAACCGGAAACGGAGTTTCTTGGTTGGTATTTTTTTTAAGTCAGATAAGACATCGTATAAAAACATAATCTGTGTTTTTTTCGGCTCTATTTAAATGAACTATTTTGCGTGTTTTCAGTCGGTGGAAGTTGAAAACCGAATGAGGGAGGGGCGGATGAATACATCGGAAGAGGGACTTCCTCTTGTGATATAAACCGGGCCTCGTTTTTACTCTACCGGCATTTGAGCACTGCCGGTCGGTCTGTCCGGTTTTTTTTAGACGGCGGTCAAACACACGGTGTAGATTTATTTATCGTTTTTTATTTATACTTCAACTGTTTACAAAGATGCCTGGATATTCCGACAGAGACCGCGGCAGGGACCGGGACAGAGATAGAGGGTGAGTACGGCTCTATTTTACCCCGCGTGTGAACGGCAGAAACGGCTGACAAGATTTAAACCGACGGAAAAAAACGGTTAACTAACCGTCGTTACGCGTTTAAAACGAGCCGCTGCGGCGTCGTTTTTATTTTCAAGTTATAAACTTATCGATTATTTAAAGTCAAAGCTGGCTGTGTGCTTTTATTTATCCACACCGGGCCCAGGCCGGTGAGCGGCCCGTTGTCTCTTGTTGGCTCAAGGCCTAGTTTGGCCTCGTGCCCCGGCACGGCGGCGGCTTTCGGTTAGCTCCGGAGGTAGCTCACCGCTAGCTCGCCGCTCTCCACCGCCGGGAGCTCTTATTCACCGCGCGGACTCTGGAAGTCACATCCCCGCTTTGTTAACGCACTCTTCTCGTGATAGCGGCTCGTTTGAGCTCCGCTGCCGGCGTGTAAAGTGCGTGAAGTCCGGCGAGAAGCGGCGATGCTAACCCAGCTGGCTAGTCGGCGTTTCGCCATGTGGCAGCGTGAATGCGGATACAAAATGCCGGCTGTCTTTTCCATTGTTCCTCTGCTGGTTGGAAAGTATATGGCAGCTATTTAATTTCACAGAATGACGCAGTTAAGAAGCCGCTTTATGGCCCTCTTCGGTTTTAACCCCTTATAACCGACGTGTGCGGCCGTGCTCAGCGTGACTTAACCCGTTATTTTTTATTGCAGTTATGGCGGCGGTCCTCCTCGCTTTGGTGGCAACCGTGGAGGAGGTGGCGGCGGCGGCGGGGGAAAGTTCGGCAACCCGGGCGAACGCCTGCGGAAGAAACAATGGAACCTCGACGAGCTGCCGAAGTTTGAGAAGAACTTCTACCAGCAGCATCCCGACGTTGCCCGCAGGTCTCCGGTATGTACCGCATCAGCAGCGTGGATGTTATGCAACACCTGTCCACAAATGCCCTGCACGTGTTTGTAGTTATGCAATCAGATCATGGCCGCTTGGACTTCATTCATGTTTCTCTATTTGCAGCAAGAAGCCGAGCAATACAGAAGGGCCAAGACTATTACATACAAGGGGAGAGAGTGCCCGAACCCCATCCTCAAGTTCCACGAGGCCAGCTTCCCATGTGAGTTTTAAACTATTTGAGACAGCATCCTGAAGCCAATTTAGAGCATCTCGACTCACTTTTTTTTGTTTGTTTCCCAGCTTATGTGATGGACGTGATCAACAAACAAAACTGGACCGAACCAACGCCCATCCAGGCTCAGGGCTGGCCTCTGGCTCTCAGCGGCAAGGACATGGTCGGCATTGCACAGACCGGATCTGGCAAAACGCTTTCTGTAAGTTGCATCTTCAAATATATAAATATGAATTTGTGATTATGTAACATCACGTGTGTGCCTAATGGAGTGACTGTGTTTGCTTTGCAGTATCTGTTGCCTGCTATCGTACACATAAACCACCAGCCTTTCCTGGAACGTGGAGATGGTCCCATTGTAAGTATTCATCGCGCTCTGTTAGCTGAATCATGTTTAAACAAACGGGGATATTTTAATGAAGACTTGTGTTTTCCATGACAGTGCTTGGTGCTCGCCCCGACCCGTGAACTGGCACAGCAGGTCCAACAGGTGGCTGCAGAATACGGCAGAGCTTCTCGCCTCAAGTCTACCTGTATCTATGGAGGAGCACCCAAGGGACCTCAGATCCGTGACCTGGAAAGAGGTATTGTAGCCTCCTCTTTTGTGGAGTACTCGCCAAGAAATCATTTCAAGGGTTTAGTTCTCATCGTGACTCTCCTATTTCAAGGTGTGGAGATCTGCATCGCCACCCCAGGAAGGCTCATCGACTTCCTCGAGGCAGGAAAGACGAATCTCCGCAGGTGCACTTATCTTGTGCTGGATGAGGCCGACAGAATGCTGGACATGGGCTTCGAGCCTCAGATCAGGAAAATCGTTGACCAAATCAGAGTAAGTTTGATTATCAACACGTCTGATTGGAAGCCTCCTCAGTGCTTCTGTTACGTGTTGCTAACTGTTTGACTGTTCATCTGCAGCCTGACCGTCAGACTCTTATGTGGAGTGCCACATGGCCCAAAGAGGTTCGCCAGCTGGCAGAGGACTTCCTGAAGGAGTACGTCCAGATCAACATCGGGGCGCTGCAGCTCAGTGCCAACCACAACATCCTGCAGATCGTGGACGTCTGCAATGACGGCGAGAAGGAAAACAAGTGAGTGTTGTGGCTGCGGCCGGAGTTTTCTTAATGACTTCAGGTGACTTGAAGCTCTTTAACAATTCATCCATCTGTTTTTAGACTCATCCGTCTGCTGGAGGAAATCATGAGTGAGAAGGAGAACAAGACCATCATCTTTGTAGAAACAAAGAGGCGGTGTGATGACCTCACCAGGAGGATGAGACGAGACGGGTAAGTGATTCAGAACACGCCTGTCTCTTCTGTACTGCTTATATTAAATACTTCTACTGATTAACATTGACTCTTTATTCTGTTTAGATGGCCAGCTATGGGAATCCATGGAGATAAAAGCCAGCAGGAGAGAGACTGGGTTCTCAATGGTAAGTTTAAATCAACAGTACGTTTGTTAATCAGAGCAGAACAGCTCACACAAACATTTTTATCACTTCTAATCTTTATTTTAATTTTTCAGAGTTCAAATACGGAAAGGCTCCGATACTCATTGCCACAGATGTTGCCTCCAGAGGTCTAGGTCAGTACCCTCCCTGATCAGTCCGTTACTCTAATGTATTTCAAAAAAGAAAGTGTATTTGCTTTCTTTAACTCTTCTGCTTCTTTCTGAGTTTCTCCCCTGGCCGGACGGAGCAGTCTGTGTGGCAGGGCCTTGGCATGACAAGCCCAGGTCTCCAGAGGGGGAAGGAGGATTCTTGGAGGTGTCCTGACTGGCGAGGCACGGGTCTCCCAGTCGTGCAGATATACAGAGGTGACCAGGCCCAAGTGCAGCATAACGCGCTGGCCTGCCTAAAAAGGGGGGCGAGTTGAGGGCTGGCCACAGTTCCTCCCCCATATGCTCGTCTGTTCTCTGGCAATGGTTTGGACTGCTTCACACACCCAGGCTCTGTAACTGTCCCAGCTCAAAGCCCAGCTACACTGTCTCCGATTGTCTTGCATGTATGTTTTTTGTTTTTTATTTCCTTGCAAGCCATTTGAGTCATCTGGGGGTGCTTTTTGTTGCGTAGACTCGTTGTAAAGCATGGGTGCCGATAATGTCGCAGTTTCCTAAACTTCTGTCGGAAGAGCAGTCTGTCAGATCGGTCATACCTTCACCTCTGTAAAGACATGGCTACTGGCGCTTTTGGTGACAGTGGGACATGCTAGTTGGACACACTTGGACAAAATCCAAGCTCACACTCCTCCCTCGCCTGCGTTTCAAAGTCATGTCGAGACCTGCCAACGAGAGACATTAAGATCAAGTGAACACTGGTTCTGGAAAAATCTTGCCATGCCGAGAGTCGGGATGTTCTGTTTTGTAGGCATCCTGCAAATTGGTTCAGACTACACTAGGAGGCAGTAGCGTGCATAGCAGCCCTACTGTGAGGGGACACCTGTGGGTCACTTGACAGTATGTGGGGAGTATGCTGCAATGGGAATGGACTAGTGAATGCATACTCCAAACAATGGTAAGACTTCTGATCCATTTTTTTCTGAGGGTGGTGTAGCGGTGATTCAGGAGGGGAGGGTTTTTATTTTACCGCACTGGATTGGAAGCCAATGGAGTGTGCATCGTTTCTCTCTTCCCACCGTAGTCTCCCCGTGGACTGACTGTTCGTCTCGTGTTGTCTTAATGCTAGTTTTTTGCAGCCTTGTGGATTTTTACTAGCCACTGGCCCGTACCCGATGACCGTACTAACTTTTGTTTTTGATCTGGTTGTTGTGGTGGCGTTTGGCGCACGTCTTTTGTGTGCCGTGTCCTCCTCTTCCTTTATGCCACACTGCAACACAATCTTACAGATGTTGAAGATGTGAAATTTGTCATCAACTTTGACTACCCCAACAACTCTGAGGACTATATCCACCGCATTGGCAGAACGGCTCGTAGCCAAAAGACTGGCACGGCTTATACCTTCTTCACTCCGAACAACATGAGGCAGGCCAGCGACCTCATCTCTGTGCTCCGCGAGGCCAACCAGGCAATCAACCCCAAGCTCCTCCAAATGGCGGAAGACAGAGGAGGTAAATCCAATTGGTGAGATACAGAAACTGTGCTGTGAACACAGCAGCCACTCTCTTTCTGCCGCTCTCCTGTCTGCTCTGAGGACGCGTTTTTAGGGTTTATTGGTATCCCAGAAGCAGTTTTTAGCTCAGCTTTGCTGCCACGCTTCTTTTCTCAAGTTTGTTTCCTCTCTTCCAGGTCGTTCAAGGGGAGGCAGAGGTGGTGACTATGACCGCCGGGATAGATATTCCTCCGGAAGGCGCGACTTTGGCGGTTTTAGGGACCGCGACAACGGTAGAGGGTTTGACAACGGACCAAGTAAAGCTTTTGGCACAAATTCACAGAACGGCGGCTACGGTAACGGCAACGGTGCCGGCAACGGCTTCGGCGGGGGCAGCTACAACGGTAACGGACAGTCCAACTTCAACAACCAAACGGGAGCCTTCGGAGGCCAGAACAACTTCCAGGCCCCGCAGTTCGCCCCCGCCAAGGCCGGCGCACAGACTGCTGCCGCTCATCCCCCGTTCCCCTTCCCCCAGGCACAGGCCCCCCAGCAGCAGCAGCAACACCCCCCACCGCTGGTGCCCTACCCCATGCCGCCTCAGTTCTCTCAGTAAAACGCACATACACTTGAAAGAAGTAATTTATTGCTTTTTCTTTTTGTCTTTTTAAGTTCAACTTAATCCGGAAATTTTTTGTATTCACACAACAGGGTTACAAACAACATCAACCTCTACGAAAGCCTTTTTAAAAGATCTGCAGTGCAACAATAGAGACGTTGCACACTTTTTCTTTTTTCTCACCCCAATACTATTTAATTTGTTACATTCCTCCGTAATGTTTAGTTATGTTTTGTACTAGGTAATTACAGATGTATTGGTTTTTCATGTGTATCATTGAAAGTGATGTTAAGCTCCTACCATGGAAGTGCACTGCATGATCTTTCAAATAAAACCTAAAAAACACAAACGCTGTCTGCTTTTTTTTTTTTTTTTAACTTTGACCACCTGCACTGCCTTTCCTGACCAGCAGGTGGCGCCGCTCACTATGTAATAACCTTATGACTGTATGAACTCTGCTGTTGGCAGCAGCCGGCGTCGTGTTGCCAAAACATTTGTAGCAAGACTTGATTTAACTTGGACCTGACTCATCAGTTCCTCCCTCGTGCCGGCTTCCTGTCCGGCAGCGGTTTGGGATCGGTAACTCGTCTTCCTCGTCGGTCTCGTGCTCGTCACATGCTGGTGAAGATGACGCGTGCAGGTGGCAGCACCGATTATCTTTCTCGTGACACGTGACGGCTGAGATGGTTTCAGTCTTGTATTGGTGGAATGTTTTTGGGCCTCTCCCCGGCTGTCCTCAAGAAGTCTGTGTCCTCCACTCTCAGGTGTAGGTGTGAGGTTCAGATGGAGGACAGTTTGTCTCCGCTCTGAGTCGGTGTTACATAAGACTGAGCATGAGAAGCTTGAGCAGAAACATTACAGCACAAATGTTTTTTTTGGTTAACCGTTACATGATCAGCGTTCTGTTCACGTCGTACGCGAGAGGTTTCCTCTGTGAGGAATTTAAACCTTTCCTGTTCATCACCTTGCCGACACACCTTCAGGCCGGCCTGACACCAGGTCCAATCTACAGAAAACGACCAAGTACACAGAAATTCTGGGCTTAAATTAATCTTAATTTATCTGTGGATCAGATTATGTGTAGTTCAGGTTGTTGACCCCCATCCAATGTCTTAGCTGTAGGGTTAGGGGGTTAGGTTGACCTTTAACCTCTGAGCTTTCTGTTCTCTCATGAAGGACGACCTTCTGTGTTGGATTCAGCCCTGTTACGTGTCCCGCGAGCTGAAGAGGGCCCACGTGTGTCACGGTGCTGCTCCACCTTTACCCGTGTGTGCATTATACACGGCAGACTGAAACCCGGTCACAGGTCAGTCGTTATAGATTAGGAGTGCTGTGGGCGCGGCTGATTTAAACTGCTTTCTGCATATTTACAGAAGCGTGGACTTGAAGTATGCGAGGAACGCACGCCGTATAAATGCTGCTCTTTGTCGAGAGAGAGAGACACGCTTCTTATTTCTGTCGTTCTTCCTCGTTTGTGACAGACACGCCCGGCTGATGACAGACATATTGACACAGAAACATGTTCGGCTTGTGTCAAAGTTTTTCTGTTTTCAGGGAGGGAGAGAAAAAAAAAACCTCTCTGCTACAAAACACGCTTATCTCAGCTGGATTGCACAATGTGGAATTTAAACAGGTGGGCTGTGCAGGGGTGGACACAATAACACGAACACATGATGCATGCTGTGCTGGCTTTGTGGAGCTCGTGAAGCGTCAGACGAGTGTTGAATCAACAGGTGTTCACTTTATTGTGCCAGCTGCACCTTTCTCTGTAAATATTAACCAGCAGATAATATATATATTTCTGAGCTATAAATCAATTAATGAACAGCCACTGTAAATGTTAATTTACCTTGTACATCAGGGGTCAAAGCGCTCGTGGATTATCAGGAGGGCAAAGTCGAATAAACGTGATTTATGTAGAGAAGTTTGCTGATCGTGCTGATCTTTATGTCACTAATATTCAACGTTTATCTTTTGCTAAAAGTCGTGACGCGTGGTGCGTGAACTTATTTCAGCTTCGTTTCAACGGTTTGTTTTTGTGTGTCGTCATCCTCTTCTTCCCATCGCTGCTGTTCGACCGAGCAGCACCTCCGGAGGCTGGGAAGTGCCAAAAAAAACTGCAGTTCCTCAAACGTCCACTCGAGGCCGGATCCAGAAGTGAGTCAGTCTCCATAAGTCCCCATGTTAAAGCAGAAATAAACATGTTTACAGCCTGGTACAAAAAACAGTTTTGGTCTCTATGGCTGTATAAGCTATACGCTCTGTAGCTTGAATAATTTGAAGAGTCAGGCACCAACAAAGCTTTTTGTATTTCACTTCACACAGGCGTGACTACGTTAACCCTGCGTACTCTCTCTCTAGGCTAAGTGGATTATCATGATTGTAGTATTCCGACAAGCTGTAACTTCCTCAGTTTTGATAACCTGATGTTTAAACGTCATCACACTGATGGACTTCTGCGTCCTGTTTTTATGTGTTGTTGTTGTGTTTTTGTCACCCTGCCTTAGGACAGCAGATGCAAATGAGCCGTTAGCTAACTCTTGTGCAAATACTAATAATATAACAAATATTTTAAAATGTCTCGATGACCCGAACTGTAAGATCCAAACAGCGAGCTGATATTTGACTGATCATAGTTTGCTGTCACGGGGAGTCCCAGCTCCTCGACCCGCCACTCACTTCATCACCTTTTTTTGTTCCCTCCACTTAATCTCTCTCTCTGTCTCTCTCTGTCTCTCTCTCTCTCTCCCCCGCAGGTATGTGGGTGTTGGTCAGAGGAGTTAACAGGTCTGGGTGTGCGTGGGACACACCCACTGCAGGCATGAGACTGAGCAGCATACTCCACCGGGTTCTGCCCGACGAAGCGTAAAGAGATCACATTGTTTGAGGTGCCTCCAACTCCCACCACCCTTTTTTTTTGTTGTTGTGCACTCTGCGTATTTACCTTTCAAATGAATGCACGACATGTCGTTTGCATGTTATCTCTGTTATCAGCTGTAATTTCACACTAGACCTTGACTCCACAAATGCCCTGGAGCTCATTTAACAGGGCGTGTGTGTGTGTGTGTGTGTGTGGCCGATAACTACTGATACTAGGAAGTGAATCATAAAATAACACACACCGTCACCTTTAAGGTGCCTGATGGGCGAACCAACCTGTCATGTTGCAGGCTAATTAAAAAATTCCTGCAATTACTTCCGAGGTTTGGCTGCCTCTGCCAAAACTGTTTATGTTGTTGTGAGTCGGTTAACACATTTACTGTCCGTCCTGCAGCGTGCTGTGCTGCTCATAACCGTCACAATCAGGACAAATCACAGATTTATCTTCAGATTTCAGCCTCCTCTTCCTCTCTAACAGTCTTTATGTCGTCCACACTGGCAAATATACGTCTCACGAAAGTCTTTGACGTGTCTGAAGGAACAATGAGAGAATAATGATGATGATAACCAGCCGTCGATTGTGAGGACGGGTTCTGCAGCATTCCACCACAACCGTGCAGAGCGCGTGGAAACAGTGAGCGCTTTATAATGTGCTGCCACGATAACAGAGCCGCATCTGTGTCAGGCTCGCAGGGCTGCAGAGAGTGAAGAGTTTAGAGTGTGTGTGGCGTCAAACGTGGGACAAATCAGCTGATTCCTGATTAATAATGATTAAAAACACACTGAGCTCCCAGAGGGTGAAGTCACAGAGAGGCAGCGCCGTGGAACAGGTCCGCCCGGTCTGCTCCTCTGCTGGCGCTGCTGCTGCTTTTACTGACGACACACCTGCTGGCCTGGGCGGAGCTGAGACAGGTGGACGCTCCTTAGCTGGGGGTGAGGTGGGAAGTGAGAGGGAGGGAGGGAGGAGGGAGGGAAGGTGAACGCCTCAAGAGACAAGAAGTGAGGAGTGAGAGGAGAGAAAGAGAGAGGAGAGGAGTGAGGAGTTGGAAGGAACACACTCGGACTCAGATTACAGAGACAGGCCTGAGCGTTCTCTCAAAAGATGTCGAAGAAAAAGGACTACAGTGCTGTGAAGATCTCCAAGTGAGTTCCTCTACCTGCGTGTGTGTGTGTGTGTGTTTGTAAGCTCTCCGTCAGGTTGTGTGTTACACTCCGTTGTCTGTTGGCTGCTTTGTTTTTTTCCTCTGACCTGGAATCTGCTGCCTGATCCCGTTTGTGTTTGCACAGTAGACAGGACTGTTTTTATTTCTCCAGACAATAAAACGCAGCACAGGAGACGGCGGCCACGTAAAGAGACACAACGATCTGACCTGCCGGGACAGAGTCTGCGCGTTAAACACAAATGTGTGTCTCTCATTCATTCTTATGGAAGCTGAAGGTGTAAGAGGAGCTCTGGGAAATGAATGAACGTGAAGCGTTTTCTCGTCGCCTCGCCCGACTCTTTAACTTCAACACGCCACTTTTATCTGAGTCTTTGCCCAAAGGGTGTATCTCCCACTTTACTGAGTCACTTCATCCATATCAGGTGCCACCCGGTGTTCTGACTCACACAGCGGATGGCTTTAATGCTTTAATCCAGCTGAGAGAGTGTGTGAGTGTGTGTGGCTTGTTTGTCTTTGCTGTCTTGCGGGTGTTTGTTTGAGCAGAGGACATCAATGTTACATTAACGTTTGGACACCCGGAGGTTTGAGATTGTGCAACCTCGGCTGTGTTTATCTCCCCTCCGACGGTGCTACATGTCACTGGAGGCGGGTGGAGCAGGTGGGGGCGACACATGTACACGAGAGGCTGAAGGAAGGAAGGAGCGGTTGGGCAGGGTCTCTCTGCTGCGAGGTCCCTTTGTCTCGAGTGACAGTTGAGTGTGTGAGTCAGTCAGTGAGTGCATGATATACAGGGTGTAAAGCTGTGTGTGTGTGTGTGTTTGTAATGAAGCAATGAATGAAGTCAGACACATGTTGGACCTTTGCAGCAGAGATAAGAGGCCGCCTGAGTGAAGGAGCAGTCAGCGGAGGCGGAGGTGTCGATAGCACGCTGTAAAAATACTCTGTTACAAAGTATTAAACAGGTACACAAGTATGGAAGTAATCGTAATAATGTACTCAAAGTGTCAGACTGTTTCCTGCAAACCTTCAAGTAAAAAAGTACTGCAGCAAAGTACCTCATATTTGTACTGAAGTGCAGTACTTTGCTGTATTAGTGCCGTGCATTCACTTTAGTTGATTAAAGTGTTTTCCACGGGGTTATTATTATTTCTGATACATTTCATCACAGATTAAACTCCTGAGTGTAATTTCGATCAATCAATCGACTGATTGTTCCAGAAAATAGTGAGAAAGGTTACCACGGTTACCCAGAACCCAAAGCGGCACCTTCACGATGCTCGCTTTGTCCAAAAATGATCAAAATAAATGAATAAATTATTTATAAATCAGCTCATGACTAAAGATCTCTGATCCTCTTGGACGGTGGCCAGCTGTCCCAAATTTGACTCTTGTCACGTAAAAAACGTACTGAACTGTAGAAGAGTGGAAGAAGAAAGTGACACAAAGTAAGTAGTAGTTAAAGTACGTACCATGAATTCACAGTTAAGTACTCGAGGGAATGTACTTAGTCACATTCCACAACTGGGAGCAATAAAAACGAGGCTGCAGGAAGCTTTAATGTCTGACTACAACTGTCACCGTTCGTTAAGATAAGACGGGCAGCTTCATCCGCAGGGCGGCATTCCTGACCGTCCCCACCCAACCCACCCACCCACCTGTAACGTGTCCCCTGGGTCACGTCAGGGTGTGTCAGAATACATAGTTGGCTTTCATATCAGAGTGTGGCAAGAGGAATGACAGAACAAATACAGAGAGAGCACAAACAGGCTCAGCAGCGACGTGCCAGTGAAGGCATCTTCAGGAGACGTAAACTCTGATGTCCTTTAAATACACGAAGAGTAAAAGTGTCAACATGAAGCTGATTTATGAATATGATCAGCTTCTAAAATATGATGCATTTAAGGACTAGAAGTCGTGACGATAAGACGTATTTCTGCTGCTTTTTCAACGTCCACGACCTCGCAAACATGTCCGCTGCAGTCCCAAAGCCGGACTGCCCGACTGTGCCAGAGCAACACGACTGTCGGCTAATTAACCAAAGCCTGCATGCAGAGCAGAAGCCATTTGTTTCACATCCTGCCAACGTGATCCGTGTCGTTTTGTTTCACACCCAGGAGTCAGGCCAATGACCTCGCCGTGCTGATTTCTCGCATGCAGAAAAACGCCGACCAGGTGGAGAAGAACATTCTGCAGTCAGAGGAGCTGCTGGCTGTGGTAAGGAGAGACTTCAAGGCTGTTACTCGATCTGTTTTTGAGTCGTGAAACTTCAGCGATTAAGGCTGAGCTCGCAGGTTTCTCTGAGTGACAGTAAGTCACCTCCGTGAGAGTAAACGATGAGTTTGGAGCCAAAGACATCTGTGGTATGATTTCCCGTACTGTGTGTGCTGAGCTTTAAGCCTTTTGTCAACACGTTGCAGGACACAGAGCGCGATGGGAAGAATCTGCCCCTCATCCACCAGAAGGTGAACGCAGACAATCTGTCCGAGGCCGAGGGGCTGCTGAAGGCCCTCTA
The DNA here is from genome assembly GCA_014281875.1 of Nibea albiflora. Taxonomy (NCBI): domain Eukaryota; kingdom Metazoa; phylum Chordata; class Actinopteri; family Sciaenidae; genus Nibea; species Nibea albiflora. Next base: position 18,932,609 of record CM024808.1, on the reverse strand, counting down.
CATGGACGTGGACAAATCTAAGAGGCTGCAGCACCCGCAAGCCACCGAGATCGAGAGAGAGTGAGTTTATTCTGGAGTGTCGCAGACAAACACGCACAAAAGCAAGCATGCATGCCAGGAGACACACCTAGAACCCGATACGTTACATGCCATCGAGATACGCTGGCCAACAAAGTGTCATGGCCACATTCCCTTTTACTGCTCCCCACCCGCTGACTTATCGATGACTGGCTTCTCATTTTATCAGCGTTCGAAATCTCCACGATCGCTGGGCGAAGGACTGCGCCATCTACAGGGAGCTGTACAACCAGATGCTGGGTTTGGACCTGACGCAGAAGATCGACTGGGGTCCTCTGCTGGATGAGAAGCTGGTCAGTTTGAGCTTCGAACCTTGTTGTTAGCAGCCGAGCGTCTTTGTGATTGCGAAGCGTGACGAGGGTTTGCGGTGCTGTGATTCACAGAAAGCGTTGAACGAGGGGACGTACGGCCCCAACCTGAGCGACGTGGAGAAGCAGATCGCGGAACACAACATCCTGCACCAGTCCATCGAGGCCTACGACGACCAGCTGCAGCCCAACACCACCACGTCTCAGGTACAGGAACGCCGACACCTGCGTGCGCTCCACGCTGAGCTCCACGCAGGACGAATCCTTTATCTTCTTTTTGTTTGTTTTCAGGAGAAGTACAACGCCCTCAAAGAGAAATATGCTAACCTCTATGTGAGTTTTGCACTTGTTGACTCTTCGCTCTGTTTGTACAGAGGTCATTTAAGTTGAAATAGATTTATATATATATATATACGTATGATTTAATGTGCGTGCATCTTGCAGGAGACCTCCAAGCTCAGGCGCAACCACCTGGCCTCTCTGTACGACTACATGCAGAGCTGCAGTAAGGAGTTAATCTACCTGTCGGGCCAGCAGGAGCGGATCCTCCAGAGAGACTGGAGTGACCGTATGATCGACCCCCCGGGCGTTCGCATGGAGTACGAGGTGAGGGGGTTTCTCTTTGTGTCGTCTTTGTATCACGGAGTGTTGCTAGGTGGAGAGATTTACACAGAGGAGAATATTAAAAGTTTGTTTGACAGCTTGCCTCCGAGCTCAATCCTCTCGGGGCCGTTGGGACCGAACTGGTGGAACCAGTACGAGACTCAGAGGCAGCTTAGCTGCTGGAAGCATCTGATCTGAATACTTGAAATGTTTTCCACATCTCACTCTCACTGTTATTTCTATACAGGAAAAAGCTGTTTGAGTCTAGACTCAAGCGCCTTGTGAACGCTCGACTGTCTCGTCTCCCTAAACTCGATTGAACGATTTGGTTTATAAAGCTCTTGATGATCTTGGTCCCACATGTTCATCAGGGTTGCTTTTAACCTGTGAACCCTCCAGAACTCTCCAGAACTCTCAGGTCTTCTTGTATTTTCACCCTGATAGCGAGGTGTCTGTTATCTGTTATCACGATGGTCCACTTTTGTGGAAGAGCCTGGGAACCTGAACACCTAAAGATCTAAATATCTAAAGACCAGAAGACCTGAGGGCAGCAGAGACTGTTCATATTTTTAAAAGCAGACCTCGAGTCTAGATTTTACTTGAACTATATTTATGTATTTGTCCGTTTATTCTCTTTAATCTGTTACATTTTGTTTGAGTGTCTGATTGGTTGGTTGGTTGGTTGATACAGAAATTCAAAACTAACGGACTGCTGGCACACGAGAGAGAAACCAACCAGCTGCAGCAGGAAGGAGATCGTCTCATTGAGATGAGACACCCGGGCATCCCAGCAATAAAAGTACGTCTGTGTAAGTCACCAAACGCGCTGACGCGTTCAAACGCATTGACGTGAACCGAACTCAAACTGGGCTGTCTTCATCAGATGCACAGAGACGCCGTGCAGACCGAGTGGCAAGCCTTCCTCAACTTGTGCCTTGCGCAGGAAATTCACCTGGAAAACATCGAGAACTACAAGAAGGTAAAGAGTCGCTGCGGCCGCAGTCTCCTCTCATGAAGCCACCAGCTGTTTGTTAACAAGTCACGATTCGTTCAATGCAGTTCCAGCTGGATGCAGAGACGTTGTCCGACTCCTTGGAGAGACTCAGCTCCACTCTGGACCCAAAGGCTCTGTCCAACAAGAGCAACCCCGAGGTCGTGCTGGCACTGGAGGTACAACTCTTCTTTAAAAGCTGGAACATCGTCAGCTTCTTCATTTCTCTGTGTTGCTTTTGTTCTAACTCGATGAAAACCTTCAGGGAGATGAACCTGCGGGAGGAACGAGCAGCGTCTGGCCGCGCTCAGGGAGCTCAGCGGCGACATCGTGCCTCTGAAGCTGCGTCGGACCAAACCCAGCAAACCGACCGCGGCGGTATCTCTGTGCGACTGGGCAGACGAGGAGGTGAGGATGTGATCAGCTTTAATCTAAAACACACAGGCGACAGAAAGCCGCGTGGCTGATCGTCGGCTCTCATCTGTTTCAGGACACAGTGAGGCGCGGCGAGTCCCTCAACCTGAGGTCCAACGCTGATAATAAGAACTGGGAGCTTCAGAGCAGCAGCGGGAAGATCAGGACGCTCCCTGGGGCGTGCTTCATGGTGCCACCTCCTGATGCCGAGGCCCTGGAGAAAGTAAACAGTCTGGACAGAGCGCTGTGGGATCTGAAGGACCAAAGATCTGCACTCATGGCCTCCGTGAAGAACTCCACTGTGGAGGTGATTCGTCCTCAGCGGACCGGTGAGTTTTCTCCAGCATTCAGACTTCAACAGAACATCTTATGCAACTTTTTACTGTATATTCATTGTCGTTGCTCCTCTTCAGTCCCTGTACAAAGTCTTCCCGAGGATCCCAGAGCTGCCGAGCTCGCCAGTGAATTAGACAAGCTCAACAGAGCCCTGGAACAGTGCGAAAAACAAATCCTGAGTCGACTCAGAGCGCCGCTGGACAGCCGCAACCCCACGCAAGACCTGGCAGACAGGCTGCAGGAGCACCAGGTGAACATCGACAACACCGCGCTACGGTTTCCTCACTTTATTTTCCAAATGTTTGTGACACTGATCTGAGTGTCACGTGCCTTCCAGAGATCAGCTCAGACTCTGAGAAGACTGGAGTCTGAGAAGGACGCGATCCAGAGAGAGATGGAGCCCATTCTGGCCAAGAAACCGCTGGGACCCGCCGCCTCCACGCTGCCCCCCAAACTCACCGCTGCCAACAACAAGATCGACGACATCAGCGCCATCATGGATCTTTATAACAGAAAGTAAGCATCTACTCGCTGCTTAGCTTAGCTTAGTTTTAGTAAGTGTCTTATGTCGTGTTGCTTTCCTCTTTGCCAGAGCTACAGCCTCCATGTTCCTGGAGAAGCAGATGCAGAAAGTGGACGGTGTCCTCTCCGGCTTCGAGGAGCAGCTCGCTAAAGACGGCGTCATTCTCGATAAACCCGACGCCCTCCAGCAACGCAGCCAGCAGCTGCAGGTGTTGCACTTTATAATGTAACTAGAAAAGTCAAACATCTTCAGGATAGACTCATTTGGAACCTAAAACCGTTTTCTTCGTTCTTTCTCCTGATGCCAAACAGAACATGTGCAAGGACGTCGCCTCGACGAAGGATGAGATAAACAAACTGGGCAAAGACTTGGACCTGACGGCGCAAGCATCCAGCCCCCTGCAGCAAGGCTTCAGCGAGTACTGCCCCGACATCCGGCGGCAGGAGAACGACGTGAAAAAACTGAAGAACCGCTACGCAAACGTCAATAATCAGCTCCTGGAAAGGTGAGTTAAAAAAAAAACGACCTGACAACATATGTTTTTATTTGAAAACTGAAATATTTCATCAGAGCTGAAGAGTGTTTTTATATTTTGTCTTAGGTCTGCTCTCATAAAGGAAACAACCAATAAAAATCAAGATTTCCAGAACGCCGTTCAGTCATTGGATTTCTTCTTGCTCAATTTGCCCAATAATGCGATCAAACCGACGGACGATGTGGCGGAGATAGCAGCCAAGGAGAACTCTCAAAGGGTGAGTGGAGGCATTTCCTCACCTCCGATTTCTGTTAAAACAACCACACAACGTCGCTTTGTCTTATCAGATCTTCTTTACTTGTCTTGTTTAGAAAGTGACGGACGACATCAGGAAGAAATCGGGCGATTTGGACCGCGTCAAAGGTCTTTCCCATGAACTGCAGAGCGTCTTAAACGTGAGCGCCGAATTACCGCGATTATTCTCATTTAATCACTTTCAAGTCCTTCGATGTTAAAATGTATTTCCCTTCAGGAGTATGAGGTCAAGTCAAACACTTTCCGTGGCACTCTGGACGACGACTATGAAGACGACGAAGACGATGATGAACTGATCCCAGAGACGCGTAAAGTTTCAACGATGGCTCAAGCCGTACAGAGAAAGGTACAATTGTAGACAACAAAACAAAACTCATGACGCCTCTCTACTTCTTCTCTACATTTTTTGCTCCCTTGTCTTGGATTTCCGACCTAATTTTGCCTCCTTCTTCGCCCTACAGGAGAGAAATCTTCTGAACCTTTTCTCTGAGGTGTACGCAGAAAACGACCAGCTGCTCAGCCAGTTGGGAACGGCAAAGAACATGAAGACCAGGGTATGACCACGATATGATATTATGGATTTAAAGTGACATACCCTTGATTGAGGATTATTGTCAGTTGTTCTGACGTGACCTTCTCCCTCTGTCCTTTTATTCAAACCCAGAATGAAGAGAAAGTTAGTCAGGTAGTCACCAATCAGCAGCTGCAGCTACAAAGCCAGAGGAGGGACCTGGTGGAGAGCGATGGCCTGAAATCTGAATTAAGTGACGAGGTCGGCAGGCGCTTACATGCTGAAAAAGACCTGGAAACATACCGTAAGAGGTTTCTGTCTCTGAAGAACAGGAGAGGAGTGGAGAGGTTGGAGGAGAAGGAGGTGGTGCAATACTACCGTGACCCCAAGCTGGAGATGGAACTGAAGTCCCTGAAAAGTCGGATCCAGGAGGAAGGTTTTAAGAGGTCAAGAACCAGTTCAGAGATAGAAATGTTGAATGAGAAGATCATGAAAGTGGAACTGGAGCTGACCAGAATCGAGCCTAAACTGGTGACCAAGGTGCTGACTGAATACGAGAGGGACCCGCAGCTCGACAAAGAAGCCGCCAAGATCAAAGATGAGATGGAGAGGATACGACTGGACCTCCAAACGAGAGATAGCGAGGCGGTTCATGTGAAAACTGAGCTCACGGTTCTTGCTCAGCAGAAACCCAAAATCAGGGAGAAGGTCGTTAAGAAGGAGGTGGTGAGGCTTGAAAAGGATCCGGAGATGCTGAAAGCTGTTCTCATGTTCCAGAGCGAGATTGCGGCAGAGGAGGAGCACTGCAAGTCGCTCAATGATAGAGTTTTCAGCACAAGGAGCCAGATTAACACACTAGAGAGGGTCATTCCCACTGTCCAACCCAAGATAGTCACCAAGGTGGTGAAGCAAGTACAGCAAGATCCAGAAACACTTGAGGAGGCGAAGAAAACTCGAGTTGCTTTGGAAGAGGAGAAAGATGAGATTACTATCTTGTTGAAGGACCTGGCCACCCTTCAGATGCGTTACAGTGAACTGGACAAGCTCAAGCCTAAGGTCGAGGTCAAGGAGCTCATCAACGAGATCTACAGAGTTGATCCTGAGACAGAGATCGAGCTGGTGCGTCTGAGGAAAGAGCTGCAGGATACGGGCCGTAAACGCACGGACTTGGAGAAAGAAATCACCACAATCATCACGACTCTGACCACCCTGCGTGCTCAGAAACCCAAAGTGGAGTACAAGGAGGTGACCCAGGAGGTGATCAAAGAAGAAAAAAGCCCAGAAGTCGTCAGGGAAATGCAAAGGCTAAACAACCAAGTTTCCCGTCTGCAAGTCAACTACGACACCACCTTAGAGCTGCTGACCCACCTACGTAAAGAAAGGGATGAGTTGAAAACTGAAAAGTCGAAGGTGGAGACCAAGCTGGTCACTAAAGAGCTCATCAAATATGAGAACGATCCCCTTCTTGAGAAAGAGGCTGACAGACTCCGGAGGAATGTAAGAGAAGAGATCCACCAACGCCGCAGTGTGGAGGAGTGTCTCTTTGACCTTCAGAACCAGTACATTGTCCTTGAAAGGCAGAAGCCAGAGGAGAAGATTGTAACGCAGGAAGTGGTGCGTCTCCAGAAGGACCCCAAGCAGATCCTGGAGCATGACAAGTTGAACAGGAACCTGGATGACGAAATGAAAGCCCGTAGGAAGCTTGAATTGGAGGTCAGACAGCTCAGAGGCCTGATTCAAGAAAAAGAGAGCACCCTGGCTCAGATGGATGATCGTCAGAAGAAGATTCTCGTAGAGTCCGAGCTCAGGCAGATCAAGTCTCGCATTCTTGAGCTTGAAAATTGCCCTGCGCCCGTTGAAGAAAAGATCATCATCGAGGAGGTCCTGAAAGTGGAGAGGGACCCCAAGCTGGAGAAACTTACTGATGGTTTACGTGTCGGCATGGAGACCGAAGGCAGCAACATCAGTCGCCTCGAGAGAGAAATCCGCAACCTGAGAGTCAAGCTGGAAATTCTGCAAAAGGAGAAGTCAATCGAGAAGGTCGTCTACAGAGAAGTCGTTCGTGTAGAGAAAGACCCGGCGCTGGAGGCTGAAAGGGAACATCTGAGAGAGCTCGTATCGCAGGAGAGAAACCTCAGGCGTGACCAGGAGGATAGCACCCAGAACATCAACATCAAGATCACCCATCTGCTGATGTCGCAGTCTGCAACTTCTCAGGAGGAGACCTCTCTCATCGGCAACAGAGACGCTCTGCAGAGGGAGAAGGAGGATCTCCTCAAACAGCTCAGAATGCTCGAGTCTCAAAGACAGAACATCACCATGACCTTCCAGCAACAGTCCAAGCTGATGAGTGAGAAAAACCAGATGGCACGGCAGAGGAGCCTCAAAATAACCTCCGAACTGCAACGTCTGGAGAAACAGATCCTGAGCGAGAAGGACAAAATACACCAGAAGGACACGCTCATCCTTGAGTTGCAGAACAACATCAAAAAAGAAGACACGTCTGAGACTCACACCAGAGAGACAAACCTTTCCACAAAGATCACCATCATGGATCCGGAAACCGGTAAGGACATGTCTCCCTATGACGCCTACATGCAGGGGCTCATTGACCGCAACCACTACATTCACCTGTCGCAGCTGGAGTGCGACTGGGAGGAAATCACTTCGAGTGGTCCGGAGGGGGATACAACAATTCTGCAGGACCGCAAAAGTGGAAAGCAGTACTCCATCAAGGAGGCAATGAAGGCCGGTCGCTTGACTCAGCTTGACTTGACGCGCTACAAGGAAGGGAAGATGCACATTTCGGAGTTTGCCCTTCTTGTCGTAGGGGAACCCAAAAAGCCAGACCTCCCTCCTCTAACAATCCCACCAAGATCACCCACCAAACCTGCACTAATGTCTCCGATCTCTCCTCTTGTCTCTCCTATGAACTCCATGCACACCTCCCTGAGGTCCTCCTACACCAGCCTCAACAATAACCATAGTGGAAGTACAAACAACCTCAGTCTGCTAAGTACGGCGGGTGATGAGTATTTCCCCATCTCCGGTATTTACGATACCACCACTGACAGCCGCATGTCCGTGAGAAGCGCCCTGACCCGCAAACTCATCGATACCGACACAGCTCTGAAGCTGCTGGAGGCGCAAGCGGCCTCCGGTGGAATCGTCGATCTCGGAAAGAAGGACAAACTGTCCGTCCACAAGGCAGCTGAACACGGCATCATTGACTCGGCTCACATGTACAAGCTCCTGAACGCCCAGAAGGCCTTCACCGGAGTCGAGGATCCACTGACCAAAGAGCGACTCGCGATAGGGCCGGCCATGCAGAAAGGCTTTATGCCCAAAGAAAACGCCCGTAGGTACATGGAGGCGCAGTACCTGACCGGCGGGTTGGTGAATCCCTCCAAAGCAGGTCGCCTCACTGTCCAAGAAGCTCTCAACGCCAACCTGATTGACAGCGCAACTGCTGGCGAGCTGCAAAATGAGGCTTGCCACACAAAAGAGCTGGTAGACCCCATCACCAGGGAGAAGATAACGTACAAGCAGGCGATGGATCGGTGCAAGAAGGACATCAGCACGGGGCTCCTGCTGCTTCCTGTGGCCTCCACCGACGCCTCCAACGCCCCGTCGTACTCAAACTATCGCTTCAATTCCCCCTACAACTAAATCCAGATGTGAAGTTTAAGATGTTTGTCGCAGACACCAGCGCTGGAGGGTGTACGATAATGCTACGTGTAAAGATACAAAGTTATATGTTCATACATTTTTGGAAAACACTGGAAAAAATACATTTTTTGGGGAGCTGTACATGTGGATCTGTTTTTGTTTTTCTCTGGGTTGTGCTGTAAAATATGAAGGTAATGTTTGTTTTATACTCTCAAGCTCAATCCTTCACGTGCTTAATAAACTCATCTCGTTCATTTTTCTGTCCTGTCTTTTTTTTTTTAATCAATCAAACAGCGATCGCCTGATGGTCTCCGTACTGACCTCTACTTTTTAGTCCGGTTAACAACTCGAGGTCAAGAAATGGCAACGTTTCCGTGACATTTTGGTGCGTACGTTTATTTTTCCCGGAGTAATAATGACGGGTGACTTTTCCTCTAGTGCCACCGTGAGATTTAAATAGTTGAGTCCAGTCTAGAGCTGCTCCATGTGGGAATGAGCTGCCAGCGTGGCTGTAGTCTGAATATTAATATATAACATCTTCCCATTTCCAGAAATAACTTTCTCCAAACGACGGTGAATCACCAACTGTACTTAATACTTAATCTCATTGCAACATAGCTGGTCTTAATATGCAGTGCTCGTAAACTCCAACAAGTCATATGCTTGGAAATGATGGATTAAGGATACAGATTAAATATGACTCACATACATCACATGTAGTGTGTTGAGGTTAACAAGGTCAAACTCGCGGGCCTGCGTGGACGAGGCATGCAGACGACTAAAATCTTAGGACCAGGATCCACTTTGTCTTTACGCAGTCAGATTATCAGCAGATTAACTGAGAAATGTAAACAAAATCTATAATCTCTGTTTTCCCGTCGCTGAGGTTACAGTAAACGGTGTTGATGCGGGAATATGCGCCCTCTCTGCTCGGATGTCTGTTTGCCAGATTACCCGGTGATTGAAGGACTTTGTGGGATTACTGAACATGAGCCTGTCTGGAGGCTGAAGTGGCTCCACTCTGTGTCTAGAGAGAGAACATGATGCTGTAAAGACAAAACCAGCTGCTGCTGTGCTCTGCTCATTTTTTTAAACAGATGTGTAAGTTTCGGGTGCAATATGTTGCAAACTCTTTCTATGAATGGTGCAGTGATCTAAATTTATGCGTCCTTTCATAAAAAGGCTGCTGTGACAGCAGCGTACAGTACGTGGAAACATGAATACATCTGCACTGACTGGCCCCTCGCCTCAGTCATTTACATGCTAATTGGCAGCTCCTTTTTTTGTTTCGCAGGATTATTATTGTCATAATTCCAGCCTGCAGCACGGTGATGGTTTGAGCCTCGACAATGAACATTTGCACATCATTCACTCTCTCATTAAATGACGACAGTGTACGCCTGCCCTGCAATCATCCCCCGGTATTTAAACCACTCCGTGCTGTTTCCTCTCTCCAACTATTGATCAATAACAAACATAAAAGCAGGAGTCATCTTCATTCATGTGTTGCTCACCGCGTACACTAATGAAAAACCCTCTGCCTGGGGAAATCAACTCCAGCAAAGCTCAGGCTTCACCGACAGCCAACTGTGCAAAGATGCCAGCTGGCTGCATCAGCTTGAAACCGATCACGCCTGCGAGTCATCTTTACTCTGCACATTCCTGTCCGCAGGAGAAAGTGTAACCTTACTCTCGTTAAACGAGGCTGACAGAGGAGATGTGGGCATTTTTTTCGTGCATGTTGTTGCGTTGGCATGCTGTTCTGCCTCTTTACAGAGTTTCCTGATAGACAGTGAAGTAAACCTCTGCCAGCTGTAGCTGCTGTTAGCTAATGTCAGTTGCCCAGAGCAACAGAGGAGTGTCAGTCTTTGTAATACAGCTGTTTTTGGACAGTCATGAGGTCCTTACACGCGTCTTCCTTTTAGGTTTTGGCACAATAAATCAGCCGCTGGCAGTATTAAAGTATTTATCCTGCTCACTATGTGCTGGCGCTAAGACTTCTGGGTCACTTTTAAGGTGACTACTATGTGCTGGGATTGTCCTTCAGGCACGTTAGTGGATTAGACGTGAGTCGGTGACTGTGTCGTGGATTAAAGCTCCATTCAAGAGCATAAAGCTTTCCCCGCTGGCTGGCTGGAGACGCAGCTGATACTACAGAGAGGTTAATGTCAGTGTGTGTGTGTGCAAGACCAATAAAAAACATTCATGTTTAGTGTTTAAAAAAAACAGTATAAAACATTTTATTGAAATTGTGACACAGATATGAAACACAGAGTCTCCTCCATCTAATCCACATCTACATTAGACCTGCTGCTTTAAGTAACGTCATTATATCTGCAGACTGATGAGTGAACTGATGAGTGGATCCCTTCTAAATCCTCCGACGTTTACAACAGCTAAAGCCCCCCTAATAGAGCTGAAGGAGCTGTCGGTGAGCGGGCTAAAGCCCGGTCACTGACGTCAGTCCGTCAGTTGTTGGGAAGCACAGACAGGTGCTAAGCAGGAGGCGTCTTACTCTACAGCAAACGGCTACCACAAAGTGCAACACACACACACACACACCTCTACTCCTCTCTGACAGAACTCCATTACATGTAGTACATCACATTACAGTACATTCTTGTTTTTACCGTACACAGTAAGACAAATTCACAAAACACAGATTGACGAAAGAGGTCCAACAAAACAGCGACCACTGAGAAGACCCTGCCACGTCCTACAAGGAGCACAACACCGATTTTAAATGAAAGACAACCTGTGCACGCGTTTCACCTCCCTGACACGTCATACATCAACCTGCTCGTCAGTCTTTGTCAGTGGCAGAGTCAGAGGATGTTGAGGGAAACGGATGGCTTCGCTGTTGCGCCTCATGTACGCGTGGCCGCTGATGGGGTACCACATCTCCGTGAAGGTCAGGTTGGCCACGGTGATGGCACAGCGCCCCAGCACCTTGAAGCCTGACTTGCGGTAGAAGGGGATGAGAAAGTCTTCGCACATCAGCACAGCTCGGCGCACGTTGGGCAGGCAGCGGAGGTACTGCAGGTAACGCCACATCAGGATGGGACCTTTGCCCTGCTGCCTGAAGGTGCGGTGGACGGCGAGGACGTGGATGTGGACGGTGGAGCCGCAGGGCTTGTGGAGTGTCAGTGCGTCCTGGAGGACAGAGGTCATGATGATCACACGGTGTATGTGTGAGGGTGAATGAGATGACTGGGAAGGTGCGGGGTGGCTTACTGTGGTGAGTCTGTCCTGGTCCCAGAGAGAGCCGATGATAAAAGCCACCAGGCGACCCTCCTCGAACCAGCCCATGGACAGCTCCGGACACAGGGTGAGGAAGTGACGCACCTCATCCAGGTGGAGGGGACACTCACCGGACACTGAGATGAACGCTGAGAGAGAGACAGAGAGAGAATGAGAGAATGATCGTGCGCAAAAACGCTTTGGCACGACTTTTACGCACGGTGAATGCGGCACAATTCGGCTGAAAACTTGATGCTGGGTGTCGAATATAGATTTTAAAAAGTCTCTTTAAAATCTCAGATCATGAAAAATATCTGAGCAGTGACTAGACTCAAAGAAAAATGTGAATCAGATCGATGTGTTTTTTTTTTTACGCAGCGCTTTCTGTCGACTTAACGGGGTTAGGTTCCGTGATGAGGTGGATGATGAGGTGTGTCACTCACCTTCTCTCTCGATCTCGAACACGCTGATGGCATCTTGTGTGTTGAGCGGTCGGACTTCGCTCGCCGGGAGCGTGTGTCTCCTCTGGTTTCCAGGCGAAACTGACGGTGATGGCTGCATTGGTTTGATGAAAGGCTGCGCGCCAACTACAGACATCATACGACTTTTTTTTTTACGCGCTCTCTCCTCTCCAAAAAACGTTCCTCCTCCTCTTCCTCCTTCTCCTCTTCTCCTCTGCGCTCCTGCTCAAGCAGGATCACCTGTCAGGCCCCTGCGAGGACAACAGGATGGTCCGTGTCCGTATTTATAGGACAGCTTTGCCGGCTGTGATTCACCAGCTGATTTGCATTTGAATATTTGATGTCAGTGAATGAATGAAGGTCACAACTGTGTCGGGCAATTAAAGCCAAGCCCTTCAATTAACTGCTGTTGTTGCCGTTTGGTCTTTGTCTCTGAAACGGATAGACAGATAATTTGCTCTGAAAACAAATCACCTCTGGTTTATTTATAGCAGCTCTGACAGCAGCAGCTGATAAAAGTTTACTCTTCTTTAGTAAAGACACTCATGAACCCCTTTAAAGTGATCGTCATGATCTAATAAAACTCTGCAGCGACACTCACCTGAGGATGTTGAGGTGTGACTGAGCAGCTCTCTCTTCTGCCTCCGTCTCACCGCGACAGACGTCTCTCTTCATTATGAAGTGATTATTACTATGAGTCACATGATGAAGGATTACACAAGTAGTTTCCACGACTCGGCGCGTTACCGTCACGTTACCTCTCCTCCCTGAAGGAGTGCACGCGCTCATTTTCCTGTTTGTGAGCGCATACATTGTTTTTAAGTATTTAAGAGATTTTATGTGGTGAAACGAGGTCCCACATTTTAGTAAAAGTACCACAAAAAGTACTTCGTTCCAAGTGAAAGTCCTGCATTTAAACTCATAATTCTGACATTTTTCCTCAAAATTCAGACTTCTATGGAAAGCCGTTTGAGCATTTATTCAATATCCTTGATATCGGACTTAAGGTGCATGTACTAGTAATAGTACATGTACATTTACTATACAATAGTATAGTAAAAAAAATCATAGTATAGTATGGCAAAAAAATTATATTATGCCAAAAAAGTCATAGTATAGTATAGTAAAAAAAATCATAGTATAGTATGGCAAAAAAAGTCATAGTATAGTATAGTTAAAAAAAATCATAGTATAGTATGGCAAAAAAAGTCATAGTATAGTATAGTAAAAAAAAATCATAGTATAGTATGGCAAAAAAGTATATTATGCAAAAAAAAAAAGTCATAGTATAGTATGGCAAAAAAAGTCATAGTATAGTATAGTAAAAAAAATCATAGTATAGTATGGCAAAAAAAGTCATAGTATAGTATGGCAAAAAAAGTCATAGTATAGTATGCCCAAAAAAAGTCATAGTATAGTATGGCAAAAAAAAGTCATAGTATAGTATGGCAAAAAAAGTCATAGTATAGTATGGCAAAAAAAAAGTCATAGTATAGTATGCCCAAAAAAAGTCATAGTATAGTATGGCAAAAAAAAGTCATAGTATACTATGGCAAAAAAAGTCATAGTATAGTATAGTAAAAAAAGTCATAGTTTAGTATAGTAAAAAAAGTCATAGTTTAGTATGCTAAAAAAAACCTCATAGTATGTAAAAAAAAGTCATAGTATAGTATGGCAAAAAAAGTCATAGTATAGTATGGCAAAAAAGTCATAGTTTAGTATGGTAAAAAAAAGTCATAGTATAGTATGGCAAAAAGTCATAGTTTAGTATGGTAAAAAAAAGTCAGTTTAGTTTTGTAAAAAAAAGTCAGTTTAGTATGGTAAAAAAAAGTCATGGTATAGTATGGCAAAAAAAGTCATAGTATAGTATGCCCAAAAAAAGTCATAGTATAGTATGCCAAAAAAAGTCATAGTATAGTATAGTAAAAAAGAATCATAGTATAGTATGGCAAAAAAAGTCATAGTATAGTATGGCAAAAAAAGTCATAGTATAGTATAGTAAAAAAAGTCATAGTTTAGTATAGTAAAAAAAAGTCATAGTTTAGTATGCTAAAAAAAACCTCATAGTATGTAAAAAAAAGTCATAGTATAGTATGGCAAAAAAGTCATAGTTTAGTATGGTAAAAAAAAGTCATAATATAATATGGCAAAAAAGTCATAGTATAGTATGGCAAAAAGTCATAGTTTAGTATGGTAAAAAAAGTCAGTTTAGTATGGTAATAAAATGTCATAGTTTAGTATGGTAAAAAAAAGTCATAATATAATATGGCAAAAAAGTCACTGTATAGTATGGCAAAAAGTCATAGTATAGTATGGCAAAAAAAGTCATAGTATAGTATGGCAAAAAAGTCATAGTTTAGTATGGTAAAAAAAAGTCATAATATAGTATGGCAAAAAAGCCACTGTATAGTATGGTTGAAAAAAACTCATAGTTAGCTCAGTGGTTAATGCTGGTGACTTTCACCTGGCAGAACCGGGATCGAATCCAGTGTGGACCCTTAGGCAAGGTCCTTAAAGCTACCAGCCTAATTCATGATGCGACACGTGGGTGCTTTTTGACTGTTATCTATCTCCACTTATGAAGATGAATGTTCATCATTGGTAGCTTCACAGAGGGTGTGTGCATAGCTCAGTGGTTAATGCCGCTGACTTTCACCTGGCAGATCCGGGTTCGAATCCAGTGTGGACCCTTAGGCAAGGTCCTTAAAGCTACCAGCCTAATTCATGATGCGACACGTGGGTGCTTTTTGAGTGTTATCTATCTCCACTTATGAAGATGAATGTTCATCATTGGTAACTTCACAGAGGGTGTGTGCATAGCTCAGTGGTTAATGCTGGTGACTTTCACCTGGCAGATCCGGGTTCGAATCCAGTGTGGACCCTGAGGCAAGGTCCTTAAAGTTACCAACCTGCTTCATGATGCGACACAATATGGCAAAAAAAGTCATAGTATAGTATAGTAAAAAATCATAGTATAGTATGGCAAAAAAAAGTCACAGTATAGTATGGCAAAAAAAAGTCATAGTATAGTATGACAAAAAAAGTCATAGTTTAGTATGGTAAAAAAAGTCATAGTATAGTATAGTAAAAAATCATAGTATAGTATGGCAAAAAAAAGTCACAGTATAGTATGGCAAAAAAAAAGTCACAGTATAGTATGGCAAAAAAAGTCATAGTATAGTATGGCAAAAAAAGTCACAGTATAGTATGGCAAAAAAAAGTCAGTATAGTATGGCAAAAAAAAGTCCGTTTAGTATGGTAAAAAAAAGTCATAATATAGTATGGCAAAAAAGTCATAGTATAGTATGGCAAAAAAGTATATTATGCAAAAAAAAAAGTCATAGTATAGTATGGCAAAAAAAGTAATAGTATAGTATGCCCAAAAAAAGTCATAGTATAGTATGGCAAAAAAAAGTCATAGTATAGTATGGCAAAAAAGTCATAGTTTAGTATGGTAAAAAAAAGTCATAATATAGTATGGCAAAAAAGTCATAGTATAGTATGCCCAAAAAAAGTCATGGTATAGTATGGCAAAAAAAGTCATAGTATAGTATGGCAAAAAAAGTCATAGTATAGTATACCCAAAAAAAGTCATAGTATAGTATGCCAAAAAAAGTCATAGTATAGTATAGTAAAAAAGAATCATAGTATAGTATGGCAAAAAAAGTCATAGTATAGTATGGCAAAAAAAAGTCATAGTATAGTATGGCAAAAAAAGTCATAGTATAGTATGGCAAAAAAAGTCATAGTATAGTATGCCCAAAAAAAGTCATGGTATAGTATGGCAAAAAAAGTCATAGTTTAGTATGGTAAAAAAAGTCATAGTTTAGTATGGTAAAAAAATCATAGTATAGTATGGCAAAAAAAAGTCATAGTATAGTATGCCAAAAAAAGTCATAGTATAGTATGCCCAAAAAAAGTCATAGTATAGTATGCCAAAAAAAGTCATAGTATAGTATAGTAAAAAAATCATAGTATAGTATGGCAAAAAAAAGTCATAGTATAGTATGGCAAAAAAAAGTCAATTTAGTATGGTAAAAAAAAGTCATAGTATAGTATGGCAAAAAAGTCAGTTTAGTATGGTAAAAAAAAGTCATAGTTTAGTATGGTAAAAAAAAAGTCATAATATAGTATGGCAAAAAAAGTCATAGTATAGTATGCCCAAAAAAAGTCATAGTATAGTATGCCAAAAAAAGTCATAGTATAGTATGGCAAAAAAAGTCATAGTATAGTATGCCCAAAAAAGTCATAGTATAGTATGCCAAAAAAAGTCATAGTATAGTATAGTAAAAAAGAATCATAGTATAGTATGGCAAAAAAAAGTCATAGTATAGTATGGCAAAAAAAAGTCATAGTATAGTATGGCAAAAAAAGTCATAGTATAGTATGGCAAAAAAAGTCATAGTATAGTATGCCCAAAAAAAGTCATGGTATAGTATGGAAAAAAAAGTCATAGTTTAGTATGGTAAAAAAAGTCATAGTTTAGTATGGTAAAAAAATCATAGTATAGTATGGCAAAAAAAAGTCATGGTATAGTATGGCAAAAAAAGTCAGTATAGTATGCCCAAAAAAAGTCATAGTATAGTATGCCCAAAAAAAGTCATAGTATAGTATGCCCAAAAAAAGTCATGGTATAGTATGGCAAAAAAAGTCATAGTTTAGTATGGTAAAAAAAGTCATAGTTTAGTATGGTAAAAAAAATCATAGTATAGTATGGCAAAAAAAAGTCATAGTATAGTATGCCAAAAAAAGTCATAGTATAGTATGCCCAAAAAAAGTCATAGTATAGTATGCCAAAAAAAGTCATAGTATAGTATAGTAAAAAAATCATAGTATAGTATGGCAAAAAAAGTCATAGTATAGTATGGCAAAAAAAAGTCAATTTAGTATGGTAAAAAAAATCATAGTATAGTATGGCAAAAAAGTCAGTTTAGTATGGTAAAAAAAAGTCATAGTTTAGTATGGTAAAAAAAAAAGTCATAATATAGTATGGCAAAAAAGTCATAGTATAGTATGGCAAAAAAGTATATTATGCCAAAAAAAGTCATAGTATAGTATGGCAAAAAAAGTCATAGTATAGTATGCCCAAAAAAAGTCATGGTATAGTATGGCAAAAAAAGTCATAGTATAGTATGGCAAAAAAAGTCATAGTATAGTATGCCCAAAAAAAGTCATAGTATAGTATGCCAAAAAAAGTCATAGTATAGTATAGTAAAAAAAATCATAGTATAGTATGGCAAAAAAAGTCATAGTATAGTATGGCAAAAAAAGTCATAGTATAGTATGGCAAAAAAAGTCATAGTATAGTATGCCCAAAAAAAGTCATAGTATAGTATGGCAAAAAAAAGTCATAGTATAGTATGGCAAAAAAAGTCATAGTATAGTATGGTAAAAAAATCATAGTATAGTATGGCAAAAAAAAGTCATAGTATAGTATGGCAAAAAAGTCATAGTTTAGTATGGTAAAAAAAAGTCATAGTTTAGTATGGTAAAAAAAAGTCATAGTATAGTATAGTAAAAAAATCATAGTATAGTATGGCAAAAAAAAGTCCTAGTATAGTATGGCAAAAAAAGTCATAGTATAGTATGCCAAAAAAGTCAGTATAGTATGGTAAAAAAAGTCATAGTTTAGTATGGTAAAAAATCATAGTACAGTATGGCAAAAAAAAGTCATAGTATATTATGCCAAAAAAAGTCATAGTATAGTATGGCAAAAAAAAGTCATAGTATAGTATGCCCAAAAAAAGTCATGGTATAGTATGGCAAAAAAAGTCATAGTATAGTATGGCAAAAAAAGTCATAGTATAGTATGCCCAAAAAAAGTCATAGTATAGTATGCCAAAAAAAGTCATAGTATAGTATGGCAAAAAAAGTCATAGTATAGTATGCCCAAAAAAAGTCATAGTATAGTATGGCAAAAAAAAGTCATAGTATAGTATGGCAAAAAAAAGTCATAGTATAGTATGGTAAAAAAAGTCATAGTATAGTATGGCAAAAAAAAGTCATAGTATAGTATGGCAAAAAAGTCATAGTTTAGTATGGTAAAAAAAAGTCATAGTTTAGTATGGTAAAAAAAAGTCATAGTATAGTATGCCAAAAAAAGTCATAGTATAGTATAGTAAAAAAATCATAGTATAGTATGGCAAAAAAAAGTCATAGTATAGTATGGCAAAAAAGTCATAGTTTAGTATGGTAAAAAAAAGTCATAGTTTAGTATGGTAAAAAAAAGTCATAGTATAGTATGCCAAAAAAAGTCATAGTATAGTATAGTAAAAAAATCATAGTATAGTATGGCAAAAAAAAGTCATAGTATAGTATGCCAAAAAAAGTCATAGTATAGTATGGCAAAAAAGTCAGTTTAGTATGGTAAAAAAAGTCATAGTTAAGTATGGTAAATAAAAACTCAGTGTAAAAAAAGTCATAGTATAGTATGGCAAAAAAAGTCATAGTATAGTATGCCAAAAAAGTCAGTATAGTATGGCAAAAAAAAGTCATAGTATAGTATGGCAAAAAAAGTCATAGTATAGTATAGTAAAAAAAAGTCATAGTATAGTATAGCAAAAAAAGTCATAGTATAGTATGGCAAAAAAAAAGTCAGTATAGTATGGCAAAAAAAGTCCTAGTTTAGTATGGTAAAAAAAGTCATAGTTTAGTATGGCAAAAAAAAAGTCATAGTTTAGTATGGTAAAAAAATCATAGTATAGTATGGCAAAAAAAGTCATAGTATAGTATGGCAAAAAAAGTCATAGTATAGTATAGTAAAAAAAAGTCATAATATAGTATGCCAAAAAAGTCATAGTATAGTATGGCAAAAAAAAGTCATAGTATAGTATGGCAAAAAAAAGTCATAGTACAGTATAGTAAAAAAAATCATAGTATAGTATGGCAAAAAAAGTCATAGTATAGTATGGCAAAAAAAAGTCATAGTATAGTATGGCAAAAAAAAGTCAGTTTAGTATGGTAAAAAAATCATTGTATAGTATGGCAAAAAAAAGTCATAGTATAGTATGTCAAAAAAATGTCATAGTTTAGCATAGTTAAAAAAAGTCATAGTTTAGTATGGCAAAAAAGTCAGTATAGTATAGTAAAAAAATCATAGTATAGTATGGCAAAAAAAAGTCATAGTTTAGTATGGCAAAAAAAAGTCATAGTTTAGTATGGTAAAAAAAAGTCATAGTATAGTATGGCAAAAAAAAAGTCATAGTATAGTATGCCCAAAAAAAGTCATAGTATAGTATGGCAAAAAAAGTCATAGTATAGTATAGTAAAAAAAAATCATAGTATAGTATGGCAAAAAAAAGTCATAGTATAGTATGGCAAAAAAAAGTCATAGTTTAGTATGGTAAAAAAAAGTCATAGTTTAGTATGGTAAAAAATCATAGTATAGTATGGCAAAAAAAAGTCATAGTATACTATGGCAAAAAAAGTCATAGTATAGTATGGTAAAAAAAGTCATAGTATAGTATAGTAAAAAAAATCATAGTATAGCATGGCAAAAAAAGTCATAGTATAGTATGGCAAAAAAAAGTCAGTATAGTATGGCAAAAAAAAGTCATAGTTTAGTATGGTAAAAAAAGTCATAGTTTAGTATGGCAAAAAAAGTCAGTATAGTATGGCAAAAAAAGTCATAGTATAGTATGGTAAAAAAAAAGTCATAGTTTAGTATGGCAAAAAAGTCATAGTTTAGTATGGTAAAAAAATCATAGTATAGTATGGCAAAAAAAAGTCATAGTATACTATGGCAAAAAAAAGTCATAGTATAGTATGGCAAAAAAAAAGTCATAGTATAGTATGGCAAAAAAAAGTCATAGTTCAGCATAGCTAAAAAAAGTCATAGTATAGTATGGCAAAAAAAGTCATAGTATAGTAAGGTTAAAAAAAAAGTCATAGACAGAAGTCATTCGTTTATCTATCTCCACTTATGGGTTTCAAAGCATCCAAATGTCGCATCATGAAGAAGGCTGGTAGCTTTAAGGACCTTGCCTAAGGGATTTCATCTTGAAAGTCTTGCTTAAAATTCTGACTTTTAAACTCAGAATTCTGACTTTTTTCTTAAAATTCTGATATTTTTTCCTCAAAACATTATAACTTTCTTTGGGATTCGAACCCTCCTCAGTCGTTACAGCAAGACCTTTGATCATGGGACATCCGTCCCATGTACAAAGGTTCAGTCTACCCAGCTCTACCCACTGAGCTAATCTTCTGCTTTAGAACTTCGACCTTTTTAAAATTTTTATAGTTTTGTTTTGACTTTTTTCCTTCTTGAACTTTTTTCGTTAAGATTCTGACTGCCGTATAGTCCATGAAAGGTCAAACCTCCCAGCAAAGCATCAAATTCCAGATCCATCGGCTTCTTAACTGGGTGAAATCAGGAGCAGAAGACGGAAGAGGCGAATGAGCAACCTGAGAATCGAAACTTTTCCTGAAGCTTGGAGGTCATGGTGAAGACTTGCAGACTCCTCCAAGCAGTGTAACATAAAGCCTCAGTGTGTGCCCAAAATAATGTTTGGCATTATTTTTCTGCCAAAGTTGGAAAATAACTGACACTACTCGTGATGACTGATAACAAGTTATCTGAGTATATATGAATTTTGTTGAGTTGAGTTATAAATACAATGTGAGTGGATTTGGGCTCCATAGACTTTAATGTGTTACATAACTCCTCCTTCCTCCTATAACTCATAAACTGTACATATCATGATAGTGAGCAGTGGTACAGTCGATCGATGTGCAACACTGAGCATTTTGAAGTATGAGTGGAGTTTGTGCTGTGTACAATAGCAGAGATATAAATACAGTCGATGTCTATTGGATTGTTTTTGTTTTTTTTAAATCTTAATAACTCAAAAGTATAAAAGTTATCAATATGAAAAAAGTCATAGCACCCATCTACAAAGAATCCCGCACGCTTCGACATCTCAATCACTGCGGTGACACAAAAGCTATAGCAGGACGTACAAATCAAAAGAGTTTCCCACTAATATCTTCTTATTACGTATGCAAATTTATGAATATTTTATGAAAATACCTTCATGAAATTAGGCATGGTTCAATATATGAACAGTATATGTGGCATAAATGGGTTTGGAGAGCGAAGGAAGGCACAGAAGAAGAAGAAGAAGAAGAAGAAAGCAAAAGAACATGCGTGCGATTGCTGCTTTCAGCGCTCACACCAAATAATTACAAGTCAACACTGACCTACTGTCAAACAACTGAGAAACCAATACTGTCAAAAAAAAGAAGAGCGACGTGTTGTAGCACTGAGGCGACGAGGCAGCTTACAGTCACATTGTTCTATATTCATATGCAAGCAAACAATCCTAGCACAGGATCAGAAAAAATACTATTTAGTTACAGTCGGACTAATATAACTAAACTGATTGATACGATGGACATACTGTTTGTAGGCTGATGGAAAAATAAAGTTCTCTCTCCTCATGATCTGTCTCCTCTTTCAAATATTGCTTTAGCATCTGGAAGCATTTTTAAACATCTGAATACTGGTCCAACCCGTGTGTGCAATCAGACGGTTTTTCTAACGTGTGCATGAATTTTGTGCAATTTATGTGCATTTTTCTTTTTTTAAAAGGAGAGCACGTCTATCTGTGTTACGGCTTCTCTCCAATTCGGGTACTGAAGCGGTCGATACTCAAAAGTACGACGAGAGTTGCTATTAAACGGCCCTGCAGCTTGTCGAGGAGGGGTAAGGCAGAGTAGTGCTTCTTATACAACCTTAAGTAAAGGAAGCGTTGGCGGGGGGGGGGGGGGACACTGCTGGTGTCTGCTAAGTTTTTAGGTTCGGAGGGAGGGTGGAGAATATACTGAGCTTTTCCTGCTTAGATCATGCTGCGTATGCTGGGAGAGAACAGATCTATCCAGACATGAGAGGAGGGTCCCTAATCAAGCTGGGAGGGTTTTTAGTATTTCTGTTGATGCGTGGATGAAAAAGAGTTAAGGCTTTCATTTCTTCTTCTACTCCGGCTGGGGCGCTGCTGGCGTCTCGTTGGCATTGTTGTCGGTGATCTTGTTCTCCAGCTCGTCGTCGGACAGGAGGTCCAAGGAGGTTCCCTCCACCTGAAGCTGACGTCTGCCTGAGCGGCTGGAGGAGAAGCTGATGGGGCCGCCACGCCTGCAGGAGGAAGAGGAGAGGAAGAGTTTGACTAGAGGAGAGAAGAGCAACGTTTGTTGAGTGTTCATATTGACCTGTCCATCTACCTCACTGTTATTTGAGGTAATATTCAGGATTGACTGTGAACATTACGGGTGTAAAATCGTCATAAATCTTCCTTGCTGACGTAGGTAACCACGCTAGGCTGAATTTTGCTGCGTCATGCCAGCTGTTTAATACAGCGTGAGTCACCACATCATTTTCTATGTAAATAATGCAGGCTGGATAAAGGAGTGATGTGGCACATCACATTTCAGATGAATCTCTCTGAATCTCTCACAGCTCAATGATGAGTCACTGTTTCAATACCTGAATGGTCTTTAATGTTTGCTGCTCATGTTGCTGAGTAATGTTTTCATATCCGTCGTACCTGAGGCGGTTCTTGAGCGTGTGAACCTCGCGGCTCAGTCCCTCGCTGGCCTCGGTGGCGTCGTCCAGCTCCCTCTGCAGTTTCCTGCGCGAGGCGTTGGCCCTCGTGGCCTCCTCCTCGGCCTCCTCCAGCTGACGCTTCAGCTGCTTCATACGAGAGTTAGCCTTTTCCACCTGCACACACACACACACACACACACACACACACACACACACAAAAACAATACATCACAAACAAGAACAAGCGAGGTCGGTTTCTGATCTGGATTGTAGGAAGGTGAAAAACCGACGTGGGCCTCAGCGGGCGGTGTTAATGTCAACAGTGGTGGACATACTTGTTCTTTAAACTGGTCGGCATGGCGACGCTCATCCTCCACTTGCATGCAGATTTCTTTCAGCTTCTTCTCGGTCCTTCTCACGATCTTGTTGGCTGCTGCTCGCTCCCTTCAGCCGGCGGCAAGCGAAGTTTAGAGAAAAAGCAAAAATGAACTGTAATGCTGAGCTCATAATTTACAGTTTGAAGTGTTCTATATAAAGATCTATGACTTATTTTAAGCAAGCAGAACTTCTCACTTGGCCTCCTGCTCCAGCTGTTCCTCCAGCTGTGCTATCTTGGCCTCCAGGGCAGTGATGGAGGCCTTGAACCGGCTCTTCACGGACCCCTCCAGCTCGCCCAGCTTGGCCCGCAGCTCCTTGTTTTGACGCTCCAATTGCTGGCGAGCGTTTTCGCTCTTCTGGGCCGTGCTGCGCTCCGCGCTCAGCTCCGTCGTCAGAGTGTCCACCTGAGGGACGGGAGGAGGCAGCGCAAAGAGGAACGATAGATGTTAGATGCAAGATTAATGACGTATGTATTCTGTATGTCTTAATATTACAGCACACCTGCATGGTCGTCTTTCTGAAGCGGTCATTGAGCAGCTCCATGTTGCCCTGCTCCTCTTCCAGCTCCTCCTCCAGCTGAGCAATGCGAGCCTCGAGCCTCCTCTTCTCATCCATCAGGGCGGACCTGACGCACAAAGACGAGCAGTTAAAAATCCCCTCGTATGTATCGACAAAGAAGTCCACGCGTGACATGCGTTAATGTTTGAAGGTGGGAGATAAAAAGTCTTCTCCGGCTCCTCCGGTCGAACTTCTGCTCCAGAAGTTGCCATCGGTGTGAAAGATGCTATATAAGTACATTTAACATCTCCACACCCAAAAATAAAAGTTTAGTACACGAGATGTTCCCTGACATGAAGATCTCCGTTCGTCTGCTGCTCCTCGAGACAAAACAAAAGCATAAAACAGCTGCTGCTGTGAGAGTAACTCACTTTCCAGAGGTGCTGTTTGAGATCTCGTCCTGCAGCTCATCTCGCTCCTGCTCCGCGTGACGCCGGCCCCTCTCGGATGCTGCCAGGTCCTGCACAGGAAGGTTAAAGGTGAAACGCAGCACTTCTAAAGTTGAGAGTGACCCCCCCCCTCTTCCAGCTCCACCCCATCATACCTCATGTAGCTGTACGATCTCGGCCTCCAGACTCTTCAGCTTCTTCTCATTTTCCTTCGATATGGCGAAAATATCGTCTCTCGAAGCTCGGGCGTCTTCCAGCTCGCGCTGGTAGTCCTTCATTTGAGCCTGAAGGAGGAAACACATCGCTGCTTTTGAGCTGCTCACACTGGGAGTGAAGTGTAACTGGTTTTAACGCCCGTACCTGTAGCTTGCGCAGCTGCTTGATGGCTTCGTCTCGAGCCTTGTTGGCTCCCTCTATGTGACCCTCTATATCCTTCAAATCCATTTCCAGCTTCTTCTTAGCAGCCACAGCCAAACCTCTCTGCTTCCTCTCGTCCTCCAACTCCGCCTCCATCTCTCGCACCTGAAGGAGAGCCAGTACGAGTCATCGGTGAGGTGAGATTAAACGGCGGGACTGAGCTGTTGTTGTGTAACGTTAGGTCTTATTCCGCACCTGTTTGACCAGCGCTCGCTTCTTCTCATCGTTCTGGTCGTCTCGGCCCTGGAGGTCTCGCTCATACTGAGCTTTCATGGCCTGCATGTTGACCTCCAGACGCAGCTTGGCATCCTCCGTGGCCTGCAGCTCGTCCTCCAGCTCCTCCAGCTGAGTCTTCATCTCCTCCAGCTGCTGCTCCAGAGTACGCTTGGACTTCTCCAGCTCGTGGACCTTGCGAGGGAAGAGGATGATGAGTGAGACTTCTGCTCAACTGTTACGACAAATCAGAAGTTCTTTACTGATCCTGACACTCACGTTCTTCCCCACGTCGTCCTTGGAGCTCATCAGATCTTCCATTTCAGCACGGAGTTGCTTGTTGACCCTCTCCAGCTCCTCTTTGGCCTCCAGCGCCTCGTCCAGAGCTCTGGTCATGGACAGAGCTTTGGTCTCCTTCTCCCTGGCCTCTGCTTCAGCACGGTCACGCTCCTCGGCGTAACGAGCTGAGACGCTCTTCTCCTCGGCCAGCATCTGCAGACGAGGAGGACGTAACGGTTTGTGGAAATAATCATTCAGAGAACTGATTTTCAAGCGGAATGAAGCGCGTTCTCACCTGGTCAAACTTCTTCTGTTTCTTCTCCAGGTTGGAGACGATCTGTCTCTGATGATCCAGGTCTACAGTTAGATCATCCAGCTCCTGCTGCAGACGAGTCTTTGTCTTCTCCATCTTTTCAAAGCTGATAGTCTTCTCTTCCAGACGCTGGTTGGACAGCTCCAGGTCCTTCTGCAGCTTCTTCTTCGTCTCCTCCAGGCCGTCTATTGCTCCAACGTCATCCTCCAGCTTCTTCTTGCTCTCTGACAGCTGCAAACGACGACAAAAAACAAGAATAAAAATCTAAAATATTAGTTCAACATTGTTCCCTACGCCGCGGACCGCTTGTCCTACCTGAGCCTGAAGCGTCAGCATCTGTTTCTCCAGATTCTTGCGTGCCTCCTCGTCCTCCTCCTGCTGCTCCTGCAGAGTGTTCTTCTCCTCCTCCAGCTGACGAATACGGCTGCTGAGGTTCAGTTTCTGACGAGTTTCTTCTTGGAGCAGCTCCTAAATGACGATAAACGATTCGTCCGGTTAGTTTAAACGAAGCGACGTGGAGCGCGCGTCGATGAATCGATCGAGATGCCGCGTGTCACCTGTGTGTCCTGTAGCTGACTCTCGAGTCCAGAGACGTCTTTGGTCATCTTGATACCTTTCCTCTCTGCGTCTTCCAGCAGGGTGGACACGTTGTCCAACTCGGTCTATGCGGAGAGAAGCCACAGTTCAACCAGGTTACGGATTTTTACAACGCCATCTTATCTTATGTTGTAGCCCTAAAATAACTGATTTGATCAACTGTTTGTTCACCTGCAGTTTGTGAGCGCGGTCCGACAGCTCCCCCTTGGCTCTCTCTCCCTCAGTGACTCTGGCCATGAACTCCTGCAGCTGACCCTCCAGCTTCTTCCTCTTGTGTTCAGACTCCATCTTTGCCTGCTGCAGGCTCTTCACCTCGTTGGCCAGCTCCTTGTTGGCGGTCTCCTGGCTCTGCTTCGTCTTCTCCAGGTTGGCTTTGAACTACACGCAAACAAACATTAGTGTAGTCAGACGATGAAGTGATCGACCTGTGACGTTAGACGGTGGACAGGTGTGTTACCCTCTTGGCCTGTTCCAGCTGTTCAGACAGCTCCTCCAACACGGTGCCGTGTCTCTGTCTCATCTCCTGGATCTGAGATTCGTGGTTTTTAGTCTCCTCGTCGATTGTCTTCTTCAGCTCTGCAACCTCCTGTTCACGCTTGGTCCTGCAGAGAACAGAGACACACACTGAACCTTCCTGTTCACCTGATAATACAGCCAATGGTGTAAATGTAACATGCAGAGCGCGGCACCTAAGTTCCTGCTGAGCAGCGGTTGTATCGAGGGTGTCCTCCAGTTCGGTCTTGAGGGCCTCGAGCTCTTCACTCAGGTCCCTCTTGAGTTTCTCGGCCTTGTTCCTGGCCAGTTTCTCCGACTCCAGATCCTCCTGCAGCTCAGATAGCTGAGCCTGCAGCTCCCTCACCTGCTTCAGAGCGTTGTTCTTCTGGCTCACCTCGTCTTCACCCCTGTGAACAACGAAGAACGTGCAACAAAATCTCAGGAGGGAAGCAGACACGCCAGACGCTTAATGAGGTGACTCAAAGTCTTGTCTTGACTTATTAATGCATCTTTTCTCCGAGCACAACATTGTGCGGCAATAAATCGGCATTATCAACTTTTATTTCGTTTATTTCTAAGCGTTTGAACACAGGCTGAGCTCTTCTTCTCCAGCAGGTGGCGGCAGAGTCACTGTTTCAGGAGCTGCAGAGGCCAAATTAAATCCACACACACGATCGATGATACGGTCACACATTCCTACACGGTGAGATTCAGTGAATAAATACAGGCGGCGCGTCAGCAGAGATCTCTCTAAGATCACTGCTGTGCACTTTATCAGCCCAATAAAATGCAGGCAGGTGTGAATGTATCCTTCAACGGAGTTTAGCACCGTGATGTTCTGTGCAGCTATGTAGCACTTATCTCAGACTGACTCACGTCATGATGCAGAGCCTCGATGACTCAATATTAAAACTCCAGCAGCCACATTTAGCTCGCACTCACGGTTATGTAATGCCTTGTTGGTGAACTGGTCCGGTCCCAGTTTCTCCTACCTCGCCTGCATCTGCTGCTGCTCCTCTTCCTTCTTGACCATCTGAACCTTCTGCTCCTCGATCTGGGCCTGTAGCTCGGCTATCTGGTCCTGGAGGTCGGTCGTCTCGCCGTCCAGCTTCCTTTTAGCCTTCTCGAGCTCCTGACGGGTCTTCTCCTCCTTCTTCAGTCTCTCTAAATTAGAGGACAGAGGAATACAGTTCTCCTACGGGGTAATATTTAAACTTTTGTATGTATTCTACATTTCAGTGTACTCCTTTTACCCTCCAGGTCGACCATCATCATCTCCTGCTTGTTCTTGACCTTGCCCAGGTTCTTGGCCTTTTCTTCCTCTTCAGCTAACACTGAGGTCATCTCATTGATTCGGTCCTCCATCAGCTTCTTTTCCTAAAGGAACGAGACGCAGGCAGGTTAGAGCACATTTATCCTCCACGCTCCATCCAAACACCTTCACCTGAATGCAGATTTCTCTCACCTTCAGGAACTTGGAGTTCTGGTCTTCCAGCAGCAAAATGTCCTCTTCATATTTCTTTATTTTGGCCTCAGCTGTCACTTTCTCCAACTGCAGCTTCTGCCGACCAGCCTCCTCCTCATCCAACTGTTCTTCCAGGTCCTACACACACAAGTATTTAACCACAGCAGCAAACGTAACTAACACATTTTTGCTATTTAAATAACGTGTAAGTGCTTCTGTGTTGCACGCGTCCCCTCGGACACACCTGGATGTGGGACTGCATCTTCTTCTTCTCGTTCTGCATGCCCTGACTTCTCTCCTCTTCCTCCTCCAGCCTGGACTCCAGGTCGTGAAGGATCTCTTCCAGCTCTTGCTTCTTGGAAGCGAGGCGAGCTCTCATCTCCTCCGCCTCTGCGAACAGCTCCGTCTCCGCCTGCAGCTGCTCCGCTAGGATGTTCTTCTCCTCCATTAACTACACAAACATTACGTCAAAAACTTTCCGTCACGCATCCTGAAGTATTCAGTTATATTTGGTACTGAGGCGGCAGAGTGTTGCTGACCTGCTGGTGTTTCCTCTCCATCTCCACCAGCTCTCCCTCCACCTTGGTCTGCTTCTCCTTCACCTTGACCAGCTCTTCATCTTTGGCCTGCATCTCCTCCTCCTGCCTGGTCACCTGCAGCAGAGGCTTCACCTGCAGGTACAGGGGATGAGCTCTACTGATGAATCTGACCGGAGGCCCAAACATCCCTGACAGCGCACAAGCAAACATGTACACACCTTGGTGAAGAGTCTCCACCACTGCCAGTGACGCAGCTTCAAGTAGGCAGCGCAGTTCCTCTGGAGAACCTTCAGAGCGCTGAGCTGCTGCTGCTTCTTAGCAAAGGCCCTGAAGCATTACGGAGCAAAGATGGTGAGACAACAGAAAAAGCTACTTTTCTTATCCAGTATGTAGAAATGAGTCAGCTACACAGCTCCGACAACAGCGGAAGAGCTGAACTCTCACTTGCGTGCCAGATATCCCCGACAGACGGCCTGGAAGTAGATGATGATGTCGGTGATCTTCAGGTCACGCTCTTCCTCCAGGTGAGCCAGGACTCCGGCCCTGAAGAAGATCTTACTCTGGCCGATGCGGAACAGGTTGCCGTCCAGCTCCAGGGCTTGAATCTACCAACGACACAGAGAGACGATGATGAACCGACGAAGGAGAACGGCTTCTTAATTCTTTATTCAGACTTTCTGGGATCATTTCATTTGTCCTGAGCGAGTCCTTACCATTCTCTCACAGGCCTGCTTGCCGTCCATGAAGCCTTTGGGAATGGCGTTAGGAGTGAGAATCTCATACCTGGACACGAAGCAGAGAGAGAGAAGTGCGAGGACAGAGAGTCACTGTTAGACTGCAGATCCGTGTTGGCTAAAATAAAAGAAGACATGGGCAACTTTACCTCTGTCTGAACTCCTGGAAGACGATGCGGTTGGGGAAGCCCTGTCTGCAGATACGAATCCCCTCCAGCACGCCATTACACCTCAGCTGATCCAGAACCAGGTGGGGGTCCAGTTTGCCGGCCTGCAGGAGGAGGGAGGAGAAAAAAGGAGGTGAAGGAGAGGAAACCTAAAGTCCAGACGTGTTACTCGGTACTGCTCGTGTCCGTCTTATAACTCACCCTCTTCTCGTGGTTGGGGATGATGCAGCGGACGAAGTTGGGGTTGGTGTTCCTCAGCGTGGCCATCAGCTTAGATAACTGCTCCTTGTACAGCTGGCCCACGGTGCGGAACATGCCCTTCTTGGTCTTGTAGGCGGCACCGAACGCCGTCTCATTCATGCCCGCAACCTGGTCCAGACCCACGATCCGATCGACTGGTGATGAAGAACGAGGTGGAGAGCATTAAAGCAGGGATACGCGGGTAACTGACGCAGGTTTGTGTTTCTGGTTTAACTGATAAGTAAAGCGCTGTTTGATTTACACGAATGTAGAAAAGAGAATCCAGCGTGATCAGGAAACGCTGCCCAATAAAAGTTCAGCTGAGCGGATTTGCTCTTTTCTGATTTTGCGATAAAGCATGAAGACAGACGATGGCGACCATCAGCTGCTTTGAAATGATAGGAAACAAAACACAGAGCTGAAAACTCCACAAGGAAGCTTCAAACTTCTTCCTTGCGTCTCTTGAATTGACGTGAGTTACATTAAACTGTACGCGGGTTGACAGAGCAGCGCAGCAACTCTAAAAGAAATATTCACGGATGTTAAAAAGTCACTTCTTGTTCTTTTAATCACCGAATCACTAATGAAGCATCTAGAGAATCTGAAAGCTGAATAACTTTGTGACCCAAACAACCAAAAAACTCGACTTGATTTAATTTCGCTGAGATTTTCTCTGTTTAGATATTTTCATTCTCTCAGGACGTAAAAATAAATAACAGCACTAAGTCAGCAGAAGCTTAAATTCATCCTGGATTCACTTCCTCAAAATGAAATTGGACACTGTTATTTCTTTTCATCTGCTCCGATGCGGGTTCAGCCTGTTGAAGTTGAGTTTATAGACGCTGGGATTATCTTTTAATATAACTGCGTCAGCAGAGTGTTAATCTCTGTATCTTTACATAGATTAAATGTGTTTTTAAGTGGATATTTGACCTTTTTAGGTCACCAATCCAGTTTCAGTCAATGACGAGGTAAATGTTTAAGGAGAATATTTCCTGTCTCAGATTTTCAGCCTTTTTGACAATAACTAATAAACCAGAAAACACAATTACAAAAATAAATCGCCTTACCTGGCTTACCATTCAAGCAATAGCAGCTGGGATAATTATAGTGGCAGTAAGTCTCCAGCATTCATGGACAAATGAAATGTTTTAGTGTCAGACGTTGTAAATACGACAGGATTACAGCCATGCAAAGCCAGAGGGGACGTTGCACAATACAGCCAGGACGGGACAAAGGAACCAATGATCTCTCCGGTGCGGAGGATGAGGAGAAGCCACCGGTACACGGAAGGTTAAATGTTACTATCATTCACCTGGAGCTTCATGGAGCCCAGACACATTGTCATAGAAAGAGGCTCTCTGAAACGTCTGTATGTCTACAGCAACAGAGACACGGACAGAGAAAGAAGACAGTGAGAGTGAGAGAGAGACACAAACACACACACGCTAATTAAGCATTAATTAGCTGTTAAAAAGAGGACAGAAGAGTGTCAGTTCATGCACTGTAGTACTGTTATCATAGCTGAACATTGATCAGGAGGAAGATCCAGGAAGTTTTTTTTTTTACATCCGACCTGTCTGTCCATAAAAAAAACAGAAATAAACGTCTGAAATATTAACGGAGCTCTCGCCGGGCGGGGAAAGTACAGCGTGAGCAGTAAATCTGACATTCAGCTCTGAGAGAAGAGCGGCTGCGGTCTACCTCGCTTACATTTCATGTTTTCGCTGGCAGAACTCATCCCACATTAGATAAACCATAAAGCACGCCGCCGACGTGTGACAGAGGAGAAAATGTACTTCCCCCTTTTCTTTTAAAATTAAGTACAAGATTCAGTCGCTTGTAAGATGTTCTGCAGAGTCGAACGAAACTCCTTAATGCTTAAAATGCTTTCATTTATGATGTGTGACAACCTCCTGGACTGACGCAGAGAAACAGTATGAATTATATTCAAATAAATACAGCAAAATAAAAGTGAAGAGGCTCACCGTCCTTCCAGAGCTCAGCCACAAACTTGTCAGTTGACTGGTGCAGCAGCGTGGCGACGTTGTCATTGAGGGGGTCCATGTTCTTCATCAGCCATTCATCAGCTTTATAGTCCACCTGAGACAGCACAGCGAGTCCTCTGTGTTATTTCAATGTTGTCACACAGACTGGGCATTAAATTAGAGAGAAAGTCGGAGCAAATTATGTTTTCTTAATCAGATTTCATTGTAATTGTACGATATGTTTCTGTTGACATCTACTGCACGTCCGTCCGTCCTCTGTGGCTCTTTCCTGAGCTTTCTTCCACCAAGTTTTTCCTCACACGAACAGAGGGTGTCACTCTCTCTGGGCTGTACAAATAAAATTAGACTTTTTGATTTGATTTGAGATAAAAACGAGGCTGCGACCTGCACAGCTTAACGTGTAATGTACTGTATACAACAGCAGTTACCGCGCACCTCTGTTCTAATTTGATTTGACGTCCCAACAGTGCGAAAAAACTCGGCAACAAATCTGATTTCCTTCTCCTCTCGTTACTGTCGTACCGCAGTGTTGACAGTGGAAATGCTTTCAAAACACACATTCGTAGGACTGGTTTCCAGTCTCTGATTAATTGCCTCTGGTCTGTTGCTTCACCTGTCTGCAGCAGTCTGTGCAGTCCGTCTTAAGTGACAGCTCTGATACTGTTTCTAAATACCACGCAGTTGTTTTATCCTACAGGCAGCACCAGATGTGCCGTACGGCGAGCGGTAGAAAGTTCAGACAGTTCTGACATAATAAGAATCATTTTCTGGGGCTGTATCTCAAACATCTGGCGCTCGGGTTTAATATTATTTGCACATTATATTTCACTGACAGCGCAGTCGGCTTTTACTGCACGTAGCGTGTTGATTTGATTAGCCTCTAATGTACTATGAAGTGTGCTGGATTAGAGCAGAACATAATAAGAAATTGACATGGTCCGCAACCTGAGCTGAGGAATGAAAGACGTCCATGTGGGTTTCATCAGAATCCTGGAAAAGCAAACACGCAGCGTTTGCACGTATTTTCCTCTTCGGTATCACTTGGCCACACAGGATTTATTTTGAAGTTTCCATCTAATGCCGGCTCTGGTATCGAAATACTGGATGAATCTGAGGTTTCCACCTGTTTGTCGGGTCCAGGAATGATGTTTAGACTGACTGACGCTCAGGTAAATCCAGTGAAACTATCTCTGGGGATGATATCGGCTTTCGCGCCGCGACCGACAACCATCCTCTCTGGAATGCTGGTGAGTATCGTTTTCTCTGTGCAGATGGCGGACCACCGCACAAAGGTGAAAGTTGAAAAACCTCCTTTACGTAACCGCCAGGCACCAAAGACTCGATCGCACCACCAATGTGAACCAGATGTGGGTTTCGTACAGCAGCACCACGACAACTGGGCTATTGTTTTCAGGCAATGACCTGGTTAACGGCGCCTTCTGAGGAGCCCGTGTCCCCCCGAGAAAAGCTTCAAAACAGGTCAGGTGGTTGCATAAGGAAAACACACACGCGATGAATGATGATTTTATGCTTTTTTTTGTAACTTTTAAGAGCTTTCCTCTTTAAGAGCTGCAGCTACCATTCCCCAGAGAGCCGTCAGAGTGAAAGACGTCTTAATGGGTTGAAATACATACCCTGCCTGCATAGTGAATGATGCAGAAGTCAGCTTTGTCCTTGAGCTGACGTGGCTTCTGAAACTTGGTGTGAGTGCCCTGCTCCTGGAGCACCTTGTCTATAAACGTCTTGTCCGTGGCCTTGGGAAACCAGCACTCCTCATCGAGCAGAGCGAGGATACCAGGGGGGTTTGTCTGAAGGGACATAATTAGTTTAACACACACATAAACTCATACAGTCACACACACACACAGATGGAGAACACTGACAGGCCTCTCGATGAGGTCGATGCAGGGCTGCAGATCCAGGCCGAAGTCGATGAAGCTCCACTCGATGCCCTCCCTCTGGTACTCCTCCTGCTCCAGGATGAACATGGTGTGGTTGAAGAGCTGCTGCAGCTTCTCGTTGGTGTAGTTGATGCAGAGCTGCTCGAATGAGTTCAGCTGGAAGGAAGGAAGCAGAGCTCGTGTTTGTTATTTACGGTGGCTCGGTTTGTCATGTCTAGAAGGCTGTTTGTGTTTTGTGAAACAATCAGCACCTCAAAGATCTCAAAGCCAGCGATGTCCAGGATGCCGATGAAAGAGGCCCCCTGGCGTTTGGTCCTGTCCAGAGCTTTGTTGATGCGGTGGACGAGCCAGCGGAACAGCCGCTCGTATGTCGCCTTGGCCAGAGCTTCAACAGCAAAGTCAGCCTGCGGAAAGAAAACAAAGCGTGCAGGCGCATGAAGAGTAACTATGAAAGACACTGTTAACGCTGCCTATCGAGCTACGGGTGCAAATACAACAAGATAAACTTGGAGGCGTTTATCACAGCAGGATTTTTATGACCCATGACTTGAAAAATGAGGTAAGATCAGGAAACCTTTCCACAGCTAAGAAATAAATCTCAAACATGAAATGCAAACATAATCCTCCTTACCTGTTCTTTGGTCTGCGCCTTCTGTACGTAGTCTCGTCCCACTTTGATCCTCGGGGTGAGGATAGCTCTGGTGAACTCCATAACGTTCATCCCGAGCAGGTGGCAGAGCTTCTGCGCCGCTGAGAGAGCGAGGAAACAGAGAGCGTATTGATTTATATAAAAACACAGACTGGTTATACAGCTTAAAATAGTTCAAATATTGGAAACAAAATAAGTTTGAAACAACTCTAAATTCTGCAAATCCTGGCCGGGCTGAGATGTTTAAGTGAGTTTAAGCAGACACAGCAGCAGACTTACTAACTGTATTAGTTATTCATTAGACTTTCTCATACTGAGACGTGTGTGACTAGTCCAGACATTTCAATACCGTGAGACACAAAACTTAAACCTGCTCGCAGTGAATGTGAAAACTGTGCGCGTACGTATATATGTGGAGATGATCATCTGTTTTCCACCAGCTGCCGTGGTGGAAGCTGAGACGTCGTGGTCATCTCATTTTCTGGATTCATGAATCATGACTGACTTTAGTGTGTGTGTGTGTGTGTTTATTGGATGTTTACCTGTGTTCTCAGGCATGGAGGCCTGATCAGTGTTTCTCTCTTTCTTAAAGACAATGTTGCCAAACTGCAGCACTGCGGAGACCACCTTCAACATGCCTGGCAGGGATGAGACAACACGTTATTGATCCCCAGGGTGGAAAATTAGGTAAAGGCAGAGTAGGAGAGGAAATGAATGAATGCAATTATAGAAAGAGAGCTAGAATATAGAGCGTTTCAGGGTACATCTGGAAGTAGTGGACTACTCACAGACAATCTCGTCGTGGGAGAAGCTCATGATGTGCATCGCATCCAGCGTCTCCTGGAAATTATCCTTGTCCTGCTGGCCAGGGATGGGAATGTTACCGTTTGACAGGAAGCGGTAGTTATTAAAGCCTTCGAGGAGCAGGTCCGCTGGAGACGGAGAGGAAAGACAGACGAGTTTTTATTTTCTGCTTGTAAAGTGTATCAGGATCATGCTGCGTGTTGATTTAACCCTCGAAAATAACAATTCAAACGATCATTTGTTGACTGCGATGACGTGTGTCCATTTTCAGTCAGGAAAATTCAGTCTAGACTCAAAGAGTAAGTGGATAAGTGAGCGAACTTTTAAAGCCACGATTTCATAAGAGAAATATGCTGTAAAGTGTTGTCTGCGCACGTCCTGCATCATCATGAAACAATGCACTAGCAAGCTGAAATTAAAAGTTAACGAGACAAAAAGATTAGTCGGCTGGTGCTAATTCAAACCAGCTTTCTTCAGCTCTGTTCCTTGCCCGAAGCAGAGAGTAAACGTGAGACCTCATTACTCACGGAGGTTGACAGACACTCACTTCGGAGATGCTCTCCGGCTCCTGCCAGCAGGCGGTAGAAAATGTGGAAGGTCCTCTCATCTTTGGCCTGTCTGATGGCCCTCGACTTCTCCAGAAGGTCTGACAGCCAAGGTTAAGGACCGACCAGGTAATTACACGTTTATACGAGCACCCAAGCACACTTTGTAAGTTTTCTCAGGCACCATAGCAACTATTATTTTAACACAAGAACTCTAATAAAGCACACAACCAATAAATCTTCCTATAAATCCTAAATCTTTCACAAACGGGAACCAAATTTTTATTCTTTCTTTCTCAGCGTTGCAACAGGATTATTATCCCGAGGAGCCTCGTCCATTATTTTCCTCAGCAGACACGAACAGATCTGAGCAAAAATGGAGGAATAACAATAAAAACGTGGTCTCTTTGGAGCTCGGTGCCCTCTAGCTTGTCTGGAGAATATGCAGAACAGGAATGCCATTCTTGTGGTCATGCATAATCCGCGGTGAGCCGTGTACCCTAACCGCTGTTCCCAGCTCTGAAATGCAACATGTGCCCTGACTTTTCGCTCCCTCAAAACAATCCTCTGACCTTCTGCTCAAGGATACAAGTCTCGATATTGGCCCCGACAATGTAGCCCGTGACGTCAAAGTTGATTCTGATGAACTTCCCCTGCAGGAAACAAGATAAAAAAATAGGCGTTGAACTTGATAAAAACTGTACTGTACTTGCTTGTGTGCGCGTCTGTCGTATATTTCTTTTTAATTTTAAATCCCACTTTGCCTGACGACAGAGACGCGGCGGAGGACTGATTGCCTATATTAGGAGAAGCCAGGTTAACAGGTCAGAAGGAATCTCAGGCATGTGTGTGGTTTCCTCACAGTGAATGTGCGGATGTGTGAATATGTGTGTGCCCATCTGTCTACTGGTCTGCTCATCTGAGGCAGCTGGTGATTCATGAGCTCTGAACACTGCGGTGGTTCATGCTGACCACATGGTTTACTCAGTCACACTGTTGATGTAACACAAGAAGATCATCGAGTATAAGACTAGATTTTTTAGAATATTATTATATCATTAATTAATTAATTATTGTAGCTAGAAGCTGTTTATCTTGGCATAAAGACTGAGAACAGGAGGAAACAGCTAGTCAGGCTCTGTCTATAAAAACCTTCATCTCACAGAAGGTTCTGTACTTTTTCTTGGCGATGTGCAGTGACGTCCTGGAGTCCTGTGTTGATTAGTAATCTGTGGAGATGCTTGAAGGTGGATTATTCTTCCCCGTCAGAGCCTTGGCTAGATGTTTCCCCTTTGTTTCCAGTCTTTATGTTAAGATAAATCATCTGGTAATCTGGTAATCTGGTGGCTGTAGCTTCATATTCCCCGTAAAGCTCTCATATGTCTTGTGTTTGTTTTTAAAGATGAGTAAAAGGAAGAATTAAAAGGCAAACCATGACAGCTACGTGGAACCAAACCTCTAATAATCTCTTTTATACAGCTAACCTTAACAGTTCCATAATATATATGAATATATTTAACTGCTAAAGATCTTCAGGTGCTGTAATCTGCAAACAGTAAACTGGGAATAGAAGCTTCCAAATTTGGGTTTAGATGATTTAAATCTTTCTAGGTGGAAAATGTAAACTCCTCCGATGGTCAGCGTGGAGTTTCCATCAGTCTGTTTCCCTTCTGGATTCAGCCTTTATGTTTAAATCAAGACAATGATCATTTAAACAGGAACCGTGAACTCACAAAGCGAGACGAGTTGTCATTTTTCACTGTCTTGGCATTGCCAAAAGATTCAAGGATGGGGTTGGCTTGCAGGAGCTGGCGTTCCAACTCACCCTGTGGAAAGAGACGAGAGAGGTAAGAAGCAACAAGCCGTCAAACGTTTCGAACGCCTGGCAACGCAGAAAGAATCGCTCGTTACTATTTATCATATTTTTCTGCGTCTGCCAAAACATACACAAGCTGGCGAGGCAAAAATCGATTCGTCGTAACAGGGAGAAAAATGTAGCAAGAGTAATAACGCTAAAACAATCTTTCAGGCAGTCAGCAGTTCATCGCGGCTCCGTTGGCTTTGCTTTAGTCGACTGCAGTACAATGTGATTTTTGTCAGGGAAACTCGACAAGTTAACGGGCCAAGACAACCAAATAGTTTGAGGGAGCTCGTGAAAACCACAAAGGCAATATAGCAAGCGTGTTTCGACACATGCATTACAGTGAGTGGGCACTTTGGGTTGATGGGAGGGAGCCTTCTTCCGGCCTGTACATTCCTATGGTTGTGATGATATACCCTATATATCCAACGACCATACCACCGCGTTGGTAATGATGGCTTCCTCTTAAATGTCAAAATCGGGGTTGATAGGTGGTTGGAACATTCTATACAGTCCCTGAAACCTCCGGTTCCTCCTCACATGACACAATCTCCTCCAGGGCAGCGGCAGGACAGAAATAGCCTCCACAACAGATCAGATCCTCCCTTGATCTGACTCCAGGATACTCCAGGGAGGTTTGCGTGAGCTCTGACTTGATGCCTGGATGGCTAATGCTGTAAGCCAGTGAGAAATGCTCCATGGGACTACCTATGGCCCTACTTGGATGTGTTTTTAAGGGATTGGCAGACAGAGAGAGAGAAGACATTGTAATTCTTTCGCCTGTAGCAGAGAGAGAGCAAGGCTCTGGATAACACACAACCAGGTGCATTCATCCCTGCATAACTTTAGAGTAAACAGGTATTCCCTTATGTCTTTCTCTGACTGACTCGCTGTCTTTCTCGTCTGCTTTACCTCCTCTCCACTTCTTTTCACCCCAAACCTCTCTCCTCCACCTTATCTTCCCCTCTCCCTCGATCCCTGGTTCTACATTCCTCTGGCCTGCGCTCAGAGGCAGGCGTAATGCAACGCAGAAGGGAAGCGGCATTAAAGGAGGTCAGCGAGGATGGTGCGCTCTGAGGCCCTCGGTGAGTTACAGCTACTCACCGTGAGCTACTGAAACGCAGCATATTAAACCGGCATCCACCCAGATTGTGAGCAGTTCTATAGTTATTAGATTTACTGAGAACACAGAGACATCAGGTACCGGTTTGAGGAGGGAGACAGAATTAATAGCTACTGGATAAATCAAGCAGAGGAGCGCGCGCCAGAAAATATCAAGTTTTGTAGAGACAGACGACGGAGTTGGGGTGAATTCAGGAGCGTGTCAGCGGAGGCTCCATTCGTGTTTCTTCTGGGACGAAAACAGTTCTGGATTTAAAACTGAAAATCCAGGTGAAGCTACAACACCCAAACAGAAACATCCCCTGCGCCTGGTTATCGACTGGGCCACACAGTTAGAATAACATTATCACAGCCAAGGCAAAAAGAACAGAGGCCAATGAATTATTAACTGAGACGCTCCTCAGACTACACGCATGCATCTACGAGTACATCACCAACGGAAAGCATGCACGAGTACAGCAGCTACGATCGGGTTTCGTCACCTTTAAACCTCACAGATTTACGTCACTAAAATGTAAACGATGAAGTTTAGCATGACATGTTAGAGGAGAGATGTTTAGTGCGGCTGCGGTCTGATTTTCACACCGATTTCTCAGCTGATGTAAAAGAGGACCGACACAGAGCGTCGTTTTTAGCGTTCCTAATAAAACATCTCGATTTCAAACTGTTCTAATAAATCCGAAGCAACTGATAAAACAAAGTGTTTTGGTATCACGAGCCTGCTGCTTTAACGGCAGATTCAAATAATCATGTGAGGAGACCGAGCCAGCACAAACAAATACCTCATGAAGAGAGAAGCTTAGATTAATCTGTCAACATCATTACGGCAGCGGCAGAGATTCAGAGACAGAGAGAGAGAGAGGCATGCACGTACACACAGACGTTAAAAGAAAACGGACCACACACTTGAGATACACTTGCCTGGAGCTTGAATGCTTTGGGAGATTCGGGCTGTTTGTTATGGATAAACAAATGGAAGTGTTAAAAACCTGAAGCGCTCATGTCAGACACAAGCCACAGGAAACAGCAGTACACACACACACACACACACACGCTCAGCGTCGCCCAGCGTCGGGGGACACTCTCTGGATGACATGAAGCAGGAGCAGTGACCAGTCAGGCTACGTTAAAAATCTATGAGGTTAGCTGTGGATTAAGACACAACTTCAGTTTGGTATCTATAACAGTAACGTCACAGTTCATTCATTCAATAGTTTGACATTTTGGGAAACATGTTTATTCACTTCCTGCTGCGACGCCGCTCTCATGCCTGCAGGGTAAATATAAAGGGGGCAGTTAGCTTAGCTTACCCTTAACCCTACATCTCTTCCCACCTCTGAACCTCAGATATCTTCGATCTTTCGTTGGCCAACTCGGGGAGAGTCGATGTAATAAACCACTGCACCTAAACCGCGTTTGTTTTTAAAGTGAGGAAGAGCCATTAAAGGGTTGAAACGTTGTTCTTGTTTTGTATTTTGAAGGAAATTTAATTTGCAGACAATTTGGTTTTCGTTCTTTAAATAACAAAGGCTGCTTTATCGTACGGTACTTTGAGGATCAAGATTGGCCCGCGGTGCGCTACGGACAACGACGCCAACGCTCCCGCAACCGCAACTGGGACCGGAGCGGCTCGACCGACTCGACCGAAGGAAGGACAGTGCACCTCCTCTCCTCTTCAGAGATCGGTTCCCTTTCCACTAACCTCAACCTTTAGGAACATGCTGCAAAAAAACAAAGTGTCAAAATGACAGTTTGTTTGTTCTTTTATCTGACAGACTATTTCTTGGCTCTGTGCAGTTGCCAGGCAACCGGCGGAGACTCCAGGAAGTCACTGGTCCAAAATAGCTGGTTTTAGGCACAGAATAAACAGAGAGAGATATAAAGTGTTAATTACCGAGCAGACTCTGCTACTGCCGAGCAGAGCCAGGCTGCCTGTTTGCAGTCTTTGTGCTAAAGTAAGCTAAAGAGCTGCTGACTGCGGCCTTATATTATTATTTAATGCTGTCTCGTGTGAACGATCGACTAGAATGAGAATAAGCGTGTTTCCCAGAATGAACTCTTTCAACACGGCCGTCCAGTTTTTACTTTAACAGGTGAAAAGACGGCCTACAGTAAAAACTGGAGGCCCGAGCTTAGCCACAGGTAGAGAAGGTAAAATGTAGGTAGTGCGGCTCTCACAGGAATGTTGTGGTCTTTGCGTCCTTTGTGTGAGGAGGCAACGTGGGCCAGGTACTGGATGACCTTCTTCGTGTTCTCGGTCTTGCCGGCGCCTGATTCGCCTCTGAAAACAAACGAGACAGACGGCATGGAGATACACACGGGGCAGACAGAGGGAGTGAGTGAAGAACGAGCGAGGAAAAAAACACACTTTTCTCATCGCATCCGACAAATATTTACGACACTCTCAACATGCAATCATGAATTATAGGCCTTTAGTTGTGACCCACGCGGCCACATTACAGGAAATAATCTGTGTAAGTCGTCCGCAATTTAGCAAGGTACAGACAAAACATTGTAAAACCAAAATAAGGCATCATTACGGCGGTCAAGAGAGACTGGATGGAAGGAAAGAAAGAATAAATAAAGAGAGAAGCAGCGACCATCAGGCTATCTGCATCGATTCGTCGGTTTCGCTGGAGAGCTGTGGTCGGGTGGGCCCGTCTCCAGAGTTTCCAGGCTTTTTGGGCCGTCTCTAATGATAGCTGTGTTCAGGCAGGGCCATCCACAGCTCCCACAGTCAGGACGCAGAGGCCAGAAAAGCCGGGCCAGCACCGAAACCAGGCCAGCAACACTGCATTGAGCCACATACCAGTGGCTTTAGTCTAGCTGGCTATTAGCTCCGCTGCACACGGAGCGCTGCGGGACTAGAATTCGATGGGCGAGTCCTCGAACAGGGGATGCGACAATAGCAATATAGGTCAGGATAGTTGCACATCCCAGCTTGGCTTGATGTCTTCATAGTTTCACAGGAGTGGAAATAATAACTCACTGACTTCCCCTACATTTGATCATTTCTTCTTGAGGCAGGGCGCCACGGTTTGGGAAGTGTGAGATTCTACAAGCTCTCTGTGTGACGGGCCGCTCGTTGTTTTGCTGAGATACGGCATGTGGACGTAGGTTTGTGTAGATAGCGAGAGCTGGGGAGTTCATCGGTACATACCAAGAAGTTGACATAAGACGCCGGGTTTGCTAAACCACGTAACTGCACAAGACCTTCGATAATTCTGTGCTATGCTAAATAGGCTTGTGGCATTTTAACTGGATTAAAAGTTTGTCGTCGCAAAGCTCAGGCAGCACATAGATTTATTCTCAGGGAGGTGGTGAGCTGACCTACACACCCCCGGACACATAACCTGTGATTTCTTTTCAAATTGGTGCTTCTTGGAGATTCGTTTACCTTGACGGAGGAGGAAGAGGAGCGGTGTCTGATCCCTTCAATGAAATGGAGGGTTTGGCAAAAGTACAACGAGGAAAGATGTCCGGAGGGAAGTTTAGCATTAGAGCAGCACAAGAAGAAGAAGACTTGGATTGGTCCGAGAGATTCAACAGAGAGGGTCAATTTCTCCCATTTCTTCTTTACTTCTTTCTTCCATTTTCATGAATTTAAAATACTTTTGAAGATGCTTTCACTCTGAAATCATTACAGACGTATTCACAGCTCCCCTGGGTGACCAGCCTGCTCACTACTACTGCTAAAACGTCTCCGCTGTCACCAACAGGGGGTGTCGTTTCCAGGCTTTCCAGACTAATTATGCAACAGCTCTCGTCCGTGTGTTGGCAGCCTCGAGTCGAGCCACGCTCAAAAGGAGTGTGTGGCACTTAATTACTCTCTGCCAAAGAAGATGAAGGCAGGCCACCAAACCGCACTCATAACTCGCTCGTCTTAGTGTTGGGCAGAGCTGCTGCAAAACCCAGCGTCCACGAGAAAGCTATTTGAAACCAGTCTTTAAATAAAACAGCAGGGTGACGGGAGCTGGTCCAACTGAGAGGAGAAAAGGTTACTTCACAAAGCAGGTACATCAGAAGTGATGACCCGCGTGTACACGCACATATACAAACATTTCAAGGACACGAAGTGAAACCCTGCCTCTGTATGAGATCACCATCAGCTATATTATCGGTCTGCTTGAGACAGTTTCATTTTCCAGCCCGCCAAAGCTGCTTTATCACCAGAACCAACAGAACTGACCTCAGGAGAAGAGAGAGAAGAGAGGAGGACAATTAACGGGCGGTACTTACGTGCAAAGGATTGATTGGTCCTCGCGATCTGTTCAGAGAAAACAGAAAAACACAGTCAGCATCTTTCCGTCCTCTCCCCGGCTTCATTAAAAGTAATTACTAAGAGGCTTTAGTGGTCAGGTAGTTGGACTGTTGGTGAACACACAGACATGCAGCGCATTTGATGCAGCATCAGGTCATTTCTCCTGAGAATGATGGGAAATTTTACAGCCTCCTTCGTCCTGCAAAGCTGCGCTGTGTGTGACGGCAATAAACGGACACCCAGACTAGTAACCGTACCTCTAACAAGGAATTCAGACCCAACTCGAGATGACAGACAGCTATGCTGTAAGTGTGTGACCTCTCACCTTTTGACTACAAAGAACTCAAAGAACCAGAACCAAGAGGGATCTGACCCGCTTAACACAAACTGTGACCATCAGAGCGAGCCCTGATTTCATCATTTCAACATGTATATCACATATTTCTGTTCATATTTAGAGTCTGTGAATGTGGCAGATTTTAGTTGTAACAAACCCTAAAATGTTGGTTTGATGGTTGTATATGTTTAGTGTGTCGTCTCATGATGATTTTAACTTGTGCTCTCTCTTATTATCCTCCACTACAGCTACAGACTTCTTTTTTTTTCCATAGATCAGCCTCAATAAAGCTCCTAACATCCACCGGTTTACATCAAAGGAGCCATCTGATAAAAACCACATGTAGTGTAGTAACTGTTTCACTGTGGCAGGCATGACTTCAACTCACGGGACCCGTCTGCTTGTGTGCTGCGTGAAAAATGAAGCCCGACATCACGCCGCTGTTTAGCAGGTAGGTGACATGGTTGAAATGACGTCGTCTCATCGGTCAACAACAGCACGAGCCGACATCTGAGGCGAGAGGACAGCATGTCGATCGTCGCATCAACACATAGCCTGTATGTGCAAACAGGCTCGGATTCTGGCCTCCGCTTCCACACACAAAATAAACGACGCCAGGTCCGATTATGATCTTAAAGTAATGGACTCTTGTGCCAGTCACAAAGCGAGTCCCCCCCCCCGCTGCCCTTCAATCTTTTGCTGGGATTCTTGCGGCAGGAAGTACGGAGATTTTTCATTTCCTGAAAAAGACAAATTTGGGAACACCTCCACATTCCTAAGCTCGGTAAAAGTGAAAGAAATGGGGCCACCCTGCATGCACTCAAGCCTCACACAACAACTAGCCGCACTGCTGAAGTACTGGAAGCACATTATATTCTGTTAGATATTATCCTTGGCAGCTGAGGTCATGCTTTTGTACGATGAAAAACTTTCCCGATGTAATTCTTTCAGCTCTTTTGTCCACCGTGATTAAGCTAGATCCTAAAATGGATAATATTATCCATCCACCGTGGGGATGATTGCCTCCTATAACCCATTAACTCACGGCTTGTTGATGTGGGTCGGTTTTCACAGACGGCTCTTTTAAGGTGTTATCTTTCACCGAAGAAGTGACCTTTTGTTCTCGCACTAAAGCGTGAACTTCCCTCGGGTGACAAAAGGCTGGTGAAATGAGCGCGAGTGCGTGTTTGCACCTGGACCTTACGTCATTAGGAGTGATTTTCCAGTAAAACTCTCATCAAAAAAGAAAAATAAATGATGAATGCTAATGTATGCATACTTGTGTTGGACGAGCGTTGCTGTAACAGTGGGTGGGGGTGGAATGATGAATGAGCCGCTCGCTTTAACCGGATACATCGCCCTTGTTGACGAGTTAGCCGTCGGAACGCGGGTCAAAGTTTGATTACTCTTCCTGTGTGTGTTTCACAGCCACATCTACATACACCTGATG
This sequence comes from Nibea albiflora, assembly GCA_014281875.1. Taxonomy (NCBI): domain Eukaryota; kingdom Metazoa; phylum Chordata; class Actinopteri; family Sciaenidae; genus Nibea; species Nibea albiflora. The sequence continues at coordinate 18,888,425 of CM024808.1, read as the reverse complement.
CTAACAGACGCCCCCCCCATCATGTAATGTCTTTGCACCTCCAGCATCGCTGGACCGAAGCACGCAACACTGCGTAAGCCACCAAACACACGCTCCCAGCTTTTTATGATTAAAGGGAAGTTTGCGCGTGTGACCTCATGCCTCTGAAATTAGCGCCTGATTACAATCTGAGACAAACGTGAGCAAAAAAAAAAAAATCGGTTGTGGTGATTTTGTAGCTCTGTTTAAAAGCTTCACCCTCGCTCAACCTCCTTCCAAATGCCCATCCAGTTAGCTCAAGTGTGGCGCCTTAATAAGCAACATGTGACGGATACGTTTTTCCTTTATAGTGCACGGGAACTTTTGTTTTGTCTCTTTTGGCACCAGCAGCCGTCATTTGTTTGGAATTGCAGCAGCGTGAGCGGTAATAGATACCATGGCTCCACGGGAACAGAGCACGGCAACAAGACCAGAGAAAATTCAGAAAAATGTGTCAGTCTTCATATTTTTAAAGAGACTCTGGTGTCTGTCTGTTGGATGTCAAAGCGAGCTTGAAAGCACACACACCTCTGAGCTATACACACTTCATTCTCTGCCCATCAGACATCTATTTATCCTCTGATGCCCTCTGTATACTTTTCATTTGACCTCATATTCCTCTGTGGACGCCCATCACTTCCACGCATAAACCCCACACTAGACAATCATTCCTTTAATCTAGCATCCACTTTGTGATCCTGTACAATCAGACGACGTGAAGTAGACGCTGCCTTCACTCGCCAGAATCGATGGGAGGTTTGCAAAAACTGCTGTTGAACTGTGTTTGTTTGTAGCTCCTTAATTTATCCAATTATGGTGTAGAAGGAAATTTGTAGATCGTGAGCAGTAAAAAGAAAGAGTTGTATATAAATTCACCCTCAGTACAGTTGTCATGAACGGGGAAATTAGCTACAGAGACCAAAACAGTTTTTTGTACCAGGCTGTAAACATGTTTATTTCTGCTTTAACATGGGGACTTATGGAGACTGACTCACTTCTGCAGCCAGCCTCAAGTGGCCGTTTGAGGAACTGCAGTTTCTGGCACTTTGGCTTGATTCTGGAAGCTTTGAAGGGTTTAAAACCAGCACACAGGTGTCACCACCAATGATCTTTTATGTATTGTCTACCTGCAAACGAGCAGTCCTGTTTTAAAAAAATCTCCGTCTTGCTGTGTTCGTTAACTTTTAGTAACGGATGCTTTGTGAAATGAACTCGGCCCCTTCTGTTTGAATGAATGAGTGCATCCATCCATCTGGTCTGCGCTCTCACCTTGGCCCTCTTGGCAGCTGCCGCTTCCTAGATCGCCACGGCAACTAACTGCTGGGTCATATTTACCCAGGATGCCATGCTGGCTTGGCGTAGGTGAGCCAATCAAACTGCATGTGCTCTTCCCTTCCAGTAGCTCATTACTGCCTCACTAAATCTTTATCCCCTTTGTGTTTCCCCTTTTCTCTCTGTTGCTCTCATTTCCCCCTTTCCCCCCGAGTGAATAGTGCAAAGCCAGATTACTCAGACCGCTAAAAAGTACTGAAGACAAAATCACTTTTCCACAGCAACAGATGTTTTTAATTTGAACACCTCATCAGAACTCTTAGCCGCGCTGCTATTTCCACCACAACAGCTCACGGCCAATCATTTAGGTAATGTTAACGGGAGATGGAAATAAGTTGGCTCATTCACTCGTCAAATTTTAGGACAGACTCTCTGTTTGGATTCAACTTAAATCTAAACGACAGCGCAGGAAACGCGGCTTTTAGCTCGATCAGCATTGCCGCAGTGTCATGTCACGGTTCACTGAAGGGTGACACGCTTCACTTCGACTTCATGTTCGAGATAGATGTAGCAGCAGCTCTTCAGTGACACTCATTTCCTGAGATTGTTGTAAATTTCACTTTTATAACTGCAGTCAATTTAAACAGCTGCACGCAGCCCGTCTCGTGGGTGCACTAAACCGACGCACGGATCTCGCACTTCGCGGCAGGAGACGGGCCTGTCTTGCACAGCAGGGTTCCCTTCGCTGCTAATAATTTATCCCCCACGAGGATTAAACAAACCCTCATTCTTCACATTCCAGAGCGTTCTCCCCCTCTTGCTCCCTCCGTCTCCAACAAAAGCCCCAATCGTTATCACGACCCCTTTCTATCGTCCTCATTTCACCTTGTCCAGCCTCAGCGCCCCGTCTCCTCGGTGTAACTCGGGTTTATTGTTCTGTCCTATCTACTGTAAACTATTCACTCCTGCCTTACACGGAGGTCTCCTTTCTTAGTAAATATATAGCGATTTTGATTAGCGGGAGGCCAAGAGATTAAGACAACACGCATGTATTCTCAACGGGAAAACACGTTGAAGAATGTAAAACACACAGAGGTATGCTGTAGAAAATGGTCAGCAGTAATGGCTAGCTGGAAGTCATTTGCAGTTAATGGACAAAAACGTGCAGAAATAACGGCGGCGTCACTCAAGCTGTGGATCAAATACGTAACGTTGGATCAGTTATTTCTTTTTAACCTCGTTCTTTAATGATCCCGAGTCCGAGCGTGGATGAAAAATTTCTCATTTAGGCTCCAAACTGAAAATGTTTGAGGTCTCCCGACCACAACCACCAAAAAAAACAAAAACATTCTTCACATCGCCCCGCTCAAACCAAAACCTTAATGTACGAAAACATTCTTAGAACAAGGAACCTAATTACATCCATTTATTGTCAATGGTCCTCAGCAGTATGGCTCCAGTTCAATGCAGTCCGACCTGAAGTCTAACCACTTCCTAATTGTTGCAAACTGTTGTTTTAATGTTAACTCTGTGCATGTATTCTCACTCATTCTGCGCTAAGGATAACTAAAACCAGAAGCTATTCACGTGAACTTAAACTTAAAGATCATTTTATCCTCACCCACACACTTCGAGGTAGCAAAACTTTCTGATTAGGAACACGCAGCTATAAAAAAAAAAAAAACAGTGTTACCAAAATGGAAGTTGGCTTGAAAGCACAATTTTTAACCTTTCGGGGTCTTTGCAACTGGATGTAACACGTTTTTTCCACACTGCAGCTCAAGATCTCCCAATTTGCTTCATAAAAGAGGTCGTAAAACACACAACTGCACACAGTGAAAATACTAGCGCCATGGTAACCACTTCACACACACGAGAAATCCTGAGTGATAGCCAGTGAGCTGCTCTCTCATAAACTGCTGTTTAGTCTATATGTGGAGAGAGCGTGTACCCGCGCAAACACACACACACTCGTGCACACACGGCTCCTTGTACTAGTGCAAAGGTAATCTAAAAATGGCGGCTTTCTTACTCATAAAGGTCTAAAGTGAAGGCAGGACACAGTCCAGAGCTACTTAAACCCAGAGGAACAAAGCTTTAAGTGTGTGTGTGTGTGCTCATTCACATTCCCAGACAGTGGAAGTAGCAAACAGTCAGCGTGATCTGGGAAGTGTTCTGGTCTGTGGGTACCTGCAGTGTTTAACTGTCACTTCGAAGCTTCCGGGCAATTATGATAAGACGCAAGTTAAACACAGCTAAGTAGAGGGATGAGGAAGAGTAATACGCCACGTCCTCCGACACACTTGGCAGCTATAAATCCTCCGATAGCGATTAAGGTAATGCTAACAGTCGCTTCACATCATCCACTGTGTGTGACGGAGTAAAGGCAGGCCCACTTAAAGGTCCGGTGTGTAGGATTCAGTGCCACCTGGCAGTGAAGTTGCAGATTCCTCGCCTCACACTCTCACTGTTTGGTTTGTCTGCTCAGGGCTACCGTAGATTCAAGATGGCGGACCCCGCGGAAGAGGACCCGCTCTCTCTGGAGACATTTGCATAAATTAAAGATGCATTTAATTTATATTTACAGTACTTTGGGGTCTATAAATGACGAATTTATAAACTTGGAAGAAGCACAAAGCAGTTAAAACGCATGTCAACGTCATGGTGTGTTACCTTGAGAGTATAGTGAACTCTCGTTTATCGCGGGAGTTACGTTCCAAAACGTAAATCCACAAAGTAGTGAGCTTTATTTTTTTGCTATTATTTAGTGCTTATACAATGCAATACTGTACTACAGAATGAAACAAAAAAGGCCCAAGATTTGTTTCATAAATACAAACAGTACAGTATAAACGTTCTTTATGTAACGAACCGAAGATTCATTTATTCCGTAACAGCTGCATAACTTTTGCCTTCCTTCAGCATGTCCAGAAGTTTAACTTTTTCTGCAATCCTCTGCCTTTTTGGTGCGTCGCGTGGCTCCTTTGTCGGTGCAGAGCGTTTCTTCGACATTGTGGGTTTCGTCACGGAGAAATATTACAAATGTGAATTTGGCAGAAACGAAACGGAAACTGTCTAAGTGAAAAAACAATCAATTTAAAGCTCCTGAGCCAATCAGGATTCAGAGCACAATGCGCTGTAAAAAAAAACTGTAAAAAAACAAGTGATAAAGGGATAGTCAAGCAATTTTTGAGTATTGTGTTACCACCAGGGCGGGCAACTCACAATAGATCTTTCATAACTTCTCCTGCTCACTAAAATCTTTCATCTCCAGTTTGTAACACAAGCAGTGAGTTAAACGTTTAAAGTTTCAATGCCAAGCCAGTCAAAACTCTAAAGATGTGTTCAGACAGAGAGCGAAGCACATTCGTGTAAATTGGACTGCTAAACTGTTTGTGTTGAACCGTATTGATTTGCCCCAAAACGGCCAATCAGCACTATTAGTACAGACGTGAGCTGGAAGCTAGCTAGAAACAGACGAGCTGATTGTGTTTGTGTGGGACTGTGCCGCTGTGTGTGTGTGTGTGTGTGTGTGTGTGTGTGTGGGTAAGATCAACCAGGAACTCAAAGTTCGTTCTGTCAGTCATTTCCGACCTCTCACTCTCCTTTTTCCTCTCATCAGTGCTCGTATACAAAGCAGATGTGTAAAAACGTTTGACTCGCACGGATGTGTCTTTGCCACTGTTTGCACCACCCGGAGGAAATTCACGTCTAATGGCGTCTTTCCATTTAGTTTGTACGGAATCGCACCACATCTTAAGTTCACGCTGCATTCTGTGTGAACACTGGACTTTAACGCTACGTTACGTTCCACAGATTATATAAACAGTACTCCTGGTTAAGGGAACTTCCTTGGTCTTGGAAGACCCTCCAACCGAACCAACAGAGACATCCTCCTCCATGTGTGTTATCGTGGCACGCCTTGGCCTGGGTTTGCATCCATAGACATGCACTTAACAGGTTAGTTGGTGACTCTAAATTGGCCTAAGATGAACTGCTGTTGGATGAAGGCAGCACTCTAGCAGTCTGTTGCTGGATTAGATGTGTATGTCATTTTATATGTTGATTATTCACAGATTAATCAGATTATTAAGCCGTCTTTGATGACAGTAGCTACGACGACAATAGTTCGAGACACGTTTAAACTGCTCTGTGGGCTCCATTGTTTGCTTTTTCCCGCTCCGGTGAGGGACAAAGACTGATGGGTAATCTTGCTTGCCAACTTCCAGTAAAGTGATGCACTGTTTTTTGCAGGGAGCCACCAGTGACAAATCACAGTGCGGACTTCAGGATTTGTCCAGGGCAGAGTGAGTGACGGTCTTAACGGTGAAGCTAAAAGGTACAGATGCTGAGATATATAGAGATTTGTATAACATCAGCAGAGGAGAACAACAGTATGGATATTTTTTGGCTCATGGAGTTGAGTTACTACACTGTACGTCTGTACATGTGGCCATTTGCAACCGCTGAATGACTAAACGGCTCAACTGCGTTACTCACTGTAATGCCGTTGAACCAGCTGCCAGTTAGGCATTCACAGGCATTCGTGAGCCTACGAACAGAAGGGCAGACATCCACACTGAGCTGACTGGCCATTTGCGTGCACCAATCTGTGTGTGTGTATGTGTGTGTGTGTGCTGGAATTTGGATGCCCCTGGTTTCCCTCCCTGCCGGCACTGGGGCCTCTTTGGGTGTGGAGCAGGCGTTGTTTTCAGCGGTGCGACAGAAGTGACGTTAAAGGGAAATGAGTGGCAGGTGTGACGAGGGTCAAAATGTGGAGGTTATGTCCGCTTACGTGTCAACCGCAAAGAATACAGCCACCATCAGTTATAGCGTCACCGTCAAATGTAACACCGTCGACGGATGCATCATTTTCACACTATCAGCAAATTAACAAATGGGTGGTGACTTTCCTAAACCCCACCGACAGTGACAGGATGTTCCCCTGTGCATCTGGTGCAAGTCAATACCGTCCAAGCTTGGCAGACGAGGACGGAAGGGCGCGGTGGAGAAGATACCAGATAGGAGAATGAGCGAGGGGAAATAGCGATAGCAGGGGGAAAGAAGAAGGTGGAGTCCGAAGAAGAAGCTATAAATAACACCAGCGTCGCCCGCTGACACACTTCGAGATGAAATCCTAAGTGTGTTTCAGGACTTCTGATTCAGGTTCAGGGTTCGGGATGACAGTTGGCAGCTGAGATCACGGACAGAAATAGATCGTCATCGGCTGGGTTAGCGAATGTGTGAGGGACCACCTGAGTGAGTGTGTGAGGGAAACACACACACACACTAAGGCAGAGAGGAAGTTATTCTCATTAATTACACCTAGAGCTTCCTCCTCCTCCTCCTCCTCCTCCTCTTGAAGCCGTAAAGCTGTCAACACTCCTCTGCTTTGGTGTCCATCTGCATGTTGATAACAACGATACAGCAGGAGTGCAACTAACATTAATATTCTTTATACATTACGAGGGAATTTATCAGTGATTTATCGTCATTAGAGCTCGGACATCCAAAGAGAGCATCAAAAGGACGCCCTCTCCTTCCTTTCGAGGTCTTCTGGGCATGTCCAATTGGTAGGAGACCACGGGGAAGTACCAGAACCTACTGGAGGGACTACATAGCCCATATGGGCCTGGGAATGCATGTTCTCCCCGTGTCTGCTTGGGTTCTCTGGCCTCCTCCTCAGTTAATACTATATGGGTGACTCTAAATTGCTCGTAGGTGTGAATGTCAGCGTGAATAGTTGTCTGTCAGCCCTGTGATGAACTGGCCACTTGTCCAGGGCGTAACCTTCCTCTATGGATGTATAGATCAGAGACTGTAGGGTGAAGTACAGCTCATCCCTGACATGGCAGTCGCTACACATTTACAATCACTTAGGATGCATGTTTAGAAGTAAAAATGAATATCCGTGTGAAAGAAAAAAGAAAATTCATACATTAAACATGGATGCAATCGTTTGATTTCATACATCGTACTGGATTACAGCATCCACGCCCGCTTGACTTCATTTGAAGCCAATAAAAATGGACTCTACTCTTGTCTGTGCCATCACTGGCTTTGAACCTTCACCAGAATGGAGCCAACACATACAGACTGACACGCGCACACAGAAACAACAAACGCTCATTTGATTTGCAGAGAGGGTTCAGTTGGTTAGCGGCGTCTTTCTCGGTCTGTACTGAGAGGTTGTTGGCTTCTCACAACCGGGGCCGCTTAGTTTGAGACAAGAGTACTCAGAGATAGAGGAGAAATATCACAAACTCATGTATCTGTCTGTAAATATTCAGGTTTTGCAGGGGTTGCAGTATGTGAGGGGCTATTTTTTGGCTGGTAGCAGGAACTTGGTTGCATGTTCTCTGCCAGAAAGTGAGTTTTAAAAATGTTAAACTGTTCCTTTAATCATACAAAGACAAAAAGATCGGAGACGGGAGTTGAAGGCCGTACATTTCCACACACGCCAAAACTCGCGACGCATGATTTCATCTGCTTCGTCGATGATGGCTGACTTTTGTGAGAGCGAACGGTATATTTAAGGACAGCGTCAAACACTTGTGGACGCTGAGTCTCCCGCGTCTTAAATTCAGCTTCTCGGCCGCATGTCCCGTGGGCTCGCGTTTGGCTCGTACGGCTCGTGTTATACTGTCTGAGCTGCGCTCCACAGAGAGCGTTCAGACAGGATTTTGGAATCTTTCCCTTTTCAAGTCCCACAAAGCACATTTTTCAAATGCTTCTGACGCAGGGGTGAAATGAGAAAAGTCTGCGAGGGGGGAAAAAAGAAAAAAAGGGGGGTATCGAGATAGATAGAACAATTGAGAGAGAGAGAGAGAGAGGCGTAGAGGACCAAGTCCCACGTGTTTCTCATGGAAAGAGGTGCTGGTCTGGGCTGGTAAACATTCTTGGGATAATTAGGAGAGTCTTTGAAATCGAATATATGTCTATTCCCTCTGCATTCACTGCAGCTCGTGTCTGTTACCCTGAAGATATGTGCCAGCTATATGGCAGCATAGTTGAGAGACAACATATGAGTGTCAACGGTGGAATGGATATCTGTGGCTCAAATTCCCGCTTTGGTTGTCGGCGAGTGGGACCGTAACATCTGGTGAGGGTGGGAGGGTTTCGAAAATGTTGCACTATCTGCAGCTTGTGCAGGAGGAGAGAGAGAGAGAGAGAGACGTGGTGAGAGTGGGGCGTAATGTACGTTTCGGTTCACTGAGCACAGTGGTCACGCCAGACAAAGTACCGGCAGCTTCACGTCCCACACGTGTTCTCATTTCCCACAGCGGTGACGGGACGCGGGGTCTATTCTCTCCCTCTGATACACTCCGTCACTGGTCGGCCCATTGTTCCTCAGCCTTGTTTAACAAACTTTAATCACATTCCAGTCGTAAACTCATTAGCAGTAACTGCTCCAAATGAGTCCTGTTGTCTCTTCGAAGAAAAGAGAAGAACAGTCGGACTGTAATTCGTTTATGTTTCTGTTTTCTTGCCGTTCAGTGACACTCTGTTCTCGCGGGTCAAACTTCATCTCAGTTCCTCACACAGTTCGTAAAGTTTTCCAGCCGAGGATCCAAAGGATGAATTCGGGATTTCGTCAAAAAAATAAATCATCTCCTTGTCCTAGATGTGAGCCGAGGCAATAACCGCACAAGGTGTTGTATGCTATGATCCAGAGTGAGTGCCTGTGTGCAGCCGAATCTTTTTTTAAAAAATGTATGATCTCTTCATTTTGGCAGAGTTGAGGTGTTTTTCAAAATAAAATGAGAGCACTAAGGAGAAAGTAGCACGACCTTCTCTGCTTTTTTATCACGTCTGTCTGGATCGCCTGCTGCTGCCGTCTCACCTCATCAGCGTCCATCTATCGTCCAGGCCTGTCACTGTCAACGAGGATTACCTGTGACGCGTCCCGTGGAAATATGATACACAATATCACGGCTGCCGCTCAAAGGTCAGCGATAAATTTTAAACACTTCGCCTCTCTGGTCGGGGTTATGCTCTAAGTCTTACTCATGCACAGTTTTGTTTACGCTAACAGAGCCTAAGTGCTGCACAACAGAGTGTAAAATTAGCCTTGTGCTTTTGGGTGTTGCCTACAGGCCAATGAAAGGGGAGAGAAAAACAGTTGCGGCGAGATACGGCGAGAGAGAGAGAGAGTATTTGGCAATGTAATCGATTGCAGATGGCAGCCGTCGGGTGGCTTGTGTTTGGTCCACAGTGGTTCTTTGTGATGGCTAGGCCTGCCATAATCCAACAGGACAAGGCTGTTTTTGCGTGTGTGTTTATGCTGGCACCTCTAATATCACGGCGCTAAGCTCTGCAGCCCCGCAGGAATCCAGACACACACACAGGGGAGGACCAGCGGTGCAGTCACAGAGGGGAAACTGTATCAGAGCGACGCTGTGGGCCGGCGGACGGCTGGATATGAAAGAATATTAAAATAATACAATAAATCAGAAAAGGGATGTTTGTATGGCTAATGTGAGTGAATGTAACGACGCAGCTGTGGTGTGTTTAGATTAGACTTTATTACAGTCTGATCTACGCTTATCTTTCATATTGTAATATAGTTTGGGTGAGTAATTCTCCTACGACACCCCACAAAATGTCTCATCTGCGCCGCTCCATATTCATGACATCAAATTGATATGTGTTTTTATTTATAAGGTACAATCAAGTTAATATTGCAGAGCGTTTCATGTAAATTCACAGGTCCGCGCGTTGATCTTCAGCTCTTCATCTTCCAAGGTCAATTTTCTATAAAATTTAGGGGCACCAAATTAAAGAATAACTTTTTCCACCTGGCAAAAACTCCTCTCATCTGCAAAAGATTGAAGAAATAAAAACATACTGTATATATATTATTAGTTTCTCAATACTTTATGTGGTCATAATTCTCTGTATGTTCATTGTGTGCTCTCTATAACTGTAAATTTTAGGTGGAGGCTTTAAATAAGATGATTTACACTCTGCGGCGAGTGCCAGACTTTTGCGAGCGTCTTCAGTTTACAGATTAATAAATACACGCGTGTCATCGGTTGCTCATTAAACAAAGAATGCCGGAGTAAAGTCGGTCAGCCGGTGGGTTGCAAGGTTGCCGGTGTCAGTGAGAGGGCAGTCGCGGCATCAGTCAGGTAACCCTATCTGACGCGGTGAGGCTTCTGGTATCACCGCTATGCGTCTCTCATGATGACACTATCCAAGAACGAAGGCAACACACCACAGAGCTCTTAAATCATCACGTCTCGGTTGTATGACGGCGTCTGACAGTCACACGGACCGCTGTGGCAGCAGGACGTGGCAGCTATGAGTGTTATTACTACTTAGTGTCATGCTTCATGTTTATAGATGTAGTCATACTTATATTCTACGATTACAGGCAAGCCTCTGTCATCCATTAACCTGTAATATCTATTAAAAAATGTGTCACCTGAGTTCAAAACTTCAGCTTTCTTTCCATAAAACAGTCACGTAGCGTACATACGTAAGACAACTGACACACAACAGCTCTCCCAATAATCGGCCCGTCCAGGTTACGCAGGAAAAGAACAGAAGTGTAAATCAGAAATGGTGTGTGATGATTTTATCCTGTATGAACTCCACAGCTGTCTGCCATTACCAACGCATCGACCCATGGGTATTTGTGTGTTTGCACTCCTACGCTCGCGCAAACACGCTGTTTAAAGTCATCTGTCGAACATGCAGCGAGCGCAGACAGTTCTTTTGATGAAAAAAAAGTCCCTAACACACACACACACACCCACACATACACACTCACAGACACACACACAGTCCTGACCCTCCACACCTGTCTTGTCACTCAGGCCCTTGGGTGTGCCCTCCTCTGCAGCTCTCACTTCCCCAACAAGAGGCCTCATTTCCCAGGGAAGAGCACTGTGGCTCCAGGCCTCCCCGTCTGCACCCACACACACACACACACACACAGCACCCTGGTCCCAGCCCCCCTTCAGCCTGCACAAAGCCCCCATTGTGAGGCACAATGACGGCCGCCCCCTCTGCCTTTCCCCTGTACCCTCTGCTCTGTTTCCCCCATAACTCTGTCCCCTCTGCCCCCTCGTGTTTTTGCCTGACTCCCTCGTCCTCTGCTTCTCATTCTCTCTTGCCTTCTTTCCCTTCTGCTCTTAAATCTCCACCACCAATCCAGCTGATCGTGTCTATATGGCTCTGCCCTCTTTCATCCTAGCTCAACCCTCTCCCCCCCCTTCACTATCTCCGTTCAATATTAAGGCCTTCTCTCCCCCCCCGCTGTCTCTCCGAGCATGGCCCTCCCTCTCGCCTCTCGGTTCCAAGACATTTTCCACTTCTCTGACTGTTGTTTCACCTCCTATATCCCCCCCGTCTGTGCTCTGCTGGATAAGAGACGTCTTCATATCTGCAGTTCATGTGAGGCGGGACTCATGACTGGATGGAACTCGCTCCACGGCGCTGTTTGTGTTATTTCAGGACATGTTTTCCACAAGATTTCTGATCGTTTACAACCATTAAACATTACTTTTACTGCGGGTGCATTTGTCTGCGCAGTGACACATGCTGGCAGGGCTGTCTAATGTTAGCTAACAATGCCTCCTCGCCTGTCTCTCCACAGGTAAAGAGAGGAAAACTCAAATTTGTCCTCAGACTGCGGTCAAATATGCCACTGCGAGCGAACAATAGTACATGTAGTGCAGCTACAGGTCTCATTAAACGACGTCCACACCACATGCAGAATCTTTTAAAGTGCTGTGAGAGCAAATATGCAGCGGGCAATCGATGACATGACACTATGGGCCAGTTAAAGACGTCTGTGTGTTGAGGAGAGGCCAGCCTGCACGATGCGAGGCTTGGTGTCTCTGTGCTGGAGCTTCTGCATGATAGGCGCTATATTCACCTGAACCAGACAGTAATATTATATTTAATCTGCCTGCATCTCGTTAGTTGAGTGGCGTTGTTCTGGACGTGCATCATTCATTTCTTTGGAAGGGCAAACTTGCTGCTAGCTGCTGCTAGTACTTGCTCAAACGAGCAGGAAGAGGCGACTTCTTCAGATGTTTTCAATGTGACTAGAAGCTGTGTGTGGATGTAGGCTCACAGCATCACCTGCAAAACCTCATTTTTCATCCTTCTCACACTTCTGAGAAGCACATGCACGAAATGTCAGATAGTTCTGCTGCCCACGAGAAACAAAAACAGCTGAGCCAGGCAGTGGTTTTGCTTTCTGAACACGTCGTGCCCTGCGGTGCCATCTGTGCTGCTCCGCGTTTCAGGAGGTGATCTGACCCCATCGCATTTGTTTGTGGAGGAAAGTGAAAGAAAGCTGCCATAACTTTGATCGCGTGGGTGGAGCTGCAGGACTGGCGCTGATCTAAAGGAGTCCCACTGCGGTATGCGAGTTTCCAATATCTCTTTGCCAAGCAACAAACCAAATTCTGTTTATTAAATGTTGCCCTGGAAATGCACACACACACACACACACAAGCGTGTATGCAGATTGCATAACATGTGTGATGTTGAAGAGTGTACATGTGGTACATGCAGAGCTATCTGTGGCATTCACCTCAGAAAATAATGAGTGGCTCTGTTCAGGCCCTGTGGGTTTCTTGAGTAAGCTGAGCTGCAGTAACACTGCCTGTATAATGCAGTTGCCACCTGCGTGTAAGTCCGCCTGATCTGTCTTCCTGAGAAACGGCAGCACGAGCCAAAAACAGGACGCCGACTGACGAGATGAGCGAAATGAATAAAAACCGCTAAACACACAAACACGAACGCAAGACACGCGGTCGCCGGGGGAATCTGGAAGGGAACCCAGCCCCGCGGTCCGACTGGTCGGGGGGTGAAATAAGAGAAAACGGGGACACGGCGTTGTCAGTTAAACAGAGGCGTAACCACGGCAACCCTGGCCATACCCCGGTACGTGCAGGGAAGCGGTGAGAAGGTGGGCATTCCGCACACTTGTCCTCCTGTGTTTGCCGATCAAAGGAGGAGAAGGAAGGAACAAAGCAAACTGAGTCACCACAAAGCTTCAAGCAGAGCTGCGGTTTTGTATTTTTTTTTTCATGACAAGTGAAAGGCGACCAAAATGCCTTCAAGGATGTGGGGAATTTTCCTCTTCAGCGTCATCCAAACCAGAACATTCTGGTTGAGAGAAAGAAAGAGGAAAGAGAAAGGAGAAGCCTGAACACACTCAGTCAGTAAAACAGAGAAAGGGGAGAGGAGAAAGAAAGCTTTTCTAAAACAGTAGGAGATCCTAAATAGTTTGCAATAGCTTCGGAGCGTCAACAGGACATTAGCCGTATGAAACACACTCAGTCAATAATACACAAAAGTCCCCCATCGCTGCCAACTCAAATACTGCCACTTACGACGTGACACCTCTATCTGAGCTCCCGGGGGAAGGTTATTTTGGTCGCACGCTGATATACACACACAGGTATCCATGGTGACGCGCCCCCTGCTCCGCAGCTTAGCGGCGGTTAACGGGGGCCGCTCGGACGTCTGTGACAACTCCATGATGACTCAGCTTGTAGAATTTAGCACGGCGTGGTATGGAAAGCTGGGACAGCGGTGACCTCATTCCACGGCGGCCCCCGTCCACCCACCCACCAACCGACACCCACCCACCCTCTCCCGTGAAGGACAGGGTCGGTCCGAAAGAATGAACACCGCAGACAGGGAGAAGGGGGTCAGAGAAAAGAATAGTGGCACAAGAGAGGTGTCCCATATCCAGACAAACATCTCGCATAGTGATAAAAGGTTGGGTGTGTGCATGTTTCTGCTTTTCAGTGAGCTATATTTAGCGTGTAGGACATATGGCAACTGCGACACAAGGGATGCAAACAAGAGCTGAGCAACATTAGCCCCCTTTTCCAGAACTTCAGGGCGCTAATCTTCAAATGAGACTCTAAGGTTCTGAACCAAACACTGAAAATTGATGGTCCGTGTTCTGGCTCAAGGCTCGGCAGTGTGGAGATCCAGCCCACTGAGACCAGAGACCAGAACACAGCCTGAGGGCATGTAATGACAGGGAGCCTCTGGCACATCAGGCAGCCACACAAATCCTGGAGCTTTACAGCTGCAGCTGCAGAGGTCAACTGGACCATCAGTGACGATGTCAAATGGAGGCTGATCGCAGATGAAAACGTGAAACGGCGTTCAGGAGAAACAAAAGGGAGAAAGTAGCGCTGTTGTTTCACGGTTTGATGCCGACGGCAGACAGCGCAGATGCTGTCCAAACACTGATAGACCGTGATAAAGGTTCTGCTTATCGCAGCGGTTCTTCTACATCACAGATTCAAAAACAATTAGTCAGACCCAAAGTGGGCCACAGTCCTGCTTCTTGTGGGTCTTTATCAGCGTGTTCAAATCCTGATAATGCGCACAAGGCGGCGCAGAATAAGTTGGACAAATCTTCCTCCCTAGACTTTGGGCTACCTCGCCTGACATGGGGTTAAAATATGAACACGATAAACGCCCTCGTTGAGCTTCAGGACTTCCAACATGGCTGCGGCGAGAGCCACAGATTTTGAGCTTCAAAAACTCTGTGGATGACGTTGCCCATTCTTTATGCTGTCATTCCTCACCGCCCGTACTATTATGAGCCCAGAGATCTGTAACCACTTGCATTACTCTTATCTGAAACACAGACACAGGCTGGAGTCCATCTCTGCTGGCAGTACATGCCGATAAACCAAACCAAACAGTTGCGATGTCGAATAATATCGTCATTTATTGTCATTTAATTTGATTTTCGTGAGTATTTCAGTGTTATCATTGGGGAAACATGTAAAATAACGACATCTGGCTGCACAAATGTATCGTGCATGGACTTGAACTTGTGTGCTTGGAAAAATGGATCAAAAAAAAAAAGAAACCAGTTCATGGTTTGGAGAAATAACGGCACGCGGCGCCAGGAAGTTACATAAGCACAGCATACCACTTGCCAATAATATTGAAAACAAGCTTAGGATGAACAATGCAACTTAACACTTCAGTCCTAAATCCTTGGCCTGGTGTTTACAGCGTCGACCATGCTGTCGCACAGTCGCTTATTACCATACAATAACCAATTAAACACAGAACACCGGTGGTGCAACTGGACAACCTGCCAGGTTAGGCGTCTACACGAGCGCCGCCCGTGACGGTGCAACTTTAAGACATAATCTGTGATGTCACATCCTCTCTGACCTTCTGACCTTTCACACACTTCACACACTAATCTCTCGGGCTATGCAGCCAAAACCCCATGCTGCCTGCAAGTGAGCTAAACTCCCTGCCAAAAGAGCACACACTTACATACAAGAACAGCGTAACGGCAACTAATGATACAATTCTGAAAATCAAAATATGTCTGTGTCTGCCTGGAGATGACAAACCAGGACGGCTGAAACAACGAGGATCAATAATGAAGACAAAGCAAGTGTGTGTCGTACCTTGAAGCATGCAGCGGTATGCTGACTCAGAGATGGCATAGATGTGCGGAGGCATCTCGTGCCTCTTCTTCCCTCTGTACATCTCGATGATGTTCTCTGAATAGATGGGCAGGTTCTTGTAGGGGTTGATTACCACACAGAACAGGCCGGAGTATGTCTGTAAGTAAACACACAGAGAGAGACAAACAAGAAGTTCATAATAAATAGTGAGGCTGCAGCATAGTAACCACGCCACTGCTTCTCAGACTGTGGCTTGAGTACCACTGGTGGTACGCAAATCTCTGAAATAAGTTTTGAAAATGAGAAAATACTACGCTGAAAGGTCATTTTAAACATATTTTTTAAGCTCGCAAACATCCCTGACTAGTTATGAGCTAAAATCACTAAGCGGAGGTAAAACTAATGATGAAAAACGCGGCTCCAAACAGGAAATATGTGCAGATCAAATCTAAATAAGCCTGCCTCTTTGAGAACAGCCTAGGGTCGACTGTATTTTTAACATCTGTCACGATGTTACCTGGCGAGCTGAATATTTTCTGATGCGGTACACTGTGTAAAAACTGTGAGAAACACTGATCTATGTGTGGCTCGAAACCGACTCTCACTACCAAGAATTTGCTGCGGATATAAAAGGAAAACTTCGACATCTTCGACATTATAATGGAGCGTTTCAAACCACGAAGCCTGCCTTCTCTCAGTGCAGCAGGACTTATCAGTACTCATGTTTTAGGAGCTTACATCATCTTAGAGATACAGGGCAGACCGACTAAATGAAACACTGAACAGACTCTTGTCAGCAACACGAAGGCCCTGAGAGCCCAAACGAGAGTTTTCAAATCAAACCCAGCACAACACAATATAAACAAATATCACTCTACTGTTGCAGAGAGTGGCTTGCAAACGCTGCAAACATTTAGCCTACTTTCTTGACTTGTGGTGTTGCATTTGGCTGTGTAATTAGCCCAAAGCTCTCCAGAGAGTGTGTGTGGTATGAACGCTTCTCAGCTATGCTGGAGGCTGAAACGACCGGGAGAGAGAGAGAGAGGCCCTGATGGGGAGGCTTTGCATTTCGCCTATAGATGACACAGAGAAAGAGCTGGGATGACTTGATGACTTGTTTCATCACTGTTGGCATGTTACGGCTAATCCTAGAGGCCTACGTGAACGCCCGACTCCACTGGCCTACCTTAGTTACAGTTGCATGCCAGTGGATGCAAATATACAGACCACTAACGAAGATACGAGGCACTTTATGGAAGTTTCTGGCTTGGAGGCCCCGGGGATCAGAGGCAGCTGGCTCCCTGCTGACTTCAAGGTCAAAGTGACAGACATGTTTGTTTATTATGTCTCCTTCTGGGACCGTATGTACACGCCGCAGTGACATTTTGTTTACAAGGAACACTTGCATTGCAAAACAAAAAAAAAAAAAAAGAGTGCACGGAAGGAAAAATGAGAAGTACGATCTGAAGTTGAAACTTTATTCAGGAGTAGTCTCTTGGAGTTCATAAAAACAGCTACAGACTGCAGTCTGTAATGAATGAGCCTCTGTTTTAAAGAGCTTTAATTGTTTCAAGAGCTCGTTATGCTGCTATCCTCTCCTGTTACTCCTGCTGTCAATAACTGGCATCGTGCCACAACGCAGTACAGCCAGGAACTTGTGTAATATTTAGAATAATCTACGTCCTACGGTGACCTCTTCATATCAAAGCATCAAAAACTGTGACATCTGCTTCTTAATTAAAACTACATCCAAGGCCGCGAGCGAGGAGGCGCCGTGCCGCGAGTGACTCAGCAGACGGAGGTTCACAAAGGGGCCCCAGAGAGCAGACTGTAGCCGTTACGTAACAGCTAAGTTAGGGCCCTCAGTCAGCACCGAGCAACTGATGCTCCGCACTGCTGAGACAGACCAAAAAAAAAAAAAAGGAAGGCAAGGAAGGAGACAGAAATGAAGACCGGTGCAATGATCCAGCTGACGGAGCTCCCTGAGGTCCAGTCTAGCTGAGAAGCAGGGGGTGTAACAAACAGTGAACCGTGTTCTCAGCCTTCCTGTAAATTGCTCCCAACCTGAGGGGAGGACAGAGCTCACACACACACACACACACACAGAGAGAGAGAGAGAGAAAGAGGGCCTGCTGAAATTCAAACTCTCCACTCTCCTTTTCGAGGCTACTGAAAAATTAATTCCCCCGAAAACTGGAGCTGCTATAAATAGGGGGGGGTCTGTTCTCTCTGGGTTCTGTGATATGCAGCACTGAGGCAGCTGCCGAGTCTGCACGGAGATGGAGGTTTTAATGTGGACAGACAAAAGTGGGAATTGTAATTTGCAGCATCATGTCTCTATATGTGTGTTTTATTTGGCGTTTAATAGGCAGCCTGCTCTTAAAACAGAGTGCGTGGGAAATATAATCTGATCTCTAAAAATAACAAGACTGGTTGAATTAGACTGCGGCTTTTATATGAAGTTAAAGAGGCCCCTAAATAATCCCCGCTCCTCAAAACTTCTGTGACCGATTTAACAGAAATGCCTCAGAAATCAAAAAGAAGAGTACGTCTGCCTGCTCGTCGCTGCCCTCCAGGAATTACTGTGCAGAATCCTGCAGGATCACTGCAGCATAAAGAACATTTACTGCTGCCGCTGCCAGCTAGCAGAACATACGGCTAACTCAACACCGCCTGCCAAACCGACATGTCTGGCCCAGTCCAGGAAAGAGAAGGTGATATTTCCACTGTGAAATCAGATCCAGGGGAGGGGATGCCGTGGCCTAGTAACAGCTGAGCAACACACAGCCAACAGCAGACACAACAGCCGACCCCATCTGCCATCTCTGATCAGTCAGGCAGTGTGGCTGTGTTGCGGAGGGCACTGTAGGTGCAGAGGCAGCCTGCGTGCCATCGATCGGCGTTGAGACCTTGAACGTTCCCCCGACGGCGCTTCGCTCTTGTGATTTCATAACAATACTTCGCACCGGGCTTTTGAAATCTGATCGATGGATCGGTATCACATGACATCGACAGCAGCAGCAGGACACCTTCTGTTTTTTCTGCAGCTTTAATAAGCTGGAAATTTTTTTGCTTATTGAATTTTAGAGCAGGGTGGCACAAAGCTTACACTGCAGTCTATTAACAGAGCGGTATAATTCGATTCATGCCCTCAACTTCATCCTCCTGTTTGTGAAAATCATATCAAATATCAAAGGTTACATCAGAGCCCTGTTCATGTCCTGCAGACAGCATGTGACTTTAATTCAAACATCACAACGGGCATATGAGAATGCACATGTGCTGCTTTACCTGACAAAATAATGACTAGGATAGAGCGACAAATGGTTTAGCTTGCATACATCTAGAGAAATATCCACAATGCCAAAAGAGTGAGGTGTGAGACAGAGTCTTTGTTGACCTGTGAGGCAGGGAATAAAAGCAGAGCGAGAGAGAGAGAGAGTGTGGGAAAGAAAGCAGAGTTGGTAAAGATAGGACAGACACCGAGCAGCAGCAGAGCTGAAGTGGGCGGCAGGAGACAGACAGACGGACGATCTCTTTGCCACGGAAGAATGCTGAGGCTTTCTGACAGCTGAGGCTTATCTAACGACACAAAGGCCTGCCTGTAGCCCGAGCGGCTAGCCCAGCGTGTAGCATTTTTACAGTCAGCCTGTGACTCACCGCCTCACAGATAGCAAGCTGCTACAATAAAAATGAGTTGGCTAAACGAGGCTGGCTGACTTCACGCAGGATGGAGACGTCAGATGGGCAAAGGGCCACGGAAGGAGACGGCGTAGGGCCTAAAAATGCAGCGGCAGCCTTCAGGTCTCATTTTCTGGTCGATGAAGGTGTGTGATTGCAGAGAGAGAGAGAGAGAGAGAGCGCACCATCGCAGTTATATTCCTAAAATGTTGCTGGATTTTTATAGATAATGACGTTACTGCCAGGGGGGTTGATGAAGTACCACTGACTCATCTCGCTGGCAGGTGCAGAGTCTGAATTTGTGGGCAAATAAACAAGCAAATAACAAACAACAAATCTGTCTTATTTCAGTATTGTGTATGGTGATGCCAAAAACTGCAGTTCCTCAAGCCACCACTTGAGGCTGGATCCAGGAGTGACTCAGCCTCCGTAAGTTGAAATGTCCGCCGATGATCGCCACGAGGCGGAAGAAGTAAGAATACCAACACGGCGGTTACGACAGACACGGATTGAGAAAATGAGCATATCTGAAAGTTTAGTGAGCTACAGACTACAGCTTGCATTTTTCCCCAAAACCAAACCTACAGATTTACATAAAGAGCCGGAGTAGGCTGTCTCAGCTTTCAGCCGATCACACTCCGATTCAAACATGGAAATCTGGCCATCCACCTCGACTAAGAACACAGCCCGGGGGAGGCATTATGTCTGCAGTGGATGTAGCGGAGCTTTGGGGGGCAAGTCAAACACACTGGAAAAAGTTTAGAACATAGAGAGAGGGTGGTGGTGGTGGTGGTGGGTGGGTGGGTGGGGGGTTTCTGAATGGGAAAATTCTCTTCCTGATAGAAAACCAACAGTCGCAGACACATGTTTTCAATCTCTCCTGGCCGAGGGGCAAATTAACGAGCTCCAAAGCCAATTCTGAACCACGAAAAACTAGAAAACATGACACTATGGTATGAGAGAGAAAAAGAAGAGGAACCTAGGAGGCGTGTCGATTTGAAGCATATGGGAAATTGATAATAGAGCGCCGTCACTGGGGCGTCTCAGCGCCGATAGTCAGCGGTGATGTTTTCCCATGATCTTTGACGAAGATGATAAATTATAAGAGCCAGGGTCTCTCAGGTGATCGCCAACCCACATTCTATTCCTGGAAAACATGTCAGTAAATGGGTCAAGATCACAAGTAGAACATCACAGAGCTGCTCCAACTGAAACTGGATTATCGGGACAGCGGCAATGCAGCAATACAGACCGCCTACAGATGATAGATTTGATGAATTTAGCAGGATAAAATATAAGTAAGAGATAAGAGAAGGAGACTCGTGTCTTCTGCCACTTGGGTGGGGATGAAGACGAGATGACAACATTCCCCGTGTCCTACGTTTTGGGCCAAATGTGTTTAGTTTTACACGGCGGGGCTGCCAGAGAAGGTAGAGAGAGCGAGGTCAAGCCATCTCTGTGATCAAACAAGGCCCACCAGTAGGAGCGCAGAGCAGGACAAACAAACCGAGAGCGGCAGTGTTTATGGAAGAGGCCTGCCTTTGGCTGTGAGGTGAGAGGGAAGCCACAGGGGGATGTAACAAGCTAACCTAGGGGCACCAAGGAGAGAAGATCCAGCGGCGGTGCGAGTCTGGAAATGATTTAAAGGCTAGGTCAGTCATACTGGGTGCAAATGTGTGTTTGTGGGGTCGGGATTCATTCAGAACAACCGATAAATGGTAAACTTACTTTCTCAAGACGGGCGGCTAAAGGTGGCCATCATTTAACACCTATGGGTGAAATTCAATCTACAGCTGAAACCCAGGGGATCTGCTGACTGTTACAAAAACACACACAGCATTTCAAGGTCCAGGTCCAAGCCACTCACGTATATGAGTCCCGAGTAGTAGCGGTCCTTCAGGTTGTGCAGCACGGACGCCTCGTTCAGACAGGTGAGCTCGGCCATGTCTTCCACCTTGCTGAACTTGGGCGGGTTCATCTTCTGGATGTCGTCCTTGTTGATCACCACCTTCTTCCCGTTCTCCGCCAGCTCCACCTGCACCTCCTCGCCGCGTTCCTCCCGGATGCTGGCCGCCTCAAAGCCATGGCGCTCAGACGGGACCCACACCAGCTTCTTGGCCGTCCAGTCGGCTTGCGTGGCCGGGTTGTAAACCACAGCCCGGTCCACGAACAGGTACCGCTCCGGGTCCTCTTGCCCACTCCGATGAGACATCTTAGCTGGGGTTTACCAGAGCAACGTGGCCACCTAGGACAGACAGGGATGGAGGAAACACAACTTTCTCAGACACACATTCATGTGCTATAACCAGGTAACACACAGGGGATGCCTAAAAGTTAAACCCAGGTTTCAGCTCTCTGGATGTGCCTGCACAGGAATAATAACAATGCGCATACTGCGTAGGCTTCCCCCGCAGCTCAAGCTGGACGTGGCTGCGTCGTGAATGCCACATTATCACATCACCTAAATGACTTAACACACCCGTGTCGTGTAGATAATACCTGGATAGGATAACGCGTACAGAAACACACGATGACTGTGCACTGGCAAGTCCCCAGAAAGGAGCACCGAGGCTGGGGGAGCAGCCGGAGGAGCAGCCGGAGGAGCCGGAGGAGGGAAACTTGCCCTGTTTACAAATATTAAGCTAATAACGTACCTGCGCAACCGACTAACGGTCGATCCAACCGGCTAAATTAAGTGACAAAGGTGTGATATGTGACACGTGAAATGATTAAACAGGTCAATAAAAAGTCCAGTTATCGATAAAAAAGGATAAATAACGCGAATAACGGTTTTTTTTTAAGCTTAAATTTAAGAGCTAGCATAACACAACTCGATAGCACTTATTACAAGTTGGCTCATTAATATTCACCCAGGTAGAAGAGCAGCTACCTCACGTTTAAATGTGTTTTTAACTCACTGCCAGTCAAAAGTTTCCGCAGCTACCCTCCATCCTCCCCCGCCTGACACCGGTCGCTTCATCCCCACAGTGCCCGCGCTCCCCCTCTCTCATCCCGGCGTCCTCGCCCGGTGAGCCGCCCCCTAAACTTACCTGGTGTTAAGTCAGCAAAGCGAAGCAGCGGTCCGATCACCAAATCTTCACCGATATTATGCGACCCCTGTATGCGACTGGCTTCTCCACACAGTTTGAAATGCAGGCATGTATTTGGGGCTTTGGTATGCACCAACAGGCACACAGCAGTAGTGCTGCCTCTTCACACTGGGGCCCCTCCTAAACGGAGCAGACTTGACCGCTCACTGCTGCCGCTGCCGCTGCTGCTGGGGCTGCTGCTCCCGCCTACGATGGACTGTGTTCACATAGAGAGTGACCATGCAGATCAATGCAAGACAGCACACCGCGGGGGGGGGGGGACTCACCTGAGCTGAAATGCGGGTTATGTGCGCCAGTGCATGTGTTGTAATCGTTTAACTCACGCATAAATGCGCATTTAATCGGGATATTAAGCCGTGCTCAACTCTTTTTAACATCTATCCCCCAAATATCTATGCGTTGCACACACCCACTGGATGCAGCGCGGAGACAATTGGGCTTCCACTTTGCGGTCTTTCTCTGCCTCTCTTCATCATTGGCTGGAATGAACCAACCCCCCAATTTGCTGCAAATCAATAACATGCATGAAAAAAAATAAATAGGATTGATGTTGCAACTGTTGCTTCCCCCAGATTATAAATAACTTCCAAAATGAGTTGCATGATCACTCCTGAATATTCTGGTAGCCTGTGACGTCTTTATTCTTCATGAATGATCCTGTAACACAGAGAATGAGATCAAAACATAAAGAAGACGTTGTGGTTTTATCCCATTTAAATATCTACGGGCGCCCAACGCGGTCACACATTTTATTTCCTCTGTTTTCTTAGTTATTTGTGTCTTTATGTCAAAATAACAAATGTTACCTCGAGATAACGGGACAAATTTCGAGATCTCTGGATGAGGAAACATTTAGTCTTCTGTTTTCTGAAGATAAATCTGTTTCTCAAACTTTTTACACCATGTACCGCCTCAGAAAATATTCAGTACCACCATCATGACACGACCTTAAAAGAGACAGCTCATATAGTCACAGTCTGATTGTAAAACCATGATTGTAAAAATATGCCATAAAGAATGACTTGTAGCATTTTATGGAAATTTACACAGAATAAAGTATTTTATGTTAGAGACTGTTAATTATACAGTAAAATAACCATATGTTTGGCATATTTTACTGTCATTGACAGTTTTTTACAGTAAAATCTACAGACACACACTAAACTTATACACTGTAAAAAATGTCTACTCATGGTGAAAAAAGTGTCATGTTATCTCGATTATTTCAACTTGTGATCTCAAGAAAACAAATTAAATTAACACATAATGAAAAAACAGAGAACAAAGTATAAAAGTAATAAATGTATGACTGATTAGGGCTTCTGTAAATATCACATGAAGTCACCGGTCCAGTTCCACTGCTGTGAACAAACACCTCCATCTTGTGTCTGAAAGCTGCAGCAGCACCACTGTTACCCTCAACGAACACACACACACACACACACACAGTCAAACGTCACTATCACAAACAAGTTGTTGGTTTTGTGGCATTTCTTTTATTACAAATCTCACGTGATGTTTTCTGTTATTAAATATTCGTCTTCCACGCTGAACGTTGGAAAACTTTCTGTCTTCACAGGCAGTAAGTCGTACATCAAAAAAAAACAAGAGAGGCGTTATATGTTGCGGTTATGTACAGTCTGTTCATGTCTGAGGCTTCAGCGTCCTCCCCTCCAGGCTGCTCCACCCCTCTTCTTCATCCCTCCTCGTCCTCCTCCACCACCCCCACCACCTCCTCCTGATCCTCCTCTCACTTTCTTCCTCACTCCGCTTGCTTGCTCTGTGTCATCGTCATCTCCGTCTCCTCTTTTCGGTCTTTTCCTTTTCTCACCTTGCTCCTTCATTTCCTGAGAAGGATAATATATTTTTTATCATGTACTATCTAAAAAAAATATTTAGTGAACCGATCGCACAGTAAAGATGACTCACCAGTCTGGCAAATCTCTGGGCCTCGCTCACCCTCTCCACCAACATCATCACTTCCTCTTCCTGGGTAGGGAAGGCAGGAAGTTTCTTCCCAATCAGGCTTTCGATCCGCTGGAAAAGCTCCACATCGTACCTAAGATAACAGAACATGTCAGGTTAACATTAATAAAAGAATCCGATCCAATCAAACATCAAGACACTGAAGAGGAAACGTGGTGAGAAACAGGAAGTTCTTACTGAGTGACAAAAGTGATGGACTTCCCCGACCGTCCTGCTCTGGCCGTTCGCCCGACTCTGTGGATGTAGTCCTACGATGGCAAACAAACATCCGGTCAAATAAAATCAAAATAATTAAATCGTCAATTAAACCAGGAGTGCGAGCGTCAGCACCAAAGTACCTTTGAGTGTGTGGGGATGTCGTAGTTGATGACGCAGTCGACGTGAGGAATGTCGAGTCCTCTGGACGCCACGTCGGTCGCCAGCAGCACCGACCGAGACTTAGATTTGAACTTGTTGAGCGCTCCGAGACGTTTGTTCTGACCAGGAAAGGGAGGCAGAGAGTGAATATGACTTTGAATAGGCAGCAAATGCAGAAAGACAGACAGAAGGTCTCGGACTGATTCCTCTGTAGCTCTACCTGACTCATCTGTCCGTGCAGTGGGATTGCAGTGATGCCAAGGTTCCTTAACAACAGCGCCACCCGCTGGGCATTGTTACACGTGCTGCAGAAAATCATAAACGAGTTGCCGGCCAGCTCGTTCAGGATGGACACCAGGTAACAGTCCTGCAACGAAACAAACACAAAACAGTTAGAACCTTTCAATAAATACCATCAGAGCGGGTTGTTCCAGCTACGGCTTGCAGGGTTTGGCCTTTTCTGTGTGTACTACCTTGTACTTTGATGGTATGAAGACGTAGTATTGCTGCAGTTTGTCTACTGTGGAGTATTTTGTAGATACCGCACACTTCACTGGATCTTTCAGAGCTGCTCTCTGGAGCTTCTGCACCTGTAACCCGAATTAAAGGATGTCAGTGGAAAAGATGAAGCTCTCTGGAGTCCTGGGGAAACTGTAACCAGTTACACAGAACAAAGCCGGACTGTCTTACCTTTTTAGTCATGGTGGCTGAGAACAAGAACGTGCGTCTGTCTCTGGGAATCACCTTCAAGATTTTATCCACCTGGCAAAAGAACAGTGTGAGATTTATTAGATAAATAAAGAGAATATCACGAAATGAAAGTGTTGGCGGACATCGTTGACACTGAATGACCCACCTCAGTCTCAAAGTCCATGTTGAGGATTCTGTCAGCTTCGTCCATGACCAGGAACTTCAGCGCTCGCAGGGAGAAGCCCTTCGTGTTCTCCATGTGGTCGATCAACCGACCCGGTGTGGCTGTGGACACATTTCACACATTGAAGACATCATAATGTTTATGATGCGTCTGGAAAAAATACTGATTATAGTTTCTTACCAATAACAATGTGTGGTTTTTTGGCCAACACCAAAGACTGAGACATCATGTCGATTCCTCCAACTATGACAGCTGTGACAGAAATGAGACGTGTTTCAGGTACAGAGTCATCTGCGTCATCACAAACCAGTTAACCTTCAATGGACACTTACCACACTTAACACCGATGCTGGAGCCCAGAGCCTCGAACTGCTCAGAGATCTGAAACGCCAGCTCCCTGGTAGGTGTGAGGACGAGGGTGTGAAGCCTCTGTGGCGAGGCCAGCAGTGATTGGAGGATGGGCAGAGCAAAGGCACCAGTCTTTCCTGAACCGGTCTCTGCCAGGCCAATAACGTCCTTACCTGCAGTTCAAGAAGACGGTACAGACGGACAATAATGACGTACTGAGCAGGGGAGGACAATGAAACCATCCAAAAGCGCATAAATAAGTAGAATTATCTTCTATACAGCGAACAACAACCTCAAAATGCTGCTTAACATCAATGCATCAGTCACAGTTAGGGTTGCAGAACTCTGGGAATTCAAAGTTGGTGGGAATTAATGTGAATAAACGGGAATAAAATAATGGGAATTAACAGGAAATCTACAAAATTTAAATATAGATAAGGGAAAATATAATCTTGACCAAACAACCAGATTTCATGCAAGTACACTTATATCTCTTCATCACACATGCACTGTGCGTTCCTCCATCACATGCACGGATGATTTGCACAAGACTATCGAAGTCCAGTGGACATCCTGATCAGATGTCCGAACCACCTCAGCGGGCTCGTTTTCAGCACGAAGGAGCAGCGGCTCTACTCTGAGTTCCTCCAGAGTGTCCAACCTCTAACCCTGTTTTGCAGGAGCTTGCCAGACTAACCGGGTAAAACCTGAGACTAGGAGGGGAGCTGCCATCCTTTGGGCCCAACACCCGCAGGGAGAGGGTGAAGGTTGGGTGCTTTGTCAGCCGGGTGTGCTTTTTGGGAACCTCACAATAACACTTGCCGTTTGGTTCTGTCACTGAGTGAGTTGGCAGACAGGTGTGTCAGTGAGCACTCACCTTGCAGGGCTACAGGTATCGCCTCTACCTGAATCTTTGTTGGAGCCTTCCATCCCAGCTGATCACAAGCCTCACAGAGGACCTCAGTGACACCCTGCGGACGGCAAACACACCATATAAATATATAACACCACATTATAGAGACACTTTAATCACACCTCAGCTGTATTTCATAATACAAACGCACATATCTATGTTAGCTCAGCTAAGCAGCGGCTTGTTTATGTTAGTAAAATGGCGCCTCTTCTTCACCCTGTGAGATAAACTTACCAGATCCTTGAAGCTCTTCGCGGGCTCTTCATTCTCTGCGCTGTTAAACGGGCTGTTATCGTCGTCGCTGCTGCTCGAACCTTCGAGACTTTCGTCTCCGTTTGGCTTCACGTTCTCCTCGACGTCCGCCATGCTTTTCTCGCCCCCAACAACGTGTCGTCGGCAGCGCCGCAACGCGCAGATGCGGAAGCGAGCGCAACGCTTAAGCCGCAGTGGGTGACGGGAATTGTTGTTTTTGAACTTAAACAGTAAAAAAATACATACATTTGATATTAAGAGTAGATTTGAGAAAATAAATAAATAAAGATATTTTCTTATTATTATATTATATTATAAAAACTGAGTAATCTTCAAACTTCAATGTTTTCCCATTCTTGCTTGATATAGGACTTCAGCTGGTCAACAGTTTGTTGTATTTTACCTAATGCAGCAAACATTTTCAATAGGTGACAAGTCCGGTTTCAGCATTAATGGAGCCTTCACAAAGGTGCAGGTTACCCATCATGCCATGCGGACTAATGCTCTCTTACACCATCGCGGACGCTGGCTGCTGAACTGTGTGCTGACAAGCAGGATGGTCTCATTTCTTATTTCAAATTTAGAGCTGTTAGACCCCAGGACAGTTTTCCACTCCAGTCCGTCTTACACAAGATCAGGCCTACAGAAGGCAGCAGCTTGTGTTACAGGTTTCTTCTGACTCTCACCTGTAGACAATGAAATCCACAGATCGTTTGTAATTTGAGAAGTTTGATATTGTCCGCGTGTCGTTTAATGATGTTGGCTTCATTAAATGACGCTGACACACGAGGTGAAAAGAGTTCATGACGTATTTATTTGGCTGCAGCAAACTGTTTCACACACGTATTTGACATCCAACGTGTTTTAGGAGATCGTCAATAAAAGTCATAAAATACAAAACGCTCGTCGTGGTCAGGGCGATTCACAAATGGAAAAAACATGAACAATGTACTGAAGAAAAAGACTTCTCAGTCAGACACTTGACGGTCTCTGACAGCTTCCTTTTCAGTGCAGAGGGATAGTGTTCTCTTTACGAGCTTTATGTTTCCAATTTTATTCGTATTGAGACATCTTACATGCATAAATTCACATTCTTTGTTACAAGAAATGAAGCTAACCAAATGAAGATGGACCTCCTGAGACCAGCGACAGTGTAGCAGCCGTTCTTCAGTTTACTTAAGAGAAACTAATCTAGCTGACTGCGTCGTAGACAGCTACCTCTAGATAAAACGTAGAAAACAAACACCACCCCAACGCCCTCTTGAGTCTTAGAGGAGTCCCTCCATTTCCCTCATAAAGGCCTCATACACCTGGTCCTTAGTCTTCATGTTGGGCTGAGACACAGCACCCATCTGGGCGGGGCTGACAAAGCCCATCTGAGCAGCTGTTGCCTGCTGTTTCGTCCCCTGTCCGCCTCCCATGCCTTCATCTCCCCTCCGTCCTCCACCCCCTGCCTTCTCCAGAGGTCCAGCTGATGCCCCGGGCATTGCTCCAACTTTGTCCCTACGCACCCTCAGTGCCGTGGGCACAAAGCGGGTGACCTCCGCCTTTGGATTGATAATCTGAGGCTTGGCAGAGATGGTGGCGCCGCCGGAGCCTGCGCCCGCTGCCAGGCCGCCTCCGGCTGCTGCGACAGAGGTGATGTTTGCTCGCTTCTCGATGGTGGCCGCGTGGTGGTGGCCGGGGGCATTGCCGCCAGGATTGGCACCCCCGGCAGCAGCTGTTCCTGGCGGAGGAGGCATCTGCATGACGCCCGGTCGCATGGGCATGGGCATGGAGGGGGGCGGCATGTTGGTTTGCGGACCATCCTGGTTGGATCCCGGGCCCTTCTGTCGCTGGACGATGTTGGGAGGAGCGCTGAGCACGTTGGAGTTGAGAGGTGGAGGGAAGAGGGAGAGCGGAGGGGCCATTGGACGTGGAGGTCCTCCTGCTCTTGGAGGAGGAGGTGGGATACCTGTAAAAAGAAGATTTATGAGACATTCCTCTTCACCGGTTCAGATATTTGAATATAAACAATGCTAACATGTGTGCTAACGTCTATTTTTACTGCTGCAGCTGAGTTGCTGCTCAGCATTTAAATCAAATAAACATTTCTTGGCAAAGGATTATGTCACGTTTGCTCACACACAAAGATACACACAGTTCACGTTTTATTGAAACTACTACACACATGTGCATGAACACATGCCGTTGACTGTTTGCACATGTGCCTACCTGGTGGTGCCGGGGGTGGTAGTCTGGGAGGAGGTCCTCGTGGTGGGGGGCCTGGAGGAAGGCCAGGAGGGGGGCCTGGTGGAGGGCCTGGAGGTCGACCTGGTGGAGGTCCAGGAGGCAGAAGACGAGGCATCGGACCCCTCATGCCACCAGGCATACCGGGAGGCCTCAAGAACGGAGGAGCACCTAAAGACAGAATAGATCATGCAAATCATCCTTGAACCAGGTCCAGTGGTTTATTCTAATACCAGTCAGATACTCCTGCTGATAAATGTTTTAACTAACCCGGTGGTGGGCCGGGAGGCGGGCCAGACGGTGGACCAGGAGGCCTCATTGGAGGAGCTGGGGGTGGACCCAGTGGTGGGGGTCCAGTCATGGGTGGACCTTGCATGTGTGGAGGCCCTTGCTGTCCCACTGGCCCAGACGGAGGGGGTAGACGCTGATTGGGCATAAGGTGGGGCTGGCTGTCCCCTGGTGGTCCCCTGTCCTCGATGTCCGAGTTGTCTGATTCGTCTGTATACTCTTCCTCTACTTCCTCTTCTTCCTCCTCTTCAGGAACCGACTGACCTGAAGGTTAAAACACAAAAACACATATTACTGCCTCGCAGCTGTATGCCTCCATCAACTAGTCAAGTTCTACAGAGTACAGACGACTGACAGAAAGTCACCAGTATACGACAGTACCTGCCATCCGTAACATCATGGCCTGCAGGGGAGTGATGGCCTTGGTCCTCTTCACTATCCTCTTTTTCTTCTGCTTTCCTTCACGCGGTGCCTCTGGGGGCATGTCCGCGAAGCGTACACTGCGACCTGAAGTGGTTAGACATGAACACGTCATTCTCATCATGAGAATACATTAGTGGAAGAACATATATTTTCATCTGAAAACCTCTAGTACATAAATAAAATGAATTAAACTGTTTTAAATTTCGTGAACACTCACCAGCATGTCTGTCGTTCCTGTCTCTGTCGTCCTCTCTGTCCCTCTCATCGTCCTGCCTGTCCACACTCATCCTCTGGTCACCCTCTCCCCCTTCGTCTCTCTCCTCTTCGCTGTCGTCTTCAGAGTCGCTTTCGTCGTCGTCCACATCATCGCGATCTCTGTCGCTCTCGCTGCCACTGTCCCGATCTCTTCCCAAATCCATGATAGAGTCCTTGTCAAAGCCGGGAATGGACGTCTCTGCTCAGGAAAAAAAAACAAGCACCAAGGTGAGCAGCAACGTAATTATATATCAAGATCTTAATATTAAAAGAAATGTAGTCATTTAGGGAACAGATACCCATTTCTGTGCCGTAACCTCGTCGAACAGGAATGCCGTACAGTGCCAGGACCTGTGGAGGTGGAGGTCCAGGTGGAGGCCCAGGGGGCTTCCTCCCTGGAGGTAGACGTGGCACACCAGGAACTGTTGCCAAAATCGGTCCAGTGGATGACGACAGAGGTCCTTTACTGAGAGACACGTAGGAAGACAATTACCTCAGTGGCACAGTGATACTCAGCAGCATCACATACGGAGCTAACCTGGATAATACCTACCCGAAAGAGGTGTTCTTCTTCAGTATGGAGGGAGGCTGAGCCCCTGGTAGAGGGATGTCCTGGATGTGGATGTTGGACGGGGCGTGAGGCATGTCTGGTAAAGGGATACTGTCGACCTCCACCGACTCTGCATTCTGAAAAAGAGGACACCGCACACATGATGGTAAACAGAGTCACCACAAAGCCTAAACACACTCTCAAATCCTAAACGTGAAATAAAAACACACCTTGACTGAGTCGAAATAGAGAGCCAGCTGCCCTCGTTTGGTCTCATAGTCCAGTTCCAGTTTACGCAGCTCCTTGTAGGTGTCGGGGTTCTCTCTCTCGTACAGACGGACGATGCGCTCAAACGTCTCACGTAGCTTCTTCCTCTTGTCCCTCAACACTTTCTCATTCAGCAAAGGCTGTTGGACTGGATTGAACTCTGTTGGAGGTGTTAAAAAAGAAAAAGCTTTATACAGCCACAGACTAACCTTTAACCAGCTCAACATAAACATTCAGCCCCTCCTCACCCATCTCGTCCAGCTTCTCCATGTCTCTGATGATCTGTCTGGGGTCCTTCATCTTCAGCACCGCCGCTCTCACCATCATCCTCTGCTTCTTGTTCTGAGAGCATTTACAAATGAAGCAAAATGTTAACAAACCAACATTAACCTGTATTAACAGTGACTCTTGCGCTTAAAGACAATAAATACCTTTTTTAACTCCCTTTTCCTGGCCTCCTTTCCTGCAGAGAAGACAGAGAACAAGCTTGTTATCATTCTGACAGCAATAGATTGAGAACTCTTCAGCAGGTCTGTCCCAGAGGATCCAGCTCTTGGTTGATGACGGTCGGTACTTACTGGCCTGGTCGGTGGGGTTCATAAACTTCCCACTCTTGGTGGAGGAGGTTGAACGTCGCCCCATGGTGCCGGTTTGTCTCCTTCACCCTGCAAAGTGATAAAAATCAAAGCAATGATGATGATTTTCTTAGATACCTTCTAACTTGTTTAACATGTATATTGCTGTTTGCAGCAGGGACATGAAGGATGCACCATTTCAATTCTCTGCTATTCCTCGTACATATTGAACATACATTATTAACCTACAAACAGGAGCCATAGGTTAAAATTAACCTAAATTTAAATGTGCACAGGGAAATGAAACATTTGCATCAGATTTAATATGTAGAGGAGTTAAAAATGTGCACAGAAATTAAATATATAACTGTTAAGAAGGTAAGCCGTGCTAAACATCAGAAATAAAAATATAAGACTGAATGAATGATGGCAGATGAAATGCCACCATATATTTAATAAAGTTAATAAGCTATACTATTGATAACAACAGTTATTAAGAGAGCTAATATAATTATTATTTAGAAGAATAATCACTGCACGTCTTGTGGAGTGAGACTGTTAGCCACAGCTAGCTCATAAGTTCACATGAAGTTGACAGCAAACGCTCGGCTTAAGTCGATGCAGCGTTTTCTCCGTGGTAGATACGGACTGCCGACACACGGCGGGTGTCAGTAAACAGATTAAATCCAGTGTGACAGATGAATAAACCTCACGCAGTCACGCAGCAGCGTTTGGCCGCTGAGTTAGCCGGTTAGCGTCGTTAGCTTGTGCTTGTTGCTCGGGCCGCATTAGCATTAGCAGCAGCTAACACATGAAGCTAAACTTCACTTTACCTTTTATTCACGTGAAGCCTGTAGAGCGCGAAGCCCTGTCAACTGACAACGCACCCCTCCGGGCACCAGGAACGGAAACTAGACGGCTCGTTTAAGCTCCGAAATATATATTTAAAAAACCCAAAACACATTAAAGTCTTTCAGGACTGAGCACAGTCAACGCTAGCCGTCCGCCATGTTTACTGCCGCGAGCGGGACCACCGGAAGAAGCTGCGTGACGTCACCAAAACAAGCGACAAGTTGGACTCAGACGTTTGTTTCCTCATTTAATCAAAAACAGTATTATTTTTAATATGAAACAACAGGTGCAGGTTTATCAGTTCAACATACTCATTAAAAATAAATAAATCGTGAAGTCAAGACTGATTTAAAAAGAGTTTTTGGTCAACTTCTCTAGGTGCAAACCCTGAGATGCAATGGTAAAGTGAGAATCTGGTGGGACCAATTAGTGGCTAAATTAGCCACTGACATGGATCAATAACATGGATGAAACTGCACATCGCTGATTGAAACAGAGATAAAACCAGGTCACTTTAGTGATACCCGGGTGAACCCATACAGGTCAATCATGCAGAGAGGACCTCAGGATGAGGGGAGTGACGGCATACAGTATTTGTCTGGAGTCATCTGAGCTTGAGGGAGATCATCTACAAATGGAGAGCACTCCGAAAAGACTACAACTCGGCCCAGAAGTGGGCTACCTTCTGAAATATTAACAAGAGACACAAGAACATTGGTAATGCCAAATATCCTCCACAGTAGATGTGAGAGACTGGTGACTGCAGTACAGAAACCGTTTGGTTGAGGTTAGGATCCTATTAACTGAAGGGGTTCACATGCTTTTACACCTGTGACATCTGATTTTTTTCTTAAATCAACCCCCTTTTTAAATAAATAATGACAATATAACCATTTCTCTTGTTTGAGTCATTATTTAGAATGTCAGTATTGTGAATTTGGGTATAACTTAAAACAAAAACATCAGTCGCTGTAGGGTTCACAAACTTTTGAGCAGGACTGTATATAACAGTATGAATGTGATGTTGTAACAGTGAAACAGTGCTACATCATGCCATGCTGGTGTTAAAGAGTCTGACAGCTGTTGCAGTAGGTGGATGTGAAGGATGAGCCCCCCACAGTCTGATGCAGGGGGTAAAAGGAGTTTGACTGACTGACTGACGTCAGCTCTGCTAACATCCTCCTCTCCCCCACGTCCTCTATGGAGTTTAGAGGGCAGTCCAGGACAGAGTTTTTTTTTCTGTCCATCTCTGTGTTTTACCCTCTGCAGATGACTACACAGATTACTGCAGAGGCAAACACGGTGTCATCAACAGTTTTTTAATAGAGTCCTGCACACTTCAAATGATCTCAGTCTCCTCAGAGTACGGACTTGGACTTGATTAATGGACTTGGAGGCTCTGGGTTAGTGCCGTGCTGGTGGAGGATGCAGGCACTGGGTGGTGAAACATTGGGTTACTGCAGGCATGAGCAGGGCGGTAGGTGGAGGAAGCTTCATTGAGTTCAGTCACTGCAGCTCTCCTCATAAACAGCAGACAGAGTTCAGGGGTTCACTACTCAGCATGTTTGCTTGTCTCTGAGACACTAGGTGGCAGCAATTCTCCTCCCCACACCTTTTACCTGCAGTGTTTTCTTGTGTCTGAGTCTCAGTCACTATCAGACAAATATTCTTGTGCTTTATTAAGAGTGAAGTAATCACATAAAGTCATGACTTGATCTTTTGTTAAAGGTCCAGTGTGCAGAATATAGCTCTTACCTCTCCCTCCTTTTCATTAAGCATGCTAGGAAACTCCCCAAAAAACCCAAACCTCCTTCTGTAGACATGAAAGGATAGAAAAAGGTACAAAAACACAATAATTCTTATTTTCAGGTTATTATACACTGATAAAAACACACACACACATATATTATATTACATTTCTTCTATATTCTGTAAATACACGTACACACTGAACCATCAAGGTTCAAGGTAGAAAAAAATATATTTGTGGTGGTGGGATTATTGTGCGTATAAGTGCAACATATACTGAACATGCACACTCTTATAATTAAAGTACATACAAGCAAAACACAGCAACAGAGAGAAATGACACGCATCATCACTTACACTTGAAACAGGCGCCCAGAATCATTGTCCGGTATCGACACACCGCCTAACCACCTTCAACAAAGCCTCGCTGTGTTGCACAAGTTTCAGGGATATCGTGTGTTCACTCTACGATACAACATCACAGCCACCAACAGATGTCGCTGTGTTCATGTATGCTTTGCTCTTGGTTCTCCTCAGATACTGCAGTTTTCTTCCCACACTCCAAAGACCTGCACACTTAACGAGGTTAATCGGTGACTCTAAATTGCCCGTAGGTATGAATGTGAACGTGCATGGTTGTTTGTTGTTATGTGTCAGCCCTGTGCTCTGGTCTCGCCCAATGCCTGCTGGGATTGGTTTCAGCCCCCCACGACCCTGATGAGGATAAGAAATGGAGGTATAGATACGTAATGGGAGCACACACCAGGGTCACTATTTTTCATGAATTAAACCAAATCATAACCAGAGAGCAGAGAGAAGTCTTCTGTACAGCTATAATCGAGTTCAATAACAGGATTAATGAACAGCCTGATGCACGCTAAGATCATTTCCTTGTTCCTTCAGAGAAGAGACAAACAGGTCTGACACCAGCCCGAAATGACTCACCCATGCATAGAGAGGATCTGGCTCTGTTACAGTTTTCATCATGTATCAATTGAAGTCCAATTAAACGGCTGTGACATCATCATCAAAACAAACTTTCAAGCATTTTTTATCACAAACCACCACACCTCACTCTTATTCCCGGCAGAGCCGCCCCCAACAGGAACTACCTAAAACTCAGACATCTCCAGTCGAGGTCTGAGGCGATGACAGACAGACACAAAAACACTTTGTCCCACGCAGGTTTTCAAAGTTTCACCCTCGCAGAACTGTAAAACATTAGCACGTCTGCTATGTAATTAAGGGAATTAATTCACTGACAAGTACATTCAATTAAATCTGAGTAAAGTACCAGCGATTCCTTCACAAGTTAAATATCTCTAATTGTTGAGTGCTCTGGTCTCTACAGGCTACTTCTGTTCAGAGTAGCTGTATGTATTTAAAGGTATATTTATCAACTCAGTGTCTCTTGGTTTTATACATTGAGTGCATCAGAATTGGTGCCAATACTGACCTTATTAAACTGTTGATACGATCAAGAAGCAAAGCCACTGTTTATTATCGTACTCGTTGGAGCTCCATAACTAATCTTTACAGTGGTTTTTTGTTTTGTTTTGTTGTTTTTTTTACTTCAGGAATAAAAATGTATCTCAATTATGACAGAAAATCGAAGATTTGTACATCCAACATCATCACAACAGACTCACATCTCTGTTTCTGAGTGCTTTATTGTCCATAAATCATTTCAAAGTCAAATAGAAGAAACTTTACAAAGTGCAAATGCTTTTTTTTTTTTTTTTTTACACATAAACAGCAAATAAAGTTTACTGAATAAACTTTTCCTTTCAACATCCTCTGACCTCAAATAATAACAGCCTTTGGGTTTTACTTCACAGCAAGTGTTTCCCTGAAACAAGTACAGTATAAAAAGTACAGTATAACAGTAGTAAAGGTATAAATACAGGATCCTCTCTCTACATGGTATTTTAACAGTCTTCAGACACGTCTGAGAGAGTCTTGATGCGGTTATGTTTACTATGGCCGCAGATGCATTGGTCTTGGGTAATCATAGATGCCCGAGTGTCCCCAGGTACCCAGCTGAGTGTCCAGCCAGCTGCTCTGAGGGTAACCCTGATTCACATCCCCTCCCTCCCCTTCATCACTGAGCGCTGCCGCATCTTCCTCCTCTGAGCTATTCTTTCCAGTGCTGTCTCCCCTCAAGCGAGACGTCTCATCTTCCTTGTGGCATAGCCTGCAGACTCTCAGTTTCTTGGTGGGGTGAATGTGGTCTATAACTGCTCTCTGTTTAGAGCAGGAATTGCAGACCAGAAAACCGCATTTTCGGCAGTGGTGTCGACGTTTGGTCGGAGTGAACTTGTTTAAGCAGCGCATGCATTTGAAGGCGGCCTGGTCTGGGATCCACGAAACAGCAAAGTTGGAGCGAGGTTGGCAGCTGCCACCCTGCAGCAGACTTGACCTGCAGTTTTCGATGTGGTCCATCCAGGCCCGCTTCTCCTCTTGTGTAGACGGCGGACACAAAGAAGGACTTGCGTGGTGTACGGATCAGCCATTGGTTCCTCATTTCCACACCGTCCTCCAAGTCCTCCAGCTGGATGTCCTCTGAAATGACAGATATCAAATGATAATGCAGCAATTATTTAGGTTTTATGCCCATGAAACTACAGCGTTCAAGGCAGTATTTCCTTTTTTTAGTACTGGATTCGTCACAATAACCTGCATCAAATCATCTAAGTAATGCAATATTGCCAAAGCAATGACAAATACGTGCGTTTGTTCAGTATGATCATTATTTTTCACTTCTGCAGGAGGACTTGCTCACCTAGACGTATGATTTTCTGGTTTTTGTGCCAGCGTCCGTTCAGAATGATGCTGCCGTACACCAGCACGTCGTTGAAGAGGAAGAAAACCTTCGGCTGGGGCTTCCGACGACCCTGCTTCATCAGACGGCCCTCTCCCATCAGAACCCGGTCTGGTTTGGACAGAGGGCTGCCTGATGCACCAAATGAATTCTCCACAGCCTTGATCCGCTCACTGTTCTCCTTGTCAAACGTCAAGCGGTCCATGGTTACGACCTCTTGTAGCTCTCTCCGGTCTCAAATGAGCAATCTGCAGCAGCTCCGTCTTTTTTATGGTGACGCAACGGGACTTCCCACGTTTAGATTGAAGACAAACACGTTAGACGAGTAAAGAGAGGAAGAGGTGTGGGGCGCATTTGGACTTTTATTTATTTAAGATTGTAGATTGTATCTGCAAATAGGTAACATGACACCAGAGGCGAAAAAGGAAAAACTTGCATAGGGGCTTATTTTAGGCACTGACGGGAATATAAACAAGCTTTTAAACGTTTCCTCATTTCAGAGGATTATTTTGTATTTTATTCAACTTACCATTACATTTATTTGACAGATACAGTTACTATTTTACAGTCTTAGAAAAGGAGTGCAAAGCATTGTAAAAAAAAGCTTATAAAACACAATGCATTGTTAAATCAAACACCCAACAATGTATAAAACAGACTCATTTGGACCAGTGTGGTGCACTGACTGTCCAACATGAGATTAACGTGTTTTCTTACATTTCTTTCTGCAGTGAATCAAATTTTAAAGCCAGAATTTGTCTCCGTTACACATCATTGTTGTTGTCTATTAACAGAGTCAGAAAAAGCTCAAAGTTGTGACCTTTAAAAAAACACACTATTACCAATTTTAAATTGAAGATTTTACACCTTGTTAAACTATCTAATTATTTGGAGACACCCGGGTGGCTCGACTGGTAGAAGCGAGGGCCCCATGTACAGTTTGTACGCTTTGCCATCCGTCTTCAGCCGTCCCATCAAAAGAAGGCAAAAAATGGCAAAGTATCGTGACAAAGCGTGATATTTGGTGTCTACATGCAGTGCAGTGTAAATGCAAAAGGAAACAAAGCAGCGAACGCACAGTGCAAATGTGGCACTAGAAACGTTGTCCTGATTCATCAGGGTCCACAGAGGTGCATGTTGCGTGTGTGACACTGTGTGTGTGTGTGTCAGCCATCCAGGTTAAAAACATAAACAAGCTAAGCCATGTTATCGGATTGCAGCGTGCTGCCAAGTCGTCTTAGTCTCTCGCACATGCCACGTTTCTCACCAACATTCTTAAGAGACTGTGCGGC
Source organism: Nibea albiflora (assembly GCA_014281875.1). NCBI lineage: Eukaryota > Metazoa > Chordata > Actinopteri > Sciaenidae > Nibea > Nibea albiflora. Next base: position 18,849,890 of record CM024808.1, on the reverse strand, counting down.
TTCAGCGAGCAGGTACTGTCTGTGACAAACCAGCCGGGCACACAACAAATCACTGACACCTCTTAGGCAACAGTGATACTGTGTGTGGCACGCATGGCAAAGGGGAATGCAAAGGTAACAGACAAAGCTGATCAAAGCTGCGAGAAGGCCAAATACAGTTAATAAAAGGTGATTTCTGCCCTAAATATGACTAGATCTGATTCTCTTAAAGGACCATTACAACACAAAATGGGCATTTTTTAATATAGTTGTGTTACAGTGTAAAAAGTACAGTATAACAGTAGTAAAGGTAGAAATACAGGATTGTCCTCTCTACGTGGAATTTTAACAAGCTTCAGATACGTTAGAGGACAAACACATCGTGGGACTGGGCGGACACGCTGTGCACACGTTGCGAGGGTGGACGGTAATGACACTAAATATAGGGACCAGCGGAGGCTGACATGCAGGTATTTGGTGAAAAAACAAAGTAATAAGATAAGATAACATAAGATGAGATTCATGGCAATTCATCCCTTCATCCAACATTCATGTGAAAATCATTGTGGCACTCATTTGGACCAGTGTGGTGCACTGACTGTCCAACATGAGATTAACGTGTTTTCTTACATTTTTTTTCTGCAGTAAATCAAATTTTAAAGCCAGAATTTGTCTCCAATGTTGACCTCTAAAAAACACTATTACCAATTTTAAATTGAACAAGATATTAATTTTACACCTGTTAAACTATCTAATTATTTGGAGACACCCGGGTGGCTCGACTGGTAGAGCGAGGGCCCCATGTACAGTTTGTACGCCGTCATCCGGCAAAAAATGGCAAAGTATCGTGACAAAGCGTGATATTTGGTGTCTACATAAGCTGCAGTTTAAATGCAAAAGGAAACAAAGCAGCGACGCACAGTGCAAATGAGGCACGAGAAACTTAAAGCACTAGAAGGAAACGTTGTCCTGATTCTCAGGGTCCACAGAGGTGCATGTTGCGTGTGTGACACTGTGTGTGTGTGTGTCAGCCATCCAGGTTAAAAACACAAACAAGCCATGCTATCGGATTGCAGCGTGCTGCCAAGTCGTCTTAGTCTCGCACATGCCGCGTTTCTCACCAACATTCTTAAGTGACTGTGCGGCTTCAGCGAGCAGGTACTGTCTGTGACGAACAATCACAGACGTGCATGGCAAAGGTGAATGCAAAGGTAACAGACAGGCAGGGCGTAAACTCACATTTACATTAGCCCAGGCTTTGTGATGCTAAGCTAACAGACTGCTGGCGGTAGCTACATTTTTACCACACATACTGTACATGTGAGTGCTGTCAAATATAATAATGATCTGAATTAAGATCAAATCACATAAACTGAGACTTTTAATAGTAAGCTAACAGGTCTGACATCTCTGTTTACCGTAACACTACCAGCATTGTTCAAAGAACCTCCTCATTTTATCATTCTTACTTCTTCACACACACACACACATTATGGTTTGATAGCTCCAAACTGATCAGTGATCAGTCCTCAGGAGTGTGCAGGACGCTGTTAAAACCTTTTACACTCCATACTACGCCGTGTAATTACTTTGTCCTGCGCTAATTATATTTATTACGCTGCGCAATTATTTTTCTCCTGTGGAATTATAGTTTAGCGCTCTACAATTAAATCCTGCCGCATACTTTCTGTGACATTTTATGTTGTCTATGGAAATATATGTGCATCTTAGAATCGCTGTATGCAGCTCACTTATTTCTGTGAAACTTTCAGGGCATCCACCTGTCAATCAAATCTTAATCCTGCATAACTTTAAGCCTTAATATAACCTGAACAGGTGAGTTGTATATAAATTCACCCTCAGTACAGTTGTCATGAACGGGGAAATTAACTATAGAGACCAAAACTGTTTTTTGTACCAGGCTGTAAACATGTTTATTTCTGCTGTGAAGTTTTCAACATGGGGACTTATGGAGACTTTCAAGTTTTTGGCTCTTCCGCATTGGCTTCACTTTACAACCACGGAGGCTGCCGCTTGGGAAGAATGTGCTGAAAAGAGGGAGGGAGGGTCCTCACTCCTGTCTCAGGTGTGTTTCCACCTGAGCTGCTTAGAGGTCGCCAAGCAGGCAGGGGTACGCTCTGGATTGAGGAGAAGGGATGAGGAGAGGAAAAGGGAACGGTGTAGGCCTTACAGGTGATTGTGGTTGTAGGTGAACCTAGGTTTACTAATCATAAGGTACCTTTAAAAACAGATCTCTGCATCAAATCAATGATGGAGTCTTGCGACTCCTCAGGGACTCTTCACACAACTGGATGTCACAACAGGGACATCTACTGGCCACACCTTGTCAAAGCGAGAAAAGAAGAGCCGACACACAGCAGAGTTTTATTCAGATTTATTTAATTTCATCACACTACTCTACAGGCTTTTAGATTTGTGTAACAGGTGTCACACACCGGCACACAATGGAAATGTCTTCTCATGCTTTTCTGGCTTAACTGCAAAGAAAAAAAAAAAAACGAGCGCTCAAAGGTGATAATTTTAACGATAGTGAAAAGTTGTGATGAGCAGTCAGTTGTCGTGGTTTCGGCTTCTTAGAAGGGGAGTGGTCCGTAGAAGGCTTGGTAGGCGGCGACGATTCCCTGCGCGTCCGCCATTTCGTCACAAGCCATGTTGGTCTCGCAGACTTCTCTCAGGCTGAGGTGAGACAGGGATGAAGTACATGTCGTCATTCATGACAGAGGCGCTACGGCACTAAAACAAACGGCGCACGTGCACAAAGGAGGTGCGACAAACCTCTCAGTCTGTGCCAGGGTCAGTTCTTTAGCAGCTCTTGTCTGTCTCACCACGGCAGAGGCCTGATTCTTCTCCATAAACAAACCTGCACATTCAACACAAGCCTCAGTCTTATCAGTCAAACACGAGGAAGATTCAACGTCGAAGCAGCAATAACTGTGCAGAAATCAAGAACTGCTGGGAGTCAAATATAGATCAAATCAAACAAAATGTTCATCCAGCTTCTAATCTGAGAGAAGGCACTGAATAGAAATGTTGGTTTAAACCCTCAGACGGTTGTTTTTGGTGTTTGGAGTAAATTTAAACTGTCTGCTGGCACGTACATTAATGCTACTTAACTGGAAACAGGCAGCAACCCGAACTCGTGCAAACCGGATGAAAGAAGCCAGGATGTATTTAGATTTAAGGAAGAAAAGATTTAAGGAGGGAAACATGATGAAACACGACGAAATGTTGACTTTAATTAATTGTATGAAGTTATTTCAACTCAAAAATGTCAGGTTAGGAGTTCAGTTACATTTTTGAGTTGAAGTAACTTAATACAGTTATGTGGAACCTTTTGACAAAATAAGTCGAATTAAAGTCAACATTTCATTTTTTACTTTTTCACTTTGATCGCACCGTCTGTACAAACGTCAACTAGTCCAGTGGCAAATGTTGTAAACATCCAGCCTCCATTTTCTTTCTACTTTAACCAAGCTCATCTTTACTGTTTTATTTTTTATTAGATTTTTTTAATTCATGCTCTGTGTTCTGTGAATTTGTATATAAGAGATATATAGTTTACTACAAATGTAATATATTTTGCCTCTCATGTGGAGAGCTGTACTCTACAAGTTTATATCAATAAAATATATAGAATGAAAGAAATAGCGTTCAAAAAACAAAAGTTTCACCTGTGACCAACTCTTTTCTGCCATATCTGACTCAAACATGTTCCATATTAGTGCAACACTGATGAAAGAGTGTAAAATCATGATCTTACCCCCCTGAGCAGGGCTGTCACCGGCAGGCTGGGCACCAGCAGAGGCGTCTGACGACACAAGAGGGAAAACATGAGCAACAGAGATTTATTATTTTAATTTGTCACTTCTTCAAGTGATTCCTTTTAAGTCAACCTTCTGTCTTTACTCAACTAAACTCTGCCTGCGGAGCAACGTATCCTTGAAATCACACAATAACACAGTTTTAATGAAGATCTTCTGCAGTGTCTGGTGTCTGGTGGCTCCTACCTGAAGTCAGACAGATGGCTGCCAGGGAGCAGAGAACCAGGATGGCCAAAGTTTTCATCTTTCAGCTTTGTTTTCTTCCCCGTCTGCAGTTTGAGGCAACGAGTAGGACCGGAGACTTCAACAGCTCTGTCACTCTTCTCTTTCTCTTACACATATATACATAGATACCCACTCGCTTCATGACGTGGGTATGTGATTGGTTGGGGAATCATGTGTCACACACCCACACAGATGCAGAGATACACACCTCCACACACACACACACACACACACACACACACACACACAATCACATAAAAAAGTTTTTATATTTATATGAAGGTTTGAGTAAAGTGAGCTTTTTCAAACGCGGGCGCTTACTTTGGAGGACAGGTGATGAGAAAACCAACGTGGGCGACTCACAGCCGCACATATCAACAAGTGGAAGCAGACAGAGTCATCGCTTGCATGTGCATCTCCTCTCTGGCTGCATTTTGTGTATAAACGAGAGGGAAAGTAGTAAAAATGCTTGAACCCTGAAAAAAAAAGACAAAGAGTGACTTGATTTAGCTGCAGTTAAAGTTAAAGTCGCCACTTGTCAGTCAGTTTTAGTGAGAATAATAAAAAGAGTTCAGCTTGTAATGCCAGCTGGCAGCCTGGAGAGGACAGAGTTTCACAGCACACCTACACACTTTTACATGTAGGTCACTAAGTGTATGTGGCAGAGAGAAACCCGTGTAACGCAAACAGAGACGGACAAACCGCCACCCCACATTATGTGACATGATTTTAATCCGAGGGCTCTGTGTTTTATTGCAAACCGCGGTGATTTCCTACATAAAGAAAGCAGCATTTAGGAACAAAAACCCAGCGTGTTTGAAGATTTGTAGCCGGGCAATTTGAAATGTGGGGGGATATTTTTGTAAAATCAAGTGGGTGGTTTGCCAATAAAGCGGCGGGAAGCTCTACGGCTGTGTGGAACATTGTCATTTTCCTTTAATTAAAACACAAGTCGCCACTTGAAGGGTGTTTTCGCCATCTTTGGAGACATCTTTTGTATTTTATTGGTTTATTAGAAAGCGAGCTGGAAATGCTGATACTGAACCACCAGACCTGACGAACTGTCGCTGCTACATGCAGCATATTGTTAAATTTCCAAAAAGCCAGCCTTTGAACTCCTTTAATTCATGATTTTATGCTTTTTTTCTCGACTGGATATTTAGACTCTGGACTGGTCCTGAGAGCATTATATGGGGTGTAATTTCACCGTCTGGGTCAGTGCTGGTTACTTGTCTCATTTCAGGGACGGACTTCAAGGATTCGACCTCAGGACAGCTTTAATTGTGCACATTTGCGGCTCTGTGGCCGCACAGGAAAAACAAACAATCCAACATGACCGTACGTTTAGGACCGTGCCATGCTGACATCGACTGTGTGCTGAGTCCGACCGGTCTTTGCTTTTGCACGAGCGTCTGCAGCAGAGAGGGCTCTGACACACACACACACACACACATGCTGAATTGTTCAGATTCCTCCTGAGATTAAAAGAAACCAGATCTTGATTACGTATTGAAATCAGCAGGTTCGTGTCGTTTCCAGTAATACGTGTCCCTGTTTAACCCTTCGACAGGCCAGTGGTGGAGTGAAGGGTTGAGGGACTTTCCTGTTGTTAGTTGTTGTAGTTGTAATTGGCCACTTTGCATATTATTCCGAACATTTTTCGTTCGAGTCGCCTCGTCATGTTTCAGATATCCATGAGCAGCTCCACCCGGAACATTTCCCCTACAATCCTTTCAGATGGCTTCATTCAAGCAAACTGTTTGTATCCAAGAAAAGCACCCAAGAAAAGCAAAGCCTGGTTATTAATAAACATAACATTTGCACCGCTCAGTGTTTTCTCTCCTCCTCTCGTGAACATCAGGCTCAGTTATCTCGTGACTTTTGCAGGGGCACGTCCCCAAGATCGGAAACCAGGGGACTAAAGTAGGTAGGGGCAGAGTTGGAAGAAGAATCCTTTGAATAACCTTCTGGAGTCTCAGCAATCAGCTAAAAAAACAGTTAAAAAATACTCTACTGTTACCGTATGTTGCATTTTAAAGCTGTAGATGTTCATTTGAACTGACTTTGGCTGGTTTAATCTACAGCTGATGCATCACGGAGACTCACGTGTCTCTAAAAAGTCTCATGAGGTCAGAAAGCAGCTAATCCAAGACAGCTTTTAAAACGTTTATTCAAATTAAGAATTGGGGGGATTTTTCTAAATCCACGGAGGAACAGTTCATCATCAGAAATATTCTAAATAATTATATAAAGCGGGATGAAAGGGGAGGAAACAAGGGGAAGGAATTGGAAAGAAAGTGGTGGAGGAGTGTTGCGAAACATGGATATACTCCAGTGAAGTACAAGTACCTGGACTTTGTGCTAAAGTACTGCAGTACTCATGCATTGATACACCTGTATTAATGTAACAAAGTCACATTTCTGACTGAAATAACTTGAATACTTCATGTGAAACTCCTTAACTCAGCCCTCCACCGCTATTCTCAGCCCGGCCTTTGAGCTGAAAATTGGCGCCGGCGCTGAATCCCACATGTGGCAAACAAACGGCATAAACGGGATTAAGACAAAACCCAATAAAGTGAATTTTATTTTTCAAATCAAAGCAATGGAAACAATCAGTGACAGCAGCGCTGGGCTGGATACACACATGGATAATGTAAGAAAGTGGAAAGTGAGCGAAACATTTCATTCAAGCACGCCACACAAAGCTCATAAATGCCGGGGAGGTGTGATAATAGTGGATAAAAGTTATCCTGAGATTACAGGAGAGATGGGCCGTGATTTTCTACATGTGTATAATGACGGGGTTACTGTGACAGCTGAGCCACACTGGAGGCCTCTGCGTTTAGAAAATGTGTCTCCAGAAGAGGCCACAAAAACAGCTACATAAATTATATGAAAAGTTATGTGGAACGGAGGCACGCGCGCTCAACCCCAGACGATAATGAGATAATTCTGCGATAAACCCTGCGATAAGCTACGACACTCTGAGTTTAGTATCGGCGAGGCGGTGCTCTCTGCTGGGGTTGAGTCCCGGAGGCAAAGTATCTCTGGTAGGCCCGCTTGGGGGCCCACGCGGTAGGAGTATGCGCGGCATGGAGAGTAGTCCTCGCAGGTCTCTGCACGCCTCTCCGCTGGAGACTTCATTTGCCTGGGGAGGCAGACGGAGACAGTTAGAGGGCAGCATGGTGAGAACAAGGAGGATAATTGAAATCAGAAGCAGCCAGTCTTGCTGCATTTCGTCTTATATGTTTTTTTAATGTAGAAGATGGAGGAATGTGCTGTGTATGCATGTCTGCGGTACCTCATCCAGTTGAGGCCGTTCCCCCTGGGTGGGCTGTATACGTTGCCCCTCTGTTGCGTCATGAACGAGTTGGCTTGGTGCGGCGACAAAAACAGATCTGGAACCACAACATTTTACTAGACAAGGACCCGGTCAGGCATGCCCGACGTGCAGCATGAAATAAACGTGCTGTGTTATGAATGAAGTCTTAATTTGTTAGAATTTGCATGCATGTTTTTCCATGAACGAGAGACAATCACCTTCTTCGGATTCTGTGCTTTCGTGAGACTCTACGGGAAAAACATGGAACCGTGTTAATCATAAATGATGAATCACTGCGTGAATGTTAAACAAATGAACAAATAAACGGACAGAAACGATGACGGGGAGGATCTGTACCATAGCAGACACAGAGAGCGATCGCAGCACTGAGTGCTAGAAACTGAAGAAGGCTCCTCATCCTCGGTCGGGCGGGGGGGGTTAGGGTTTATCTGCCTGTCTGCTGGGGAAAAGAAGGAGAAAGGTGAGTGAGTGAGTGAGTCATGGCAGCGCCTAAGTAAGAGGAGAAAAATAAGAGAATAGCGGCTCAGATTTCGTGAAACTAAGAAAGAACCACGAGCCGGGACAGACTGCTGAAAGTGGTAAACTTTCTAACCCCATTTCCTGTGGTTTCTGCGACTATGAAGGCTTGAACCAGACCAAAAGCCACCAATATACATTGCACTGTACACGTATATAAGTATTTATATATATATAAATGTATATTCTGGCAAGCAGGGTGACAAACAGCAAACCAGGATGTATTTTAAGACCAGACTGAAGATCTCCAGAGATAAAAAAGAAAAGTGTCTTTGGAGAGCGCTCAGTTTAAGTTAGAGCCAATCCGCAAACAGCATTGAATAGCTGGAAGCTCAGTTTATAGGGAACGACCATAAGAGAATAGCTGTGGCCGCGAATAGCTTCATAACTGCCAACTAATCGAGTCCGGACATGAGTTACGGTTACGAAAAAAAGGCACGTATGCTCACTCGATCGCATGCATAAGTGACCTTCAGTAACGTGCGGGACACCTGTACAAACTTCAGTGCCAGATGTCTGTAACACACACACACACACACACACACACAACACTTTATTCGCATGCCTGCACTGCAGAAAAGCTTTCATCCCCATCTTCTGTTTGTGGGATTTGGACGGGATTCTGTTTCAGCAGCAGACGTCCTTTTTCACCGTCAATAGCAGCTTTCATTATACATAAACACACACATACATACACACACACACACACACACACACACACAGAAAGCATCAGCCCCTCGGGCATATCTTGGCTTCAGTCGAAAAGCCAGACTTGGGCACAGGAACAGCAAAGCCTCGGGCCCCAAGTTCAAAAAAACTACTTCCAAAGACTGGCAAGGACATCTGACATCGAGACGAGTGTGTGTGTGTGTGTGTGTTTTAGGTGCTGACTGAGTTTTATGCCTGTCTAAGTCCCAGTAAGGGGCTCTGGTGGAGTTCGTGTTCCCCGCAGACATAATGTGCCCACGTCATTAGAAAAAAGCCACAGGTATGATGCTCGGTACGCACAGAGCCGAGCTGAGGTTACATATTAAGAAGAGAAGGCCTACTGTACTATGATGCAGTACACTGAAAAAAAAAAAATACAAAAATGCATCCTTAGACGTCAAGTAATACATAAAATCTGCAGTTTTCCTCGATTTAAAAGATGCAAACTTCGACTTTTCAGCAAGTTTGAAGAGATTACTTTAATGTTACTTACCTTGGAAGATAATTGTGGAGTCAGAAGTCTTGGAAATTTCTCTCTGTGTGTATTTTCTCCTGAGGAATATTTCCTAATTCCTCACAGCAAGGCTTTTATACTCACCTCTCTCTCCCCCCACCCCTTCATTTTCTACCCACCGACTCCCTCCTTCCCATCCCTACCAACACCACCACCACCACCACCACCAACTCCCCTCTCGGCCCTCCTCCCTTTCTCTGCGTGCTATCATCAGCCACTCTTTTCCAGCCATTCAATCAGACCTGGGGTATTAGCTCACTCTCTTCCCCGACTCCCACGCCTTTAACCGAGAAATAAATACAGTAGATGACAGTGAGGGTGAGGAGAAAAACAAGCAGGGGTGGAGGTAAACAGGAGAGGGTGAGGGTGAGGGTGAGGGTGAGGGGGAGGCTGGCACGGGGACGTCGAACCCGCTTCGATAGCAGGTACATGATAATATTCGCTGCTGTTTGCCAGCATGGCAGCATGATATGAAAAGACCACGCAGCATATAGACACAACATGAGCTGACTCAACTTTCTGACCCTGATTTGTCTCTGAAAAACATTGACAAGAAGTCACTTTGTTGTTTCGGAGAGCGGACTGCGCTGACTTGTGTTTAAAGGGACCTGTGAGGAGTTCAGGTTTCATGAATGGAAGCTGTGATCTCATGTAGGCCGGGACCACGTGCCGGTCCACCTTTTTTCAGGGGACACATATATTTAGGAACATTTCTGAGGTGCTGAAGTTATTCCACGTGAAAACACAGCTGAGTAAGTTTTTAGTGCATCTGCTGTTAAAGTTAACAACATCCCCAAAGTGTGTACTGTATATCTGAGAGAGTTACGTAACACGCAGCGTCGCATTTGGCTCGGGCTGCGAATAGCTGTGTGAAAGCAGACCCTCACCAACAGTAAACAAACCAGAATAGGAGGCGAGGAGCCCGTGCCAGGAGTCAGCGGGGCTCAGACGGACGGATAAACATTAAGACAGACGTAAAGATGGAGATAAACTCGGCTCACAGATAAGAGAGGGAGAGAGAGAGAGAGAGAGAGAGAGGGCGAGGAGGGGGGAGTCACAGAGACAGAAAGCACATGTTGTTGCGGTCTTGGATGATTTTGGCGCTGAAGCCGCAGACATATTCAGTGATGTGGTCATATTAGGCTGTTAACTCTGGAACCGCTGAGCAGCGGTTTGGTTCTCTAATGCAGATATTAAATGTACAATTTCCACGGGGTAGATACCAACACGGAGGAAGGAGGGTGAGGAGGGGGGGAAAGATGTTACAGATGTTTGGTAGAGCAGGATTTAACTTCTAAACTTAGAGGAGGCTGGTGAAAGAGAAAAGATGGAGAGGGTGATTGCATGGAAAAAAATGGTCAAACGCTCTCTTTTATTTATGCCCATCTCTAAAGTCATATTTCTTCTGTTCTCCTCGCGTCTCTTTACCTCCGTGCCACTTCGGTACTTTTCCCTTTTCTCACTCCCTCTCATGCAGTTAATGTCCTGCCCGGACGGGTCTCCACCTCACCGCCTTCCCGTGTCTGTGCGGCGTAACAAAATATCTAGTTCTTGAGAAATGTTATGAATGCGCGATAGAGGGCCAGAACTATTTTTTTCTGTAAGCAGTGACGCGTGCCAGAGGCCCAGATAAATGAAAACCAGAGAGAAGTGAAAAACAGGATGTGAATCGCCCGGCGGAGGCGAGCATGATGGTTGTGACTAACAGGCCGCACCTGCACAATCAGTACATCTGGGCTTGAACTGAAGACGGGGGTCATTACAGGAGTGGGAGGTGATAAAAGGGCAATCCAGGTGAGGCAGTTAGGACGGGAAAGACGTAATAGGACCTCGGGAAGGAGACAATCGCTCTATTGAGTCCGAACATTAGGACAGCAGGAGATTTGCTTGTGGGAGAAGTGCAGAAAGGAGGAGGAATGAAAGGAAAGACTGAGAAAACGATGCAGAAGTGATAAAGCGAAGGACAGAACACTCATTTCATAATGAGTGCATGGCCACAAATGTGTAAACGATCTAAATAATGTCTGCAAAAACATATTCTAACCTGTCTGTGCAGGCTTGGGCAGGTGAACCTCAGGCTGCTCTGTGGTTACACGGTCCGGTCAGACACAACAACTCTTAAAAACTCTTTTTCCTGCTATTTTTACGTCCTATTTTCTTAATTGCTTTAAAATCCGAGTTAAAAACAGACACATAAGGGAGTGAGTGAGTCAGATAGAAAACATCATGTGATGTAAGCTCGCTTCCCCCGTGGGATGGAGAGAGAGATCCGGCCAGACTGGATGAAGGACAGACATTACTCAGGACTGTCCTCCTTCTTTTCAGCCTCTGCTGTCCCGCCGCTGTGAATTCTGCCGTATGAACGTCAACCGAAAGCTTCATGTAGATTTATGGCTGTTGCATAACACCGGCGACCTGCGGGACGCATGCACGCACCCTCACATCTGTTCTGCTTTCTAATTTAAATCTGTGTGATTTCACATTTTTGTAAACTTTACTTTTGTGAACTCAGTCGGTGGATTTCTTTTTTTTTTTTTTCTTCCCTCTCTGGCTTCTTCACCTAATAACAAGCTCCAAAGCATACAGTGTAAGCATGTGGTGAACAAGGATCATGTAGCACTCAGGACCAACCTCAACCCTCAGCTTCACCTTCATGTCTGCGCACTCTGTGCTGAAGAGAACAAAAAGTCATTAATAAGACATGTTTTTTTTTCACAGTCTTCATGTAGAAGGAAAGGAACCCGAAGCAATAAAGCATTGCAGTTATGTGAGAAACGTACACAGTTAGACAAGAACAAACTGACTTCGTAAACTCTGAGCGATGTGTAGAGTTCGAGAAAAGCTGCACAGATTTAAAGGAATAGTTCAACATTTTGTGCTTTGTTGCTGTGAAGTTGTGACATTTTAACATGGGGACTTATGGAGACTGACTCACTTCTGGAGCCAGCCTCAAGTGGACGTTGGAGGAACTGCAGTTTTTGGCACTTTCACTTCCCAGCCATGGAAATTGCTGCTTGGGTAAATATGAGGCTGGTAGGTGAATTAGTTATCCTTCGAACATAGCCAGGGTAGCTAGGGTATCCTCCTGTTTGCAGTCCTCATGTTAAGCTAAGCTAACTGGCTGTAGCTTTGTAACTCGAAGCAAGAAAATGAATCATGTTCCAAAATGTCAAACTGCTCCTTTAAATCTCTTTCATGCAACTTTACAACAATAAGCCTGAAGATTATTCCCGTCTACATCTCTTAAGATCTCCATTTGCTTCCTCATTTTTTAGGTGTAGATAGGGAGAACTCCCACCGCTACACCTGGCAGGTAGCACTGTGTAGTGTCAGTGTCTACCTTCCAGTCAACATAGCTGGACCTGGATCTGGACCTGGGACTGAACCGACCAGCGGTGGCCAATCTGGCAGGGAATACGGTAACCTATGAGGAGGCTTTCTTTCTGGGTTTGGCTCCTGGCAACTCGGGGGGGTGACTCAGTTCAGTAAACTACACGGCTGACCGAGCTAATGATAGTTAGCGGTTTGCTACTTAGCAATCTTTCCATCATGAAAGTCCGTAAATCACCTCGCTAGTGTAACATTATTCCCTGTTGGTCTCCGAGGCTCGGTCCAGTCCAGCTCCTGAGCCCGGTTCTGTTACAGGCAGATTCAGTTAGCAGCAGTTAATTGGCGGTTAGCTACTTTAGCAGGTTGTTAGACTTGAGCTATCAGTCCACCAGGAAACTGTGAATCAAAGCAGCAAATATAATCTGTATAAAATCTGATCCAGTTTCACCAAAATCAGCAAATAAAGTTATAGAGTTGCATTTAGCAGCTCGTGCACTGTATCAAACAGGAATCACTCAGCTCCGGCGGTGTCATAAGAGTGCATTCATTCGATATTTAAACGTAGCACATGCTTTCGAAATTACCAACTCATTGGGCCAGATACTGATGTAGGGGTGACATATGTGATAAAACTGTTGGTAATAAAGAACATCTTCTACTTTCAGTAATGTAAGTCCTGGTGTTACATGAGCGAGTAGAAATATATTTGGATTGCTAATTCCTCTGGCTGAATGGAGTGGATTTCAGATCTCAAAGCACAAATTACTCATAATATTTATACACTCTCATCATCCAGAGTATCTTAGCTCTCCAAATTGTGCAAAGATTGTGTTCCACTCCTTGTTCCAACCTTAATCCTGTTTAAATAACTCCTCACACTCGCAATGACAAATCTTTAAACCGTCAAAGTGATTGCTGGTGCTGGTGCTGGTGGGGGAAATAGGAGCCTGGCTGAACACTGTTAAAGACAAACGCTGTGTTGTCTCACCTCCTCTCCATTTACTGTAATCTCTCGCTCCTGCAGCCAACCTGTGATTACAGAGAGATCACATAAGTACATATAATCCCAATTAGGAAATAGTTTGCCGCCGTACGAGAGAGAGAGAATGGAGTCAGGTTGAGTCCTGCATAATTTTGGGTTTATGCTTCAGCGATACGTTTCACAATATTGTTCTATATTCATCTATGTCCCACGCAGATAACACACACACACAGAGAACGACGCACGAAGGTTTCTTTGTTTTCCGTCTCCATGGTTCGGTTTGTGCGTGAGGCAGGAAGTTAGCGCCTTCGTCTTTGTTATGACTATATTACTTATGCTAACAGCCAAACATCAAGCAATGTCAACAGCACAAGACACAGCAGCTCAGCCCAGCTCGGCGTCTGTCTTTCAGCCTTTTATTTCACCGAGCTCAGCCCCAGATGTACTCTTGTCCGGCGGCTTCTTGCTCGCTCACTCTCTCATTTTCTTTTCTTTTCTTCCATCGATGCTAGAAGAACCCTTTTGTCTTTTCACCTCTGTCATTATGTCCATAAAGGGCCGCCGAGCCCGGGTTACATTGCCCTCTTGCCCAGCTCCCATCCTGGCACAAGCTCCCGCTCCGGGCCTGAAAACCCAGGCAGCACGGCTAACGAACTGAGCTAACATTAGCTAACAGCAGCTACAGTTTGTCCAATAAGGAAAACGCTGTAAATCACAGAGAGTTGAGGCGGAGCAGCCTCCATAAAATATGATCCAGTTTCACCAAAATCAGTGAAATAGTTGGTGGTGTGTGACTTAGTGTGATCGTACCCGGAGCACAAAGTTACATTAGTGTGAGAACAGATGTACGAATGACAGAGACGCCGTTCACCTGATTACAAGTGAAGATTTATCATAAATTTGTTGGTTTATGGCACGTTTGTTTCCACGGTATCTGTAGCTGGGGTGAATTCAGGAGAAGCTGCAAACGTGTGTGAGAGACCGAGTGCGTAGGTGTGTGTATACGTGTGTGTGTGTTTTCACTTGCTGCATAGCTCAGTATAATCTGCTTCTGTTTCTCATAAGAGCACTATCCAACTTTTTCTTTTTATGTGCTATTTACTTTGGTGCCCCACTGCTCATCTGTGGTGCCAACTCTAACAAACTGACCTGCACGGCATACAACCAGCGCCCACCTACCTAAGTCAGGAATCTCACACACACACACACACACACACATCACTGCATCAGACAACATTCACAAACTGATAGCACAAACAAGCGATCACAAGCAGCAGCTCCCTCGGCTCTGTGCTATCTGCTGCGAGAGCTGCACAGAGGAATGTCCTCCACCACGATCCCCACAACGATCGTTATGCATGGCTGCAAGCGCAGCAAGCGCAACAGTCTGCTTATCTATAAATAACAATCAGATATCTCTCGTCAGTCGCCCTCATTCCTCTGTCCCTGTCTATCTTTCTTACCATCCCCTCCTCCTCCTCCTCCTCCTCCTCCACCATCCTTCCATTTTTCCATTTTTTAAAAAGAAATTGCTCCACTGTTGTTCTGCATCTCTTCCTCTTGGCTACGTATTCCCGCTCATTATGCAAAGCCCAAAGTCTTGGACTCGATATCGGTTCTTCTTGGGATTCTAAACTTAAACTTTACAGCTGGACTTCACGCTGACCGAGCACAGGCAGACAAAGTACGTAAACGGGTAATATGTCTGTAAACTGTATGGATATAACCGGCATATAAATACATGTACGGCTTTTGTTTTAGTTCTTGTCACATCAGCATTTAAAACTATGAAACTTTGCGGCCAATTCGACTCATTCCAATGAAACCCTCACCATTAGTGGATCTGCTGACAGGTGCAGTAAATCTGATTCGTTCCATCTCATCAAGTTCAGCTCGGGTGAAGTTCGGACCTGTTAATGTGCATATTTCACCAATAGCAAGCTGTTGACATTTTGCGGGAAAGGAGAGCCAGAGGGACCAGAGTGGAGAAAGCTATCCGAGTTCATTAACTCTGCTGCGCTGTTCGTTTTTTTCTTTAACCTCCTCTGTCAGAGTACGGACTGCTCCGCGAAAGAAGAATCATTCACAAACAGGTGAACTGTAGCTGCTGTTAGCTCAGTTTGTTAGCCGCGCCGCTCATGTTGTGAGCTCAGACCACAGAGGTTTTGAACCACCAGGAAGAGGTGAATCCTGACTGCGAGTGGAGCCAGTGTCGTGCCAGAACAGGAGCTGGGCAAGTGGGCTCAGCAGCCTCTATGGACAAAACTGAAGAGGACGTTGACAGAGGAAGCTAAGAAGAGAAAAGTGAGGCTTACCGACTGAGCTACTGCAGCTGCTGTTAGCTCGCCAGCTACATCAGATAACCAATTAGCGGACCGAGTAGTCACTACATCACAAACTCTAGAACCAAACAGACAGCTAGCATTGCTATTTTCCATCATATATGTCAACCTACTCAATGTTTTTCTCTACTTTTACTAGAATTTAAGCTTGTCATCCACATTTCATGGTCTGCCTCTGTTTCCTTTCTCTCCATGCTGCTTAATGTGACATTGAAACAGTCTCATCTCTTTCTGTGTGTCGCCCTCTCTTTATCTGTCCTTTTTTTTCTCCCACGTTTCTTTTACCCCAGCCCTCTATTTTTTCCTCTCCCTTTGTGATTGTCAAAAGCGGTCAGTGTAATCACATGTGTGCAGCCACGAACACAACAGGCCAAGCGGTGAACCAACACATCGTCTGCGACTGACTAGTGACACGCAGGCAAGCCGGTGGCAGAGAGTGACGGGGAGCCACGGGGCCCGGCCGGTTGCACCCAACAACCCCTTCAGCTTCTTTCAGACTCACATTGTCTCGGCTGTCATTTTATTTCAGGGTAGCACACTCCGAGAGAAAAGAGGTACAACCTCGACAGAAGTGCTGTATCCCCGGATGACCGAGGCAGGACGTGTGACGATGGATTTACATAATCATGAGTGCTGAGTAGTCAATTTCTCAGTTGGAGAGTGATCAGGGACCAAAAAATGGTTTTAAAAATGGTAAAAATATTCTGGCTCTGTCACTGCGTCTCACTCCACCTTCTCCCCCTTCACGCCTCTCCTGCCCCCACCTGAACCTTCTTCGTTGTTCCCGGAGTTACAGTCAATGTAAATCACGTCACCGTTATACTCCCTGTCGATCCGTAGTGTTAATGGGATGCTGCTGAGTTCGGGATTGCTGCCCTCTGCTTCTGGTGCCCGTTCCAACATTCCCTGCTGTGCCGGGATACGGACGTAACATTTTACGGCACACACCACCAACTATTTCACAGATTTTGGTGAAACTGGATCATATTTTAAGGAGGAAATGATGATGTCCTCCTGCTGCTGCCGCATCATCTCTCTGTGATTTACAGAGTTTATGATGGACTGTAGCTGCCGTTAGCTCAGTTTGTTAGCCGGGCTGCCCAGGCTGTGAGCTCAGAGCACCGGGAGCGGAGCGTCAGTGTCTGTACTGCAGGCTTTTTGGACCACCGGGAGCTGGGAAAACGGGCAATGGAACCAGGTCCAGCAGCCTCTATGGACATAATGACAGAGGCGAAAAAACCAAAGAGGACATTGATGGAGGAAACTAAGAGGAGAAAATGAAAGAGTGAGCGAGCAAGAAACCGCCGGACAAGAGAAAGTCTGGGACTGACTTTTAGTCGTTGGCGAGACAGACTGCTGTTGGACCGGTCAGTAATATTAGCTGGCTGCTACGTCTTGTGTCGTTGACAAAGTTGCTGCTGCTGTGAGGTTGTTTTAACCATTATCTGCCCCCTTGTGGTAAAAATTGAGGTCAAAGATAGAAATTATATTACAGTTGACCAGATATAATAGCATCTGTCATATACTGTACACAGTGCATGGTGCAAAACAAATAAATTAGAGGTTTGCATGGGGGGAATATAACTTGTCCCCACGTGCATTGAAGCAATTATGCAGGCAAGTCTTTGTCCAGCGCAGCTCAAGCCCTGATAACACCGTGCAGGCGATTGGAGGTCCACACGCTAACACCACTCACCACAAAGCCACACACTTTATTCATAGCTGACTCTGGTATGCATGAAGTGTGTGTGTGATGCTGGGCTGCGGTCGCGTATACAGCGGTGTGAAACCTCAGTAATCTGTCCTCTTTCACCCTCGCTGCCACAGTGACTGACAAATAAAACACTGAAGATGCAGGAAGGTTTTTCACCTGCAGACGGACGCAACGCTGAGTCGCCCAGCTCTGCTGAGTGAAGCTCATCTGCCCCCTGCAGGTGTGAAAGAGCGATTACCGGTGCTAGTGGCCCTCTTTGTGCTTAGATGTAGACTCAACAGAGTGAAATAACGTACACAACAAAGAAGAAATGTCACATATTTCGAAGGAGTGAGCTCTCAACTCCTTTCTGTCCATTTTTTTCTTCCTTCTGGTCTAGGATCTGTTGCCAGGACTGTAATTCCTCACTTTGAACTTCATTTCCTGTGTGCTCGCACCCCCTCGTATCTCCTCTCCAAAGCAAATGAAAGACCGAAAAAATCCCCCTTAAAGTAAGACAGACACAACACTAACAAGCACGAGAAGTCTCAAATTTCTTTTGGCTTCTCCTCTCATATTTTTCAGACGACGTACCATCATAGCGAGCGTTACATACAAACTGCTGTATCAAAGCGTCTGTATCTCCCCGTGCATCCTCTTTTGAGACCGTTCCTCGTAGTCTTTTCCGTGTCTCTGGACTTTTATGCTATTAAGCTCACAGAGAGCCTCACTGTTAGTCTGTCTCTCCGGAGCTTTCCTGACCTCTCCCTGACTGCCTGAGAGCCGCCAGCTAAGACTAGTAATGAGATATTAGCCCTGACAGTGGTAACTGGGGAAGGGAGAACGTGCTATTCCCTAATCTCTCTCCTCTTTTCTCGCTTCTCTCCGACCGCCGTCTGAGGATTTACTGTAACATCTCCTCCTCCTTGATTGTTCTTCGTTCTCTTTCTTCTTTGGGTTTCTGTTTCTCACACCATCTTTCTTTTCGCTGCTCTGAGTCTCCACATTACACCAGCGTGAGTGGGTGAAGGACTAAAGAGAAAACTTCCACCTTGGCTACACATGCCTACAGCAGGGATTTGGGCGCAGAGGAAGGTGTCTAAGTTCACTGTACCTGTATGTGAAAGATAGTATACAAATATACAACTAAATGTCCACACGGGATGTATTCATCTTGAATTCTTGCAGCTGTTTTCTAAAAAGGTGATACAGTCCTCTGTGCTAGACGAGGTTTCAGCTTTACTACTGCAGATTTGATAAAGACTTTAATGCCACCGCCGACAGACTTTAAAACAAAAGACAGTCCAGTTACAAAGAAACCAAGTCTGTTTAGTTGTTTCATCTATCTTTGTTGTCATTTCGCCTCTTTTGGTTGAAGTTCTGCGTCTCCTTGGAGCCATTTTTACATTTTTTGTGGCCGATACGTCTCTGTAAACATTACGAATATACCTCTAGTATTTATTGTATCTTTGTAGTTGTCCTGTGTCTCTTTGAAGCCATGCTAGTTCAGCTGCCTCACAAGGCTGAAAGGTCGCTGTTGGTTGGGAAAAAAAAGAGACTTTGTACGTCTGTTCTCACACTATGTAACTTTGTGCTCAAGGTACGATCTCAAACGAAAAGTACGTAACGCTTTACGTAACACTAAGTCACACACCACCAACTATTTCACCGATTTTGGTGAAACTGGATCATATTTTATGGAGGAAATGTTTTCTGGTTTTCCCTCTGACGTCCTCCGGCTGCTCCGCCTCGACTCTCTGTGATTTACAGAGTTTCCTGATGGACAGTGAAGTAAACTGTAGCTGCTGTTAGCTAATGTTAGCTCAGTTTGTTAGCCGGGCGGCGAGCTCACAGCACCGGGGAGCGTGTCGGTGTTTGCACCACCGGCGTTTCGGACCACCAGCAAGAAGACGAAGAGGTTTTCGGGCCTAGGAGAGCATGAGAATACTGACGGGGAGTAGAGCCGGTGTTGTGCCAGGATGGGAGCTGGGAAAGCGGGCAATGTAAACAGGCCATAATGACAGAGGTGCAAAGACAAAAGGGTTCTTCCGGCATTGATGGAAGAGGAGAAGAGAAAATGAGAGAGTGAGCGAGGAAGACGCCGCCCGGGACTGACTTTCAGTCGTTGGTGAAATAAAAGGCTGAAAGATGTTCCAACATTTAAAATCCATAAAAACAACAAACAACACTCTCTAGTATTAAAAGACTAAACAACACTTTGGACTACTTTTAACTGAGCTCTGTGACTTTCCAATAAGAAATGTTAATGGCTGCTTCAAACAGACCATCGGTCCCCTGGGCCCAGCACTCCGTCCGTGAGTGTAACATTTCAGATCATATCTAACAGCGGCTTGTTCTTTTTACGAGGTCACCGGGTTTGTTTTCTAATTTATAATGCCCGACGTGGTCGATTCCGTTATCTCACAGCTCGACAACATATAGGATCTATAATGCGTGTTGCTCGGCTTCCTGACTTTTAATGACTGCCTAAAAGCGGCCATCACGGCATCACATTGTTATAGACTTTGTTAAGTATTAATGAGTACATCACTACACTGTGGGGCTGGAAATGGGATGTTTAGCTATAGCCAAGGGCGTATCCTGCCTCGTACACACACACACACACATGGGACTGAATAATGAAGCCGAACAGATTGTGAATTTATGGGCTACGAGGGAAGACGTAAACAAATAAATAAGCATTAATCTTGTTCATTAGTGGTATATCAAGTTATGCGGCAGCGATCCAAACATGTGTGAGAGAGAAAAAGAAGCCGCGTGCCGAAATACGTCGAACGCGATGCTCTTTTTGTAAACAGATGTTCCCATTAAAAGCTGTCAGGATGTGTATAGCAGTAAAAATGAGTCGCTGCTATTAAATTGTTGATGCTCTAACATATATGGGAGTGAATTTCTGCTGCTTTTTCATGTCTCATTCCCTTTCATTCCACTCCAGAAGTGAATGCGGCATTCATCAGGTCTGCAGGCGAGGAGGAAACACAGGAAACGTTGCACAATGTAAAATTAAAGGGAAGGTTGCTGCAAAGGGAGGAGAAGACTGAAACACGACCACCTGACGCTGTAAAATGTAAAATCACATCAACTCAAAGGGCTAATTTCCCCCTCAGCGGGACGGCGTTTTATCGTGCAAGCCTCTGAGGGACGCCTCCGAGCGCTCGCTACACTGAATAACCTTTTGCTTCCTTTATGTCTCCTCCATTCAACCCTCCTTCTTTAATCTTTTATCGCTCCTCTCTGCAGTCAGGCACGTTTTTATCCATTCTCAACCTGACTTGCCCTTTTGCTCCCACCTTTCTTCCCTCGCTCACTTTGCGGTGGACTGATTTGCAGGCAGCGCGCCGCTCTTCTGCTTAAGATTTGTGCGATACGCAGGCGGCGAGGAATCTAATTACAGCGGGACGCATTCATTCACCTGACGTGTCATGCATGCCAACACACAGACATGCATTCATCTCTGGTTCTTCCTCACTAGATATATGTTGAGCTTGATGCTTGTATGTCCTCTATTAATTACTATTGATGCTCCTTCCACTGCTTTCAAGCCCAGTGTGTGCATCATCCGCCTCCGCTATCCTGTCCTGTGTCATGACAACGTCAGCCTCTCTGATTTGGTGATATCCAATTAGTCTTTCCCTCAGAGGAGAAAATGCTCAGCGCTCCAATCTAATAAGCGTCCTTCCTTTAATACTGATGGAAGCCTTAAAGCCCAGATTACAGTTCCAGCTTCCTCATTCAACCTCAACCCATCTCTCCTTTTTCAAATCTACAGGACCTCACTTTCACTGATCCGGCTTCCCGTGCTCGCCTTTCTCCGTTGCTCTACACCCACTCCGAGCAGTTGGCTCGACTACTATCACTACGTGGGCATCCCGAAGTGTGAAGGGAGAGTTTTTTGCTTCTTTAGGAGGATGAAAAAAAAAAACGCTTCCCTCGGTTAGGTCAAATTTATTCCGAGCCCGTGTGATTATTTCTCTTTTTTTTCTGATTCCCACATCTCGTGTTTGATGTAGATGTTCCTCCATTTATATATAGATGACTCCACTGTGCCCTCAGGGATTAATCACTTAACATGTAAGTAATGAGGAAAGCAGATGACATATCACTCGTTTATTTTGGGGCTAAAAGGCTGGAAAGCACTGATATTTGTCTCCATCTGTCGTCTGTATATGATTTCATCTTCAAACAAAGACAAGGTCAAGAGAGTAAGCCTCTTTCTGTTCGCTCTGCTCTCAGTTTATCTCTCTGGAACTTTCTTTCTGTCCTCAGTGAGACTCTTTACTCCCTAAACTCTGTAGCTTGTGTGTTTGGGATTTGATGCGACCAAAAGATTTGCAGAAACATCTCGGTTCTACGCCAGCAACTGTTTTGCGACTGAATTTTCTTCCTAGCAGAGAGTTAGATGAGAACATTAACATTACTGTCATGTCTGTCAGTTAAATGAAGGCTACAGGCTGCATGAAGCAGCTTAGCAACAACAATGGAAACATGAGAATAGCTCTCACCAACCACAAAAAGTCAGTCCCAGACAACAGCTTCTAGCCCGTTCACTCTCTCTCTTGCCCAGCTCCTGTTCTGGCATGACACCAGCTCAGCTCCTCATCAAACATTCACCCTCATCACAGACCTGGAAAACCTCCTCTTCTTCTCGGTGGTCCAAAACGCCTGTGGTACGACCACTAACAACCCCCCCAAGTGCTTTGAGCTCGCGGCCCGGCTAACAAACTGAGCTAACGATAGCTAACAGCGGCTACAGTTTACTTCACTGTCCATCAGGAAACTCTCATGGAAAACTAGAAAACATTTATTCCAACATCAGAGACAATATGTGGACATAATCTGTGTTGTACAAGCAGCGAACACACAGTGCTGTACAACATGAACGCCAGTGTTTGTTATGTTTTATTATGTTCATATGTCTTTCGTTTTATATTCTGACTTTGCTATAATGGCTGCAGGATATCTAAGTCGTGGTCCGTGTGCGTCCTTTCCTTTTTCCACAATGTTTTCATTCTTGTCTCAAATGAAATATGGCATATTAATAATTGCACACCCACATACTCGCTGCTGCACATGCAGCTCGCCTCAGTCTGCGAGGCGAAAAATAACAGGATTTTATGGCAGGAGGGGAGCGTGCTGTGTGAAATGTGAAAAAAGTTCTGCGCTCATGCACCGTAATCCAAATTTTCAGAGACTCGACGAGGAGTTTCAGAGTTTGCAAAGTGCCGTCGAGGATATAACACGCTCACACGGGAGAATCAAAATCATTTGTGTCTTGACATGACACCTCAGATCAGAAATCAGAGACGTACTGTAGAACTCCTGATATTTATAGATACATGACTTCTCTTGAATTGATTGATTGATTTTCCCTTGATAACAAAATACAATCATCCCAAAGTGTCCATGTTCTGCGAAGGAGGAACACAACACTTAAACAGTCCCTGAAAATGACGACAAACAACGTAAGCCCATGAAATGAGATTCAGGTCAATCTGCCCTTCAGAGAATTGTGTCCAATTAGTTCAGCACGCTGGCTTCTTAAAGTCTTACATAACACTGACACACAAAGAAAAATCCCCAGCAACCATGGAAAAGAACAGAAATAGACTTTTGCAAATACAATGAAAAGGACAAACTGGATAAAACAGTTATTACTGCAACAAGAACAAGCCCAAGTCCATCCCGCCTTTCTGCAGCTGTCACTT
Source organism: Nibea albiflora (assembly GCA_014281875.1). Taxonomy (NCBI): domain Eukaryota; kingdom Metazoa; phylum Chordata; class Actinopteri; family Sciaenidae; genus Nibea; species Nibea albiflora. Next base: position 18,826,687 of record CM024808.1, on the reverse strand, counting down.
GAGTCGCTTTTGGATAAATGACTAAATGTAAATGTAAAATATAAAAGGAGGCAATGCAATGATATGATGACTTTCAGGAACACAAGCAAAAAATATGATTTATTATTCAACAGCAGAGAGAGACCAAGAATTGGAACGTTTTGGAAAAGAAAAGAAAAATCCCTGTTAATCAAATATAATAAAAATGAATACATTTACGACAGGCAAACCCATAAATATGAAAGAAATGTGCTACGCGCCATAAAAGTAAAAAGAAAACTGAAGGGATTTTTGCACTTCAAAGCTTAAAGGAGCGTAGCAGACAGGAAATGGAAATGCAGAAAGTGTTTGCATGAATGAGAAAAATCATTAGCTGCATTTGAAGTGAATTTCTGTAAGTCATGACATGGAATCTCAATTGAAGGGGAGAGGAGAGGCGTGCGAATACTAACTGAAGTGGAATTAAAATGATTAATGTAAATACAAAGCAGGGATGTTGTTGTAGCACGCTCGCTGTCACAGAGTACGTCTGAGTCAAGACGAGAGATGACAGATCAGGAAAACAGCAACCAACAAAAATATATAGAATAAATAGACGATCACAGCATCGATATAACGGAAATATCAAATGGAATAAAAGATGAAGGAGGCCAAAGCAAACTTTACAAGCAGGATGGAGGAAGATCAGATTCAGCTTTTAGTCTGGAAGATCAGAGGTCTTGAATCATTCGCGCAGATCGTCTGAATCTGCCAGAAGGGATCAGCTCCAATCTTATAATTTTGGTTAAAAGCCTCGCCACAGTATTTTGAGTCACGCCGATGTCTCGTGTGAAACGGGAGCTCCCCGTGATGGATCAAGCCTAAAACTGAACAGCGTGTGAAAAAGCCTCCGCAGACAGCGGCGCGGATGATTCAGCGAAAAATGAAACAATGTTTTTGTGCATGTTGCATTAAAGACGCAAGAGAGGAGAGACCGCGTCTGTGATTTACATGTAACTGTTCATGCATCTGACCTCTGTCATTATGTCCATAGAGGCTGCTGAGCCCGTTTCTCCCAGCTCCTGTTCTAGCACGACACCGGCCTGAAAACCTCCTCTACCCGGTGGTCCAAAACTCCCTGTGGTACAAACACTGACACTCCCTTCAGTGCTCTGAGCTCGCAGCCCGGCTAACAAACTGAGCTAACATTAGCTAACAGCAGCTACAGTGTACTTCACTGTCCATCAGGAAACTCTGTAAATCACAGAGAGTCGAGGCGGAGCAGCCTGGAGGACGTCAGAGGGAAAACCAGAAAACATTTCCTCCGTAAAATATGATCCAGTGCCGACTTAGTGCCGTAAAGCGTTACGTACTTCACCTGATTCACCTGACTACAAGTCAACATGATTTAAAATCTGTTACTTTATGGTAGACGACTCGACTCTGTGTATGAGTGTGCAGTACTCAGGTCAGAGGTCAGTATTGCCGTCAGTGCCCGGCGTCAGCAAGTGTTCAAACGGGATTAGGAAGTGTGCCGTGTTTAAAAGGGGGCTGTACGTGAAGTGTCAAGACCGCCACCGGCACCAACACCTCCGCCAGCTGACCTCTTATTCACCAGCAATCCAGACAGTCTGAGCTCTATGACCCTATTCATATGGAGCAGACGTGTTATGACATGTTAGGATACGTGTGGTTCATGCACCAGACTATTATTAGTCAATTAATTATACGTTTTAACACTCACCGCTTGAAGGCTTGAGAGGCTGGCTGTTAAAACAGTTTCTGGCGGTTCTACCGCTGAAAAAAGAGTCAAAACATCCATTAAAACCTCCTGATGCGACACATCCACATCCATAGAAGCTATAAACTTCCTCTGTGTCACGCTTCTTCTCAAAGCTCTGATGGAAGCTGTGTTTTTTTTATGAGCAATATGGGTGTAGGTTCTCTCTCCACCCATAATTTAGCAGAGTTGTCCTTATCAAGAACCATTTCCACTATCCTATCCTCGCCACAAACATGGACCACACCAAAGCCGGGTCATAATTTAGCCATAGAAAGCTGATGGGAACGGTGGACTGGGAGCTTGGGAGTGAATGTTAATGTGCTTGGTAATTCAATCGCTTTCCAAACTGTGTGAGCGCTAACGGTCACGTTTGACTATTTTTGAGGAGGCTTGGAATTTAAACATATAAATTTGTCTTGGATACAGAGTGACACGAGAGACTGCGGTCCAGCCCCGTCTAGACATTTTTGAAGGTGCGTTCATAGCGCCGGGAATAGTCACTCATGGTCTCTTTGAGCTTTTTAGTAGGGGTGGGGAAGCAAACCTCAAAACTCCATACATCCCATACATACTGTAGTGTATGCCTGCATTGTATACGGTGGTCCTCGAGCCGGACAGCTCGGTTTCCTCTGAACACACACATTCATGAGCGCCATGAAAGAACAGATTTGTCAGCTGATGTTTGCATAAATCTGACAGGCTGTAAATGCTGCACACACAAATGTAACACACACACACACACATATATATATATATAGTGCGTCATATTGCTGCCCCAGTGCTGCTTTTCATTACCGAGGCCCTTCGTTAATCTAATTAGTGAGTATTAGTATGTTGTTCGTAGACAGAGCAAAGGAGGGTGGGTGGGATCTCTGAGATTGACCTACAATGTATGTACAGGTCAGACAGGTTCATGGTTACCGCCTTTAACTGTCTGACTAATCATCTGCCTGCATAGTTTAAAGAGGCCACACGCAGGTAAACAAGCTTAGGTGAGTTAGCTGCGCTTAGAGCAACATTTCTGGAAAGTTTCCGGGACGCTGACCGATTTGACACGTTTGTTACGGTGTTTGTTTCACCGTTTCTCCAAATTCAGATGTCTAAACTCTCTCAGCACACGACCCGGTGTGGTAGATTTGTATTGATCACTGTGGCTATACGTTTATGTGACCTGTAACTCTGGTCCGCTTTGTTAAAGAGGCCAGCTCCTTCCTATCTCCAGCCTATACGGTTAGAGAGGCTTAACCATCGTCCTGTCCTCCTTTAGGACCCATGTTGCCCTCGAAAACCTCAGCTATGACGGAGGAGGGGGCAAATATGACCCTCATGAGAGGAGCTCCAAAAAAGATACTAACAACAGGTGCAGGGGCCCGTAAAGAATACGTACAGGGTCGTGAATTTTACGGTAGACCACTATACCAACTACACCAATCAACAAGATACCTTGAAATGTATAAATAATATGGAAAAAAATGAGACGATTGAGAGTGAAACTACTTCTTCCGTCTGTTGTTGTTGTGTTGTGGGGATGCTTGCGTGGGTAACCATAGCACCCGGGCATAACAGGCCCCCTCAGGACCCGATGAGGAGCCTGAAGCAGAGGAAGAAATCAGAGAAAGAGGGTGCAGAACACAAGAGCGAAAAAGGAGGAGAGGGGTAGGAGGGTATTTATAGAAATGGTGCGGTTGAGGTGTGATCCTGCCCCTGAAACTAATTAAGTTGCTTTTGTTCACTGAAGGATGTTCATGTTTGAAAATTACCCGAGCCTTCATCCTCGACAACTCTAATCCCCACGAAATGCAACACGGTGTAACCTTTCTACCATAAAATATCACATCACACATCACCGGCTGTCTCACTGATCCTGGTGAAACTGGATCATATTTTATGGATAAAATGTTTTCTGGGTTTTACCTGCGGGAAGAGGAGGTTTTCATGCCCACGGCGCAGGCAACGCAGCCAGGAAGCAGAGCTGGTGTCGTGCCAGAACAGGAGCTGGACAACCGGGCAATGTAACTAGGACAGAAGAGGACGCTGACGGACGAAGCTAAGAGGAGAAAAGGGAAGAATGATCGAGCAAGTAGCCATCTGGACATCTGGGAAAGTAACAAAGTCTTGCTTTAAGATAGAATTTGAAACAAGCAGCCAGCAACAATACGAACCAGATAACTGAGCTTACGTCTCTCAAGTTTCAAAAGATAGAGACGCTTATTTAGACCCTTTAGGCAGGAATGTCTGTTTACTTAACTTCCCATCAGCGCCTTGCGGTTGTGTCATGTTCCTCTTCTCGGTTTGACCCGCGTCCAAACAGAGTAATCCGGGATCCTCCCTAAAGATCAACAGTTTCCACACACGGAGGCCAAATAAATTATGACAACAATGCGGAGCCACATCGGATCATTTGAACAAAAACAGTTACTGATCGGGCGAGGATGTGAAATGTGAGAAGAATTTGATATTTGCTCAGTTTGAAGTTTTTCCACCCAACCAAAAATCAAAACATAGTCAGGATCAGGACTCCAGGTCCAGTTTGTTTGATTTTGCACTTCGAGATATGTGACTGGTGTTAATCAGTTTAATTACTGTACCACAGGCACTCCCACATCGGCCACAGCTCGCTCGCTGGGTGCCAAACTCACGCTGTGAAGCTCAGACACAAATACGCATGTAATTAACTCCAATTTGGAGGAAATGCTTGGGAAATGAGGTGAATATAAAACACACCTTTTACGCCGTTTGTGTAGTCGATGGTACAACGTGATCATCTATACTGTGACATGAGATGTCCAAACATACAACTTCTATTATATGACGAAGAAGAAGCTACTTCAAGTCAGATTAAAGTATATTTTTATATAAATTTAAAGCTGTTTCACTGGTGGCTCCACAGGATCAACCGTAAACAACATCCTACATGTGAAGACAGCACATGGACCTGAAACGCGACCAGCAGGTCGTCTCCTCTAGAGCTAAATGCAGGCGTGCTGAGGTTTAGAGGGATAAGCCGCGATCAAATCCTTCCAGATTGATCTCTGACACCAACTTCCACGACAGGTAGAGGCGGAGGGCGATGGGAACGAGGACACTTGATGAGGAGGAGGCGGGGGAGAAGATTCTTGGCCCGGTCGGGCGAGAAGTTTGGGCTGACCTTTCGGGGTGACCACGTGACTGGTAAGAGGAGGATGTGAGGATTAAAGGTGAAGGTATAAAAGCACAACGCAGATGGCGCACTTCACAAGCGCAAGAAGAAGAGCGGCGTAGCTCTGAGCAGAGATCGGCGGTGGCCTCGTGGCATATCTGTGACTACAGGTGAGAACCTCGATGACTTATCGATGAAACTTGAATTAGAACTGTTATATTGACATTTTTGAGTTGAAATAACTGAATGCAGTTACAAGGAACCTGTTGACAAAATGACTTATACTGAAGTCAACATTTCTTTGTTGATAGTAGACATGAAAAGATGCAAGAAATCAGATGCGGACGACTTTAATGATGCGTTTGTGTGTTGCTACCTTAGACTATTCACTGATACAAGGAACAGCTTCAGCGAGAAGAGGTCTGACTGAAAACTGTGCTAGCAAAGTGCTTCCATGTTGCAATTTAAATGCCTGAAAAGTGGATAAAAAACAAACAAAACGGCAGTTAAAAAAAGTCTTAAACGACATGAATAGAAACTTCAAGTGGAGAACAGTTGTGTGTAAAGAGGATTGACTTCAGGGGGCAACAATCAGCAACAGATGGCTAACAGCACGTGGTGGGATGGGTGGCTCAGCGTCTCGTCAGATCTCCGCACACGAGAGCAGGAAAGATGGGAGCCTTCGTCAATCTTATCCACATGCTGTCTAGATCTGCTGCTGCTGATGCGGCCGGGCGCACATGTTGGAGTTACGTAACGTGCCCGGAGCAGGGTGTTTTCCACCCCTGTCAAAGTTGTCTTAATAGGATTACCAGTGTCGGCAGTCAGGGGAAGGAGGGAGGTAGAGCTTAGGATCAGACAGCACAGAAGGCAACGTGACGATGGCATGCTGCAGGTTTTATACTTAGTGGTCGGGTTAGCAAGAAACTTAAGTAAAGTGAGCAGAACTGCTAATTTAGTATCTTGTGGGCAAAGCTAATGTAAAAGTCTGAGTAGGGGTTGCTTTCCTGTTGCACATCCTTGTTGTTCAAGAAGGGCAATTAGTCCACTGCGGATCAGAGTGGGATTAAAGCTAATCTGGCTTCTTAAACCAATCTGCGTAATCTCCATTGATTGGCATTTAGAGCTGGAAGGAGACGGGATTAACAGAGGACAGCAGAGAGAGAGAGAATGAAGTGTGATCTCTGAGGAAATGCACGTGTGATGACGGTGGCGATGTGTGTCTTCTAGTCACCCTCGACAAAAATGAACGCCAGCCCCCCTGCAGGAAGCGCCCTGGCTCCAGGTGGATCCACCGGCCCCACCACGCCCAAGAAGGGACCGCCCAAATTCAAGCAGAGGCAGACCCGTACATTCAAGAGCAAGGCCCCAAAACCCGGCCAGAAGGGGTAAAATAAAAAACACATCACATCTCAGTGTGTGCTTTAAAATCAGAGCGCGTATCAGCATCTCATCTCTTCGCTTCCTCTGTTACAGCTTTGGGGACGACATCCCCGGCATGGAGGGCCTCGGCACAGACATCACAGTGGTGTGCCCATGGGAAGCCTTTGGCGACATGGAGCTTAGCGACTTGGCCAAATACGGCATCATTTAAACCTGCTGCCTCCTGCCTTCCTCGCCTGCCTGCACCTCTCCTCTATCTAATCCTCTCCGCCCTGCCTTGTCTCCACCTCGACTCGGCACGCCACGATAAGGCTGCCGGCAAACTCCCCTAATGCCCTCTCGTCTATCTACCTCTTGCGTCACTCCACTGAGTGGATGGGAAGCATAATAATGTTGTTATTTTTATATTATTATATATATATGATACTGTTTATAGTATATATACTTACAAAAGCGAAGACGAGAAAAGGATCTCCACTCACCTTACTCCCTCCCCCTTCCTCCATGTACAACTCCTGACTTCTCCTCCTCCCTGACCTCCCTCTCTCCCCTTCACCTCTCCTCACCCGTGGCAGTGGACGCAAGCAAAACACTAGTTAACACTGGCTTGTATTTGCTTCTAGCTGTCTGTTAAAAAAAAGAAAGAAGAAAAAACTGTAAATATTTTGCTCTCAGTGTTGGACCTTTTTACCTCGTCTTCCATCCTACCTTTTGTACTTCTCCCCTCTTTTATTTCGCATTGTGTTTTCTACTCCTTGTGCACGAGGTTACTGTGAACACCAAGGAGAGCGTGCAAAATGCCGTAAAGACAATGCACTTTCAGCGCGATCATGGAGGATCCCTTTTTATCCTATCTCTCTCTCTCTATCTCTCTCTCTGTCTCTCTCCTTGCTGCTATCTGAACCCGACCCTCTTTAGAGAAACAACCAGGCATTTATGTTTTGCGTTGCAGAAAATGTACCATGTGAACTGGTATATCCTGATAGCAGTAAAATGTGTTTATTTTTAGTACTCATGTCGTCTGTCTCTTTTCTTTTCTGGAACCCCGAATAAAACTGGAAACAAACACGATGTTCTTGAAATAAATCACAAGTAAAAACACGGCAGAGGGAAACATCATGACTTGATATCCCTCATAAGGAGCTTGGATGAGAAACAAAGTGACTCCACAGTCGTCTAACTCAAATTGATGACATTTCCTTTCTGCGTCTGAACTACAACGCTGTCTGAGTACATCTAATAATAATTACTGCTAATTTTAAGCCTTCCCGAAATCAACACACTCCCACAAGGCTCTTTGTTGGAAATGGAAAACAAATCATGGTGTTCTCTTTTGCAAATGTCATGTGACAAGTAGCCGTGTTCTCCCTCGTTTGACAAGGAAAATAAATTATCTGCCGGTAATGAGTATAAGATCCAGCTCACAAATCAAACTGCAGTGAAGTCGACCCCGTACTGTGTTCAGAACAGTAAATCCCGGGGCTTATGATTGTTGTGTTTGTCTACTGAGAATAAATTAGATTCTAGATTCATATAGAATAATCCTTTACCCTGCAAATCCCTCATATAAGAGTCTACAGCCACGCTAGCAGCTCTGCGGGGCTTAAAAAACAGCTGTGCTTTGAGCTAATCAACATGCTAACACATTCACAAGGACGATGGTAATACATGCTGATGTTACCATCACACCAATATATTATACCTTCCTCCATCAACGTCCTCTTCGCGTCATTGCCGCTGAGCCCGGTTATATTGCCTACCTGCCCAGCTCCTGTTCTGGCACGACACCAGCTCCACTCCCTGTCAACAACCCACCTGAAAACCTCCTCTTCTTCTTCCTGGTGGTCCAAACGCTAACACTCCCCTGATGGCTAACAAACTGAGCAAAAATGAGCTAACAGCAGCTACAGTCAGCAGCAGGAAACTCACAGAGAGAAAACCAGAAAACATTTTCCCCCAAATCAGTGAAACGACAGAGACGCCATTCATCTGATTACAAGTCAGCGTATGGTCAAAATGATTTAATGGTCTGTTATTCCATGGTAGGGAAATCACACAATGTTGCTTCACACAGTGTTTGTTTCAGCCTGGATTAGACTATAGCGGACAAACACACACTGACAAACAAACAGTCGTAGACTCAAAAAACAGATTGGAAAAATGAAGATCTTAAACTGCTTAAAGTTCACCACAGAAACGCTACCACATGGCCTCTGTCACCATCAGTCAACAACATCCATCAAAACTCTTTCCAGACACTCGTGTTGCCATGGTTTCGCTGTCCAAACAATGGGTCTGCTATCAGCGCTGAGTGACTGCAGACAAACACGCTACAGCCCAACCTAGTGACAGGGACGGGGAATTGTGCAATCGCTTTTGGGATACCTACATGATGTCATGTTTGAATTCCTCTGGATTAAGTGACACGGGGAGGCTTTATACTCAGTGCATAGATGCTCATGTTGTTGTGCACGCATAATCTGCGTGCATTGTAGTCTTTCATCGAACCAGCTTGATGATTATAAAGATGTTTTACGCCTCTAGAGTGAATTCAGAGTTGGAAGAATGACTTCAGATTCACCCGAACACACCCTATAAACTCTCTGCTTGTTCAGACATGAGTTGAGGTGTTACGTGCGGGCTTGTAAAAGACAACAGTCGAAATAACTCTGTTGACGCAACTCCCCCCTGCAGCCAAATCATCCCGCAGCTATCACACCGGTTTCAAATGTTGTGGCTGTGATTTACCAGTAACTAAGGTGACGGCCTGTATCCTGGTGAGACTCAGGATGAGTCAGCCAGACTCTCACCCTTGCAGCCACTTGCTTCTCACGCCGTCTGAGTTATGTCTTTCTCTTTCACATGAGAGAATATTTCAAACTCGTTCCAGATACTTTAAATAAAGCTCAGGTTTGGATAAAGGGGATGCAAATTTTTTATGGAAAATGGATTCATAAAAAGGGAGGAGTGAACTCTCCCTCCTCCCCGTGTGTGTGCCTTTGTATGTATCATCACCTCCAGGTGTGTGTGAGCCCCACCTATAGTCTAAGGGAGGGACACAAAGAGAAAGGACAGGAGGGGTCTGGAAAAAGGAAGGTACGAGTGAAGGGGTGCAGGTTTCTCTGCTCTTGCCCAACCTGTTGATGCAAGGTAAAATCAAGCCTCTCTCGCGGTGACTTCAGACCTTTAGCGACTCCATCCGCTCTTCCTGTTTGCTTGAGATATGGACACATCATCGGGATAAGAAGGTTCTCCACGCTAACCCGCCAGACATCCAAATATTTATAGAAAACTCCCAAGACGTTTGGACCGAGATTTAAGGGAAAGAATTTGACTTGCGTCCCAAAGGATTAAAGGTAAGTTCCTCTGTGTTTATAAAGGTTTGGTCCAACTTTAGAGACGCCTTCTTGTAGATTTACACCAAATTAACATGTAAAGCTCTAAAACTCAGCAGCATTTTTGGGCCCTGATGTTAATGATACCCTTAAAGTAACCTTTTCACCCTCACTGTATGATCCAAAGGCCAGTCTTGGGGCAAAGTTGATTGCCTGGGTCATATTTGAATCACTGACGCCGAAACAAAGGTCTCTGTTATGGGTTCAAGGAAGTGTCGACCAGCTATCAGGAGTGAATATCTCTGTCATGTCCACTCTGTGCTGGCATATTAACCACAAAAACTCCACGTCCCTGCAGGGGAATTATGAGCTGATGCAGCAGAATAGTTACATTTCACGTCTGCTACCGTGTCCCAACTTCACCTTTTATGCTGCAGTTGTTTTCTCCTCCGTTCTCAGCTCTGGCTAACACACTCCCCTGCTTTGTTCTGGCATGTTTATGCACTCCCTCCTCCTGCTCGCTTCACTCTCGCTGTCAAACAGCTCTCACCTTTTCTCTCTCTCACGCTGTGACCTCTGTCTTATCCTGTTTTCCATTTCATCCCGCTTGTTCTGCACCACCGGTCGATACGCTGAAGCTTGTGCCTCTTGCGTTGTGTTGCCGTCAAACATACATGCGTACGTAAGGGTTTTGTGCTGACATGCTTTATTGTTTCAGGAGAACGGACCTTAAGGAGACTTATAAAGGGACTGAATCCTCCCATGTGGATCGCTAAAATGAATATGGCCTTTCTGTCCGAGAGAAGGCTTTTCCCCGTCCTCCTCCTGTTCTACGTCCCTCTCACCTGCCTATGCCAGTCCAACAGCAGCTCAGCCAACACCACAACCACTTCCTCGCCTTCCCAAAATGTTACTTCCCTGAAGGGCGTGCCAGGCTGCGGCAGAAGACTGAACCCCATCTATAGGTACCTGTGTGACCGCCGGGCGGCTTGGGGTATCGTACTGGAGACCCTGGCCTCTTCGGGCTTCCTGTTCAGCGTGGGTCTCCTCTTATGCCTGCTGTTCTGGGCCCTGTGTATCTGTGCTTCATCAAAGCGACAACGCACCGGCATTGGAGGAACACTGGCGTGCATGTCCATGTTCTTGTTTGCCACAGCTGGGATCTTTGCCATCACCTTCTCCTTCATCATCCGCCTCACCCCTCAAACCTGCCCAACCAGGATCTTCCTCTTCGGCGTGTTCTTCTCCTTGGCTTTCTCCTGCCTGCTGGCTCGCTGCCTTGCTCTGCTAGGCTTCGCAGCTACCCGGGGATGGGGGGAGGCTGGGGTAGCCCTGGGGCTCTTCACCGTGCAGGTTATCATCGCTACCCAGTGGCTGATCCTCGTGTTGGTCCGGGACAACAACCCTTGCGAGTACAGCCAGGAGGAATTCGCCATGCTGCAGATCTACGTGTTGTGCCTTCTGGCTATCAGCTTGATCCTCGCCATGCACTTACTGTGCCGCTCCTGTTTCACGTACAGCTACAGCTACACAGGAGCCAGCGAGCAGGGCAGGATGCAGGCCATACTGCTCTTCCTCACACTGCTGCTCTCCGCCTGCATCTGGATTGTGTGGATCGTTATGTTCACCAAAGGAAATCCTGAGCTGGGCCGCCGGTCACGATGGGATGACCCGGTGCTTAGCATCGCCTTGGTGGCAAACGGTTGGGTGTTTCTGATGGGGCATGGGTTATCCCAGATGGCCTTCCTCTGCAGGGGTGAGGCCAAGTCCAAGGACATCCCCCTGAGCTTTGCAGGCTGGACCAGCCAAGGTGCTGATATGCCAGGACTGAACAGCCCGAAAGAGGGGAAAGAAAACGGAAGCTTTGAGAGCGACAGGGAGCAGAGGAGAGGTGAGAAGCTGTCCTCATTAGCCGAACTTAGTGAGGTTGTTAATCATGCGTAGAGGTGAAGAAAGACAAGGACAAGGGCTGCAATTAACAATTATTTTCAGCATTAACACGTCTGCTGATTAATTACATGATTTATCTACTAAGACGGGAGGAAAATCTCCAACACATTTTCTCATTCAAAGGAAAATCCGAATTCAATTCACTCATCATGAACGCCAGAGAAAACCAGAACCAGAGAGTTTTTTTGGCACCTCTCCTGGTTGATTATGTAATCCATTCCACGACCGGTTGTTTCAGCTCTAAAAACAACAGGAACGCCTCATGGAATATCTGAAAAACAATCTGGAAAATCATAAAACAACACATGCTAAAAAACTGCACTGACAGAGGAATGGAGATCACTGATCGAGGCTTGAAGTGTAAACTCATGTTGCAGCAGTGTGAGACTAAACAGTATATTACCAATAATAAAAAACCTGTGAGTCAGCCAAACATCAAGTAAGGTCAACAACACAAGACGTAGCAGCCAGCTAATATTACTGACTAGTCCAACAGCAGTCAGCCCAGCTCGGCGTCTCTCTTTCAGCCTTTTACTCTCTCATTTTCTCGCCTTAGCTTCCTTTGTCGGTATCCTATTTGTCCTTTTTGCCTCTTACATTACGTCCGTAGAGGCCGCTGAGCCCGGTTACATTGCCCGCTTGCCCAGCTCTTGTTCTAGCACAACACCTGCTGTGCTTCTGCTCAGAATTCACCCGTTCCCAGGGATTAAAAAGCTCCTCTTCTTCTTCCCGGTGGTACAAACACTAACACTCCCCCCCAGGACTCAGCTCACAGTTAGCTCACGGCTAACAAACTGAGCTAAGATTAGCTAACAGCAGCTACAGTCGGCAGCGGTTTACTTCACTGTCCATCAGGAAACTCTGTAAATCACAGTGTTGAGGCGGAGCGGCTCAAATAGTGAAATAGCTGATGGTAGTGATAAATGAATGAATTACAACTACAAGCCCAAAATGAACATGAAGCCAATATTCCACTGTCAGACAGCTCAGCGCTCACTGTGGGCCTCCGTGATGAACGGTATATAATGAAGCGATAATTAGCTAACTGTATCACGTGTCTCCCTCCAGGCAGGAGAACTGAGCAATCGCTGAGATCGCCCTACGAGTCCGGATTCTCCATGACAGTGAGTAATAAACCATTAGGATTAAGAATCTGATTCCACATACTCTGCAATTAAGTGCCATGACCTTTCACTACTGGAGGCAATTATGACTAAGTCATATTGTAAGGTTAATGAAAGCACGGTTTATCATTGGTATTAATTGCACTGACATGATGAATGTGTGATTATGTGTTTCTCTGTGGTCGTTGCAGGAAATTGACCCCGACAAAGATTTCACCATCCCTCGCCCTCAGACCACCAACTACAGGGAACCTTATGATGAATATTACGAACAAGATTAAAATCATATTCATGTCTGGCTTTCACGCAAACACACATGCACAAAGCGGAGAGTGACTGCACTAATTGGTACTTGGCACAAAAATCTGTTTTTCTGTTTAGTTTTGTTGTGCAAATGTAAATATATATTAGCGTTGTAAGAAATGTTCAAAATCTGCCATGAAGACGCGAAAATACTCCGTCCCTACGAAAGAAGAAAGAAAGAGCAACAAAGCAGCGGCGTGACTCATCTGATTGAGTTTCATCATCGACGCTGGAACTTGTTTCTGACGGGAAATCCACTTCGCAAATGCTGAGTGGAAGTGAGTCTCTACGGCGATGTGTGTGTGTATGTGTGCTACTCTGAGATGGTATATAATAGCCCTAAGGTGATTGAAGAGGCGTGAAACTGTCACTCCAAAAGGTGCCATACTGCTAAGCAGAGCAGAGGCATTCGTGGATGGTAAAGGAGAAGGAATGAAAGGAGAGAGAGAGGGAGGGAGGAACAGGAGGAGATGAGATGAGATGAGACAGGAGGAGGACAGGACGGGAGACCTGTCGGCACTGTGGGAGGCCTGTGCCATCACCAATTAACATCTTAATATTCAAAGTTACATTACAGTTGCTGGGGTTTTGTCAGTGCTGCTGCTGTGCCCAAAAAACAAGGGATGTGTTGTGTGTGCATAGAAGATACGAGGTGAAGAAGGTGCGCCTCTTTCCGGCAATGCATGTTCTGATTTTCTACAAATATTTGTGCCAAGACTTATCAATAAAAAAGTTAAATCTATAAAAGCTCAGATTTGTTTGAAGTCTGTGAAGGTTCCCAGTCGCCCAGGTCATCCTCCTTTGAGAAGGGTTAAATCTGGAGTAACTGGACTTGGTTGTAGATTTGGGAAGAAGGTGCGCCTCTTTCCGGCAATAGATATCCTGATTTCCTGCACATATCTGTGACAAGTGTCTTCAAAAGAAATGTTCATCTGTAAAAGTTCAGATTTGTTTGAAGTCTGTGAAGGTTCTCAGTCGCCCTGGTCATCTTCCTTCGAGAAAAGTTAAATCTGGTGCACCTGGACTTGGTTGTAGATCCGTGAAGACGTTTCACGAAGACGGTACACCTCTTTCCAGCAATGCATACCCTGATTTTCTACATGTATCTGTGCCAAGGTTCATCTATAAAAGCCCAAAAGATTTTTTGTGAAGGTTCTCAGTCGTCCGGATCATCTTCCTTCAAGAAGGGTTGAATCTGGAGTAACTGGACTTGGTTGTAGGTCCGGGAAGACTCATCCAAGAGGCCTGGTAGGGAGATCTGAGTATTTAACCTAAGTGGGGCCATTGTTTCCACTTGATTCATTAGTGCTACTTCTTGTTGTGACCCCACCAGACAGTCCGAACTGAAGTACCTCTTGGAAAAGAGTCGAAACGCCTTCACGGATCTACAACAACAAGTCCCAGTTGCCCCAGATTTAACCCCTCTTGAGGGTAGACTTGTTGGACTAAATATTTGCATCTCGCGCTCACAATCTACACAGATGGCACACACCAAAGGTCATTTACTCTCTCGACCAGATGCAAAGGCATGCCTCCCGGCACACCATGTGGTGCAGTGCCGTGCTTTCGCCACCAGGGGGCAATGTCGAGACATAGCAAGTAGGAGTAGTCTGCTAAGGTTGGAGGAGTCAGGAGGGACTACCACGCTCAGGACAAATGATTTCAGCAATACAACACCATAAAATCCTTCAACTATGATATTAGTTTGTCACTTCATCACGTAGAAAATATGCAACACGGTTTAAACCCGACAACACCGAGTTTAAGATGGATTCAGAGTGTGCTGGCCTGCAGTGACTCTGCCAAAAGGTCAATTCCTCACTTCAATAGATGCAATCTTCACACACACGCCCTCCTCCTCTTATCAGACGGCCTTCAGTCTATTCTTCCAATTAGCCCGACTTCAATTACTCAGAGAGAGCGTGCCATCAAATTGGCAATTGGCCTCTTGTGCATTAGAGCAATTAGCAGGGATATGAGGTTTCCCGCCACATCCAACCCATTTACGGCCATTAACTCCAGATGCAATTAAAGATTGTTCCAGATTGTTCCCCCTTGGCAGCGATGGAGAAAGATGGAGGAGGTGGCTGGTTGGAGAGCTTATCACGCGCTAGATTTTGTTGGTCAATGCAAGCACCCCCCGGTCGAGTGGCATTAATCGTGCGCAATTGTTGCCTCCATCAATCACCTGACTCACACCGGCTTATTGAGAGGGAGAAGTTTCTGAGAGGTGATTCTCGGTTAAGTCTGTAATCAAACTGTCGCAACCGCTGGTTGCTTAATCAGACATTTCTCGCCTTTATCTCCTTCTCATACTATTTGAGGCAGTCGGATAACCTCGCTCGAGCCAAACACTGGAAAGAAAACGAAACAATCATGGGAAGGAAATGCCATAATGGTTAGCAGCTCCAGTATCGAGGCGCATATCTGGGAGTGTGCTCTATCGCCTCCTGATAACCAGAAAAGTGTGTGAGTGCCGCTAAAAACCAGAGAAATGAGAGCGTTCAGAGACGAGCTTAAAAACCAAACAGTTTATTTATTATATACATTCAATAATAATGAAGAGAATAAACAGAAGGCAGACACAAGGATGGCAAAAATAAAACAATGTGAGAAAATACATGTTACTTATTGGAAAAAAAAAATCACTTGGATAAATGAGCTTTTAAGAGCATGTGACATAAAAAAAAACATGCAATTCAAACTCATTTATTAAATCCCTGTACAAAAAACAAAACAAACTCCCACTGGGTTGGACTGAGCACAGTGCAGGGAGTCGGGGATCATCAGCGGGCCGAGGAGAACTTTTTATTTTTGCTTTGTGTCATTTCTGAGGCGATTCTGCAGAAATGAGATTTACTCCAATTAGAAGAGACACACACACGCAAAAAAAAAAAAAAAAAAAACCTGCTGCAGCTGCAGCCACAATCTCTGCCCGGTAACGATTATTATTACAACACCTCGCTCTGCCAACTGCGAGAGAGAGGCTGCTGAGGTGGAGATGCTGCTAAATGAGCATCTCATGTGGGCAGGTTCATAATAATACTCTGTACCAGCCTTGAAGCACAAAAGAACTCACCGACTTGAGGCTGAATTATCACTGGGTTGTTGTTTTTTTTATTTTTATTACATATATCATTATAAAAGCAAACCACAGAGGTCCAGACATACCAAATTAAACTTTACACATCTGATATGACCGGTGATTACCACGACGACCACAGAGGCACAGAGCAGAGATAAACCAGATTACTGAAGACGCTCCTCGTCACTCCCGTCTCCTCGCATCACATCTCTCCCTCTCCTGCTGCTATGTAACCCCCCCTCCCATCCTCCTCCTCCTCCTCACCCTTCCTCCTCCAGCACTATGATTTTGAATTCATGCACAACTGAAAAGATTCTCGGACTGACACCCTCTCCTCTCGCACGAAAGCATGCATAGCAACACTTCTGATAATACTTGTAAGGAATAATAAGACAAAACAAAAGAGGTAATGCGCGTCAAAGAAATACTCATTGGACCTACTGCACACGTGATTCACAATCATACAAAACATTACCCCCCCCTCCCTCCAGCTCCTCCTCGCACTGTCCGCTCCACCCTGAGCGCACTGTAAAAAAAAAAAAAAAGAAAAGACAGCAGGGGACGTTGTTATCCTGTCAGCTCATGATTAATGGCTCAGCTTCTCACCTTCACCATCACCCGCCACAATATCCCCGGACTAACCACCCACACACTGTTTCACTGTTCAACAACAGAGAGCAAAGAAAACGGTGGCCTCTGCCGGGCTACAGGGCCCTTCTGACATTGTGTGGACGTTTCCCTCCATTTACTTCGCCTGTAATTCAAAATATCCTCTCCCCTCTGTCTTCTTCTGCGTGTCCCTCATGACTCCCGTCTGCTCTGATTTCCCTTGTCTGCAGCAAACACCTCTGCATCTACAGCGTGTTCGTGTAGTGACTATTAAAAAATAAAGAAAAAGCCAATAAATTAGTAGTGTGTGTGTGTGTGTGTGTGTGTGGATTGAATTTAATTTTGGCTTGCTGCAACCTTTCAAACGCGCTGTAAACGTGTGTTCGATGACATTTCCCAGGAGGCTGTTTGTCGACGCTGTACTGAAAAATACAGCTTCAACCCACCAGATAAAAAAACAAAAACACAAAACAGAAACACATAAAACAAAGAAAAGGCGACACAAAAAAATAAAGAAATACATCAGGACCAAAAATGTGCTTTCTTCAGAAAATCTTTGGAACCAAAAAAAGGCAAATAATATCAATAACAACATAGTGAGAGTATATGGTGATGTGATACATACAGGACAAAGACTTGGTCTATAAATCGTCGGTTTTAGTTTTTATTCTTACGATGCCTTCGGACTGGTGAGGAGAACTTCAAAAGTATTCGAACAATCCCAGAGAGCATGATGCAAAGATTTAAAAATGACATAACGCGCGACGTGTCCTGCCACATTTTTAAAAACGAGGAATATAAATAGAAGACGGATCAATTCTGGTTACTTCAAAGTCCTGTGTGTGTGTGTGTGTGTGTGTGTGTTTTAATCTGGGCTTGTTCTTACGGTTCTGCTGAGCTGAGATCACACACACACACACACACACACACACACACATCTCGAGCACAGAGCAGCCCTGCCTGAAGCCTGCAGGCGCAGTAATATCTCAATAAGGCCAGGAGGGATTCCCGTTTGGCTGACTGGCAGATGATTAGTTCCCCGTGTGGGCGTTCCCGCTTCTCTCCTTTTCACTAAATCTTAAAGTTTGTTTGTGTGTCGGGATGGGGGCTGCTTTTTTGTCCTTCGCCGCCACAGCTGGAATGTCTGCCGGGTTTTTTCGGGAGACAGAAAAGAAACGGAGCGAGTCCTTTTTTGGAATTGGAAAGAAGAAGCGCTGTGAGCAGATCGAGGGGACGAGCCTCGGAGGGTCGCGCTCGATTCTCTAAATGGACATGCGAGTCCGCGGCTGTCTTAGTGTTGCGGTTACAGTAATGAAGTAAGGAATATGTGCAGACCAGCAGTAAAAGGACGCGTGAAAATATGGACAGATTCAACGCGTCCGTGTCGTGTGTGTGTGTGTGTATAACGACATTTCTATGCAGCTTCTTATCGATGGCAGCAAAACAATAAAGAAAAACTGAGGTAATGCAGAAAAACACAAAGTCACTTGGTATTTTTTCGTCATTTTCTAGTTGTTGTTTTTTTTTTAACATTTCCTTTTACACTCGGGGGGGGAAAGTCGTAAAATGACAAAAAAAAAAAACAAAGACTTCCTCCCATGCTTGTGTTGTTTATAGTGTGTTGTTGCCAGGACAACAGTGGTTTTCTGTCAGTCAGATGCTCCCATGCGCCCCTCCGGCTTCACGAGAACACGAATAATTCCTACGTCTCGTCGCCTCATTCACGTTTTCATGATTACAGCGGCCGGAGGGACGACTCAGCGGTTATGTAGTGTTTCAAAAACTTAAAGTACCTTTTGTTTTTTTTTTGTGGCATCATTCTGTGCAAAAGGAAAACAAAGAGGAAAACCTTATATTGGTGTAAGTGTGTGTATATAAGTCTGTCTTTATAGGGCAGTGGATATACTGTAAGTTCAGAAGGAGGAAGAAGGAAACAAAAAAAAGGTTTGTAGTGTGCAGGATCACACAGGAAACAGCAGGCGCTCTCGCTTCCAGGTCCTGTAGTGTGTGTTTTCTTCTTTTTTCTAAAAACCGTCCAAAATTGTGCCCCCGTAGTTCAAAGTAGTACGCTCCAGCTCCAGCTCTTAATGTCGGGGGTGGGCGGGTGGGAGACGCTCGTGGCAGTTTTGTCATTGTTTCCGTGTCAGCGACAGACAAGAAGAGAGCACAGAAACGGAGAGAGTTCGAGTTGATGATGTGGCAGAGTGATCTTCCCTCGCCACGAGAAGAAAAAAAACACAATGAAAGAAAAAGAAAAACACATGAGTTGTCACTATAGTCCGCCTGCAGAAAAAAATGGAGGGGAGCTGCTGCCAAACAAAGAGCTTGGAAAAAGGTTTTTTGGAGCGATGTGAAATTCCTTGGGTGTGATTTGTGGTTTTTGTTTTTTTCTTTTTTAGTAAGGAGCAAACCTACTGTACCCCGCCCGGTATAAACTGGCCTGAAAGAGACAAAAGAGACGCAGTCAGAGTGAGAAGAGAAGAAAAGCAGGAAGCAGCTTCATGTTGACGTCGTCGTGCTGCAGTTATAGACTGCCGACGTGTGCGTGCGGCTTCAGAGCTACACCAGCGGACCACGAAGCCCATTCTCCACGACTGTCCGTCTTTTTCTTAAACAACACAGCTAATTAATGTTCCATGCTGCTTTTCTTTTGTGTGTGTGTGTGTGTGTGTGTGTGTGTGTGTGTGTGTGTGTGTTTTCTCACCATGGCTCCCACTCCGTAAGCAGCAGCAGCTGGAGTTAAAGCGTGGTAGGGATCTGTAGTGTACACCCGGCCATAACTGGCAACACACACGAAAAAAAAACAACAGAACACATAAGAAATTACTCATCTGTGAAACGATTACAAGGTGTCCTGTTGTGTGTGTGTGTGTGTGTGTGTGTGTGTGTGTGTGTGTACATGGATGTAAACAGGTTTCGAACACAGCACGGTGTCAGAGCTCAAGGATACACACAAGGTCGACTTTTCTTCCAGTGTGTGTAAAATCTCAAAATGCTGGCTCGGTGTTTCCGTGCGTGCGGGGAAGCCTGAGCTCGTGCAAAACGATGACAGAAGCTTAAAAAAAGTTCAGAAAGACTTTCTGCCGCCTTCAACCTTCCCGCTGATCGTTCATCTTAAACGGAGAGAGCAGCCGCCGTCGCTGACCCGTGTTTATGATTTGATTTTGGCCGTGATGTGCGGTTTCGTTCAGAGGGCATCGCTACAAAAATGACACGCCAAAGCAAGCAGCAACCTCCTGACGCAGAACTGCAGTTCCTCAAACGTCCACTTGATGCTGGCTGCAGAAGTGAGTCAGTCTCCATAAGTCCCCACGTTACACAGCAGAAATAAACGACGGTAACTGTTCCCAGTGAATTATCAGATTCTGGTTCACTTCATTAAGAATGCCTAATCATTTAATCACATGAATTCATTTACATCTTAAAGTCCGTCTAATCTCCTCCTGAGATACACGATTACATTTTCACGGTTCATCGTTTATCTTCTTCTATCCGCGTCGCTCCATTAGTGCCGTGTTACTCAACATAAAAGAACCGCAGTCACCCTGAGGCCTTGAATTCTTCAGCTAAAAGTCCGTCTGTACAGCGATGTGTGTGTGTGTGTGTGTGTGTGTGTGTGTGTATTCCTCGATGTGTATCCTGCGTTGACCTCACCTGTCACTGTAGGCGGCAGCCGCGGCGGTCGCTCCGGTTACGGCCGCGGGCTGAGCGTAGCGATAGGCGGCAGCGGCGGCAGCAGCAGCAGGATAGCCTCCCTAGAGACACACACACACACACACACACACACACAGCAGAAGTCACTCAACACGTCCCAGAGGAAGACGACACCTGGGCTAAGGTGTGTAAATGAGCGAGGGAGGGGCTTATAGAGATGGAATATACTGACAGACTTATGCAAATATTTATGACTGCATGAGAAAATTAGTCAATTCTGTCGATATTAAAGCTGATTACTGAATATTTTTACTGTATGGATGTAAATATATATATTTACTTTAAAATACTCAGTAAAAATCTAATTCTACAAACATTTAACTTCTGTATGTGCTCCCACACTTCACCGTACGTGTCAGTATATTGCATTTCTGTACGGGGAGAAGAAGGAGGTGGTGTGATGTTGGATGTGAGTGCTTTATCAGTGAGACAGAGAGAGGAAATTGGACTGTCGAGGTTGAGTTAGATTGTATTATTACCACTACTAGAATAAAAAAACAACAGAGAACTGTGAGACAAAACGTCCAAACAGTCGAGGCCGGGTAGAAACCTCGAGAAGTGAACGGACAGGACAGCAGAGCGCCTACAGTCCGAGGACGCTAAAGGTTACGAGAGGCTCTGGTTTGTTTATGACAGTCACTGTGTTGGTTATTTGTTGTTCACATGGAAGGAAAAAAAACAAAAAACAGAGCAAGATGAGGAAAATAAAAAGTCACACACACAAACACACCCAGCACACGCAGACCTGTACTGACTAAATCATCTCCTCGCACTGAGACTGCATGCACGACCCAAATTAAAAAGTTCAACACAACACCACTGCGTTTAAACCCGATCAGGACAGAGCACAGCAAAGCACAACAGAGACGACACGACCCAAGGCATTCTCCAAGACGCCTGCAGGACACGGAGGGAGGGTTATTAAGACGGGAGAGCGGAGAGAGAAACAGCAAGGCCTTCTGGGTGAGCGGAGGGAAAGGTGAGTACGTCTTGCATGCAGCAGCTGATCAGCACATGCTTCGATAGTCATCCTGGGGAGGGGAGGGGGTTAATTCAGGAAGAGACCATGTTCTCCGGTTCAAGTGTTTTGCTACAGAGTGGTAGCCCCGCCCCCCCGATGATGCAAGAAACCTTTTAGTTTCATATGAGCCACCATCCAATTTGAACATACGAGCTGATAATTTGTTTTTTTCCCACCCCAGAGTTTGCAAGAGTGAGAAATAAGGCAAAATTCAGACAGGATGCGGCACTGCGCCAAATATGTGACAGCCGGGGTTCTCCATTTTGGCTCCGACGGTCAGCGAAAAGACGCTCCGGCGTGCGGGAGGAGTTGAGCCAGATCCAACTTTTGGGAAAAGCGGAGCCCGGCGTTACGCTGCGGTGGCTAATGAGACGAGTCAAACCTCCACAGAAAGTCTCTGACTTTGTTTATTTCATGTAACCGGCTTCGAAATCTGCAGAATAGTGACACAGAGAAGTTTAATTTGGTTCGTGTCCGATGGCTCGAGAGAGAGAGAGAGAGAGAGCGAGACACAGGCGGTGAACGAGAGCGAGCGAGCGCCGGCTAACGTTTCGCCGCAGCGCCCGATCCTGTCTGAACGCTCGCTGAGGATGGATGTCTCAGACTAAAGAGAGAGAGAGACCAGGTTCTCTTTTGAACAAACTGGTAGGAAAGAAATTAAAAACTCCAAGAAGAATTTAGTGGTTTAGTAAACAAACAAACAAACAAACAAAGCTTTTCCCCGCAGTCCATCAAAAGTCACGTCTCAGTGAGTTAGTAAGAAAATAAAGAAATACTCAAAGCAGTGGTGATATTTTTTTTTTTCCAGATCAGATCAGAAGATGATTCATAAGATCAAGAAGAAGTAGTACAAGTAACAAAAAACAATGCACACTGTGGGTTTGGTGTTGAGTTGACCCTACCTGAGGCAATCTGGGACTAAGGACTGAGTCCTGAAACACTAGTCTATAGAGAGAACAGAAACAACCGTTGTCAACCTGGATACACACGCACGCACGCATACACACTCTCGTTCATGCAGCCTCATCCGCCCACAGAGCAGCCTTCATAGCGGCGTCCTCAAGATCACGCAGCGCTCGCTTTGATTTCCAGAATCGCTCTTATCGTCGGCGCGCGCCTCGTGTTTATTTGTCACGAGCGCCCGACCGTGTCTAAACTCTTCCTTCTTCTTCTTCTTCTCCGCCTTTATGCAGGCGGCTCTGTGCAGCGCATGACTGGACGCCAACATGCAGAATCACCCCAAAAAAAAAAAAAAAAAACAAGAGAGAGAGAGAGCAGGAGAAAAGCCGTGAGGGGAGGACAGAGAGGGCGTGTCGGAGGTGAGAGGCGAGTTTACTTACGTATAGGTCTGCAGCTCCGTAAAACCCATCCTGATACACCACACTGAGAGGAGGAGGAGGAGGAGGAGGAGGGAGGGGGTGCAAAGAGAGTGGTGCACAATCCCAAAAAAAAAAAAAAAAACCCAGTGTGGATGAACGTCACAACACAGCAAAAATACAAAGAAGGGAAGAGAAAGAGAGAGAGAGAGATGGAGAGAAATAAAAAGTAGTTATTTCACACCCATGCAGCATGCAGAGGAAATACAACTTCCATTTAAGCTCCACGACTCCAACCAAAAACATTAAACAACACGCACTCTCGGGGCTAATAGATAAAGTTCATTGAGCTGAAATGAGACCATAAACTGCTATTGTTCCCCAGCCGCGCGCGAGCCGAGGCAGTAAAAGGTTACTTTGACTGGATCGTTTTATTGTTGGAGCAGACATGGAGAGGGTATTTCCTGCAGCCCGCCCCCCTCCCACCACCACCACCACCACCCGCTAAATTTCATCTCGTTTTCCCCTCCATCATCGTCCGTGGAGGCCCGGCGACCAATCAACTCTGCTTTTGATCTGAATATCGGAGCAGTCGCAACCCCCATTAGCCAATCAGCACCGCACAGCAACGACATGCACAGAGAGAACACATTTCAATCATCTGTAGCAAATCTGTGTGTGTGTGTGTGTGCGGGGTGACTCTGCGTCTGCATAATGACTGAATGTGTGTGTGCGTGTGTTTATTCAAATCCGCCGGCGGTGGTTATCTGTGTGTTTATTCAAATGAACCTTCGATGGTGCAATCCCCATCAGCGCGCCGCGCTCTCTGCCGCTGAGCGGCTTGTGAACTGACTGACAATGCGCCACTTGGACTGCTGAAGAGAAGTGAAGTGTGAATCATGTTCGGAGCATGTGTGTGTGTGTCTAAAATGGCTTTGGCGCTGTGTGTGTTCGACGGTCTTTTCTCACCCAGGGTAGGCGGGGATGGCGGGCTGAGGCACAGCGGCCCTCACCGCGCTGTAGACGGGCCGGCCTCGGCCTCTGAGGTGGGCGCCTCGAAACGCCGCCGCCGCCGTGGTGGCTGCTGCTGCTGCAGACGGGTACGGAAACCCTGGGACTGAAGAAGGAGGGAGGAGGAGGAGGAGGATTAAAGGAAGGAGCGATAAGGATGCAGGCAGGGAAAAGGACAATGTGAAGAGAGAGAGAGGAGAGGAAGGATGAATTAAGGAGAAAGGGGAATAATCCAACTGTAGCCTTGAGGACTTGATATTAATAAAAGTGTCAGTGAGGAAAAATGCTGTGCAAGCGGTGCATTAATATAAATTAAAGATGGTGAGGTGACTCAAATTTAAAGTGGAGGCAGATGTTAGCGTGGGTGGAGGAGATAGAGGGTGGCCTTACCTGCGTAGAGCTCCGGTCCGTACACGGCCCCCACCATGGGACTCAATTTCCACCCGGCTGAGAGTCACACAGAGAAGAAGGGGCAATTCATTAACACGGGGAGCTTACAGAGGACGCCCGCTGCACTCGGGTCGCACATACAAATATGTTTTACAGGCGCATTTATTACAAACGCAGCTACGCTGAAATGGAGGAATAATAATAATAATTCAGCTCAGTACAAGGCCATGACGGATGAGTTTCTCTGGACGTGGGCGGTTGGAGCAGGTCAGCGTTCCTCCTTAACCAAGTTAACATTTAATATAGACCACACAGTGAGTTGTAACAACACGACAGCTCGCTGTTGATCTGCAACGTGAGCTCAGATTTTTTTGGCAGGTGGGAGGTAGCAAAAATAAAACTCCATGGAAGTGCTGCTGCCGCCACCGCCGCCGCCGCTGCTGCTGGCCTTACGTAACGCGCAGAGCGCTGCTCGGCGTGTATCGTGTATCTCACCCTGCCTACGGCTCGCCTCTCCCCGTGTACCTGAGCTTGTTCGGGGCTTATTAGGCGAGAGGCCGCTGTCGGTTCATTGTTTCAGTGTGCGTGTCAGTGTGATGGTTACCATAAGGCAGCGTGCTGAGAGCCTCTCCGTTAGGGTAGGGGCTGACCATTTTCTTGTTAGTCATCACCCTGGCCGTGGCGTTATTCACCTGGGGACGGAGGTAGCAGATGGTCAAAGACACAGACACAAACAGGTCGACACAGGAAAGTGCAACACACACACTCAAACGCGGGGCCGAGGCTGATGCACAGTACGTGGTTTGGTCTGCTGTCGTGTGCTGCTGCTATGTTTGCCTCCGTTTTTGAGTCTCTTGCTGAGTTTTTCTGTGCAAATGGGTCATTATAAGTGGACACGGGTGTCATTCGGACGTCTGTGACGTCGGTTTTATTGCGAAAGCTCACTGTCGACGGTGTTAAAATTAGCTGCTCGACGTGACAATTTTCTGGTAAACAATTCAGTTTCTTTCTGCTCCTGCACATTTTATAATAAATCTACTTCTGCAGAATCCAAAAAGTTTAACCAGATCAACTAAAATGTAAAAAGTGTTCTAACTGCCTACATGTCCGCTAAAGCCAAAAACTCCACCGGGCACGTCTCTGTTATGTCGCCACCATGATATTTTTGTCGGTTTTGCTCGCTTGTTCAGATTTGGTGATTTGCTGTTGGACGTTTGCACAGTTTGGCTGTTTTATTTTGAAAATCTTGCCGTTTCTGTGCAAGACTTCCCGTCAGCTCGAGCTGCTCTTTGCGGATTGAAGCCGGCTGGTCGCGTTGTCTGCGTGTTCTCGGCGGAGAGTTCATGAAGCGCGTTGCGTCCGCGCCCGGTGGAATTGACGGCTGGTTGACGTCGGTGTCTCATGCTCGCATGTAAAAGCAGGTGGGGGCTGTTAGAGGAGGATTTTTAGTCACCATGCAATTAAAAGTGAGTTGCCCAGTAGAGATTTGGTGATTCACTTGTAAGGGCTGCCATGGATGACACTGGTTATGTTGCTGCTGTGACTACACGTAAAGAGGGGATGAACGGAGGAGAGGGGGGGGGCTTTATTTTTAGCATGCACAAGCTAAAGTAGTTTTTTTCTTTTTAGGTGTGTGTGCGTGTTCTGCGCATGCTGGCTGACATTTCAGTCTAATGCTTCGGCTTTCAGTCCAAGATGGCTGATAATCTCCTCCCTGAGCTTCAAAGGCTCGCGCTCCACTCCCTTGATCTAGCCTCATCTCCCTTTGATGGGCTTGAAGAAGGAGATTGTGGCTCTCTGTAATAACCCCCGTACTGTCCGAGTGCTGCTGCGTCTGACTAGTGTGTGGCGAGCTAAAGATGAATGACCTTTTGGCTTGATGGGGGAGAAGAGTGTGTGTGCGAGACAAAAAAGACGGAGGGAGATGGAGAGACCGGGGGGGGGGACGCACGCGCCTGCACTCCCATTTAGGGGACCATTAAGGCCGAGACTGCCACTCGCATTGCCTCTCTGGGTGAGTCATGCTCTTTATCTGGCGAGCTTCATTCAGATGGAAATGAGGTTTACCTCATTTTTCCCTCATTGCAACTGACAAGGTCAGCGGCAAACGATTCAATTAGCCTAGCCGGGCTAAGCTAACTGACGCGACTGTCCGCGGGTGTCGGAGCGGAGACATTTTGAAATGTAAAACGAGTTAATGAATCAAATTAATGTTTTTTTTTTCTGTGTGTGTGTGTCAGAGGGATTTTGAGCCAACTCGTAAGAAGTTTGATGATTAGCCTAATGGTTCGTGTGTGTGTGTGTGTGTAGAGCTGTGTGATCGATGAGTTGACAGGAACACATGCAAATCAACAGAGTATGGAAGGCAAATCTCAAAAGTGTTAACGATTAATAAAACATTCAGCCTTTCTCGTCCCCGCCGTTTCCCTCCCTGAACAATAAACCCGGAACAAAAATGAAGTCACATTTCCATATGAAACCAAACTTGTGGGGTTTACATACCTAAAAAAATAAACAAACAAAATAAAAAGATATTCAAAAAATAATAATACAGGGGAGAGAAAGAGGGGGGGTGCAAAAACATTTGTTTGACAAAATTAATAATCATATAAACACAGAAAAATTACACACAGCCAAATATGGGCGCATCACATGACCAAGAGTGAGTAACAAACCAAAAAACAAAATAAAAAAATCAGCCAATCAGCAAGCGTCGGATGCAGCATAGAGACCAATCAAAAAACAATCGCAGCACTCCCACATCGAAACACGTACGAGACAAAGATGAGAAGTTAAGAGGAAGGGATGCAGGTGAGAGGGAAAGAGACAGAGCCAGTCCATATACAAAAAACAGTAAAGATGGAGTGAAGAGAAAAGAGGAAATAAAGAAATAAATAAAATAAAAAGAGGAAGATTACATGAGCAAAACACAAAAAAAAACAACTAATAACAATTACTGTTGAAAACAAAACATATATCCCAAGGTGCATCATTCAAATAAAGCAATTAGATTTGGTGACCATTCTCCTGAAAATCTCATTATATGTGGTGGGTTGAGAAACAGAGCACCAAAGGAGGATGGAGGGAACAGAGAGAGAGAGAGAGAGAGAGAGAGAGAGAGAATGAGAGAGAGAGAGAGCAATCCTCATTCCCAAAAAAGGAGAGAAATAAAATAAACATGAGACACTATGCCAGGCATTAGAACTGTGTGTCACAAACTAAAAACCAGTAACACTACGACTACGACTACGACTACTGGTAACACAGACAATCCACTACAAGAAACCAAAGGAGAAGAAACAAACAAACAAAGAAACAAAACAAAATGGCAGCATAAGAGAGACCCAAAATAAACAGTAAGGTAAACCCCATATCGGTTCAGAAATGCATATGGTGACACTGCACAACACTGGCCGGTTTGATCTGAAGCAGCGTCTTTAATAAATTAGCATCAAAGAATCTTGTTTCTTGTTTTTTTTTTTTGGAAAGCGATACGGTGAGTCAGGATGCTGCTCAGCCACAAACTTCACACGGAACGTCGTGTCCGATCGGCTAACACTAAAGCAAGCAGGTAGGTCAATGATGGAACAAAGAAATTCATAAAGGGAAACCAGAGCAGCGTTATTTGCCCTGCAGCTCGAGGAGGGAGGAGGAGGAGGAGGGAGGAGGAGGAGGAGGTGGTGGGGTGGGGTTGGAGGGGGTCTGCATTCACTCAAAGCAATCGTAGGCAGCAACAGGGGGAGCAAAGCTTTGGATCATCTGTTGATTCTTGTTTGGTACATATCTATATATGAATTAATAAATCAAGAAAACGGGATGCTCTAAACATCCGGATTAAATCAGACGGGTTTGTGGATAGCCGTGTCATTCGTGTAGAGGAGGGTGATTACATTCGGTCATTCCCAGTGAGGTGTTAATGACATGGTGGAGAGTAAGGAGGAGGAGGAGGAGGAGGCGTAACGGGGGAGAGTAAGAGGAAGAAGGGACGGGCATGTGGAGCGAGGAATATGACTGTAAAAATGTGTGTGTGTGTGCATGTGTGTGTGATACTAGCGTTGTGCACTGTAACGTTACGTAACAGCGGCGAGCTTTCTAGGGCGTCGCACCGCGTGGCTCCGTCACATGTTGATGAGCTGCACACAATACACTGTACATATATACTGCTGTGTCAGATGCCCATTTTCAGGGGTGGGGGAGGTGGGGGAGGGAGGGGAGGGGAGGGGAGGGGGTCAGTTCAGTGATAGATGTTTGTACACAACTTACCGTTGCCGTAGAAACAGCGAGTGGTTACCGTGGAGACTGACAACAACACACAGAAGTCGTCAGGGAAACAGAAAAAATATAATAAATAAAGGAACAAATAATCCTCGGAACAAAAGAAACCTAAATGCCCCCTCCCCACCCGCCCTACCCCCCCCCTTTTTTTTTTGTTATTGCCCCTCCCGTGTGAAATAATAATAATTTAAAAAAAAACCTGATAGCAGCAGTGTTACAGCTCAGAAAAGAGGAAAGAGGAAAGAGGGAAGGAAAAAAGGGGAGAGAGGATGCTAGCTCTCGGCGCTTCACGGAGCTCTGAGCATCGCGGTGCGACAGTCGGGAGGCGTTCGGTGCTCTAGAGAACAAAAGAGATGGTAGAAGGAGAATGGAGGTCCCTCGACTTAACCTGCCTCCTAAAAAACAAAAAAAAGAAGAGCTAACCTAATCGGATGAAGCGACTTCCAAAGGGGAAGTCTGAAGCGCAGCGCCCTCCTTCAGTGAGAGCAGGACGGTAAAGGTCGGTTAAACCGTCTGTGCTGAAGTCAAAAGGACAAGTTGGGTTAGACTTTTGCAAGAAATGACTCATTCCTGTGTGGTAGAGTTAGGCCACAAGAGAAGAGTGTGTGTTTGGGAACAGTGGCTAGAATTTCCTGTTTTACCAGTCACCACAAAATAAAATATCAAAATCAAAATACTGACGACCGTAGGATGGGAAAACAATCAAAAGGAAAACAGATGACGAGGAGCGGAAACAAAATAAGGTGGACAGAGGTGATGGCGAAAATATTACAGTTAGACAAACAGCTAGAGGTTATTCTGTTTTAAAAATGAAAGACAGACTTGACTGGCAACGAGAGAATGAAGAGGTGAGGAGAGAGAGAGAGAGAGAGAGAGAGAGAGAGAGGACGGAGCCGACACACAAACAAACAAACACCGAGGGTTGGAAAGGGCAAAGTGCAAACTCTCTTTCCCCTTTTCGTTCAACCTTTTTCTTCACTCATGTAAACACACGCACACACACACACACACACACAGGGAAACGCACACGTTTCATTCGTTAAATCTGCTCCTGGGCGTGTCATGCAGTAACAGAAAGTTCAAGATCAACAAAAACAGGACCGGTCAAATCCAAAAGCCGAGAGGGGGGAGGAGGCGGGGGAGGAGGAGGGAGGAAGGGGGGAGATGGTAGGCCTTGACCTCAGGCCGTCGCCCCATCCGACAACTCGCAGTCTCACCAACTCAAAGCCTCGCTACAGGACACACGTCATGCAGAAGCTTCGTTATGTTAATGGAAAGGACTGATTTAAGGCCAAAGTGAGCTGAAGGCCAACTGTGTCCCACTGAGGAGTGTGTGTGTGTGTGTGTGTGTGTGGTGACACAGTGCATCTTCAGGCATGCCGTACAGCTCCTCCTCGTCCTTTGTCCACACACCCATGCAGTGACGATAACTCAACAGTTTGCCTCCTCATGCATGCAGAGCAGCACCCCAGTGACACACACACACACACACACACCTCAGCTATTCTGCATTGTTGCGTTCGAGTGTCTGACTAAAACTCTGCGCCGCGGAGGAGCCGTCGCTTCTCAAAGCACACACCTTCAGACCTTCAGACCTTAGTAGAGTTAGTGGACTGGGAGTGTTGTCGAGCTTGAGCATGGTCTGCGTGCGCCTCCTCCGCTGACGTGGACAAACTGCTGCGCTAACACCGGAGCTCACGCTGTGGACAAATCTACTGCGAGCAGCTACCCGGAGAGCTGACGTATAACAAGGTGAAGCTGCAGATCTGGTGTGAAAGAGTTCATCGCAGCCTCTTTATTTACTTTACATTCCCGGAGACGGGACAACGAAGCTGTCACTGTTTGTTTTTTGACTCATCTTCACCTGCAAACTGAGAAACGGTGAAGAAATATTACAAGCGTGACTCCAGCTCAGAGGCTGCACGTGTGAGACCGTGCAGGGACCCTGACGCGCTTCCCGTGCAGCCAATAATTAAGAGTAAGAATGAAATATGCGGCAGCACGTGTGGCTTGAGGAGGATTTTCTATCGTTAGCTTTATGGGGGTGTCGTACAGCCAGAAAATGTTCCCGCCCGAGGCAGAGAGATGAGTGAGCGCACGCACAGACGCAGCCATGGTGAGGTGGAGATGCACTGAGGTGTGTGTGTGTTTTTCTGAGTGCAGACTAA
Organism: Nibea albiflora; assembly: GCA_014281875.1. Classification (NCBI taxonomy): domain Eukaryota; kingdom Metazoa; phylum Chordata; class Actinopteri; family Sciaenidae; genus Nibea; species Nibea albiflora. The sequence goes on along the minus strand of CM024808.1, from coordinate 18,796,123 downwards.
AAACACACACTGTCACACCTATATATAGGCCTGCAGGACTCTATATATAGCATGAAAAAGGGTGATGAGATGGGATCACAAGAGGAGGAGAAAGCAGGTAGATACAAAGTGAACTGTAGTCGGGCCACTTACATGGATACATTGGAAGCGTACAGGAAATTGACTTCTTCAAAGCGCAGAGTTTTATTCCAGACAAAGACAAGTACAGTTTAACTTTCAGACGATTCTCTCTCCGGTTCATGAAGTCCACACGCATGCACGAGAACAACTGCTAACCAACTCCCACTGGCATGCACCGAGAAGAAGAGGTGTCAGCGCGCGAGTTGGGGACGTCTCACTCTGGAGCAAGACTACGAGGCACCCAGGTGCAACTGATTTCATGCTAACTGCACAAGTCCCATCACCAAAAAGAATTCAATACACATGCAAGGAACAAAAACAACATCCAGCCACCTGCAGCACTGCCACGGTCGGCCTACGTGAAAAACCAACCATGCACACTCAGGCTACATCCACTCAACTCATGCCAGTGAACTGCAGGGTTCAATCACACACGATAGGAGTTCAATATTTATGTATAACCATGGTATACAGTCGGCCTATATTTCAGAGTTTCTGAATTATTATTATGAGTTTTATAGATCTGCCGCCTTCATCTCTGGAAACAGTTCAACAAACTCTGAAATCATATGACCAATTAAAGCAAGAGCGTCTGCAAGAAAGGAGAACTGCCAGGCAGCATCGCCTCAAATAGAAATGTCCGGCCCGTTTCTCCTCGGCTGAAAGAATGTGTAAACACGAATCCGCGGCTCGTCCCGCGTCCAGCCTTTTGTCTCTTCAAGCCCATGCACCATAAACAGACAGAAAGAGAGACACACTCCACAGACTTCTTGTCACCGGCCCGCCATGCAGCTGATACAAGATTCGCTACAGCCCGACACCACCACGAGTACAACATGCAGAGTGACAACTCAAGGAGCGGCTGATTGATACGAGTGACTGATTATCATGCAACAACAGAGAGCCGGGTTAAAGCGACAACACATTTGGATTGTTGGCTGAACACAAGGGGGGCAGGGACTGATGCAGAGGGGGTAAACCGGCTCCATCAGTATCCATTCAGCTTGCTGATTGACTGAAGGTGGAGGTGGAGGTGGTGGTGGTGGCGGAGGAGGAGGAGAGAGTGTGTTGTACCAGTGGATGCAGGTGGCTGTCTTTCATTCTCGACCACACTGCTGCAGAACTGAGAGTACAGAAACTAAAAAAAAGGGTGCCGGGCCAGCCTCATCCATCATGCAGGAGCTGACTCGCACCCCCACCCGCCTCTTCCCCTCCCCACACACACACACACATCCACACACACACACACACGCCAGAAGGAAATCACCACAGTAAGCCCATGCAGAAATCCTGGCTTACAGGTGGCGTGAGTCAAGAGATCCGATATGAACAACTGGCTCGATCGAAAGGCCCCGAAAACAAAGAAGAAAAACTGCGATCGCAGAAACTCAGCACATGCTTCAGGTAAAAAACAAACACAGGGAATCAAATGAAACAACCTCAACGCACACAGACTTCACATACATGGAAAAAAAAAAAAACTCAAGTGCACAGGTCTCCTGGAAAAATCCAGACTTCCGTAAAGTGAACATGCGTCAGTGTTGATGTGATTCCCAGCATGCTGCCGTTGCACCAGGAGCCAGAAGCTTGTCACAACCACTTAGCCGCGGCACCGGGAGAGGGGAACGCAGAAGGATTTCTACTCTAGGGAAGAAAATGAGAGCATCTGACAGCAATCTGCCATGCATCATCCTTTCACTGCGCTCCCCTCGTGCCCTCCGGTGCCGACAAACACAAACATCATTCCAATTGTTGCGGGGGGGGAGGGAGGAAGTTGTAACGTCAGTGTGGCTACAAGTTGCGCATCAGTGGAAAAAAAAAAAGACATAAAATAATAATTTAAATAAAGGTGAAGAGGCAACAGCTTGATGTGGAAAATAAAATGCTGCAGAGGATAAGTACCCAGCATGCCTTGTGTCGTGTTCTTGCACCCCCAATCATTCCCACCACAAAACAAAAAGAACAACAACAACAAAAACAAAACAAAAAAAAGGAGGAAAGAAGTCTTTTTAGATTTGAAAATGAATAAAAAAACACATTGCAGAGGACCAGGGAGCGGGATACCAGTGGGCTGCATCAGAGCATATCACTAAAGGGAGCATGGGAGCTAGCTAGCAGTCAGTGATCAAGCAGAATTATGACGGGAGTACAGAGAGAATACAGGAGAGAGGAAGGGAGATAGACAGAGAGAGAGAGAGAGAGAGAGAGAGAGGAAAATTACCTCAATCTTACGACCTTCCACCAATGTGCCGTGGAGCTTTTCCCTCGCCTTCTCTGCGTCTGCGCTCGTCTCAAATGTCACAAAGCCAAAACCCTGCGGTGCACGGCAGAGGTTAAAGAGGTTGGCGGCGAGCGAGGGCCACATCATCAGGGATTGTGTGGAGAGAGAGAGAGAGAGAGGACGATCCTGAGACCTCAGTGCGCACGCTGACATCGTTTAACAGATAATTGGAGTTTCATAACAGCGCGTGGTTTGCTGACATCACGTCACCGTGTCACGTTTATGGAGAAACACCATGCAAAGACGGGATCGGGGCGCATTCAGACGGGATCAGATCATTTCAGAGGGGTGCAGGCTGCCAATCAGGCTAACCGTCCACAGTCAGCACGAAATGTCTCTGAAAGCGAGACGATCCAGGTGGATTCATGGACTAAACTCTGATACTCTATCCGCTGTGCTCTGGCTCCTAAATCGGAGTCTGTTTCAAACCATCGCACAAGAAGCAAATTAAACTTCTTTCTGTCATTATTTTGCAGCAGTAAATTTCAAGACAGAGAGAAGAGAGAGAGAGAGAGCTTTGGTCGAGTGATTAGAAGAGTGCGAGCGCTGGCGTTGATGAAGTTTGTTAATCAGTGATGCAAAAAGTGATTTTCTGATTGTCTGTGCTGAACGTGAAACAGACGCAGCGCCCGATCCCGTCTGAGCGCGACCGACCTGTCACGAGTGTGGAAGAGCTCCAAAGAATGACTTACCTTTGAGCCCCGCTCATTGAAAATAATCTCTACATCCAGAATCTTGCCAAATTGCTGCAAATAAATTTGAGGGAAGAAGTTAGTAAACAAGTATGAGACAAAAAAAAGCAATAAATGACATCTTCGTCTGTCAGAACCGCAGATTTTAAACCTTCAGAACATTCTTTATCGTTCTCTTGTTGTCTGCTGTGTAAATAAAAGTCATTATTTATTACAAGCTTGGTTCTGATCGACTCTTTCAGCTCCTGTGGCAGTCACAGCAGCCGTGCACTAGGTGTCACTGTTACACAACATCCCACGTTTCAGCGAGCTTCTTTCTGACTGCTCGCCTTGAACTCTGCTCTGCCCCCCCCTTCCCCGCCCCTCGCTCCGTCCCTCGTGCTAAGACACTGACACACATAGCAGACAATCGAGAGAACGCTCATGAGTGTTTCTCCTTTGTGTTAGCGTGGACTCTTTTGTCGGTGTCTAAACTCCACCCGTGGTGAGCTGGCCGTGGAGCACCCCGAGGGTGTCTAGACTGATTTATTGACCCCGTTAAAAATGAGGCCCCACCCCCCCGCCCAGGACATTCCTAGCTTCTTACCCCAAACATCTGCCTGAGGTCAGGGTCCCGGAAGCGGAAGGGGATGTTTGAGACGTGGAGGCGTTTGGGGGTCCCTTTGGCCTCTGCGGGGTCTCCGACAGAGCCTCCCCCTCCCGTGCCTCCTGTACCGCACTGTACTCCTGCCTCGCCCTGGGGCGTCTCCTCTGACTTCACCTGTGGAGAGAGAGAGCAGAAGAAGCAGGGTCAGGAAGGTGAGAGGAGGAGGAGGAGGGTGGTGAAGCTACGTGACTTGAAGTTGGAGCTCTAGCAGAGTTTAGAAGTACGTGATGCAGAAAGCTATTTGTGTGCAGCCTTGATATAAACTGTAATTATCATCTGACTCGTGGATTTATGTTTACACAGTTCCCTACCGCAGGTCCTTCACTCCAACAGCTGCCTGACTCGTTAACACCAGCAGGACCTGAAGACTTCTTACATGCGTTTCTTATGGAGTCATTTCTTATCAGCCAGGTGTATCCGAGCTGCTGAGCGGGATCATCTTATCTTATCAAACCCGGCACCAGACGCTGGGATCCGTTAACCGTACGGAGGGTGAAGGGACGACCAGATTTCATGGCAGTCCATTCTCAAGTATTTAAAACATTTTGCTAAAAACCAAAAACCTGCTGCTGGCACTGGAGGAAATCAGAGGACCGCCAAAGTCATTAGAGTTCATCCTCTGGGACAGATGAATGTCTGTTTCGTGGCAATTCATCCAGAAGTTGGAGAGATATTTCAGTCTGGGTTAAAATGGTGGAGCGCCTGACTGATTTAGAACTGTTCACTTAACAGTCTGGCACTGCTTTATCTACCGAAATGATTCAAACCTCACAGTTCTTTGACTGATCCAGCATCAGGAAGGTGACAAACATTTCAGGATTAACGGCTCGACTTCCCGACCCTCTGACAGGTGATTAAACTTAAAGACGCGCTGCTTACGTTGCCGTTGTTGTTGGTGGCGGCGGCGGCGGCAGCTCCGTTAGCGCCGGCCCCTACGTCTGCTGTACCCTGGCCCCCGGCACCAAACATGGCCCCGGGGCCGAACTCCGTGCCTGGCAGCCCGTTCTGAGGAGGGGGCGGAGGAGGGAACGCTGAGAAGGGTGGGGCCACCAATCCCTCCTGTCCTCCTGTCGAATCCTGAGAGCCCTGGAGGAGCGGCGGGGAAGGAAAGGAAGGGAGGGAAGAAAAGAAGGAGACAGCTTAAGATATGTAAGTCGGTAAGCCGTTAACGGTGGCGTAATGAGTGAAGGTAGGAGGAAGGAGGGAGGTCAGAGTGCTACCTATTACATTTCACTCTCTCCTTCTCCGCTCAGTTACTCCCCCACCCGCTCCCACCTCCATATCTCTGACAGGCGTGTGTTTTCAGTCAGCCGACCATGAAATATTTACCGCAAACACATCTATTATTAAGAGTCAGAAAATTCGATACACGGGTTGAGACACAAAGATGCGTACGCGGCTGGATGGACGAGCACTAACCGTGCCGTGAGGACCGTGACGTGTTTACAGCTGCTGCTGCTGCTGCGGTGGCGTCGCGTGAACGCTCGCTCCTGTATATTTTCTTTTAGCCGCCATCTATAATTCAGATTAACTGTGTATCAGCCGGGACTCGCGTTGCCTCGGGTTCTTTATTTCTCCGCACTGTTACAACTGTATCAGCAGCAGGATCGTCTGCGGATGCTTTATAGCCGAGCTGCTGCTGCTGCTTCATGCACCTTATCTTGTATATGTGTGTGTGTGTGTGTGTGTTGGTGACTCTGCAATATTGCCTGCTTCAATCATTTCGCACACATACATCCAAGGACATCTTGGTCGCTATAGAACCATCCGACCCGATCAACCGCTGGTCTGCTCTCTGCCGTGACGCCAAGAGACACCAGACGAGTAACTAAGATGCTGCAGAGCAAACGTCTTCTCGTTGTTCTGCTACTTTAAAAAAAAAACAGCCAGCTTAGGCTGAAACAGGCCCATCTGCAAGGCAGGCAGACAGCTTCTGGGGCCTGGGCCCAACAGATAGAGGAGGCATCAGAGAAGACTAATCCAGAAAAAAAAAAGAAGAGAAACAGGAGGACGGAAAAATCTGGGAAGCTCGTCCGCTGCAGCTCTCTCGTTGCGGTTAAGGCTGAATGTATGTTCGGAAAGAATGTGTGAAAGCCGATTGTGTTTCTGCATCCGCTGCGGGCTTCTGTCCCCGAGTGATAAAAAAAAGAGGAATCTGTTCAGGAAGATTTGATAGAGACGTTATTAAAATTCATAGGTTAGGCCTCGGCGTACCCGGGCTGGTATATATCAAAGCCTAAACGTACTTGTTAGGGCATGTGAGCTCATAAACATGCAGTAGCCTGCACTCAGCCATTAAAGGGTGTGTCCTATAGGCATATCCCAGCCCAGGGCTGAGTCACACACACACACACGCTGGGCAGAGAGGGAGTAAAAGAATTAGAGAAAGGTTAAAGCTTTATGAATAAACAGAGATCGTGTTTTAACACGAGCGCTCGTCTGCATCTCGACTCGGAGAGCTGCCGGGTCTTCCCACATCTGACACGTTTCATTAACAGGGATGCCGTATCACGCCGATCACACAGTGTTTTTCAGAAGAGCCGCCGCTGCTGCCGCCTTCGGGGCCACCGAGGGAAGCAGCTTGTGATTTTTACAAAAGCTTCTGCCTCTCCTATCGCGGCTGAATGAAAGCTCTGTGCAGCCTGAACTAACTAGACTAGAGATGTCATCACATGGAGCTCCCACATGATAAGTCACATGGAGGAAGAAAAAAACATTTCATGGTGCTGAAACATTTTTTTTTTACACTCTCGCTGCAGATTTAAAAGGCCTGAGGTCACGCGTGTGCTTTTATTTTGAAGGTTCGCCATGATTTAGCTCTACCTGAGTGTAAACTGATGAACGGAGGCTGTCGGTGGATTAAGGTCGGGTTTTTTTTTTACCCAAGGCATTCCTGACCCGCTGACTGAAGGAGCAGCAATGCCCTACATGGCAGCATCATATAGTCAAAAGGAGGAGAGGAGGGGGGGAGAGGAAAAAAGAAATAATGGAAAAAGAAAAGGGGGGTTTAACGGGAGGGGGGAGGGGGATTATGGGAAGTAATGACAGCCTCCATTAGAGTCGTGTCTGCTCTTAAACCAGGCTGACTTTTCATATTGCGAGATGCAGAACTGGCCGAATGTGCGATGAATTATTAGGCATTAAAATAACATGAAGAGCGAGCGGAGCGATCTGACGTTACAAAAAAACAAAACAAAAAGGACCATCTGGAGAAGGACCTATTCATCCACACACACACACACACACACACACAGCATTTGTGTTACCTGAGACACCATATGTTTTTCCATACACGAGGAGAGGACGAGGAGGGGGGAGGAGGAGGAGGAGGAGGAGGAGAGGCCTTTTTCACGGCAAAGCGTTCAGGCGTGCGTCGAGTGTCCGCCTGCTGACTTTTAGCCTCCAACCACAGACACACACAGAGTGTTTGAATCGTGCAAATGCACGACACTTCTGTCTGTCTGAAGATAGAAACACTCTTCACTGTTTCTCCTCCGTCTCTTTTCTTTTCTCCTGCGGTTGGAGAAGTAAGTATGCACACTCCCCTCCTCCTCCTCCTCCTCCTCCTCCTCCTCCTTCACCTCCCCCTTCCCTCTTCGTCCTTGCCTGCCACGCTTGATGAAAGCCAGAGGGAGATTTTTTTTTCTTCCCCCCGTTTTAAAACCACGAGCACCCGCCCCTCAAGTCGCTCAGAGCTTCTGCTGTACGCCGATGTCCGTCAAAACGTAAAGCCACACACGGCCGCCCTCCCCGGGCCTTATACGGTCCCGTCTCCTTCCTGACAATGAGCCAATCAGGCGAGTCCACTAGATTTAAAAGATTTTATATTTCTGACTTTAACGGGCAGAAACCAATAACATGATCAGAGTGTTTGTGGACGGTCATGATGCATAAACAACGCGAGCATGATTACAGCTGCAATAATTAGGTGATTAATCGATATTTTAGCCAAAAAGTGACAAATACCTGCAACAGTTTGCGTCTCTTCTTTGTCTTAAACGATGGTAACTAAAGCCGGACTGATACATACCGGCCTACTGCAGATATATTAGGTTTCATATCAGATATCATATAGACCGCTATGAAAAGGCAAATAAAAGTATAGGATGCAGAGATGAAATGCTTGCACTGCTGCGTCTATTCAGCAGAGCGAACTGTGATTTACAAACTGTGGCCGGCGGCACAGAGAGGAGAAGACGCAGCGACGTCGACTAGAACTGGTAATTTAACATCTTAATATTATTCTATATTTAACATTTAAGTAAACGGCCTCTGGAGAAGCTTTGCACAGTCACATCGGCGCCTCAAACATTCACTACTGTGAACATCTTTGGCACTGCTGGTCAGACAAACTGAGACATCTGAAGAAGTCACCAAACCAAACAACAGCCAACAGGAGTGTAATTCAAAGACTAAAACTGTTTCCTTCTTTATTAGCTTTAATTATACAGATATGTTGCTGAGCATCAGATCAGCGTGCAGACAATCCTCCAAAGTTTCTACTGAATAATCACAAACACGACACTTAACCTCCCTGCAGCTCTCGGCCTGACTCTGTCCACAGGCGTGACGCCTCCCGTGTCACAGACGTGACTGTTTCTGTAGCAACAATGTACAACGACTAGCCAATTATTTAATCAACTCTTTTTTTGTGAATCATCCTGACTCACTTTTTCCATCGTTCTCTGATTTCAGCATCGTGGATGTGATTTCGTAACTCCTCTGACAGGAAACTGAATCACAGGACGTCGTTTTAGGCTTTGGGGAGCAGCAATAACATTTCATGGATCAAAGAACTAATTGATTAGAAAATGGACGTCAGATTAATAATTAATAAATAAAGTGTGAGCTCCGCCGCTGTGCTCACTATCCTCCAAATCCCATTTACGACATCCGGGTTTATTTTTATGTCTCTATCGCTCATATCCAATCACTGATTGACATTTACACTCAACATTTCCCTGACCTTTAATCCAGACTGATTTACAGGGGATGCAACAGCAGAATAAACCTCTCACTCCACACCACGGAGGATCCATGAAAAAACCAACACTAAACACAACAGCGACCAATGGAAACATGCAAATGCAGCCGCCATTGCGGTATTTGAATGTTCTCGCTGCGCTGCCACAGCATTGCATTCTGAGTGGATGCAGGAAGGACGGGGGGGGGGGGGAATCTGTACGCCGCCGTCACGACTTGCAGGAGAAGTTTGAAACGTACTGCAGCAGTGTGAGATAGAGCACGGCGTGTGTGTGTGCGGAGGTAACCAAGGAGATCCTGCATACATCTAAGGCTCCACTGCACCATATCTGTGCATCGCTGTGTGCAGTTAGAGCAGGATTAGCGTCTGACGATATCATCACGGCCGCACGGCGCGGAGGGGAGAACCCTGAGGTGTCGCGCAGTGCATTAGGCCACCAATACTGAGCTCTTTTCAGTACTTAACTGTATTTCTCTCAGCGAGAAGTCATTATGAAGTGCCACTCTCGAATGTGAGAGGGAAGAAACACCCGTAATCCCACAGGACAGAATATAGCTAAATAGGATGTTGGTTAAACTGAGTGTTGTTTCACCCTTCTCTGACACTTACAGCAAAACACACAGGTAGCTGTCAGTGTGTTGGGAGAGCGCAGCAGCACCATTCTGTCCATTTCTCATATGTATGCAGCTGCGCTCGCACACACAGCGAGCCCTGAGGGGGGGGACAGACTTGGGCGTGGATCCCTCGCAAATTCCTTGAAGGCCTGTTGTCGTACGCCGGCTAACCGAGCAGCCTCGTGGAGATAATATGGGGAGGTGGGAACGACGAGCGAGGCAGCCTTAAATACTCAGATGTCGCTCGCTCGCCTTGCAAAGCCACTCAGTGTATTAGCTATTAGCGGCTTGGCTTGACACCCTTCCTTATGGGCTCAGCGCTAAAGCGGAGAGAGAGAGAGAGGGTTAGAGGGATGATGCAACACCGCTGGACATCTACAGATAGACGCAGAGAGAGAGAGAGAGAGAGAGAGAGAGAGAGACGCGGGAATAAAAATGAGATGACACATATTTTTCTGACAAGCGGATAAGCGGACATATTTTTGTCGAGCTGTGAAAAAGCAGAAATGAAAATGGGCAGGCTGGACGCTCGTGTGCCATCCTCGACGCTGACAGACCGATGAGTTCTCGGAATCGGCTCGCCGTGTTCATTTGTCACTCCAAATAATATCGAGATGGAAATTAAAGTAGGTCTGGCTGATTCGGACAAAAATAAACTCTCGAATTCACTTTTTTTTTTTTTTTGCAAAATGCAGCAATTTTTTAGGCCAACAGGTGCAAAACAAGAATAACACCAGACCTCTGCTACTACCGTCCCATCCAGACATGGACGGTGAGTAGCAGACGCTTCAACAAAGTAGAGCAGACACTTTAATAATCAGAGAAGTCTGCTCGCTATCTCACCTGCTCCTGCTTTTGGTGTTTGTTGACGTCAGCCTGGAAGCAGACAGCTGCTAGCTCTGACATTAGCTACCCGGTCGTGTAGGGACAGCGAGTAAAGGGTAGAACCCGCACACCGATCGGTCACGGCTTCACCTCTGGCTACCAGAAAACGATGCATCATCGACAAGTAGAAGCCAAGATTGCATTTTTTTCCAGTGTACCCCCCTAAGGGTACATTCAAGGCAGGATTCTGCACTGCGGTGCAAACGCAGGTTTTTCCATTCATTTCAGCGGGGGTAGTCTGTTTTGGCTGCGGCGGCGCAGGCCACAGGGGGGCCCGCCAAGGAAAACGCAGCGACCTGCGGCAGAGAAGTTGGATTTAACTTTTAGAAAAACGCAAACGTCGCCAATCAGGCGCTCAGATCGGGCAAACCCTCCGCAGTCGGCCTGAAACGTCTCTGAAACTCCGACACTCGACCTGCTGAGATCTGGTTTTGTCTGCAAAACGGACACGAAGAAGTTTGATTTGGTTTGTGAGAGAGCGAGCGTCGGTTGAGTGACGTGGACGGTGAATGAGAGTGAGCGAGCGGCGGCCTCAGAAAAGGCCGGTTGATCAGAGAAAGACAAAGCTGCTTCCTGACTGTCTCACTGCAGTTCGTTCAACACAAACAAACACACCACCTGCAGCCCACACACACACACACACACACACGCCACCGCAGTGCCTGATCCTTGTCTGAATAGTTGGGAGACACCTTAGACTGCACACCTGAGCTCCATGTCTTTATATCTTACCTGACCCTATTTATATATTTGTAATTTTTCATCATATGTTACACATTTCATACTTTGCATGCATCCAAAACAAACTGCACACCTGCTGCAGATGACGGGACTGTCGTGACTTCATTTTTACGATGTAGACACTGCACACATCTTCCAAAAACAAATATTTGAACTAGCTGGATTAATTTGATGCATCGACCCGGCTTTAAGGTGAGCAGGCAGGCTGAGGTGAGGCGCACGCGGGCTGTGTTTAAAAGTAACCCTTATCCACAGTGTGTACTCCAGGATAGAAGGTGTGTCACCCAAAATAGAGAGCGCTGCCATAAATTTCACAGAGGACAGTGTGACGGGTGGTAGTGTGTCACCTTTAAAGTGCATTCCCACATGGAGCTAACACCCCCACCCACCCCCCACCCTTACGGCCTTCTGGTTACTACCACCATCCTCCATTTGGTGTTGTTCTCTTTGAAGAAGAAGAATTTGTTTGGCTTACAGCTTCTCTAGCCTGGAGGGGGTCAGAGGAGAGGGTGGGGGTGAGAAAGAGGAGACAACAACAACACACACTTTTACTTCACCGTGTCAGGTAGAGGCTCTCGTCAAAGTGTTGATGAGCGGGGACGAACCAGCGAGAGCGAGGCAGGGCTGCCGCTGTGTATTCATTAATAGTAACTATGCGTGTCTGAGTGCCATGAGAGAGGAGGAGGGTTAGTAAAGTAGTCTAGCAACAACTGGTGTGTGTGTGTGTGTGTGTGTGTGTGTGTGTGTGTGTGTGTGTGTGTGTGTGTGCCAGAAACAACTGTGCCCTGGCACCTGTCTCCCTCAATCCGGGGACAGATGACGTTTAAACCGCATGGACAGCCTGGATGACAATGTTGAATCTCAGCCTCCGCCCTCTGTTCACATGACATGACATGTCGCACACACACACACCACACACGTACACACACTCAAAATATAACATGACACTGTGTAAAGTCAGCAGTCAGCAGCGGCGCGGAGCGTGCAGCAGATTCGTGTCGGCACAGGTGACCAAGCAGCCGCTGTTACCTGCTGCACGCCCCCCCCCAACCCAAATACCGACAACCCACCCCAGAGGAACCCGAGAGCAGATAGCAGGACGTGCTAGAACAGAGCCAGAGAACAGCTCTCATCCTCAGGCTGTCTCTCAGCTAAGGTAGCACAGACACGCCCACCAGATGCTAAGAGCAGCCTAGCACATCGACTGTGTAAACATTATCCGCTGTTACGGCGCGCACACGCAACTCTTACTTCCCGTGCGGCATCTCCAGTCCGGTAACACCGGGACAAAACGTTGCATAATCGCGGCATTGGCGTTCCTTCATACTCGAGCGCAAAGAGTTAAAAAAAAAAGTGAAAGCAGCCGAGCTGCAGGGACAAGCCCTGCTGTTAGCTTGATGCCCTGCCAACTATCTGACAAAAGGCCTCACCTGGGCCAAGACCCAGCAAACCAAAACAGGCCGTGCCATAAACAGAACACCAATTACCGTTTTCGTGACGCCAAACTAAACGAATGACCCGTTAATAATAATAATCTCTCCCTTGTTTTTCTACTTGTGAAGCGCTCCGTCCTCGACATGTGCGCCCGAGTTGTTTGTACGGAGAAGCAGCTGCTGAGGAGGTGAACTTACCGGTAGCATTGCAGGGTAGTACAGCCCCATCATTGTCTGATCTAGAGGAACAACTGCTGCTGTCCAGCTCTCCACTTTCCTCTCCCCTTCCCTCTCTGTCTCTATTCCTCCTCCTGTTCCTCCTCTCCTCTGCCTGTGCTCTAAGACCATGAGCCGACGGTGGCTTCAGTCCACGTCTGTCTCACACATTCAAATTCTCCCTCGTTCACTCCCTCTTCCTCCTTCTTCTTCTTCTTCTCTTCGCCGGTGTCCCTTCTTCCACTTCTTCTCCAGCACGCCAAATCCTCGTCTTGTCTTGCCTGTCACTCTCTCCGCCTCTCTCTCTTTCTCCCCGGCCGCTCTGATCCCCCTTGGGCCTTTCTGTCTCTCCCTCCTCTCTCCTGACAAGCCCGAGTCTCTTCTTCTCGCCTCCTTTTCTCTCTCTTCTCTTTTGCTCTGCGTCTGTCATTCACACACTCGCGTTACACGTCCCGCTGCTCCCCCCCATTCGCTTCCTCTTGTTCCCGCCCCCTCTTTTAAAAACTTTCCCTCCCTCTCTGCCTCAGTCCCTCCTATCCATCAATGCATTCATCCTCTCCCATGTAGCCATCTAACTCTGTGTGCCTAGATGGAGTCAGAAAGCTGTTGTTGCTGTCTCCTCGAACCCCGGGAGAGAGAGAGAGGAAGGAAGAAGATGCTGTCTTCTATCCACGCACTGGCTGCCTGCGAGTACAGAACACGAGCGCGACCCCCACTGCATTGCAGCTTCTTCTCTCTCTCTCTCTTTTTTTTTTTGATGATTTATTTATTGCGTGGCAGCCTGTCAGCTCCAAAAAGCAGCAGCGGTAGGTAGGCCAGTCGGTAGACAGCTAAGGTAGCTAGCTGCGTGGGTAGGCTCCTAGATCAGCGTCCCTCCGCTGCGGCTGCCTTCAGATCGCACAGATGGAAGTCTCACAAAACTGAGAGGAGGCGCCAGCCCCGATTCCAGCATCTGAACCTCAACCTGAACATGAATCTGTATCACGCTGCATTGCGCCTCTTTTTTCCCCCCTTCCTCTCTTCTTCTTCTGGCTCGGGCTCAGTTCCCCTCACTTGTTCCCACCACTGTATTGTTAGGAGGCGCTTAATTTGCAGAGATGAGAGTGCAGTTCCTTACACCGCATTTTCATATGGGAGGGACTGAACTCTGCGGAAAGAAAAAAAAAAGCCCTGATGCCAAGCTTTCAGACATCTGCTGAGTCTGGCTGGAACCGGGTCCAGAGGGGACGGATGGAGGGAGGGAGGGAGGGAGGGCGAGATAAGTGATTGGAAGTGGTGGGAAAAAAACAGGGGGGGTAAAAAAAAGAAGAAGGGTGGACGGCGGGTGCGAGCGAGAGATAACGGGATCGAGAGATAAATGGATAAAAAAGCGAGGGATGACAGGATTAGGGCTGTAAGTGAAGAGGATGAGAGGATGAATAGGGGATGATCTCGGGATTAAAGCACACAGACTGAACACGGCGATAAACACACACACACAAATAAACTGATTGTATTCATGCGGCTGCACCTTGGCCGACACAAACACACACACACACACACACACACACACACACACACGCTCATCAGCTAATTCAAACAGCGGCCTGCTCCTTCAGATAATCAATAACTCCGGCTTAACTTTCCCGTAAGAACAACACTGAACATTTTCAGGAGTGTTTCAGTGACTCGGTGGAAGGTTACGATACAGCGCCCACGGGTGTGTAGCCCCTATGAGCTGTGTGTGTGTGTGTGTGTGTGTGCTGTTAACCCGGATCATTTCTGTGACCTAAACAGCAGAAGACTGACATGTACAGCCCCAAGGGTCACACACACACACGCACGCTTACCCGTCACAGCGTGCAGCAGCAGCACGCACCCACAGGAGCCTGTCACCGTTTAACACACTCGTATTGACACGAGCCTGCAGGCCTCGCATACATAACACCAGACATTACCAAGACAAATGCACTGCAGCGACGAACAAGCCGACCCGGCTAGCCTGGCTAGCTCCATTTGCATGATAACCAGCGGCTAGTGTGACTGGGAGACTCCTAATGTGTGCGCTCGGAGGGGGGGGGGGGGGGGTTACATTAGCGGAGGCCGAGCTTTAAATCATTTCTAAAACAAACGCAGCGGGCGGCGTGTGCTCGGATGATGAGGAGAGAGACGAGTAGCGTAGCGGCGGATGGCGGGCGTGTTCTCCGCCCAGGTGTTTGTCTTACGAGGAGATCGACCCGGGCGAAGTCTGCTCTGACTGCACAGCTGAGTCTGAGCCACCTTAAATAACGCGCTTCCATTTCTGTTTCACCTCTGCTCCACTTTTCTGTCGGAACAGACTCAGCGCTGGAGGATCGAAATCTATGTGAAATTTACTTTAAATTCCTACAGCGTCGACTCTCTCTCTCACACACACGGCCGAGAAATGAGATACCGACGGTGGAGCGGGATGGAGAGTCGAGTAGAGGGAAGAGGAGGAATACGTAAGAGGCCTGTGAGATTCTCCCGTGCTGTGATGTGAGGAGGGAGGCCGGGGTCCAACAGGCTTGCAGACCAACACTCCCCTCCTGTGGCTCTGCCAGAGAGCTGCACATCCCAAACACGAGCTAAAAACACACACACACACACACACACACACACACGCTGAGGTAAAAGGTGCACACACATAAGCCTCTCAAACGGGGTTTACGTCTGCACACTCACACACGAGTGCCGAGCTGCTTTTTAGCCGCTCGGTGTGCTCTGCTGCTCGGAGGTAGATAAGAAATATAGTCAGCTCCCCTGCCTGCTACGCTGCACACATAAGGCACTCATTACCGAGAGCAATATGCATGGAGAGACACTCAGAATGAGAGAGAGAGGCGCTAAAAGAGAGGAAGTGTGAGAGGATAGGAGCTGCTGTATTGTGAAAAAGCTCTGCACGCCGAGCATAAAGAGAAGGTGAATTTCTCTGCGACGCTGCGAGGGTCAAGCGTTTCGAAAGCGGAGCGCAGTCACTACCAGCTCCGCTTTTCATCAGTTCTTCTAAACAGCAACATCGTTTGCTCGCCGACCGTCGGCTGTGTGGCGGGAGATAAAACGAAGGAGCCCGTGCAGAACTTCGCAAATTGTCTCGATAATGAGCGTTGTAGTGCGACGGAGGCTACTGCTGCTGCTATAGGAGTGGATGGAGGACAACTCAGGGCTCCTTATAGCTGGCAGGAATTAAGAGTTTCTACTGTGTGCAAAAAAAAAAGAAATGACAGACACTCCTTTTAGTTTCTATTCTCCTCACACGGCAGAAAGAAACCGTTTGATTCGTGCCGTATCTCGAGCGAGTCAAGGATTCTGTGTTAACATTACTATTATTTTCATCTATTGTTCCAGAGGTTTGCAAGCAAGTCACTAATCTCTTACCTGACTGTGAGGTGGGTATCCATGGAAACCGGGGTTTAAAGGCTCATTGTTCTGCAAGAGACAACAGGAGGGGAGAGAGAGAAGAGAGAGGGAGCGGGCGTAAGTGGCTGGGCTTTTGAAAAATTGAGTGGATGCAGCATGACGCTCTGAAAACTTTTGCACGGCGGCTGCAGAGCAGTCTGAGACTAAACAGAGCAGACCATGAACAATATGCAAACATTAACGCTGTGCTTTTATTGTGAAAGGTTCAAACGGGGTCAGAAGACACACTCCCCTGAGGAGGGGGGGTGGTGCCAGGACTCGTGACCCGTCACTGCAAAGTTTTCATATCCAGCTACTAACCAATCAAAAATCCCCCTCCTCACCCCTCCTCACCCCTCCTCACCCCATCCCTCATCGACCCCTGCCCCAGAAACCAGTGTTGTGGTTAATTGCTCAGTAATTACTTTTAATTAGATTATTTCTGTCTCTTTTCTCTCTGACTATTATTTTCTCTTCTGGTATCTTCTTTTTTTTTTGTCCCGGCGAGAGCAGCCATTGTTCGCTGCAGAGTTAGGTGAGGAGGAGGACGAAGAGGAGGAGGAGGAGGAGGAGGAGGAGGAGGGGGGAGAAAGACAAAGAGGAGGAGGAGGAGTGGAACAAAGGAGAAAGTTAACCAAACGATGATATTTTGACAGCAGTGAGAGAGACGACACCGGCGCAGTCTCGCCTGCTGGTCGCGCCTCGCAGAGAAAACATGACCGCCTAGTGAGGCTCATGCCGAGGCACGAGGAGGGAAAGGGGGGGAGGAGGTCTGAGGGGGTAAACGAAAGAAAGAGTGTGTGTATATATAAATTTATATATATGTGT
Source organism: Nibea albiflora (assembly GCA_014281875.1). Lineage (NCBI taxonomy): Eukaryota > Metazoa > Chordata > Actinopteri > Sciaenidae > Nibea > Nibea albiflora. Next base: position 18,779,287 of record CM024808.1, on the reverse strand, counting down.
GTGTGTGTGTGTGTTGGGGGGGGGTTGGTGTGGCAGTCCTCAGAGCTGCTGCTGATGTTTTCATTACATTTAATCTGCGGGGGCAAAAAACTGTTTCTAATCCGCGTGCCGGCCCTCGGCCTGGATGCTACTCGTCCCCCGTTGGGCCGTGTGACACCGCGAGCGAGTGAGACGAGGGGCAGATCTGACTTCTGAAGGAGTGTCAACAGAGAGTTAACCCCGCCGGGCCGCGACCTCGCGCCGTCTCGGCCGATCGAGCGGTGGCAAAGCGACGGCGGATTTGCCGAAGACGTTGTCGGTTCGTGCGGCGCCGCTCGACCTGGAGATGTGTTGGCTGAGACCAAAAACAGATGTGGGGATGTCGTATGGGTGAATGGAGAAGGGGAAGAAGCGTCTAGACGGGGTGGGAGAGAGGGAGGAATTCAAGAAAAGGCCCGCATGTAAAGAATAGGTAAGAACGAGAAAGAAACATTTTTCTTTTGATGCCACGGGCAGTAAACTCTGACTCTGGGTGTGTGTGTGTGTGTGTGTGTGTGTTCCAGACTCGGGGCCCGTCCCCCCCGTCTCAAACAACCCTTTCTTTGTCTCCACTCTCCACTTCCTGTTTCATCTGGAACCAATTTCCCCCTCGTGCCTCGTCCCCAGGGGGAACGCTCTCCTTGGTGCGCCGCGTTTACAGAGGGGGGGGGGGGACGGCGAAAATACTGCCTGCTGCCGGTGCGCGTATGGAAACGCTGCATAAACAGGGCGGATGTCTCGGAGCAGACACTCCAGTCTGCCGAGCTTTGGGCAAAGACGACGAGAACGAGAAAAGTCTTCCAATTTTAAAAGGAGAGATGCATGCTGGGAGTTTCTGAGCTGAGCCGACGCTCTAGTTTCAGTGCTCAACGTCGCGTTTGTTCAGCGTTTGTGCTGTATTTACTGGTGGAGCTGCGGAAATGTGATCATTTAGCCACATTACTAGAAAACACACACGATTACAGCCGATTAAACCAGGAGAATACGTGTTTTTAATGCATTTGCAGTGGAGTAAGGATTGAAGGCGTCGAGCTGGGCTGCAATAAAAAAAATAAAAAAAAAACTGGAACGCTGCTGAAAATCTAAACCAAAATTATACCCGAGCATCAAATTATAGAGTCGCTGAAGAGCTGCAGTGGACGGAGTGGAAAAGAAGAAAGAGGAGGAGGAGGAGGAGGAGTTTACGTAGAAGAAAACAGGAGGAGGGGAGCGAGGGTAGAGTTTAGCAACATCTGGAATCAATCTGTCTGCGAGAGGAGAAGGGAGGGAGGGAGGGAGGGAGGATGGAAAAGAAAGAGGGGAAAAGAAAGGAAAGGAGAGAATGAGATGAAAAATAAGGGCAGAGACGGGCGCACGCAGGAGGAAGAGGAATGTGGAGAATAAGACGGCCAAAGCCGAAGAACGAGCGGAGAAATATAAAGCAGCGAAAAAACAGTTTGGAAACGGAGACAATGAGTCAGAAGCGAAGAATGCCATGTGATTTATATTTTCTTAAAGGGTGGGGGAAGGGATCGGGGGGGGGGGCTGAACTTGATACCTAGTTTTCAGAGACTCTCTTGTTTGCCCACACTCACGCTAAAGCACGCAACATGACACACACTCTCCCTCTGCCATATGGCCTTGCTTTTAAGTGTCCTGTGAAGTGTGCGTGTCTCGTATATGAAGAGGAGCGCGGCGTGCGGCGCGGCGTGCAGAGCCCAGTCCGGGCCGGAGGCTCGCCTTTCTTTCCTGCAAGTTTCCATTAAGTTAATTCCATACAGTTTGAAGGCGAGGTGGAGCCTTTGAAGGCGCCGGCCGGCCGGCTGACTGCGAGGGCTTCAGACTGCGCTGGCACAAAAAACACAGTCACACACACATAAACACACTCTCTCCCTCTCTGACTCTCAGCGGAGGGCAAAAACTAAAGGGCGTCTCTCTTGTTTATTTTCTCTTCTCTCAAGACTTGCTATTTTAAGAGGAGGAAAGAAGCTGGTGGAGCAGACTGGAAGGAGAAGGAGAAGGAGGAGAAGGAGAAGGGGAGGGAGAAAAGGAGCAGTGGTGAAGGAAGGCGAAATGACATGAGGTCAACAGATGGTGAGAGGGGAGGGAGAGCGATGGAGGAGGGGGAAGCGGGGTAATTAAGGGGGCTGCTGCAGGCATGCGGTGATCCCTAACAGAACAGCCCGAGGAGCTGGACTGCTCCCATGTTGAGCTTTATCACAGGCTCAATCACGTCGCTAAATGTGAGAGAGATCCCACCTGCTACCAGCAGAACGTCACAGAGGCCAAAAACCACGAGTGCTGCCTCTCCGCCTAACCCAAAGGTGTGAGCAGGCGAATCAGACACTGCGAGGCCATCGTTCACCCAGTGTCGGCTGTCGTCCTGGAACAATGTAGCCAGCAACCGAGTCCACAAATCATAACTGGAGATGAAGGAGGAGCATAAAACACACAGAGAAACCGAGGCAGGAGGAATTAAGAGAACAGGCCGAAGGGCACGGGACGGAGAGTGATGGATGCCGTTTGTCAACGCGCTCCGAAAGGCTTATCAAAGCCAATGATGAGGGCGGAGACGACAATGTGCAGGGGACAGTGAAGACAACCAAAGAGGAAGGGTGGGGAGCCAAGAAGACGGAGACTGGAGGCTTCTTTCTTCTGACAAACCACAATGAGCCCGCAGGACGGGCCGGCCACAGCTAGCCCGTGTTTGTTTCTTATTTTAGTCCAAGTTTCTGCGCTTTCTAAAAGAGTAGGAGTCTTAGACGGCTCCAATATGAACTCGACGCCAGTTCTGTTTTCCGAATCAGCCGTGATAAAACGTGTGGCTCTGGGGCATTGGCTGGATGGATTTATTGATGAGTCTCCTCTGTGCGACTGTGTGGGGCTGCTAATAACAACAAGATGACCGGGGAGCTCACACACCACACACACACACACACACACACACACACACACACACACGCAGGTGCTGATGTGCCGGACCCCCTACATGGCTACAAATTTTTAGGGGTAATAAATCGAGCGCGGTTATTACGACAGTCAAAAAGGTCAAACTGCAGCCGCACGCGTCGTGTGTTTACACCATAACCGCTGCGCGTTGTACATTTCCACCTTACGGTGTATTCAATTTATTTTCTGTCTCAGTTCTTGTGTTGTTTTTTCTGCTGTCCTCATTCAAATTCCAGCCTGCAGGAGACATTTTTTACTCCAAAGGTAAACGGGCACATTTACAGGTCGATTTAAGCAGGAATGAAATATTAGAAATGAGGAAAAACATTACTCAGCGCCTGCTAATTAATTCTGTTTGAGATACAACAGCAGATCCGTTTAATCACCCTTTGTGGGGCGAAAATATCTGATATTAAACGTCAGTGTCGGCAATTAACAATGAGCTGAACTCCGAGGTGTTTTATGTGTTTTTAATATTTTTTAAAGTGAGAAGCTGTCTGTCCTTTCGTGCACCGATACGCTGCACGGACGGGCGGGGGGGGGGGGGCTTCATTGTTTTCTGTCACATCCAATTATTTCAGTTTGTCCCGGCAGCGCCTGACGTGCACCACGGGCCTGACAGATGAAACCAGAACGCACGTCCGTGTGTGAGTTTTCTTTGACGGTGCTCGCCGTGAGCCGGCGCAGCGTTGTGAAATAGGACAGAGCGTCCCGCGCTGGATCCAGGTATATTTTGACATCATCGCTGACTCCGTGGCCGGGGACGGGTTGGGGCGTCGCGGATGACTGCCGTGTAAGGGAAACACTGAATTGACATTCGGCTCTGTGCGAGGCAGGAGATGGGAGCACATGTGACAGTTTGGGGGCAGCCTTGGGGAGGGAGGCATGTCGGGCGGGGGGGTGGACGGGTGAGTCGATGGCCATAAAGGGAGAGTTAACATGCGAGTGTCATGTTAAGGAGCTGAACGCGGTGTGCCTTACAGAGAGAGCTCTGATCGCGTTCCTTCCTTTTGTGAATGGCGCCTTTCCCCGTCTTCCTTCAATCCGATTATTCCTTTGTGCTTTGGCAACACGGCGGCAGCGCTCGTGCCAATAATAAAACTCTTAAAACTGAACACACACACACACACGCACAGACTTACAGAGCGCAAACAAGACAAAGAGAGAGAGAGAGAGAGGAGGAAAGTGTGAGTTGAGCAACTCTGTCTGGAGAATTTTTAGCTTATCGTCGCCGGTTCAAAAGTCAAGGGTGACTCGGCTGCGGCGCCGCGGCTCAAAGTTCGACAGCAATCATTAAACAGCAGCAGAGAGCAGAATGCGAGGCCTGTGCGCGACCCTCTCTGCAACACAAACGCACAAACATCTGGACCCGCGCTCCCTCTGTGCACGTTTCTCCTTTTTTTACCGTGAATAATTCAGGCTGCCGACTTCTGAAGGACACTTCAGTCTTTTAAGCTACAGTTACACAAAAGCTCTCCGAGGCACACGCAGGTTACTATAGCAGCAGCGAAGGCAGCAGTTTATCTCACCGTCAGTCATCGGGGACACAAACCAACTTATTAGTTACTTTGTAAATGATTGATGTTTGAAGGTAGAGTGTAACATTTATGGATATCTACTCGTATATGATGGCTATGTTTTCATTAGCATACAGTGCTAGTGCAGCAGACTCAGAGCTACAGAGGGAGTGGGTCCTCTTCCACAGAGTCCACCATGTTTCTACAGCAGCCCAGAAGGGACAAACCCGACAAAACACTGGCTCCACACGACCACGGTAGTTTCTTGGACCGAGGGGGAGACGTGAGGGGTATTCAGTCGGTTGCAAACTCAGAAAAACTTTGGTGAATAACTGATTTATTAACTTTTATTATAAATTTAAAAAGGCATGCCAGAGATTTTCATGCACGCAGGAGCAAAAAACGATTTGAATTTTTAGCTGCAATTTACTTCCTGCGACAACAACAACGACAAAGAAAAAGCCAAACAGACCTCCAGAGAATCCTTTAACGCCTGTTTGTGTGTTGTTTTTTTTAAAGGGAGAGAGCTCTTGGCAGCAATATGTTCTCATTAGCAACCGATATGACAGACTAAATTTCACACTGGGCTCCTGGGCAAGCTAAAATAATAAAATAAAAAAGTTGACTTATTCTACAGAAACAAGAATTCAAAGCAGCGCTCGGCGGTGAACATGGTAATGACCTATCTCAGTGATCTGTCCATTCATAATCAACCCCTCCCTCCCGCCCGCTCTCCCCCTGCCTTTGCTCTGGCCCGTTAAAGCGATCAGTCTGGTTAATGCCCTCTCCTAAATGAGCTTTGATCTCGTTAGCGCGACACAAAGCCTCTTTACTGCCAACGATAGGACAAATCGGCTCCCCGAAACAGAGCGAGAGAGAGAGAGAGAGAGAGACGGACAGCAGAGAGAGGGAGAGTTGGAAACTGCACTCCCATCTGTACTGCATCCGAGTGGACCACAGCACCGCCTCAAGGGAACGCATCAATACTATCAACAGAGAGAGAGAGAGAGAGAGAGAGGGAGAGGGGGGAGAGTGACGTGAAAAACAAACAAGAGATGGATGTGGCGTAGATTTGAGAGATGGGAGAGATAGAGGTGGAGGTGGTGGTGGTGGAGGTGGTGGGGGGAGGAGCTGTTCTGACGCTGAAAGCCTGTGAACCAGGAGTCAATTAGCAATCTGGAAATATGCTTGGGGGAGCCAGGAGAGGTGGGGGAGAGGGGGGGAGAAATCAGAGGACAGCTAGAGGGGAGCACAAAAAAAAAAGAGGGGGGAAGGGGTCCGGAGCAACAAAAGAGAGGAGCAGAAGGAGGAGGAGGAGGAGGAGGAGGAGGCTGCACTCTCGTTTATTACTACAGTCCTGATTTACAGTCAGCCGGGAAGGTCAGCGATCCTCTACCTCCAGCTCTCAATGGGAATACTATGCTAATTGTTGGGAGCTACAACTCATCCTGAGCGAGCAGAGGGCCGACCATCATGACTGACTTCCCGGCGTTGGCCCCGAGTGTCATTTTCATTTTCTTGATATTCATCCTCCGTCTTACGCCCCCCCCCCCCCCACCCCAACCGATGATGTCATCCCTACCATCCATCACTTTCCTCTCATCCCTGGTGGATGCAAACTAATGGTTCTGATTTCCTCTCCGTCCTCTCTCTCTCTCCTTGCCTCCATCCTTTATTTGTCCTCACATCTACCCATTAGGCCTCCACATTCAAACCTTCCACCTCTTTGTCCTCCTCCTCTCACTTTCTACCCCGCCATCCATCAACTCACCCCTCTCTCTCTCTCCCTCCCATTCCCAGCGTCCAGCGATCGATGCGAGCGACGGGCAGCGAGAGTCCTCCCCGTGCCGCGCTTGCTCATTGTCACATCATCTTTGCCGGCGGGCTCTAACCTTTCCCCCTCCTCCTCCTCCCCCCTCCTCATCATCAGCATCCATCCTCCATGAGGCTCGCACAGGCATCGCGGCATTACACGGGACCCATTTGTCATTGCAGCGGGTCAGCCTAAAGTATTTTACCAGTTCCCCGGCATTCAATTACCTGCAGGTGACCTCAGACCGCGTCCGGCTGCCGTTAGCGCCGTTTCCCCCGGACTAAAAAAAAACACCAGACGTCAGCTAAAAACTCTCCCCTGTGCTGCTACATTATGGGCACTTCAGAGCATATGTGTGTAGGTGTAGGAACGATGTGCAATGCAAGAGGGAAGAGTAATAAATAGTAATAGATCCCATGCGAGGGAGAGAGCGGGAGCCCCCCGTGCCTCGGCGGAGCCCTGCTTCACCGTATGCACAGATCGGCCCGTCGGAAGCGGGGACGGCCGCTGATGCTTTGCTGCCTCAGCAGTCGAGTCATGAAAGCAAGGTGGGGAGGGGGGGGACCCGTGTGTTAGTCGAGGAGGGCCACCTCGAGCCCCCTCGCTCCTTCAGCCCGACACCAAAAGGCTCTGTTCTTTGTCTTTCGCCGTGGTGACCCCTCCCCCAACCCCCCTGTCTGCCTCTCTCTCTTTTAACACCTAGCGACAACTGAGGAGGGAGGAAGGAGGGAGGAAGGAGGGAGGGCGATTAATGGCACATGTATCAGGATTTGATGTGATGACTCACTGGAAATTATCATCGCAGGCTGATTGATTTGAGGTGAATTCATAGGAATATATCCGTGCATGCGTGTGTGTGTGTGACAAAGCACTGGCTTGCTCTCCGTGAGACGGAGGGGGGGGGTGATGAATGGGTCTGATCCTTTGCTGTGCTGCTGTCTGTCACAGCAATGGAGCCCGTCTCATATTACCTTTGTCTGGCTCGGTCATGCCGCCCGGCTCCAGCTACAGTATCTGCGAGCACGGCCACGTTTTATGACGAGCAGCGTGATTGTGTAATTCACCTCTTCATTTTTTTTTCTCCCCACTCTGGTTATTTGCTGCAATGATGCATGATCATGATGTTGATGAGAGAAAGAAGGCCTATCAAAACATTACCATCATCCCCTGCTGGAGCTTTGAGGGAGGGAGGGAGGGAGGGAGGAGGAGGAGGGGGGGACAAAAGGAGGAGAGACACATGAAGATTAAACAAAACACACATGTGTGTGTGTGTGTGTGTGTGTGAGGAATCTTACCTGTCCGATGTCACCAACAACAACACTCCCGGTCCCGTCTATCCTCGGTCTTTTGCACTCCGCCCCGGCTAAGTCAGTGAGAGCAGCCGCCGTCTGAGCGTCGGGCTCCGGGTCTCCTCGCTTCATCCCGCGGACAGCTGCAGGACCCCCGGCCGCGTTCACAAGGGGTCCGGCGGCTGCTGCTGCTGCCGCCGCCGCCGTATCAATGTCTCTCTCCCGGTCCATTATTCCCCGAGTAACGGGCAGCATTATAGATGCAACGTCGGTCGACATTAACATTGGACGGCAGACAGTCTCCGGTCTGAAAAAGTCTTCCCGTATATTCACACTAGCTTTCCCCACGAAGCGTCCGCGGATGATTGGAAACAGATTTTCATCAATGTGAGCAGCTCCGGCTGTTTATTGTCTAACTTGGCTGTTAGCTACTCGATCCTGAACATTATGGAGCCCGGACAAAGCGCCTTTAAAAGTTCACTTTTTCTTTATGTTAATAAAGTCAAACGACGACAAACGCTGTGACCTATTTTCATAAAGGATAAAAAAAAAAAAAAAAAAAAGCTCACACGTCCGAGTCCCTGGATACGAGCTAATTAGCCAGCTAACATCAGCTAGCTCGCTAGCATTACATTCCGCTAGCCGCTCGTTATAAATGTGGCTCACCCAGCCGTTAATGGAAAACGTTGGAGACCAGCGACGCGTTTTTACTTTCTCCTGCTTCGTGGAGGGAGCCAGCCGGTCCTCTCTCTGCCTCCGTCTCTCCCCCTGTGACTCCTCAAGCCTTCTCCGTCTTGGTTTGTAGCGGTGGTTCCCCCCCCTCGGTCCGTCTTATCGCAGCCCGTCCGTTCCCTCGCCGTGGTCGCTTGCTATGGATGTGTCTCCTTGGCTCGGCTCGGCGTGCGTACTTTGGCTGCCGACGAACACGATTTCCTCTGGTCTGAGTCCCACTTGGTTGGTGTGTGTGTGTGTGTGTGTGTAACTCCGTGAGAAAGTGAGCTGATCCGCGGTCAGATTTGACTACGGAGAGAAAGACGGAGAGAAAGGACACCGAGGTGAGGTGGGCTGGTCTGAGGTCTGCGTTCCTCCTCCTCTGTCTCCTTCTTCTCCACGAACCACCATCACGGAGCTCCCCCTCCTCCTCCTCCTCCTCCTCCTCCTCCTCCTCCTCCTCCTCTGCCCCCACCATTTATTAAATATAAATATAAATATTTAAGAGCCATGAGTAAAAAATGGGTTATGTTAAGTGCGTAAATTTAGGGAATGTACAGGGAATGTGTCTTAAACAAACATAAGGATATAAACAATGTTGTGCATGTGCAAAATATTTATATATATATATATAATATTCAGTGTCTGCAGCACAGTAATGCGTCTGTAGTCTGTTTACACTCACAGAAAAAGTCAATAAATTCACACATTCGGAAATTATATAACATATAAGTGAGAGCGCATGTAGGCTATAAAATCTTCAAGGTGTCTCCAACCAGGTTCGGTTATTGTATTTATAATTTGTATGTGTATTTATGGAGCGTGGGCGAGTAACATTGAATTATAATTCCCGTTTTTCAAGGAAATAAAAAGCAAAATGAATAAAAAAACGAGCAGCAGGCTGGCACTTGCGGTCTGAGTTGGATTATTTTTAAAGGAATGACGTGCGCCATTCTCCTGTTTTTAATGTGTTTGCGCCCCCTGGTGGATTTTTAACTCTCAGAGCGAGGTCAGAGGAAGGTGTATCTACCAAGCAGGTTCACACATGGATGGGATCTGTCTTGTTATACTGGTGTGTAAGAGTCAGAGTCAGTGGGGGGGGTGGTGGTGAGGTCAGCTGCAGATGTAGATGCTGTGCCTGCTTGGTGACAATCTTTCCTGCAAGCCTCAGGGTGCTGGAAAAGTAAGAGATCCTGGAGGAACGGTAAATTACAGCCAGGTCATCTTCTCCGCTGCAGTCTGCCCTTGTCCTCGTGAGCAGAGGCGTCCCTCTGCTCATGAAAACTGTCTTTACCTCCAACAACTGGACACGCTAAATCTGTCACAGTGCTTATCGTCTGCACTAACACGTCCTTGTCACACTGTACTTTAATTGTTTCCAGGTCGCTCTGGATAAATGTGTCATCTGAACGACTAACTGTAATGTCTGAATGTCCTCTGCGGGGGCAGCAGCGTAGCATATGGTGATGGAGGAGGTGAGGTTGAACCTCTTCAGCTCCAGCAGGGAGCACCACCTCTGATGATGATGACGATGATGGTGTCACCTTGGAAGTCACACAGGGTGATGGGTGCAGGTGGGGCTGGGTTCACAACCATCTCCACCATCTTTAGAGCGTTGAGCTCTGTTCTGACTGCACCCGGTCACCAGATGTCTTTGCAAAGCTTCAGGAGCTTGACGAACTGATGACTGGACGTGTAGCTGTTTGAATGCAGGCAGAAGACCAGAGAGGAAAGGACGCCACCTTGAGGAGATCCGGTGCTTCATGCGCTTCCTCCTGTCAAAACAGGAAGACTGTGATTCACCTGCAGGTGGAGTCAGACCCACTGAAGCTGAGACAGCGGCGTAGAGACGACAGTATTCAAGCAGAAAACCTTGGGCCATTTTTACCGCATCGTCTCCAGACCTTTCAGCTCTGCTGGCAAACTGCAGGAGGTCCTGGAGTGGATCAGTGACGACGTTTGAGGTGGAACAGCACAAGGTGTCCAAATGACTTCATTACAACAGAGGTCAGAGTGACAGAACAGGACCGTCCATCCATCCAGCGGTCCTTGGCTTTTAATGGGGGAACAGGGTTGATGGTGGATGGTCGCATGTGAGGCGTTAAAGATGTCTGTGAACACCGGAGACAGCGGATCGGCACGGTGCTTCACGTTGCAGGGGTTCAGCCGTTAACGTCCCACTTCAGGACAGAGGGAGAGGCCCGGGCCCCTGCTGAGCTGGAGGTGGTGGAGGCAGACACAGGGGACGGTGTTAGGACCGACCTTTTGTCTTTCAAAGCGACAGGAGAAATCACTCAAGTTGTTAATAAAGCGGTGAACTCTGGTTGTAATCACTGCTCCGGTGTGCGATTGCTGTCATATAAAGAAGCAACACTCATCAAACATGGCTGCTGTTGTGCTAGAAAGGTTTATAGTAGCGAAGCTGCAATAACTGAGAGAGAGAGAGGTGGGGATGCATCAAAGAGAAAAATACTGTGTCTTTGCTGTCACACACACACACACACACACACACACACACACACACACACACCTAAACCTGCAATGATTCCTCACTTCACCTGCCTGCCTCAGAACAGATGATTGCTGTCACTTTAGGCTCACTGCCAATGTGTAAATGTGTGCGATCGGGTGTGTGCACAGGAGTAGCTGCGAGTGCAGTGTATTGTGTGTGTGTGTGTGTGTGTGTGTGTGTGTGTGTGTGTGTGTGTGCTTTTCTCTCTCGCTCTGAGTCACTCACTCTGTCAACCTCTGTCTCTCTCTACTGCTACCTGTCCCCTCCCCCCTGCCACCCACTGAACCTGCAATGATGGACGGCACTGAGGTCACATCGCTCCACACAAGCCGCCCGTTTCTCTGACAGAGGCTATGAGAGGCAGAAGAAGCCATTACTCTCGTGATACAGCCACAGACCTCACGGGTCCTGAAAAATACAGCACGGGATCTGCAGGATCGTCTGTATTTTAGCAGCACTGTGTGTCTCTTTCTGCTTTTCTGTGGTTCCACCTTAAATTGAATACTTTCATTTCTTTTTCACCCTGAACACCTGTTGTACTTCACTCACTGTGTATTTATACACACCACTACCCTGTGCAGTTGTCTTTATCCCATATGATCACAAAAATAATAACATCTTTGTGTTCGGAGCGGATAAAACAAGAAATTTAAAGATGCATCCTTGCACGATGAGAAATTGTGTTTGTGCTGTAAATGATGAATCAAGATTAGTTGCGTGCTCCTCGCGCAAGTTTAAAAGAAGCCACATTCACACTCACTGATTTCAAAGACAAATGTGTGCTTTGAAGCTGATACAAATCAGCTGAACAAACCACACATTAACATCACATTAGTGAACTTGGTAGATTTACCCTGTGTCATGTTCACTGCAACAAAATAAACCTCCCATCTTTGAACGATTTACACCCACAGAAGATGAAATGTATGAAATAGGTGTTTCCTGTCAACTCACAATTTAAAAATCCCAATTTGCTTCAGGGCGCTTTAAAATCTACACATCATATATAATAGCCCGTCAGTTTGGGTAAGAAAAAGACTTTGAACAGGGAAGAAGAATTATGGAAGAACAACAAGGGACATGCGAATAGCCACACGTCATACAGATGTCTTCTGATGTTTTATCTCTCTCTGGTCATCAGACTCAGGTTCAAAGTATGTCGGCATAACAGACGCTGGACGCTGTGAATTGATGCCCACCGCTCCAGTGACCCTGTGCATGTGTGTGTGTGTGTTCCAACAGGTGCCAGCCTGGGTGGGCATTTTTAAAGAATGCAAGAGACGCTGCGTGCAGAGAACAGACTAAAGGGACAACGTTTCCCACAAATGTCACGATAGATAAAGTAAACAAAGAGGATGAATCCAGGGAGAAACTGAGCAAACCAGCACGTGTCGCCGAATAGGCCAAACCTGAACCACATGACTTCCTCTTCACCAAGGAGATAGGGGAGAGGAACACGGAAGAGAGACAGCAGCACATCCACACAGATGGGTGAGGCAGATTGTGGTCCAGCGAGGAGGAAACATGAGTGACTAGATTCTTTGTTTACTGAAAAAACATTTAAATACTGGGACACACACTTCATTTTGTCTGTCAGCCAGAGACATGCCTCTCCATCTGTATATTTATTATGACATGAGCAGCCAAAGTGTGACGATTTATCATCAGGTAAGCGTCACGCGGCTGCACTGCATCCTGTTTAAATGCGTAGTGTGCTTGTTTGTGTCTGTGATGATTCGGCCGTTTCCTGTGTACAAGGAAGTTCTTAAAGTTCTCTATTTAGTTTTCATCAACAACAGTGCAGCATGTCAACTGTCCTCTTTCTCTTTCTAGCTGTAGGCAACATTTCTACACACTACAGTGAAGTTCTGAGCATATAAAGTGAACAAAAACACCAAATATCCACTCCAAAGTACAATATTAATAATACTGCATAAAAACAAACACAGTACTTGTGTAAAGTACTGTGAATTACACAATGTATAAAGATGCTGTGTGTAATATAATTAAAAGATATTTCTTGGCTCTACATTTGTATGTTATACCAGTTGAAAGATTCAAACAAGGACTTGTATTCAGTTTGTCTGCTGCCAACATGAAGATAGACACGGATCAGCCGTAACATTCCCAAAACTGCCATGATCTGTCGAGGCATGGACTTGGACTACACCTGTGAAGGTGTGCTATGGTGATCCTTTAAGTCCTGTAATTGTGAGGCGCGGCCTCCGTGGATTGGACCCGTGTGCTGCTTGGATCAGTGGCAGGAGCTGTAGTTACGGAGATGCTCTTTTTTCGGGTCATCGCAGGTGTTTCCAGTGTCCAGTGAACACTTCCTGTCTGCCATGATGAGATAATCAGCGTGCCGTCTGTATTTGAAAGGGATTTCTTTGGACTTTTAGTGCCATGATGGAAAATAAACCTCCCTAAAATATTACTTTAGTTTGGGACGTACCCAGATTATGTGGGCGTGTTTGGCAGTGTGTGATCCACAAGTCATCCGACATGAACTGGAATGTGTTGGCCACATTTGTTCATATTCTTTTGATATATTTATGTATTGTCTGGTTCAAGTTTGAGGTTTATTTGTCATATGCAGGTGAACATGATCAGCAATACAGTGTAATCTGTCAGAGAGGAACCAATCAGCTCAGCAGAGCTCAGAGAAATATGAATATTAACATGAACCTACTGTATAAACAAAAAGGATATATCTGCTGATAGTGGGATTAAAGTGACATGTTTACAGGGATATTGAATAGAGTGGCTGATTTAGACTTTACTGTTTGAGGGTAATAAGTGAGTACAAAGTAAAGTAACTAGTTTTTTTTTGCAGTAAAGAATTTAAGATGCACAAAGTTAGCAGAAAATATGCTAAAAAGTTGCAGTGTTTGGCCGTAAATGTGTCGTTGAAGAGTCAAACGAGGACTCGTACTCAGTCTGTTTCCTGCCAACATCATCCCCTCCTTAGCTTTCGTTTCCTAAACTTTCAGTATTTCACCACTTCTAACGGTCTCATCAACCAGCCCATTTCCCGCCAGCTCATAGGCGTGACGCCGTGTCCGTCAAGCCTCTCGACCAATGAGAGGACGGAGCGGAGCCAAGGAGGGCGGGTCATAGGCGGATATTAGAGCAGGGCAGACAGGGCTGAGGAGGAAACACCGTTTGAGGATTAACTTGGTGCCAACTGACTGAGGTGCGAGACCAGACGAGTAAACAGGTATTTATGTCACCTGCAGTTGATTTTTGTCGTGTTGTTTAAAATGTTGCGTGATGCTTTGAGGACAAACGGCGCTGTTGAAACGTTTAAACCATGTTTTCTTTTCTAAATGCGTAAATCACATGCGTGCGCACATATGTGTGTGTGTGTGATTGAACTGTCCCTATCTGTAACAGCATCGAGTGGACGGTGATAAACCGCTGGTCATCATGGCTCTGGATGGATATGGCCTCTTCTGTAAATATGTCCTCTTCATTTTCAACGTCATCTTTGCGGTGAGTCTGTCAAAAATAAATAAATACACGAATTAATAAATAAAAGAACATCTCACTTATTTTCTCTAGTCTTTATAATTAAAGGGCAAACAGTATTAGTAGTAATAGTAGTGTTTTGCAGCAGTTCGGTCCCATCTGGTTGGTCATTGTTCGAAGGTTTCGTTTCTGATGAAAGCTCACAGCTCACTGTACTTGTTGCATTCATGCGCCAGAATGAACAAACCTGTCCAGTCTAGTGTGTTGTGTTGTGTTTGCTGTCTGTCTTGTTTGCTCAGTTGCTCTCATGCTTTCTGCACTGAACATTTTTGCACTTGTTTGTTCAGGGCTCAGATTTATTCACGGTTTGCTTTGATGTTTTGTTGCACCGCAAACGAGCAGAATTAAAGAACATATCACGCATTGCAGGTGATGTTTGATTTGGACTCCTGTGTTTTTGGCAGTTGGTGGGGTTTGTCTTTCTGGGTCTCGGCCTCTGGCTGAGGTTCAGCGAGAGCACCAGAGGCTTCTTCGAGATCCAGGGCTCCTATGCATTTGTCATGGGTCAGTACACACAGAACATGTGAAGATATTTGTATGTTTCTGGTACGTACTCCATCATGGATCTCTCTCTCTTTCCTGTTTTTACCAGCTGTGATTGTGCTGATAGCTCTCGGCACGGTGATGCTGATCGTGGTGGCCTTTGGAGACTACGGCGCCTGCAATGAGAAAAGATGTTCTCTGCAAGTGGTGAGGCGTTTTTTCTCTTCACAGTAACTTCCTTGTTCTTTCTTTTTTCGGCTTTTGCAGAAGATATGTGCTACAGAAGTGAGTAAAAAACAAAAAAGCGGCAGACCAAAAATGTTTTGGTTGTTAGTACTTCAAGACATCCGGTAACATGTTTCTTTTCAGTGTTCCAACATCTACTGACAGAGACTGAATATAACCGAAGACACATTTCTGTTAGAAACAGTAGTGCAGGTGTAATTAATGCAAATTCAGCTGTAAATAAGTAACTTAGGTGCTGGGAGTTCTCTTGGCATCACCAGATTTGACAATAATCATTGTACTTCCTGTTTTTCTCAGAGAGTTCACCACAAAGTATCGAAACTGTCTAGGTTACAAATGGCGAAATGCTCACAGCAAGCGAGCGGTAAACTAATGGAAGCAAGAGTGGGATTTAAAAAGATCCTGTAGATACTCACTGCTCGGTCTCTGGGGAGCGCTTTGAAACATTGTTGGCCTTTTTTTTTCTGCATGTGCCATGACACACGGTTAAACTGTGTGTGCGGTTACCTCCCCAAAAAAATACTCTTTCACTATTTTCCTCTGACTCCCTGTTTTCACGGCATTTTCTAGTTTCACTTCATGGTCTCGCGTCAGTGTCCCTGTGGGAAAGTTCAGAGGCATTCTTTAACTGTTACATAGCACAAAGGCTGAGGCGGGCGTGTGTGCCGCAGGCAGAAAACAGACTGTAACACAGTTGAAAACTAACTGGCAACACAGAAATGTCATTCAGCTAAAAGACATTTTTCGCAGAATTAAAGTGCAACACTTGTTTGCAACACTGTTCTCTAAGAATGAAACTGATTTCAGGCTCAAGCCAGCTAAAAACAAATACAAGGCAGACGTTGTGACTCATTTTACTGAGACTCCCTGCTTGACTGCACATGTTCTATGAAGTGTATCAGCCTCCATATAACTTAAAAATCTCTAAATCTGCATGCAAAGTTACATAGAGAAGTTATATGCCTCAGTGGCCACTGAAATAAATAGATTACATGAATAAATAGCCACGATCTTCATAAAATAAAGTAAAAATATTGCTCTTTTAAATATTTAGTATGTATGATTGTTTCAGTTTATTAACCTGTTTATTTCGGTGTAGTTTGGTTCATGTATTTATCTTCTTGTCCTTCCAGTTCGCCGTCCTTCTGGCCATTCTTGCTGTAGCTGAAATTGCTATTGCAGTGCTCGCCTATATGAACAGGAAAGCGGTGAGAGTGAAATTGAAAATACAATGATGAAAAATCGAATAATAAATCCGTAAATAGCCTGCATACTATATCTATGACCGCAATGTGTTTTAATCTTTGTCGTTAAAGGTTGGGCAGAACATTGGGGAGTTCTACGCCAGCATGTATTTTCTCTATGTGAAAAGCAGCGACCCAGTCATCGGTGCCACTCTCACATTCATCCACAAATCAGTGAGTACAAACGCCTTCTTAAGACTTACCTTACTAGTAATTAGAAGTAATTAGAAGTAATTAGTCATTATTTAACACTTTGGGCTCCATATATTGATGTAATGTGAAATATATGAGATTTTGCTGCTTATTAATTAGTGTGATGTTTTTTTCTTCTAAATCTTTATCATTGTTCTTGCACCTAGGTTTTTTTGGCATCTAACTACTCCTACATACTTTGTCCTACAGAAAAAATTCAAATGTCACAACTTTCAGTTCATTTAGGACATGATGGCTATAATTTAACTCATTTGTGCCATTCAAAATAATCTATTTTTTATTTGTTCAAATTTTCCATTAGAAATGAGTGGCACAAGCTTTCAATGTTTCCACTGACCTTCAACGCTTTCAACTTCCACTACTCCCACGTACTTTGTGCTACAGAAACCATTCAAATATCACTATGTTCAGCTCATTGAGCACGTTATAGCATGTATTTTACATTATTATTGTATCATGGTATTAATTCATATCCATTCAAACTATAATCAACTCTTTTCACAAAAATATTTACATTACAATGGATGGAGCAACCTTAACACTTTCACTACTCCTACATAATTTCAGCTTCAGACTTCATTACAATATTTTACCTTTTTCAACATTTCACACTCTATTACTCTTCTACTGTTCGGTTCATTTTACATATTTGCGGTTTTCTGGTTTAATTCAGAGTCTTCTTTGGGTGATCTTAATCTCCCTTTCGTCTCTCTCCGCTGTAGCTTCACTGCTGTGGAGCGACGGGAATCAAGTTCATGGAGTTGGTTCAAGATACCTGCCCCAAACCAGACGGGTTCTTTGGCCTCACAATGCCTGTAAGTTGGTGCTAAGAAATGGAACAGTTCTAAAGAGATCATGTGATAGTTCAGTGTTCATATCAGTGTGTTCACTTTCTTGTTCCTGCTGTAAGTTGGTAGGTAGGATGTTAACAGTTTCTCCTGTCTTGGTACTTCCACAGGCTTGTCCTGGAATCATTGAAAACCTCTTCGAGACTAAAGCATCCATAATGTTGGGCATCTTCCTTGGAACTGCATGTCTTTTGGTAGGCAAATTCATTTCTTCACATGGATGCAATGACTGAATGAATGAAGTGAATGTTTCAGCAAGACTGTCCAAGATAATTTACCAAACAAATATATAGGTAATTTGCTTGCTTGTCGTTGTTTCGACTGGCCTGCAGGAACAAAGGCTGAGGCAATGAGTTATATTTGAAAACCACCTGGAGGAGATGTCAGGCATTACATACAAACATTTCATTATTTGGGTTTTTATCTAAAGAAAATTCATGCATTTTGTTTTGTTTTTTTATATATAGCATGTGCCTATTACCGTCAAACTCAAGGAACAGCTGATGAGAATAAAGACTAACATCTTAGTTTTTCAGACTGTTCACAAACTAAAGTATTGCACGAATTGATAGATAGTTTCATCCTGAGCCCAAACTGTCAACTTGTTGATGGCTTGAGAGAAAAAGTCAGCTGATCATCTTACCACAACCATAAATATCTGTACCCAATTTCACAGCGTGCGATCTAATAATCACATTACCACCTATTCAAATGAATAGAAAGGCGTGTGTTTTCTGAGCTGTCTGAACTTTTCCCCCACAGACTAACCAAAGTGGCTTTTGGGGGAAGGAAATGTGACGAACATAGTTGTCTTTTGTTGTTGTTGTTCATAAATATGATGTCCATGTTCTAATCACTCTGCACCCCTCTGTCTCTCTTAATCAATACTCCCCACCCCGCTTTTTTCCCCCACTCACTTTAATTTTCCCAATCATTGGTTTGCAAAGATCATAGCTCTGATTTGCAGCACAACCCTTAGTAGACAGCTTCGCCAGTCCGCCTCATCTCCACAGTACATCATCCTGACTCACTCCACTAACCTGGCTAACCCTCAACCATCCCAGCATGAGTTTGCCTCCACCTCCTACCCCCAACTTGATCAGGAACCCGTCGTCTTCACCCCTCTCACTGTAGCCAACATCCCCACGGTTCAGTCTTAGTGAGTGCAGTCACTCTTGTCGGTCATGGTGTCTTCATTTTTTAAGTTCAGCTCTTCACAGCATGGCAACTGCAGGGTGTCTTCAACCTTTAAGGAAAAATCCAGCCTAAGGCACAATTTTAAACGGCTCTCCATCTAGTCACAGATTAATGGCCAAATTCTGACTAACTTTAAGTGTAAATTGGGCTGCTTAATAAAATATTTAATAATGCATATCCAGGGTTGGATTTTTCCTTTCAGTGCCCAATTATTCATTTAACCATTCTTCATGCAGCTTGGTGCACGAGTAGCAGAGCCTTGGTAGTGCAGCTTCTATCCCACTCATTCTGTGGCTGGGGGTTTTAACTGGAGGGGCTAAGGAGGCGGGCTGCTCACCGCACACCTCTTTGACCCATCATTGCTCTTTACGCCCACCCCTCCTCCTTCTGTGTGCATGACAGATTACTGCCCTGGGTTGTGCCACCGTCCTCCTGAAACAGATCAAGAGAAACCACCAGGAGATGGCCGCAGTACTATTCCCACGTGTACTGAGAAGTGGATTCAGTCCATCGCTGCAACTGAGGCTCGACCAGTAAATAAAGTTTACAGGTTTTTCTTTCCCTCTGTGTGAAGTAGTGATCATGCCAGTTGTTAATAATTTGATCCATTACAAAGAAGGGAAACTTTGTTCAGGACTGCAATATTTTATTGTCTTTTTTTTTTTTACTTCTAAAATAATCATGCAGCACCTCCTGGTGAATTGGATGTCACTTTTAATTAGCCATTATTCATTCGACTAGAAACTGTGACAGCTAGACAGCGTGTGCTTCCCTGTCTGACAGGCCTGTACATCATTGTAGGCATGCGACAAGTAATCTGAGGAGGAGAACAACACATCCATTTAATAACCAAGAAGAAAAAAAAGTCTGTTACACGTTTGAACAGATATGTTGCACCGTAATGACAGCAGCTCTTGTTTTGGTCTGTTGCAGCATGTGACATGGAGTTGAGTACTCTGAGCCAGTGTAAAATATGTGTGTGTGTCATTTCATGTATAAACGCAAAAGGGATCGTTTCAGCCATTTCATAAGCTTTTTAGAGGTTTAAAAGGTAAACGACAGCATTCCAGTTGTTTTCTTGTTAGTCATGCAGGACTGGTCGCATAATAAACTCCTTCTCGAGTGCGACAGAAATGTCCTGCAGTAGTATTCATGTTCTGTTCCTGTAAACACTGGTTTGAGGGGAAACAGATCGCCATTTTTGGCCGTTACTTTAAAAATGTTTTCATTCCTGCCAAGAACTTCTCTTCTCTGACCAAACAGAAGTTTGATAAGATTCCTGTTTAGAAAGAAACCTAAATGCTATTAATCACTTATTTCTCTGTACACTGTAGTACTGATTGTTGCATTGCACTATATTGTTTAAGTTTTTTAAAATAAATATTTCACAGAGGGCTTTTCCCTCTTTTCACTAAAGACTTGTGTCCTTTTTATTTCCATAAAACAAAGCAGAGTGCGGTTGTGTAAAAGTGTCTTTATTACACTGATCACACATCGCCACTGGGACCTGTGAGGGGAAAAAGAAATAAATGTAGTTGAGTTGTTATACTGAAATATAATGATTTAACTGGGATGGATTATTATGTAGCCACCATATATTTAGTCCATCTACAAGAAGGGTTCAGTCCGGACGTGGTTCAAACGGTTTCTTCAGTTCTGACTGGTGGGGCGATCAGAGTATTTAGCCTAGGCAAGATCACAGACCCGGCCATAGTTTCCAATGGTAGGTTCGTTAATGCTCGTTGTTGTGACGACTGTCGTCAGTGTCGTTACGGTCACCTGAGGTCCGGGATGAACGACAGTCGTTGGCGTCACCACAGCTCAGGTGACTGTAACCACTGTCGTTAAGATCTGAGCTCCGGTGTGGACGATGGTCGTTGGTGTCACGAGGCCAGGTGTGGATTGCTGTTGGACCTCCTGGGAAGGGATGGATGGAAGGCGGGGATAAGTGGCGTCTCTGTTGAGCGATGGTTTCTTTTACATAGATAAGCCTCCGTCACTCCTCTTTCAATCCACCAACGATAAGCACTGATGGACCAATTCAGCCAGTCAGAACTGAAGAAAGCTCTTCAACGAGAGGTGAAACGTCCTCACGGATCTACAACCAAGTCCACTGGGCCTAGATTTACTGTGTACATATCAAAGGGGGCTGGCCCACTCCTCACTTCCTCCTTTATGTTTCCACTGTGTTAAACTTACTGTCGATGCAGCCCACGGTGCAGCCACCGTCTGCAGCAGAGCACACTTCCGTCAAGCACAAGAAGAAGACCTGAAGGGCAAACAGAAAAAATGACAGTAGTTTTACTACATAATTACAGTAATCCTAGTTGCACTTAGCCTCCATTCTAGATAGTCTTGTGTCTCTGTGTAGAGTTTTAAAGCAGCCTGAACCTGAAAGCAGCACGTTATGAATCACTTTAAAGACCAGAATAGATGTTTACTTGTATGGGAATGTTTGTTAAGTGGGCGGTACCTCTGGGTCCTCCAGGTGAGAGTATCCTCTGTTAGCCGTGTAGGCGGGACTTTCTGAGGGCAGAGACAGGAACGTGGCAATTATGATCCTCCGGATGTGGTGGGCGTTGTTGGAGCGTGGGGTGGGAAGTAGCTGTGAATCACCCCGGCTGGGACAGCTGTACAGCAAACAATGGTGAGAGGACGGTTAGAAGTGAGAAAAAAAGAAACATAATTTGCTTATTTGGATTTAAAATGGTGCATGGTTGCTTACACCCAACAAAAACATAGTAAAAAGTCAAGATGGTGCCAGTGTGAGTCCCAAAGAGGATGAATGGATCAGTTGTTACAACTCAATCGGTCTTTGTCGTAATATTGTGAAAAGATTACACTGATGTCAAGTAATCACCCCAAAGATGCATCACAGTTCAAATAATTCACATTTAATCAATGCTGAACGTTCATTAATTTCCCTTCCATCCTTTCCCTGTTATAAACGTACCCATCATAAACGAGCATCTGGCTGATATATGGAGCTTCAGTGTAAGCCAGGCAGGAGTGAACCAGCAGCACCAGGTCAGGCTCCGGAGGGTCCAGCAGGTTTAGCTCCACGTACACTGGTCTGCCTCGCACGAAGCTGAGAGGCAGGTGAGCCTCAGGGTGGAAGCTGGTGAAGGACTCATCTAAGAGATGTTTGATATTCTGACGTCAAGTTGTTGATTTTGGAGGATCAGATCAAAATACAGTATATTAAAAAAAGCCACGGTAACCTGTGGCGAGTCTCAGCTGCACCCTGACCGTGGCTGGTGTAGACTGAACGGGAGGTGGAGGAGGTTGATCCATCATGTAGAGCCTCACTTCACCTGGGGAACCCGGGGAGGAACTACATTCCACCATCAACCTGAGGACCAACACAGGCGGCTGACGTGCATATTGCCACGGAAACGGAAGGTAAGACATGCCAAACTGAGCTGAGCCTCTTTGACGCACAGTCATAATTTGATGTGACATATAGCTGCGTTTCCTGAATGACGATGGTGCAGCCAACGCTCATTTCTGCTTTTCGCCTCCCAACAAACATCCAATTTCTGGGAAATTAGTAACTTGTATGTAGCTAGTTGTTATTCCGGGATGATTGCAGGCACCTGCTCCATTTAACTGTAGCGGTAACATTTTATAGGGATGCAAGAGGGGATTTTAAATTTTAATTCTGCTCCATTGTGAGTTTGAATTTATGGCTCCAATACTGTGAAGTGAAAGTAAAATAAGCACACTTTGAAATGTAGGCAGAACATTAACTGCTGCAAAACTTGAGCTTTAGAAATTCCTGTAATGTTTTAAAAGGACAAAAACAATGCTGATATTCAGAAATATGTTTTCATTTTACGGACTGCACCAGCACACGACTGACTGTAGATGATTTCTGGAAGTCCTCGGCCAAACATTTTATTATAAACAATGAAATAAACAGCTGTATAAATAAAGAGCACCACATAAACTCACGTAGCTGTGGGCTAACCAAAAGCAGTGTCAGACCTGACTGGAGAGTCCTCTTGCACAGAACTGTGGTCTTGTTGAAGAGAATAGACGCCATGGACTTCCAGCAGATGAACCGCTGTCTGACCAAACACCTAACAAGGATGTGATATTAGAACAACAAAGCAACAATCTGATACACACCTCTCTTTTTGGAGCCCTTACATCACATCACATATATGTACATATGTATATATAGAGTTCAAGCGTGCCTTACGTGTTTGTTTACGCCGCAGCCGTCCAGAGGGACGGTATAGATGTCAGGGTCAGAGGTCAGCCTCTGCAGTGTGCAGGACACATTACTGACCTCAGATGGTTGAGCAGCGGGGGCCACTGTGGGCTCCGTCACAGAGTCAGGCACCACAAACATTAAATACTGCCCCATTGTGCAGTCTGTTGACACACACAAAGTAAAGCCAAACATCAAACTATTAGTTTTTCACCTGTATTCAGTAACCTGGGTGTTGGCCCACATGTCAATCATCCAATTTTCACAGAGTTGACCTCATGGTCCGACATGTGTTGACTCACCCTTCACAGAGTACGAACAGCAGCCCGAAGACAAGCTGCAGTCGAGGTCTGACACAGGGCCGAGGCCACAGGGTGAGGCAGAGGGAGTGTAAAGGTTAGCCTTCAGGTGATCTGTGAGCAAACAAAGAGAGCAGCTCAAGTCAGCAGTGCGAGAGAGGACTACCACAACTGTCTGAGTAACGTTCTGCCCCCTTGTGGTGATCTGCAGTCAAGACATGACCCTGAAAGCTACTTCTGGCTACAATTTACCTTCCATTTCATCATCCAGCCTCTTGTCTGCATCCTCTCCGTCAGGATGTGGATGTTGCCAAGTGAGATCATGAGAGTAAAGGCTATGAAAGGCTCTCGACTGAGGCATGCTGGGATATCCTGCCTCAGCAGCCCGGACCAGCCGACCCATCTCGCTGTAATCAGACTCCGTTGGAAGCCGAGATTCAGATTTAGAGTTCGTACCGCCGGCTTCCTGCTGTGCTCCCTGGTCGCCTGCCGGCACTTTAGGTTGGTTGTAGAGGTGGTAGTAGTAGTAATAAGGATGCAGGGGGCCGTGGCGAACGTCGTACATCGATGACAGTGTGTGGAGTGGTGGTTTGAGGTTTGTGATTGGACGGATGCTGCGGCGGGGAGGAAGGTGCTCGAAGCAGAGGAATCTAAAGCTTCTTTGGATGAGGGTGGAGACACGGGATTGTCAGTGCCGGGTAAACTCTCGGGTCTATAATACATCTGATAGTAGTTATAATAAGGGTAGTAGTAGTAGTAGTAGTATGGATAAGGAGGAACATTATGGTTGGGTGTTGGAGCGGAGAGAGAGGACTGTTCAGGAAGAGGAGCTGGAGGCTTCAGCTCTGCCTTTACTTCATCATCATCCAACACAAGTGGATGTTTAATCAATTCTTGGCTATTTCTCTGAAAGCTAATCATTTTATCTGAGTTTGGCTGATCCATGAAAGGATTTAAGGTGTGTTCATCGTGAACTCCTGATGTCTTAGGAAGCGGGCGAACAAAGGTGCTCGACTTTGTGTTTAGATAATCGAAGAAATTTGTTTTGGCCGGCGTGACGGGTTTGAGGGGAGCTGATCTTTTGGCCTCGCCCCGAGCGAAATATGGAAAGTAAGAGAAGTAGTGGTATGGATAGGCTTGAGGAGGATTAGGTGGATATGGTGCACTTGTTGGAAAGGTGTAAGGATGAGGGGCAGCCTGAAGGAACTGGTCTGAGTTAAATCTGCTGAGAGCTTCAGACTGTTGGACGCTTGGGGGAAACACTAGAAGTTCGGGGTTATGTGGATTAGTTAAAGACGGAACCTCGGGACCTGGATCAGGGTCCTGAGGAGGGTCAGGATGGGGGATTTTAGGATGATGGTAGTAGTGATAGTATTGATTGAAGGCATGGCTCCGAGGCTGGAGAGGAGGTGCTTCACTTTGATTTGGAAAGCCTGCATCTGAGGAGGGAGAACGCGTAGCACCGCGCTCCTCAGAGAGACCCAGGACGGGAGTTTCCTGCTTTTGTTGCACGTCTGGATACAGACTTGAATCCTCCGGTTCTTTTGTAGATGACAGAGAACTGTGGACACCGAAATGACGGTAAGACTCCCTAATGGGAATCTGGTGGGAGTAGTCTGGCTGGGACTCAAGAGGAGGGAGAGGCTGTGGACCAGATGTTGGGTCAGGAGGTGAAGATGAGGGAGTAGGGGGGTTATATGCATCGTGTCCATCCGGACCAGGATACTGGTGGTGATATGTAGGGTGGGGATAGTAAGGCGGGGCTAGGTAGAAAGGTGGAGCCCATGGAAAAGGCTCCAGAGACTCTGGTGTTGACCCCGCGGTTGGGAGACGAGGGCTGCTGATCGAGGGCTGCTGGGTTTGTGGGAGTTCTTCAGCAGGAGCGAGAGGACAGGCCAGGGTGAAGGTCTTCTCTCCTATTTGAAGAGACAGTGTGTATTTTTCACCCTGAAAGAAGATCAGAGGTTTTTCTGTGTGAGTCCGCGTAGAAGATAACCACATGTATAAAGTTACACTCCGCGGTGAATAGCCGACGGCTGAACTCTGCACGAACCGCTGCAAACAGACGAGGATACATTCAAGCCAGGCTAATGAAGGAAACAATATCCGAGCTTAGCAGCTGAATGAGGAAAGGTGTGGAGGTCATTTCATACATTTATTCATTCAGTAACATCCAGCGAGGTCACTGCGCTTTTAAATCCGCTTTCTTCGTGCTTAATGCTTCGACTTTTAGTCCTTCACTCCTGATGAGAGTTAAACAGCTTTCATGAGTGTCTACATCTCTCTCTCTCTCTTTTAGATACTTTGTTCATTCAACCAGTTTTTAAAATTTGATATAAATACAAAGATTTTTACTTTGTCTGTTGGTGGAACGTCCTGTCGGATCAGGTGCGTCCCTCTTTACTTTCAGAAAGACCCGGCTCCTCTCCAACACTACCAACAGCTGGACGTGATAAATCTAGTACTTGTTCTCGATTGTTTCCCCTTTTTGTAAGTCGCTTTGGAGAAAAGCTAAATGACTGAATGTGAACTAGCCGCACCAGCTCTGTAGATTTAAGGATAAATGGGGATTAAAAACAAACAGCTGTGTGCACTTTCACCTTTACTGTGATCCCACACGCAATGAACGGAGCAGCGATTACGATATCGGCATCTCGCCTGTCCAGAGTGTAACCACAGCGCTCAGCCAGGACCGCCAAGGGCGTCCATTTCCTCTCTGACTGCAGCGAGAGGGAAGAAAAACTGCTTATTCCTCAGAAAAAGTAAACATAGACAGTAACAGTGTTTATGGAATGAAAATTGAGCTTTGTGTTACCGTTTATCTTCAGCTGCTCTGTGGACAGTCCCTGCACTGTGACAGTCATACCATACGGGGAGCAGCAGACGGACAGTGGGGACGGTGGAGTTACGGCCTGAGGCCGGGCCGGAGAGGTCGGGCAGGACATCTTCACCGGAGTCCCCCTCCACAGCAGAGGCAACACATAGCTGTCATCCTGAAACACGCGTTTTTTAAACAGCAGTACTGCCACAGGCGAAAACATTTCACATCTATTACCGAAGACATGCCTATAATTAAGAAACAAGCTTTTCTCATTAAATTAAAATTAAACATGAGTCGACGATCCATGAAAGCCTGTAAGCATCCTGATGAGATGACATAAGAGTGTGGAGAGTCACTCCAGTTGAAATGATTCATCTCAGCTCTGTGTTTGGTGTAAGGGAGCAGTCATCCACTCAAAATGTGCATAAACTCTGAGCCTGATTGGCCCAAAAATGGAGCGTATGGATCTCATACCTCCTGTGTGACATGGCAGGCGTCGTACTGAGCCATGAGGCTGAGGTCTCTCCATGTTGTCTGAACAGAGTAGCCACACTGAGGCGGCAGCTGGGACAGCGGCACGGATGACTCATTCTCTGAGACGCAAAACAAAACTTTAAGTCATGAAGAAGAAGTGATGGAGAAACGAAACTGATTAATGCACTCCCACACGAGGAAAGAAAACTTTAGGAAGTAGATAAATAAAGTCTAAACTCAAGAAGACGGAGGACACCCACTGCATTTATACCGCGTGGTGTAGCTCAACCCACGTATAATAACGTCACCGTCCCGGATGTGTTTGTGTTGTAGCCTCACCCCGGTCCAGCAGCAGCTGTACAGGCTCGCCTCCTCCTGACCGTGAGAGTCATGGCGTCGTCTCCACACTCGACCACAGGATGCAGCCTCTGCCAGCTCTCCTGTGAGCCGCCGACCCGCTGACCTCTGCTCCTCTCCTGGCCTGGTAAAAACAAAAACAAACCGCCTCAGAGTTCACCACGGATACAGCGGCAGTGTCTGTGTTTTGGTGGAACATGAGGGAATAGTTGAAAAGAATCACCGATTCAGAAATATACATTTTCCATCACACACAGCGCACACTCTCTGTGAGTGAAAGAATATGCTAATTTGTTTTGATGAAAGTTTCCACCCACTGTGTAACATTTCGTTGTGGCATACTGTCAGCTGTCTAATATTTACCTCAACATGTTGCGCAACTGTCTCAAGGCCAAAATAAATAAGCTGAAAGTCAGATTTATTACCATATTTATTAAGATTTCTGCCAGCTTACTGGAAACTGACAACCTGTGACACAGGAGCGCCTCGCTCTACAAGGGCACTGTATCACCGGCTCCAAAACCAGCCTGCTAAATATGCAGTCTTATGCTAATGTGCTACAAAGCATGCAAAACACACGCACGGTCATAAACAGGAACCGACAATGCGAGCGTTACAAGTAGGAAATGGGAGAAATGCTGCAGCGTTTACTGAATTACTGGGTTAGTTTGCAGGGTCACGGTCCAGATCAGGATCTGTGCAGGACACATTAAAGCCGTGCTGGACACGGAGAGGAGAGAAACAACAAGATGGACAGAACAAATCTGTCTTCATAAACAGATAAAGAAGCTAAGTTAAGATATACAAAGCTGAGAAATCAACCAAACCAGATCCAGAGAATCGTTCTGAGGCTTAGCCTCACACAACATTTAGTCACACTCGACTAATCAACACATTTCAAACAGGAAGATGCGACTCATGCAAGAAGAATCAACTTCAAGAGAAGATCCACATTCTTCTGCAGCAGTTTAAGGTCCAGTGTGAAGCATTCAGCGGCATCTAGTGGTGTAGTCGCAAACTGCAACTCCCTTGTCCAGCCATAGAGGGCATGACATCTGTGATGTCACCCACAGGTTCTGAATGTGAAGCTCAGCGTGTTGTAGCTGCCTCGCAGCGCTCCTAAAAACAATCTAAAAACATGCAAAGACGTGGATCGTGTGAACGAGGCTGTAAACATGTTTATTTCTGCTGTGAAACATGGGGACTTATGGAGACTGACTCACTTCTGGAGCCGGCCTCAAGTGGACATTTGAGGAACTGCAGTTCACTTCACAGCCACAGAGGCTGCGGCTTATTTCCAGGTGGTTATATATTCAGGAAAAATGAGTTACATTGTGTGTATTATATCAAATTTCTGCCCTGCTCAGTAAACTGGACCTCACAGAGAAGTAGAGCTCTATTTGTTGTTTGTAGTAGAGGAAGAATACCTGGAATAACTCAGGTGGCTTTACCTGGAACAGCAGAATCATGCCTGGTAGCCCACATTAGGGATGTTTGCTTCAAGCTGACCGGGAATATAAAACTTTCCGTGGATGACAGGCTTTGTTCTCCCTCCGCTTCTGCAGGCTTCATCTGGAGGGTTAAGCTTGGTATCCATCCGCTCCCCTCTGCTTTCTTTGGGCCTGTCACGGTCTGTGAAGCTTTCTGCAGCAGACGCCATTCCGGGTCCGAGTCCTGGTTTCACTCCACTTTCAATCCGCGTATCGTCTCTGTTTTCCAAGTAGTGGAAGTACGGGAGGTGCTCTCCCGGCTCTCCCGCCCGCCTTTGGCCGAGCTGTAGCTGCTGTCTGCGGGGATGAGTGAGGCCTCGCGTCGTTAAAACGCGGTTCCCGACATGAGAGCTCGTTTGAGCGGGATAGATGGTGGGCTCACACCGGCCCGCTGAAGGCAAAGTTATTGTTGTGATGGTGTAAATGAGAAGGACACAGTAGTCCGTTTAGTTTCAAATGCATTTCAAGTGACGTGCATCAAATCACTGGGACAGAGTGAACGGCTGCGGCGCTTTTATAGACTCCCGCCAACACACCTGCTCACTAATTGGCCTTAATTACTCAGGTGGCGCATGCTCAGTAGCTAAACGTTGGTTTTAAAGTTGTAAGGTTTCAAGTACTGCATTTTAAGGTACTTGTACTTTGAGTATTTACATGTTCTGTTACTTTATACTTCCACACTACTGCACAGGGAAATATGTAACTTTTATTGCACTGCACAGATATAGACAGGACTAAATAAACACTTTGGGCTCATGGCACTGAAGCACTGTGTTATTGTCACATGTCAGCGAGCTCATTCTAAATTTCTCATTTAAATAGCTGCTAAAATTATAAAATGCTGCACACAAAGGTTAGCGATAAGAACAAAAGATGACTGTAAATGTGTGTAGTAAAACTTTTTCCTTCATGAATCATCTCACGATCCCTCAGTCACAGTAAAATATGACGTTACCAGTGATACGTCAGTGCTAGCAAGTATTATTTTAGATTATTTAGGTTTAAATCGCAGCAGCCAAAGATCCAACTCATGCAGGAAAAAGTCATGAAAATGCAATTATAAATATAAAATAACACTATATATATAAGGATATACTTCTGATACTGTAAAAACCTCATGTATTGTTACTTTTTTGTCCACTAGAGGGCAGCAGCACTGCACTGCACCAAATCAGCAATTGAGGATTTTTTTTTTTTATATATGCACTGATAAATTTATGTAGACTTATCTCTCTATATTTACGTGTGTCAGAACATCATTTCTAAGAATTACTTCAAACCTACACGCTTAGCAACAACAGAGACACGCACACGGTATCCAATAAATCTTGAAAATAACTTATTTTCCGTCTGTTTATTTGTTTACCACAATAAATAAATAATAATAATAAAGACGTATTTACAAAGAAGTATTTACTCACACGCGTACGTGGCGTTGTAGTCCTGACATCGTTTGACCTTTGCCCTCCTTTCAAACAAACTCTTCTCTCTGTTTTGTGTCTCTGAATCGTCTGACTGACAGAAAAGAGTCGCACAAGGAGTCAGCTGGAAGATTAATTCACCTCCTGCGCGTCATTAACATTCATTTGCATTTCATTGTTTACTTGTTTTAAACTTTAACGAAGTGAAATCTCTTTCCCAGCTGCCATCTGGCCTGAGCATAAATGTATCTTATAAAAGTTTAAAAAGCTATAAATGCTCTGTGTATTTATTTAAAAAAACAACAACACTGCTTTACTGATATTGACTGTGAACTACTGTACGTAGTCCAAGCACCCAGAAAAGAGTTTGTTTGCTGCCAAGTCCACCATCTGACAGTAAGTGACTCTGCCAGGCTGTGATCAGTCATCACATTGTGGTCATGATGTTATCAACCGAGGCCAGATCGGTCATTTTCTCACAGTGTCTCTCTTCTAAAGGGCTGTCTCTCCCCGTCTACCTCAACGCTGGGGATTGGGGAGAGTGTGGTAAGGTTTGATGAACCACCGCCGCCGACACACAGTTTGAATACCTCGAAGAATTACACTTAATAAAGTAGCTCTGAAGCTGTGTGTGTGTGTGTGTGAGGGGGGGTGATCAGTTGATGATGGGTGCGGCAGCGAGATGACTCATATTTGGAGTTGCCTAGCTACAGCCAGGAGTTGTTTTCTTTAGACTCAGAGCGAGAGTACATTGTGCATGTCTGGATTTCATTGAGAGAGAGAGAGAGAGAGAGAGAGCAAGGTTTTGTGGGGGCGGCATAAACGCAGGGGTGGCACTGAGCAGGAAACAGGAGGAGCACAAATGTTCCCAAAGAGGAGAAAGAAACCACGTGAGGAGAAACTGGAGTTAAATGTAGTAATGTCAAGCGAAGAAGGCAGGGAGGGAGGGAGGGAGGGAGAGTGAGAGCGCTCAGGGTGAGGAAGTGAATCAAGAATGAAAACCCCTGGCCGGTAACCATGGAAACGGGTCAGCTCGACTAAATATGAGGAATTCTTTTTTTATTGAATGTAAACGGTGGCCAGGGCACCACAGCACAATATCCCACCACGCTGTAACTGCAGCCTTCAGAAGGTACAGTGAGTCTGCTCGCTCGCTACTGTACGACATCCACCATGTCTGCCTCATAATAGACTCCTCAAGCTGCTCCTGTCTGTCTCTCATTCAAACCACAGGCACGAAGCCAGCGGAGCACATGCAAATGCTTAGAGAGAAACTCTCTTAGCATATTCTCTGATGTTTTAATTTGATTTTGATCGCCCCTTTCGCTCAGAGTTCATCTCTGTTCCCAATATTTCACTCTCAGGACGAACACACTTTTCCCAAATGTACAGGAAGATGTGTGAAGGGAAGTATATGGTCTCAATCGTGGTGAAAATAATAGCAACAACATTAATAATGATGACGAAATGGAGCTCAACGTGCTAAGAGATTTCTCAAAACACTGCGTACCACCTCAGAAAATATTCAAATATACAACGAAATTATACAATAGAAGTATTTATACATAGTATATGAAGATTATTTCTTGTTGATTGAATTAATTTCCTGTTTGGAGCTACATTTGTTTGACCTTCACCTCCTATCCCCACGTCACATTTCAGCTCATAACTAACCACGGATGTGAGCGTGCGCTACATTCAATAGCGTACTAGTTTGTAGTATTTTGTTTAAATGTTCATATTTCAGAGATTCCTCTGTGAGCTTTTAAAAAAATACCGTTCTAAATAAAATGAACTGAAATCAACATAAACTGTCAGTGAGATTCAACAAAAGCAAAGACACAGATGAGATTTAACAAAATGTAGCTGTTGGGATCACCGTGTACAGCGGTGTGTCATCTGCATAGCTAGAATTTAAATTGTGATTTGTATAATTTGGCTCAGTGGAAGTGTGTATAATTTTTTTTAAAAAAGGTGTGGAACAAGTATTGAGCCCTGTGGAACACCGTATGGAATGTAATATACAGTACATACATTGAATCTGCCTTTTCGTTAGCGCTGCCATGCCACCTGTATGTCCGCCCATACTTCTTGAATGTGCCTGTCAAAGAAACAGTCCCTTATTTTCACCCTGATGGAGATTTCCTTCAAATATCGAGTTACTGTCGAACAGAAGGCCACACACTGGGAAGGTTACGATTACTGGAAAAATGAAACTGATGATTGTTGAACTCCTGACTGAGTAACAGAGAAGGGCAACGGGAAAGGAAGCACTGAGTGCACGCTGTTTTCTTCTGCCATGCCTGTGGCAGTGTGTCACTCCCTTCGAGGATGATGAATATGCAGTATGCATGTACGATATGTGGGTTTGTTTTTACTCATATCGTGGAGTGATTACATTCTGGCAATCGATGAGGATGTGTTCATGTACGTAGGTGTGTGTGTTCGTGTGAGAATGTGTCTTACTCCTTATCACATCATTAAAAAAAACCTGCCCGGTGACACCGGCAGCGGTGATGAGGGCGACGGTCGAATTTTTCCAATTAGTCAACAGCCCGGGGCGAGGTGAGAGTTTCAACACAAAGAGCCTCCGACGATGGCCGTTGTGTTTGCTCTGCCCCGTTCAAAAAAGAACACACACATTCAAGAGAGGCCTTTGAAAGCTACCCGTGCAAATCCTGTAAACACACACTGTTGGCTGTTTTTATAATAGCAGATTGGAAATCTCAGGGCAGGGTGCGACACTGTACAAGACAGAGAAGGAATGAGCAGAGTGAGACAGCCAACCACAGACAGAGAGCTTTACTATTGTGTAAAGCAGCAGTGACTTGGCTGTGGTCGGGCTCACTCCCCTGGCATGTGGGAGGCACCGCTCTGCTGGCTTTGTTTCACACAGCCGTGTTGAAATACTCACTCGCTGAGGCTCCTCGCAAACACCTTCATTAAGGGATTTTGACATTACCCAACCGAAAATAGCAATCTGTCCTGCTATAGGCCTCGTTTGTCTATTTACAGCTAATTTATATTTGTGGCATTTAGCTGATGCTCTTTTTCAGGGTAATTTAACGCGTGTCAGAGAGATGAATGTTCAACGTTGTCAACTTTACAAACAAACGAGTGATGAAGGACGCAGGGCCGCAGATTTACACGCAGAAGATGTGACAAGTAATCCATGATGGAGGATTGCTTGTTGATGTTGGAAAAGTTCCAGAAATTGTTCTCTTGACAGGCCGCATAAGTCATTTTCCACAGTTTTCAAATGTCAAAGTGTAGCAAAGTTCATTTCTGTGAATAGCACATATTCAGGTTCTTTAATGACCCCACCGGGTACAGCTAACCGCACCGCCCTGAGCCAGCCAACCCTGAGAAAGTATTCTCAAGGAATCAACGTTAATTCCTGTGCACACAACACACAACAGATCTGACAATATCACGACTGTTCCGAGCGATCTTATTTTTCTTCATGACTCTGGTTTTTCCAGTACTGATCGCCGGCAATGGCAGCGCGACAGACGGATGACTGTTGTGCAAGCCACCCCATTGGACTCCTTCAGCATTTAGACGGGACATGTGATTTGTCGACTTGTGTTTGGATCTGAAAACAAAAAGGCTCCCGCTCCGCCTCTCCGTGATACACACAGCCGTAGACAGGGACAACGCCCACTAAGTTTTTACTCTAAAAAAAAAAAAAAGGATAGCTGACTGATGCATGACTCATGGCATTTCCTCTCCTGAAAATATACCAAAAACTGACAAAAAAAAAGGTCTGGTTCTTGCATAACTCATGTGGCAAAAAAAGTGTTTTTTTTTAGCTCCACATGTGCATGTGCACTGGTTTCACTCAGGCTAGAGGAAGTGTTGTAACATACTGATAGCATAGCCGCTTTACCTCACCTGCAGGTGGGGTCGACACGCCCGGAACAGAATCAGGTCCAACCACATTCTCCCTCTTTTTTTTTTTCTCAGGCTGCCTCTCTGTTCTGTTCTGATCGTCTCCGAGAAGCAGATGTAGCCCAAGCTGCATCACTGCTTTGTTTTGTTTTGTTGTGTTTGTGTGTCCTCCAACCACAGAGCCTGATATGAGCGCATGCGAGGAAGCTGTTTGCCGTTGTTGGTAACAGATCTGTTTGGCGTGGCGCGGCGGTTGTGCCCGTAAATCACGTCGAGATTACACCACTCGTGCTCCAAAACCTGCACTGCACACGCTCAAGGTGTGGCTGTCTGAAATTCACACACACCGCTGAATGGACGTAAACGGACGGACGCTCGTTCACGCTCAGGAAGCAGAAGTGGTGAAGTGGGCGGCGTATTTACTGCGGCTTCCAGGGACTTTGATAATGTTGTCATGGAAATGGGTGATGTGCATAAAGAAACCTGAAGCGTTGCCATGGCAGAGGCGTCATTTACTTCAACAAATTTCAGCGCTGACTATGTTTAGCATTCCAGCTTTCTGACTCCCTCCGTCCTACATATGAAAAAGGTTATTTTCCATGACAGCCACGATAAAACACTATTCTCCTCAGCCGAAGGGGAAGTGCTTCGGTTTCATTGGTGAAAGAGACAGAGAGGTTTGTGAGTAACATCTGACCCCAGCAGAATGCAGCCGCACAAGTAGCCCTGCTGTAAACTCCAGCAGGCTCTGCTGCCTTTCAAGGCCACTCGCATTGGCAGGTAAATCAATTCTGAAGCCTGTTATTATCCCGCTGGCTCATACCTGAGGCTGAGGCAGCCTGACATGATACTGACCAGGTACTCTGAGCCTTTTGACTCACGCGTCTGTTTGCGTAGTTTTATACCCACCAGAAGCAAACAAAGCGACCTCAGTCTTCCAGGCAACACTCGCAGTGTTTTAGTCTGTCTCTGTCCGAGCTTCCTGTGTGACAGCGATTTACATTTTTTAACGTCTGAAGTTTGAGTCTCAGCTGGAAAGTGTCCGCATCTCGTGGATCTCCTTCGTGATGTCGGTCCAGTTATCTGCTGTAGGTGGATCGATCTGCAACCGGTCGGTCACCGAAATATTCAAAGGGAATCTGTGTCGCTGCACGGTCTTACAAATATGAAATAATTGTACATTTCTCTGCAGCTCAGAAACATCTGGTGGTGGGTGACCATCCCACCTTTTCAGATGAAGTGTTTGTAGGTCCTGCAGTGGATTCTCTAGCTAATAAAAGGGTGAAAAACATGATTTGTTTCTGTTCAAACTTCTAATTTTGACCTTCAGTTGGCACATCGGGCTCTTAAACGTGAGTCAGCAGAGAACAGAGTTCAGGTTTAAGCTCATGTAATCATACTGGTGCAATCATAGTTAAATGAATGAATCTCGTCCTGTTTGTGCTGTGAGGCCTCAGGGCGAGCGCTCATCCCTCAGTGCCAGAGGTGCATCCGGAAACTTTTGTTTGGAAATGAGGCGGTTATCTGGGCGGTTTGGGATCTGTAGAGACTCCTCCCAGCCCCTTTCTGCAGCATCTTGTGTAAATGTCTTTAAGGCAGGGCAGAGCAGGAACTGCACTGACATTCAGCTGAATCAAACGCTCTTCTGTTTGGAGCTGTTTCTGTACCAGGCCGGGATGCTCTCAGTGCTGCAGCAGTGGAAATTCCTCAAGCGTCCGAGGTCAGGCAGGCTCTGCCTCGCCTTTCCCACCACCGTATCAGTATGCGGCGTGCAGATCGGGCCCGCTGTGATGTGATGCGGACACTGAGGTCTCCTCCTTTGAATGCCGACATTCAGGAGGGATCCCCGCTTCCCGCTTCCCGCTTCCCCTTCCTTAACT
Source organism: Nibea albiflora (assembly GCA_014281875.1). Taxonomy (NCBI): domain Eukaryota; kingdom Metazoa; phylum Chordata; class Actinopteri; family Sciaenidae; genus Nibea; species Nibea albiflora. Next base: position 18,743,891 of record CM024808.1, on the reverse strand, counting down.
TCCTTCCCTCTTTCCTGAAGGTTCTAACTCTGAATCGTTGTCTCCTCTTCAGCCTCTCCTCTTGGTCCACATTAAAACTTTGGACCACACGGGGGCTCAGGCACCGGCTGACATCACATCAGGCGCACACACTTGAACTGCATTCAGCGCCTCCACCTCCACCTCCACCTCCACCTCCATCGCTTACAAATCAACTGACATTTCGGCGGCTCGAATAATACTTTGACTTCTCCAGAGTTAATAGTGCTTCCATTTTAGCCACCACTTCACCTTCTCTCAGTTATTTTATTTCAACTTCCACTTCATCAGCGAGCTCACATCATCTCTGAAAACTCATTCCTCACACATCAACTGCTCTCATCGCTCGAACGCTTCTTTCCGTTCATCTTCAGCTGATACTTCCACATTTTATTCCACCTCTTCTGCTCCTTCAAGAAGTTTTTCTGACTGCTGAACAAAAGTTTTCTTTTTTTTGTTATTTATTTTCTCTGCCTGGCTGCTCGTCTCCGCCCAAAAACCTTTACAGCATCTTTAAAATCAAACCGCCTCGTAAAACTCCGGTTAAAAGCTGTTTTTGTGGCCGTTTGCGGCGCTGTGTTGTGAATTCATTTTCAAAATGTGTACAGCACACACACACACACGCACACACACATCATATCTCAACCTGACGTAGGCCGCTACTCTTTGGCCTAATTCTTCCTCGCTGTCCTCACTTAGCATGCCTCGTGCTGAAAGGGGAACCTTTTAAATTATTAGACACGGTTAGCGATGACATTTGGCAGCGATTTGCCGCAAGAATTCAACCACAGTTTGTCGTAAATGAACTCTGGGACGACTAAGCAAATCTTATTATGTGTTATTACGCTGCTTTGCGGTGTGATATTAGCCCACAAACGCCAAACAGCTGGTTAAAGACGCATCCTCAGACTAAAGTCCTGCATGTGATGCGCTCCGGGAGCAGATGACTTTGACTCACTGGACTCATTAGGACCGCATCAATCACCACCGGCTATGAAACAATGGTGATGAGTAATCATTTATAAACTTGCAGCAGTGTGAAATGTCTCCAGCGACCCCTCCCTCTCTAAATTCCTCTCTCACTGCCTCCTTCACTCAAGCTATGACTTGCACCCGTTTGCCCACCTCCCTCCACCCCCCTCCACCTCTCCACCCCCCTCCACCTCCCTCCACCTCCCTCCACCTCCCTCTCTCCCTCGCAACCAACAACATTCCTTCATCCTGAAACTCCTTCCTCTGCAACAAAAGCGGGAAAAGACGAAGGGCGGCGATCAGGAAGACGCACTAAAACTAACTACTTTTTTTGTTTGTGTGTGTGTGTGTGTGTGTGTGTGTGTGTGTGTGCCTTGCTTGTGACTGTTTACTTATGTGTTCAACAACAACGGTGTCACCGTGACGATAAGGCCGGGGGCTACAGTCTGTCGCCATGGCAGCGTGGCGTGGAATCACTGTCAATAACGTCCAGTGTTGTGGGGAGTTCCTCCTTTAAACACGGGTGAGTCATCACCAGTGGCCGTCCGAGAGAGAGAGAGAGAGAGAGAGAGAATCACCAGCATCAGCTGAGTGACAAAAACATGAGACACCAAACACACAAGAGGAAAATCTATCCCCACCACCAGCACCACCACCAACCCCACCAGCTCCTCCTTTGCCCACAGAAAGTTGTTGAAACATTGGAGTGTTTTCTGCGTGTGAAGCAGGCAGACAGAGACAGAGGGCGGAGACAGGAGGAGGCAGAGATTATGTGATCGAGTGAGCGAGAGGCTTGGCCGGGGTGTGGACTTAAAAAGAGGGGCAGGGTAAAAGTGGGCGGACGGGTAGTTCCTAGCGTTTGTGCATTTAGACTCCTGAGTCTGAAATTAGTGTCCTAGAAAGTAGAAGGAATTAGACTTGAAGAGACACACAGCCTTCAAACAGTAAGTCAAAGACTCTCCTCATGCTTTGTGAATCTTTGTTTTAATGTTGTCTGAACTCTGCAGCTGCTTCAGGGAGATAAAAACTCTCTGTTTGAGTAGTTTTGTGCAGTTTTGCTTCAGTATTTTCTGATTTTATTTTTAAAAAAGGGGATTTTAGTGATGAGGACAGAGTAAAGGCAGGTGTGTGTGTGTGTGTGTACCTGTTCACCTTCACAGGTAACTTTGCCACTGAATTAGAGTCCTTTCATTGCTGGCCAGGTGAGGCTGATGTCCAGATGTGTTGGTTTCCTGCAGCAGCAGTCATTTTTATGATTTTTCACATTCTCAAACCTGACCACAGCCACGTGTGTTTCCACTCTGCCTAATGGAAAATACGCCACATCAAGGCCAGCTCTGAAAAAACCTCGGAGCAAACCTTTGACACATCTTGTTTTCGGGGGGGGATTATTTGACCGAGTGTGTTTCAGACACCCAGCAGGGTTTGGACGGCTTTTAGGAGTCACACAAATATTTTTAAAAAACCCTTCCACCTCATCGTAGCTCACGAGAGGTGGCAGTAAAGATGTGTCACCAGCAAGTGTGTGAGAGACAGAAAGAGGGAACTGCGTGAGTGTGTGAGTGTGTGTGGACCCAGCCCTTGACCACTCCTTTACCGGAGAGAGAGAACCAGCACATTCCAGATGTGCCTCTTCCTCCTGCTCACACGCAGCGCAGCCTTCGTGCTGGGTAGAGCCACGGAAAGTGTGTGAAGACACACAAAGCTGAGATGTGTCAGGGCAGAGACACCTGCGGAGCGGACAGAGCAGTAAAGGTGAAGAGGAAGAGTTTAAAAAAGGAGTTAATAAGTGTGTGTGTGTTTTCTTTTGGAGTGTGTGATAATGTGTCGTGATGAACAAATGAAGGGGCCGAGGCGCGGGCCGGCTGGGCGGGGGGATCGCAGCTATTCTTTACTGTTATTTTAAGGAGTGGCAGGTTCGTTAGGAGACAAGCCCAAACTCATCTGCCCGCCGCGAACTTCCCTCCTTTACACTCTCTCCCTGCACCGACCGCATCTGTCTTCCCAACTGATTTTGTTTACTGATGTCCGCCTGCACACACACACACACACACACACACACACACACACTGTCCTACATAAACACCTCCGGCTCTCCGAGTCGCAGTAGGGACATTATCACGCCGTCTATTCACATGGAGCGTGTTAGCTGTAACTCCGAGTAATTACAAGTTGTGAAGCCACGCCCTGAGTGGCTGCCAGGTTTTTTGGCTCTGGATGAGTGTGTTCATGAAGATGTGTGTGTGTGTGTGGAGCTGTCATTTAATGGCTGCTCTTTCTGAAGCCAGGCAGGAAGTGTGGAGCCTTTGTTACAGGCCATAGTTTGATTCTTTCAGCTCATATTAGCTGTGTGTGTGTGTGTGTGTGTGTGTGTGTGTGAGCCCTCCAGTTATATTCATCCTGCATAATAAAAGGTGGAAAGTGGTGTAACAAGTTTCCTCTTGTGTGTCTGTAGCGCAGTCATCATGCTGATTCTCCTCGCTGCCATCTTTGCCCTCCACATCATCGGCATCATCCTCCTCCTGGTGGCCACCATTGACAATGTAAGTCATGAACATGTCGCCGTTTTAACCGCCGCTGCCACTGCGGCTGTTGTTGTTTCCTCGTACTGTACCTGCACACCCGCTCACCCCGCCTCAGACTCCCCGTGGCCTCGGGCCTTCATTTCCCCAGCATGACCCCCAACCGCCTCCCTTGTTTGACTGTTAAAACTCCGAAGAGTTACGCTCATCTCCACGTTAAGCTGACAGACCGCAAACAGTCAGGGCCGGATGAGGGATTGGCTGCTTACTTGTCTTTCATCACCCGGGGCCGTCATTCCTTCTCCTGTCAATGGCCCACTGTTCCTCTCCGGTCCGCATGTTTGACATTTCTAGCTGACAGATGGGGCCGAAACACCCGCTGTTGTCACCACTCGTTGCTCCGCGCAGGCAAGGTGTAAATATGTGAGATTCTTGCCAGTGAGTGTTGCATACCTGGAAGTGAAGACCCGTGGCATGCCACACTGACAGGTGGATGTTTTCGGGCCACTAAAACATGTCCGAGCACACAGGGAGGCGCGCGCAGGGAGGCCGCTGCATAACGTCTTCATCTGTCTTTGCTTCCTCTGTCCAGGCCTGGTGGATGACCGACACTTATTCCACTGACATCTGGGCTCGGTGGGTAGAGGTAAACGGAAAGTGGAACTACACTGACCTTCCTACGGGCTCAGCCTACCCAACAGGTAAGCAGAGGAGAGTGAGGAGAGTCTGTCTGCAGTTCAACACTTGGAAGTCACATAATCTTTAGTCTTTCCCTGTAAAACTTTCAAAACTCACACCCAGAAACTTCAGGTTCAAAGCGCACAATAGTGTCACCGCAACCTTCCTGTTTCCTGGGCGTGTCAGCATGATGTTTAGCACATATTTGCACCTCACACACACAGCGCATCTTCACTGTGTCGCCCTCTCTCTGGCTCCCCCTGCAGATTACCTCCAGGCAGTGCAGGCCAGCTCTGTTCTAGCTTGTATATTCTCCATCCTGGGAATCTTCGTGTTCGTGGCTCAGCTCTTCACCCTCGCCAAAGGAGAGAGGTTCACCATCTCCGGCGTCTTTCAGTTCCTCGCCTGTGAGTATCTTTATTGCGTCTCCCTCTTCCCGCGCTGATTCCCGGCCCTCGCTAACCTCCACCTCTCCCGCTTCCCTCCTCAGGCCTGTGCATCATGATCGCAGCCTCCATCTACACAGACCGCTTCCACAGGGACGAGAAGTTCGGCTGGTACGGTCACTCTTACATCCTGGCGTGGATCGCCTTCGGCTTCACGCTCATCTCCTCCATCACTTACTTTGTGCTACGCAAGAAAACGGCGTGAGAAGGACACTCGAGCTAGCTCCAACCAGCCCAGAGATCTCTGGCTGGATTTGCTCTTTCAGCTGAAATCTGTTTGTTTTTTTGTTTTTTTTGGGTCGGTGTTCATATTTGCCTCAGATTTGAGCTGCTTGTGTATATTCAGCTACAGATTTACACCTCAAATACATGCAGGTGTTTAATTGAGTATGCCGTCGGTGTTTTAGATGTTTCCGCAGCTCAGTCGACCGCAGGTTTGTATTCGAGCGTAGAGTTTGGGCTGGATTTCTCGAGAGCGTCTAGAAGATAAAGAATATTTCTTGTCAACCACAACAAAAATCTGCCTTACCGCGCACGAGATGCTGCGATAAATTGAGATCTATCGATGTTTCCGGCCAACCAGAGCAGAGCTGAAGAGCAAAATCTGTGGTCTTATTTTTTTTAAATGTACATTCACATAATGGATATGAGTGTTGGATAAAAGGGGCGAGTTTATCATCATAGTTTTTGTTGTTGTTATTTTATTGTTAGTTCGACAGTTTCTGTTGCGTATATCTGCTCCGGTTTTCTTTTTATAGAACTTGCCACTAATTAAACAGAGTAACGACGACACGTCAGTGATTTTTCTCCTGTTGTAAATGTGTGTGTGTGTGCTACTAATGATAAGACTATGCATCGACATAAAGTGTAAAATCAGTAATTGAGTTTTCTTTTTGTAATCAGGCAAAACAACTAACTGGTTTACAGGCTGAATTACAACATTAAATTACACACACACACACACACACACACGTCTGCCTGAGAAGTTACATTACTGAAAGCGTCTTTTAAAATAAGTAATCGACTCCAAAGAAATCTTAAATATAACATCATGTAAATCTAACCATGTATCAGGGTCGTGTGTGACTCATAAACAGAGATATAGTGTGTAAATACGTTTTGTTTCCCGTGATGTGTGTCCGTGTGTCTAATGCTGTTTTATTTTTGCTACCGTTATTTCACGACGATGATTTTTACAATATTAAAACTTGATTTTCAGCCAAAGTGAATTCTTTTTTGGTTTCCGTCTGCGTTTGTCACGATTAAGAGAGAAGCTTGAAGTTTAATTATGTTCATTCAGTTTATTTAAATTCTGTGCATTTGTCAAAACAAGATCGACTGTCTAAACTATGAACCATACGCACAGATTTTCTTCTAAATAGCAGCATATGAAACATTAACACTTTCCTTTCCTATTGGAGCGATCATGATCATAGCTGATTGGATTCATCCTGATCATCTGGTCACATGACCTGAGACTGTAACGAACGTTAACAGGCAGTCGAAGAAAACTGACAAACCATGACAGTAAAACATGCCATTAAATATTACAGTGTGTGTTTGACTGTACAATTAACAGTCTCTAAGATAGAATACTACTTTATTCTGTATAAATTACCTTAATACTGCATAAATGACATTTTTTGAAATATCTGGCATTCATTTTTTAGTTTTACGGTCTTTTACTGTCAAGTTTTTAATTGTAAAATCTACAGTTTTCAAATATGAAACCTTAAACGTGAAATCAACAATAGTAATATCCCTTTAACGTGATTTTAGAAAACATTATTCTGTATTTATTACGGTAAAATTCTGAAAATAACAGTTTTTCACCGTAAAAACATAAATATTGTTTTTTTCCAGTCGTTCAGAGCGGGCTGTAAGTCCTCCTCTGGTTCGTAATGGTTCTGCTGTCCTGGCAGGGTCATGTGCGCCGAGGGGAGGGGTGATGGAGAGGGCAGAGAGTGACGGTGAAACGGGGATGCGGGCGCAGGGTGGGAGGGTGGAGGAGGGAAGGAGTCAGCGTGGGGGAGAGGCAAAGAGTGGGAGTGCGTGAGCCTCAGGGGCGGAGGCTGGTAACTTTGCCGACGGTGGCTCGTAGTAGGGCGACAGGTGGGAGATCCGGGGTGGAGACGGGGGGACAGGCCAGGGTGACGGCTGGGTGCGCAGGCGTGTAGTAAGGAGCGGGTGGCATGAGCCCCAGGAATTTAAAGCTGCAGGCGTTGAGGCCAGAGTTGCGCCTGGGTCCCACCATCAGGACCTTCTTGGTGTAGTTGTTGAGAGTGGAGACGCCAGCTGACATGCAGACGGTAAATGCAACCCAGGCCACGCTGATGGAGACGGAGAGGAGGGCGGAGGAAATCACAAACACGTGGTTAGGTTGCATTTTTACAGCCTCCACACCAACACAGCACAGAAACATCCAAAACACACTCACACATACACGAAAGCTCCGTCATTGGCCGTCAATTCTCTATGTGGATGCCAACTTTTAAAATCTGTCCACCTACAGCATTTCATCCGCTCACAAAATATTCCAAATCGACAAAAATTGATTCATATTTAACATAAAAAAAGAGGATTTCTTTAAAACCTGGCATCCACGCGGAGAACTGATGGCCAGGAAAGTGTCTCGGTCGTCTTTACTTCAAGCAAAGTGGACAAACGTGACGAGAAGAAACAATATTAACTACACGACATCTTAAAGGAGCCTTTGTTTCGCCCTGTGCCGCTCTTCCATCAGGACTTTATAGAACTACACTCTTTGAGTACTGAAAACACATTTGAGCTCGTACTTTGGCCTGAAACGTGGCAGAAAGAAACTCAGTAAATGGATAGATGGTGTGAGAAACTTGATTAAAAGACGTCATATACAGACTATTTCCCGACGTAGTCACCTTGATCTTGAATTAACGGCAGTGTGTTAACGTCTTGTTCAAACTCGCTGAAAACGGCCTCAGACCGGCGTGATCATTAGCTGTTTGTAGCTGTTTAATCACACCTGAGGTCATGTTCTCAGGTGATAATGTTGGAGAGAAAGAGAGGCTGCGCTGTCCAATTTCAGAGCGATGCCTTCTGGGCTGTTTGGCAAACAGGATGCACGAAAAATTCCCCAGAAGCTGAGGCTGTAAAATTGTCATATAAAATTATAAATGTTTTGTCTCTCTCTCTCTCCGCCTCTCTAAACTCAAAAGGACACGGCAGATGGCCGTGACTCTGCTCAAGGTTTCTGCCTCTTAAAGTGATTTTTTACCCCCGGTTTGTGTAATACCACTGTGGTAAATATGTCCAGCTGTACACGTGTATTTGTTATGATTATAATACTACTAATTATGAAAAAACTAGTGAGAAACTACAAGCAAGCCGTTTGGCGTTCTGTCCTCTTCCATGTGGCCCAAAACTCCTGCGGTACAACGCCGGCGCTCTGAGCTAACAAACTGAGCTAACAGCAGCTAACGGCAGCTACAGTTTACTTCACTGTCCATCAGGAAACGCGGAGCAGCCGGAGGACGTCAGAGGGGAAGACCAGAAAACATTTCCTCCATAAAATATGATCCAGTTTCCCCACTTAGTGCCGTAAAGCGTTACGTACTTCTCGTGGGTGATCGTACCCGGAGTCCCGCGACACACGTTACGAATTAAAAGTTAGTCGGGCAGGGACTCGACATGAAGCAAACGCTAAACATAACATAGGGCACGGCGGAGTCGACTGAGGATCTCGGCATTGCCTGGATCCTTGTGACTCGATGCAGCTTCAATTAGTCCCCATGTGAAAGTCATTTAATGTACAGTTTGTTTCAAGAACTCACTAGAAGGCCCAGGAGTAACCGTAGCTGTGAGGCTTGAAGTCTTCTGGTCCCATCGAGACGGTCGTCTGAAACACCTGCATGAACATCATGTGACCCACCATCCCAAGCAAACCTGCGGAGACAGGAGGAAACCGGAAAATACCGCTCAGTGATGTGTACCAAAGCCCGATCCACACGTCTGTCTGATGAAAGCAGCCGTACCTCCCAGGACGGTGAAGACGGCAGCGAAGGCGTTGAGCAGCTGGCCCCAGCGTTGCGTGGACGGGAACCAGGCCCTGATACACAGCTGCACAGACAGCAGCGTGCAGCTGATTAACAGCAGGCCGATGTACATGAGCTCCAGCGACAGTGACAGCCACATCATAGCTGTGGAGAGGAGGCCGAGCACACACACACACACACACACACACACGGACAGATGAAGGTCCGAGAGAGTCGAATGGCCACAAAGATGCTGAATCCATTTTACCTTTTTCAACACCCGGAGTCAAAGTATAAAACCCACGACACTTCTCCTCTGAAAGAAAAAGAAAGAAAGCAAACACCAACGTAAATGTGATTGACACACAGTGTTTACATGACCTGAAGTACCCTGACGGAGGATTTGTTTGGTAGAAATCTGGACGGATGTGGCCTGGAGGAGAAATCTGAGGAGCGACCACAGAGCGAGGCTTCGTCAGCGCGTCGTGTTTTTCATTTCGCTTATGAATTTTCAACATGAAACTTTTGTTTGCACCCATTAAAACGTGTTTTTTTCCACTACTGCCTGCGATGCGATGTCATCTTTTAAAAAAAAAACTAAATAGAAACAACCTGTTTTTTGGGGTTTTTTGCAGCGGGTTAAGCTTCTTTGTGGCTTGTTTACATGACAGCTGCAGTAATCAGAGTACCGTACTCAGCTCAACACACTCAGACTTAAGGAAGCAGCTGCAAAGGGACAAGAACACGGAGACACAAACTTTGTTTGTTTGCATTGTATTTTCTGTGTTCATACATTTAGTTTTCTTTTTCTCTGAACATTATTCACGTGTTGTCGAATTGTTTTTCTTAATTCGCACAATATATACCTGTAACAATGTATAAATAAGAATAAATCACTGTTAATTACAAAACGCAGACAAACATTTGGCCGGATTTCGGCGTCTATCCTTAAAATCAGTTGCGACTCTGACGGAGGAAACTGAGCTCGATGTTTGTGAATCCTATTAACCTTTCTCTCTCTGGGTTTCTAATCCATAATTGAGTCATGCTGTTGAAGTCTAAATCTCTGCGAGCAGGACACACACTGATGATAATCCTCTTTGTGGCTGAGCACACACACACACACACACACACACACACACACAAATTAACACACCTAAAGGCTTCAATTCATATAATTCACCTTGGATTTCTTCTCCTTCTCTGACCTGTTTCATTGTCTGCCGCACTCGTGCCTACAGTTTCTTTCACTTCCTTAACTCACCTTGAGAGTTTTCTCCACCAACGCGCGACCTTATCGGCACACATGACCAGGAACACGCTTACAATGACACTGATTGATGTGTGTATTACTGACGCCTGAATAGATCTCTCCTGTGTTTATAGTATTTATTCATTCCCTCTACCTGCTTAATCCTTTTCAGGGTCACTGGTGACACATCTGGGTTTATTTCCTGAGCATCTTTGGCTTCTGACCTTCCCGCTAGGACGCTTTCTCCCTCACTCACACGACCAAACCTGTCTCTCTCTCTCACCCCATGCGTCCGTGTAGATGTTCTCCTCACAGGTGAAGAACAGGCCGGTGTGAAAGGTGGGGAAGACAAAGCGGTCGTCCCCCGTCTCCCACGAGAACTGAATGTTGGAGGAGTTGGAGACGCCGGGCACGGGGATGCAGTTGCTGAGCTTGGTGGGCGAGCAGAGGGGCTTGGGCACCTTCTGTTTGCCCACGCACCAGTAGGAGGACATGATGGCCACGCCGCCCAGCAAGAGAGACACCACCGTCTGGATGAAGGAGAGGCGAGGGGAAGCGCATCAGCTGCAGGAACGCCATCGCACGGGGGGGTTAAAAGCAGGGCTGGCAGGTGGAGGGGGAGAAGACAGAGGCGTGGTGAGAGTTCAAACAGAGAAAAATGGGACGCTTCACCCAGAAAACAAAAGGTCACACGTTCACGCTCTGACAGGAGAGCGCCTCCAGTTTCTCACTGTTAATCTTCTTGACTTCAGGTACAACTCCACTCTTGCGTGTCACTAAGAATATCAGCGGCGTGTTATTAGTTTCCAAGGAGAGGCAGCTCTGCCCGATCGCCTGAGACGATTAGTGAGGCGTTGTGAAGGAGAAGGTGCGGGGGAGCCATCAGTTTTACATGACTAATCACATTTAAAGAATTAAAAAAAGAGAGACTGTGACAGGAAATCAGCACACTGCTGGTAATTGGTGGCAAGACAGACGGCGAAAATCAAGAGAAAAACAGAGAGAGGGGAAAATTGCTGTCACCGTGGAAGCTCTCCAGGAGACAGATGCTCAAACCAAAACCCCCGAGGAGCTGACGTCAAGCGGTGAATTCAATTTGAACATAAGAGGCATGAAAAGGCAAATAAGAAAGCACTCACCTACTTCAGCCTCTCTCACTTCGTGCTCTGCTCCTCAGCTCCTTCATCCAGTTAAGAAACATCCGTCCGTCCGTCTGCGCTCCCTGTCGCTCTTCATCAGACGCAGAGAGTGATGGAGGATTGTGGCCCGTCACTCTGACCTCTGCCAGTCTTTATGATCCAACCCTCACACGGTGAGCACATCACACACACACACACACACACACACACACACACTCCTCTAATCCATCCGCACAAATCCAAAACAGACGACTTTGTTCCATCTGCTTCCATTTTTGATTCCCAGACGACTCGTTTTGATTTATTTCTTTCACCTCTCCTCTTATCTGGCAGCCGGTGAGAGCACTGAGGCGCTCGGCGGCGTTAGACACATCCTCAACTGGATGTTTGTGAACAGCCACCACCTCAAACATCAGTGTGGAAACACGCAGCAGGTGTGTGTGTGTGTGAAATAAGCAGGAAGGGATTAATCTGACCTGTGTGAACTCGTCTTAATTAAAGTGAATGGCAGATTTACATACAGAAGACTGCTCTGCGCTCTCTGTGCCCTCCTCGTCACAGCATCTTTCACTACTACTCATATTAATGAGACGATTTTTCACCCATTCATCCATTAGTTTGAACTATTTCAAGTATTTATGCTTCAGTTTTAGGTATTAGACAATTTCTCCCCATATTTCAACCATTCATCTGATACTTGTAGCTCCCATTTAAGCAGCTTTAGTTACTTTGAGCTACGAGAGTATCTGATGGAGCCATGAGTACTTGGAAACAAACACAGACAGCAACCAGAAAATTGTAAATATGATATAACCTTTGTCTAAGATTACGGTAAACGGATATAAGTACTGTTGATCTAACGTTTAAGTCCATATTTTAAGGGAAGAAACATTTGCCATAAATGACATGAAAATACATGAAAGCTGTGTAAAATAAAGGATTTGCCATTAAATATATTATAATAAAACAGTGTTTTACTGTATACAAAGTTATCAACAAAGCTCTGAAGAAATGAGCACGATCACGTGGGTCAAATTGAAATTGTCACAGGCTCATATCAAATTTAGGAACAAGCAAAAGCAGTTTGGATGAAGAAGGAACTACAGCAGCGGTTAGCGTTGTGGTGGAGCAGAAACGTTGGCATCTTTTAGTCTGCATGCAAGTTTCATAAATCAAACCACCATTTTCCTGGGAAATATTCTATCAGCTGACAGACTGAAAATCAAAGAATCATGATTGTATTTCTTCCATAATCGGACGTTTGAAATAAATATTTACACGTTAGCTGGTTTTCTTGTAGATAATCAATACGTTTACGTATTTCACCATTAATTCCTCCAGCGTTCGTTATGTCTATCATCTATGTGACTTTGTACCTCGGCTAAATCAGACATTTCGTGTTTAAGATTCTATTTTTACATCGAAGCTGCTCTGGTTTCCTTGAAGTACAGTTCTTTAGCGTTCCATAAAGTGACTGACAGAAACACAGAAGCCCTGACCTGGTACAACAGTTTCTAGACTCAGGAGAGCGGCTTCATCTCCTGAAGACAGCCTGAACGAGGTTACACACTCTCCTCTCCAACTCAGAAGACACACTGGAAGCGGTGTGTGTGTGTGTGTGTGTGTGTGTGTGTGTCAGCTCATAGCTTAGCTCTTGGGTGCAGCAAAATGTGAGCTGAAACAGAAACAGGTGTTTTATAAAGAGTGACAAAAACATAAATAAGAAGAGGGGCGTCGTTGAAGCATTTTTTAAGTGTATTCATAATTCATATACATATTGACAGGTTTCTAATACAGCATGGTTTTGATAGTGTAACTGTCTTCTTCTCAGCTTGACTTTTTTTTCCTTTTTGTTTTTACAAGAATAACAATAAAAAATGATAAAGACAACACCATGTACGACTCACTTTTAAATTTTATGGCAATGCTTCTTTTTTGAATGGATTTTGCATCTCCCGATCGAATCGCTGCTGTGTCACCGAAGAATGAAACCATTCAAATCAAGAAAAAGAAAAAAGAAAAGAAAATACTTGGTAAGGCTTACTCCCCCAGGTTCGCCAGTACGGTTGGCCAATCACAGCCTTCATATGACACCCCCTCTCCCAGTTCGAAAAATGTTTCACCGCCGGCCCGCAGTCAGCCAAACGTGACTTCCTATGTCGAACACACGGATGAAAACTCTTCAGCGTCCTCTCCGACGTCTTCTCCCCGCGGGTCGAAGACGGCGGACACACATTAGTCCATAGTGTTATCTCCTCTTACGAGGCTCCGTCCTTCTCTTTGCACATTACGAACATTTTGTACTTGAAAAATAAGATCGCGTCCGTCCGATTTTTCATGAATACTATCTGTACCGTAAAAACCCCAGTGATGAAAAATAAGAACACTTTTCAAAAAGGACCAAAAAATGGAATCAAAGACCCAGATAATCGGCTTTTTTTTTTTTTCTCAGTTTTTCTCTCGCACGCACGCACACACTCACGCAAACGCACACACACTCAACTTCTCATTGACACACACGTGACTTTTGAAAGGCAACAGATGTCCGTTCTCCAAGGCAATAATGTCTTTGTGGCAAACTCGACCCTGACATTCCAGACATCACTCTGGCTCCTCCCTCTCCAGGAATGGAAAAGAAAAAAGAAAAACGGAAAATCCAATTCATGTGTTGACTGAATACAAAGTGAGATACATCCATTTCATTCTCATGAGTAAATAATGACGAGGATACAAAATAATAATGAGGACTAAAATAATATTTGTGATCATCCTAATATAAGATAAGATACTAACTTGTGAGAGGATACAGAATTCTCTCTCTCCTTTTTTTTTTCTGGGTTTGACGCCCAGTTTGCTCCCGATACGCCTCCTCCAAACATTCAAAAGAAAACCAGAAGAAGAAGAAAAAAAAAAAAAGGTAACTGATGACAAACAAAAAGTTTAACACTTTCAGGGTGTTTGTGGAAAATCAAAGTAACCCCAGAGAGGAAGTTTGTTTCTTTTGTTCTTTACAGAAAAGTTCCTCCGTCAGTCTTGACGTCTCATTTTATTCTGCTTCGGATCTCTGTAGTTTCTTTTTTTTTTTTTAGTTTTTCTTGTAACTCCGTTCCTTTATGTTGCAAGTCCATGTTTTTTTCTTTTTCTGCTTTTAAGTAAAGAGCAATAATTCTCTTAGAAAAAAAAAAAAAAAGGTTTCGTTTTTCTCCATTGTCTGAAATGTAAATAATGCTGATTCCCGTTGAGAAAATTGTACATTCCCTTTTTGTTGTTCTCGGTCACGGATGCCAGTCCCGTCCTTTCACATTTGGGGCTGTGTCACAAAAGTCTTCTTCTATTGTCCAAACTAACCTGGGAAGAAGAAGAAACAGAGGTTAGCAGCATCACCAAAGAACGAGCGGCTCACAAGTGTTGAGTACTCGTAGGCCTAGGTAAAGAGGACTCTGGAACTGGGAAGATCGGTCGAGACCACCTGTGCATTGTTTGATTTATTTGTTCACTGTCTGAGAGGAGACGTCAGCCAAATCTTCTGGAATAAAACTTGGTTTCCTAAACCACAAAGAGTTCATCAGATAAACAGCAGATGCAAATACTTCAAGGCAACTCTTGATGAAGTGTCACAACCATGCTTCACCCAAAGAGCACGGTGAATATTAGCTCTATAAGTAGGCAATACACCGTCTGGTGTTGACTGACTCGTAATACCTTGGTCTTTGTCTTGACTCTGTTTCAACCCCTCAAAGTCTTGGTCTTGATAGAGTCTAGTCTTGGTCTTGACTTGGTCGCAACGCCCCAAAGTCTTGGTCTTATCTGGGTCTCAATAGACTTTTGTCTTGGTCATGACTTGGTTTTGGTCTTGGTCTTGACTTGGTCTTTGATAGACTCTGGTCTTGGTCATGACTCTGTCTCGCAACACCTTAGTCTTGGTCTTGATTACTCTCAAACCCTCAAAGTCTTGGTCTTGGTCTTGACTTGGTCTCAATCTCTCAAAGTCTTGGTCTTGGTCTTGACTTGGTCTCAACCCCTCAAAGTCTTGGTCTTGGTCTTGACTTGGTCTCAACCCCTCAAAGTCTTGGTCTTGGTCTTGACTTGGTCTCAATCTCTCAAAGTCTCGGTCTTGGTCTTGACTTGGTCTCAACCCCTCAAAGTCTTGGTCTTGTCTGGGTCTGAATAGACTCTGGTCTTGGTCATGACTTGGTTTTGGTCTTGGTCTTGACTTGGTCTCAACCTCTCAAAGTCTTGGTCTTGTCTCGGCCTTGATACGCTCTAGTCTTGGTCGTGACTGCTGCTCACACACATAGCACATTTTCTTGGTGAGAAGTCAAGTTGGACCAACTTGCCAGATGATTACAGCTTCTGTTAATATTATCAAACATCCATGCTGGATGTGAAAAGTCCCGGTTATTCCTGAAAATCTGACTCACTAACAAACTCCACATTATTTCAAAATACATGTCGCGTGTTGAGACACGCATCCAAATTTCTCATTTGCTGCTAGTTCAATGAATTTCAGTTGGTAGCAGCTGTCACCAGGTAAACTTCGGAAAAGTTGCTAAATCCTGAGCTTACCAGCAGCCTTCTGCGGCAATCTCAGTCAAAGAGAAAGAAAGGGAGAGATGTGGTGTGGCATGTCTTCAGTTTCCATGAGGACAGAGTGAATTGAAAGCCAGTGGGAGGCAGTGAGAGGCAGTGACACGCAGGAGTACAGCCATTAAGGTGAGGTGAGGAGGAGTGTGAGAGCAGAATGATTTTTTTCCCCCAGCGGGAGTCCAAGAACGAGCCAACAAAGAGTATGGAGTAATATTGCTGCGTGAAATTAAATTGTCATACTGGTAAAGGTATAAACAGCCCGAGGCAACAAATTAGTGTCCATTTACTGAAGGTCCATTAATGAGAAACCACTCTCCTACTAAATAATGGGGGGGGCAGCGTCTGCAAGGTGAAAATCTATTTATGTTGCAGAGCAGCTTTAAATGAAACATCCAATTAGGGAAGTTGTGTTTTTCAGAGTCTAAAAATCTGATGTGAAAGAGTCAAACATGCGTTCAGGACTAGATTACTGTACTTCTTTGCCTTCTCGGGTCTGCAGCTCATTCAAAGCACCGCGATTTTACCTCAGACAAAAGATCACGTCGCGTCGATTCTGGCTTCCGTACACTGGCTACAGAATTTGAAGATACTTGTAAAGCCCTCAGACGCCTCGCTCAGAGTTATCTAGCAGATATTTTAGCGCCCTATGTCCCTTCTCGCTCCCTGACATCCTCAGGTGTTTCATTCTTGGTTGTTCCACAGTCCAGAAAAATACACAGAGGTGACAGAGCGTTTGCAGTCGGGGCTCCGAGACTTCTGAATCACCCGCCTGGAGGAGATCAGGGCTGCAAACTCATCTCGTCTTTTAGAAACTCACTCACTTTTTTAGTCGATCTATTTGTGAGACGTGTTTTATTCTACTGCTTTTAGTTTATTGTTACTGTGGTTCATTTGCTGTGTTCTAACACTGTATCTATGTTTTGAAAGGTGCTATATGAATAAAGTTTATTATTAATGAGTCTAAACTTACAGCTCCCAGACTCCTGCGTCTCTTCTTCTTCTCCGTTTCTCTCAGCCTCTCTCTGACTGCTCCAGGTAAACTGACTTGGCTGGCCGGATATTCTGGGTAAACTGAGTGAAGAAGAGCGGAGAGAGAGAGAAAATCGTCGGGGTTAGAGGGGGAGATTAACAGAAATGAAGCGTGACGGAGGCAAACGAAAAAGATAGACCAATAATTTTTGCAAGAAACATGAAGACCAACCTCTCTTTCTTTACCTTGTGCTTCGGACACCGCAGTGAGAAGTTATCTTCGTTCAGAGAGCAATCTGGAGGAGGGACAAAAGAAATATCAGTACTGTGATCTGCTACTTTTACAGTAACTCCCTTTTTAACAGCGTGTCTGTATTTAATCCCTCCACTCACCTGCTTCAATAGCGCAAAGGTAGTGGTAGCGAAGTGTACAGCCTTTACTGTAGCAGCCCAGGGTTGAGCCGACCATCTCACAGTACGAGCAGCACTGAGTGGAGACAGACAGAAAGCCAGAGCAGAAATCAATACATCTTAAAAACTATACTAGACATTAAAGAACAGCTCAGGGCTCAGCAAAATGAGGGGAAAAAAAAATCAATAAACACATAACACTATTAATAATACAGTGTGGGGCATTTGATGTTATTTCATAACACATATCAAAGCATATGAATCACTGGCATGTCTGCTGATCAGACACTGGAATTCAAAAAACTTCAACAGCAGCAGTAAACATGCCAAAACAAAAAAACACAAGGCCACTCACTGTTTCTCTGGCGCCATCTAGTGCCTCCTGCAGGCCATACAGCCTCCCGTTGACAAGGTACACTCCACTGGTCCACACTATGCATCCTTCGTGCACCCACAGCTCCTCCGGGTCCATGGGCATCTGAGGCAGCTGGGCGAGTTGTGCCAGGGGTCCCAGGGAGTCCAAAGCTGGCGGAGGGGGCTGGAAGGGCAGGGACGCCTTACTGTTGGACGGCACCATCCTGGGGGAATCCTCACTAGATTTGTGCCTCCTTTTGAAGCGGGGATGTGAGGTCAGCTTTCTGTGTTGAGGTCGTTGTTGAGCTTCGTCTGCAGGCGGCGGCTGCTGCTGCTGCTGCTGCTGCTGCTGCAGCTGCAGCGGTGGTTGCATCTGTTTTTGCGTCTGCTGCTGGTCGATCTCCACGTCCGGCTCTCGCTTAAGTTTCGGGATAGGTCGTATGTCTAGATTCATGTCCCAGGTTAGTGATGTTGTTTTACTGGGGGTGGAGGAGGAGGAGGATGAGGAGGCGGTGTTACTGAGCTTGCCAGCCACATGCATCATCATCATTTCCTCTCTACTGGCTATGGAGGCAGTTCTGACTGTAGTGCTAAGAGATGTTGGGGTTGAATCTAGGCTGATGATGTAGTCACTCTCAGTCGAGGGCTTGGTAAACTGAGCATCTTGTGTTTGTGTGTCTTGGACAGTGCTCAAAGCGTTTGAGCTTATGTCTGAATTTGGTCCCGTTTTGTTTGTGCCTGTGGTCGCTTGACATTGTCTGACCTGGGGCTGGTTCTTGGGAAGCTTTGCAGCATATTCAGCTGGATAGAAAGGTCCATAGAGATCTCCGAGGTGTTTGTAATTTGCCCATTTCTGACACAGGCAGCAGAGCAGGCGGCCAGAGTGATTGGTTTCTGTAATCACGGGGCCTGCGACAACATAGCCAGATGAAGGAAGTGCTTTTCCTGACTGAAGTGTAGTTTCCACCTCATCCGTCTCCCTTTTCTCCGATTCTCTGTCTCTCCGAGATAACTGGGAGGAAAGAGCTGAGGTCAGGAGAGACTCAATTCCACTGCTGCCTGCTTTCCCTCCGACTGCACTACGCTCTCCTTTCATCTTGTCCTCCTCAGCATTTACAATGGTGCACACTGCCCCGATCTCTGGTATTTTGTTTTCCACGTGTATGTGTGGAACAAATGGGCCTTTTCTATTTGGATCCACAAATACTCTATTCGCGCCGAGGCTCCCTCCGGCTCCTAAAGGTGTATCTGGGTCATCTTTGGCCACAGATGGTGACGTAGCAGCTGCTGCCGCTGCTGCTGCCGCTCCTCTCCTTCTCCTCCTCTGTCGTCCTCTCGCTCCCAGGGGCTCATCTTCGTCTTTTACGCCTCTGCGTCTCCTGCGCACAGGTTTGACCTCGATCTCCGGTTGCGTGTCCTCGCTCTCGACGTCCACTTTCACTACCTGGGTTAAAATGGGTGGGGCAAGCGGGGGAGTGCTTTTGTTGTCTGTCAGCGGCGGCGCTGCCAGGTCTGGAGTACTGCTGGCAGGCTGCATGATCGGTGGGGTTGTGGCAGCAGCTATAGTTGTAGTGGGTGGGGCTGGAGGAGCACTCAGAGTTGTACTCTGTTGGGCCTGGGCTTGTGGCTGGCCCTGCGCCTGTGGTTGAGTTGGGTTCTGGGCCCGTTTTTGTTTATTCACACTCCCTACGGGCCTGCCCTTCTTCTTGCCAGATGGGAAATAGCCTTTAGGCACAAGACTCTCTGGTGGCTTAGAATCTTGTGGCGACAGACTGGACCTAACAGAGGACATCTGATGTTGTCTATTCAGCATGTGTCCTTGAGCCTGACTATGATGGGGTGGAGTGGTTCCATAGTAGTCGCTGCCAGGATAATCGTCAAATCCGATGCCGGACTCTTGAAGTTTCTGTCGAAGAAGATTAGCAGCGGACTGCTCACCTCTTCTCGTCTCAAGCTGCTGGTAAGTGTTGGTGAAATGCTGAATGTCAGACAGGGCGGATGAGGATGGAGGTGGGGAACCCTGGACGGGGCGAGGGAGAGGTGGAGGAGGGGGTAAAGGTCCGAGCAAAGTGAAATCCTCTTTATCTCCGGTTGCTGATGCCACGGCGGCTCCTAATCCAAAATCAAAGTCTTGCTGTTTCAGAGCTTGGGACGTCTGATGAGGATCACATGGGTAAGCAGACGGAGGTAACGGCCCAGGCTCATCGACTACTCTGAAGGGAATCATGTCGTTTAATGAGTGACTTTCATCCATGTAACTATCATCCCCTCCTGTGACCCTGGGGAAATGTGCTAAGTCTTGGTCCTGTGAATCATTAAACGGTGGTATTTCTGAGTGAGAGAAGCCTGGGTAATGATTTGACTCATCATCAGCATGGCCTGCTGGCTTTTTAATATTTGGGGTGATTTTCTGCACTATTGCCTCCAGTTTCAAACCTCTCCCTTTCCTGGGAGGCAAAACCTTGGAATTACCACTTGATGGAGATAGAGGTTGTGAATAGATATTCTCTCCAAGCAGAGGAGACGAGAGCCTGGGACATGGGATATCTGAACTGGATGAGTCATCTTCATTGTGATGGCTCGACTCAGACTGAGCTCCAGGGGAGTGATGTGAATTTGTGGCAGCCCTCTGTTGAGATGCATCTTGGAGTTGCCTCTTGGCAGGAATAGGAGAAATGAAAGAACGCACTCTCCTACGCAATATTAGCGGATTTGTGTCCCCAGAACCGCCGGCTTTAGTTGGACGCTGCACCTGCGGCTGAGTGGAGTTCAAGTCAGCAGGTGGCTTCGCGGAGCTGGGTGGCGGGGGTGGACAGGGATGTTTGGCGTCCTCTGAGGCTCCTCTGGAGACCTGGGGTTCAGCTGCATTTTGGCCATGAGTCATTTGTGGAGGAACGGGTCCGTGTGAGGCTACAGGAGCGGGAGGATGGGGAGGGGGGAGGGGAGGAGGAGGCGGGGGAGGCGGCTGTGTTCTGTAGTAAGGTTCTCCCTCTATCATTCTTGCTCCTTCTCTTCCGGAGTGTGTCGACTCCCACATTTTCAAATCAAAGTAAGCGCTTTGATGATGGAGCGAGGGTTTGGTTGCGTGTTGCTCACCGGGCATGTCGGTTTGGGGCATCATCCTCTGTCTCTGTTCTGATTGGCTCACTTTATGTCTTCCGGGAGAAGAACCGGGCTGCATCATCATCTCCTTTGATGGCCTGTTCATTGCTTTAACCCAGTCACTCATGTCGTGGGGGAGATGAGGGGGGCCACGAGGGTGAGGATACATCTGAAGCTTATTTGTAGATTGCGTCTGGGGGGATAAATTGTGGTACGGGTGGTGGGAGGGAAAATGGGGGTTACTGCGTGGCACCATGTTACCTTCCCTTGCGTCTCCGTATCTATAGCCAGGAAAACTGCCACCAGTGCCAGTTGATAAATCAACACCGTGAAGATAGGCCTGATGCCTCGACGGTGAAGCTAAAGGATTAGCGCTCATAGGATGAGATGGCAAGGGTGTGATGTCAACATTACCTCGCCTATAGGGGTCAGCATTCATTACAACAGACGAGTGAACAGATTTGGGATGATACTCCATATCAGGCTCATTAGCTCCACCACTGCCATGATGATCGGTTTGTAAATTCGCAGCCTCTAGGCCGGCCTCTTTTGGTGCCGCTTCCATTTTCACCACTTGTTTCTCCCCGCTATCCTTTTTACTCAGATCATTGGCTGCTGCTGGAGAGGAAAATGGCTGTTGAATCACAGAAGCTCCACTCTGACTTTTCTCTCTCTCTCTGTCACTTTCCCTGTCCCTCTCTGGTGTGCTGCGTCTGTTTGGAGACACATCACAGATGACAGAGCGCCGCCCTGATGGGGCTAATATGGTGCCTGATGATTTTTGAGACTCGGTTTGACCAACGCCGCCTGTGAGAGGTTCTGGCTCTTGCAAAAGCAGCTCCTGCACGGCAGATGACGGGGCGGACACGTTAGATAACGCTTTTCTCTGCGGCAGAGAATAGTCAGCTAAGTTTATATGTTTTGGTGGAGGCTGCTGCGACTCTATAGGCTGCGGTAAATGACTCTGGGACACGCCCACTTCAATCTTTTCAGCATTTTGCGACATCTTAGCATTCGACGCCTCTGACTTCACTGACGACTGAGGATCTGCGGTGAAATCAGGCTCGCTTCCATGCCTCTGGTTTGGATGTGTGGGCTTTCCAGAGCCACCCATTTGGGCAAAATGAGCCGAAGCCTCAGTCACTCCACTCTGCACCCTCATACTTTCAGTCATGCCATAAGGGTGCCTGGTTTGAAACGGCTGTTGAACTTGGAGGTGGGCAGGAAATGCCTGTTCCGGTCTGCCGTAACGTCTATCTAAATTGTAACCTTGAAGGACCTCTTGTAAAAGGCTTGGAAACTGCTGCATTTGTGAATTATCCTCGTGACCTTTAGCTCCTGCTCCTTGCCCTCTCTTTACCAAAGTCTCTGCTACAGAACTAGCATCTTTTGGATGCACAGGGCCGTAACCAGTTTGTGATTGTTGGTACCCCAAATATCTGGAATTTGATTCCATTACCCCTGCTGGGCCAGCTCTCCCTCTGTTCTTCATAGACAAATCCGAGCCATATGTCGATTCTGGGTGGCCGTATTTATGCGGTCCAGACTGGGGAGGATTCTGAGGCCGTCCGAAATTTGATTTCTGGTGAAGGGAGGAATACAGACTCAGATCTACACCTTCCTCTCCGTTATGACTGCTCGACTCTCTCAAGTAGGAGTGTGACTGTTTCTCTTCTATACAGTTGTCTTGGGGATGCTTGGTTTTTTCAGTGTGGCTTCCCCCCTCAGACCGAGCTGAAACAATCACACCGACACTACTCGCACTCTGCTGTTCGTCAGATGTGTGCTTTTCTTCCCTCTCATTATTGTGTAATCTGGATGCAGTGTGCAGCCTATTTTCTTTGTCCTGACCGTTCTGTGTATTGACTTCTCCATCTCGTTGCATTTGGCTGTTGCCCTTCTCCGTTTTCTCGACTGCGCCTTCACTTTCACTTTTGATGACTTCATTTTTAATTCCTGCCGCCTTCCTGTGACCACCTCTGTGGTCGTTAAATGTTAAACCGGGCTCCGAGTCACAATTTGGCTGTGGAGGAGGAACACTGGAGGAGGTGGATGAGGGGGGTGAGGAAACTGGGGGTGTTGAATGTGACGTCGGGCCGGTTTCTGACGACTGACATCCAAAGGATGGCGATGACGATGAAGAGGGAACTAGAGCTTCATTTGCTTTTGATTCAGAGGAAATCGGCTCTTTCGACTGTGAATCAGAGGCGACTGTTTTAACATTTGATGCTCCAGTCTGTGTTTGACTCTGAGAGGGAGGGTGATAGCCCGCTGGTTCAGATCCGCTGCTCGCACCACTCATCTGCCTCATCCTCCCGTGTTCCCCCTCAGAAAACTGCTCCTCACGCTCCACTTTGGTCCCCGATGAGCCTCCGACTGACATCAATGAGGAATCTTCATCAGCACCAGCATCTAAGCTGGCACCATCTCCAATCCCCACGGCACTTCCATCTTTAACCGTGCTAGTACTTGAAGCTGCACTCGCATTTCGACTCCTCGGTTGTGACGGAGGCACACCATGTGCCGCCTGTTGCATCTGCCCACCATCTTTCCCCTTCTTCTGTGAAAGCACTGTGTCAGTGAGGAGCATGTGCTGAACTGTGTTTGGTAAATTGGCTACTTGTGAGCTCAAGGCATTAAGACTATTCAGGCCAGCGTCTTGCATTTTGTCAAGCGGAGATGAATAAACAGAGGAGCCTTCCTCTCGAGATCCAATTCCTGGGACTAGACCCATTTTGTTTCGGCTTGTTGGAGGAAGACTGCTCCCTCCAACTGCACTCATGCTGTGAGCTTTATGACTGCCGCTGCTACCACAACTACTAATGCTGCTATTTGAGTTAGGTGTTGGACTTAATTGAGGCATGGTCTGCAGTAATCTACCCTGACCATGGTTGCTACGGGGATTTGATGTAGGAGGATGTGAAGGACCATGACCTGAGGGGTTTCCATGTGCCTCTGAGACACCCATCAAAGGGGAAGGAGATGAGCTACAACTGGGAGAATGCACTGCAGAGGCAGCTGGGGAGGGGTTGGATATCGGGCTAAAGTTTTGGTTAATCTGGGCCTGCTGAGCGTTGGGGTGCATCGGTGATTTGGCTATTTCTTGAGATGCTGCTTGAGGTATACTGGGATTGGAGGCTTGGTGATGTTTAGCATATACGGAGCCTGGAGACGGGCCCTGGTGCTGCATCTTTAGAGAGTTGTCATAACCTACACCTAAATTGTGCTGTGAGTTGCGGTGCTGTAGTGTGGCTTGCTTGTGAAGTGAATGCGTCTGAGGGGAATATCCAGGATAATTTGAAGCATGGTAACTCTGTTGAACATTCTCTATTGGCCCCACATTGTTAGCAGCAACTGAACTGGAGACTGAGTTTGAGCTGGAGTTGACACTGGGAGAGCTGTTGACTTTGGGATCGAACCCAGTGCTAGCAGCCCCGTCGAGATATCTCTGCGGAGGGGGGCTGTACATTCCTGACGACCCTGTGGACGCTCCACCCTGTGGGGAGTAGTGTGGGTACTGAGGGGTCATTCTGTGCCCGGAGTGTGGATAGCTTCTATGCTGCTGCCCATGGTGGACAGCTGGGAAGGTTTGCCCATGCTGGCGGTGCTGCATTTGAGAACCTGGCACTGACTGCATTGCAGGGTTCTGACTCATATTGTACTGATGAGAAGGAGAGAAAGCTCCGGCACCGGCACCAGCACCTCCACCCGAACCAGCACTGGAGCCATAGTCTACTGGATACGGTGACATCAGGGCAGATGACGGGGCAGAGCCAGATCCAGCGTGCCGGTACTGGTGAGGTATATGTCCATCAATATTAGGGTACCCAAAGCCTGCCCCATAAGCCATGCCCCCTCTTCTGTGCCGGTCCTTTCCGCCCATTGAAAAATAATAATCCATGACGTCCTTCCTGTAAGGGTTGTTAGCATTGCCACTGTGAATGTTACCCTGTGTTGGCGGTGGCTCCACAGCTGCTCTGTTCCTAGCACTGTAAGCGAGCATGTGGCTGGCTTGACTCGGGTGGTGATGGCCTCGGTGCAAGCTCTGCTGTTGCATGCCCGCGTAATCATCTGTCATCCTCGGGGAGATCTGGGGATCTGCTGGCTGAGGGGGATACGGAGGTCCTCCTCCACCCCTCCCACTGAACCCCGGGGGGAGAGAGGGGGGAGCCGGGCTGTTAGAAAAATTCTGCATTGTTTTTCCAAGTTTGGATTAAAAACGGAAATATCTGTCAGTGTCTATACCAGGGAATGCTTCTGATCAGAAACTGGAAGGCTTACGGCAGTAACCATAAATGACAAAAAGAGAGTCTATGGCCTGGCAGTAAAACAAGGAAATGCTTTCGAAATCCACCAAAGAGTTCAAGCTGAGGAATATATATCACAGATGTTATAATCACTGTTTTGTGTAGCAGAAAGTGGGAAGGGAGGTTTAACAGATGATGGTTTTATCAATATATGAAAAGGCCAAATGGTGAAAATCTTATTTCTTCGATGATGATACTATGGTTGTTAAAAAAACGGTCGTAAAAAAACGGAATTTTTAAAAAGGAAAAAAAAATATGCAGTGAAGCAGGTTTCTACTGCAGAAAAAACACAAGACTAAAAGTGTGCAGTCATTTCCATGAAGCAGTTTGGCACTGAGCTGGGACAATGATATCAAGGACAACTGACGCACACCACCACCACCACGTGAGACGCTCAACCCTTCAAATGTCTTTACGTGTATACGCTCCGCTATAATCACAGCTCGAGCAAACAGAGCTACGTTAGGATTAAATTACGTCGCGATCCAATAGCATCTTGTGCAAAAAAACAAACAAAAAAAGAGCAGAAGAAGAAAAACTCATCGGGAACGCGTTCCGTCGCAGCAATCCTTCGGTTCGTCGACGTGCGTAAGTTTTCCGGGACCTGACTCACACGCGTACGCGACGAAAACTGCAACTGGAAACAAGAGGTCTGAATACAGACCCTCACTAAACACTCCCAGAGGCAAACACTCCATTGATATTCTCATCAGCTTGGAGTGTAATACTTTGAGATTTTTTTCTTGGTCGCTCTCTTTCAAATACTGTTTTGTTCTTTTTTTTTTTTAGCTTTCTGCTACCGCATGCATTCCTTCGGACTGTAGAAGTCTTTGGTCCCTATTTAGTAATTGTTCTTTCTTTGACTCTGCGTTCAGACTCTTCTCGGTGCTCTCCTGTATCTTCAGCATGTAGCTGTCTTACCTTTCCTTTTTTTCTGTCAACCACCATTTAATTATACCTAGTTCCATGGCAACAACTTTCCAAAGGAGGGTAATCCATTTATTCCACTTCAAGTTCAGTCAATTCAAGCTCCTGTTTTCTGGTTTCTCTTCAGTATTTCCATGCAGATAAGTTCATTTTCCAGGAGCTGCTGACCAGAGGCCTTCAACAACTCTGCAAATACAAAAGATGAATCAAAAAAGTTAGCATGCAAATTGAAAAGGTGCAATTTATCTATTAAACCTTGTGTTAAAGCTCTCTTGTGAATATAATTATATTAAAATGGCATATTTGGGCTGTTTCTTTGTCACTTTTTCATTCAGCAAAGCGACTGCTAACTGAATGGATTCAATTACTTTTCAGCCCTTTTAAAGACTTTTTGTAACTCAAAGGATTTTTATTTCAAATTCTTCAGGCTGCAGTGAAAAAGAAAAGAAAGAAAATCTCAGGGCTGATCACATATTACAGAATCAGCATTTCCCACAAGTGGATTTATTACTTTTAGTGGCCCACGGCAACAATCACAAATACATCCACCAAAAAAACCAACAACAACAACAGCAGCACTAGCGTTCACATTACTTCTACGTTGCATAAACTATTCATTCAACTTCTGGCTCCATATCAACACTCCTCTCTCTTCTTTTTTTTTTTTAATATGCGCTGAGAGTACAACCTTTACTGTGGCTGAGGCTTTAACAATACATGCCTAAGCTGTCTCTTCTGACTGATAACAAACAGGGTTGGTGGAGAGAGGAAAAGTGGGTTAGCGGCAGCGTGCAATTAAGGCAACAAAGTAACACAGACAAGGTCATAAAAAGAAAAAAAACTACTTCACATGTAAACAAACAACCGCGTGGAGCTGAAACTAGAAGAGCAGTCCATCCCCAACCTCTCTGCAACGACACTGAAGACCATTAACTTTATTTTGATCATTAAAAAGGGATGATGCCACCTTTTATGGTGGGGGGGGGGGGGTCAATGCCCCGTAATTGCCATGTGTGACACAAGCCTCTATTGTTACCCTTCGAACAAGCTATAAAACACTTAATGGGCCTTTACGCAAGTTTTGTGTGACTTTTGTTGTAATAAATAACAAGTTTGTAATTATAACTATTAGTGTAAGTGCTGCTATTTGTCTGTCAATCTGACAAATGTGTGTTTTTAATGAGTGGAAAGGGGAGAAAAACAAAAAAACACAGGAGTAGGTCACACCTTGTAAATCACACAGGTAGAGTCACATTTAAGGGGGCACAGCTAGTATGTGATGATGCACTGTAAAACAACAACAACATAAATAGGAAGGGGGGAGTATTATTGATCTCCATCCTCTCTATCTTGATTACTAATTAATCACAGCAGCTCACTGTGCAGGCAGGCAGCAGCTCACACACACACACACACACACACACAACAGTGCAGCATTGCACACATACACACAACTGGCTCAATGCAGAGTCTGTCTGTCAATTGCACGTCTGCCTAATTGATACGAGCATGTACGCAATGCTCTTTGAAGCTACATATCTGACGGGTTTTGTCCACCAACACAACAACAACAACAACAACAACAGCACTACTTGCCTTTAGCAGCCACATTAGCCCACAGTATACGCATTACAATTAGCCTTGTGGTGCTGTAGCCTCGTTTAGCATCGCAAGGGTTAGCGTTAGCATCAAATAAATTAAATACGCGAGCTAGCCGCATATGTTTAGGGGGGCAGCTAGCTAACGCTAGGTAGCGACGACGGCTAATTTACGTTGTCGGAAACGTTTGGGGAACGTTCACGAAACGTTAAAAGGCGCCGGACCGAGGGGAGGGAAGGAGGGAGGGAGGCATAGCCGAAGCCAAAGCAGCCGTTTAGCTACAAAAAGAGAGAGAGAGAGGGGTGATTAGGTGCAGATGTTGCCCCCTCTTCTTTAAGAGAATCACTGGTGGCCTGGTAAATAACGCCTACAGGGGGGGAGGAAGATTAAAAATAAATAAAAAAGGAGAGTGTTGGGGTGCTGCATCATTTAAAAAAAAAAAAAAAAACGGATCATCCCCTCCGCGCAGCCTTGACATTTCTTTGCTTTGAATAAACAGAGCTAGCAAGGGAGAGGCGAGAGAGGAGCTAGCTTAACGCAAACTCTGAAATGCATACCTGAAAACGGAGCAATACAAGAAGAAGGCCCCTCGAAGACTGAAAGGCTTGTTTGTGTGACAATCCCCGCCGCTGCTCGCTGCTGGCTGCTGGCTGCTCGCTGCTGCTGTGTGGCAGGAAACCCCAGTCTTGAGTCGACTAGCTCCGCCGCTCTTCCCTCACCCTTTTCTTGAGTCCAGACAACCCCGACCAGCGGCGGCGAAGTCGGGTAGGGGGGGCCCCGTCACGACACTCAGATCCCCGGGCCTTTTTCTTTCCCCTCTCTCCCTCTCTCTCTCTCTCGCTCTCTCTCTCTTCCTCTTTTGTCCTCACCTCCACACCATATTACAAAAAAAAAAAAAAAAAAAAAAAAAAAAAAAAAAAGGGGAGATGATGATGAGGAGCGGAGCACAGTCGGGGGGTGCCTGTGTGTAAGGTCCCGTAAACCAGTGAGGTCCATACACCCCCGCCCCCTCCCCTCTCTCTTGTTCCCCCTCTCTCTTCTCCTTCTTTCACACACCGAGGCTGAGGTGATTCCACCTATCTCGGACTAAAATTAAACACCATCACCGGCGCGAGCCTCCACTCACACAGCACATGAAGATCGTCACCCAAAAAAAATCTGGCATTTGCATTTGCCTTCATCAGTAGCTCGACCCTGCTCGTTTTCCCTGTTAGACTACTGTTTTTTTTTTTCTTCTTCTTCTTGCAACAGAAAGACCGCCTTGAAAATGCATACACACTCATATTCCTGCACCCCCCACCTCCCCTCCTCTCCTCTCCTCTCCTCCCTCCCTCCCTCCCTCCCTCATCTCTTCTCCATCACATCCCTCCAACTCCCCTCCCCTCTCTGAGAAAAAAAAAAGAAAAAGCTTTTGCTATTTCACAGATTTATCACCTATTCCTACCATAAAATCATCACATCATCATCTCAGGATTGTTGCACATACAGATCTCTCTCTCTCCCTCTTTGTGTTTTATCAGCAGCTCCTTTGTTCTTATTTCATCTCATCAACCTTAATGAAGGCAGCAGAGGCTTACAAAGGCAGGCGATGGTGGAGTGGAGGGTGGTGTGGTTGTGTCTGAAAATGAATGAAGTCAATAACAGATTTAAAAAAAAGACAATTTAGTGGAGCGGATAGGTACGGCTGCGTTAGAGGAGGATTGCAGTGCCAGCGGATGAAAGCTTGTTAAGTTTATTGTGGTCTCTTCACACACACACACACACACACACACACGCGGTGCAGCTGTATTGTTTCTTTTTCAGCCACTTGAATCATTACCACACGATATCAAGCTTAATGTTTGACGAGAACATCATCACGGCCCCCCCACCCCGAAAAAACAACAATGCAAGTGCTACAAACAAGAATCCCTTTTCCCCATTAAATTTATTGTCTCTGCCCGAGCTTATCTGCTCTCACACAGGGCCAGCGAGTGCAGCTGCAGACCCACTCACACTCTCCCTACCATCATAATGATGTGGCCTATGCCCCTGATCCACGGCTGCTGCTGCACTTTTAATGTACTGCGTGTCATACATGCACACACACACACACAATGCAAGGTCCTAAATGCACACACATCTTGAAAGCAGTCACTCACTTAACCTGTCAATCACGAGAGTAAAATCTCCCTCAGTTTCTAAACAGGAGTTCAATATTTTTCATTCCCTCGCAGATACACGTCTATTTCTATCATAGTTGCCATAGCAACTGCATCACAGAGCCTTAACTGTGGATAATTTTCAGGCTACGTATCTGCGCTCGCTTTCTACATGTGTGTGCAGTTTCATTTCGCAGGCAGGCGCTCTCGTTCGCCGGTGAACAAAAATCTCCAAGCGTGAATCGCTTGCATGCCGTTGTGTACTTGTGTTGCCGCTAAAGTCGAAGTGAAAGAGCTGAGAGGCGAGATAAAGGGCATTGATACTCTGAGCCAGCAAGTCAGCCAGCCAGGCCTATCCAATCAACAGGAACGCCTGCTGGGATACAACACAGGCTCTCTCCATCGCAGACAAGGTCACAAAATCTTCCAAAGAGGAGGCTCGAAGCACACATTTGTAAGGAAACAGAGCACATTCCAAGCTCTCCACATTATTATTACATACATACATGCACACAGTCCTCTCTCCTGTATTGTGTGGCCAATATTTGATGCTTTTCTTGCAGAAAATGCACACACAACATGTTTAAACCTCCACAGTTACCGTGAAATAATGCTGATTATCAGTTCTCTTCACTCCAGCAGGCCGTTTAAGTCTGTATATTTCAATTTGCTGGACTGCATTTGTACAAACTTCTACAAATTTCTCAATAAGAGAGCCTACATCCACACCTAAAATCTATCATTTTGATCTTTTATTCATATGATACAGATGAAAAACACCATTTTACGCCTCTAAAAGATCCAAGCTTGCTTCAAGGATCGATCATCTGTGTGCAGACAAGTTGAACGGTGCCCACAGTGGCCGTTTCATTCTTGGATTTCATCCATTAGTCACGCTTTTCAATATTAAATAACGCTAAAATATGAGAAAGAACCTCAGTTTTATTTGTCTATATTTTCATGACACAAGATGAGCAAACATCTCGAGGCCGTGGCTGCATCGTGTCACCGATGGTTTGATATTGTCGTGACTTGTGTGTCCTCTCCAGCGTGGTATCTGCTTACAGGAATGGCTGAAGTGTTACCGATCCTTGAATAAATAAGACGACTGAACAATGTGTTGACTACATTATGTACAAGGCCTTCACATCTGCAAAGGCCAACACGAGCCGGAGAGGCAAACCTGTGAATAAACTCCATGAGAGCTGAAGCACAAGACGAATATCTGCAGTAAGTAGCTAAGTAACCTCAGAAATTAGTAAAATACAAGGACATTTTGCAGCAACAGGAACACATAGATGTGCTGAATAGACCTGAGACAAGTGAATAGCTCAGCTGGAACATACTTCTATAAGCCGAGCGCATGGAGAGAGGAACAGTGGATAAGTGGCTGCACTGTGTGTTCGCTGCTTACCGTGAATACTCTTAAGTGTCATTTCTGTGAGAAGGTGTGTGGCTTTAGAAGGTTCTGATTGTGCCTGCAGCTATAACAACTAGTAATGACTCCATTTTGAGTGCTGATAACATTTGTAAGACTGCGGAGCAGCCACTACCGGGGACAAATGGCACTTAAAATATGAAGTGTTTGTGTTAGATGTGCACTAGAGACATATGAGACGATATGCAAAAAAGTACAGGTGGATTTTCTTATTTATAGATATACATTAAGTGTGTGTGCATGTGTGTAAAAGCCCGTAGAATGCAGCCACGTTGACAGTTGAGCAAAATAGCTGCAAAAACAAAACATTAGAATCCCGCTGCATCCAATTCACACAGCAACAGTCAATGACAAAGCAGCAGTTGATTTGCAGTTTCCTTGATGACCACATGGAGTCAGAGTCATACAACAAACATGCAGCTGTGATGCTCGCTCACAAGCCGGCCTTGGATTTTTTTCTCTTTCTTCTTTTCAGCAGCGGGGTTGAATGAAGATGAAAAATATAAAATAAAATGAACAAAAAAACTCATATTATTTTGTCTGTAAAATCCCAGTTCATCAATCCCTTTGAAGTGCACGCTTCTAAAGTCATGCTTTGGTACAATTTCACAGTCTTTGATCCTTTTTTTCATCTGGAGTGTCCTACAATCTCACAATTAACTGTCCCACAGACATTAAGTATTGTATCAGGAGAATGGGCCCCAGCTTTGATAATGCAGGGTTGAAAACATCATTCTGAGGACACGGAGAAATGAGATCTTGAACTTTGATTGCCACTAGGCGCAGAGCCCCTCTTACAATCTCAGTGAAACTCTTCCAGATCAAAGAGCATGATGCAGACCGGCTGAAACGCACTTGAAACTCTAAATCTGTGACCTTATCAGGGAGCGGTGGTGCAAAGATGTAGTTCACCATTACAGCGACTGTCCCCGTGCAGCAGCATCAAAACTGAAGCTGTCCAACTCCTTCGTCACCAAACATGAGAGCACTGAGCTGATCCACAGGCGTCAGCGGCTAACATGAGCCAACAGGGGGCGCTCTCTCCCAATATCCCCACCTCACCGCTCTCTCATAACACTCTCTCTCTCTCTCTCACACTGAGGCCGGCTGCCACACTCTCCTCGTCTCCTAGCAACCTCAGAACCCTGCCTCCAATCACTACGGATACCGGGAGGGATGGAGGGAGGGTGGGAGAGTGTGAAAGAGGCAGAGGAGGTGGAGGAGGAGGAGGAGGAGGAGGAGAAGCTAGCTAGGCATCAGCATCCAGAGCAGCAAAACTGAAGGTGTGTAAAGGTAAAAAAAGAAAAAGTTGATGTAGAGGTGGATGGTGTTGGGTGGAGGCATCTGTGGAGGAGATGTGAATCATTGGAGCCGAGGTTCTTGGGGACATATTGAGATCATAATTCAAATCAGCCGTATTACAGGATGTGAAGTGGAAGAGAGTGATTGCCCCAATTAAGCCTGTTTGTCTTGAGGGTCCCCCTTTGCTTCGCCTCTTCAGCTCATGATCCCTCCTCCTCCTCCTCTCCTCCAGCGGCTCCTCCTGTCCTCCTCTTCTTCTACTCTCACCCACCTTCTCCTGCAGCCCATTAAATTTGATGGTGTCATCATCATCTCCGCTCTGTCCTTGCGACTCGTGGCGGGGTCCGTATTCTTCTCTGCAGTGATCTATGTTTCTGTCACACACACATGGGGCACACATAACACACACACACACACATAAAGTCCAATGCTACATTGCATCACACGTCACACACACACATTTATCCTGGTGATGCCACATGCTCACACGTCACACATATAGAGCCCATAGAATATAATATAATACCTCCTGCTGTATGTCACGTATACAGAGAACAAAGAAAACACACACACACCCACGCATGCTCGTCACACCATATAAGCTTTCACACACTGCTCTTGTGATGCGACAGTGACCTTAGACACTGGACCCCCCCCCACCACCACCACCTCCATCACTTGTCATATGGGGATGCGGCACACAGATACACGCATGACGGGGTTCAGTCAGGAAGACTGAGCCACAGGAGCTGACAGGTTGTGTGCGCAAACGCAACCTGAGCAGACTGTATGCAAAATAATCCCACACTTGATAACATCACGGCACATTGGAGTTATTTCTGACGTCAGTCTGTGCGTGAGTTTGTAGCGTGGAAATATTTACCAGCCTGCTGAGCACACTGCAGCCTAAAGCTCTGTCAATACGCTGTTATTATTGTCCTATTATTCACTGCACCTTGTGATGACCGTACACTTAATTTAACATTTAATTTAATCTCAGCAGGAGAGCCACTGTGCAGCAGTAATACACTTTTTGCATAGACGGCGTTAAACAAATGGGGTTTACATCTATAAATCTCTATAACAACAATATGAAGGGTATTAAAATACATTAAAATGTGTTTTTTTGGGGATACTACTACATTTATTTGATAGAGGACACGATACAGGCGTGTAAGCTAAACAAATATAAGCAGCTATGAGATGATGTGATTAACACACGGCGCGGCGCTCATTCATTTCAAAGTACATCCCGTGCTTCAGAGTGCAGCATCAGACAAACACATCAACCTCTGAAGAAACCAGTTCCAGGAAAATCAGAGCGCTAATGCACGCCAAAAAACTTGAACTCTGAGCCACAGAGGGGATAAAACAGGGAGAGGGAGGAGGGGGGAACATGTGTATGTAGTCTGTGTGTGTGTGTGTGTGTGCAAGAGGGATTGATAAAGAAAGAGAGAAAACGCTGGCTGCTGTTGCCGAGGCAACCATCTCTCTCTCTCTCTCTCTCTCTCTCCCCTCTCCTCTTTAACCCTTTCTCCTCAGCACTTCCTTTTCACGTCCTGTCTTTTTACCATCGCAGCGATCTCTCACTTGTTGATGTCCTATCACTCCATCTGTCCCTCTCTTTATCTCCACGCAGCTCTCCATCTCTCTCTCTCTCTCGCTGCGATACAGAAATGTCGACTCGTGAGCTGTTCAGTCTCACCTTCATCTTGATTATTCATCCTCATGTCGCCACACCTGTCATTTTGTCTGCACACGTGTGCTTTGTTAACTCTGAATCATTCCGTGCTCGCAGACGGCGACAGTTTGTGCTCCTGCGTGTTTCAGGAAGTATTTGTTTCCCTGCGGGACTTATTGATGATTTGAAACTTTAACACATGGTGCAACAACATGGCTGCTGGCAAGAATGTGATTGACTACCCTGAAGCAATAAACGCTGACAATACTGAGCGGCCACGTTTGAATATTTGAAATATTGAACAAGTTTGCAATTATCCTGCAGTTCTGATGATGTCATCTGAGGATATATAGATTTAAGTAAGTTTAAATCAATAATTCCCTGCATGCTACAGAAGGTATACGGCCATTTCTTATACATGGTCAGAGTATAAGTTAAGGAGAGAGGAAAAATATGCAATAGCAGCAAATTAGCTTAGCTTAGCACGAGACTGGAAGAGAATGGAAATGGGGGAAGAGCAAGCCTGGCTCAGTCCAGATCAAGTAACAAAACTAAATTAGCTATAGAGACCAAAACTGTTTTTTGTACCAGGCTGTTAACATGTTTATTTCTGCTGTGAAACATGGGGACTTATGGAGACTGACTCACTTCTGGAGCCAGCCTCAAGTGGACGTTTGAGGAACTGCAGTTTTTGGCACTTCCTCTTTGGCTTCGCTCCACAGCCACAGAGGCTGCCAGCTCGGTGCAGACATGAAAGTGATATCAATCTTTTGATCTAACTCGAAGCAAGAAAGTGAAATTGAGTAAAAAGCAAAAAGCTTATTTCCCCAAAACATGAAACTGTGTGTGTGCAGGTGCGAGCAACAACAGGACATTTAGAGGTCAGGAAAATCCCCCCCACCCCAAAAAACAGTGTCAATTTCCAGTATTTACTGTCTGAGAGCCACATCATCAAATAATCTGACATCCCCATAAAACACAATCCTATACGCTTTGTGTGTGTGTGTGTGTGTGTGTGTGTGTGTATTGATCACTTGCAGTCCTCCTCCACTGTATAGATCATAAACGCTGGTGTGCTGTCCAGACGTTCGTCCAGGACGAGCTCGATGCCTACACAGAGCAAGAAAGAAGGAGAGTCCTGCCAAATCGAATCAAATCTTAAGGAGCAGTTTGCTCAGAGTGATCAGCATGTGTCACACACACACACACACACGCATCTGCCTTCCATTACCGCACCAAATGCAGGAATTAGGTTAAATTAAACAATTCAGCTGCATCTCGTTCGATCTTCCAGACGATCCACGTTACACGCAGAGCTTCAAACGCATTGTTGGCATGTAACAATATTAATGTAAATATTATACTTCACATCACATGGCTGCCTCAGACCACAATCCTCTCTGCTTTTTGAAATAATACATCCTGTTGCTAGGTAACTGTTAATTGTTAAAAATGTAGCTACTTCATAAAGAGTAGAGGGGAGAGGGAAAAAAAGGCAAGAGAGTGACAGAGCATTGCTGTATACTGGTGCAACACACACACACACACACAGAAAACAGCTGAGCAATATTCTGCAAACAGATAAGTCTTCTAAGGTCACAAGTTTCAAGGATAAAGTGAGCCGCGTCGCTGAAATGGAGGCTTGTTTTATGGACTAATGGAAGTGAGGTAGCACCTCCGCTATTGTCATCTGTCCTTTTTACCCCTCGTCTCCCTCCGTCCTGCTCCTCCTTTCATTTCTCCATAATCCAGTGAACTCTCATCCATAACTCACAGGGCCCTCTTCCTTTTATTACCGTGATGCTCCCACCCACCACCACCACCACCACCACCACCTCCACCTCTCCCTCCATCGTAATAATTCAAAGTGACGCACGGTAGAAAGAGGCAGTGGAGAGAAGGGGGAGTGAAAGTGGGATGAAGAGGGGAGGTGAAAGACTAGAGAAGCGTCTCAGTGTCAGAGAGTTGAGAGTGAAAGAAGTGAATTTTTCAGAAGGAGTGACGGGGTAAAAGCAACGCCGAGAGGCAGGCAGAGCAACGTTTCACCTCTGACTAGCTGCTGAATTAGTGCTGTCAAAGGTTTGGGCCATGTCGGACTTCTGTTGAGACTGTCCAGCTCTCCAAACTACAAAAATGTCCTCCAGACGGTAGCAAAAACTGTAGCGCAGGTAGCTATATTTCACATTTAAGGTTACACGTGAGTCTCTATCTTACTAATATATCTCATCCCCTTTCCCCTCACACCCCGCTCCCACCATCAATAATTTAATAAGTCTTGCTTGCCAGTGTGACTGAAAAATTAATGTGAGCTAGGGTGGGGGGGCTGTACCAAGGATGATGGATGAAGAGGTGGGTGTCATCATAGTTGGGTGGGGGGGCCAGGCTGTGTGCAGGTATGGACAAAACGCTGAGGGGGAAGAGAGCAGCTGTGATGGACACACCGGCAGCTGCAGTACACGCTGAACCTGAGCTTCATCTCCATTTCACTGAAAACTTAAGCTTAAGTTTCTATTTTGGCACGACCCTCAAAATATACAAACAGATAAAGAACTGGGCTCATATTTTATTAGCACCCAGAATAACAGCTGCAAAATTATTTTGGATGTCACGGACAGGAAGTTTTACTTGTCCTAGCTTCCCAGACGAGGGATTGTTGGTATTTACACAGGTAGCACAGGAGCTTTGGGTTGCCTGGAAGAGGTTTTCAGGCTTGAAGTGAGGGGGCATGCTAACGGGGAGCGGAGCCAGCGTAGTGCCAGAACCGGAGCTAGATGAGCAGCCTCTATGGATGTTGGGGCGGAGGTGAAGGGGACGTTAGCGCAAGAAGAGAAAAGAAGTGAAATGAAAGGCTGAAAGACAGACGGCGAGCTGGACTTCCTCCTGTTGGACTAGTCAGTAGTATTAGCTGTATGCTACGTCTTGTGTTGTTGACCTTGCTCGATGTTTGGCTGCAGACTCACAGCTTTCCGCTCTCAGGTAGAGCTGTCCAAATTAAGTAGAATTTAGTAGAATTTTTAGTAGAATTTTCATGAAGTTAATTCAGTTTTCGTTATGCAGCCACTTCCTCTGGTTTGCCGTGGAGCTGTACGGCTGGGAAACAAGGTACCAGCTACGTCAGACCTGCTTGGATGGTGTTGATTGCCAAATGGACAGCACCAGGTTCCTCCTGAATCACATGTCCTCTTCAAAAAAACACCTGTGTCTCTCTGCTCAACCAGCTCAGACTATGACAATAGGTCAGATCTTAGATAGGTCAGCCAGTTAATTACAGTATTGTCCAGCAGGTAGCCTTACATCTAGCGTGCTTTGCACTGTTTACCTGAGCAGACACCTTATTTCCCAGCTGTGGTCTGTGCAGGTGAGAGTCTGTGCTGGAAGAGAGACAGTCCGGCTACTTCATCTCATCTTCACTATTTTTAGGAGGAAGCTGAAATAATGGTCTGAGTTTCTAAATGCAACTCTCTGTCTCTCCTCGACTGGAAATCTTTACTTTTCCTCCCAGCTCCCCTCTAACCCCCAGACTTTTTTTTTTTTTTTTTTAGCTGTGATTGCAACATGCACCCGCTCTATGGATAGCAGTTAGTCTAAAAATATCTCAACAACTTTTGGATAGATTGTCATACAATGTAGAGATGTTCGTGTTGCCCAGAGGATGAACCCTAACTTTGCTGATCCCCTTACATTTACTGTAAAACAGCTACGTGCAGATATTCATTGTTCCCAGAGGATGAACATCGGCGACTGTTCCTCTAACGCCTCAGTGAGGTTCACATTTGTGGCCAGCTCCTGAATCAGTTGCCGCCGAATGCCGCGGATCCGATGATCCCTGGACATTTCATTAAACGCCGTCCTCAGGTCAGAAAGTCTGGAGATTACATAAATGTTGACAGGTGTGTGACAGAGCTCGATGCTGAACTGGCAGAACGGCGCTCGTCTCACATTTTACACTTGTGCTCTAATTGTTGCTGCTCGAAAGTCTAACGAGAACAGAAATGACACAGACACGCTGAGTGAAGAGATGATGCATCGCCCAGCAAAATAACACGACTTTGCTTTTTTTTTTTCTCTCTCTCTCTCTCTCTCTCTCTCTCTCTCTTCCCGGCTCGAGCACAAAATGTTTTTGTGGTGCTGGTTTACTCACGCACAGCACCCGACCTCCATCTTTGGACCAGCTTGAAGAGGAAGAGAGGGGAGAGGGAGGGAAGCGGGGACG
The DNA here is from genome assembly GCA_014281875.1 of Nibea albiflora. Taxonomy (NCBI): domain Eukaryota; kingdom Metazoa; phylum Chordata; class Actinopteri; family Sciaenidae; genus Nibea; species Nibea albiflora. The sequence continues at coordinate 18,705,823 of CM024808.1, read as the reverse complement.
CTCAGTACCTGCTGGAATAATCGTCGAGTCATTGGTATTGATCAACAGCCCCTATCAAACCACTGAAGATATATCGTGGCCATTTTGTACTGTGGGGCAATAAAAATCTTAATGCATCTTTAAGTCACTCTGGATAAGATCCGCTTGTTAAAACGTCCAAATGTAAAATTTACAGACCGCACGCAGCCCGGCGAGGCACACAAAACTAAACAGCTGTTTTTGGGATTTGAGGTGGGGGTTTTTTTGTGTAACGTGAGAGGTGAAGATGGAGTAATGAAGCACACACATCTTCACCATGACACATTGAAGCGTCGTAAACTCGGCTTGAAGCTGTGCTGTAAAGGAGCTTCTATCTGAGGGCTTTAGTAGCCTAACTAAGTGCATGATATTAGCTTTGATTTCCCTGAGATGTTTTGCCTGCGCCCTGCTTATTATTCATACTTTTAAAATGCATTTGCACGAGGGACCTGCTCAGTACAAGCACAATATTACACGACTGGCAACTGAGCGGCGTTGCTGGAAGATAAATGCCCTTCTCAATGTCAGTTTGATGGCAATTGCTGAGACAGGGGTGGATTTTCTTCATTTACGTTTCATCATCCAGATTTTCCAATCTGTCCCGCTTCCCTGACCTCAGATAATTATTATGCATTGTGAACGACGTCCTTAATCTCAGTGTTTATCTCACCGGGATGCATAAAGGTTAAAACACACACACATTATTGTGTTACAGGGCAATTTGTGAGCGCACACAGCAACGGTTCGTCTCGCTTTTTGACGAGGTCTACTGTACTGCTGCACAGTCCGGCAGGAGCAGCGATGGCCTGGTGGCGGAAGGAGAGAGGAGAGGAGAGGAGAGGAGAGAGCAGCCTGAGAGAACCCTGAGGGGGCTGGACGGCATCAGACGAGGCTGTGCGGAGCGCCAGCAGCAGTGTGGGTTGTTGAGGGGACAGACCTAGACCCAACCACTCCACCATACAGTCACCATATGGCCCTGGTTTTCTCAGGCAGGCCTCTTCTCTCCTCTCCCAGGAATTCCTGCCATTCCTGCCAACCAGGAGAGAGAGAGAGCGAGAGGGGCAGCTTGTGCATGACAGAAAGACGATGTATTTAAAAGAATGAGGGCTGTGACAGGAAGCCAGCGTCCACTACACAGGATGGAGAACAGAGACACACAGACGGGTGTGAGGCGTGTGCGGAAATGTCAAAATTCAGAGGTCAACACAAAAAAAAAGCTTAAAAAGACTCAGTGCCATATGTGTGAAACTTATAGTTTTTTATTATTAATACTCAACACTTCATTTTGTTCATCATGTACAAAGAGAAAGAATAGTCTTATTTGAGCACTTATAATTGTAGATATCAGTATTATCCTTATTAGAAGTACCTTAATGATGTTTTTTTGCAATTTTGTCATGACGTGGTTAATTTTTGTTATTGAGATTACTTTGATCGTTTCCATACAAAAAAAAGAAGGTAAATGTTTCCCCCCCCCCCAATATTCAGTATTTACACAAACCTGTACAATTCTTTGTTTTTGTGTCGTTTTTCTGTTCGTATGGTGTAAAAATTTCTCGGGGATTATTTCAAAGAAACGGGCCACAAAAAGAGAAAAGAATGGCCAAGAATAATATTATGTATATCATTATGTATACAATTGATGCTATTCATATGTTACATTTTTTTTTGTCCGCCCACAGTAAAATTGAATCAGGCTGTGTAGTTTCAGTGTGTTCTCATCAACCTGTTCGCCTGGTGAAATACATTTAGTAGCAACCCCTTATGTCACGCTGCCCTCGCCGATCCAGCAAGCCGCTCTCAAGTATGAATGATGGAAGATGGAAAATAGCTATATTAAACAAACAAAACTGTACACAATTTAATAGAAAATTCTGTATGCATCAATATAAAGCGATATCAATACATGTTAATACACGTACACACAGGTAAAATAGTAGTAAACAAGTTCTGCCGTGGATTCAGGGTGACAAATTATAAGCGGCTTATAAGTTACCTTCACAATAAACCAATCATATAATAATATCACAGTATAATTCTCTCTATCTGCGTGAGGAGACACTCGTTAAGAAAAGAAATGAACAATGTGATTAGCAGGTTAGAAATATTGATGAACACAAAAAGTCAGAAATGCATGTGTCAGTGTAGCCGGTGCATCGATCCCTGTAGCTGACCGCGTCGCGCTGTTATTTGGTCCCCATGTGTCAGTAACACACGTCAGCTGAGGTGATATTTACATCCTCCACCTTCGGGATGTTCCAGCCCGCTAACTTGCCACAGCCAAGTTTATTTTTTTTCTTTCTTGTGTTGTAAAAATGTGACACAGTGTGTGTGTGTGTGTGTGTGTTTTTCCATGAAGCATTTGAACAAATGTGTTGTGGCATGCTCGTGTGCAAAGAAGTCGAGGCCGGGACCAGTTTGGCCGTGAGGGAAATAAAAAGACTTCTGACGAGCCACGCTTACTCTGCATCACTGCCCCGACCTGCGCACGCTGGCTGCGGAGCCGAGCAGAGCAGCTGGAGGTGGTAAAGGCCTGATGATAGCATGTTTACCACCATCGCTTCCCCGACCAGCAGCTGTGAACTGGCCCGAGCTTAGCTCGCCTTCCAGTGCATGAGGAAACAACAGGATACCTGATGTGAAGTGTACAGTGGGAGCGTTTTCTGTTTGGTCATGCTGTTTATTGCAGATGAGAGAGAAAAGAACGCGGTGGCGTGTGTGAAAAATATGCAAACCTTAACAGAGTTTACGTGCACACGGACACATTTTTCACTTTTCAATCAACCCTCCAGACGTTGTGGAGAAACAATGGAGAGATGAATTTCTTCTCTCAGGGCTGGGCTGAAGATTATAGAGACTTATTGGAATCACTACCATACAGAAGAAGAAGAGCGGGAAATAATACGACCGCACGGGGACAAAATTGCAAATGTACACAACAAATTAAAATCTCCCCCCCCCCCGTTTCATACAGAGTGCACAAAAGTTGCACGAAAATAAATGAGAATCCAGAGCATGTGAGTGTTTCTCAGCTGTCCAACGACGGCGTTTTAGTAAATATGTGAGCTAAAAATGTAGCAACGCTTGATTCCCCTGAAGCAAAACAAAAAAAACAACAACTTGTGACCTAAAATGAGACGTGACTGAATAAATGTTGCACCTTTTAATAAGGGGTTGCACAAATGCATTTCAGCTTCAAATGGAGTCTCAATCAGATGAAACTACACTCCTTCTCGGTTTGTTTTGGCCACGATTATCGGTGCTGAAATCCTCAGAGATGTGAACAAAACAATCAACACTGGGAAATGTCCAGCACTCAATCGCGTGTACATGTGTTCATACATGTATATATATATATATATATATATCTTCCGTTTACCACAGTGATGTCTATCCCAAACATAGAGAGGGAACAGGATAGGCCGGGCCGACGATGGCTCTAAATTCTGTGTGCAATCACCATTAGAGCCCAGGTCAAAAAAAATAAATCAATCCATCGAAAATGAAATAAAATCGGGCAACAAAAACACAAAAATCTCGTAAGTTTTTAACAAGGTTCGCCGCTTAAAAAGGAAGGATCACAATATACTGCCTCTATATGCAAATATCATCTATGTATACACGTAATATTGTATTACATAAATGTGTAGATAAGTGAATTTATCTCAAAAAGCATGAAGAAGAGCTTACTTTAAAAAGAGAGAGACAGAGAGAGAGAGAGAGAGAGAGAGAGAGATCTAACACAATTCAAGGGAAACTTAGCAAAGACTCCTAAAACTAAACTTTCCCCGTTTTATCACCAAACGTCTACACCTACAGTAAAATTATCCTCAATTTCCAACACTTTAGTGAAAATATGAAAAAGCATAATTCTTAACATAATCAGTATACTGATTGGTAAACTATTAGAATTAAGTAAACATGAGATTTAAAGAAAAAAGAGGTTCAATTATATCACTTATGATTAGTAATATTTGTGTCTTAACTATATTTTGCATATTTTTGTTTGTGTTTTTTTTTGTTTTTATGAGTTTTTATTATCGTTTTCTTTATTTCTTAAATTGCTGTAAAACATATTGAAAGTTACATCCTGTCTGTCTGTTTACTGTACAAAGTGAAAAGTTTTGTTTTGTTTTTTTAAATATATTATTTACAAGGAAAAGATTGAAACATACAAACGCTGACGCTGATTGATGCCCACTCCAAAGTCTTTCTGCGGCTCGCTCTTATTTCCTCGTCGTTCCCTCGCCCCCCTTCCTGTTCTCCTCCTTCTTGTACCGTCGCGCTGATAATGGTTTGACCTGAACTTTCAAAATGTGTGCATATAAAAATTCCAGAGATCCCAATCTATTTATTAGGAGAGTCATTTGGAGAGGTGGTGGTGGTGGTGGGGGTGGTTGGGGTTGGGTGGGTGGATGAATCTGTTTGATTTAAGGCTAACTCGATCAGTCTCACTTTAACGCTGTTATCTGTGGAGCGAGGGAGGAGGAGAGGCTGTTGAATTTATGAATTTATCAGCAGGTTAGTGGGAAAAAACAAAAAAACACAAGTGTTGCTTCCCCCACGCGCACATACACACACGCACATACACACACGCACGCACGCGTTTTAAGATTAGGGTATAAGATAGAAGTCCGCGAGGACGAAGATTACTCCACACACTCCAGCAGCTCCAATCTCAGGCCAGCACTCCTGTGCAATCTCCCGCAGCCCTTGAACTTCTGACACCGCCCGCTAATCGAAGATCAAACCTTTAAATAACTAATAGAGGCTTTCTTTATTCTGTACAGTAAAATGATGAGTCATCATCAGACAGCTTAGGGTGGGTGGGTGGAGGATTGATGGGACGATAAGGCATGTCTACTGAGTGCCTGAACCTACACTGAGTAAAAAGGTCCTGTGCAATAAATGAGGCCTCTCCAAGCTAAAAAGACTATCTACATCAGTCAAGGTAAAAAAAAAAAAAAAGGTTATGCAAGATGGCCGCATTCCCTTTCTCGCTCGGCCTCTCTCAAATAGACGTCCTCCTCAGCCGAGGCTTTTATCATTGTCATGCGGCAACAACGACACATTCTCCAACACGTTTCGCCGACGTAAAAACGACGGTGCATATATTAAAAAAGAAATAAATAAAAATCATACACAGCGTCCCCGAACGAAGCTTTCTGTGTGCTGCTCGTGAGTGACAAAGTAACGCCTTTCTTCTGCGAGATGCTAGTGGAGACAATAAAAACAACAAGCGCCGCGTGCCCGGTGACTTTCATCGTAACCTGAATAAAAAGAAGAAAAAAAAAGAAGAGGCTGCCGTTTCTTCTGCGTGTGGAGTGAGACGCCGTCTGTCAGCGACATGTGGGACATCCTGAATACAACAGCTTCATAAAGCACTGCCCAAACTTGACTTATGAAATCAATTTTTACGAAGTTATAAAACATCTCCGACGGCATTCTCGTATTGAAACCATCAGCAGCAGCAGCAGCAGCGTCTCAAGCCTGCTGTAAACGTTTTATTTCTTTAATTTTTTTACTGCAGTTTTGGCTCATAAATGTGAAGAGCGGAGACCACCGAGCGGGGGGGGCCTCAAACGCGTCGCTGCTGGTCCGTTCCCGGTTGGTTGCTGCCCGCGTCACAAAAACTGGGAGGACACATCCACTGGAGACCGTTAAGGCACGTCCTTCCTCTCAGCATCTTCAGCTTCCGACGAAACGTGTTGGTTCACAGTAGCACAAGTTCAGGCCGACGAAAAACTGTGTATGCATGTATGCGTGTGTGTGTGTGTGTGCACTTGATTCGTAATGTCTTGAAACATCAAATGAGGATCTGTCAGCTCTAAACGCGTCTTCCAGATCCCGTTTTTCCACGAGGAGCAAATAAATGTATGAGCATGGAGTTAAAACCTTCTACAGGAAACAGAGAAATAAAAACAGGAGTTGAGGACTCAGTCTTTCTGGCTTGTTGGTTGAAGTAAAAACAACCTTCCTGCTGCCACCCGGGGCAGACGGGATTCAACTACAGGTACTAAAACAGCAGTGGAATATTACAACAAAACATAAAACAAGAGAAACTTAGTGATATCATAAGCAGTGTTATCATAATCAGTACTAACATCTTTGTTATTCACAATGTTATCAATATTATTGTTGTTCTTATACCCTGTTTTTTTCTATAAGAATATCTTATTATGATTCATGATTGTATTTCTCATAGCAAACAAGATCAGCTCTTTTGGCGTTAGGGATGAGGAAGGAAGGAGGGAGGAGGAGGAGGAGAAGACGAGTGCAGGGTGAAGAGAGAAAGAGAGAGAGAGGAGAGAGAAGCACTAGTCATCTCCTGTGTAAACGTGACAATGTCTCCTTTTCCGCGGTGACACAGGGGCAGATGGGCAGTTCGCTCCTCTCTCTCTCTCTCCTCTCTCTCCTCTCTCTCCGCTCTCTCGCAGTCTTGCTTCATAAGCGGAGCTCGGCGGGAGCTCTCGAGACATCACCCATCCAAAAAAAAAAAAAGAGAGAAAGAAGAAAGAAAGAGAAAGAAAGAAATCTCACCAGGCTCACATGTCCCGATATCAAACTAAGATGAGGTGTCGCCTCTTTTTGTGATAATAACCGAGTACATTGACTTCTGCCTCGCTGGTGGATGAAAAATGACAAACTCGGGAGTTGTTTGTGATGTTGTAGGAGGGGAGGGGAGGGGAGGGGAGGGAGGTGTTAATTGACTTGTGTTCGGACATAAAAGTAGAGTAGCTTTGGCCGTTTCTGAGAGAGGGTTAACATCCCACGCCTCCTCAGGGTGTCCTGATTTTTTTTTTGTACCCAGATTTTCTTGCAAAATCAAGATTTGTCCCCCCCCGCCCGCCCCGTCCCCATTCTCACTCCCCCCTCCTCTAGCTCTCTCCTCTTTTGCCTCATCTTGCTGTCCCAATATGGGCTCGGGTTGCAGTGTGTGGACAGTGTCTTTTTAAAATCATCCCTGATCTCCTAACACTACGCGCCTCTCCTCCTTCTCCCTCGCCATCGTCCGCTCCTCTCTCTCTCTCGCTCGCTCTCACACGTCAGACTCAATGCTGGAGAGTTTCTCGTACACATGGCCATTGCTTCCATTGAAGGGACGCGGGGGGCCGACCCCCAGCATGGAGCCGTGGTGGTTCATACCACCGAGGCTGAGCTCTTTCGGGAACCGGGGGGCCACGTTGGACATCACCCCGGCCGTGGCAGACGCTGGCAGATATGACGCCGTGCTCATCTGGCTCCTGAAGTCACTTCGGCTGTTTTTGGCAACTTGTTGCTGCTGCTGTTGCTTTTTCATGTAATATTGTTTGGCTCCGTGCATCAGACACTGGTCGTCGCCAAAGGTGGGTATAAAGGGGTTTTGGTTTACCCGGTCAGGGTAAAGAGATTTGGATAAAGAGAACGCTGCTCCTCCTTCCATCAAAGACCTGTCCCTGTCTCTCATATCTCTCTCTCCGATGGAGCGGCGGTGGAGACCCTCGCCGCCTCTGAACAGGCCGAATGGTGAGCCGGGTCGCTTCCGGCCCTCGCCTCCGTAAAACAACGGGTCCCTGTCTCTTTCCCTTTCTCTCTCCGAGCCCCCGTGACGCTCAAATATGTGTGCGAAGGGGCTGGTGCCCTCCATGTAGCGTTCTTTCTCCTTTAAGCTAACACTCCTGGGTGGGGGCAGCATCCCTCCCATACCTGCGCCGCTGATCCCTCCACCTCCCCCTAGACCCATCAGACTCCCCATCCCGCCTGACTCCTCCTTCTGAAGGTCGACGAAGGCGTCGTACGAGTGCTGCCGCCTAAGCGGTTTGCCTAATCCTCCGCTCTTCCTCCTCTGCTGGCCCTGAGGTTGAGACTGCGGCCCTGCGCCCATACCTCCTCCACCTCCTCCACCTTTCCCTCCCCCCATCTGTTCCAAGAGGTGGTTGTTGTCCTCGCTGATGTCGTAGAGGTTTCCCGTTTTTTTACAGCCCTCGCATCGCATGCAGGTCGCAGAACTGGGGCGGCTGTTTCCTCCGCCTCCCGAGGACCCGCAGCTCACGCCACCGCCGTACCCGCCACCGCCTCCGTGAATGGACATCTGCTTGCCCCCACCTCCCCCGCTGGCCCGACAGTTCCTGCACTCCCACTCGCCCCCTGCCAGACCAGACCCTCCCCCACTCTTTGAATCTGACTTTTTGGGTTTGCTCTTAAGAAAGTCATCCACAGGAACCAGGGAGGTGCAGGCCCCGACTCCTCCTTCTCTGTTCCCAGGACCTTCTGTGAGGTCCACATGTTCCCACTGAGGGACGCCCTCTTTGGGCCGAAACTGGTCCAAATAAAAATCCCTAACGCTCTCCTTTTCTCTGAAGAGATAGTTCGCATCGTTGTTTCCTCCTCCTCCTCCTCCTCCTCCTCCTCCCCCTCCCCCTCCACCACCACCTCCACCTCCTCCTCCACCTCCTCTCTTACGTTCAGCGGGAAAAAGCGGTGGGGAGGTAGAGCGGTGTCCGTGGTAGTGGTGGTGGCTGATGTGGTACGGTTTCCTCCTGTAGCCCAGCTCAATCTCGTCCAGCTCCCGTCTGGACTTGGCAGAGGCCGGCCTCTTTTTCAGGCTATCGCGGTATTGTTTGCGCTTTTTGGCGTTACCCTCCAGGTTTCCATAAGTTACCGTGTGCGTGGAGATGTCCGAGACATCCGAGCGTATATTCCCATCGTCATCGCCTCTCCCTCCGCAGTAGTTATGCCCAGGGATGTACGTGGAACTGGAGGCACCTCCCTTGAAGGAGAACTTCCCGTACAGGTCCGGCAGGCCTCCCTTGAAGCCCTGACCCGAGGGAGGGGTCTGTCCGGACAACAGGTCAAACTTGCTCATGTTCCTGTGGGTCAGTGCTGAGCAGGGCTGGGTGGTGAAAATGGGAGCCACCCCTCCACCCAGGCTGTCACAGTCGAACATGCCACCCTCCAGAGAACTAGCACTGCCCAAACTATGGGGCCTGTTGGCGGGAGGTCCGGTGAGCCCTAATGTCGAGCCGTGGTGGTGCAGGTAGTGGTCCTGGTACAGATTACTGTCCTTCAGGTGGATGTTGCCAAACGTCCTCTCCACCTCAGCTGATGTAGTCGCTGAACATGTTGTCTTCCGGTAGGTAAGGCGGCTTGCAGTCCGAGTGGCCCGCCAAGCTGCGCCGGTGCTCGGAGATGTCGTAAACGGATGATTCGCGGCGGATGAAGTCCAGGGCGCTGTGCGGTGAGCCGTTCACCCCCGACAGGGAGGCCATGTTCTTGGCGGTGCGTAAAAGGCGCATGATGTTGGAATGGGTGTTGTTCATGGTGGCTGATGGCGAGTTCAACGCTGAGCTACTCTTCTCCTCGATCTGCACCCCGTGGATGCAACTGTAGATGCCCTGTATGGTGGAAACACAGGCAAGAAGCATTAGAGAGTGAACATTTGGTAAATTTTGGTAAATGTAACCATTGAAACGGAGGTTTTTAATCTCAGTCGGAGCCTTCCCGGTTAAATTAAGATTAAATAAATAAGAAATTTGGATTATTCTTTATTGTCCTTTGTGGTATTTGTGCCAATATAACCACCAAGACCCAAACACAGCCGTCACCGACGTGTTTTGTTAGGTGACGCTCCAGGCTAGGGACTTGAATCTGCAAGCGTATGGGAGCAGCGTGAAGGGTTGACGGGGTTGATGGGGTCACGTGTTGTACTGTGCGCTCTTGTCGTGTGACGGCTTTGCTGTTGAGATTTGAGAGGTCGGGGGTGGGGAGACCAATAATTTCGGAGGCGTGGCGCGCAACGCGTGTCAGTTCGGTTCGTGTTGGAGGCAGTTAACATGTCGAGGAAACAGGAAGGGGGAACAAAAGAGGGGAACGGGTTGGACTGTACTTTTATAGAGCGGCGACAGAAGGGAAATTATTATTATAATGATTATACAAGTCTGCAGTTGTACATACATGAGTGAGTACGGCTCTGTCAATACCTCGCTCGCTACACAAAGTATATGACCGCCGTCTCTTTTTTCCTAGAAACTAGCTCACAAAATAAACTGTAAAACACTGTAACGAGACACATTTAGCACCCGAGATGAAAATCTATGTTCACGCAGTCATCGGTGAAACGTTTTGACGGAGAGTCTCGGCTCTCCCGTTTATGTCCACCCCAGTTGGAAAAACTATCGATACAGAGGCAGTCCGACGAGTTTCCACGGAGCACGTCGGCCTAATCGAAGCAATTTTACCATTTTATATTGAAATCGGCATAATCCGGGTTAATGGTCATCTGATATTGACTCGCATCAATCTGAGAGCTCGTCGTTTATAGTTTTTATCCACGTCTATCTGTCCGAGTCTGACCACAGACGGACGAGAACATGCACAGAAAAAAAGTCAAACTCCGATGAGGTTAATGACGACGCAGTGAGTAAAAACAGACTTACACGTATCGTAGGCAGCAGCATGTATGTTCGCTTGTGAGATAAAGTGAGACAGTGCCAAGCGAGCACACAGTATGAAGCTTCAGAGAGGATAGAGCTGGATGATTGATAAAGGCAGAGGGGCCGTAAAAAGCCCTTGGCCCCACTGGTCAATACCTTCAATCAATGTGATTAGAATTCAGCGGAACAATATCCTCCGGCAGTTCTTAAACACCTCTGTTTCACTACGCCTCGACGGCAGAGGCCACAGCAATCAACCTCCCCCCCTTCCTCCGAAGAGAAAGGCCAAGCCAAGGAGACGGCCGAGCCGGCCGAGCGTCACAGTGACAGAAAGATAAACTGCTCCATTTGCATTCAGTGATGTACGATACGATATTCAGATAAAAATGGATGCGCAGAGGGGAGCAGAGCAGGCGTGACAGATGGGGGCGGTAAAGGATCGGATCAATTCCAAACAATGATTTTGCTCAGTTTTTCTGGAACGTCTGGAGATGACTGCGGGAATAAAAAAGGACGCTTTGGCCGCTGTTGGAGAGCAGAGATCGGCTGACCTCGAGGTCAGAGGTTAGAGGTCAACCGGCCGTCGAATATTCTCCACGACTCGTCCCAACCTCCTCCTGTTTATCCACTAATACGACGCTCTCCTCCCCCTATCCCGCTTGTTTGCGGCGGTTAATTAGCTCCGTGGGCAGCGTCGCCTGCATTGCAGCAAAAAAAAAAAAAAAAGGCCTTCATCGCTCATTCCCGTTTTGTAGATAATGTTACTTCTTTTAATTTCACAGTCTGTTAACGGCCAAGTATGTAAAGCTTGACAGCGGCTAAAAGCAAGAGAGGTTAGCATAAATACGAAATGACTCAACAGTATTGGAGGAAATATGGGTGGAATCTCGAAGTGGAGGACAATTTTCTACGCCCACCTGTGTGATATTTCAAGTTTTTTTTCCCTTTCCACTTAGAGCCATCTTTCAGTGTTTATCTAGTCCTACTCGGCCTCATCTGTGTTTCTTTTTTCCATCTGCCTGTTTATATAATTTGTCACCACTTCATCTCTTTTGTTTTTCTACTTTTATTGTCCCGATCACACCCCACCTGCTGCCAAATCTGTCGCAGCTTCCTTCCCGTGACATCTACGGGCATCGCCGTGAATTTTCCAGAAGCTACCAGCTTCATTTCAGCGTGATCTTCACCTGTATTGTTGTCTCTTTTTTTCAGCTCTCAGCCAACAACTTCATACTGTAGCGCCTCAAATCTTGGACATTTAACAAAGTGATTGCTGCTTCATATTCAACAGCAGATTTTTGTCTACTCCACATGCCCACATAATGTAACAGTTGGCAGATTGCTGCCGGCTCCAGTGCTACTGTAGCTGATTATTTGGGCAGGATGTGTGGATAGCAGTAACTGTGTCCTGAGGGTTCCTGAGAATTTTCAATGCACCAGGGGATCGGAGCAAAATCTATAAGTGATTACACCGGTACAGAGAGCCGGGAAATCAACAAATAACTAGCTGCCCCCTGTGGGTGACGGCACACGGAGCGGCTACTGTACACGCAAGAGCTCATAATTTAATAGCGACCGTGTGCGGCGCGGGCATATTGCGCTAAATGCAAATGAACTTTGTCACGACGTGATGTGAGGAACTGTGAAAAGAGGAGTGATTAAACCCTCCTAATACATTTACTGTTCTAAAGTCATTAGAGGCTTTTCAAATCGATATAATTAATTTGTTTTACGTGTTACAGGTGGGACCCGCAGGAGCAGGTAGCCGCCGTGAGAGCCAGCGAGAGCCCCGCCATCAGGAGGGAGGGAACGTTAACCGACCGTGAAGCCGCGGACGAAGCCGCGTGACTCGCACACGCGGCCGTGACAGATGTCTTTTTTTTTTTTTTTTTTGCACCGCCGAGCTTAAATGTTAATTGCAGCAATAACAATAAAGTTTATTGGATTATGCTGTGAAATTAAAAAAAAGTGGCAGAGGAAGAAAATGGCCGCTGGAGAGAAAACACTCGAAGGAGACGATGTGAGGCCGTGGCCGAGGATTGTGGGAGAGATAATAAACTGTAATTTCCACTGTTGTTGTTGTTTTTGCGATGATACATATGCAAATGAACCCCCCCCCCCTTCTCGATGAATATTTCCCCTTGAATATTTTAACGCGCTGAATCATCTGGCTGCATCCGCGGACACGCGGAGTTCATTTGTGTTGTCGCGTCGTCACAAAGACAGAGGTAATTTCTGCAAATGAGAGCAATCGCCGAACGTTACACAGAGCATAATTGCTTTCAGATCGAGTTCCCATACAAATTATAATGATGTAATAATCAAAAACAACGCCGAGCAGCCTGTCTTTTGGAAATGAGAAGTCGACTGACATTTTAACAACTGATATTTTATGCTCCCTCTGCGCAAACAGACGCCGACACGCACTCGCGACCATAAACAAGGCGACGGCAACAACGTAAAATTAACACCGTACAAAATAATCAAAGTTGGGCACTGGAGCGTAATATTAGAGCAGAGAGGGGAGAATGTTGTGTTGTTGTTTTTGCTTTCTTGGCACAAGCAGCTCCGGCAGCACAGCAGCACATCAACTGGAGAGAGAGAGAGAGAGAGAGAGAGCAGCAGTGTGTGGCTCTCTGCTGTAAATTAGCCACGTGGTTTTAGCCTGCAGCGGTTCACCTTCAGAGGCACGCGGTGAATTACACCGAAGCCATGTCAAAACAATTGGAATGCAAATCAAATACCTCAGGGGTGACTTTGGTCTCCCGGGATCCGGTAATCTACCCTCGCCGGTTCTGTCGCTGATTTTTGTGGAGTGAGATATTGATTTGGGCTCAACATTTTGTAAATATTTACCCCGGTGGACGTCAGGATGGCTGGCATCAAAACAGAAGGAAAGAAAGTTGAAGAGTTCGGGTTGATTTGGGTCACGCGGGCAGGTTTTAGAATCGAATTCATTTTAGAGACATCGCGGACGATAAAGCTCGAATAAACAGGAACTGAAGGTGACCTTTACCGACGAGGAGGTGTTGGAGGTTATTGGACTCTTTATCTTTGTTATTTTGGTTTGAATTTTTATGCCACTGCTCGTTTTACCTCAGAGCTTCTAATTGACTTCTTATTTGTTTCGCTGTTGTAGTTTTATGCTTTTTATTTTTGTTCCCGTTACTTCCAGTTTTTATGCAACTGCTCCGTCGCCCGAAGAACTGCTCGTTGTCGTCTATTTCTGTCTTTACTCCGCGCTGCGAGGCGCTCTGGGCTGCGTCTCTGCATGAAAGGTGCTATATAAATAAATGAAGTTGAGTTGTTCTTGAACTAGTTCTGTTCAGGACAACAGCCATCAATATATAATCTCTTATTAGGAGATAAACCTGCCTCCTAAACTGCGTGTAGACGAACAGGATCAGTCTGCGCGGCTGGGTCATCGCGGTGGTAATTACTTCTGTACGCAGCCCAAACAATGCATACTTAATGACATGAGCAAAGATCAGATGTGTGTGTGTTTTCATTCATACCTGTAGAAGAGGCTCAGACAGAAGCTGACCAGTGAGGCTGCAGCAGAGTGTGTTAAACTGAGACTGTGTGTTTTTTCTCACTTTCCATTAGTGAGAGGAAGAACATGGTATTTTACCCCTCAACCTTCCAGATGTTGTCACCTTTTTGCATTTGTGCGAGGCAGAGATGTCGGCGTAGTCGCGGAGCGAGAGTTTATTTATAACAGCCGCGGCAGAATTTGGAAAAACCTGCAGCAGGTAGCAACGTGTGTGATACTACCGGGCTTCTTCCTTTGATTCTGATGCTTGAAAACACAGGCGTGGTGTGAAATGTGTCAGCTCCGGCGTGTCTTGAACAGAATTTATTGGCAATCCGAATCCGTCAATCCGAATATTTATGAAAAAGTACAAGCCGTGACAAGCGGATCGACTTCTCTCCGCGCAGAGTGAGTAAATATGCTATTTTTGCTGTTTTACCAAGCTGATGGATACGTTTATGATTTATTGATTCATTCTGACAAGATTTTGGATCGGCTTTAAAGTTTGAGGACAGACTCTCTTCCCGCTTTCTCTCCCCGCCTTGTCTCACCCTGCTGATGGAGAAGACGAAGCCGGGCTGGCCGGAGCAGACGCCCATGAAGCAGAAGCGCAGCTGCCAGTAGAACCAGTGCTCGCAGATGAAGGTGATGAGCGACAGAGCCATGGCGGCACCCAGCATGTAGAAGACGCCGGCCATGTTGTCGACATCCAGCTGGCTGGACATCACCTCGTTCTTCTCGTGGTGGCAGATCCCCGTCAGCCACAGGGACTCCAGCTCCTCCATCTCACCTGGACGGAGGGGAACGCGATGGCACACGGGGCAGGAGAGAGGGAAGACGGAAGGAGGGAGGGAGTGGAAGGATGAAGGAGGAAACAGATGGTATGAAGAGGGAAGGAGGCAGGGAGGGGTTGGATGAGAAGGATGGAGCAGCAACAAGAAGGAAGTGGGAGAGAGGCGAAGAATGGACAGAAGGAAATGAGACGGAGGACGGGCGCACGATGACGACACGCGGAGAAGTGTTTTTACTAATTCGTGCGGGAATTGAAATAAAGAAAGGGGAGTGCAAAAAGTGGGGGAAACATAAAGGAGAGAAGGATATGATGTAAGGACAGGATGGGTATTTGAGAACACGAGGGATGGAGGGATGATGCAACAGAAGAAGAGAGAGGGGAACATGGCGGGGGGAAGAGAGGGTCAGGGGAGTTAGAAGTGAAGTACAGGCTTAAATTTTGCAGTAGACTTCTGCAAGGAAGCAGGAAACACACACACACACACAGGTCACACGTTACACTGATCATGTTTGCGTTTAAAGTGTTTGCCACAATGTCTAAAAGGTTTCAGTCTCAATATGTGCACGCATCTCTGCAAACTGCAAACATGCACATGTATGCATGTGCATGGAAGTGTGTGTGTGTAGTGTGTGTGTGTGTCTGAAACCGGTCCCTGAGCTTCTGGTCTCTTTTGTGGGTCACCTTCTGTTTCATCACGAGCTGTTCTCTATCAAAGCCGACTGTGGCGGGACAGGCGTCGCTTAATTAATCATACATTCAGCCGCTGTCGCAGCACGTCAGCGCGACTCCTGCACCGGAGCGCTGACGAGAAGCTCTGCAGCATACAAACTCAACACACACACACACACACAGCAGAAACAACCATCCTGCAGCCACTACTTATAGCTGCTGATTAAGTGACTGCAGGCACGCGTGGCGGTGGAGCATAACTGATACTTGCATGACGAGGTGGTTTATTTTCTGTGTTTCTCAAAGTTAGGGTGTCATTATGTTTGTGTTTGTTGTGCCGTCTGTTTTTGAAGGCATGCATCTTGTTGTTTTTTCTCTCCCCCCTCGTTTATTGGAGAGCCGCCAGTGGAAAGTAAGAGCAAACATCGCGAGGGGGAAGGCAACAATTGTCCCTGACTGGATTCAAATCCAGGTCATGGCAGTCACACGCTGTGTGTGCTCTGGACTGCTCTGGAAGGTTCAACACTGCGAAAAGTGACTTTTAATGAAGTGCAAATGCATAACGGCTGCACTCCACTTTACAAGTCAAATCCGTTTCAGCAGGTTAATGCGAAACTTTGACTGTGATCATTAAGTCAGGCAGAAGGAATATCAAGCCGGGGATTATTCCCCTGCAAACATAATAGTGTTTTAGACTGATGAATGTGTTTTTATACAGCGTGTGACCGCCAACACCTGAAATAAACTTTCCCCAAATACCAGCACGGTGTCGGCGTTATATCACCGTGCCTGGGGAGCCTTCTTCACAGGCACACACTTTGACTTGTTACAGTGGGAAACACACAGGTGTTACTAACAACGCTAACGACAGCTCAGGCTGAGCAGAAATCTTCGTCGCCTCATGTGACAAGACAAGAAAGCTAATTCCTGACAGAGGACGAGTAACTCAAGGGCAATGTAATCGCTTTTCCAGAGCTTTCAGCTGCATCTTAAGTGCCGTGTGTAGGTCACATGATAACAACTGGCCAGATCTCCATCCACCTGATAAAAAAAACCACAAGATGTTTTTGAGACTTCTGGAAAAAAACAACAACCAAGTAAGTGGATTGATTTTTTTTGTAGATTTGAGGTCAAGACTGACGTCTCTGAAAGTCGATTTTTCAGTGTTTACTTTGAGACAGCTTGAGTTGAGACACAAAACTTTCGAGACAACGCTGGACTTTAAATTCTGTACACTAAATATGATGCTAGCTGAGCTTAGCATTGAGACCGGAAACAGAGAGAAACAGCTAACACTACCAGCTTTACCGGAGCTTTCAGCTGCATGGTGCCATACTTAGAGTAAGCCACACGATAACAGCTGGTCTATCTCCATGAACTACACCCACTCATGAAAACCACGAGCCGGTTAGTGGGTTGGTTTTTATATTTTAGCTCTCTGAAAGCAATATTCTTATATGTGGCAGATAGTTAAGAGATTTAAAGACTGGAAATGTGGGGAAACAGCTAGCACGGCTAAGTTAAAAGACCATAAACTTTTCTAGCAGCACAAAAAGTGCAAAAAGAGACTCCGTAAGAACGTCATGCTTTCACCTCTGTTAGATAATAATAGTTTTTATTGCCTGTCGTCCCCTCTTTATACTTTTATCCACAGTCAAAAGCCCATTTTTGATTTGAGGAAGTCATCATGACGCGACAGGTCTTTCGAAAGGTCAATAAACTCAACGAGCAACTGTGAACGACTTCGAAACTTTCCACCAGACGACGACGACGGATCAGAAAGCCACCAATCAAAAGTGCCGTTTCTTCCTCACGACAGCTGTGATGTATTTTTTGCTCTGGGTCTGCGTCAAACCACCCAGACTCCCTTTCCAGCCTTCGTACCAGGCCACTGGGCTCCCCACGTGAGTCTGATCGCTTTCTAGGCCACCAGGAGGGGAGTGGATGGCGAGGCGTGGCAAAGTGACATTGGTATCCTGAGAGGGGGGCGAGACAAGGCCTGCCTGGTTCCCGGTATGAACGCTTCTGCGGCAGCACCGGGGGGATGTTAACGCGAGGCGACCCATATTCAAACACACATACAAGTGGGCTTATAGAAACACACACACACACACACACACACACAAGTTAAACATAAATAATCAAACTTATCAATCACCAATGAGTCAGAAACAATACACACACACACACACACAGAGTCTTATTGTATGTAGGTTGATAAAATAAACCTTGTATCATAAATAGTCAGAATCTCTACTCACTCTCTTTACACACACACACTCGCTTACACACACTTATTTTCAGAGGCCTGACCCACATTCACATGCGCGAGCACAAACACATTCACACACAAACGCGTGCACGCACGCACGGTGTTGAAATACACCGCGAGCTATGCTGGCACCCCTAACTGGGGCGCACTATAGCGGGCCCCCGGAGGGCCCTTGGTTCAGGATGCTCACAACACGCTGGACGGAGCCCAAATAAACACACACACACACACACACAGGCTAACCTACACAAACACACACACACACACCAAACTTCCATTACATTTCCCAATCCTGAATTGAGCTGTATATCAAAACGGGACATTGTGAAATTAGACCGTTAAAGTCGATGAACTCAGCGAGCAGCCGCTGTCCGTGACACTTTGACTTGTTTACGATGAAGAGTTTTTGCTTTAAAAGCATAAAGCATGCAGCGTACAGGTTAGGAGCCGATGTTTTCAACACATTTCATTTCATTCTGCGCCCGTTCTGAGACTCATTAACGCCCCGGCTCGAGCTGACAGGAACGAAGTGTTTCAAAAGAGCAAGCCCCGGAGAGCTTGGACAGTCTCCCATAAAAGGCAAGCGTGATCATAAAGCACGGGGGCCCCCGCGGTGCAGCTAAATCTAAACATGTATTCCTGGCAGGCAGCTCTGTCTTACCTTCTCCGTCTGCTTTTATTATATACGAGAGCGGAATTACTGCTCGTTTGACACGCAGAGCCAATTAATCGCCGCCACTGAGGTCGGTGATTTTCTCCTCCTTCCAACAGAGCGCACCCAAAAATCTTTTTTTGCCTCATCTTCTTGAAAACAGTGTATTTACACTAATATACATGAGAAGTAAGCTGCTGTTATTTGTCCCTACAGCACAGCCTGAGGCAACATCTCTTCACGCCGTGCCTTAAATGAGCTCTTCAAGGATAATTCAGCTATATTACAACTTAGATCTTGGTTTTTTTTCATTGTTTCTACTGGTTAGTTAACATTGTACTCATTGCTGACATCTGGGAATCGCTGAGAAATAAGTCAGACTGGGCAGACACAGACGATCAGACAGGTTTTTGTCATGGTTAAGTATTTCCTGTTTTATTTTGAAAGAGTCCTTCCCAATGTGGACGATAGGCCAGGAAACTAAAAGACTAAAGTCTGACGCTCTCGCTCCCTCCACCACTTTCTCCTTCACGTTCTTGCGCCTCCATGTCGCCTGCTTCCTGACGGCGCTCCTCTTGGAGGATGGCGGTGCCGCAGTATTTTATACTGCCGTTGGAAATTCATCTGTGACAGTGAAAGTGTCGTTGGGGGACGGCCAGCACGAGGCTGTTACTTTACCGTCTGTCTTCGCTGTACAGTATGTGTCCTTGTGTTTAAATAGTTAGCCTGTATTCAGTGTTCTCCATCTGTAACTTGTCAGGTCGTCTGCGTCTCCTGCTCTCACTCCTCGGCTGTTACCTTTTATTCATTAAAATCAAACTATCACAGCTTTAAACAAACTTCAGGTTATCCAGACTTATTTTGAGGAAACGACAAAGGCCCTTCGTGAAATCCGTGGTAGACTTTCTTGGACAACTTTGATCGAATCCATTAATTTGTTTGCAACTTTGCACCGACTGTCTGATCTGTTTTGTTTCTCTGTTGCTATGTTCCCAGAATTCAGCGATTAACTCGGCGAGTACGATGTTCTAATCAATAAAAACATCGGCCAAAGTCATTAAAACAAGACCACGGACTCGCACTTTAATATCCTTCAAGGCTGTAAGACACGAGTTGTTGGAAGTATCGTCTCGGAGCAAACGAATCATCGCATGGGAGCAGCTGAACCGCGCGCATGGTCTCTGTTCTCCGAGCGGCGCGTATGAATAAAACAGCGTGCCGCCTCACCGTCTCCAAAGAGCTGCAGGATGGCCAGGTCCACATGTCTCTTCCAGAGCGACTCCTTCTGGATGGCGATGCCGTACCCCGTCGTGGCGAAGATGTAGCCGCTGCCAATGGTCACCAGCTTGCAGCCCTCGTCCCTGCCAGCCATGTAGTTCAGCACGGCCGCGTCATAAATGAACGCGTCCAGTTTGCTAATGAAACGGAGGAAGAGAGAGAGAGAGAGAGATAGGTTACAATTAATTAGCACTTTGGAGTCAGACATCACAGCTACAACATTCCAATTAACCTGCTAAATAGCACTAAGCTGCTGATAAGTGTAATAGACTTCCACTTGGTTTGCCAAAGGCTGGAGCTGGCACACGGGCTGGCTCGCTCGATGCAAACTGAAGAGGGGGAGTGAAAGTATTCTTGGAGCTGCTCAGCTAGCAATATGTTTACATGGAGACGTAAACTGTTCTCCCCACAAACTCACTGTCTGACCACCGAGACGATCATCCTCTCCACGCTTTCAGGGAGCTGTTCACCTGCGCTCTGCCCTGCCTTAAAAAATCCTCACGACCGCTGCGCTCAAATCGAATTCAGCCCCTTTAATTCAGCAGAATGAGAGCTAAGAACGAGCCTCGTTCAGTGTAATAAACTACTGAAATAAGACATGTTTACATCTCCCAGAATCTCTAGAGGACACTTACCGTTTTGTGAACGTTTCAAACATAAATCTTCATCATCTGAAACTCAATGAGCCGTTTCTTACCCGGCCTTGAGACTTGCAAGAGCCTCGTTGACGTTCCTCTGATGGAACTTCGTCATGTACGAGTGCATCTCCGGATAGTTGTTCCTGATGTTTCTCTCCGTGCTCCCGTTTGGGACGGTGCCGAACCGGAACGGAGGCGAGAAGTCGTTGGGACTCTGGAACTGAACACGAGGAGGAGGATGTGTAACGCGTTTACGGCTTTGCAAAGAGGAAGACGGGCCGGCGCGGCGTCAAACACAAACCCTGCTTCTTACCTTTTTGTCTGAGAGGCCAGTCACCTGGTCCACATATTCCTCCTGGATCATGAAAGCAGCCAGGTTGGCAGTGTAGGAGGCCAGGAAGATGACAGCGAAGAAGGCCCACACGGACACCATGATCTTACTGGTGGTGCCTTTGGGATTCTGCACCGGTACAGAGTTGTTAAAAACCAGACCCCACAGCAGCCAGATGGCCTTACCGATGGTGAAGGACGGACCGTGAGGCTCTGAAAGACACACACGACAGATCGGTTGGATGAATTTGCATGAAACTTTTTCTAGAGGCATCGGGTCAAATTTTCAGTTTGTCCGTCTCCTCACTGACTCCAGATCTCGTGTTGTGAACGTCGCTGTGTCAGAAAGTTATTTAAGTTTGAGTTCAGTTATTTTAACGAATCTTTGGTGAAACCAGACCAACAGAGAGAAAACAGATCTGTGTTGCCGGATCTCACGAGAGTGTGTTGCTGCTGAGACCGAGGCGGTGACTCTTCAGTGACTCTGAGGCCAAAGACTCGCTCATGTTCTCCCGTTAGAGTCAGGACTCGGCCTCATAGCGGCACTGAACGTCACGCGGAGTGTAATTAATATATTTCTTGTTGTTCGTTGTGAAGTGTGTAGGTTTGATTCATGCCTGCGCTGGCAGCAGACGCTTTCATTCGAGCCATTATTCTGTGATTAGCAGTTGGTTCATAATGTTTGTGTGGGTATGTGAGAGTGTGTGTGGGCGTGTATTGTTGTGTGGGGCTTTTGTTCGTGGACTTTATCGTGCCGAATATCTCGTTTCGGGAAAAGTTGGTTAAATGAATCGGGCAGAGACTTGCCATTGATACATCGCTGCGTCCAATCCTTTGAGTCCAAACTTCGATTCTGCACTCTTCATGATACCAAACTCCCACAGCGCTACACGCGGATGAAACAAGGGGGCACATAGAAGAGAACAGCGCTTTAGGGAGGAGTACAGCTTCTCCCGAACACGATGAAGGATGAGAGGAATGAAAAAAAGATAGCCGTTGTCTATATATAGCCACATCAGAGACAGAGTTGTGGGAAGACATTGATTTTTCTTTTTTGTTTCTTGTCTTTTCTGGCTGGGGAGATCTAACAGAAAACTGGCCCCGCGCTGTCAGAGCTGACACGTGATTTTGGGAAATATGGAAATGGATGCAAATGACTCGTCCGGTGTGACGGAAGCAGCGCTGGAGGTGTGCTGCTACCCGTGCAGCGAGACACACCTGGAAATGATGAGGAGAGAGCAGCGTGGAGGAGGGCGGAGGCGGAGGCGGAGGAGGAGGAGAGAATGAAGTCATTGGGTCAGCGAGGACGGCTGGTCTATATGTGGAGGCGGCCTGCAGTGTGTTTGTGTCTGTGCCTCCGTCGGTCTTTGTGCACAGCGAAAGACAATCGGTACAAGATGATCCGCGCTCGCATTGTTGCAGAGAGCGAGCGGTAACCTGCGACGCCGTACCTGCGCCTGCTTGTTTAGTGCAAATTACTAGTTGGAGCATTACTCATCCAGCACTCGTTCTCCCGAGCAGCAAATTGCTCGCTGCCAGGTTCTCTACAAAGTTTGGATGTGCATTCGCAGAGATGAAAGTATTTTGGAGCGTTCGTCGCTCTGAGTGTTGAAACTTGGTGGACAGACAGCAGAACTTGGCTTGGTTTGGGTTTTTTTCTGTGCCAAAACTATTGCACTGCTTTTACGCGCTCGCGGTCGCCTTGCTAAGACGCTGCTCAGAAAACCTCAGAAACGGGCAGCGTGTGCGCAGCAGCAGCGTTTATCCATTCATGTGTGCACACGGAGGGAGGCTGCATGTGAAGCAGAAGTGTCTGCTAATAAAACCTCATCACTGTTTTATCAAGACACGATTCTGCTATGAATATCATGTGATCCGTCCCTTCTTTTCTATCCTGCCTCAGATTGTCCTGCAAGATGCATCACATTAAAATAATAAGTAATAATAGTGCTGTTACTTTGACACTTTAAGTTCATTGTAATAATGTTACTTCTACACTTTGGGGCACGGTGGCGCAGTGGTCACCTCACAGTAAGAAGGTTCCTGGTTTGAACCTCACTTCCTCCAGCTTCCTCCGTCACGTCACAGGTTAATTGGTGACTCTGAGCTAGGACAGGATGGATGGACGAACTTCTCCACCTTTAAGCAGTATTTTTCCTTGTAAACTGTATTGATACTTTTACTGCACCCTCCTGCATCACTGGATATTTTTAGTCAAAATATTCTTCTTCTATCTGGCAAACATTTTGGCTGTGTTAGCGCACATGGCACAGTTTTTTGTAACAAAGTCTCTCTGGACAAATTTTAATAGATCAACAGAACTCGTCGTTAAAATGTCCACTTCGAAAAAAAAAACTTTTTCCTGCATTAATCTCTTAAACAACTTCATTCAATAATTGGGAGGATTTTAACCCTTTAAATGCCGGATTGAGTACTCCATGTTATTTATGAAAAAATAACATAATCATAAATAACAACAGTGACATCAAGCTGTCATTTAAAGGGATTGAATATTTGGTAGTTTGAAGTTATTTAGGAGATGTATTTTTTTTTTGGACGTGAGTATTTGAGATGGTTGTAAATTAAACTGACACATGAAGGTTGAGTGAAGGATCTCAGCACTTCTTCCACCGCTGCACAGACATCGTGCGGAGGCCGAGCCGGACGGTTTCGGCCACACAAAGCACGTGACTCGTCACTTTTTGTTAAATATTTTAAAAGTTGATGCGTTTCTTCAAATCCGAGTCGACTTTTTGAAAAAAAATATTTGACTAACACTCTGATCTGATGGCCAGAGACTTCTGCTCAGTATGAATCACTTGTGCTGGCAGTGAACAGCGTGCGGACGCGCTCGCTGTGAACTCTTTGTTGTCATGCAGACGATCCGAACCGCCGTACGTTTCCTGCGAGACAGATCTGCTGCGGCGGTGCTAGAAAGTCTAACTTTATTTCCAAAGTAATACATCACTTTTAGCACATGTTGCAAAGGTATAATTTCACCGGTGAATTCAACCTGAGAGTGCCCTCCCATCTGCTGCGAGAGGAGCGAGAGAGAGAGGAGACTGGAAGAGAAAATGTCGGCACTCATTTACATCTGCGTCCTCAAACAATAGTTCAGTTCACCTCCCCTCCAACAGGTACCATGCCTGTGTCTATGTGTGTGTGTGTGTGTGTGTGTGTGTGTGTGTGGAGCTGAGGCCTCTCACCTTTGCCGTCAGCCAGACAGCGGTTGTAGCCCACAGGGCTGAAGTACTCGAATATAAACACAGCCATTGCTGACACCAGCAGCAGCATCACGAACATCATCACCCACACATCAGCACTGAAGGGCTCTGGAGGGGAGAGAGAGGGAAGAGAGGAGAGGAGAGGAGAGGAGAGATGAAGGGAGATGTTTGAGGGAGGGAGTGTGGACGGGAAGAGATTGGGGGGGAAAGAAGAAGAGACGAGGTTGTGAGGAGGCAAAAGATGGGGAAGAGACGAGGGACATCAGGAGAGGGAGGAGCGGCGAAAAAAAAGCGAAGAGCGAGGGCGGGAGAGAGAAAGAGAAAACGATGCGAGAGAGAGGGAGAGGGCAAGAGAGATATGCAAATGCAGAGCGCCAGATTGAGAAGAGGAAGGAAGAGTCAGAGAAATGGAGTAGGAGTGGGAAATGTAAGAGGGCAAAGAGACAGAGAGCGAGAGAGGGAATAAATAAACAGTTAGCCGTATTATCATGCACTCTCCAGTCCGCCGCCTCATCATACAGATGCATTAAAACTTGGCTCTAATCGCTCGGCGCGTCCACTAAATCACTTCTAAAGGTGCAAAATGGATGTCGACCTGAAGTGACCTCACAAAAGAAGCATAACAGCCGTCAGTCTGTCCGTGCTGCCGCTGAAACGACACATCAAACTAAGACAGCTGCTAAACGGAAGAATACGTGACGTCTGTCTGTCTATTATAGCAGCTTTTACTGGTGCATATCCTGCAGATCTGAGCAGTTTTGGCTGTACAAGCAACTTTTGATTTTCAACACAGACCAAAACACAACCGGACACACACGGACATGCCTACACCAGTCAGAGTCTAGTTTGTTTGAGAGAGGAGGAAGAACATGCAGCAGAGGGTCAAAGGTGGGATCAAACCCTGGGCTGCTGCCTTCGTACATGTGGTGCACACACTGAGCTAACCGGTGTGTGTGTCCGTGTGTGGAGCTGTGTGTCGTCTGTTCTTTTACTAACTCTGGCAGAACAGTAAAAAACTACACCTGAAGGCAGGCGACCAAAGCGCGCCGTCTCTGGGGGCCGTTAATGAAAATAACGAACGGTTAAAGCTGGTGTAGCTACTGATGACTGCTTCCAAGGAAATATGTTAATTATACAAGACGGAGCGTTGATGTTTTACGACAGAAAACATAGTTAGAGTATCAAAAAATGTCAATGTCCCCCCAAACTCCTCACCTAAAAAGGCCGAGGGCGAAACGGTGCCGTTGCTACGGGATACCATGACGCTGATGCCCGTCTCGATGAAGGGGACGGAAAAGTCGATGACCTCCGACCTCTCCTCGTTGATGGTCAGGGAGCCGACAGCCATGTGGGCGTTTTTTAACACCACCTAGTGAACGGAGAGACGGAGAGCGTGGATCAGCGTGGCGGATGGAGCGCACGTTAACGGAGAAACATGCTGCAAAACTTCAACTTCTCCCTCCCCCAAAAAAGAGACATCACAGCCATCACTTCATTTAAGGTGGACATCGGTACAGTTTCCAACATTTCTTTGGTTCTCTTCACCGGACGGATGAATAAACGGAGCCTGAGCTGAGCCTCTTAGCACAAATGTTTTGGAGAGTAAATATTAGGTTTTAGCGTCATGCCTTATAATCCAAGAGCAATAACCTCTGTCTAGACTTGTTCACGCTGATGTTGGGCAGTCACACAGAATTCATCGCAGACGAGGTTCAAACAGCAATTTTCCAGCCGACCACTGTGCGACCGAGCCACCAGTTGTTCTGAGCAAAGAGGAAAACTTGTAGTCCTGTCACAGCCACTCTCGCCTTCCTCCCGTTAACGAGTGCGAGCATGCGGCAGATTCGGGCATTTCTCTGTTAGCTGTCAAGAGGTATTTTGGGAAACGTAGGAAATCAAATGTGACATAACAGCAGAGGGGAAGAGGATTCGTTAAACGAATTAGAACGAGCAAAGTGAGGCAAAGGAACGCACGAGAACGGAGGCACGGGCTGGTGGAGACAGGAGGCCAACACACTTTCGAAGCTCTCGGAGTGGACACTCGTGATGCGCACCAGGGGAAGGAAAGGAGGGAGAGAGACGGAAAGATGGAGGAAGAAAGTGGGTTACCACAGTGGGTCACGGCGGCTTGAAATAGCCGCCCCAATGCCTCTACCTGCCTCCCTCCCCTCAGTACCTCTGCACAGGTATATTTAGCCCCAAATTCTAGAGCCCTACAGCAGCGGGGCTAAAGTGGGACGAGACTGTCTTACCGAGTTAATAAGGCGCTGTTGTTTTTTTTTTGTGTGAGTCAAAGCTCGCAGTGTGCGCTTCGGCATTAGTGTGTTCATGTGAGTGAGTCATAAAGGGAGAGAGACAGAGAGAGAGAGAGAGAGAGAGAGGAAGAGGAGGGGAGCGAACCTTTGTTCTCCACCTGTGAAGTGGACCTTTACAGGCAGGGAGAACATTACACATCTACTCTGCACATTATCTGCACTTTTCAAAGTGTTTGTGTCTGCCGGCGAGCGTACGCGTGCGCGTCTGTGTGTGCGTTCCAACTTTTTTTTACCCCCCCTCCACAATCTTGTTTGTTCTGTCAGCACGTAAAGTACGGATGCGCATGTTCAACTTGTGTGAGTGTGTTTAGTGCCTGAATGTGCGAAAGTCTCCCCGGGGGGAAGAGCGAGCGAGCGAGGCGAGCGAGTCCATCCAGCAGTGTACTCACTTCCTCTCTCTCTCTCTCCGTTCGCTCTCTCCATCTCCCTCCTACGACTTGTTCTCTACGTGTTATGAAAGTGACCCATGTGGGTGTTATTGAGAATGAGTGAGCGAGGATCTGCGTTTGTGTATGCGTCTCAGCTGGTGTGTGTGTGTGTGTGTGTGTGTGTGTGCTGCGTGGAGTTTATGTGACTCGAGCTAGCGAGGCCAAACTCATGTAATCAACTGTACTGCATCTAATATTTTAGATTAGCGGCCCCGTGAAATCTGACACTGACTGCCATCTTTTGTCTTTTCGAGCTCTTGCAAAGAGTGTCCGAGTGTGTGTGTGTCATCATCGGTGTGGATGTCGAGCCATTACGGGGTGTGTGAGATACGCTGTAGCTTTGGCCGTGCTCCAACCGGAGAAGGACACTGGTTTTGTTAGATGCGGCGGATATGACGCTGACGTGTGTGTGTGTGTGTGTGTGTGTGTGTGTGCAGGAGATAAATCGCCAGTGTGTCCTCTGATGCACATATGGAAACAGTCTGGGTGTGTGTCGGCCTGTCTGTGTCCATGTGTCCGCATTCATGCATGTATTCTCTTATTTCTGTGATCATTCATGCATAAGTGTCCCTTGTCAGTGTGTGAGAGAGGGGTGAGGTGAACGCGTCTCCCCTCCTCCCCCTCCTCCTCCTCCTCCTCCTCCTCCTCCTAATGACCATTCATCTGTGGAGGTGAGGAGGAGACGGCACATTACGGTGCTTTTAGTCGGGGCGACGGCGTTTATTACAGGTGACCACACTTCCAGCTCCGCGCCCGCTAAATACGCCGGCTGACTGGCAGGATGACTTAAATGGCTTTTATATAATAGATTAAATGGGTGAGTTTTAATGCAAATTGAAAAAAAGCAGGACATAAACGGTCGCATAATCTCGTCTGTGACTTCTGAAGGGTGTTCAAACTTCGGACGGAGCGTGTTTTGACCCCGTGACCTTTAGGCTGCGATCGATTCACCTGCTTTCTTTTTTTTTTGTTTCTGTCTCTTCGTTAACAAACAGCCAAAGTCAGAGAGCACGAGCGCGGCTCGTCGTCATAGGCTGAAGCATTAGAACCGACAACGACCTTACCTTGGGACCAATGTCGATTAAGAGAATGTTTAGAGCCCAAAGTGAATTGTTGCAGCTGACTGAACTGTACGCGCCCTTGGGTGAGGTGCTTAGCCCATCTGACACAGGTGTTAGGTCTGCTGGGCAGAGGCTTGACCCGGAAAGGAAAGCTCATAATTCATGGTTTGAAAACACACTTCAAAGAGGAAATGAAGCCTTCAGGCGAGCTCCTATGGAAACTAAATATAGCACAAGAGGTGAACACAGACTGTAAGTCTGTCTCCGCCTTTGATCTTTGCTTCAACTTCACCTCCACCTTGGAAGTAATTCCAAGAGTCCCGATGAAGCCTTGGCAGGTTTACACAGACGACGGTTTGCACATTGTTTTCTTTTTGTCTCATCTGCAGCGTCTAAGTACAGAGGTGTCTAATTATAAACTCAAATGAGAATTTGAGTCGAGATTTGTTTTATTTGCAGGATGCTAATTTATTTTGTAATGTCGAGAACTTGATACTTGAACGTCTGAAATTAAATTATCTTTGGAAAACAAAAACACATTCAGTGGACCCGAGGCGGGCCCAATGACGCCCGGATGCTCAAACACACCAACTGTAACTATTAACTGAAGCGTCCACGCTCTTAATCCTGTATCACTTTAAGCCTTAATATAATGTGAACAGGTGAGTTGTATATAAATTCACCCTCAGTACAGTTGTCATGAACGGGGAAATTAGCTACAGAGACCAAAACTGTTTTTTGTACCAGGCTGTAAACATGTTTATTTCTGCTGCTTTAACATGGAGACTTATGGAGACTGACTCACTTCTGCAGCCAGCCTCAAGTGGACGTTTGAGGAACTGCAGTAGTTTTACACTACCACACACAATCTGTTGGAATAATATATAAAATGAAGGATTTACACACCTTGTATTGTTTAATGTATAAATATATATATTACTGTTAAAAAGGGTGAATTTAAATGTTATGTTGGCATTAGTATAGTATGAATGGTGTTGAAGCTACTTTTAATGTTAAGTAGGAAGTGTTTGCCGCAGCTTCAGCCTACACCTTTGCAGTCATGTTGTTCTCTACTGTAGCACACCTCGACCGCAGGGAGGGAAGTCATTCTTCTTTTTCTTGCCTGACTTGTTGCCAAATATGCAAATATCTCACTGTAACGTACACCCAAATGCCTCAACACCACCTTTTAAGCAGCAGTGACAAGAAAATGCTGCAAAGTGGGAGGTGAAATCTTCATTTAGAAGCACAACAAGCTTTCCACTGACTGAAAACTGATTGACAGAGCGGCCTCGGAGACACGCGGTTAAGTCCTCACCTCTCCCACCATGCCGTTCCACGTTCCATTAATCTTCTTGCCATGTTTGCCGTTAGTGACCAGGTAAAGGTCGTAGGTGAACTTGACCGACTTGGCGATCTTCTTCAGGATGTCGATGCAGAAACCCTTACAGCAGCGCTTTATGTAGATCCCCGAATCCTTCGTCTGATTGCTGCGTAGATAAACAGACAGATGAGACAGATAATCGTTTAATCGCATGCCTGCGCGCACCGCTGTCTGAGTTTCGTGGTCGTGATTTGGCGTTTCTGGCACTGTCCGTCTCACACAGATGAACTGTGAACTGATTCTACCTCTGGCTCTGTGCAGCCGCCGTGGGAAATTAACATCATTCATGAGCAAAATTGAGGCAGTTGCCAATTTTCTTTTCCTCTTTTTTTTGGTTTCTACTTTGGCCCGTTCTGCAGTGGGTAAGATCTGTGAGCCAGATCTGTGGCAGACGGACAGAGAAACAGAGGTTCTGCATTCTTATTCTGGTTTCAGACGCTGTTTGGAGCTATCTGAGCGCTGAGCCTCACAGTGTTTTGATCTGCTTCCGGCAGGGCACGGTGTTCCTCATGCAGGTCCCGCTCAGCGGATCCACGTCTTCCACAATGACGAACGGAGCCTCCTCCAATGTCACGATGGACAGGTGGTCATCCTCCCTGGTTGCTGCCCCCCCATATAGTTCATAGCGAGGCCACACATGGTATTTCATGGACAGGGAACCGTTCTCCCATTTGCCCACCTGCAGAGACACACGGTCAACAAATGACATTCAGATTTTATTCCTTAGTGTTATTCTCCAGAGCTGCAATCACGGAGACTCGTAAGTCTTCAGCCTGGACAAGCAGCTCGGTGTTAACAAGTGTAACAGTAAAATACAGAGATGAAATGAATCACCGGGCAGGAATCAAATTAACAAAAAAATCGTTCAGATTAAATTCCACGCTGCAACGAGTCTATCAAAAATAACTGCAAACAGTTAGCCAGAGCTGAAAACACTTCACAACGCAGCAACGTGGAGTCTGAACGCTCGCTATGCTAAAAAAAAATCTCACTCAGATTCGGGTTTAACTGCCTCGTTTTCTGTTTTCTGGGTTTAATTGTGATTAGTCCATCTGTCAATGAAATGACAACGAGGTAACGAAGGAATAGGAGCGCCTTTATGACGGAGAATAAATTACAGAAGTGAAATATGCAGTGATGGAGAGGAGAGGAGAGGAGAGGAGAGGAGAGGAGAGGAGAGGAGAGGAGAGGAGAGAGAGGAGAGGAGAGGAGAGGAGAGGACAGGAGAGGAGAGGAGAGGAGAGGAGAGGAGAGGAGAGGAGAGGAGAGGAGAGGAGAGGACGGGGACCCAGAGTAGAGAATGAGAGCAAGGTTAACATGAAGGACGAGACTGGAACGGGGGAAAGAGCAGAATTCAGATCAAGAAAGAAAGAGAGGGTGGGGAGAGGAACGGTCGGAGAGGGCGGAGAAGGTGGATGTAGAGATTAAAGACAGAGGGCGTCGAGATATGGACAAACAAACGCACACACAAAAAAAAAAAAATCAGAGATTTGCAGGGAGAAAGAGAGAAAACAGACGAGTCAAGTGAGAGTCTGTGCCGGAGATGGAGCTCATTCAGATGCAAAATGCTGGCTCTTCTGCGGAGGAGCGTCCAGCTGTACGTCTGGAGGGCCCTCCAGCCCTCGTGGCTCCCCTCCACCGAATGAGCGTCATCAATTAGTCAATCTCCCCTCCAGGTGCTGATCATGCCGATCACATGACATCCATACCTGGAGACTCCTGCCTGTGCCCTCTCCTCTACAAGTGCCTGCTTTCACCGAGGGGGGGGGGCATGTGGGTGGATGTAGATCATCAGCTAAGTGGATACACGCTAATGGGAGAGAGGGCAGGGCGCGACATGGAGCCGAGGCGCGAGTGTGCAAAGTTAAATATGTAAATGTACACACACTTATTGCACTCCAGGGAACGCAAACTTGCAAGCTAAGGCTGTGTGTGTCTCACTACGAAGCCTTCTTCTATCTGGACACAGAGGCGGGTGATGGAGGGAAAGAATGAAAGAAAGAGGGAGGGAGGTGGAGAGAAAGGAGTTAAAAGTCAGCTTGGAGGGGAGTAAACTGGACCGGACACTACAGAGTCTTCACACATCTTCAAAGGTGCGGCGGGATGACGGTTGTAGGAGCTGGATCGCATTAGGAACCAAGAAAAGTGGTTCAGCTGGAAGTCAGGCTAAGAATTAAACATGAGCGAGGGAGCAGGAGGAGGAGAAGGAGGAGGAGGAAAGAGAAGGGGTGGTGCAGGCTGCAAGGGAGAGAGAGAGAGAGAGAGGGGGAGACAGGAGGGGAGCGATTCACCTTGTTCCCTGATCAGAGGACAGAATATAGATTAGAGAGGCAGAAGAAAGAGAGAAACACTGAGAATAAAGAATAGGGAGAGTCAAAGGAGTCAGACTGCAGGACACAGATACAATAGAGGCCGAGCATCAGGAAACACAGATGCACGCTGGTGACTTTGCAGGTGGCGAGGAGCATCGAGTTCGCCTAAGGTTGCTGGAGTGTGACTCAGGACTGTATCTGCACCACCAGCACCTCTCGGAGAAGTCTGATCTGTTTCTCCACCTGTACGACACAACGCTTTAACCTTCGGAGGGAGCTGCAAAGTTTGACTGAACTTTAGTTTGCACGCTTTCGCGACCACAGACTTCCATCGCTCATCTCAGATAAGAGACTACTTCCAGTTTCTCAACGTGTAATTACGCTTGAACTGCTTCCTGAACTACAGACACACAAACTAACTTTACTGTCATCCGTGGAAGTATAACAGATAGGCTGTTGAGGTAACGGTAGGCCATTAATACCTCTAACAATTGCATTAAACCCTTTTTGTCCTCAGATCTAGAGACAGACTAACGCAGAGAGCTAGCATCCAGCCTGACGTCGTGTACTTGAGTTCAGCACGGCACCAAAACATTTCAAAGTATGGCGTCAATGGCTACCAGGTATAAAATGAAGTATTCTAGTGGTACTGGTCACTTTAAGGGTTCTGGTGGATGTTTGAGCAAATTAAAGCACGCGTTCTGTCTCTCCCATGACGCCTGACTATCACAGATTATTTTTAGTGGATGCAGCTCTGCACGGGCAGCAGAACATGCATATTTGATTCTTCCTAACCGAAAATGATGTCTCATGAACACTTTCTATATTCTGTATGATCCTCTGAGCTGCTTGGGCTTCAGTTACATTAAGATGAGCATTCAAAAAACACCCAGCATCAGCAGCGCACAGACACTGGTGATGATTTTACAATGGCTTGCTCCGGGTTAGCAGACAGGAAGTCTCTGCGGTCCTGAGAGACACTTTCCCGATAAAAACAGACGAAAAAAACAAATCCTGAAGGATGAAATGTTTGATAAATGATGCGTAGCACGTCATGATCGCTTCCCAAAGTTTTAAAACGAACAGACAAGCATTCACCACTCCGGAGCCTGTGCTGCAGTGTCTTGCTCAAAGGCACCTTTGCCGAGTTGATAATATCTAATCAGAGAAGCGCCCATAAGCTCAGGGCTTAAAATGCTTAAAAAGTGAAAATCAGATGATGAGTGATGCAGATAGAAACGCCGACAGATGGACCAATCAGATACCGAACTCACAGCTAACTCACTGGCGCCGCGAGCGCCCTGCCTCTCATTTACTTTAATAGTTTACACATTACAAGCATGGCTGTTTGCAGCGTGAATGTAGATGCACACACACACACACACACACGCGCGGACACTCTCTCCTCCTCTCTCTCACCCTGTCCCACTGTCTCTCCTTGTTGAGCAGAATGATGACCAGCTTGGGGTGCATCTGGTATCCGTCCTCGCTGAACGACAGATTACGCCCCTCAAACGTCACATTCATCAGGTACCTGGAGAGGGAAACATGGAGGACGGAGAGGGAGAGAGAGAGAGAAAGGCGTGTTAAGGCACACATCATCCCCTGAAGAAAAGAAAAACATCTCTGTCAGCCGCAGCTCTCGAATGTTTCATCTGCTCTATATATCTGGATCTTTTGTCGTCGGATGACTCAATTTCACAAACATCAAAGTTTCATTGTGCGCCGGTTCGTTTTTTTAAGCATTCATCTTCTCAGACGAATCCACTGACGTTACATAAGTCCATCATCTGCCAGGAAACAGCGATCAGCCAATGTCTAAACAGGTTTTTCATAAATAGATGAATATACATTAGTCATCAGTTGCAGACAGACATTTGAGCAAACGATGATTTTAGGACGAGACTGAGGAAAATTGTATTTCAGCAATTACCTCTCCAATCATGCTTAATGACGTGACCTTTTTAGACATTTCTTGGGAAATACGCTCGCATGCTTCTTGGTAGAGAGTTAGATAACAAGTTATGAAGCTACAGCCTCTTAGCTTAGCTTAGCTTAGCTTAGCACAAAGACTTAGCCGTCTGAAGGCAACAAAGCAGCCCGTGTTGCCTGTTGTATCTCGTTTGTTTAACGTGCACAAAAATCAAAGTGTAAAAATGACAATTGGCATATTTACTCGGGGTTGTGTGCCAGACTCTTTTTTTTTTTTTTTCCCCGGTCTGGGAGCAGTTGCCAGGCAACCAGTGGAGATTCCAGGAAGTTATTTGTCAGCCAAAAAAAAAATAAAATAAAGTGCACATAACCCCGTGTAAAGCTGAAAAACTGAGAATACGAGCTGAAAACTCAGAGCGGACAGCTGCATCGTGGGTATCAGAGGAAGGGTTCTGTTGGTATCTTTACCGGTACTGGTATCAGTTTTGATACCGAGCCCTACTTACCAAACTAACACTGACGCTTTCACACACATTCATACACTGATGGCTTGCAAGGCGCCGACTGTTGGGGTTCAGTATCTTGCCCAGGGGACACTTCTAACATGCAGACCGGAGGAGCCGGGTATCGAACCGCTGATCATCTCATTAGTGGACCCACCCTGCATTGTAAGCTACAGCTTCCCACAGTGTGTTAACTTAAAATGAGTTTTAAAGGTGGACTCACTTCACACAGAACCAGGCTAGCTGTTTCCCCCTGTTTCCAGTCTTTGTGCTAAGCTAAGCTAACTGCCCTCTTCGTTCACTTCTAATAATCAACACTGAACTTCATCCATCTTCGAAACACGTCAACAAAAGAGATATTAAATCTGAAATTACTGTTTGGATGGTTTTAGATTTAAATAAATGTTATTCTTGGAATTAATACACTGACTTTAAACAAATACAAACTTTCGTAATTATGACCGAGGTAGCATGCAGCACCTGAACAGATGTCACATGGATGACTCGATACGTCGAAACTGGTGAAAATTTGGTGACATCCGTTTCAAAATTAATTATTTTTTTCACGGTCCCTTCGACAAATCATACAGCGAGCGACAAAGACAGGAATCAGAAAAATGACTAACGCGGTTTGTGTCTAAATGTAACAAAAAGTATGAAATGATACGCTGATGGCGGCTTGTCAGATCATTCTGTGTGTGTGTGTGTGTGTGAGAGAAAGCAGCATTGTTTCTGTCAGGTGAAATCATTTCACCTCCCTTCAAACACACACACACACACACACACACACGCAGACACTCAGCGCTGTATTCTCTTGGAGTGATTATGGCGAATGTGCGTGGGAGTGTGTGTATATGAGAACAGGAATGTTTATGTCAGGTGAACTCAAATCACTTCACTGTCATCCCACACACACACACACACACACACTGAATCTCTTAACTCTTTCACTCCCTCACCCTTTACTCTCTCTCTCTCTCTCTCTCTCTCTCGACTGTTTCCATGGAAACACTGCCTCAAAACCGTGCACACCATATATATGTAGATGAATATATAAATGACAAAAGAGTGAACATGTGTTGGTGAAACTGTGTGTGTGTGTGTGTGTGTGTGAAAGGCAATGGCCCGGTGCCAGTGTGTGAGGTCTGTAAACACCGGACTGGGTCATGATCACCAGCAAAATGTGTGTGTGTGTGTGTGTGTGTTGAACCATCGTTTTACCTCAGGAGAGAGAGAGAGAGAGCGATGAAGCTCGACCTCGCTGCAGCTCTACGTTAACGTTACACACCACCTCACGTCACTGCTGCACCGCTTCAACTTTAACCCTGTGTGACATTTCAGCTCACACCTGAAGGAAGCGCGCGCCCTCCTATGCATGCAGGTCCTGCGTACAGGGCAGACTTATGTAACCATCCAGCAATTACTCTAATGCCAGCTCCCTTATTCTATTTCCTCTATTAAATATTGATATTTCCAACGGACTGCGATGAGCAGAACCGTCCGCCGTCACACCATCTCGTGTGTCCAGCTAACCGCCCCGTCCTGTGGAGCTTTGGCACCGGCACAAAGTGCACAGAATCTGCTGCATAAATCATAAGCCATTTACAAAATGACTGTACGCCGTGCCCCCACCCGCCCCTTTAATCTTTATCGAGCAAGCTATTGTTACATGCAACAATGTGGGGCCTGGATATGTGTGTGTGTGTGTGTGTGTGTGTGTCGTCGTGTGTGCATCCTACACACGCTGACAGCAGTAACGGAGCGAAACACAAGCATATGTGTGTTGCCATGGCACCCACAACCACTGTGACTTCCAAGCCAATCTGCTGTGTTACTATGGTAACGGTAATCTCGCAGAGGGTGGGAGCGAAAGAGAGTGAGAGAGATGAGAGAGTGAGAGAGAGTGAGAGAGGTGGGATTCAAAGACAGGAGAGTGAGCGGATGGGACGTATCGTTACTAGACTGCAGCGCTCTTCTCCCGTCATGACTCCCGTGTTTACAGGTTTCACCCATGTGACCGTAACCCGCTTTTCCCGTCACCTCCTCTGAACTTCCTGTTAAAAACTGGACACGCCTGCAAACACTCAGCGGTCGCAGGCATCCGCATCTGCAAGCCATCCACTGAAGCATGTCAGCATGACACATGCACCCCCCCACTGAAGCCGCTTTTGTTTCTGATATCCTGTTGAACCCAGTCAGTCCGTTTGCAGCTCCGGCTCCGGCTCCGGCTCGAGCAGAGCAGAGAGTATCTCGGCAGTACAGTACAGCAGGTGAATTAAAATTCAAACAGCAGCAGCAGCAGCTGTCTCCACCTGGCGAAGGGAAGCGAGCGACGCTGACCGGACTCCAGCAGGCAGAGCTCCAACCACATCCACGGCGACAACAAGCCCTTTCACTCGTCAGTCGCTCCTTTATAGTTTTTCCTCTCCTTCTTTATTCGAGGTGAATTCTCGCCATTGTGAATCACAACAACTGAGTGCCAGACACACACACACACACACACACACACACACTAACTCCATAGCCTGACACAGATACGTTTTAGCGCATGTTCTGCTGTGAATAATGGAGGAGTTGTGTGAAATATTGATAAGTCATTTTTAATAAATTAACCCCGACATGAATTAATCATGAATTACACTCCTTGGCAATTACTGTGGTGCAATGTACTTATTGGATTTGCGCAGGAGGAATCTATATGGAGAATGATAACATGCCCCATATGGCAGCGCGGCAGACAAAAATACCGGAGCTCTGAGCTGCATGCATGCAACACACACACACACACAAAGCATGCATCCATGTGTGTGTTCAGGCAAGGAGGCTGAATGTGTAAACAGTGTAATAAATTGTGCTAATGGGAAGAGAGCGGAGAGATGGCAGGACAGGAGCAGAGACACAGAAAGGAGAGAGGGGAAGGAGGCAGCAGCAGATGATAGACAGCTTCTAATTCAGAGATATCATAATTAAATGAACCCAACATGAAGAGAGAGGATTCTCTTTATTTCAGAGACGATAAAACACTCGAGGCGATGTTCTTCTTCTCTTTTTTTAGGTGCTTTGAAAGACAAACTTAACTTAGGAGAATCAGAAGTTACATTAGCCTGCAGAAGGAGGAAGAGGAGGAGGCAGCAGAGGGCAGAAAAAAAAAATAATGCAATAAAAATAGAGGGAGAGGTGATGATTATGTGAGATGAAATGAAGCGACAGAAAAAGTAGAGGACTGAATAAACCTGGCAGGGGAAAAAGGAGATTTAGCGACGGAGACAGATGAAAAGATTAAGGAGGAGAAAGAGAGAGACGGCGATAAAAAAAGAGGGAAGGAAGAGGAGTGTGTGTGAGAGAGAGAGAGAGCATCCTGACCTACTTCCAATCAAGCCCCGTCACAAACAGGAACCTTTTTAACGCCTCCCGCTGGCCTGCCCCATAAACACACACTCCACTGGCCTTTATAGACTCCCCGTCTGAAACGAGCTAGCAGGTGGACACGCCGTCCATCGAGCTGGCACACACTCATCCCTCGGCTCAATAGGGTCAAAATGCTGCTTCAGATTGTACTGCACGCACACACACAACGCACACACACTCTATTGAAAGCCTCACTGGGGCCACAAAAGTTCAAAAATGTCCACAGAGCTTAAAAGCACTTGACACCTTTCCAACTCCAAGCTCATTTGGAACCTGTCCACGCCTGGCAAGGTCAGGACCACTGTTGTCAAACTCATGATTCTCACACAGTGGTCTCTCTCTCTCTCTCTCTCTCTCTCTCTCTCTCTCTCCTCCTATCGCTCCCTCATTGTGTCTTTCTGCTCTCCTCCTCTTCCTCTTCCTGCTATCTTCATTTGTCAGGCTCGTACTGTAGCATTAGCCGGGAATGTCACAGCGGGCCGGCTACAGTGGACTTAATTTACTTAGCCGGGTGACGCGTCCTTCTCTCCTGGTGTCGGAGCTCTAAAGGGCCGGACGAGGAAGAGGGATCGGCATTGTGCACGGCTGAGCAGATGACCGTGACCGTGCAGCGAGTCTCTGTTGCAATCTGCAAGCTCGAAAAACAAAGTCGTGCGTGATTACACAGTCCTGATCGGGACCGGTTCTTCCTTCGGCGCTCGCTGCTGGGCCGCTTCAGATTTGAAAATTCAGATTGAAAATCTGAGGCCGAGCAGCTCCTGAGTCATGCTCGCTCTACAGCTGAATAGTTTGTTCTTCATGAACTGGTGATTTTTCTGATGTGAAGTCTGCATAGTTTTGAGATTAGTCCGACGTCCAGCAAAGCCAAGGTAATATCTCACAGCAAGAAAGGAGCTTTTAACAGCCGCTGCACGCCATTCCTGACTGCTGAGGATTAATAGTGACTCCACCTGGTTCATTTATCAGTGATTTGCTGTATAAAAATGTATAAAACCGTGTCTGGATTTGCTGGAGTAGCGTCGCTGAATTTAAGGTTTTCCTGCCCTACAAAAGAGCCTTTTGATTGAGCTGCTTCCCTTTCCACCCATCTTTCATCTATTCATCCATTGATTCACTTAGTAGTGAACCAACCAGACAGCGGGGCATCCATCCAGCCAGCCAGCCAACCAACCAAAGCAGCCAGCTAAACCAGGAAAGCCAGCCATTCATTCAGTTTCCAGTTATATAGACTGTAGGCCAAATGCTAATCTCTTGATTGAACACTTGAAGACAAAGGTTATCACCAAACAAATTTAGTTAAGGCAGCGAGGGGCGAAGGATCTTAGCAGCGCTCGCGACTGATCTAATCAACAACACAGCTAAGTTGATTATAAAACTGCAGGTCTGGAGCGCAGACGATGGCTGGGGAGGAGCAGAGGAGAGGAGAGGAGAGGAGAGGAGAGGAGAGGAGAGGAGAGGAGAGGAGAGGAGAGGAGAGGAGAGGAGAGGAGAGGAGAGGAGAGGAGAGGAGAGGAGAGGAGAGGAGAGGAGTGAGCAGAAAAGGGAGCAGAGCAGCGCTCGACAGAAGAGAATAAAGTGGAACAAAAGGCGAGCAGATGTATAAAAGCAGACCAGGACAGAACAAAGGAGAAGACTACAGGGCAAGGGAGGACATGATGAAGTTTGGAGGGGGAGTTGAGCAAGAGTAGAGGAGCAGCACGGGACCACGGCAGAGTCGAGAAGAATAGCGCAGACCACATCGAGGCACAACAGAGCAGAACAGGGGAATTGTATTCTGGGGCAACAGCAGCTGCCACAAACTCCAAAACTGTTATCTCAAAGCAGGAAGCCGCGGTGAAACAAATGCAAAGCCTCGGAAAGGAACGAACAAGCAGACGGGGGGGTTGAAATGACATCCAAAGAGTTCACTGGAACGGACAACAAAGCTCTGCTGCCTTAGTGCAGGATGCAGTTAAGCTCGGAGCGTCCCTCATTCACAGGGCGACCCAAAAAACAAAAAGGTGAGCACGCGCTCCTCCAGCGAGCTCCTGAACTGGTATTTCAGGGTGAGTGTGTGATTGTAATCAGGCTCACATCCTTTACAATACCTGTGCAAACACACACATCTGGCCTTCACGGACAGCTCCTTAGAGCAATGAAAAACACACATACCCACACACGTACGGCTACAGAGTGTCAGAGGGGTGAAACTGCCCCTGAATATAACACAGCGCTGAGCTCTGGAGCACAGCACGACAGGGGCCAGTGTTCGCCGACTGAAACGCCATTGGGACCAATTAGGCAGCGCGCAGAGCAAAGCGCCGCCGAACGCTGCGCTTCACAACCAGTTCAAAAGGCCTGCTGCTGAGACAGACAGCTGAGGGGGTGGGGTTGGATTTTCCTGAGGAGGGGGCATGTGAAGCGGGGGTGTTTGTGTGCGTAGGGTATTATTACATGGGGAGGGGGGAGGAGGATGATCACAGTATGCAGGGGATGAAGGTGCATGTGTGTTTTTGTGTGTGTGTGTGTGCCAGCATCTGCTGCACCCATGGTTGTGCTGATCTCTGGCAGGATGCTCGCGTTGACGTTGCAGCACCTGAACCCGCGCACCTCCTAAAGCTGCTGCGCCTAGCATTTTAGCATCCATAAATCATTGCCGCGTTAATTTGGAGACATTAGTGTAATTGTAAACAAATGACTGAGAACAAATGAGACCGCTGCTGGGACACGTGGCCTCTGCACTTCATTCTACATTGTTTTCATGGGACGTGAGCGGGACTGCTTTAGGGTTCGTTTTACTGCACACAAAGCAGGAAAAAGAACTTTACTCCTGCAGTGCGGACGAGCGGAAACATGCAACCAGAAGCCGAACGTTGAAATGAGGTCTCAAGTTTAAAGAACATCTCTAATTTGTCTTTATATACCATAATAGTCAACAAACAGGCATACTGGATGTAAGCTTCAGGTTTGTCTGCTTTCCACGTCTCCATTTCAAGGCTGAAGATGTCATAATGTACTAAGAGTCCTAAAAATGCATCAGTTTTCCATGAATTCCTTCTTATTCTCAGTTAAATTCAGATTTTAATTTAGAACCAAAGCGGCGTTTCTTCTGTTACTTCTCAACATGTGCATTCGGACATATCTCAGAAAGACACACCTGGGAAACTGTTGGTTTATTTGACAGGTATTAATGTTCAGGTGGTCAACAATCTGTAGGAAATATAACACAAGGAAGGGATAGTTCGGGTGCCACTGGTGGTTAAGGCCCACAAAAGTGCAGCGTCCATGGTTTGAATCCTGGCTCTGTCAAATATGAAGCTACAGCCAGGAGCTAGTTAGCTTAGCTTAGCATTAAAATTAGAAACAGTGGGAAACAGGTAGCCAGTAAGCAGCACCGCTAAATCTCACCGATTAACATGTTCTATCTCCGTTTTTCCATCGTTTAATTGGAGAATTTAATTGTTTTATTTCTTTGGTTTCTGTTTCTTGTTTGCTTAGCAACTGATCCAACCCAGTAAATCATCTACCTGAGTAGCAATCATTTGAAAATGATGAAGAAAGCAAGATATAGCACGTTAATTAAAGAGCTTTAGAGGAGCCGGTAGGTAAATTTACCCTTTGGACAGAGCCACGTCAGCTGATTTCACCTGTTTCTAGTCATTGTGCTAAGCTAAGCTA
Source organism: Nibea albiflora (assembly GCA_014281875.1). Lineage (NCBI taxonomy): Eukaryota > Metazoa > Chordata > Actinopteri > Sciaenidae > Nibea > Nibea albiflora. The sequence continues at coordinate 18,665,005 of CM024808.1, read as the reverse complement.
ACTAGCTGTTAGCTGTAGTCTTAGATTTATCAGACAGATATGAAAGAGGTATCAATCTTTTCAATTAACTCTCAGTTGGAAGGTAAATAAGTTTGTTTCCCAGGATGTCAAACTATTCCTTCAACAATTAGTGCTGTGACATGTAAATAATCCATCTTGGACATGCTACAAATAAATGGAGGCTCTACAGCTGACCTGCTACACTGTTACACATGACGGACCAGCCTTCACTCACCTGAGCACTTCGTTGGGGTTGCCTGAGATGGGAGTCTTCTTGTCGGGAGCTCCGTGGCACTCGGACTTCAGCAGGGTGTGAGGCCCGCGGTCCATCATCATGGTGGAGGTCGCCATGGTGATGATGGCCACGCCATCGCGAACGCGGGCCTCCAGGTTGTAGTCCCACTCGTCGTAGGACACGGAGAGCAGACCTGGGGTCGGACGAAGCGAGACGAGGAGAGAGAAGGGTCACAGGCGGTGTGTGGAAAAAAAGCACACAAAGAAAAGATGGCGGGACAGAAGGGGACAGATGGATTAGTAAAAATAGAGAGGTGAGTAGGAATGGATCCAGGAACCTGAGGTAAATAAAGCATGAGGATGAGAGAGGTGAACTGGACTGTATGGGGAAAAGTGACGAGGGACGGAGGAGAGAGAGACAGATGGAGAGGACTAAAGCGGGTGGAGACAGGGATAACTCTGTTAGAGTATACAGAGTGTATGTTTTGAACACTCTCCAAGAGACAGAGCACACACTACAGTACGTGATGACTCAGAGAGCAGATGAACAGTGCACCAATCCTGCCTGACTAAGCGTCTATCACCTTGCTGTGTTTGTCCATCTGTCTGTCTAAAGCACTGTCTGTCTCTGTTTGTTGGCCTTTGCACTGTTGTACGGCTGTTTATCTGTCCTTCTGTCTGCCCGAGTCTTGTTCTCCTTTGACAATCTGTCTGTTTATGAACATTCATTTGTAGGTCTCTCTCTCTCTGTCTCTCTCTCTCTCTCTTTTCTGTCTCCCTGCCCATCTCTCTCACGGTGACCTTCCAACCATTCATCAGCCCATTCAGTTGTTTGCCAGGATGCCCGTCCTTCCTCCACCCCCACTGTCCCTCTCCGCTATTGATTATCAAGCAGGGAGTAGCGAGTAAATGGAAAGTTTTTTTTTGTAAATCCAGGAAGGATGTGAATGTTCACGCTTAGATTCACACACGAGAGGCACCCTAACATCTTCTCTCAGTGTGTTTCTTAATCAATATTCGCTCTATAATCAATCAGGAATAAAGAAAGACAAACACAGAGATGAGAAGAGTCAATTTACGATCAAACCCGGCCCATTACGCATCAATTAAAACGCAGCTGACATTTTGATAATGGCTTTCATTGATATTAAACTGCCATTATTGATAATATGATTAAGTCATGACAAACGGTCACCATTAATTGATGACACACAGTACATGCTGCCCAGCGCTGAGCCGAGTGTGCAATGTTTATCTCTTTTTAACGACCAATCATTTAGCTCTGTTGTTCACCGCTGTCAGGATTTTTATCTGGCCGGAGCCGACAGGTGGGATCGACTCACAAACTGTTTGGACCCATGCTTCATATATGTATACATTTTCATCATCATTCGGTGTATAAGCTGCTAAAGCAGCTGTTTGATTGGCCTGCATGAGGGCGGCGAAAGGGGGGGGTGATTAGCACTGCAAGAAGGTTCTTGGTTCAAACCCCTTAGCCAGCTGTGTGGAGTTTGTATGTCCCCCCCATGTCTGCCTGGGCTCTTTTCAGGTTCTCCAGCTTCCCCCCACAGTCCGAAGGTGATCGCCCATAGGTGTCAATGTGAGCGTGAATGGTCGTTTCTCCGTGTGTGTCAGCCCTGTGATGAATGGACGACTTGTCTAGGATGTACCCCGCCTCTCGCCCAATGTCAGCTGGCTCCAGCCCCTTTGACCCTGAAGGACTTATCCTTCAGGGTTATGATAAATGGATGGATTGTCAAAAAAGTAATCAGGGAAAGGCCTGACAAGCTGTAGATGCCCAGCTAGCTACCTACAGTCACTACCTAGCATTATTACCCTTGAAAAATACCTGTTTAAGATCAAAACTTTCCTTCCAGCTCACAGGTATCCAGTGTCGTGCCAGAACAGGAGCTGGGCAAGCAGGTTATGTAACTGGGCAAAATAGCTTCTATCTCCACAATGTTACGTTACAGGTTACGTTGGAAAAATATCTGTCCAGGCTTGAAACATCTATTTTTTCCTTTTTTCTCAGCACCAAGTGCCCTTGTGACTCCTGAAAATGGCCAATAACTGACTTCTTTTGGGGTTTCCCTGGTCTGGAGGCCTTTGGGTTCAGGTCACGCAGCTCTCAGTGAAGCACTGACTGCCTTCAAGTCAATTTATCGGGCTATCTGTGTCTCTGTCTGCCTTTTAATCTGTCCATCCATCGGCCTGTGTCTATCTGACAGGGTATGACCACATGTCAGCCAATCCACTACCATGTCAGTGGGCAGAAATAGACAGGCGGCCTGGCAACCTGCCTTCCTCATGGGGGCTCAGCACTGACAGCTCTGGCCCTCCCGGACCACATCTAATGTCACACACTGTTGACACTTTCTCAACACTCACTCACTCAATCCCATCGCTTGCTCCTTTGTGCGCACTACACTTTTATTATTTTATGGGGGAAGAGTCTTTCATAAGAAGATGTGTGTGTGTGTGTGTGTGCATGTTGGCAGCATGTTTGTGCTGCATATGTGCATCCAGCGTGAGGAGTATTCTTCTCTACGTCCTGGGTAGAGAAGGCGTATATGTTCATACGTCTCTCGGGACATGTTTAAATGTCACAACACACTCATGTCAACTGGCAGTGATATAGCTGAGCAGGATTCTGGCCTGTAAACTGGATACTGGCTCTGTTTGAAGGCAAAAGCTGTCTCGCTGTCACAGATACGCACACGTACACGCAAAGGAAATCACAAAGACCGCAGACAGACTATCCGCGAGCAGGCGAATTGATTGCAGAACTACCGTATCACTGGGTATTTTTGGAAACGGCTTATTATTGTCAGTGATGTCAGATTTGGTGGTTAGTTACGTTAGCACGGCCTTCGCAGCAGTGGTGTGTAACTCTGATCAGGGAGAACAGAGACAGAGAAAGGCTGTTAGTAAGAGAAGGAGCTAAGAGAGACGAGGAAGAAAAAGAGGGACAGAAAAAGCAGAGGGGGAAAAGTCAGGCGCAGCAGCAGAGACGCAGAGATAAAGAAGCAAAAGGGAGTAGAGAGTTAGGAGAGAATCAGAGGAGGCTGAGATGAGGAGACAGAAAACACAGAGAAGCAAGGGAACGACGGTATGGAATAAGGAGGGAAGGGAAGGAAGGAGGAGGGTGGGAGGAGAGATGGTTCCCCAGAGGCGCCACTTAAGGAAGGCATCAGTGGAATTACCCATGAGAATTGGAGGCTCTTCATCACACGGGGTGCAAATTATTAAGTGTGCCTAGTAAGCAAATTCACCCCACAGTTAGCGCTCGCCGTCTGCTGAACCCTGGACTGCTGGATTCACCCAGAGAGCTGCGCGCACACACACACACACACCGCCACACCATCAGTTACATGCTGTGCCACGGTGTCGTTTCGCACTGTGCTAGTTCAGAAGTTAGTGTGGTTGACTGCCGCTACAGGCTTCATGTGGCTTTCATAATGTTGATGTTGAAGGCTCAGAAATAAGGCTTGGCTGAATGATTGAGTTCCACAGTCGAATGCCTAAAGTCGACAAATATCAGTGCCAGTGTGTTGCTTTTTCATCCTGGTTAATTCAGAACAGTATTCTGTTAGAATGCTGCCATCAGGATATTAATGCATCTTAAACTTGAGGAGTCTTTTAAATGGTTTGGCATCTCAGACTGTCGAGGCTGAAACTGTTAAAGCAACAGTGGAACCTTTCTACCATAAATCATAAATTATTTTAACGCTGCACTGACTTGTAATCAGGTGAACGATGTCTCTGTTTGTGTGCACTATGTAACTTGTTGATACCAGTGTTGTGCCAGAACAGGAGCTGGGCAAATGGGCAATGTAACCCGGCTCAGCAGCCTCTATGGACATAATGACAGAGGTGAAAAGACAGAAGAGGAAGCTAAGAAGAGTAAATGGAGAGGCTGAAAGACAGACGCCGAGCTGGGCTGACTGCTGCTGGTCTCGTCAGTAATATTAGCTGGCTGCTACGTCTGCTGTTGTTGACTTTGCTTCATGTTTGGCTGTTAGCCAAGCTGTCCACTCGCTAGTTTTTGATCATAGGTGATATAATCACAACAAAGACAGTGTTGATATCACCACAGTGCTTCTGCTTTAATATACTACAGTAATGTTCATCTTATTGGCAGAGGACGGCATTTACAAGCACAGAACCTTCAACCTTCTGCATAACTGACTTATATTCATATTATATTTATGGTGTCGTGCCAGAACAGGAGCTGATCTTTTGTTGACTATGTACCCACCATCTTAAACCTCTTTGTGTCTTACTGTGTCTTGCACAATAAAAACCTTAATTTGATCATATTTTACAATAAATCTGCTCCCACAAGACTCCAATTTTATTTAAAGCAACGTAAAATATAAATGATCTATCTAATGTCTGTCATTTCGTTCTTACTTGTATCATATTCGCCGCACGTTAAACGAGTGGATGACACTCAGCCCGCTATCTGTCATTATGTCCCACATGATTAATCCCGTGATAAGTCAGTGTTAACCGAAAGAGGTTAGTGCGTGTCCATCAATGCAGCCACTCCTGCAGCTCCGCTTTGTAATCATCCAGGCAGTACGCGAGCTAGTCACGATTATCTCTGTGGCAGCATAAATCAACAGAGAAGTTGTTGTGTGTGATTTACATAACTGATATGGTGATATATCAAACTTTATAGAGTGGAACCCTAATTTAGAGCAGACAAACCGACACAAACACACACACCACGATAGTTTTGTTCACCCTGGCTGACAAGTAAACACCCCGCCATGCGAGGTGCACACAAAAGCACAAACACACAACCCATTTGATTACACTCACCCATTATTTTCTCATGCAAATTAAACTGTGAACCAATCGCACATTTCACAGACAAATGCACAAAAGACATAACACAAAAAACAGCAGCAAACACACACACACACACACACACACATAAAGACAGACAGGCTCGCAAACACACTCCTAACTCTCATTTAGAGTAAATCATCCACGGATGCCAATAAGGGAGCAGAGGTAAAAAGTTTGAGTTACGGTGCTTCATCGGCACAGCGATCCCGCGTTCCGCCTGGCAACCATTTCCCAGAAACTGCTGAGGACAGGCAGCAGTGTAATATCTCCCCTTCACCGTAAATCAACAGGCCAAACACAAATTATCAGCCTCATATGTCCGCCGTGAATATACTACCTGCTCTGAGGTTTACTGTCCTACAGAGAGTAAAATAGACTGAAGTCCTGGAAAGTTCCATTAGTTCTCATGCTAGCGACGTCACAGAGAGTTACAGGTATGACTCCCGCTGCGAGTTGGCCTTTTCTCAAACTGTCTATCCACCCCGAAGTGCCCAAAGTGGAGTTACATGAGGCGGTCTGACAGGTGCGTGAGCGGGTTTTCTGGTTAATGCACCCCAACTTAGATGTCACTTCGGTTCCACATTTGACCTTCAAAGGTTACAATGACCTCCAGTGGTGTTGTGGTGGGAGAGCGAGGGAGAAACACTCCTTCCCTTATTATCCAGAAAGGTCAGTTTGTTTCTTGTCTCGAAGGAGAAAAATCCAAACAGCTGCCACAAAATAAAAATTGTGAAGTAACATGTCAGAGTCTCTGTCGTGTCCAGCACGTCAAGTGTTGCGATTTCTCGGACGGATGTACACGCCTTTGTCTAAAGTTAGACACTTTAGCTTTACATCATTTTTGGGGAAAAGTATTGAGCTACTGTACGTGATAAAACCAAACAGCCTCTGCCTCCACGTGCTGTAAGCATGGACTCCATCTCTGTTTTTATGAGTGTGAAAGCTCGTTCTTGACCACGGGACGGTAATTTAACTATTAAAGTCCACATAGCTTTTTCCAAAACCTTTAAGTGAACCTCACAAACTTCATTAGCCGATGATGAAGCCGCTTTCTTTGAGTGAGGCCACGTCATTTTTGAAAGAGGAAGATCACGTTCTTCCTCTTAAAACAGAAAAGCTGCATTCGTGAGCAATGAAACACCCCATCGCTCAGGTTAGAGCACTCAGGAGTTTGCTGTCACGGCCTCACTTGGTCTCGTATGACTAGTGGCTTAACGTGGCTAATGTTAGCTAATGTTGGCAAACTTTATGACTCCTGCAGCTGCTGCGATACCATTACTGATCTCCCTAGTTTGGTAGTCGTCCTGTAGAGCACTGCGTAACTGTGGAATAGTGTGGATTTGCATGCGTTCATGGTACTTTTGGCACTTTGGATCCACCGTTCGCTGCATTTAATGTAAATGTCGTGCATACAAAAGGGAAAAAGCGGATGGCATCTTTAAAACGGCCATGCAAGACCTGTGTGCAGAATTCTGAGTGAAACAGCTAGCCTTTGTGCAACACCAAACATACCCATCCTGACTCAGACTGTCCTCAGTCGAGTACAATAACCCCACAACTGAATCATCTGAAAACAGAGTGATAATAAAATGAACTGTACATGAAGACTGAGCGTGTCCGCAAGTAGACTTCCTACCTGTGGGGTACTCTGCAGGCACTACGACAGTGTCTCCAGCTACCAGCGACGGCACTATCCACGTGTAGCCGTAGCCGGTGATGCCGACAGAGTGGGCCACCTCGAAGATGGTGTTGGCCTCTTCTTTTGTGCAGTAGAGAAGAATGACGGGGCTCTGGAGCTTCTTCAGCTGGTTTTGGATCTTTGAATCTCCGTCGTCTACGGACATGTCAAGTAGTAAAACTTCCTCCAGCTCCCAGCCCACAAAGCTGTTCTCGATGGTGCTACGGATCTGGACGGCACAGAGGAAGAAGAAGAAGACGATCGTTAGATAGTAGTTTAATTTGTGCAAGAGACTTTTCATCGTTTTAATTTGATACTTGTTCCACAGCAACACTGCTGCATAAGGATGACGGTGTTACTTTAAGAACCAGTGGAGCGTGTGTGACAACATTGTAGAAAATCCTCCAAATTGGGATCATTATAAAGGTTCAGATGTTCGATGGTGGGTTCATACCAACGGCTGCATGCTTGAGAAACTCGTCTCTTATCCCAAAAGTTTATTTGTACAGAAAACCTCCCAGTAAACGGCTGCAATATTTCCAGCGTGACATTAAAGTGATTAACGATGGAAGCTAATTCATCTTCTGCTCCGTGTCATCTCGCCTTTACGCCCTGATTACTTGTGCATGTGACTGAGTGTGGTTACCTTGGTGACAAAGTCCTGGTAACCCGGGTAGTACGTGGTGACGATGGAGAAGATGTACCAGTCGTATTCCTCCATGATGTTTAGTATGACCGAAGCCTGCTGCTCGATGGAGGGGCCGAACTGAAAAAACATGGAGTTGTCGTCCTGGAAATGACAAAGAGGGACAAGAGGCAAACGGTTATGTAAGAGTACTGGCCTGAACTTTAATTTAGTTGGCTTTGCACACAGAGGAGAACAGATACTACTTAAAGGACGGCGGCGGTTTTGTAACATTATTGGTGCGAACATTAATTTAGCCGCCTTTATTCTCTCGCTCACGGAGGAGAAAGGCGAGAGGACACCAGTGGGCTTGTAATGATACCGGTCATGATTTTCATTAGTTGCCTTTATGACTCCTTTAATGAGTTTGTACATGGGGGCGGCTGGAACAAATTCCAGGGACTGGAAGCTGCTGTCCTTGATCTCATCGATCATTTTCATCAATTTGTTTCATTATAGCCACGTTGGAACGATGCAATTTCCATGTGACCTGCGAAGTGCAAGATATTACATGATAAATACACCTGCACTGCACATAAAACATCCCCTAACTGTGTCCCCTCGCTCGGAGGGACTAAATCTAAATATGAGAGATGCAGAATGTACAGCAAACCAAACAGCAGTACAGTCAGAGACAGACACTCCAATAAACATCGCTCACAGACTGAGACCCGAGCCTGCCTCTTGCCACCAGCGTCGCAACGGAATATTGAGCCGGACAGAAGAAGAGGAGGAGGTGAGAAATACGAGTCTAGACGAGACTCTGCAGTTCTGCGACATGAGCTCGTTATTGTGCATGGGTGAGTCAGTGTGAGGAGCCAAACTCCTGTGTACACAATGTACAGGAGCGTGTTTATGTCCCTGGATATTCGAGCTTCTGATGTGGCAAAATATGTGAATGAGACTGTTTCGACTACCATGTGAGGAAAAGGCGAGGCGAGGCGAGGCGAGGCGAGGCGAGGCGAGGCGGGCAGGTGTTGAAATCTCCCTGGCCTCTTCGGACTCTCTCTGTGCTTCACTCAGCATCAAAGGCTAACGTGCCCCATCCCGGCAGGGGGTGGAGAGAGGGGGATGAACACGAGTTGATCCGTTACCTTGTTTCTGCGTAAATGAGATCAGGACTGCGCCACTGGGGTGGCATGTTGAGAGGCACGACGCGCGTGTGAAACACAAGAACGCTCTCTCTCAAATAATGAGCATAATGTGCCGCGTACGTGAGGTCGGGAAACGTGTCATTATCGTCCGGCGCTGAGCTCGACGCAGATGCCGTGCTCGGAAATTATGAAATAATGATGCAAACACTGATGCACTCCTGTTTCTCGGCCAACTTGAATCCATTTGTTCCCCAACTTTCTCTCTTTTCTCTTGCTTTGCCCCTCCCTCTCTCTCTCTCTCTACATGCTCCATCCATCTCTATCCATCTCTCCTCTCGCTCTGCCATCCCATTTATACCAGTGGAATTACTGCCAGGGCACAGTTATAATTGAATTTCCAGATTCGCAGCACTCCCGCTCTCTCCCCCAGCACCACCACCCCGCCGCCCTGTTTCCCCCCCATTTCCTCTGGCTTCCTCTCTCTCTCTCTCTATCGCTCTCTTCTTTAAGAGCAGTATTAATGTACTGTCCAATGCACTCATTCAGAGTGCCAGAGGTCTGCAGAATTTTCATTAGCCTTTGAGAAAAATACATGCTAAAAGAAGAGCGAGAGAGAGACGCAGAAAGGCGGCGTGAGAGATATGAAGAAGAAGAATCACTGGAGGGAGCGGCGTGAATGATAAGACACCGCGAATAAAATGAAGTGCTGCAAAACACCTCTTCATTTACAGCAACAATAATTAGGGTCTGGCCACATTATCACCTCTGTTGGCACAAGGTGATCGATTAGTGAGTATTAAAATTCCCAGAGGGGGACAGCGAGGCCAGCGAGTCAGTCAGCCAGGCGCGAGGAAGCCGGCCAGCGAGGCTTTAGATCTGCTCCTGAGCCAATCGCCGTCTTCTTCTCTGTGGATCCGCGGCTGACGTCAGCGCTGGCTACTGTACACAGACAACAATACAAACTACAGCAAGCGAGTACAGCAGGATGAATGGCCGGTTTGGAGACAGGGGGGAGAGTGAGATGGAGAGATTGAGAGACAAAGAGCAGATAAAACCCCCAAAGGAGGAGGCAACAGATAAGAGGAGAGAGGGGGGGAGAGAAAAAGGAATTAAGCAAGCGAGAATAAAAAGATAGAGATGTACAAAAAAGCGGCGAGGGTGTAGCTGAGATTTGAAGCCCCTGGAGGGACGGAGGCAGAGGACAATGTGGTGACAATAGGATGAATAGAGAGGAAGAGGGCAGGCTGGCAGACGGCTGTGATCCTGTATGGAGCGAGTGAGCGGCGAAGGGGGCAGGAAGCCAGGAGTCAGTGAAGGAGCAGGCGAACCGAGGTGTGTGTGTGCACGTGTGTGTGTGTGCGCGTGTCAGCCAGTCAGCCAGCCATTTCGGCAGGAGGTGGCTAAGCCTGAGTTGTTCAACCACAGAGGAGTGCTGCTGTCAGAGAGAGAGAGAGAGAGACGGGACACAGGAAGTGTGTGTGCGGGGATAGAGACATATCAGTATTTGAGTGTCTGAGCCAGTTTGTGTAGTTTGTATCAATGCATATGTGTGTGTGAGCCTTTAATTTAGCCTGCATGTCCGCATTTGGCCTCTCTGGTGTGTGTGTGTGTGTGTGTGTTTCTGTCCATGGTTGACAGGCCGTGGTCTGCCAGAGTCGCCTGTTCTGCCCCAGAGCCTCCAAATGAGCGCACTCACACACTCCTGGAGCAGTTATTTGACTTGGAGGAGAGAGAGAGAGTCAATAACTCAGGTATTTCAATTACACACACAGGGGCACATCAGTGACTGCAAAAGAAATAGACCCACTTCCAATCTTGCACTGGAATACACACACACGCACACACACACGCATACTCATATGCATGCACACAAGCACACACCCTCAAACACACAAAATGACAAATCAACAGTGCAATCACAGACTAATGCCGGGGTGTTGCTGTCGACACACACACACACACACAACGGCACGATAAAACAACCCGCGGCACACCGCTAAACTGCTAAGTGTTGCTGTAAAGTGATCACACAGACCAAAGTAAGGTGAACACGAGAACACACTCTCGCGGGCTAAGTGCGTTGCCGAGTTCAAACGCGACCCGCAGGAAACGGCACGACAAAACACGACACGCGGCGCCGTTGTCCGAGCTGCAGGAAGCGTGTTCACTCGAGTGTTTTCAGTACGATTTCCTCAAATACAGTTTACTGTACAACACCAGAGAACATGTAACAGTCACATACACATGTTCACGTCACAAGAGCCGTTCTGAAGCTTGAAGCCGGGCTGAATGACGTCTGGATGCTCAAACAAGACATCTGTAACAGCACCTATAATCAGAGCATCCACACTCTTAATCCTGCATCACGTTAAGCCTTAATATAATGTAAACAGGTGAGTTGTGTATAAATTCACCCTCAGTACAGTTGTCATGAACGGGGAAATTAGCTACAGAGACCAAAACAGTTTTTTGTACCAGGCTGTAAACATGTTTATTTCTGCTTTAACATGGGGACTTATGGAGACTGACTCACTTCTGGAGCCAGCCTCAAGTGGACGTTTGAGGAACTGCAGTTTTTGGCACTTCCACCTTGGCTTCACCTTCACGACCGCAGAGGACAGCACTTGTTTTAAGACTCATAGGAACATGAGTTGGACAGGATCCAAAGTTGGTCTAATATTACAGCCTATGTAAAAAAAAAACACACACTTTTGATTTATAGATATTAAATTGATTAGAAAATATCATCACTGGAGGTGAAATTAGTCTTTGCTTATGAATTAACTTTTTTTTAATAAGGCTGCGTCCTCTCTATGTCCTCACAATCGTTCTCGGGACATTATTATTATATATCTGCTCGTTTCAGGCCCACGGCTGCTTTTTTATTGATGACACATCCTGCTGCTGTCCGTGTTGATGTTCTCTTTCTATTAGCGTTTGTTTGGGTCGAATGCATTTCGGATCTCATCTAGTTATCCTCGGGTCTGCTCTGACTGGGTGAGACAGTGGATCTCTATCTTTTAAACAGAATCTACTCCGGGTTTTTCTACGGATCGGATGCAACTTTTTGGACCTGAGAAGACCTCCAAGAAATCCTTGTTATTTTAAGATAACTGCTGAGATCCGAGTGGATTACTTCCTTAGAAGCTGCGTGATTACGTCTCCTGAAATATGATAGAAAACACAAGAACCACCGCAGATAATAAATGTGGAATTGGGGCTTACATCCTAATTAGCCCTTAAATTAAAAACAACTACCGGGTTGTCATTCCCTTAGCAACGATATTGATTCCAAAGCATTTTTAATAAACCTTAAGTGCACCGTATACCGTGTAGGTATTTTTTTTTTCAGCGAGGAGGCAAACACAGAAAGAAAAAGCACGAGTGGAAGAGAGACAAAGACGGAGATAGAAAGGTAGAGCAAGCTAGAGAAAGACGACGGTGTCTGTTGCTGGGAGGTTTTTTGGCAATGCATATTTCTATCCTTCCTATAAAGGCTCCTTTGAACTTGAGCGGGGAGGTGGGGGTGGGTGGGGGTTGCTATTGACTGCTGCTGCACTGCCTGATGGAGAGAAGAGCCAGCCAGAGAGAGACAGAGAGAGAGAGGGTGAGTAAGACAGAGGGAAAGGAGGATGGAGGGATGCGAATGGAGTAGGAGGTAGGAGGAAAGGGGGGGAACAGCTGGTCTTCACTTCAAGATAGTGAATTTAAAAGACAGTGGGCAGGAGATATAAACTCACCACAGCCACAGGCATTCACACACACACACACACACACATTTCTGATAAAGCCTGTGAGCGCCAACGTGCGCTGAAATTACATATTGATGACAAGCCCCCCTCCTCCTCCTCTTCATCCCTCACTGTCCCCGGTTCGCTCTCTGTCGCTTCACACACACACACACACACACACTTATCATCTCTACCTCAATTAAACCTTCCCGTCGCTGCCGCGTATCTCTTCTTCTTCTTCTTCTTCGCTCTTCCCGTGCCTCATCATCACATTCCTTATCGCGGAAGCCTACTTATCTTTAATCAAACACATACACGCTTAATTAGCTGGCACATTTGTCAGACCGTCATCTAATTAACACTGACCTTATTTTAAGTACTTTATGAACCTTCATTTTTAAAAAAAAAAAAAGCACAAGTCTCCATTAAAAATTTTGACTAATTTTGCCTTGATGTGATTTTGATTGCAGCCGTGGCGACCCCCCGGCACAGATTGAACCAGGTGAGACAGGGCGCTTTCTTTGACAGCGTCTGAACAGAAGTTAGCACCACTTAACGCTCACGCAGACACGAGCACGGTCTCACAAACGCACAGATCGTTTCTCTCTGGCCCATTTCTGCTCTAAGTTTAGCAGACGACCCACCGAGGGGCCTCTGCAGTCTGATGCTTTTCCTGCTGCTGCTCCTGTTTGTCCCCTGGTCCTTGTAGAACGGTAATAGTTCTTCCTCTGCGCGTCGGTGTGTCTGGTCGAGGTAGGCTAAGGAGACTAAATAGGGTGACTGGAGGGAAGGGTGAGTCTACGAAATACATGGACGTAGTCTGGCTCTCATATCTGTGTATTTGTCTCTGGGTGAGGCTGAGCGATAAATAATAAGGCCGGAAGCGAGTGTTTAACACATGTGCGACTACGTTTTGGAGAATAAAGCAAGGTGTAAGTGATGGATTAAACTGTGTGTACCTGCTGCTGCTAAGTAACCTCCTACTGAGGACATACAAGCCTGAAACTGACTTCCTGCAGTCCTAGTTCCCAAGCCAAGGAGCAGGACATTAGCTAAGGGACAACTACAGACAGTATAAACATGGACATGAACGTGGAAATTAGCTATAGAGACCAAAACTGTTTTTTGTACCAGGCTGTAAACATGTTTATTTCTGCTGTCTAACATGGGGACTTATGGAGACTGACTCACTTCTGGAGCCAGCCTCAAGTGGACGTTTGAGGAACTGCAGTTTTTGGTAATAAGCTTTGTTCATGCCTGTGTGTGCAGCTTTGGAGTTGCATTCGTCAAACACAGTGATTGCAAACAGTGACGCAGAAATCTATCCTCTCATGTCTCTTTACACTTTTCCTTATCATAGTTGAACTATAGTCTCTTAATGGTGAAGAAACTGAGTTTCAGCTTCAGTTTTTTAGGCATGAAGTGTGTATTTAAGGTCATATCTAAAACCGTTATTGTCTGAGTCAGCTGGCAACATTAAAACGTCAGACGGACAACCTTTTCTATTAACTCATGTTATCTTAATTAGCTAGCTAGATGCGGCTCATGAAAAAGGTAATTTCAGTCGACAAAATCAATAATCGTAAAAGACTAAAAATCAATGACGTGTGCTACAAGGATTTCACGTTACCGTATGTGAGTGTGTGTGTGTGTGTATCGCTGTAAGCTGCAGCGTGAGAAGCAAAAGCTTGACAGGCGTAGCGAGAGTAACAAAGGTTAGCGGGGCTTAGCAAATGATCAATTACTTCAGCTCCCCTCGTATTACAACGCAGAAGGTCAGAAAATTCAGCTGGACCGCTCGTAGGAAATGTCCAGAGGGTAATGTGACTCGCCAAAGTCTAATGTCATGATTAAAATGAAGCAACAGGTGTAGTTAACGTTAGCGGCTGAAATAGATCAAACCAGCCTGAAACCAACGATTTAAGAGAAGTCTGTCATTATTTTGTTCCATATTTTGTTTTGTTTTTTAAGTTTGTTTCCAACTAAAAACAGTTTCGAATGTTTCCTCGGTCAACAGGGAGAGTTTCTGGGTTAGGAGCGAAAGCGGGGACGGTGAGAGCGCCGAGGTTCAAGAGGACCGCGGAGCGTCCCAAGGCGTCTGTAAAGTGGTTTAGGGAGTCGGGGAGGTGAGCACGCTCCTGTAGTCAGACATCTTTCTTCCTGTCCCTCGCTCCGAGCGGAAGGGGAGTAGGGGAAAGGTGACGGCGGGAAGAGAGGCGGGGAGCAAGAGGAGGGAGGAGACAGGACGGTCCAGATAAGGCATGTTATTAATCCATTTATTCCCCGTCCACTCTCTCTCCGTCTGTCCTCTGCTATCTCTTCCCCTCCTGTCATATCTGCTGATTTCAATCTCCTGCTCCGACTCAACTCTCAGCCTTCCGTCTCTTCCCCTATCATCCCCCTCTCCCCCTCCTTCGTCTTCCTTTCCTTTCTTTGACAACCTCGGGAACTTTTTCCTTCCCTCTTTCTCCCCTAAATCCTCCCCCTCTCTGCCTCCTCATTCGGTTGCTTTAGTCTTCCTTCCTTCCTTCCTTCCTTCCTTCCGTCGTCTCTTCCCTCCTTCCCTCTCTCCGTCTTTCATGCATCCCAGGGTGCACCTGGGCTGCGCTGTCAGTTGTAGGCCCAGAGCCATCATCACGCTGGGGCTGTTTCTCGCCACTTCACACTATAAAAACCGAATCCACACACACACACACACACACACACCGTCGTTACCTCACCTCACCTACAGTTGATGTAAAACACAAACTGAGCGCCGTGGTAAACATTTACCGTCTTACAGAAAGGAGGAGAACGCGCAGCCGCCCGATCTTCAGAGGGAAGAGAGCGGGAGGGAGAGGGGTGAGGAGGAGGAGGAGGAGAGGGCGGGAGGAAGGTAGAGAGCAGAGGGAAATGGAGTGAGAGTACAGCTGATATGTGCGTCTGTGTTCTTTTCCTGGCAACACGATAAAGGCTCGCTCTCCGTCACTGTCAGCGGCGAGACCACCCTCTCCATCTCCCTCCTCCTCTTCGCCTCTCCCGTCCCGTCCCTCCCCAAAGCAGACTCTTTCATCCCCGCCACTCTTCTCCCACCATCCTCTGCATTTTTTACATTTAGTCCGCGAGTTAGCAACCGCGGCGTAAGCGACACCTCTGGAAGACGCGGTGCAAAGGTCGGCTCGGTGACAGATGTAACAAATGCTCTGAGTCGCTGAGATGATGAGGGGGGGAGAGAGAAATCACTGAGAGGCCCTTCGTGCTCCCATCTCTTCCTCACGCCGACCACCCCGTCTCCTGCACGCGTGACGGCTCCCCCACTGAGGACTCCTTCCATCCACGTGATGAAAATTCAAATTCAAATCTGCTTTATTGGCGTGACAGTGGCGCAGGGGAGGGGGAGGTGTCTCCACAACAGAACATGTTCGAAGACGGGCTAAGACAATAAGCCAATCTGTATGCCGCTCTTCCCCTACCTCACCCGCTCCAGCCTCCCCTCCCTCCCTCCCTCCCTCCTGACTAACTGTAACCCCGTTTTTTGCTGCGTAAAGCCCCGCACAAGCACTTCAAACCCTCCTCTCCTCCCTTTTTTTCACAGTCTCTTAAGATGCTAATGCGTAGAGACACTCCCTCATTATGTCACCAGTCAGATTTCTTGGTGTGCACTTGGCGGTTACCTGTGTGTGTGTGTGTGTGTGTGTGTGTGTCCTCGTTAAGAGAAAGTGGAGTCAGTGAAGCTTTAAAAAAGATAAGAGAGCAGAGATCCAGAGATGCATGTACCAGAAATGTGAGAGGTTGTTTAGCTTAAGGACAGATGGAGACACGACTCGCCGCTGGTCTTATGAATACTTCAGACACTCTCATTCATAATCCTGGAGTCACACACTTCCTTTGCAGCCTCCCGTCTCTTCCTGTTCTGTTTTTTGCAAATAAAAATGATGTCCCATTGACCAAAAACTCAAATAAATCATCATCGCAAAGGATTCAAGTTTCCTTGCAGCGCGCAATCCATCGTCAATGTTCTGAATTTTACCTCGTCGTCGTCGTTTACTGTTCACTCTGCTGCAGCTTCGTCTGAACCAGCACAAACCGTTAAACATTAAAGACGTCCCACGGAAGCAAACTAACGAAGCAGGGGGCGTCTTTTATTGTGAAGCAGTCACAATAAATGCTGCTATGCTTATTGTTTGAACCGTAAAATTGAGATCACGGTTTCAGCTTCTGTCTTAAAACAACGCGCGTCTGTTCGGCTGCACTGAAACACATTCATGAGCTTTGTTGTTGTTGTTTTGCTGATGTGACGCCCTCCTTCGACATGTTTACGTGGTCAGCTCTGATGGTGCGTTCACGCAGGAAGCGAGGACAATTTTCCGCTCGAGTAGATTACATATGAAGTCAATGCAGAGACGGCGAGTGATGCAAAGTTCCAGTCATGACAGGCGACGTAACTCGGGCAAATTGGGAGACGCGGATGTGTCACAGGGAGCTCTGGACAAAAGCCCCAGTGGCAGAGCGGGACTTTCTGGAGGACTCGACCCGGACTCTGCTCTGATCCAGAGCAGCTTCATCAAACTGTGTGCAGCAGAGCGCAATGGAGGTGGCGACCTCCGCTCGTCTGTGGGCCCCCAGAGCGCTATGACACTCGTATTGACGCAGAGATCGGACAGAGAAGGAGATGTTTGGAGGAAAGTAAGAAAGACTCTGCTGGAAATATGGACCCGTTACTTGATACAGCTGCCGGTTACACTTTAATATATTAGCCCTGAACTCTTGCAAACAGACAGACAAAGCCAGAACTCAGAGGTCACGGCGTCGTTACTTCAGCATCATTCTGATCTGTTTACAAAAATATAGCAACATGTGTTTTTCATTTTGGGTTTGTACCTCTGTAATAAGCCAGTTTAAAGGCAAACATCAACTTGTGTTTGCTTCGTGTTTGTTGGTAATAAACATTATGAATCCACCTGTGGATGTCTTGTGAAATAAATATCTCAGCATTAAAGAAAACTACACTTCCCTCTTCTTCTTCTCTCCCGCTCTGTGTCTTACACACACACACACACACACACACCCAACACACCCTCCCTCTGCGTGCTGCCGTGACAGGCGTCCTCTGTGGCTGCCAAACCTTTTTAACCACAACGATATCTAAATGGCACACAATGGCCCATTAGAGTCATCAAGCCGTTAAACCGGCAACCGGCAACCTTCAGCCGGGCAATTAGGGATATTTCATTCACCCTGCCACCCCTGCATGCACACACACACACACGCACACACACACACACACGCGCGCACACACACCCATTATTATCTTCCTGTCTCTCATCCACGTGCTCCACCTCTCTCTTTCATCTCTTCCTCCTCTTCTGTTTCACCCGTCCTCTCACCCTCTCTTTTGCACGTGCACACTCTGACTCACGTGCACTTTACCTCACACCAATCCACTCTCTCTCTCTCTCTCTCTCTCTGTCGCCACAGTAGCTCTACAACAGCGGCCCACAATCAGTGTCACGATCGATTAACAGATTTCACACCGCCGGACACGGCATTTACAAAGAACCAGATGAAATGAGAGGAAGGAGCGGGCCGAGGTAACGAGGAGCGCGGAGAGAGAGGCGAGGTTCAGTGCGGCACTGTCGTGCGCCGCGTCGATAGTAAGTGGATCCAGTGGCCACATGAGCACATCACGCCGGTGGAGGTACTACAGGACGTGAACGTGACAAAGAGAGCCGGCTCTGTGCTGGAACACAACGCTGATCCAACAATGCCACGGCTTTGCCGAGGAACATCCGTCTGTCACGCCAATAAAGTTCACCTCTGAACTTCTGAGCTGACAAAGGAGAGTGAGACAATTTTTAGAGATGGAGAGCCGGCTCAGACTCTTCACTCAGGTTCTTCCATTTTAGGCTTCTTTACAGCTACGGACGTAATGCTATCCACTCCACTACATTTCATGTTAAGTAAATCTGCAAGGATTACATCAGGAGCTACGTTATCTGGTGTTACGAAACAGAGACGGCGTTCTGAGACAGATCAGTTACTTGTGTTCAGTTTCTTTTCTCATTTCAGGTTTAAAAAACATCCCAACATGATTTATGTCTTTCCAGGAACCTTCCTATGAATTAACTTAGATTCGCTTTCTAAGGAATTATATATGGGAAGTGAAACTTTTAAATGTGTGCTCCGTCAGTGTTTATATAACCGTGGAAGAGTTTTGTAGCTGAAAACTCGAGCCTGGAGCTCAAAACGTCGGATTTCTTTCTGAAATTATGAACTAAATGAGAAAAAATTGCACTCTCTGTGTTTTTGAGCCAAATTCAATCCCTGGAAATGCGTAAAAAGATTCAGCCTGACCTGACTTGTGCTAACTGATCCACTTTGGTGTAAAATATCAAACCACAGCGAGCTCACAGCTGAGGAATATTTTGATTTTATTGAAATGTGGCGTACCGAAGGCGTCAGGGACGAGAATATTAAAACAGAGTCAAACGTTGCTGATGATGATGATGGTGATCTGATGATGGTTAAAAATGATCAATCTAAGCACCTTTTCTGATGCACAGCTGCTTTCATAAAGCCTCTCCTGTCTGCTTAACCCCCGCGGCTGTGATCTCATACACGCAAACACCTCTGATGTAAGCTTTTCTACATCCATAAGCACCGGTTATGATTTCACACCTAGTCAGCCTGCTCCCATCCCCCTCCTCGTCTCCTCTCTCCTCTCCTCTCTCCTCTCTGCCTGCCTGACAGTTGGATTCAACAGCAGCCACAGCATACACACTGTGGAGGTGCGCGCTATTCTTCCTCTCCCTCGCTGTGCCTCTGTTGCGCATGCACACACATGGATGAATGCGCATGTACGGCTTCTGTGCCGCAACGCGCGCGTACGGCATGCATACACATCAGATGCACCTGTGTACATTCTCACACACACATATACACACACACCAGCTGTGGCACTAAAGCCAGCTTTTGGCAGTCACATCCGCTCTCTCCTCGCCTCTCCTGCCTGCTGTGTCACTGAACAGAAGTTGAATTCTGCATCTGGAGACTGAGCCGGTGACTCACACACACACACACACACGCTTACATGTATGTACCTCACACACTAATGCTTTCCTGCCGTGCAGTTGCACATAGCGACGCGCGTTTATTGGACACGCAGACTCTGCGGTATCATCCAGCGTTCATGTCAGAGAGTGATGAGAGAGGAGGGAAGACAAAAATAGAACTTCAAATGTTTGTTTTTCTGCGTCTGTACAAAGTGTGTATTGTTACCTCGCCTCTCTCCTTGTTAGGATTACGCTCCTGCTGTTCTCACATGTCTGCTCGCTCCGTCACATCTCGATTCTCCATCCAAAGAATTCTTAATTAAAACCTATTAATTTTAAAAAGACGCTAAAAATATCTCCCGAGAACACACACACACACACACACACATTAGCAACTTAACCACTGGGTTTGTTTTATGACAAAGAATAAAGCTCTCACACGCAGATGGCTCATTATTTACAGTAAAACAAACACAGAGTTTAAAACCGTGCAGCCGCGTCGCACCTCGTTCCGTAAAACTACAGGAATAACACGTCAGGCTGAAACGCAGGTAAGACGCACGTGAGCCGTGACCCCATGCCGCGCCTTTAATAACAGGAATTTGAAAAAGAGTCCACCAGACAAATCCCGCAGCGGGTAATGGAGGCACGGCGCTGCGCTGCACCGAGGCGGCGTGCTCTGCATTACACCGTGATGAGTTACTTCGCCTCTGAGAGTACTTTCGGGGTATGAACTCTGGAAGCATAATATATTGCACAATCACCAGCTGAAGGCGAGTGGAGTAACAGAATTTACTGCGCAGGTAAGCCGGGCCCGGGTCCAGCAAATGAGGTGACATAACAGCGATAACATACACACAGACTGCATACACTCTGTTAAAGACACAATTACAACCAACGCCTCCCGACTGCTGCCCAGCACACTGCAGTGTGCTAACAGCATCATTAAAGAAGCTCATTAATACCTTAATTAGAATGTCATACATAATTGTCCTCACATACTAAATGCATGCTATATTCATATTACCAATTCAAATTGAAGCCAATGCAAAATCAGCCGTGCAGAGGTCAACTTTTTGATTTTTCTTGAACTGCGACAGGACAAGAATAATCACGCCGAATGCCAATTAGCGGCTATGAAAAGAGCGCTTTGATATGAGATTTCAAAGCAGCAACTCACCGAGCTTCAAAGAGGCCAAAACATGTGTCCGAACGGCAGGAGCACCGGCCAGAAAGGCTGCTATCACAACCTTTACAAGGCCGAAACTGCCCGGCTGAAACAGGATGGACAGACGCAGCGTTACAGCATCTTACGATGTCTTATGTTGCTGTTTTCTTCAACATCTGTTCAAACTATTTTTCCCCTTGTAACAACCAAGCAGCAACCTCTGTGCCAAAAACTGCAGTTCCTCAAACGTCCACTCGAGGCTGGCTCAGTCTCCATAAGTCCCCATGTTAAAGCAGAAATAAACATGTTTACAGCCTGGTACAAAAAACAGTTTTGGTCTCTGTAGCTAATTTCCCCGTTCATGACAACTGTACTGAGGGTGAATTTATATACAACTCACCTGTTCACGTTATATTAAGGCTTAAAGTGATGCAGGATTAAGAGCGTGGACGCTTTGATTGACAGGTAGGTGCTTGTTTGAGCAACCAGGCGTCATTCAGCCCGCCTCAGGTCTGCTGATGATCCACTTTTGCAGGGGCCCGGCCCTCAGGTTGAGAACCAGCGTGTGAAACATTCCAGCTCCACCACGAGCAGCTACAACAGTAAAATGTTGCTTACACGTTGCATCAGTATTAATCTAATAACGTCACATCAGCCTATGCTAACATGTCACTCTCACTGGAGCCACTTCACTGCACAAATACTTTGACTTTGTGTTCTTGTGTTTGTGTTTGTTGGGATATCGTCCCAACAGGGCAAGATGGGAGGACAAAATGGAGTAAGGAAAACAGGGATTATCGAGGAATGACTGGAAATTCTCGTGCTTGCGTAAATTCTATAATCCGACATGACCTGAAAACCCCCCGGCCTGATGCAAAGCGCCCCGGCTCCACCTCTGCCTCTTTCTCTTCAGCGATATTAAATGATCACCTGAGCTGGATTCTCATTACACTAAAGAGGCCGGTGCTCCATCATCGGCGTTTCGCTTCCATCGGTCCTCCTCAGAGTAATGCGCTCCCGTAGAAAAAGAGACTTCATGTTTGCTTTATTTGTCTGGCCTGCGCGGTCAATAGGGCAGGGGTCACTCCTCTTCAATCAGGAGGCAGGTATAAAAAGGAGGAGGAGGAGGAGGAGGAGGAGGAGGAGGGAGATGCCGGAGGGAGCGAGGAGTGAAGACAACAGACAAACGTTCCAAACCTTTAAGTTTGCATGACGCCACACATTTTGTTCCTGCAGCTTTGTCGCTTCACATCCGTCTCCCTTCCTCCCGTCTGCACATGCGTCACTCCCGTCACTCAGTTTCTATCAGCCTCTATTCCTTTTTAATGTTTTTATGCCCTGCACACACACACACACACACACACACACACACACACTCCGCTCCTCTTTTCCCACGCTCAACCTTCTTAACTCGTGTGTCCTTAACTGTCCTTCCCCTCCGTCTCCGCTGGTGATAAACCTGACACTGTCCCCACCTCCCTCCCCGTTTTATCTGAACTTTATCCAAACCCATCTGTCCGCTCCTCTTTCAAGAGACGCCTCTGTTCCTCCTGTTTCCTGATTGGATTATTATTATTCCCCAAATGGATTTTTGTTCGGACGATTCAGCATTTAGAATGAATATTTAAAGTGGAATTTCTAAAGTTATTATCCTCCAAATGGATTATTATGCACAGCACCCAGCTGGAATTTATAAAGTAGAGTTTAGCGTGTTGATTTTTTCAATTTGGCTCGTCTTGCGAGTCTTCTCAACCCTGAATGCTCTCTCTCTCTCTCTCTGTCTTTCTCTCTCTCGCTTTTTTCCCTTTGTCTCTTGCCATCTCTCTCTCTGTCCTACTTTTGAACCCAGTTATTCTATCCATCTCTCCGTCCTCCCTCCAGACCCTCGCTCTCCCTTCTCTGTCTCCCTGCCAACCCGCCCCGTCGCCCCCTCGCCCTCCTTCCATTTCCTTCTTTCTCGCTCTTTCCCGCTATCTCTCGCTCGTCCCGCTTCTCCACCCCCCCCCTCCTCACCCCTCCTCCTCTAAATCACTCTCCCTGCAATGTTAATTCAAATTGCCTGGTTTGGGAGGACAGTACAGTTCCAATAATGCCGAAAGCACTTAGGAGAACATAATCAATCTCTCTCGCGCTCTCAGTTTCTCCCCACCATCTCTTTCCCACTGTTTTCTCACCCTATTTTATATTCCCTCCATATGTGGAACGGGACTCTCTGCCTCCTTTAATTCTCTCCGTCGCTACGCTCCGTTCTAATCGACCCTTTTTCGTCTGAATATTTTATCTTTGCTCTCTAAACGTCTGTCTTCTGTTAACTTGAGCGTGACATTACACACGATATGGGACTTTGCCTTAAAGCTAGCCTGTGGAGTTAGCAGCGATATGGAGCGATATGTTTTGAGTCCCGGTTTTGTTTGTATCGCGCACGCGCACGAGGATGCACGAGCGTGTAGGCGACACCATATACACTGCTGCCAGGTTCACATTACTCCACAGCACAGCGTAGTTCTCAAAACTTACGTGACAACGTGTATTTCTGAATGATGACGTACATAGTTCCAGGCTGCAGCACGCGTGACGTAGCATCTTTGAAACGGATTTCATCTGTCATAGACTGGATGTAAACGTAGCATCAGATCTTTATTAATGCTTGCATCAGATTTCAGGTGGTAATAAACAGATGTTTTCATCTGTTACATCCAGATCTTTCCTCTTACTTCGACCCGTGTGCTCCTTCACAGATTCATATGCACATCCTGATTCTGAGTGATCTTCTTCCACATCACAGCAACCATTCTGCCTGCAGCGTGCAGCTCGTGCAGCAGCGAGCGACATGGATGAACAAAAGGCTACGCTAACGAAATGCAAAGACTTTGAGGGTGCGGCGTGCGGACGCGACCTTTGTTTGTTTACGGGAAAACTTCACAGGGCACCTTTAATTTTACAACACGCAGCATATTCTAGACGCTCGTGTGCTTCCAACTTTGTCTGAACAGTTTGTCCTGTTATATCACGACAGCGTCCCCCCGCTGCACGGTGTGCTTTTAACGTTACGAGGCTCTGCAGCTGTTAAATATGCTGATTTAATATCATCGCGTTGCAGAGAGCAGCGTTATATTCTGAGAGGTTAAGTGGGTTCATGATTTCAGAGCAATCAGTAACATTTCCCCCCCCCCCCCCTCGTCGGGGTTTTTAAACTCGAACACCTTCGCAGGCTCCTCTTCCTGTTTAGCTTGCTGTTGCCTGGCAACGCAAGCGGCAGGAATTGTAAGTCGCGGGGAAGCGGGGAACGTTTCGTGATGTTTCTGACAGAAAAGCAAGATGAATATTAGTCGTATTGACATGTGAACAAATTCTACTTTTAATCTGATTACATACATCATTTTGTGTCATGATGTGCTGACCTCTGATGGCAGGTTTGATCCTTGAAGGCTCATGATTTTGGGACGTTCGTGTCCAATTACTTTTGGCCTATTCTACTTGAACATTTGCCCTCGTTCCTATCCCCAAACCGCTCTGTCACATCCCTCCATTTGTCCCTCCACCCACCTTTCCTTCACGCTCAGAGTTTTTTCACCACACACACACACAAAAAAAAATCCACTCCCACTCCTCCCCCCTTTCTCTCTCTCTCTCCCTTGTCAGTCTGTCTGCCCCGCGCTCTTTCATGTACATGCACACCTCTCCTCAGGCGTCAGCTGCTGCCCTGTCAGGTTTTAGGGGGGAGACAGGTGGAGAAGAGAAACAGAGATGAAGCGACAGAGAAGGGAGAGGAACGGAGAAGGAGGATGGAGAGGGAGAGAGGGAGAGAGAGAGAGGCTAAGAGAGGGAGTGAAATACTTCTAATTCACAGAGACAGGCTGCGTTTCCGTGGCAACGTGGTTTCCATCGTAACAGCCCTGCTAAGGATGCCATTAGTGGGGAACAAAAAGAGAATGCCACTCACCGCTGGTATGGCGCACACACACACACACACACACACACACAGAAACATAAAATTCACCTACATGCATTAATACGTCCTGCTTCACTCACAACACACACACACACACACACAGCCACTCGAGATAAGCCGCGCACACACACACACACACAAATGCATCCACCCACACAGTGCTCTGCAGCCCCCCCACCCTCATTCAACTCACAACTCAACACACATCCTGCTGCCACTTCCCCGCTGCCCACACAGGAACTCAAACTAACACAGACACATTCTAATCTGTCTCACACCTGCATTTAATCCTCCTATATGATACGAGTGTCAAACCGCTTCACACTTTGAGCCGAGCGCCGGGGCGCCGTCGTCACGCCCGCGGGGCACAGAAGGCTCCGAGGAGGAGCTGCGTCCGCGTGCAACCGGTGCACTTGTTGGATACGACGTGTTCGGACTTCGATACGGTGACGCGCCCGTGCGTGCGTTTACGTTTAAGATGTCAGCAAGAGGACGAGATCTGTGCAGACAACAGCGAGGATCGCGAAGGTCAGAGCGGCAACAGCAAGACTGCAGAAACAACCAACAATCAAAGAATATTTAGGTTTCACGGAGAGAGGAGTGACCCTCTGCAGCCGCTCACCGGTGCCCAACAGCATCCTGATAGGTGTGGCAAGACAAAGAGAGGAACGAGCCTTCGTGCAAAAGTTCCTACTACAAATCATTAATTCATCTAAATGAAAGAACCTGGCTGCTGTAATAGGAGCTGCTAAAATGTGCAGCGTGCACGGTTACACTCTCTAAGCTCTGATACTAGACAGCATGTTGATATTACTATAGGCAGCAGGCATGCTGCTCGCTCTCTGCTTTTGCTCCAGGGCATCAGAGACAATAACCTAGTTTTCCACTGCAGGGCCAAATAGCCAAACACAGCTTGTTCATAACCGTGCTGCATGTCACTGAAATTTCATCTCAAAAATAAAATGTGTGGGTTTTTTTTTTTTTTTTGCTTCTTATTGCCAAAAGAGATCAAGCAAACTAATGTTTCAAATGGTTTGATGCCAGAATGAGGCGGTGTGGAAACCAAACATACCAGGCGTTATTAAAGCGTCTCTACACTTACATTTAATCACACACTCGACCTCCTGATGGAGAAGGACCTGTGAGGATGTGCTTAAACGTTATGGCTCCCGTGACTCACGTGGCTGATGCTATAAGGTTATCTGCTGGAGGATTTAATGTCATCAGGCCTCTGATACAGAGAATCATGGAGGAAGCTGCACATTCCCATTCCCATTTCAGCAGCGCTCTGGAACAGGAGACATTGTTACTCTGCACACAGGAACAGACTGTTAGTCACATATAGAAGTGCAGAGCTGCAAACCGGCATATGGCTCAGGTGCAAACCCTACGCACAAGAAGCACCGTGCATATGCAGAGGTAGGTGGAGAGCAGCGTGCACTCTGTGTGTGTTATAAGTCAGCAAGAAGACGTGCGAGAGAAATGATTTTGAAAACAGTTTGGAGCTAAAACAGATACGGGTGAGCGGTCTCCTTGATAACAGAAACTCCTGCAGGGTGCGACGCGGAGAAAAGCGATGCTTGTGCCCAGAGATAGCTGAGTGGTTAAGTCGGCCACCCCTGAAGCCTTTGTGTGCGTCCCCCTGCCGACCTTGGATCAAACGCTGCCACAACTTTCTCCTCTCTGTCTAACTTTTGCTAAAACATGCCCAATAATGATTGTGCCTTTCAAAACCGAGGCAGCGGCGCGTCATTAGCACTCAGAGTGAATCACAACATGCACTACGTTTAAAAAAATCTTTCCAACAGACGCGCGGCTACATCAGAGAATCTCATCAGCCTGAAGGGCAATCAGTGAAAGGTGAATTCTAATTACCCGCGCGAGCTTAAAAAACACGTCTGACAGTCCAAAGATTCAATGCAACATGATTCAACTAACGTCGTTCTCAAAACTGCAGCTGCAGAAATAAAAAGGCCTCGGAGCTGACGCCGGTGTTTGACTCGACGGCCGCTTAGACGGCGGCTAATTGACGGACAGTAACAGAACACCACCCCCCCCGTGGCCGCTCGCTCTGCTGGCCAACACGCTGGCACGCACGGTGCGTTGATATTTAGACTCAGCTGGTTTTCATACATTTAGAAGTGAGTAAAATATAGCAGAGCTATTTTTAAAAGTGCTGCTGCTCCTCTATAGCTTATTTTATTGGAGGGGGAGAATGCACTGACAAAAATAGCTCCATAACAGCAGAGGAAGCTGTCCAAGCTCTTAAAATACACTGTCAACATTATAATATAGCATGACAGCGGTAGAAGGACAATCGTGGTTATGGCAAATAAACTATAGCTGAGGTGCTTAACACTTGAATGAATGAAATGAAAGTCTGTTGTCTCCTCTTACAAATCTTCCTTCGTTGGCACTAAAAGTTGGTTTTTCGTTGCCCGATCGACGTGATTCCTGCATTTGCACCTCGATTCCCGGAAACAAGGCTCGGGGTTTACTATCAGCTGTGGATCTTTTATGTGCAGGCAGCCATCTTGAGGGAGTCATTTGGTCAAACGATTGCTCTGCACGGACACATAACAGCCGAGGTATACGGCTGCGCGAGCGCTGCGCTGGGCGCCCCCAGGGCGAGAGCGCGTTCTTTCACGACGCTGCCAAATTTAAAGAAGATAACGGCGCTCACACACGAGCGGTTTCATGGAGCGGAGGATGAAATCAGACGCTTCCTGCTGTCTCTGGAGCAACATAGATTTCCACCTCCGTCATCCCTAGAAGCTGGAAGCTCCTTAAGAATTCACTGCGTACAACTCTGGAGCGGACCTCAGCGGCACAAGGACGACTGAAACTATTCCGAGGGCAAAAATACGACCCTTCCCCTCATTTACTTTCTGTGTATCTTGCTAATCTGGAAGCTGGAAGTTTCTTTTGTTTAGTCCACGCTACGCAGGATGTGTTCAGTGCTTCGTTTTGTGTGGTCACATAAATCACGCCGAACACAGCACGAGATTTTAATCGTTCGGCGGGATACAAATTTAGTTTTCTTTTTTTGGACACTTATCTTCGCTGCCGGCATCACTTTAAAAAAAGAAAAAGATAAAAGATTAGCGTGCTGTAGAATCTGCTGGATCGAAAATGATGCACGGCACGCGCTGTAGGTAGGTGCTACTATCAAATGGCCCTTATCCAGAACAAGGGGAGAATACGACACAGGTTCCACGCTCTTATCTCACAAAATAACCTTGGCATAAGTTGGGGGAACTATACAAAGTTGCGGCGACAGTATCAGATGCCAACATTGACAACGTCGTACATTTTAAACATGTTTAATGGCCGTCTTCCGCGTTCCATAACGTCTGGTATAGTTCTCTTTCTTGTGCTCGTGCAGGCGTGTGCACGGGGTCGGGGCTGTTGTTGTTGTTGTTGTTCTAGTACACGGCGTTCTGTTTATTAGCATATTGCATTGTTTAAAAGCCCCCCTCAGCGCCCAGCCACCTCATGCCAATAAAAGTCTATTAAGCCTGTTTGACTTTGCTAATGCAAATCAGTCTTTGGACGGAGAACAGCCCAGCCGAAGCTTCCAGTCTACCAAACAAGAGCCTGACGCAGGACTGATGTGACAGAACAAATACGGGAAACGAATGCCAATAACCCGAAGCCCGGTGGGGGTCGTTTTATTGATGATAATAACGATGATGATAGCGATGACTGATGGTGGTGAACATGGTAATGGTGTTAAAGATAATGGGATGACAAATAATAAAATGTCCAGTGGCAAGATAATAATGGTGATGATGAACCTTTATGACCTCGCGGAGACGCGGAGACAGCGAACACTGTAAAACTGAAATTAGCTGTTAACTTTTTAACATGGACTTTCTTTAAAAGCAACACTCCACCATAAACCAAGAGATTTTAAATCATGCTGGTGTCACGCTGACTTGTAATCAGTCGTACGTCTGTCACACGACTATTTCACTGATTTTGGTGAAACCGGTTTTCTGGTTTCACATCAAACAGAGTTTCCTGATGGAGTAAACCGCTGCAGCTGCTGTTAGCTTGCTTAGTTAGCAGTGCTGCATCGCACGTGAGCGGTGTCGTAGGCGGTAACACAGCAGAGGCAGAGCAGGGCGAGGAGGTGGATGACGGAGGAAGCCAAGAAGAGGATTGGAGAGAGTGACGGGGAAAGAATCTGCCAGACGAGAGTAAATCTGGGTCTGACTTTTAGTGGCTGGTGAGAGCTTGGCGAAATAAAAGGCTGAAAGACAGACGCCGAGCTGGGCCGACTGCTGCTGGACTACTCAGTAATATTAGCTGGCTGCTGCGTCTTGTGTTGTCGACCTTGCTCGATGTTTGGCTGTTAGCAGATTCAGATCTTTATTCGTGTTAATGACTTCCTGGTTTAAACTTTATTTCACAGACTTCCACAGAAATCATTTGACCGCAGATGAAGTCAAAGAATTGGTTTAAAACATGACTTCTTTGCAGTCTCCTCGGCGAGTGATAAACACGGGAATGTCGGGTACGGCACATTCAGCGTGCACTGGGACTGGAGCCTCTTTCAGCAGCTAAGATAACCAGACAAACACGGCACGGCCGATGTTGTTAAAGCTGCAGAACACATCATTTACTTGATTTTCCCGAGCTGGCTTTACAACGTTGACTAGGTTGGTGGAAGTTGTCAAGCTCCCTGAAGTCTCTGAGACAGAGTTTATGCAGCTCCACTGCTAGTGGAGAAAAATAACTAATCCGGGTCTTATCTTTACAAGTGTAAATACTTTTTTACTGCCGCATCTATGAGCCTGATCTGTGCCAGCCAGAGTTTAACATTTCAGAAATATCCCGTCCCCAAAAGTGCTGTAGTGCATTAAATCACATTTGTAATATCCGTCCTGCCAAAGTAACTACTGATGTACAGTATATATTCAAATACATAAATATAAAACTCCCGCTTGTTTCTGATGCTGATTAATGCAAGGCTGAGGATAATGAGCCAAGTGTATTCAGGCTGTGTTGGCAGTCTCGGGCCTTCGTACTGTACTGAAGTAAAAGCATCATACATGCTGGAGGTGTATCTGTCGTCTCGCGGCATTGTCTGTCACAGTCTGACTCATACGCCCGTGTACTGTAACTCTAACTGTGTTTGCAGTGGATGCCGAGAGCCGGGCGCGGCGCCCACCGGTCGGCGTGCGAGGACGGACTGCGGGGTTTGTGGGTAAACGAGAGAGAGAAGACTAAAGAGGAGGCGGTGTTTGCTGTAATTTAGGAGAACAAGGAAAGGGAGGGGCAACATTTACATTCATCAGAGGAGCTCGCCTCGCCTCAACTCACACGACGAGGAGAAGGAAGGGAGGAGCAGGGGAGAGGGGGAGAGAGGGAGAGATGCAACCAGACAGAATGGGGTTGAGTAAAACGATCTTTTCTGTGTTTCTTGGGGTTTTTTTCTTTATTATTATTCAACCCCAGGAACGCTTTTACTGCGATGAATCTCTAAACACGAGGCGCTGGATCTTCAAATATAATATTCTCTGGATCGGTTTCAAATGATCTCATCCTAAAAAAAAAAAAACACTTTGTATCTTAAAAAGTTCAGACAAATGAAATAATGCACCCCGGGCAAATTCTAAAACAAATGACAGAAAAAAAAACACACACACGGTGACTGTGTTTGCTCCCGTGTTCTGCTTTAGATAACAATCCAGCTGTGTGCGGTAGTGCGCACACACACACACACACACACACACGGCGAGCCGAGGTGTCAGAGGTGTTGATGGTGGACCGCTGGCCTGTTTTCCCGCCTG
The DNA here is from genome assembly GCA_014281875.1 of Nibea albiflora. Taxonomy (NCBI): domain Eukaryota; kingdom Metazoa; phylum Chordata; class Actinopteri; family Sciaenidae; genus Nibea; species Nibea albiflora. Next base: position 18,634,777 of record CM024808.1, on the reverse strand, counting down.
ACATCCGTCTCAGGGTGGAAACCTCGTGCGCTAAAAAGGGTCAGCGCGGACGGAAACCGCCTCTGACACCTCCATAGACTGGTTTGTCACCTGGAATCGGGCGCGTTTAGCGATTCCCTCACGTTTTCTAGTCGTGCGTTTCATAGAATATGCCGGATATTTATGTCGTCTAAGGTTTGGACGCCTGTGGAGGGGTTAGAGGAGTTTATGTAATCGTCTGCAAGTGTGTGTGTGTGTGTGTCCATATCCAGTGCAGAGACTGTCTAGGTTGAATCATTTTTATGCTGTAGGTCAGCAGGAACACACCTGAACATATTGGTCTGATGTATAGGCTGCTGTGTGTGTGTGTGTGTGTGTGTGTGTGTGTCACAGCATGTGGCTCTGACGAGGGCCAGCTTGGCACAGCACTGGTGAGTAATTGAGCAAGCACATTGTAGTCTTCACTCATGCAGTTCTTCTTCCACATCCCTGCCTCCTCCTCCTCTCCTCCTCCTTCCTCTTCTTCTTCCCGTCTTCCTCCCTCCTTTCTATTATCCCAACTTTCTCTCCTCACTTTCCCTCCCTCTGCTCTCTTCCTTCCATTGATACGAGGCTCGTAACAGTTGCTCGACGCGGGAGGCCACGGGTGAGGCAGAGCGTGGACAAAGCAAGGGCAGAGACGACGGCGAGGAGGGAAAAGAAAGGAGAGAGAGATAAGCTGACGGAGCCGAGGTGAAAAAAGGGAGAGTGAAGGGTGAAACGTACTCGAAATAAAACCCAAATGTGTGTTTCCGCAGGTAAACGAGCCGTAATTTAACATTTTAATTCATTAATTTTCTGCAGAATCACATTTTGATGACATAATTACACTTTGTTATCATTTTGGAAATGAATGAATTCCAGCACGCTGCAATTAAAAACAAACCCGAAGAGTTTTGTCTAATTAATAACCAATGCACGGTTCATTTGCTTGATTATTTCACATGTGAACAATCATTTGATATGTGTATATATATATATAAATGCAGGCGGCTGTAACTGCTTTGTAGCCACTGTGTCTTATATTTTGCACAGCTTTGCTACTTGTTAAGAAATCGACACGATAACTGTCATTTTTTTCTCAATGTGTCGCTTCTCTTCCACATTATTTCCTATATTTACACTATATCCTCCGACAAAATGCTTCTTTCCTTCGCACATTTCCAAAAATGACTTCTAGAATAGACTTTGCTGATAAGACCGGACGAGCGGGTGACTCACACACAGTTATCCTCCCTTTGTCAAACTCGGCTTCCTCGGATCTGCTGATTTGCAATCTCTGGGCCGAGTGCCACTGAACAAACAGATCTCAAAGTCTCAGTGAGTATACAGGTATCTCCCCTCGGTGCCAGATTCAAAAGCACATTGATTTCTGTGCTCGTACTGTCACATGAACCTCACGATGAGAGCGGGCCAGTTTAATAGTAGCAAATATTATAACGCTAGCTACTAACAGCCCGACTGTTATTAAGTCACACATGGTTAAAGGTCCGGTGTGTAGGATTTAGCGGCACCTAGTGGTGAAGTCGCAGATAGCAGCCAACTGAATACTCTCCCCGTGCCTCACCCTCTTCTTCCAAACGTGTGAGGGGAACTCCGGTTGCCAAACTGAGGTCAGTGTTTGGTTTGTCTGCTCAGGGCTACCGTAGAAAAATGGCGGTTCAACATGGCGAACTCCTTGATAGAGGACCTGCTCTCTAGAGTCTTATTCTCAGGTGATTATACAGCGATGGAAACATACTAGTAGCTCCACTGCTGCCAATAAAAACAAATCTTACACACTAGGCCTTTAAAATGACGCCTTCTAAGCTGATTTATGTTGTTATCTAATGTGCAAAGGTACGATCAGGACGCAGGATCTCTCACAATCTTCTTCTAAATGAAACATTTGGAGTCGTGTTCTTCCGTTTGCACTGGAACAGCCGCCTCCTTTAGGTTTGTGCCATAAAACTCAGCCACATCTGACCCCTGTAGCACTGACTATAAAATCTGGCGCTGAGGCTGCCAAGCTTGTCAGCGATGGTCCCGTTTGTTTACGGTGATTATACTAATGACACGAAATGAATGTGACACTGATTTATGAATGTTAAAATACGACTCGCGCCACCTTTTTAAAATCACGACGGAGTGAGGTCTCGCTCGGTTGTTTCATCGCCCGGTGTGTCCGAAGGGGCCGAATCTGAGGCTGTTTGTTTACAGGACTGGCTCACCATCCGTCACCGGGGACATGAGAGATGGAGGTCTATAACTGGACTGTCGTGAACAGTTGGAGGGTAAATGGTTGTGTTAAAGGTTAGAGAGGTGGGCGTCCGCGGTAGTAATTAAAGCGGAGTCCTAAATTTGGACTTTTCAGCCATGTCCCCCCTCCTCTCCTTTCTGCGTACACGGAGAGCTTCATAATAAAAAAAAACACTGACTCATCTCGGCCTATGAATAGAGAGAGGTCCATTCCCTCTCCACCACCTCTGAATCAGGGCGGGGGCAGGCGGAGATAAGGCTAATAAGGGTCCCAGCAAAGGGCTGCTGTGAGGTCCATGAGGGGATAAAGAGGGGAGGGTGGAAGTCAGAGAAAGGGAGGAAAAGGGGGAGGAGCTGATGGTGTGATGGTGATGTGAGGAGAAGTGGGAAAACGGAGGGCTAGACTATTTGTGTCTAGAGGGAAGAGAGGTAAAGGAGGAGGGAGGGAGAGGAAGAGAAGATGAGGCTGGTGCTAGCTGTAGTAAGAGGAGGAGAAAGGGAGGAGGTGGTTTTGGGTTGGTGGGGTGTAAGGGCATCTCCGGAGGGAGGCAGGAGATGTTAAGTGGAGGGCTGGGACGGAGAGGAAGGTGTGGTTGGTCCTGTACCGGGGGGACACAGAGTGAGGATGAAGGAAAATAGGCCACGCTCCTGCTTGGGGAGGGAAGGAGGTAGACACATCGGCACGGCACGGACGGGCAGATTAACTGTTGCTGAGTTCGGTTCTACTCTACCGGCATGAGGAGAACCACAGAGAGGGAGCGGGTGGATCCGCTTGGACGTGTGACGTCTTCACAGAGGAAAAACGGGGCAAAAAAAAGACTCTAAATCGCCGCTATCTCGTCGTATTTCGAATGATTTCACTTGTCCTCTCTAAGTACGCATAAGCGGCGTAATGCCAACGTTAATCTAGTGCATGGGAGCGATCTGTCTGCGGAGGACAGGAGCTGCATGTGAGATGGAAAGAGTGAGAGCGAGGAGGCAGCTCAGGGAGGAGGGTGAGGTATAGAAAAAAAGTTATGGGGTGAGTTTAAAAATGGCCACATTCTAAATGGCCGGAGTAAATTGAGACCAACGGGGTTGGAAAATAGGACACATAAATTTAGTACTCTCGATATTTTTCACTCCCTCTCTCTCTCTCTCTCTCTCTGTTTCTGTTTCTCTCTCCAGAAAAGGGGAACACACACAGTGGGTTGTCACATTTTCTAAACCAGGACAATGAGAAGGTAAGAAGAGACGAGTAGTGGGACGTTTCCATCATGCTGCACCAGGAAACCTAGTTCACAGCTCCTGAATGTTTCTCTATAGATGGAGATATCTCTATAAGGAAACTTCATGGCTTGGTCTTCAATGCATTTACCTTCTGTAATCACCTCGCAGTGCGGCAGTTTGCCGCCATTAACATGCTGGATTCAGTTCGACTTCACACGCACGAGGAAAATGTTGCGTGTACTGACCCTCCACATTAAAAGCTTTCAAACTGGCAAAACATGGGGTGGCTTTTATTGTGAAAAACCTTCAAGAAGTGCATTGCTTGTCAGGATGAAGTCAGACTGATGTCACCCATGAAAAAAGGGCAGATTATTGATTATTTAATTAATTTCCTCATCAAAGCAGCGTGAATTTGTTCGGCTGCGCTGTAAACATACATCAGCTGACGCGTTCTGAGAGACGTCTTCTTCTTACGGAAGAGTTATTTGTTCATGAACGTTCCTTCTGCTGCACCGTGGCAGCTCATATTCAAAGGGTCAGTCCCTGACACAGCAGCCTGCGCTCCTTTGGGTAGCTTTGCATGTTATATTCATCCAAGATTGACTATATCTGCCTCAATCTGTAATCTGTAATCTTAATTGTATGAATATTTTATTTATTTGAAGTAAAAGATGAATTAAAAACAGTCACATGAGCAAGTGGCAGCGACACACAGAGAAACAGCGGGGAATAAAACTGGACAACAAAACGAGGGAAGCGAACACATCCAGGATGAAAGCACAGATCAGAAAGCTGTTACGGGGGGTTTACTGCGCTTTACCCGACACAACAAAATCCATGAATGAACTGAACAATTAGGGGAGAGAGACGTGAAAGAGACACGGACACAGAGAGAGAGAGACATCAGGCAGAGGAACACTCGCTTTTTAATTCTCTTATCGTTTACAAATGCTCCTAATTGCGTCTCTGTTTTAGCAAGGACGAGGTGCTGCCAAGCTGAACAGCACATTACATTAATAGAGTACAGGACCTCGGTGATTACTACAACAATAGGTGCTATTGTAGGACATTAATTGGGAATATAAACGCGGGGACGCTTCTGTTCAACCCGTTGGACTTAGAGCGAACCTCCAACAGGAACTGACGGAGAAACAAGTCCATTATTTTGTGACCAAAAACAAAAAAAAAGAGGGTAAACACAATCACAGGACGAGGGCAACATGTTTCTTTGGAGAACGAGGTATATGGGTGTTAATTGTGCCTCTGAATTCACCCCTGCGATGTGATTAAATGGTTCGACACACACACACACACACACATCCTCCGCAACAATTATCCCTGGACACAGTTCAACACCAATTCTACACTATCATCGAGGCGGTTTCCTCTGAAGAATTAGCACACACGCACACGGGGACGGTGGCACAAAAATATAAATCTCTCCCTCCCTCTCTCTCTCTCTCTCTCTCTCTCTGTCGCTCTGCTTACAAAAGGCTCGGACGCCCACAGGCAAACCACCACGTTCGGGGAAACAATGAAGAGCCTGAATTATTTGGGCAAAAGTTAATTGATGGCATCCTGTTGTTTTGTTCCTGGGAGAAGGCTGCCAGTCGCACAAGAAGACGGCCCGGGAACAGATTTGTTGTGTGTGTGTGTGTGTGTGTGAGCGCGTTTGTTGTCCACGTGACGACAACTTCGCAGCGGCTCATGGTGAATCCGGCTTCGCGTTCCTTTCGCTGTCTGTTTAATATTCATACACTAATTTCCCTTGTAAGACACGTCTTAACGTATACTTATGGAAACACGCGTGTGTGTGGGCGTGAGCGCGCCTGCGTGTGTTTACATGCGTGCAAATGTTTTTCATGTACAGTACGGTTTCCCTCGGGTCACGAGGGTTGGCTCCTCTTCCCTTTTCCTTTCTTTTTTCTTTCCCGCTAATTGCAGACGATCTTACATTTAAATCCTGTGCACAAGTGGATGCTATCGCTCTGCTAATCTGCAGCACAGGCAGCCTCCGCTTACAGATTAGCTGGCTGTTCGTATTATGCGGCGGCCCTGGGGGCGATCGGCGACAACTGCAGCTATTTGTACCACTACAAAGCCGTACCTTCTAGACACGCGGAGGAAAATGGCTCGCCATGTCTCGATAATATGAGCATTAGCCAAAGCTTTAGATCGCAGCTGATTGCTGCAGTCCAACAGACGCTGTAAAGGGACACCAGGCAGGGTGGTGCTGGAAACCACTACAGACAAAAGACTGGCAACTACAGCCGTGTTGGCTACGTAACAACACACACACACACACACGCCTAAACTCTTGGATGCTTTCCCCTCTCTCTCTTCTCCGTCTCCTCCTCCTCCTTTATCTTGTCTTGTCTTCCACAGATGTGGCTACAGCTGCGCTCCATCCATCTCTCGCTCTCCTCCTTCGTTCCTCCTCCGTTTAGGCTGCGATTTCCCGAGCAAAGAGGCAGCGTTCTGTTTTCACGTGTGCGGTTGGTGTACGTTTGGATGGATGGCGATACACCTGCTGTACGTCACTCCGTCTCTCTGGCTCATCCTCTTACTTACCCACCAGCCCTCGCTCACTGATCTTATTCATTGATATAGATGTGAGGGCCCTCTGCCTCCATCCGTCTCTTCCCGTTCCCCTCCTTCCTCTTCCTCTTCATTCCCCGTTAATGCCGGAGCCAGCCTGGCTTCCTCTCTCCATCCCTTCAACTATTCAACTTTCGTAACTTTATGGCGAACTGCATGTGCAGACGCAGGTTTTTGCTCCAACCCCGAGAGGAGTCACTTTTTAAAAATACAGTTTTGTTCTCGTGGAGTCATGAGCGAGGAGAGGAGGCACGATGCAGGACGTGACGGAGGAGTCCATCTCCCGTCGGTACGCCGCCACAAACGCTCCTCGTGGATGCAGAATCGAGTTCTCCCGATTCTGATTCGACCCGACTCTTCACACTACAGTGGCCCGCTCCAGACGGCGCAGCGTTTTATGGAATTATCTTGTACCGTTTCCTCCAAAATACTTTCCCCATTCAGCCCGTGCTAAAAATCAAAAACGCTGCATCCTCCGCCTCCTGCGCCGCTCCCTGTTATCATCCCTCCTCGGATGTGTAATGAAAAAGGAGGGGTTGTCTTGCCAACTGTAATAGCAGCGTTTGGCCTTCAGTTTCGACGGTGCACACATCTGTGTGTGTGTGTGTGTGTGTGATGGAGCGAGGCCGTAAGATAAACACCTCATATTGCAATCCACATTTCCCGATCTTTGTCAGTCTATTTTCTCGAGACACTCGCTCACAATAAAAAAAAGAAAACATCCCTCAACCCAATTTTTCTTAAGCTCTATAAACTTTCATTCCACCTTCTCCACAATCGCTTTTTCTCCATCTGCGCTGTCCGTGAGGAAGAAAAGTTTCCTCCTCTTACTCCTTCTTTCCCTCCTCATCTCTCTTTATCTCTCTCGGCATCGCACGCTCCCTTTCACAGGCATTTCTCTTGCCTCCACTCTCTCTCTCTCTCTCCCATCTCCGTCTGAACGGTGTCAAACTCTGTTTCCTTCTCCGCTGTTGACTCTGCCCTTGTCCTCTACCCTCATCTGTCCATCACCTCTACGCGCAGCCTCATCTGAACCGCGCCTTATCTGTCCCCAGAACCCCTCAAACAACGCCGGCCTCTCCTCCCCGAGCCGCTTCCACTCAAAGTGGAGTTTCTTCCACCCAATCTCATCCTCACTATCTCAAGTTTCTCCACTTTTCCTCATGTCTTCTCTCTCTCTCTCTCTCTCTCTCTGTCTCTCTCTCTGTCTCCCCCCTCCCTCTGATCCTTCTCTATCGTATTTTCGCCACTCCATTGTCTCAGCCCATTAGGCAGACACAAATCCGTTTGGAGGCTGAGCCTCAGCGCGGCCCCCGTCCTCACTCTCCTGGGCCCCGGTGCAGCCAGGAGGAAGCTCTCAGGAGACGCAGACTCTGGCTTGTGGCCGGGGGAAATCCATTTAAAAACCTCTGCCACAAAACACTGCTCTTTCCGCTGCCTGGTGCACTCAGGGCATGTGTGCTTAATGAATGATACTGTCCCTGCACACACACACACACACACACACAGGCCTCCTTAACTATCCCCTCACTGGCTTCTGTTTCTCTTGTAGAGGAGGCGCTCTATGTTTTCAGCTGGGTTAACGGTTAAAGAGAGATGTGGCCACAGTTCAGCGGCAGGATATTTAAGGCCGCAGGGGGAAGGTGTGTGCGTGCATCCGCGCTGGCGTGATAAAAATGTGCAGCAGGTCTCGCGTGTGTGCGCTTGGAAGCGTCCGGTTTGAAATGGGAGTGGACGGGCTCCCTGCCATCTCTCTCCTCGGCGCCTCTAATGAGAGCGAACAGGGAGAAGAGTTTCAGCCGTGGCCGCTGGCCTGGCCGCGTCACCTCGGACTCACGTCTCTGCTGGTGCAAAGACCTGTTGACACCGCGGGGTCAGCAGTCAAACAGGAGGACATCAGCGCGGAGACGACGCCCGAGACTCAACGAGGTCTCCCCCGAATCAAACGGCGTCAAGCGAATGTTGTCAGCGTGTCGCTCGCATGGAATCCGTGTTAAGCTCTCGGCCTTCCTTCACTAGTTTGAATACAGCTGGATCTGTGCACGAAATACCAAATGAGTGAGCTGATTCTGTGGAATGGGGTCCAAGCCCAGATCCCAGGCGGACACAGATAAAGCAGCAGCAGATTGCTTTATCCCATTAGGCAAGGCCTGGTAAATAGGCAGAGATCTAGCTCTCTGTTCTGGTGCAATCTCCAGCTGATCCTGTCACTGGCATCGGCGCTGTCTTTCAAGTCAGACATACCGGCTTACCCTGCCTGCCTGCCTGCCTGCCTGCCTGCCTGTCTGCCTGCCTGCCTGCCTGCCTGCTTGTCTGTCTGCGCCCAGCGTTAATACCGATGCAGTACAGCGGGCGGGTGGATGAGGAGAGGAGTCAAAATGGCGTCGCCGTTTTGGGAAAACTTGGTATTAGGAGGACAATGAAGGAGCGGAGTTATGTAGGGCACGTTTTTTTGTGGAGGAGGCAGAGCTCTGTTGAAGCATGAGGACAGACGTCTCCACCGAGTCCTCACATCTATCCTTTCATGACGGGTGTGTGTGTGGTGATGTAAGCTATCCGGGACAACATTTCACAGGAGCGACTGCAGTAAATACATCCATGATCGACGGCAGAGTGCAGCCAATCGAGATGAGAGTTCACAGACTGGCCTTGCGAGAGGCAAACAGCATTATATCTTAGCGAGCAGAGGAGTTGAATTTGAGTCGGTTTGGCCTGATTTTGTGACAACCATCACTTTATTTTAGTTTTTACATTTGAAAACGAGTTCATCGAGTGTCCTACCTTTGCAGCCATGATCATGGAGGAGCCGCCGCGGACTCCGAGGATGGGGATGTGCGTCTGAGCTGAAATGAAGTCGAGGATTTGGGCGATGGCCTCCTGGTCGGTGTCGTCCCCAAACACCACGCCCTGCAGCCAGTGCTCCGTCATTAGGTCGCAGATGCTCTTGATGATGCTTTTAGGGTCCGTCTCATTCATGGTCAGGACCTCCACGTTGGGCGCCAGGTGGAGGAAGTCCTCCTTCTCCCGTCCCCCGGCCAGCGCCATCTCGCTGGAGTTGCCCACGAGGACGACGGCGATGCTGAGGCCGCGCAGGATGTTGGGCAGGGCCATGTGGTGGGGAGGGGGCTGAGGGATGGGGATGTAGTGGCCGCCGCCACCGCCTCCCCCGCCCTTCTCTCTCCGTGAGTGGCAGGCCGGGGGCAGGTGGAGAAGGCAGAGCAGCAGGAGAAGGAGGGAGAGGCAGAGAGAAGCGCTGGTGCGGCGGCGGTGGAGCGACGGAGGCGGGGGTGGATGCAGGGGTCGGGCTCGCCCCTCGTGCTCCTGGGCGACCAAGGGGGCGGAGGAGGAGGCCCCGGCTTGACCGCGAGGCGGGGAGGGGCTGCGGCAGCCGCAGACAGGCATGCTGGAGGAGTGGGAGAGTAATACCTGGAGAGATAGACAGAAGAGGAGGAGGAGGAGGAGAGAGAAGAAAGAGAAGATTGAGGAGAGAAAGGAAAAGAGAGAGGCGGGAGATGGAGAGAGGTTAACGTAGCGCCATGCAACATTGATTGAATAAAGTGAATTGCCGAGAGGCTACATGCATCATATGAATCAGTGCATATCAATATCAGTCCACAGAAATGGGGCACTGAGGGGGGGGAGAATGAAGGAGAGGAGGAGGGGGGGGGGCTCGTGGAAAACGAGGCTTTAAAGACTCGAAGAGGGATGAGAGGAGAGGTCACACTTGACACACATAAATAGTGCATAAACACACACACAGATACGCGGCGCGATGGCGTACAGTTTACGTATAATCTCACGACGATCAATAATTCATGTGGAACGTTCTGAGGAAGCATTATGGTATGTATTATGGAGGATATAAACTCTCCCTCCAGATGAGATGCTGGCTTCTTGACAGGGCAGGAGGAGGGAGGAGGCAGGGAAGGAGACAGGGAGGGAAGAAGGAGGCGAGCCGTGCGGGGAATGCAAACGAGCGAAAGGGCAGATGGAGGAAGAGACGGCTCCGCGCCAAACTCCGGCTGACTGACAAACTGTCTGGAGCGAGATGAGTGACACGCCGGCCCGAGACGCAGACAAACCGCCTGACGCCGAAATTGATTAAGTGATTGACGGCGGAGGCGCTCGGAGCAACTCGCAAGACTTTGATACGGTACCCGCTCCTCCTCCCTCAACCCCTGCTGGCCTAGTTTAGCACTCGCTCGGCTCGCTCGCTCGCTCGCTGTCCATCCCTCCATCCTTCCACCTCCCTCCCACGTTCTACTTGACCGTTCCTCTCTGCGACTCTCTCTTCTCTGGGCTTATTTATAGAGCTTTTCATTAATGGGGATGCAGACGGGAGGAAGGGCCATGTGGGCCGGTGGAAAGAGAGAGAGAGAGAGAGCAACGAGCAAGATCCAGCGAAGATGAAGGAGAGAGGAGATGACGGCAGCAAGGTGGGACAACGGCCACCCAGAAGAAGATGTGTGTGTTTACATGGAGTGTGTGGGAGGGCACGTGTCCCTTGGAGCTCCTCAGCATATAGTCGGTGTAGGTGTGCGGTCGGTGGGAATAGATGTTCACTCCGGGTTCTGTGGGCAGAGATGCCCAGGACAGCGGTGGGTGTAGTTGCTCATAAACTTGTTCTGAGTGGCGTATTGTGCGTGTATCTCGTACATGACTGCCTTCATAACGAGGCAGATGGAAGGTACAAAGAAAAACAAAAACACTAAAACAATAAGCACGCCGCCGCGCTGACAGCTAATAAGACGGGAAATGACAAGAGAGGAAGAAAACAGCGAGAAGGAGATTGAGAGAAGGATAAAAGGACGTATGCAGAGATGACAGAACAACTTCTTTAGGGAAAACTAATTGCTGGAGGTTCGTCAGCTCTAATTACAGGTCCCTGTGTTAATAGTCAATTGCACACCACTCTCCGGGAAAGGGTGGAAGGAGAGGTGGGAGGGAAAGGAATGAGGGAGGGATGATAAGGAGACAGAGAAAAGCGAGGAAGGGAGGGAGGGAGAGTGGGAGGAAACAGAGAGAGAGTAAAAAAAAAAAAGAAACGAGGGGGACCTTGGTGGTGAGACGCGAAGAAAAAGATGAAAGACAGCGGAGGGGAGAGGAAGAAAGGAGCGACAGGAGACAGAGAGAGAGAGAGAGAGACAGAGAGAGAGAGAGAGAGAGAGAGAGAGAGAGAGAGAGAGAGAGATGCCCTCTTTGAATCTGGACTTCTCTGGCAGCACTCTGTCAGCACTCTGGTTTCCATGGCAACAATTAAAATAGGCCTACATGCGCACACATACAGACACAGTTGATGGACACAGAGATACACACACACACACACACACACACACACAGCATCGATCATGTAAATGCAGCGATGTAGCGCGTCCTTAAAATGGGTTTATTTTACACGCCGATTCCCGTCACGCACAGATTAGCATAGAGACCTCTGACACGTGAACACACTGCCTGTTACACACACACACGGGATCCTGCATCTGTGCGCACCACACACACACATACACACACACCCCTCCAGGGTACAGATTATATTAGCCAACGCACTGTGTAACTCCAATGATCATTCAGAACGATGAGGCCATTAAAGAGTCCCACAGTGAGTCGAAGCACGTCTCATAAAGAAACACAAAAGCCGCGTATTAAACCGAAGATTACACCGGCGAGGTTGTGGCACTGAATGACCCCGTTCCCACCCCGCACACACACACACACACACACACACACACACACACACACACACACACACACACACACACACACACACACACCCGTCAGCCAGCCCCTCGCGTCTCACCCACCATTTGCTCTATTAGCCACACCAGCGCGCACAGCATCCGTATCAGTTACACACGGGTGGACCGCAGATAGCCTCTACCAGCCGAGACCCCCGAGGTCCAAACCCGCCATGCCGCACACACACACACCACACACACACTTTTATTCTGATGGGAAGCTTTCCCAAAAAAATGCACAAGCATGTAAAGTTAACGTGAGCAAAGTGTGTGTTTGCAGATATTTGATGTGTGTTTGTACATTTAATTAATAAGGGGGAATAAAGTGCTTCATTAGCAGGTTTATCTTTATTTAAAAAGGAGTTTGCGGAGCCACAAACTGCAGTGATTCTGATTTATTTCAAGACTAAAGATTAAAATGATGTTTATTGATCGATTAGAGTTGAAATGATCGGATATTTAATCAATAGAAGATCAACTATTTGATCATTTGTGTATCTTTTTATGGCTAAAAGTCACTGATTCCATCTTTTGACATGTTGATATATTTTCAGGTTTCCTTCCTCATCCTCTGATAATAAAGGTTGGTTTGTTTTGGACTCAGACAAAAGAAGATTTTTCTCTTCTAATCTAAGATGAAGTTCAGAAAAAACAAGGTGTTATAATCTAACATTCGTTTAACATTTAAATAATCACATTGGCATACAAACACGCTAACTGTCAAAACGGGGACCAAAACAGGTCATCAGATTTTAAATCAAATATTGCCAAATTTCAAAGTGCATCACCTTCCTGCAGGGCCAGCGAGAAGAGCTCAGGTGAAAACACAAATTCAGATATCTCAGTGTGAAAGAACCAGAACTATATGAACACCACGGGCTCCGGGAAGCAGCAATAGGACTTTCTTTTCTTTTCTTGTTGTTTTTCTATTTCCCGACCTTTTGCTCCCCTTCAGATGAATCATTTACTTGGAAGCGTAATCGGTGTATTGAACTCAAAGAGTCATTTGTTGTACTCTTTCATGTTTCGTTGCCAGCGCGCTTCATGCCAAACGCGCTGTTTCCCAATGTGCGTTGTACTGCCAGCCAAGATCTGCTCTGGACAATTCCAGCCTGCGGCCGACTGCGAGACATTCATAAATTCCTACCAGCACAAGCGAAAAACACAATTTTGACGACCGAGTGTTGGTGACTGGCTAATTTTCAGACCTCGTCACGCAGCAATCTGTCAAGACTGACCCAGTGAAACGCTCTTAAAGGAAAGTCTGGCTAATGCAGCCGGATTAGGGAGAGAGAGCTCGTGTACTCCGGTCCCGATCGCCTGGTTGTGACTGCTTCAGCCTGCATTACTGTACAGATGCAACCAATTAGGTAAGAACACAGTGTTTCAGGTGGTTACCCGCCCCGACCAAACAAAACCAGGTACTAAGTGGGCCCGAATGGACAATAAACGATGTAATAGTCATTAATGAACATCAAGGCTAACATGGCTCATATTGCCGTGGTGGAAAGTTGACAGAGCAGGAGGATATGAGGCATGACGCAGACATTACAGCTCTGTAATTGGCTCCCTTCTCCTCCTTTTTTTTTTTTCTCCTTCTTCTCGTCAGCTATAAATCACGCAATTATAACTAGCAGGAGTCCACGGTGGATCTCTGCGTGTGTCAAACACAGGCCAACTACTGGAGGGCAAACACACACACACACACACACACACTTTGCAGGACTCACAGGTGAACAAACATATTGTTCAAGTTTTGTATTTAATATACGTGAGCGAGCGGCGCTCGGCTCCAATCACAACATACTCGGCTCTCGCCGCCATAAATCCACACAGGACAGGAAGCATTACTGCCGAGCACGCTGTGGAAATGTGTGCGCGCGTGTGTGTGTGTGTAGTTGATGAATTTGGTTTGAAAGGTTGTGAACAGCGCTAGCAGTGGCTTGCTCTCCCTAATGCATTTTTAGAACTGACATTTATGTTGTTTTTTTTTCCCTCTTTGTTCGACTGAAAGCAGACAGAAAAAATGCTAATCTCGAGCGATGAGACGTGCTCTGATTCGACGGCAGACGGCACAGGACAATATTAAAAACATTTCGAGGAGGAGGAGGAGGAGGTGGAGGAGGAGGTGGAGGAGGAGGTGGTGACCGGGGCCACAGCGCAGGTCACCGCGCCGCATCCTGATGAAATCAGCCGGATACCGGGAATCTTTGCCAAACCTGCGCCCAACGTGGGAACATGGAAAAGAAATGCCGGTCTAATGTGCGAACTCATTGTAAAGCGCTCTGATGAATATTCATGCAGCCTGTCTGTGCAGCCTGCTGTGGAGGTGGAAGGTGCTGCGTGTGTGTGTGTGTGTGTGTGTGTGTGATGATGTGTTTGGACCTGTGTCTGTACATGATGTTCTGAAGCAGCCACTCACCAGCCCCCTCACTGAAACAGACCAGCAATCGCATGTTCACCGAGGCTCCACGACCAATCCGCCGGCATAATGGTGTCTATTTCCAGAGAGAGGGGACGCTGAAGGGCCCCGTCGCTCTCTTCCTCCACGATTCCCTCTCTCTCTCTCTTTCTTTCTTTCATTTGAACTCTATTTATCTGCTCCTCTCTCTGTTTTATCATTTTGTCTCTTCGAACAATGCTTCCTCTCAATTCTCCCACTTATCTTCTCTCTTGCGCTCGCACTCTCTCGTCGCCCTCTTCTCATTACGTGCTAAGTGTCAGGTTTGTCGATGGTGCTATTTGCATGAAAACTGGAGGACGAAGGCGATTTTTCACATTCACCGCCTGGTTTGATATTTAGCAGGACGGCGGAAGACGGTATGGAAACAGACTCGCCGTACCTCTCCGGACGACTACGAAACGTCCCCGGTGCGAGTGGCATTATCTTAACCGCCAAGTCAGGCCGTGCTGCGGCTGCTTCATTCCTTTTAATTGAAATGAGAATGTCACAATCAGAGCGTCACGTATCAGGAGCTTGAAAGATGGCGTCTAAGAAACGCACGCACGCACACTTGATTCGTTTGTCTTTTGTGATTTCATTACCAGGAACAAACAGACGAGGACCTTCAACCGCGGCTTTTGACGTCCTGCAGGGGAGACGGAGTCCAAAGACTCGATATTAGAGACTTTATTTTTGACGCCTGTAATCTAATGCGGAGTTGTTTGGCGCCACGTCGCGCCGTCCTTTGTGCTTTCACGGCTGAACCCTCAGGTGGCGCCTTGCCCTGACCCAGAACAAGTGCTGACAGGTGATGAAAGAAAACGTTACCTGGACAACCTCTTTGACCACACAGCAGCGAGACGTGGGGGCGGCTGATCACACACACACACACACACACACACACACGGTGGGTGGGAGGAAGGGAGCAGACTATCCAGGGCCTAAACTGAAGCACTTGTAAGTCTTTATTCAAAGATTGTTTGAAGGGTTTTTTCTCTTTTTATAGCTCTGAAACTGGCTGCTGTGGAAAAGCAAAAAAGCTGTAAGCAGCTAAAAAGCGCAGTGAAGCAGAAACATCCCTGATGGATGCAGATTTATGACAGTTAGTGTCATTTCAGTTGATCAGAAAATGAATATGTGAACTTTAAGTTATGGATAATTAGACGTACAGATGTTTGTTATATATGGAATAATTATGGCAGGAGGGAAGCAGCAGGGGGTAAAGTCACTTCCTGTGCATAAGGTCTATGATTACGCCTCTGCACTCATTTCCTGCTTTATTTATAAGTTGAGTGCCTGTGTGTGATTTGTGTGTGTGTGTGTGTGTGTGACGTACAGTCCTGTAACCTCCAGCCTCTTGTGCAACCACGATGAACATGAACGAGTCCCGGGTGAGTTTAACTAAACTCCCACCGACTGACGGAGCCGGTCCATGTTGTGTTGAGCCACTTTTTCTGTCTGGACAAGACGTGTGTGATATTAAAAGTGAAGCTCCGGCTGCTGCGACCCCGGTGGGAACGTCCTGCTCCGACACTCATCAGTATTATCCACAGGTCTGGATTTTATTTTCCAGTCCGGCAGAAGAACGCGACGCGCTGCAGGCCTCATCCGGAACAAAATATTGACTTTAAATGAGTTCTGATTTGTTTAGAATATTGTTACCTCACCTTGCTGTCAGACCGACATTGCTTTACACGGCTCTGCAAACTGGGGGCGTGCCAACAAAGCGCACTTCGAATAACTAACCAACTGTTTACCTGGCGCTGGTAAATGCTGCAGAAAAATGACCACGACCACTTCAGAGTTGCATGCGTGACTTTTCTTTCCAATCTGGTCCCACAAGATCAAGTCAATTAACTAAATTGACTTGAAGCTCAGGGGTAGCATTGGGGATTACACCTGCTATTACAATATTGTTTTTGCAACTGTGTGGTCAACTTCAATTCGCCCTGAGCGCACCTGTATTTATTTAATAATGCGATTGATTAAAATCCCTAAAAGCAGCAGGCGGCTGTGTTTTTAAAGCAGCAAGCAAAGATTAATAAAGGCAAACTCTTTTCATTTATCTGTTGCAAGTGTTGGTGGGAAACCAAAGAGCCGGTAGCTCCATCACCGAGCGCGGCGTGCGGGAAGGTGCCAAGAGAACAGAAGGCAAGGGGCAGGCAGCGGGTGCGTTTAGAAAAGCATTATTAAATGCACCGTGATTCCTGAAATTTACACAAAATTGGTTAGGAATGGACTCCATACGACACGCTGAATATGATCCATGCTCGCTGGCGCCGAGCCCAAAGTCTGAAGAGTCTGTAGCTCTCGTTATCGGATGCAATTTAAGGTAAGCCCTTAGACAAATCATGCGGCTTCCCCCAAATATAAGACAGCATGAAGTGGCCGTGCTTAATGAATTAATGAAATTATGGAGGATCGTAAAATTCCCAGCTGGCTTCCGGCCAAAAGTTCTGTGTGAATATACACAAGAGTCAGGGTGGGAATCATGGAAACGCTCCAGTAAAGAATTAAACAACTTCCCCTCATCGGTGCCAGTTATTCTGTTCATGGATCTTCATGTGATAATCCAGCGGCCTTGTTGGTCCACAACTACCTACTGCACTTATCTGAATCGTCTTCTGCAAGGCAGCTGTGCGATGCTGTAGCTGGAGCTGAAGGAAGCGCTCACTGGTACAGTTATTCTGGATTATGTGCGGCGTTCCGAGCGGACAGTCGCCGGTTGTGTTTGTCCTGGCTTACAAACATCATGTCTGATATTAAATATTGTCACCAATTGAATAACTAAAATCTAGTCCTGCTGCCCGAGCTCCCAGCAGCTGTTCCTGGCCGTGTCCATGCCGCGGAGCTGCCCAGCGAGCCGGCATCCCGTCCAAGAGGACGCTCCCGCAGGACACATTACAGCGTGAGCGGGGGGGGGGGGTAAGGCATCGCCAGAGCACTTGGCTAATTCGCCGGGCAGACGCGGACACAGTGTGAAGCGTTTTCTCATCGCTTCCTGAGACGTGGCAGCTGTTCGGACGGGTAAAAGCGCCTGCAGCTGTTTGATGATGTGCTGGTCCTGCAGCTGAGGAAGTCAAACACGAGGGATAATGCATGATCGACTTCCACACACTGCCATGAAGCCGGGGGGGTCATGCTGGAGTGACAAACAGTTTCATCTCAGGTGGTGTGTGTGTGTTTGTCCTGGTTGTGTGTCTTTCTAGACATGCATGGCTGTTGCTGAGCATTTTCCAGCTGTTTATTTCTGCGTGTGGAGTCTCCGACAGACACACAAAGACGCTTAAACGCTTGAGATTGACAAATGTGTTTTGACAACACTCTGGGAGATAAGCACTTGGTCTCTGGGATCTCTCCCAGGGACACATTTCTATTTACACCTACTCCACCTCGCGGAGGAGACGCTTAATCTTCCACGAGATTTGTGGCTTCAGCTCTCAGAATCCCTCTCGCCACTCCGTTCTCTTCCTCTTCCATCCCGACTTTTCTGCTCTCGCTTCCCCTCCTGCCTCGTTTCATCCACTCGCCTTCTCCCTCCGCTCGCCGGCCTCGCACCGGCATTAGCGCTTGGAGTCACGCAGCAGACGGCGTTGCCCGCTGAAAGGTGAATCTAGGGGTGGGTAGGGTACACGCGCGGTGCGTTGAGTGACCCTCGTGCCAATAACGGCGCCGTAATCACTTTAAATGTGTTTCATTGTCAGCTTTTCACAGATTAGAGCCACAATAATCTGTCCTCCTCTATCCATCTCATTCCAAGCTGTTATTTTTGGCGCCGGGATCCTGCCTTTTTGGATTAGTAGGTGTGCAAGTGTTCTTTTTTTTTGTTGTTGACGTTGTTGTTCTTGTTTCCGCGTGCGCGCTGGTGAGAAACAACGTAGGAATCCTGCAACCCCGCTCCATTGTGTGTGGGGAGGGGGGAATAATCTCGAGTGGATGCCGGATCGGGTTTCTTAAAAAGGAGATACTGACACACAGAGCGGCTGCACGCTGCAGAATCTGCCTCTTCAAGTGGAAATCAACATTTCATGGGCACGCTCGGATACATCAAAACCCGAGCTTAAGCAAGAACACGGCCTAATCCGCTACTGTACTGTGTCTACCGTGTCTGCCAGCACAATACGCACATCACTAACCCTGCAAAAGGAAGAGGACGGGAAGCGGAATACATTTCACACAAAAGATTCATATTTACACTCCATCTACTTCCAGTAGATCTTCTAATAATTGGCCGCAGCTTAATTATTTGCTCGGCTATAAACGCCTATACGATTTTCTGTAATTTCCCGAGTCCACATGTAATAACAATAATCTTTCACGGCCCCCTCTGATTCACACCACCTCTGCAAAACAACACTGTAGAGCAGCCGCCTCCTCCCTCCACCCCTCAGGCGGAATATTGACTGATGACTTTCGTTCTCGGCTATCAATTCTGCTGCTAATTTCACACATTTCAATTAATTCCAGGTATTCTCGCGCAGGCCGCGCTCTGATTAGAGGCTGGTGGAGGATGGATGTCATCATCTGAGGGCGTGATGCTGCCGTCTTTCAACCCGTAATGCTCACACGTTTAAAAAAAACAACCGACCCCAGCCCTTTTTTTTATGGGTGTTGTTTTTTCGCATGATCATCACAATTTTCTTGCAGACGTAAGGCTGTCACGGCTGTCTCTCTCCCTCACGGTCTTCCTCAAGCTGGCGTGCTGAGCGCCTTCACCACCTGCTGCTGCGGGATGGTGATGATGATGATGAGAGTCTCCAAAGGGATAATGACATCTACAAGCGTCTCTCCAATGGATGTCCCCCGGATTTAATCCCCACCTCAACGCTCCGCCTGAGAGACAGACAGAGAGAGGGAGACGAGCACCCCCCGAGGAGAAACAGCAGCGCTGCGTACGGGCGCAGACAGACGGGCAGGTTTGCCAGTGAGACAGGCAGCAGCCACTGAGATACGCAAAGAGACAGTTCAGTCAGGCCGGCCAGCTCACCGGCAGACGTGCAGCAGGAATAGAAGCAGACAGGAACAAACACACTGCCACAGGTGAACACCGAAGCATGGTGGGTGGCACCTGAGTAAAAACCGGTCTCCGCAAAGCTAAGACAGCTTTTCTAATCCAAGAACAGTGTGACAGTGTGTCTGCTGCAGACGTGCAACGGATAAAAATGTTTGCTCGGTGATAGTATGTTGCTCTTTGAGCTGATAATATTCCAACCAGCTTCTTTTTTTTTTTTACCAGCACAGGAATTATTTTATGTTGCAAGGTCAACACGAGCGGTCAGCCTCACAATGACGACCTTGCAGCCAGTGGCGATTCGAAGTCTTGCCAAAGGACACCTCTGCAGGTCAGACAGCCCAGTAGGGGGACCGCTTTAAGGGCACGCATCACAGTTCCCCACCGTGCCAGCCTGCTGCCGCGCCACGTCGGTTTAGGATGCTAATCAGCGGTGAAATATAGTTCAGGACACATCAAGGCGGATCATCAGGAAAGCTAACCGTGCCTGGGAGATTCATTGTAATAGCAATCACACGGACAGCAGATAACATCATCAGAGTATCTGCATCGGAGACTTGAGCTAACTTTTCAAACAGTTCACTGACGCACCGACTGCAAACACTTCGCTTATAAATATTCATGCATGCAAATCTAATCCAAACGGTGGCGCTGACTACGGGGAGTGTGTGTAAAAGATGATCTGACTCCAGCTCAGGTCACGAGACCTTCAGAGCTTTCCCCAGCGCCTGTCGCCATGGCTACCCCGGAGGACTCCATTTGCAGTGTCACACAGTCAGCGGAGGGAGCGGAGCGGGGGGGGTCGCTCCAGTACCTTCAATTAGCAACCCATTATCATTCATGAGTTTGTTTGTGCAAAGCTGTAAGATTGAATTCCAGTTAGTACTTCCTCCGTGCTCTCGCCCTGCTGATGTAATGTAAAGGGAAGGGGGGGGGGGGGGGCGGCTCCTCGCTCCTCGCTCCACTTGGGCTAATTTCTGCTCCGTCGAGGCCCGGCTCATCCCCCGTATCTCCCCGGGACTGTGTCAGTTGTGTTTGCACGACATGCAAAAGGTCATAAATTAGCAATAGGGCTCCTTGAAGGAGACATGCTGCTAAGCTTCAACCTGGTGGCGCTCCTGAGAGGAGCTTTTAAGACTCGCTGTTTTGCATGTGAATACATTCATGCATTTTTGGAGTTTTCATGTATTTCATCTGACGGTGAAGCGCCGCCGCCGCCACCACTGCCGCCGCTCCCGCCTGAGCGCGGACGTCAGGAAAAACAGGAACCATTTTTGCTGTTTATCTCAGACGCATTCATCTAATATGACCAGTGGACAAAGGCTTTCATCATCGTGACTGCTCTGACGGGATCATCCAAGCCAACAGCAGCATATTTCACTTGTTGAGACGTAATTAAAGGAGTGGTGGTGTGTGTGTGTGTGTGTGTGGTAAACAGCGCCCACTGGCCTCGTCGCTTTAGCGGCGCGTTTCTGTCCTCCTGGCTGTTTTGTGTGATATAATGGTGTTGACCCCAGTGGCGCCAGACCCTCCACACTGAGTTATTAAATTTATGCAAGCGCTAAGCTCCTCAACTATTTCACAATGATGTCAACCTTCATTCAGCGCACGGCCTGAGGCCTCCTGCTGCTGCTGCTGCTGCTGCTGCTGCTGCTGCTGCTGCTTCTGCTGCTGCTGCTGCTGCTGTGGACGTTCTCAGTTTCTGGTGGAGAATTGAGCAGCAAAGAGACAGAGAGAGGAAGAGTCAGAGGGGGGAGAAGAAGCGAGCCCTGTATATTTTATTCAGTGGCAGCGGAGTACAATTCATAATCAGAGCCGACTGATTCACAGTTTTAATTAAAAAGTAGCCTTATAGCGCCGGTGGTAACATCTTGATTTATGAAGACCCGACCGCAGGCTCCCATCCACCAGAGAGAGAGTGAGTCCACCGTGGAGAAGGAGGGAGGGAGGGGTGGGCGCTAACGCTCGTGAGGAGGGGAAGTGTCTCGTTTCTCACAGCAAGGTGGTTTCAAATGTGGGCACATAACTCAGCGCGAGTGTGTCGGAGCGTGTGCTCGTGGCAGGCATATGTGCAGGTCTGTCTCCGTTCCAGCCCAGCTGATATAGATACATAAACATGTATATTTATCGCCACGGCCGAAACTGCGGGTCAATTTCAAGCAGAAAAGATGTTGGAGGTCATTTACGAAGTTTGTTTATTTTCTAACCTGAAAAAGTTCAGCTATGTTGGTCACGAGGCTTCGAAACAACCATTTAAAGGTCCAGTGTGTAAGACGTGAAGTATATTTTTCATAACTGTGTTTTTATGCATGTGTGATCCCCTGAAAATAAGAATCTGGAGGATAAGTACTATAAAACTAAATACTGACTCTACAAATGTTTGTTTCTCCTTGACACCAGAAGGCGAGGGTGATGTGAGGAGGTTGCAATGCTAAGTCCTGCACACTGGACCTTTAAAAATCATGTCAATGTGAAAAAATAATACATATTTGCAGGTATACTTTTATGAAGTTTTCACTATGAGGTCTTAATTATTTCTGTCACAGTCATTTATGTCTGCATTAAACTTGGAAAGTCGGCATCGGCACGTTTGGACACAAACCGAACCGTTTCTTTGAAGGGGTGAGTTCCTCGGAGAGGCTCTAAAATATTTTGAAGTCTATCAAAGTATTTATAGTTTGCTTGTAAAGTAACTCGCTTTTAATTCCCTCACCATGTTGGGGCCACTTCGCTCCCCTCACTGCTCTGTCTCAGAGATCCAGTATCGGTCTGGCTCCAGTCTCTGTGTATGTAAACGGCTACACTTCATGATACCTCTGACCTGAGACACTAAAAATGAAAAAGAAGACAGCACAGATAGATAGATAGGTGCTGCTGGTGGTATAGATATTGGCTCCGGAGTAAAAAGCCTTTTGGAAAATGGCCAGCGCTGCAAATTTAAGCATGGCTGATGGAATTTGCTTTGGCCTGACAGTAATGTTAAGTTTATGTCAGCCCCTCCATTTAAATCACCAGCATAACAGAATCCCTTGATACAGAGAGATTTTAATTAAAAAACTGTGTGTGTGTGTGTAGTGTGAGTGTGTGTGAGAGACACATGGAGCATTAGATGAGAAAGATGATGCAGAGGAGAGAGAAAGAGGAGCGAGTGATTACAGGAGCGAGATGAGTGCAAAGTAAGAGCTCGTTCTGTGTTACTTTCCTCATGCCTGCCTTTATTTTCAACGGCTCACTGCAGTCTTCCAGGACTTTTACCTCGCATGTGTGTGTGTTTGTGTGTGTGTGTGTGCATCAGCGCATGTGTTTTGGCTTCCCATTCTTCGTCACTCTCGATGATTGATTTTTTAAGGTCTGGCTCGCTCGTAATCACGACAGAAACCACGCTCACACACACACACTCACACACGCACACACACACACGCCTCGACGTGCGCACTGGCCCGCCTCGTACTCTCGTACTACTCGCACAGGACGAGGGCGGCTGCATCAGTTTGAATGATGTATACACATACGATCAAATAATCCATTTATGTAGAAGGCACACGAGGCCTCAGTGTTAAGTAATGAACATGCAGACACACTCTCTCTCTCTCTCTCTCTCTCTCTCTGACCCATTCAAGCGTATCCATACTGCCTCTCCAATTACATGACTGATCTATCACTAAAGATACACATCTGGAGAGAGACGTATAAGCAAAACACGGCTGGGAAAGCAAATATATACCAAACGTGTCCATAAATAATGAGATAAATCCCGTTGTTTAGATGCATTTATGTGTTTTTAAATGTAACTTTTAGGGAGATGCAATATAAAATGGATAACCATGTTAAAAAATTAATCATGTTTTAATTCCCTTCAAATTTGCCTTTTTATCTACGTAGGGAGGGTCCTCTTGTACGGCGTCCGCCATCTTGTGTCGCCATGTTTGTTACAGACAAACGGCTCTACAGATTTCACGACTTAGAAATAGTAGAAGAAGACATCGGACCGGTGGATGTGACTTAGAGGATGAAGAAGAAGACGCTAGTTGTGGCTAACGGACTGTCGGAGTTCAATGCATCTGCAGATTTAATCACCACACGCCGCCAAATCTTACAAATAACCAACAAATATGGAAGAAGTGTTTAAAGTCACCATCCGCATGTTGCAGCTCCATTTTTCCAGTGCTGTACTGTGTGTGTGTGTACACCACACACACACACACACACTGGAGTGGAGAGCATGGTACGTAGATGAGAACTAACGACGCGCTGCGCAACCGAGGAGACAGTATCTTATGTCACCCTGAGGGTTCCCCTACTTCATAATAGATATCAGACACTTGGGCAGCAGTTACAGATAATGTCAGAGGGCAATTTTGTCAAGACAGATAATATAATTCTAGTGGACTTAAAATGAAATACACCATTATCATGGTGTCAAAACAGAGCTCGCCCTTTTACCGGGAGGAAAGTGCTTATTTCCGCGTACTTGGAGCCTCGGTTCAAACGCGGGCTGCTGTTAGGTTTTATGTTACATGCAAAGAGGCTGGAAACGTCACATAAAACTGTTTTTGTCTCCCACTGGTTGTGTTTGTAGCCTCCATGCACAGTTTCAGGACGGGCCCTGTCCGTCGTCACGACGCCTCCGTAACGGCGGCGACCATCAACGTTATGATCGGAGCTGCACCGTAACGCTGGCTGTACGGCTCAGATAAAGCCCCGGGGGAGGATTTATAGTTACAATTACAATGTGTGAGAGCCTCACGAGCCAAAACAGCTTGAATCTTCTGTCGAGTGTTCAGTTCTGAGAATTAATGTGGACCGTGGATGTCCTATAGACCTACTTGCCTGAGACATTTTAAGGCTGATTGCCTCTCTACCCTCCACTGGCTCTTATTATACTGCTAACTATATGTTTAATGGAGCATCTCGGTGACCCAGCAGGCCGATGTGCATGTCGTGTATTTGCAACATCTCCCAGGTTTCTCTCTCGGGGCGTGCTGCGTTTGCTGCATCGCCGTCCAACAAGGAAGGAAGGAAGGAAGGAAGGAAGGAAGGAAGAGGCCTTGAAACACTTCCTGGTTTGGCGGATTCAAGATTGACAAATGCAGTAAGTCCTATCGATCATCATTTTTAGTATTCAGGAGGAGCACTGACAGCCCGTCTCTCTCTCTCTTTCCACTCACACACCACTCACAAATCCTTAATGAGGATGCCATCAGGGTCCGGCTGCGTGAGCACGTTCTAATTGTCTTATCTTTCGAGGTGGCACATTCTTGGGCCGAGACTTAATTTAACACCCAGTCCTCCTCTGGCGCTGGTGTTATTTACACCCTGCCCCATCAGCGACTCACACACACACACACACACACACACACACACACACAGTCACATACATCCGGGGCTCAACCCTCCAAAAGTATTCTTGCACCCTCACCATCCCTCCTCTCTCTCTCATCCTCCCCCTTGTTGCCTCCGTCCCCACCTCCACCTCCACCTCATGGTAAATTAATTGGCAAGCTGCCGTCATGTGACACCGGCCGCGCTGGAAACGAGCACGCCGCTCTGACCCTCTTGTTACGCCGCCACGAAGCGCACACACACCTCTGACAGCGCTGCAGAAACCAGAGAGTCCAGAGCGTTTAGCACTTTTAAAGGTTAAAAAACAAAGAGGAGGCCGCTGGTCTCAGCTAGCCGGATGTCGTCGCTCTGCTGCACTGCGAACAGAAAACAGCGACACAAGTCGGCTACATTTATGTACAAGTGTCATGTCCACAGTCCTGCGTCCACATCTGGAGGAAACATGTCATTTTAATGTGACCTGCAACCGTCTCGCCACTATTTGGGACAATCAGTGTTTCATTTTTAGAAGAGACGCTGGTGAAATGTGGCAAGCGGTTGATGCAACTGAGCTGCATCGTTGCAGCAGTTTTATCAAAATCCCACCAGCGATTACTGAAATATTAAGAAAAACAACTGACGCAACGCCACGCTCGCTCCACGAGGCTGATCCATCGCATAGCAAGTGACGCTGTGTGAATATTGATCCGTAATCGCTTGGTACGTATGAAACCTCCCATGCAGAGAAATGTTTGTCAGGAGTTTTCACAATTGAACAGACGGAGCGTTTACACCGCTCTTCTCAAACTCCGGTTCTTGGCTTCGGGGCGGATCAATGCGAGATGCAAACAGGAACAATCGACTGAACACACACACACACACACACACACACAAGAGGTTAAACGGCTACATGAGAGCTGCATCATCTTCAGGTGCATCGAGTTTAATCAGTCAGACTTTGACAAACCTATTATGTTTGTGTCCCTTACAATAGCTCACATCGCAATCTCTCCCCGTCTCTCTTTCTTTTGTCTGCCTGCCTGGTTGGAAGTATTACAGCATCTCCCTGTTCTATACAAGATGGATTGGCACATACAACCTATTCTCTTCCCCCCTTCTCCACCCTCCGCCTCTCCCTCTCCCTCTCTCTCTCTCTCTCTGCCACATATCACCAGATTTTGACAGTACATGGATGAGGTCCCTCAGAAAGGCATTAACTCCCTATGGGGAGTTCTCCTGCTAAACCCCTGAGGGGCATTTTTCCTTAACACACCCCAATCAATAACTTTTAATGTTATCTACTGGCAAACAGAGTCACAGCAAAAAAAAAGGCTGAGGAGGAGGTGGAGGTGGAGGATGGTAGCAGGCGGAGCAGAGCGTCGCTGCTGCCTCCTCGTGTCCGGGTCAGAAGCAGAGGGTCGGCGTCCATGCTTGACCGTTCTATCTTTGCAACATCGCGAACAGGCTGTTTATGTCTGTGTGTGTGTGTGTGTGCAGCTCAGCTGATGATGCACCGGCCATCTAATCTTATGGCAGGAGGGGGCCGTAGCTCACTCTTAGGGGAGGAGGGGGGGGGCTGATTTATCGTCCGGCGGAGCTTTCATAATGGGAAAGAAAAACGTAGCTTAGTAGAGCGGAGACGAAGAAAAAGAAGTTTAAATAGCATTACTTAGTCGCAGCTTCTGTACAACAAGACATTAATCAAGCGGGGTAAGTATGGCATTAATCATGTGCTCTGACACAGGTGTTATTATTCCAAATTAAAGCTGTATTTGAGGAGACGGCTTTAAATCAACGATGACAACAGCGGGTCGTTTGGAAGTTGGACAGAGTCGCGTAAAACTCAAACAAACGACGCGATGTTACGAGTTTTCAGAGTTTTACAGAGTTACACGGCTACACGAGTGAGAAGAATACGTTCGGTTTATCACTCAGCTGCAATCGCCCTTTCTCGCAGCCGCACAGCAAAACATCCTGACACTCTGCATTGTTAGTCCTCCAGGCATGAGCGCAAGTGTTTCCTGTCGACCGCGGCTGCGTAAAGATGCTGACCTGTGGCATAAACACACACACACACACACACACACACACACAGGGCGCACCGAAACAAATCATTCACCCGCTTCAGCAACACAACCTCTAGGTGAGGCTGGAAAAAAACAAAAAAAACAAGTCAGCTGTCAGCACAGAGCCGCTCTTCCAGACAGCTGCTCAAATACATGCACTAGCTTTTAGTCAAAGTGTTGTGCAGATATGTGCATGTGCAGTATATATATATATATATATATATATATATATATATGTGTGTGTGTGTCTGTGTGTGTGTGTGATGAAACCACAGTGAAATGCGTGCGCACAAGTATAAACATGCCAATTAAACACACTGCAACACACACACACACACACACACACGTATAGCCTCACACAGAGATACATATTTATCTACCCAGGGATGCACTTAACAGAAATTTATGTTAGTAGGTGATCTGTATTTTTACAATGAAGCCATTTTTATTTAGTCCTGAGTCTAGAGGAAGAGAGAGGAGGTAAAAAGAACAGTGAAGACAGGAAGTTAGTTTCACCTGCAGTTTGCGCTTTCTCAGCGTAAAATTCAGTCAAATCTGAACAAGCTGACACGATGCTAACGCCGTCACAAACATGTCAGATCCATCTCCATAAATCTGCTCAGGAATCCTAGAAAGAGCTGCAGAACTCGCCTGAGGATCGGCGTGTTTTCAGGATTCCTTCAGTATCAAAGATGGCTGTCCGTACATCCACTAGCACTCTGCAAACGGGGACTGCTAACAGCTGATTCGGCTTTTCATGCTGCCATTTTGCCAAAATGTAACCAAATACAAGCTTAAACGAACGGCACTCACACGGCTACATTATCCCTCCTGTTGAAGCACAGGTGTTTAGTCTAGTATACAAAGAAGTAAAGAAAAATACTCATCACAATGTTTTTGAACACATCTTCTGACTAAATTCACTTTAAACTGGAGCAAAGTCTCACGTTTGAGAAGCGCACGTTGATATTTTTCCTTCATAAATGTCTTAAACGATGATTTCATCGACGTAAAAGAAACTGTGGTTAATTAAATTCCTGTTGATCAACTAACCGACTAATCCTTCCAGCGTTGGAGCCGTCCAACGTTGGAGCACAAACAGTGACGCCACCTGAAGCCTCCGCGCAGCAGCAAAGGAGGCCGTGCCAGAAAATAACAGATGCCACCAAAGCAAATGTTGGAAGTTGCAGCGCTCAGCTAATGATCGGATCCGCGGGGCCGTTCTCCAGGTGACTTATGTTACTGCTCTGCTGCTGGAGACGAGGATGAGTGAAGCCGCATTGATCCGCTGTTTTGCAACCCGATCGATGCCGCCACACGGAGCTCGGCTCCTGTGTTTTCAGGTCAGGCCGGGAACACGTGAGCTCACGGCCCAAATTAGACGGATATTAAACGATAGCATCTCCATGGAGATAAATAACCACCGGAGACTTACACTTAACCTGCTGCGCCAGCCTACACATATTCAATTAAAGGATAAGTGAACATCAAAGGAGACTGTGCTGAACAATACGATTGGAATTCATCACAAAGAGGAACGCGGCCGCTTTGCTGTGCACGGAAACTTTCTTTGAATAAGTTGTTGAATTAATGAGATAAGTCCACACGCCGGTGTGTGTGTGTTCGTTTGGTGACAAAATAAAACAAACAGCAACACGGGCGACATCAGCAGAGAAAAACACACAGCCGCACCACAAACTCTCTCCTTGTTCCCTCTCTTCTTCATCAAAAGCCTCCTAACTCCTCGCCTCTTGTGTTTGCTCTAATTTAGGAAGAGAAACAACCTTCCATGGAAATAAAAAATAAAAAAAGAAGAATGTCAATTACGAATTTCCTCCCAAAATAAGCACACGAGCGGAAGACTTTAAAATAAACACTATAGGAGGAGGACGGATATACCCAAGAGGCGCTCGTTTATCTCGCGGTTACGCTTCAGCACGGAAATCTGCCGTTAATTACGCTCCGTACATCAGCGGGCGGGGAGAGAGGTGATCCTCAAATATTTCATACTACATTTCACACCATCAAAAAGATTGCGGCTTCAGTGTTAGCACTGTGCTGGCTTTGTGCGGTGGTATAGAAACGATGACGCGGGGCTCCTGGAGTCTAAATAAGAGTCTGGCGTTAATTGGATTTGACTGAAACATGAGAGAAGAGCCACGCTGCACTTAATTAACGGCACTGAGTGGCGGTGATATAATGAGGGGGCCAAAAATCCCATTTAGGTTAGGTACACAAGGGCTGGAGATAAAGCTATTAAAGAACTCATGAGACATTATTATTCTAATATGTCCTCATTCTAACCATTATTCCAGCCAGTGCATTTTATAAACAGGTTATGTAAGAGCAGGAAGTTGGCTGGACTTGAATAATAAGCCGTCTGACAGTCTGTAACTGTGTGAGTCCTCTTTTCTTTTTCAAAGAAAGGGGCAGAGCTGTTAATGAGATTCACCGTCACTGTTAATTCATCTATATGTTAATGTCTCATGACGCGGGGCCGATAGCAGGCCAATGTGCAGCGTCAGCGCTGGCCGAGGCGGCTGCGTGACTTTCAGCGAACGGCAGAAGGCCGAGGCACTCCATTACCGAAGCTGCACCGTCGCTCTGTTTGCCAGGCCGAGCCTCGAAGTAAGAGGAGCAACTGTGCAAGGAGTCTGTAGTTGGGGTGGTGGTGGTGGTGGTGGGGGCTCACGCGGGGTGTCCAACAGTCCATCAATGCCCCGCCCTGCCCCGCCGCCACCCATCCCACCATAACAAACCGCTGCCTCCCATCAAAACGGGGAAGAAATGTAGTTTTTCTCACTCTCGGCTCCTCTGCGCCGAGGCTCAGCCTCTTAAACGTCATGGATGATTAATAGTGCATGGGAATGAGACAAAAAGACAAAGAGGGAGGGAGAGGGGAGACGCGGAAGAGGACAAGAGGGAGGGAAAATAAGTAAAAATTAAAAAGGAAGCTTAGCAGCGAGGAGATGAACGCATGAGAAAGCGATGGAAAGTGCTGATATGGTAATGGCCTCTCACGGGCCCTCGTGGCAAAATACATTTGCTCTGTGTAATTTGGTGCTGGGACGTAGAGAGAATTACGTCTTCTTTTATCTTATCACATAAAACACACCGCCTCGCTCCCACACACACACAGATATATGTATATAACAGCGCACAAACACTGCTGACGAACACACACACACACACGTCCAAATGGCCGCACGCTCTCTGCCACAAAAATCTCATTCAACAAATCCTTTAATTGCCCGATCGATGCCCGCAGAGCCAAATGCAAATGAAGCTGATAGTCAACGGGGGCCAGGGTCAGGCTGAACGTCCGCGTGCACGCTGCAGGATTAAAGCATTCATCTGTGGGCTCCACCTTGAACCGCTATCCTGACCCCGCGGCGTCAGATACAAAGCAGGAGAACGGGAATAAATAAAGAAATAAAAAGGCCTCTGGAAGTTTCAGACCATCCATCACTGAGCTTTAGGGAAAGGTGGCGCACAAACACACACACACGCACACACACACACACACACAGGTGAGATAAGGCTGCTGTTGTTTCAGCAGGTTCTCTGCGGGGACGACGTGAGAAAAACCGAGAGAACAGCTCGGGCTGTAGAGAGGCCCCATGCATCAATATTGTCTTACCTTGTGTTTTGCCAGCCAAAGTCTCATCCCAGCGTCTCAGAAGTAGCATGATGGTGCGGCCTGGGACTCCTCTCTCCCTCTCATAGCCTCAGACTGAGGGAGGCTCAACTGCAATCAACACAAGAGGGAGAAAAACGCCAGCGTGGTTATTGATCGGCAGCAGCCACGGCGTCTTAGAATATTCAGATTTCGTCAGGCCTCTAAACACAATCAAACCCTTTTTCTATCAAACTGAATCCATGAATTCAACTTTAGATCCATTTTTTCCTGCGCGGAGGCAGAACTAATCACCTGGAATGAAGCCGCCTGTCAACATCATTAGCCAATTAATAGAAAGATGAGTTTAATTAACTCGGAATAGGAGACTAAAGCAGCCACGGGAGTAAACTAGCCCTTTATCATTTTCAGGTGTCACTCCACCAGCAGGTTATTTTGGCTCCAACAGCAGCTGCACTTTTTTTAAATAAACGGATTTCAGTGGTCGTGATTAATTGAATTACACTTCTCTACCAGGACAGCTCATTAGCCGTGCGGGGTCTGCTGAAGCAAATACAGATGTTCGTGAAATGATTCAAAATGAGGTGGCGTCGCCGAGCATTTACCCCCCACCCACCACCTCCACCACCCCCAACTGCGCATCGTAATCCTTCCCGGGGCTGAGTGCGTACAGAGGGACTCACGGCAGTTTTAGGTAAAATCCGCGACGGGTCGAGAGGGTAAAGCGGCGATTTTCGAGGTAATTGTACTCCACAGGAGCAGCTTCGCTTCTGTTCTCCCCTTCGCTCCTCCGCAGAGATGCTTGGCGTCGCTTGTTTTTCTGACGTCCGCCAGTCTGTTATTGCAGAGGGAGGACAGAGGGTTAGAAGCAGGTCACAGCCACTTAGACTCTAATCAAACCATTCTGCGCTTTGACCTCTGACCTCTGCTCCCCCCTTCAAATGACTAAGTTAAGAATTGGCGATTTTAACTGTACAACCCCGGGCTTCAAATGGTTATCTGCTTACAGCTTCCTGTAATCCAAATCCACTCTGAAGGCCATTTCTGTTCCACAAACACAATGTGGCTCTACTTCATTTGTCTAAATGCATCTCACAGCTCCCTTTGTGTGTGTGTGAATCCAGCCCAGCATGATAAATAATACATTTCTTAATGTGCAGTCGTACTAAATTATCTCAGTCTTCATCCCCAACAACCTCTTATTAATCCAGATTATGCATTAACTCATATATCATGAACGCGGCCCATATGAGTGTCTGAAGGCGAGAGCGCGGCCCGCGCTTTAGGTAAATGAATGATTAATTGAAATGTGTCAATGAATAATAAACAAAGTCTCTGCGGGGTGACAGATTGCACTTTTCATATTTAATAGATCGATGGGGGCCGCACACGGGACTCGAGCACAACGTGTGCGGCGACATGTAATCACAGACAAACACGGCCGCGTCACGTGTGCGTGCAAACACTTCGCGGTCGACACATGAAACAGAAAGAAGGGGGGGGGGGGCGTACTGTAGATTACAAACATCAAAGACGGGCCTGAAACGCGCAGGCTGCTTCGCCGTGTTGCTTAGCTCCTGCTAATCCCACAAAGGAGGCCTGAATGTTGCTGTTCTCTGCACCCTGTGCACTCGCCGTCCTCCCCATCTCGTGGACGGTGTCTGCAGTCGATACGAGTCCTCCTAATCAGCGCCGATGAATTATTGAACAGCCTTTTTATATCAGATCATGACCCACATTCCGCTCGCTTGAAGTGAGTACGCTGCCAATAAAAGAAATAAATAAAAAAGAAATCGAGATGTACTTTTTGAGTCGTCCCACATAGGCTCGCTGCTTCGCTCTCTCTAATGGCTGAACCGGATCCAGACACACAACTGCAGAAAGTTGCTGAAGGTTTAGAGGTGCACACAGCAACATGCAGCAAACCCGGGAGACTTATTTGAAGATGAGATATCTAGTGGAGGGTTATTGCCGGTTTCATTAAGGCAGATGCGACGCTCAGAGCCAGACGCAGGAGCCGTATTGTCGTCTCATTAGGTAGCACATGGGGAGAAAGAGAGACAGAGAGAGAATCAGTTGGAAGAGGGGGAGAGGATTAGGAATCTCCTTAGCCCCTGCTGTCTCCTCTCCTGGCCTGTTTATCAATGACGACTGCAAACACGCCGCCTCTGAAATCTCTTAAGCTCCGTTTGGGAGACTTCTTTCTTTCTTTCTTTCTTCACGTAAGCTCCCGCCATCACTTTTCAGACACTGAAAATTGACAGGTGGCTTGAAATATGCAGGCACCCCGGTCAAACATTACTCATTCAGAACGAGGGCAAAGAGCTAAACTGTGTAAAACATTAAGTGCGATGTCGCTTTTGGCAGAAACAGTCGCTCGAAACGCGACGCCGCTTTTCAAGGTGACCCACGATCCGACGACGTTCGATCCAGAACTTGCGCGACCAAAGTGACGCTCAGCTGTGTCCTGTCGCCCAAACTATTCATTTGGACGGCGATTGCTCACTCTGCCGCTCTAAAAGGTTTACCAGCATCAAACCAGCTGCAACAACCACAGTTTTCCAGCTTAAGTGGGACACGGCGTTCACGTCCACCCCTGTCCATTTTGCTCGGGCCACATTCTCGAGACAATGCTACGAGAGCGAGCGAGCGTTTCACCTTTTCCGTAAAAACCTGACATGCACTATTTTTGTGATCATTACAGTACAAAGAAACAGACAGCAGTGAGCCACGTGTCAGCGGCACCCGAGACGTCCATTTTGCAGCGTGGCAGCTGTGACAGCTTTGACACACTACCTGGGCTTAAGTGCCCATCTGTAGATCGGCTACAGGGGTCACATGTGTGCCAAGAGCGCCGAGCAGAATGGGTAATGGTCCTGGGTTATGAGTGCAGGTCCCAGGTGGGTTTCAAAAGGGTACGCAGCCGTAACCTTGACATGTGTGTGTGTGTGCACGTGCGTGTGCACACACACACCGCGTAAATTCAAACGACTGGCAGCCAAATGATAGGAAAGTTAATCAGAGAAAAGGGGTCAATCGCTGCTGTGCCTGTGATGGATAGGTGGCCAAAGTGTCTGTGCATGTGTGTGTGCGTGTGTGTGTGAGAGAGAGAGAGAGACAGAGTGGGTGTGAATGTGCATTTTGCTGCAGACAGAGACTCAAGATTACATTCCAACACACTCCACACAGGAGATGAGACACGCTGTCATCCTGTCATCCTGCGTTCTGCCTCTAAAACAAACAGCAGATAAAAAAAGAAAAGGCCACCGTAGTCCATCTCTTCATGTAGATTACTTTATCGATCCAACCATATATTCCTCTCATGCTGACACACACACACACACACACACACACACACACACACACACACTCTCTCTCTCCTCTGCTTTAAATAACAGCGTGCAGCAGCACCGGACAGGTGATTTGATAGGCAGAAGTAGCTACTCCATCAGGTGGAGAGCGGCTAATAAGTGCGAGACGGAGATTCATTTCAACACGTGAAGACGATATCAGATCTGAGCTCGGGCGTGTGATCTCGTGTCACGTAGATAAAACGTGGAGAAGAATTAGAGAATTAAAGACTCGTAGAGGAAGGATGGGTGAGTGTTGTGTGTGGGGGGGGCTACAAGGGATAAATGGTAGTGAAGTGTGAGGGAAATTACTGATCTCTGATAATCCGCCGATATCCTTTTAAATGCTACTACACACACACACACCCAGGATGTGTTTGCACACCCACACACACACATAAAAGTAGTGGTTTAATGACAAAAAAATAATATCGTGATGAATGTCTGCACCAGTTAATCAGCGCCCAAAACATGCAACAGCAACATCACGTGTGGATTCAAAAGCGCCGTACTCACCTATTTAACTCTTAACATTAAACATTTAATCGATTTTGTAGGCTGGAGAAATCGTAAGACTCGTGGCTATTACGTCAACTAAGAGACAAAGATGGTTGCTTGAGTCTTTAATCCGCGTTAGTGAAATCCCATTAAGATTCAATAGTTGGAAAAAGAAATATTGAAATCAGCTTCAGTCCGTTACAAAAAGAAAGTCAAAAAAAAAAAGAAAAAGAAAAAGAAGAGTCCAGAATTTAGGACAGCTTTTAATAAATTGTTAATTATTTTTTTCATTTGGAATCAAATCCAGGATTTAAAGGGTAATTCCACAGGAAAACTGCTAAATCCAGAGAGCCTTTATCATGGCGACCGACGCTCAACAGTCCCACTTCCCATTATCTTCATGCAATGAAGAGGAGAGCCGTTAAATCTCCTTCAAGGAAAAAGTGGAAATATTTAATAAAAAATAAAGAAATAAAAAGATGAACGAGGAAATGAGTTGTGTGGTTTGCTTCACTTTGTTATGCATCTGTCTACTGCTGTGCCTCTCTGTAGCTCGCACACACACACACACACACACACACACACACACCAAATTATTCGGATACTTTGCAGCTTAATTCTTCCGAGCCACCCTCTCTTGTTTTGCTTTTTTTTTTCTGCCCCCCCTCCTAAAATGCAAAACGGCGCTCATGAATAATCTGCCTCGTGAATTTTAATAAATGGAAGCAGACGAGTTGCAAAATTACATCACCGAAATGCAAAACAAACAGCAACTCCTCTCTGATGCAAGCAAGTCAATGACGTGTGAGCGGCAGGCAGGCAAGGCAAGGCAGGCAGGACGTGAAATCTCGCTGTCGGCAAATGATTTTTTAAAAAAAAAAACCAATGGAACGACAAATAAATCAATAAGTGGATCAGATCAGAGGGGGTGGAGGGATGGAGGAGAGGAAAACGATGCAGAAAAGAGGTGACTGGAGAGAGTGAAGCTTGAGGCGAAGCGAGCGGAAGAAAAGTGAAAATTATGGTGGAGGGAAAAAAAATCCTCTGGGATGATGAAGCCAGTTTGTTTGGTTTGTTTTTCTAGTCCATTCTCTCTGAGTGCTTGTGTGTGTCTGTCTGCGAGAACGAGAGTCAGTTCAGAAAGATGGGAGACGGAGAGAGAGAGAGAGGGGAGAGAGGGAGAGAGAGGAAAAGGGGGCAGAGAAAGAGAAGGAGGGAGAGGAGTGTATAAACACAGATGACACCCCGACAGAACGGACAAGCGCTGGCTCAGGAACGCGCTCCGGAGCGGCAACAGTCCGACTGTCGCCGATGAATCAGGCCTTCGCTCAGCTTGACCTTCACCTGATGAACTTAAACGCACCTCGGCGCGTGCTAAAGATGTACGCTCCCGCTGACGGGAGGAACGTGAAGTTTGGACGCCGAACGAAAGGACGTGTGAGGAGGACGAGGAGGAGGAGGACGGTGTGTGATAAAGGGGGAGGGTGGAGGTGGAGGTGTTGGTGGTGGGGGCATTTCAGATGTTTGTTTTTAATGGAAGAACAGACTTTTTGTGCAACAACAGAGAAATGACAATGTGGCGGCTGGAGAAGGTGCTTGATGAGTCACTGCAGACTTTGTCGAGGAGAACAGAACAAAAAAGTCATAAAACACAGATTATATAGTATGAGAGGAGGAGGGGGGGAGGTGGGGTGGCGTGAGGATGACATGGCGTGAGATCAGCTGAGATGGGAGGAGAGCCATGGATATACCAAAGCTAGATGTGTGTGTGTGTGTGTGTGTGCGCATGTGTGTGTGCGTGTCAAGTGTGCTTAATATACGTGCACCGCACACAAAACGCCTTGCATACACAGAAAAAGGAACAAAGACTTTGAGACAGACACTAAACACTAAATAGACCTACCTATGGTCAGAATTAAGAATCGCCCAAAAAAGATGCATAGGATGGTGGGAGGAAAAAAGAGAAGGGGGAAATAGGAAATAGGAAAAGGTACAAAAGTGAAAAAGGCATAAATAGAAAACAACAAGCAAGCCAATTAAAATGTCTCTAAAGGAAAAGAAACGAAAACACTGGTGGAGTCAAAAAAGTAGCCAAAGTTAGGGGTGGACAGTGAGTGGAGCGGTGGGGGAGAGGAGGAGGTGGAGGAGGAGGAAGAGGGGGCGGAGGGAGGCGGTGAAGGGAGGAGGGAGCGTGGGCTGCACGGGGATAGAAAGGGCTGGAAGTGATAGCGATGGAGAGGGAGAATGAATGAAGAGGGAGGGGGGGGGTGAAAAAAAAAAGAGAATAACGGGGGCAAAAAAAATCCCCCTCCTCTTTCTCTTTCTCTTTTTCTCTGTCTCTCTGCCTCTCTCTCCCTCCTTGTCTGGCTCATAAATAGAAGAAATTGTTGACCAGGTAAATGGCGAAATAGATGAGAAGACAGAGGACCGAGAGAGCAAGCAAATGAAAAGATAAAGCACCTCCCAGCAGCGCGATGAGGAAAAAAAAGAACAAAAAACGAAAGATAAAAGCAAATACTCCAGTGGCCTCCGTTGTCTCCAGTCTATGTGTGGAAGGGGGGATTGGCTAGTGCCAGTTGTTCCCCTTCCCCGGCTGCCTTCTGCTTTCTTCTGTCTCTCCTCCCAAAAAAGACTTCCCATCCAGATGACAAAAAAAAAGCAGGCACAGATGTCCTTTCCTCTCCCCCTCTCAACTCTGCTCTGCTATGACGTGCCACTCACACAGGTTAGACATTGTTGCAGCAGCAACGCACAGTATCACCAATATTGCCCAGTGGGAGAGGAAAAAAAAGGCATTGGGGCTGGCTGCTGCTAGTCAAGCGCTGCCTGCCTCATGAGGAAGGATACTGAGCTGGAATTGCTCTGTCTCCCCTCTCCCGCCCATCCCTGCGAAAAAGATGGGAGGAAGGGAGGTGGGCCCACTCGCTGCATTAGTATTCATTGAAAGAGTGTGTGAGAGAGAGAGAGAGAGAGAGATGCAGAGGAGGGAGAGAGGGGTGCCTTCAAAAAAATGTCTAGGAACCAAACCGGTGTGTGAAACTGATAAGAGACTGGCTCCCCCTAGAGTCAATCATCAATACACAAGCTCAAATGACTGAGAATAAAGTGCTGGAGCGAGCAGACCTGTGACCTGCCTGCAGGACAGCACCTGATGTTTAAAACCTCACACTCGGTCCACGTGAAAACAAATAATTCAAACGTTCAGTTGATCGACTATAAAGAGCCTCCTCCACCCCTGAAGCAGCGCTGCGCTCTCTGCGCGCTTAAATATTCAGACGAAGCATTAAAAGGAAATTTAGTTTCTGGTTGTTGGTGTTTTTTTTCTCTCTAAACGTCTGTGCTGCTGTGAACACACACTCATCCTTTCCTCTGCATTTTGCCCAAAGCCAAACTCAGTGTTGCTATGGCGACAGATGATCGCTCTCAAATGTCCAAATCAAAGTGAGCAGCACACACACACACACACACACACTCACAGAACGGTGGTCAAGAAGAAAAAAAAAGGTAAACACTGCAGTCCATGTTATAGTTCTGTCTAAATACTGCAGTCATTGCATTACCCTGTGTCTGCATCAGGAGTGACACGATGCACAATACATTTATTCCCACAGCCAAAACTGCAGCCTGTGTGTGTGTGTGTGTGTA
Source organism: Nibea albiflora (assembly GCA_014281875.1). Taxonomy (NCBI): domain Eukaryota; kingdom Metazoa; phylum Chordata; class Actinopteri; family Sciaenidae; genus Nibea; species Nibea albiflora. The sequence continues at coordinate 18,597,004 of CM024808.1, read as the reverse complement.
CAGTTTGGTTCCATCACGGATGTTTTAAAGTTGTTATTTATAGCAAAAAGAGAAAGAGGCAGAGGGAGACAGAGAGATGCTGACAGACCCTGAAAGAAAATATGATTACAAATCTCCACGGTCCTCCCTCTGTCTCCTCCGCTGACCCGTTTATCAGACAGTAATTACTTAACTCACAATCAAACTCAGGCCAGATTGTATTTACAATGACGGGAGAAGAGCGCAACCTTTAAGGCGAGCTCTGAATCTTTAAGGAATTACCTTCCAGTGGAGCTGAAGGTGGAGCCCATGTGCTTTCCTCTCTCTCGTCTCTTTGACTCATTCAGCAGTTTCTCATCCTGGATTTGAAAACAGCACAAACATCCGATGGATAAAGAAGAGTTATGGTGATGACTGTCACAGTGGACATTATTCCCTGTGTGTTATGTATACAGGGAAGTTGCTGAGCATACATGTTCTATTCCTAATTATATACTTTTGCACCTGTGAGTGAGCTGCCATCTGCTTCAGTGCAGCAACAGAGGTTCAGCACTTTAAGCTCTCCTACAGGAGCTGAAGAGAGACATAAAACATGAAGAGGTTTTGCTTTTTAGTGTCTGTCTAACCGCAGGCGGGACTTATCTTAATTAACTAACCTAACATGAGAACAGGGTGATGAATACACGCACAAAAGAGCTCAAAGTACCGCTCGCCTGTTATCTGAAATATGTTAATATGCACAATCACGTGTTTTAAATCAAATCCACGTTACCTTAAAACTGTTGCAGGAATATGTAATTAGGCGACGAAGAAGAATCACCTGTGTGATGGTGGTGGTGGAAGGTATTAGTGTGACATATCGCCGCCTCCTGGTCGATAATTAACTCGATCGACTATGCGGTGCTCGATTGAGGCTGGCTGCATGGCTTCTAGTGATGGGAAGTTCGTTTTTTTAGGGAGTCAGATCATTTGACTCATCACAACAACAAAAGTCGGCTCTTTTGGCTATACGGTTAGTGTTACATGTTGCATTTTTAATATAAGAGGGGAGTCAGATTTTTTCGGGTCACACTTTACACCTGTCAAAATCTGACTCCCCTCCTTTTTTCCTCTCTGTTAACACTAGTTACAAATAACTTTATACATAAGCAGCAGAGGTCACAACATGCCAGCAGAGTGAAAATGGTTGGTGTTACATGTTGCAGTTTTTAATATAAGAGGGGAGTCAGATTCTGACAGGTGTAAAGTGTGACACTGTAAAAAATCTGACTCCCCTCCTTTTTTCCTCTCTGTTAACACTAGTTACAAATAACTTTATACATAAGTAGCAGAGGTCACAACATGCCAGCAGAGAGAAAATGGTTGGTGTTACATGTTGTGTTTTTAATATAAGAGGGGAGTCAGATTCTGACAGGTGTAAAGTGTGACATGAAAAAATCTGACTCCCCTCCTTTTTTCCTCTCTGTTAACACTAGTTACAAATAACTTTATACATAAGTAGCAGAGGTCACAACATGCCAGCAGAGAGAAATAGTTGGTGTTACATGTTGCATTTTTAGACCGGCTCTTTGAACCGACTCGTTCACGATCGACACATCACTACACAACACTGTTCAAAGATGGCGTCGCTGTCATCACCCCTACGAGTCTGCCGAGGAATACTAAAAGAATTACGCGCCATCCAGGGACCAAGTTACAAACAGTCGCTGGCTTACGGCTATGTTATGGACCAGTTTCGTAAGAATAAGGCGAGTTTACCACCCAGTTGCGTTTCAGCTAACGTAAGCTGGCTATCTGTCATTACAAACTGCATGGCCGGTGTTCTGGTTTAACGAGCGACCGTGTTAGCTGGTGACCATCAGCCAAACGCTTGTGTTGTTGTCGTACTTAAGAAAGCCACTGAAAACAAGAACAAACGTACATATCCTTGTGAATGTTTCATTAACGTTACGGTGTTGTAACTATGCCAACCACGCATGTTTTCCGCTGAGGGTCGCCAGTTAACACGGTCGCTGGTTAAACCGAAACACCATCGTACCTAAGCTAACCTTATAACTCTTAAATGATACAATTTTGGTAGTTATGTGCAAATTATTTCGCCCTTTTGACTTTTCACGAACGTGCGGAATATAGCCAGCATCCAACAGGGACACTGGGGTGTTGTCATTGTCGACTTTGTAATATTTAAACAACAGTTTAATGCAAGGTGACTGTGAAGCAAGGGCATGCTAACATTAGCCAGAAGCTAACTAGCCTTTAGCATAGCTCAGTGTACTCCTTGTTTACTCCGTCATCTTATTGAGTTAATTAATGATAATATAATTTAATTTAATTTGTACTCAGCCACGAGTTTAATAGATGCTTGCATGTACGTTTAATATGTCTACCTGTAATAAGCTTTTTAAAATAAGTCCTGTATGACCACATTCAAACACTACAAACATTGTTTTTATTTATACTCATCAGAAATCCCTCCTATCTTTATGCAAATATTTCATTTTTATAAACTGAACCATCTCTTTATGAAACAGTCCTGTTTGTAACCATCACGTCCTCCCATGTTTGCTCCTCTGTTCACCCCTGACATGGCACAGCAGGAGCTGCTTGTCCACATGATGTGTTGTTCAGCATGCAGGCTTAAAGCTTCGCAGCGTTTCTGCTTGATGGAACATGGCTCACCGCGGTGTGGTCCAATGTATGCGCGGTCACTGGAGCAAAATAGCTAGGAGCGACTCTTTGCTTGTCAATGTGTATTTGTCACAGCTCTTAAAAGACCCAAAGGAATTCTAATGTGTATATATGAAACTCTATAGGGACTGGAGCAAATGCTTACTGTCCGTGTGGCTGATGTTGAAGAAACGAAAGCATTCTGGCAGAAAATCCTGCGATACAGGCACATCTGTTTGTGTTATTTTCTGTAACTGGAATGATTGCTCACTCCGTGTTGTCCACCAGCTAGACCTTGAAGGCTTTTCCCTCGTAAATGTTTGATTTTTCTCAAACAAAGCAACAAAATAAAGAAAATTCTGGTCCTGTTTAGCTCTCTATTCATGCCACGATCTGTTTCATCGTTTGATCTCCACTAATCTTTCCACAGGTAACGGGAGAAAGGTACTGCCGTGCCCAGCAGGAGGCACACCATGACTCACAGACATACCTGTGTTTGTTGGAGTCTACCAGGAACCACCTGCTCCTGCACAATCTCTACCACGGCAAGGGAGAGCGCAGCCCGGAGGAGGTGGCCGGCCTGGTGGGGCTCAGGTTGCCCACACAGCCAGGGGGTAAAGGCTGGGAGAAGTGAGGACACGGGAGGAGGGTGTGATGCTGGAAGAAGATCTCGACTTTCTTCAGCTCACCTCATGTAAACTCCAAACAGATCGTGCCATCATGGACTGCTTTGAGGGAACTCGACTTATTCCTGTTGTGGCGTTGAACTAATGTTCAGTGGGAGGAAATATGATAATCAGATCTGAGAGTATTTGAACTGTGAAAATATGCTATGATTAACAGTCTGTTGTTTAGCTGTAAATATGCTATATCATACACTTTATCTACACCTGCTTTTGTTTTGTTAAAAGGCAGAAACAGCCAATCAAAAGGACTGTAAGTACATTGTCATTTGGATGAATTAAAACATGTTACCCTTTCTCTGTTCTGTTTCTTTACCAATTAAAGTTATCGTTACGTACTACTCACAGGAATCATATTTACCATATGTTGTCATACGGGTTTTGTAAATACATCCCTTTATTCTCTCATCGATTGTTTGTGGAGATTCTTTACAGTTTGTCCCATTAGACTTGTCCACTGATGCATACGCTGCCTATGTTGCAGCTGTCTTCGCTCTACGCTCATGCTTTTTGCATGAGAGTACGCTGGGGCGGACAGCGGAGAAGAACATATACACAGTCCTTAACGCAACCCAGCAATAAACACAAACTCACAGTGGACAGTGTGGGGATTGTTTCAACTGTCACATCACGAGTCTTTCTGTGTGTGTTGCTGATGCAGGAGAAGTTTGAGGCATTTTGTAAGACTTGTGCAGCTCGCTGTTGAATAGGAAAGACCGGTTGCCACCTATTTACAGTCTCTTTCAAGGTAGCTCACAGAGGTATGAAGAGGCCAGCGTGCTGTTTCCTTGTGCATCAGTGCCTTGTGCAACATTATGTAATGGGACAACCGTCTCAAACATCATCACAGTACATGCCAAACACAGGGAAGCTGAAGGGGAGCAGAAACAACACAAGCTGCATCCTCAAAATTTGAATCAGGAGCTCCATGACTCAACAAAAATAAAACTAAATCACATGACGTTATATTGTGTTGTGTCTCTGTGATTATTAGCGGCAGATAGACTCCTTTCTTCTCTCTGTTGCCTTCTTCCCTCAGTCCACAGCTCCCTCATACAGCACCTCTGCTTTTCTCGCCCAATGCTATCCATCCCACTTCTTTTTTTTCATTTAATATCCCCTTTCTGCTTCTTTTTACTCTCTGTCGGTGACTAACATTGCCTTCAGTGAGAATTTAAATAGGCTAACCCTGAAGCAAACAACTCACAGTGACACAGGCAGTAAGACGTGAGGCCAGCGTGCAGCCCAAACTAACACACACACACACACACACACAGTCAGACTGGAAAGAAAGTCCAATGCGTATTGACAAACCAACAGCTTGTGCACGCAGAGCTGGATGTAAATGTGCTTCTCAGTGCTTCACTCTGTTTTGTGCACCGTGGAACAGACAGACATGACAAACAGGATGAGGGAGAAATCCAAACAGAAGCTGAGTGGCACTGGAGGAGGTGACTCCCTGTAGACCACGATGCTGCATCTCATGCCACAGTTAAGTCACCTTATTTTTACTGACAGCACAACCTGAACTAACCTGGAGGAAACCAGCCCCAAGCTCTTTAAGTGAACATAAGCGTTTGTGAGTGAAAGGTGGTGATATAAGTGAGCGTCAAGCTGGTGAGAAGAGAAGGAGGAGGAGGAGGAGGAGGAGGAGGAGGGCGGAGACACTCCACCCGTCAGACTGGAGGCTGATTTTGTTCATTCCTTGGTTCGGCAAGGGGGTGAGGAGTCAGCAGCTGCAGGTTCTGTCTCCTTCATTTAAAACAGAGAGAGGAGGAGAGCTCTGTGCTCAGTGGCACAAGGCGCGCACTCTTCTCTGGAGGAGAATTTGCGCTTTGGAACATCTGGATAGAAAGTTATCTCTTGTTTTTTTTTTTTCCAGAAGTTGAGGTCGACAGCCGAGGGAGAAGGTTGTTTTCCATTTTTTTAAAGGGGGCACAAAAGGACCAACAACAAACCAGAGGAGCGCAGAGAGGAGAGGTGACCTGGCGACATGTTTGGCATGATCAAGAATTCGCTCTTCGGGAACACCGAGGAGACGGAGTACAAACTGCTCAGCAGTGAGACGAAGGTAGGCAGTGTGTTGACACCTGTCACACACAACTCCATCACCGCGATGTCTTTGAGGATTTTGCGTATTCTGTCCTGTGCGCCTCTCTCCATGGCTTAATTACGCACAGTACTGTAAAGACGCACGGTCTCTCCTTCTGTTTGCATGAATATTTAATCCAGCGCTTCACACTAACTGAAGTTATATTGTGGCAATTTTGTCTTAAGCGTGTCATGTGACGTTATCACGACCTCCGGAACCTTGACTAACAGCCTGGCTGTTAATTGCGTGTGACCTATAGAATGCCCGCTGAGCCGCAGTGTGGAGCAAAGCAGCCAGAGGTCCTCTGCCAATCAAGGAAGACACGAATAAATATGATGATGTTGACTTCTGTGTAACCTTTAAGGAATTACACACACACACACACACACACACACACACACACACACACACACACACACACACACACACACACACACACTAGATTGAAGCCAGATAGATGTCCCCTATAGATAGGTTCCCTATTTGTTGTTGCGCGCAAAGCTGTGGGTCACTGTGTCACTGTTTTTTTTTTCCACCATGACACTGTAGATGCATGTGCGTGTATACATGCACTGGAAACCACAGGGGACAATCTAACTGACCCTGCCCTGGAAGAGGATGCAGATCAGACGTGTCTGTGGTTAACCAATGAGCTCAGATATGGATTGGGTGCGCACACTGATACGCCGACTGAGGACAGTGTTAGAGGAGGAAGGGCATCTCCATGTCAGCACCTACCACGCCTCCTTGTTATGTTTAATGTTGAGTGTGTGCACACTTTGGAAAGATTCCACTAAACTCACTGATGTGTGTTGCAGAACCGAAGCAGCCATTTCGAGGTCCTTCTCTCGCGCCCTGCTGACCCATAGTGCATTACTGTAAATGTGCATGTAGCCATGTAATGTCATGTTTGGCATCGGTGGGGGGGTTGAAAGTGGCTTTGTGTGTTTATCTGTGAATAGGAGTTAACTTTTGATAGAGACACAAAGGCCTGCTGACTGAGACAAAGAGGGCTGACCAGACTGGCACAGACCCAACTGAACCAAACTGACACATTTACCCGCACAGGGAGGCAGATCTGTTCTGACACCGCATACTAACATCCATTGTCTGAAGCAAAAAAGACAGTTTGAAGCAGAAATAACAGTGTTTTTATGATTCCGGTTATGAATACTCACATTTAAACTGAGCTATTTGAGAAAATGACAATTGATAGAGATTTGCTGAAAACTGAGTCACAGTTAGTGATTAGTGACCGGAGCATGGTGTCCACGGGCCAACACTTCCTGCTCATTAAACAGCCTTGAAAAAGTCAGAGTTCAAGCTTCATCAAATCTCTGGACCTGACTGACTTCTTTAAACAGCCGGTATTGAAATCAGAGCTTGCCACCTGATCTGGAGACCGCCCGACTCCAACTCTGACACCTTACACTCTTAATTAAAACTGACACAGAATACAGGAGGCCAGGGCATACACACATGCGTATGCACACGCATACACACATTCACAGCAGAGCAACAGCATCGTTTAAGTGGAGTTCAGGTTTGGAGTTCGCTAATGAATGTAGAAGATTATTTTCACAGAACATGAAATGAGACAGTGGCAGTGTTGATAACACCTTTTGTGCGCTCTGTTCAGGCACAGAGTAATTATCAGCCTATAAGCTCTGGCATAAGATGGCAGCTAAACACACACACGCACGCAAACCGCAGACACATGACAGACAAATTAATTGCACTGCTTAACTGAAGTCAGACTCTGCTTTCATGGTTTGTCACCCATGCACAATGTTAATGGTGGTCTCCCTGACACGCCATACAGAGCTGAACCCGTGTAATTACTATGCAGAAGCTGGAGTACCTGTCACAAGTTAGAGCTTCATGATAACATAGTGTTATCTCGTATGTGCTGAGGAATGAATGCATCGTCTGATCACTGGACCATGTTAAAGCTTGCATGAGATTAGGTGGGTGAAACACAAACTGGAGGCATGTAAATAGACCAAAGGTCACAAATTCATACGGAAGATGAAGACGAATTCATTTGCAGGATATTTTTAGATTTGAGTTTTCCTTCAGGGAAGAGAAAACACAGCGTAATCCACAGCGTACCACAAGCACGCAGTGGAAATGATCCCCACTGTTTGTGTTTTTGCTGCTGGTATCGTGTGTAATATCATCACATGTAATGAAACACATCATCTGCATAATAACGAACCGTATATCTTACAGCAGCTTCTCGCAGATCAATGGTAAACATTTCAAGGAGAATGAACGGCATTATGAAATGAAATTCCAGTGCTTAACATCGTTATACACTCACACACACACACGCAGCGTTACACCATAAAACACACACACAGTATAATCACATTAGTGGAATGAGCAGCTGTATGAGAAACCTGCATCACACACAGTGACCAGATTCCTTCAAAACCTATTAAAGTTATTGCGCGGCAGCGTACTTGAGTGACTGTGCACCACATTAGCCTCTCTTAATCATATTTAATGCAAAACTGTTGCATCATATTAACGCAGCGTGTTTGGGGGTGAGGGGATGAGTTGTGTGTGTGTGTGTGTGTGTGTGTGAGTGTGTGAGTTTGCAGTTACGTAAGACTGTTCATCTCTTGCCCATTATTCCCTGTAGGCTGACTGAACACTGCAAAGCAGAAGAAGAAATGAAATGAAATCGTCGTAAATATGTTTCATCTGCATCTTTAACACACACACACACACACACACACACACACACACACACACACACACACACACACACACAGTGTGTAAACCCTGCCACTTCAAGGCTTTGGTCCAGGATTTTTAACATGAGTGTGTCAGAGGTGAATCATATCTGAGCTCAGCATCTCCCTACACCCATCCCCAGGATGAAAACATCTGTTTGTGTGTGTGTGTGTGTGTGTGGGTGGGTGTATATGCATGAGGGATTTAAGCATTTGTGCATGCCACAATGTGTAGCTGTAGCTGATTCCCCTTTCGTTCCCATTATAGGATGGCGTCAGCTTTGAGGTGCGGCGGTACGACGGTTCCAAATACGCTGTTGTCTCCTCTGAGGGCCGAACATTCGACCAAGTGACGGGCGAGCTAGTGAGGAAGCTGCTTATGTACATCGGCGGCAGCAATGAACAAGGTAAGCCCGGCAGAACATCTAATTCCCGGTGGCTTCAGCGTGCTAAAATATGCTCACTGACATTATAGGATTATAATTTGGCTCGTGAGCTGCCTCTGCTATCTTTCCTGTTCCTCTCCTGAGCACATTTTATTAATCACACGCGTAGGAAAAGTAAGAATCAAGAGTACTGATTCATGTAAGATTCATAATCTGATGGAGGCCACAGAGAAGAAAGACATTGCACTAATACTCAAAGGTAAGCTGAATTAATAACATCGGTATATATGCCTCATTTTAAGTGATTTCTTATTTCACATACAGTTTCAGCTGGCTCACTTCAAAAGGGCTCAGCTTCAGCGCAGCAGTCACATATTTAAACAGCGTAATGTCCTTTCAGGTCATGTCTCCACACTTTAGGTCATCAGACAAATATAACCTGACCAAACTAAAAATGCGCTCTGAAAACTAGGCCTCAGTGCAGAATCGCCGTTTAATTTGTTTGCTATTTATAGAGGTGCAATTTACATGGCCTGTTTTGCAGTGTCTGGATTAAAAACTCTCTGCATAATGATATTATACTACGTGCTCCCACAGATGCTGACCTTTAGATGCGGGCAGCTTGCTTTAGGAAAGGACAGTGGAGTTCCTCTGTTGTCTCTATCTCTTCTTCTTTTAAACACACTCTCTGTCTCACACTTCATCCCCTAAGCTGAGGCCATGGGCACAGCAGCCCCCCTCATCATCACGGTGTACCCGCGCAACGACGGCGTTCTGTCTCGCCGTCTGATGGTCGCCATCCGCATCCCCTCGAGCTACCAGCAAAGCCCCCCGACTCCCACCGATAGCGCTGTCAAGATTGAGGAGCGGCCCGGCATGACGGTCTACGCTCTGTAGGTGTTTCATTTCAAAATGTTGATGTGTCTGCTCAAGGAAGAAGACTTTAAGATGCCTCCCATGTGTAAGAGAGTGTTAAGATTGGACTGTACTAGTTATTATTCTGTCAGTTATCCCACCTGACCCAAATGCACCAGTAGCTATCTTATTTTTAGAGGCTTTAGTTAATATGTTCAGTCTCCTGCAGGGTTCGTATGGTAGAGCAGCTCCCAAAGCAGCTTTACTTGACCTCACTGGTGCATGTGTGCCTTCCGGGTCCACTCGCAGCAAATCCAGTAAAATTCACCCAATTAAACTAACATCCGAATTATCTTCCACAGGCAGTTTGGAGGCTTCGCCGGGGAGACCGAGTATCGAGCAGAGGCCTTGCGTCTGACGCGCACCCTTGGCGAGACGGCCCCCTTTCAGCGTAAGCAGTACTTCTGCTGCAGCTACGACCCGCCGCTCAAGCCTTACGGACGCCGCAACGAGGTGTGGTTTCTACAGGAGGAGCCGTAGGAGCCGTTGGGTCACATCTGAGTCTCGTGCTGAATTCTTCATTCCCCTTTCACTACTGACAGTCCCGTAGCTCTAACAGTATTCGATTGGTAAGAGCAATATGGTGACCTTTGAACCCAGAATGGACAGAAAGAGATTACCCATGTTGCCTTTACCCATCTGATCTTCTGCTTATCACTAGCTGTTCAAACAGTGGGACGACATTCTCCCATTTTATCACCTTCATCTTTGTTTCTACTTCGAGACAACGTGATAAACAGTATGTAGCACCGCGACGGAGCTCGGTTCTCTAAGCCGAGGGAAAATAGTAAGTCACTTGGTGAATAATCTAACATCAATCTGCATTTAGACACAACCAACATCACCAAACAAGTCCCTGTAGAGCTCTTGTCCCCCGAGGAACGCACATCTGTAATATAGTTTACAATGTAGTGACGGCTACAGAGCAATGTATAGGAAATAACTTCATTAGATACACGGTAGTAAAAAGCACACTTCCTCTTCCTGAGTAAAGGAACTGGAAAAAAACAGGAGTTGAGCCATAAAGTAGAATTATAGTCTGTGTGGAAATTAGATAGCTAGCTATATGTGTCGTTATAGACTTTGTGGCTACGTGTTGATCTATTTGTGTGTCGTGGATATTTTGTGTTTTAGTGCATGACAATGCCAGCTTTATTTATTTATTTAATCAGACTCTTGAATCTGTGTTATGAGATACTGTACAGTGTGCTTTCCTGTGATTAAGAGTGGATATGATGTTCAGGTTTGATAGTGTTTCATAACATAATAAATATAATATTCAGTAAGAGTGTAGATCGTTCTAATCGTCTTATTTCTTCATGGTGTGAATCAGTCGCGATGGATTTTCACTCGAAATTCACGCTAACAATATTATCAAATCAAATTCATCTTTCACCAACGGAGTATGGATTTAAGTTTAGACCGCTTTATTGCGTCTTGTGGGTGCAGGTGAGCCGGATGATGTGCTGTAGGAGGGACGAGGTTAGACGGATTGAGGAATAAGAGATGAGAGGAGAAATTGGGGTCGTTGGTTGATGGAGGAGTTCAGAGGTTGACCGGTGTCGGGTGGCGGCAGGGAGACAGGAGGTAACCAGGAGGGAGAGAATTTGAGTGGGGGATCTGTCTCCTCGTGTCTGTATGTAAGAGAGCCCCTGTTGTTCCTGTTTGAAGCAAGGAGTGAAGAGAAACGGGGGAGAGTTAGTGTACGATTAGGTGTGTTTAACTACCTGAAATTTAGAGACAATTCTAGCAGCATGAGCCATGACAAAAGATTAAAGAGGGACTGGGTTATTTACATGAAATTATCAGGTTTTATATAGATGACAATCATGATTATCATCAACACCAACTGATCACAAAAGCTCTATGAAACCTGAATTATTTAACCTGAAGTCTTTAATTAGAAGTTTGCTGATATTATCTAAAGTCCATGTAAAGGCAATTCTGAGATTTCTTTCAAAATACATTAAATATGTCGGATAATAGTTGATGAGAATGTGTGAAAAGTTAAAAAGTGGAGTAGGTTCAACTGTTTTCAGTCCAGGATTTTGTGGGCGGCCCTTAAAGGGCGGCTCTATGACACGCTGAGGCCACCCAGAGCCGAGAGATAGAGATGAATTCATCTCACTCAGAGTGTTTCATATAGCTTAGGGAAAAAAAAAATCACAGACTAGAAGACACAGACATTACATTAAGGGGTTTAAAATATGCGTTACGTTAGTGTGTGTTACGTCTGAAGTCATTCAGCATTTCAAACTTATGAAGGCAAAAGGCAAATTTCAATAATTGACTCATTTATTAGATTTGAATTGACAGACAAAATTCAGCAAGAGGAATAAGAACTGCAAAAAAAAGAGATATTAATATACAGACATTTGATTAATTCAAGCAAACTAAAACAACCCAAAAGAAAAGAAGAAAAAGAAAATCTTCCATCTTCTACAACTGTGTGCAAATAGTCCTTCAAACAGTGTTAACTGATGCACTATGAAGGGGATGCAATCACACAGCCTGTTGGCGCCTCACCCCCAACGTTTTACTCGGGAATAAATGGTTTTCTTTCAGAAGTTTCAAACAGCAGGCAAAAACACTGATGGGCCCCTTAATGTAACGAAATGGCCCTGTAACCTCACACTAGTGTAATTACACAAAGAGAGGAGTTCTGGTTTCAGCTCGGCTTTGCATACATGAATACAACAGAAGCTAGTAGAGGCTCGGGGTCATTCGGGTAACCCCAGCCTGTCACCTATAACCTGGTTATGTGAGATTGGAATATTGCACATACATAGATTTATGTTTATGTAGGAAATCTTTCTGATCCCCCCTCCCCCCCCTTTTTATTCCTTTCAAACAACGCGCTGCTCCTTTTAACAAACCCTCCGTTACATATATTAAAATTATGATGGAGACTGAGAGGTCTGGGTTATACAGTGAATGGAATTACTTTGACTGTAACGTACAATGAAGGAAACCTCTAGTCATAATATGAGAATCAGTCGGATATTGAATTAATAAACACGACTCAAACCCAGCTCTGGTTTTGTATATGGACAAACTACTCAACGCAAAACTACTGAATAGGAAATACACACGGTACCTTCAATGATACTGCAAAAATACTTTGTTTTTTTTTAAACAGGAGTAGCTATTATTAGCTATAGGAACTGCAATCAAGAAAATTGCTACAAAAGGTTTTGGTAATAAATCCGTCTTAAAAAATACATTCCTCATACTTCCTCCTTCCTTCCTTTCTTAACAAGGACAGTTCAGGTGCCCTTTACCTTATCTAGAGTATTAGAACTAAATAAATCCCCCCCATCACTGAGAATGTTAATGATGAGTCTCAGAAAAAGTTAGTTACAAGTCGTCAATCATTTCAAAGAACTTAAGTAAAAAGGGGAAAGCAGTATCTATAAAGCTGCGACTGCTTTATTTCCAGTATCCAAAATATTATTCATTCATTGGTGAATTATCGCTGACGTCTTTGAGCCCTCTATTACTTGCTTTTTTTCTTTTTCTGTATTCGACAATCAGGTGGGTATCCGTCATCATTAGTCCTCCTTTAAGAATATATTTAAGTTACACAGGAAGAGAGAGAGAGAGGGAGGGAGGGAGGGGAGTGTCACAGAAGTGATGATGCCTGAGGCTTAGTTGTGTTTCTTGTCAGGAGAGTTTGGATAAGGTGCGTATGGTGGAGGTCGCTCCTGTGTGGGAAGGAAGAGAAAACCATATTACACGAGGACGGTTAACACAGAACTCACATGTCACTAACAAAGTGAGGAGGAGCCGCTCACCATGGGCATGTAGACATTGTGTGGATTGCTGGGATTGTAATACGCACTGCCTGCTGCTTCGGCCGCCTTCGAGTTACCTGTGCGTGAAACAAGACGTGGCATGAGACAGGGAGATATAGACAGATGTTAATTAGAGCTGAGCAGATTTAGGAACGGACTCTTAACGTCATGAGGAGAGCTGATGTGAGGAGCGCTCGGCGTTAGTCATGTGAAGCACGGCGACTGACAGCTCGAGGAATCCTCAAGGAGACTGAATCTACTGGCACACCCGAGGACGCACAGAGGGAAACGTCCTACTCGAGCTCTTCCTAAAATAGAGCTACGCCAAACTGACGTTTCGGCGCGAGTGTACCAAGCTCACCCCGTGTGCAAGGGTGAGACTTTTTACCGAAATGCACAAGGTGCTAGAAATGAAAACGGGACCGGAGAGGGAGACGGGGGATTGTGTATCCTTTGTAATTTTGATGTGTAGCAGATGAGACATCGGCACCCCCCCCTTTTTTTTTTTGATAGCGTGATTCAAAGTGATTCACTTTGAGGCAGACGGATCGGATCTGACGGGTGCAGTGACACAGACGTAAAGAGAGGAAAATTAAAGTGAGAGAGAGAAAAATAGACCTGGAGGTGGTGGTGGTGGTCCTGCTGCTGTCCAGTTCTGGGGGGGTGCAGCCCAATTCTGGGGTGGCCCAGGGTAGGGAGGAGGTGGTGCCATGTAGTCGAAACCAGATGGGTACATTCCTGGAACACAGAAAGGGATGGAGGTCAAAGGAGGTTACAGTCTGTGTGGGCAATTAGTTACAAAGACATAAAAAAAAAACCAACAAAACGCTGACAGCAAAAGAGAAACCGCAGCACTTTTTGTGCCTCGAGGGTGCAACGAGGATATCTGACGAAAAACTGTGGAGACAAAAACAAACAGTCCATGACAAACAACCTAAAGACTAAAAACTATGAATGTCTGCACACATCTTAGAGACCTACTGTGTTTTTATACACTGAAGTTATTGACCATGACAGCAAAAGAACAAACAAAAGAAACCCAACGTTGAGCAACCTAAAAACACGTCATTTGTCCTGGATACCGTCAGTGGAATCTGACGTTCAGATTACAAATGTACCTGCAGCGGGTGCGGGACAGGGGTAGCCCATGTTGCCAGCAGCAGGCATAGGGCCTTGGTAGAATCCATTCTGCTGGGGAGGCGCTGGGTAACCGTAGGCGGGAGGAGCAGCTGGAGGTGGGCCGTAGCCGTTCATCATTCCAGGTGAAGGATAGCCGTAAGAGGCAGCGCCGTTTTGGGCGGGTGGAGCACGAGAAGCTGAAAAACAACAACAAGAGTAACGAATAAAGTGGACCGCAAAGGTAGAAGGATAAAATACAGAAAGAACATGCATAACTGTGTTTTCATTAGCACAGAATCACCTGAAAATAATACTTTCGGTACTTCTGCAGATGCCACAGGTCCTCTTCTACAGAGTCTGAGCTACTGTAGAGTGTCTGCAGTAAAATCTACTGGCTCTAGACTTTTCACAGTAACATGACTCCTGTATTCTAATAATATTTAGCACTCTAAAGCATTAGAGGAAACTATAATACAAACCATTTGTGGCCAGCTTGAAGAGATGCTGTCCAACCTCAATGGCTCCTCCGCTGGGAAAGGACATCTTGAAATGGGCCTGGCCCTCCCAGCCACCTGATGACAGAGTTGATTCTGACATTTAGAATAAATGCAAAAAAAAAAGAGCTACACTTGTGTTTTATTGTGACAGAGGTGACAGGTAAGTAGTGAAGCAAGATAAAGCCAACAGGAGAGCAGGAAGAGAGAGGGTGAAGGACACACGGCGAAGGAAACGTCTGTCGTCAGAGTCGGAACTGGATCACTGCGAGATGGACTCACCTCACCTGTTGAGCCACCGAGCACCTCTATTTCACTATGAGTATCTTATCCACCTGAATTTCCCCGGTGTTGGATCAATCTTATATCTACTCAATTTTACAATATGAATACAACTCAAACAAATCAAATCATACCTAACTCATGAGAGTAAAAACAAAAAGATCACCTACCACCAGCCTCAGCTGACACGGTCCCTTTAATGTAGTTGGCTGCAAACACTGGCTGCTCGATGCTGCAGCCCTTCATCAAATAGTAAGGGAACATGGCCGAACCCAGGCAATCCTTGGTGTTATTGGACACGAACAGCAACTGAGCCGGCGAACAGGGGGGGGAAGAGACGAGAGAAGAGTTACAACAGGGCGTATGCAGCGTTTAGAGAACGTTAAAACGTGGCTGACGTCGTGGCGGCTGTACCCTGTACGGCGTGAGGTAAATGGTGCCCTTCTTGGTCCCCTTCAGCAGGTCTGTCTTGCAGCTGACGTCGCTGAATGACAGCTCCACATTCTTACATTCCCTTAAAACGCTGAGGAAAGAGAAGAAGCAGGATCAGCATCACCTTATTGGACAGGTGTGCACACACACAGGAGGAACATGACATAAAGAAATAACTATATACATATTTAAAGGAGATATATATGCATAAATATAGATATGTGCATCTATCTACAGCCACATTTGTAGTGTGGTCACAGTATCTGTGTACAACAGGCTAAATGTAAACACTGAGGATAAATAAATTATGAGCACTAAAGTGGAAATAAAGTCACCTGTTACAGCCACTATTAAATACTTACATACAGTTATGATACATAATATTAGCCTGCATGTGAGATTTGTTTAAAGCTGGTGTACAGTCGGGAGTTAACCAGTTTGAACTAGATGTCAACATGCAAAGCTAGCTCAGCTGCTTCCTGTTTTGACGGTCGGATAACGTAACAAGTTAGCCATCTTGTGTAACTCAACCCTCAAAGATACGACGACACAATAAAATATGTCATCATTATATAAAAACTAACACAAAACAGTGAACACAACATCTGAATTGTACAGAAATGACCTGCGTAGCTAACGCTAGCAGGCGCTAGCAGGCCAGCTAACGGCTAGCAGGCTAGCCGTCGGTTAGCATTGCGTAGACTACGCACCGGAGGTAAACAAGCCGACAAAGAGAGGCGACAGCCGGCTGGTGATTTAAATCCACCACGCAGACACGACGGTAACACGCACCTTTCTCCGTTGCTGACCAACACGCCGCCGTTTTGCGAGTGATTCCGATTCAAAGCCATGTTTTGTTTGGGGAGACTGTCCGCCGCTCTCCTGATGATGGCTCTGTGTGTGTGTGTGTGTGTGTGTGTGTGTGCTAAAGTCCGTCAGCCCAACGACGGCGGGGATGCCCGAGAAACGTCACTCGGGTTACGTCACGACAGCTGACAACTCGTGACACTTTACCCGGAGACTGTCAGCGTCGTTAAACTGCTGCACATGTGTTCAGATCACTGTTTGAGTGTAAACAGCAACAGGTTCCGTCCAATGAGACAAGTTCTGCCCTCAACACACACACACACACACACGTGAAACGAATTTAAAGTCCATATTTAATTGAGAACAACTTGATGTCCTCCTTTGAATGGTTGCTGAAGATACAGCTCAGTCCATAGAGACTTGTCTTCCACGTCCAGTATGGAAGGTGGACCGGTAGCTGGAGAGGTGCCAACTCACTGCTGAGGTGCCCTTGAGCAGGAGGCACCGACCCCCCTCAACTACTCACAGGGTGCTGCTCTGAGTGTCTCCACATCTGCGTGTGTTCAGGATTAAAATGCATGTAAGAAAAAAGTTTTTCCCCCTTGAGCGATTAATAAAAGCATCTCCTCTTCTTCAGCAACAGCAACAGCACCTTGACCCGGAATGGAATCATTGGAAACAGCCGTGTTTACTAGTTCATGTAAAACTGGCTGCTGTGACAAAGGCCTATTGTTGGAATATTGAAAGTGGAATGTTTCCCATTCTCTGTGGTAAGTCTGGGCTGCAGGCAGGCCGGTTTAGCACAGGGACTGTTGGAATACATGCAGTATGCAATAATCAGAGCTGTCATTGAAAAAAGATGTTGTCTACTTTGCAGCATGTGTTGTTGAAGTCCGTCCATTCTCTTTAGTCCCAGCTGGCTGAGGGCGAGAGGCTGGACAGGATGCCAGTTCATCACCTTTAGATGATCCACCAGGTGTTTTCATTTAACATTTCACAACTTTTCCAGCCTTTTGTTGCGATTGTCCCAACTTGTTTGAAACATTCTTATTTCCAGTTAGATGTGAGTTGGTTTGGAAACAGTTGTACAGAAATGCAGCATGTCCTTGTCAGAATGAGTCTGGGTTAAGAGAACCTGATTGAAACCACGCCCTTCCTAATTCAAATTAAATATCAATAAAGGAGATGAAAGCCTGTCTCAGCACTCAGCTGATAGGCCACTTATTATATCATTAGTTTCAAACTCAGTTACATGCAGAATGAAGGGCCTTTTAGTGGTCACAGATGTATCAGGGCAGCTTAAATGGACAGCCTGACATGATGCAGCAGTGACTAAAGGTTTAAGATTGCTTATGTAACGATAAGATGGGTACAAGCATGGCCACGGGGAGAGGGAGAGGGAGACGGGGTGAGGCTGACAAGGCCTGTGCGTTACGCAATGATTTCATTTAATGCGCTCCCCGAGGAAACAGCGAGCCAGCGTGATATGTATTATTTAAACACTGACCTTTACATTAATTAGAAGATTATTCCGCCACAGCTTCCACCTCTCAGGTGAACAGCACTGAGGAAATCTGCCCCCTCCCTGCAAGCTCCACGCTAATTAACACTAATTAACACAAGTCACGTGACCCCCTCCTCGGGGTCAAAGGAAGGACCTGATATCTCTGGGACTAAACCCTAAACAAGTCCAAATATATATACAAAAAAAAGGAATAAGACGATGAATCGTGCAAAATTGTGTTTGGTTTCTTTGATTGTCGGCCTCGTGGCTCCGCACTGTTGGTGTTTCTCAGCGGTCCAGGTGAAGAAAACGACCGAGCGGCTCGTCATACCGAAAGTCACCTGCTCTGCCCGGAGGATCAGAGCCGTGTTTGGACCGCTGGTCAGCAGTAACATCCATGTTAAAGGTAAGGGTTACTTTACCACACGTTTTGTCCCAGCACAGGCTTCTTTCTAAGTCGTCCTTCTTCGTTTTGACAGACGTGACAGGGGCCACAGTCCCAGTCCGCCTCTCTGAGGGCTCCTGTGGAGTGAGACTGAGCAGAGACAGAAACCAGAGCCTCTCCTTCCTCAGCAGATATGACAGCTGCTATGCACGCACTGAGGTGAAGTTAAGGGTTTTTGTTTTGGACACAGTTCACTGATTTGTGTTAACATGCAGACTAAAGTGAAGGCATAACTTTTGATCCCTCAGGGCAGCAGGGTGGTCATCCCTCTGCAGGTACAACTGACAGGAGAGGATCGGTGGTTCAGGGTCAACATCAGCTGTCCCCTGATAAAGAGACACAGTGAGAGGACTCAGCTTGCCCCAACACGTGAGTGGAGGCAGCTGATAACAAGCTCACTGACACAGCTCAGTCAGTGCTCACTTTTCATCAATCGAACTTTTTCCTCTTTGGAGCCTGCTTGAAAGTTGCAGTGATGTCATTTACAATGCTAAAAACATGCCTCCTCTCCAGCGTTACCTGGAAGCTGTGACATAGAAAGAGCTCTGCGAGTGGACTGTGGACACCATAGCATTTCTAGTGATGCCTGCTACAAACTGGGATGCTGCTATGATGCTTCTGATTTAACCTGCTTCTACAAACTCAATGGTAAGACTGGACATTTGTCTTATGAGAGTACTGCATAGATTTTTTTTAAAAAGCGTAAACGAGCCTACATTTTCTCCCTCCAGTCTGCTCTCTGGATGGACACTTTGTGTTCTCAGTAAAGGCCACAGACACAGACCCGCCCATTGATCCCAGCAGCCTCGTAATCAAAGATCAGCCACAGTGTTACCCGGCGGTCACCACCCCAGACACTGCCGTCTTCAAGATTGGAGTCATGGACTGTGGTGCAAAGATGAAGGTCATCCAAAATAAGACGTCTTTGCATGTTTTGAATATCAATAAATAGCTTCTGAATCTTTAGTCTTTGCTTGGCTTTTAGGTAGATGGAGATGTGAGGATCTATGAGGTGGAAGTGGAGGAGCTGCATGCAAAACGTTTAACCAAAAGTTCACCGTTTAGGTGAGTATTTTTGGTGGCTCTGGCCGAGTCATTACAAATATAATGAATTGAAGTTATGGTGTTTTTTAGTCTCCAGGTCCAGTGTGAATATGAGGCGTCAGATTTAAAGCGTGCAGTGGACCTGCGGTCCTTGTACACAGTGACCAACCCGCCTCCTGTGGTCGCACTGGGAACCATCAGAGTGCAGATGAAGATCGCCAAAGGTGATAAAATGGAGGGTAGTATGCGATCACTCAAGTGTTTAATTTAGTCCTTTAAAACAAAACTTATTCATTCCCCTAGATGCATCCTTCACATCCTTCTTTCCTGAGGACCAGCTTCCTCTGACCTTGCCCCTGCGTAAAGCTGCGTATGTGGAGATCTCCATCGCCCAGCCGTCCCCAGACCCTACACTCTCCCTGCGCGTACAGGACTGCTTCGCCTACCCGGCGTCGAGACACTCTGTGTGGACGCTTCTCTATGATGGGTAAGGTGGAGCTAGTTACTGAGATGAGATCACTGAAATTATGTAGGTCACTGAGCAGCTGACATTTTTTAAAAATCTCCACCCTTGGTAGATGTCCCAACCCTTTGGATAACTTGAGAAGCTCCGTCCCTGTGGACAAGCAGGGGAAGACCACCTCCCAGTCCCCAGTCAGGAGGTTTGACGTTAAGACCTTTGCCTTCTTGGACCCTCACACAGGCCATCCAAGCATGGAAGAAGTGAGTCTATCACACCCACATATTCCAATAATATAAAAGTGTGTATCCCTGCAGATATGGCTGTGTGTAATCTCTCATTTAGATGTACTTCTACTGCTGGGTGGAAATCTGCACAAATGACATCGAATGTGCTCAGCGCTGCGCCTTCATTTGTGAGTATTTTGCCGTGTGTTTACACTACATGCGGCGGGTGCATGTGGCGTTTAATTGTGCCTATCCTCCCGCCCACAGCGTCTGAGGGCGACAGACAGAGAAGAGAGACAACGTCTGAGTCCTACCAGGTCAAGCTGGTCTCTTTGGGGCCGCTGCTGCTGGGACAGAACAGCACCGAACAGGACGACAACCCATGTGTCAAACAGAACACGAGTAAGTCCTGCTCAGCACAGAACTGTGTTTGATGAATGATCGATGTTTGAACTGAATCTTTTCCCTCCGTCTCTCAGTGTTTAAGGTGACCGTGTACATGCTCTCTGCCGTTGGCGCTGCCTTGCTGCTGATCCTGCTTTTCATGGCAGTGTCAAGCATCAGGAGGTGTCGGAAGCCAGAGCCAGAGGAAGCTCGTGATGCAAAAGTTGATGGTGAAGAATCTCAATAAAACATTTCACCTTCTGTGATGTGCAGCTTTTTTTCTCCAGGATTTGGCAGCAGGACCCTCAGCTTATCGCTGAGTTGAAGGTGTGATGGTAATTAAAGAATCATGAAAACGAGTCAGTCAGAATAGTTTATTCACACAAAATGTTCTAATGCAGCTAAAACACAAAGAAATAAACAAAGGAAGTTCGTGGTGGTTGACTCAGTAAGGTCTGAATTTTCTCTGAGCTCTCAGCAGAGCTATCCTCTGTTTATCCTCCTCAAACTTTTTCCTTAGCTCTGCGATATCTGGAAAAAAAGAAACAAAACATTAAAAAGTCTTCTATATCTTTAACTTAACGTTAAGGGAATGTTCTAGCCCGCAGATGAAGAATAGACTAAATGTACAACTTACGTTCTTTCTGTGTGTTTCTGTGCTGCCAGGTGTAGAAGTTCATGAGCTCCTTCCTCTTCTTCTTCTTCATCTCCTTCTGTAGGGTCCTCTTGTTGGCTGCCTCGCTGTGGGGTCGGGCCTTGGTGCCCTTTGGTCCTCTTGTAACTTTAACCCAGCCGTCGCCTTCCTCTTGTTGCTCCTCAGCCTCCTTCCTCTGCCTCTCAGCTATCTGTGACAAAGAAAACAACAAAGGTTGTCAGTCACGTGGATTAGACGAGTGGGTGGGTGATGATGGAGGTGGAGCTGCAGAATCCTCACCTCTTCTTTCCTCTTGTCGTATTCTTCCATGAAGGAGTCGACCATTTGCTGCAGTTTGTCCGGCTGAATGAAAGACCCTTTGTACTGGTGGATCCATTCTGGTATGAGAAAATGAACGTGTGAATATAAAAGACTGATTTTAATATCCATCCATCATCTGGAACCGCTCATCCTCAGGCTGACTTTACTCACTCTGTACTCCGGTCCTCACTGGACGCTGCTCTGTGCACACCACCAAAGGCACATCATGCGGGTGTGATTTAGCTGCTTTTAAACTGGAGGCGTTCTGGAAGACGACGTAGCCCACTTTGAAACCCTGGAGGGGGACACACGGGGTAAAATACAGTGTACTTTTTCAGAGAAGAGACCAGTCATTAACCTGCCCCATCTAACCCGTCCACCTCACGTGTCAGGGCCAAATCAGAATCCATTTACACAGATTGTATAATTACCGTATACAATAAATAAATGTTTAACTGAAGAAATAGTCGTTGAGATGTGTCAATAAAGGGTTGCCATATCTGTTTAAACCTGTTTACCTTCCCCGATAACTCATATCGGATCTAACGAGGGGCGAGCTCTTTATTCCAGACATTCAGGATTCATTTTTTCACACTGATCATCTCGTACTGGATCGACAAAGTCCTCCAGTGATTCATAGATTGTAGCTGGCTGTGTTCACGGCAGAAAGAGCTCACCTGTTTCACAGCTGGTTTGAAGACTTTGGAAACTTTGGGTCCAGACTCCTGAGAGGAGCCCGGATGGTCTCTCAGCTCCACAGACTTCACACCGCCAAACTGTGAGAACAACTCTTTGACAACACCCTGAAACACACACACACACACAGCACATGATGATGAATTCATAAATCATCTAAAGCACACACTCAGGAGCTCTCAGCTCTCACACACCAGCTGTACCTCTGAGCAGTATGCAGGGATGTTGAGCACAAACAGAGTCCGGTCCAGAGGTCTGTGTGAGCTCTTCTCTGCGCGGACTTTGTGCTCTTTCACGTACAGCTTGTGTTGTGCGGCGCTGTCGGAGCTAAACTGTAGAGGCAGCTCTGCAAAGAGAGACACAACATTACTATTATTATTACAAAATAAAGTTATTATTGTCATCGCCACAGCGAGCTTTCCCAACAGAGGCTAGCTACAGCTCGATAAACACCCAAACCGAGTAACAAGGCAAGGAAAGGTTTATTTCGAGGATAACTCGGTACAATAGTGAAAAGTGAAATGAATGTTGTTAGTTTTGTCGGTTAATACCTGTAAATCCTCCAGGAATTACACACGGCTGGTTACTGGCATGTTCCTTCTTGGACGGCGCCATTTTGTCCTGACCTATCACACCGGAAGTACAAAAAAAAGTACGTAATTTAAATGTTTTTATTTTTTTAATAAATATAAACACACCCAGAAATAAAGTTTGTATCAAAACCAGCATATATAAATGTATAAAAGTAATTAAATAAATTAAAGATATGTTTTATATTTGTTTAAATTTTATTTTTGATAGCTCACACTTCACTGTTTATACGACTGAATCTATCTATATTTGACATATTTATACTGATTTACCGTATTTTTCTTAGATATCTTTTTAACTTGTGTATATTTTATATTTCATGTATATTGCACCAGGGATATGAGGGAATTTCCACCCATTTCATCATAAATTTCAAACATTGTCGTCCATAAACTTTTTCTACGTGTGTTACTTTTAGTTTACATCTAAATTCATCGAACAACAACAGCACTGGATGATTTTTCAGCACGATTGTACCAAGAAGTGGGTGGGGGAATAAAGAAAGCTGCGGCTGTTATAATGGACACTGAAGCTGGAGAGGTATCAGTTCACCTCCTGGGCAGAGTACTGAACCCCCCAACTGCTCCACTCCACCAGCTCTACATTTGTACGTCTTTTAGTGTGTGAAAAATAATTTCCCTGTTGAGGGAATAAAGTTATTCTTCTTCAGGAGCTGCTCCTTCTATACTACTATACTATATTTCAGCTGATGAGTTTGTAGTACAGTACTGTATGTGATATATGAAGTTCCAGAAAACAGAAAATAATGAGATCGTGAGAGGATGTAAATCAATTACTACTCTAATGACCTGTACAAAAACGCGTCCTCACATGGCAGGCGTGAAAAACGAGTCTGGGACAAAGTCTACAAAGCTAAATATTTAATGGCGACATTTCACAAACATCTCTAGGCTCTTCTTCACTGACTTACGAGAAAAGTAATTTACAGTCGTTGAAAATAAAGTATGTACGTAATACTAGAAAGAATTAAACATATACTGCTTCCAAACTGAACAACCGTGTAAAACCAGTCGCAGAGACAGAGCACACAGGAATCTGGATGTCACAAGAATGGTCAAAACAAAACAAAGCATCAACATAATGACGGCTTGAAAACCAGTTTACTGAATTTACTGTACTTTAGTTTCTGTCCATCCCTGATTTACTCACAAGTGTTTTCAGTTATCTCAGCTAGGAAGACTCTCAGGTTGAAGTTAAAGATGTAGTGAGGACGACTTTATTTATCCTGACTACAGAGACCGGTATCTACAGTGCTGAGTTTGATCTATGTTCCCTTTTATTTCTATGCTTTGTACACAAAAATCCCCAAAAAGTTACAGACAATATAACTGAATACACCTGTGTCCAGGACCTTAAACATGATGCGTGTGTGTGTCAATTCGTTTTCTAGATCTTTTTTTGCATCTTCTTTTTTTGGTGGCATTAAACTGGAATATTTTTTTAAGTGGTCTGGCATTCAATTAAGAAAATGACAATAAAAAAACCCCCCAAAAAAACAAAACAGTATGATTTGGCATCCCCACCACATCGGAATAAAACAACAGATCACATCACATTTCTTTCGGCCGGTCAATCTCGTGAACAAACAGGTGACATCTGGATAAACCATAAAACCAAAAACAAGACGTTGATCCATAAATTTCACGTTCAGAGAGGTCGATTATATCAAATGTGTAAAAATCACCTTCATATGAGAGAGAATGCACGCTGTCTGCTGCCGTCAAGGTGAAAAACACAGTTTTGTATATGAACACTGAGAATGCAGTTATACGTTTATGAAAAGACAGTGTGTTCACGCGAGACATGAGCTATATCTTGATGCGGAAGGCGGTGGCCTGTGAGCTGGGGGGCTCGGTGGTGGAGGTGGACTGTGCAGTGGACTTGAACAGAGCTTTGAGGATGGTCTGGGGGTCCACCTCCGGAGTGGGCTGAGAGGAGGCTCGCTGGCCAGCGGGGCGAGACAAGGAGGCGGGCAGGCCATCTTTTTTCGTACTGCCGCCTGCGCCTGGAGTATCACTGAGCCTCCTGTAGGAGTCAAGGAGAGAGGGAGAGATGTCAAATCTCCTCAAATAAAGATAGTCATCATGCAAAACAGGATTTTTTTCAAGCTCCAAACACAGGAGCCAATAGCATTCATGTTTGAATGTAAGGCTTATCTTAATTACGTCAGAGTTTTTATCAAAACTTAACCTGACTGGTCAACTGGAAACAAGCCGCAGCCTGAGCTGTATAATCCAATCACCAAATGTCTTCTGTGAGTAACTGCTTCATCAAAGGCAGCTCAGTGCGTCACTGAATAAGCTTGTCACTTATTCAGTGACGCTCCAACGCCGACTTAAATAGGAAAATAAACAAACCCTGCCTGGATGTTCAAATCTAACAGAACGTCCCTGTTCTTTATACTTAATAAATAAAAAGGTTAACGTGGATTCCAGTCACTCAGGTTATGAGGCAAATTACAGCTGGTAGGAAATATGCAAAATAAAGTATGTCCGAGTGAACAAAATCAACGACAGCTTAATTTGAAATGAAGGAAAGAAGCCCTGCGGGCGTACTTACAATAGAATGGGCTGATCAGAAGTGATGACATTTCCCTGAATATGAAGGTTACACTTCATGGGCTGGCCTGGAGGTGGACAAGAGCAAGGACAATTCAAATTTAAATAATAAAAAACATGATACATAGAAACACCCAAACTCAGTCTAGATAATGGCAGGCTCAGTGATGCTAACTACATCCAACTTGGCCACCCTTCGGTTTATGTCCCCAGTCAGCAGACCTGTCATCAGTGCTGTGTTCATTATCCTGCAGAACAGAAGCTAGAGCCTAAAAACACAGAGAGGAAGTTGATGTGTGCATCCTTGCCGCTGGCACTCACCGTCCAGGCAGCGGTTGTTGTACTTTCTGTACGCGCTCACGGCGTCCTCTTTACGTACAAACACCACTTCAGCCACGCCCACCTTCACCAGCCGTGCTCGTTTCAAGGCTCCGCACACGCAGAACAGTTCCTGTGGACAAATGGAGCCAGGGAGTATAAACACACGATGGATGAGTCGCCAGAGCACCAAACTGTGTCATTTTAATATTAAACATGACAACACAACACACAAGGTTACATGTAATCAGTGAGATTTACTCACAACTATGTCCTCCTCTGTGACCCGGGGATGCAGGTTGTTCACCGTAATTTTTGTCCCCTCCAAAGGACTGAAAACAGGCTGGAAAGAAATTAACCACACCATCAAGTCATCATAGTGGTAATGTTAACAAGCCAAACATCTCATCCTGATTATATTACAGTTACAGCAGTCTGGCCACCATCATGAAGTAATCAGCTTATAAAACCAATGTGGGTGCGGCATCACGGGAGCGAAGGTGTATCCCTGGGAGAAGATTAAGTGTGCATACTGAGCTACAGCAGGGATGTTTACCTGAGGAGGAGTAGGAGCTGTTGTGCTGGTTTCTGCTGCACTTTGCTGGAGAGTCCTGGACACTGGTTGTAAGGCTGCAGCTGAGGACCGGGCAGCGGCCATGCTGGTGTTGGGCCGGGTGGGAGCCACGGGGACAGGAGGACGCGGGGCTGTGTAGGCATCATTTTTAACCACCTTGGTGATTGGGGCTGACATGGAAAATGTGGAGCCCACCGAGCCAGGCTGTATGAAATAAAGAAATGGAAAGTTAAAGAATAATTCAAGTAGGTGTTTGAGTGTTCATTTAGTATAGTATATGAGTTCTTACCCGTGACTGTAGCATACTATTAGCAGTAGTGATCTTTATTTGTTTACTGGAGATGCCATCATGCTCGTTTGAGACAGGCTGTAGGAGACAAAATACTCTGTTTGAGAACTCTTTTAGTCTTTGACATTATACAAGAAAGAACAGTTTCATCAACATAAGAATGCTTACACTCAAGAAGAAAATACAACTCTACCTGTGTAACTGGACGTATTCCACTTAACATTCCTACTGGACGTTGCTGAAAAAAGAAACAACAGTAAGCATCTATGTGATTTTTACACCTCAGCTAGTATACACACACGTGGAGGCTGTGTCACTGATCTCACCTGGATGGTCTTGGTTATTTTTAGGGGTGGTGCAGTGGCTGCCTGTGTCTGTGTCCCTCCAATGCTCCGCTTGAGGCTCAGCCTATCACGAGCATCCATCATTCTCTTATTATTGCTCAGCTGTGGTGTCACACCGCCCCTCAAATTCAGTCCTTGTACATTAGGGGAAAACTGCCTGGCGTTCACACCGGCAAGACTGTTGTTGGTGTGTATCTGTATCTGTGGCACGAGTGTCTGGGTCTGTAGTTGGTGCGGTACTGCTGTCTTTTGCACGATCTGTGCGGGGACGCTGAACGGATTCTGCCCCTGTTTGCGTGAGTTGATCATCTGACGAGCATCCTGCACTCCTCCAGCTGCTCCCCTGCCACGGATTTTGAAGCGAGCATCTTTCTGACCGAGCTTTTCTCTGGCATCCTTTACTTGAAACCCTGAAGGGAAAACAGGAGGAAGAAGATTAAGAATGAGCTGAGCGATAACAGGGCATAAGTGATGAAGCATTTTGAAGTGTGAAGGCAATAACCGTGACCTTTACCTATTCCTCCTCCTCCTCCTCCTCCAAGCCGCTGTCTGACATCATTAACCCCAATCTTCTGCCTGGCATCAAAGCTTTTGCCAACGCCTCCTGCGCCTCGTCCAAACATTGGTCTGAGAGAATGAACAAAAGTTAAATTAAGGTTCAAGGAATCTTTATTATTCCCTACAGGCAATTTGTTGAGCAACAGCAGACGTAAAATAAACAACACAAAGGCAACAACACAAAAAAGACTTAACAGAATGAATACATACTACACAGAAGTTTCACATCTCACATTGTGTTATTAAAAAAGCCCATAGCAGCAGGAACAAAGAGTGGCCAGCAGCCATTCAGGACTGACTGACTGTGCCCTCCTAAGGGAGTTAGTCTCATATATAGTATTAAAATCAGTGAGAGTCTTGGTGGGCAGTTTTGCCACACACCTTAACTATGTTACTGCAGCCTGGTTATTGTTTTTTAACAATGAGGGCCGCAAACCAGCTCACGAAAGCAAAGAATGGTTAAACATCCTCATAAAAACACATTAAAATGAATTACTGGTGCTATAGTACTCATCAGAATAGTGCAGTAAGTTCCCACATTTCCTTGTCCACTGTGTTAAAGAACATTGCTTCCAGAAAACACGTTTATTCAAGACGAGGCAGCAAAACACTACATAATAAATATTACCTTGCTGGCTAGCTCAGCCGGTAGAGTGAGGCTACAAACGTTGACGCCGCGATTCAGTTTTCAGCGTTACCTCGACTAATTAACCTTAGTTTGGTTAAAAACGGTGTTTGGCTGGGTAATTAACACACATTTACCGGATTTAACGACGTAACGGCCTACATCTAACATCAGCTACATTAGCCTAGCGTTTACGATGTAGCCGCTGCTGGCTGCAGAGGCTAGCGTTAACTCACGGTGACCAACAAGCTACCAAACAGCTCACAATTCTTAGTTGTGCGTTTGGAAATGTGACTACAAGCAGCTACGACCTTAATAAAAGAACAGATGTAAGTGCAGGGATAGTTATTATACCTTTTAGCTGGTGCCTTCAGGTTAATACCGCGCTGTCGTATCACTTCATCCAAAGAGACGTCTGCCATTTTCTCTCACTCGGACTCACTGCGCCTGCGCGGACGAGAGTTTTTTTTTTTCTTTTAGCGCGGACTAACGGAAGCCGGCACGCGGACTATCAGGAATTTACGATATATTCTATAGTTTTATTTACTTCTTTGATTATCACGTATTTTATGATTAATAATATACGTGGATCTAATCTAAAAGACAGCACACTACGTTGATTAAGAGCGTAATATCAAACATAAAAAATAAAAATCTGCGCTCGATTACTCTTGACAAAATGCAAATGCGACGCATGAATGGGGTACCCGTGAGCCTTTGCGGCGAGATTCTCACAACAAATATCACTTTTTTAACGCAACAAACATGATCACCATCACTAACATTATACCAATCCTTAATATTTACAAAGTCTTAAATGTTAAATAGCAAGCAACTCGGAGCTATTTTTGAAACTATGATAAACTGTTGTCGGCACCATGACTGAGGACATCTGGGCACTGTGACTATACCGGTCTTCGACGATTGACTGGTCATGCCTTAAACTGATGAGTAAGGAAAATAACGACGCGGGGTGACGCCCGTGTCCTCGTTCAACTTACGAGATCAATTTTTGAAAGGGCACAGGTCTGCCTGCTGAGGTGACTCGCCTACTTTGCGAGATGCCTCGTGGGACTAGGACCTTCCCCGACCCCCTTACCTGTTCAAAAATCAAATGTTGAATCACAGCACTAAGTGCTGTCTCTCTTCCGTACAGTAAGTTTCAGTGTAAAAGACTCTCTGTAGTTCAGTATGCACAAACATGCTCTATGAATACCTGCACGTTTAAAATATTCTGAACATTTGCACATTCCCTGGTAAATACTTGTAATTCCTGCACAACTGTACAGCTATTTTTATTTTAAAACATATTGTATGTATGTTTTTAATAGTTGATTTTTTTAAATCTTCCTTATATTTTTACTTAACGTTTGTTACGCTCAAAAAACCTACTTGGCAATAAATCTATGATGCAAATATATCTATACCTTTTACATTTTTTATATTTGTTTGTGTTTTTTGTGTTATGTTTGCGCCTACCTGTCATGTCCCTTGTCCTTTAAGTGAGAGCACAGTGAACTGGAGTCAGATTCCTCGTGTGTGTACACACACCTGGCCGGTAGCTCAAATATCACTTTTTTACGCTACAAACATATTTTACCGTCAGCATCAACACTCCACACTTTATATTTACAAGGTCTTAAATGTTAGATAGCAAGCAACTAGAAACTGTTGGTAGGAGCTATAATGAACTCTGGTCGGCACCATGACTGAGGACACCTGGGCACCGTGTCTATACCGGTCTCCGACGGTAACCTGGTCATGCCTTAAACTGATGAGTAAGGAAAATAACGACGCGGGGTGACGCCCGTGTCCTCGTTCAACTTACGAGATCAATTTTTGAAAGGGCACAGGTCTGCCTGCTGAGGTGACTCGCCTACTTTGCGAGATGCCTCGTGGGACTAGGACCTTCCCCGACCCCCTTACCTGTTCAAAAACAATGAATTATTGTTATTGTATTACCTAGTAGTAACTCTCTGTATTACAGTACACACAAAGATGCTCTATAGTAATTCACAGTATCTACAGTCACATTTAATTGTTTATTTTTTCTAGTTGTAGTTCTATTTCTTACTTGTATAAAGTATAAATAAAGTTTTCTATTTGTAGGAAATCTTAGCACAGATTACATTTAAAATCTAAATACCTGCACATTTAAAATATCCTGAACATTTGCACATTACCTAGTAAATACCTGTAATTCCTGCATAACTGTACGGCTATTTTAACATTTCATGTATTTTCATATAATTATATTTCATACTGTTACATATACAACACAATATGACACGGTTATATTATGTATAATTGAATTTTAGGCCGCTATAACACCAGTGGTATTCCTTGTGCGTAGGGGAAAAAACGATCACGTGGAAAACTCCAATTCCCATGATGCCTTTGGGCAGACGCAGATCTAAAACTAGTGGTTCGCTGCCCGCGAGCTGTTCATCACCGCCGCTGCCTCCCGTCGCCGCGGTTCTGTTGCCGTTAGAGGAGAAATGGCTGCAGCTCTATCCCGTGCCCTCAAACTGCCCGGTAAGATGTGATAACGCATTATTTAAAAAAAAACCCGACGAAAACAGTTTAACGGATAATCTACCGAAAACAGCACGAGTCTGTGTGAGCGTGCGCTGTTTTTTTTTATTATTATGCATTTGATTCATTTGATGCGTTGGTGTGTCACACACAGTTAGCGTCTGTACAGCGGCGTTAATGTTTAATAAAGATGTTGTTTACGTGTTATAATTTAATACAAACGTGGATTTATGAAGGTGTGTGGAGAGCAGGGTGATGACAGCCGTCCGTTAAAGCCTCTGCTGTCTTCACCTTCCAGCTAGCTGCTAGCTAATGTGAACCCAGCACAGGCTGACCTGAGTAAACAAGCACATCATACTGCACATAGAAATATGTCGAATTAAATATTAAACATCTTCTTTTGCTAGAGAAGTCTACAATATATATATCTGTATTCATTTATTACATTTTAAAAACCTTTAAATAACCTTTATGATGTGTTATTATAATAAGCAGTAGTATAAAGGATGTATTAAAGATAAAAACGATGACAACAGTAAGTTGTAAGTTAGTTCTTAGTAGCAGCAGCTCAGTCCACTGCCCAGGTGCCCTTGAGCAAGGCACTGAACCAGAGCAGCACCCCAGGGTGGCAAACATGTTTATATGTCATGTTAAGAGACAGCACTTGAGGGAAATGTAGTACGGGACATTAAGTTTTAAGAGTTAAGTTTCAATTGTCAACACTGCCTGATGTACAGGATAGACAAAGGACTGACTGATATTGTTTACGTCATATTTCTGGTGCAAACAAGCTGTAAACATTAAATATAAAACATATAAAAAATATAAACTGAGCCTAACCTAGAGAGGAAGAAAATATCCAAAGTAATGCTGGGACATATCTCCAATGCACCAGTACTGCAAGAGAATATATTAGTTATTGTGCATCAATGAAATGTCTGCAGTTTTCCAGCCATGCTCTGACGTAGTGACAGGACAGTTGATGCTCACCAGCAGCCTCCGTGTCTCTGCAGGGAAGAAGGGCTCGGACCTTGGGGAGTACGACCCTCTCACCCAAGCGGACAGCGAGGACGAGAGCGAAGAGGATGACCTCGTGCTCAACTACCCCCGAAACGGCCTCGGCAGGGACTGCCTGGGCACGGGCTCCTCGAAGCTGCGGGGCGGCCGATCCGGGAGGCTCGTGGGGGCCGAAGATGAGGCGCAGGAGGACGAGGAGGAAGACGAGGACGAGTGGAGGGAGCGACTCCCCAGCGAATCCAGGCAGCACAGAGACGACATGAAGGGCATGCAGTACTGGAGCCACAGGGACTCTGGCAGGGACAGATCCGGGGAGGACAGAGGGGGGTCTGGATCACTGGGGGGTTCTGGGCTGGGCGTTCACAGTGCTGAGACGGAGGAAAAGAGGATAAGGATGAAGAACGCTGTCCGGAGTGCGTTCTTCCTGGTGCCACTGCTCTGTGCCACATTGCTCGTGCTGCTGTGCGCTTTTCTGATACCGTGCCAGAAAGGAGATCTGGAGAAGAGGATGCAGTGGGAGAGAGCGCTGGGAGATGCAGGAGGTGAGGAGTCACAGCAGAATTTGTTCATGTATTAAAGGTGTGTTTGTAAACTGTCCTAAATAATATGATGCACGACGTGAGCTGACACCTCTAATAATGCTCACTAAACAAGGACTTACTCAGGAGTCTCTGTGGCTAGACAATACTTCACCCATTAATTAGACAACTGTAATTATACAGGATTGTGAGCGTCACTCCACCCACCACATGTTCAGTTCCAGCATGCACTGAGAAAGTGTTTGGCAACTCCACAGGACTGTGTCTTTTAGAAAACACACACATGGATTAAAAATGTTTGAATTACTCTTCTGCGTTGTACGATTCACACGTTTTTCTTCCACCGTCCGCCTGCTTCAGAATGTAGGTCAGCAGAACACGTCAATCCTTCGCTCATTAAAAAAAACACAACCTCACTGCTGGTGGGCGGATTTTGTTTGGTTTCTTCATCTAGGTGTCACTCCGCCGGCGCTTGCACTGTGGGACATCGATGGTGATTCAGTGGAGGACGTGCTGCTGGGTGTTACCGAATGGACCAATGACACGCATCCGACACAAGGCAACAAAAGTATGTGAGGAATTTCTCTTGAAAAGGCCATTTAATCCTCTCGCTGAACTCCATTCAAACACGTCCTCCTCCTCCTTTGTTAAGTTTTTAATCGATTCATTACGTTCTTTTCATCAACGCAGTCTACAGTGCGGTGGCCCTGTCTGCAGTCAGCGGTCAGGTACTGTGGAGGAAAGTCATGCAGGGAGTCTGTGATGTACATCCAGTGTGGACTGCAGTACAGCGCCCAGCCGTCACCTGTGGTCCTCCTCATCGGCAAATCTGTCATCATCGCAGTCAACGGCAGCTCAGGTAAAACGTGGACCACAGTACACCGCTTTTCTGTTCTTACAGCGTCTCAGTCTGTCAGCCTGTTTGTCTGGATGTGATGTTCGTATGCAAAAAAAAAAAGAGTGTAAGTAATAAGAGCTTTCCCGTCATTCCCCCAGGGGAGAACCTGTGGTCGCTCGTACTTAAGAACATTGAATCCCAGGCGGTCTTACTTCCAGACCTCCAGGGAGACTCAGTCCCAGATCTGCTGATAGCCACCCTGCCTGCAGACGAGGTATAGCCATGACAGCCTCCTTCCTTTTCCCTCCTATGCACGTACACTCAGTTACACACTGATGGATTACTACTAGCAACATACGAATAAAGCCACTGTACTCGCTTACTCTTGTAAAACACGGTGTGTTGTTCAGATTTTTGCTGGCTTGCATGGATCCATCAATTAAGGAGACACACAGTAACAAAAATCAATGCTAATACTACATTTCACTTTTCTTTGGCCTAACACTGATCTGATCGTGAGCTGGAAGTGTGCAGATCATATTTCAGGGCCGTGATTACTCACTGCATTCTGCCACATTCATTTCCAGGCTTTGGATCTCTCCCTGACCTTGATCTCTGGGGTGAAGGGGGTGAAGATCGGACATCCCGTGCCCTTCAACCTCACCGGACAAGGAAAGCTGATTGGTCCTTTGCTGCACGAGACACAACAAGGGGCGTATTACATCCTCTTTGGACTCGGTAAAGGAATGAACCAGCAGTACGTGACATATAAATGATCTTAACTGCGTTTGTTTTAAAGACTTTGTGTTCATTTCTTTTCCTCCAGGTAACGTAGAGGCCATCTCCCTGCAGGATAT
Source organism: Nibea albiflora (assembly GCA_014281875.1). Classification (NCBI taxonomy): domain Eukaryota; kingdom Metazoa; phylum Chordata; class Actinopteri; family Sciaenidae; genus Nibea; species Nibea albiflora. The sequence continues at coordinate 18,563,234 of CM024808.1, read as the reverse complement.
CTACGTCCGTGCCACCGGCAGAATGCCAATAACTCCGGCACTGCGAAGGAAGGATCCAAGCTGGGAGGCACTGAAGAAAACCAACTCCTCCTCCTTCATACACATTTACAGGTACACCTCAGTGACCGGCACACGGCTCTGTTATACTGACACTTCTGTCTGTTAAATATTAAACCTTAAAATCACCAATTATTTTCATTTTTTTAGGCATGTTATTTGATTGAATACTGGGGAAGCATCATATTTTAATTTGCTGGGTTGTATACACAGTGAAGATAATAATAACTGCTGTAGTGCTGGTTTAGTAGACAGTTTACAGTGATATAAAAAGTCCTGCCTGTGTTTTGTCTTTCTAGAGGATCTGAGCGTGTGGAGTACCTGCTCCCTCTTGTGTCTGGTTTTGGCAACAACCACAACTGCCTGGACTCTGTTTCCAACCTCAACGCCACCAAAAGCGACTTGGTGTTGATGTACGGCTCCAGCAGCAGGCTCCAGCTGTCGGTGCTCAGACAGAAGGACATGCACAAAAAATGGACCTTCAACTCGCCTCCCATTCACAGGTACAGCCCCGCATGTCGCACCTCTGCCTGTCACTGCCAACAGTATTATATTGAGACAAAGTGCAACATGAACCTGAATAATTTCTTTGCCCACCGCAGCCAACCAGCCCCGGGACACTTTAATGACGATGGAGTTCTGGATCTTTTCATCCAGCATTCAGCAAACGGCGTCATGCAGGTAGAACAAGCGGAATGCGAGGCACAAAAGTGATAATTAAACCGCTCTTTTAATGTTGTGTCTTTAGCTGACCTCTGTGTTTGCTCTGATCGTGTCTCCTCTGTCTCCCAGGCACTGATCATCAATGGGACAAATGGGCATAAACTGTGGACGGCAGATTTCGTGTGTCCTCGTCTCGTTTTGGAAACTTCAGCGATCTCCACTTCGACTGGCCAATCGGTGTTCCTCTTCTGGGCCAGCGAACCCATCAGAGCGCAGAAGAACGTTACCAAGACAACCGTGAGTCTGCCGTAGAGAACCAGAAGCCTGTCGTGTATGAATCCTGCTCCGCTGATTGTCTTTGAGGTATTAATGAGATATCAATGTGTAGGTGGCACCAGGCGTCGCTGCAGCGCAGCCGCTCATAAGAAAACTTTTCCTCTTGCACCCCGCGTATCCCTCAATCCTTCTGGAGCTCACCAGTACCACAGACACCGCAGTCACCTCTGCAGGTAAACCTTTAAATCTGCCGGATGATGTCTGCTTTAATACAAAGAGTGTGTGTCCTAAGTGTTTAAACACCTCCTACGTCCTCCTCCTTCATCTCTGACAGTGAGCTACCAGGAGCGGCAGAAAGACGCCACCTACATCACCGTCTCCTCCCGACCCACGCCTGACTCGGAGCCGGGCGCTCGCATAGTCAAGAGCATGAGCCTCAGAGCTGCTATCGCCAAAGGACAACTTGTGAGATTAAAGGAGAGCGACAAGGCCGGGGAGCCCGTCAAACCCAGCACGGCAGAGGTCAAGAAGTTCTTCAGGCGTCTGTCCTTTAAACACCAGGTGAGAAACAGTCAGCCACATGTACTCGAGACTTACAGGTGACTCCTGTCTGTTACTGAATCTCTCCTCACTGTGTTGCTTTCTTTAGTAATGAGCCACCACTGCTACCACACCCCGTGTCATAGGAAGCGGTACAGCTGAAAGGACTCATGTGAGGACAAAAGGGACTAAAGTCGCGGGCAGCTCTGCACTGAAGAGACACTGAAGAGACGTCGTGTTTGGTTCACTTAGTATGAATTGATGGTACTTGAAGAGATTTCTTTTGTGATTTCTAGGTAGACGTTTCATCTGTGTTTTATTTTATATTATGTTTGTACAATGAAAATGCTTATTTAATTTATTTAACCTGCTTTCAGGGGAGTCTTTAATATTTTAACTGAGTGTTTATGATGGATGGCAGAAGTGTACCTTTATACAGTAGTTTATTACTGACTGAAGCACAATAATGCTGATGAACGAGCCTGTACGTGTTTACAGTACGCATCACTCACATTATTACTCCTGGTTGTGGTGTCATCCTCCAGTCACATGCAGTTTTTGTCATGAAGCCTCTAACAGTGTTTTCAACAGCTTACATAGGGAGTCTGTAAATATTTGATGCTGTACAGTATTTATTGGTTTGCTTTCACATTTTTTTTTAGTTGTGTTATGTTGTCAGATTATTATTATTTTTTTTTTTTTTAATGGTACTATGATCCGCTGTTTTTCTTCACAATGTGTGGCTGCTAAAGTTTCTGGCATTTAAATGTAAGCTGCAACATATCTCAAGAGGAAGAATGAAAATCAATTCTTACTGCATCCCGTATCCAAGCGTTTGTCAGACTTTTTACACCGCGTCCCGCCTCAGCAAACATCTTCACACATCGCAGACTTTATTCCTAATGAGAAGGTTATTTATCGTGGACTGTTGTTGATTCTCCTGATCTTCACTTCCTAATATTTCCTGACCGGAGCCACGATTGCAGTGATTTTTAACTATTAATTTAACCTCTGCTTACCGCCTTGTGTCACATTTTAACTCATCATCGCTGCACAAATGATGCAGTGTAGATGGTTTCATGTGTTTCAAATTATTTGATTTCATCCTGTGTTGTTCATTTCAACATTTATTTCACGGTCTGCAGTGTTTAATTCAAATAATTTTAAAGTTAGAAATATTATTATTAGCAGAGGGCGGTGCAGTTGCGGTACAGTACCGCGGGGTGGCGCTGTCTCACCTGCCTCGCCGCTGCTTTTCCGCATTGCTGCCGCGTCTCGAGCGCTGTCAACATGGCGTCGGCCCTCGGTCGTCTTGCCCGGGGACTGTCGGTCCTGAGAAACGCCCGCACCGGCCGGCTGACAGCCTCCACCGAGCCGCGGGGGACGGTGACGCCCGCCCGGACAGCCGTGTGCACCTCATCCGGAGCCATTCTGCCCAAACCCAAGAAGGTGAGCGCTGCTCGGTGTGTGTGTGGCATGCACGCTGCTCTATATGAACTAACTTAGTTATTTCCATGGTGGTGGTGTGTATGTGTGTGTGTGACACCGGGGGGAAGCAGACCTCCTTCGGCCTTATCCGGATCGCTCTGGTCGTGGTGCCCTTCTTGTATGTGGGGACTCTGATCAGCAAGAACTTTGCTGCGCTGCTGGAGGAGCACGACATCTTCGTCCCTGAGGACGATGACGACGACGACTGAGAGGTGTTGTAGGCCTGCTTGTAAACAGGTATCACCTGCTTGGATTGTGGCAAGTATACACACACACACACAGACACACGCACTCAGCCTGTAGGGCTGCAGGTGTGTGTGTGTGTGTGCATGCATTATTTTTTGCAGGACAAATAAATCACCACTCAGCCTTTTTCTTTTCCTCCACAGGTCATGTTGTTTTGTCACTACAGTGTGTGATCGCCTGAGCACATAGATGCCTTCCTGCTCTTCCCTCTGCTGCGCTGTCCACGTCTGGATTCAGGTGTTTTTTTGCCGTTAGACACTGACCGAGCAGTCCCGGGCTGATTGTACTGTAACTGCATGCACGAATAAAGTCTTAATAAAAAAAAAAAAAGGGGGAATAACGCAGCGCACGGTCAAGTGCGAGTTGGTGTTTTGTTTCTGTGTTTGTGCACTCGACACTCGGTTTCCCCCAACGTATGCTGTACACAGTACAGAAGACTTTGAGGAATAACTCATCTGGATAGGCAGCTGAATAATTTTCTCTGTGGACAGAGGTTGTCCTCAGGCTTCAGTGCACGGTTTACAGATACATGAAACTCCACATCAGTAGTTCCAAACCATCTTAAAAAACAAGTTTTAGTCCCCAGCAACCATCCATCCATTTCTGTAACCTGCGTATCCTCATCAGGACGAGTCGCCCGTTCATCACGGGGCACAAACAACAGATCAAACTCACATTCACGAGCAGCATCTCGTAAATAAAATGACACCGCTACCCATCGTCACCCACTGTCCTCTCTCCTTGCAGAATAAAAAGAAACTGTGACTGTTTCTGCTTGAACTCTCCCTTTAAAATGACCCCAGTAAAAGATTTTAAATCAAAGACGCTCAGTCGCAAGTATGTGGGTGTTAAGTGTGTATTTACAGCCAAAGGGGAACATCGGTCACACTGGACACAAGCAATGTAGAGGGGTCAGAGGTCAGCGCACAGCCACACAGTTCACGGGTCGTGACCTTTGTAGAATTTGGACAGGAAGTCGGTGGGACGAGGCTCCTCGGTCTCGTGGAAATAGCGCATCATGTGCGTCTTCTGCTTCCAGACGTTGATCGTCTCCTGGAGCTCCATCTTCCCCTTCAGAGCACAGAACACACGCAACATTTCAACACAACACATATCATCTTCAACGGCAACATCACTTTGAGTTAAAGCCGGCTTCTACCTTAATGACCAGCATGTCGATCACGCGGGGGTCCGTGACGTGCTTGTTTTTGTCGAACATCTCCTTCACTTTGTCTCTTCCCTGACGTGTCGTGATGTCCAGCTGAAACATTGCCACTGCAGAACGAGACACACAAACAAAACGTCAGTGTTTCCAACGCACCTCGGACTTCATCCAGGAACTCACTTTGACAGCATCGTTTTTGAAGGACGGCGTGAAAACCAGCCTGTCACATATGAACCAGAGACGGACGTAAACAGACATCTGACATGAGATGATCGAAGCCCTAAACCTGACACATGTATTAACAATGCTCCGTAAACACAGTCAGTCAGTCCATGTTGAAGTAAGAACACACACAGGGCTTGATTAGTCCGGATTAAGCGTTATTTTTTGAACAATATCAGAACAAAAACACTCTAATTCACCAGGTATGTCTGCACATCCGGTTACACTTTGCTCTCTTAGCACAGACATCAAACATGTGCAGACATAAACAAGAACAAAAACTATGCACACATAAAAAATGTAAATAGATATAGACATGTTGTTTACACTGGATGGGAATGTGCAATGAAAGGGTGTAGCACGGTGCATGGATGAAGTAATAAATACACAGCATGCTCAGTGTTATGATGATATTTGCATAAATAATTAACAGGAGATGTTTCAGCTGTTCATCACAGAGTCAGCCTGATCTTATATTACATATTAAATACATATTTTACAGTACAGACGCTTCCATTACTGATGTTCTGTTGTGTTAAACAGCATTATATCACCTCTATCTAACACTGTGTGTGTGAACCGTGTCATGTTGTGTTTAAGTCGCCTCCACACACACTCGACCTTGACGCTCAGTCCGCTCTGTGAACTCTTCAAACCGGCCGCAGCGGGCAGACTTACCCGTGTTCGGGACCTCTCGGTACCAGGCTCGGTACAGCTCCCGGACCCTGCGCTTAGCTTCGTCCAGGTCCCGGCTTAAAATCGGTCTAACGACTTTCGCCGTAGAGGCGGCGGCTCGAGTCGCCGCGGAGGACGCCATGACTAGTGCTGCCTTCACGGCCTTTCCGGTTTGCGCTTGCTCGGTGGTGTTTATGCTGACGGGCGCTGTGCTGCCACCAAGTGGACGGTTTGATACAAGACAGGTGCGCCCCCAACAGTGAGGGTGTCTGGTTTTACAGAATATAACATCCATAACTGTGTTTCATCATGAAATAAGAATAATTCGTCCTCAAACGTCCACCTGAGGCTGGTTCCAGAAGTGAGTCAGTCTCCATAAGTCCCCATGTTAAAGCAGAAATAAACATGTTTACAGCAGAAATAAACATTTTTCCACCTGGTACAAAAAACAGTTTTGGTCTCTGTAGCTCATGACGACTGTACTGAGGGTGACGTCGCACATACGCTGTCCATACCTTTATACTGTCACTGATCTACAGACATCGCAGGTACTCTTCCAGGGAGTCTGCCATGTTTCTACAGTAGCCCAGAGTGGACAAACCAAACACTGGCTCAAGGAAGGGCATTTCGCATCATCCTTCTCGATTGGACGACACTTGGGAGAGTGAGTGGAGGGGGTTGCAGCACAGGATCCCACTAAACACACTGCCAAAGTTAGCACATTTCATTGTTGTCGTCAGTGTCACAGAGACATTCTGCTCCACAGTAATTACGGTTGTCCTGAACTTCATCACACTTTAAGGTGTTACTAATACCTGTCAAATATGTAAATGAAGTGGACTAAATATTATCAATACATGCAAATATAAACACCACAAAGTGTTAAACTGCATTACATCATACTGTATTTTCTAAATTTATGAAACTGCAGTGAGTAATCTTCGGCTTGTTGCTGTGTGTGTGGCAATACAGGAAAAAAACAGATAAGAGCACGCGTGTGCTTCTAGTCTGCAGATGAGACGTACAGCGTCACTGACAGTCAACGTGTTTCTGTAGAATTCATTTTATTGATTGCAAAAATTGTGTATAATTTACAAAGATGATACAGGTCCTACAGTACATTAAATATGAAAATATTTTCAAAAGGCAGGTAGATAAGTCATTTTATCACAATTCATACTGTCAATAAAAAAAAAATTGGCTCATCGATGCAACACCTGTCATTCTGCCGTGGGGGTGGCACTTAAATGCCGATAATGATCAGGGGGCGACGGGAAGCTTGAGAGATCCTGCTTCTCAGTAAAAAATAATAATAAGACATCTGTGATGTGGGACAACATTCATCCAGCAGCTTTTTGAAAGTTGAGCCTGAATTCGCTTCGACACAATCACAGATCAACTTCTAATTCAGCCTGTCGGGAAATGGAAATGTTTGCCGTCTTGTCCTGTTTTAACAGAATTCACAATAAGCACACTTGGTTCCAGGTAAAAATAAAAAAAACATATAATTACAGCAAATGATAAGCTCCCATTTCTAAAGAAACGTGCTGTTTTCACAGAGTAAACATGAAAGCTGTACAACATAGAAAACGGAGATGACAGTCGCTGTAACTGTTGACCCCTGCTGTCGGGCAGAAGACAGAGGCAATGAGAAAGTTATCCAACAACAGAAGAAGAAGAAAGAAGCAGATACAGTATGAACTCTTCACTCTATGAACTCTTCACTACCTGATAAAAAAAAAGGAAAAAAAAAAAGACGTCACTCAACAAATATTCCAGTTTTCAGACCAAATGCGCACTCATACATGCTCGCGCTAAAAGCAAGCGAAAGCTATAGTAAAAAAATGAAAAGTGCAGTTTTATATATATTTATATGTATCACGTGTGGCCCAGTGTAATGAAACCAGCTAATAGCTACTCTATGCTGCTCGTTGGCAGAATGATTGAAAACTAAGGCACTATCATGGTCCCCACACAGCCAGAACTGTACAAGTCCAACAGTCGTCTCCTCTGCTGTCTCCCCCGTATACGTCTTTGATTCAGTCGCCACGCTGCACACACACCTGCAAAAAGGACACACAACAAATGAGCACCGCTGTGAAATCGCAGCAGAGACGGCGGGTGTCTTCTTGGTCTGAAGACGTCCTCACCTTTCACTGTGTCTCCCAGAGCGCTGGTACCCAGCAGCAGACTCTCAGTGGTCCAGGCTGTTCCCCAGCTTCTGCCCCTCCTGCAGAGCAGCCATGGCCAACCTCAAGTGCTCCTTTAGACTCTGGATCTCTCGCTCGCTCCGGCCTTTAATCCCGCTCAGCTCCTCCCGGATCTCCGTGTATCGTTCGCAGGCCAGACGTTTCTCCTGCGGGCCAAAGAGCACGAGACAGGCTGAGTGCGACGTCTCACCCAGTATGAAATAAACACACCAGATCTGTGTTGTTTACTTTACGTCATAGCGGCAGCATCAAATAACAACAGCAGAATAATAAGAACAACAGAGCAGTGCCGTGTGGACTTCATCACATATACATATTTAAGTGTTTTCTGACCACCTAAGCCAACTGCACAGATTCATGGGGACTATTTTTAATGAACTTTGTGTTCATGGTTTTACCGTTCTCAACACAAGCCAGAGAATCTTGGAAATTTGTTGCACCGCATTGCCTGAGAGCTTCAAGTCTTTAAGACTATTAAAGACTGCTCAAGGAAATGAGGATAAACATTCCCGGTTATTCATCTAAGAGGAAAAACAACAGAAATACACACACACACTTCAGACAAACACACACACATATATACACAGTACCGTGTTAAGAAACTGCAGTTCGTTCCGTAGACAGCTGATCTCCTTGTGTAAGTACTCGATCTCGTTTTCTTTCACCCTGAGAAGAACCTGAGAGAGAAACAACACAACAACACAGTGTGGTCGTGCTTTGCTGCCAAAAAGAAAAACATCCCACATTTTATTATCATAAATCATTATAATGATCACTTGAGTCCACCAAAAATGCTCAGTAATTGTGTTCTGGTGATTTATGACAAAAACAGCGGCTGTCCTCTGTCATTTACATAATATACGAGCCGGGCTTCCGGCCAATTGCTGCTCAGTGTTTATCGTGAAACTGAAAACTACACAACAGCAGCTCAGCAGCCAGAGGGAGGTGAAATGAAGTGCCACATTTCTGTTTCTTTAGAGGCTGGGGACATTTATGCAAACACTGCAAGTCATCCTTCACACGTCTGCATGATGAAACTTCCTCTTCCTACATTTACTTTGACTTTGGCTAACTGAAACTGAGCGTTTGCAGAGTTTCTTAAGCTGCTCTCGTCCCGAGGTTAGCTCACTCCACTTCTGGTTTAATCTGCCAAAGTTCTGAGGTATGTAATGCACTGAAGAAGTACACTCAAAGTCCTTAAAGTCAATGACAGAAAAGATGTCTCTTTCATATTTTGGGTCTTTTTATGACCACAGTTACTGTTGTTGCAGAAAACAGCTGTTTTCTAGTGCAGCGGGTTTCATTCTCACTCTTTTCTGCATATCTGATGGATGCGGCTCACCCTGACAACCCCCCCCGCCCCCGTCATCCACTTTCAGTTTCATGCACACAGTATGAAAGACGCTACCTCTAGTTCACAGGGCGTCCTGTCTTTGTTGTCCTCTGAGCTCTGATCTGTGATGGTAGATCGCATACGACTGATCTCCTCCTTCAAACGGGCCTTCAGGTCCTGCAGAGGAAAAAAAAACATTCTGGCTTAATGATTTGCAAACAGACTGCAGACTCCACGCTACGCGTCGTTCTTTACTGACCCATAAAAAGAGTCACAGCGAAGTTTTTACAGAGTTGAGCTGCAGCTTTACTGTATAAGACGCTCCTGTGATGGTCAGAGTGACGTGTCACACTAACGTTGGGTCCATAAAACACTTAATGACACAGTCTATAAAGATGTCATGCTATATTTCACCTGCCAGCGTAGCATCAAGGACAGAATCTGCTGCTGACTCACCTGGTTCTCTTTCCTCAGCTGCTCCATGTCTCTCTCCTTGCGGCTGATCTCCCGCTCCCTCTCAGCGTTGTTCTGCTCAGCTCGGTTTAGCTCCAGGCACTTCTGGGAGTAGCGCTCGGACAGTCCGGCCAGCTCTCGCTGAAAGGCCTGACTCTCTGCCCTGCAGAAATGGATAGATAGCACATGAAGCTGCTGGTTCTTACTGAGCTAAACAGATGAAATGCTGCAGGTTAAACATGAAGACATGAAGAGCAGCAAAACTCCAAACAACAAGCTAATCGTGTAAGAAATCCTCCTATTAACCGGCAGCTCTATCTTTAAAGTATGACATTATATAGTATTGATGACATTTAATAACAGCGACATGCTGTGAAAAATGTACCAGGGTGTTTCTTTTTCCCCATTTTCATGAGGAAAGTATTTCCTACTGTGGTTTTAAAGCATCTTTACTACTCATGACCAATAACCACAAAAATAAGGAAGCCGCGCAACGGGCGAAAAAAAAGCGCAGAGTAGGCAGCACAGATAAGCCCTAAAATGCAGGTTCCAGTAGCAGCCACTGAGACAGCGCTGTGTCAAAGGCCCTGTGAAGCTCACAAAAGGAAAACTAATCCATGACCAAATTCTCCTGCATTCCTTAAGTGCCTAACAGGACCCAGTGGCCACTGCGGTAATGGCCCTAGTTAGACAGGGAAGCCTGGGTTGTTGTGGAGTCGGCAGATTCTGCCTTTTATTTCACAGAAAAGAGCGAGCTTCCACTTAAAAGCACAAGAGAGCTATTCACATAAATTACCAGTGTTGGCCCTGCACGGACTGACTGACTGACTGACTGAGGCCGAGGGCCAGGCTACAACCAGCAATTTATTTTCAAGGCAACGCGAGTGCAGGAGAAGCACCAACTCCATTATATGCCTGCAAATCTGCATGCATGCAGAGTCACTGACACAGTTAACAGGTTTTAAGAGAAGGTGGTGTAATTCTTAGAAACAGGTGGTGTTAGTGATGTTAAGGACCCGCGCTAACAGACAACGGCTGACTGCGGTGACAGCTTCCTGTTTACCCAAATATCTGGGTGGAAGTGCGCGCCTCTGCCGCCGTGCCACAGTCGAAGCCACTTACTGTTGCTGCTCTCGCAGAGTCCGCGCGTCGATCCCGCTGCCCAGCCTCTTGACTCTCTCCACCTCCCTCTCCAGCTCCTCTTGGTGTTTCTTCTTCAAAGCCTCCATGACTGAAACACAAAAACACAGCAGGGTGACACATCGTCTCCGTGATCTCGCCTAGGCTGATATCAGCACTTCAGGGACTTTGCTGATGGGGGGGGGTCAGCAGATCAGCAGCTTTCGTCTGTGTTAGTAAAGACTGGATGGACACAGGATGCTTATTTAAGAGAGTCCATGAATTCACAGACCTTCAACATGAAGTGAAATAGCGTGACGTAAAGTATAAGAGCTGCTGGATGCTTTTTATTCAACGTTTCTCACATTACTCAATAAACAACCTCTTTCTAATCTACATGATGTAAAACAGTGAACTCTATTTGACATTTGACCTTTGACCTCTAACACATGATCCTCTCGATTTACCGCTGTAATATTTCTACATAACTCAGTGAAATATAAGCTCCCTTCCTTCCTTCCTTCTTTCTCTTCCACCGCGCCCGGTCTGCTCACCTCGTTTGGTGTCCTGCGTCTCCTCCAGCAGCAGCCTGTCCTTCTCCGTCTCCAGCTCCTTGATCTGGCGCTCGTGCTGCCTCTGCAGCTCCTCCAGCGCCTGCCGGTGAGCGCGCTCCATGGCTGCCAGGCTGCGGCTGCAGGGGGCCTCGGGGCCGCAGACGCCCCTCACAGCCGACTCCTCCGCCTCGCCCTCCTCCTCCTCCACCCACTCCGCCTCCTCTCCCACCTTGTAGTTGCTCCAGCTGTTGCCTCAGTGACGCCACCTGAGAGAAAGACGAAGACGGAGGTAAAGCCCACTGAGCGACAGCGGCTGGTGGACAGAAGGCTATTAATAAATTACATATATAATAATCAGCAAAGCAGGAGATGAAGAAGCAGGACGCCAACTTAACCAGCTTCACTTTCATTTTCATAAAGACAGACCACTGCCACCTTGGGCTCTGTGCACTTCTTGGATTTTTTGTTTTTTGGTGCTCAAAGTTCAAATTATTTGATTTTTTAGGCTCCTCTTCATGTCCTGTTTATCAAGAGTGTGACAGTTCAAACCGAAGATGCACGTCACAACACACAGAAGCAGAACAGGCAGGAGTTTCAGCAGTATCTCTCATATCACTTTTTAGATGACAAACACAGCTGAAGCACAGAGGCAAGGCAGAAAAATAGTGACTGGAGTGTTAACAGGCAGAAACAGGAAACGTTTACTTCATCCGGACAGATGAAGAGTTAATTTGCATTTGATTTAATTTGCAAATTGGAAAAAATCATTTTCACGCACTACCTCCCTCTGCAGCGCCTCATTGGCTGGCTGGCCGGAAGGCCTCGACCCCATTGGTGGCAAGGAGCTCATCTCCTTCAACGGCATGCGTTCGAACTCGGCCCACTTTCTCTCGATGTCTTCCTCCGTGCGCTGCCTTTGGTTCAATCCCACGCCGCTGCCCTTCCTGGACAGCACGGCCTCCCACTGGCTGGTCGTGTTCCTCTCCTCCTGCCATTGGCTGTGCTCCCTACCCTGCCCCTCCGCCGCTTCTCTCTGACTAGCCGGGAGAGGGCCGGATGAGGCGGGAACGGGAGACAGCTCAACATAGTCGAACCTGCGATGAGTAGGAGGCGCAGAAGACGGAACTTCTGAATGAACGTCGGCGTGGCGTGACGACGGGCGGCGGGAAGACAGCGGGAAGCGAGAATGGGAATTTTCTTTGTCGCTGCTGCTGTCGGGTAATCTAAAAAGAATCACAGACAAATCAATAAATCGAGGGGAGAAAGTCCGATTGAATCAAATAAAGAAATAATCAATCAATCCCAATTTCATCCAGCTTTACAGTAAGTCAATCTAAAGTACACAAAGCCTCAACGTGAACACTCAAGGCACAGCTGGCAGTGAGTCATTATGAAAACAGAACTTACGCTGAGCCTCTGGGCAATTAATGAAACTTTGATTCACCTACGACAGCCAAAGCATACAGTGAGTGAAACTCTTCAGGGGCAAAGTTGCTGGTGCATGTGAGTAACAAGAGCCTCTTATCGGGCTGTATTTAGCCAAGGCTCAGCTGCAGCCAGACCTGAAATGAGCACTTTAGGGAGGCTCAGACAACCGGTCCGAAAAACACGCGTGCAGAAGAAAAAACACTTTAAAAACAACTCATAGAAAGAAACATAAAAGCTGCTTAAAAGCTACTTTTTAAGGACAGGAAGTTGAAATTGCAGTCATGGCGCTCGTCCGCCGCGCCAAATAGCTGCTATTTGTGAGCTTGAAAAGCTCTTTTGATTCTCTGTCAGGTGCAGCCACCTCTAAAATGCTGCGTTTAAACTATTTCGTTCAAGGTGGAGATGTTAAAAACATTTTTGCACAACAGTTTCACTCTTACGGACACTCCTCGCTCCAGGCTGCACGACAAAATAAAAGAGGTGAGGTGAGCTGTGCAGCAGAGCTAAAACTTATCTGAATTAGTGCATGTTAAGTCCAAGATCCAAATTAATGAGTTAAACAAGCACAACTGCTTATGTTCCCTGTAAGAGCGTGTGGTAACTAACCTACACGGCTAGAGTTACCCATATTTATATAAAAGCCTTATATTCAACAATTAAACCGTCAATTACTGTGTGAGGTCAGGAGAGCTGCTGGGCCGAACGCTCTTCTTTAACACTTCTATCCAGTTCCGCCTGATCCCGGCCGTCATGGCGGACAGCGTGAACGCGGCTTCCCGTGTCTGCGGGAACAAAAGAGAAAACAGGTTGAGAGGACGCACAAAGATGTGACAGAACTGGGATGAGATGGAAACGATAAAAAGGAAAGACTGAAACGGAGATACGGAGCGAGAGAAGTGGAAGAGACACCGACACAGATGTGAGTCACGATAACAAAATAACAGAGTTGGGGGGGGGGGGAAAGAAAACGCGCAGCAGAAATTGAGAGCGGGTGTGGTTAGCGCTGATAAGGGACGGCAGAGACACTCACCTGGATCTGAAATCCATAGTTCTTCTCCACATCGAACTCGGACACTTTCACGCAGGATTTTAGGTCAATCTCCCCGTCCAAGTCGTCTTTCTATACAGAAAACACAGCAACAGGACACATTTCTCATCTCGTGCCACGTTTCTTTGTGCTTGAAGGGTTGACTTTAATGAATAACTGAATATAAATGGACCTCCTCTGCGCTCGAGTCTCTGTAGTACTTCAATCCAGCATCCGTCAACACAAACCAATGCTTCTTCCACTAGAGGAACAACACAACACATCAGCAACTCTTAGCTTCAAATATGACAGAATAACATGTTATTATCACTGGAGCTTCAGAGTTAGCACGCTCTGAAACGCCGCAGTGACACAAGAAGGCCGGCGGACCTGGAGGACGTGATGTGTGAAGTGAGAAGCTCATTCGCTCAAGCATATCATTCAAAGAGAGGAGACACCTGTTGTGCCTCAAGCCCCGAAGCTATTACTGTGATAACGAGGATAATCTGCCGCTATCGCCTTACACACAACCTTTCTCATTAGGAAGGAGGGATGAGGAGGAGGAGGAGGAGGAGGAGGAGGAGGAAGACTTCTGCGCGACATTGTTTTTTTTTTTGCTTACCTCTCCGCTCTCGTCCAGTTTGGACATCCATCCCTTTTTGAAGTTCAGGAGGTCAGGCTGTGAGGCAGAGAGAGCACATATGAAACCTGAAGGAAGTCTCAAATGATTTACAGAGAAACAAGAGCTGAAACTTCAAGACAAAGAGCTCTGTGAAACCTATCAAAGGGTGGGGCATGCTAAATATAATTACATCTGTAGACAAGACATAAGCAGCGAGCAGCCCCGCCACAGGTTTATTGTGTCACTGTGTGCGCACACAGCAGATATTATGCTGCTGGTTTATTTAGCCACAAAGGACATAAACCAGTTCCAATGTGGACCAACTAGCTGTTCTTAAAACGCACGTCCAAACCGGTAAAGTCAGTGCTGGTACCAGTATGTGTTTATATCTGTATTTATACGCACTGAACTGCTTTGACATGATTTTTAAGTGTGTGTGTGAGGAGACAGTGTGCAGCTCGGTCGCACTGCAGAAGCAAACACAGGAAAAACAAAAAAACACACACACACGAGGTGTGAAATATTACAAGAGGCGACGAGCACGTCTCTAAGTGGCGATGACACGAGGCAGCAGAGGGACGGTGATCTTAGGAAGTGGAGCGACGGGGGGGAAAGATGTGGAAGTTTGCAGCGGGAACAGTAACCGTTCTGTTGCATGCTGTACATATTTTGGCATGTTTCTCGCTCCAGCAACACGGCAGCAGGGGGACGTATTAAAACACGCTTCAGCTGGTCTGTGATACTTCCAGGAACAGGCCCGTCTTTGCGTTTTGACACGATGACAGGAGGAAGGGGGGGAAACGTGCGCTCGGTACCTTAAGATGCGGCGATCCCAGATTAAGATTAGGCAACTTTTTCCAGCGTACATTCCTCCCTTTGCTTATCTCTCTCTTTTTCACTGACGTTTGCATTCCTCTCTCTCTCTCTCTCTCTGAGCTCGTCACCTCGTTCTCATCACTCCTGCAGCTGCGTGTTGTTCCTTTGATTCTCCCCCTCTCTACATCTTCATCTTTGTTCTGCTCCCTCTCTGTTTGTACTCTTTTATAATTTCCCTGCCTGCCTCTTCTGTCATCTCTAACCACCCCCTTTTTTTCTGTATTTATACTCCCTTCCTGGCTTCAGTTATGTTCATGTAAGCCACAGTACCACCCAGTTTTTCTCTGTATGAGCCAGTTAATCTATGCTACTGATCTTCTTTAATCCTACAAATTTGAAGGTCTAGTCGTCGTCAATAGCGTGTGTAAAAGGGAATAATGAAGTTAACAACCCCCACGCCGAGAAGACACGAGTGGATTACTGAATTTACAGTGACAAATAAGTGATGTGGAATGTTCTAAAACACCTGGGACTCTCTGCATGCACACACACTGCACATACAATGAGTGGATCATCAGGTTTCCGGCTGACGAGGCCGATCTTTTCAAATCAAAGCGATGTCAGGTGGATTAATCACCGGTGACCGCGCTTTCCTTCCTCACCTCAGAGTTAGTGTGTGTGTGCGTGTGCAGTCTGGATACGATGTGTCAAACCTCATCATAAACTGATGGCGTCTCGTCCATACGTGCCCGTGAGTAAGGTCAGGGAGCGGCCACGGGAGGCGGGCAGCGGCTGTTATGAACAGTAATGCTACAGTGTGATGCGCTCTGAGATCAGTGACCTTGTTTTAAAGGTCAGCGGCAGACAATGTCCACTGTTACTGCCCCCGGCTAAATAAAGGAGCACTGTGTGATCTGTCTTTTAGATAGAGAGATACTTTATTGATCCCGAGGGGGAAACTCAAACATCCAGCATGTAAACAAACATTTAAATGAACCTATGAGCTTCGTTTCTGTTTCACTGAACCACGACAGCTCCTCTTCTTCTAGTATGTTTTTATAATGAAACATCTGCAAGGATTTCTGAGTGCAAACAGGTAACATGTGTCCACACCTGGCTGTAAAAACACACACACAAGCTAATGGCTACTGTAAACAACACAGGGCAAACAGGTGGAGCTACACAACACCTGGAAACAAGTCATATTTCCTTAAACTCACTCTTAAAGAAGAATTCAACAACAACAACAGCGATATAGTTTAAGAGTTTTAAGCTAACAGCAAGTTGTAGTTTTTTTTAAAAACCCATTTAGCGTGGACTACAAAATTAGCCTTTCCGGGCTAGCTCCTTTAATTTAAAGCTGATTTAATGTGTGTGAATGTATACAGAGGAAAAGGTGTAGCTTACCGTCATGGTGACAGGATCCAGTGAGGGTTAAAATAAACACACACACACACACACACACACACACACACACACAAAAAAAAGACAAAGTACCGTCACCTCACGTTAATAAAAACTTTAGCCTAGCTTAAAAAAAACGTTAAGTTAAGACGTTAGGCGGATCAGATGAACCGCGCCATTCATCTCCCCATGGTAACTTTAATCAAGCCAACCGCCATAGCAGACTGAGGGAGTGTGTCCACCCGGTAAGAGCAATAAAAAAACACGGATAAAACCGTTGCTGTTTAAAAAAAGTAATAACTTTTTAAGTTTTTGGACAAGTCGCGGGTCGCAAACGACAAAGTTGTGAGTCGGTTATGTCTCCGCTCTCTCGCCGTGTCTCTCTTTCTGCCACTTCCTGGGCGGATCCGCGAAGATTCGTTTAGAGAAAACAAGCTAACCGCACGATGCTGCTGCTGCTGCCGCCACATAGAGCCGCACACCGGGGTCCAGGGTGGACCTCCAGAGGGCCGGGGGCCGAGGGTGGGTCCAGAAGGGTCCCCGGTAACATGAGGACGAATATGACTCGGATTAATTTGAACTAGAGCAAGTTATCATGACCACATCTCATTCTGCTTGTAAAATCTATTACAGAGAAAAGGCTTAAAGGTGCAGCGTATAATATCATAACTATGTTTTCATGCATGTATGAGCACCTGAACGTAATAACCCTTAGAAATTCTCCTTTTATATCTACAGTGGGAGCGGGTCCTCTTTATTGTAGGCCGCCATGTTGAAACATGGTGTATCTACAGACTAAGGGGCCCTTAAAGTGTTTGTTTCTCCCTTTGCAATGCGGCGATCAGTCCACTAGAAACACTGGACCTTTGAGCCAGTGTTTCTCAAACTTTTTACAACGTGTACCGCCTCAGAAAATATTCAGCTCTGCAAGTATCACCATCGTGACAGACATTAAAGTCGATTTCACTGTAAAGAAATGTCTGTAGAATATACAGTGAAAAACTGCCAGTAAACAGTGACAGTAAAATAAATTATACCATTAAATATTACGGTATTTTACTGTAAAATGAACTATTATAAAATGCTACTTTATTCTGTATAAATACCCTTAAAATGGCATATAAGTAAATGCTTTGAAATATATTTTCACTGTATACATGAAAACACATCATATTACTGTAATATTAGAAAAGGTTGTATTGTATTATTACATAAATTAAATATGCCACTGTATTAAATATTACAGTGTATATAATAATAAATGTGGTACAACCTTTTCTAATATTACAGTAATAGGATATTAGTTCTGTTCTTGATATTAATCTGATATTACTTCTTGATTGTAAATGTATATATCCAATGCTACACGTCGCTCATGTTTCCTCCTATTAAGAAGAAGGACGAAATATTTCACGGTAAGGTATGTGGACATGATTATATGTAAGAACAAGTATTGTAGAAGTATCTCCTGTTGTACCTTCCTGGCGTATGTATTATATGTATGTTATTTTATGTCCAATAGAAAGGTAAGTTAAAACAAAAGGGAAAACTTAAGTCATACCCAGAATAACAAAACAAATTAACCTGCTTTATTTTCCTCATTGAAAATATTTTAAGCTTGCAAACATAGTGGCACTCCTCCCACCTTCACCTCACCCTCCTCCCACCTTCACCCCACCCTCCTCCCCTCCAAAATCCTCTCTTGGTAGCTATTGGTTTCAGTTCAGGAATTTCAACACATGCCCCAGCAGACCACAATTGACAAAGCTCAGTCAGTCTTATGAAATGCCTGTAGGCTGTAGGTGAAGTCTATAGACACACACACACACACACACACACACAGCAACAACAAGCCGTTAAAAGACCCAGAAGATACTGTAGATATGGCAGCAGGTTAGGGTGCCAAGGACATAAAATCTTTAGTATTATAGACAGGATCTGTGTGAACACTGGACAAGCTGCCAGCATGTCTAGTCAATATGTAACAGGAAGATATTTAAACAGGCTGAACTCCAATAAACTTGTATTGAACCATGTGTACTACACGGTTTATTATGTTGATAACAGGAAAAACAGCTGTAGCGTCAGCCTGCATGTGGCACAGTGAGACAGAGGTTGTTTCCACGTGGATACATATAAGAGAGAGTACACACATTTACTGTAAACACACTGTGTCACATACCTGCATTTGTTCTGTTCTGTGGTGATTACCTTTCCATGAACTGCCCTCATCTGCCGTGGGACTGCCAGACCTCTGGAAAGGAACAGCTTGTAGTTATGGAGATAATCAATGTCCGACTGAGCAAACATAGAAACCTCCGGAGTTTCACATCCACGGACTGGCGTACGGTATGGGGGGACGACGTGGTTAAGAATTAACACATTATGCAAGTGAACACGCCAAAGCTGCAATCCCACTGGATTATTGTGCACATACCACTGCAAGCTTTTAATTCCCAGCCCGCTTTTAACACTGTTTTGTCTCTCTGTGCTTTGAAACCTCGGACATTACCAGTTTTGCTAGACGTAATATTCGTCCAGTAATGTTTGTTTTTATGAAGGTTAAAACTGAGATGCAGTCTTTGTCCAATATATCACAATATTAGATGCCAGCAGAATGTCCTGATTTATTTTCTAATGCAGACTAAAGTTCCTGTTTTTAGATCAGTTATTTCACTTTATGTTTGCTGTGTTTAAAGGAACAGCCTGTGCCTCATTTGTCCATGTGGGCTGGGCACATTTGTTGCATGAGCCTTGAAGAAAAATGAATGAATAGTAAAATCAACAAGCGCAGCCTCCTTTAATAAGCCTCTCCTTGACCAGCCTACCTGCAGCGAGGTGGAGGAGTGAGCTCGAGATAGATACCCACTGCCACCGTAGTTCCAGTCTGTGTCCCCTGTATCGTCCCTCTCTCTGGAGGGATGCTTGCTCAGGGAGTGGCTGAAACAGCAGAACAGGATGTCAATTTGTCTGACTGCATCCAATCTGATGGTGTAGAAGAAGCAAAGCCATCTAGATCGACCACAAATGTTCATGTAAGTAGGTTATTTCACAATGTAATATGTGTCTGACCTGGCTGGTTTAAAGAGTTCCTGCCTCCGCGAGGGCTGCTGGTTCTGAGGCCGCCCCATGTAGCCCACCTCGTCTTTCTGATGGATTATTTTGACCTTCGGCACGTCTGCTATCATGGCATACTCCTCCCTGTTCCGCCCCGTGGAGCCCAACAACGGTTGGCCCGACTCTGAGGACTCCATGGAGCTCTGGGAGGAGGTGTGCCTCCGCAATTGAATCTGGGGTGAAGGAGAAGGGCTCTTTGCATGGCGGGAGGATCTCTTGTCACTAGGGGATGAGCAGCGGTCCTCACGACCATGTCTGCCAACCCCAGATCTGATACTACCGGGGCTCCTGGGTGTTTCCAAGGTGGCGAAAGCTGTTCTGCTGCCAGTTGTGGCCGGTCTAGAGGGCGAAGAAGCACGAGATAACGAGGAGCTGCGTTGGGAATGAGTTGATTCTCGCCAGGAGGTTGGTGAGCGATTGGAGTCAGGTTTGGAGTCATGGTACGTGTTTTTTCTTTGAAAGGAACGGCTGCAATCTCCATTAGTGGCAGCTCTGAGGATTGAGTAGCCTGGCGGATCACTGTTGCCGTGTCTAGTGGGAGAAGAGCTGGAGTTGTGGCTGTTGTGATTCTTGCTGTTAAGGGAGGTGTTAGTTTCTGTTCTCCGCAATGTGCGCTGTTCGGGAGCATCATAGCTTTTCCTCGAAGGCAAGGAACTATGGCTATCACGACCTCTGACAGAGCTGTTTACGTCAGACTTGCGCAGCAGAGACTGAGTAGGAGCATCATAGCTTCTCCTCGAAGGGGACGAGCTTCGACTTTGGCTATCACGACTTCTGACCGAGCTGTTTACTTCAGACTTACGCAGCAGAGACTGAGTAGGAGCGTCATAGCTTCTCCTCGAAGGGGACGAGCTTCGACTTTGGCTATCACGACTTCTGACCGAGCTGTTTACTTCAGACTTGCGCAGCAGAGACTGAGAAGGAGCGTCATAGCTTCGCCTCAAAGGGGACGAGCTTCGACTTTGGCTATCACGACTTCTGACCGAGCTGTTTACTTCAGACTTGCGCAGCAGAGACTGAGAAGGAGCGTCATAGCTTCTCCTCGAGGGGGACGAGTTACGACTATCACGATTACGACTTTGTAATGAACTACTAGTGTCTGTTTTCCTAAGCTGATACTGGGTTGGGGTTTCGTAGCCTCTCCTTCCAGGAGAGGAACTACGGCTGTCGCCACGACCTCGACTCCCACCCACAGGGCTTGATTGAGTCTTACGGAGCACAGATTGAGTCGTGTCGTATCCTCGTCTGGACGGAGGCAGAGCTGGGCTTTCGTCCTCTTCGTCATTTAGTCCATTCCTAGCTGCTGCGTTACGTAACAAAGCCTGGCTTTCAATATCATAGCCTTCTCTTATGGGTGAGCCACAGCGTCCATGATGACCACGTCCGCTTAGAGACAAAATTGATTCTGATTTACGCAAGACGGATTGGCTAGACGAGGTGTAATTTCTCCTTGGCGGCGAGGAACTGTGACTGTCACGCAGACTGGTAGAAGTTCTCCTGGATGGAGACGAAGTACGACTGTCACGCCCACGCAGGTTTGAAGAACTGCTGGTGATTTCAGTTTTACGAAGAGACATTTGGCCTGTGGGGTTATAGTCCCTCCTTGAGGGAGATGAGCTTCTGCTGTCACGACCTCGACCAGTCAAAGATCCATTTGCTTCTGTTTTTCTCAAAGCACTCCTAAAATCTGAAACGGTGCTGGACTGGGATTTGACAGAACTAGCGTGTGATTTAAAGTTTCTTGGCAGAGTTCCCGACTCAACACGTCGCCCATGTGTGCCTTGCAAAGCGCTTCTGGATCCTGACTCCATCCCCTGAGTCCGCCCGCCGCCATCAAAGTTATGCCTGCTGAGGGACGCAGTGGACTCACTGCGCCTGAATGGTAAGTTTCCACGTGAGGGAGAAGAAGAGCGAGATTGCAGAGCCGAGCCTTGCCTTGAAGAATCAAAACGCCCCGTCTGGCCCCGGCCGTATGAACTGTTGAAACCTTTTCGCCCAGTGGAGGCCAACGACTCGGCTATCTTAAAAGGAGTAGGACTGGGGGAGCGGGGGCCGACTTGTGCCTCAACTTCTACTGCAATTTCGTAGGGGTCAGGAGGTGGGATTTCTATGGGCAGGTCCTGAGTTAAAGGCTCTGTTATCTGCCTTTCAGAGGCAACACCTAGATTAGGGTTTCTGAAGGGGACCGTGTCTTTGGGCTCTACATTTCTGCTGCTGTAGATGGGATGTCCTCTCTCAAAATGGCGGTAAGGAGAAGGAGGGTTGTTGTCATGGAGTAAACGGGAACCCGTTGCCCTCCCCAGCGAGAAGTAGCCACTTTCGCGCTTCTCTCTATCTTCTTTTAACCCTGAAAGAAAGGGGAAGCCGCACAGTGTGACAGAAATAGAAAGAAGGAGGAGTAACTGAAATAAGACACATCAAACACATCAAAGTTCAACCACTTGGTAACTACCAGAGGTTTCCTGACACAAACCGAGCGATATTGTATTACTGATAATTGCTCTGGGACACCTCAGCTGGTGACATCAAACAGTATTGCTAAGTAAAGAACACCTTTGGCTGTAACTGGATATGGATTGGTCAAGTGCTTTAAGTCATAGGTTTGCTGAAGGCTCATTCTACCATTGCACAGAAGCTATATTTAGAAGAACTCCTAAGGCGTGCATCTTTTCCAAAAAAACAATTGACAAACGTAACAAAATCCAAAGGTTCACGTACCCGATCGACTGCTGAAGCTGTCTCTGTCCCGAGTTTCGTCCATCCAGACCCGAGGGTTGGGTCGGTGGGGCGGAGGGTCGAGCCGGGTCATGTCGAATTTGGTCGAACGGCGGCGGATCGGCAGGTATTCGTCGTCTGCGCTGGCGGAGCCGCTGAACTCTTGGTAGTCGCTCTGGTCACGACAGCTTCGTGGAAGAGGAGATGGGAGAAGAATGACGAGGGTACAGATGGAAAGGTGAGAGATTGGGAGTGTGGGAGGCAAGAGGGGAGAGGAGGGGAGACAAGTAAGAGGCGAAAAGATGGAAGAGAGAAGAATTAGATCTAGCTGCATGAGCTATGCAAGTTCAGAGAACATGGTGAGGGGTGAAGCTCCAAAATGACTACACAGTGTTTTTAAAAGATTATACAGTTCTCTGGAGTCCAGAGCACATTCAAATGATACATTAAAGTCTATAACTCCACTTTCTCACCATCACCATCCAGTATACCTACCTGTCAGTGCTGTCGTCGTCGTCGTCGCCGTCACAGATATAAAGCTCACAGTCGGGACTCAGGATGCACAAAGAGCTCTCCTGATAACCCAGACGGCCTCCGTTGACATCACAGTAGCTGCTCACCACCGACAGACCATCAGAATCCTCCTGATAGGACGACAAGGTAAGACACGGGCCAATCACATCCTCTCAGCAAACTCCATCTCAGTCCGTGTCACAGAGGGAGAGGCGCTGACTGTACCTCCACCACTCGCACACAGGCGACGCTTACCCAAATATCAAGATGAAAGCTTTTTGTTGGGCGTATTCGCTCACTGAACTTTACATCAGAGTAAGAAAGCACAGCTCTAAAAAAATCCTAGCTCTGTCTGCCTGCCTGCGTGTCCTTGAGCAGAGGGTTAGCTGAACAGTGTCCGTCCCCTCTGTCCTCCCTGACAAACACACACACACACACACGTTCAGTCTGCTGTTCGATTAGGGTTACACCTCTGAAACTCGACCTGCCTCGTGGCTTTTCCTCATTAAAATTGCATCACTTTTTTTTCTTGCCATAAAGCCTTCTGTTGAACTAAATTGGCTCACGAGGAATCTACGGCCGACTCGAGATGTCAGGAATTGGCACTCGTCCCTCGGAACTTCCAGGAAAAGCGCAGATAAGGTATTAGAAAGTATGGCGGTGCGAGTCGATGTGCAACATGTGCTGAGACAAATCTCTGTCACAGACATGACTGCGGTGAAGTCGTGGAAGCAGGACAAACAGAAAAAAGCAGCGCTGACACAGTTTTCATACTGTAGAGAGCCATTTCCATCCTTTCTGTACGTTCCCCTTCTGTCTACTATTACAAGTGATTCCCAAGAGGGCAGTAAGTGATCCAGCTTCGTTAATTTATAATAAGAGCCATTGCTTCCACCCTGCTCCTCGCTGTTACCTGTCATTCTCCGCGTCTGACCTTTTCTTAATTCAGTCACGAAAGCGGCTCGTACGCGATCTCATGAACTGTGAGACATTAGAAGACGCCTCGTGACGTCTTTGCACACAGAAACAGACTGAGTGAGCTGTTATTTCAGCTTAAACAGACTCTTTTCTAAATGACACCATGAATCTTTGCATCATTTCTGAGCTGTGAGACGTTTAAAACCAAGTCAAACAATGCAGCAGTGCCTCACGCTTGTTTCCCTTGACTTGACGTCTAACCTCAGTGTCTTGCTGACTTAACCTGTGACCTCTAATGCTCTCACCCTCCTGCCTACCCCTTCAGGTCCAGCTAATCCCATCACTCAGCACATATTCTACTCCTGTTCCCATCTCTACAACTGTTACCTAGCTACTCTGCCCACCTCCCTCCCCTCTCTTCTTTCTTACCTTGCTGCTGGTGTCTCTTTCCTCCGCCTGGGATGGGATCGGTGTTAAAAACACTCCCTTGGCCTCTGGTCCAGTCCCAGTGTCCGTCCCGTTTGTTTTAGTGCCACTTCCAGTCTCCTCTGTGGACTTGTGCTGCGGCACTGCTGCCTCGGTGCTCCCCCCTGCGCCAGCTCCGGCGTGCAGGTGCCTCTGGCGCAGGCAGTCGTGGCAGCGGGAGGGGTCAAAGATGTTGGGCTGGAACTTGGGGCAGATGGGCTCATCGCTGGAGACGGGCATGGTGAGTCAGGAGGGGGAACCCGCTCCTCAGTCATCGCATCCTGCAGAAAAACCTGGGAAGCAACAAGAGAATGAGAAGGACAAGTATGGCAATGAATATAATAACATAAAAACATTTCAGAGTAAAGACTTAAAAATGTATGGTGCACAAAATCAAACATAAATTACATAAACATACATAATTTCAAAAAGTTGCAGAGCATCTTACACAAACACTGAAAAACCAAGAAATTACAGTTTTCTGGAGAATAAACAAACCCCTCATAAAAGCTGTTGAGTCAGGTTGTGACACAGCATTACTGCAGACAGGTGTAAGCACAGGGCAGCGGCTCAGACTGAATACGTAAGAGGATCTTTTATTTCATGGTTCATGCAAGATCTAAAGCGGAACTGTTAAGGCAGGTGATAACTAATCACACTAGGAGGACGGTGAAACGTAATCCAGTGTCTGCACTGTCGAGGCTTCCCACAGAGAAGCATTACTACAAAACCACAAGACACATGCGCTGTCTGTCATCTAAGAGCGTTTACACGCAGCA
Organism: Nibea albiflora; assembly: GCA_014281875.1. Lineage (NCBI taxonomy): Eukaryota > Metazoa > Chordata > Actinopteri > Sciaenidae > Nibea > Nibea albiflora. Next base: position 18,538,429 of record CM024808.1, on the reverse strand, counting down.
CAGCTCCAAGTAATGAATGAACTTACTCAGATAGTGTGAAACAGGATGTAAATGGTAAAAAGAAATATTTGTGAGGGCAGCTTTGATGCAAAAATGATAAATATTGAGAAGCTTTACCTGACAAGAGAGGCTCCGGCTGTCAGCTCCACTTTGAAGAGATCATTAGGAGTCCGAGGATAAGCTGCCCACCAGACCCCCCATCAGACACATGCCTCCTCTTCCCCATGCTCTCTATCCTCCCGTGCTGCCAAGCTCTCACATCAATCCGATTGGCTGCTCCGACAATGAGCGAAACTGAAGCATCCGCGGCGGCCATGTTGGCTCCTGGTTAGCACCGCGGGGGACCCTGGAGCGCGCGCACACCCGGAGCCAACATGGAGCCAGTGGCCTGCAGGTTCCTCCATTGAGCGGTTGTATTAAATATCATGGGCTTTAGAAAGCGAAATGAAACGCTCATGCTAGTGACAGCTGGCACGCGCTGGCTCAGGTTAACGTAAATAAATAAACACAGGTGAGGCGGGGGGCTTAACATACATCGACAGTGTGGTAGAAGATTCTGAAATAAGGTTATGGAAGAGACAGAGCGGCTGGTTCTCCTCCCACACACACACACACACACACACACACACACACACAGGTAACACTAAGCGATGAGGAAACACAGAGCTAAGGGTTGATTTCCTGATGTTCCAGAGAGGATGTTGACAACAGCGTCAGGTTTCCTATTAAACAATGGCAAGAAAGAAGAAAAAAAAATTCCACACAGAGCGCACTGACAGGTCACTTATTAGCAAGATGAGTCTTTTATTTAACGAAAACTTTAAAGGTACAGCGTGTAGAAATTCAATAAACAACACTACAAAAAGTTTAGCTTTGAATGTACAAATTCTGAGCACAACACGGTCCAACATCGTCAGCTTGTGTTCATTTAGAAATACTCCAAAGTCCAACACAGTTCGGACCCTACGTTATATATTTCTCAGTCCTGATAGTGCGTCCTTTTCCCGGTCTTCCGGCGTCTCTGCACCTTGCCGGTCCTCCCGACTCTGCTTTTACCCACCGCGGCACCGTGTCTCTTGTCTGTCGGACGGCCTCGTCCTCCTCGGCCTTCCTGCTTCCCTTTCCTCTTCCGCTTGCTGGTGCAAGTGCTGAGCGACGCGTTTAGGGAGCGGATCCTGGAGCAGCAGGAGGAGGCAAAGAAAGGAGAAAAAAAGAAAGGAAAGGAAATGAATGTAGCCGGGCTGAAGGATGACAGGCAGACAAACATCTGAAGGCGGCCTTCGTCTCGCCGCTGTGTTGGGAGCGCATGCGGCACGTTTAGCACAATTTCATCAACCGTTTATCTCGTAAAGAGGCTAAAAATACAACGACAAGCTGTCAGAGCAGAGTATTGAACTTATGACAAGAGGTGCATGATGAACAGCTTACTTTTTGTTCATGATTGGATTCCCGGCTTTTCTTGGCATTGCGATTGTTTTCTCCTGCTCTCCTTCTTCTTCTTCTTCTTCTTCATCCTCGCCCTCCTTGTTAGGAAGGCTCACCTGTTTTGCTGCGGGCCCGAGGAGGTGAGCCCCCGAGAGGTCGAGATCACTGATGGTCGTCACGGTGACGGTGTGGTTGGGGTGGTCGTACTGCACAGACTCTGTCGTGCTGATTATAGTTTCTTCCAGATCGTCTTCAGCCTCCTCTGCGAGATGTGAGGAAAATAAACAGTCAGCTCAGACAGCTTTGTGTTGAGCGTTACGTGCTGCTGACAGACTTTTAACTCACCGAGAGCTTCCTCTCTCTCCTTCAGCATCTTTATGTATTCCTTATGCCTCTGAAAGCAGAACACACGAGGATGAGCACACACAGTTCAATTTGTATCAACTCAAAAAACTTCTTCACACTTACTTCCTCTCTGACTCTGATCTGCTCGTCCTTGATTTTCTTACGAATTTCTGCCACCGCTGCTTTCCTCCTCTCCACCTTCCGCTTATGGAACCCGGTTAAATAGTCCCTGACAGGGCAGAAGAGGAAGAAGAACCTGAGATACACGTCTGCACAATAACCACAGTATTAATAATTATTGCTAAGCTTTCCATAAACTTATATAACATAACGCCACACATCAACACACGAAGGAACTCTATTAAAGGTCAGCAGCGTTTCCTCTGGTTACACACGTCTGCCTCTCCATCACAACACAAGACGCTCTCCTCCGTCCACACATGCATCGAGGGCACAGCCACTTCACTCCAACATACAGCGACCGAAGATGAAAGATTTGGACCAAACATGAAGTGTTTTGGATTTATACCAAGAATGGACAGTCTCACACACACACACACACACACACACACACACACACATATCCAGTCTCCATGCACCCAGTCTGTCTCTGCAGGTTTGTGTATTATTATTTATAAGTGACTCAAATGAAAACAAATAAAGACAAATCAGTGTCTATGAATCAAATATGACAGCAGCATCAACCTTCACACAACTCATATAAACACTGAGGCAGCTAATGCTCAGGCTAACGTTCTCAAACGTTAAACTAACGTTGTGTAAACTTACTGTCTGTCTTTGTCGTCAAACGTTACGATGCACTTGTTTTCTCTCTTCTTGGATCCGGGCTTGAATTTCTTGTTTTTGGACACATTGTTGTGTTTTTTGTTATTTTTCATGTTGCAGCACACGTGAGTTTACCCAACACGACTTCCGGCTTCACTATTTTGTCCGACTAGAAACACGTAGATGTGATACGGAAAGGTTCCGCACGGACGAAACATTTATATTATTACAACACAATTTATAAATAATACATAAATAGTAATAGTAATGACAATAACAAACACTGTGTTTTCGTTGCCTTAAAATGAGACTTCTACATCAACAGTAAGAGCGGGTCCTCTTCCACGGAGGCCACCATGTTGAACCGCCATTTTTCTACAGTAGCCCTGAGCAGACAAACCAAACACTGACTCTAGATATGAACTTTTTTGCCTTTTATGTGAATTTCAGCATGCATACATGGAAGGATGTGAGCTGTCACTTGGTTGCAATCTGCAACTTCGCTGCTAGGTGTCACTAAATGTTTTTAAACTCTCCACATTTTGTCTTGAACTGCATCATCTGTCGACAGCGCGTTGTATTTGATATCAGGTCACCTTGTCTTGAGATATTAAAGGTCCAGTGTGTGAGATTTAGGCGGATTTATTGTTAGGATACAGCAAATTGGTGTACTTGGTAATGTAATTGGTGTATAATCACATGAAAATAAGTATTGCTATATTTTGGTTGGAGCCAGAGTGCGGGGTCCTTTAATGAGAACAAATACGACACCACCACCTCCAACTTGCCTGTATTTTTGTTACTCATCAGGACATAATGACCGTCTTGTCACCCTTGCATTTGATATCTTATAATTTGGCACTCGCAGTGTACCGACAGCTTTGTGGTGATCGTCTGTTCATCACTCCCTCCAGTGGCAGGGAACTCATTATATATCCAGACATGTCACCTCTCTCTCTCTCTGTGTGTGACGTGCTGGGAATGTTTCATTTAGACCGAGGTGTCTAGTGTTCATCACTCAGCCACACTGTAACTGTAAACTTCACGCGGGCCTCATTATCTGATTTACGCCGACACCTCCATCGTGACACATGAAATGTGATGTTCTCTCTTCACGCGCCTGATACTTCAGCCACCGACAGAACAGACAGAAGCAGCCACTGTCATGTGTTGTTTTATTATAAAAACAAACAGCAAAACGAACAAAGAAATCCAGACAATAAAACACAATCAGGGGAAAGACAATAAAACACTTGTAACATAATTCTAATGATAGCAAACGACCGACGGCTGGTCGAGCTTTCTTCTTCTTTTCACTTTTACCACTCAGGACAGATGATCTATTTTCAGGACTCTTCATGTTGACCTGGAAGACAGAGTTCTGGAAATATCCAATATCACACGTGTGTGTTTGCTGTTTTTTTGTTTTGTTCTGTTTTTTTTAAAAAGCTGTGAAATTACAGTGTGATTTTTAAAATATCAGGCTAATCGTTTAAATACAGGCTCAATAAAATACACATCATCTATTAAGAGATTCTCCCGCCGACACTTCCTGACCCCTAGGCTGCTTTTTAAATCGATATAAAACAATAACAATGACATAACTGCAAAACTTCCCCCTCCCCCTCCCAGAAAAAGCATTTATATTAACATTACATTACATATCCATTAAATAAGATCTTCAGAGCACAGAGACAGGAATGACAGATGTGCTGTATCATGAAGACGTCAGCAATTACAAATAAAAAGCGGACTGGACAAAGATCATTCCAAATATCATGGAACATAATAAAATCTTTTGTTTACATAACATCAAGGCCATTTTGCTTGAGAGCTTTACATCACAGGCGGACGTCGCTTCCGGGTGACGTGCCGCCCGACATCTTCTCTTTAAAGTCCATGTAAAGGCAGTTCTTCCAAAATATGTTGGAAAACAGCCGCTGATTTTTGTGGGCGGTCCTTAAAGGGCGGCTCGATGACACGCTGAGGCCACCCTGAGCAGAGAGACAGAGATGAATTCATCTCGCTCAGTGTTTCAAAGTTAGTCGTGTCGTTTTCTGAACTCGTCCGACACGCTTCAGTTACTTCAAAACGTCAGCTGAGAATACATTTTTACCCGATTTTGACACCTAATTGTCATTTTTAATCATTCAAATTTGGCTGAGTGTTGAATAAAACTTTCTTGTTTGGTCTGACAAACTCAGAGCGCACATTTATTCTGACTTTACACAGACTTTAAAGCTGCTGTTCACACCCAGCGCCACAGCAGAAGCGCGTCGGTGGACCGTCACCTCCTCCTGACAGAAAACGTGCCATGGTGCTCTCTTTGATGCGTCTCTCCTCTCAAGCGCTGGGTAAGGACTTGTTTAATCTACTTCTGCTTATCTGCCTATGTACAACCTATATACAGTTACTTTAATATGTAATATGTCTATGAATCTGTGTGTGTGTGTGTGTGAGAAGGTACACATTTCAAACTCACTTCCCTCTGTTATTTCGACGGTACACAAATCCAATCATATTTCCCTGTTTCTTGTGAGTGTGTGAGCAGTAGCTGTCCGTCATAAAGGTGTCGAGTACTGCACCGCCACATCCTAAAAGTCTAAATCAAAAGCAGCCCGGGAAGCTTTCATTGGAATGGCGCCACGCTCGCATCGCTTCGAATTGTCACTTTATTCAAATTCAGGATCACTGACGTGGCGCTTTAAGTATCCTATTTTGCTCCACAGCACAATGCTGGCATTGTTCAGTGTATGAGGTAGATAAGAAGAGACACTACTCAGCACTGTATGGTTAAGAAGCAAGCTAGCCGGTCTGTCTGCATCCTACAGCACAGCCATGCTTAACAGGCCGCGGCCGTCTCCTCCAAAGCCCTTAACTGAGGCTTGCGATTTCAGCGAGACGGTACGCCGTTATTGTAGCACTTACATCGCCAATAATGATTGTACAGCTCCGTATCCTACAGCTAATCAATGCACTGCTGCATTGCATTAATTTAAAACAGCTATTAGATAATGGTCCCTTTTCCCTTTGGGGCCTATTAAACCTGATTCTCCTTGTTGTTGTTGTTGTTGTTGTTGTGTAGCATTGTTTCAAACGAGGCAGTTAGCCAGCAGGGTACCGTTAATGTCCAGAAGGTGGCATGATTGTGCTGCGACACTGAAAACTAAGCATCAAAGGGAGCAAATGTGCAGCCTTCAAACATGTCAGCGTCATCGTCGCAGATGTAGCCGTGACAGTAAGATCTGTGTGTGAGAGAAGTGTGGCAGTTTGAAGAAGAGTCCTTGATCGACGTGAGGGTGTCAATGAGTGATTCCAGTGTTTAAGAGGAGCCTGGTTTACAGATTTCTAAGTGTGTGTTGTTGTACTGTGAGAAGCCCTAATCTATCTGTGTTTGTTCTATGAGGCTACGTGTGCGCGCTCAGGACGCAGCGATGGTCGTGCCCCCGCTGAGGCGCAGCAGGATCTGCTGACAGTCCTGCAGGGACCGCCGGTCTCCCACGCGCTCCAGGGTGCGCTTGGCCTCGGCCAGCAGGCGGGCACGGTGCCCGGGCGGGGTTAGCAGAGGCATGGGCAGGTGGCGACAGGCCAGCAGGATGGCGTGAGCTCTCTCCCTCTCACCCAGGACGCACTCGCCATCTGACAGCATCAAGAAGAAGGAAAAAAAAAATGCAGATTAGGGTCACGCTGTCCTCCGGGACTGGTTTTATATTTCGCCATTAACCAGTAAGATTAAGAGCGACCAGAAGGGGAGCTGGTGCTGAGCCAGCAGTCAAGGTGAACTTCCGCTCCGGGTGTGTTTTAATAAATGTGTAAAAATGAGTTTACCGGCTGTGTAGGCGTTGTGCGTCCTGCGTCGGAGGTTGTGCTCCAGCAGCTGGTGAGTCCTCGTGGGACTGGCTCCGGCCATCAGCCTCACTGTGGTCTCATGAAGAAACACCTGCAGGTAAACACACACACACACACACACACACATCAGAGCCGCGAGCATTTACAGCTATTTGTCGGAGCAGGAAAACATCGATCCCCTCGCGTACGGCACACTACATAAGTCATATTCCATGTTCAGCGGAGCCTCTCACGCAGAGCACCTCGCAGCGCCGTCGGTGAATATTTCTCTGTCAGTGGCCTCGTTTAACGATGCGGTCCGCGTACTTCTTAAGAGTTTCGCGCTAGTCAAAAAGTAACAAATGATCACCGACTGCTGCGAGCGCTGTAGTTGTTACAGACCCCCTGGCGACAGTAATGACTGCTCCAGTGTATCTCAAGTATGACTGATGATATGATTTCTGCAGCTGGTGAGAGCGGGACGAGAACTCGATTTTCTAGGCTGATAAAGTAAATCTATTATTATCATGAGCAGGATTAGCAGGTCCCAGATGATTTACAGACTTATAATGAGTGCAGCGTTAACACTGGAAAAACATTCAGGGCGATGAAGTGCCAGCAACAAACTGACGCTGTTATTACTTTTACGATGGGGCTTGTTACAGTTTTACAAATCTGGAGAGTCGCTTTTTTTTTTTTTAATGTTTCATTAAAATCTAATTCATTTCATTACACAGAGATTATTTGTTTTCTTTGGCTGAAAGCTAGACAAAAGCTAATTTGGAGGCATCACTCTGGGCTTTAATAACTTGTTATTGGAATTTCTCCATGTTTGTGAGCTTCAAAGAGCCAAAGGAGCGAGAAATGAATAAAATATACGAGTCCGCTGATTAATCCTGCCAAGTTACAAGAAATTACAGGCACTTATTTAGAATATCTCTGGGTTTTGTTGTGAGCTTTACATATCTGGTAACAACAGACGATGAAAGAAATCATGCAGATTTGGAAACATTACTTCCTCCGATCCTCACTGAGCTGCTGCTGCCCCCAGAATCAAAGGACCACAGGCTGGAACTGATCCCTCCCCTGGGCCACTGCAGTGCGCACCTGTACCAACTGAGCTAACCGGCGCCTTTAAGTTTGTCAGTACTGCTACAGAAAAGGCATTTCCACCTCTTGAAACAACCAGAACGTCAGCCTGAGCGTTGTTCCTCCATCTCCTCCTCCTCCACTTGCTTCTTCTTCCAGCTTTTTAAACTTTCTCTGAGACATCAGATATAGCGCACGCTGTTCTGAACTCGACTGACTGTGTAACCTTTTGATTCCTTAAAATATCCGACTTCGTCTCGTCACAGACGTACCTTGTGTTGCGCCTGTCGGTAGCACTGCGTGAGCTTTCTCAGCGCGCTGAGGTCTCTCTGGAAACCAGCCAACTGGGATCCGGGGGCCGGGCCAGGTTCTCCGTTACTGCCGCTCCCCCGCTGCCATAAGCTGGTCCTCAGGGTCAGCAGAAGGTCACAGACGAGCAGCTCCACCCCCTTGAAAGACGAGAAAAAAGACAAATATCTAAGAGTTTGTATGAATTACCTGAGATTAGATTTAATTTGATATTTATAATTTACTACGGTTTGATTTATACTTTTAAGAGATCCCAAAGAGCCGTTACAATCGTCATCATCACCCTCACCCCGCACCTCGCCCAGCATGCATGCCCAAAATTTAAAAAAGAAGTTGAGTGCTGTCTGATGTGAAGTGCTGGGGTGTGTAGAGGGTGCGTGCAGACTGGGGAGGCCTCTGTACTGCACTGCAGACACATTGCACTCGGCTTCAGGATCATGCAATGCAACTACAATGCACCACAGCCACCTCCTGCCACCCACACTGCGCACACACACACACACACACACACAGCCCCACGTCAGCTTGCCCTGACCCCGACTGAGCATGCACGTGTTGGTGTGTGTGTGTATGCACGGTGAACCATTGTGTTATGAAACATGCAGCACAGAGCAGGTGTGTGTGTGTGTGTGTGTGTGTATAAGACAGCAGATAAGATTACAGAAGCAACAGTAACTCAGAGCAGATCTAACAGGACAGAAGCAGCCGTGTTTGGAGCCTGTTATTGTGCGCTACCTTGTTCAGCCAGTTTCCAGACTGGGCGAGCGGCACGGAGACGCTGGAGCGCAGGTAGCTGCTGGCTCTGTCGCAGTGGGACAGGCAGGCTATCGCGCCTTCTCCCTTCAGAGGGGAGAGACTCATCTGAACGGCCTTGCAAAGCAGCAGCACAGCCTTGGGCAGATGGTGGCTGGAACAGAAGGAAAAGACGGATTACTGTGGTTTCTTTTAAACAGAGATGAACGCGTGCTCGTCTGGAAAAAGTCCAGTTAGATGATCTTGATTCCTGCAGTGTGAGGAGTTCTTTTAATGGATAAGAACGCTTCACCTTCACCCAGTTTAGTTTTACTTCACTTACTCAAGAGTGTGGAGAGCCCTGGGCATCCGCTCTGCTTCTGCCAACAGGGACCTCACGAGGACATCGTCGCCCTGCAGCCAATGCACGGCAGCCTTCAGGACCAGAGCCCACCATCGACTCACGGGGTCTCCAACTGGCAGGAAGAAGAGGAGGACGCTTTGTAGAAAAAGGACAAACTAGCTGCGATCGCAGAGGCTGGGTGGAGCGTTTAGGGGGGGTTGTTATGGCTGTGAAATGATTTTTCTCATCAAGCTTTAATTATGAAATGAGAGATGACGTGTTGCTGTGTTTGTGTCTCCTGTAATAAAAGCTGTGCGCAGCTCGGCTCGGTGTGAAATCAATAATTGATTAAGACTGTGGCTAATTAACATCGTCTGAACAGATCATCAATGTGTTCATATCCGCAGCCAGTCATTTATTACCACAAATCAATTTGTTATCTGTGATCGTCAGCTGACGGCCGGCGGAGCGGAGAAAATTCATCCGTGCTGACGGTGAGGTCTCACATGGCATCATGATGTGATGCGTGCTTTCCTGCGGGCAGGGATGTTTGCGCCATGCTATTCATACCTGGAGTGGTGGTGTGATTGGGAGGAGTCGAGAAGGGCGGAGGAGGTGAGGGAGAGTCCTCGGTGCAGCTGTTCAATAACTGGAGGAACTCCAAGGCGCTGGAGAACTCCCTGGAGGAGAAAGAAGGAAGAAGTTACACAGATCAGCCGATGAATCATTTATTTATATCAAACTGTGGGAAACGTTGCCGGCACGCCCGCCTCACCCGGAGTCATTCTTGCGTTTGCTGCCTGCGTCAGAGTCGCTCTGCGGTTGGATGAGGGTGTGAACGGCTCTTTCCAGAAGCTTCCTGCAGAAACAGCGGTGCAGCTGGGCGATGGGGTCAGCTGGAGGAAGACCAAGAGGGAAAGAGTCAAAGCAGAGCACGCAGCAAACTTTCTGCAATGCCACGTTTTTATTCACAGAGACGCACAATGTGCAAAATGATCAATGAATTCAGTAGATTAGATACAGTTACAACATAATCAAGCATCTGCACGGTCCTGCATAACCAAAGAAACTCATTCTGTGTGTCTTTCAGTCACAATGCTAATGAGGGAATGCAGAATGACCGGTAAATCGAGAGCTTTGCCTTCAGGATGCAGCCTGTCGAGTTCAGGCTCCATTTTACCTCCAAGATAATTTTATTATTAAATTCAGAATTGATTTATTATTATTCCCAGAATGCCTGGAGTAATACTTAGAATTAAAGAGTTCAATTTAATTGCCTTCTTTAAAAAGGAGTTTGTCACTGAGTGCGGCCTTTTTATTTATTTATCCATCGTGTCAGACCTGCGAGGCTTTGTTATTTTAACTAGATGAGGATAAAAAGCTCGATGTTCTGAGAAGAAGAAACCTTCTCAAACTCTTTCAGACTCATTGTGGAGTTGATGAGATTATGATGACGCTCCCGTCTCCTGTTTTTCGGACATACCCGGGTCTCTCTGAGACGTGTACACCCCGTCTGTGCTCTCGGACTTCACCGACCAGTCGCAGCTCAGGAAGAACTGCCTGCCCAATGGGGTGAAGAGCCAGCGCAGGCAGTCAGGGATCGGCTTGGTCTCTGATTGGTTGGCTACGCTCTCAGCACAACTCAACAGGTAACCCTTCACAGGTAAGAGAAGAAAAGATGCTGATATCGGATATCGTTGAAGAGAGAGGCAGGCGGGTGATGGAGCATGTCAGAGACTTACAGGTAGGAAGGAGAGGTGGTGGCCCAGCATGGTGCGCAGGGCTGTTGCTGCGGTGACATAGATCTGGGTCAGCTGCGCGGGAGCCATCTTGCCTTGGGCGCTCTCGCTTAGGTTGACAGCGCTCAGAGACAGAGACAAAGCCCACAGACTGCTGCGCTGAGGCAGCTTTCCTACAGAGAGACAGAGAATAAAACGCCCTGTCAAATATTCACAGCACGTCAAAGAGAAAGTCGTTTGTTGCCATGAATATAATGCGGTTGTCACTTGTCTAATTTTATTTGTTTGTCCTGTCTGCGTACACCAGCAGCACACTTTGTTCTCAACACTCACCTGTGAGCTGCAGCTGACTCAGCCGGTGGTAAACCAGGGCTGCGTCTTTCGCGCTCGTCCTGGCCTCCTCCCCCTCGTGCTTTCCCCCGACCTGGTGAACCAGCCAGCCCAGCGGCGTTGGACGATGCAAGAAGTAGCGAATCAGATTCCAGGACAGAGAGCAGACCAGGTCCAAGTTGGTCGAGGGGAGAGCTCTGGTCAAGACGGACAAGCAGGTCTCTAAACTGGCCATCGCTGCCGCGTAGTCTCCCTGGGGGAGACGGGAGACGAGGAAAAAACAGGAAGATAATCAGTATTCAGCTAACACTGACAGGAACGATGAGGAGGTCGTACGCGATGAAGGTCGAGCCTTAGATCTTACCAAATGCTAAAAATAAACTCACGCATGGAACAAGAAGCCTGAAGTGACACATCAAAACAGTTGGAATCAAAGCAAACAGAGAAGTGAAGAAACATTAAACTCTAATTCTCTAAGCACGTCCTGAACTGGAGAGGAGAAGAAGTCCGATCTGAACTCACCCTGTTGAGATGCAGGTCGGCTTGTTTGCGGTGCCTCCAGAACGACACCGATTTCGGCGAGTGAAGCGGCGTGACGGGCTCCCACAGGTAGAGCACCCTGACGCAGCCCCACACCGCTCCCACGCCGCTCAGCACCCACACCATCACCCACGGCAACAGGCACCGCAGCCAAGATGCTGCAGGACGAGAGGAAACGAGACACGCGGTGAGAACGCGGATTCGAGCGCGACTTCTATGCTCTTCTATGGACGGCGGGGGGTCAGTCACGCTCACCAAAGTCCTGTGTGTGACTCGGGAACCAGGACAGCGTTCTGGGCGGCCTGTATCCTGCAGAAAAACCGGCGCTCCCCGAGGCCTCGGAGCCCAACAAAGATGGCAGCGGGTTTAAGGACAGGCAGAAGAAGGTCAGGGCGCAGAGGAGCAGTCGGGAGCGATCCATCACTCCAACCGAGGAGGGAGAATCTGGCTCACTCTTCAACTGAGAGACGGTAAAAGAGATGGAGAAAGACAGAAATAAATAATTCTGTTCTGTTCTGATCAGCAGAGAAATTCATGTCAGTCATTAAACTATTTAAATTTTCATCTTAATTTGAGAGAAAGACAAACATCTAGCAGAATAAGCTAGATAAACAGAATTATTTCTAAAAGCACCCTTCAAAATAAAAGTTTTTAATTATGAAACAACAGCAGGATCGACTGAATAAACTTCTCTAACAGGTGTGAAGCAAACCTCCAAACAACAGTAACTCTTACTTAAATGTTAAAAAAAAAAGACTTCACCTGCTCGTGATCCAGTAAGGGGCTGCCTGGCTCCGAGTCCACGCAGTAAGGAGAGAACTGGGCAGGGGAACCAGAACCAGAGTCCGAGGCCGGAGGTGACATCATCACTATTTCTTGTTTGAGCTCCACGTCTTCAGGCAGCATCACAGGCTCTGAGGGAGAGACAGAGGGGGAGTCATTAAAGTCTCGAGTTGCCACACGGTCGCGCTCTACTTAGAGCACTCAGCGACACGTACTGTTCTTCTGGTTGGCCATCTTCAGCGCCAGGTTCTCCTGTCGTAGCTTGTGGTTGACCTGTTGCAGGTATTTGATGTAGTCGATGGCCTTCCTCAGCACAGCTGACTTGTGCATCTGAGAAGAAGGACGTGATTTGAACATAGAAACACTTCACAACATTAAAATAACCTTATTGTTTGAATATCACACCAACCTTCGCGTCATTCCCCATGACCAGGTCTCTGAGCTCGGTGATCTTGTCGTTGATGGAGGACCGGTACCTCTTCTCGATGATGTTGTGGGTCGTCCTCCTCTCGCCCTCCTTCACCACTCCTCCCGGCCCCACTACTCCCCCTCCCATCACTTGGCCTTGCTCCATGTTTGATCTGACTCCGTTCGTGGAGTGGGTGGAGCCTGGCTGTAGCTGCTTGATCGGCAGCTTGTCTCCTCCTTGCATCATGACGGGGACGGTGGTCAGGATGTTGCTGCTCATCAGAGTCTGCGGACAGAAATCAGCAGACGTACGTTAGATTTCCTGGATTTCTTTCAGGCATGGGGGAATCGTGATGAAACCTCTGATGCCTGCTGTGTACCGGGACTTGCAGAGCCGTGTTCTGGATGGGCGTGGTCAAGGCTGTGATCCCTGTGGGGCTCTGCATGGTAGACAGCACCTGTGTGCCGTCGGGTTTGAGTGTCGTCAGAACCAGCGAGTCTGTCTTCAGAATCTGAGGCTGCTGGACCAGAACCTGCCAGCAAGAGGACACAAGCTATTTAAAAGCAAGTTTGGAGTTATTAGGGTAAGACTGTTTGGTCAGGTGTGTTGAATATTGATCTTTAATTACCAGATATCAGCCAATCATCATGTCTTGTATCATTTTCTGACGGTAAAAACTTCCCGGCGAGGTTACTTACAGGTACTTGCTGCACCTGCTGTTGCATAGTGTGGACCGTGGTGGGAGCTGTGGAGAGAGTCTGGATGGTCTGTCCGGTCGGGGTCAGAACACGCTGGTGCTGAATGGTCACCGGTTGGAGCTGTGGCGATGTCATAATGCTCTGCACCTGTGGTTGGAGGACTGTGGAGGGGGAGTCAAGAGGATGTCAGTCAAAAGATTAAAAGAAAAACATTGTTGCAGTAACGACGTTACCGTTAAAAGACATTTAGTCACCTTGGAAACTAGGGGCGGGGCTCTGGTGGCAGATGACGGGGTTCTGGATGAAACGTCCACCGTTGGAGGTGATCATCACAGTCTGAGCCGCCTGGGTCTGGATGGGCAGGGGCGTCTGGCTGTGGGTCTGAACCAGGGTGTGGACCGGGAAACTCTGGGTCTGCATGGGGATGCCCTGCGTGTGCATCTGCATAGGAATTAGCGTTTTTGTGATTTAGCATCTCCCAGTTTGAGCAATATAGTGCTACTGTGGCGAATATGGACAGCTGTACGCACGAGCAACTTTGCTAACAGACAAACATCAAGTAGCGTCAACAACACAAGACTTAGCAGTCAGCCCAGTTAGCCCAGCTCAGCTCTGTCGTTCAGCCTTTTATTTCACCAAGCTTTCGCCAATGACAAAAACTCAGTCCCTGATTTACTATTGTTAACTACTGACCCGGCTCCTGTTCTGGCATGACACCAGCTCTGCTTGCGCCCTGACCCTAAACACCTCCTCTTTCGGGTGGTCCAAAAATGGCTGTGGTACAAACACAAACACTCCCCCGGTACTCTAAACTCACATTACCACGCACATTAAAGCAGCTATACTTAGCAACTGTTTACTTTACTATCCATCAGCTGTTGATGTGGAGCAGCTGGAAGACATCAGAGTGAAAAAATGAAAATAATAACCCCTAAAATATGATCCACTTTCAGCAAAATCAGTGAAATAGTATGTGGTGGGTGACTCGGTGCCGTGGAGTGTTATGCACTTCTTGTACCCGGAGCACAAAATGACACAGTGCAAGAACAGTCCTCCAGGGCGCAGAGCGGGAATGACAAAGACACCTTTCATCTCAAAGTGGATTTTTCCCCTGAGAGACGACAGACGTTTGATGCGACACCAGACAGTTTCATTTCTGATGTACTGTTTTAGGAAAAAAGGCATTTCACTCAAGACAATAAAGTGTATCTGTCAGGCTCGCTACAGTTTTGCTGAGACGTGCGTTGCTGTTTGTAAGGATGCTGAGCTGGATATTATATTTTATAGGCTGTCAGTGCGCCGAAAGTTTTCTCCTGTCAGCAGGAGCTTTTTTAGTATGGACGGCACAATAACAGGAGATGAATCAACATCGCATCCACATCAGAAAATGAAATAACAGCTGGAGAAGAAGAGGGCGTCTTAAAATAGCCTCAGGACAAAGACTACGACGCTCATCCATCACTGCAGCAGTTATACAAGCCCGTTCAGACGCACAGAACGGTACAATAACAGCTTTAACTGCGAATGCAACGCGCTGTAAAACTGTTCATAAAACTTATTTATCCTACCAGAACTAGTAGTAAAATGAGTAATAGGTGAGTTAACACAGGATCTGTGTGAAAGCGATGTCAGATACCTGGATGGTGGACTGAGCCGTCTGTTGGGGCTGAGGCTGGATGGGCTGGACCAACTGAGGACGCGGCTGCAGGAGTGGAGGGCTGCGGGTCACCTGCTGCTGCTGCTGCTGCCCTGAGGTTGCGGTTGTGGGGGAGGGCGTCTGAGCGGGAGTCAGGGGAGGGGTGAGGGGCAGAGACTGAGGGGACAGTGTTTGAGAGGCGGCGAGGCCGACCACGGGGCTCTGGTAGACGGCGGGGGTCGGCGTCTGGGGAGTCTGTGGGGTTTGAATGGCAGGGCGCGGGGTGGCGCTGGAACCGCCGCTCTGTATGGATCCTGCTGAGGTCATCTGGTCCTCAAACAGGTCTGGGAAGTCTCCCACCTGGTTGCTGACAAACTGCAGCATCTCTGAGGAGAAAACAAAAAAACGGATCACAAGAAGTCTGGATTTAACGGCTGTTAATTTACAGTATCACACGAGTGTTGAGTCATTTGAAAACGTGTGTTGACAGACCGTAGAAAAACATATTGCAACATCATATTAGTCCGATGATGACGACTGCTTGACTACCTTGAAGCTCAGGCCTCGGCCACACCCGATACTACATTTTCCAGGCGAGCGTCCTTGAGAGAGAACTTTTTGACTGAGCTGTAAACACACGGCGGGAAGGCTGCCCCACTTCAGACCCGGCTTAAACGTGTGAATGTCGTTATCAGCTCACAGATAAGACCGGAGAATAATTTCATGGACTTGGCCTTGAATCGAAACACACACACACACACACACACACACACACGGAGCTCCAGCTTCTGTTCTGGCTATAAATCAGTGCAGAGATAGACAGATGTGTAGAAACCTTCAAACAGTTATCCTTGAAAATGCGTGCGGAGCGACAAAAAAAGCACTTTAGATAAAGGATCCGACAGCACCGAGAGAGAGCTGGCGGACAAACGGCGCTGTAATGATGATGAATGTGTCGTTACACACGAGGTGTACACTGTGTTAAACAACACCTAATGGGAACTCAATAAACGCTTCCTTACAAACATCAGAGACACCAAACTGATGCTGCATATTACAAACTGCCAAACTAGCAGTTTATTACACCCAGCTGACTAAGTTTGGAGAGTTCTACTTGGTTGATTGAACTTCCTCTTTCTTTATGACTGGCTCTCTGTTTTTCTTGTCTCTTGCACAAAAACACTAACTTACTAATTATGAATTAATCTGTCATTTTCTAAGGCAATTCAATTAGTTGTACTGTAAAAAAAGGACACAGTGGTTTCACACTATTCTTCCAATCAACAGGTGGTGATAAAAAACAGTCTGTGGTCCTTCTCGGTCTTTCACGGGACTTTGAGACAGCTGCCCGCCTGCGTCCGTGAGGTGGAAGCTGCCGCGGTTAATCTATGTCACTGATAGTACGTATGGGCTCAGCTAACAAGGTCAGTGATGTGTCAATGAACAGAGCCCGCAGCCTTGAACTTGTCTCACTGTGCAACAGGGCAGAGTGAGCGAAGTCACTCAGCAAACCTCCACCGACGAAAACATTCAGAAGATCCTTAACCGGAAAACCGATTCCAGGAACGTCACCCAGCCTCATGACTTACAGTGCACAGACATTTGTCATTTAATTGCTCAGAATTGACGATATAAATCATAATGCAGGATGACACGACTTCAAACGTTTCACGTTTTCTCGCTGTGGTTGAGTTATTTTGGAGTTTAGAGCCGCAGCACATTCTGTACTTTTGTCGGCGCGATATCAAATTTCATGACAACACCGAAGCTTCTGTCATCTCAGCCAACTTCCTGTTGCCTCTGAAGTTCTTGCATCACTCCACAATGAAAGTGTCGCTTTATTGAGAGCTACAAATTCCAACTGTCAAGCCAAAGACGGTGTGTATGTGGCTCCTGACTGCTGACGCTGAGACGGTGGCTGTACTTCCTAAAGAAAAGGCAGAATCGTCCTTTAAACAACAGCCCCGGCTGAAATCTTGCACCATGTGAACATGAACCGGGCTTTCTGCTCGGGAGCTTTTAACCGGCCCCGTTCTTCACATGTCACTTCACATGACACTCCACCGCACACTTGTGCGCCTCCATGGGAGGGCAGACTGTTCATGACAGACAGGACAAAGCGGCTCTGAGCCCACCAGAGCTTCAGACGAGCTGACACAAAGGGTAAATCCATCAAGGGGAGGATGGGGGGGGGCAGTTTCCTAGGCTGCTCGGCGCAAAGAAAACGGGTTATATAACCAGATTAGCGGTTGCTGTATAGAATAATTGGGGGAGGAAGAATGTTCTCAGTGAATAAAGGGTCAAGTGCATGAGCTCTTACAGGAAACACAGATGGGGAAGAACAAAGGTTAAACATTTACTGTGAAGCTTTCACTGTCCCAGCTTAAGTTCTGATGATTTCTAGCACATGCAGGGTCTCTGTTTTACAGGTGGCCGCTCCGTTTGACGGGAAAACTGTCCGTCCATCCGTTATCTGAGGGACAAACCGGCGCTGAAAGAAGCCAAACTAAAGTGTGGGCTGTCTTTGTTGCAGCCTGCCTGTGAATTCATCAGTCAACACAGTTGTCATCTCTCTCTCTCTCTCTCTCACACACAATCTGTACATTCCTTGCTTTTGACACAATGATTAAGTGGGATTACATAACCGTGGCTGGGGGTGTGCTGTCTGCCCCCCTTTTGAAAAGAGAGTTAACGCCAGACACCGAAAGGCAGGTGCTGTTTGAGAGACGCTGCACGAGCCCGTGTGCAATGTCGTCTTGTTACGTACAATTACTGTTGACTGTTGGTTATAAATGAAGTGTGGCATAAGAAGATCTCTAAAAAGATGGAGAGATCACCTCATACTGTCACACACACACATGTATCTCCATCAGTCCGGTCTGGTGACTTAGCATTTAGTAACATTCCAGCCTAATGGGAATCTGGTGACTCTGCACTGGGCAGCGTTACACCAAAAGCCCCGTCCTTTCACTGCGAGCCAGAGGGTGAAACTTGTTTTGATAAGGGCGAGATTGGATAAGAGTGTCGCTGTCTGAGTGACCGCCTGTGCAGCGCGGGGTCGGATCTTTGCAGGGACAAACTTTGCTCATCAGTCGCCTCCATTTAACTCTGCAAAATACATTTACATTACGTTTAACGCTTTTATCCACAGCGACTTACAGTACAGGGAGCAGTTTGGGGTTCGACATGCAGACTGGAGGAGCCGGGGATCGAACCACCGAGCATCTGATTAGAGGACGCCCCGCTCTACCTCTGGGCCACGAAACAGTCTTTATATGGTTCATCTTATGACCCTGCAGCAATAACGAAGCTTGACTCAGATTCACTGCCCACGTACTCAGCTTCCTGACAGGTGACAGCTCTCACCTCAGCTACTTTTATTATTTAGACACACAGTAATTAAATGTTATCCTAACATACAAATTAAATGGAGTGTGAAAGGGAGGTGTGACATGACAGCTTGCAAAAAAAAAAAGCATACATTGCAAAAGGTGATGTGCAAGGTGCAACAATAAATTGCAAAAAAAATCGTCCACTAATCAGATGATCGGTGGTTCGATCCCCAGCTTGCTCCTCCAGTCTGCATGGCAAGATGCTGAACCCCAAACTGCTCCCTAAGTGACTAAATCTAAATATATCTAGCTGATTTAAGTGAATAACACACACATTGGTGGAAAGAAATAGCATATAAGGAGCTGTACGGTTAATAAATATAGACCTCTACGTTCAAACTGATGCTAAACTTTGTGTTAGTCTCCGGCTATAAACAGACCTCCACGGCCGGATGAGCATCCCACCGAGCGGAAACAGGCCGACACCAACTTAGCAAACAGCAGACACACACAGCTCACTCACCGTCGATGTCCCCCAGCGTGAATTCATCTCCTAACTCCGCCAAAGTGGTGTCCATGTTCTCCATGGTGGAGATGTACTCTCCGCCGTCCATCCTGTCGGTTAGCTACCTCGCCTCCCCGGCTGTCACCTGAGGGGTCGCAAGGGGGGGAGAAAGGCTGCCAAACCCCGGCGACGCGATCTTATCTTCTCGTAAAGATTATTCTCTCACTGAATAACCATAAAACAACACCACGGCCTCGAGGGAGGCGCACTTTAACGTCGATAAACTCATCCACATCGGTTTCTGCTTAATGCGACTCCATCTTGTTTCACGCTCCTTACGTCATTCACAAACAGAGTCTGTGGCCCAAGGCGGGCCGTGATTGGCCGAGGCCCGGCTGTTGTTGTCATGAAGCCAGTCGCCACCGTCCAATCACAGCGCCGTTTTCACCGTGGTCTGATAGTACGTCAACCATCAGAAGTTTCGGTGTTATTTGAATAAACCGCGCCCCCTACCTTCATGAATACCGCGAGCGTCATCGGGGAAATCCTGCACCTCGGAAAGACTCCCAGAAATAAACACATGACAAGTAAACACGATCTAATAAACACTGCAGACATATTCATGCAAATGACGGGCATTTTCCTGCTATCATACAACACCCCCGGCATTGTGCACGGTATATAATGTAATTCATCCAACTCAGCCCTACTGTCCATTCAAAGAGTTTATATATAGATGAAAAGCAGCAACAGCGGAGTGCAAGAATACGTTTTACTCAAGAAAAGCAGTGGTAAATTAATATATATTTTAAAGTATGTATCTTTAATTGTACATTTCTTAAAATCTCTATTTGTGGTTCATTTTCTTATTTCCATAAAAAAAAATATCTGACTTTTTATATAGTTTTCTATTTTTACAAATTTAAACACATTTAACTTCTATCATGCTGTGCATACGTTCATATTAACCTCATGTACATAACGCAACCTGCTGTATGAACCATGTTTATTTCATCTTCTATTGAACTATACTTTTTATGTGTGCATAGTTTATCTTTATGTACTGATCAAAGTGTAACCAGAGTCAAATTTCTCATGTACACACACCAGGCCAATAAAAGTGATTCTGATATTTAATGAGTACATACGAATAGAAGCACAATGAATATTACACTTTTAATAAATGTAGTTATGTACAGTAAAAAATATAATCTACATGAAATGGCATTTCAGAATATGTGCTTGTTTTTTTTTTGTCTAATAAAATAAAGACGAAAGGTAAAGACTCAACAACAGAAGACATGAGGCCAAAACTTTCAACAGAAGAATACTGTCTTTCTTTTTGTTCTTTATTTCACTGCAACAGATTCATCACAACAAAACATTTAGTTGAAAACAGGTGGTAGTGCTTCATCAAAATCAGTAAATACAGTACTTAACTGCAAACTTATTACAGGACGTGAAATTACAATGCGACCACACGCTGCCTGCTCCAACATTTAAGGATTCAAAGTGCTTTTTAACGCTTCAGTCTTCTTGTTCATATTCAACACTCATTACTGCAATAAAAAGGCTAATTACATTAATCTCACTCTCAGCGAACGCTGGCATATAAAGGATTTCTAAGTGCCTCTTAGAACTTTGTGATTTCTCTTTAGAAAGAAAAAGTTATAAACTTTGTTCATTCAACGGAGCTTACACAACTGAACTGTGACGACCCAAATTTTCAGTAGCCCAGTTCCCAGAAGTGAAGCCTCTGCAGTTTTTATTTTCATTTTATAAAATGTGCATGAAGGCGGTTGGTTTGGATCCAAACCGACCAAGTGCAGGACGAATCACAACCTTATAAAAATCGATTTAGAAACAAAGCAAAGGTATGACAAGACCGTGTACCCGATGCCCTTCATTGAACATCCCACAAAGCATTGCAAATCTCACTGACCTCATTCACCAGCCTCAACCAGCTCCAACATTTGTATTGTAATCGCAATATTTGCAATTATAATTTATCTATTATAATTTATGATGATGTTCATATGATCTTGTTCTATTTATTACGTTGCTATGGCTGCTAGCTGTGGATCTCCGAGGTTGATTTGCATTTCCATTCTAATAGCAATATCTCTCACTGAGGGAAGCTACTGTGGAGTCTGGTACGACATCAGGAAGGCAAGAAAAAATATGATCTAATTATATGATCAAATATATGTTCTCATTCAGCAACTCCAGCCTGTGTTTATTTGTTCCAGTAGACCTCGTAAGACTTCTTCTCTGTGTAACTGGCTTCTGTTGTTCCTGTGCCACACCTCACTTTTTCCTTCACCACCTTCACTACCAGACCTCCAGCCAGGGCGATGCCTGCTGCAGCCTTGCCTATCTCAGCCACTGCAGTCAGGATCCGTGATGTCGTGTCCAAGGAGTTCGACACCCTGCCTGCTACTGACACCACACCGGGCCCCGTTAACCCAGACACAGCACCAGAAGACCCAGCAGCCACTGCTGGGACGCTCACAGCCACCTCCTGGGCTAAGGCTGCTCCTGCTGCAGCACACGGAGTCCCACTACCTGCAGCTACACTTCCTGCAGTGGCCACTGCATGCTGACCTGCTGCTGAGGCTACAGAAGCATTTGCTACACCCACTGCCCCGAGAGATGCAGTTTCAGCTCCGCTGAGGGCTGCTGTGCTTAAAGCTGCTCCCTCCAGAGCTGCACCTATAGCAGCACCAGCTCCCATGGTGCCTCCCACACCCGCTGCCACCCCCACGACAGATGCCCCTATGAGACTGACCTGCCCTAAGGCATCCAGAGCGCCCTCCCCAGGGCTGGCTGCCTCAGCACCAGCAACGGTTCCAACAGACCCACCCAAAACTCCACCCGTTGCCGTGGCCCCCAGAGCCAACGCAGTTTTCCCTGAGGCTGCCGCCACTATGGCACCCACAGCTTTTCCAACACCCGTGCCTCCCGCTACAGACATGCCAGCAAACTGACCTGCAGCAAAGCCAACCGAGTTCCCCACAAGAGATGCCCCGGCTGCGGCTGCTAAAGGGGCAGCCGCCCCAAACATCGCACCGACCGCCATGCCTGTAGCTCCAGCAGCCACCAGGATTTTAACTCTTTCCAGGACCTTAGCGGAGAGCGCAGCCTCCCTCCTCAGGCAAAACAAGGAGAGAGGCTGTCGCCTGCTCACGGCCCTGCTGCTGCCTCTGCGCCTGCCTCTGAACTGGTCCCGAACTCTATCCCTCATGAGGCTGAAGGGGTTTCCTTTGCTCTCCTCTGTCCATCTCTCCACCCTAAAACCCTCTTCACTTCCTGCTTCTAACTCCCTCCTCCTCCTGACCACTTGTGATCCTCCATCAGTACTGTCCGACTCCAACTCACACTTCCTCCGTTTTGCGAGTTGAGCCTGTTTTTCCACGCTGCTGTCGCCTCCCTCTTGTTCCTCCCCCTCTGCTTGCCTCAACATCCTTTTCTGCTCCTCCCTGATGGCAGCCTCTGCCTCTAAAAACACCGTGTTGGTATAAAACCCTTGTTTAGTCTGCTTCACCATCGCGTCCACCTTCATTATGAGTTCTTTAACCTGCGCTGAATTACTGGGATCTTTGTTATTGAGTACATGGTACCTGCCCCCACACCTGTCGATCAGAGCTTGAAGCCCAGCAGGTGCAGTCTCCCTCAGATACTTTTCAATTGCTATGCCCTCCAGGTCGTCACCCCTGGTAAAAAGAACTACTGTGTGATGACGGACTGCATCCTCCCCAAATATGTTAACCAACTCGCAGGCAGCCTGGTTCTCGCTGTCTGTATATCGTCCTATCGGCACCACCAGGAGAAAAGCGTGCGGCCCGGGTGCAGACAGAGACACACATTTGGCTATTTCAGCATGAATCTGCTCTGCACTGAGATGAGTGTCACCAAAACCCGGCATGTCAACCACCGTGACTCTCCTCATCCTCCTCCTCCTCCTCTGTGTGACAGTCTCTCCATCCTCCTCCTCCTTCGCAGCAGCATCCTCTTCCATGGCGAGCTCGGCGCTCCCGAGCTGGCACACCTGGGTGACGGAGCTGGCGCTGATCTGGGACAGGAACTGCTTTCGGCCCAAGATGGTGTTTCCCGATGCGCTCTTGCCAGATCCAGTCTTTCCGATGAGGACCAGCCTGAGTTCCTCGCTCCATCTGGGTTCAGAGTCGTCTCCTTCGTTGTCACCTTCCATATCTGCTGGCTCCTTTTTCACTTCCTTATCTCCTGAAGGAAAAACTGCACACCAGAAACTTACTGAGATTTGTCACATTAATAGATTTCCTACAACTACACAGGCAAATATAAAGTACGAATATCCTGAGCTGACACTTCTGTTGTCTTTAGTAGCCGCTGTTTTAGGTCACAGGCCCAGAAGAGTCACGCGTCTGTCAGGAAGGCTCTGGACGGGAAACAAGTGAATAGCTAACGTTACAAACAAGTTAGCGGGTGTTTCGGCTAGACGAGCGACCGTGTTAACTGGTGCCCTCCAGCCGAATGCGTCTGCGGCTTCCGTAGTTAGGACGGAGAACACGTAGCTATCAAACGGACACCACAGACGGTGTGTTTATTTTACCGCTAATAAAAACACTAAAGGAAGTTAAATGCAACAGGACAGCGACGTATCTTCGCGTTACCATAGCTACCTTCGCCTGACGGACACCAGTTGACAGGGTCGCTCGTTAACCCGAAACACCTGGAGGGTGAATAGCTAGCGTTACCCGCTAGATGGCTTGATGTTTCTGACTCAAATGTTACCCGGTGATAACAAACATGAAACATCAGACCAGAGATCACGTTTGAATCCCCATTTCAACGCCGTAACCGCGATTTATGTTGCTAACCGACCAACCTGCTAGCCACAACAGCTAACTAATTAGCATGCTATCTTTAGCA
This sequence comes from Nibea albiflora, assembly GCA_014281875.1. Classification (NCBI taxonomy): domain Eukaryota; kingdom Metazoa; phylum Chordata; class Actinopteri; family Sciaenidae; genus Nibea; species Nibea albiflora. The sequence continues at coordinate 18,514,689 of CM024808.1, read as the reverse complement.
AGGTGCTAACTTCATGACAAAAACATCAGGTGAAGAGATCAGCATACCTGAGTCCACGTCATTAGACATCTTCAAGCGTTTGTTTCCATCTTCTGGATGCAGCCTAGAAACGTCTACGTGAGCTCAAACTCTGTGGAGGACACACCAAAACATTGGGACAAGTTGTTGTACAAAGTCTGGCTGTCTGCTGTCTGCCCTCTGTTGGCTGATCTGCACCCTCTCTCTCTCTCACACACACACACCATGAAGGAATATTAAATCAGAAATAAGTGTTTTTTGTACATATCAGAGTCACTTTATTTCATTAGATTTGATAACAAAATGGCTTGTTCATTCTGCAGCAATGATATTCTTCCTCTGAATATACATATAGTTGTTTTGTTTTTTTAATAACAGTCGTAATACTATTTCAAAATTACACCAATCTCAATTCCATAGATCTAAACCATTAAAATATGTCAATTTGTCAACAAAAATCCTAAAAAATACAAAAGAAATATTTAACACAGAAACAGGTGCAGGGCTGCGGGGCGGAGGCTCACACTGTATGTCTGTAAACAGACAGATCATGGTGTGGAATGATAACTGCTTTACACGATTACAAAAATATGTGAAAAGGAAAACTCACATCATGGTGATAAAATAAGAGTTGATATACCGTTATACTGTTTATAGACATGTCCTTTAAACTCTGAGCAGCAGTAAGAACATGAATCTGCCTATTCACAAACATCGTTCTACAAATCTCCCAAACAAATCCAAACAAAGCTGAAATATAAGCACTGATTCAAGCAAACTAACCAGAAACGGGCCAAATTTAATGAGGTGGGGTCAAATTTATATTTGGCAACCACACAGATTCGAAGCATATGAGTTTTAGACACATTAAATCTATAGACCAGACACGATACAGGGAGGTTTTTGCAAAGGTTTGAAGCAAATTTTATTATACTAAAATGAATGATATTCCAAAGTACAGTTATGTAATCCTCAAGTTATCAAAAAGTGTGTGTACCCTTATCGACTCCTCTCCCCGGAGGCACCGTTCACCTCTCGTACAAAGATTTCCAAATGATAAATCACTGAGTGTGTGCAGCGATTCAGGCTTTTGTCACAAACTGACTGACCGCCACTTCCACTTTTACCGTGTTTGTGTCACTTTGAGGTTCCCTCTCTCTCTCTCTCTCTCTCTCTCTCTCTCGTCTTACAACAGAGCACCTGGCTTTTATTTTTTTGTACTTCACTGTCATCGGAGTCTACAAGTCAAGCCACCCCTTGTGGACTGTGCGTACGCTTCCATCCCCCCTCTCTCTTTCTCTTTCTCTCCCTCGCTCTCTTTCTTGGTCCCTGCTCTCCACAAGCACTGAGGTGCAGTGCTATAGCTCGGTGCGGGAGCGAGAGATGCGAGGGCCTTTCCTGATTTCTTTCCTCTTCTCTTCTTTCCTCCGCCTCTTCTCCTCCTCCCTCAGGATCTTCTGGAAAGCCTCGGCAGTGTGAAGCACCTGAAGCAGATGAGACAAAGATCCATCTGTGTTACCGCTGTCGCTGGTTGTGAAAGTGTAACTAAGGCTACCCCTGGGGCTTAAATGGTGATTTCTGGGTGAGTACCAGCGGCTGTTAAGTGGCAACTAGGGGAGTTTCCCATCAGCGGTTAATGCTGATGGGGATCTTACTCACATCGTCTCTCTCTGTGCGGTACGGGTTTGTAAAGTCTGGGGATTTCTCTGTTATTCCCAGCTCCTGTGACATCTGAAAGATGAGCAGAGCAGACAAATGACAAAGACAAGAATGGAGGGTTAGGGGGCACATTATCATTTCTTCAAAAGAGATAAGGAATAAAAATGAGAGACAGTCACATCACCTCGTCTACAGCTAAAAGGCAGTTTGATGCAATTTGGCAAGCAGTTCCAGACAAATCGACATTTCTTCAGAGTAATACGTCTTATTTTCTCCGTTTGGCTTTTAGACACGACGAGCTCGGCGACGTGGAGAGAGGAAGGGATCAGAAGTTAAAGAGCGAGGTTACTAAAGGCACAAGTGAGGGCTGGATGCACACGTTCAGGGCGCTAAACTGCTGCTGCTCCTGCCTCAAGTCTCAGAATTAATCCACTATATAATCCTCTTGGCACATTGCTGAGGTCACAGATTAATCCTGCAAGAGTTTAGTTCATTAACCTGCACATTAAAGAGGCTATCTGCTCTGCTCTTTTTAAGTTTCCAAAAAGGTCACGATGCAGCGTGGGCAGATTCGATGGCAAACGACAGTTTGCAGCGATGGCAGAGGGCCGTTAGCTGACACTGAGGATGCACGCTTCACTGACGTGACTGCAGCTTGCACCAAAAGCTCCATTTCTAGCATATTTCATGAACTATGATGGTCATATTTACACCACTATGAGCTGTTTTGCACCTTCCCACTGTTCTCTGCTGCAGATTACTTTCACCACACACCTTGCACTAGATTTCACCTGAGGGTATAACCGTGTGATCCAACACTGATTCTGTTCGTTTCTTTCCACAAAGAGTTAATGCGTCATCTTATATAAGATTTTTCTCATATTCAAACATCCATTCATGGACTCGATCGTCAGTATTAAAGCCGATGTAAACTCTAAAAGCGCTCACATTTTCAAGGCCTTCGCTTTTAGTGTGAAACCACATTACCTCTTTAAACACGGTCCACATTTCTCACAGCTTCACCCAGCAGCGCTCTCTCTTTATGATGCAGATCTCACAAATATTTCCTAAACGCAGCCTGTATTCAAAGTTTTTTACAGCTGGCATTCAAAGCTAGATCCCTTTTTCTTCACACGCTTGCTGCGGAAGTGTTTATCGAGAGGCTACATTAGTTAGAATACGGCGTGACTGTCTGGACTCACGAGTGTGAGGACATGCTGGTGGGCTCCTCCTGTGAAAACCCCCGTCTGGTTACAGAAATTCAGCCCCCAGCGCAGCAGGCCGCCCCAGTCGGAGTTCCGGTCGTAGTAGTGGTGGACGATGCGGGGAAAGCGCAGCGCCACGTCGCCAAAAAACGCTGTGTTCTCCACCACGTGGGAATAAGCTGCAGAGGATTATAAAATGAAGTAAGTACATTGGAGGAAATAAAACAGGAGGGCAATTCTGATCATATTTGTGCTGACAAATCAGAGAACATGCTGATAAAAAGAACAAAGGGAGAAGCGCAGCAGACAGAAAGCTGATATTACTGGCACTCGAAGACCGCAGGGACAGGAGGCCGACAGAGGTGAAGTTTTTTTGAAGCAGGTAGCAGAGGACAGGACAATCAGAGAGGAAGAAACATCAGAGATGCTGCTAAATAAAAAAAGACAAAGTGAAGCAGACCTTCTTTGATCTTATCGTCCATCGGGAAAGGGTCATCAGGCTGCATGTTGGCCGCAACCAGGATTTGTCTCGAGTCCTCCAGCACCTGAGAATCAGAAAAATAGTTCAACACGCTGATTTATTTGCTCTGCAGCAGTGTTGTGGAGCCAGTTTTCAGTCTAAGGTTTTTTGGGCGGTCCTAAAGGGTGGCTCGATGACATGCTGAGGCCACCCTGAGCAAAACCCCGCCCCCCCATAACACTGTAACAAGTCTTCAGCGTGTGTCTGTGATTTTTTATATGCTACTCTAATTATTATTCTTGTTTGCACTCGGTTGCTGCAACCTTTGCTGCCTTCAACGTACAGCAAATACATCTTCCCTGGATGAACAGCTCGGTAACTTGAACATGAAGCGCTGAACACGTTTACACGAGTCTGCTTAACACAACGTCACAATGAGGGGTCAGAATAAGGTTCAGGTTCTGAAGAGAAGAAGTGGTTTAGATGGACTATAGTCTTTTAAACAACACGTCTTTTCTCCACACACCGACATTTACACCGACGCACATAAAGGCACAGACGGAGATTAAAGTCAGTGCAGCATCTATGGGGATTGTATATAGAAGAGATATAAGTAGAAGCGCTCTTAAGCACTATCTTACACACACACACACACACACACACACTACAGAAATGCTGACAACGTATTTCAGCCACTGAAGGTAGACCATGCTAGTTGTCCTTGAGAGGCATGAGGATGCATAGATAACGACCCTCTGGGAAACTGAGGCGTACTGTAAAGCTTGAGTGGCACTCCAAGCAGCTGACTCTGAATTAACATTCAAATGGATGCGAGGAAACATGCTGATGAATGTGATCATTGGATTTGAAGCTTTTGATGCACTGTTGGGCCGCGAACCTTCTTATCCTTCATTCTGCTGAGAGCACGGGAATGTTCACGGAGCTCTCAGGAAGAACTGTTGCTCCCGTTTTGTTTTTTTAAATATATACGTACTGTACAAGTGGTCTGCACCCGACACACGCACCTTGAAGAGTCCTTTGAGCATGATGTCTATTATCTTGTACTGTTGATTGATGTCGTTGAGCTCGACCAGATTCTTGAGAGCGTTCAGCTGATCTTTCCTCTTGGTCTCAAACAGCCGCTTGTCTGATAAAAGGAGGTCAGGAGGACACACACACACTCACTCTTCATGTGGGCATAACACAAATGCTCAAACATGCACCCATCTGTTACGTATTTAAAAAGGGGGGGCACATATTCATGAGCATGCATAAGTTGACACTTCAGCACGCCGACAGCAGAAGGATACAGATCTCGAGGTTGGAGTCGTGTCTCGGCCTGTGTGCGTCCGAGTCTGCCGAGCCGAGGGCGGCGGCGGCGAGCGCCAGCACCACTGCGCACACGCTCCACATGGTCAGCAGGTGTCGGCAGAGAGCCGCTGTCCTGCACACAGGAGATGACCAAGCAGTGAGACATGCAGCACATTCAGCGGCAGAATATTGGCAAAGATTTGTGCAAACTAAGGCTACGGAAGACTCTCACACTCTCTGACTGTCACGCCTTCATTTGAAACAGTTTTCTTAATCACAAAGCCGTATTTTCTTCTTCCAACGCTGCGAGCAAAGGCGCGCTCCCTCTGGCGACCCTCTCAGAGTATGTGAAATCGGGAGACATGCTGGGAATAAGTGGTCAATATGTAACACTAGAGGGTGGCCGGCGTTTGAAGAGGGGCTCCTTATGTTCCCTCGAAAAAGGCACATCTGATGTCTGGCACTTGCTTAATCCCCGGAGAAGCATTTACAATCTCTGTAGCAGAATCTCTCCCTGCTCTCGCCTCTCCTCTCCCCCCCCTTTGGTCACTATAGTTGGGCTACAGTTGCAGCTTCCTTTCCCCTCACAGGCTTTGAGTGGATAAAATGCAACAACAGCAAACAGAGCTCCGTCAAATGAACATGAAAGCCACATTTTTAAGAAAACTAGTTAGCAGAATACAGAAGAGGGAGGGAGGGAGGGGCACACGATGTTGATGAAGAGCTACAAGACATAATTCACATAATTCATGCATAATTTAACAAGGGCTTCATCTATGAATACCACCAGAGGGATGCAGAGAGGGGGAGACGAGGGCATGCAAGGAGAGTCAAACTGTGAGATGTGGGAGGCGGGAGATGAATGGAGAGGCGTTAAGGCTTTCCAGAGGAGGAGGGTCGGGGTAGTAAGCGGACTGCGAAGGCGAGACCCTGCGGGAAACAACAGCTTTCCTGGTGAATATTTCATCTCAACTTTGCAAAGACGCGGGCGCTAAAACTCAAAGTCGCACAGAAAGGAGAGCGAGCGCGAGATAGAAGAGGAGGAGGAGGAGGAGGAGGAAGGCTGTGCAAGCGGATAATGAGCACCAGGGAGTTGCGTTTGCACCGATAGTATTCATCTTTACAAGCCCGGGCTGCAGATTTTTCCTGAATGTGAAGGACTAGGAAGTGAGCAAAGTCTCAGGGTGTGAATGTTAATTTAGAGTGAATGAGCCCCGTTAAAACATCTCGCTCATATCAGAGGGGGAAGGCTCCTAGACGCACACCGTCCCTCTCTCAGAGTGGTTAGAACACAGTAAACTTCCTCCTGAGCTTTGCTTTCACGGCCCATCCTCACAACATCATGGCAACTGTCCAAAGACTCTCATCATTAAAGCAGATCACAAGATATTACTCCGGAAAGCTGACAAACTCTCTTTTGTTGCTGCTGCTGCTGCTTTGGCTTTAAGTGTCGGCATCTGCAGGCCGGAGTCTCTTATTTCAAAATAAAACTGTACGACAACTTTCTTTCTTACAGCGTCAGCAGGAAACAAGTGTTCCCGAAGACAGCTGAGTGAAGACAATGTTCGATTAAGGCCAATTTGTGCATTCTGAGAACATCTTTTGGGTGGCTTCCCAGCTTTCTGAGAAATGCTGCACTAAATATCCTTAAGTGCTGGTCGAAAGCCTCAATATTTCTAGATAACAGCCAAGGAGAAGGGGGCCTTGTCTCCCCCGTGGCAGCGGCGGCTCGTCAGGTTATTTGATGTTCCTGTGTGCTTCCGAGCGGCCGTCCGTGTCGCTCTGACAGATATTTATGAGCAAAAAGGTTATTGCCACTGGCACAATTTAACGCAGTCGACGAATATATCCAGCAGCTGTTAATGTTTCCGTGCGATAGGGCGAAGTGCTGAGACTTTAAGAAGTAGCGTAAGAAGGGCATTAAGAGTGGATCAATCATCTCTAATGTGGCACGGGCAGCACAGGAACGAGAGTCTAAATGCATCCATTAACTGTAAGCAGGCAGGCGTAATTACACGGGACGGTCAGAATCAAAATCAAAGCGTTCACGTTCAGAGATCAGATTACACTCGGCTGATCAAATCACAGCAGCTGGGACAAATGTTATCCGTGAGCTCGGCTGCTTGCCGGTCATCCACTAGTTTCGCGTTCGGGACGGGAAGGAGGAGCTCATCCTTCCCTACACACACACACACATATTCCAGGACCACTAACACTTTGCAACAAGTGTGCTTTCACATCCAGCCGACCTCACTGATGCTCGGCTTCAGATCTGCTCTGTCAAAGTGGCACTCGCCCTGGGTGAGGTGTTTTTACGTGGAGAGAGGTCTGAGGGCAGAGCAGCTCATGTGAACCGCTGTAAATCTCTCTCTGGCCCGGAGGAGGAGGATTTTTTTTTCTTCTCCTCTCTCTTCTGTGCCAACAACGATCTCCAAGTAGCGGAGAGGCTGAAGTTTGACTTCCTGTGTGGGAGATGCAGCTTCCAGCTTTTGTCAGATAAGTAGGCTAGCGCGTGTAATCACACCACAGACCCCGTGAAGACGGCTCCATTCATGCGTCCTGCAATCCCACGGGACGAGGCAGGGGAGGGGAAGGAAATCACCCAAAAAAACAACAACCCTGACACTAATTTCAAGAGGCAAAAGTGACTCTGGAGATGCCCGTCAGACAGCATCCAGGATCCAGATTACCCCCCTCCCCCCCTACTGAGGCTGCCAGCCCTGCTGCTGCTGCTGCTGGGGGAGGTTTGAGGTTCAAGGACTGACACATCATCTCTCTCTCTCTGCTCCTGCCTGCATCTTCCCCTCGGTTATCACTCAAGGCAGAGGCAGAGGCACGGACATGCGTAATGGTGATGATGATGGCAGAATCTGGACGAAAGGCTGTCATGTGGACCATCAATTACAGATTGCTTAATTGATCGCACGTCCCCTACCTGACCCACGTTTCCCTCCAGGCGCTCGGGCCGTCCATAATTAGTGATTTTGCGTAATTTAAACACGATAATTACGCGTTTTTTCCCCAAACATCTGTTGGTGATCTACAACAACTCCGCATTAATACATCACATTTATTTATGTAATACTTCCAGAAGGGATGTTGCGCTTTAGCAGGGGGGGGGGTATTAACCAAGTATTTTTGAAGTCGCTCCTCGACATATCGATCCCGGCTGTCATCGCAGCTGTATCCGGACAAAACTCACCGGATCACTCACCGTGCTGGAGGAAGAGAGAGAGAGGCGTCGGGCGCCACACGGCAGCGATCAGCGGACAACGTTAGAAAAAATAAAGAAAAAAGAAAAAGTAGTGCAGTTTAACCTCTTTATCTCCTCCACGAGGCGTGCGTCTTCTTCTTCTTTCTTCTTCTTCTTCTTATTTTAAGGTCAGCTCGCCGATGCGGGGATGATGACGGGACGAGTCAATCCTGCCCCGCGAGGAGATCCTCAGGTGACGGCGAGCGCGAGGGAGGTGGTGGAGGTGTCGGGAGGTGGAGGTGTTCATTTACATGCGGCTCTCGCTGCTCCGCCACTCCGCCAGCGCCACGACGATCGCACCGGCTGGCTCGTCTTCGGACGAATGACAGCCAGCGGGCGCTAAAACACTGAGGAGGAGGAGGAGGATGTTTGTTTCCGCACGGAAGATTTAAAGGGAGACACCACCGAGTCAGCGTTAAGCGGGGTGCGTTCCGTTTCCCTCGCGTGTTTCCTCCTCACCATACCGTTTTTTCTCCTAGACAATGAAGCTTTAGTGCTAGATGAAGTTATTAAATATAATATATGATATTAAACGTTGTTGTGTCTGCAGCAAACAAGTAGAGAAGGTGACAGGAGATGTTTGCTGATGAAGCTCAGGTTCAAACACCTTTATTTAAAGGGCCAGTGTAACATTTAAGGGTATCTACTGACAGAAATTTAATATTATAATCATAGCCATGTTTTCATGAGCGTATAATGTTTTTGTTACCTTAGAAGAGACTTTTATCCCCAAACACTGGCTCTACATGGCGCCTTTTGCGTTTTACGTCTCTTGAAGGGAGAGAGGTGAGGGGTTTTCAGTCGGTTGCAATCTGAAACGCCACCACTGGACCTTTAAAGTGCACACTTTTGTTTGCAGCCCTCGAGACCTCGAGGATCTCCAGAAAAACAAACATTTGATTGAAAAGCAGCTTTAATTTAACCCACGGTAAAGACGAGGCTATCCCCGGTGACTGCGCTGAGGTTTCACCTTGACCCCGGCACCAAATTCAACAAATCGTGCGCGGGGTCTAAAAAAACGTAACAATAACTGAACGACGAAACAAACTGTCAAAGCGGAGGCGTGAAAACATCAGTCATGATATCAGTTATCTGGAATGTCAGCTCGCTTTCACTGTAAAGTCAAACAGACAGATGGACACATCTCCAACATGCCTGAGGACAAGAGTTAAGGAGCGATGAAGTGTGTGAGAAAGTAGCTGTGTGTGTGTGTGTGTGTGTGAGAGTTCGACAGCTTAACAGGAACTATGATTCTTCTCCGTTAACGTGCATCACTAGTATTTTTAAGCTGCTGCTTTGATCACAGCCGATGAGTGTTTTTATTTACTATTGATGTGATATGACAAATTTGATATAACAGCATCCAAATTAGCTGAACAGACATAGACTCAGTTTACAAGAGTGTGTGGGTGGGTTAAAAGGAAGACTGTGTGCATGTGTGTGTGAGAGAGAGAGTCAATCAGCACGAGGAGTGTACTGAGCCTTTAAGTGCCGCCTGACTGAAATACAGTAACGGCCCCGTGTTGTACGACACGCTCTCAAAGAGATGAAGTGAAAAGCACAACACAGACGTTCAATGAAAATCAATGAAGATGCTCTGCTGTGACACGGCGCGGTGTGCTCAAAGTGTGTGTGCACGCAGCTTTTACGAGTGTGTGAGCTGTAGATCATGTTCAGGTGACAGCATGTCCGCCTGTGTGCGAGGTGTTTATGAGTGTGTTTCACTTCAGGTTGAGGGATACAGGACGCTGCCGGGCAAACCGGGGCTGCAGCTCTCGGCCGACGTCTGCAGGTGGAGGGACTCCATCACGCTCCTCGCTCTCTGCTTGTGCTCCTCCGTGGGTGGCGGCTGCAGGACATCGCTCTGGATCTGAGTGAACAGAAGAGTGAGAGGGGGGCTTTACTTTGTTAAAATATATATGGAGAGCAGCAGCATAACGAGGGACCGATGACAACAGAGAGAAGAGGTGAAGATGATGAAAATATAGGGAGTGAAGTTTAATGGGCAGTGACGAGAGAAGACAAAAAAATAAAGTACAATGTTTGAACCAGAGAAAAGAAACTTCTAAAATATAGAACGTATATTTCAAACCCTTTACAAATTCTTGTTTATAGTTACATCATGCCAGAGGGGCAGAGGGAGACGCACCTGACGCACACAGAGTGCTAAATAAGTCAGTAACACAAGAATCTCTTTTCCCCCCCCAAACAAAAAAACAATATATTTGAGCTGTGACAGGCACATGCAGCAGATAAAAATGTGTACCGAGAGGCTGTGAAGCAGCAAATGGTGCTATACGGTAGATGTAACAGCACACTCGAACAACGAACACTCGATGAAAATCTCAAAGAAAACACTCACAAAATATTTATAGAAGTTAAAAGGTCACGGAGCATTTCCAGCAGCTATGAGAAGTCCCAGCAGAGAAACAAGACTTTGAAAACAAGGATTACTGTTCAATCTTTCAGCCGACGCTCTGTAAAGCCACCGCTCCGCTGCCCTGCAGGAGTTGGAGGTTCAGAGACAGACTAAAGGTCACTTCGGAGTACGCGAGCGAATCCAGAATTACTTAATCGCGGCTTGTCTGAGCTGAGATCTGAGCCGTGAGTGACGCGGGTAAACTCAATCTGTTGAAGCTCTTGTGCACGAGTAAAGCTGGAAAGGACGACAGAGTTATTATGCAACTCTTTACAACAGAATCAGAACCATGCTTACACGATACTGTTATGAGCTGCAGAGAATATTGTTATTAAAGCACCAAAACATGCCTCGAAATGACGTTCAACTTCTTCGCGATCACCATAATCATCATTCTCGGCACCACCGGCTGAAGGGTGCAGGGATGAAAGACTTGTTGTACCTTTTGTCTGGACTGGTGTGAATTAGAATAGATAGTGATGGTGAAGACAGCGAGTTCAGACAGAATAGTTAATGTCTACTTCACTACTTTGGGGCTGTGAAGATCAGTCGGCGTGCTCAGCTCAGCATGCCACTCTGACAAAAGCAATTTTTGACTTGAGACCAACAAGGCTGCATCGATATATAACAATATATAATAATATATGTGATGGGTAGTCACACACACACACACACGAAAATGAATCTAAAGATGTTTCCGGAGAGAGAGAAGCTGAACTGTTGGATCTTCATACACAACAAGTGAGCGGTACAGTTAAAAATGTTTTTATTTGGTAACAGCTCCCATCAAGTGACTCTGGAGGATGGTATTTTCAAGAACAGGCAGGTGAAGGAAATGGCAGAATAAAAAGAAAAAGAAAAAAGTGTTCCAACACTGTGCAGTAATTGAAAAGAGCAAAAGGGGGAAATAAAGGTGAATGAAGTGAAGTTAGAGCGGCGAGACCAATTTGAAAGGAGAAAAGGAAAGGAGAGAGGGGGCAAAAGAACAGAAGGAAGAGTGGAAAGGCTAACAAGTGAATGGCATACACGATATATACGTTTCTGAGGCTGTGCGGGGGGATGTTAGAAGACGTCTGCAAGCATTAGAAAATACAAAAAGGGACTCTCCCCTAACGTGAGCTCTGATCTGACAAGCTACCTGAGTATGCAGTGCAAGCTGCAGCCTCACCCCTGCTTAGCGCTAACACCACTTGATCATACAGACGGAAGACAGGAAGACGAGTACAAGCAAAATAGGTCTGACCGGAAAACTGTAAATAACCCTCGGCTGAAGATGCAAAAGCAAAACATGCGCCCGTGCATGCATGACTTTAGATTTTTCTGAGTCGCCGTGACTCCTCGTACTGTAATTTGAACAGGAGGTGTAGTTTCGCCTCATTCTTACCTGCGAGCTTGATGGTGGGAGTCAGGCAAAGAGGGTGACGAAGGCTCCGATAGTTTCTGTTTTATTCTGTATTATGTCGTGTCGTCTAGTCTAAGTTTGCTGTCCTTAATTACCCGACGTGACTGTGGATCTTTGTTTTGGATGTGAACTCAGCACGAGCCTGCTCAGCCTCTTAGCGGCCGTTTTAACGGATGGTGGCCGCCACACAGAGTTTACAGTTATGTCAGAACTCGCTGGGTGGAAGCAACACAGTGTTGTGATACCAAACCACCGTCACGAACTCAGATTTCACATCAGTCCACAGACAGATCAAGAAAACCAATAAGTTCAGTGTGTGACAGATTTGAGCCGAGGAGATGACAGGGAAGAAAAAAACTCATAGAGTGTTGACTTTTGAGAGAAGTGTGTCTGTCATACTGAACCCTGCTAAAGCCTCAGTGTCTCCAGAACACACACACACACACACACACAGTACACACAAACAGTTCATGCTTCCTTGGCACACGCTGCAGTTCGTGCCATCTTTCTGTTAGCGCTCTGATTCAGTCAGAGAACACTGGACGCGTCTCTTAGAAACTGGATGTGGCTGTGATGCTGCTCCGGCTGTGTTTTTATGATTTCTCCAAGCAAACCACGAGCGCGCTTCATGCATCTGCCGCAAAGCTAACAAGGGTAACATCAAGGACGCGGCTCATCATGTTCGACTTAGCAAAATGTTCACAGAGAATATATGCATTTGAAGCCAGTGCATATATCTTCTGGGGAGCGCCCGCGTGACTCGATGATTCTTTGATGATATAACAATATAACGAGCTCATGCCACGTTAGAGTTATTAATACAACATCTCTTCTGTTTAGCGCTTTAGATACGCTGTTTTCTAAATTCAATATATTTGTATAAACAGTATGACGGTATTACACTGCTGCAGGTGGAGGCTAGAAATTATTATATGCTTTTGAAGTTCCACAATGAACTGTGCTGCCTCGGGTATTATTTTCGTGCTACTCAACTTAACTGCACAGCACTCATTTCTGAATACACCACCGAGAACGTGCGAACCCAGAGGCCTCTATTATCATGGCAGTAAAAACACAAGCGTAAGTGTCACTGCCACACGATGACATTTTTCTGGTCTCAGAATGCAATTTTCCCGGCGTTTCGGTCTGCTTTTGTCCCGAGCGCCGGCAACAACAAGCCTGAATTCCAGCGTGACTGTGAGAATTTGTTGTTTCCATCAGTGAGATCAAAGTTAATTTGTGATGGGCATGCACGGCAACAGAACGGTTTTAATTAATCATTCACCGAGCGGCAGAGGCTGAGAGCAACTTTCTAACACGGCTGGCAGGCTTTATGTCCAATATCAGCAGTGAAAGGCTGAGCAGAGACTTGATGCGCATAATTTGTGTTTGCAGGAGAGTGAAATCATCTTCAAACAAATGGCCAGAAGCAACAAGATGTCCACTGAGAGCTGAACAGATCTCATTCTGACCTAAAGCTTTACAGTCATGAGCTTTAAGACTTGGAGGTAAAGGGGTGGTGACTTTTTTCTTGTACGATTTTGACCGGCTTCCAGAGTTTAGACAGCGAGTTCAGACAGTATCCTGACTTGGCAGCTCTGGCTGCATTTAAGCGTTTATTCCTTGAATGCATAAATGCTAACCAGCCGGGTGGGTCCCTCGTGTGTCTTGGTTGTTACCCCGGTTGTATTCCTTCATCTTAAACTGTCGAGTGAAGAAGCCAGTAGGAGCTGTGATTTATTCAGTTTTTCTATTTCCAATGCAAACTATTAATCAGTGACAGTCCGGTTAAGAGCTCGTGTTTTCTCCTGCACCTTCTGCCGCCCCGAGAATGCAACAACATCCGTTTGATAGACGAGGTCTGTAGACCCAGAACAGGGTGCAGTTAACGGTCCAGACACAATTGAAGTGTGCTTGTGTCAACAGGGGTGTAAATAAGGATTTTAAATTCAGCCTCCGGTTTCTGCGACCACACTGAGATCATTACTGCCGACACAAACAATGATTCTGGACGCGGAGACGGTATTTACGACTCACAGCTGGGGTCAGTGAGTTAAGGCCAATGACAAGCGCTATGAGATAGCAGTAAGTCTTGGCTTTGTTTCAATTATGGTGCCCGGCCATTAATGATACAATTACAAGAGTGGAACGAGGGGGGTGTGGAGTGGGCAAAGCACAAGGCTGCCTGGGTGAGATCCGATCCAGGCAGCAGGTAAAGAGCAGCACAGAGCTCACGTCTGAGCAACATCACGCCTAATGGCTGACTTCTGACCACACGCTTTGCAACTGCAATGTTAAACTAGCGTTCTCAGTCAGCCAGAGCTCTCAGCCAAACATTTATGTAAAGTATGATGAGGTCCCACACTGAGGTCGCTGTCGTAATTTAGTATTTTGCTGCTGCAGCGCTGCAAAGCAAAATGTTGCTATTTTATTTGGATAAACAAACCTCGTCCACATTTTTCCTGCTGCCTCTGTATTTCGCTGTCGGTGCTGTTTTTTTTCGCAGTAAATAACCAAAAATTTTAAAATGATGTAAACACCGCGTGAACCTGACTGATACTGAACTTTGTGTGAACCAGATTTCTCTTAATTCATCCAACGAATGCAGCCACAGGTAAAGACAGACGGTCTGTAGCATGTTTTTTGTGAGATTCCACGCTCCTCCCAGTGCGCCCTGTTATCGTATGTGGGTGCACACCGTAACTGATCGCACCTGTGTGAGTAGTAGCCTCAGGGCATGTGCTGCTTCCTCGCTCAGCTCCTTCAGCCCCTTCCTCTCCACCGCCTCAATCACCTGGAGCAGGTCAGGCTCCCGCAGCGCTTTGGTACCGCCGTGCTGCAGGAGCTGCAGAGAGCACAAGCGCAGGTAACACAGATGGATGGACAATCATGCACAGATACAGTCAAAAATATGCATGCTAATGATGTTTAATTTTTCATTTTTACAGCGTGCTTTCACTCTACACGACACCGTACTGTATTTCATGTTACGAATACTTCCACCGCTTCCAGGTTTTCATTACCTAAATTAACTTTTAATACCTTTAATATCTAAGAAGTATTACTAGTCAGAACCATGCACGAGACATAATACTTGATTTCAGTCGTGTGTGTGTGTGTGTGTGTATGTGTGTGTGTGTAAAACCGCTCACAAGTGTGACGACTCTGAGAGTGGCAGGGTGCAGGAGGCAGCTCTCTCCTGAGCTGAGCAGGCAGGAGAGGAGGAAGCGGCTCCATGGCTGGCACACGACATAGTTTGCTAACACACACACACACACACACACACACACACACACACACACACACACACACACACACACACAGAAAATAAACCCAGGGGTGACAAAAATGATAAGATGGGGTGTTAGATCAACTGTGGTTCATTTGGCTTTGGTGCAGTTATCACAGTTATGGTTAATGTCTTGCCAAAAACTTGCCAAAACAGTGTTGAAGATAATATGAGAAGGAATAACGAGACACACACAGACACTAACTAACACTCTGACACATGCACTTACACTGTCACAGGCGCTGTCGAGCTCACAGATATATTTTTTACTCTCTCTCTTGCACATACACACTTTCATCTCTCTTTCACACACTCTATCTATCTCCGTGGTCATGTGCAAATGTACAGATAACCCACATGTCTCTCTCATGTCTGGTACCTGTAGCGGGACTCTTCCTCTGAAGGAAGCCCAGCAGGGAGCTTAGACAGTTGACTGAGGCTCTCAGCAACAGCTCATGTTTCTGAAGAGAGAGAGACACACACACAGTGGGATGAAACTCGAGAGAGAAGTCGAGTATACGATAAAAGGGAAACACGAAAATAAATCTTCCAGCTTTAAAAAGTCAGGAATAGACACAACATTGCAACAGATGTAGAGAAAACGGACACACAGGCTCACCAATGAACAGCAACAAGGAAACACCAGAGAGAACGACAGAGTGAGGTTTTAATAATGCATGTCTCTTCCACAGAGGCGGTGCTTGCAGTGAGCACAAAGTAGTGTCCAAAAATACTTAAGTAGGCCAGGAGGGTGTATAGACGACAGCCTAATCCTGAGGAGGCGATAGGAGAAGAAAGGAGTCAAGAGGATGAGAGGGAGGGGACGAGGGAGTCAGAGAGGTGAAGTGGGCAGAGGTAAGAGAGAGGGCACATGAGGAAGATGGAGATGAAAGGTGTGATTTAAATGAGACCAACGGACGGTGAGGAGAAAGAGGAGAGTTGACAAAGTGAGAGAGGACAGAGGGAGGAACGGTGGACCTGCAGTGTTTCTGCCACCAAGCTGGAGCCGAGAGCAAAACAGAGGAGAGAGGAAAGGAGGAGGGAACTGTTACTGGTATCAGCTGCTGAACAGCAGAGTCCAGAGCAGTGAACCATGCAGCTGAAGCCCAGTTTAGCACTACAGTATTTTACACAGAGAAGAAAGGCCAGCGGTGTGGAACCAGAGGCTGGCAAGCTGCAGCATAATGCCGGATAAAAAAGAAATACGGCGATACCCAATTATCCCATAGTTTGCATATTCGTCCCACATTATCTTTAGACTGTCAGACACACAAATATGTGAGTGATTCTGTGTGCTCCTCGTGACTGAAGCATTACTAATTTACTTTAAAGAGGGCTATCTGTACGTTTTCTAATTTATTATATGATTATTATAACCAAATGGTGCAGTAATGACCACTGTACTGGAAGAGCTGCATTTTGCATTCAAATGAGCAGCGGCATGAGCCCAGCGGTATTACACTTCATTAGCTGGAGTTACTTCCAGGTTATTTGATTAATCCAGTTTAAATACGACACAGGCCTCCCTCAACAACGCCGACGCCTTGCCTCGCAACGCTAGGAAGGGTGAGACGAGTTCAAGACATCAGGTTGAGTCCATCTCGGTGGTGGAGTGCGATAATGAGGCGTGACTATCTCGATATGCGCGCGTCTGGATGACGTCTGGGATTCAGGAATGGGCGTGTACAGTAAGACATAAAGAGAAAACTGAGGCACACAGATGGAGAATGAATAATCAAACTCAAGCAGCGATCGCCAAGACTGTGTTTGCTATCTCTCTATCTAAATATGAGCGGGCAGCTTTAAAGGTCGGGGTGGTCACAGCTGCTCCAACGACCCTCAGGTCATGGAAGTCCCTCCAGATGTTTCAAAAATGGATGGAAATGATGTTCCATCATTTGAACACGTTGGCTACAATTAACCATGAATGGGAGGTCATGGCATTGCATTTTGAATATCCGGCATTGAATGTTTATTTTAGCTGTTCCAAGGATGTCCAGGATACAAATCACATTAACACAATCACTTCATGAGAAGAGGTAAAAAAAAATATGTTGCAAACCGTTCTCAAGGTGTTCATCGTCGTCAGTGAAAACAGAGTGAAGCACTACGCAGTATAACTGGCAGCTTTAGGCATCAATGTGTGTGGGAGCACTTCATCTGAGCACAAGCACGGATGTCTCAAGACAGATTCAATGGGCCAAGGGCAAAGTAATCATCTCTGACATTGTAGGAAGAAACGTACGTGGCTATTTTAGAACGTGTGTGCGAGCTAGTCTGATACTGGCCTGCACTGCGTGCACTCTCGCTCGGTTTCGTGTTTCAGTGCAAACCTTTTAGCGTTCATCGATACATAAAGTTTGATTATCCATTCTTCATCTGTGTCTCTGTGCCGCTGTATATGCGTGTCAGGTCATAAAAGATAATTTAATGGAGAACAAGTCTTTGAAGTGAGCTGTATCCGAGACGCGTCTCGCTGCCATTTTATGGCACAACAACCACTCAACCATGCTCGAGCTGCTCATGACTCCTGCAAGCCTCGTGATTCACTGATGCACAACATCTCAGCGTCCTCTGCCACACTGGAAAAAAACGTAGCCTTTACTGCCCGACTGTTCGGATTGGCCGTTAACTGATGGCAGTAAAGGTAGTAGCCAATATGCTTGATTGTGTGACGGAGAATTTTAGTGCTTCGTGTTTGTGTACAGTGTGATGCTGGTCATCGTAAAGAATTACCAGGTTGAATCAACCGTAAAATCAAAGGCCCGTGTAAGTATCAGCAAACGCAGTTCAGCGCACAGGAGACATTTATAGATCAGATTCTTTCTAATATCTTTGATGAAGGGTCTATCTACTGCGGTATTATCTGGACTGGATTACTCAGATTTTGTTGATTCATTCTCCGTGCTGGCTACCACCCAGGAGAAGTAGCACTTCACCTATTTATTGCGGAATGAATGCTGGTGGGACACCGGCCTGCCTCCTTTGTCATATGCAACCAAAGTCAATACACCAGCTACATGTAATAACATTCTGGAGACACCTGAGATTGCTCTGGATGCCGTTCCATTACACCAACAGCAAAATCAATCGAAATTTCATTTTCCACATATACTTGTTGGTGAAAGGCAGATTGGGCATCGTGCTGTAAAGATTACCTCCATGTTATCTTCACTATAGAGCGAAGAGCGGAGGGAAAGTAAAGCAAGAGAGGGGAGGCTTCGTCCACCACTGTGAGCGTGTTTATATCTCTAAAAATAGACGTACACACTGATAGAGTGGAACTTTTTTGTTTTTAATCTCTTGAATCAACATTTCTGAATATATTATTGTTCATATTCCACTTCTTTGAATCCAGAATAAATCAATATGTGCTGACTGAATTAAGATTAAAAAGACTGCCTTGCAGCTCTCGTGCTTTCTTTGATGTCTACCTGCAAAACTATGAAATGTTCACATCGACTGCATGTGATTTTATGGAATTTAAGCAAATCCTGTGAGGTGCAAGCTAAAATAGATACATACAACTGGAGTCTTCCTTTAGCAGCTACTGTAGCTTCCACCTTTTATCACCACGCAGAATTTACTGCAGGTGTTCTCTCTGTTATTTCTGCCTTCCAAAAACAAGAAATGAAATGTTGCAAGGGCACTCCCCGAAGAAGACTCTAATTCATCTTCCTTATTGTGCTTCCAACAGCGACGACAGCCGAGTTATCCGTGCCTATATTTTCAATTTGAGCGTAAAACATGTTCACACATCTAAAGCTGATTTTCAGGTTCATACCTGGTTTAAAATCTGGAAGATTTTCTGATGAATCTCTCAAATATTTCTGCAGTAAAGTTCTTCATCGATGGGCTTTTATTAAAAGTCGTTTGAGCTGTGCTAAAATTTTATTTTAAAATGAGATTGGATACTGAAAAAAAAACTTTAATGTCGGGTGTCAGATTCACTGTGTGAAGTCAATGCTGGTCAAATAAAGGAAGAGTAATGCGTCCGCAGTTATAGTCACGAATTGAGACAAAACCTTCAGCCCAGGCAGAAACTTTTGTGCAATGTCTCTAGCCCTAAATCACTTTCCTTCACACACACACGCATGCACACACACGTCCACACATATGCATAAGTACTACAACCTGCAAAAGAAGTCCACTGAGAGCAGTTGAGAGGCACAGCGCCCCTCTAGAGCCGAGCGGGTACAAGGCACCGTCTTCGACCCCGAGGGGTCTGGGTCCAAGCAAGCCAGGGCCAGTGCTCACACACACAACTGCTGAAGCGAGGTCCACATCAAGTAGAGCCTGCAGCAACCTCAGGTAGCCGACTGGAAAGAGAAAGTGAGAGAAACCGAAGGGAATTAGGAATACTTCCTAAACACACAGGAGTAGAGGAGTAAGAGGAGACAGCAAGCAAACGTGGAGAACGAGGCCACAGGAGAAACAGGTGCGTGGCAGAACAGACATGTAGCGAGCGAGAGTACAGAGTGGGAAGTGAAAGTTTGAAATAGAAAAAGATGATAAAAGCAGGTAGCAAAGGGAATAGAAGTGCAGAGGCGAGGCAGAGTAACACTTGAAAAGAATTGAGGGCAATACAGCAGGGCACATATCAATTCAAAATGTGACAGAAAGGGAGGGCAAGAAGTTAAAGACGTCAGAGCAGAGTGTAGAGAGTGTGTGAAGCAGTTAGACAGGGCAGACGGAAGTTCAGCAAGACTTGGGGACCAAAGTAGTGATGGAGATAAAGAGAGAGACGGAGCCAAAATGATTGCTAGGACACAGTGGAGTCCAGGCTGAGAGTAGCCAGACATTTGATTTGCACTTATGCCATGTACACTGAGATTACAGCTCGCTCAGGGAGGGAGGACTCAATTAGTGGCAGCAGAAGAGAGGGACGAGAGACTCAGTGCAGAGATAGAGGGATGGCTGGATGGGAAAAAAAGAAGGGTAGATTGGAAAGCATAAGGGAAATACAGAACAGACAGAGAGGAAGCTGAGTGAGTGAAGGACTGAAGAGAGGAAGGGAGGAAGGAAGAGCGATAGGCGGGCAGAGGGAGGGAACCGATACATCACAGCAGCCCTGACAGGCCACTTATCCAGCTGACAGACAGAGACACAGCAGCGGCAGGGATGATCTGTCTCCGAGTGGTGCGGCGGAATGTGGGCCACTTAATATAATGAAAGTGCGTGAAATGCATGCCCGGGGTTTGGTTACCTCAGCTGAGGATTACACATTGACAAGCAGTCACTTTACCTGTCCAGTAGTACATAAAACTAAACAGAGGTGAGGCTCGTTAGTCCGTCCCGAGGTTTCTACAGCATGTTGCAGGTTGATGCAATAATCGGGCGTGCCTGAAGCTCTCCAGATTCGTGTTTTAATGTATTCTGGTTGCACACACACTCTGGCGTCTCTGTAACTGCACTCAACAGAGTAAAAAGTAGAATGAAACCATGCACACATGCAAGAAACTGGAAAGTCGTTTCAGCGTTTTCAGGTTACGTGCACTCGCTTTGATCTTAGCACTTTCATTGCTGATGAACTGTTCAGGACCTGCTGTGTGCAACGGCGTAAGGCTTTCTATAATAATCATAAAATAAAACTCTGTTCTGAGTTTGTTACCCAGCAGGAGATCGTCTGTGTTTCTCTTCTGAACAAGTAGTCGCTGCACAGCCGTGTCCAGACTCCAACTGATGCTCTTTCGGACCTTAAGTGATGGAGAAAGAGAGCGACAGAGAACAAGAAGAATAATAAGATTAGGACAAAATATTTCATTGAAAGTAGGAATATATTATCCCAACAGCAGAAGCAGAGAAGAAAGTGCATTATTTTATGACACAGCCTTCCTGTGATATGCATCAAACTAAAACCGATTGGTGTTTTGTATTCCGCACCCACATCCCTGCTCCGTTTTACTGTATGTTCTGCGTCTCGCCCTTCAGTGAGTTAAGTTCCACCCTGAAGTTGTGATAAGAGCGAAGCTGAGCTGTGGTGTGTACCTGAGCCGAGTGAACGCGCTGCAAGGTAATGAGGGACGACAGGAGTAGATGGCTGCAGCACAGCAGGGCCGAAGGAGGACATGCTGATGGAGAGACGGATGGAGCAGAGGAGGAGGAGGAGGAGGAGAGGACAGTCTGCAGCTGGTCCATCAGTCCACTGTTGGAGAGCAGCATGGAGACAGCTGCGGGGGGAGCAGGCACTATGTCATCACACTTTGATGGGATCTTTACACGTGTGTGTGTGTGTGTGTGTGTGTGTGAGAGAGAGAGAGAATAGCAGTTGGTCTGGACAACTGCAGCGTGACGTGCCGCAGGCACCGACCCACAATTATACAAAGACGCACACACACACACACACTTTCACTTTTCTGTGGCACCTGTGAGGAATCTGAATAATACAAGATGATAAATCTGCAGGGTGCATTTATCTTTTAATTTGACTTGAATATAAACTCTGAAAATAAAGAATACAAAAGGAATTTGCCTAATTATTTAACGATATAATATCCTAGTGTTTACCTTGAGATCGGGGCCTGTGTTACTCTTCCTGTCCTTCTTACCCACCAGTTGAAGCACCAGTAGAGTAAAGTCAGTGCTGCTGATGAAGAAGCAGCTGGTGAATGTAGGCAGGCTGCAGCAGAGGCAGTAAAATAATGCGATGAGCGTAATTAGCTTTGCTTCCCCGGCGGCAGCCGTGCTCTCCGGCCAGCAGCCTCACCTTATCAACTCCAATCCGGCTCGCTGCTGACCTCTGCTGATTTTTTTTGTTTGTTTCTCGTTAAGGTTAATTATTTAGCTTGTAATAAAATCAATGCCAATAAAGATGTCATGCTAAATAAATGATGTGTTTGGTAGGAGGCAGGCTAACATGTCTTGATCCTTGCTGCTGATGGCAGCCAACTGTAAATTATTCCATCATATATCATATTTATTAAGTTCAGTCGTGGTGTTATTACTTCCACTACTATATTTTTTGGCTCATTTAATTCAGCACCGGCTTTGTGGGATCCAGTTTTCTTTTGTTCTATCTTGAAAATACATGTATACTTAAATATTCAGGCTTCTGACTTCTTATTTTCTGTCTACAAAAAGAAAAACTGATTGTTCTTCCTTTGTGTGTCTCTTTCTGTGTGTGAAAGATCTCTGAATTCAGACGTCTACTGACCACGTTTCAGTGTGGGTTTGTGCATGTGTGGGTTTGTGCATGCTTTACAGATATTCAGGTTAGGCAGGGTGACACACTTGTCGTGCTTCTGTACAAAAGTGTGAGAGAGGCTCACTGTACAAGTGTCTGAGACAACGTGCCCAGCTGTGTGCGAATATGTAAAGATGTACAGAGAGTGTGTCAGCCTGTGCATGCTTATTATTTCCTCTGTCACGATGGTACATGCCCGTCAAGGTCAGCCTCTCACCTCTGTCAAAACAGGCCAGAAGAGTTAAAATAGAGGGACAGAGAGAGAGACTGTGTGAGTGTGTGAAACATGAAATGTTGAGGGAGGGAGAGTGCAAAACGCGTGGTGGCAAAGTGTGTCTAACCTCTGTCAGTGCAGTGTGCAGGGGACAGACTCAGGCAGCAGTACAGGTAGCTGAGGGCAGGTAGCAGGCTCTCTGTGTTGGCGGGCTTCAACCTCCCTGCTATATTACTCACTGACACACACACACACAAACACAGACAAGTCTGACGGCTCCCTTATCTAATATTTTATCTGCAGCGCTCTCAAACACATACGATAAACATTTCATTCAAGAGAGACGTTGAGGAATGATGCGACAGATTAAATTTAAACAGGTTTACTGCCTGGCATCACGTCATGTCTCCCGCCAATCGGTGAATTCATCTGATCTGACAATGAAAATGTCAAAAGATGAGAGGCCAGAAAATATAACTACCAACACAGAAGGCAGTTCCACTAATGGAACAAAAACTAAGTGGTACAGAGGGATGACATTCACAAAAGGATGGGGGGGGAAATGTCACAGCACACTATCTATTGATTGGCTGTCCTGCATGGCTGTCAGGCTACAGTTGTGGGCTTAAACGGCCGTAAAGCGTTTAGTCTGCAAAGCAAGAGCAAGAGCAAGAGGGTCGATTCCAAACAGGCGTGTCCGCCAAGTTTCCCTTCTTCCTTACAAAGTTTTTGTTCCAATTTATTGTCCACGGCGACATGTAAACCCGTGCGCTTTATCCTCAGCTCTCTGGACAGAGCGCGGCCTAGCCCTGCAATCCCCAAACAACAACGAGTGATAAAGGTGCATCAAACTCCCGGGGTTGTGTTTACTGTGGCAGGTGTTGAAGTCGAAGCAAAAACAAAAGCAGCATCGACTCACTGACTCATAGTACGCTTTAGAGTTACATTTGCCAGACAGCATTTTCATCTGCAGCGCTTCTCTGCGTAGGTTTGTTAGTGATGATATTAAACCAAAGAAGAGCGAGGCCTCCACTTAAGGAGGAATACAGAGATAAAGAGATGTTTATTGCCATTACTACGTGATTATGTGGCTGTAATGTAGCACGTAAGTAGCTGTGTGACAACGTCTGTGTGTGTGTGTGTAAATGTACTGATGAGGGCTGCGTGGAGGGGTGGTATGGGCTTCGTGACCTGCCAGCAGCACCTTTTGACCCTACCGTGGTAGAGCAGCTTGAATTGCTCCCCGACCATGTTACTGCAGGAGGACGATGAAGGCGCGTCCCTGGCCTGCGTGACGCAAAGCAGCTTCAGCACCAGAGGGAGTGAGTTCACTGCTGAACAAAGAGAGGCGGACGACAAAGTACAACTGTAAACAGAAATGTGAAGAAGAGGGAGGAGAGAGGGTTATGTATACAAATATATACATCTATAAATACACATGTGAACAGATAGAACGAGCTGTGAGGGACAGAGACTTCATAAAATGGTGAAGAGTGAATACAACGTGCAGAAACATGAGCGAGAGAGACAGCCTTATGACTTAGGCTGAAGAGTAAAGGGTCAAAGTTCAAACTGACACTCTTCAAAGAGTGATACCTGAGATTATCTTGAAGTTACACCATCAAGAAGAAGAAGAAGGAGCACATCTCTCTCAGAAATATTAAAAACTACTGTAGCATGCACACTTATTCTTGGTCTGAATCCAGAAAGGGTTAACGGTGAGAGAAGCCGACAGAGAGGAAGGAGAGTGAGAGAGAGAGAGAGAGAGAGAGAGAGAGAGAGAGAGGCAGCGTGAAGAGGGAGGCAAGGTAGAAAGGAGAATGAGGAGTTACTCTAACTGGAAAGAGACCAGAGGAAGATCAGGGAGAACAGGCATCTACATACTTCTTTCACCCCTGTTGTGCATAGCATTAAAATATCTCCCCTTGGAGGATGCTGCCGCATTACAGGCTAATATAAAGTATATATTAATGCAAATTACAGTGGGCTGAACTGTAACACGCGCACAGATAACGGTCTGTAAGCCCCACAGGGCCTGAGATGAGCAGAAAGCAGGCAGAGGCTAACCACAGCAACAGTTTCTGAATCCCCAGCTGGCTCGCTGGTGTTGTGCCCTTCAGCAGTGCTCATTAACCTGGTCAAGTGTACAGATATAACAACACCATCTGGCAGACACCTCTACTAAAAGCACATTACGGCAGCAGATCCGCATACATGCAAACGCACCGTACTGAACGCTGAAACCTGGAAGTGTTCGAGCCCCTTACCACCGAATTTGGACCTGATTTGATTTCACAGGAATTAAACCGGCGCTAAATATCAAAAAGCCTTCTTAATCTCAGCGTTTAGAGCGTCTTTGTTTCATCCTCCTCGCCTTTGAAGTTGTTTTTAATTAGCGGTACGGTAATTAGCATCAACATTCATTAACTTTCAGTGAACTTGTACCACGGTGACATGACCGTACTCTGTCATTGTTTTACTAAAGTGCTTTAATTAATTCATTGTAACTGCGCAGTTGTAAGTTTGTCTGATTCAGCGCGTGCTGGAGCTGCTCCATGTATCTACATGTATACTGTCCCCTGTAGAAAGCGGACATGACCGCACAATAGGTCACAACTGAAGTCAATGTCTGACCTAGTAGTGGCAAAGCAATTAAATTTAGGACTAATACAACTGCAAAAAAAAAGAGAGTTTCTCTCTCTCGAATAAAACCTGTGTGCGTAGCAACCGTACAACCACACACTGACACTACCGTCTGTTGAAACAAGATCAATACTGTATGCATCATTCGTGAAAGCCATCTCGATAAACAAGTATCTCGCTTCCCACCGTCTGCGCTGACAAAAGGATGTTGGGAAGATTTGTTTTAACGGAGGATTAATGGTTCTTCCCTTCCAACATTAATCAGGAGCGACAGTGTTCTGGGAACTGTTTTGCCATTTCAATCCAATTTAAAAACAACCACGTTTTAAGGAGAGTCTTTGTGATTACACTCTCAGTTAAAGTTAGGCTTTCCTGGCAGGCCCATTAAGAGAAATAGTGCCACCAAATGCCACATGTACTTCATATAAATGAACCATAATGAACTATTATACAGCAGTATTTCAGGACGTCTCCAGCGTTCTTGAACTTTGGATTATCTTTTAGCATAACTATAAGTTTAAAATGAAGATTTCTGTCCTGCAAGACAATAAATTTTGCATAATTTGATTTAACAGACAGAAACACACATAAAAAAATATTTGCAGTGATCAAACAGCTATTCAGTACTGTTTATGTGCATAACCACTTTCTCTGTCTGTCTCTCTCTCGCTCTTGCAGCCCGCCTTTAATTCTCTCTCTATAATGAAGTGCAATTTGAACAGTTGTTAGAACCATCAGAGAGAGAAACGCTGCCAGGACGAATGGCCCGACAAACATAAATCGACGCAGGTATTCCTTCAAATGATCCAACATGTGAGAATAATTAAACTAAGTGCTTTCTGTTCTGTTGCAAAAGAGTGCCGTGCCAAATGCTATTAATCCATGCACATTGCTTTATGGCTGTTTTAGTGCTATGTAGAGCATTTGTTACTTTCATATCACTTTATAAATGTCCTACATAATTTGTACTAATATCTACTTAGATCAAGTTTTTGGAGATGATTAATTTTGGAGGAGTTCATACATTTAATCTGAATTGCGATACGTAAGCGACTAAATTGAAAGCCACATTTGAAAACACACGTTTTCATTTTCACACAGTTTTGGTGTGCCAATGAAACAAACTAATTTTTCAATCCCGTCGTCACTCATATTTTATTCACTGCCAACATTTTGCTGCTGCTGTGCAGCGTGTAGACAGTGCAGGCAGTACTTCCACTATCCTCAGCCTCGTCTTTTTATCCGCAGCGATGTGTTTGGGACCCAAAATCTACACTCCAACAAAAACCAGCAAGCAAAACTTGGCACTGAATATTTCAATCATCTTTTCATTGAAGGTCCAGTGTGCAGGATTTAGTGGTAACTCACCTCACTCCTTCCTTCCAAACACGTAGGAGACAAACTACTGTGAAACTCCAAAAACTCGCAAACAACTCTATCACTGATCGAGTTGTTTGCGAGTTTTTGCTTGGCAGGAAGAGGTGAGGTGAGATAGATACCACTAAATTCTGCACACTGGACCGTCAATGAAAAAAGGAATGAAATATTTTGTGCCAAGTTTTACTACAGTTTCAACATGGCAGACTATATAAATATAAGACTCAGTCTAAAGAAACAACAAGCTTATTTTAAGGAGATGATACACTCATGACAACATATTTTTATTATTATACTATATTCTGACATGCTCTACCAATGCATCCTGTAAATCTTGATCTGGATCTTTAAAGTCTGTGTAAAGGCGATTTTAAGATTTAAAATTAGACGTTAAAACAGTTTTTCACCAGTTTTCAGTCCAGGGTTTTTTGTGGGCGGTCCTTAAAGGGTGGCCTGATGACACGCTGAGGCCACCCTGGGCTAGAGCGATAGAGATGAATTCATCTCAGCTTCAAAGTGTTTCAAAGTTAATCATGTCATTTTCTGAACTTGTTTCAGTCGCTTCAAAACTGAGCTGAGAACGCTGCTCATTTTTACCCGATTTTGACACCTAATTTGGTCTGACAAACTCAGAAAACATATTTATTCTTACTTATTTCTAGTACAAATGGTTTAATTATTTTTATGGTATCAAAGAGTTTAAAACAATGACCCCATTTGTTTCTAGTCTTCACTGTAATCTTGTGAGTTGTGCTGTAAATTGTTTTCTTGTAAATTCTTGGTCTCATTGCATTTCTGTTGTACACAGTGTGAGGTACATCATTTACTGGGAACGTTTCTCCATGAAAAATAACTTTTAAGTCAATATGAACAGATTGGCATCTGAGACCAAATAGCACAGGTGTTGCTGCCGCTGCTGTCTGTTTATGAAGCTGAGATTTAATTAAGCAACTCTTTCAGCGTTTGCTGTGAGGGGAGAAAAAAAGACTGTCACGGTGCATTTGTTCTATTTCATTTCAAGGTGCAGGAGCCCACGGGGTAAACCTGTGAGTGAATGTATGTATGTGTGTGTGCTATGTGTGCCTGTATCGAGCTGCGCAGAAACAATTTAATCCAAAGCTTTCGTTTGCTCTATGATGTTTTAATATGTAGGACTGAAACTGGAAAACGCCCAGGAAACAAAACAGCGTCTGTCGCATCATAAAACATAAACTTAGGTGAGTAAACAGCAACATTTACCTCAATCCATCAGCTGTAAGTGAATGTATCTGTGCTCTATTGAGATACAACGGGGCGTCAAACCAAATCAGCTGGCATTAATGGTGATATATGGTTGTGAGCAAAAATTGGATATTCTCTTCGGTCTGTGAAGCTGAATGTACAAATGCAGCACAGGTTCTGCAGCCCGGAAAGATATTAGTGAGCATTCCCGTCTAAATCTGACTAAATAGAAAGAGAACTGATGATATATTTTAGCTTGAATAAGGACAGTTGACTCCTCAGAGGCTGTAACGTGTCCGCTTTCACAGACAACAGAGCAGGTTTCAACATCAGCAGGCCAAAAACAACTGACAGTTTTATTGCCCAGTGAAGTGGTATCACTTTGGTCAGTGTGATTTAATTAAGAGGAATCAATAGATCTGTGTGAGTCTGTGTGATTGCACCGCATGCATTTCTAATGTGGTGTTTGATTCTCAGCTCCAACAATAGAGATGGCGAGGTTCGGAGCGCGGTCTGCTTAAAGAATGTTCTGTTAGCAGAAGTTGGGACCTCACATAATATAGTGAAAACTCCCTGGTTGAGGCACATTAATTTCAAATGAAAGAATCCATTACTGCTTTATCACTGTGCTGCAGGTGCATGAAGCCGTCATAAAGCATTTATGTTGTGTGAGTCATCTCTGCATTTCCTATGAATTTCTAGTTGAAGTGTAAATTAAAACCGCTGTTCTGATTTCCATCGCCGCTCTGTGAAACTTTCCTGATAACAACGCTGGCTAACTTTTAACTTCAATTCGATAAATTCTTAAATTGTAACGCTGAAGTGCATCCGTTTTCTTCCATCTTTCCATTTCAATAAGCATGAACCATGAGAGAAAATCTCCAAAGATGTTTACCTCAGAATAGTTTTGCTTCAGGGGGAGGGGGTGTCTGCATAAATCTGTTTTATTCTGCTTCTGTGAGTTTATGTCTCTCACCCTCAGCAGTGAGTCCCTGTCCAAGCCCGGGGTCCATGTTCTCCATACTGAGCCTCCGTAACGCCTGGAGCAGGCCTGGCCTAAGACTGGTACACAAATCAGCTTCATACTCTCTTTGACCACGCAGGAGAACTTCCAGCACGGCCAGCGCTCGCCCTGCCAGGGGAGCTTCCCGTGTGCAAACCATGTCCTGTAGTCAGACAGAGAGACAGACACAAGCTTGAAAACAGAATCAGCACTGTCCTAACAGAGTATTTGGTTTGTCTGTTAACGGTTACTGTAGAAAATTTCGAGCTCAAGCTCTTTATTGGGGTCTCTAATTCTCACCAGAAGGGTCAGTAAGACCCGTGGGTACTTCTCTATCAGGCTCAGTAGCTCCAACGTTTCCTTGTCAGTCTCCTGGTCCTGCCTCTCGACTGCACAGCTTCCCTTCTTCTCTCCCTTCTCCTGAGTGTCTGCCTGTACCGAGGAACGAGATCCAACCGCCTTTTCATCATTTCTCAGTTCATTTGTGAGAGTTCAGAGGAAATTAAAAATACAGACTCAAATCCCATCCTATCTCAAACTCTGGTGGAGTGAAAGCAATTAGTGGAATGTGTTGGAGCGAAACAAGTGAAGCGGATTCAGTTCTAAATATGCGCGAGTCTGTGGACAGAGGACATGCAATTGCTCCCTTACCATGGTCTGATCCGCATCTGTGTGTTCGGTTCGCTTGGTCAGCCAAAGCTCCAAGACCAGCGGCCCGAATTTTTCCGCTAGCTCTGGATAGCGGCAGATGAAGTGGAGGAGTGCAGGATGGTGGAAGTAGAGGGAAGGAAAGCTTTGGCAGGAGGAGAGTGCCTTGCTGATGCAGTTAAAAGGAGCCTTGAGTAGGTTGGCAAAGAAAAGATTGAAAAAGCTTCGAGTTGAGCAACCACACACACACGAGTTAAAAAGATTTTTAAAATTGTTTTCTCCCATAAAAATGTGCCCACAGTCGCAGCAGGAAGTCTTCTGTAAGATATTGCTTATTTATATATTCACAGTCAAAATCACGTGTGTTTACTACTAAGTCAAAGAAGCTGCAGAATAAAGAACAAAGCTTTTCCATGTAACGATCTTTGAACTCAAGATTATTTTGGGAAAGAGATATTAGCTCTGCGCAGCTTTAGGGAAAGAAACTGAGCTACAATTAATAAACTTTGCCACTGAATCATCAGCAGAATATGGATTTTGTATCAAAAGATGAATATGAGCTGTCTCCACATTAATGGTCCATATTAAAGCACGCTGTACTTTAGCTCCAGTACACGCCGTTCACTTTCTCTGCGCACAAGAAAAACAACTCGTTGAACACCGTCTTGACACCTTAATGTCACAAGGCATATCTACAAGGTATGAAGGTGTTCCTAAACTAAACTTTAACGGTGTATTGCATTTTTTATTGTCTACATTTGTAGGTTTTGATTTCTGTGCAGTGATCACAGTTACCCCGTCGAGGTCGGGGCTCTTGTCCTGCGTCACTGCCAGCAGGTAGAGGGCAGAGCGGAGCACAGATCGCGGCAGGGCACAGCCACCCTGCTCCTGCACTGAGTGCAGCAGCCACACCACACTGGAGAACACTGTCTGCTCTGGCAGGAGCCTGGATCAACACAGACACGCACAATAATGAGGACATTAATTACAAGTAAACACAGACGTGGTCAAACATTTACATTTGAACATATACAAACACGCGGACTCGTGTGTATATATATATTTGAATGTCAAACACGCCTCAGCAGACACGGGTAATAAAGTGGACAAACACACAAACTGTGTGTGCAAAGCAGAAAAAAGTGCTTCAGGGGCATGTTGATGTCAGAAACGTACGCTCTCTCTTTCTCACGCAAAAAATACACACATAACCAAACAAAGTCAAATATTAAGTATACCGACGCACGGAAACACACACACACACCAGTCATATCCCTGAGTACACACACACTCAGCCCTCCCACACTATGTAAATCTCTGGCCGCAGCTCCCATTAATCTTGATGAGACCACACCGTGGCAGGGAGAGGCTTTCATCCCCTTCCCTGGGGGGTAATACAGAGCCGATGTTCCGCAGAAGGACAGATTAAAGTTTCCAAAGAAGCTGACGTATCTCTGAGGTCATAAAATATGTACTTAAAACACCCCCAATAGGCTGCTAGAGCACGGAGGGAGCACCACCGCACAGTGTCATCATGCAGCTATCATCTGGGAGTTTGGTTATTTCAAGTGATAGAGCTCAAATGTTTGTTTTCCGCTCTCGAGGGCCACATCAGAGGAATGTGAAAGAAACTTCAAGATAAACATCAGGCTGGTAAAATAACAACAAGAACTGTCTCAGTTCAGTCTATATCCACCTTATTAATATTTTCTAAAGGTTAGTTTTGGTGCGAAATATAAGACAACCTTAAAGTATTTCCAGGTTGCCAAGACTGAGGAGGTGAAAGATTTGATTCTGTCACTGTTGTGGAGTCATACTTGGTACAGAGCAGAGAGAGCTGTGCTGACACTTTACTCCTTACACTGACTCCCCGCAGAGACAGGTAATACAGTTCTCCCGAGAGTTACTGAGCAGCCACTAAATCAGGAAAATCCTGTCCTGCTCAAAGACAACTTTTGCAGTGCTAATGGATGCTGCTGTGGGAGAACAAAGTCGGTATTTCTGGATCAAACTATGCTCCCCCTTCTTACAAAACCAGTCTGCAGCAGCGCCGTGTGCTTAGAATTTGTATCAGCAAAATGCTTTTTAGCGATGCTGAAATATTTATTTGTTAATGTTGTGTCCACAAAAAAATACCAGCAGAGTCCGTTTTCCAACGTCCGCATGTCTGAAATGTGACTGAAATTGATTTTTTATGTTGCTTGATGCCATTCTGTGTTGTCCACCAAGCAGTCCCCAGACATCCAGACTGTGTGTGTGAGTGTGTGTGCATCGTATTACCTGTCTCCTTGCTGCATGGCAAGGTGAAGCATTACCAGCAGACAGTACTGAGTAGCCCTTGGTCCTTTATATTCACACAGCTGCAGCCCTGGGTCCTCACGCAGCAGGGAGGGCCAGTCTGACAGACGGAAACACAGAGAGGGAAGGTTGTGGAGCAGAAGACTCTCCACCTCTTTAACATCTGCGGGAAGAGAAAGGAAATAAAACAGAAACAGGAAGCAAAAAATGGGTAATCAATTCTAATAATAAGAGAAGGAAGAGAAGGAAGAGGATGTGAATGAAGTGAAGAAATTGAGGGAATATAGTAAGCTGCAGCAGAAGAGGCCCTGAGGCGTCATTTATAAATGAGCATTACTCACCAACATTGTGTTTATGACTAAAGCCAAAGCTGACGCTTATTTTTAAAAAAACATATGGGGGTGAGAACGAGTGGGTTTACAACGATTTCATGCTTTTCCAGTGAACTCTGTCGTATCCGAACATAAAGCCAATATCATCATTAAGCAAGCCATAGATGTCATGCATTCTTTGCCATGTTACGTAACATCGCAGAGTTAAAAGCGATAAACGAGGTCCCTAAAGAATAAGAAAACAAGACGAGAGTGGAATGACAGGTGCATGAAAAGAGGACAGCGAGAGACTGCAAGAGAGAGCGAGATGCAGGAGAGAGACAGGAGGGTCAGTGTGATACAGTGCTGAGGAGGGTTTCTAACTCTTCAAGGACTGGAGGACTGGAAAGGGTCGGAGAGAGGGGGCAAGAGAGATGATGTGTAAATAAACAATACTGAATTTAATGGCAAGAGAAAAAAAAACAGACAATGGGGACGGGAGACGTGAAGCACAACAGGGAATTGAGATGAAACAGCTAAAGCAGAAGGACTAGGTGCATCGTCTCCATATCTGGGTTATCTTTAGGGAACTGGAGAGAGAGAGAAAGAGGAGCGAGGAAACGGAAGACTGGGAGAGAGGGAGACAAAAATGAAATGCAGTTTATAAAGAACGACACAGAAAGAGAAGGGGGAAACAGAAAAAGAGGGCCATTGAAACATGCTGCTGAATAGAGAAAACGACGCCTGTGCAATGCAGCATCTCGCAGGTCTGGAGAAAAAGAGGTTACGTTAATAGAGGCGCGAGGAAGGAAACATGAGTGAATCACAAGAGAGCAGGGGCAGGGAAAGAAAAGAATGACAAAGAAGGCACATGGAGATGGCAGACAGAGACAGGGGCCACTGATGCATGGCTACACAGAGGCTATAAAGCCACAGAAAGGTCTGTAGGGAGCAAAACTACCAATCAGCCAAGAGAGGAAAACAAAGTGAAGAAGGGACTGGAGAGTTACACAGAGAGGAGAAGAGATAAATATAAACAGGAACCAAAGGGGGAGGTGGACATCTTGTAGAGGGCTGCAGGCGGAGAATAGTGTGGTCCAGAGGGGCCACTGTGGAGAACAAATAAGAAATAGATGGCATTGTTTGGAAATCAGAGGAGAATGAGGGAAAGGGGCGCCGGGCAGCGATGCAGTCATCACCTCCAGGGAACCGCTTGAGAAAAGAGATGGGAAGAGAAAATGGAAGGTTGTCTCACAAGTGAGGACGGACGGATGAGAAGGGAAACAACAGATGGGAGAAAGGCGACAAACAGACCTACAAAGCAGGCTGCGGTGACATGTCGCCTCCTGCTCAGGTTTTGATCAACAGAAGATAATAGAGGATGGAAAAGTTTTCTTAAACACTCACGCAGCTGTTGTGCAATTATCAGACATCGCAGAAAAAAATACTCTTTGATATTATATCAAAGGGAAAACAAATGTGCACCAGCATGTATAGAAACATGTCCGGGTTCATAAAACAAAATAAAAATATAACTTTAATACATTTTTGAAAATTCAAGATGAGGGCAGAGAAAAATGTGAGAGCGAGTCTGAAAATGAAACTGAAACAGATGAGGGTGATGAAAGGGAGGAAGATGTTGACAGACAGAAAAAGGAACAAACAATAGTCTAGTTTTATTTGCAGCCACAAACACGCATAAACAAATACACACAAATACACACCTACTCGTACAACTCTTATATCTCACCACCTCAGAGAAATATTTGACTCTGTCTCCTGGGAATGAGCAGCGAAACGTTGTTGTGCTTTTCTGTTCTTTAATAACATTTACCTCAATCTTGAATAATCAAAAGCAATGCCCCTTTAATTCAAAGCGTGATCTGTGTTGTCACAATGCGCACTGACATTTAAGAGACTCGGCATCAGCTCTTTCACTCGGCAATCGGCAGGTAAACACTATTCAGTGTTCAAATCAAGGCCATTCCACACATTCAACGTGTTTACAGTAGACACATCGCTTTTTATTCTGCACAATAAGGTGGAGCTGATATGTAGGGAATCTGCAAACATGTTTCCACAGCGGGATCGTGAGCTTGTCTTAACGTTAGAGATTTTAATGTTGCTGATGTTTAAAGAGAGGAAACTAAACGTAATCCACACATAATACCTTCAAGTTCAGCTGGGAATGTATTTAAATACACAATAATACAAATACAATCTCAAATATATATCAACAGGTGTTTTTCTTGGACATCTATCTATCTATCTATCTATCTATCTATCTATCTATCTACATTATATATATATATATATATATATAGCTATTGAAAAGAAATGACAGCTGACCCGAGCTGACCTTCTTTACACATAACAAACCCGCTGAACTGTGCTGAACAGTACCAACACCTCTGTTCAACACCTCAACAGTCTTTGATAACTGGTAATGTGACATCATTGCTTGGAAGCTGACAGGAACAACAGGATTTTACCGGCACTGCGCATAGCGTAATGTGTGGTGCAAGTGCGTGTGCAAGTGTGTGTGTGTGTGTGTGTTTGCCTACCATGCTGGTAAGCGCCAAAAGCGGGGTCTGACTGGGAGAGCAGACACATACTGAGTTTCTGTAGAAAACCACAGCTAGATGCATTCAGATTTGGGTTCCTGAAAGAATTGGTAAGGGGGGGGAGAAACACGCACACACACACACAGAGAAATAAATCTGAATACAATAAAAAAAAGACAAAGCAAGAGAAGAAATGAAGAAAGAACTCCTGAGACAAACAGAGCATACTTCCTCCACAATGTACAGTCAGAACAGTGAGCCGTCAGAGACAGGGCAGGATGCGCCTCGACTTCATCCTCTCAAATATGAAACACGAGCACGGCATGGTTCAGTTTCATTACAGCTCAGAGCGGGGGGGCCTAAACCCACATTTATGACCACACTAACACATACACCCACAGAAGCACATACGCTTACATACACAAAACAAAACTCTTGGTCACACACGCAAACACACACACACAGAGTAGACTTTGAAGCTGCAGATCCGTTGCTCTGAGATAGACACACCGCTGACAAGACTGGCTTATTGGAAAAAGAAAAAGCAGACAGGGTGACTCAGAAATGACAGACGCCTTAGTCGTGTTATCTGTCTCATTGTTCAATGTGCTCCAGTAATAAGAACTCAACTTTCTGAGGCACCATGGTTACCACACACACACACACACACATATACATACGCACGCTAACACACAGCTAAACTTTGCAGACAGCAGTGCTTTGTTAATTGGTGTGTATATCTGCGTGTGTGTGTGTGTCCTCAGGTTATCCTGTTACACTGTACAGTACCTGTTTCCCGCACAGAAGAGCCCTTTGTGTTCCAGAGCCAGCCTGTAGAAACCAGAGGATGCTGCAGGGAAGAGGAGGTGAAGAGCAGAATGAAAGGAAGGATGAGACTAAAAAATAAGGAAGAGGAGACACACTATTTATGTAACAGCTTTCAATAGAATAACAAAAATTATACAGTACATCGCAGGCAGAAGAGAAACAAAAACATAATTACAGTATAAAAATTCGATGGCTAAGAAGTGAAATGAGGAGAAAGAAAGAGAGAGAGGGAGGTAAAGGTAAGCGGGAGACGGTGCTGTCATCATTATGCCAGCCACATGATTCAGTCTCAGTTCATGATCCCCAAACCGTCATCTTTTATTCCCGCATTAGTTTTCAAGCTACGTTTCCCTCTCCGATCATCCTTCAGCTCATCATTTGGCTTCACTGGAGATAATGGGAGAGTGGTCCTGTTTTAATTCCATGAGAGAGAAAAAAAATCGTAAAGATGTATTTAATGTATTGGCTACTTCGGTGCTGCAGAGAGACAGAACAGTCCTCACTTATTAGAGGGAAGTATTAATTCCATAAAGCGACCGACTCACTCTCTTGTGGATCTACGCCAAGGCACTGCACAGCCGAATCCGTTCTGTTAACTGCTTGCAGCATAAATATAAAGCTTCTATAAGTTTCCTTTTAATGCCACCAAGCTGTTTGTGGATAGATGCCAAGGGCAACAAGTTTCTTGTCAATAACTGAGGCTCGTCCTCGTGCGGACTTCCAGCTCTGGCCAGATCGTTTACTTTTCCCCCTACAGATATGAAATTTCATCAAGTCGACATTCAGGTGTTCGCCTCTGTCTTCGATTAGAGCTGAATCAACCGTTGGCATTGATGTTTCTGGCATAATCTTAAAGTGCACACAATATGGATTTTATTTTGAAAACATTACCGTACAGACACAGAAATGTTCAGTGGTGCAGAGGAGAACACAATCTGTTACGTGATAATGAAATTAAATTAAGTTTATTGCTGTTTTGCTGGGGAACTGAGGACTATAGTGAAATTCCTTCTGTTTGTGCTTATTTAATTTAGTTAGACATTTAAACTCCAAAAATGTGCTGTGGGAAAGATCAGCAATAAAACAGCAGACCTCTTTAAAAATGAATTTGGTTAGTATGGTTTTATTTTGTATTTCCACGTCGGCCAAACTCAGAGAGGCCTCCGGGTTCATGGCAGTATGGGTTTGGTGGCAGAACCAGCAGCAAATCCGGCAGTAACAAGACTTCAAAGCTGGGTCTAATATAAAAACATGAACTCTGTGGACTGTGCCAGCTATCACAGATCACAGATTTGAATTCAGTTCACTGCTGACGTCCATCAGAAACATTAAAATAAATCCACTGTGGAGTCTTTTATTGTTTCATTAAGCAGCTTATTTACCAAAATCCACACCTGTCATTTGTCAGTGGCTCTGCCAAATATATTTCATGAGTGCTCTTTGTTATCAGTATTGTATTTCATGACTTTTCATTCATGAGCCATGGCTATAATATTACAGGGACTGTCAGCCTGTCTTCTTTAGAAGCCAGATAACACAGAAGAAGTCTGAAGTCTGCTACTACAGTGTTGTGTCAGTGTTGACCAGTTTAGGCAAATGTTCACCAGATAACAACAACAGTGTTGCCATTACACCCAACCTGCAAATTTGCATGTGCAAAGGGGAGAACCCACACAACGCCAGCACGCTGCCATAAAACCAGCAGACAGAATATCTTATTCTGCAATGAAATGAAATAACAGCTGTTGCTTTCACGTCACACGGCGTTACCCAACTCACCTAGCTTATTTGCAAAGGCAGGCATGAGGGATGGAAGGAGGGTGAACTGGTGAGATAGGATCGAGTAGAAGAACTGCAGCATCTGAGCATTGTGTGCACGCCCGCATATCCTCTACACGCACACACACAAAAGAGGAAATCACAGACAAATGACTGTTTCTGTCTGATGGATGAACTTTAGAAATACATAACACAGATATCGATCGATAGGCTCAAATGTCTACATGGACACAAAAGTAGTAAAGACAAAAGCTTTGTGGCTGTGATATTAATACAGTAATTTAGAGGAAGTGCCACGCAGCACACAGTAATCATTGTAACACAGCTCTCAGAAAAGAGATGTGGCGAATTGCAGGGTCGTTTCCTCAAGTGCTCGGTTGCAAGCGTGTGTGTGTGTGTGACAGACAGGTAGAACTTTACGATGAGCTTGATAACGAATCAGACGCGTGCATCTGTGTGCTCTCACAGTGACGGTCGGTATCCAGACAGAGTCACAGCAGCGTAGCAGACACTGACACAGCGACTCCAGCGAGTCCTGCGCATCGCCGCGTTTAGACGGAGCTGTGAACGTGTTCTCCCTCAGAACGGGATCTGATGCACACTCCTCAGCCAACCTTGGACACACACATATGTAAATGTGGGGAATAAAGACAACACATTACATTCCAGCTGAAAAACTCTCCTGAAGAGCTAAAAGACATTTAATATATAAGACTTGATGTCGAACTTGTTAAGATGGGTATTTTTAAGAAAACAGCCAAAGACTGAACACTTTGTCTGTTCATTAGTGAGTCTGTTTCTTCACTCTTGTCTCCGTGATCCCATTAAACTCTTTGAACATGTGTCTGGACAATGCACTGACCTGCAGGCAGACTGAAAACAGACCAGGGCCTGGAGCAGAAACCCTTCGGACCTGGAAGTCTGGCTGCTGGAGTCTGACCTCTTCCTTCCCTGGAGGATGAGAGACAGAGAGAGAGAAAAATAAAAGAAACAGGATGAGAGAAAAGAGAAGAAGCCCAAGAGACAAGCAAATTCAAAAACATTAGATAACATCGCAAAGAAAACGATCATCTCACGCCATCCAAACAGATTTATACAAAACAGCAATAAAACAGTGGTCCCCAACCCGTGGGCCGCGGACCGGTACCGGTCCGTCGATCAATTGGTACCGGGCCGCACAAGAAATAATTAATTATTTCCGTTTTATGTATTATCTGAGTATGGACGATCTTTTATTTTGAAAAACCTTTTATTTACCTTTGTGCACCTTTTATTATAGATACAAATCTTGTATCTATAATGTTGCCACGGTGTGATTAAAGAAAAATACATTTATTGTTGACATAGGAACATGAAAACATGCCAACCAGTCACATCCTGCTGACAGTCACATCACTGTGCTTGTCACAGACACGATGCTCCAGTTTTCAGACAGGAATCAGGATTCCTGTCTGAAACTGAAGGCAGAAATGAGGGACAGGTATAAAAAATTAAAAAAAAAACACAGAGAAAGGCCGTCATTCCTTCATGGAACGATGAGTTACCCTTGATCGAACATGTCAATCACATACTGGGTGACATGTTGCTAGGCAGCATCAGTGACATATGTCAGCGTTGTTTTTAATGGCACTGATAACTCAAGAAAAATCGACTGTGGAGACTCACGACAAGAGGAAGTCAGCACAGAAGACAGATCTCTTCACCCACTTCTTGAGTTGTGTATATGTTTATGACTTTATTTCATATTTATCAATAAAACATAAAGCAAAACAAACTCACGGAGCCTCGGCTGTGAGCCGGAGAGGGTAGCGGCAGCTCGGGGAATTTGCTAGTGATGGCCTCTATCAATCGCTCAATCTCCCTGTACTGTACCGGTATGGACTGGTGGTTCAGTCTGCAGAATTGAAAGAGTGGCAGCGGTTTATAGAAACGCCCGACATTAAATTACAAAACACTGTAGGTTGGTTTTAAGTAGGTGGGGAGGGAGGGAAAGTGTGTGTGTGTGTGTGTGTGAGTGCAGCTCATAGTATAGGTTTGCCAGAGGGTATAAAGCTAAAGTGTCCTTAAAAAAGCACCTAGCTCAATTAATCTACAAGTAAATATATGCGTCTCTGAGTGAGTGTGTGTGTTTTTTATTTCCCTGTGACATTGAGCAGCGTAGGAGCATATAAACGCAGGTAAGTATAAGTTTATTCGCTGGTGAATGTAAGTTATTTTGTGAGCAACTGGCGTGTTTAATATATATTGCTTCATTCCTCTACTGATGACTTCCCAGACTTCCCTACTGTGGAATAAACTTCCCAGTAGATGAGTTAGGAATCCCCAGTAAGTGGCTGCACGAGTGTCCTTGACGATACGCAACTTATTTATGTATCTACAGTATGTGTGTTTGTGTATACCTCAATAGGGCGGAGGCAGCACTGGCGGCTTGCGTGGCTACCAGCAGGCAGGTGGAAGACACTCCAGCTACTATGGCCTCTGAAACGGCCACAAACCCCGGACCACTGGGGAAGAGACGTGCAGTAGGGGGCTGCCTGTACACATAGACACATATGTACAGCACCAAAAATTACAGTGCAAGCTTTCACGGAGAAATTCGTAGCCTTGAGAGCTTAAGGAACTGGACATCTATAATCATTTCTACTGGAAGCGAATGATTAAATAGGAAGATAGCTAAAAATCGTACAGTACTGTTGATCTAGATGAGTCACTTTGTTCGTATAAGTACAGAGAAAGGGAGCTGCCTTCCAGGTATTTTGCTGATGTGTGTTTTTGTCATGGATGTCAATAGAGGCTGATCAAAAAGCTGACAGTCTGCTCTTTTGCCTGATCTATCTATCATCCTTTGGCTCGCCGTGCCAGTACCAGCAGTGGCTGTTGTTGCTGAGTCGCGATGAACCCGTCCCCCCTCGGTCTCACTCACAGACGCTTATTTTCTCTCTTTTATGGCAGGTACACATAATAAACAAATAGTGCTGACCTATTGGCGTTACAAAGATCACCAGAGTATCTTGTCCATGACGCAGCCAGCGCCACAACAGCTGTAGACCGACTCCCCTGTTGCCACAACAGTAGTCACATCGATATCCTAAATAGCACATGCATGCACATAAAGGTGCACACAAGCACACGCGGTAATGTTTAACCCTCTGCGGTCCTATCGATGGCCGTATCAATCATGTGCGATGGCTCGGACTCCAGAGGGTTAACTATCGAGGCCAACACACGTAAAAGCAGGTGCGCACACACAAACACAAAAGGCGCTAACTCCCATATATGTTCTGTAATGAGGCATGTTACAACCCAAACTGGGTAACACACTCTCTCTGTCTCTCTCTCTCACACACACACACACTCACATTTCTGCTTGCTCAGCACTGCTCTGGTCTAACTCCTTTTTCACTGTTCCGCTCAGCGTAAAGGACAAATTTCCCTCGTCATTTGAAATCTCGTATCCTCTGTATCACTGCTATGTGACTGCTGGGACATTCAATTAAAATTATGTGAACCTTGCAGAAATATCATGACAGTGTTTTACTAGCTTATGATATATTTTCATCCGCGAGCCAGCAGACAGTTAATTCAAATATAATTAAGCTTCCTTGTGCACTGTATTTAACATTTCTGACTGGAGGTCGCCTCCTCATGTCGGCGTAGCTCAGGCCGTACATATTGAGTTTGTGTACAAAAATAAAGTGGTGTAGAAATCGTGTGGTATTGGTTAACATGCTGCCTTCAGACATTTGAGTGAGGGTCATCCGTTTTGGCTGCGACGGTCCACGCTGCAGGCGTGTCTGACAAAGAGCGTAGCATCCTGTGGCGGAGAAGTTGAGCCAGATTAATCAGGCACCCAGATCAGGCAAACCCTCCACAGTCAGCCTGAAATGTCTCTGAAACTGAGACTATCCAGGTGGATTCATGGACTAAACTCTGATACTCTACCTTTGGTCAACAGACACAGACAGTGATTGAGAGTGAGCGAGCCCCAGCTACGATATAGCCGGTTAATCAGTGTAACAAAAAGTTATTTCCTGATTGTTTCACGGTGGTTACATTCAGCACATATAGACACAACCCCAGCAACCCACCTCAGGCCTCCTCACCCTCTCCACTTGCTGCACCAACCTGTAGCGCCTGATTCTGTCTGAAGGCATGCTAAGCCTCCCAATTACTACTTGCACCGAGAATTATATGTTGCAGTTATGATGTATAAAGTTATTTAAGAGTATGACACGGAGACATGTGGCTCATAAGAAACTCATTCAACAGCAGATCCTTTAACATTCATACATAGGGTGCCGTAATTAAACCATAATTATTCTTATCTGCTGCAGCTGTGCTCTGTTTGAAGCTGTGGCGTCACTTTTA
Organism: Nibea albiflora; assembly: GCA_014281875.1. Lineage (NCBI taxonomy): Eukaryota > Metazoa > Chordata > Actinopteri > Sciaenidae > Nibea > Nibea albiflora. Next base: position 18,473,236 of record CM024808.1, on the reverse strand, counting down.
GTCGGTAAGCAAAGATGCTCAGTGCAGGAATTTTCAAGGGAGCTGCACATCCAGTGCAGTGGAATCACTTTGGCAGTGAGACAACTAAAACATTACAGAGCAGTCTCACCTTTCCAGTATCTCTGTGAGGAGCAGCAGACCTTGTTTCGGCACTTCCAGGTTGGTCAGCCGCAGAGCTTCCTTCAGACTGCGCACCAGGGAATCAATACCTAACGCACACACACAAACACACAGCTCATTGTGTCGCAGCAACATGACTCAACTTTGCACATGAGCAGGCAGACAGGAACCCCAACACACACACACTAATCTTGCTCAATGCCAAAGTTATGACAGCGCTTTGACTGATGTTTTACTACATTACAGGCTACAGTGACTGCATGCATTAAACCACTGCGTGTATTAAAATGACTGGCACGCTTATAAATGTAATACGCACCCAAAGCACGCACACACGCCATCACATGTCACACAAACAGTGGCAGTGGTACATCTTTCTAATTTACTGCTACACAGAATCTGCTGCACTGATCTCATGTTTATAGTGAACTAGAGCAGGAACTTAATAGCACAAGGAGTGGTTACACCAGATATCCTGTGTACTGCTAAATTAAGTTTGTACTGCAAGTGTTTTTCAAACAATTTCTAAGGAGCAGAGAAAAAAAAGGCCAAAGACAGCGGTCGTACCTCATTATTCTACTTTAATGGCAGACACTAAAGGCATTCAAACGCATACTGTACACCTCATTAGGGATGCAAAATATGGACACGTCTGCCAATATTTTAGTCTGATAGTCTCAGATTATAATGGCACCATGTGTCTAGTTGAACCCTGTGCAGTAATGTGATGCTTGGAGGGTCTGAAAATGACTTAAAAAATCGAGGGCTGCCCCTTAAAGCTTGATGATTTGAGTCATCAGTCATCGCATTTTATCAGTGGAATGTCTGCACTTTGGGTTTTTTAAGCTGCATCATTGTACATGGAGGAACGCAGGAGGCACGGCGTGGCAGGCAGGCTATAAACTTTACAAGCCAAGTCTCAAAGTGACCACAAAACTAACTAGGCAGGAAAGGGTAATAGAGACAGAGGGGAGCATGACCCAGGACAGCGAGACAGGGCAGTGACAGCTGCAGCACTCTCAGCAGCAGTGATGACTGTCAGTGAAAATCGGCTAAACCACTTTTAAACCAGGCGGTGGTACAACCTCCTCTGCTGCTGCCGTCCACCGTGATTGACTCTCTGGCTGACAGAGCTGTCAGCGGCCCAGCAGGAGAGACACTCCGTCAGAACGCTGGGATTTTAGGCTAGGCAATTTTAGGCTTTTTACTCGCTCTGACTGTGTCTCTTCACATCACAGATGACAAATAAAAACATGAGGTTGGCTCAATCATGAGACACGTGTAGGCTGATATAGGAGTTTAGTGTGGCACTGAACTGAGAAAAGCAAAAAAACAAAAAAGAAAGAGTGATTACTTAAATCTTTGTATTGACCAGCCGAATATAATTCAACTGACAACATTTTGAGTTGTGTACGGCCCTAAAAAACTCACACAGACACACAGACAAACTGCTCCACTTTGGAGGGATTATTAAAATCTCTCATCACTTCACAGGGAAATTACATAACGCAGACATTTTTGTATACACCGTCCATGACCTGTCTTTTCATCAAATGTCCAAAACCTACAGGGGCACCATCACAAACAGAGCTAACACACACAAACAAGGATGACATAATCACGCCTCAGGACTGTTTTCGATCTGGGAAAGTGCTCTCTCTCTCACCGTAGACGGAGTGACACTGGGAGAAGAAGAGTGGGTCCTCAGTCAGTAACACCAAACAGCTGTAGACAGACCACAGCAGCACCTCACTGCTGGTACTGGCCAGACGGTCAAACAGAAACTCTATGAGGGGAAAAGAGGATTGAGTGAAGGCTGGAGCACTAATATTAATCAAGAAAAAGAGAGCAAACAAACAACAATACTAAATAATTCTCGAGCATCCTAACACTGCTTTCAAAACAGGGTGTAATGTTTGTTTGCAAATTTAGCAGGATACACAACAAAGGTAATGTTTTTTAAAAAGCCTCATATTTTGAAATTCAGAGGAAACAGAGACGAAAGCAACAAAGACAAAAAAAATAGAGATACACAGAGAGCTAGCGAGAGAAATAACAAAAATGAAGACAAAGCGAGGGAGTCAAAAGGAAGCGCAGAAGACGGCAGAGGAAAATATTTGTAGAGGCAATCGCTTGTACAGCAAGCATATCCCAGTCACTGTTTGTGTGTCTCAGTGTGCACATCACCAGGTACGTCGGCCTTGATGAAAGGAGCGCTACACTGCCTGGGAGAATGAACCAGGACGGATGCAATACACTTTGCGCTGGTCGTCTGCAACGTCTCATCGCCACTCAGCAGCAACTGGAAAACACATTTTATGGGCTTAATTAGAATACACCACTCACGGAGGACACGCAGCGTTCGAATAGCGCGCAGGGCTCCCGGTGTTTGACATACATAAAGTATAGCTTTTTTCAACGCTGCCAGGTTGCTAATGACATAAGAGATGCAGCAATATTTGCCAACCGTCTGGCTCTCATCCTCAGTACACTGTCTATGCTCTGTGTGACACGGTTCATTTATAAATGTGTTAAGGGATGTCAGATAGCAGCACCGTCAGCCTGCGTGCAGGGCACATCAGGGCAGCTGGTACAAGCAATTAAGAGGATTAGAAATTATTTGAATGAGTCTGTTTTTGTAAATGTCTAAGCCACAAATAAATGGTGTAGGTGGACTGGTGGACGTGTGGTGATTTGGTGTGAGAGTGAGACCTCACACCGAAACTGCAAAACACATTAAAAGTGCAAGTGCACTTGTTGCAACGTCAGTTAACTCTAAATTTTTAGTTTAATAGTTGAAATTCGATCAGCACTGGTTGAGGCAGGCACATTACCTTAATGTCTTTCTAAGTGAGGTTAATGTGATCTATAAATAACAAATTACTAAGGTACGCTGAAGCCCGAGTGACCCCTGTGATGAATATGGATGAATCAGTTACACTTAAAACCTGAGAGGGGCACAGTGTGCCGTATGACGTCATTTAGTCCAACCACCAAACAATCCACAATTTGGCTTATCCAAGAAAACAAATTATTAAACTAATTACTCGTGTTTAGCGTTATTGCTGCTGTTTGTCTTTCTAACTGTTTGACCAAGTCGAGTCATCCAAGTTCTGTCTTTCTTACACAGCTGTGTGCGATTAAAAATGGATTTGGGAGATTATCTGTTTGTGTGTTGTTTTGGAAATTAGATTTTCTAGAAAAATTCAAACCACAATAGCAACCATCAAAAAAGCTGCTGACGTCACGAGCCGCGCTGTAATGCGAGTCATAACTGAGAAAATCTAACTAGTAATGTAATGTAAACTAGACGCATTGATTTCCCAGACATGTAGCACAAATATTTCTCCAGGCTAAACCCTCCCTGAATCCCTATTCAAAGGCAGATTAATCCAGGATTAGAACTTCTTGTTATGATTATCGTCAGTGCGCCAGAATGCGGGTCTTGGGGGGCTGGAGCAGGATGTTTGGACAGAGACCTTTTTCAGTATGAGAGGCAGAGGGCAATGGTCAGGGGACTGTTGCTCTTGGTTTTGGCTGAGGGGCTGGCTGTTGTTGGTGTGGCTGTTCTGGTTCTCACTGCACGTCATCAAATTACTGGGACTGTTCATCAGAACTGACACCGCCTCGCCCAGCTGCACCAGCAGCCACAGCAGACCTAACAGATGAAAGACAACGTGTTGAAACAGACACTGATGACCAAGTACAACATTCTGCATGCATACACAAACATAATTATAAATCCTAACATGTTTTAGACAAGACATGGGGATAGACACATTCAGTGCCATACACATATATTCATATGTAGGTAACATGCTATTCTAATGCACCTTTAAGGCCTTTAATAAGGCCTGGCGTGCAGTGTCATACTGCATTACAGATGAGTCCACAGAGGACTTGAATTATACCCTTTTTATGCAAGACAGATTCAAAAGTTTCACAAATGAGAACTCAAACACACAAAGAAATGAACAGTTATGTAACTAGAGATTAAATGCTGCCACGCTGTATGGATTTTTTTGTTCTATTCCAGCCATGTGGAGACAGAGTAATCACTCTTAAACATTAGAGAAAGTGCATTTTCGTTTCACGGAAATGTCTCGAACACAGTGGTGGAGAAAAACTATAATAATCCTATTTAATTCCTCCATCATGCTGTTCTCACCGGGACTGGTGGAGGTAAGCGCATTTAGATCAAATCAATTCAAAATTACACAAACAACAACAGTGAAAGCTCAACCAGCCACCGCAGCTACTCCAGAAGCCGGAGTAAACCAACCTTGCGCTTCAATTCGAAGCCCACAATGCATCCAAACTCTCGGCCGAGATAATACAGTGATAAAACAACTCCAAAGGCAATGACTCTGTTTCCTTTGCAACAATCGCACATGCTGCAGACCTCCAGGCTTATTAGCCTTTGATAGCAGCGCTCTTTCATCTCAGTGTAATCCCTCCTCTTTCTCCATCTTGCCTCACTCTTAAGTAGATTTCACTGAGAAAGATGATGGATGTGTTACTTTATGTCCTGTTAGCTTTTCTAAAAACAAACAAACAGACGAAGAAGAAACAGCTCTGCCTCATTATTTATAACCCAGACCGACCAGTGGAGACCTCGAATGACAAGGCAGTATTTGGTGAATTCACTTCACACACATTTTTTAAAAAGGGACTACTTTTGCATTAAAAAGTGACATCAAACAACATGCCTGTCACCCGTGCTTTAGTGTTTGAATCCACACCTTAATAGTCCTCATCATTATTCGCTCTCAGGCTCAGCTGGGAGCGACGCTCTGTTTCATACATGACAACAAATTTGTAATAGCTTTTCCCTCAGACTGTCAGCAAACTAGTTGTTGTTGTGCTCAGCTCAAATTTTCATCCATATTTAATAACAACCCCCCCTTATCTCCACTCCACCAATTGTATTTTTTCATGCTTGCCTAAGCTACATTAAGCGTACTGTACTGATCATAACGTCAAGCTTTCTAGTGAAAGCCACTCTGACTGTCTAACACTCCAGAATGAGTCTAAACAAATCTAAATGAGGCCAATGATAACGGCAATGTGTCATCCAGGCAACTAATGTTGCTCTCAAGTATAATTCTGAGTAATTTTGAGTAAAAACCTTGTTCAGTTCAGTTGAAGGAGAATATATAATATTTAGAATTTATCCTGGCTTTGCATCACACAGCTGATGCAAGCTACTGAAATGATTGATTGTTACTATTATTAATATTTATTTTTTGTAAATACAAAACTATTCTAAAACACTTTGAGGTCATCGCAAACTCCTTTTCGATGTTGGATGTTGTCTACAAGTGACTGGTGCGTTTTTCCCCTCACCAACACAGTTGTTGATGAGTTGGGGGGAGCTGGCATTGGCCAAGGTCTGCAGCAGCAGGATGCACACTCTGTCTCTGATGGCAATGGGCAAGGACTGAGCCGCCGAGCCCCCAGCTGTCCCGAACACTCTGAGCCACACGTACAGGACCGAAGCCTTCAGAGCTTCATCTGGGTAAAGCAAGGCCGAGCACAGGTGGTCCAGCATGGGCACTGGTGGACAGAGGCAGGAGACAGGTGAGTAAACAGGTAAACAAACAGAAGATTTGGACTGAATAAAAGAATATGTAAATGGGGCAACCGGAGCAAATCAATATTTTCCAGACAATGATGAAGCAACACTGGAGGGAAAGTTTCCATGAAGATAAAAGTATTGTAGATTGGCTATTGGGGAGAGAGCGCAGTGGAATGGCAGGTGGAAGAGAGTGAGGGTAGTCTCTTCTTCGAGCACAGCAGAGATTCCCAGGTACGCTGTCTGACAGAGAAAGCATGATTCAGATTCACACAGAGGGAAAAAAGACAGAGACAGAGACACTGATGGAGTGAATAATGGTGCAAAAGAAAAAGTCAAGAACAGACAGCTAAGAAGTCGAAATGCTGAGTTTGTGTAAGAGAGAGAGTGAGAGTATGTGTGAAGGGAGAGCCATGCAGAGACTGAAAGTCACAGAAGAAAAAGCAAGACATGGAGATTAGATTCATTTACAGAGGACCTAAATGCAAGTTCTGCTACTTACAGAATTAAATATAACATAAAACTTTGTCATCTATGCATACACATGAACGAATGACCAAATAAAAACAGGAAAAGCATTAAAAGCACTTCTACATGTCAAAAACAATCAAGGATATATTATAAATGACTGAATGAAAGCCGGAGCAGTAGTTCAGTGTGTACTGAAAGAATGACAGCAGGACACGGTGGAGACTGCAGGCTGATTTTCATACACCAGACATCTACCAGAGCTCACTGAGTAAATGGCAACTTCCCGCCCATGACCACATCCACAAAATACAGATCAGGTCAGATAATCGACCAACAGCAACGGAAGAAGTCAATGTATAGACCTAGACAGGGATAAATATGTACAGTGATGTGACAGCAATAATAACTAAACCACTGCTTTAATGTGGATGTAATCAAATTATGCAAAATAAGAGTACACATGATGGAAGATGAGACACAGATAAAAGTGGCTGGAGCAAGAATTTAGAGAAAAGAAGAATGGAGAGTGTTTAAGTGCAGAGTCGTGCTGGAGGTGGAAGGAGAGAGAGAGAGAGAGAGAGAGAGAGAGAGAGAGAGAGAGAGAGAGAGAGAAAGAGAGAGAGAGGGAGAGAGAGAGAGAGAGAGAGAGAGAGAGAGAGAGAGAGAGAGAGATGACAAAGTAGGATAGCCAAGCCCAAGCCCAGCTGCTCTGTGAAGCAGATCAAAACCCATGTGTGCCAGGAGAGGATCCCAGACATGTTTGATTAAACCAAAATATATGAGGCGGCTAAGATGAGAGCCAGGCATAAAGAGAGAAGGAGAGAGTGAAGACGGGAGAGGGGGGAGGAGGAGGAGGAGGAGGAGGAAGAGGGCAGATAAGACCTCCAGAGAGGATGGAAAGTGAGGGGACAAAATATAAGTCTGGAAAAGGGAGGGGTGAAAATAAAAGACTTACCACAACACATTTTTTGAGGCATGCATATATGAACACAGACGTGTAAAGAACAGAAACAAACAAAAAAAATCGTTTGCTTTCTTTGATGGGGAAAACCAAAGGTTAATCCCCATATGCCTTGTTTACTGTTTTGCTGCCCCACTGTGACGCGGTGCACTCTGAACTGCCGGTCTGTTCACTTTGTGATCTGCTTTCTACAGTATTTCTCTGTTGTTTTGCACCCGCTGCTTCGCCATGCTTTAACTAAACCTTTCTTTAGCTTGCTCTCTGGCTTTGTACTCCTCCATTTTCCAGCGTTTCCCACATATAACATGCATTTGTTTGGCCCACACAAATAAATCCCCCAGGGCCAAACTATTTATCTCTATGTTTGTCTTTCGTATGTCTTTGTTTCACATTTCTGCAGACGGATCTGTCAAACGCTGAATTAATCAATCACTAAATCAGTAGTGAGACGGGTTTAGTGGCATCTAGCAGTGTAGTGATTGCAACCTTCCCCTCACTCTCCCTTTCAAAGGATGTAGGAGGAACTACAGTCGTGTGAAACACACGAAAAACACAAAAGGCCCAATCTACAGCTAGTTGGTTTGCCCGTCACTGAAACATGACAGGGCAACATGTCTTCTCCATGGAAGAGGTGTCTGTAGATAGAAACAGTTTATTCTGAGGTAACTTAAACATAATTCTTATTTTCAGGCGATTATACACTAATGAAAACATGGCTATGCATGTTATATTGTATTACTGCCATATTCTGTAATTAGGGTCCCCTAAATATTACATACAAGATTTTAACTGTTAGATTTTAGAGCTCTGATCATCTCTACCTGTGGGAAACACTGCAGTTTGTTCCATTGATCTTTCCTTCTCTTGTCCTCCTTGTTATCTTTGTCTGCCGTCCTTATTCCGTATCTCATTAATGCTTCGTCTACCCTCCCTGCTACCTCATTTTGTCAGCATCCACTACTCAATCTAGGACAAAAGGGAGCAGGACACCTGCAATTGAGGAATGAGACAGGTGGCGTGTGGAGGTGGGGGGGGGATAAAAGACACATTCAGGCAGAGAAAAGCAAATGGGTGATTGAAACACGGGGGTTAATCAGTTAGATAGACAGCAGCGGGTCATAGATGGGGAGAGAGAGAGAGAGAGAGAGGGAGCGCAAAATGTGTCAGGTGCTCTGGGCTCATGTTGTCGTTGCCGTGCTGTTGTCGTTAGTCCAAACAACCCCACAGAGACCCGTTGAGTGACAGGCCACAGACAGGCACACACAGTCAATAGAGGCAGCCCGCATCTTGCATCAGCATCGCAACAACCCACCACTACCTGCGACCGCTCAGGAGAGGCTTGTAAGACTCATGAAAATACATGAGAGGTGGACAGACGTAGACACAGCACATTAACTATGACGCCTGCTTCTTTGGCATGAGGATCACATTCACTCTCGCCTGTGAAGACAAGCACCCAGGCATGACACAAACATACTACGACACACACACGCACTTGATGTTGATTAACAATGCCCATTAAACCGAGTGGTGTAATGGTTCAGCGAGCAGGGAGACATCATACAGGTGGTTGTAGCAGAGATTAAATCGGCACAGTTGTGTGTGGGAGGGTTGGTGGGTTGTATTATTATCTTTCTGCCTCACTACACTGCAGAACTGTACATATATAAATATATATATATTTCTATATGGGGAATTTCAGGGGAAAGGTTGGCTGAACATGCATTTGAAACTTTTGTAGCTTTTTTTATTTTCAGCAAGAGCCGGTATGGGATTGGCTATGTAGATAGAATTTTTAGTATGGGCACAGCACAGTTATCTCAATGCAGCTGGAGCGTAATTGAAAAGGTCATAACAGCTAGAGAGATTGAATCGAGAAAGTTCAGGGGAAAGGATATGTTTGGGGACTTTTTTTTAAAACCCCCATTTCTCAGAAGCAGACGGAGTAGAACATGCTTCAGTACGGGTAAGACTAATTCAAAAATGCACACAGTACAACTATTAGTATATGAATCAGAGATGTAACAAGATATTCATTTATTTATTATATATTTCAGCTCCCAGGCTGAACTAGTTGCTTTATTTTTCTATCCTTTTTTTTGGTGGATGGCACAGTGAAGGTAGCCGACTGAGATTTGACCTGGACCTAACTCACTTGAATTTCTAAAAAGCAGCCTGTGACAAAGTTTTCTAGATTCTCTCTTCTGTGGTCTCTTTTCTTTCCCACTGCACGAGGAGGCCTGAGCTCAAGGTCTGCTACGGAGCAGCAAGCTTACAGTCAAAAGGGATTCATTGTCACGTTGTATAGCCCCTTGAGACGGTGATTTTGGGCTATAAAAATAAACTTTATATAGACTTGACATTTCGCTCATTCACTGGCTCTCTGGCAGGGTAATAGTAGCTAGAGTTCAAGGACAATCTCTTACTAACTAAATAAATCAATGCACTGCCTTTTTGTCCAGTATTACTCAGCAGACTGAGATGAACAGCTGACGATTTCAACACAACACAGATCAAGTTCAGGCTGAATGAGGAATTCGATGAGGCGACTGCAGACGGTCGAACACTTTGGAACATTTCTGCTGTATATACCAGCTACCAGCAGCTTTTGTTGGATCCTTATCGATACGGACTATATCTGGTAATGACCATGACAAAATGAAAATACACATGAAAACACACCGTTTCCCTTTGGGCGCTACTGCCTACATAACTGTGGGTTGTCTGTTGCAGTGTCTCACCGTACTGAGTCACCAGACTATGGGCCACGTCAGGGACTGCTTCCACTAAGTTCCCCAAGAAGCTGAAGGTGGGCAGGAAACCCTTCAGGCTGTGCTGGTTACTCAGCTGCTTAGGGAATGCACAAAATAAAAATCAATAATAGATATGAAACAATGTAAAGTAACGTGGCACAGGCACATATTCATTAGCCAATAGCACCTTATGATATGTTATGTGGGATTTTCAAAATCACCTCTTAGGGGCAGTTATAGCAGCACAGCAGGCATGGAAATATGTGACTTCCACAATAACATTTAATTTCTTGAAAACAAATCTAACTATAATACTCCGACTTACTCCAACAAATGTTAAATTGAGACAATTTATGCAATTTATTCTTTTCAGATCACATCAAAAAAATTTGTATTCTCAACAGAGCGCTCCTTAAATACATATCCTTTGAAAAATTCTAATCAGGCTCCATTCTAGAAACATAAATAAGACCTGTCTGCACCTCTACCTGGTGTTATACATTTCTGTCATCATCAGTACACACAGCTTTATTATTTTCTACCGGCATTGTCAGCTACAGAACGAACCTTTTCCGCTCCTGCCTCCCCCAGAGGCGACACAACAGCAGCAAGAGGTAGACAAGTACACTGTCTGTTTACTAAACAACCCTGGGAGGGCATGTACTTGGTTATAAAAGTGCTGTTAAATATTTTAAGATGTTGAGCATGTTCCCGTGCCTGCGTGTGTTGATGAGCAGGTGTTTTTTCTATATGTCTGTTAACGTGTGTCTCACCTGTTTGTGTACCTCATCCAAAACAAAGCGAAGTGACAGCTCACTCTGGAGCTCGAGCAGCAGCTGAACCAGTACTGACACACACACACACACACAAACACACACAAATGCATGCATGTACACAGACACACGTAAAAAAAAAAATCAAAAACAGAGAAGTATTCATTAAATAAACATTACAGTCAAGTTTAGTTCCTACTCTTCTAAGAAAATATTGGCAATTAACAGTATGATGTATTTATTTATTCAGCATCAATGAACAGCTGTGATAATATGTGTTGTGCCTTATTAATTCTCTGACTACTTCTAGTAGTCTGAAGTAGTCAGAGAATATAACATCCTCTTGTTATATGCTACCAGCAGTCCATATTGCTTATTAACATGACATCTGATTTCATCGCCATGAGAACAACATGCAGTACACCCGTTCTGAGCTAAAGCCAAAGCTTACATTAAATTGGCTGCTTAAAGTTGTGAAAGATTCCTTCTCTGTTGTTTCTCTTCGCACATACACATATATTATGACTGCATATTTTATGGGGCTCAAATGAGTCTCAAAATGTGTTCATCACACATTCTCTGTGCGACGAGCACAAGCGGTGTCAAATTTTAAGCACTCTGCTAACTATTACGGCAAAGTGGTCCCCAAGGCATTTTAAGACAGCTCCCATAAAATGATTCTGCCGTTTGCACTTAGCAAAACAGAGACAGACGGAGACGAGACTTAGCCGCAGTGAGACAAACTGCAAAGAGGGCGACATTCAGGCAAGACACAGAGAAATCTGCATGTAGCAGCCTGAACTGATCAGTACAGAGTGAAAAGTTACTGCACAGTGCTGCAGTGAAAGAATACCAACATGGGAAATTAGGTCAAAAATTTTAAATTTAGAAACAAGTATGTGGAGTCAATATCAGTCACCTTAGTAACCAGCAGAAACCATTATTACACAAACACACTTTCTGTGTAAGTGTCTGACAAAAAAATACTCACTCACAGTGTGTGTGTGCAGTCTCACTCTCTGTCTGCATTTTAACAATCACGTACACACACAGTATTACCCAAACCACAAAGAGAGATCTTTTCACCTTGGTCAACCTTTTCCAGAGTGTCTGGGTCCTCCACGGTGTGAAGCATCCCTAAGGACAGAGCAGTGATGACAGGTTAGATTTAAAAAAACATACTTCACAAACTCTCACAGGTCTCACAGTAGTACAATAAGCAAAAGCAAGTTAGAAAAACGAATCCTCATACATGCAAAAGGAACAAACTGGGTCAAGGTGCATGGTAACTTGACAAAATAGAAGATACAAAGAAAGTGCAAAGGTATTACACATCAAGGTCTAATTGATCATACTGCACTGTTTGTTCCCAAATGGAACCAGTGTGACAGTCACAAATGTAGTATCAACAGTACCTTGGAGTAGTTTTGCTGAATTTCCAAAACATGCAGCAGCAAAAACAAAAAAAAAGCCATGTCATGATGCAAGTGTGTAAGAAAAAACTGTTTTATATGGCTGCACCTGTAAACATTTCCCAACAAGCATACAAAAAAAGGACAACATAGTGTGGCAGAGATATGTTCTAGTGAAGATCAGTTCAGCTGACCACCAATCCACAAGCACAGTAACGGCTCTTTTAATGTCTTGTCGTGCTGGTCAAAGCTTTAACCAGCTTACTGTTTTGCCACACATCCTCTTGTTGCACTTAGCTCTCATTAAATTAGAGCTCAAATGGTGTAGGCCTAATACTAAATGCTGTAATAACCAGGTGAAATTCACACAGTGGGGAGAAGATATCAGTAATATCCTCTGATGATGTGATACCGTAAAAATACCCAGTGGTACAATTATAGCAGTGGTAGCATATAAGAATTTTATATACTAACTCACCAGTGCTTTCACCTGCCATCCTCATGACATCTCCTATAGAGGAGTAAAGTAATTCATCCTGCTGCAGATAATGTACCGAATACAATACAAGGCTAATAAAGCTACTCTCCGTGTAGATGAGTGTGATCTCACAGGGTCACTGGCTTCATTCTCATCAATCGTTGCATAAAATGTTGTTGACCGTTCTGACTTATACATGGAGACCTTGTGTGGCTAAGTTATCAGTACGGTATAAAACTGGATACCAAACAAGGACAAAGAATTCTTACATTTTTTCAGACACCAGTAGCTGAAACCTTTTTTTCCAGTGTTCTATGACCTTGTCTTATCTCTTTCACACAGTAAGTATTGCCCCAGAAAATGATATTTAATAAGATGGAAATCATCTGAAAGAACACACAGACTGTCAGAAACGTCAATCAATTACGTCAACAGGAACAAAATGTAACACCCATGACTTAATGAAGTCCAAAATATCCCCCCTGTTCAACGGCAAAACCTCAGATGCTAAGTTTGTACTTTCATTATGCCTATAGTCAGACAGATAAGCAGTGAACAGCAGGTGAACTCTATTACCTATGTGAATCTTTTATTTATTATTTAATATAACCGTATAATGTTGAACATTGTGAATATTTCTGTGCCTTACTGCTCGGGCGGTGTGATAAGATCTATTGTCTCCGTTGTTCGGTCTGACCTTGCAGAAAAGCAGCGATGTGACTGCAGCACTAGCACGACTGTGAACCCAGCGGAGATTAGTTTCAAGGAGAGCGAAGATCATACAAGCAAACACAAGCCAGCAAGAAGTGTGTGTGTGTGTGTGTCTGGTTGGTGCGTGATGGTCACTATCCGTGCACTGCTTTGTCACACTTCCTACTGATGCTCCTTGTTTTCCTGTTAATAAGTGAAAAACTATCTGTGCAGGTGAGAGAGAACAGGTGAGAGATGAAGTCCAGAGCTTCCTAATTATCCCTGCAAGTCCATCCATCACATCCTAATCTCGTGCTGTGCTGTGCCACTTTTTCCTCACCGAGTAGAGAGGCTGTAAAATGCAGAGAGACTCTGTGGTCCTGCCGGAGCAGCTCTCTCAGGGCGCCTGGGGAACATTTCAGCACCCCGCTGATACCAGACAGGGCGAATGACTTCCTCACAGACTGCACAGCAGAGACAGAGGGGAGGGTGGGGAGGTATGAGATGCCACATAAAGCCTGTGCATCGAGGGAAATTAACAGAACAATGCGGATTTATCGTGTTTTTCTCACCGCAATGTCGTCACTCTCAATCATTTCAATGACGCAGGCCACACAGAGCAGCAGTCCGCCCCCCTCGGCAGGCCCCAGGCGGCCGCTCCATTTTGGGTCATGTCTGGGGTGGAACTTGTCACAAACAATATCCACGCTTGTCATTTTGGTCGTTTTACACCTGTTGAAACAAATAACACACAATACATACGTGAAAAAATGACTTATCAAACAGTTTAGCGTGTCAAACAGCTGATAGCTGTAGCATAGCTTGACTAACGTAAACGTAAATTTACGCTAGCCTAGCCTATTAGCCTAGCTCGCTAGTTAGCAACTTGCTCGTCGTGCTCCTCGAAAACAAACTTAACTCGCAGTTTACTTCTTAACGTTTTATGTAAATATACTCACTTACTAACATGTACAGTCAAGTAAAATACGTTTATTGAATCTAGTTAAACAATTACGCTCAAAAACAGATAGCCGACGGTCGCTTTTTCCCTCGTTTTTTTAATCCAAACTTTATTAAACAGTACAGTTAATACAAAAACAAGCATAATGACAAATAATACACGAGTGCTAAAAACAGTTTCTTATGAAAGAAAAAGATATAAGTAATACATAGTTTGAGTATATATAAAAATTAAAGTCAAATGTATATTCAGTAAAAAAAAAAAAAGTAAATTATATAGCTATATAAGAAGGATAATTTGTCCTGAGATGCCCTCAAATGCATTTCTAAGAATATTTTTATGTGCTGCATTTATTTATTGTTGTTTATAAAGCAAGACATGAGCTCAACACAGTCAAAAAACATAAAGGTTGGTTGGTAAAATAAGAAAATGAAGGCGTATTTTCAATTATTCATTATTCATAGGAGCAAATACAATCCTAATGGGGGCAACATTTCAAGCACTGACAAGAACAGGATTTACATCACAATAATCCACCTACATTTACATTTTTTTTGTTTTGTTTGTGTAAGACAAAAATAAACAAATAGATGTTTTATTGGCATTACCACAAAAGAGCAAGAGAACATCCACATATCTTGAGTGCAGTGCATTTTGTGTATGAGGAATAAACAATACAAAGACAGCACCTTTGCTTTTGCCTTACATATCACATTTACAGTTTTTTTCATACGTTTCTTTATGGCCAGAACAGCTACTAGTGTTAGATTTCTTCTTATACTTACTCAAATGATAACCGCATTCATCGCACGTCTAAGTGTATTAAAAGTCTCTAAAGTTCAAGGGTATGCCGATATCATACTTGAGCAAAAGGCGTACACGATTATCTTCAAAATTATACTATCAGCGTCAATTTATCCTCCAAGGAATGTCACTGCTGAATAATACGCTGTGAGTGTATGGTGGGATGCATGAGTTTGTTTTGCAGTATCGTTTAACAGTGAAGGCCACAATTTGGTTATCGCCATGACAACAAAAGCCTCTCTGCAACTGAGCAACTATCTGGTGATAGGAGTGTGGGGGCGAGTATCAGCCACTACCAATGTGTCAATTTATAATCTCTTGCTACTTCTCCAGAAACAGAGTTCACTGCACATCAAAGTAGTGCATGACATAAAGTGTAGCTTCAGCGTGAGTGTGTGTGTGTTTCTGTGATGATATGTGTACAAGTGTGTGCACAGCAGGCTAATCTCTCATAGTTTCTCATTGTGCAATGCCTCTGACAGATCTACTGTGCTCCAGACAACATATTGGAGGCAGAGCGTACTGTGTTAGGACTGTGTGTGCAGGAAGTGGTCAAAGCCTTGTTTGGCTGACTGAAAAGACTAGCAGGCCTGTGACGAGAAAGTGGAAAATATTTGTTTCTAAATGTCCCCATTTGTGCTTGTACAGGAGCTAAATCCATCAGCCTCTGAGGTTTATTGGCTGCTGAGACAGAGTGAGAGACAGAGAGCCCCCCTCACCACTCAGGTAACAGTCAATGCATTATCTGTCAGCTTTATTTGACAACTACTTCACAATTCTTCAGGGGCCAATAAAGCACAGAAACAAATGGATTAAGTTTCTGTCCAAGCATAAGTGGAGACTTAACATGCAAGCATTTTTCAGATCACTGCTGGGCCTTTGCTTTCCTCCCATTTGGCTCGATACACTTGAAATACTTCCTGTGTACACCTACCTACCTACCTACACACACACTCACCCATGTACACCCACATAAAAGGATCAGATCAAACTGTGATAGATTAACATTCGGTGCTTTTATTCCATCACCTTGTTACATACAGGCAGCCATCACTGGGGGCGTTGAGCTCCCCTAAATATAGCTCTATACCTTTTTTCCAGTCACAAGCCCACACTGCCACAACGTCACTCTGCTCGCCATTATTTTAACAAACTGTTTCCAGTGACGACGACATTTACATTGCATGTAGGAAGAATAGCATTATCAGGTAGTGGGAGTCATGACAAATATGCCAACCTCTATAGCAAGCCTGTACATAACTGCAATGGGGACACTGTTACAGTAGTGTGCTTCACTTAGTGCAACTCTTACCATATACAGTTAAACGTGTCACCTTTATATTAGGCAACGCTGCTTTCAGTTAAAAATAGAAGTTTGCTTCTGAGAAATTACATGACATGAAGTGCTGAGAGGGCGGAACGAGGAAGGAGCGTCGCTGCGCGCGTGTGTGTGCGCGCGTGCACGCGGGAGAAGCCGCAGCCAGCCTCTCTGTCGGGTGCAGCGTTCAGGTGCGCTTCACCCTCAGAGGCGCACACTTCTGAGGTCGGTACGATGGATAATGTCTGACCAACGGGCAGCCACTTATGTGAAAATAAAAGATGTCGAAGCGCCGGTGCAGAGCTGGAGAAAAGGCCGATTAAAGTGAAAGTGTCGACTTGCGGTAAGAAACTAAAACTAAAAACTTTTTCTAGGTGATGCATAATGTTTGTAGGTTTCTTTTAAACCTGTTGTACAGAATGCATGCTGCTATGGACTAATATTAACTTAGACTTGATAGTTTATAGTAGTTTTCCACGTGTTGTTTGTCTGCAGTGGCTATTTTCTGATATAAAGATTTTTGTCATGGAGTCTAGTAGTCACTGAAGTATCTGTCTGACACTCTTTTGAAAGTGTTACAATTATTCTAAATTTTAAAAAACCCATCTATTTTATAGGTTATGTAAATGGTTCTTGATGTTTATAGCTTCTAGAAACTTTACTAAAAGTTATATCAACTTTTTTGATGAGTTAAGCTGTAGTCTCTCATTATTTTGTCATTCTGAAACATTCATTGTATGTTGTTCCTCTATCATAATCTGTACATGACTTACTGTCCGTAAATGAATGAACAAGACGCACACAACCACAGGGTGACATAAGAGGATGCCTGAAAGTGGTGCTTTTGCTTTTAATTTGCACGACCAGATGTACTTAGTTACTTCCTGGGGGGATTAGAAATATTTGTCATGAGATGTTTCCATGCATAGTTGAACTTTTGAGCCATGGCATTCAGCAGAATGACAAAAACAGAACGCTTATTTGCATGAGACATAGTCTGGTGTGCGCCAGAGTAGTGAGATAAAAGAAGACATCACCACAAAGCGAGGTACTGACATGCAACCCAACCACAAAAAATAGTTCATGAGTCAACATAGGTTTGTTTTTTTAGGTAACTAGGATGACGCAGCTCGCATCTGCAATACTAGTAGAGTTTGCATGCACCTTTTTCTCCTCCCGAGGTGCCTCATCTTCGTGCTGCCTCGAAAAAGGCAAACACTAAAGCTAATCTCCTCTCTCAACTCTTCCATCAGCACTTTCCACAACTGATGTAAGACATAATAAACAAACAGGGGAAAATGGTACCAATAACAATGGTTGGTATTACCCCTATACCCCTACACAACCCCTGCCTCGCAACATATAGACAGTGCAGGTACTGTGCACGCAGGGAGGTAGCAGCTACAATGAGAGATGTAGTTTGACCAGAGCTCTCATACTCTGTCCTCAACTGGCACCAACTAGGGGAGTATTCACTTTCATACGAGGACAGTGGACTACTCAGCTCACGAGGACCCGACTTGATAAAGATTAGATTGAACAACACTGAAATTTGAGGCTTTCCTATAGATGGGAAAGTAGTGATGAGTGAGAGAGATGATAGACTTTGAGTATCCCCCTTATTCAAAGATGAATTTCAAATCCGACTGCTTGGGGCGTGACGTAAACTGAAGCGACGTGAGAGTCACTCCAAAATGTGAAAAGAGAGAGGAGAGGAACAGGGAATGAGAAGAGAGACAGACAAATGAAACAGAGGACTTGCTGACTGAAGACGAAGCGGGAGAAAGATTTATGCCAGAACACATTTTTCTCCCCCCCCAAAAAAAACATGAGACAGATTTTCAGGCACCAAAGTGACTGATTGTAATGATGAAAAGGCAATGGAATTGATAATGAGATATCATTACGGCGGTGGCGATGATGAATTCTTATCTCCAAGCTGATGATATGAAAAGATTGATTTATTATGTAGGAAGAACTTTGGCTCTTCTACATGAGATTGCTTCTCTTTGGTTAATTAGATAGAAAGAGCGAATGAAACCGTGTCACATAATGGCGGCTAAGAGAAGAACAAAAGGGAGAATAGTAAGAGGCACAAAAATAAATGCTTCAAGGCATTTTTCATCTACTGTTTACAGGCATTGTAACTTTTATTCATTTATCCACCCACACAACAGCACCACTCAGTTCAGCCTAGACTCGCCCTTCAAGTCGGTAGAAAATTGCCTTTACTGTAGAAGAAGCCGTGTGACTCTTTATTCTGTTTCCCCCCTCCCCTCATCTCTTTTTATTTTCTCACCTCATTCTCCGCTATACACTTCTCCAGGTTTCTAATGAGTTTCACCTTTTCTAACGCTCTCTCTTCATTCCCTCCAAGTTCTTGTTTTTTTCTGTTTCAAATGTCACTTTTCTCATCCTGTCTTCCCTCTCTGCGGCCCTGAGGTTGTGGGTCCTAATCTTTCTCTCCATGCACTAACCAATCCGTCACACCGCTTACAGTTCCTTCACTCCCTTCAGCTGCTCTCTGTCTTCCTTTTATCCTTCTCTTCTCCTGTCCTATCCTGTCATGTCTGTATCCATGAGGAACCAACCCCAGCGCCGGCGTTCTCTGGGTCCCGTCTCGCCCAAACGCATCTACAGAAACCTGTCCGTCAGACTGAGAGGTGGAGAGTCATCCGTTGCCGGGGAAATAGACACACCCAGACACCTCAGCAAGTCTGCAGATGCTGTAAGATATTTCAGTCTGATTTGAAGTGGGTCAGAGGGTGAGAGGGGGGGTCTGGTCCCTGGCTGAGGTTCTTTTTCTAAATTATGAGATCATATTTTGACATTACATACTGACTCTATGTCACTATGAATTCATTATCTCGGACGGGACTGCTGCTCTGATTTATGATTTGATTTATGCTTCCTGTATTACTGCCTCGTCCGCTGCCTCTTTCTCAGCTTCCCTTCCCTCTGTCTCATAAAATAAATCTTTCCTCCGATGAACTCTCTCCTTATATCTTCCATTCTCATCCACCCACCCCCTATTGGC
Source organism: Nibea albiflora (assembly GCA_014281875.1). NCBI lineage: Eukaryota > Metazoa > Chordata > Actinopteri > Sciaenidae > Nibea > Nibea albiflora. The sequence goes on along the minus strand of CM024808.1, from coordinate 18,453,883 downwards.
CCTGCACCCTCTCCCCTGCTCCCCATTAGTACCAAACCCTGTGGGAGGCTGTGGAAAATGAGGACACTTTGGCGGTACAAAGCCTGCTGTCCAGAGACCACAACAACGGCGGCGGAGGAGGAGGAGGAGGAGGAAGCATGTGGGAGAGAGGAGAGAAGAAAGAGAAGGACTGGGAGAGAGACAGGGAGAAGGGGGTGAACAGGGTCAGCGAACAGGGCCTGGTCCCCCTGGATGTGGCTGCCCTTACCCATAATTCCCCTCTCCTCCATGTGTTGACAAAAGCAGGAGCCAGACATAACCCTGTTTGTGAGTCTTATGTTTTAGAATATCACAAATTACATTAAAATTCTGTCTGTCTGGAGTGGATGGATTTCAAAATGCTATTATAATTAAATGCAAATTCGGAAACCCATTTCTCTGTTTCTCTCAGTGTGCCGGCCAGCAGAGTGGGCACTCAAGCTGGACGCTCTGGTGGCACTGGCAGGTAAACGAGTGGAGGAGAGGAAGAAGGAGTTATTGAAGAAGACGGGGATGGGGCCGCAGGCACAGGCTGACGTCCACCGACACATCCGCCTCTGGAGCCTCAGGCTGCAACTGTACTGCCGGATGAGAGAGAACTTCCTAAAGACAGGTCAGTGGTCTAGGGTCATCTTGTGGCATTTCTGGAACCACAGCACAGGAAACTAGGTCACATGTCTGTTTCTTTTCGGTCCTCACTTGCTAGAAGTATTGGGTTTGTTTTTTTAAAGCTCAACCCCATCACGGTAGAACTACTTTTTTCCAACTTTACTCCATGAAGCCTCTCCATCACTTGTGGCAAAACCACAGCGATCAGATATTCAGTCCAACTCCTTGCTTAAGTTTTACTGATTTCCTGTCTGGACCTAGCTGGCCTCTTGAAAATCTCCCTCCAGCCCCTTTCAACTCATCCAAAATTCAACAGACTACCTTGTCATCAACCTTTCCAAATTCTCCCATGCCCTCCACTCCCTTCACCGGCTGCCAGTGGCTCCTTGTATCAAATTCAAAACCTTGATGCTGGTTGATATATATGCGTACAAAAACACACCCAGAATACAGTGCTCTGTTGTGTCTGGCCTCTTAGCTTTCCTCTCCCTGCACCAGCCTTCATCATATCAAACTCTTGTGTGCTTTTTTCCTTTTTAAAATTATGTGCTGATGTACTTATTTTAATTGCTCTGTATAAATGTCTCTCTTAAGCTCTCATTTCATTTCACTTTCAAGCACTTCCAGTTCTGTTGCCTCACTGTTTCATAATCATCATGTTATTGCAAGGGCAAAGAGGCAGCAAATTTAAGCTCGCTCTTGTTACAAATCTTTCTCGCTTACGAGTTTTAGCTAAATGCTTGAAATGTAAAATAGAAATGTGTTTTTTTTTTTGCCACGACTTTGGTCACAACCTTTAACTGGGCCAGTGATAAAGTTACTGTTGTAATAGTGATATTGTTATAGTTTGCAGGGAAACTTTTTACTGGCTTAATTCATGTGCACGCAGGTCGGAGTCCAGGATCCCACAGAGCTGGTCGTGATTCAGTGTCACGGGGCAACGCTGAGCACCAACGGGAGCTCTAAATTTTACTAGCGGCTCTGGTTCATTGGGTTGAGGGCTAGGAAACAAGATTCTTGTGGAAAAACAAAACTAACTTATCGATCTGTGAAATGGCCAGCTCTCAAATAAGGGCTATTAGTTTTATGATCACAAAATTAATCTAATTAGCATATACTTCGATAAAACAGAGCTTTGACGAGATGATACACAGGACACACTCTTAATCTCTCTATTCATTTGTAGTTGAATTCTATATCTTCTAATGTCAGAACTAAGTAGAGCTCATTTTGATCATTACGCTGTCTAAATGTTTCATCCAGCGCTCCCAGGGCCTCCCAGTCATGTGTCCATACTGGTAACAAGCACATCCTCTCTGTTTGTGACGATCAAAGAGCCAGAGGGTGACACCATGGGGCTCATTACCCGCTACAGAGGTAGGTGGTGAATAATGAGAGTTTAATATATTATAAATGGAAGGATGGAGGGATGGATAGATCAGTAGAGGAGGGGGGGGATTAATAAAGTAGGAGGTATGATAAAAACACGGACATGATGAATGAATAAAGGAATAATATAATCAAGGTCTCACACAGTTAGGCTGACAGGTATAAAAGCCTTATATTTATGGATGTGGTTTGGCCTCTCTATTTATGCTACTTAGTTTTACAGCTGCATAAATGTCATACTTTGCAGCCAAGGGTAGATTAAGCCCAGGTACAGCAAGTTCCCCCGAAACTGTAAACACTCAAATCCTTGGTTCTCCCCTATGGAGGCTTTGATTAAAGCCAGAGAATCATCCGTCAGTGAGATTGTTTCGTGTTCACAGTGGAATGGAGCACCTCGGCCAGCTTCAAACGCATCCTTGGCTCAGCCCAAGTTACAGAGACCAAGAATCCATCCCATAGCATCAATGGACTCACAACGGTAAGTCATGCAGTACCTTTGTACACTCCTACAGACGCACACACACACTCAGGCAAGAACCCATCAGATTCTAACTGCAAACACACACATAGGTATAAATTTAAATGGTGCGAAGGAATGCAATATCACACACACATACAATACACACACAATAGCTCTAAATCTGCTCTCAGGCTGTATTTATTGCTCCCTAATCATCATCTACAGTGAGGAACCACTTCCTATAAGAGACCAGTTATACCGCTCAACTGCCTTACTTAACCAGATGAATTAATAATGAGAGCGGCATGTAATTTCTTTGTCCCATAATGGATGATTCATAAGGTTAATGCATGGTGATAATTTGGCGGTCTGGTGCTTCTCCAAATGCAGGGAGTGCATTACTTTGTAAGAGCGAGTGCCTTCAATGTGAAAGGATGGGGTCCGCCTCAGTGCTCCACTCCAACCAGTGCTGCCCCCTCCAGTGAGTATACTGAACTGCAGCCTTTGATGAACGTGGGCTTCTTTATTCTCTCTGTCCCCGAGTAATGAAATTACTCGCCTGACATCAAGCTTGATGTAAAAGAAGTGGAATCCATTCACAACTGGTAGATTAGAAGATTGTTAAAACGCAGAGAATTAAAGATGTCACCGGGTCTTGGACCCGTAACTGCTTTAAGTTTGAATTCGGCTTATAATCTTTCTTGCATGCCATCCTCTCTCGCTCTCTCTCGCTGCGAAACTTGCTACTAACTTCTGATTTATACTGTGCAATGACGACAAAGTTGCCACACTGTGTTTTTGAAATGGAGAACAAAGGCAAAAAATATTCATATTAATCCAAATATAAGTCAGAACGCAACCCAAGGAGCGATATGAGTCATATTCAGCATGGTGCAATCTCAGTTAGGTAACTTAATTTAGTTTGTAAATCCATTTGAATCTAACTTAAAAGGATGCATAGTTTCATAAGCTCAGGGTTAATATCAACGTTGAAACTTGCAGAGTCACAGCACACAGATGATCTCTCGTGCAATCGCTCTCGCCTCCTAATCACCAAGACAGGGGAAAAGCTCAACACTCAGGACTCGCCTGCAAATGAGTTCTTGATGACTTCAATGATTTTCCCTAATTATATAAAAATGAAAGCGACGATTCGTTTGTCTCTTTCTTTCTCCGCAGGTTGGAGAGAGTGCATCGGCGTCAAGTCGCAGTTCAGAAATCACGAGGGTCCCGTGAGGAAACTGCTGGAGGATGCCAGAGAACCACATTACAGAGGATACTGCATAGGTGATATGAAAAGACATTCACCTTGTTTGTCATTTTTAATTCTCTCGTTCACTGCTGGAAAACACTTTCTGTGGTGTACGAAATCATGCAGAAGTATTTATTTTTCTCTTGCAGCCTCAGATCTGTTATTAAAATTGCTTTTATTTTTCAAGTACCATAGTCACGCAGTTTTGACCTTGTTTTTTCTGTTGTACTTAATTAAGAGATGTTCTGCAGTGTTACCAAACATAATGAATTCAGGACATAGAAACATCATTTTTTTAGGGCTTAATGTGGCAATTTACAGTATTTCACTTCTGTTTACAGCATGTAATACTGCTTGCATTCGCTACAGAGAAAACCGTTTCTTGTGCGTGCACATTGAATGTCCTTTGGCAGTAAAGTGATTCTCATCCTGTCTGATCCTCCTCTCCTCCACTCCGCAGAGAGCTCTAAGCCCCAGAGTCCCAGCAAGCGTCTGTCGGTGTCTCGAGGCATCAAACAACTGTTCCAGTCCGCCACCAAGTTTGTTCGTCTCCTACAGAGGTAGAGCTCCATCTGTCTTACCTGTCCCACCATGCCTGAAGGGTATGGGGAATAAGAGATTAAACGTGATGGGATTACAACGGTGTAGCCTACAAAGCCCGAGTCCAAACTTGTATCTGTCACGCTTATTGAAAAAGAACAGTGGTCACATTAAAGCTGCTGTAGCCTCAAGATTAGTGAGGAGGTCTTTTCTGAATGGGATGATGTTCAGAATCACTGAAGCGTGACAAGCAGCATGTGACTGCTCAACGCCTCATGCTCACACTGATGGAGAAACGAGGCAGCTCCCAAGTAGGAGAGAGCGTAACTGCACGAATAGGAGACGCACATTATTGCATAATCTGCTATAATGACGTTAAAGATTATAAACAATTTGACATTAATAACAGCACGAGCAGTATTTATTTTGAAAAAGTTTACTACTGGTCTGTCTTTTACTTAACTTGAAGGATCTTAGGCTGTTTTTCGTGGTTGAAGAAATTCTCTGATCTCAGTCTGATGGGACAGTTTCATATCAAATATTAATTGCGATCAAAACCACAAGTTTTAAGGTCAAGACGCGGAGCTGAAATAATCTTTTCATATGATTTCAGCATTTTCTCTTCATTTCATCTGTCTCACCCTGATCTCGTTAGGGGCGTGTACTTGGCTACGGTGTTCTACCACAAGGAAAACATCCTGGTGACGGCTGAAGATCAAATCCCACTGGTGGAGATCCAGTGCTGCTCCACCTCCATCACCCACGACTTCCTTTGGTTTGCCAAGGTCAGTCAAATGCATGCAAGCCAACATACGCTGACATAAACACTGTTGTGAATGACTCTGGGACCGGGAAACTGATTGTATTTATTTTTCTTCTAGTTGTCCTGTGCCTGGCAGCAAGTGCCCTGGCTGCAGCAGGCCCTTTCCTCTGCTCATTCATCCTCCTCCTCCCTCCTTCAGAACAGGCACAACATTTTAAGAGCTGTCTCCCAGCTGCAGGTAGGAAGTTAAGCTGCTTACCGTGCATGATAAGAAGCATCAAAATGGGTTAATTGCTATTTTAATTACCTCTTACTCCTCCTACTTTCCTTACTGGAACCTCGCTTTCCTATCTCAGGCAACATACCTGTTCCCCCAGAACCTGATTTCACTGCATTAATCCCAAATATCCTCATATTTATTCAACCTCTGCACCTTCGTCTGCCTTCAGTCTTCTCTGGGAACGGTGGACCTGGGCCAGGTGTACTACGAGCCACTGAAAGACCGGCAGGGCAACGTATTACTAGTGACTCTGAAGGAGTTCCCAAACCTGCCCAGGTGATAAAGAGTCTTTTGTTACATTCCGTTAATCCCTGTCAGACGCATTTTCTGAGCGCACAGCATCAAAGGGAGGTTTGACCTCTGTCTTCCGTTTGAAGGACAGTCAGCTGCTCGCGGTCACGTCACAGACATTTTCACTGAAACAAACATTTGTCAGAATCTACCAGATTGAATTTTCAATCCATCTGCTAGATTTGATCAAGCGTCCAAATCAAAATTGCACACAAGGGAGATAACAGTCTAATCAGGCCTTAAGCTGGGCTTATTTAGCACAAATGCTGAATGATGTTTCAGCATGTGCAGGCTGTCTGTTTGTTGTTGCACTTACTCTGTCTGTGTTATAATAATAAATTGTATTCAAACTCAATATTTCATTGGTACCCTGATTTCTCCGCACTACTTCAAGCCCTCCTGACCCGCCGCTTCATTGGATGCCCCTGGCCCGCCTGGAGAAGAACCGTAGCAGAACTCCCCTGCTTCCTGAGCCCACTGCCATGGACATGCTCTATGAGCAGCTCAAGGTGAGCCGGGGTTTGTGTTTGTGTAAAAAAACGAAAAGTCTGCGAGCAGTCGCAGCAGCAGCGTGCGGCAGAACGTATTTAGCATTGAGTGCATGATTGAGTGTATTGACTTTCCTGACTTGATTATTGAGGCTTGTTTTTCTCTTCTGTGCAACTCAAATAACCCTGAAAACGCAATGGAATTAATTTAGCGAGCCTTAACCAAATTAGCTAACCAAATAAAGATAATAAATTATACACAGCGAATCAAAAGGCATCTAAACATTACATCCTATTAACATATTTTTAAATCCCCAACATCGCTGTCTCTGTCTGTCCCCCAGGAGAAACTATCCTTCCACAGACACAGCATTCAGTGGGCCCAGCCGGGTTTGTACGTGGGCATCCTGAAACTGTGCAGCTCAGTAGAACAGATTAGAGTCCTGGTGCCCCAGAGGCTGCCTAATCTGCTGTGCCACACACGGGTTCGACACAATCCCCACGTTTCCAGGTAACACCATTCTCAACAGCCAATTCGTACTATGTTGTAGCATGTCATACCACACCTGCCACTTTCTGGTGGTGTAGAAAAAAACCCCAAATGCTTAAAACAAGTTTCAAATGTGGTGGTTTTCCTGGCATTAGAAAGGATGCTGTCCGGCAGCCAAATCTCAGCTCTTGGATGTTGGACTTTCTCTCCACCGGCTGGGTGGCAGTGCCTGCTTTCAGCTTACATTAATCAAAAAACACAGCACGCTCTGGCTGAACATAAAATATATGCAATTACTAGTTAATGGGCCACCATACAGAAAGCTTTTTGTACCATTACTCTACTCATTATTCATTTTACAGCATTATTTTGTGAACTGCATTGTTGTTGTGTGGCAGAGAGGAATGGGCATGGCTTCAGAGTCACGTTTACAGCGCAACGGCCGGCAGTGCTCAGAACCTGTTGAGCGAGGACGAGAGCTTGATGGAGAGCAGCGGACTGGTGGAGTTGGTCACATCTCTGAGAGCAGCCATCACGCATCTCCTGACGAAGCTCAACATCCCCCTCTACAGGGTAAAACTGTTTCCAAGCAGCCACAAGAACGGCTCGGAGAAAGGAGCAGGCGCGATGAAAGTCACTCCAGCAGGTAGCCTTTAACAGATTTTTGGGACATTTTGTGTCTGTGACAGGCGTATCAGTATGGTGTGTACACCCACGAGCTGCTGCAGTTTGGAGACAAGCTGTCCATACTGCTGCTGCTGCCTCCCAGCGAGGACTTCAGCTCCAGCTACTGGCCTCTGGTGGGGACCAAGGAGCCTGGGCTCACCATGCCCCTGCAGATCTTTGAACTGGGTAAGTTCATCAAACTGGGACTGCTGTGAACCTTGAGGTGAAGATAAAATACCTGGTGGGGTAAACTTTTACCTGGAGACCCTTTTAAGTTTGGAAAAAACGTACATCTCATTAAGATCAATAAATGTGTCTTATCTTCAAAAGGAACTGAAGGACAGAATTTTAAATAACCATCAAAAAATGCACTTCAACCCTCTCCACTTTGGTTGGAAAGTATAATACTATGTGTGAAACACCCTGAGGTGCAGTATCTGATCTTTTGTTCCTTTAAAGATGGCTCACTTTTATTGTTTTTTTTCTTATCTAATTAGTCCTTTGGTCCTCCTCTTAATCCGCACTTGTTTCGACTCTAATTTAAATCATCTTTCCCGTTGAATCCTCTTAAGTAATTCCCGCAGTAAATGTTTGATAGAGTGTGATAATATAATGAGTTCTGAGGCCTTTTCTCTCTGTTTTGGTGGATTTGTCTTCGTCTCTTAACTCCGGCTCATCACCAGTTCACTTCTGGACATATGAACGGGACTTCCTGTCCCAGTACTGCCAGGCCTGGGTGAGGCTGGAGCTGGACACTCATCTGGCCCAGCAGGCTCTGCGGGAGGCGTTGGACACCAAGGAGGTGCAGGAAGCCAAAGAGCGCCTGAATCACATCACTGAGCTTTCCCATGTAAGAGCATAAGAGCACAGACAAAAGAAAGTGCTGCTGCTGCAGTAAAATCCACATCCAAGTTGTCCCAAAGCTTAAAAATGTTGCTGCTTTTCTTTTTAAACATCTTCCTCTGTGATTCATACACCTTTAATGAGAGAAACGAATAAGAAATAAAGGCTTTTACTTGGAGCCACGCATCAGTGTGTATGATTAAGTGTAGAAAAGAGATGACTAAATGTGATTTCGGTTTTACTCATTTACCGTTTGACATTTATTTCCCCGTTCCTTCAGCGTCTGGACGTGGTGTGGAGGGATGCCCGCTGGATTATGGACTGTCTGCAGTGCGTTCGGTCCAAACAGTGGGTGGGGGCCGTGCCCCTGGGCCTGGTGATGGGGGGAGACCCGCCGGCACGTCCCGATGGTGAGGAGGAGGAGGAGAGTTTGACTGCCAGACTGACGTGGCCCCATCGGATACAAGCACAGAGACAAGCCATCACAGGTAGAATAATGACGTGAACATAGATCAGATTATATTCTTGTACCGTTGTCAAGTCAAGTTATTCTTCTTCTGTGATAATATTCACCATGTTCACCATCTGATTTGAGTCTTAATAACATTTGAACTTATTTCTGTTCTCCATTTCTCTTACAGACTGTTTAATCAGCTCGACTCCACCAAATGTCGTCACTGCCGAGGTCTCCAATCAAGGAGGAATCATGACTGTGCCCGAAGAGGCCGCACTGGTGCTGGCGGAGGGTGTCGCAAAGGGAGGATACCCTGTAGACATCGCTGCTCAGTCGACCGTAGACTTGACAAGCATTGGCCAGTCAGAATTAGGATGTGCAACCGCTTTAATTGAATCTGGTCTAGAGCCTGCTGCTGTTGCCCAGATGGAGATTGGTTACACAGTTTTGGACACCCAGGAGTCCTACAGCGAGGAACAGGACTTTCCTTCCAGCATCACTGAGGTAATCAGGCCAATGGAGATGGCAGAGCTGGTGGACATCCTTCCCACACTGAGTCTAATTGAAGAGGAGACCCCCAGCGGCCCGTCCACACCATCAGTAATGGATATGCTAGAGAGCTTTGGACTGGGGATCGCTGAAAACCACACCTTCTTCCATTTGGAGAATTCAAACTTGACCAATGGAGCCGGGGTTATGTCAGAGCCCGGCTCGCACTATAACAACAGCAGCAGCGGTGTGAGAGAGGCACACTGTGATAATGCTGCGCTACAAGAACCAGACATGTCTGCCTCTCATGCCACGGTGAACGCCACCGGTGGTGATGTGCCTGTTTTCTGGGACTTTTCCCCAGAGGATACAGAGGCTCAGCAGGCTCCCAGCAAGGGAGCGTTTTTTCCAGTGAGAAACCAAGTGGAGTGGGACAGACCCTCTAACAGCTCATCCTGATATCGACTCAAGCACCAGCCTACACTGAACTTGCACCAATTCAAAAGCAGACAGCAGACTGCAGCACACACAAAAAACTCAATTTAGACTTTGTCTTGGAAATCACATTTCCTAAAATCTCTGTCTGTCTATCAGTGTCCATCTGCGTAGTTAATATTAACTCTTATGGAGGATATAGTTACGTCTAGTCTAATGATGGATGTGGGATATGAAAAGAAGACACCGTAACTAGACTGTTTCATGTCATTTGCACATTTATGGGTCTGTAGTTTATCTTTTTTTTTAACATTAAAGGGATAGTTCTGGTATTTTGAAGCAGGGTTGTATGAGGTCAGTGTGCCTCCAGGTTAGAAAAGCAGACGGGGATCCCGACACAGAAGCAGAGCTGTGCACTGCGTCGGACTGGGTCAGCAGAAAAACGGATTTTAGCCACATAAAGAAGGTGCACCTCAAAGAAATCAATATCCAATTAAGTGTACGCTATAATAAAAATATTTTCAGCGTTTTTAACCGAGCCTCATTCTTTGGCACTAACCATAGAACTTCTGTATTCTTAAGCATAAATCATGCACTATGTTATACTGCAGATCAGCTGTTTGGGTCAGAAAGTTGCGAGATGAGACTGAAATCAAACTTCACTTTTTTTTTCTGGTCTTGTTCAAGCTTTATTTTTGACAGCGACAGCTGAAGCTAATTGACAAATACTTGAACTCTCCCCTTAAGTCTGTTAGAGCTTCGTGTAGGAAAACTAAGATAGAGTCGTAGTTCTTAAGACTTGAAAACTCATCACTCACTACAGCACAAAGAAACATTGCTACTTGTTGGAGCTGACAAACAAACTCATCAAATGCAGACAGCGGAGTCTGTGAGAATCTGTTATATATACTGTCTGTGTCACTGAATAGTTGTGGTTCTTTTTGGTTTACCCATGTGCACTTTTAGCATCCCATAACAAAACAGTAGTAAGATTTATAATCCTGTTGACTGTATTCACTGTTGTCACTCCGACCAGTTTGCTGATAATTCTGGTATCAAAGCTCCACCTCAGCTGAAAGTCGGAAATCTAAGAGAAAAGAAACCCTCACGACAAAGGACTAAAGATGTCAGTGCTGCATGAAACTTATGTCAACAGTTCTTTGTTATTCACGTCCTTGAGTTATTTCCACAAAAGATCCCTCACTACAAAGACCTATTCAAAAGCAGCTCTTCAAGAAAAGGCTGCAGTTATTCGCCTTGCAATTCTCTGTTCAGTGGCAGATACAGTAGAAAAATATTTTCTGGGTTTCAGTTTGTTAAAGAACATACATCATGTATTTATTTTTTTTGCTTTGGAGATCTCTTGCATTGTCGCTTCTGTATTTACTGTGTCTTTACCTCATCTTGCATAGCAACCAGAGACTGAGCTACAGCTAAAGAAACATGCAGACAGGTAGATGTTTTGTGACTAACCAGAGAAAGAGGAATTGTGGAAGAGAAGATTTACCACAGACTGTGGAGAAATTCGTCTGCTCCTGTATAGTTTCTTTACGAAAGAGCGGCGAAATGAAGCGACGTACTCCAGACAGACTGAAAACGTGTTGAATTGTTGAACAGAAGAGAAAAGCTTTTTTCTTGCCGCTCAGTGCCTTTCAGCTACAGACAATACATGACTGTTTTTTTAATTAACTTTGGATTTCATGTTGCCATTGTTCATATTATAAGGGAAGTATTAGCTCTAGTTTTATATCTGGTAAAATAAACACACAAGCGGGTTAATATATAACGTTTCAACGTGAACATGTGGATAACAACATTTTGAGAAGGTCATTATGTATTTAACTGTTAAGTGGGCTGAAACTGCCCCAACTAATGTTATTAAAAATCCCATTAAATATTGCCTGTGAGGCTTTCACATTGTGTGTTTCATTTTCTGAGGTGGTTTGTATTTCATGCGTTTCTTCTGCTCGTTGTGTAAAAATAAGCATAACACCCACGCACACTCTAACGAGTCTTTGCACTTATTGTGTCTAATTAAAACTCTTCTCAGGGCTGTGTGGGTGTCTACAGACAGCGCTTAATTGACATCCTCTCACTCTCTAGGTGCAGTTGTTAGAGACAACTTATACATTTTTCATTCTTATTGCTACTTGATCTCACGGAAATCCGCCATAGCTCAGTGTAATTTAAAGTCGAGTCCAATCGAGCACAGTGACTGAAAGCACCAGTGTTCACTAGAGTGAAATGTCACATCAATTACACCTCATCCTTATGATAAAGCAAACAACATGGGGGCATCTAACTGTGAGCGTTTTTCTCCACTCTCCCCAAAGTGGATGTACTTTGTTAAAACATTTGTGTGATTAAAGGGGTACTAATGAGAAATAATTTCTAATTAACTTAGTGCCAACTCTGCCCAACATCAAATAGTCACTGATTAGGAGATCAAAGTAGAACATTATTCATTTATTCCTGTTAATTTAAGAATAAATTGATAAGGAAATTGTACCATTTTATTATTACTAGCGCCTCTGATAAGTGTGCCACTGTTTCCTTATGGTGACAAGTTTTCTGATAGAACAACCTGCATAGTTCAGTGGAGTCACTTTGATCATATATAAAGTTTAACAATGGCTGGTCAAATCTCCACAGATACACACATTGGTTAGCTGATAGTGTGAAGACATACGGTACAATGAACTCGTTATCTTAATAAAAAATACCCAGTAGCAAACTTAAAGGCAGCTGATTAGAATACTGAGTGGCCACATCCAGCAGCCCAAAACAGCATTAACAGCGATAATATCTGTATATATATCTGTATATATCAATCAGCATCATAGACATGCAAATGTGGAGAGACGGTGAACTGCAGTCACACAGAGCAGCACCTTGGGAGGGGTTTGGTGCCTTGCTCAAGGGCAGCTCTTAAGCTGCCGGTCCACCTTCCATACTTTGGTCCTTGAACCGGCCACCCTCTGGTTCTCAAGAGAAATCCCTGCAGACTGAGCTACTGCTGCCCCCTCAGTATATGTTGCTATTCTAAAATAATTTAAAGAAACTTACTTGAAAAATACTTGATCCCTACGTTGATGCTAGTTTGACCTGTGTGCTGCAGTTCCTCCCCGTGGCCTTTAGGGGGCGCCCCTCCACTAGCACTGATCCGTTTACAGTAAAAGTGGCTGTAAATCTTCATGATGCACCACAGACTGTAGAGTATCAAGGAAAATACATCAACATTAGATACAAATCTACTGCTTTTAATTGTTTTATTTCAATAAAAGTAAATAAAGTGTGATTTACGACTGTACAGTGTAGTTACATTAATGTGGACCTGTGTTTACTGCCCCCCAGTGGTCACAATGATGAATTACACCATTCATAATCATGAATAATTAATTATTCTTCTGATTATCACGACTAACAGCGGTAATATAAGTATTGGTGGTTACTGTATTAGTAAAGAGCCGTTTTATTAACAGTTATAAGGTATGGTGGTCCTCACTACACATGAACTTTATTAATATCAGGGCTTTGCAGCACCGTGGTGGCGCTGTGGAGCTCCTCTCTGCTCCTCCACGGGCTGCAGCTGCACTGAATGATGCTCTCTGCGGTTTGGTGCTAAACTCAAGCAAAAACAAAAGCAGTCGGACTTCTCGGTGACAACGCAAACATCCGCCTCGTGTTCTTTCGGTGACCGAAAAAAACGGCAGGTCGAAGAAGACTTCATCAGAGATGTTGTCATCTGAAAATGCTGCGTCACACGAAGGTATGCTGATTATTGTTGTTAAACCAGGTGATCAGGGCAAGTGTAAGCTCCTGTCCACGTGATAATATAATAATATTAAAAATATCATACATGCATACATGTATGACCTTAAATCTGACCTTAAATCTGACCTTAAATAGCCTCCTCTCTTAAATCTGTTAGACATTACTTGTGGGAAATAATCATAAAATGATAATGAATGATAGAAATGTGCTGTGTCATTTTTGCCACAGCCTCTGAAGCATCCCCCCCACCAGCAGAGCCTGATGAACCACTGAGGATTGTTTTGTTGGGGAGGACCGGGACAGGCAGGAGCTCCTCAGGCAACACCATCCTGGGCAGGTCCGCCTTCTCGGTCGACGTCTCCCCATCCTCCGTCACCAAACAGTGCCAGAGAAAGACTCTGACAGTAGACGGAAGGAGTATCTCTGTGATCGACACTCCGGGTTTCTTCCACACGCACTTGTCCCCTGAGGAGGTCCTGGCAGAGGTGGGACGGTGTGTTGTCCTGTCTTCTCCAGGACCCCACGCCTTCTTGGTGACCCTGCAGCCTGGCAGGTTCACCCAAGAGGAGAAGGAAACTTTAGAGTGGATCAAGGCTGTGTTTGGGCCCGGAGCCACAAAGTTTACTATGGTGCTGTTCACCTGGGGAGACCAACTGCAGGGCAAAAGTATCGAGGACTTCTTGAAAGAGAGCGATGAGCTGTCGGAGTTTGTCAGCAGCTGCCTTGGGGGGTATCACGTCTTTGATAACAGTGAGCCGAACAGGACAACTGAGTGCCCACAACAGGTCACGCAGCTTCTGAAGAAGATAGACAAGATCGTGGCGGACAACGGAGGCGGTTGCTACAGCAACGAGATGTTCAAGGAGGCCGAGAGGGCCATCAGAGAGGCACAGGAGAGGATTCTCGAAGAAAGAGGACACAAGGTGGAGTTCCTTCAGAAACTGGCTGAAGACAAACAGGAGCAGGGAGGAGAGTTAGAGAAGGGGAGGAGGGGAGACGAGGAGAGACAGAGGAGGGAGGAAGAAGAGGCAAGGAAAAGGGCAGAGAGGCTTTTCTGGTCCGAACTGGTGACGGCAATGGGGAGAGGTGCAGCAGAGGGGGCAGGGATCATGGGCAAAGACAAGGGGGAAGGGAAAGGGAAAGTTGTGAAAAAGGTGAAGGTGGTGGAGAAGGCGGCAGCTCTGGCGGCATCGCCGCTCTCCGTGCGCTCGGCTGCAAGAATGGTGGAGGGAGCTGTGAGAGAAGGAAGTAAGGTGCTCTATAAACACAGAAAAACCTTCCTGCATTGAGGGACACTTGACTCTGACTGCGTTCAATGAGGTGTAGTGGACTAAAGTGGTTAAAGAAAGTCACTTCACAGTGTTTTTTCACTTTGCATCATCATACATCCGATGCTACCAACCTCTGTTTAATGTCAGCACTATGCACCAGCACTTTCAGACCATAATGCTTAGTAGGAATGTGTGTATGGGCGTGTGTGTGTGTGTAAGGTAAACATCCTGGTGTGTTGCAACCCATGAGCATCTGTAACAAAGAACACAGCTACGCCTTTGAGTTGAGGGAATCCACGTGTTGTAATAAAACGTCATGCCAGGAAAAAAAAAATGGGGTGCAATTCAACAAAGTGTCTAATCATTTTACAGCAATTTCACAAACACAGACTCCATCGTCATTTTCCCATTTTTTTATCTCTGACACAACAAGACAGTTTGGCCAAGGAGGCAATCAGGAAAAATACAAAACATATTTGTTTAACTAAAACATTGCAGCAGATTTGTCGTTCATTCTTTGGCTTCATTTAAGACAGGACAAAGTGTTTAGCTCCTTTTTTTCCCCTCCCATGAAGAAATACGTTGAAATATAAAAGACGACGATAAAGATGAAATACAAAAACATACATACATGGACATACTTGGCATGAAGGAAAGCCGCTGAGCTATTTGGGGAGTGTCTAACATGACAGAAGTAAAACGAAAGACCATCTGTGAAAGATTATAAAGGTGATCACGAAGAGAGCAGAGTGGAAACTGAAACTACGTAACATCTACCTGAGTGCTGTGCAGAACAGCTACAGCTAGACTCACGTGCACTTTCCCAGATTTGATTTTCTAACAATCTTCAGAGCAAACGTCTGTCTCAGAGCCGAAAAGGGAATGTGAATGCAGATACGCAGTTTCCATAGTGTTACTCACTAGTCTGAATAGAAGTTCTGTGTGACACACATCAGGGACACTTCCAGTGTCACATTTGCATCTTATGAAGAAAAACCCAAACATGCACACACACACACAGACTCACACATACTCAAAGTACCCATCAGACAGAAAATCATATCCGGAGGTACACTCATTTTGGCCTACAGAATGATGTCCGACCATTAGTCCCATTGCTAAAATACATGTACAGTTAAAGGGCAAGGTCTGTGTTCAGATGCTGAACTGTAGCAGGCACCGATGGGGGTGGCTGAATGGCACAGGCGTGTGATTTTAAACAGGCATCGGCAGGGTCATGTTTCCTTTTCCTCGGAGCACTGCAGACAGGATGAAGGGAAGAGAGGCAAGGCAGACGTGATGAGTGAATTTGTTTTTGATCTTCTCCCGCTCTTCTGTTTACCAGCGGAGCTAAAACCACTATCAACAGTCACCCAACCCAATTCACACTCTTTGCTTAAACCGTGCCAAGAAGGACATCCTCCTTAACTGGAAGAGCAGGATTGACCATGAACCAACAATTAAACACAACTTCATTTACATATATGCTAATACATAGCTCCACTTAGTTTGTTTTAATATCGGACTTTCTCCTGCTGATCTAGTCTTTACTCACCCCTTGTGGCGTAAAGGTAGAAGAAATCGCAGTAGAAAATGGTCTGCACGACGCCGGACACCACGGCGATCTGGTCGAAGAAGCCCTCCGTGTGGTAACGCCACACCCAGTTGGCTATGTAGAGAGCTCGGTAGAGGCCAAGGAAGAACAGGTAGTGGGTGGTGATGGACTCTGCCTCGCCGGTCTTTGTGATCATAAAGAGCTGCGGCATTATGGCCACCGCCTCCAGGAAGATGGAGAAGGTCCACAGGATCTGGATGGGAGGGAGACACACGAGTTTTTCAACTGAACTTAGGCCGACAACAAATTCCCCCAGAAGTCTGTCTTGAGTGCTCGTTTACCTCCATCGGAGTGAACGCGTAGTTTTCCAGGAATGACAGCCCGATGACTGGCACCAGCAGGAATTCAATGCGAAACGTGTCGTTCTCTGAGTCGTACATTTTCCTGAAGCGCATGTAGATGAGGTACACGGTAGCATAGGACAGAGCCAGGAACACCACCTGAAAGCAGAAAGAGTTGAGCATCGATTGTTGGCCACAGAAGTCCCTGTGAACACTGGGAAATGCTGTTTAACATGCAACCTGTCAGTGGTTGATTTACAGGTGAACTGCTTCACATAGTTACCGTATATGTGTGCATGACAATAGGCTGAGCTGATGTGTGCATGTACGGGAAACATTTGGAAAAGGCTCGTCTAACTGGGGACAAAATTATCTTTCCTAAGTAAGTTTCCTAGCAGGACCTTTGGTTTGTTTGTGCACAGACAGACGCGTCAGACACACTCTTACCTTCATGATCGTGTTGTAAGCTGATATGTAGACTGTGAACAAGTCAAGATATCTGGTGGTGAAGACAAGTGCAAACAGCACTTGAGACTTCCCAGAGATGCCTGAGGGGGCAAAAAATAAAAAGTTAATCAAGGTGCAGGTCACAGATAGGAGAAGGATTTGTCATGTTTTGCCCAGCGGTGTGATTTCCCAGCAGTGTTTGCTTTAAGGATGCAGGCTGGTGTATAAAAAGGTGGAGCAGGCAGCAGATTGCATTGTCAACATTGCCACGTCGCTTCCACTTCTGCAGAAGAACTCATCACAATGCAAAAAAAACAAAAAAACACACACATACACTGACATTTACAAGCACATTTCACCCCGTACTCATGCATGTTACACTTTTGTCACTGCACGCTGGCTCCTGAGCGAGTTAAGGTGCGGTGATGTGAAGTGTCAGCCTTACCAGCGCAGGATTTGGACCTCCATATCTTCAGTAACAGGATAATGATAGCCACCAGATGTGACACGTCACCCGCCAGACGAAATACGTTCATGTTGTTTATTTTCCGCCTCTGTAACAACAACAAAAACTACGACGTAACACAACTTCTTGCAGGGCCTGACACGTCCGCAGCAGGCAGGGAAGAGTTGTTCAACCTCAAAAAAAAAAGGCGAACTCGCTCCGAAGAAGAAGAAGATGAAGAAGAAGAAGAAGAAGTTGGCGGCTGAACGGTGAACCGTGAGTCCGTCCGGATGCTCGCTGGTTCGTTATCTAAAGGCCGAGAGGTGAACAAATATGATGTCCACTCAGTGATCTCAGCTGCGGGGCAGAGGAGGTGACGTGGCTGACAGCGAGCGAAGCAGCACGAAGCTAACTGAAGTAACCCGCGCATCCTGTTCCGGTTTTGGCTTTTCAAAATAAAACTCGCACCGGTCAACGCTCGGTGTTCTGTTGCGAGTTTACCGCGACCGTATGTAAAGTTGACTTCCCTCATTGGTGTGCCCGCTAAATATTTCACATTGGCGAACATTATCGGGCGATTCAATAGTTCGGTTTTCATTTTCAGTGGTTTAATTTGAAGGTAAAAGCCCTCATTTCCTGTCTTTGGCTAACTTGACTTTAACTCGCCGTGTGTTTGCAGACTCCCAATCAGTGCAGGCAAACAGCAGATGGCGACATGCTGCAGGCAATAAGTAGAGAATAAGTAGACAAGTAGATTTATTAGGACATTATAAGGAAAAATTGCAAGTAAGTTGAAGCTTTGCTATTTTATTTCCCAGCTTAAAGGTCTAAAGGCTCTTCCAAAACCCTTTGCACACGGTTAGGAATTAAATTCATAGGAGAAGTACTGATTTTATGTTATAAAAGTTATCATTTGTGTAGGTTTATTTCATATCTTCCTCTGAGGTGGACACCAGATTCAAACATGGGCTCACACTCAGCATCCTATCCCATCCCCGAGCCACAGGGTTGGTGTTTCATAGACTAAAGATTTATGTATTTTTAAATTCAAATTAAAGAGTTCCCCTCTGCGCTTTGCCTGAAACTTATCTGTCATGCACTCTCATCTTTGTTTTAAGTCTTCTCCATCTGTGTGACGAGCTGTTTCTCTTTGTAATACTCTCAGTTAAATGAGTGAACAGGAAAGTTTTTGATGAATGCAGATGGGATAACATCTCTTCAGGTAAATGGTAACAGTCAGATGTCGCACATTTGCCTCCGCCACTTTGTAAAGCTTAATTGAATCTCATCTCAAAATCCTTTCATCCAGTGTGGGCTTGCACCGTTGCACACATGCTTTTCAGTGTTTTAAAATACTCTCCACCCTCTCCTCCTTCACTGCCCAAACCTAAAACCATTCGCCCTCCATTTCTCATCAAACTCCCTTCCTATCTCGACCTCACCTCCTCATTCATCCTCCTCCTTAATCCACAAATTGCTGCTGAACACGGGCGTCACACACATCCTTCACCCCCTGCATCCTACTTTCATGTTTGATGCAGTGGAGTCAGCACAGGGCAGCTGAGATTACAGAGGAAATGCTTTCAGCCTACTTGGAGAGCATCGGTGGTGGTGCAGAGAAGTGAGGGGGCACCGCACTCCAACAAAGAACACACAGCTTATACAGCCCTGAAGCATCCAGCACAGAGCCTAGTCCCCTTTCCTGCCACTAGATTGTTCAAGTTGAGTATCAGTCTTAAGCACAAATGTTCATATTTCATGAAATCTGATACATCTGACAGTAAGAGTGATAAATGAACAATGCAGAGAGAGTAAATAACAAGACCCAGACAGTTATATACAAAATATAAAATAGGATTATGCTTTCTAGGTCTCTTGTGGGTGATTTATTCCAGACAAATGTACAGTAGAGGACATCAGAGCCGACCCATACGTAGACACCTATAATGAGCGTGTGCTGAGTAAAAGGTTATGGGAACTAATCTGACACCCAGAACTGATTAGTAGCTATTTATACATACACATGCACAGTCCGGTCTGCCCTGAGGAGTCTATCTGCTTGGTCATCTCCTCCTCAGATGATGGACTGTGTGACTGTCTGATCTCTTTTTTCTCCCAGCGTACGCAGCTCATCTTTTTTTCTTTTTCTTTTTTTTTTTACTGTAATGGTACCCGGTGATTTAGTGTCTGACTCTGTACAAAACCACCAACGCTCACATGCTGAAGGCTCCCCTCAGCTGTGAACACTGACACTATAGCTGGTAAAGCCTGTGATTATCTTTAAAATGAGGTTTAATTAATAGTTATAATCATTTTGACAGTCGTGTGGGGTCAAATTAACCACCTGGAGCTTCTTTTTAAAGCATGTGCATTATCACAGTGTTCCAAGCTTATATATTCTCTCCATGCCTTGAATGATCTCTATGACTTTTATACATTTGTATTATATGGAGTTACATTTTACCAGAATTGGACATGAAACAGTCACCAAAGTCAGGATAAAGACAAATCTTTTCCACATTGAATAACTGGTAAATAATAGTAAATAAAGTTACCATATTTCCTTGTTCTGAGTCTACTGTTTAGATTGGCTGACCGGTACTAAACAACTGCAGCCATCACTCACATTTAGATCTTTTTTAATGCTCTGACCTGATGTGTGTTCTAGCTTTATTCTCTCTCCTTATGCATGTGTACTACTAAAGCTGTGCTGAATTATGCACCGGTATTTCCAATTATTTCTCGCATGGTCTTTGTCATGGTTACTTAACCCATGAATAGTTTTTCTCATGCCATCCTTGACAGCAGAACTTGAGCAGACATCTTTCACAAGCCTGGTTTCCTTCTTATGTTCATGTCACCCTCAGAAGCTCCCTCCGCCTGTCCTCTTAAGTTTCTGTTTTCTGTTTTCTACCTCACTGTTACTTACAGTGCTGTGTCTCCATCCACCCCCACGTTCCTCCTCTGTGAATTTGTCATATGGACAGATGCACACCCACATCCCTATTCAGAGAGAAGAGATTTTTGAAAAGAGGTACCCCCCTGCTCTATAATTTAGAAAAGAAGAGGGACGGATGGAGAGCAAGAGGTAGGGAGAGGGAGGGAGCCATGAGGGGGGGGCTAAAGGGGAGCTGTGGGTGAGGGCAGGAGGGGAGAGGGTCTGTTTCCATAGAAACTATTTTGCTCACTTCATATTTCATATAGTTATGTGGATTCTGGATGTGGGAATTCTAAATTAAACTAGAAGATGTCTCTTGGGGTCTCCGTTTATCGAGCATAATGAGACTGTGTCAATCTTCATTAGCCGGCAGAATGACTGCGAGAGCATGCAAAGTTAGGCTGACGTAGTTCTGAAGTCTGCTCCTGTACTCGTCCTGTTTTTCAGACGCTATATGTGAGCTTCTGATGGTGACTTCAAAGGCAGAAAGAGATTTTCCGGTTTAGTTTCAAAGCCAGTGCTGATATTATATATTAAGCTGGTGATAAAGAGAATTTTCTAAACTTTACAATAAACAGGATTGGGAGGAACATTTATTTCCTCTCTGTAACTAATGTGTAGTTTTGAGCTATGAGGTCTGTTTCTTTCCATTTTGAAAGGCGTGCTGCACCACATTTATTCATTTACAGCTGTAATACCTTTTGAGTGTAAACTACCCAACACTATAATAAAATAGACTTAAAGTTGCCTGCCACAACATTACAACATGAAAACACTGCACATCGCATCGATGGTGTGCCAGACTAACAGGGACGTTCATTCAGAACTGTATTCAAATTTTGGGAGCATTGTTGTTGTTGACTTTTATTTACATACTTATATTACCCTGCGGGTGACATCACAAATTACTGACCACACCAGTGACTCTGCACGCTCCCAAAAGCTGCAATGAATGTGAATGAGAAACATACATAGGTAAATTTACAGATGATGGGATGTTTATGGATGGACTCTTAACCACAATGCTCCCAGCTCGTATATGAGCGTGTTCCTCTCCCTCTGTCCCCTCATTTTTATGTCTGGACTGTTACTAAAAGGAATGAAGTGCTCAACAACCATTCATCCCAACAGCAAATGCAGTTATCAGTAGTCTTCAGGCTCAGTCATTCGCCACCATTATGCTGAATGAACTAGAACATCCCTGCTGGAACCGAGAGGTTTGCTCAAAGACACTCATACAATACTCATGCAGCGTAATCTAAACCTCTTGTATCCACTTATACGTTCTGCGTGTTCCATATCTTATTTGACCAAAAGAAAACTTCATCAAAATCCTCAAACATTGTTCACTGCACAAACACTGCAGCTAAGTCCCAAAGTTTCACACGATGCAATCAAAGGGTAACCAATGACTTTGCGCTTTGCATCCATTACCATTCACCGACTATAATATGTCGCTGGTGAAGAGAGGTAGCTCACTGCAGCGTCACAGCACTTCATGTTAAAGTGCAATTCAGCACAGAATGACGCAGGGCCGAAAAACTGCTGCTGCCTCAAACCGGCGTTTTTGTTTTGTTGTGTAACTCTCTGTTGATTGGTGGCATTTGACGTACGTTAACCGGACTGCAGGGTCATGGAGTTTTGACTGTGTTGAACACCTAACATGCTCTGACAGTCAGCTCGCTGCGCCACCAGCGATAAGAGGCTGGAAACCATCCACGGAACAGCTGTGAGGGAGGAAATGTAAAGGGATTAGGTTTACAGGCCTATTTACAGTAATAGCCTTATGTTATTGTAATTATCATGTTGATGCACAGTTTTGAACTATGATGGCAACTCAGCCACTTTCTTTCCAAGCCCCCAGATTTCCTGCATCTGCCTCCTGTTGCTGTGTTTCTCAAAGAGAGTTAGTCTAGAAATCATGACTCAAGCGAGTTTTTGCTCGCTTACATGGGCACATCAGGCATTATTCAACACCTACACATGCTTAGAGAGCACAGAAAAGAGTGGCAGCCCCCCAGCAGTCTCATCTCCTCTTCTTTTGTCTTTTTGCCTTTCTTTTCTTTATTTCTCTTCTCCTCTCCTCTCCTCTCCTCTCCTCTCCCTCTCCTCTCCTCTCCTCTCCTCTCCTCTCCTCTCCTCTCCTCTCCTCTCCTCTCCTCTCCCCCTCCCTCCCAAACCCATGCTCTGCAAAGGGGAGATTGACACAGCATTTTCAGCCCAGGGTGTATGAGTACGCACAGGAGAGCGCACACAGACAGGATTATAGTCAGTGAAGGAGGCAGCGGAGGACGATAACGGATTAAAAGAGAGAAACAACAAGGATAAAAGAATGAATAAGGGATGAGGAAGAAACTAAAAGAAGAAACTAAAAGAGAGGAAGAATTCCAGACCACATAAATCTAAGGATGTGGGACTGTTGCTGTGGACAGTGAAAGTGGGAGTTTGAGAAGTGAAGTGGTGGTAGATAAGGATTTCAAATTACAACAAAGAGACAGAAAACAACAACTAACTTGGAGGGTGAGTATCATTTATGTTGCATTTACCAATAATATTTCAGTATCAGGACATGCACACAATCATAACTTGTTGGATTAAGTGTTTTTATTTGTTGAATACGTAAATTTCACAACTAGTTTTACCTTCAGGCAGTGGACTCTGTTATCATAGGGAAATAAACAGTGCATCACACAGACTAAAGCTCGGGCATCATGGAAACTGCTGTGTCGTATTTAATCAAGTGAACAGTCACACTTCTCCGTCATATACTGTAAATCTCTGGTGACGCTCACCTGGAAACATCCAGCATGTGTACTTTACATCTTGAGGCCATGACGTTGTTATGCACCTCACCTCAGACAAATTTTAACCTGCGAGCTCTCCTATGATTTCAACTTTTGGATCATTTTTGTGGGTTTCTTTTTGTTTTCTGCAGCTGTTAGAAAGGGAAGGAAAAGGCCTCAGGACATGATCACGGGGGAAGATTTGTATAAAGTGATCTTTTAAGTTTGATCGAAGAGCTTTTGCAAAAAAAAAAAAAACTGCATCAACCAGGACTCTTAAGATAAATAAATATGTCCACTGCAGTTATCAGGGGATCATTCACAGTTGGACATCGATCATGTGGTCAATTTGTCTTACTAACTGATCTATCGCATAAAGGCTACATGCAATATGTCTTGCAAAGCTACAGAAAAAAAAAACATGGGAATAGAAATTCTGAAGTGGAGCCAATATGGAGGTTGTCTGGGACGTGATGGTAGCGTGGGAATAATTCTTTGCGCTGGCTGACTGCGTCTCTGTGGGTTGGCTCGTGACAAGCAGAGGTGAAACCAGGGTACGTTTTGTTAATTTTCACATAGTACAAGTCAACCTGCTCGGTGGAATGACCGACTTTCCAGTATAGTAGCACTGTGGCATGAATCATTTCAGTGAGACGGACTCAACAGGTCTTTAACTTGAGTAAGTTACATCACAAACATTTAGCAAATATGCGCCTCCTTTAATAGACTACATTTATGTAATAAGCTTTTCATGCCAGTGGTTTTAAAAAATCATCTTGACAATCAAGCAAGAAAACAGACGTCTAAGATACATAATTTGCCTTTGAACGCATCTGATCATTTCATACGAACCTTTCCCAGACATGAGGCTAATCTCTAAACTCTTTTCAACGACCAGTTATGATGGAAAATGACTCAGACCACTTTGTATAATTATCCCACTAGATGGCATGTCTGTCAGGCCATATCTGGGCATAAAGCTCTGGTATTTCTCTTTTTGTGGTAGATGTAACAGTGCGTCTCCTCATGGGGTGATTACCAAAGGCTTTCGGGGGAAGTGGACACTTCTGCATCTTAATCCTGCACCACCAACCAAACAACCAACTCGTCAGTGTCTTTGTCTCTGCGAATTAACAATCAGGAGATCTCCAGGGAGTCGTTCATTTACATTTCAGTGTGAGAAATTATGACCGGCTATTATTTTTTTTTCTGTTTATGAGATTCAGAAAGAGTTAGTGATGCAGAGATACAGTAAAAACACTGCAAAGACAGGGCAAGTGTACAGGAATACATGCCTAGACACAAATACGGGGCTGCAACTATCAATTTTTCTCTTCTCGGATACTCACTGATGACTTCTTCAATCAATACAAACACTGACACTGAAAAAATCAGCAATCCAAAATAAAATAAAAAATCAATTTGCCTTCATAAAAAAACAGACAAAAGCAAATAGGTAACTTTTAATTTACTATGATTGTCTCAAAATAGTTGTTGATTAATTTGAAATTTAAAATCTGTATATCTCTATCATATTCCAATAATGGTTGTGATATTATATGATATAAGTTTTGTAAATCCTCTGTCTCACAGAGGAAAATAAATGGGATAAAGCAAAAACATAGCAGCCTTTTTACTCACTAATACAGATCATAAACACTCGGAGTCACCTCTTACACCTTATTTAGAAGCTACTTAAAATCAAATGTAGATGTTTTATCGCTGCCCTCATGCCCGTTCTCTCATCCAAGTCATCCTTTCCTCCCTGGCTCATGTTATGAGAGCACTTAATACTGTATACTAGCACCCCTACACCGCCGTGTCTCTACACTTCTCTCCGTCCCCCAAATGCCACAGGAGATGTGTTCCTATGGTAACTGGCTTCAGTGAAAGTCCCCGGTTGTACCCGCTGACCATGAACACACACATTGTATTGTGTGTGTTTCATTTCTGTTGTAACACACTGGTACCTGTGCTCTACCTTTGTCGGCCTGCTGGTCCGCCTCGGGTTATAAAATCTTTGCACCAACAGAGGGACGCCATTGATGGTGGATTGTTGCCAGGTTGCATTTTCCTTTTTATAGATGCAGCTTGGAGGTGGCAGGACTTTATTTACAGTTGTGTTGCAGAAGTGAAGCACACCTGTATGGAGATGGACAAGACGTCAAAATATAACCCATAAATACAGTATATACACATATCGATGTAGATATGCCTGTGTGAGTGTTATTGCTTGATTATGTGCAATTGTTTTAGTTTGAGTAGATTAATTTCCCTAAAATGATGATGAATGAATCAGTGGCATGGCAACATGTTACAGGTAATACTTTATTCTTGAGACTTTCTGTTACTGTGAGACGTATTACATTAAAAAATTACATCTAATGTCGAGCTTGTTCCTGGAAGCTGGTTTGGCTGACACCAACATCTGGTGATTCATTCAGAAAACCCGCTCATGAAAGTAAAAGCAAACTGTGCAATTCTAATACGGAAATGTCAAAAACACAGCAGCTACAACTCCAAACTGATGGACTACCTGTTCTGAATCACAGGTATTATGAAAGATTACGTGACAGGATTTTCTCGGTATTTCTGGACAAACTGTTTTATATAATCAGAAAAAAAAACTTGAGTCACATCTCATCTCCTGGAGAAAAGTTGAGTTGAGTTTCCACAGAAAAAGGTTTTTTTCTGTAACAATCTGTTATATAGTGAGGAAGCTGTAGACATGCAGGGATGAAATGATATTTGAACACACTTTCTAGACCTTTAGGCCTCTGAAGTTGTACTGATTTACAGACTGTGCAGATGTATGCTTTAGAACTTAATCAATATCCACGTCCAGTAATTTTAAAGAAAGCTAAAAAGAAATGTAGTAAAATTGTAGTACTAAAATCTCAGATTTATGAGAAACTGTAAGATAAATGCCTAAAAAGCTGTTGGCACTGAAACTATCTAATAAAATGGCTGTAAGCTGACAGTGTGCTGGAGAATTTTTAAAATATCTGTAAGATAAAGCAGCCTGACTAGCAAAATAAAATGAACAAACAAGAGTGGGGGTTAGAAAAATATGAGTTTTTTTGGGAGGGATAACTGTGTGATTTAGCTTGTCTTATCAGAAAAACCTCGACTGTTTAAGAGGAGCTGCTCAGGTGTGAAACATCCAAATGAGTCTGGATGCGATGCTGATTTTGATTCTGAACCTTTAACATCTTCCTCGTTAGATTTTGTGAGGCGTAGAGGCAGAAACTAAGCTGTCAACAATAGCATTTCAATAAAACCTGTCATATCAGAGTGTATTGTGTGCTGGAGAGCTGGGGAGCACTTCTGGTTTGTGCATGATAGACAGGCTTACTGAGAATGGTGCTTGACTGTATAACAAAAGTAAACACTTTGCATTACCTATAATAATGCCACTTACACCCACATGCAACATTATGACTCCATTGTCTAGAGCCAGGTCAAACAGCCAGGGTCGCTGTTTCTCAAGACTTTTTGCAGAATCGAATCAGGATGATGCAAATCTAAAAAGAAGCCGAACATACATGAACACATGAAAATGTGAGGTCATGTTTTGCATGTGTGCGCCTCTTGTTTGATTACAGTGATTTCACTCGAACTGACACACAGGCTGTTTCTGTTACTCTCTCCTCTGCAGAGGTCTTCCAAGTCATCCAAGCACCACCCGCATGGTGGAGATCTAATCTTTGGGAGCAGGACAATGTTTGGTCTTCCACCCAGGTCCTATACCAGTGAGCATTGTTGCCATGGGAACACGTAGGTCCAACAGGTAGGTCACTTTGTATCTCTGAACTTGTTGTAAAAATCTGATTCAGCCCCTAATAACAAAGAAATTAATCCATTTAGTTTTGCACAGTGTGGCATCATAACAAGCTCCTCATAACTCTCAGAACCACAGAAACTGTTTCATCCCTTTCTAACATTGCCTTGTCCGGAAGGCTTAACGCCGGCTTACTGGTCGTAAGAATGGGCTCGTTAATTTGGTGAACGAGTCGGGGTGAGTCAGACGCAGCTCAGGGATATTTACAGCAAGCAGATCCTTGAAAAGGCCAAGGCCATCCTACACTATCCTGACCAGCACAAAGAGCTCTTCCCCTCAGGCGGATCGTCTGCTATGAGAACAAGAATATTGAAGGTTGTCTTAGTGTGTCGATGTGTACATTAATAGCCTGTGCCACCAACAGGGTATTTTAATTTCTTAGCACTTCATTTCTGATCTTTGGTATAGCCTTTTTAACTGTTTATTAGCGTGCAGTTGTCCCACCTGTCTTCCTTCTTAGTGTGGTGTTTTAAAAAAGATTGAATTCATGGACAGAATGTAGGTAAACCGCCCCTCCCCTCAAAAAACAGAACAACAGATTGATTTGCCATTAAAAGGAGCAAAAATCCTCCCTCAAACATCTGATCTCTCCGACGAATGATTACAAGACAGGGCTGAAATTCATCATATATAATCAGCAACATATACGATCCATCTCAAAATGGGTTGTCTGACCGACGCTGGCTCAGATACAGTATAATCCAATAATCTGTGATGACAGCAATCCTTCTCACATAGCTAAACTGAACTCACCTTCCCAGCTGGTAATCCTTTATGTAAAGGAGAGAGACTGGTTGAGATGGCTGATAACACACAGGTGACCGGGACTTTTGGGTCAGTTTGGGTTGATTGTTTGTGTTTTGTAATATATCTTTCATTACTGTGCTCACCAGTGAGTCTCCACTTAAACTTTGTTGTTGACCGTTTCTTATCTAGCACTGCTTGCATCCCCTGTGTTCCTAATGACTCACATATTATCTTCCTATCTCTATATCTATAAGACGGTGCATAATGTCTTTGTGCTGTAAATGGTACACCGGAAAGAACATGAGGATCAATAATAGTTCAAGCTCTGTAAGCTGTCTTCCTGCTCCCTGTTCCTGTTTTCCATATTGTGCAAACTAAAGTTTGAATTATATAGATTTATGCCAGTTCCAGCACCAAATTTGTTGAATAAAAATGTATGAAATATATATATATAAAAACATTTTATTCAATTAGATTTGATCCTAATCTTCCTCTCTCTGCTCACCCAGGTACAGCATTGTGTCAGACATTTTACCAGAGGAGGAACGCCAGAAGATCTCCAGCTTAAGACTCCATAACGGCCACAGTTCTCCCAAATTCCAGCTCGAGTCGGCCTGCGACACAGAGACAGAAGACAGAAGGAGGTCGGGGGCCTCTGTTGCCGTGCCCAGCACAAGGGGACAAGGAGTGATGAACAACTACAACGGCAAGATCTTGACAAGGGGCTCCAACCAAGTGCGGAGCCGGTTTGTGAAGAAAAATGGACAGTGTAACGTTTTATTCACTAACATGGAGGACAAGAGGCAGCGCTACCTAGCTGACATCTTCACCACCTGCGTGGACATCCGCTGGAGATACCTGCTGCTTATATTCTGCATGAGCTTCATGGTCTCGTGGCTTTTCTTTGGCATTATCTTTTACGGTGTCTCCCGGGCACATGGGGACTTTGAGGAGCACCTTGTGAAGGGGGACGTTCTGGCGGTAGGGGGAATGTACGGACCCACCTCGCACACGGCTGGAGGGCCGGCACAAAGGATGCCCTGCATACTTCACGTCCAGGGCTTTGTTGGGGCGCTCCTGTTCTCAATGGAGACCCAGACCACCATTGGTTATGGCTGGCGTTGTGTTACCGAGGAGTGCCCTGTCGCTGTGATAACAGTGGTCATCCAGTCCATTGTGGGCTGCATCATTGACTCTTTCATGATTGGCACCATCATGGCCAAGATGGCACGACCAAAGAAGAGAAACCAGACCCTCGTGTTCTCCAAAAATGCTGTCATCGCCCAGCGTGATGGCAAGCTGTGCCTCATGTGGAGGGTGGGCAACCTGCGGAAGAGCCACATTGTGGAGGCTCATGTCCGTGCCCAGCTTATACGTTCATATGTCACCACTGAGGGTGAGTATATCCCTTTGGAGCAGATGGACCTCAATGTGGGCTACGATGAGGGCACAGATAGGCTGTTTCTAGTATCCCCGCTGGTTATAGTCCATGAGATAGATAAAGATAGCCCCTTGTATACTCTAAGCCGAGCTGATCTGGAAGCAGATGACTTTGAGATCGTTGTGATCTTGGAGGGGATGGTGGAGGCCACGGCCATGACCACTCAGTTCCGTAGCTCCTACCTTGCCAGAGAGGTCTTCTGGGGTCACAGGTTTGAGCCTGTGATCTATGAAGACGGGGACCGCTACAAGGTAGACTACAGTCGCTTCCACAACACCTACGAGGTGCCATCAACACCCCACCTCAGCGCCAAAGAGCTCAACGAGGCCACGAGCCGGGCCTCATCTGCTGCTTCTCCCGTCTCCGCATGCAGAACCGCACAAGACTTGATTCCCAGGTCGCTGAGCGCTTTTTGTTACGAGAACGAGGTAGCATTGAGCTGTGGAGAGGAAGAGGAGGACATCTTTGACTCTTCTCAGATTGTACTGAAGGAGAGGGCAGAGGACAGGAGAACTTCAGTTTCTGTAGACTTCCAAAACATGTTCCAGGACACTGCGACTATGTCATCAGGCAGCCACAATGTCATGTGTGTTTTGGACATGGACAATAACCAGATGGAGTTTGACATCCTTCAGCCTGCCATGCCTCTTGATCCAGTGACCTATAAGAGTGAGCAAGAGCTCTAAAGATGGTATTTGTTTCAACTTTGGATTGCATGTACAGAAATGTAAACCCCCTTTGCCTTGCCAGTGTTGATTTATATTTGTATCTGTTTGATTTTCTTCTCATTGAGATTATTAATTAAGAAAGAGAAGAAGCTGTTTTCCTCAGTATCCTTTGGCACATGCAACTGCATTTCTTGAAGAGCCATCACAGTCAACCAGAGGAAGATAAAGCGTCTTTGACGAAACGCTGACAGGATTTCATAACCAAAGGATGCACAATAGCAGAAAAATCCAGAAACTTGAGTCGTGTTTTAGACAGTATGTATATTTTTTTGTAGTTAAAAATGACCTTTATCTAATAACTTGATTGTAAACAAGAGATTTTATGAAAGCAATATCAGTTTTGATGAAACTCTCTTCCTTTTCGAAGAGGACTGAGGTCAAGACTTACATAGTTAATGTTCAAGACGTACTGCTCTATCAAAGTGTGGTGGGTTTATGCTTGATAATCTCCATGTTGTCTGTGGATTTCAATGGTCATCATGCCTGCAGTAGTTCCCTTCACAGTCTGCTATTTGCACTTATGTGAGACTGCCTATTTTTCAAATCTTTTACTGTAAAACATAAAGAACCTCTCTTTATTCAGCTAGTTAGTAAGAGTCTACTGTTGTTGATTTTGCTGTGTAGTCTATCTACAAAACCTTCAAAGTGCAATCACTAAGTGTAGCAGAGGGGGCTTTTTTCTGAATTTGATTTCTTGAGACAATAAGCTGACAAATATATTGATTTATTACAATTTAGGCAGACATCACTGCATTTTAAATCGTATGTTAAAAACATATTTTTGATTCTGAAAACAAAGTTGAGTTTTAAGAGAATATATTGGAAGCAGAGTGAAATATTTAACACAGATTATAGGTTATAGAGGAGTCTATTATTATTTATAAATGTATCAATATGGAGCAAAGTAGACATTTGTTTACTTCATGCATTGTTTCATAACTTCTTTCCTGGCTTGTTTCTTGTGGAGGCTACAGCCAGTGATACGAGAAACAACACTGAGAAGTGCTGTTGTTCGCCAAAGGTCTGGAGTTGAAACCGAGCACGTCTGATTTATGATTTGGACGCTGGGGTGCACACACAGCACAAAGTGTACTCATTGTCTTTGATAGGAGGAAGGTGTGAAGCCACTGTAAAGCACAGCAGGAAACAAAGGGATGGAGGCTGAGGAGTGTCTGGAAATGTGCAATAAGTTCACTGGACTGCAACGGTGAGGATAAAGTGTAAGTGAAAGTGTGTATCAGGTTAAATAATGACATTTAAAAGCAGGTTCAGCGTACTGAAAGAAGCAGGTGGTATATATATATACAAATTAAAACATTGAAATCATTTGTAGAAAACATCCATTAAAATTAATTTTAATGATTGAATTATCAAATGTAGCTAATCTGGTACTTCAAGCGAAAGATACAAATGTTTAAATATCTTGGACAGCAACAATTATGATGTTAAATTATGAAGTTTTTCCTTTTAGGTCACTTGATGATACTAAAACTCTCATTCTTGAAATACTTTTATTGTTTTTTTGTGAATTTGTTTCTGCTGGTTGTATTGCTTAAGCAGGCGTTTTGCATTAATATGACCGCGTGTGTGTGTGTGTGAGAGAGTGTGTGTGCATCTGAGCGACAAGCGTCCAGTAGAATGTAGATTTCAAATTTTGAATTGTCTAAAATGTGTCTGCAAAACTTCAGGAACATTTTATTAACAAACGCACATTGCCTGCCAAAAGAAAAATATATTGCTTTTAGACTTTACGCTGATGATGCCACTTTGTATAATATACAAGCATTTTGTTTGTTTGCTTGCTGCTTTGTATAAATCCAATGATTTTCTAACCCCTGCTTGAAAACGTACCTGCACAGCAAACTGCTGAACTAACTGAAATGAGCTGAAAAAGAAAAAGAAATCTCAAGTACAAAGCACTTTATTCCTCCTTGTATCTTTTGATGTTGCAAATAAATATCTACATCATTAAAAACACGTTTCTGCTTTTCAAAAGACAGAACGCACTTTGTTAAAACATGCACAAAGAGCCAGACTGAGCCTCTGAGGGAGACTGTCTGTGTCTGCGTCTCCAGAGCCACTAGAGGCCTCTGAAGCCGTTTCTATCAGGGTGTCAGCAGAAAACAATGAAGCATGTGTTCCCTCTAGCGGTGCAGCAGAGAAATTCAAACAGAATCACTGAGGGCATTCAGGAATGTTTAGAGATGATAGGACCAACTGGATGATACAAGAAAAGTCAAGTAAACATTGGCCTCCACTAGTAGTGCGTTGGAAGGACAGCTAAAAACACTGAAGGACTGACTTATTACACTGGGGGGGGGGGGGGGGGGGGGGGATTGCAGCGCATTGCAGCGGGTGTGGCAGCTCACAAAGGACAATATAACTGTGCCAAAAAACTCAAGACACCCTCAGGTCACTTCACAAGTCCTGTGGATTCCCAGCCCTCATGATCTGATGTCAGGTCAAGCCATGGACGTCATGAGAGGTTCCTCTCTTAATATCAAACTAGTTGATGATGAATGAAGAATGCGAGTCTGCCAGATTTGTAGTAGTATCTCTAAGATTTTTCCAGTTGCGTCAAAAAACACTCAAACAACAGTAAAAAAACAGGCAGGAGAAATGCCTTACGGAAGATTACGGCGATTACAGAGGCAACGGTTAGTATGCTTATCACATTTTTCAAGGCTTTCAGTGCCGGTGTCAGTGACTGATGAATGTTCAAAGTGCTCTAAAGTGTGCAATGACTCACAGTCGAGTGTCTCTTCTGGTTTGTCGCTGTGATGGATCGCCTGTACAAGTAAGAGTATCAGCAGACGAATGGTGACTGGATGCACTTGAGATGTTCATGAAATTATCCAGAGTGTCAGATTTACCTTTATATGTTGTCTAAGCATTTTAAAAATCACTCTGAGAGGAACTTTGAACTATCTATGAACTATAGCTTTAAGTCTTTTTGCTGCTGCTCTATGCAGAGTTTATCTTAAAACTAAGGTGAGATAATCATGTATAAGTTGGAGAACAGATTCGCACAAATCAGAAAATTTTGAAAAAACAATTTTTTGGGATTTGATTTTGAAGTTTGTGTAAGTACCTCTCCTTGTCACATCACTTTCCTATCCAATCTAAATGAACACACCACAGTTACACACTTCAGACTGACACCACAGCTCAGTTCCTTAACAAGTGCTTACAGCGATGTTGGCCAAGAGCAAGAAACAAACAGCCTGATCTGGATATTCGAGGGAGTTTGTTGGCAAAAATATGTTTTTTTCACAAAGTACCATACATGCATTGGAGACCAGTGCCCTCTGCTGGTCAACCATGAGACATTTGTCCTTTAAAACTGTTGCTCTAACGCGTCCACACAAAGTTTTCCAAGATACAGCACTCACAGGTTTGAGTAATAGAGCCAGAATTTCTAGAAAAGGTGTGAGCTGCAGTACAGTCGCTTTGGTCTGTTGATGAAGAGCTGATGAGAGCTGTGAAGCACCAACAGTCTTTGGACGCCTTACAGCCAGGTGTGTCCAGTTTCAGTCAGCGGGATTCAGTCAACAGTCGTAGAGGAGTGAGTAAAAATGGATCTATCAAGAAAAACCTCTCTTATGGCGTCAAATCTAGGGTGCTTCT
Organism: Nibea albiflora; assembly: GCA_014281875.1. Taxonomy (NCBI): domain Eukaryota; kingdom Metazoa; phylum Chordata; class Actinopteri; family Sciaenidae; genus Nibea; species Nibea albiflora. The sequence goes on along the minus strand of CM024808.1, from coordinate 18,420,478 downwards.
TGAAACGAAGAGTCCTGGTTGCATTACTGAGGAATCTGAGGCTCAGTGAAGCCAAACCTCCCTGCAGACAGATGAGGCCAGGACTTACTGCGGGGTTGACAAACCATCAGGCTCTACAAAATGCGCTTTGAAGAACATGCAGCTTATTAGAAGAGCAGCTCACCGCGTGTCACAGTCTCGGACAGGCTGTGGTGCGGACATCAGGTCTACATTTTGACAGAAAGCACCTACAGCTGTTCGCTCGAGGGTACTTTCCTTACATCAATATGTAAAGTATCTCCATTTTCCAGTCATTACATGTTCCTGTCCCACAATCAAATCATTTCTGTTCACATTTTAATTAAGTTAAAATCATCCTGTGTCAGGCTAATAAGATACTTCCCCTTTCAGCCCTCATGGCTGTCCTGTCTCGAGCTTCCTTTAATTATGTATTCTCCATCTCTGCCTGTCAGTCACTGGTTGTTCCCTTGTGAACCCCGACAGTGAAAACAGCCCACCCGTTGGACCTCTGAACCTCAGGAGGACTGGAGAGGCATTTCTGTCAAAGTAAAAGAGATGAAAAGAGGGAAACGAGGAGGAAAGGGGCAAACTGCTCAGTAACTGCAGGCCTCGAGGCCATCGGCTTTTCATTAGCTAGTCAGTGAGTGAGGGAATGAGTGTGACCGGTAGAATGGTAAAATACCCAGCCGTGCTGGGCCACACTGGCTATTAGGGTGATTTGGGGGCTCCCACTGACTCTTATTGTGCATTGTCTCCAGAGTGAGCGAGCGAGGCTCAACAGTGAGCCTTTGTGTGGGACATTTAAATGCCTGTTAGCATGCTAATTATGGTGTGTGTGTGTGTGTGTGTGTGTGTGTCCATCATCTTCTCGTCTTCTCCATCCCTCTGTCTCTCTCCTGGGATTTACACCCCTCTACTCTTCCTGTGTCTCTCCCCAAGGCACTAATGCATCACTGATCTCTGCGCTCCTGCCGTGACCTCTTTTCAAACATGCCCCTGTTGTGTCCATCACTCCTGTTTTTATACTTATTCGCCCTCTTCTGTTTATTAATCAGCCGCTTCTGATTCTGCCATGCATGTATTAGCACCGAGCCTCTCGCACAGTCACTGTCGGGACATTACCCTCACATTTAGCAACGGAAAATCTCATTTCAGACATGCCCCTCTTTCATCGGTGACAACTCTTCCGGCAAAAACTCTGCAGCCGTCTCGAGCCCACGCTCCTTTTTCTTTCTTTCTTTTTTTTTTACCTGTCTCCTTGTCGCTGGATTAGAGGTGTACAATTACAGATTCCCAAAATATTTTTGGCCAAAGAGAGTCATCCTAGAAGGGAATGAGGCTGGTGACCTGTTCTTCAAGAGCCGGACACATGCAGGTTCACAATAAAATAAATAAATATCACCGGTGTGTATTTTATTGTGTCCGCTCTCTGTATTAAAAAACATAAAACCTGTATGAGTAAATTAATGCCAAGCTAAACCTTTAACAGTTTAACTCTCATAAGCTTTAATGTCAACAAAGCGTGTTGTGTTGTGTGTGATTAATTTACCCTTTTACTACTTTAAAAAACTCATCTGAGGAAATATCATTCCACTACCTGAAACACTGCTTTTAGCTACCCTCCACTGGCTTCCTGTGCCTTCTAAGGTTGATTTTAAGATTTTACTGATCACTTTTTGAGCCTAACTACATAGCCAGCACTCTATATGAGCATTAGCTCCTCGGGCAGGTCACTTCCAGTTGTTCTAAGGTCGAGGCTCAAAACTGGAGGTGATCGCACCTTTTCCGTCAAAGCCGTCGACTTTGGAACGACCTGCCAAAGGAGATAACTCTTTTAAATCACTTTCTGACTTGCCTCTTTGTGATGTCCTCTATTTATTATCCTAATACTTTTTTATATCCATCTTTTTTCTATTATTTATTTATTTTCTTTAATAATTTCTTTTTATCTTTGTACTCTTAACCAGTCTTACATTTTTAATGTCAGCTTTTACCTGGTTTTTAATTTCTCTTTTCATCGTACTGCCTCTTTCTCTTTCTGTGGCAATGGATCTGTTACTTTTCTTAAACCTGTGTGGGCTTCTTTTGTGTCGGCTATATGCAGCTACATGAATGAAGTGATCGTCCCATTCAGACGAATGTTAAGTCACACTTTCTGCATTACGCTGACCAAACAAATCAACAGCTCGAATGTAACTTGATGTCTGTTAAATAGAATTATCTCGACCGATCAAGAGGAAATACAACCAAACGTCTCTCGCAGACAACAACAAGGGGTGTCTTTGTCTGCTGGTGCCTGATAACTTGAACCCCTACACTGATGTTATTTCTGATCTGGATGCTCTGGACTGAACACGAGTAATACGGTTACAGACGTTGAAAATATAAAATTTCCATCACTCAAGCTGACATAACTAACAACCAACGTAACACTGTCTGCATCACGACATGTTCAACTTCTGATGTGTTTATATTTGAGGTGTCTATCCATGGAGATGTAGTATTTAAGGATTGTTCACATGGTGACTTTCGTCAGCTTGACTGCAACAAACTTATCAAATCGAAATGATCCTGTGGCGCTGCACAAGATCATTTGTCATGTTTGATACAAATACGTCCTTTGAACTTCTTTAAATTTAACATTTGTACACTCAATTTCATGGTTGAGTGTGTGTGTATTCCTTCTAGACCTTTGCGAACAAATACTGGCCTTTGACTATGCACCCAGAGCCAGAGATGGATATTCACTATTAACAACTTTAATGGGAAATAGGCCGAATGCACATGTGACCATCTGTGTGGTTGTGTAGCTGTGTGTGTGTGTGTGTGTGTGTGCCTGTAAATAGTTGAGTAGGCAGCACACGTATGCACATTCACATTTCTGCATGTAGTTTCTCTGTATGTTTTAGTCCACTGTTTGTGTTTGCATGCATGTGGACGTCCTTGTTTTCATCCTCGTATGTATTTATACATATGTGTGTGTGTGTGTGTGTGTGTGTGTGTGTGTGTGTGTGTGTGTGTGTGTGTGTGTGTCTGAGTCTATGCGAGCAGCTGTGGGCCCTGTGTTTGAACTCTAGCTCACATGGGCAGAGCGAGGGAGGGCCGCAGGGTGAGGAGGCGATGGGAGAGGGGACTGATGCCCGACAAACTCGCCATCTCCCTCTCCCCTTTCATCTCCCTCTCCCAGCATCAAACAACAAACTCTTTCATTCAGGCATCTTTGCGGCCAGCCGCCCCCAGACCCTCGAGGCCCCCACCCGTTCACGCTGCTTAATTCAATGTTCCGAGAAAAACTCATGATTGGAAAGTGACTTTTTTTATCCTCGTCCTTTTCCATATCTCCCCCTGAGAAGCATCACCCCTCTTCCTGTTCTCCCTAACTCTGTTTTTCCTCCCCGCATCAAAACAGCTTCTGTCCCGTAAACACAGAGGAAGTAAAACCCAGGTCAACACTTCCAATGTGCATTTATTCATTGATACAATCACAATGTCCTCTGGCAGGAGCAGCATTCCCCGATACTGATAGAGGAAATAATTAAGAAGTCTATCAGCTGAGGGCCAGCTTATCTAAGAGCAAATTCACACTCAAGCACCTTTTTTCTCCATCTTAAAAACACTAAATACAAGCAGAAAAAGGAAGCATGACAAGTTCAAAGCAACAAAGCAATGACCAAAACTGGCATGTGCAACATTTATAAGACAGCGTGTACAGATAGATGTGATGCATTTTTAAGATGCAGCTGAAAGGCTGAAGAATCAAGAATCAAGAAATGAGATGACAAAGTAAATAGCACACTATACATGTGCTGCATTCAAGTACAAGTCAACAAATCGACAAAATGTGGATAAAGCGTACAATTTTATGTACATTTTTTTTGTAAATAACATCTGTATTGAATATAATTATTAAGTATCAGGCCAAAGAGACCCATGTGAGTGGTTCATTGTATTGTTTTTTTGATTATGATGTTTGCATCAAAGATCGCAGAGGTAAAAGTGCAACATTCTCCTCTCAAACGCAGTTAATATGGAATAACATAAAGAAACACGACGTAGGAATCTGAAATGCATATTGTTGTCCTCAGCTGCCAGGATGTCAGGCTAAATGAGATGTTTAATGAGAATTTTGTTTTGTGTCCACGGGGAAAACAGCCTGTGAGAGAATCATTAAAAATCGAACATTTTTAGAGAGGCACATCATCGCTGTGTGATGATGTCCTAAACAGCAACCAGCCAGACATGCAGCAGAAACATCAGAACAAAGGACGCCCTTGTCCCCGGCTGAATTCTTGAACATCATTTTCTGCATTTTCCTGCAAATGACTCAATCTCCACGTCCCTCGCCTCTCATTCCGCCCAATTATCATTTTTCAAGCATGTCCCCTCGTCCTACAGAGATGGGTTATTTGGGAATTTCCAAATCTTACCATGAAATCTGCTTAAATGTGAGGGGGTGTGAAGTGTTTTCATGCTAAAGAACACACATGCTAGACGCACATTCGAACTGCTTGCTGGATGAAGAGCGGAGAACCTGAAAGATGATTTTACTCCCGAGAGGGAGACGAGAGAAAGTTGCGAGGGACACAAGGCAGCATTGAGGATTCTCGTTCTCTTGTTTCTTCCTGAATCGCCCCCCCCATCCAACCCATTTTTTCTTTTGCCTTTGTTGCCATCACAGCTGCAGCAGCGCTCAGCCACCCCACAGCTTTAAGGGCCAGTTTAGATTGATGTAAAAGGGTGTGATGCTCATCAGCGTGCTGTTGGCTGCTCAGCGCGTCTGTGCCAGTTAAGTTTATGTATATATGCAAAAAAAAAAAGGAATTTAAGTGAAACTGATGGCTCCAAAGGTCAAAAGTCACGTGTAGCTGAGTATTCACCCCCGCATAGTACTGATATTGGAACTAAACTATACTTTTTTATAATTATTTGTATGTTATCTGACGTTAATCCACAAATCTTAACAATACTCTGTTCTATCATGTCACATACTTTTTGCTGTGCATGCCTTTGTTGTTCACACTAAATAAAATGTGTAGTAGCCTCTATCTGAAAGTCATATGACTGCAAAATGTTGTTCATCGCTTGTGCATCAGCATAAGATTTAGCAGCTGTGTTTACAGACACAACAGTGCCTGTAAATAACATGAAGACTGAAACTCAAAGTGAAACTGTGACCCGATGTTGGTGTAAGATGGAAAGTCACCAGAGTTAGCAGGATCAATCAGTTGTGTAAATATTTTAGTCCAGAGACCAAAATGGTGGAATGACGAGCAGAGAGGCAGACTAACATCGCCATCCACTGAGCCACGCCTCACGCAGAGGAGGTTGATAGATTTCTCTCACAAAAACAAGCAGCGTAACTGACTACAGATCAGTTCTTATCCATGTGCCTGTCTGTAAACTTCCATGAGTAACATAAAGATGCATTTCCAACGAAACTCTGAGGCTCTGAACGCAGTGAGTCAGCGCAGTTATCAGTACAGCTGCTTTCTGAGAGTGAAAACAGGAAATATGAACCAAGTTAATGGATGATTACAGAATACCAGCACAGATCAGCCACAGGTAACCAAACTCTCTCTCTCTCTCTCTCTCTCGGGCGCTCTCTCTCCGTCTCACCTGGGACCCTTACCCCAATACCCCGCACCCACCCCGCCGCCATCCTTCCCCACGCACACCCCCACCTCAACCCCCAGATATCAATTTCCTTTAGATGTTCCCCCTCACACAATTGAAGTAACTAGATTCTTTCCTTTGGCTGGGCAGTGGAGATATGAAGCAGAGCACACAATGGGCTATTCATTAAGGTAGCAACACACACACAGTCACACACACGCACACACACACACACACACCAAGTCTCACCCCCATTCATCTCCACCCGTCCAACACCAGAAGCAGCACCGTCCATTTCTTAAAGCCCACATGCAGATATTTACCAACCATAGCCTTCTGTAACATAAATGCATGCATACATAGCCATGCAAACACACACACACACACACACACACTGGCACACAGACAAACACATGAAAATACATTTACATATCCACATATAGCACACTCGTACTCAAACAACATGCCACCTCACTCTCCAGCTGCAGTGAAAGCCCGTCCAAGTTCTTGCCAAACCCTCACACACACTCACACACACACACACACACACACGCACGCACACTCACACACACTCACACACACACACACACACTCACACACACTCACACACACACCCCTCCTCCCCCTGACCAGTAACTCAGAAAAAGACAAGACGGACACAAAAGAATAGGAACTTTGGTGGTATGAGCACAAAGGCAGGATTCACAGAGACGTTCAAGAGGGGGACTTATTTAAATGTAACACAGCTGCATGAATTTATTAGGAGAAGATGGATGGATAGAAAAGATCAGGAAGGTCTTGTGAAGGGTTGAATTATTTTTATTACACGTTTGAAGATTCGCTGACATTTTAATTGGCGACGTAACTGATATTTATCACCATTGTGGAATAATCTATAAATTATAGATGCTCAGTACTCTCTTTCATGTCGGATCACGTCACTTTTAAAATGCACAGCTTGGTCTGACGCTTAAAAAGAACATATTCAAACTGCTGTAGTGTTCTTGAGCAAGACAGTGAAACAGCTCTATAGCTGCCTCTGACCTCTGACCTCTCTGTAGGGCAGGAAAAATAATCAGGGAATCCCTCAATATCTCGTCATTACCGACATTATTCCAGAGGAACTGAAGCCTGACTGCTGCTTTTATCGCAGAATATAAGAAAGAGTTGATTACATTTGTAATAACTTAATAACCGCAATAGCAGTCGCCCACCGGATCCTTCGGCATGGTCGACTGATCCACTTCAGTGGGGCGAATACTGACACACCTGCTCTGTCCTGCACAGGTGCATGCAGGAAAAGAGAGAGAGAGGTAGAGTGTGTCTGTGAGGGAGAGAGGGACGTGAGCGGCTTTCAAATGATACAGAGACGTACGTTAGAGATTTTTGTTTACATCTCTGCTTTGACGACATCCACACCGACAGCACTACCAGGTCAGCTGAACAGATTCTTGTGAGACAGAAGGAATGTGTTTGTCCGAGACAGGAGACAGTGGAAAAGGGTGACACACTTTGTTTAAGACTCCTGTCCATGAAAACACACATTAAACTTGGATTCTATCTTATTTTTAGCTCTTGTTTTGCAGGGCTGTTTAAACATATAAGAATTTATCTTTTTGATTAGGTTGCGATTGTATTTTGATGTTAATAAATCACAGAAAATTTGTTTACATTTATTGTGTATTGATTACTACTTGTTGACATCAAGTGGCACCAAAGATAAAATACTTCTGTATCTGTTTTTCACCAGCAGGTGATTTGAATTGGACTTTGTCACAATTTAAAGCTCCATTTTGAATTGATTTACTTATTTTGGAATTGTTTTGTGCTGTAAAACAGCGTGGCGAGTCTCTGGTTGGCACAAATTTGGGTCCTGATCCTAAGAAAGACAGAATTAGAAATGTCTAAAGTCATGTTGAATAGCAGGGATGATGTGTGTGCAGCTCTGAGGTGATCCTGGTCTGGTCCCGCGCTGATGGGGGTGGACCTCGTCGGCCTATAATGGTCACAGGATCGCGTGGCCTGTGTCAGGCTTCTGCTTTGACACAGCCACCCACACAGCCCACTGACCTTTAACTGTCACTGTCCATGTGTGCTGCACAACAAGCCTCTCTCTGTCACATGACAGGACTAGTCTGTATCATTTCGACTGCCTGTTTGTGTCCATCATAAGTATCTTTTTCCAATTTCCTCGGCGCAGTTTAGAAGTATGACTAAAAGATTTACTTGGAGACAAAAAAATTTAATTTACAGAGCGAGCTTCAATAGTTGCAGTGTCACCAAATTCTTTATTGTTAGGAGTTTTCCAGATTTTTGGGCTTGTTTTATTACTTTTATTCACTGCGATTATGATTTCTCATCAATGACAGAACATCACAAAGTATCACTCTTAAAATAAAGTAAAATAAAATGATTTTATTCACAGCAAGCATCTGAAAGTTTAGATTGTTGCTCACAGGAAGCAGGTCACACTGATTATTTCTTAAAAGTCTTTTATCAGAGACCAATTTATATTAGCTTTTATTTTGTAGTTTAGTGTTTTGAAAGTTGCTTTAAATGTAAAGCTGCTCAAGTAAAATTTAATTAATTTAAACACAATTATACATTTTATAATGTGGAGCAAGAAAAAAAAAGACAAGGGTTTTCATACTGAATACATTTTCCTCCATTATATAATTAAGTCTAATAGAAAAATTGCAAACAATCTTAACGTGTTGTTGACTCATGAGAATTTCCCCATCTTCTTCTCTGTCAGCTTTTTTTTTCCTAACACACTTTACAGGTATTACAGAGCAGCAGCTTTATCTTATAAACAGGATTACAAGATGAATGTTCAACGTTTCTCTTCCCTTAAATCATTTTTTGGACATTTTAGGAAATTACAAAACAAGAATAAATTGTGTTTTCTCTTTTCTCAAGACAGACAAGCTTTCTGAGCTCAAAACAAATCACATTTTTACTAGAAAATATCCTTTCGAAGCATTTTGTCACAGCGCCATATTTCCTAAATTATGACCAGAATTATGACCAATTTCTGCCTTATTTCATCAACAAGCACGCTTCCCTATCAGACACCTCGTGGTTATATGAACTGACATTTTTTGCTCTCATCTCAACGCGATCGGTTCATGTAGTATTGTTACTTTGTTGGGCCTATTAGTTTCCCTTCGTTATCTGCGCACAAACACACACACACACACACACACACACACATAGACACACACTCCAAAACAAACACTCACGTCAAAACTGAGGCCGGGCCGCAAATCCTCCGCTCCAACAGCGGGACAGAAATCCCCGGTGTGGCTCTCTGAAAGTCCCCGGTTTTAAAGCTCCAGGAGCCGGACAGTCGCAGCACGGCTCCCCGGGCTGAGTCACCGGCGCTCCTGGAGCATTTTTCCCTACATGTCAGAGTTTGTTGCGAGGCGGACAAAGAGTGGCAGAAGAAGGGAAGACACAAGCTTTCCCCTTCTTTTCTTTTCTTTTTTCATATGCACAGAACTGCTTTTTGTTCCCAATTTTTTTTTTCATTTAAGGGGGAAGGGGGTGCTCGTTTTGATCACATGATTACAATTCACCTGAGATAAAAACAAAGGACGCAAAGAAAAGGAGGGGAGAGGAGGAATGAAAGAGGCTGAGGATCAGACAGAGAGATGCACTCATGGTTAGGATTCCCTTATCACGGTCAACATTAATGGATAATGAAAAAAAAGTGGTGATTTCTGGATCGGGTGCCAGTGCGTCGCATGGCGGGGATACAAGGGGTCATTGTTGGGAAGAACAGCGCTTGTGTTTGTATCCGTGCGGCCCATAGTGTCCCCTCTCGTCTCTCCTTTCTGCGTTTTCTATCAATACTGTTTGGTTTGAAACACGCGCTCTGTGGCTCTCAGTTAGAGGCGCTGATGCAATTATAAAAGTCACACATGGACATGAAGAGGCTCACTGTCCGCGCACCACAATCCTCTGAATGAGGTCTCCACCTGTGATGTTGTGTGGCGTGGTGGTGAATATAAAAATCACCTTCAGCGCTGCATGGATGCAACATGATAAGAGTCAATCAGGTCCTGGTTCAAACTCAGCACCGCTGATCTAGAAAACGTGAAAATAACAGATTATTTATTGTCAGTTTTCAGAGATCAGACTTTCATAATTTGTGAATCTGTCAGCGAGAAAAAAAATCTGAAATTAAACTGCGTCACATTCACCAAACTCGTGAATAATTAGCCACGAAAGTCCTGCAGCGGCGCACTTGATTGAATTTTGGAGTGAAAATCCAATTTGGACTTATGTGTTGGATTCGTGTAATTTCAATAGGCCCACTGTTCCTCGTTTAGTTGCTGGAGGGACTCTGTAAATGAAACTATCATTGTGTTTTGTCTGACTTGTTAACGCAGAGAGAGGCCTGTATAATCAGATGTGGAAGTATAACACGAAGGATACACTTGCACAGAGACAGTAATGTACAAAACACCTTGCGTAAAACTTCGTGCGTAATTTACGCACGCTCGTACAGACTGCATGCAACTTTTTCTTTTCTGTCCGGTTTTGCTACAAATCCAGATTTTAGATAGAGAGATAGAGAGAGATAGATAGATAGATAGATAGATAGATAGATAGATAGATAGATAGATAGATAGATAGATAGATAGATAGATAGATAGATAGATAGATAGATAGATGAGTGATGAGAGGGAGAGAGAGAAAGAGGGAGAGAGAGCAACCTATTCCTTCAACCAATCAGAGCTCTCCGAGCCAGCATCTGTGCAGTCCTGCTGCTCCTTTAAGACTTGTCCCCCCCGGTATCTTTTTATTTTTTTCCTCTCAGCCTCATACAAGGAGCTCTTTAACCCCCGGTACCGACACACAGAGCAGGCATTCATACTCGGGCAGCGCGAGCGAGGGGGCTGGGGAGCGAGCGTCACTTTGGAAACTCGGGAACTCACGGATTCTCGTGCTAAACCGGCGACCTCCTTTTCTCATTACTGAAGTAAGGCGCTTAGCATTTCCAACTCTTTCCCCTCTCTGCCGCTGATGGCTGCTCTGTCTCTGCGATTTGGTTGTTTCTTCTCGTCGGATTCATCCAGAGAAGAAACCCGGCTCAGATTTAGAGATGTCATCTTACCTCTTACCTATAATAGATGCACGATAATTATTAACAACTCTTTTAGTGGTCGTGAGTTATAGGACTGTGGTTCTATACTAGTCTATACTAAATGATTTGTTCAGTCTGAAACTTTTAAATGACCCTCGGCACATTTCAGGTCTACATCCTGAGAAAAAATCTGTTACAATATTTATTTAGCATCAAAAACAGGACAAGGGTGATGATGGCAAACATAATAATCACTGCCATGCTGAATCTCTTAATGATAGCTCCGTTTTTGTATCAGTGCAACAAATGTTCCTGTTTTAAACTGGTTGATTTTTATGGATCGTTGATCATTAGTTTGGACTTTAATTTAAAGTTTAAGCCTGCTTTAAACTAAGAAAATCACATTTCTCAAACAGTTTATTAAAAAAGGATATTTTTAGAAATAACAACAGACTGAAACAATTCCACAAGGTTTTTTTTTGCTGTATATAGAAAAAATGTTTTTAAACAATTTATTTTATATTTTACTTTGTTAAATTATTGTTGAACTTCTATTGTGTTACTGTCCTATATATGAATGTTTTTTTGGAGCCGCGTGGACTGTAAATCTGTTGTGAAACTAATTGAAAAGAAAAAAATTCCAAATCCAAACAAGCAAATTAGGGCCAACTTAGTGCCAAGTCAAGCGGCGATAATGAGTTCACACAGCCGAAATTCATTACGCACAATAAATGTGCTCGGTAATGTAAATTAATAACAAGCATAATTTGAAGGGTGTGTGTCGGAAACAATTTATATATTATATATATTATTATCAGATAATAAATCAAATGCCATTTGTTGCTGCAGACTGGTGATGGATAGAGGACTTGTTTGTTTGTTCCTACTTTGAGGCGCAATCTGCTTAAAGAAACAACCCGCCGACCAAAACAAATTATCACCACTTAGTCAAATGATTCTCAATCTTTGCTCTTTGCTGTATTTCATTAGAGTGACTCAGTATAAGAAACACACACGACACGTGCGCAATGTGGCATTCGGTGCCTTTACGCGCGATGTTTACGCATTGTGTCCCTGCAGCGGGGGCTTGATGGCAGTCTGTGAAGTGGACCTTTCAGGCCAGGTGGCAGGCGAATATCATTATTAATGCGCCTCGGACAGATGGTGAAGCTTTATACAGAGCCCTCTGTTGGAAATGGATACGATTCCTGACATCCAGTCTGACGTTAATTAAAAGCCGTTTTTAAAAAAAAACTTTTAATTAAGAGCCACATGAAACATAATCTGTAATTTTAACTCCGCAATCAGCCAGCAGAGCAAATGCCATTTTAGAAAGATTGATTTGTGAAATCAATAGTCCTATTTTTAGGACATAAATCCACTAATACGTGATCAGTGTGTCTGAAGTATCAGGGCAAACCTTTACCACCTTTTCTCAAATATAAAAAGGTGAGGCAACCTGAGTGTTAAGTGGGTATATTCCGCCCCACTTAACCTATGAACACACAGTCTGTTAAATTGACAAGCTATTTCAAACCTTCACCAGACGTGAGCTAGATCACTAATTTTCCTGCAATGTGACACCGAGGTAGAAAACAAACCAGCGGACTGTGGGTTGTTGGTTCACAGGAAGTTCGCTGATTTAGGACGTAAAGTTCGAGGCAGGGGTGTTGATTTAATGGACAAAACAAGGACACTTTTTTTTTTTTTGCTGCCGCCGATAGACCTGGCCCTGTTCAACAAACAGACTGTGTCTAATTCACACACGCGTAATGACACGCACGCACACGGAGGGTTTATATTTCCAGCGCCAGGCCATGTTTATCCAAGAACTGCGGAGTATAAATCCAAGGTCTGTGCTGCTGCGGCCTCATATCATGCCAACACTTTCTCTCCGGGGAGCTTGGAATAACTGCAAAACCTTAAACAGTAGCTTGTTTGGGGGGGCGAGGCTCAGAGAGAGAGAGAGAGGCACTGCGCAATGAGCTGCACAGAGGTGTATATCAGCCTGTATACTTATTTTCATGTATCACATGAGTGAACAGACCCACTTTAAGGATAAAAGACTAATAATTCCACTTTAAGAAAATGAAGTCTTCCATGAAAACGAAACAAATAGTCACATTTGAGGCAAAGGTGGAGACAATATGGGGCCATGGCTGGAGAGGGCTCACAAAAAGGATTATTTTATTGAGAAAAAATAGGGTGGGGCAGTCCTTTCAGGATCAGATTTAAGGTTTTGTTATTGTGATGGAGAGAAATAAATTGTGCCGAATCAAACAGAAAGAATCTTGTTTTGGCCAACATGTAATAAAAAATACACTGATCAGGTAACAGCTCCCGCTCCATGGAAAGACAGTCAATGGTCCAACAGGTGTTGAAGTTTTTGTTGCCTCATGAATCAGGAGCTGTTACTCCGCCTCTGGCTTGTTGAACTGACGCTCCTCATCACTCTGCTGTTTCAGGTCCTCGCCGCTGGATTTCAATCGTGGGACAAACAGAGGAGAGAGAGAGAGAGAAGGGAAAGTCAGGAGGGAAGTGGGACCTGGTGAGTTTGGCGCAGAGAGTTGTGCATTAGCAGGTAAACTGGGGTCCAAGGTGCGCGCTGAGCCGCCTATGATACCAACAACGCGGATGGAAAGAACTTTAATGTGGAACCCTCACAGAGTTTTGCAACGGAGGCTGAGAGTAGAGACGGACTGGCAGTTTATATTATAACTTAGAGGAGGGCCAGAGGGACAGACCAGACAGCAGTCAGCCGACACTCCGTGCGTAACTGTAGGGACAAACAGGAACAAGGAACCGACAGGTAGAGACAAGCATTTAGGATCAGGCCGTACATCATCTGCGCACCCGGAGACGTGTGTGTGTAAGAAGATGTCTAGAGAGGAGCAGAGCTTATCGGAGGTAGAGCTCAGTCCCGGGATGTCGGACGACAGTCGCTCCCTGTCACCGGGTCATTCCTCCGGTGCGCCTGGCGGGGCGGACTCGCCTCTCCACGGGCAGCAGCATCCGCAGCTGGTGGGTCTGGACGACGGGGCGGGGTGCTCGTCTGTCAAATCAGACGATGAGGACGAACGCTTCCCCGCGGGAATCCGCGAGGCTGTGAGTCAGGTGCTCAACTGCTACGACTGGACCCTCGTGCCAATGCCGGTGCGCGTGAACTCCGGAAGCAAGAGCAAGCCGCACGTGAAGAGGCCCATGAACGCCTTCATGGTGTGGGCGCAGGCGGCGCGCAGGAAACTGGCAGACCAACACCCGCACCTGCACAACGCGGAGCTCAGCAAGACCCTGGGGAAGCTCTGGAGGTGAGGAGGCCGATTGTAGTTCAGGGATGCCAAATTATTGCAATGTTCTGATTACGCTCACGCCCACAGTGGAGCTGTGAAACGTGCAGACAGCGGGGGTGGTGACTGATTTCAGGGCACTTAGTGGGCAGCCAAGTTAAGTGTGCGTCCGGAGATACGCTCCCTACATTTTACAGGACAACATAGCAAACATTCAGGATGAATTTCAGCTTTCAAGAAACACATCAGTGCTATAGATACGTGATTATTGTTAGTGTGGGGGTTGAGGGGAAATGGCTACAAATTAGGTCAGGACAAAGGTCAGTGTCATGATTCAGCCTGAGAGTTTCAAGAATAAACTGCAGTAGTTCCCAAATAATAAAAGAAGAACAGAGTTTTCTCAAATCTGAGTTATAAAGCTTCCCAAGTCAGCTGATTTTTTGCATCCTGTACTCAATACTGTATATCTAGATAGATATAATCATCACTCTGGCCAAGAGCACATACATGCTGATATTAAGAAGCAAGGATGTTATGTAGGCTACTTGTAGATGGATTTTACACATAAAACTGTAAATTATCACGCACGTGACAATAATGTCACACACATCTGCCTTTATTCAGAGTTTTTGGTCTAAGTTGGTGTCATTTTTGTTCTCTCATGTAACTTTCTTTGCAAAATGTATTTGCTCTTAATAAGCTGTAGTAAATATGAGTGTGAAATGTTTAAGCTGCTCCAAACATTGTCCAAATGTGCACTTTTGGACACAGCTCACCATTTGAGAGGTATTAGCGTGTAGTTACCGTGGGTGTGTCATGGTCACATGTTCCTGAATCACTTCTAATTTCATACACTGTTTAATTACTGGTGAAGTAGCTGAAAGTAGCTCCTGTGAGATACATACATACATGTCGCTTGTTTACACATTTGTGTAAAATGTGGTTTGAGATTGCTAATATTCCACCGATCATTCAAGGTATATTGAATTTTTATGGTTAGCCTACATGGCTGCCTCTTGATCGCAGAACCCCTGCAGCTCTTTACCTTTAAAGGCCCATCAGAACATCCATCCAGTTTCTCCTCTCTCACAGTGAACACTCACCATTTGCTAACAAGAAGGTCAGAAAGGTTAAATTGATTAACCTTGAGGGGATTGAGCATTAATTAGATGAAGACTTGACCTTGGGGCTCAGGCATGATTGGTTAATTGGCTCAGAAACTCGATGAACAGCGAGGCTGAGGAAGGTCAGAGGTTTCTCATGGCACTCCTGCCAGCAGTAGCAATAAGGAGCTCAGTTTCACGTTTGCAGACAGGATGCGTCTTTGGCCTGTTTTATTTCATTACTGCCCAGCAGTCAAAGCCCCTTGCAGGCATGACGATGGTGCAGCTGCACAGATGTTCAGAATGGCAACCCTTAAAAAAAGACTTCACGTTACTTATATACCGACATCTTTTCTTTCTGTCCAAGGCTTCTCAACGAGAGCGACAAACGACCATTTATCGAAGAGGCGGAGAGGCTGAGGAAGCAGCACAAGAAGGACTATCCTGACTACAAATACCAGCCACGACGTCGCAAGAACGGAAAGCCCGGGTCCGGTTCAGGAAGTGAGGCCGATGGCCATTCGGAGGGTGAGGTCAGCCACAGCCAGTCTCACTACAAGGGCCTCCACCTGGAAGTGGTCCACAATGGGGGAGGTCGGTCCCCTCTGGGTGATGTGCACCACCCGCATGCTGCAGGTGGGCTGCAGCCTCCCTTCCACTAACCCCCCATCACACTGACAAATTAAGTCGGGATACTGTTGGACAGCGTGGCCCACAGGGAGATAAAGAAATGTTTGAATCTGCCAAATAAAATCACACTAAATATGTTTTCTTGTGTCTCCACAGGTCAGAGTCACAGTCCTCCCACACCTCCCACCACCCCCAAGACTGAGCCTCAGTCTGGTAAGGCAGGGGATGGAAAGCGGGAGGGTGTTGGGAACGGGGGCTCCCGCGGCACAATGGGAGCAGAGGGAAGCTCAGGTGCTTCGGGATCTGGGAAACCTCACATTGACTTTGGTAATGTGGACATTGGTGAGATGAGCCATGAGGTGATGGTCAACATGGAACCTTTTGATGTGAATGAGTTTGACCAGTACCTTCCCCCTAATGGGCACCCGGGGGTTGGGCAGAGTGCAGGGGGAGTAGCGGCTGCAACAGCTGCTCCATCCTCCCCGTACACTTATGGCATCTCCTCAGCTCTGGCAGCGGCCAGTGGACACTCAGCAGCCTGGCTCTCCAAGCAGCAGCAGCAGCCGCAGCAACATCACGGCACCCCTCTGGGCTCAGATCCCTCCAAGGCCCAGATCAAGAGCGAGGCCGGAGGTGCTGGTGGTCACTTCGCAGAGGCAGCCTCACCCAGTTCCCATGTCACCTACACTCCCCTCAGCCTTCCTCACTACAGCTCTGCCTTCCCCTCATTGGCCTCCAGGGCTCAGTTTGCTGAATACGCTGACCACCAGGCCTCAGGGTCTTACTACACCCACTCCAGCCAAACCTCTGGGTTGTACTCTGCCTTCTCTTACATGGGGCCCTCCCAGAGGCCCCTGTACACCGCCATCACCGACTCAGCCAACGTACCACAGTCACACAGCCCCACGCACTGGGAACAGCCCGTCTACACAACACTGTCGCGGCCATGACAGACAACGAGACCAGAGGGCACTGGTGCAGGTTCAGCCCCCACGTCAGACCCGAGGAGGAGCAGCAGCAGTAACGATAGCAGCAGAAGTGGTCTGAGCCAGGGGGAGTGGGCAGGCACCGGGGGAGTCGGCTGGGGAGACAGGAGGGGAGAAACCTCGTTCTGCTCTCGCCCGGCGGCAGAAATGCTGTCAGAGCTCAAGGATGAGCTTGGAGAGTGGTGCTTTTGAAGCGTGGCTGATCATTTGAGGCACACAGTGTAGTACTGAGAGGAGAGAATGTATTACTTTGGTAGCACAGAGGAAAAACACCAACCTACAACTACCACCATTGTCGAGTTCTGGTTAGATTTACAGCAGAACCTCCGGTGGCAGTGTTCATACGTGGTCGGATCAAGTCCCTGGTGCCTCCTTGTGTATCGGAGGAGGCATACTGTTGTCTACACCGCTCTCCTACAAGCCACAAGGCGGCGGTAGCAACAGGGACCATGGCACACATTGAGAATTCGCAGACTTTGATCTGTTGTGAAGGGCGTGACTGAGAGGGAGCCAAATTCATTCAATATCAAATGCCTTTTTTTTTTCTTCTTGTGTACCAGAAGAATGAAGTGCCTAATGTTCGGCTGCGGCCCATTTACTTCTCAGGCAAGACTGACCTTTTATCAAACAGATGTTAAGATTTGCATTGCTTTTGGAAAACAATGCAACAAATACTGAAAACATCCTGTTGGTTTCTGAGGCACATTTGCGCCTATTTAATTCAAATGATTATGCTGTGTTCACTTAAAAATGCCTTTTGTACACACACAACATGCGTGGAAGACAAACGCCATAAAACCATGTCGATATTTTGGTACGTGAAATGTATATTTTAGTCAAAAAAACAAAACAATTTTCATGATGACTGACTGATTATCAGGATAGTTTATACGATGTACTTGAAATAACAAATGTGCGTGTATTGATGCATACAGATATTTGTGAAACGACCAAAGTTTTGAGACCAAAACTTGTAAAGAAGAAACAGATTGTACAGACGTTTCTCCCAACGTGACACTCAAAACTACCTTGCATTTTGTCGCTAATTAGCTTTTTCTTTAGCTGTCGGCTGTTTTCCAGTGCGATTTATTGTAAATTACTTAAAAATGTGTTGGTGTCTAAAGCTACTTTTTCCCTTTTCACAACGGCACTGATGAGTGTGATGATGTTCATTATAATATTTGATCTATTCATGGAGGACATTCAAGATAAAAGACATATTTATACTTGGATAATCGATTTTCATTGACCAATTGCAGTTTCTCATAGAATACATGCTAGAAGCTCTTCCATTGTTTTAACAGTCGACTGTAATAATTCTGTTTAATGCTTTTTTGCCATTATTATCTCCACTTAAAGTCTGCACCACTGCCTTTTTTTCCTTAACGTGTAATTCAAAATGTGTACATAGAACAGTGTTCAATGTGAAATGTCAGATCTTTTGATTGTAGTTCTGTAACTATAAGATTTCTCCGACGGTTTCTGTGCAGGAGATGCCAATACCGAGAGACAGTTGCCAGAGATTGAACAAGTAAAGCTTCCAGGAGAATGTGTTTTAACACAGCCTAATATTAAATATAAACACGTGCCTTGTCCTTAATAATAACTGCTACTCACACATTAAACAGAGAAGCAACACCCTGTATTTTATGTTACTTTTCGCATCTCTCTTCGGTCCTTCATCGTGTTTTCACGTCTTTTCTGTTCCTTGTCTCATAAACCGAACTGTATTTTATTTAAATGTGTTATTCTGCATCCGCTTAAGTGAAAAAAAAAAACATTCATTGAATTTGCTTTGCTCTCATGTATATCATTTAAATATTCTTTATCACTACTGGACACAGATATAAAACCATATGCATGCTGCACTGCTTCTTCTTTGGTCCATCTAAGCTTAAACCCAATTTTTTATTTAACCATTTACCTCCTGCATAAGTTCATTTTACATCTGTGTTGCTATGTGTGTGAAATATCTGTTGATGTTGCTATGAATTTTACATTTCTTATTTATATCTGCTTTATGTTTTTGGGGCGCTGTTGATGATTTCTCTCCATTATGAAGAAAACTGTTGTTGCCATTTTAGTATTTCATATTTTCCACTCTTGTGTAACTGTTGCCAGCACAACACAGCAACACAACCTTTGAAATAACAGCAGGAGCGAAAGCCTTAACATGTGATGATGACTAATGATCTTTTACTCCCACTTGAAATAAAGCTCTATTATTTCTGCTTTAATAAAAGTCTCTTGAAACATTTCTACAACGGAGCGAATAATAAATAATAATCTATGAGTTAACATCTCAGACTGAATAACAACTACAGTGCAGTAACAAGAGAAACAAGTCAGACAGCCTAATAATCAACCACTGCTCACATTCTCAGCACAATCTGCTCAGCTGTAATAGATAGTTCACTTTAACTTCAACCATTAGAGGTAAGCTGAACATGAGTGACGGGGCCTCGCATGTGCAGGCAGCGTATGTGTTACAAGAGCAGTAGAAGTGTCATCAGATCCACGTTCGTTTAATGAAGTTTGGAGCTGATTACTGCGGCTGAAACTTCCCTTGAATTTGAACTAATCCAGCCACAGATGGAGGGTGGATACGATTTATACGGTTATGCACGCCTATATGCATATTTCAAGTTTGTTATAGCGTGCGTGTGTGTGCGTGTTTCTCTGTGTGTTGTGGGCTAAGCCTGACTCCTAATTCCCTCTCTTTAATCGGCTGTGTGATACTTTGGAAAGACAAAGAGGGCCATTGAAGGGGGAGCCTGGGGAGGAGGGAAACAGGGCAACGAGGGAGCCTTGCCCATAACTGCCTGGCCTGTAGCTTCACCGGGATACAAAGGGACTCTCATACTCTCTCTGCACATAGACCCTGCCACCCCCGCTACCTAACCTCCTCCTCCTCCTCTCATCCCCCCACACTCACACCATCCACTGCAAAAACTCAGGTTGAAGCTGTAATGGGAGCTGTAATGGGAGTTATATATATAATATGAGTTATTTACCTGTTTAGGTGATTCAGGAACGCCAGGAGCAGCAGACACAGGAACACACAGCTGATACACTGACCATGATCAGCTCGCCCTGCCACTAACTAATCTAACTCTGGCACTGCGCATCAGTCTGATGGCCTCATCTGGCTAAGCAGTATGAAAAGTCAAAATGAAAGTGGAACAAAAGTGTGGCTGTGTAAACAACACCCCCCAAAACTTTTGCATAATTCATCATCCCTTGATCAAATAATCCAATCAACAAATGTTGGGAATGATGTACTGTTTGGCCAAGGTGCCGCGTCATCACAGGGATCAGAGCACAGCAGGTAACAGAAAGTCAAACGTAATGAGAGCAAAAGTCAAAAGATGTTAGTCGAGCCTGTAGCCGGGCCGAGGACGACCTGATGGCGGCAGCTTCTGCTGCTGAGTGTCACATGGGCTGCTCCATCCGCCCTGCGAAAAGAGTGCAGCATCACCCCGAGGCGCTGTCTCCTCCAATCAAAAGGCTCACAGACGAAAGCAGCTTTTCAAAAAATTAATAACATGACTGCGGCAACGCTCGGTTATATATAGAGGCACGAACTGGCTTCACACTGATGACGTTAGCTGAGCGACAATACGACGACGCGCACACACCTGGCTTTGCTTTCACTTCATCAGTATGTTTGTGAGTAGGATGTGTTTGTTATGCATATTGTAGATCTATGTACACACTGAACCTTCCACCAGTGGCTGGAGCATCATCATACGGCTTCTTCTTCCACAACAAAGCTCTTAATCCTCTCATTCTCACAAACTTTCAGCCCCCTCTGTCTTCCAGCATGCGCTGACCCTCTTTCTGCCTGAGCAACAACCCATTTTCATGAAACAATACAGTGACTGTTTGGCCGCTTTGTGTGTGTGTGTGTGTGTGTGTGTGTGTTTGTGTGGGGGAAGAGGGGGGATGCAGAGAGCATCGTGACGGTTACAACATGGTTACACACAGCTGCCTGCAGGAGTATACGTGCCTCATCTCTTTAATACAGCTCCTGAACATTAAAACAGACGAGGAGATGTCAGGCTTCAATACGAGTTATATGAGAAGTAACAGATGACAGAAACAGACATCGTCATTTCTGATGGGACGTTCCAGTTTGATAATCACAACATTCTCCAATGTTTGATGTGGTCGATGTGCCAGAAATCTCAACTGTAAGAAATGGTGATCTTCAAGCAGACTCTTATTTGTGTAGCTGGCGTTGTATCTGTGGTTTACAGCTGTCTATAGCTAAACTAAGGTCATTTCATGTAGCTGTCTAATAATCATGTATCACTCCTGGCACACAAAAGAAAGCTGAGTGAGTGTTACAGACTCCTACAGAAGATATTTAGTCAAACTAAAAAAACTAAAGCTGTATCAACATCTTCAACAAGAAGTACAAACACTGAGCTGTTAACCATGGGTTGTCCTGTTGTGTTCCAGAAAGTTATGAAGACATGTTTATGTATTTCTAAGCCTGGTTTAGCAGTGTAACATGCTGCAGGTTGAGGGAAACCGACTCTTGCGTTTCCTTCAGATTACCTGGTCATCTCAAGTCGTCGCAAACCTCTGTACCGGTTCAAAGTGTCGGTATGAGTCTTATGAATGAGGCACGGTCATTTATACAAAAGAGTTTATTAATAACAATAAAACAGTTCTTTGACTCTAATCTCCTCTCTCCTTCAAAAACAACAAGTGGAATAATTACAACACAGGAAGGTTTCATAAGAGAAAGTAAATGTTTGACTTAAGCTACATTTCCCCCTTGTGGCTCTAAGTTATAATGCAGCTGCAAAAACAAGAAGCACTGTAGATCCTAACTATGAACTTTAGCTGTGTGCCGTGCAGTGACACGAGACTGAGTAACAAGCGACACACTCTTGTGATTTTGATGTGTCTGTCTTCTAGTGTCTGTTGAGTACCTTTCATGTTGTCACCGACTCACAGAGTCGCCTGATGTTGGAGGTACGAACAGGTGGGCCATAAATGCGGTCGTCTTAGGAATCCTTTGGGTCTGTGTGGCTGACTGACCTGAGACAAGGGCAGGTCTGAATCAGCGTATACGGTCGTGTCAGTGTGGGCTGGATAAGTCAGTTAATCGGTTATGATGAGCTCGTCGCAGCCCCAGTCCTCGTAACTCCCATCAGGAAGGTACCTGCGGATGATGATGGGGATCTTTCTGCTCCTGTTGGAGGGAACAAACAAAGTTTACGGTGAGACGCTGGGAAGTACAGAGAAGTCACAATAATGACAGAAAGAAACAAAGCATTACTCGTCACTCGCACTGTACAGCTGTCACTCACTTTAGCTCTTTCATTGCTATCTGTAAGGGGTCGGTTTCTCCCTCCAGCTCCACCATGACGGGGGCACACATCCTGCAGGAAACAACCAGCAGACAGACAGGTAAAATAAATGTTGAATTACTGCCAGCAGCTGAATGGCTAACCCTCTTACAAAACATGTAGAGCTCAGTTAGAGTACTGACTAGTGACAAATCATGAACTCTCAAAGGGCAAAAGTCTACGGTTACAATCTATTAACTGATTAATGAGAAGTGAACTGATTCTGGTGGTTCTGCTCAGAGAGGGGAACCTCTCTGTTCCTCATCTGCTACTTGTCACGGCGTTTGAGTCGAATCTTTCCTTGCAGTTCAACCTGGATGATATTGACTCAAAAAATCACTCAAAAATCAGAGATCACATAAGATCAACTCGGATAATAGTTAAGTGGATATGACCAAACAGGAAGGAGCATCAATATATCATTTTCACCCTGATGTTTACTCTTTCTATGATGCTCATAGACCTGCAAATGTAGAGAGATGGTGGAGTGACGGGCAGCCGCATGTAGCGGTGCCCCGGGAGCAGTTTGGAGCTCATGCTCCTCCACACTTTGGTGCATGCTGGACTTGAACCGGCCACCCTCCGGTTCTCAAACTAAATCCCCACAGGCCATGCCTCTGACAACCTCAGTGTAGGTCCACATGTATGACGACACTCACGCTATCTGTAGAGCTCGCGTGCCCAGCACTCGGGCCCTCTCGTATTTGGTCATGTACGGAGTTGTGATCCTCTTCTGGTTGGCCTGCTGTCCCTCTCCTGCCGGCAGGATCTGCACGTTCTCCTGGTCCTCCTGAACACAAGAGCACAACACGCAGGTTCAGTCTGAACTGAATCAGACGATCACAGGATGCTGCTGTCAAGTAAACACAAGTTTAATGTCTGTTTGATCCCATTAGAAGCCAATCATGTTACAATTAAAGGACGGGCTTACATCCTCCGCGTTTTCCAGGTCATCTAACCCCTCGTCCTCTTCGGCATCATCAAAATCTCCGTCGTCGAAGCTTTAAATGAAACATTAAGACAGTTATAAGACAGGAAACAGAGGCAGAGAACATCAGTAACAGACAGCTCGGACCGGCTAGTCGCTAGTTAGCTGCAGCGCTAACAACGCTAGCCCGCGTTTTGTTACGTTGACGTGATACAAACGTAAATACAACGTTTTAATGTGACACGCTAACGCTCTGCGCGGTTACTTACTTATCCTCGTTGTCGGACATGTTTTGTTTTGCAGCTCTGTAGTATTCAGACAGATTTCAGTCACACTTCTTCTTGTCAACACGGACCCACATGAGCGGCGAGAGCTTTGCACTTCCGGTGGCTTGGTGCGTTTGGAAATATTCCGGGTGCTCCAAAGAGGGAACCTTCGTTATGAGTTCCGCTTGTAAGTTGGCAACAACAAAACAAAATTTTGCCATGATGTAATGAAATAAAAAGACCGTGATGTGTGTCAGCGTTTATTTATCTGTTTCACTGTTCAGTGAATTAATGGGAAACGCCTTGGTCCATCTTTCTAACTGCTTTTAGTTCATTTGACCTACAAACACAGGGACTAACTTACAGATTTTAAGCTTTAATTTATTTATCCATGACTTTAAAATGTTTAACTAAAGATCACAGCCAACGTTTAAAAAAAAGAAAAAGAAAAAAAAAGCTGACTCATTTAAGCCTACAGTTTATCTATACTATAAAAACAGACCAGGACTCCCTGAAGAGCTTGTCAGGATGCAGTACAGAAAATGATTTGACCCTATATAAATAAGACACAAAACATAGCCAAATAAATATTTATTGTATTATTCAACTAATACAGGCATGTAATAAAATAAAAATAAAAAAGTGTTAATAACCTCATTTAACCGAGGTAATCAGTCATTTACTTTGTTTATGGAACCAAGCTGCTTTTGAACATAATACACACTTTTATCATCTCAACATATAAACAGGTTTGTTGTTGACTGTGAGAGTTTCTGCACTCCTGATGGTACTTCAGCTCTTTTTGTCCGTGGAGTCTTTGGTTCTCTCTGCTTTATGATTCAGCATCTTAAAAACTTTGGAGGTCCGGAACTTTCCTTTTGACTTCTTTATCTCTTTTAGTTCTTCTTTCTGGAGCTCTGGAGGAGAGATGTCACAGTTATGTGCAGCAAGCACGAGTCTTCTTATAGAGAATTTATGTGCTAAATGCTAAAGTTGCTCTTCAAGCAGAGAGGAGAGTAAGACATGACACATCACAGTATAAAAAAATCTTTTGATTTATGATAGAAAAAATACATTTCTCACCTTTGTTCTTCATCATGTCTTCCAAAAGCAGATCTTCTTCTCTTTCCCTGATCAGAAAACCAAAGTTACATTCATACTTTTCAACACAGAAATCTATGAATGTGAAAGCACAGTGTGTTGTTGTCGTCTTCTGAGCACCTCTGCCTGTCCTGATCCAAGTTGCTGATGATCTCGTTCCTCTGCTCAATGATGGCGACAAGCTCATCCATCAGCTGCTGCTCTCGACCTCGATCGTCCTCACTCCAGTCGCTCTCTGGATGTGAATATGACGGTGAGGTTTCTGGTTTATTTTGTTATTCCCTTTCAGGCCAGAACCATTACAAATGAAATCTCTGTAACAAGTTGCTTTTAGAAATATTTAAAATTGTCTCTGTGTGTTTAGGCTTTCAGCTTTCATAAGACTCCTCACACCCACATCAGAACAGTGCTATGGTTAGGGGTGAACCTAGAAATGTGGGGCTTTTTTATATGATCATATAGGCCCCATCATAAGGATTGCTGATCCCTGTTATTAAGATGAATATGTATAATTATTGTCTGATATGTTAGCTGAAACAACGATTACAGAACTACACACTCACCTGGTTTATTAAGGAGACATCTGAGCTCATATTCCACATCTGCCTGTCTCTCGTCGAATGTCTGCTGCTTTGTCCTGGGGAAAGGCACAACACAAAATCATGACATAACACTCACAGATGGCACGTCCAACGCGTTACTAAAGTACCACTTACAGATAGACAAGCTCTGTATCTCTGCGCAGCAGAACATGCCTCTCATGGACAAGAGAGAACCACTCCATTAGCATTTGTTCCTGCTCTTTATCTGAAAGAGGCCACAGACATAAATATGCCCATGACAAGGTTAGTATTCATGCACACTGGATTCACAGAAACAATTAAAAAGTAAAATAAAAACATTTCTTCTAGAAACCGTAGGAAGAATTCGGTCAACCATTCTTTAAGTCTCTCAGATTCTTCTCCAGTTCCACTCCTCTTTGTTCCAGTGCTGCCAGATGTTTATCCAAATCATTCATCTGCGCCTGTAGGTCTTCTGTGGAAATATCCTGATCTGTCTGTACCTGCCAAGCAACATTTAAGATGCATAAAATGATGCATGATTTCTTTGCAAAACCCCTAAATTTCTATGCAGGAGGGCTATTTGTAATGGTAAAAATAAAAGAGTGTTTGATGTATTTATTTATTTTGTATTCTAAATCCAGCTATTGTACCTTCCTCTTGATGAGTGGGAAGCCATGTCCAGGGGCAGGAGCCTGTTCAGATGGGGCAGCCTTTGATTTGGACATTCCAGGCTTTCGATCAAAAGGGTTCTCTTTGCAGGCCAGCTATAAAGGAGAAGAAAATGGAACACTGTTATATTATAAACGATGTTGAGTTAAAACCATGACAGACACTGTGAAACCTGCCTTGTGATACGTTTAAACAACATTAACATCCCATAAAAGCAACCTCTTTGGATTTTGTTATTCATACCTTACATGATGTGACCTGAACAGCCTGACCTGATTCATTTGCCTCTGTCATGGCAACAGCTGTAAAGGAACTCTGACCGTTAGCAGGTTTAATAGCTGGCACAGAGAGGCTCCTGGGTAAACTGGCACGGCGTGCTTCATCTGAGGTGGCATGCAGTCCTGCTGCTGTTCCAGTCACATCTGTTAGTAAACCTCCAGTCTCTCCAGTGTCACCCAAACCTGATAAACTACTTTGACTAGTATCTCCAACTGGATCGCTTGAAGTACACACTGTGTTAGTAACTCCACCCAGATTGCTTACGTTCCCTAAAAGGACAAGTGCCACTGAAGGGTCAGTTTGGTCTGCAGGCTCGGGTTTTGTGTCCTCTTCTTGTGTTTCCTCATCCACATCCTCTGCAAATGGATTGGGACCAGGCACTTTGGGTCTGCACCATGACGTCTGCAGGTTAGAGACAGATTTGGATCGAGCAATGGGTACTGGAGCTGCGGCGGGAGGCAGCTGTGTCCAGGGTCCAGGGTGGATTATGGTCAGCCATGGATGTTTGGTTGTCACTTTCGGGCTTTCCCTGCTTGGTCTGATGCAACAAGAGGAAAGAAAAAGGTGCATAAGGAAGTAACTCTACAACTGAGGAAGAACAACAAAGAAGTCATTCTTTATTTTTATCAAGATCAGCATTATGATTGTCAAATTTTATTTATATATTATTGCTTAGGTCTGCCCTGCATGTGTCGAAAGTAGTTATAATCAGTATTGCTGGTTGTGTTTTGTTTCTTCATGCCTGCTTGGCTACATGTAGTGAATAGCTGCATTACTGCACAGCTATGTATTGTTTTTACTTTTTCGGGTTGCTCTGCATAGCTTGTGTACTGAGAATGTCTTTGTTGGTGTCTTTATGGCATCTTGTTGTCTTCTGTCTGTCAATTTAAACATTTCACCAAAGGGCTGGAAATCAGCCAAATGCCTGGCACTGGCAAATTTACAAAATGTTGATACATGAGAATTGTCCGTCTTAATAAATACATGACATGATGGTAAATCAAATTTATAAAGATTTTTTTATGTGATGTTTAAGATTTTTCCCCACATTTAGTTATTTGAAAATATTATACATGCACACACTCACACACAACATATTCAAGAGAAATGCCGGAGAGAGGTTGGGTCTGTGCCAAAGGTAAGCAGAGAACAGACTCTCTCTGTTTACTTACACGTGTGTTGTACTGGGTGAACGCTTGTTTTGGTTGTATGAATTGCCTGCACAGAGAAAGAGAGAGAAGAACAGAAATGGCTTCACATAATAAACATACAACAATAAGCAAATAACAGCAGGATAATATAGTGCCTGTTTACCTGCAGCGGGGGAGCTGGATGTCGTCTGGGAAGTTTTGTTCCTGCTTGCAGGACGAGGAACTGCAGAAGAGCCTGACATTCGCCTGGGTGCTGAAACTGGCTGACTACTTCCTTCTGTCACTTGTACACAAGACGAAGAGAGCTCGGTGAGCTCTTGAGTCTTTGCCACTTCCTGCTGTGCCTCGCCGTCTGCCAGACTGGCTGCTTGTCCAGCGTTTTCAGCTCCTTCGACAGTCCTGTCTGCAACACTGGGTGGGGGAGGCTCTGGGTTCTTTACATTGCTCTCCTGTTTAACAGTGCAGTCTCTGTTATCTCTGTTGCACTCCTCCTTTTCATCCCCCTCCATATCTGCTATTTTAGAAACCAGTCTGTCCTGTGAGTCTGTTTGCTTAGTGTAATGAGGGATGCTGCTGATAGCCAATCCACCGAGAGAAAAGTAACCTGTCTGAGATGTGCGTCTGGGCTGATTTGCAGTTGATCTACTTTGTTGATTGATGTCAGCAGGAGTGTTTTTACTGTCTGTTACATGGTGACTGCAGATCAAGGAGCCAGCATCACTTCCCTTTGTGTAAGAGCCTGGTAAAAGAGTTTTGTGGCACACTTTGCACCTTAAAGACAAACATGAAATTTGTTGCTGTTAAAGCGTCCTTAACATATAATAAGGAAAAAAAGACTAATCCCATAACTGAGCTGTACTTATGGCTAAATAACTAAAAAACAGCAGATACAGATTCCTTTAGCTACGATCATATTTAGTAGGCATGTCAGATATGATCATAGTAGTCACTTGAAACACATTTGAGACGCATTCCTGTAGTCCGTTTCAAACAGATCTACACACTCTCCAGAGATTTCTGTATCTGGATCCTAACAGAAGCAATACATAAAACAAATAAACTAAAATAAAAGGCTGCTGTTACCTTGCGAACAGCGCTGTTACCTGAAACAGCTGCGATGGTAGACTTTTCCGTCTATCAAATGTCTCTGTATGAGGTGGACAGGCTTAAAACACAAATGACACACCGTCCGTGGCCTCGTGTTGGATATGAGCTCTTTGCTGGTTTCAAGATCGGTCAAGCTCTGAAAAATAGAAGAGAAACTGAAGATTGTTAGCCCAGCAACTGAGATGACACAAAGTATTAGAAAACAGGCATGCCCACTTTGGGAGTAGATATGCATTAAAATGACTGGGAGGAATTACCTTACGGGATTTCAGACCATCAGGGGCTTTAGCCTTCGTGTGGTTGTTTAACGCCGTGACGTGTGATGACCTCAAACTGGCAAGACCAGCTGCAAAGTCAAGAGAAGACATACGAATGGGTTGGCAAAACAGAATGAGGTGTGGCTGAAATTTTTAATAACCAAATGAGAAAAGGATAAAAGTGCATGTAAAATAATGGTGATAAAGCAGGAAAAAAAGTAAGCAAGTAACCTTGAGGGTCATAAATTTGCAGCGAGCCAATAAAGCTCTGCTTCCTAATTTCCTGTACGTAGCTGGCAATAAATCATCTAATAAAGAGCTATAAAACAGAAAAGAGAGGCTCTACTCAACACACCGTAAGATTTCCTGTTGAAAAAGTGGTAGTACTGGGAAAGGTAGGTGATGACGCTCAAACTATCAGGCACCTTGGTGGAGACCATGTCCTTTGGGTCCAGCAGTGCAGGGATTCCCAACTTTATCTCTGCGGTCTCAAATGCCTACAGATGAGGAAGGATAGACAGAACATAGAAGTAAACAGTGTTAATACAGATTACACACAGTCCTCTGTGTTAATGGTAAATAAACCTCAGACAAAGAGAGGCGGGAAGTGACTTACCAGTTTGTTATTTTGATAGACATTATCTTTGGACAGGGAGGTGAAATCTCTGGAGGAAGGTGAACAAAATGGAGAGATTGATTAGCTGATGATGAAAAAAATCACAATCACAAACAAATAAAACAGTTACAGAGAGACTGCACAGATATAAAGCAGTGCATGAGTAAAACAGTCAATTCAATCACTGTGCGAAAGAGGCAAAAACAAACTAACTAATCACATTAAACCAGACAAGAAAATGTTATGCATAGAGATAGAGGGAGAACAGTCCCAGACACGGTGTGCAAGGCCTGTTCTGCCGCAGATTAGACAGTCAGTCTGTCAGACAATGTGCTCATAATGTTAGAAATGTCTTACTCATGCAGCATCAGATTAGGCTGTCCATCTGGTTTGGCTTTGCACAGCTCTATACTACTGGTGTACTTACATCAAGTCAGGTCGGTGCTTGTGGATGATGGCACAAAAGGCAAGTCCATCCCTGAATGAGGTTGACATGTTCTTTATCTCCACGTCGGGGTAACAGGCGCATGTGAGGAGGCACCACTCTCGCAGAGCCTTCGGCGATGCCATGTCTGTTTGGAGCTTTGACACGTGTGCTGGTTCAATGTGACACTTTAGATGTCAGAGAAGATCAAAATAAAACTGGGCAGGTTTGGCACCGTGGAGAAAACAGGAAGCGAGCATCTACAACCTATGCAGCAACCGTGTATGTGTGTGTGTGTGCGTGCACAAAAGCTGCGGGCAAACCTGTGCACTTGGTGAAGCAGCAGGAAGAAGAAAGTTATTCGTTCCTGTTATGTCACTTTCTGAAGTAGAAAAGAAAAGTGTCTGCACACGTAGAGCGATTTACGCAAGTTAAAAATAAGTCTCACGCGGTTTCCTCACTCACAGCTACAACCACCACAAACCAGCAACGAGCTCCCGAACATAGTGAAGAGGCGTCCCAACAT
Source organism: Nibea albiflora (assembly GCA_014281875.1). Lineage (NCBI taxonomy): Eukaryota > Metazoa > Chordata > Actinopteri > Sciaenidae > Nibea > Nibea albiflora. The sequence goes on along the minus strand of CM024808.1, from coordinate 18,390,517 downwards.
CTGCAGCACACCGATCACCGGTTTGATAGAAGAGGTGCAAATCTGAGCAAAATCCCGTTACTTGGCGTGGTCCACCTTGTTGTGCTCCGCTTTGGGTGAAATGCACAATAGCTGCCGCTGGAGGGAGACACAGAGCTGCTGCTACGCTATAATTAGGAAAGGGAGGTTTCTGATTACAGGTTTATTTCTCAGATGCAGTCCTGACAGACTGTTTTCGCTTCACTGCATGACAGATAAAGACAATATATGATTTTTAAAAATTAGAACAGACCATTAACTCAAAATTTAATCCATAAAACAACTCTCCTGGAGTAAAAATGTGACTTTTAATGTGAGAACATTCATTGTCAGGCACCAATATTATTTTAATGTAATATTCTGGAAACAATCCACTTGTTATTTCAGTTTTCATGAGTTTTAAGTTGTTAATAAAATAAAAAAATAGTTTAATAGTTTAAAAAGTCGCTACTTCCGGTTAAACTAAAATATAGCAGCACTAATATTTAAATGCTTAAAAATAAATAGATTAAGAGACGCATTCTACCCGTTTAGTGATAAAACTGTATCGAATATGTGCTTCGTCTCTAATTTTCTTTATAGATACAGTATTGGTGGCCATAGCAACTAAACGGCCTGCTTTTATTTTGAAGGACTTTTACTTCCGGTGTGGTTCTCGCTCTCTGATGGTAGAAATAGATGCGCTAGAACAGTTATCCGCGTGCAAATACACACTTTCTAATCTCAAAATGTAATATTTGGCGAATTTAATTTTTTTAAATGAACATTGGAGTTGACTTTGTTTATAAAACACATAAAATAATCATGACTAATTAAGCAACTGTGGTGAAGCCGTTAGATTAAAAGGTAACCGTTATTTATTACTACACCAGTGAGTAATTTCTCAATTTCAGTAACACACGCGTATTACAACGATTTATTATTTTCAAAAAACGAGGCACCGCGTTTACAAACTGTACATAAATACAATAAAAACATAATAAAATCGATGATTGTTTAAAATTTCACTTTCTATCCACTCTAGTTCTATGCCCCTCCTGCCTCTACGTGCTCGTGAGCTTCCCTCGCGAGACCGACACATCACATAAATCTCGCAGTGATGGCTGCGCCGCCCGATGCGGAGAGTTTGGAGTCTCGTATCAGTGAGTATTTTAAACTTATCCTACCGAGCCACGGTTGCCTGAACGCCCGGACACTCACACGCGTTTATCCGTGAGTTGTCGTCGACGAGATGACAGCTCGCCACGGCAGCATCGCGTGTCCCAGCAGAGAGGGAGAGAGAGGGAGAGGGGGGACTCGAACCTTGCCGTCACATCCAGGATGCTAACCCTTAGCTCCGGAGCTGCTGTGCTTGCCAGCTGTCAACACACACACACACACATAACACCAGGCGTAGCGTTAGCTTTACGACACGATAGCTCAGCTAGGAAACGTTAGCGAGCGACCCATTTTTTAACTCCCCGGGTTTAGATTGTGATTGAGGCAAAGCTCCGGCCTCGTAAGAAAGTTCTAGACGACACAGTGACACAGTGCGACTGCCGACAGCGAGCTAGCTAACGTGACAGTCACTTAGCGCCTTCCCTGTGTGTTTCTCTGCTGGCGTGTGGCTGAGACTTAATTAATTTTAATCGTGGAGTCACATGGGAAGACTTAAGGCCTTCTTGGGCTTCCTTGGGCGCTTTGTTAAAGTTTTATATTGGAAAAAATATAAACAGCAGGCTCCACATCTCTATAATGTTGATGTAAATATTGACAACACGTTCAATTTCTAATCCATGCATTCCGTGTCAAGTTTATTAGCAACTCCTACCTAAAATAATGCACGTAAATATCGTATAAAGATACATATCTAAACATTTATGTTATATATATATATATAAGATGGAAACATTAAATCCAGACATATAAATAATCTTATTGCCATATTATCTTTGCTGTAACAATCCATCCATTATCAGTAAAGTAAGTGGGCAACTTGCCAGCTCATCACAGAGCACAAGCATTCATGCTCACATTCACAATTTAAATTCAATTAACCTATTAAGTGCATGTCTTTGGAGGGTGGAGAAGGAACCCATGCAGACACAGGGAGAACATGCACACATCATGTAACGCCCCCATCTCAGACACAGTCAGAATGCAGCATAGCTGATGTGACCTCCCATTTGTTGTCATTTCAGACAGAGCCACAAACCCGCTGAACAGAGACACAGACTGGAGCAGCATCCATGCCTTCTGTGACCAGCTCAACAATGACTTGGAGGGGTGAGTGGACGATGTTTTGTTTGTTATGATCTGTTTATTGCTGGTTCAAGTTTATACATCTCAGAAGCCGTAACTGTGGTAGTGTGGTCATCCTTTCTCCAGGAGAAGGGCTGTTTTACATTTTCTCTTTTGCTCTTGGACCTTGAGCCATGGTTTGTGATGTTTCAGGCCTCAGCTGGCCACCAGGCTCCTGGCTCACAAGATCCAGTCTCCACAGGAGTGGGAGGCCATGCAGGCTCTGCTGGTGAGTGATCCGAACCAGGATCTGTTGTTAACTGGCTCAATACTGATAACCCTGTTTTTTTTAGTGCAGTTTTCTCAGTGTTTTTCTGCTCTACCTATTTTCTACCTCACCCTTTGTATGGGATATATTCATTTGTTTACATGTTCGCATATACATGTTTGACCTCTTTTGGTAGATCCCATCCTGTGGCCGTCCAAAAACCTGTATGCCATTCAGAAAGATGTAGTAGATGTTGAAGTTCTCAAATAAGTCTTTAGGCATAAGGCACTGTGTTTCTCTTCTAGGTTCTGGAGACGTGCATGAAAAACTGTGGTAAAAGGTTTCACAATGAAGTGGGCAAGTTCCGTTTTCTCAATGAACTCATCAAAGTAGTTTCTCCAAAGGTAAGATCTCCTGAGTGCATCTGTTTTTCCAGACGTGGTTGGTGTTGTGTCTAAATGTCCTCAATCCTTTTCCGACTCAGTACCTGGGCTCAAGGTCTCCAGAGCCAGTAAAAAAGAAGGTTTTGGAGTTGATCTATAGCTGGACTTTGGGATTACCCGATGAGGCCAAGATCTCAGATGCCTATCAGATGCTGAAGAAACAAGGTAAGAGACTCTGTCATCAGATTCATGGGAAATCTAACTTCTAAAGTTTGCAGGCCATGTCCATGACATGTTCATATTCTGTTTGTAAATCAGGTATTATTAAACAAGACCCAGAGCTGCCACCTGACAAACTATTGAACCTTCCACCACCCAGACCCAAGAATGCCATTTTTGAGGACGAAGAGAAGTCAAAAGTAAGAAAATATAAAACAATCAGTTATTTGTAAAAGATGCTTTTGTGCCCGGAGCCAGTTTCTCACCCACTGTGCTCGTCTCTCCTGTGGGATTTATGAACCCTCCTCGTTTTCCCGTGTGTGACCTCTGGCTGTCTGCTTTGTCAGATGTTGTCTCGCCTGTTGAATAGCTCGCACCCCGAGGACCTTAAAGCCGCCAACAAACTCATCAAGGAAATGGTCCAAGAGGTAAACTGTCTCTCTCACCTTTTTATTAATCTTTCTTTTCTATGTTAACTGCACCACCGCTCTCCAGCACTGCAGATATCCTCTTGTGTGTGTGTGATTATTACAAAATGGAGTAAAAGTAGCAGAGTGCTGCACTCACAGCAGTAACATTAAATGAATGAGGAAATGCCCTGGAGGGGTTTTGTGTCACTTGCAGAATGATTCAGCAGGACTCTTCTGAGTACATTTGCTTTGATTTCAAGGATCATTGGTGCCCTCTCCTTTACTTTACTGTACTTAACATATTCTTGCCTTCAGCTATGTTTTCTTTTCATACGTGTGTTGGTGGTCACGCCCTGTGCTGTGTGCCGTCTGTCAACTCTCTGTCTCGTCTCTGTTGTAGGATCAGAAGCGAGCAGAGAAAGTGTCAAAGCGGGTGAACGCCATTCAGGAGGTCAAAGAGAGCGTCACTCTGCTAACTCAGCTTCTGCAGGACTACGACAGCACCGGCAGCAACCAGAGCAACGCTGAACTCATACAGGTTAACTGAAATACAGACGCTTTGAATCTGAGCATCGCAAAGCGGTACACTAGACAGAAACTTGGTTACGACTTTTTTTTTGGTTTCAGGACCTTTATCAGCGCTGTGAGAAAATGAGACCTACACTGTTCAGACTGGCAAGCGATACAGAGGACAATGATGAGGCTTTGGGTGAGCATTACTTTCATTCAGCAGCTTATTAACAGTCTCTCTAAGCTGCAGTCCACTCTGCTGCCCAGCGGGAGAGACATCAGTTCTAAATGATCCTACATTTTCTTATGTCTTTTCACAGCGGAGATCCTGCAGGCCAACGACAGCCTGACTCACGTCATCAACCTGTACAAACAGCAGGTGAAGGGGGAGATCGTCAACGGCAACAACACATTAAACACACAGAAACAAACAGGTGGGTGAAGCACAGAAATGCGTGAAGATTCGATTTAGAATTGCTCGTCGTGCTGAATGTAGATCCAGTTTTTTGTTTCAGTCGGTTTGAAATGAACTGGCTTGACTCCATTTCTCACAGGAGGGACGGCACTGCTCGATCTGTCAGGACTGGACACATCACCACAGTCGCCTCCATCCTTCCCAGAGTTTCCCACTCCGACAGACAGCCTCAACGCCCCCTCACAAGAGATGGGCATCAGTCTCCTCGACGACGAGCTCATGTCACTCGGTAAAACACCGCACACCAATAAGCAGGACACTGATTGGGATCGTGTGGCAACAGCTTGAAAGTGTGTGACTTTATAAACAGCACTGCCAATCTATCTCACAGGACTGAGTGAAGGAACACACACTTCCAACCCTGCCTCCCAGCCTGAAGACTCCACAGCCTGGGACTCCTTCCAGGTGAGCGGAGGGAGGATTCATTTATTATTAGAATTGTGATCTTCAGTGACAACTTCTTTCTGTAATTCATGTTAACGGACATCACTGCTGCTCCAATGCATTCTACAAGCCATCCGTACGCTCACACACTCTGTCTGCTTCCAGTCTTCTGACAGCATAGATGCAGACATCCCAGCAGCACCCAGTCTCCTCTTGAGTCCAGACCCACCCTCCCACTCTCAGCCCGTTTCATCCGGCTCCACACCCGGGAACTCGGCCCTGGACGAGCTGGACCTACTGGGAAAGACTCTGCTGCAGCAGTCCCTGCCTCCAGAGGGCCTGCAGGTCAAATGGTATTTAACAATATTCTACTACTGCCACATTACTGTCAGATCTGTCATGTCCTATTTTGTAAGTTTTAATTTGATAGGCTTGTCTGCTTGGTGTTGTTTTTGTTGTCATGTTCCTGAAATGTTCATTTTTCCACTTTTAGGGACAAGCAGCAATCCAAACCAACTCTAAGAGATCTCCAGAGCAAGTCCGGGTCCGGTGTTGCTCCAAATCCCATCCCAGCATTCTCTGCTGAACCTCCTGCACCTCTCCTCAACTCTCAGCCCAGCCTCGGAGCAACGTTGTTGGACATGTCCCCAACTCACACAGAGTCTCCTCCTGCAGAAGTCACCCTGACGGATGTTTTTGTACCGCTAGAATCCATTAAGCCCAGTAAGTTAACGTGACGTCTTTATGCTCCTGCCCACCTGGAAGTACAGATTCATGATCCGCTCTCCTCTCTCTCCATCATTTTGTCCTTTCTCTCTCCAGGTAGTCTGTTGCCTGTGACTGTGTTTGATGGACACAGTCTGCGGGTTCTCTTTCACTTTGCTCGCGACTCGCCTCCGTCTCGTCCTGATGTGCTGGTGGTGATCATCTCCATGCTGTCGTCCGCTCCTGTCCCCGTCACCAACATCGACTTCCAGACCACGGCTCCAAAGGTCAGCAGTAAATCACTCCATCTTGTAAAGACGCTAACCAGATGCAGTGTCTGATGCTGTTACAGTAAAGAATGTTTCTTTTCTTTGTTAACTGCAGTCTATGGCAGTGAAGCTGCAGCCTCCATCAGGAACAGAGCTCCCAGCTTTCAACCCCATTCTCCCTCCCGCTGCAGTCACACAGATCCTGCTGCTGGCAAACCCAAACAAGGTGAGCAAAGGGGCTGCCTCGTGTCTAAACCTCCACTTGACCACAGAGTCTTACTGTGGTTGCAAGCTACAGCTTGTGCAAACCGAACGATGAGAACAAGAAAGCAAGTTTTACTTACTTTGAATTACAAAACACTGGTCAAGTCACTTACACGGTTGTCATAAGTCTGTTTATCCCTCTTGTATCTCACTGAGTAGTTCTTCTGACTCATGGTAATGAGATTAGTACACAGGCTGTCTGTCCAGCTCAGGCTCTCTGGAGGTTTACCCATCCTGTGTTTGTGTGTTTCAGGAGAAAGTACAGCTGCAGTACAGATTAACCTTCACCATGGGAGAGCAGGAGCACAGCGAGAATGGCGATCTAGAACAGTTTCCTCCTCCAGAGACGTGGGGGAACCTATAGCACTCAAACACAACCAACACATGACAGACTCTCAGCTCTCAGACCGGCTTTCTTCCTAAACAAACTCTCCAACTCAGCATAAGCCTGTTTTTTTGGGTTTTTTTCTTTTTGTAATCACACTGTACTTTTTTTTTTTTTGATTGGTATTGATTGTTTTCCTGGGATTACGCTCATGCTCAGTCAGTGTAACGTGTGTATGCTTTGCTTTAAACGAGTCGTGTGTTTAGGTCTAGTCTGCTTATATGTGGCTGCTTCAAAACAAACCTGCAACTGCCGTTGCAAGTCCTGTCATCTTGTTTTTAACAGACAGTGCTGCGAAGGAAGAAGACGACATGGAAAGCGTGCATTTTTGCTCATTTGGTGTGCTCGAATTTTTTCTTTTTCTTTAACACTTGAGGCACAAAGTCAGTTTAAGTGAATTATCCGTTGCGTTTAACGTCACCCTGCATGCTCTAACATGCTACACCGCTTGCAAAATTCAGCGCACCAGTAGAGAAAGCATTACGTAGACACGACTCATCTTAGTTTGCAGAACAACGCTATACTTAATCAATTGTTTTGTGACGGAGTGAATATCACTTCTTTCTTTTGCAACAAATGAGTCCACGTTTTGATTTGCACAGACGAGGTTTCTTTTGATAGTGCGGTTTTTGTCTTTTCCTCATCTTGTGTAAAGAACAAAATCTTACTCTAACAGTTGTGTATCTGCCGTATGTGCCTATTTTGCAGTTCTAACATTTAAATTCTAGTGCGTTTGAATGTTTTTGTTATCTGTTACACGTCCGTCATTTTAGGTCTCCAGTTTGTCCGAGACGCAGATCAGCTACATTCTAACCTTAGATTCTTAATATATTCAAAGCCTTTTAAGTAGAACATAAATGACATTTTGAAAAATCTTTTCTTTAGCTTGTTTTTTTTTTTTTGTTAATATTTCAGCATTTACTGGAAAAAAAAACTTGAGCACATGCAACTGAGCTGCACCCACGTGCTCCGTGCACAGTGTCTGTCTCAAACATGTTCAACTTGTTTCTACAGTCTGCAATGCATGTCAGCCATGCTGAACACTTCCTCCTTCCCCACAGGCTCTCAATCACATTCCACTGCACTAAACTCTGATGACTGCTTTGTAAATACCAATGATGGCAGTTCTGTTATGTACATTTTGACTTGTGCAGTGTGCAAGAGCATAACACTGGTAAACTATTCCTAATGGGTAATAAAGTTTTTTTTTTCTTGGTGACCTGAAGGCTCGTTCATTTGTGTTGTCCCACCACACGAAAACAGCTAAAGCGATTTCAGAGTTAATGACAACAGTACACGGATACATCGAAGAGCTTTATTAAACAAACTGTAAAAAGAGAAGTTACTATTTGTACGGAAAATCGCTTCTGCAAAGACTTGACCACACTGCTGATTGAGTGAATACCATAATCTATGGCGAGTCTTAGATTTGTCAGTACACAAACTCATAAATGTGAAAGCGGCTCATTTACATGCTTGACTTTTAACTGCTGCCATGGCTACACAAAGCCCCCGCAGAGATTTGCAGCCATAAAGGCCTAAAATAATATCTAATGTAAATCGAGATACATTTCAAAGAAAATACTGAAAAAACAATCTTTACTCAATTCAAACTGATCTTGTAACTTAGAGAGTTTAAACAGAAACTTATTCATGTTATAAGAATAAACTTCAGCACCTACCTTTGACACACCTAGAGGGAAAAGCAGATACTACATGAATCCTCTCTAGCGGCTCACAGGGGATCACAATACAAAAACGGCATGTTTGTACAAAAAGACTGACAAACTTGGTCAAATGATACAGACAAGCTTATGTCAAACAACAAATGATGCGGATTCATTCGTGCTCAAAGAAAAAGTCGAAAACATAAAGGACTGAACACTTGTTCAATGTTTTGATGTCTTGCTGAAATGAAAAACTCTCTTCACGATGTGTTTGCAAGTCATCCACGCTCATAACTTTTGTCTTGATGTTACAGTGGTGAACTACCGGGGACTGAACCTAAAAATCTTTCTGACTAATTCTGAGACTGGTTGAAGTGTGTGTTGTGTTGTGTGTGACTGATACAGAGATCACATTACTTTCTGGGAGGTGGAGAAGTAAACTGGAACGGTGAGTGCCCCATCAGGCCCATCATGGGCTGGGGAGGGTTGAACTGCTGGGCCATCAGAGGCTGGGGACCCGATGAAGTCGGCGGGTTCTGCCCCACTCCGCTGCCCCCTGTCCCCGAGCTGGCCCGGGAACTGCTGTACTGACTGCTGCTGCCGTTGGTATTCTGGTACTGGTCGTACGAGTTGGAGGTGGAGCTGGAGCCGTAGCTGCGTCCTCCGTCCCTGCTGCTGCGGTCTCTGTAAGAGGAGGAAGATGAGGACGAGCGATCCCCGTCCCGGCTGCTTCCTCCGCGGCTATCTCGGCTGTCGCGGCCATAGCTGCTGCCGCTGCCACGGCTGTCCTTGGCGGTGGTGGTGCTGCCGCCCCCACCCACGGAGCGCATTCGCCTGTCACACTCGTCCTGGTACATCAGGTTGGGGTTGTTAGAGTTTGAGTTGCCACGGAAACGGGGACGGCCACCTAGGAATAAAGGACAAAGGAGGTGAGAGGTATGAGGCTGCTTCAACTCTCATGGTATCCTCATACTAAAAAACAACCTTCCTAAATTATTTAGCCACCGTATAAAGTCCCTCACCTCCTCCGCCTCCTCCACGTCCAGTATCAACCAGCTGTAGCAGTTTAGGATTGATGGCCTGTCGGGCCTCCTCCAGCACCCGGATCAGCTCCCGGGCCTGGCGGAGGTTCCCCGGAGTGAAGAAGGTGTAGGCGGTACCTTTGTTGGTGCTGCGGGCTGTGCGACCGATGCGATGGATGTAGTCCTCAGATGAGTTGGGATAGTCGTAATTGATGACAAACTTTACATCCTCCACATCTTGACATTCGAGGCAGCGGCAGGGTTGAGAAGGGGGGTGGTGTAATGGGATCAGTCGGAGGGATGGAAAAGAAAAAGACAGAAGTCAGATCAAAACTAACAGTGGTTGAGAAATTAATCAAGTCTACTCCATTTATGAATTTGAAGTTTTGTGAAAAACATTCAGACAGACAATACCTGACACCCATCCTCTGAAAGCATCACTTACCTGTTAAACTAGTTGTACACAAATAAGAAATGAATCTACTTACCATGCCAATTACAAAACAGGGCTCAATAATCAGGTGTGGTAATTATGTACTTGGACACATGCAAATAAGTTACATGCAGCCAGAGCTACAGATTTGAATTAAGTGATGGAAAAAGTTAGTTTGCTGAGTAAGTCAGACGTTGTTTTGTGAAATTTAAATAGGGAAACATTTAAACCAAGCTGGTTATCCTTGTGAAAAAGACAGATTCGACAGGCTAAAGGGCTGATTAATGGTTTAACTACCTCAGTTTGTTCTTAATATGAGACAAAGTTGATTATTTGGGAAAGGAAATTCTGTTCAAAATAAATCAGAGGTCTGTTTCTCATTACGGTTGACAAAGGGCTCAGAAAACACTGCTGATTAGAGCAAAAACAAGTCTTGTTTTGGAAGCAAAATAATGAAGGCTGGTGGAGGAGAAAATGGGGGAAGGGGGTAGAGAGGGGTGGAGGTACAGTACTTACCCTGTATCAGAGATTTAGTGATGTCTTACAAAGTTACCCCTGTGTCCCCCCCTCTACCCATCACCAGTCCTGGGAGGTCTGCAGGGGTAGGAGGAGAGCGCACGGGACAAAAAGCAGTCCCTTCTCCCACCTCGCCACTCCTCCACAACACTCCCAAAGCTGGAAACGGTCTGGGCCAGAGCTCCAGCTGGACAGTGCTGGACTGCAGTCCTACTCTAGACTTAAATGTGCCTCTTCGTGTCATCCAGCCTTTTTTTTTTGGACCTGGTGGTGACGCACAAAGTGGTGGGTGGAGAGGTCTTTGCTGGATTCTTTGGTGTAAAAGTCAAGGATCTTAAATCCTTTTAAGTACGACTTACTCTGCCATCTCTTACATTAGGGTGGGTGGCAGTGACAAGTAGCTTCTTATCGTGATGGAGAGCAGTGGAAGTGGTAGATTTTCTTAAGGGCTTTGACGGTCTTTGATTGCTGTGGCTTGTTCCAAATGCCTCCCAGGTCGCTTCCAAAGGCAGTGATATCAACGAGCCCAACTTTTCAAGTTTAGTAACAAGAAACAGACACTAAAGAGAAGACATGTGGACGGGTCTGAGAGTGGGCTCCTGACAGACACTGCTAGTCCTTATGGAGCTGGTGAGATATTTACAGACTGGACTGGTGGTCGGGTATGATGTATACAAAGAAAAAAAATGGCCAGTGTTAAAAACAAAGAAGGGTTGAAAGCAGGACACACAACAGATTTAGGGATAGAGGGCAAAGGGACAAAAAGGACAAGGATCCCAAATGGTTTAAACAAAAAACAACAAAGATAATAGGAGACAGGAGGTCGAAGGGTGGAGGAAAGAGGGAAAAGAAAACAGGTGAATGAGGAACAGGAGATATTTAAGAAACAAGCAAAAACAGGGTGAGAAGTGATGAGCAGTGCAGAAAGTGACTGCAGGTAGAAGAGAGATGAGAGATGTGTGAGAGAGGAGGAGGAGAAACTGAGCGAAAGAAAGGACAGAAAAGGGGGGGTGGGGGTCGATTATAGAGAGGTGGCTCCTCCAGGCCAGGACTCCTGCCAGCCAGGACCAGACATGACGTCCGCAGAGGGAGAGGCCGGCCGGCACAGCCAGTGGTGGGGGGTGTCAGGGGCTGGCATCAGGGGGCGGTCAGAGGGGAGCCTCCAGCATAGCCGTCCATGCCCGGCTTTGGCTGCTTTCCGCCCTCACTTCCTGGAAGTTGTCTCTTTTCTCTGTCTTCTCGTGACGCACCACTGTATCTCAGCTTCATGTGTTTTCTATCGTGACAAATTTAGGTTTAAAAAAATTTGTCCTCCCAAGTTTGCTAATGGGAATGGAAATCTATCTCTTCAAGGACTCTGCAGGAAAGTTTTCCTAATCCATATCCCATCAGAATATATACGCAAACATCGAAAACTTTGTTGAAAAGTCTCTGAGTTAATTTAACCAGCAAATGTCGTGGTGCGTCACTGTGATGATGGCATGGCTGAGGGGAGCCCACCCTCCTCCATACCCCCCTCTTCGCCCTGACAGCCGCCCCCGACCCTATGGTCAAATTTGTAAGCCCAGCAGCACCCCGCGCTCGCCCCCCAGTCGCCCAGGTAGCCAGAGTCCTGGAAGGGGGGAGAGTTTTGTTTGTGGGCTCTGTTCTGGGTTTTCAGTAGAGATGGCTGTGTGGGACTGATTAATCAGGCCGTCTCTCTCCCCAAGTCAGCTTTCGATTTGTCATGCCTAGGTCCGGCTGCAGGCTCCCGAGGGCCTGTGTGCTTCTAGTTGCCGGAGGAGAGACTTGGAAACAACAAACAAAAACAAAATGAAAAGAAAACAAATGAACATAGAATTAGGTTAAAGGTTGATTGCAGTCCTGTAAGGGGCTGCTTCACTAGCCTCACCCCTTACATCTTCACACTTTATTCAACATCATTCCTATGTTCAGTGTTTTTCTGTGTTACTCAAACAGCAGGAGTGGCTTAAATCTTGACAAACCCTGCTTCAAATATGATAGACTTCTTAGATACACATCTTATCTGAGAAGCATCATATAAAAAAAGCAAATCTGTATGTGTTTGTAGTTGACTTTTGATCATAAATCTATTGTAAATAAACATGCAGTGATCATTATATAATGACCATTGTTGTTATTATACCATTCTACATATTAAATCTCGTGTCTGTGTGTAATTCTACTGAGGAAAAGAATTGCTTTGCACTCCAGCACACAGGACATACCCAAACCACGTGAGGCCACATCGGTAGCAATAAGGATGGGAGCTTTGCCGCTGCGAAACTCTGCAACACAAGACAAAGAAGAGACGATAAGAAGCTGAACATCATTTTCATAGAAATTATGCTGAAGTACATAAATCACTGTTTTTTGTTGTACCTGATAACACCCAGTCTCTCTCTGGCTGGCTCTTGTCACCATGAATGCACATCGCTGGCCACCTAAAAGAGGGACAAGCGATTTGAACCTAAATAAACTTTAACCAGGTTATTTAAAATGATTCCATTCAAATGTTAATAGTCACTGGTGCTGGGGTGCATGTGTACTCACCCATCACGTCTCATCCTGCGTGTGAGATCGTCACATCGTTTCTTGGTCTCCACAAAGATGATGGTTTTGTTCTCTTTCTCAGCCATAATCTCCTCCATCAGCTGGATCAACCTGAGGAAATAAAGTAAAACATTAACAGATACATACATGTACGTTAAATACTGTATATTTGCTAAAAGAAAGGAATATTACAAAGCAGCAGGGCCCTGTATAATACAAAACAACCAAGCTAAGCAGGAAAAGAATGATCTGCTATGTGACAAGTGTCTTACTTGTGGTCCTTCTCACTCTCCATACAGACGTCGACTATCTGAAGGATGTTGTGATTGGCACTGAGTTCCAGTGCTCCAACATTGATTTGGACATAGTCTTTTAGAAAGTCTTCTGCCAGCTGGCGAACCTCTTTAGGCCAGGTAGCGCTCCACATCAGGGTCTGCCTGTCGGGCTGGGTAGGAGCACACAAAATAAAGAAAGACAAGTCATGTCAGAATCTTAAATGACTAAAACACAATGCATAAGCTATTAAAGCAGGAAACTGCCGCTAAAGGACAAACACTAATGTCCTATAGAAATAAACTTTATACAAAAACAAATATATCTGTGTTAGCTTTACCCTGATCTGGTCCACAATCTTGCGAATCTGTGGTTCGAAACCCATGTCCAGCATGCGGTCTGCTTCATCCAAAACCAAGTAAGTGCAACGTCGCAGATTGGTCTTTCCAGCCTCAAGGAAATCAATCAGACGACCCGGAGTGGCAATGCAGATCTCAACACCTAGGAGAGTTTCAGCATGTTAAATAATTAATTTAACTCAATTCAACAGTATTAGTCAGCATTAATCCAAACAGTACAATCTCGTTACCCCTCTCCAAGTCTCGGATTTGAGGTCCCTTGGGAGCACCACCATACACACAAGTGCTTTTGATGCGGGAGGACTTTCCATAGTCGTACGCCACCTGCTGGACCTGCTGCGCCAGTTCTCTTGTGGGGGCCAGAACCAAGCACTACAGAACACACATATAACCTCATAACAATCAATTATAAACATCTCATCTGTGTCTTAAAATTATGTTTAATGTATTATATGTTTAATATCTGTAGCCCTGTAAACTCTGATATCCTAGTGATTAATGTATTCCTTCACTTCACGTACAATGGGTCCATCTCCTCGCTCCAGGTAGGGCTGGTGATTGATGTGCACAATGGCAGGCAGGAGATACTGAAGAAAGAAAAAGAGGGAGAGGTCAGGAGATTATGCTGCTGTGTAATTCACCAGCATGTTATGTATTAATCTTTAACAGTACAAGGGTAGAGGAATTTAAGCGTCTCACCGATAAGGTTTTCCCAGAGCCAGTCTGAGCAATGCCCACCATGTCTCTACCGCTGAGGGCCAGAGGGAAACCTTGTGCCTGAATGGCTGTGGGCTCCTTGAAATTCTGCTGCATCAGTACGTCCATTACATATTCTAGGCACAAAAACATTACATTTGTAACAATAGTTTTGGTTTAGTGGTTGTAGTTGTTGTGCCGGTTCATAGTTCTTCTTACGGGGATACTGCGCCTGATGGAAGTTGGTGATGGGCTTTGGGCAGCCTGAGCCTCGAACAGTGATTTCTTTCTTCCTGCGATATTCATCGACATCATACTGAAAGACAGGACAGGGTGTGTGAAACAAACACAAACACCAGATACACAGGAGGTTTTACATCAGACGCACGCACAAAACAATCTGTCTGTGATATCTCACTGATACCTGGCTCATTCGTTGCACTTCTGAATGTTCAGTGTAAAAGTTCTTCTCAAATTTGGGGAGCTCATCCAGGTCCCATCTCTTCTTTCGTAAACGGTCCCCGGGGTTGCCAAACTTTCTACCCGGTGGTGGGCCGCCTCTGCTGGACCCGAAACGAGGGCTTCTAAAACATGACGAGACACACAGCATGGCAGTTTTCTGGGCTGCATTAGTATCATTGTGTCCTGACTATTTAATGCAATAAACAATAAAGCCGTTTTCAAATGACAACCAACGGTCGACCAACGGCTGACCGACAGTTTGGGTTAGCTTGCATGCAGGCAAACGGACTGGGTTGACTCCTCTAGCTACTTACCCTCTGTCACGGCCGCGGTCTCGATCTCTGTCTCCGTACGAACCTCTCATCTTGGAGGCACTCGAAGTTATTTTATGTTGCCTTGTTTTTTTAGGACGAGTGGGCCCTTCTCCCGGAGATGCTACCAAGCTTTTTTCGCTACAGGCCTTGCTTGCGCCTCCTATTTCAGCCAAATGCTAACGTTAACGTTAACTTTTGTGGGTGCTAACTGGGCCGATAAACTGTCTTACTTACTTGTAGACTGGTTGAAAAGTAAACTACTTTTAGTGTGACGGCTTTAAACTTAAGTTAAATTCTCACATAAACGAGCCACAGCCAAGCTGCACCGCTATGTTGTTGTTGTTGTTGTTAGCATAGCGCTTATAGCCGCCGAGCGGAAGTTACTGTGATTGGCCGCTGCTTCGAAAGTCCCGCCCCTCGAAATATGATTGACATCATGGCCTAAAATCAGGGTAAAAGTACGGCCCGGGGGCCAATCACGGGCCGCTGTCAGATTTTATGCGGCCCAATGCTTCATTTTTATAATATATTATTTATGACCTGCTAGGATTGTCAGATGTATGGCTGGAAGATTTTTTGGTTGACACAATGAAGCATTTGAACCTTTAAGGACATAACTGCTGGTGTTATATATCTGTAGAAATCTAAATCTTGAAATTAAATTATTTTCTTCAGTTATACAATGAAAATGTTCATTATAAATATTTTTTAATGTATTAATCAAAAACCGAGAACAATTTCATATATTTTTGTTTTCATAACGTCTACATAAATTAATGCATGACAACCAATTAAATCTTAGGTAAAGTAGTAAAGTCGTCGGTCACACAGCAGCAACCTGTTGACAGATGTTCTTTATACTGTCAGTGCTTGTTACACAACAAAAAGCCGCAGATTGTCAACAATAAATCCGCATCAGCT
Organism: Nibea albiflora; assembly: GCA_014281875.1. Lineage (NCBI taxonomy): Eukaryota > Metazoa > Chordata > Actinopteri > Sciaenidae > Nibea > Nibea albiflora. The sequence continues at coordinate 18,374,791 of CM024808.1, read as the reverse complement.
CTCAGGCTGAAGTCTCTTTCTTATCTTACAAACATGGACAGATGTCTGCTGCACGAGCAAACATTCAACATGAGACTGTGCACTGCAAACAGTTTCCAACCAGACAGATAATTAGCTGCTCAATCAGCATGTGATCATAGATGCATTGACACACAGAAATGTCTTGTTTGCCTTTTATTTCCTTTTCAACAATAGAAACCAATATAGCATCAAAAACATGAGATAATATTACCAATATACAAATTAAAAAGTATACAACAGAAATAAAACCAGAGAATATATGAAAATTAAAATATTAAACTAAAGCACTATACCAAGCAATGCCATGACAGTCATTGTCATTGCCTAGTTTTACTCTATTTACAACGCTCTTTCCTTTCTGGTATAATATTTCTTTAATATATTCAGCTTTGTATCAAAACAAATCATTTTACTGTGTTTTCAATCAAACGCCTCAGTGTGATATGCTGTTATATCGGGGCAGAGCATAAGGCAGTGAATTTCACTTTCTTTTTTTTTTTTTAATTACCACTAAGTTAATGTTACGTTAACAGAACAAATTTACTCAACCTTGCCTTTAAGTGAAGCGGTGCAGCTTCAGTGGAAAGACGGATACAAAGTAATGCATTAATCAGAGTGTAGGAGGTGGCTGGCAGGGCTATGGGTTAGCGGTCATGGCTGGAAACCAACTTCTTAACAATTCAACAAACACTTTCATTATTCTGCTAACTGAATAAGATTTTCACATTAGGAAGTTGACTGTGCTCTTCTGAAGACGCACGTCAGTTTGGCTGATACATTCATTACCGACAAGGACTGTACTGTTTGTTAACCCGCAGTCAATAGGATCGAGCCAATGCGTGAAATCTGTTTGCACTCTGCACTCAACATAACGAGGGGAAACGATCATCGCACATTTAGGAGGCAGCATTTGGGTTTAATGTCACCTGTCACAAGGATCTGCTCAGCTTTTATACCGCTGTGCTCCGCCGTCAAACATTTACAATCACGACTGCAAGCAGCTTCTATACTGGCCTCTGCTAAAACGCATATACACATCAGTTGATAATGTATGAACAATTAACTCAACTTATCATCTCTAGTAGAAAGATAACAGGCAGACTTGAAGGTTGGACTAACAAGCATCACCATCTGTGCCCCTGTACATATATATTTACCTCAACATTGTATGCATCTTGCATCTATCTTCTATCTTTTAATGCCCATACATATATTCCTTTTCCTAGTTTGCACCGACACGTCTTTACACAGCCTTATCTGTCTGCAATGACCAACGTCCTCGCTACAACAGCAGTGAGGGAGGCCATTATAAATAATACCGACAGAGGCAGGCCTGATCCATGCTACATGTAATGCCCTTAATTATGGGATTACAATCCACAGCACATCACAGCTGGGCCGGCTCTGCAGGGAAGTGTTGCTTCTTCAGTAATCTGTAATCTGTGTGGGTGTTGTCCTTCCATCAGTCTCTCTGCCCACACTGAAATCTCGACAGCTGTTTCCTCAGCACTCCGACTGAGCTGTGTGAGGAGCAAACAAGCTGGAGTCAAACAGTTAATCTTTTAAATCACTTGTTCAACGGAACCCACGACAAAATGAAAACAAACACAGAATATATTTCCAGAATAACAACTTTCCAACAAACTAGTGTTTAAATGAGTTACACCTTCAAGGTCATACAACATTTAAATAAAAAAAAAAGAAGCGTGTTTTAATTATAATATATTAAAATGAAGCGTGGTAATTCAAAAGCTCTGTAGTTTCGCTTCACTATAAATCAATTCTCCATCTTAAGACAGCGTGTCTCATTAAGTGGAGCACAGGGTGATGCTCCCTCTATTTGGCAATGTTTCGGTATGAGGCAGAATTGGCAGAGGAGTATGGATTGAGAATCGATATGCAGAGTAAGAGATGAAGGAGGCCATGTGTTTCAGATGAAGATGGCACTTATTTAGCGTAAACTTTATATCTGTCCTATCTATCTATCTTTTTTGCTGTTGTGTTTAAAGTGCAGCATAAGGATGCTGTATGCAGGCACAGTTATTTGTATCAATCCATATTCAATAGATGAATATAGATATGGTATTTCTGTCAGTAATGGCCTCTATGACATCAACAGTTAATAAGCCTAATGTTTAAACATATTGATTTCTCTCCAAACTATATTCATAACAATCCCTCCATCCTCTTCATGCTCCCTCTTTTCCTACGGTTTCCTCTTTCTCCTTGTAAAAACTCTCGATTCAATTAAATCGATTAAATGTGAAAAAAAAAGAGAAAACAGAATCTGATCTTCCATGTTTAGGTAGCAACAAAAGATCTGACATCTCGCTTAACTGATAAAAAAAATTCAATATGGGCTACAGGAGCAAAGTGAGCCTCTGAGTGCACGTTTCAGTCTTAGAACTCATCGTCAGAGCTGAGCAGCAGGGTCTTCTCGTTGTCCCCACGGGTGCTGAGGTTACTGTGGCTGCGGGACAGTGGTGGCCCCCCGCTTCGCTCCAGTGTGGACTGCTGGGTGTACTGTTGATAAGCTGGGGAGAAGTTGTGGATGGCATCCTGGACCATGTCCCCTGGATTCATGGTCTCTTTCAGGCTGCTGGAGATACTCTTCATCGGGGCACAGCGACCTGGAGGTGGGGTAGGAAGGTTGGAACATTATAAAGAGACAGAGCAGAGTGGACAGGGAGGAGGATGTTTTGAGTGTCAAAGGGACGAGTGACAAAAATACAGAAACAATGTTTCCATCCAACTGTTAAGTTTGTTTTCCAAATTAATCTCTGAACTGTTGCCAAAAACTATAGTTTTGCTAAATTTAATCAGCAGGATGGAATAAATAAATCTTTTTCTGCCGGGTGAGGACACACACTGAACAAAACTGTGGAGGAACAAAAAGACAAAATGTTCAGTGACTGCAAAAGAAAGTAGACAACAAGACAGCCGTACACCATGATTTTAAACATGATTCATGCTGAACTGAAAACTGTTAAAGTTACAGACACTTAATAATCAAACACAAACAAAAAAACAACACCACTGTGATGGGGGTGACAAAACACAGCTAACATCAGACCTACCGTACTGTCCATAGATAGGAAATGAGCCTTTCAGTGCAGCAAGGGGAGGAAGAGAGAAAAAAGGGGAAAGGAGAGACAAGGAAGAGAAACGAGAAGTCAAGATGAAAATGAAGGAACAGAAAATTAAAGCAGAAGAAAAGAGAAATATTTAAGAGAGTGTCACAGATTGGAATCAGTCTAGTAAAAAGGCGTGGACACAGAGAGTGAGGACAGAAATCCGAGACCTGTTTCAAAACCTTTGGAGTGTTGTCCACACTGTAACATACAGACTCTTTTTTGTTATCAACACAATTTGATGATCTTCATGGTCACCACACTTCCCTTACCATATGAGTCAAGTCTTTTATCCATGTAGACCTTATAAGTGAAGGCATGGCGCAAAGCGACGGCAGCAAAGAACATCTCAATGCAGATGATGAAGTTTTGGTAACCAGCAGCAACTGTTCCCTCGCCCACTGTGAAGTCAGTCGAGCTGATCCGAGGGATGGCTCCGCACTTCTCCAGAATGGCTAGTAGCATCCCTGAAAAGCACAAAGAGAGACAGAAACGGAGACAAAAGAGTTGTAGCTCCACGAATGGCTTTGGATCTACAGGCCGCTAAACAAAAAATATGTCAGTATAAATGTGTATGTGTGAGTGTTAACCTTCTTTCTTACCTTGCCAGAAGGAGAGAAAGATGACTGACTTGACCATGAAGAACTTGAGCACGGGGTTGTACGGAACAAGCAGTTCACGTGTGGCAAAATAAAAGAGGAAGAGAGCGTAGAGCGACAGACTGACGGAGATGTTGTAGATGATAGTCACGTACAGGTAGCCACTAGCCACACTGGAGGAGAGAGACACAGAAACAAAGAATGCGCTTTAGACACGATACACACCGCAAATGTCTTCAGAGAGGAAACAAAGAAACGGAAACCATTTTTCATAAATATGCACTGCTGAGGGGGATGACCACGACGTGTATTTCCATGTCCAAGTTGTGGAAACATACTTAAAGTCTCCGTCCTTGTACTTCTTAAAGGCCTGAAGAATGACCGTGATCACTGCCATCAGCGGTTTCACCACACAGAACTGGAGAGTTGCCTGAGGAAGTGAGAGTGAGAGCGAGAACGAGACAGGAGGGGAAGTAAACACAAGTCCAATGTATCAACATTTCTTGGTATGAAACTTGACTAGCACATTAAAAAGACAGTTACTGTGTTGGGATGCATACAGTAGTTTCCTACAAGCTTAAACTTGTAGATTATCATACTGTATGGAAATAAATATTGATATGAATATAATATTGAATTTGTATTCAATATTAATTGGTACCTGTTTGCAAAACCTGAGGAAACCAATGGAGTACGTCTTTCCCCACAGACAACAGGTCCCATACATACAGCTTGACCTAAAAGGAAATAATTTAAAGGGATATTTATATATATTTATAAGAGTAGAGGACAAAAAAGGGAAGATGAGAGCAAGCAAAACTTACTCGATGGGTTTCCCTCTGATCTCGGCCATGATGGCGCTCTCTCCTCCCAAGTACTCATAACAAAGACTCAGGAAGTTGTAGATGACAAAGGCTGCGGAGTGTCACACATCAAAAACGTTACTGGTTTTTCAGGGTGACCACTGACATCAATAAAAATCGTTCGGCTTCAGAAGTAACTGAGCAGAAACCTCCAACCTGCCTGCAAATATATCGACATTATAATACAACACAACTATTGATGTGTGATAGCTACAGCAGCAGTCTGTGCTATAAACACTCAGTCTAACTGTCATAATTACAGACGTTTTTGCTGATTTGGTTACAGAACTGCTGAAGTTGCCATTTCGAGGCAGAAAGGTGAGTCATTCACGGCAGTGGGCTTAGAGATGATTGGACAATGTTGTGGGCGAGGTATAAAGCCCGAGCATAATTGTAAGGTGTAGTGCTCTAGTGCCGGGAGCACGAGAGGATCAGTGTGATAAAGGGACGCCTGCGGAAAGATTGTTAAAGAAAGCAGACAGTGGGGGAAAAAAAGCTCATGGCTGTGTCTCACTGCGACACAATAGTGTCATGTAAGTCATACGAACGGTTCTGAGAAACAATAAAGATCTTACACAAGTGACATACACACATTCAACGCGATGATGTTCACTCATCTAATGTGTTACATAACTGGCAGAACATGATTCCGACCTTTATTAGCAGTATTTTTCCACAGAATTGTGGAAGCACCAGGTGCATCTCTAATCTTGTTCTATCTGTCTGCCTAAAGGTCCTCATAGCTCATCAGTGAAGTCACCTACTGAAGTGTTTGGAATAAAAATCTGCAGATTTGTGTCTTCAGACTGCTGCTATAGATTAAATCACTGACGAATGACACGGACACAGTGACTCTTGCCTTCAAAACATTTAGACACAGTTACACCATATTTCCTGTGTGCTGGTCAACAATGTACTGGCTATTCTAAAAACACCAATTTAATCAGCCACTTTGCTGACAAGTAACATATCATTTAAATAAACATGACTGGACTGCATACTGATCCCAGCAATTGGTGTCCCTGAGTGAGCACTGTTTTTCATCCGCTGCTCCAGGTGTTCTCAGGCTAATTTAAGGGTAACCCACAGACACCAGCTCCCTACTGCCTCCGCTCGCCTCACGGCTTAAAGCGGCAGAGTTTAGAAGCAAGCCTGGGATTGTAGCACGCCGACCACCAGATCAGAGTCAGCACAGGGCTGGCTTTGTTGCACATACACTAGTTTCTATTCAAGAGGTTAATAATAAGAGTAACACATAGATTCATATAGATCCTTAACTGTGGGACGACATCTTATTTCAGTCAGAAGGCCTATTTGTTCAAATACTGCTCACTAACTGCAGTGTATATATTTTACCTTGTGTCTATATGAACAGCAGCAGTAATGCACTTTATATCTGTCGCTACATTAACATTAACATAAATACATTGTCCACAGGTGCTGCCCGACCACGCCAAGGCAGGACAACACTACAGAGTACAGTGGACTGACGGTGAGCTTCCACTGCTGACAGAAGCCTTTCACATAACATGATGTTGTTAATGTGTGACACTAACTATTGTTTCAAGGATAAATTAATCAGTCAGTTCTGTTTTTGTAAATTCATTGTTTAGTGTATGAGATTAGAGACACGCTGACAATCCAATGTTATGTAATTGCTTATTTTATTTTGAAATTCTGCACCAATACTCTGAGAAATTGGATGCAGCAGATGCATTATAGGCTGGCAATATAAAGAGCAAGCTTATGACTTATCTGCTCACAAGCGAGATGCCTTTAAAAAAAGTATTCACGAGGATTTGCTCGTTTTCATACAGTTGCTAGGAAACAGGTCTCCCCTCCCCTGCAATCCCATGAGGCCATGGAGACATGAGAACAAAGATGGCAACCTTTGTAAATGAAGACACTGCAAAGGCCATCTGCCACTGAGGTATCAAAACACATAAATTCTCACCCTTATTTCTACTGGGAGTCAAAAGACACACTGAAACACAAAACACTCACTCCCACCGCCGTGGTGAATACTGGCTTGCCGTTTGCATGCCAAAAATGGCAGCCTATCATCTAGCCTGCAGCACGGAATGATGGTGTGCCATCCACTCACCTTCGTAGCAGTCTCTGACTGTGTCGAAATACACATAATACTCCTCGTTGGTGAAGAAGAGAAGGCTGAGCCAGGAGTCGAAGGCATAGATGGGGACTATGAAGAGGATCCTGACTATGTGCCTCTGTTCATTTGGAGAGCTGTAGTAACGTAGGTGCATGTAGATCTAAAAAGAAGAGAGGTGAAAGGTTTATATATATATATATATATATATATATATATATATATATATATATATATATATATATATATATATATATATAATAGAGGTTTATATTATTCCTAAGTTTGGTGCACAAACAAGTCACTCCCAAAGCCTGAAACTAAACCAACATGTCACACACTGGCCGAGTGTGGAATAATTATATCCATATGTGTGAACGGTGACTGAATGCTCGAGGAGTACAACCATATTTTTTGGATCAGCGCTGCAAAAACAGCAGGTTTTAACTTGTCCACAACATCAGCCTTTCATAAGTTGCTAAGGGAGCAGCTGGAACATTTTTTCTTGATGGTATCATATTGAATCATCTGCACTTTTGACTTTGTAAGAGAGCGCTCATGCTGGAAACACATGCATGAGCTAAAAGTGAAATTATATAATAAAAAGGAGGGAGCGAAAAATGATACAACAGACTGGAACACAGGCATAGGAGCGAACATCTATAAGTTCACATTGAAAGCAGCAGATTGGCAGGACACGGAACATTAACAGCTGTTCTTGAAACAGCAATATATATTTGTCATCAAAAACAATAAGTAAGATACTGTGCAGGGAACATTCATCAGCCTCCTCCTTGTGAAACCACAGCTCTGAACGTGGTGAATAAATGGGTTAGCTTTCTAATTGCTGCCTCCATTTGTGTTCTCATCAGGCTGTAGTCTGTCTGAACAGGTCAGAATACAGCCAGTATGTGTTTGCCTAGATTGGAGTGCTGTGTGACTGAAAGGTGTGTGCCGTGTGCGTGACATGAGGGGTTGTTTTGGGTAATTGATCCTGGGCTTTTATCACTCTTATTGAGTGCAGCAGACAGCAGGAAGGACAGGGTGGGCCTTTGTCACCGGCACCTCTGTCAGCTCCGTCCGGCTCCTTTCCACTTACACAATGTTCCACCTATCACCTTTCCTGCCGTGTAAACAGACACACACCTCTGGTAAAATAACAAACAGTGGGCGACAATGTGCCAAGCGAGACTGTGCACTCCGCTCGCAGGGCTTGTTGCTAGGTGACCCTCCTCCCCACTCTGCACACACACAGACACACACACACACAAACACTCACACACACACACACTGTCTTTCCTACAAGCGTCCCCTGCTCTTTGATCTTCTGGTCGAGCCAGGAGCACCTGTTGCCAGAGTGACAGAGAGCTCTTCTTTAAACCTTTATTTGAAGAGCAGCAGCAAACAATGAAGGACAAATCATTAACCTAAGCCTCGAGGTACAATAGATCTCGCTTACATATGGGGGACGCTTACTGAATACTCCAGTGTAACATGAGGGCTGATGAACAGACACAAACAAGGCAAACAGCATTTAGGCATCACGAACACTAAGCACCTCCAGATTCTAAACTCTACTCTGAAATGTCAAAGCATGGAAAACTAAAATAAGTCCATTCACCACTTGTAGCTTTATTTTTCGTAGCTTTTCACTCACTCACATAATCAAACCCAAGTTGAAACTTAATGTACATCTTTCTTTATCAGTATTTGTCGGTCAATCTCGGCATTTGGAGGCTCCCTGAAGGCCTTAAAGTTAACATAACTTAAACATCCTGGCTTGCCTCCAGCCAGGGGACATTTGTTACATGATGATGGCTTTAACTTAGGTTTGGGCGTTGGGTTACTCTGGTGGCAAACATCCCTAAAATCCAGCTTTTGTCACCCATCAGAACTGGATTAATTATTATTTTTTATCTCATTACATTCACATGATGGTACATGTATATGAAACATAAATAGCTCAGTGTAAATGCTCACTGTGTACAGGTAGAGTGAATAAACTATGTAAAGATTTGTCAGGATTTGAAGGAAGGCCTCTCCTCTCCTCTAAGGATGTGGAACTTTCTAAGTGAGTGCATGCGTGTGTGTTTTATAGTGTGTAAATGAGCACACATGGAGCCTTAGATCAACAGGAGCTCATGGAAAAATGCTCCTGGGTGTGAACGAGTCTACCTTCTGCTAAAAAGGAGTTGTTTGTGCTCAATGAATCTACCCCTGATCCATCATGGCTAAAGAAAAAGAGGGAGACAATGGGTAGATTTGAAAGACCATGAGCAGGATTTAGGTTTTATCCAAGTACTGTAGCTTAGCCCTTTGCTCAAAGGCTGTGGGCAGAAACAAGGAAAGAAACAGATGCAACCACTTACTTGCACTTAGTATTAAGCTGCTGTGTTACATACAATGAGTAAGCAGATAGAGCTACTTAGGCTGCATTAAAAATAATAACAGTGCTGTCTAAATAAAACATAACATTCTTGTCTGTTTCAATAAGATCATAGAATTAGCAACACAGTGCCATTCTGCATATGGCTAGAGCGAAAAAAAAATGTCGGGCTCTCCTTACCTGGTGACATGTGATCAGAAGAGCTGTCCAAACAAAGAACCCTGATATAGTTTGGGCAAGGGAGGTCATGAGGAAAAACGGCTCTCCTGGGGTGACCACTGGGGCTTCTGGTATCCAGGATGAGTTGGATCCCTGTGGGGCCGCAGTGGCTGGCGGCCCTGGGGCAATGCCGACGGGAGAGTCATTCCCCAACCTCTCTGACATGGTTAAATCTCGCCGCCAAAGTTGACTCATCTGTATGGGGAAAGGGCACAGATAAGACTTCATCGCCAAAGGTTGTTTAGGTAGTACAAACTGATTGAGCCCATACATTTTAAATAAGTAGCTTCACAACCTTGCGCTCCACATATTGAGCACTGAAAAAAAAAAGCACTGTAATGTGTAAAAGCATTAGAACGGGCCTGCACAGCCTAAAACATAAATCTGAAACCAACATCTGCTGATGTTAGAATAAGGAAACCAAAAAGGATACAGAGGAAGGCAAAATAGGACACTGCAGAGTGCAAATGAGACTGTGTGGATGGACAGATAAAGCGAGATCAAAACAGAGGAAGTGAAAACAGGAGGCATAAGGTAAGTGGGTGAGGAGAGGCTGATAAAAAGGAGTAAGAAAAAAAAAAACACACACACACACCAACACATTGGGGAAGGGGGGCTGAATCACTCAAAACACAGCGAATCAATGTGACAGCAATGAGCCGAGGGCTGCTGACCCAATTTCTCCTCTTGGTTTTCTCTGTGCTTTGCTGAGAGCAGAACAAAAGTGTAGTGCGGCTAGAAATGGCGTTAAAAACGAACATATTCCTTCAGAGTTACGAAACACCTTCACATAAATCAGCACCGAAGTTCAGGCTGAATAGACAGAGGCTTGTGTTCTTAGCTAGGTGCTGCTATAAGACAAAAAATTGACATTAAGCTAAAATAAAATATAATCTCATCCAAAAGCATGGATGAAGATGTTCTTCACAATTTTTCGTTCTACTCCACAAATCTCTGTTCCATCACGGGGTAGCTGGTATATCGCCGTAGCTGGGATTGATGGGAAAATGCCAAAAACACTAAGTCAACTGTGCAGCAGACACAGTCCAAAACCAACTGAATAGTCTTTGTTAGGTCTGTATTAACCCTAATGCTTACACTGCATTTGTGTCAACAGAATGGGAATAAATGTTATGTGTGTGTCACATAAATACACAACACTGTAACACAAATTAAAAAAAAACAGAGCTTGTGACATCAAAGAGGACCCAGAAAGATGCTCCATGTGACACCACCACCCTCATGATCAAATCATTGCAGGTCTCTGACTGGTGTCATTTCTCCATCCACGTCAGCGTCTTGGTGTGGATTCCAGGAAAGGTGATAATCTAATCATTCACAGTGAAAACTAATTTCACAATGGCTTTCAAACCCCTCTCTTCACCGGCTAAATATAGGTTGGTGCTCAGCGTTGGCCATGGATGACTCACGCTGCTTGCCAAAGCCTCAATCAGCTTGTGGAAGTGCAGTAACAGGGAACACACCGCGCATCACGTACACAGGAAAGAACACATTTAAGAATTTAAGCAAAGAAAGCTGCGAGGAAAGGACATGAATTTATTCAGCTTCATCAGGCTGACATTATTTAAAAAGTCCGTCTGTATCATCGTATTCATAACTAATCAACGATTTCTGATACAGCTGACTGTTCTCCGATAATAAAAATGCATTTCAATGTGATCACCATCAAGCAGACTATTTAACATCCTAATTTCAGTATCTCCTAACTTAATGTGATTTACTATGTACTGATAAAAGGAGAAGGTCTGCCAATTAATAGCTTGTAATCTAACCATCAATGGTTGAATGCATGTGTATCAGTCAAAGCATGGTGTCATTAATAATAAATAATGAGAAAAATGAATATTGGGTGAGGTCTGTGCCCAGCATGTACACACACACAACACAAGCACCCGCTTGCACCTACAACAACAGAGCTGGATGCTTCCCAGCGGGCCACAGACAAGAGACAGAGGCAACTCATCAATCCTGCTGACTGCCTCTGCACCCGTGGGTAGGTTTGAAAACATGCATTGTACTTTGACCTCAATTGAATCAGCAGTCTTTGTGACAGGCCATCATAAGACCTAAGGCTGTGGAGAGCACATTGTAAAACATCAAGAGGCACTGGAAGACCACAGGAGCTACTTAGCAGTGACCACAGCTGTAGAAAGGAGGGAGCGCATACGTGTCTCATCTTAGAAAGTCTGACATAACATTTAAAGGAAATCCAGCTCAGTGGTTGTGATTTTGATGATATATTGAAGCGAGTAAAGTGAAAATGGTAGCTGCTGCTCAGTGCGCATGTCTCCATCCTGCTGCTTCACTTACCTCCTCTGCAGTTGTTTGATCTGCGCTGGTTTGAATCAAAGCATCAAATTCAGCTCATCGTCTCAAGTCGATTTCACCTTTTTTTGGGGGGGAGAGGGCACAAAAAGTTAATTGGCCAAGCGCTAACATTCAGACGACAGTCAGCCGGGTTATCTCATCACCACATCGCGGTTTAAACCCCGAAAACTTGCCTCTTCTTGTGTCCGCAGCTGAGCGTTAACGCCGAGCTACCGTTAGCCAGCCTTTCCTACTAGCCTGGCGCTAGCTCGCTGTTGCTTCTCCCTCCCGTAAAGTCAAAACAAAGAAATATAAAGACGCTTTTATGAAGCGACACGCTCAATTATAATATCACAACGTCTATGAAAAACATCTGGTCTCGTCTTGCCATTCCCTATCCACAGCTGAAGAGTCGGACGCCCGTTATTTCATCCACATCACCATCGACAGTTCACGGTACCAACGGCAGCTGCCAACAAAAACTCTCGCTCTGGACGCATGCGCAGTCCGACTTTTCACCTCTCCGGGTGCCTGACCATTGAACATGATGTGACTTCATGTGCTGCTGCTGGAAAAACAAACACACCACCTCAAAAAGCTCTACGTGCAGCCATAAAGGAAGAAAGAGCATCCAAAAAAAAGCTGTGAGCAACGTTATTCATTTTTATTACTTCATAAAATATACACAAATACTGTTGTAAATAAAGTGTGTTAAAGAACTGTACAAGATATCAGTACACAATACATAAAGTGAAATCCCCATCACCTCAACCTCTTCTATACCATTTCCAACCCAACAGTTACAATACCACTGGGTCATGGTGGCCTGTACAAAGGTAATTACACACACATACACACAGTACACTGTTATTTACACATCCCTGCAATTGCATCAGTTGTTTTCTTTTGAATGACATCATCAAGGTTGCTGGAGGTTAAAATCCAAAAAAGGTGACATCCTATTAGCGTATCATTTTTGCAGAAGGAATATTGAAAGCCCTATGTATGATATGAGGCGGACAACCTTTGAAGCACGAGAAACAGAAGAACATACAGGACAAGCAGAAAGAACGTGAAGAAAGAAGTACTTCTAATAAGTTACAGGAAGATGAAATGAAAATCATTTCTGACAAATAAAATATAGTTTGACATAAATAGTAGAGAATAGAGATAAAAACAAACAGACAAAATGAATCTTGTATTAGCAGGGAGTCACTGCATCTCACTCTCACACTTTCTCTCTCACACACAATGTTGGATGACCCAGCTGGCAGAGTAATGATAACCAATCCCACAATTTAGTACTTTAAATACCTAGAATTCTGAACCCAGCCCCAATTTGTCATTAGTATGCATTTTTCTACTTTACACCTTAAAACAAATAACCACATTTTGGCTTTACATCAAAATAAAAAAATATTTACAGTGAAGTAAACATTAAAAAAAGAAAAAAAGAAATATTGGATGTCCCATCCCCCCAAGAGTCATCCCAAACAGAGCCTGCCCACTCCCCTATGACCTCCAATAACAAAAGAATAAAAAAGGTAACATTAAGAACTATCATAAAAATTGCAGCCACTATTTGTTAGCCAAAACGGGCAGCTATGGTCTCTGGTCAAATACAGAATTTCCTGAGGAGCTTTCCCTCAAGACTTGGGAGTGTGTCTTTGCAATATCTATGGGTCATTCTTCACCTTACCCACTCACATTTAAAAACCAAAGAAAACACGCCAAGTCAAAAAAAAAAAAAAGAAGAAGAAAAGGGGGGTGGTGGAGGTTTTGGTGGTCGAGTTGGAGGGAGAGTAAATCATCACAACATGGATGAAGGGCAAGCAAGCACCAATTGCTACTTCACCAGAAACATTACTTAACAACAGCTAAAACATCACTTACTTATCCTTTTCAAAGCTACCTTTCTTTTTTGTCCACTACCCTCTGACCTACCTCTCTCCATTTCTTCGTCTTTCAGCTGTTATTTCTCTCTCTCAAAAAAAACAAAGCAAAGAAAGATAACTCATAACAAGCTCCAATTTAAGATGTCCTCATGAAAAGATAAAAGAGGCGACGTTCACTGAAAAGATGTTTTTTGTGGTGTTAAAACTGAAAAAGAAATCTTTACTAAGCCTACATCAGTCACGAAGTTGACCTTTGACGAGAAACATGCGCGCGTCCCTGATACCTTTTTGCTTCTTTGATGCCAACAGTTCTTCACATTTGTCAGACAGACGGTACTGAAGGAAATGTTTTTCAGGATTGGAGCAGGTATGAGCAACCATGGAGTAACAATGGTGTAAGGACCGTCATTCATTTGCGTTTTGTATTGTGGTGTTGGTGGCCCACAGTTCAGCAAGAAGGGTTCATGAAAGAGTGCATGTTGGATACGGTCATGTACATCCCTGGATCCTTTAAAAATGTACTGTCCTGTTCCAAAAGGTCCATGTGTCCATTGGCAATCATCTTTTCATAAGACAAGGTAAAAATAAATGAAAATAATCCGGAGCGATGAATATACTTTGCAGCCCTGCAACGACAAATGAAGTGATGATCGTTAGGGAGAGGAACATATAGCTGAGGTGTATTTCAGCAGTCTGCATGTGAAGAAATGAGTGAAATTAAACCTCACCTGTCAGTTTCGTGTGCATGCAGAGCCAAAGAATTCTACTTCCCCATGTGCTCAAACGGCACGCTGACCTGCAAAGGAAACAGAGTAAAGGAGAGGGATTAGCATCATTCACTCACTCACACATACATAGAGCATGCACAATTATAGCTGAACCTGGTCCATCTCTTATCAAAGGCAACGCACACAGAGTGATACATACAAATGCCAAATTTCCAGGACACAGCTAGTCATGATATGGACCACTGTCCAAAAACAAAACTGTTCTGACAGCGTTTTCCCACTTAAAAGTTCAGTAGATTCTGGTTTCAAAAGCCATGTGCAACAAAATGTTTAACTATACTTTTGTACTACAGTATATCCAGTATAATAGTTATACAACAAATAGAACATCTGTTCATTATATTAGGACCATATTTTTATTAAACATAAATTGTAGATGGACAAATGGCTTGGGGATTGTTTACCATCATCCCATTAAGTTTATATTAATCTTCAACTGATGGATCACTGCTTGCATTATCCACTTCCAACACACAGTATTCTCATTCATTTTTCCTCCCCGATTAGTACAGTGTGTGTCACATGGGCAAACAAGGGAGCTCTGAGTGTATTCTCACCTGCGATGTGGAAATTCTGGATTGGTCATGACGGGCTGTGAGGTCAGAGGACGATACGTTGGCAGGAGCCCCGCGGTGGAGACGCATGCTCACCTTCCTCTCCCTCTCTGCACGAGAAATTGCACGAGGTGACGTGTTCCCTGAAATTATGGATTCAAATTTGTTTTTGAAAAACCACATTTGATGCAGATATTTAAAAAAAGAAAGAAAGAATATGGTAGTGTCGGCATAGACTTAAGCAATTTAGCTGATCGCTCACCAGACTGCTGGACCCGCGAGGCAGGGTTAGAGATGGCCTGCTCTGGCCCGTTCCTGACTCTGTTGGCAGCTGCAGGGTTAGGACCTGGGGGGAGGCCCCGCGATGCGGACCCCCTGGGGCCTCCTCCGATTCTGTCATCCCTCTCATCTCCTGTCCTCCTCTCCCGATCTCCATCCTCAGCCGTCCGACTGGCACCCTGATAGATGAGATCAGCCACATTAAAGCCGTCCAATGAACATAAAGTAGCTGTATGATATTTTAAGCTGTTTAAAAGTGAGATTTTTGAGCACTGTGATAAAAGTTAAATGGCAGTGAAGCCCCAAAAACAGATAAAACACTTACAAATTTGAGCATGTTCCAGTCAAAGACGTAATCATAGGAGAAACCCTGGCGGTGGAAAAGATTCCTGAAGAGCTGTCGCAGGTACGAATAGTCCGGCTTGTCATCAAAACGGAGCGAACGGCAAAAATTCAGGTATGTGGAGAACTCCGCTGAAGGAGAATAAATAACAAGCACAACAGTAATGAGGAGAAAGTCAATACACACAACACTACCAGCAAGCAAAACATAAAATCACTGACTTTGTGGTAAACTTCAACTACAGTAATTAAACAACATGTACAGTGCTAGTGCTTCATTCCACAGTGAGGAAACTCAATACTGCAGCTGCAGAGAATTTCAGAACTGCAGGCATGTTGCTGCTCCATTACACAGAGGCACTACATCACTTACAAGGGTATCCTTTGCAAAGAACCTCGATGGGCGTGGACATTTTCTTCTCACTGATTCGTTCGTACTTCTGTCTCTTGGTAGCAGCCTTGAGGCCCTGCCAGGGGAGGGAGCCCAGGTTGAAGTACATGAGGACATAGCCAAGAGACTCCAGGTCATCACGTCTGGACTGCTCTGTTGACAGAAAGAGAGAGACAGCGAGAAAGTTAAGTCAACTTAGCACTACAAAAGCAACTGATTTACCCAGGCTCAACAGGCCTTTGACCAGTCTATAACAGGTCAATGAAAGCCACAGTCAAGCTGGGAATACTACACATGGTCAAACAATTATTTTACCCCTCATAACTATAGTCAGAAAACTCAACAGCGTTGTATCATATGTAACTCTGTGTGAAAAATGATGGTAATGTAATGAGAGCCATGTCAGCACCCTAAACTGATTTACCTGACCTGATAACCCAACAAAATAAGATGCTCATGTCGCGCTTGTGTAGTTAGTTAATCAGTAATGCCGATTTTAGTCACAGAGTAAGGTAAAATACTCCAACAGAAATACCGCGTCCTATCACTTTCATTTAATATTTGTCCAAGCAGTAGCTGTCCAACAAAAAGTAAACGATATCAAACATAAATACAGAAAGAAAACTTATTGGGGCTGGAACTGTTCAGCTAGTACTGCAATAAAATGGGGAATGTGTTTAAATGGTTAGCCATATAAAAACTGTTCTCAGAGAGCATTGCACTGAAATGACAACACCACAACAGGGCTGTTTTCCATCCCAGATGGCATTTCCTTCTTTTCCTCTCTCATGAGTCCTCGTTCCTCACATCCTCTGTATGATCTGATCTTGTAGGGTGTGTGTATAAACAAAAACACGATGCAGAGAGGAGGCACGTCCAAGAGGAGAGGGGATGGGAGGGTGACAATGAGGAGCAATTTGTTTATGCAGCGTAGAGCTAGAACTGACAAGCTTCCTGAACGAGAAGAAGTTAAGCTCTAGTAAGAAGTGCGGATTCAAAAACCATGAAAATATTCACAGGCCGTTATTACGTTCTGACGCAGACGCATGGTGAGAAGGGATGTGACTCATTTAAAAGAAATGAAGCAGAATTTTGACTACCTATCACTGTTACCACACCATTACGATACATGGCTCTTATCAACAGTGACGTGGCAAACTATCTGTTCAACTCTCAATTTTAAAAACAGAAAAATTATACAAATTTCGTATTTTCTCGCAGACAGCTTTATTGGGAAAATAGGCCATATGCCTTGTTGCATAATAAAAGCCCTGGACCGAATGAACACATTGTAACTTGCTGATCTTCGGTCTGCTGTAGTCAGCATTATCCACACCACATGTTTCGATACTTTAACCTTTCGGTCATGTTACTAATACATAGAATATAAATAAACATGAATCACAACAACTTCATAGAAAACAACATCATGTGCAGCGAAAACAGAAATGCCTGGCACGTGAGCCACATGTGAGAATAAACAAGTAATGGGGTTGAAAACCAGCAACAGTATTCTTATGAGGATGTAATGAAATGTTGGGAATAACACATAACTAATCTAGTAGGCAAATCAGGTGTGTGTGTGTGTATGCCTTACCAATTCCAAGATGTGTGTTGATGGAGGCGTAGCGGGCTGTGCCAGTCAGGTTCTTGTTCTCCCTGTACGGGATGTGCTGGTGTGTGCGGGCATCACGGTACTTTTTGGCCAGGCCAAAGTCGATGATGTACACCAGGTTACCCTTCTTGCCAAGCCCCATTAGGAAGTTGTCAGGCTTGACATCCCGATGGATGAAATTCTTCGAGTGGATGTACTCGATGCGACTGATCTAGAGAAGATATTTGAGACAAAGAGTGAGGAAATTATCAGGTTTAATTATCAGGTTTTGCAGCATGAAACAAAATACTTTGGTACACGGACAGGATATATTTGTGAGTGTAATGGTGACACAAATTCAAGGCCACGAGGTCACATTATGACTTGCTACATACTGTCAAGCCAGTACTTTCCTTGTGCTGTTCTCTAATAAAGTTTCAGTCACTGAGCAGTAGTAGCTGCACTCAATATATCAATACCGTGAGCGAACTAAAGCAAAAAGGAGGACAAGGGAGGACAACAGGATATATGAAGACAGGACATGGAAAGGTGACTCCAGGCTATAAGTGGAGAGTCAAACATCGCTATAGAGATCTGACACAGCAACTTGGCTGCTGTAAGAACAAAAGGTGAGGTGTGTTGTGCTTCAGAGAGCTATGGATGAAATGAAATATCTAGGCCAGCCCGGTCCAAGAAGAGGCCAGAATTATTAAGTACACTGGATGCACAAGAGTAGTGGAGACCAAAACAAGCTATAATCTTTAAAGAAGCCTTGGGGGAATCATGTGCAATGTTTATATATAGAGCATGCAGCAACAAATAAAAGTCAAGTAGGTCATGCACATCTAGTGGGATCATAAATATTATGTCTCTGTATTCCGTTTGTAAACAGAACGGTTTCGCAGCGGGTGTCCTAACATGAGGGGCACAGCGAAACCGTCCTGATGCCCCTGACTTAACATGAGGGTCTGTGTGTCATACCATCTGGTCTGCCAAAAGCAGCACAGTCTTTAGGCTGAACTTCCGGGAGCAAAAGTTGAAAAGATCCTCCAGACTGGGACCGAGCAGCTCCATTACCATCACGTTGTAGTCTCCCTCTGCACCGCACCACTTTATTGACGGTATACCCACTAGAATACACATAATTCATATTATTTGCCGTGTAACAAATTTTGATACGATACAAATCTTAACTCGATCACAATTTGAGTCGTGTATCAAAGATATATTCACTCCTTACCTCCTCCTTGCATCATCTTGTAGAACTTGCTTTCAATGTGCAGCTGTGGGTGTTTGGTCTTCACACATTCCAGCTTAATGGCGACCTCCTCACCGGTGGCAATGTTGGCACCTGTGAAGACGCACAGAAATACAACCAGAGCCGTAAGACAAATAGCAGTTCACCAGCACTGTGATGGAAGAAGATGAAGGAAAATCCGGTTCAGTGCCCAGATAAGTGAAGAAATTAATGGTACAGTGTGGAAAAAAAAAAAGACTGTCCAGAAACTAATATGGAAAGAACCATAACAGAGGAAACACACGGAAAGTTGTGTAAGACATGAAAAAACAAAAAAAAGGAAAATAAAGTGTGGTTACACTTACCAAGGTAAATATCGCCAAAGGAACCACTCCCTATCTTTCGCCCGAGCCGGTACTTGTTCCCCACTCTCAGCTCCATGTTTGCAAGTTGTCACTGTCGAAAACAGACAAATACAGATTAGAAGAAAGACACCACGCTAGGTCATCTGTGCTGCGTCTCTTTTCTGCCACCACTAAATCTAAAACATTGTAGGATTACTACCAAACTGAACACACTATTTTCTAGACTTTCCCAAGTGGTAAAACGAGGAATGGTATCCTTAAGAGCCAGTCAGCTGATCACATGATGAGCCGTCAGTCCCAGACACACTGACCACGTGTTTGTGTGAGAATGTTGCCTGAGCAGGGCTAGTTGATCAGCAAACAGCTGTCTGGCCTCAAGAGATACACGATTAGGTTTGGGAGGGGGGAGGAGGTTGACGTGAGATCAGCAAAAGCAGGGAAGGGAGGAGAAAGAAAAAAAAAATACAGCAAAATAAGGGCCACACAGAAACGCAAGTTTCCACTTGGAAACCTGAATCAACAGCCGCATGAGTACCAAGACTTGGGGCACACACATGAAGTGAAATGAAGTGAATCTTCTGAGCCGAGCTGCACGTGATGCCGGAGCAGGATCATCATTTATTTAGTACTCTCTCTACCACGCCACATTGTGCAGCCACTGCAAAAACAAGACTAAGCTCTACACTGTTCTGTACTCGCGCAGCCAAGGGAGCGAAGGCATGAGCAGCCATGGAGCGCTGGCTGGTTTTATCTGTGTCAAGACCCTCAGACAACTCTGTCCGATGAACTTCACAAAGCAAATTGCTGCAGAGAATGTATCAGCACAGATCATCGCTTATGAGAGCAGTTTGTTTCCTCACCTCCAATTTGGGAACACCATGTAAACAAAAGGTTCCTTTTATGGCAACAGTGAACCCTCGCTCCAAATGTGCCCTATTGACCACCCAACAAGGCAAGTCCTCCCTCAAACCACATCCCCCTATTGAAAACATGAAATAAGTCTCATGACAACTCAGACAAATTGCAAAACAAAGCATTCTAAGATGACTTCAGTTTTGTGGACATGCCAACTCAAGCAAGCAGAACAGTCATCAGTCCTGTCAGATTAGTCAGCTTCGATCCAGAACCTCCTTTATCGCAACATAAAATCACCCCAGAAGTGACTTTGCTCGACTGTGAGCAGAGGGATTAAAAAGAGGGAGCTGCAGACACCAGGCTCTGTTTCTAAAGCTACTTTGGCATCCGAGCTTTGTTAAAGAATTCAAAACTCAAAACAACTCGCATTGCTCAGCGTCCCAATTTCAAAGCGAAAAACATGAACTGAACCAACGCACTAAAAAAAAGATATGTAGGCTCCTCGATGGCCTTGTCAACTCTAGCTGATGAGAGACAGCCTGCCATAGTGGATGTGATGGAGGCAGATGGATTTGGGTTAATAAAGGGTTAGGTTTCATTACACCAAGAGGGTGTCTCATGTGCTGTAGCCAGGGACCCGGTTTACGGAGCAACATTAATCACAAGGCTACACAGTAAGTGCCATTGATTAATTACTTGGTACGGGAACGGTGGCACGCAATTTTAAAACTGCACAATTTCCATATGGTTTCCATTCGTATATGTAAGCTTGCAAGAGAGGACTCGGTATAGCAGAGACATGTATAATGAAAGCAATGTGAAGAATGCAAATTGCAAAGACAGGCTTGTGTGACGTGCAGCAAGAGGAATTAGCCTATCACACTGCACTTGAAACGCACATGTGCTGTTATGGTAGTAACTGTCCACAGAAGAGTGGGTTGGTTAAAATGGCACAGTACACATCCGCTGGTCAGGAGAGTTTTTGTGGTAGTTGTGGGATGTCCTGAGGAGGTTAAACCACCTTATACATTGAAATCAGGCTAAATTAAAGCGTGCAATAAATTCTTTAGATTTATTAAATATACATTTCTTGTGTATGAAGTGCTCCAGGTTTATGAAAGTGGATAAATAAGTCAGATTTAAGTGTCACGTGAAAAACGCCTCTCTCACTAACAGCAGCTGTCACTCCACAATCAGCTCCCGTGTTACAGCCTCGACGGTAAATGCACCGAAGCATTTAATATAACATAAACTCGCACATTTAGAAATAATAACAGCTTAAACATTACATTTTTTTTAACGGTAACGTCAGATGTCAGGCTACGGTGTTCTTTCCTGGTTGTGATGGGAAGCGAGTCAGTTGTGATTTACGCTACAAGGGCAACACATTTCGCTGTAACGTTAAATAATATTACATTTTATAAAAACAGCCACGTAGCGCCATGTTGTTTTAAAACACTCGTTAGTGTGTTACAGACGCCTTCAGTTAAAAAAAAATAATAATAATAATAACAGCCGAAGATATTTACGTGAGTTAACTGTTAGCTGCCGTTAAGCTAACGTTAGTAGAAATACGTTAACGGAACCGTGATACGTACTGCACCACGGTACATCTCGACATTAAAATAAACTGCAAATTATTATATCACACTTCACCAAACTGTGTCTCGCACTTATAACCGCACCCATTTATGTGCTGGACTAGCCTGATAGCCATCCCTACTACGCGCCCCCTCCCCCTCTCCTGTAAGCCGTGAATACTAGACTCTGATTCGGCCGAATCAGGCCCCTTTTCCCCCTTGGTTTCTCCGGTTCCGCGACCCGCTACTCACCCGATATTGGGTTCTTCCGAGAGCTGGTTCGGTGGAGGTTCTGATCCGATGGTTGTCAGTCGGATAGGAGCCCGGGCAGAAGAGGATTGGAGCGGATTCTGGCGGCTCTCATTCCCCCAGCTCTTGGATCTGTCGTCGGTTGCACTCCCTGTTGATAGTCCCTAAAGCTCCAGCAGCACGAGCGGCCGTTCGCTCTCCACTCGAGTCTGTCTCCCCCTCTCGTTACTTAACAACGCGCCCGTTCACAGCGTCGATGATGTCATTCCCTGGATGTCAGGGCACAGTCATTAAAGGAAAAACGTCACACCTAACTACTCCCACCTCCGTAAATCCCAACATTTATTTAATTGTAACCCCATTTTCATGTTACTCATTTGGAAGAATCCAGCCATGTTGGCGCATTTCTTGTTATGACAGTAATTATTAATACTTGTATTTTTCCTATCATCAATAAAGTCACCAAGCCTCCTCCAGATGATGATCAAATCTCTGTGATACCTGTATCACACCTGTGTTTGAGGCCAATCACAATTGTGAGTTTTATGGTGTTGTACAAATTGTAGTTATGTCACAAAATGTTGGGAAATTTAAATTTAATTACCTGCCTTTAAATCTGTGGTCTGTAATAACAATATACCGACTTTGCGCCGTAGCTACATCAGAGAAGTTGAATTATTTCATACAGTAAGCGCTGGCTTACTGTAGAATGACGTGGGAGTTAAATAGGATTGGTGTGTGGATGGTAATGAGAGGGTGACAGATGGACATGCAGGCTTGTTTTTCTGTGGCCGTGTCATTGAACAGCTCACAGGCCTTTCTCTTTGCCGTACTCATCACTGCAACATGTACATAGCATTATTTTTCATACTACGCAGTGCTGTGATCACTCTGAGTTTAACATTGAAAAACAACATCCAAAAATGACCACGAGGACACATTTAGAAGCCAATACTTTCATCTTTATTAATCTTGTTCTCATTTGTTTAAATAAATTTTTCCTTTGTAAAATCTCATAACGAAAACACTGAACAGGAGTGTTAAAGCCTGTCTTAATTTAAAACGAATACACAACAACAGAACATTAAAAACGTACGGTAACTCTTACTCTGCATCTGTAAACAACCCGTCCCACCCCTCCCTCCCGATCCACACAGTTTGATAAGATTTGGCATGTCCATTTTCTCAACGCTTATGCCTTCAGCTCTTTGTGTCATTAAAATGTTCTTTTTTATTATTGCAGGTCGGACAATAAAAAAGACAAGTCTGCTAATAAAAAACCAAACAACTTCAAATGAGAGAAAAAAAAAAGCATTAGTGCCAATAATTCTTAAACACACAGTCAGCAGTATACCGAATGCACTCAAAACATTTTTGTATAGACCTTCTGTATAGTAAGCAGCCTTGCCCACATTATGACAGGCAGTAACATGCACACACACATTATCCTCACATTCACACACACGCACAACAACTGTGGTGGTTTAATCCACTTACTTGGTCTCAGTCTCACTCATACTCATGTCCATATAGTGTGTATGATACTGCGCACAGTATTGACACATGGAGAAATGCAACATAGCCTCAAACTGCCAGCAATTTAACATTTATCACTGCAACAGTAACAAACATGTTCAAGAGAGAATAACAGAGAAAGAGTGCGTGAGATACAACAGTAGGAGGTCAGCATTTTGAAAACAGAACAATGACATTTTTCAATATTTTCACTGTTCAAAAATTAAAACCATACATACAAACAAACAGAAAAAAAAACTAACTTAACATACACAGTAAGATACAGTTCTGTTTTCAATCAGAGCTGTTTGCATGTGTTTGGATTCGGTCTCCGTTTTTTAAGGGGACGTGAATACAAACTGCACTTTAACCTCACATCATGTAGTAGTTTTAAGTTCTTATACGATGAAGGTAATGCTGTTTACAGTGCCCATCTGTCTGAAGGCTTGTCTGTATTTGGTGTGTGCATGTGTATGTAAATCTGTTGAAAAGTCCCCTATTTACTAAGCACATTGCAATCCAGTCAAGTCTTTCAGACCAACTGACTTTTCATTCTTTTTCAGGTTTCAAGTCTAAGCAGTTGAAATCTTCATCTGTGGAAAAAGGCTGTATACACATCTAACAGTCCCTGCATTTGTTTATATAATAGCTTAAGTCTGGCCACAAGAATGTGTGTAAGCATGTCTCACATTTCTGCTTTGTGTGTGCACAATAATATGCATACCATGTATATGTATGCATGTGTGTATATGTGTATTACATTAATAATGCATACCATGTAAATGTGTTTGTGTATGTGTGTGTGTGTGTGCTATAGTAAGTACATATGTATCCCAGTGTATGTTGTATCAGTGTGTCCAAACCTACACGTACAAATAGAGGGGGCTCATCAGATAGAATCAGCTCCTCCCCCCAGCAGGTCGCCAGGCAACAATGCTGCGGGGCTGTCCATTTGGTGCCTTTCCTCCATTTGCGGTGCCCCCCACAGGCTGCTGCTGGGGTATCCTGCAGTCATGCCCCCCCAGAGCCCAGACCTCCCAGACTCTACCCCGCCAACACCTCCTCCCTCCCCTGCGCCATTGGTGCTCCATTGGGAAAATATTCCCAGCCCAGGTCCTTGGGCCGAAGAAGTTTCTGAAGAACTACCTGTACCATCGAGACTCTGCCAGGCAGAGCCAGAGGACCTCACGCTACCTAAAACCGCTGCTCCGCTTTCCCCTCCTCCTCCACCACCACCACTTCCATTTCCACCTGTTGTGCCCGCTGGTGCTCGCTCATTCCCCGGGGAGCTACCTCCACTGCTGGCCACAGTTGTGCCTGTTCCAGATGAACCCTGCGTTCCACCGGCCGCGGCCCCTCCTGAACCGGGCCCCTCTGCCCCTCCGGCCTGGGAATGTGCAAAATAGCGAGCAACTTCATCCTCACTCACAAACTCCGCCAGGATTGTGGTGTTGCCCAGAACGCACCTGGATAAAGTAGATACAGGACAAGGCTCTTTAGACCAACAGCAGCATGTTCAATGATAAATATATGTGCATTAGCGAGGTTACAGGTTAACCTACATGTGCAGTGCACCCTGGGCCTTGGCTGCTTCCTGCCGGCTGTTGTAGCGAATCAGAGCGCTGCCCTGGGTCAGACCAAGGTGGAAGGTCAGCAGGGGGCCATGCTGCATGCAGATAGTCCTCAGTGTGGAGCCATCAATCTACAGTCAAAGAAGCATAAAGGCTAAGTGTACAAGATTATGTGTGTGTGAGTGTGCAAGAGAGACAATGGCAATTAATTGTCCACAATCTTGAGTCATCAATTATAGGTGCAGAAAAAGGTCAGGAAATCTTGAAGCTTACAGAACCATGTATTAATAAGTAATGTTATGAGACTGTATATAGTGGCCTCATCATTCTAATTGTCACATGTTGCAAACCTGTGCACATGAGCAAAGACGGATTACTGTAAAAAGCTATATTACTAAAACAAAAGCTAATAACACTTTACATTCTATGCTTTTCCCAGAGCAGTGTCATGCAAGTGTCATTTGTGCGAACCCTAATTGATTAAATGGCTCATCCAACTTCACAATCCAATTACAGCTGGGTCATGCATCATTCCATCTAATTTGCATAAGACAGACTGAAGGGGAATGCAGATGAATGAGCGCAGAGATTTAATGCTTTTGAATTTAAACTGACCAATCTGCCTAGGCATTCGTTTTACTGTATAGCCGTGTTCAATACTGCTGCGATAAAGGGTTATGAGAAATTTTTAATTATGCATTGATTGCATAGCATGCTCCCATTACTGCAGACAATAGGATTACTGCAAGTGACTGATAATATTTAAAATTTGCCACTTTTGCTAGTAGAACCCCTGAGTATTGTCCATGTAATCTATAATTTGCTTCTCAGACTTTCCATCTCTCATCCTGTCCCTTCCCTCTTTCTCTCACTTCTTACCTGAGGGGTCAGGTTGCTCAGCAGCAACCAGCAGCTGCCTCTGGAGGCAACACCATCGCTCCAAGCTGAGCCTTTAAAGAAAAAAGAAAACAAGAGAAGAGACAAACAGAAAAGAAGATAAGGATGTGAAATGTAGTGGGGATGCCAACATAACTTTCATGCTAGTGTCCATGATACTGCAGTAAGACTGGAGTCATCATATCACTGTCAAGAAGGCCTCCCTCGACATTCTATACAGCATCATAAAATGAGAAATGGAAAATAATACATTGCACTCTTTTCCTTGTAAACAGTACCTGGCCCAAATCTTGACTCTTGATTAATCCCGCCCCCTCCCCAGCTCCGGGCCAACCGTGGGCCTCCGCTACCCCAAGGGGAGGACGATGCCTGTTTCTGATTAGTTAAGCCAGGAGGAGGGCGTGGCAGCTGTGAGCTGTTGCGATTGGTCTTCCACAACTTGTTTTGTCCGATGGGCTCTGGGGGCCAGCTGGGCTTGTACTCCGAGTACTTTCCTGAAGAGGAAATGGGGAGGTGGGAGAAAGAGGGGGAAAATAAGCTTTAACAAACAGACCGCAGAAATGGGAGTGGCGAGGACATAGTACAGCTAGTTCCTTTGGCATCTTTATAGAAAAGGGTTAATTTGTACACCAGTAAAACACAGTGCAGACACAGCCATGTTGAGAAACAAAAG
The DNA here is from genome assembly GCA_014281875.1 of Nibea albiflora. Lineage (NCBI taxonomy): Eukaryota > Metazoa > Chordata > Actinopteri > Sciaenidae > Nibea > Nibea albiflora. The sequence goes on along the minus strand of CM024808.1, from coordinate 18,348,352 downwards.
AAAGTGAAAAACAAACAACAACTAATAAGATAAAGGAGATTAAAAAGTCAAAATGCAAAAACAAAAACAAACATATAGAGAATAAAGAAAAGCAAACATATACCTGTGCTGTGTGCATTGCTGAGGGGACTGTCTGAGGCACTGTAGGGCCAGGCACCAGGTGAAGGCAGCGAGGTGTTGAGGGTGGGGTTTGGCCCTGCAAAACATTAAAACATTAAATAAAAGCAACACACTCCACTACACCACTAAAATCCCATAAAATTGATTTACTCTTTAGCTCTAATCCTAAAAGTCAAAGGGCTGAGGCAAGAAAACACTTAACTAACAACCTTAAGCTTAACCCTGCCTTCAGATAGTAATATTTAATGCTTTTATTCAGTCTTCATGTTCTTGCTGGGCTAGAGTGACTAATGCCATTACAATTCTAAGTCGCTAGAATTTATGTTTTGCTTTTGTTTGGGACCAAATTGGAATTCGTAGTGTTTGTTTTGTCAAAACCGGTATAATATTTGGCACATTCAAAAATACCTATGTTGTCTCGCAGTAACTGGTGGTCTGAGTCGTTGAGGCTCGGGGGTCCCGGGGAGCCAAGAACACTACCAGGGGTCATGTAGGGGTCAGATTCTGGGTCTCCACTACTCTGGATTCCCTTCCAGGGCACACCGGGCTGGAACTCTGTCATCAGAGAACAGAAAACATATTGATTGACTGAAATGATATATCAACGTTTGCTATTTTTAAAAATCAAACAACCAAAAAAACTCTGTAGTTGTGGCTATGTTTATTGTTGTATATATTACTATTACAAAGAGACAGTTTGCCAGAGACAACATTTGTACATATAAATAAAACTAGGAAATAACAAATGGAAGTTTTTGGAACTTCAGATTGATTGGGTACTAAAATAAAAACTGCAATAAAGCTTCTGAGATATACAAGTACTGAGTCAGTATGCATGTGCACACACTGGACAGGTTGAGTTACTCCACCTCTAACTCTTTGGTAGCATGTAGCAGAGAACTACATTCTTACCTGGAGGCCAGCTAGATGTGGCAGGCTTGTTCCCCATTTTACTCCCAGGGGTCCGGTGCCAGTTGTCTGCAGAGCCTTGAGGGGGAATTCCCAAACCATCACCACCCAGCATTTCATACTGGGAGTAAGGAGATCCTCCTCTCACCTTTATAGCACTGGGTAAAGGGCCTTGGGAACAGCACATAAAAGACAAAAATAAGGTCAAACAGATTGACATGAATACATCTCTGATCACTTTGATTCACAGTGGTTCATTCAGATACATTGTTAAGAAGGTGTACCAACACGGTTAAAGCCAGATTGACAACAGCCTGGGAGGTGTGCGTTCCCAGAGTGTGAATTTTGCATTTGCAAAAATCATGTTACAAACCATCTGTTAACCCACCATTCTTGTGAAGGGCTGTGTCAGGGGGAGATGGAGCTGGGGAGTGTCCCTCCATCATCCATTTGAAGCGGGATTGCTGTCCTCCTGTGTCCTTCATCCCTCCCATCATGGGACTGAGCTCCAGGCCTGACAGGTTACCACCAGGAGCAAGCCCTAACAGGCAAGAAGAAAAAAAAAAGCATGAGTACATTATACTTTGCCTAATATTCAGTTCAATACAGCTGAGCTGGCAAGTGTAATTTTAACCAGTTTGTGTTCAGTGGGGTTGCACTAAGGCTAGGAGCTGTTTAAAATGGAGAACTGTTGTTACAATGACGGTAATTACAAAGGTAACGTGTCTGTGTTTACACAAATTAGATAAATATAACTGGATGGTTCTTATTGGACCACCTAAACAAACAGACTCCGTGTACCCTAAGATAGACTTCTACAGTGTTATTTTGGCAGCCTAACAATCAGCGCTAAAAGTAAACATAAAACGTCAAACCTTGTACCGCCTTTATTTATAGTTACCTGTTCAGCTGACTACATCGCATCTAGCCATTGGCGTGTTAAGCCACAAACATTTTCCCTTTTGCACTCACCAGAGTACATCCCTTGCGTTTTGGCATGAAGGTCTGATAAGGGTCCCCCCATTCCAGGATGTGGAAGGGGGTCTACCATGGGCTGTTTGGATAGGCCTCCTCCCAGGTGAGAGGGGGAAAGTTTGGAGCTCCCTCCTCCTGTTGCTGCTCCTCCAACTCCACCCTGCTGATGCTGCCTTTGCTGCTGCAGAATAGCCATAATCCTTGCCAGCTGAGAAGAATAAGATTCAAGAAAATAAATCACTATCCGAATAACTGTAAATGATTATGATCATGACAAATTGTCTTGATAAAAACAACGTATTTACAAGTATTTAGAGTTACAGGTTCTAGTTAACATGTTTGAAGGGTAGACTGCAGTCATAACTGTAGCATATCAGAGGAGCTAAGTAAGAACGAAGAATCATTGGATACGAATGGTCTTTATATGTCCTGATGACATTTTGTGGTATGCTATAGGGCACGCTCACCTGCTGTGGGTCAGGCTGCTGTCTGAGAGGCTGAGGCTGAGGAAACTTCCTCTGATTCTGCAGAAGTTGCTGCTGTTGTTGCTGCTGCTGCTGCTGTTGCAGCAAGAGCTGACAAGCCTGTGGGTTGGCGGGCAGAAATGGTCAGCGATAGAGGTAAACAAAGAAGGATACATACGCTAGTACTAAACAAACACTGCCAATATGTTAATATGTGGTGTGTGAGGTACAAAGACGGATGAAACAAACAACAATATTTATTTCCGTAATGATGAATCAATCCATCAATTAACATTCTAACATTTAGTCACGTACCAGATGGAACTGCTGCATGTGGGGGTAAATGTTGCTGAGCATTGCTAGCTGCTGTGGGGAAATTTGAGGAGGGAACACTCCTCCACCAACACCACCAACACCACCGACCCCGCCGACACTTCCAACGCCACCGACACCTCCTACTCCTCCCACCACTCCACCCACGCTGCCACCAGGAGAAGGCATCTGCTTCAGCATAGGACCCGGCACCTGCATGTCACAGTAATTTCTTTATGGCTGGTGATATATTGATGCATTCCAAATTTATGAATAATTAAACAAAAAAATCCTTGCACACCATCAAGACTACAGGTGCACAGGATCAAAATATATTGACTGGGAAGAATCCAATACCGAGCAGTCACTTCTTACAAATGACATCAAGTGAGGACAGTTCAAGATGCAACAAGTGTGAGGCTGTATTACTCTCTAGGGCCAGATAAATTAGACGACTAACAAGCTGGCAAGTTACACGGATAAACAGGGAACTGAGGAATGCTAGGAAAATACAGTACAGTAAATATGGAATAAATAAGATGAAGTTGATTCTTTCATAATGTCTAAACATTGCGTTAATGGCCTCTTAAAAACTACCCTCCGGCCTAAAAGCCATAGCTGTTATTTACTGCCAGACCACAAGGCAATCAGTAAATCAATAATTCCACTTAACACCCAGCAAAACCCACAAACTGTTGAATTTACTAAACAGGAATAACATATCAATCTGTGTTTACTGCTCATGACTTTGCCCATAACCATTTACGACATACAGTGTCAGCACTATTTAGTTAGAGCTGAAAATCATTCAACCAACAAAAAGTTTGGAACTAAAAGGACTCAGGAGACCCTCCATTTCTCCAGAATATAACATTCATCATAACTAATAACATCAGAGACAGAAGAAACAGACCTGAGCAGACAGGAACTGATGAGGCACTTGAGCACGTAACCCCTGGGAGGGGTTCATTGGATGCATGCCAGGCTGGTGCATCCCTCGAGGTGGAGGCATCCCTCCACCACTGCCAACAAACACTCCATGGCCACCCATCTAGAGTACAATGGAAAGCATATAACAATTGCAATGTATTTGTGTTCTCATTTCATAATCATTTTTTTGAGGTCATTAAATTAGAACAACTGACGAGTGACTTTATTTTCGTTAGCACTATAAACAGTCTCATACCTTTTCACCATAGGGTCCCATGTCAACAGGACCCATGTCTTTGGAACTAGGTATGCGGTAACCTCCTCCACCTCGTCCTCCCCTACGCATCTCCCCGTTATAGTCAGTTATTCCTCTCTTCTCTCCTTCCATCTTTTTGTCAACACTTGGGTCATCACCCTAAGAAACAACACAGTAATTTAGTGAATTTATTATTCATAGGGCAGGCGCAGATGCCCCACTCACAAGCCATGCAATAACATTATCAATATAGGTGAAAATATATAGCAATATATGACAGAAGTAAAACATTAAAGGAGATCTATTAAGCTTCTGGTGTCCTCTAGCATCTCTGCCTCAACTCCAGAGTTTACTGATGGACATACTGTATAGCTTTACTTGTTAACGACAGAAATGAACTACTTTAGCTGCTAAGTGCTAACTTCTAATGGACTGAGAGCTTAAAGCAAGCCAACTAGAGGTCACTTAATTCTGAGCGACACAGCTCAGAATAGAGAGGAGAAAATGAGCACGATAGGTCCACTTAATATCTTACCAGAAGACCCATGTTTGAAAACTGCCGTGACACTGGATTCATCCAGCTGTCCCCTCCTCCACTCTTTAGGAAAGAAATTAAAACAGTAATTGTCAATTGTGAGTAGAATTACTATACAAAATGAGAATGTCTTCATCTTAATATATCCCTACCTTGATGTTGCCTCTCTTTCCTCCATGAGACTGACCCCAGCCTCCAGAGTTGAAGGAGGAGCTGCTTCCCTGGGAACCAGTGCTGTTCCAGACCCCTCCACCACCATCGTCTTCCTCATCCCAGCTGGGGTGACGAGAGGCTGCAACAGAGCCCTCTCCTTTCCCGCCCCAGCTTTCCATCGACTTAGGGCCTGCAGCAAAACCAAAGCAGATGGTTATGATAATGTTGGCAGTCACTTCTCTAGATTCCCTCTGCTGAAGAATGCTCAACAGCATTCAGATTTAGAGATAGAGAGAATGTTACAACGTTCGACCGTTTTGAATTATTATTCATTATTTTCTTACCAGGTTTACTAGGGTTGGGTGAAGGGTTCCCCCAGCCAGAGCCTTTTCCAGATTCATCTGGCTCACCCCATCCTGTTGCTGCTTCTGTCGTCTGACCCCAAGCAGCGGTACCATTATCCACAGATTGTGCACCTCCTCCCCACATACCTGGACCTGGAGATTGATTAAATTAATTGTAATTGATGGCAAGAGTCAACGAGGCTGACATTAGCAAATGTTATAGTCCTCTGCTTCAGCTATTCCTGATATTTGCAATCAAGAACAAAAAAGAAAAAAAATGAATCGTGGCATTGCTCTTTTTCATATAAACTAGACAAAGTAAAGAAAATATGCACTAATTTAAGAACACTTCAATCTACTGCACATTTTTGCCTCTTTTTATAAATGGTAAACATTCTGCTTACCAACTGCAGCATTGCCAGGGTTTGTGTCCCTGCTGTGCTGCATCCCTTGCTGCCTTCTAGGTGGTTGTTGCTGCATGGTGGGTGGTGGTGCCTGCTGACTGTGGCTTTGGTCGGGTGTAGCACTTTTTTTGTCCCACAAATTCACATTCTTGCTGTTGTAGCGGGTTGGGTCTCCCCAGGCTGAAGTGCCATCATCGATTTCCATTTTGCGACTGATGGACTGAGGGGAGGGTTCTTCCCAGCCACTGGGCTCCAGGGAGTCACCTCCACCTGCAGAGATTTGGGGGATCGGGCCGGAGGTCCAGCCCGAACTTTGGTTCTGATTCTTGGATGGTGGACCTCCACCTCCAACATTGGACCGGCTGTTCCACCCTCCTTGCATGGGACCTCCTTGTGGCTGCTGGCCCTGTGATTGGTGCTGCTGTTGATTTGGGGCTTTCATTTGTGCCACTTGGCTGTTTGGTATCTGTGCTGCTGCTGCTGCTGCTGTGTGGGGCTTGGCACTCCCCCAGTCCTGGTGGGATTTGCTTCCACCCACATCTCCTCCTCCTCCTCCTCCTCCACCTCCCCATCCTCCTCGCTGAGATCCCCCTTCTTCCAAATTACCCCAGGAAGATCCCTCATCAGAGTTGCTTCCACCTCTACCTCGCCCATCACCACTCCCACCACCAGGTATAGAGTCTCTCTGTCCCCAGTCTCCTCCCCAGCCACCTGCCTCGCCTCTTCCAGTCCCCTTCCATCCTCCTGTTCTGCCCTGTTTATCCTCTGGACCATCTGCCCACCCACTACCCTGTTCTCCAAAGTCTCTCCAGTTGCCTCCTCTGCCTCTGCGATCTCCCCATTGTTGTTCTTCGGCACCCCACCCTTTGCCCTGTTTCTCGGGTGGGAGATCACCCCATCCTCCAGCTGCCTTTCCCTGGTTGCCCTCCAGTTCTTCGTCTGGCGTTCCTGGTTTCCTTACATTGCTGCCAGGCATATGAGGACCAGAGGTGGACTGTGTGGCCCCATCCCAGCCATCCCTAACTGTAGCAGGGCCAGAGTTTAGGTTGGTCGTGTGACTGCTAGCAGATAGATCATTAGTTATTGAACTGTTGTTAGACGGGTAGCCAGGACCGCGACTAGTAGTGTTCATGGTTGCTGATGAGAATGCCGAGGAAGATGAAGCATTTCTTTCATTTCTATTTCCTACACCTCTTGCGGTGTCCAGGTCCCAGGCCACATTCTGTCGGATCTGGGTCTGCCCCCAGCCTGTGTTAGACAGAACTCTGGGGTCCAGGTCAGATCGATTGAGCATGCTGAGTAAGGCCACTTCAGCATTGGAGGTCTGCTGGGAATTCTGTGTAGACGAGGGTCCCTCCGGCTTTTGTCCACCATCACTCCCTCCTCCACCACCTCCAGTTATGGACCCTCCTCCACTAGACCCCGAGGGTCCTCCACCTCCAGTGCCTCCACCTTGACCACCCCACTCCGCAGCTGCACTGTCCCCACTTTCCATCCCTTTCTGATTGTCCCATGCTTTTGTCATAGTTGCAAACTTTGGTGAGGCAGAGTCCTGCAAAACGCTACCACCAATACCTCCACTGCCTCCACTACTGCTGCTGTTGCTGCTGCTGCTTCCATCACCTCCTCTTCCACCTCCTATTGCTAAGTTACTGGAACTTACACCTCCCACTGTGCCACCCCACTCTGCTTCTGAACTGCCTCCTTCCCACGCTCCCTGAGATACCACTGGGGTATTTGAGCCACCATCATTTCCCCTTCCCCACCCTGCCTTGTCACCCTGGCTACCAAAGCCCCACACATTCCCTTCCTGCCCTTGAGCTACAGTCTCTCCTCCACCCCATCCATCTGCCTGCGAGGCACCTGTACTGAGGTCGGAGGACACTGGAGGCATGGATCTCCAAGAAGAAGAGGCAGCAGAGGAGGAGGTGGAAGAGCCAGAAAGATTACCACTTCCTTCTCCTTCAACACTAGCAACACCACAGTCACTTTCATCACCACCTTCTTGATTTGGTCCGGCTCCCCGTGCTCCACCACCTGAACCCAACTCCGGCCCTAGACTTCCTAAGTGCTGCTGCTCTTCTCCACTCCTGGCTCCCACAGCTGTCTCAGTGTGCTGCTGGTGGAGACCAGTTTGATTCACAGATGAAAGAGAGTGAGTGGTGATGAGGGGGGTGCTGGCAGAGAACGAGGAAGCTGATGTAATGGACGAATGTAGTGGAAGGCCGTCGCTAGCCGAAGTTGATGTCCCACTCTGCACCAGGGCAGGCCAGGCGGAGGGGTTTACATTGGGATTGAAATTGGCACCATGGACACTACTGCTGCCACCCACAGGGCTCTCCTGAGGCCCAGGAAGAAGATGGGAGACTTTGGAATTGTAAAATGCTGCTGATCCTAGCCCTGCCTCCACCTGAGAGGAGGTGGAAGAGCCCCACACACCACCACTTGACTGAACACATTCATTAAGCGAAGAAGAGGAGGACAGAGGAGAAGAACGAGGTGAAGAAGGATTGTCCATGTTCCCTGCTCCTCCTCCTCCTCCTCCCACTCCTCCTTTCTGCTGGATGTTTCTCTCACTCCATGAGGCACTACTGTTGTTGTTTCCGGGGCAGTCTTGCTCCTGCACCCCTCCTCCAGCCCCGTCAGAACTCAATTTGGCCCCGCCTAGGATGCTAGGCCAGTCCCCCAGGTCAGTCCCATCCACAATCACCTTCCCGCAGCCCTGAGAAGAGGACGGGCTGCCAGAGCCTGCCCCCCATGTGGAATTTGCATAAGTTGAAGTAGTAGTAGTAGAAGACGACGACAGAGCAGCGACACATAATGAGGATGAGGAGGAGTTGGGGAGTGAAGGGGAGGATGAACCCAGGTTGGAATCTGCAGGGACAAAATAAAAATATTAACAGTGTCTTGAACACAACTTTGCAACCATTATTCATATACCACACTTCAAACTTGATCATCTTTTTGAGACACAAACCCACCTATGCCTCCAGCTGTGTTTGCATTGGGGTTTTCTGCTCCCTGTGAGGAAAGAGATGAAGTGGCTCCCCATCCACTGCCCCCTCCAACTCCTCCTGCACCCCCTTCCCCTCCTGCTCCTCCTCCTCCCCAGCAGCATTGAGGACAGCGGTGGCTGGCCCCTCTTCAGTAGCACTTTATGGTCCTGCTGGCAGCGAAATCTCGGTGGAACCTCTCTGGACATGTAGCGCTGCTGTTGGGAGGTCTGGCTTCCAGAGGGGGAGGAGGAGGAGGGCTGTCCGTTGGCCACAGCAGTCCGCTGCTTTGCATTGTTCCCGCCACCAGGAGGAACTTGTGCAGAAGCCCCGGCTGCACCAGGACTGGGGGACGAGGGGGCAGCAGGGCCAGGGCTGGGGGACACTGAGCCTGGGGTGGCGAGCGGCTGGGAACAGGAGGGCTTGGCTGATTCTGGCACTGAAATACAACAAAGGTGTGTGTGAATCACCGGTAGAAATATAAGGGTGTGGGTATGTTACTCAACTGCAGGTAGGTTAAACTACTCTATAGCTTATAGTTTGATTAAAGTTTAGGAAATCAGTAGGGCTAAAGGGTAAGCATACATGTTCTTGATCCTATTAAATAATTCCTTAGGCCACTGACATTTTTATCATATGGAATAGTGAGTGATAAAGGAGGACACAAAAACAAAGGGAAAAAAAAAAAACATACCTTTGATTTTCTGTTCTGGCACCTAAAATAGAAAGGATAAGTGAGTCAGATACAAAGCAGAGGAGAATCTGCTTGTGGCAAACTGAAGAGAAAAAGGGCAAACAGAAAATGCTTTTATGTTTTAACTTCACAATCTATGCAGTGTGATCTTGTTGTAGTCTTGCTACTGCAACTGGGAAAATATACTAGGAGCATACTCTTTAAGCAAACACAACAATATGACAGTGGATATTCATTTTACAATTTCTGCACATGGAAAAGTCCACCCCAAAGCATTAAACCTCGGTTACTTAAACTGTGAAATGGGAAAATTAATTTTGAGATGTAGCAGCTACAATTCTGCAAAAACAATCCGAGAGAATGGAAGAGAGTAATAATAATATCACTCTGAGCATCTGCAAATCAGCTGTGAATTTTTTTTGGTGACACCATTTACCTTCTGAGAGGTTTCCCTTTTCTTTTTATCTTCTTTCTTCTTTTTCTTGTCTTCCATGAACTACTGTTCCCTTTCCTGATTCTCCTGTCTGTGAGGAGAAATGTACACATTCAATTATTAATGTTGCACAGAGCCATACCGAAAGTAATTTAATGCTCACAAACGCATACCATTTTCAAAATAAATGCACACATACACAAATACACACAGACACACATGTATTGACTTTGACTCAAAATCAATAACACGTATTTCATCAGATCACTGCCAAGTATTCTCCTACACAGTCGACGTTGTGAGGACTGTAACGTTAACCAGAGGCAGACAGCTTGACAACAGCCCTTGGTAGCCTAGTTTCTCACTGCATAATTCATTAACCAGCAAACGATTGCAATCCCAACCAAGAGACAACATAGACAGCAGCCAAACAAACAAGTGACCTGAAACTCTGAGACATATCTATAAAAGTCACGTTCTCCTGCACAGTAACGGCAGTGCACGACGGTGTCATGAAGGCATCTCGCTGACCTCTCACCTGCCCAAAGTAAACCTATGAGATATGCACACACAAAAAAAACTCGTACCCAAGCCAAAGGCGAAACACACAACGGGGGCTTACATCTCAAACACACCACAGAGCTGTAAATACGACTGGGCCGAGTGTTTCTGTTAGCTAAGCCTCACATAATTAGCACCATGTCACACAGCGCTAACTGGACAACTTATAGCTTGACCCCCCTCCACTGTACCGTATATAAATACACCAACTGGCGTTCACTTTAATAGTCAGTTCATGTAGGGTCCACTTAACACGCGCATTAGGAGCCTACACACAGGCCAGTAAGGGAATAGCTATCCAGCTACTAAGACCACCAGAATACTCGGATGAGAAAGCCAGCTAATGCTAGCCGACTAAAGCAGCTGGTGAGCACCGTGTCATGACCTGAAGAGCTCGCGGCGGTAACGTTATTAGTTCAGACTGTCCCAGAGCAAGGTGCTCGTGTCGCTCCCCCGCGCGACGTATCTAACCCTCTCCCTACGCAGTTGACCGCAGACAAGCAAGCACGCACAACTTAGCGACTCAACGACGCGGCCCCTGTTTTTTTTTTTTGTTGTTTTTTTTAAACGCCGCGTTTCATTTACACGATTTACTGTTTTGAAATGGGTAACTTTAAAAGTAGGCACCGAAATATCAGGTCGGTGAGCAGGAGCAGGCGGCGGCGGCGGCTAGCGAGCTGGTAACGGTCGACAGGGCCAAATGTAACGACGAACTTCAGTGACGTTTCTTCAGCGTTTCAACGCGTAACAAGCGGAGCTGCTCTTAAAACTGAAACCCAAATGTTGTCGGCGTTGTGTAAAGGCGGAGACAACCGACGCTGTTAATCAACACACAACCAACGAAAGCCACCACACGCACACAAAATAACGATAACAGTAATAAGGCACAACGTTCGTGTCGCGTACTCACCTCGGGAATCACATAGGACATAAAGTGCTTCTGTGCAAAAATTCTTGCAGACCTACCGCTAGCAGGCTAGCAAGGTAGCTAGCCTAGCGAGCTAGTTCTTCGAGGCTTCCGAGGCTAAATTGAATAAGAAATGACATCACCGAAAGGCGAAATGTTAATCGTAGAAAAAACTCAGGAAAGGCGAGTATCCTTTTTGAGCGACTGTAGTTCTCAAGCTGTAAACAAAACATGCATAACCCCTCGATGACTGTCAGACGCTGTATGATCGGTTAGTTTACTATCGGCCATTTTGCTTCTGTGTGGAGGTTTAGCCAGCATATGATATCACCAGGCTGGTTGTTGATCAGAGAGGGGAGGAGGAGCAGGACGCGTACCGGCACCGTCCACCGGGGGGCGTCTGATCGCTGGAAACATGACGTCATACACGCGGAGTATAAATAAGTAAACAAACGGGTCAAAAAAAAAATGTGATATTAAAATTCTTTACATTTAAGTCAGGTGTGTCCAAACTTATTTTAGAGGGAGGGCCAGACTTGACAATGTGAAGACGCATGGGAAGCCAATAATCGCATTTTAAAAATGTAAATTAAATTAAAAATGAACTGTTCTGTAACAATTTTGTAACATTGTCACAATCATCTTTTTTTATGACAATGTAACCAAATCTAAGCCAATCAGACGTGAACAAATCTAAAAACCCGTTCTGTCTTTCTTTCATTTTAGAAGAATACATTTTGTGGAATACGTCAAACTTGCATGGAGCTGATACAGATCCTAACCTGATATTTAAGTTTGAAATGTATCACTCTTGCTCTTCTCTTTAACAAAATCATTCAGAAAGTAATATTATGTGTGACATCTACAGATATAGATATAACACCAGCTGTTATGTCCTTAAAGGTTCAAATGCTTCATTATGTCAACCAAAAAAGCAAAATCTTCCAGTCATACAGGATCTGACAAGAATTTTTGTCACTTTTATTAAGAGTAAATTCTTATTTCTTATAGTGGGAATTAATAAAACATCTAATCTAGCCATCTCATCTAATCTTGAATCTAGCTACTTCACTGATGTCTAAATGTCTGCTGTTTCTGTTTGAAAAACAAAGTCTGCTGTGTATTTGAGCACACAAGTGAATTAGAAATCAATCTGTTTGATTTCATTTATTTTTGAACTTGATTACAAACAAAAATATGGCAGTAAAAAAATGAAACATTTCAGTCATAGTGTAAATTCAAAGTACCACACTTTCTGACTTTGAGTCATACATAACCCGCCTAAAATATCCTCTTTTTAAAAACGTGTACAGTTATACCAGTTTGATATTTTAAGTATGACCTGTATAATTCGTTTACATCTTCAAGATTATGTCTACTAAAGAAAGACATAGTTTTTAATGCAATTACAAAATGTGGATGAGCACCTGTACCATCCACTACATCACTACTTACAACACACTTCAGTCCCCTTCACCTATTCAACCCTCTTTGTGTCACAGCTTAACTTTCCACTCACATCATAACATCAGATTGACAACTGACCCAACTGCCATTAAATTGTGAACATTATGTGATCCCCCAAGAAAAAATATGAAATTTCAGATCAATAAGAAAACTGTAACTGTAGTGAGCTTTCTGAATGGGACAAAAGTTACGTGGCACAATTCCTGTTGATACTACAGGTATGTCTGTATTGTGGGGGTCAAATCTGCCAGTCCAGCTTGGCTATATAGATGAGAATGATTAAATTCCTGTTTGTATGGATGTATATAGGCCTAATCTGGCCTTTCCTTGAGATTCCAGGTAGGTCAAAAGTTGATCTTTGTCCACTCAGAGTAGCAGGGTCATCTAATCTGGATGTGGTTTTGCACTTGATGGCAGCTGCCAGTTCTCTTATTCAAAGACAGTGAATATCCACATTCTTTATCCTTCACATTCCTTATCCCTTCTACTGAAGCCTGTCCAGTTCGACCCACGCTGCCGCCCTCTGCTGACTATGGATGGCATTGCGTATGGCTGCCAGCAGCTCATCAGTGCAGCTCCAGGTGCTGGGCTCCAGGGTGTAGTAGAGCAGGGGCAGCGTCTCCAGCTGCAGCTCCTCGGCCTGGCACACCTCATCCATTATGCTGTCCTCTCCACAACGTGGAAAAAACTTCCTGTTTGAAGTGTTGGAAAGTAATTAACATGAAATAAAATGCTTATATTCCAAGTGTGCAGCAAACCTTAAGAAGCTATAATCTGATGTGTATTTACTGTAGCAGAGTGGATGCAAAGTGGATAGACGTGCACATACCTCAGTTTCTTGTGTTTTTTGTTCTTAGGGTGGATGTGGATGACAATAGGGTAAATCCCCTGTCTTAATAAGCCCTCGACACTGGGCAGCCCCAGTTCCAGCAGACAGTGCTTATCCTGACAAAGAGACAAAAATTTAAATAGTATAATAATGTACATTCATTATTATTACCATGAGCTCTTTCCATGAAATGGAAATGCTGTGTCTTTTTCATCACCTGGCTGATGACATCCTGGATTGACTGCAGCCGTATGCCCAGCGCCTGCTCTGGACTGCAGGAATCCAACAAGAACACTCTCTTGTCTCGTCTCTCTGAAGCCTGGATAGGCTCTGCAAAACCGCAGGAAACAAGAGGAAAGAAGAGACTGTGGTGTGAATCAGTCAAATCTGTGTGTTTGGAGCATTATGTGTATGATTAAGTGTATTTGCTGTGCACATACCTGATGGGCAGGTGTTGAACTTCAAACCAGACTCTGCTGGTTGCAGGAGCCTCTCTATTAGGCCACGAGAGAGAAGAGAGGGGGAGAAAATGACCGGCCGCTTAGTCTGAACTTGCACCGGCTTCACTACACTGTATGGGATCAAGTGATCCTCGTGACCTGAGGGGATAGGCACACGTGGAGGGACGCACACATCAACGCAAAGTGCACACAAACACACACAAAAACATTGTATCCACACAGGTTTGCATTCTGGGAACATTATGGCTGGTTCTTTTACGTTTGCTGAGTGTGTAAAGGACATGCTGCATAGAACCAATCCCACGGCTGACCGGATCCACTGCCTTCACCAGACGCACACGTCCAGGTGATTTTTTCAAGAACTACAAGAAAAGGAAGAAAAATAAACATTTGTTTTTTGTGTTGACCAGCCTGGTGACTCAATTTGCTGTTCATGTGATTTCAACATGAGCAGTCTTACCATCTTCCTCTTGAAGTCCTTTTGCTCCAGGGCCATTTTTCGCAGCCTTATAAGTAACAACTGTTGGGCCCTGAGATGTAAAATAATTTTACATTAACATTCTCATAACACTTTGACCAAAACCAGGCTAACATTTTTCTTAAAGGGCTAGCGTAAAAATTGCTTCAGCCTAGACTATGGTCTAAGATAATATAGCAGTAAAATGAAGGTCTACCTGTTGTAGTTGGGCATGGTTCCTGCCTGCAGGGGCTTAGCTGTGCGTGGGTCCACCAGAGAACAGCGCCATTGGTATTTTCCATTGTACCTTGTGTCTGTAACATGTATAATATCATCACAGGACACGCCCAGAGATAGTGGGTCACCGTGAGGCTCCATGTTGAGATTGACACGCACATAGAAGGAGTCAGCACCCATAAAACCAGGCGCTGACAGCTCGGTGCACAGCTTGGAGTATGCTGAGGACAACAAAAGAGGGGACAGCTTAGTCTCACCCTTCTCACCACCTTTCTCTACTTTATGTGTGCCTGGGGAAAACAGACTCACCCTCTGTGTTGCTCTGGTGTTTGAGCGTTGAAGGCTCTGTCCACCATTGCAGAGAAAAGTGGGCAACCTCAGCAGTGCACTGGGCCAGCGACACACTGCCTCCACCGAACAGAACCCGCTCCAGCTGGACAACATGAAGAGAAAACTGCATGTTATGTTCCTTATGTTCTTGTGTTTATATTCCATTTCATTCACACTTACTGCAAAACATACATATCATCTAAAACATGCTACATGAAACATGCATTTGCGCAGACACACACACCTCCAGCAGCTCACTGCCTTCCCTCAGTCCACTTTGTTCAGCTGCTGAACCAGGTTTCACATGGCTGACAAAGATCCCTGTTCGGTTTCCTCCAACTATCGTAATATCGTCAGCTAGACTGGATTTGCTCTGCTTTGGTGAAATGGGAGGGCTTGAAGACGGGGAGCGGAGGGGTCTCCTAAGAGATGGCAACAATGGGAAGCAACAGGATGCTGTGACATGTACAATAGGCTAAAATTTAAGTTCTATTAAATTATATCTGCTAGAAACTAATGTTTGGTTCTTATTGAGGCTTCCACAAACAAATTAAGATCAAGTAGTTGTGTTATGTTTGTATGTCTGGACCATAGCATCATCGTTTTTATGCGTCGAGCTGTTAAAACTGTGGCAGCAAAATCATGCGATTGTACCTGGGAACACTGGGATTGGGGTGGTTTGAAGAGACAGCAGGCAGGTTGATCAGGTCCGGGGGGAACGGATGAGAGTTTAAGGAGTTCCAGGAATCCCACAAAGAAGGCTCACTCTGCTCACCTGAACACACCAGAGAGCCTCATAAGTTAAGCTCACAGTGCAAAGAAAACAAAACCAGAACTGGACTCATCATCTTCTCTGTTTTTTTTGTACTCTGGTGCCAAATAAAGGTCTCATTTTGTTTGCAAAGAAGGCCGTGACAGTTGTTCATGCAAAACAAATGACAGAAACAAACCTGTGATGTTATCGTTCTCATCACTGCCCCAGGACTCCAAGTCAAACCTTTTCAGAGCAGAATAAAGGGATGAGGTGAGGAAATCGTTGGGACAGGATGGAAATATGCAGTGGCAGGGTTATGAGAGGCTGACTGAACTCACTCTGTGTTGTGTCGTCGGTTGATGGAGTTCATACATGGAGGAAAGGGGAATGTGGAGAGACGATTTATTTCTTTCTCATTGTCTTCTGTCTGGAGGTGGAGAATGAAAGCACACTGATTGACTCTTCCTCTTGTTCTTGTGCTTGTAAATGAGCATGCGATACTCACTGACAAAAGATTCTCCTCCGAGTTGGAACGGGAGTCTGTGAAGGAGCAGATTGATGTTTTAAGTAAATAAAGTACATCTATGTGAAATCAAGTATTTAGCAGGTGTTAGTGGGCACAACTTACCCCCTGAGTTGTCATTGGTTTGGCCTGCAGAGGGCGTCTGTGTCACAGAAAAGACAAATATAGTAAGGCCTCACAGCTGGTGAGAGGTACTGTGCAGGTACTAACATGTTAAGAGTTGCATAAGAATCTACCACAATGCCACATACTCTAGACAGTAATGAGATCCTAGTCCAGCTGAAAAAACTGACTTGGCAGACGAAAAGCTACATTCCTCGCATAGCGTAATAACAACGGGAGAAAACACGTTGCAGTCTCCAGAACAGTTGTGTCCTATGAAAATGATCTCTTACAGTACACAAAGGAGAGGTTACACTGCATTAACCGCAGCTACAACTCCGGTTGACAACAGCACCATATTCCTTTAATAAGGACCCCTCATTCTGATTTAAATCATGGCTATGGAGAAGGCGATTCCACTGTTATTGTGAATTTAACCTTTCGCAGCAGCAGACGGGTGCTATTGGCTTGGGGTCTCACGTCCAGGCCGAGGGAACAGCAGGGGCCGTAGCACTGATCCTCGCTGCACAGGGATAGGTGAGACTGGGGGAGGGGGGCAGACACAGGCAATGATACATACATAAAATGCCCCGTGCTTGCAAAGGAAAGTCAGTCTTTCTTAACTTGCTGTACTGCTGTGTTTACTCACGCAGTGCAGACAAGGGCTGCTCTGCTCCATTTTCTCTCGGCTCCTCTCCCTCTCTCTCTCCAGCTCCCTCTGCTGCTGCTCCAGGTTGGCCTGCAGCTCTGCAATGCGCTTACGCAGACGGTTCTTATCCAGCAGACAGTCAGTGTACTCCAACTGCAGGCTGTCTCGACTTTGCAGAGCCTGGTAAAAAAAACAAAAGAAGTTTGCGCCGTGTAAAAACTGATGCATGGTACTGTAGTGCATAAAAATGCACATGTACCGCTACAACACAACTACAAATATTCTTTGTTGGACACTGTAAGATGGTTAAAAACCACAGTAGAGGTTAGAGAGTGAGCGTGGGCAGGTTTACACATGTGAGCCATGAGTCCAGCATTCAGACAATCCATTCATACTGACCTGGTCTCTCTCCTTTTCCAGTTCCATGATCTGGTTGAAATAGGACACACCTCTCTTTTGCTCAGTCTCCCAGTCCAGCTGGAGAGTTCTCACCTTCAGCCGTAGCTGCTCACACTGTGACTCTAGCTACAAAACATAGTTTAACATTACAACGTCTGCTGAAAGGCAGAAAAGAAATTAAGACGCTGGCCGATTCAATTTAGAAATCTAGTCTTAAAGATGATTTGAACTGCTCACCTTGTCCCTTTGCTCCTCAGTGCTCTGTACCTCCCCCTGTAGTTTGGTAATAATGTCACAGAGCTCCTGCCTCTGCTCTGCAGACTCCCTGCGGTCCTGCTGCAGGATATCCATCAGAGCCTCAGGTTTAACAAGAGAGAGAACATTTTAAGGACATAAAACACTGTGATTTAGTCACATCACTGGAAATGAACCTAGAAGTCACCTTTCAGGTGATGACATTTAGATTTAAAAACATACTATGACTCCAGAGGCAGGAACTGAGTCTGTCATCTGAGTTCCTTTATTCTCTTTCTTGACCTCAGTGTAGTGCGGCGGCTTTTCTGGTAAAGCAGGTGGACATCCATTTGCTCCATTAGAGATCAAACTGTTTCTTTTCACCGATGCAGTATACCCTGGAGTGTTGAATTTCTCTCCCTCCGTCAACCTGGACCTTAGCTCCTCTACCTGTATGGAGAACAAGCAAAGCAAAGCAGCGATAAAGACATTTCTTATCTTCTTATCTGTTGTAAAACCTGTTTAAAATGCAAAGACATGGTTAATGGGCTGTTACTCTACTTTTGATGATAAAAATCAAATGTTGTAATAAGACATGCAGGCTTTATGTACAATAACTACCATTAACTTGTCAGTACAAGACTGTTAAGTAAGATATGTGGTGCAAACTTTACAAATTTTAGAGCTGAGGTTAAATCAAAGGTAAACCAAAGTGTTTATTAAACACAATTCAGATTACATGTAACATTCCTATATTAGCAAACACACTGTACATGTGCTAGGTAACAGGGCCGCAGTGGAAATAAGGCTTTAATTATTAAACATCTTATATTTCCAGGGATTCCAGGCTTGTACCTCAGTGGTACGGTCAACATGTTTTGACACAGCACAAGCCAAAAAAGTGAGCTGATAACTGATTGCACAGTTGGTTTGAACTGCTCGGTTCAGTTCCGATGTTGCAGCTGCATGCCAGTTTCACCTGAACTGCCTTGGGAGATGTTATTTGCTGTGTTATCATTCAATCAAGCAAAACATCTATGACTTTCTCGCCACAACGTCTCTCAGAACCTCTAAATATAGCTCCTGATGTCTCTATTTGAAACACGGATTTGTGACAAACTGTATCACAGGCAAACAGTAGTCTTGTGTTAAATAGACATTTCTGGCTCTCACAGAGAACCTAAACAAGCACCTTAAAAGTTAGAGCAACAGTGGACTTGTGACAAGATGATCACTATCTTTAGCAAATTCACCATTTCTTCAGTGAGTATACAGCTGGTTTTAGAGTTAGGATTAGCTCAGGAATGTCATGAGTCATCCTCTCTTAACACTGAGGGGCCGAAACTGCTTCAGTGGAGTTTCTCAGACTGTGCTCGACAACTTCAATCAGACCTGCATGTTCACTGAGCTCCAAAACTTGTTTGTGGTGAAAAAAACTTGATTACATTTAATTCACATGTGTACATGCTGTTTGCAACAGGCTTACCTGCCGGAGCAGGTCTCTCTCGCGGTTGGAGGCCTTGCCTTGTTCCTCCAGGGCCCTGGAGTACTTCACAGCCTGCTCCAGGTGCCTGTCCTTCAGCTTGCCCAGCTCTCGACTGGCTGACTCCCAGTCTTGACGCAGCCTTGAGTTGGGAAATAATGTTTTCTTACTGATCCATTTTTTGTGACACAGAAGTGTTTTCTTGTGATTTGCTTGAACATTTCCCAATTCATTCATTCATTGTGGTTTTAATGCACATGTTGAAAGTTTATGAGGAAATATTATAAATCAGTAGCTTCACATAGCAGATTTCCTCTCTCAAATGGAATATTTAGTCTCTTAATTACAGGAGATCTTTGCTTAAATCTCTCTGCTTTTCTTAAAGTGAAGAACTGAGGATCTAAAATGTCTAAAATCAGCTGGTAAGTGTTCTATAGAAGCCCAAATTTGCTAATGTTGTGTTTTGCCCCCCTCATCACTTTAATATTAGTTTGTACAAAACAATCATAGACTCGTGCTTTGTGGCCAGATCACACAAACCTCTCCAGCTGCAGCCTATCTTGCCGTAAGTCCTGAGCTTTGCGTTCAGCGCGGCTGCGTTCCTCCTCTGCCATCCGGCAGCGCTGAGACAGGCGGCGCTCACACATCCGGCTGTTTCGAAGCTGCTCCCTCAGTTTACGCACCTCCAGAAGCAGAAACTGGGTCAAACCCTCCGGACCCTCCTCATCTTGGGAGTAAAGACAGGTGGAGGTTATAGGTCACGGAGACTACTGGTTAATGTATGGAGAGGGTAAACAGACACGTAGGGCAAAGAGTGTGTATGAATATGTGTCATACTCCAAGAGATAAGCGTGAACTTTTCACTTTGTACACATCACTGAAACCTTGTGCACACACACTGTGAAATCGAGGTCAAAATCTACAAAGAGAAATTAACTTTTGTTATAAGATGTTCTCTTAAGTTCCCTTAACTTAAGTTGCTCTACAACTTCAGCATCAGTCCAAATGTCAAAAGCGTTTCATTATATTCTGCTTGTTAGACATGCCCTTCATTCCTTTAAATACTCTTGAGCATCATAATAACAAAGATTTGTGTGCTTAGCTCTGTAGAGAGCACTTATCTACTAGATAACATTCATGGCTTGAGTTTCCGGCTCAAATGTTAACCACTTTTGAAGCTCTTAGCTCTTAATGTGTTTACCAGAACCACTCAGATTTAGGTCTCAAGTCTACACTCAAGTCTGGAGTAATTTAAGTACTTTTGGGCCTGAAATATGTGTGTAGAATATAATATAATATTTAAGAATATAAGGATTTATATAAGAATTTCTGATAAAAATGTAGATTATTTACTCAAAAGCATATCAAAACGAGTGTGACTATCCTTTAAGTGGGCTAACAGTTTGAACAAGGAGCTCTTAATATGCTTGATTTCAGTTGACTCCAGACCTCTGTCATCGTCAACATGCAGAGAAATCCCTGTTTACCCAGTATCAGGGAGCATCGCTGCGTGGGCTCTTGTCCGGTCAGCTGTGTGTACTGGTCTGGATGGTAAAACTCCAGTGATTCCATGAAGGCTTGAAGACCTCGCTGGCCTTGACCGTGCAGAATGTCCAGCAAACGACCTGTTCAATGAAAGGGGGAAAAGCTAAATCTGTAAAGCGGAAGTGTGGAATCAATCATTAAGACGGTTACAAAATAATTTGGTACTGTAAACTATCACAGCTGAAACAGCCTAACCATATAAATGCTACCTCTTTGATGCGAGTGTCATTTACCTCTGTAGTTACATAAGTATTTCAAACATGACCATAATGAATGACTAGATGAGCTAACTCGCGGGCAATGAAACAACAATGATATGAACCAGGTTCTCGTCTTCATCCCGTCTTTACATGCGACGTCTCCCCTTCATCGTTATCTCCGTTCACTCCTCATTCTTCTGTGTCTGCCTTACACTCCTCTTTACTTAGCACTGTCTTTCATCTTACTCCCTCCTGAGTTTCTGCCTGTTTCCCCCATTGCAACATTTATCTTCACCCACCTGTTCCTCTCTGACAACCTGCTGCACAGTCATTCACACACAACGTTTCTTCTCTAGGGGATTTTACAAAACAATCACACTGTACATACACTGTACTCTCCCTACATTATCAAATCATCTTGTGTAATTGCAGATTAGTCATTGCACTTGACTTGGACTTTATCTTAGTCCAATCTGATTTCTTTCTATATTGTTTGGCGCCATAAAAAGTATGCTGAATTTGCTCTGCATAACTCCAAATCACGACATGGATGCATAGATAGGTATCACTAGAGTACTTTGATGCTGCAACTGTTGATGACATAATGGTAAGTGGACCAAACTACAATGACCAACTTGTCCCTTCACTTCATACCTCACAGCATCTTCACCTCATCTGTGATGGATTATTTATCAAAAGTAAGTTTAAAATGAAAGTTAGTTTTATACTGAGGTTTCATAATTTTTAAATGAGTATTTAGACAAGATTTATAGCTGGGTCGTGTCAAATAGTGATTGATTAAATTATTAATAATTTTGCTTTAGGTGTGTAACTACGCTGAGTTACTGATCCTCTCACCGGCCTTGCTGATGCGCAGTGGGTACTGTGTGGAGTTGAGCACCTCGTCTTCATCCTGTTCGTCGATGACTTTGCACTGCCGCAGATACGGGGTGAGTTTAGCCGGGTTGAGGATGCGTGTGAGCTTGTGTCGTACCCCTTCTATGCGATCCCAAAGCTCCTCACAGTGCTCCTCTGACCAGAGAGGAGAAGGTTGCACCTCCTCTTGAGTTAGGTCGTCCTTCTCTGCCCAAACACCTGCAAGACGTGGAAAAATTTACAAGCAGTTCATGAAGTTAGAGTACTGTAAAAAACGACGACAGAGATGACAGAGGCCAGTTTTTGGAGAAAATTCTTACAATGACTCCAGAGATGTTTTGGTAGTTTGGTCTCTTTTACCAACACACATATTTACAGCATTATCTGATGTGATGTCCACTCCTAGACAAAATATCTTTCAATGTGAAGAATTCCTTTTATCTAGGTTTTGTTATTGTCTGGATGCGGTTATCTGGGTCTCTACAAGTCTCTACCATCAGAATTGTATCATTACAGTATGTTTCTACTATGATATCTAATCAATCGCAGTCTAAATAGAAGCTTAGACGTCAGAAGAAAACAATTTAGAAGCCATTCTTATGGAAGCATAAATTATTTCTGGGTTTATTTGCTGCATAGTGAATAAATGAGATATGAGATTATAGAAAATCTTTCAAGGAGGGCTGAGGTGGATTTACTCCCTGCAAAGTCTGACAGATGAACAATTAACTTGAAGACATTGTCCAAATGGACAGCGGATATGTCTCACACATCCTTAATCAGGTGAGAGCCAATAAATGCTCATCAATAAACCTATATTTCATGCACAGTGTGAGTCAATATAACAGCACCGGGGTCTGCTGTATGTACGGTGGGTCAGTGGCTCAGAGCGCAGGAATGAAAATACCAGCGTGACTCATATCGCACACTTTAAAAACAGACACAGGGGACTGCAGACAAAAGCTTTCTCTCACACTGTGGAGGAGACACGGAGAGAAAGTGAGTAAATCTGCCACCACCAAGTTATTCTCTGAATTATCTGCATGGAATAGTAATGATAACAGAACAGTTGATTCACTTATCGGTGATGCAAGGGAGAGAAAGCTTGCAGCCTTCCAAAAACAACACAGGCCTCCCAGGCTGTGCTGATCTACCCAACCTTTTTGTCATAGTTTATACACTTTTTGAAGAATTAGAAACAACTTATAGATTGAGCATGAAAATAACCCCCTCAGTATTTGCGTCTCAGTCCAAGTTATTTACTCATATTGAGAGTGAAGTGCCTGTTGCTCTGTGCCGCTGATCTGAATTATCAGGCAGGCTGGGGCAGGTCCGGATGCTCTGGAATCTCTGTCATTACCCATAAACAGTCTATTGAGACATTGTTCCCGTGTGATTACCATTTAACTCCTCCTCCTTACAAGTAGAAGAAAACACTCACTCAAATTGAAATACTACCCCATACCTGTCATCACATTTTCTTATAAAATGATCAGCAGTTAAAACAGAGGTCCAGTGAGAACAATAAAATACTTCATCTGCATCTACAAGAAGGCTGTTACAGAAGATGTAGCGATATCATCAGTTTATTTTCTTTCTTCCTTCCTTTCTGTTGCTGTTATGAGATCTTTTATCTGTGTTTAATGTGTAAATATGAGATGCAGATTTAGACTTAGTTTTGCATATATATTATATATGTCCATACACACACAGATGTTCATTATTGTTTATTATTGTCATTAACTGTTTTGAGAGTTTTGGAGAAATGTGTCACATCAGCAGGATGTAGTCTAATTCATTTCGCTGGTACCTGAGTCACTAACACTGACGCTATATGGATAGAAAATCTAGAAAAATATGTCATCATTTGTACCCAGGGATACATTTAAAACGAACATAAACACGTGTAAAGAAGAGAAAACAGTGTCCTACACTGTGAAAATGTTGGCTTACCACTCATGTCTTGAACCAGCTTGAATCTGTTTTGAAGATGAGACCAAGCAGTGTTATCGAGTCCTTTACATCCCATTCAGCTCCAGAGACGAGTCAGGAGGAGTGAAACTGAGCGGTGAGGTCGGTGTGTGTGGGTGCCACCTGACTGAAAAGCAGCGGAGCACAAAGGTCCTCCTTTTACGCACACCTTGGCGCACTCAGCTCCTCCACCCTCGGTCAACCAAAACCAGCCAATCGGCAGCCAAAAAGAGCGCATAAAAGTCCCCCTTATCTACACACCACGGCGGATTTCCTCTATCAACACCTTTTACTGGCCAGGGTGGGTTCGACAGAAAACCATATGGATCATTTAAGCACTAGGTGGCGCTTTCAACCAACGATTTTCCACTCGCAAAGCTGTCGTCCATAAACAAGTATTACTATTAATATTGCAAAATATTCTCAAAAGTGAGTAAAACAGTATCCCCGTGCAGCTCTTACAGGAGTGATTCTTTAAATCGTGAATTTTGTTACGAAGGGTTGTCATGGAGCTATGACTCATTAACACTGTGAGTCACCTTCCAGGTGCTTCACTGCGATGAAGAGCATAAATATCTCGTTAGACTGTAAAGCACAGGGGGGGCGCTTTGTGTTGTAGGGCCTCCTGCCCTGGAGGAGAGCAGGTTAGTCACCAGCGTGATCTGACACAGAGTGACACACAGTTTCATCCTTTTTTTTAATATTGTTTTTACATCTATGGCTGCGATGCCTCTGGCACTTCACACAATAAATAATAGAGTATTAAATAAGTGGGATAGCTGACTCATTCTGTCAGAACTATGGTACAACCAGATATTTCAGTGTTTAATGACGGGTTTAGCTTGGATATGAAAACAGGAAGTGAGGTAAGGGTTGAAACAAGTAGAGGCATGTGCATCTTGCCCTGAGCATCATGAAGATTAGTGTGATGGTTACAGGTCAAACTCAGAATTATTTAACATCAGGTGAAAGACTAAATGAGAATTACATGTTTGCTACAAATCAAATTTTGTGCATATATGTATATTGGATATTGTGAAAGATGGATAGATGGTTGGATAGATGCTGTATAATATTTGGGAGACTAACTTCTCCTTCTCATCTTCCAAGGCAGCTGGGGAAACTCCTGAGTGTGTGGGACGGTACTGGGTGGAGGGTGTGGTGTGAAATATGTCTTTTAGTTACAGTATGGAGGCAGACAGACAGGAAATATGGGGTGCCTGGCAGAAGAATGTGTCTTTTTCTTGGCATGTGGACAGGAAATGTCAGGCTGCCCTCCATCTCTGAGGCTGAATAAACAGGCCTACAGTTCGGGGTCTCAGTTGTACAGTTTCTTAGAGATAGGACAGATTAATATAGACAGAGGATGTAAATGAGCTATTATATTCTACCCACATGCACAGCAGGATGTGTATTTAGGTGAAGACATCATCTCTGAAAAAGTCCTCTGAATAAACTGGGTAGTTTTTTCTCTCTCTCAGAAATAAATACAGCTTTTGCATCAGGTCTTGGCCACACGTAGCGTGTCTAAAATACCACTGATGACATCAGTTCATTTTATGGACTCCCTGAAGGAGCTGTAGTTGTAGCTGTAGTCACAGAGGCCTACAAATTTAGAGTGGTTGAGCAGTGTTGATTGTTTGCATGGATCAGGATTTATCTTTATAACTCTGTTTTTATTTTATCTTGTGCATCATGTTTGTCTTGCTTTTTGGCATCATCTTTGTTTTTTAGTACACAATCTCACACCTCCTCTCTGTCTTTCTCTCATCCTTTCATAGCTCCCTCTTGCCCACTGTTTTTGTCTCTCTGCTCTTTTTGTCATTTACCCTCTGCCTCTGCCACTGACAGCCCAATCCATCCTCCAGCAGTTCGTCCGGGCCTTAGCCTGGGGAAGGAGGGAGGGAGGGCTGCAGTGGATGAGCATTCCTGTTGTTTCTGAGGTGACAGCGGCACAGAGAAGCTATTGACAACGGCACTGGACCCCACAGTTTGCTCATGCTGGAATGTGTGATATCGTGACAGTCACACAGAAATACACTGTGCAGAATCAATGGTGCAGCATACACTTTAAATTTTAATCCTTTAGGTTCATTTTGTTGTTCTCCAGAGAACAAATAAGTTGCAGTTGCTCCAGTGTCTTTTTGAAAAGACAAGACGAGACATCTTAGATATGAGATAGATACACAACCCAGTTAACCACCGTGGGCACAGAGATGTAGCTGAATTATTTGGATGGTTTTGATCAAGCAACTACTTTTTTTTTAAAACTCTAGCTTCAGGGCAATGAGAACAGGGTGTGTCTGGTAAACATCACTGCTGCACTTTGTGGAAGAAGCAAGTTTCTTACCTCAGGTTTACGTTAGACAGAGTTCTGGAGAAAAGTTTCACCTGCAAAAATTTTGAGTTTAGGATTAAGGCTTGAACGGCACTAGTGTCTATAAGTTTCATTTCTATGTTTGTTCCACTCTGATCCTGCCCGGCACACAACAGGCCTGGCTCTTCACCCAGCAGCTGACCCCCTATGGCTCCATCTATGACTCAAGGCTGCCGGCTCCACAGAATTGCTCCTTTGTGTCCATGAAGAATGTGTCTTTTCTGACTTCTTTTTTTTTTTTTGGAGAACAGAGGCAGAGAAAGAGAGGGATGGGTGCATGAGTAATTGAGATAGATTTAAATCTCAACATGTGATTTGTGCTTCCCGGATACCATGACAGTGGTTTCACTATTGATCAAGCTGGTGGTACTTACAATAAAAACTTCAGATTATAAGTGAAGAATGAATATCAGACCCCAGTGAAACATACATGCGTCTACACAGATGTGTTTCTGAGTCTGCTGTGCTGTGATGAACTTTACTTTGACCAAAAAGCCACTTGTGGTTTATGCAGTTGATACAGTATGTCCTCTCATTTTCAGCTCTGCAACTACTCTCTGTCATACATGGCAGCAGCAGTGTAGCTTAATAAGAGCTTGTAAACATCCCAGAGTAATACCATGCAATTTCCTGTTTAACATGGAATCAACAGCAGTAACACCAGACTGAAGAAAGGAATTCTTAGTGAAGCAAACAAGACGCTTAGACAAACAATGAGTGGGACAAAAATGCCTTAAACCAGAAACCATTTTATATTTTGTTTCATTTCTGCTGTGTGAAGTATTTAACAAAGCCATACAGGATTGTTTTTTGCTGACAAAAACCTCATATGGAGACGATGTGGCTGATCCTTCTAGACCTCCCAAAACCTCATCTGGACAAATGTGGAGCGGCTGGGAGAATTCATCCTCCAACCGGGTCCCTGGCTACAATCAAAGAGCAGCTGAACATACGTTTACATGCTTAAGTTTTTAAATCATTATATCTCAGCTCTTGGTCCTGGTTTTTCTGGCCCTTAGAATTAAAATGTGGGGAATTGTCTTTGGTTTACAGCTTGGGCTGTATAATACCATCATTTTTTTCTGTTTTCACACAGATACTGCTTTAAAGAGCAGTGTGAGGTAAAAATCTAAAGCATGAATATATACTGCAAAAGGAATTTTAATCCAGATGCTCCAGTCGCTCTCCCTCAGCTCAAGTCTCACAGTAGTTACCCAGTAAGTAGTCCTGTTTTCCACAGCATGACACCCACACTATGACGTACGAATGGCCTGCCGATCGACTCTACGGCTTTTTCGACGCACTCGCAAAAACAAATGTGCACATGCATGACTTTGCGGTGCCAGTGAAAACTGACGCCCCGACCTGCTTCCCTTCCTGTCACTGTCCTTCCAGAGCCGTGAGGTTTGAGTTGACATTTGAATTACAGGGTATTACATAGCTGTCTAAATCTGAGCTCCACCACACATTTGAACTGCAGACATAGACAGCTTTACCAACCGCTGCACATCAATTTCCAGATACACAAACAGTTTTAAAAATGCCACTATTGCTAGCCGCATGCTAAAAGTTGCCTCAGAAGAAGGACAGCGTTACATATAGTAATAGAGCAGTCACACAACAATCCACATGTCTCAGTATTCATGTGTGTATATTTAAGCTCACATTTCAGCACGTGTGCTATGTTGCAAGTGGATGCACTTCTTTTTGCACTTTGTATGATGGCTAAACAGGCAAACTTGGACATGATCCAGGAGTAACTGTCTCCCGCATGCCTCACCTTCTACTGGGTCACATTTCTCTGGCTTTTGGGAATCCCAAACTGACATCAACAAAACAAACAGTAGGAAAAACCTTTCCTCCTGGGAATGATAACAATAAAGCCAGAGACTGGCAGTGTGGTCAGACCCTTAAGTTCTATTTCAAGCTCTACACAACAATGCTTGTCTGTAATCTCACAAACCTTTGTTATTTTTCAGGGTCCTCCAATAGACACAATGCTTAACGATAGCACTTTATATAACAGGAATGTGGACACGCAAGTTATTCATTGAGATTACAGGAAACCGCTTAGAACGCCTGGCAATATTTGGTCTCTGTTTACAACACTGTGTTCACATTTTAACCATGAACACTGCATGTCTGGTAGTACAATGGCTGGCTTCAATGCTCACCAGCTCGCCCAGACATCATCATCTGTCTCCCTACCAGGCCCGGTACAAGAGATTAACCCTTGCTGAGTCCATGTGACTCCATCAAAACTAGAGAATGTTTCTAGCTGTTGTGTTGTTGTTGAGGAAGTCAAACATGATTGCTGCTGGAGGCATGTCATGTTCACAGATAACCGTAGCATTGCATGTGAAATTTACCTCAGCAGTAAAATTAGACTTTGGACCTTTGAGTCATCATTTTGTCTCATCACTGACAGTCACACAACCACACCTCAAGACTAGGGAACCTAAAAAGTTAGTCTTAAATCTTTTCTGTGCACTCGCTGCTTGGATTCGCAGCAATGACAAACATACTGTACACTGTTAAAAACTGTATGTTTGTGTGCCAAGCGTCACAAGATAATCAGTAAATTGAAAAAAAGAAATCAATAAATTCAGTGTATTTGAACATCGGTAGCTGAGAAGCGGACTATGTTTCAGGAATGGGTTGAGATGTTTCTGTGAATGTTTTCCTACAAAACTGAAGGTGAATATTTCTGTTATGTTATGTATGTATGTATGTTCTGCTCTGTTCTGGACCTTTTCTGAAAAAAACAGCTGGCTCCTAAATTTAGACCAGATTTCTAAAAATGCCACTTTTAAGTATTTTAGTATGTGTGTGTTCGCGTCTGCTTTTTTGTAGCCTAGAAAGCACTGAGGACTGATATTACAATGCTCTATTGTCTCTGAGCCAACACTCGGCTTCCTGGCAGGTCAGAATCCACGGAAACGGGAGCGCAATCCAAACAAAGACACAGGGGTCAACGTCTTTCATGTACCCCTTAACTCGAGCCTCCATATATCAACCTCATCACACTACTATCCCCCTGACTTCAGCTGAGCAGTCCCACTTCCTGAGCAATGTTCTCCAAATGTACATCTGGGATTTATGACAACAGGAGTCTAACCTTGATCTGTCCACCAGAACAGGAGCCAGTTTCACAATGAAACTAAAAAATACATCCAGACTGATAGACACCCAGCAACGAGAGCGATAACCTTCACACATCTTTCATTCATGCCTGACTTGTGTAAAGGTGTTTTTACTGGATGAATCTCTCTGTCCGAGTGACAGCAGTGAGCTGTTGAATACTAAACGAGTTTCAGTGTCTGAAAAGAGTTAAAATTTCTTGGCTGCCTCTTTGATTTGTGAGAAAGTCATTTCCTGTGAAAACTGTTTTTTCTGTCTCAGAGACTTCTCATCCTGTTTGACTAGGAGTCTTTCCTCCCTACCGCATTTTCTTTCCTCCTTCCATGCCCATGAGCTTTGCTCTGTGTGTCCTCTTTTATCCATGGTGGATAACTGCTTCTCCTGTTATATCTGTCTGACACTTCTCTGCATCCCTACTATAACTGAAATGTATACAATAAAGATTAAAAGACCATTTGACACAGTGTTTGACAGAGATGACATTTTGATAGTGATAGTTTAGATGTCATGTCGTTGCTCTCTCCCTTTTTTTTTTATCGCTCCTTTGGCATTCTCTTCCTCGCCCTCACATTCACTGCTCATCAGAGAGCGTCTGATACTTTGCAGCTGTTGTCAACAGGAGCCGCTCAGCTCAGCTCATCCTCGCAGATCCACAGCCAAGATGACCCCCCAATTGCTCATGTCTGCTCTCAAACCCACCCAACCTCCTTTCACATGTCCTTCTCTTCACTCACCTCCCCTCTCCCGTTGCTCAGAGCTGACAGCCTTTTCTCGTCTGCCTCCTCTCATGTGTCCACCCTGCATGCTTTTCTCTTTAATCCCATGTTTCCACTTTTTTTCCCTTGCGTGTCATGGGATATTACTTTCTAGGTTGTAAATTACTGTTTGTAAAATCTGCATAATAACTCCCCAGCTTGGACGTTTGAGCTTCTGTTGCACTGATGCATTGACTTCAGTAAGGATATTTTATTATATTTTGGTCAAGTCGCTACATTTTCTGGCCTTTTTTATTAGCTACAGGTGACTTCGTCTGAAAAATGTATACACACTCTCACACACATGCACTTTATTGTTGCCAGACTGAAAGCTGGTGATGATGATGCTATTTTTGTGAAGAGTGAGGTGAAAGGTTTCACAGAGTGAAGAAAGGTTGAGGAACACTTCAGTGATCGTATTTACAGAGCTGTGTAAAGGTCACGGATGATATCTGTGTGTGTTTCGTTGTGTTCGCAGAGTATCCCTGCTCATGTGTTTGATTAAATATCATTGCAGCCTGTCCTCGTTTTAAAGTGGGCTCACATGTCAAACATTTGTCTAAAGCAATGCCTGACAGAAAGGATCCAAGCTTAAGACGTGATGAGTTCAAGCTCCTCACACGCACGTGCACACACAGACATGCTGAAAAAATTCAGAAATTGTAAACATGCACATACACCCATATTTAGCCAGAAGCTTGAGCACTGACAGGACAGTGTGGGGAGAGTCACAGTGGTTTATTATTCGCTGTGTCATGCTAACATTTTGTACTTCTGTTAAATGTTTTGCATATGTTTTTAATGGTTTGTCTCAAAAGTTTACATGATTTGATATATTGTTGAGTGTCACAGAGCTCCTTATAAGGTGTTTTTTAAAATTTATTTCAAGGTTTACTTGTGCTTGAAGATGACACACACACACAGTAGACTACGATGCACATCTGCACATCAGGAATATCATTTAATTCTCTGTCTACATTAGGTTTAGGGCTTCATTCAATCTATATTTAGCGATTCTGGAGTCCACCCACCTCCTCCTCCTCCTCTTCCTCCTCCACCTCCTCCTCCTCCTCCTCTCCATCTCCTCCCAGTCCACTTGTCGGCAGCAGCACAGAGCCGCTGCACCACTATGCTGCACTGATGCAAAGTTCACGTCCAAGCGGAAACGTATGGTGAAGACCGCAAACCGAGGGAGGTGACAGAGAGAAGAGATGGTGAAGTTTTCTCTCTGCGAAAAATACTGCTCCGACTTCATCTTCAGGTAAGAGTATTCTAAAAATCGGAGTTTGACCATTACTTTGTTCTTTGTTTGTAATGTCCGAGTGACACAGCTAGAGTTACTGTAAGTTACTGCACAGTCTAAATTTAATCCAGTCTGGCTGACAGTGAGAGCAGCTCCCTCGGACCATCTATTTACACTCTTATACCAACATGCGCCTGATAAACACGTTGTTGTCACGCACCGTGTGTCTCTATAGTCAGCTGCTTATGAATTTGACAACGTCTGTCCTCGTGGAAAAGTTTTTAATCACCAACGTGCCTTGGTGCCAATTAGTAGCATTTGTCAGCTTTAAATAACATTTCAAGAGCTCCCAAAAGTCCAAATCTGTCTCCAGTTTGCAGGAGCATCACTCAAAAGATTGAGTCTTTCTTCAGTTAAATAACTCAAGAGGAAAAGTCTCAAAAATCACAAGAAACAAACTTGAAGCATGAATGGACTAACAGGACAAACCTCTGTATCAGAGCACACACACTATGCTCTACTTTCTGTACATCCTCTTCTACGACATCACTTCCCATTAGTTCAGTGATGATTTGTGTTTTAGGCCGTATACTGATAGAACCTGCTATTGAAGTATGAAGCCCTGCATTATGTGCCGTGTTACTTCACACTGCCTTACATCCTGCAGCGCCTCGTGAACTGCAGCTTGTCTCTAACTGATGTGGCTAGGCTATGTTTGGTGGAAACAATTAAAATCAATTGGTCACTCTGCTTCTGCAGTGGAACCGCAGAACAACTGTCCTCCAGCCGTGCCAGATCTCAGATCAGTGGGTTGGCAGGCTGTCGAGGAGGTGCCGTCACGGTTACAGAGGCCGCCCTTCAATCATCCAAAATCTGCCTGCTGAAGTGACCTGCGCTCTGCAGCAGCGTGGACACTGACATTTCTGTTGTCTGGAGAACAGCAAGCAAGAAGCGGAACACTAAACTAAATATATATGAGCGTAATAATGGGCTTGCTGTGTGATTTCAAATGTGGATTTGTGTAGCGGATGTTCTGCAAAGGACCACAATATGTCTTATATGATTGTGAGGGTAAACCATAAACGCAGCTAGATAATATTATGTTTTTGAGAGGTGAAGATCACAACATTGGGATGTAAAAATAGGATAAAATGGACAAACCTGTGATAGAGGTGGGAGTGGAGGCCCATGTCTTTGAGTTTACCCTGCTGTACATCAATACAACACAGGCTTAAACAGGACTTTTGATTGAGAGGCTGAGAGTTCCTTTAAACGGCCACTTTAACTGTGCCTCTCTGTTTGTGCTTGCTATGTGGAAGTTTGGAGAGGCAACATTTCCTTCTACTCTTTGTTCAGCACGGCTATTGAAATGGAATGAGATGTGTTTGCACTTCTCTGTTGCTTGGCCTCATTTCTCCCGTGTACTGCTGTCCCACACGTAGGAAAAAGAATTCATGAAACTTGGTGAATGATCAGTCATGAAGATTAATCCGGTTGCTTTAGCGTCCTTGCTGTTTTGTTCTGTTTTCTTTGAAGTACTCATGTGCTGTAAAAGAAGCCATTGAACTGCAGTCGACGAGGTCTAATGCGTCATGAATTCTTATCTCACACGTCTCTTCTTGTGACTTATTTCAGTCTTGCATTAAGGAAGATGTGAGACTGAACAGGAAGTTTATTTACAAATCGCAATGCTCAGATATGACGCATATGTCACATAATTACAGTTAGCTATCACTGCAGTCAAGACACCTGTGTGTATGCAGTGCAAAGATGCATACGCACACCTCACCATAAGGCCTTGGAGTGGATTGCCACGTTGCAGCAGTAGATCCTTGTAAACTGAGTGCATGCTGTATTTTGGAGCCATGCGTAATGGTCAGGGTGTTCTGACCTCAACCACAATTTGCTGGTGCTGTGCTGTAAAAGAACCATGGCCCTCCGGTCCGGTGGAGGAAGCAGCCTCAGAGATGACCCACTGCGACACAGCCTTGTGTGTGTGAATGTGTAGGCCCATGTACAGTACAAATGCACAAATCAGTCTCTTTCTGAGCGTCTGGGATGATTCAGATGTCAGCAGAGCTCTGTTCTGCAATTTGAGGTTGTGTGATACCAGATGTTTGACTAACACAGTAAATCTGCCTGCAGTAGGGAGAATGACGGTGAAGGGAAACACGCTTGACAAACAGAGAGATACAAGACAGCAAGATTTATTGAATAAAGACGTTAAAATAGTCTGGAGGGGAAGAAACACACAACGACAGGGGGTAATAATGTGTTTTTCATCAGCGCCCACAGGTTCTTTATTTGATGGCACGTAATAGATGGTGTCCGGTCTGCTTTCCCCATTGCATGCTGTTCCCATTACACTTTCCAACCCCCCTTGTCTGTCAGGCAGCTCATGCAAAACAGGCTTGTTTATGGACATCTGCAGGTACAATTTATGGATAAATTACACATTTAGGAAATATAAATGTCTTTCTGTGTGTTCATAATGAAGTCCGTTTACTGGATATAGTTCCCAAAGCGAATTCCTACACTTACACTTTATAGTACACAAGTTCATTTGTGTTTACTCCCACAAAACCACAAATGAAGAGGAAAACCATATAAAGGCTGATATTAGGGTAAGAGAAATTGGCAGCCATAGAAGCAGGAGAAAACACGTTAAATTGTGTCACGAGTCACTGAAATGCAGCACCAAACATGGACAGATGAGAGAGAAACTGTTCATCATGAAGCATGATATTTGATTTTATCCAAACTTGGTGTTGACATACACAGTGCACATTTGTCTCCCCTGGCTAATGTTTATCTGTCTCTCACCTCCTCGTGCCCCACAGGCCCTAATCGCTCCCTTAAGCTAAATGTTACTGAGCTGTGGGATCAGGCAACAGCTAAAATCCAACCTCCCCTCCACCTCGTTATGAATGGTCACTCTCCTATGTTGATTTCTCCTTCCGTCACACCCACGCTTTCATCATATTCCCTATTTCTCAGTTATAGACAGTGAATGCCGTCTGCGATGGCCACCTTTAAGCATTTGCCCCGGTGAAAAACTGGGATTAGATAAAGATTTAGGGAAGGTAATCTTAGCCCAGGCCAGTGCCCAGCAAAAGTGGCACCATCACCTTGGTCAAGTTGTTATAGCACAGGTCCAGATTGGCCTGGCAGCAACATTGGCAAGTGGATCCTGTGACATTAATCCAACGCTGCCTGCGGTTTGGAGAGGTCACGTGTTTGGAGCTTATCAGAACTCCCTTTGCCCTGGAGTCATTTCTTCAGCAGACAGGAAGAAGGTAGCGTATCCAGAAAAACAGATACACAGAACCTTTGGGGCTTGTAGGAAAAATGTATATCTCCGGAGTAGTGGATTTCTGGTATTAATGTTGTGCATAAATCTGTTAGATAGACCTGGCATGTCAGCATCACATCACATTAAATTGTAATTTATTTTTCACTGAGTCAAATGGATTCTCTCCAACATAA
The DNA here is from genome assembly GCA_014281875.1 of Nibea albiflora. Classification (NCBI taxonomy): domain Eukaryota; kingdom Metazoa; phylum Chordata; class Actinopteri; family Sciaenidae; genus Nibea; species Nibea albiflora. Next base: position 18,313,843 of record CM024808.1, on the reverse strand, counting down.
ATATCACATTAGAAACATCACTACCTATCCATAAGACAACAACTAACTTTGTTTTTTATGATCGACTAGTCTGTCAAATTTCTTCCCAATAAAGTTATCTATCGTCTATAAAGTGTCAAGAAAGGCCTTCAAATTGCATTTTCTTTCAAAGCCAGGTGATAAAAACCAGAGAAAAAGAGAGAATCCTCTGGAACCAGCATAAAATAAATAGTTTAAATTTAGTGTAGACACATCTTTCTAAAATAAATTATAAAGTGTATAAATGTGTAAGAGCTGCTGTTGACTCAGGAGAGAATAGTGCTGAAAAGTGCTGAAATTATTATTAATTATATGAGTCAGACTTACTGTCAGGTTTTATGTGTCAAACTCTCTGAACAAGTCTCTGAAGAAATTCTTGAGAACCTGCTGACTCCACAGGCAACACAGAGAGAGAGAGACATTCCCAGCATCAGTCAGACCAAGTTTCAGTTGCCTGACACATTTATGTGCGCCTGAATGCTTCTGCTTTAGTCTTTGGTCCAGTGTGTAACTCTCATTTCTCTCCCTTTCTCCCTGTCTATTCTTTTAGCTGGCCTTAAGTGAACTGAATGAAAACAAGAAGCCCCCCTGCCCCGACACCATCCATCGGAAGACTAAGTGGATTGAAGAAGGCAGAGAGCAAGCGAGGGAGTCAGAGAGGGAGGGAAGACAGAAGGGATTAGCAGCTAATCCACTGCATGGACAATCCTGAAGGAGCCTTATCTTTCTTCCAGGATGATGCAGACAAAACAGTTGCTGGATTACGGCGCCTTACTTTATTGCCCTTTTCAAGAAAGCATCACCCTCCTCCTTCGTTTGCTCTGATAACCTCTCAGGAGGGCTGGCGTCTTGGGTGCAGAGGGACCAGGGAACAGAGGACAAAGAAGTGGGGCGACAAGCCTGGTGACAGGATGTCCCATGGACAGTGTGGTGCCACACATGGATAAACCTCTTTAGGGGGAGACGGTGCATGGCAGTAGACCACCCGCTCTCTCTGTCTCTGCTTGGAGTTTGAAGAAGACAAACGCAGAACAGCTTAGTAGATGAGACACACGAGATCTTTTCAGAAGTCGTGATCGATTGAACACACAAGAAGGACTCACTGCCAGTAAGTAACAAAGTGGAGACACCGCATTTTTGATATTCAGTTGTGTTTTTCTTTAAAAGTGCAGGATTATATAAAGTTACTGAAGGGAGGAGGAGGCAGGAGACATGTAGATCAAGATGACTAATCAGTAAATGAAGGGATGATGACTGCTGCTTGAGAACTGAGTAACTCCTCAGACTTAAACTCAGCTACTAATCCTTGTAGCTTGTTGCTAAACTGAAACCAAAGTATCAGTGAGAAAGGGCACCACTGTCTGGTGAAAATGGGCCTGTGAAGTTACCCAATTCAGTTACATTACAAAGACAAGTCTCACTTTGTCTCAGTCTCATTTTGTCTTTAGTATTCTGCCACTTCGTCTTCAATCTTCTTTTACTACAAATACTTTGGATTTACAAGGCTTCTTGGTGAGGTGATGCATGTGAGGTCTAAAAAGATATAAAATTGGGTGAGATCAGTCTGTGTCTTTACTTTTGTCACACAAACCACCTGATGTTCGGCTGAAAGTGTATTTGCAGTTGCAAATCATTCACTGACTCAAATCTGAGCGCCAAATTCTCCAACCACGTAAGACGTGGTAAACAAGAGAAAACAAACTCTGACCTTGTGATTCATCTTTGTTGCTTTGTCATGACCGAAAGCTGCTGTGCAGAAGAAGTGTTTGGTCATTCTGGACAGATGTGCATGAGAAGGGGAGAGAGAAAGAGGAGAAGTTGATGGTGACTTGAGTGACTCTACATCCACACTGCCATCTTTCAGTGTAGATCTGAATGGGAAACTGTGGGCAGACAGTGGATGAATACTTGGCTTCGGTCGTATGGAGAATGGATTATACACACATTCTCTGCTGACTGAACAACCGCATATTTATGTTTTCCGCTCGCACTGTCTTGCTATTTTAATTTTCTTTTTCTCTCTGGTTTTACAGTGGACCAAAAACTGGAGTTTAAACTTGACTGACATGTAATCAGAGCTCAGACACTCATTCAAATTAAAGGGAAATCACACAACTTTTCTGCCACCATGAGTCTGGGAAAACTACCAGGAATTAAGGGCCTTGTATCTGGCTCTCAGGGGAAACGTCGTTTCAAGAGTGAACTCTCCGTGGATATGATCAGTCCGCCGATGGGGGACTTCCGGCATACTATGCATGTTGGCCGCGGTGGGGACGTGTTTGGTGACACTTCCTTCCTCAGCAATTACGGGGGCACCAGGGAGCCGGGAAGTCCGGACTCGGCAAACAGCTCCAAGACAACCGGATTCTTCACACGCACCTTTCGGCATGTGCGGAAGAACTCTGGGCCACGGCCGCGAGCGGGCTCCCGAGACTTGTCATCTCCGCCACCAGACATTTCACCCATCATCAAGAACGCCATCTCTCTGCCCCAGCTGAACATGGACTCACCCAATGGGTGCCTACAGAGGGTGCTGTTCCCCAGCTCCATCAGCTCAACAGACGACTCCCTCTGCACATATGGTGAGATAATAGAGATAATCACTTCCAGCATGGGATGGGGTTTGTGTAAAACAGAACAGCTATAGTGGTATAGATTCATGTCAGCAAAGCTGCACAGTTAAAGGTGTGGTCAGTCATACTGAAGGAAGATAGCTAACAGTTGACTCTCTTCCCCAGTACAAACACCATCGGTTGGGTTGTGTGGTTTGCTTAGAGCCACTTTAGTATTGGTATTTGACAATCTGGGAATGAAGCTCAACAACTAACTGTTTAAAGTGTGACTGATCCAATGTTTATGGAAAAAAAGTGAAATGAACAGTCTTATTCATGTCATTTTTCAAATTGTGTGGCTTCTATTATATGCTTATGTTAGGCTAAATCTATAAAAGAAAACATAATTTGGCACATATTTTTCCGCACGCATTTTCCACAGACACCCAGGATTGATTTACTTCAGCTTTTCTCTTACTTCAGCTTTTTTTTGTGTTTAAAGAGATTTAAAGCTTCTTTTTAGGTAGAGAAACAAATCTTTATTTGATACCATACAAGTGATCCTCGTTCATTTTGCAACAGAACTCAGATTTGACCTCTCATTTGCAAATTTGCAAACTAGTGTGTTAGATTAAATACATAATGTATATATGGTTTTTATGTGGGGAAAAAGAAAGCCGTCAATTGGGAAAACAGATGTTTCAACAAAACAATTCAAACAACTGTTTTTTTTTTAATGTTACTATAAAATCATTTATTATAAAATGATGGCACTTAGTTTGGAGACTCTGTGGTTTGAATATTGCCTCTTTTTGTCTTTAGACTACAGTAAACTGCTGCGAAAAATGTCCTGCAATCCAGACAGAATGATCATTGACCTAGTTATGGGCTGAAGCCAAGTAGCTCAGCAGCACTGAATTAGGAAAAAAAATGGTGGTGCACTACAGTATATCATTACAGTTGCCGTTCTCACTATTCACTCTCCAGCAGACCAAACAGCATAAAAAGCCGGTGAGCTGACTTGGCGCAAACAGAACTATAAATGTCAGTGAACACACAAACAGAGAGGCTGAGGTTGTCCTCTCCCTTTCAACATCGCTGCCTGTATTCCTCCAAGTAACCGGCAAACAAGCGGGCTTCTTCTGAGTCATCTGGAATCACCTAGGCAACACCTGTACACAATTAGGCCTATAAACACAAACACGAACACACACTTTGGTTTGGGGCAAAGAGAGATACTCAGTGGGCATTTCCTGTCATCTCTGTGTGCGCGTGTCACTGCTTGATGCACAGCATAAACACACCATTCATCATATCTGCTAACCAATCAGGGCTTATCAGGCAGCAGCATTGGCTGGACTGGAAACCCCCTTTCTCTCTCCAGAGTTCTTACTCAGTTCATAAAGAATTTGACCAAACGGAGTGATGTGGAGCCGACATAGAGAGTCACTGAAGTGAGCGATGATGGGGACTCAGTGGGGTCAGTTTGTCTTCCAAAACTAGATATAATTAGAAAAAAATATTCCACAAAGTAAATATAATTTCTGTGTTTTTATTAACAAACCTTTATCACCTGAGCATCACTCACTCTTTATTGGACTGTAGAAGCAGAGCAGCGATTTCTGGCACAGTTTAAGACCACCATGTTTCAGCTTGTGCTCTGTTCTCACAGTTTATAAAATGAAGTCTGTCCAGGATAGAAACTCAGGGAAGTTTCAGCAGTGACTGGGTTTCTGGCTTGTTATGTACTGCCACCCTATGGTGAAAGATTGTAGTTGCTACAGTTACAGTAAAGTTTTCAAAACGCCATATTATTTCCTTCCTCTCAAAGAGAAACTCCATGAAAACATATAGACTTAATAATCTGATTTCCAAGCTAGTTAAAAGTATAAGCACTGTTCAAATCAAAATCAAAAATTCTGTTTGGAGTTCATGCTGTTGTTTACATAGTTACAAAGAGATGTTTTCTTTTTATATTTTGTCTGTCTGCAGGTCTGCAGTCTGGATTCGTCACTCTGCCCCGCCTCTCTCGCCTTGACAGACAGTTTCAAGAGGGAGATGTTCGGAAAGGATCTCTACCAGACAGTGGTGGCATAACACTGACACGCTCGGACTCCCTCACCTCCTTTACTCTAGATCTCGGCCCTTCCTTAATGACTGAGGTACTAAGCATGTTTGACAGCCCCAGCTGTCTTCAGATGTCCAATCACAGCCAGGCAGCAGGTGAGGAACAGGATAGAGAGGAAGAGGAGGAAGATGACGACAACTCACTGACAGAGACGCCTGTGCAAAGCCCTGTTGTCACTTCACCCAACTCTTCCATGGGTAGTGGATCATTCAACAGGAACGTGAACAACAGGGGGCGCTCTTGTAGCTCTAACTGGACAGAGGAAGAGGAAGAGAGGAGGTCCCCGAGGACACCGCACGTGTCCACTGGGTCTCCTCAGAGAGCGGAGCCTGCAATGGAGGCAGAAAGTTTCCAGAGGGCAGCTGACGTGCTGTCCCGTCATTATGGTGGAGGGTCCTTCACAAAGGGAACGAGGATGAGCAACAGCACCACCTCTCCTGCTCTGTCCCACAACCACAAAACACCATATGCCTTTTCTGAGGAGGAGGAAGAGATTAAAGTCTAGATGTTGAAACTTTTTCTGAAAGACAGCAGAAACTTACAGTGATGTGAGTGCTGGTGTCATTTTAAGTCAGAGAGCCTGAACATTGTGTGATTCTGTTGTTCCCCTACATAAATCTTCTTCCTCTTTGATCAACCACCTGATCCTGGTCTGTATTCATATACAGGACGGTGTGTTTGATCCTGATCTTAGCCCTGGACCTTTTTTCTCTCTGCACTATGTTTCTGCCATGATTTTATACGGATTATTTAAACTATTTTAAATATATGAGTTACTGATTTAGAATCATTCTTTTCACAGCAAACTGTTAATTATGCCTGTTTCGTCATAAATAACACAAAAGTGAATAAAGTTTGTTTGTCTTGCATAACTTATACACATTCAGTAACACTTGAGAACACACTGTTTTCACACTGTACATAATCTCTCACTGCATCATAATGCTCAACAACAAAATGGAATTTACATAAATAAAGATGAACCTGGGATTTGAGAGTTTTATAACACTCGTGATAAAACCTCTGTACATTGTAAAATAATTTAAATGCGTATTCATCTGAGGTCACATGAAGTAACAGGTTTATTGCTTGTTGAACTTTCATCAGTATTAGTTAATGTTTTTCTAAAATGATATGGCTGATGTAATAAAGGTCTAATTTACAACAGACAAGACGTTTTATGATTTTTTTTTTTTTTTTGCTTTCATTTTTTAAAAAGCATTAAAGCTGTTCTGTTGAACAGACAAACAGTCTTATTTAGGACCAAAATAAAAATCATTTTTATTTTATGTCTGTCAAAAATAGAAGTCTCACATGTGTTTTCGATTGAGCACACTAGTGTGAGACTAGTTCAAAGAGAGTCAGATCTTATGAACTGAGTGGTAGAAATGCATGAAGTGTTTAATTTTGCTAAAGATCTGAGGTGTTCTCATATCTGTGTATGGTTGTGTGAATTGTGTGTAGTGCAGTGACAACATAAGCACTGTTTTTTTAAGGGCTTAAGTAATCACACAGCTGTAAAGAACATGAATACTTACAGACTTGCGAGTATTCACTGTTGAAAGTTAATTTTTGGGAGTGTTACTGTCTGTTTACAAAGTAACGTGACAGGTATCTGTGAGCAAGCTGGTGAAAGGACAGGAGCTGAAACAGAAGATAGACCAGATAGTCGTCTGAAGAACAAACATTTATAGAGGCTGGTCAAACATCGGCATCCTGCCAAGACCTGGACGTCGGTTTCCAAGTCACGTGGTTTCGGGTAAGTCATGAGTTTGGGCAGTGATACTTTATATAAGGGGGGGGCAGGAGGGATTTCTGACCAGACATTTACACCGGCACACAGACCAGACAAAGGGCTGAGGAAGTACGTAAGAAAAGGTGAGTTTATACAACAATTACATATGCACAGACTTTTTTTTAGCTTATCAAACTATTTTATTTAATTCGACCCTTTTTTACGCGTTCAAGCTTTATTTAATAGAGACAGCTGAAGAGTGACGGGAATGCTGGGGGAGAGAGACGGGGAATGACATGCGGGAAAGAGCCACAGGTCGGATTCGAGCCCTGGGCTTCCTCTCCGAAGACTGAGCCTTCACTGCTGCTGCTCTACTAACGGAGCCAAACAACTTAGAGCCACCTTTTAAAGATGTAATGTTCTGTTTTAATATAATATAATAATTTACCATTAGAGGAGTTTTATATTGATTTTTAATTTAGTCCATGCACCATGACTAACGTCGATCACTCTTCTGACCTAACTTACTTACTAACCCTAACCATACTGTTTGATAAGAAGCACACTTTGTTGACCCATGAAGCTATTGTGTTTTGCTGCAGTGTTCAGTGTTGCTAGCAGTTTGTGCTTTTTGCTGAAAACAGTAATATCTACATCCTGCTAAAACCTAAGTATTGTTTTCCTTAAAGTCACGTGGTTTCGGGTAAATCATGAGACAGAGCAGTTTCACTTTCACTTTCCTCTGTTTGACAGATCAGACGAAATCGCCCTCCTCTGAATTCATTTTGAAGGATCTGTTGTCTTGTGAAACTGCAGAGTGCACACAACAATGAAGAAAATTAAGATGAAATCCAGAACATGAAAATCTTTTATATTTTTAGGAGCAAAAATTGAAGACCATTACTGTCTTCAGATGTCTGCACATGAAGTTGAATCAATAACAACCGCAAAGACTGTTGTGTATTCTGCAGTTTAAGTCGCACTGTGTTTCTATGAGTTGACTGTGATGGAGAAGTAGTAGAAGTATTTATTTGATCATATATTGCCGTATTTCTTTCTCACTCTGTGAAGATGAACAGAGGATTTTACGATGGATGAAGAAAACTTTGACAGCACAACAGATGGGGGAGAGGAAGTAGGAGGAGAGCCTGAAACTAAACCTGTAACACCAAATGACAAAGGTCATCTACATTTTTAAAATTAATATTTCATAAACAGAGCATGGTTAACTAACAAAATATATTTTTATGCTGAACTTTGTATTCTTTTTTTTACATGACCCTGCAGTAGATGAGATGGATGAGAGTGCAGCCAAAGCCAAGGTAAAGGCAAGATCACTTCACCTACATTATTATTATTATTTCATTGTTATCTTACAGCTGCATTTATTTTGTTCTTACTAAATTTTAAAAGATGAATTTTTCATGGTAAATTTTTGTACATTCATGAACCTTCTGGTTTAACATTGGATGACTAAGGTTGAGAACCCTTTTAAAGTCTGTTTACCTTGCTCTTATTTTATGTTATTTTTGTTCTTGTTCATCTTTAATGTATATGTTTATCTCACTGCTGTTCTTGGGTTTTGGTTTTGGGTAGTGTTAAAAACACTTTGTAATCTCATGGTAATCTGTTAAATAAAATCACCTGTTTCTCAGTGTGATCCAGTGAGTGAACCTCAACACTTAGAGAAGAATGAAAGCACCGGAGAGTCTGAAATAAAGTCTAAACAATCTCCAACCAAAGATGAAGGTAATATTTTAATCAATAATTGATTGTTCAGTAATATTGATTTCATACATTAGATTTCAGCTAAACACAGAGGAAACATATTAAACATTGTATTTCTGTTTACCTTTAAGAACTTATTACAGCTGTATGTATTATCTGTTTATTTTGTTTCAGTGGTTCCTGAACTCACACTTGTGTTAATTGGTGACACAAAGTCTGTTGAGATTGGATCAAAAAATATTTTACTTGACCATGAAAAACAAGTACATGTGGGACAGTTTTCATCAAAACTGTATGATTTATGTGGTCGGCAGATCTCTGTCATTAACATGCTTGGTCTACAAAACATTGACACTGACACATTCCCATTAAATAAGGGAATTCACGCCTTTCTCTTACTGTTAACAAATGGTCTGCATAACAGCCATTACAGTTCAGGACTGCAGTGGTTAGAAAATGCTTTTGGGAAAGGATCACTTTCTTATTTAATGACAGTTGTGACTCATGAGTCAGATGAAAAATGTGAAAGTGCATTGACAGACCTGAAAGCCAACAGCAGCTTTGATGAAAAAAGATACCACACATGTACAAGAAGCATGGCGGATGAAACAGAGATCATAGATCTATTTGACAGAATAGATGTCATGGTCTCTGAAAATGATCCACACTGCTACAGTAGACTGATGTGTGATGAAAATAAAGAGAAGAAAGAACATCAGGATCATGAATCCCATGAAGAAGAATGGTTTGATCCCTCAGAGTTTCAGCAAAATCAAACAGGTGAGATTTTAATGTTGGTATTCACAGTTCACATCACCACTGCTGAGAAGATAATGTGGACAGCTTAAATCTGCTGCAATAGTAATACATTTACAAAGAATTATCACTTTAGCCATCATGTAGAGCTCATTGCTGAGCTGTCAGGTCTGTAAATTTACTGTTTTGGTTCAAAGTCACCACTTGAATATTGCGGGCCAGAACTGGAGCTGGCAAGTGGGCAATGCTCAGCAGCATCACATTTACCTATTCACAAGTGCCAGCTGCTCATCAAGTATAATACAGCACTTCCTATCCAAACACTCACAATGATATTAAGTCCACACATACACACACATTCACACATTGAGGACACAGTCATCAGGATCAAGACAATAAATCTGGCAATGACTTTTTTTCTGACTTTACAAAGTTGTCGACTCGCAACAAAAACAACTGTCCATTTTCACATGAATGATATTGCACTCTGAAACTGGGCCGCTAAATTCTATGCAATTTCCGCATTGACAACATAGGTTTAGAAATGTATTATCTCAAAACCATATGGAATATGAAAAACCCTGAAAAATGTCTTTTATCAGAATGGATTAAATATGGTGTGTGCTACGTAACCAGTTCTATGCTCAAAAATTGTAGAAGTAGTGAAAAACATTTTGGCCAGAATTAAATATGGAAAATCTATCTAGGCCACTGAAGCTTATATAGATTTGTCTGGATGATCATTTGAATGAACCTGGTCATGTTGAACACTCAGAGAAGAATGTTGACAACATAACAATGAAAGGAAAGCCTGAAATCAAATCTGAACCATCTACTAAGTAAAAATGTGAGATTTTGATTTAGAATAACGTCGAATTTAATTCATGACTAAAAACTTTATTTTATGTATAAGAACAATCTTGGTACTTTTTATGTCTGATCAAAGGTGATATATATATTTATCACTCTCCATTAGTACTGTGTGAACGTGCCCCTTGTCACTATTGTCTTCTAGCAAACAACAGAAGAATACTGGAGATTATTTTTCATTTGGTGTTGTTGTACTCTGAATTGATGTACCACTGTGTGTTCCTGATTTATGTGTTCTTAATCTAAATGCTTATAACTAAATGTTAAATGGATCATTTGTTTTCTTAGAGTGATCCATTGAATGAACCTGACCATGATGAACACTCAGAGAAGAATGATGACAACACGACAGGAGAGGGAGAGTCTGATATCAAGTCTGAACCATCTACAACTAAAGAGAAAGGTAACATATTAATGATGAACTTAATTGTAAAATAACATGAAAAAGTCAAAAAGTATTACTTATAACTTATTTTATGTGATTTACATAATCATTATTACTGTATTTTGTTTCGAAGAGATCAATCTTAAAAAAACGTTTCTGCCAATAAATCTTGTTAACCTTGAGAGGCTGACTGACCAAAAACAATTTATGTCTGATCCTGTAATCTGCTTGTTGTTACATTACTCTGCAGTAGATGAACCGGAGGACAGTGCAGCTGAAACAGAGGCAAAGGTGAGATTTATTTAGTCTTCAGGAATCATTGTCATGCAGCAACATTTATTTTTTATTACTACCTATTTTATTGTAATGTACTTCATTACCTATCTAAATGCTTATAACTAAATGTTAAATGGATCATTTGTTTTCTTAGAGTGATTCATTGAATGAACCTGGCCATGATGAACACTCAGAGAAGAATGATGACAACACGACAGGAGAGGGAGAGTCTGATATCAAGTCTGAACCATCTACAACTAAAGAGAAAGGTAACATATTAATGATGAACTTAATTGTAGAATAACATCAAAAAGTATTACTTATAACTCATTTTATTTCATTTGCGAATAATTATTATTTCTGTGTTTTGTTTAGAAGAGTTTAATCTTAAAAAATAAATCATTTCTGCCAATAAATCTTGTTAACCTTGAGAGGCTGACTGACCAAAAACAATTTATGTCTGATCCTGTAATCTGCTTGTTGTTACATTACTCTGCAGTAGATGAACCGGAGGACAGTGCAGCTGAAACAGAGGCAAAGGTGAGATTTATTTAGTCTTCAGGAATCATTGTCATACAGCAACATTTATTTTTTATTACTACCTATTTTATTGTACTGTACTGTACTTCATTACCTATTGAACATTACACACCTTACGTATGTCACAGCTGTACATTGAACAAAAGAGCGGCGCTTGTAGCAACCGTTAATGTAATAACTGCCAATAACAACTTTTCATTCTTAATATAACCACATATATGAATTGATATCCTCATAACTTTTGAGCATAATTCAATATGTTATTACATTGCACACACACACACACACACACACACACACACACACACACACACGAACACAAACGAACACAAATGCCACGCACTCTTGTGATAGCCATAATTCACCACTAGATGGGACTTGATTGACAAGTTATCCAGTCATGTGACTGTTAATTTTAAACACATGACAGTTAAACTTTGTGGCATTGGACAGACAATATATTTATCACTCTCCATTAGTACTGTGTGAACGTGCCCCTTGTCACTATTGTCTTCTAGCAAACAACAGAAGAATACTGGAGATTATTTTTCATTTGGTGTTGTTGTACTCTGAATTGATGTACCACTGTGTGTTCCTGATTTATGTGTTCTTAATCTAAATGCTTATAACTAAATGTTAAATGGATCATTTGTTTTCTTAGAGTGATTCATTGAATGAACCTGGCCATGATGAACACTCAGAGAAGAATGATGACAACACGACAGGAGAGGGAGAGTCTGATATCAAGTCTGAACCATCTACAACTAAAGAGAAAGGTAACATATTCATGAAGAACTTAACTGTAGAATAACAATAATAATAAAGTGTAAAAAGAATTTATTGAGCTCATACAGTAACACTGAAAGTGACATGACATACAATGGACATAATTCATGAAAAAAAAATTTGTTGAACAGCGTATACCTCTTATCCTTTCATAATAAAGTTTTATATTATTCTACTTCACTTACTTTAGATATGGAAGTAGGAGAAGACAGCGATACGGTAAGAGGACCTCCAATACTATTTTCGTTATATCTCACTGTATGATGTTATAATGTTCTACATGCAGTACATGATTATTTACTTATTTACAGCAGTCAGTGAAGATTTCTGAAGATATCAACAAGAAGAAAGAACACCAAAGAGAAACTGGAAAACTGTTTGTCAGACTTGACCTTCAAGACGAACATAAAGAGAAGTTGACACCAGCAGATTTTCTTAAAATTGGTCCACCTCTGAAACAGGACCATGACACATGTGAGAAAGATCTAGCTCATACTTTTCTTCAGAGGTTGATGATGTTAGACTACAGAGCCAGATATATTCATGTAAGACAAGACAGTCCTGAGGTGAGCCAGTCAGATCCTGCACCAGTGTTACAATGTAACAATGTTGAGACAGATGACAGTGACTTAGATGCTCTATATAGCACCAGAGTAGAATCTGATCAATCAAAACAGAATCATGTGCATCCGATGGACGTTCAAATGGCAGCATTTCACTGCTCAGACAACTTTTTAAAGCAGAACATGATTACAAAGCTATCACAGTGTCAGTACGCCTTACCTCTGCTTGTTCCTGACCCAGTCACTATGGATGTTGAGTGTCCTCTGTGGACGTTCAGACCAATAAAAAAAACATGGAAGATAATTCAAAAAGGAGACAAGTCAACCACTGTTACCATGAAGAGTATGCCCATCTGCAAAGCTAAGACACCCATGGTGTCATTTTTCCGCCTGGGTTCATTATCTGTGTCTAAATCTCAGCTGATGAACACTTTGATCAACGACCGTCACAACACCTTCTTCCACAGAAACTGCCCAGGTAGCACCAAGTCTTGTCATTTGATGGATGGAGTTGTAGAGATCGCCTGGTACTGCCCTTCTGGAAAACCCAATGATGCTTTCACTGACTGTGTTGCGTTCTGTAATCTGCATGGTGATGCTCTGTTGATTGAAAAACAACATGATATACTGACTAAAAAATCTTCAGTTAATGTTGTTCTTGTACCAACTCTGGAAAAAGGCCACAAGAGTATTACAGTCATCTCAAAACATTTGAAATCTCAGAAGAAGCATCTCATTGTTCTCATTGCTGATGATGACTGTGGCACAGTTCAGATTAAACAGGGAAAATACAAACTGGGCCTGAAAGACAAAAGCCAATCAGATGTTTCTGAAGAACTGAAAAGAATCATGAGAAACATTTTGTCTGGACCACATGACTCCTTCCAGCTTGAAACCATGGCTGATGTCTCTGGAATCAAAGTGGATGAAAATGACAAAGTCTGCCAAAATGGAAAATCTGCTGCGATGAAAATCATAAAACTGCTTCAGGGGATGGATGTTTCAGAGGTCAAAGATACATTTCTTCCTTGTCAAGGCAAACTGTGGCATGAGTGGAGCAGAATAAACAAAGAACTGTATCACCTCAAAGGAAACACTGAGATGGAGAAATGTGAAAAGCAACAGAAACTCGAGACAATACGACAAGATCAACAGAAAGCTTCCTCCAGTGAACTGATGAAGTTGTTCACTGAAAGCCTCTCATCTTTAAAGTCAACAGACAAAGAATATTTCGTGAAATGGATTCAGATCTTAATAGATGCCCTCTCCACAGACGATCTCTCTTCAATTCTTCAAAGCTATGATGAAAAGTGGTCTGAAGTCTTGACTTTGAAGAAGAAGCATGGCAAATCTGATCAGTTAGAACGCAAGCAAACTGAGCTCGATGAAATATCAGCAAAACTACAGTCAGCAACGTTTGGTTTGGAGCACATCTTTAGAGAAATGGGACAAATCTATGAAGCCAACGCACCTCTGCTGAAACAAACAAGGAGGGGACAGACTGACTGGGTTAAATATCCAGAACTGGCTGCAGAGCTGATGATCTCAGGACATCCGATGGAGCTGATGGATGGTGATGCAGGTCATGTGCCTTTAACATGGATCTCTAGTCTTTTAGACGAAGTCATGAAGAAACTGGACAAGAAAGTTTTTGTTTTGTCAGTTTTAGGCGTACAAAGCAGTGGAAAATCAACTATGCTGAATGCCATGTTTGGTTCACAGTTTGCAGTGAGTGCTGGCAGGTGCACCAAGGGTGCCTTCATGCAACTGATCAAAGTGTCAGAGGAGATCAAGACAAACTTTCAGTTTGACTATGTTCTAGTGGTGGACACTGAAGGACTGCGTGCTCTTGAGTTGGCAGGTAACACCAGTCTTCACCATGACAATGAACTGGCAACATTTGTTGTTGGTCTGGGAAACTTGACATTGATCAACATCTTTGGAGAGAATCCAGCTGACATGCAAGATGTTCTGCAGATTGTTGTTCAGGCTTTCATGAGGATGAAGGAAGTCAAACTTTCTCCAAGTTGTGTGTTTGTTCACCAAAATGTTACAGATGTTGCAGCTGTAGAGAAAAACATGGATGGAAAGAGACGCCTGCAAGGAAAACTGGACGAGATGGCCCAACTAGCGGCACAAGAAGAGGTCTGTGATGTCGAGTGCTTCAGTGATGTCATTGCATTTGATGTGCAAAAAGATGTGAAATATTTTGCCCAACTATGGGAGGGAAGTCCACCTATGGCTCCTCCAAATCCAGGTTATACTGAGAGCATCCAAGAGCTGAAGAACTTCATCCTCTCTAAAGCTTCACAGTCAGCTGGGATTACTCTCTCACAGTTCAAAAGCAAAATTCATGATCTGTGGACTGCCCTGTTGAATGAAAGCTTTGTTTTCAGTTTCAAAAACACACTTGAAGTTGCAGTGTACAGAAAACTTGAGGTCCAGTATGGGAACTGGACCTGGGCCCTGAGGAGCAAGATGTTGACAATTGAAAACCAGCTTCATACCAACATTGAAAATGGACTTGATAAGGTTGAGCTCAGTTATCTTTATCAACAAATGAGCAAAACATATGAAGAAATTAAAAATAAAATGACAACTCACTTTGATGACAAAGAAGATAAAGAAATGTTGGCTCAGTGGAAAGGCCGATTTGAGAACAAAATCAAAGAGTTTCATGATGAACAAGTGAGCAAAGTTAAAAGAAAACTGGATGAAGTTATCCAGCAGAAGAATGCTTGTAAAAAGGTTGATGACAAGAAGACAGAGTTTGAGAACAAGCTGCTGCAAAAGAGTAAAGAGCTCGCTCATCAGTTAAAAGACAAGGCAAAAGATGAAGAGGAGCTTACAAAGCAGTTCAACTCTGTCTGGAAAGTCTGTGTTGGTGAAATAACTGCAAGTATAAAGCCTATCAAGGATATCAACTTGGAAGACGATCAGTCAACTATCCTTCGAGACCTTGGTTTTGAAAAGTGTCTTATAGCTGAATCCAAAGACAGTGGAAACTACAAAAACATATCAGAGGTTGGTGATTACATTCAGTATGTGTCCTTCACAAGAACTGAACGTTTGTTGAGTGGAATTAAAAAGCACACTGGAATTGGTTCAAAAACACAACATATGCCACATGAGTATCGGCAACAGATCAGACGCTTCATTTATAATCTTGAAGAAAAGTGCCTTGAATTAATTAAGAGCAAACCTGTAGCTACAAAAGGCTACAGTTCAACATACTTACAAGAAGTGGCCAACAAGGCCAAAGAAAAAGTGACAGAATTTGAATCACAGTGGAAATATGCTCTGAAGAAGGAGTTCACGGTTGATCTTTTGCTGTATGTTTTTGACAAAGCAGGGAGTTTGCTCTCAGAGTCTCACGAGAAATTCAAAATAAAGAACAACCCACTCACTTATTTAGACACCAAGAAAATGCATTATTACAACATTTTCAGAAGCTTCTGCAAAGGAAACTCATCTGCTGTTGTGCTTGGAGAACTGATCTGTGAGAAACTGAAGAGTTCCACCATTGAGGCTGTCTGTAACAAGACTGCCATTGATCTTGCTGGAGAGATGAGGTGCAGATGTCCAGCATTCAGTGAAAACCGGCTGAACTTGGAGAAACATGTCTTGAAGTCACTGGCAGAGAAAGTGAAAGAGGAAGAGAAAGAGAAAGAGAAAGAGTGCTTTAACGGTTTCATCACCTACGTCCAACTCCCAAGACAGCAAGTAGAGACTTTTATAAAAGAGGAAGTAAAGAAATACATCGACACAGAGAACAAAGATGAAGCACAGAATATACTCAAGAAAAATGATGAAGAGATTAAAAAGCGTGTGAGTCAGGCTTTATTTACTGCAACAGATGAAGTCAAAACTCAGAGAGGAGACGTAGAAATGTGGGTGGAGAAATTTTCCAGTTCACTAAAAGATGTGCTAACACTTGACACAATTTGTTGTCAAAATTTCAAAGACATAAACAAATTTGACTTCCTTAAAGACGAGATAGAGAAAGGCCTTGAAAACATGGAGGAGGTGAGCAGCCACTCATTGGATAAGATGAATGAATTCAGGCTGCAGCCGGATCAAATCCTCATCGATCAGCTGTGTAACTGCTGCTGGGAAACGTGTCCATTCTGTGCAGCTGTTTGTACCAACACTGTAAAAGATCACCTTCCTGACAAACACAGTGTCCCTTTTCATCGCCCTTCTGGGATTAAAGGATGGCACACTAGAAACACAGATGAACTGGACATCGATTTCTGCACAACATTAGTTGCAAGTGAGAGACGTTTCCGTCCCCGGCATGATTCAGATGAGAGTTGTCCTTGTAAAGAGTATCAAAAAGCTGGAGAGAAGTATGCTTCATGGCAGATTACTCCTGATGAGTCTAAGCTGACATACTGGAAATGGTTTGTATGTCAATTTCAAACGCAGATTGAACAGCACTATAAATTAAAATTCCATGGCAGTGGAGAAATCCCCAGTGAGTGGAGAAAGTACAGTAAACAAGACGCGATTAAAAGTCTGGATGAAATGATCAAATCACCGTGATCCAGAAACAACTGAAGTAACAAAATTCCAAACTGTCTTTAAATGTCCAAAAGAAAATGGAGATTTTGATTCGATTCACACTAATTGTGCACTAAGAAAAACACTGAGGATGAAGCCAAAATGTCTGGATTTATAATTTGATCAATATGTAGACCTGTTTTAATTCTATCATAGTGTTGCAGTATAACATTGAGTAGTAAGGATTTTTCAAAATGGCCTGTGTGAAATCACAAATTACATGTTTTTTTTTTAGGCAATAAATGGTAAAACATGAATCACAAGTATCAGATCATTTAGATTATTTAGGTTTTTGTTTACTTATTTTATATTACAAGATGAAGATACATGGAATTTATATGCGAATATTTCAAGGATGTTTAAATAAGTTTTCAGATATTATGGGCAGATTTTGATTTTGAGTTATTATTTCACATTTTACTTTATATGAAAACTCAACAGATAAACATTAGTTATCCAGAGTATATTTTTTTCTTCCAAAGATGCACATTTTCATTTAAGTTTTAGGTTTCAGAAAGAAAGAATGGATAGATGTTGATCTTAGATTGATGCTATCAGAAGTGTATATTATTCAACTCATTTGGTATGTGTATATGGCAGCCATCATTTTATATTTGTACTTTATTTCTTTAATATAGTTATCATTAAAAGGCCTTATAACCGGCAACACATGTTTTGCAACTTAAAAAATGGATGTCAATGCATCCGTATCTTGTATCTGTTTTGTTTCCAATTTTTTAAGATTTTGAGTGACTTTATGTAACATAATTGATAGACAGGATGAATCATAAGGTCTATGTTCTGAGATCAATGAACTGTTGATTATAAAAATGTATGAATTTTTTACTTCTATAAGATTTTTTAGTTACACAAAAAGAAAAAGTTCTAAGAAGTTGACATATGTAACAATGTGTTTTTGTTTTAGTTGTATTTAGTTAAATCATCCGAAAATCATCTTTCACAACCATTTTCATCTTCATGTATTCAGCAGTTTTACACTTTATCTATAGTTTTGAATGTTTTTATTTTTCCTATATTAGAATTGGTTGTATTGTTGTTTATTAGACTCCTGACATATCAATCAATATATAGAAATATTAGTGTGAAATATGGACTTTGGTTTGTTGTTCTTGTTTAGAATCTTGCTGTAGAAGTCTGTTGAGTAATAATGAGTTATAATAAAAATAAATTCTTCATGAAAGACCGAAAGGTTTATCTCTGTTTCTGAAATGACAAAGTCTCAATTTAAACCTTTAAGACCTGCCGTACACCACAGAGCGTTTATGACAAATATTTAAGTAATTTGAACAGATCTAATATTCCATCCATCCATTTTCTGTAACCACTTGTTCTCATTTGGGTCACGGGGGGCCTGGAGCCTGTCCCAGCAGGATTAGGCTGCAACCCTTCAAAGACAACAAAACAAGATCATTTGAATTTAAACATTTTATATTCTTGTGCACAACAGGACATTTTTAAATAAAGATACATTTCCAATGCTGAAGATCTCCATCTCTTAAAGATGAACATTTCTCACAATAACTGACCATTTCTCAGAGTCTGGTCTTTAACCAAAGTGAAAAACACAGCGTGCATGTGTGACAGAAGTTGACTCTTAGCAGATTTTGAAGGAAGTCAGTTTGAAGTCTCCTGTGATTTTGATGTAGCTGAAGACGTCCATGCCCTCACGGTTGGGAAACTGGACTTCTTGTCCATCAGGAAGCTCCACTTCAAACATGTCTCCAGTCAGCTTGAACACAATCTGAACACAAAAGATAGACACAGTAAAACATTTTTATTTTTTTAGTAGAAAATCTCAAAGCTTCTCCAAACAGAACCCAAACTCTGTGCATGGCTAAATATCTTTTTGTATTCACTTCACTTCCTCCAGTCAGATTCGCTCACCTTGACATCTGTGCCTCTCTGTAAAGGGTTGTGTAATTCCCGTTTCTCATCACCCCAACAACCAGCGATCTTTGAGTTACAAACTAGAACGGTTCCATCAGTGTCATCGTGGAAACGAGGGTTAAAGTGCATTGCCAGGTTGTCTGGATCACAGCCGAGGTCGATCTGGAATCTGAGTGGATCAGAGATTCTCCAATCAGTGTGCAGTAGTCTTAATATTTAGATGTCTGCACAGCTTAGAACAACACACAGTTCAATGTAAGGCATATAATCACCATTATACTGCAAGATTTGAATGTTTCACTGCAGCAGCTAACAGAATGCATCCACATAGATATCAATATATTATCTTATTAAGAGGCTAATATAAAATAAATGTGATATGTTTGGATAGCTTACCTCTCAGCATCATGCAGAACCAACCCTTTCACTTTCAGCTGATCTCCAGCTCGCAGAAACACATTCTTCAGTTCAAGTTGCTGAGAAACAGAGCGGTGCAGACAGTTTCATTAGAGATGAAAGGTTACTGTGTATCATAATGTAATGTGACAGACTTGGGAACAATTATAGATTACAAATAAAAATAAGAAGTGGAACTTACCATGCTCATTTTGGCTGCTGGTGTTGGTGAACAGTCCTGGAGCTAATGGAAGATGTAGGAAGAGGGTGACACAGAGACCAGACTTCTGTCCTGGAAGACAAAAAGTAAGTAAGACTGTGAAGTTGAACTTCATTTATGATGAAGCGCACAAGTGATTCACTCAAAGGACTTTCAATAGTTACAGTGTGGATCATTCATCATCATGTTAATCAAGTAGTCTATTCAATGCAGAGGCACTGCTCTGTTTAATCACTGCTGAACTCATTTAAGATGAACTGGCTCTTTGATCATGGAACAAGTTTTGAGTAACAGCTGCCACAGTGTCACTGTGAAGTGTCTGAACAAACTCTGCCACGAGATATTTAAATGTTTTTAGGTTGGGAGACATCGAGAAGGATCAGCAAGACATTAGTGACGACACTGTATTCAACCAGAATTTAAAACAACATAGTCATGTCTGTTAATAAAGATAATATATATGTGATTATCATTAATACTCAGGCTATTTTAAGGTGTCTGCTAAAGTTTACTCTCGCTGCCTTCTTCTTACTGACCTGAACTGGTCTTATTTGATGGATTTGACAGCCAGTTCTTCATCTGACATCATCATTCATTTACTGCGTGTGAGTTTGCTCCATGACATTTCCTGCAACAGGACCTAATTTATTCTTTGCTGTCAGTAAAATTTAATAAAACAAGCCAATCTTCAATTTAGTTTTCAGGCTGCTGTTCGCTGTAGAAATAAAATATATCATATAATCATCTCTGGTTTCACGCATGTATTGACGCTGGCATGACGACTCCTAAAATAACATTTTTGTTAGATTGTTTCTGGCTGCTTCGGTTTAGCCATTTTACTTTGAAAGTATTTACCGGAAGTGTCAGTCATGTCTGCAATGACTGTCTTTTTATTAATCGACGTGTTGATGTTGCAC
Source organism: Nibea albiflora (assembly GCA_014281875.1). Classification (NCBI taxonomy): domain Eukaryota; kingdom Metazoa; phylum Chordata; class Actinopteri; family Sciaenidae; genus Nibea; species Nibea albiflora. Next base: position 18,293,502 of record CM024808.1, on the reverse strand, counting down.
ACTAAATTGCGATTCTGAGGTCTGAATTTCGTATAAGGTTCCTAGAAACTAGCTCTATCCTCTTCCATAGCGATCTCATAAAAGTCGGTATCGACGGGAGGTGGGGTTGGGAGTTTTTCAGGCATTTTATTATGATGATACATTCCGGAAGCTGTAGTGCGCCGTCCTGTTCGCATTGACGCTAGCTTTATCATAAATCTAAATGCGTTGCAGTTCCCAATTGTGACCACAGGATGGCGACAAAGACTCGTGATTGCAACACTGCCACAGAGGATGGAGGCACGTATTATGATTAAACGTTAATGTTATCCATTAATATATATCAATCAACCATTAATTCAAGGTCACATGACAGGTGGAGCCCCCTGAAGGCAGACGTTAACTGTTCTGTAGTCTTATTAACTCCACTAAAGTTACTAATGTAAGTGTATCAGTGCTACTGGAGGAGCTTGCTAGCGCTTTACACGAGCACCGGTCACTCGACCGCCCCGCTCGTTATAACAGTTCCCCACATTGTAAATTAGGATTAAACATTACTGTTTTATAACAATTAATGTGTCCTATATCTCTATTTTTACTGTTCATTTTTAAACATTTTAATATGTATTTATTTATTTCACGATTTTGTCACTATTAATTTGAAAATATCTACCGGAAGTCATAGTGTGCTTTCGCGGCTACATTGACGCCAACTTGAGGAATTTCATTTGTTGCTGTTCCTCACTGTGGCCGCCAGAGGGCAGTGGAAACTCCTGATTTTTTAATACGTTGCGTGCATAGACAGCATAAAACTTGTTTTAAACATGATAACAAAGTGAAGATTAATAAAGACTGGAATAAATAATATAAATAAATATGTTGTACTCCTACTGGCGAATGTGGAGTTGTTTATAAATGTGACCAGCGAAAAAGATATTAACAGCAGCAACTTCCGCTACGTTGCCGGAAGTGACCAAAGAAAGTAAACAGAGGAGCTGTCAGTGGATCCAGAAATTTAGATAATTCCCACTAAAGGAAGCGAATTTTAAAAGCTGTTTTCTTTTTTTATGCCCGCCGAGAGAGATTTGTATGAGAAACTGGTGCTTATTCCATTAAAAGGTAACTCGTTTTCGATGTATTAGCAATTCTGAAGCTAATATTTGCCAATATAGCAGCTAGCAGCTAATTAGCCAGCGTTAGCAAGCAATTTTCTGGCTGTTGACTTCCGTTATTACGAACAGAAACATGCAGCTGCAGTCTGTTTGTCTGTTTGCTTGCCTGGTTTTACCGCATATGTAGGTGTCTGTCGGCTAAGTGTCGCATTTAGACTCGCCTAACTGGACAACACAGGAGTTGGCATGCAGTGCAAGTGACCAGCTGTTTGTCCATCTGCGTCTTCTCACTGACTGCACAGCTCTGAAATCAGCTGGACCAGGCGAGCAAAGCTAACAGGCTCATCACAGTAGACCTGCTTTACATGAAGCAGTCTCCAATCCAGCAGAGAACAGTAACACCCTGACTCTGTTTGACCTGAAGGGTGCATCTTTAGTAATTTACTGTTATTATTATTTATTCTGTGTCTAGTTATCTATCTACCCCCACCTCTCTCTCTCTATCTGCCCCTCTCTTGGGCTTGGGTCTGCCCGAGGTTTCTGCCTGTTAAAAGGAAGTTTTTCCTCGACACCGTCTCTGTAAATAATATTATAAAGTACAGTCTAGACCTGCTCTGTATGGAAAGCGTCATGAGAGAACTTTTGTTATGATGTGCACTATATAGATGAAATTGAATTGAACAGGCTGCTATGAAATCTATAGATACAGATACTAGATACTCAGACTGAGAGAGGAGCTGTCTCCATCACATCAGTCCTCGGCTTCAGCGAGTCACACAAAATGTAACACAATGTGTTCTGTTGTAATCCCTCACAGGTTTTACAGAGACAGGAGTGACACTATCCTGCGATGTTCACAGACATGGACTATGAATTGGAGGAGGACAAACTGTGAGTTACGATTATGTTTTTCCTTTTTATGATCTGCAACGGATGACTATGTGTTTTAGTGTTTTAACTGTGTGGGAACTCTTAAAATAAAGCCATGTTAGACTGAGAGATCGCGCAATCCTCAAAAACATGGATGATTGTGTTAGACTAAACCTTGCCTCATATGAACTCTTCACTCATTGTCAAACTAACTGTTTAAGAGCTTGTTAAGTTTAAGAGCTTTATATTTATTATTATTGTTATAATTGTGTAAAAACTTGCTGCAAATCTCAATATGTCAGGTTTTCTCTTCAACAGGGGAATACCAACAGTACCTGGTACTGTGTGTCTGAAGAAAGATGGTAACAACCTTATTGGGATCAGCATTGGAGGTGGGGCACAGTACTGTCCTTGTCTCTACATTGTCCAGGTAGGTACAGCACTAACTAAACTAACTAAAAGTTAAATGTGAGAACACATAGCAGTAAAGCTTGATTTGATTAAGTCAGAGGGGAAATGTCCACACTCTTTTATTGGTACCTTTGTAATGTGGTTTGTATCGTCTCAGGTCTTTGATAACACCCCAGCCGCTCTGGATGGGACGCTGGCAGCAGGCGATGAGATCACAGGCGTGAACGGGAAACCAGTGAAGGGAAAGACTAAAGTGGAAGTGGCCAAGATGATTCAAGCTGTCCAGGTACAGAAATGCTGGCAATGAAATGACACGGTCCACAGTGATTTACAGACCTGAACAACACCAGGATGTGCTCCGATGGATTAATATTTATCTCTTCTACGTTCTGTGGAAAGTTGAAGGTTAAACAAACTAAACACTCTCCACTCTGACAACTGCCTTTTCAACAAATTTAACACATTAAGCTCATTAGAAACACACAAAAGGAATAAATCATTACTCACATTTCTGTGTCCGGCTGTGGCTGCAGATTTATCAGCAACAGTTTAATAATTACGGGTGTAAACCCGCCACCAGGCTGTGGAGGAGAGTGACTTCACTGGCTTGCTCAGTTGTGCTAAAGTGGTGAGGAGAACAGCGCATAGCATTCGGGATAACGTCACTGATGCAGAGCGCCTGTGTTGTTTTTGTCGCCCATTGTTCACCCCCAAAAATCCCGCAACTTCCTGTGTGATGGATTAAAGTCGGGGGGCACTGTGGGATTTTAAGGATTAGGTTGTGTTGTTGTTGTTCAGTCAGTGCAAAACTGAGTGTGACTTTAACCCTCGGCACCATGAAGCTGGAAAAGTTCACAAACACGTATTTCAGAGTTTAATAAAGTTAAATGAATGAAGACAAGAATGTCAGTGGGGGATCTTTAGGGGGGAGAGCAGGTCAGCAGAACATGCATACAGTTTAATAAGGCTGTGATTATCCTTTACTTGTCCTTGTCATGCGTCATGCCTGATTTATGCTGTTTATGGACCCAGTATGTAGAAATATTCATATCTCCAGTGGTTATGTCTGTCGAGGAGATTCGTAGGTACCCATAGAACCCATTGTCATTCAGATATCTTGAAGGTAGAGGTTAAAGGACCTCTAGTTTTTCCCTCATTAAAAGAACCGACAAGTTCGCAACGTCAGGTTGGTACCACTGGATGCCTCAGGTCTTCTCAGGTTCTAGCTTTAAAACTGCGCTGTTGATTAAACTGTGTGTCTCTTCATGTTTTCACAGGGAGAAGCAACAATCCACTACAACAAATTGCAGGCGGACCCGAAACAGGGGAAGTCTCTCGATATAGGTATCTCTTCCTCTGGACACATTGTTTGTATTGCAGCGTGTGGATTATTCCACCTTTCTCACTGCGGCTTGTACTCGGTGCTGTGGTGTGTTTTAAACACATTTTGTGTGTTTCAGTGCTGAAAAAAGTCAAACATCGCCTGGTGGAGAATTTGAGCTCCGGCACAGCAGATGCTCTTGGACTCAGTAGAGCTATTCTATGCAACGGTGAGATTATTACTCTGAGTGTTCTGATTTATTAGTTCATTTATATATAAAGCTCTACTCACATAGATTTATTTAACCTTACAGATGGACTGGTCAAAAGGCTGGAAGAGCTGGAGAAAACAGCAGAGCTCTACAAAGGTAACAAAACTCGCCTTCAGTAAACTTCAGCGCGATGATTCACAATTCATCATCTGTGTTTTGTGAATCAGTAATCTGATGTGTGTTTGTTCAGCCCGGTGTCTCATGATTCCTCTGTTTGCTTGTAGGACTGATGGAGCACACAAAGAGGCTTCTCCGAGCTTTCTTTGAGCTCTCTCAGACTCACAGAGGTGAGCCACTGTGATCAAAATCAAAACATGCAAATCGAAGTATTACGAATTAGTTTGCTGCTTCTTTTCTCACCTTTGACACTGACGAGCAAGAGAGAAAACCACAAGGCCGATCGTCTTCATAGATCTGAAATGATCTCAGCTGCATTGTCTTATATCTGTTTTTTTTTTCTCATTTCAGCATTTGGGGATGTTTTTTCTGTCATCGGGGTACGAGAGCCCCAGGCTGCAGCCAGCGAGGCTTTCGTGAAGTTTGCTGATGCTCACCGCAGCATTGAGAAATACGGTATTCAGCTGCTAAAGACAATCAAACCGGTGAGTAGAGATTCAAGATTGAATCCGGCAGCACTGCTCTGCTCCGCTGTGTGGATCTCCTGTCTGATCTCATATCTCGTCGTGCAGATGCTCCACGATCTGAACACGTACCTTCACAAGGCCATACCAGACACGAAGCTCACCATCCGCAAGTACCTCGATGTGAAGTTTGAGTATTTGGTAAGCGAACAGCTCCCTGTGCCTTTTTAGATTTAGTGTGATGTGCCGTCACAAGAAAATCTGAAATGAAGTACGAACTGTGTCTTTCAGTCGTACTGCCTGAAGGTGAAGGAAATGGACGATGAAGAATACAGCAGCATTGTGAGTTGTCATGAGGAATTGAATCATTAGGATATAAATTAGATTCAAGGTTTGAAGATTTTTCTTGTACTAATATCATCCAAGGCAGTAAATAACAGGATTCCTCCTGCAGGCCATGGGAGAGCCTCTGTATCGTGTCAGCACCGGGAACTACGAGTACCGCTTGGTGCTGCGGTGTCGACAGGAAGCTCGAGCCCGCTTCGCCAAAATGAGGAAGGACGTTCTGGAGAAGATCGAGCTGCTGGATCAGAAACACGGTCTGTAGTAGTAGTAGTAGTAGTAGTAGTAGTAGTAGTAGTAGTAGTAGTAGTAGTAGTAGTAGTAGTAGTTTTTTCTGCAGGTGTAAACTGTCACTGCTGATACACTGTCATTAGACCAGATCAGTTTCTCTCTATCCTCTACAAATGGGACGATGACTCCAAACATATACACAGCTTGAGAAGCGATCATGCTTATAACTCGATACAACATGAGGTATAAATGCACAAACACAGAGTACAAAAATTTATAATTTTCCCTGCGTCTCGTCTTCATACAGTCCAGGACATTGTGTTCCAGCTGCAGCGCTTCGTCTCCGGCATGTCTCATTACTATGACGAGTGCTACGCCGTCCTGAAGGAGGCGGACGTCTTCCCCATCGAAGTGGACCTCTCCCGCACCATGATCAACTACAGCAGCCAGTCGCTCTCCTCCTACGCTGGAGACGAGGAGGAAGAGGAGGAGGAGGAGGAGGGAGGAGGAGGAGGAGGAAGAGAGGACGGAGGAAGCAACACAGGCAGACAGGCAGAGAACGGTGCTGAGAAACTGATAGATGACGAATAGGAGTGTGTGTGTGTGTGTGTGTGTGTGTGTGTTGTGGAGATGAGGTCCACCCCTCAAACATAACTGTTCTTCACTTGCATTTAATCAGTGCACTCCATGCAGTGATCTTTGCAGTGATGTAGCAGTTGAAATGGATAACACTGTCACAAACACTACTGAAACTGCTGCTATGATGCTGTATGTCGGTGTCTCCTTCTTGGGATCCTCGAAAATCAACAGTTATTATTTTATCATAAATACTTCTGACTGTCTCTTCATCCTGCTTTTTGATGTGACTGTCCTCCACTCGTATGTGAGAGAGACTAACAGAGGGCACCTTTATTTTAATCAGAATGTTATGGAGGTTTTAATGAGGCAGAGAAGGGTTTATATGCATATGAGGTGTGCCTTCTTTACTCTTTATGAAGTTTAATGTGCGTGGGCTGCTTGTCAGTGTTTATACTCTGGATTGTTAAAGTTATATCTTGATATTTCCATTTTTATTTAGTTGTTTTCTTTGTCATGTTCTGGATTTATTTAGCTACCTGAATGTTATTTTGTGGTAAATGTCACTACAGAGACAGTTTCTCTTCTGCTTAACAAACTAACAAAATATGAAGATAATGATAATTCTGTTACATTCCTTTTGTTTTTATTGATTTTTAGTTGTTACACGTGGGAGGACTTGCATTTACCACATGAAGTCTCCACAACCAAAGTCTTTTAAGGTTATTTAGTCTGTTTCACTCGCTCATACTGTACGCTTCAAGTTGAAACGTCTTGTTTTCCTGGACCACTCCCCTGCATCGCTCACTTCCCATGTCTTAAGAGGAGAGAGCTGATGGACGCACACAGCCTGACAGAGCTTTACCTCTGTGTGGAAACACTGAAAATTAAAATAAAAAAAACACTACATGTAAATAAGTTTGTACAAAGGGAGACGGGTGTTTCTTTTTTTTTTTGTCATTCCCACTTTTTATTTATTTTTTCTTTTTGTCCAAATATATTTAAGATTGATTCTATATTATAGTGAATCTAATTATTCACGTGTGTGAAGATGATTTTGAGGATGATTTTTGTGAATTTTCTGTGATTTACTGTTGGGAACATTCACTTGGGGGCAGCGTCACATCAGATCACACTGTCCTGCAGTCAGCAATGAGTGAATTAAAGAACATTTTCTTCCTGTATGTTGTCTTATTCTGAATATCTGCTGTGTGTTATTTCATAGCTACCTATAGCATATTAGCTTAAATTATCATTTAACTGATTATTATTTTATCTGGGAACGTTTTAAAACCATTAATAAAATAATACAAATGTTAAAAGGCATATTTTATAAGAGCATAACTTTAATTGTTAGGTTTTTTTTAATACATTAAATTACATTATTTTTCTGAGGTTACTGCATTGGTTTATTAATAGAGCTTTTTCACAGCAGCCATTTTGGCATGAAATAGTCGGATAAACACAGGCGTTACCAGTGATGCTAATTAAGAGTGTCCGTTAAACTAACTAATAAACTAACTAGCAATTTAAGTAAGAAACATGATACGCATACAGATGTTTACCCATGACAAGAATGTGTGTTCGCGTCTCTATAAATATTAATTTGATGCCCGTAAGGAGCTGCAGAGCCCCAGTGGCCTAATGGATAAGGCACTGGCCTCCTAAGCCAGGGATTGTGGGTTCGAGTCCCATCTGGGGTGATCCGTTTTTACTCCCCTTCGTGATTCTTAAACGAAGCGTCTTAAATCAGACTGACCTGATTTTAAGTTACATACGGACTGTTTGTTCCCTCCCACTGGGCATACGCATACGTTGTTCCCGTTTCCTCCTGGCCGCAGCCAATAACCTTCCGCTTCGCCAACATTCAGAGTCCCTTCGTACTTTCCCTTCGCCACATGACAACTGATTCCTCTTCGCCTAAACAGACAGTTGGGCGATCTGTGTCTCCTCTCTACAGTTAGATTTTTTAAAATGCATTCACACAGCATGCTTTTAGTAAAGAGTGTGTGTGTGTTTCTTTGTTTTATTGTGGCTGCGACCTTCGCCTCTGCTGACAGTAAGTAGACCGAGTTCATGTGAAATCACGGGTGGTGATCATATGGCTTTACTGCTCACCGACAAATCGTGTTTTGCTGTGAGCATGCATGCTGTTATGTATGATCGCTTTTTTAAACATACACTCTCTGTCAGCTGTGATTGCGGTTGACATAAACTCTGTGTACTATGTACTGTAAGGTAATCTCCAAACTCAGGAGGGCTCCTGCTACTGAAGTGATTTAGTATTACCTTTCATTTTCGTTCATATCCATAAAGAGATCTCAACATAATCCAATAAAATATAGTAAGAACAAATACAGATGTATACAGTGGTGAGATATGAGATTTCTTGTGGATGGGATATCTGATCTAATGACCTAAGTAATGTCAAACTAAAACAAATTACATAGTTTGGATACACCAATATAGAGCCATCGATCTGTCCTCAGTGTTGTTTGATGTCTTCTCAGAGATGACAGCAGCCACAGTGTACTGGGACCCTCAATACAAGACCGTCTTGCTGAAAGAGGGGGTGCTGGAGACGGAGGGAGATGCATACGGGTATCTGAATGATACCCTGTCCACCACAGGCTGGAGCACCCTAGAGATCCGCGCCGGGTATGGACTGACCCCTGAAACTGATGAGGTCACATTCTTTCTGGCCGGCTACCTGGAAGGTTTCCTCACTGCACAGTAAGTTTCATGGATGTGCTGCCATGTTCACTATTTCAACATCATCTTTTCATAAGGACGTCTGTTCATGCCCCTCACATTTCTGATTTTAGAGATGAGAAACTCCAGCTTCCCCTCCTGATGCCATACTGATCCGAAACGCTGTATTTTTGTTATTTTGATTATATTAATTAGTACGCATACTCCCCCTCCGCAGGCAGATGATGGACCACTACACCAACATGTTTCCACAGCTGATCCATGACCCAAAGATCATCGCCCCCGTTAAGAATTTCATGGCGTGAGTCTCCTCTCTTTGCCTTTTTTAAAGGTTAGAATCTACAGTAGCGGGACCGCGGTCACAGACAGCCCGCAATCTGAGTCACACATCACTGTCACCATCTTTCATATCCTCTTCTCAGAATTGTTCATTTTAGCTCACACTAGGCCAAGTTTTACATGTAGTGTGGCTTAGATTTAAGATCCTTCTGTAATAATAAATGACACCTTTTTAAAAAACAGAGTTTACAAAGAGCTTTATAAAATGACATGAGGCTTATTGCGGTTCACTCCTGATATTATAGACTTCGTATAAACGGGGGAGAACACAGACATTATTACTGTTTGTTGATTGATAAATGTTTGCATAATTCTTTCCAATCATGTTTCTTGCATGACTGTAAGCTTTTGTTCATGAGCTCGGTGTTAAGCTTTTTTCAAACACTGGCATGCAAATATCTAAATAATTATATAACTGATGATGGCCGTAAACAGCAAATTCACTCTTGTACCTGTAGGAAGCAGGACACGTGGACCAGAGAGCAGGTGAAACTGAACAAGAGCTCTGATCCTCTGTGGAAACACACAGGCTTCATCGTGGCCCAGGTGGACGGGCTCCAAGCAGGAGTTGCAGACTGGGCCAAAAAAAAGGGGAAAAAGGTATTTATCCATTGGAAAATACATATACATACAAAAGAAACAACTGCAACTGTTCTAAGTGAGGGTGTATAAATATCTGTACAGTGTCCTGGCTCAGAAAATCTTCATAAACTGCCTGGTGCCTATTTTAAATGCGGCTCTGGCAACTTCTCACTGAAAATGAGGAACATCCACTACAAACCAAACTTGTGATCACATATCACATTTTGTCACTCTGAAATTTAAAGGGACACTGACACTGTACTGTAGATCAAAAGCAGATGTTTCTTCAGGTTAGTTTATTATCTCCCAGGTGGTCCGTGTTATAGCCAAGAAAGCCCCTGAAGTCCTCCGTGTGAATTAACCTGATATCACCAAGGTCATCGTTCACATCAGCACACTACAGATATCTGTAGTCTGAATTACTGAAAACTGACTTTGTGAATTGATCCACATCCAAGTGTCCATTCACATCCGTTAGTGGGCGTTTCAGCTGGCTACTGTCGCTGCACACCTGGCTCTCGTCAGCCTCCGACATTTCTAACCTCCAATTGTTATACCTGACTCATTCAAGAGCAGAACTAAGCCACACAGAAGAAGCAAGAAACGTATCAAGGAGAACTCAACATAAGCTACAATGTGTTGTAACCTCCTCAACATGCATCAGTAAAGTGTGAGTGTCGGGTGCTAAGAAAATGCAGGTGCTCCATGATCCCTGTTTTTATCTGTTATATTTATCTGTGCTGTTCATTATTTGTCTCTTATCTGACCTTTCTTTTTCTGTGAAGCACTTTTTAACCTTGTTTGAAAAGGTACTATATAAAGTTAATTTATTTACTTTTCGCACCAGTTGAAGGTTAATAAGAAAACAAAGTTAAACTGCAGCATGGATAGTGTACATTTGGTCTGAAAAGTTGCTCATCTGCTCTTTTGAGACATTTGTTTTATGAATTGGTGGCTGTACTGCTCATTTTAATTTGCGGACCAGCAGCTAATCTCTCTCTGGTGTCCTTCCCATAGCCGCTGTCCCTGTTCGATGTCCAGTTCCTGAATGCAGTGGGAGACCTGCTGGATCTGATCCCAGCCTTGGTCCCCTCCAACCATCCACTCAGAAGCTTCAAACTTCCAGGAATGGGGCACTGCTCTGCACTGATCAAGGTCAGAGGTCAAAACATGATCCAGACAGGCTGTTATATTCTTTATATAAGGAATGCACACAGCAACACAGAAGACAGTGTTACGGCTTTGGGGACAGGTGATCAGTCAAGCAAGTCAGCTGTAATCAGATGAATTATGTGTGCATTTGCAAAATGAGAGAATAATATCCTTCTGTTTATTTAAAGGATACAAGGACAAAACTCTCTCTTTGCATCAGTGAAGAATTTAGTGCACATTCCATTTTTAACGCCCGCACCAGGAAAACAGGACTTAGTGTTCCCAGAGATGCAGTAGTGTATGTAATTCAATTTACTACATAAACAAAGAGCTCCCACACACACTTGTATTTGTGAAAATGTGTATTGTGCAGGGTGGGAAATAGGCCTTAGTATGAAACATAATGTCAGCAGATCCTCTTTTCTATGTGCTACCAGTTCTCTGAATTGATCATTTCTGCTGACACGTGAATACCATGCAGACTGCTAAAATCAACTCCACAATCGTTTTCTGTCTTCTCCCTTAGATGCTGCCCGGCTTTGAGAACCTCCTGTTTGCCCACTCCAGCTGGTACACGTACGCTGCCACAATGCGGATCTACAAACACTGGGATTTCCACATCAGCGAGCCCCACGCGGCCACTGGGAAACTGTCCTTCAGCAGCTACCCGGGTATATAGCCCCCAGGACTTTTCCCACAGTCAGTTATTCCATGCAGCTGTGATTGCAACTATGGCTTGTTCTTGAAGATTGTCAGAAATGCTTATATTTCTCTTCAGGTTTCCTCGTGTCTCTGGATGACTTCTACCTTTTGGGTAGTGGGCTGATGATGACCCAGACCACTAATAACGTCTTCAATGCCTCCCTTTTTGACCTAATAACCCCCAACAGCCTGCTGGCATGGCAGAGGGTCAGACTGGCTCACAGTTTGGCACGTACTGGAGAAGACTGGGCCAAAACATTCTCAAGGTACAACTCCGGTGAGTGATTACATATTTATATTGTTACAAATTAGTTTAAAAGACAGCAGGAACATACACAACATAAATCAAAAGGCCAATGATCTATCTATACTTCACACTGCTGCCAACCTAAGCATCATCCACCAAGGTCAATGAGCCCCTACCATGCAAGACTTTCTTAACAATTGGTAATCCCTGGCTCCTCCAGAGAGTGTCTGACTGACTGTGACTATGTGTGGTGGTGCACAGACACAGAAGACCAACCAGCATCCCATTTTACATGCGTGATATTTAATATATTTAAGCACAGCTTAACAGCTCGGCCACATCATTTTTTTTGGTAACACTCTTCTTCTTCCACCGTCGCCCACTTTTAACTCTTGTAGGCACATACAACAACCAGTACATGGTGTTGGACAGGAGCAAAGTGAAGCTGAATCACAGTGTTGAGGATGGCGCTCTGACTGTGGTGGAGCAGATCCCCGGGCTGGTGGAGTACTCTGACCAAACACAGGCTCTGCGCAGAGGTAACAGCAAATCTGTTTTCTACAGTGTTTGTTTCATTTGGACGTTTGCAGAGTTTCTCCCTCCTGCTGTCTCTGTTTGCCGCAGGTTATTGGCCGTCCTACAACGTCCCCTTCCACCAGAAGATCTACACTCTGAGTGGTTATGGACAAATGTGGGAGGAGTACGGAAACGACTTCTCTTATGATCTCTGTCCCAGAGCCAAGATCTTCCGTCGTGACCAAGGTCATGTCAAAGACCTGGACTCCCTGAAGTACATCATGAGGTTTAATGGTGCGTTGCTCTCATTTGGTTAGTTTATATGACCCACATTTAGCTCCAAATTAACTAGAACTCCTTTCTTCATGACTACACAACTAGATGCCACACTGGACTGGAAGTGATTGAACTAGTTGTGGTTTGAGAGTAGCACCCTCAAGCTTCTCTAAGTGTTATATGTGCCAGCGGCAGTGTGTTTAGTGTAAATCTTTTTGTTTGTTTGCTTGTTTTCAGACTACAAGAAGGACCCATACTCCGAGGGAAACCCCTGCAAGTCCATCTGTTGCCGTGGTGACCTGAATGAAATGAATCCCTCACCATCCGGTTGCTATGACACTAAGGTAGCGCCCTATGCCCTTGCATTACAGCAATAGATGTCACTTAGGTTGGAAAATCGAATGCTCAGATCTTCTCTGGCTCCCGTACGTCTAGGTAACAGATTTCCTCATGGCTGGGGAGTTCAAGGCGGAGGCGGTGAACGGGCCAACAACACAGGACGGACTCCCACCATTCATTTGGGATAAATTCAGCAGCATCAGCCACCAGGGCCTGCCTGACTTCTACAACTTCACCTTCATCAAGATGCAGCCTCTTCTCTTTGAGCCATGAGGTGTGTGTGTTCTGTCCAATGCTTTCAGAGTAATGAGCGATAAAGGTCAAAGGTACAATCTGTACAATTATTATTTTTATTTGAACTATTGTTTAAAGTCTAGAATTGCGTCCAGTCAGCACATGCTTTCTTCTTCAATCTTCTTGAATTCTGTGTGTAACAGAAAGCGTCCTTCCACCAAATGATCAGATTTTAAATCAGTATTTTAACATGTATCTGTTCTGTTGGATGATTTACTTTGCAATACGGGAGAAATCAGATGTATATTTTATACCCTGTGCCTTGAACACTGAGAGTAACTTTATACGTTTTATAAAATGCAGAATCAATGCACTATATCAGTGGTCATGCCATAATTGATTTTTTTTATGCTTGAATGTTTTCATACATGCAACAACTATCATTTTAGTCGTAAATGAAACAGTGCAATTCTCAGGGCTGTTGATCCTCTCTGATGCTGTGATTTAGTATGTCTGTTTTTAAAATGTGCAAAATAAGAGTATCTCTGGTTTGTATTTTTGTATAAGCCACTGTTTCTTATGACCAAGCCGTCATTTCATTTTAATTGTTTATTAAAGTTGTTACCGTGCAGGCTTGTCTCTCTGACTCTTGGTTTTAGACACCTTCACTGGTGCCAGCTAATGTTTTTTTTTACACCTAGGGGCATCTGCCCTGAAGAACCGCAAGATAAACACATGGAGATGCTGGTTGTGGTAGCTGATGACCCTGCTGAGGCAGCTATTTAATCAAGCAGTGATGTGGAGGTGCATGCATGCCTAACAGCAGCATGAATGTATTGAACGCGGAGAGACTGCAGCAGGTGTCCAGGTAGTGGTCAACAGCAATGCAGTGCTGTGCTTTTGGGAAGATGAGACTGGCTGATGAGCTGACTGACAGCCCCAGACAAAGATGGCAAGGAATTGATGAGTGAGCATGTCTAAAAGGTATGAACGACAGGATGATATGGAAAATGAAACCACGCAAGCATGCAGAAGAATAGTCTTCCTGACTTAAGCTTGAGCTTCGTTTTTAATAAATCAATATCCTCATCAGTGACTATGTGGACACACAATCATACAATATTTAATCCAAACTGAGGTCAGGACCTCTTTGTTTTTCAAATACAGTGATCTCTCTCTCTCTTTCTCTCTCTCTCTCTCTTTCTCTCTCTCATTCTCTCTCTCTCTCTGCCCCCAGGGACACATGTAGTGATTCACTCTTTCCTATGAAAGGGAGGAACTGAAACGTCTGTTAGGCACTCATGTATTCTGTCGCACACCTCCTTCGTGTCTCACAGTTCTCTGTTTGTGTCACAAACACCAAGTGTAGGGAAGGGTAACAGCAAGAGGTCTCCACATTGCTCATCTTGCTTCAGCCATGACCAAGAAGGAATGTCCTGTTGGCAAATACTTTGACAAACTCGTAGGCACCTGTATCAACATGGCAGAAACCAGACCTGAACCTGAACCTGAACCACCAACAGGTGAGTGACCCTCTTCCTTTATTCTTTTCTTTTTGTCGGCTTTCAGAGCCTCACAACCACAATAAAGACCTCTGCTATAGATTTTCAGATTTGACTGACTTGTTTCTCACTGCTACACTCCTCCTCCCAGTTTCTGCTCATATTCTATATAATAATTTTGTTTTTACAGCTATTGAGAACTTATGGTGGTTAATCAATATGTCCCCCCCCCAGAGCCACCTGTTGTGGTCCAGCTGAAATCCACGGTCCACAGTGCCCAGGCCAACTCAACGATGGAGCTTAGTCCAGCTCTGTGGATCTGTGTGATGGTGGCCACAGTGGGGTCCGTCGTGGCTCTGCTTGTCTGGTTTGTCATATACAGACGAAAGACCAGCCTCAGCAACGCCCCAGGTAAGCCCAGCTGACACTGGATGGCTAATATGATTATTTAGTTTATTTCTTTGTGGATAACGTCACACAAAGACCAACATATCTCAGGATCCTTAACATGATAAATGAATTTCTTTAGCATTCTTTGTGTCATTTGTCTGGAGAGTTTGAATGGTTTAAATGCTGTTTCTGATGATTTTCTGCTCTCACCAAAGTGATGAGGACAAAAACAAACAGGATATTCTGTGGTTTAACTCCTTATAGAAGCACCTGCTCAAATAAAATATAGTCCTATTATGTGACAGGTGACGGAATGTATCATTTAAGTCCCAGAGATATCAATTTATCCTCCATGACTTTGATTAAATGTCCCTTCAGTGACGTATGATAGGACGACATGCCGTTTTTCAAGTGTTCACCCAGTGGCGGCCATTTCTCTTCATGTAAGCGGGGGATCTGACATGCAGAGCAGGCAACTGAGAGTAGTGTGGAGGAAGTGGGGCCGCAGGCAGGCAGGTGATGAAGTGTGACGTTCATCACAGTAGAAACTCCACAGTTTCTGTTCTCTTCTTCTCAGGGTCCCATGGGTCAACCCCGCTTATTACTAGCTATTCTGGTTTCAACACACATCCGTTAGTTAGGCCTCCACATGACCTTGAAAACACAAAAACTGACAAAGAGACATGCACTAACTGCAGAATAGCTTGCACTTAGTCGTATAACGTGTGTGCGTGTGTGTGGCATGATGGCAAGGAGGCATCATCTTCTATCAATAAAGCCTGATATTTGAAAGATGCTGGTGTCTGTGTGTGTTTACTTAAAAACAGCTCTGATAATCAGTGACCATGCTGCTTTTATATAAAGCATCTTCTACCAGCAACCCTAGATCAGGCTGAAAAGTTTCAGCTTTTGTACTTTAGATGATAAATCTGCCAACATGATGATGGCTGTGATTTTTCTCTTCTGGAATGCAGCTTCTGTGCTGTCTTAACACAGTTAAACAAAAACAAAAGAACTGTCAGGAGGTGAAACTAGGTTCACTTTATCAATAGTGTGCTTTTGTCCTCATTGAGTAGATGATCTGTCAATAGACCTTTATCCACAGGACAAACAGGAATGTAAAAAAACCCCACTAGATTAGCAGGCTGAAGTTATCCAGCTTTGCCCCCTTATCTGTTGTGAAACACGTCGTTGTTGTCTTGGAAGATTTTTTAGGTAACTCAACATATGTGAAAACAATATGGCACTGCAATTCTCTGATATAAATAACTATAAGTAAACTGCAGCTGTAGGGTCATACCAAGATTATATGAACTGACGTTTAAAAAGCATATGACATTTGTATTTTTATATAGTGTATTGTTTGGACATTCAGTGTAGATTCTAGATGTTTGTTACTTTCTACAATGTTAAGACACAAAAAAATATCAAACGTTACGATGGTAGAGTGAGGCAGAGAACGCTGCAAGACCAACAAGAAGAAGATAAATTAGACCAGTGGACATCTGTACTTTGGTTTGATGAAGGTGAACTGATGGTATCTGCATTTGTGGTTCCCACGGTGAAGTATGGAGGAGGAGCTACGATGGTGTAGGGGTGCTTTACCTGATGACTCTTAATGAGCACGGCTGCCGCAATATTCTGCAGCGACATGCCATCCTATGTGGTTTGTGGGAACATTGTTTGTTGTTTGTTTTTCATGGGACAATGACCCAAAACACACTTTGACGCTATTTAAGGGATATTTCACCAAGAAGGAGAGTGACGTGGTTTTAATACTCAGTGGCATTTTTAAATATTCACACTCATGTTTCAGTTGTGTGTGTTGCAGAGAATGCAGAGGCACAACAGGAACCTCTCCAGAAAACAGAGCCACCTGCCGTACTCCATTCACTGCCTCCAGAAAGAAACAGTCACGCAGAGATGTTGCAGAGAGCTGCAGGGGTCATTTCACCCTGTCCTCACTTGCACCTGGGGCCCCAAACTGTCTCACAGTGGGAGGAGGGCTTCACCGCTCACAGGGACACCACAAAGCATGCTGGGACAGAGGGGGGCAGAGGGCTACCTCCATGCAGCACAATGAGGGAACACAGAATCCCACTTCCTGCCACAGAGCTGGGTGGCACTGCATTAGTTACAACTAAAACTATGTAGGCTTTGTCTGTGTGTTCTTCAAACCTTTTTACTACACATCTCTCTGCTACACTGCTATTTTATCGGCCTTTTTAATCCAAATGTTGGATAGTTCTTAATCTACCATGTTCTTGTGGTTTTAAAATAAGTGTTTATCTCTGCAGCAGTTGTTTTTTTCTCTCTGCATGCTTGAAAAAACACAAGTGTTATGGTGTAAATCAGTGTACATTACCATGTAAGACTGGGTAACTTTAGTTTAGTGCACATTGTACAAAGAACTGCTCTGAATCTTGTGCCATATTTCAAACATTGTTTAATAAAACACAAAACCAAAATCATCACAGAAATATTTTTGATGTTCTGAAGACAAGGTAGCATTGTTGTGCTATGAAAGAGAAATATTCTCAGATCTCCGCTATATTTTGACAAGTACTGTTTGGACATATTTTCACTGTCTTTGCAGCAGAAAAGGCTATATTTACATGGTAAATAATTTTGTCAAACTTTCACAATCAATGAGCTTCATGCAGGCAACATCTAAACAAAAAACGGAGAACTGTTCAAAGTAAAGTCAAGAAGAGTACATTCAATTTTATTTCTCATTACTTGGATTCCTTTTGGAGAGAACTGACCATGTGGTTTCTCAAAGGACGGTTCTTGCCCTTACATCCAGGTTCCTGTGATGTGTGAGTTATGCACAGCACAGGAGGCAAAGGTTAAGTTACAAAATACAATAAAGCATGTGTCATTCCCACCCATGCCATTTTAATTTGAAATATTTTGAAAGAACAGCCTACCCAAAACATTTCAGGGTACATTTTATAGCCATTATTTGTAGAATTTGAAGATGTCTGACTTTGGCATCCCCATGTGGTCGTATCAAAATAAACATAGTGGCAGACAGCAACTAATTAATCCTTCATGAAGTGAGCCTAATTTGAAAATGATGGACCGTTTCATACACTGTTTAAGCCAGTGTCAATGTTTGGTGGTGATCCTTTTTTATTCCCATGGACAGGTCAAAAGAAATTATGCAAAGTACAACATAGTTTCAATGACGTTAATGACTAAAAATATGCGACAATGGATCACTCCCACACCACAGAGAAATAACCACAAAAACAAAATGATATATGACGGTATCTGTGGGTGGATTTTTCCTGTTTTAAACATTTCATGTGGCAGAGGGATGAGTGTTGAGGGAGGAAAGCTTTAAAGGGCAAAAGGAGAACTGAGAGCTTCAGTCCTATTTCTAACATGCCTGCTTGTTCCACTGCTGCTCACCTGTTAGGCCATCCTCCGAATGAACAGAACTGTCCCCTGAAACCAAGTACAGGCGCACTTCTATGACAGCTACTCCTTGGATGACATCGTAAGCAAAGACAGATCCTCTGTAATCAGAGATAGGTACTGGGGTTTTCAGTGACAGCCAAGTGAAAGTACTCTGGCGGGCTGTCGCTCTGCAGGCTGCCGTTGGTCTCCCTCCGACGGATTTTGGTTGACAGGGTCTTTCTGAAGACCCCATCTCCTCGCTTCTCAAGGCTGGACACGATCATCTCTGCCAGGTCCTGCTGGAGCCGCTGGAAGTTCTCCCTGAGACAGTAACATAGGGATTATTTAGATAAATGAATACATACATTATATTATAACAAATTATGTGTTCTCTTTTTTTAATATATATACTATACACACACTCTTTTTTAACCAAGCTCACTGTTGTTTTATAGATCAACACAGCTGCAAAGAAATCTTAGTAACTGAGGGCCAGAGAGTATATCTTTCAGCAGTAGTAGATCTGTGCCCTAAACCTGGATGAGACTGTGTTTCACTTACGCTGTTGGTGGTGTTGGCAGGTTGAATTGTCCCCCACTGACTCCTGTTAACCAGTATGTCATTTCTTTGCCTTTACCCTGTGGGCCAGGCACACAAACAAACACAAACACCGCTTTAAGTAACCACTATCTGTACGGTTTACATTTGATGTAAATGCCTGAATAGATGAGCACATAAAAAAGCTAACCTTCAGGTACGTCTCGCCTCTTTTTTCATACTCAAACTTGCAGTCTGTCCTCTGCAGGATGTTGATGGTGGACTGGCTGGTATGAATTCTCAGAGCTGGAAAGACATTGAGAAAGAATGATAAGGTTCAACTCTCTTTAACTCTTTAAAGTCAGAGGCTACACCTCAATATTGTGACTGTGTGTGAGTGTGTGTTGTCTCTTACGTAGGCCTGTGGACTCCATGCGTGAAGCAGTGTTGACTGTATCTCCAAAAAGACAATAGCGAGGCATCTTGTTCCCGACCACTCCTGCTGCACACGGTCCTACACACAAAACAAGCAATTTTTATTCTCCACGTATCTCTTGTTTTTTCTTTGATTATCTATTCCCTATATTCTGCATTCAGAACATCTACATTTTAATGGCTGTGTCTGATTTATCTTATTTTTTAGCTGCTCATTCAGTTACATTATGACAGAAGAAAAGTTATAAGCCTTACCCTGGTCAGGACTTTATTTTTTATGTTTGTATTGTAGCAGTGTGTTACTGCCACCTACTGTTTAACTTCCACAAACTGCTACTATTAGCACACTCTCCTTAATTTCTACATAATATGAGTCTTTCCCACAGACGTGTGTAGACACACAGTTCAAGAGAATAAAATAAAGTACAAATAAAATTAAATATACACTCAAAAATAAATGTATAAGCTGCTTGGAGGCAAAGTTAATTTGATTAATAATTCAGGAAACTGTTTAAATGTTCTCTTTTGTTTAAGTTTACTTGTTTATTATATATATCTACACACTTGACTCATGTTAGCCACTTCTGTGGGCTCATATTACATTGCCATGATGATCATGTGAGTACTTGTTAGTGCTGCAGAGAATGCTGTAAAATGCACTAATGGTACATGGTTTATGGTCAACAACATGTATTGCGTTAAATCAGACAAAGCTTTGAGTTTCTGTTACCTGAATGCACACCAATACGGATCCACAGAGGGATGCCAGGCAAGTGCAGCAACTCAAACGTCCCAACAAAAGCCAGCATGTCCAGGGCCATGAGGGCGATGTCCACTGCATGCCTGTCACCGTTGCGTTTGGGCAAACCTGATGCAACCATGTACGCATCTCCTATTGTCTCAACCTGAGAGACAATGGTTGGATTGCTTTGTTAATAAAACATTATCTATAGGCGATAAACACACAAAGTAATAACATAATCGGCCATATATATACCAATCTAACGCTAGCTTCAGCTCCCGAGTTCAGACTTTAACACTGAAGTACCTTGTAGACATCATGGTGGTCCAGGATGCTGTCAAAGTTCTTGTAGATGTCATTGAGCATGTCAACCACCTCCATGGGGGTGCTGTAGTGGCAAAGGGTGGTGAATCCGACAATGTCGCTGAAATAGATGGTCACCTCCTCAAAGAGCTCTGGTTTCACTTTCCCCGTCTCCTTCAGTGAACGCACCACTGGGCTGAGGAGACAGAGGGAGATTGATTATATTATACAAAGGGAATATGACAGGTACATGCTCATTCAAATACAGGTTTTGCTTTGTCAGTCATAGTAGTGAAAAGTTTTTATATCAAACATCTTGCATATTTGCACATCCAGCAGACAAGGAGCAGCTTTCATGTTCTGAGTTTGAGTCCAAAATGCACTTTCCTTATCTGGCTCTTTAGCTGCTTAATGCTCCACTATGTTAACTGACTAATTATGCTGATGAAAGCAGGGTTAGTAGGCCATAAAACCAAAACAATACACTAATACAGATTAAAATGGTCTGTAGGGCTGAGGGCAACTGCAGAATTCTTTGAACTTACCCAGGAAGAAGCATAAAGTTGAGGCGATCAGCTCTGTCCCTCTCCGCTTTGTACAAAGCGGTCCTCTCCTCCACCAGATGCTCCAGAGTCCTGGAGTACATCTGCAGGCGACGGATCAGGTTGTCCATGTAAGTCTCAGTGGCTTGGTTGTGCAGGTTACTGTGTCAAAGGGAAAATATATTCCATTACTATCATTTCTTATACTTGAAGAACTTCACATACAGATTGTTCTAGCGTCCACCTTTATTTGGGCATAGAGTAAAGAAATGTTTTAAATGAATATATGCTGTTGACGTACCTGAAAATCTTACCCAGAGTTAACTCTATTCTCCTAAAATCTGGCCTCCGTTCTGGGTCTTCATCCCAGCAGTTTTTTATCAGCGTGTACAGCTGTGTACACACAAGAGAGAAAAACTTTCTTTATTTAACTTCGATGAGTCCAAGCAGCTTAACCTTACAGTATAACCCTCTGCCACAGTGATGGGTGACTCTCTTACCTCGATCTCCCTCTCTGATGCGTTGTCAAAGTTGAGGTCAGGTCTGAAGATGCCTGCCCCACTGGGGAACTGCACTCTGTAGATCTTTTCTGAGGGATTGGATGACATTAAGATAAGCGAGATGAGCAAGACTGCTCACTGTGAGCTGAAGTGTTCTGCATCAGCATCCCATCATACTGTAAACTCTCTTGTTCTGACACATATTTGGGGATCAGACAACAAAAAGCAATTGACCTTGTTAAGCAGCTGGACTTGTGAGATGTTAATTTACATTTAATTTGTTCTGTCATTTATTTGCAGTTTAAATCATCCTGACCTACCTGTAGGATCAGAGCAGCACTGTTTATAGAACGTGGACCGTCTCATAATGATTTCATGAGCGATGATGGCATAGCTGTAAACATCGCCTTTCTGAGACACCCCATCTTTACGAAGATGCTCCGGGGCCGTCCACAAGTCTGAAAGGAGGGGAGAAGGGAAGCTGAGTCACCGGTATTTTCAGTGTTCAGATCAATAATAGATCACAATGATGATGGAAAAACTCCCACCTCTGCCTGGACTGAGGATGGTGTGGCACCCAAAGTCAGTGATCTTGACCACCATGCGGTTGTCGACCACGCAGTTGGTGGACTTGAGGCGACCGTGGACCTCAATGTTACTGGAGTGGAGATATGACATGCCCTATAAAAGATATAAAGCAGGGGGACAGTAGTGAGCAGGACGGTTAATCGAAGACAGTTGTTATTTGTTGAATCATCTTACTCTCCTTCAAATGTATTGTAGGTTAAAACATACTGAAGAATTACTGAACATCACGTTTAAACATATAAAAATACAATACATCAAACCATGTCCAATCAAAAATTTTAAGAAAAAAACAATGAATGAAAAGAGTGATAGCAAATTATGCAAAACATTTTCTGTTGGTCTTCCATAAAAGTGACAAATATGAACAAATAGTGAATAGTGAAGTGTATAAATAAATTAAACCCAAACAAACAGGTTATAAAAAATACCTTTGCAATGTCATACATGACAGATATCTTAAACTCCATGTCCATGAAGGTTTCATCTGGATAGGAGATCCTGTCATTCAGAATGTACTGGAGGGGGGAACAGATAAAGAAGTTCATATCTCTGCTAGCATGTTGTACTCAGTTAATGGAATTGTGAAACACTGAAATACTTAACTAGACTGTGTGTGAGAGTGTGTTTGTGTATGTGTGATTACATGCATCCATGCACACACACACACACATTATTAGTGCTCTTTAAACTGTTCGTCCATGACTTATCAAACGAACAGTAAAGTCATTGTGGGCAGCAGAAAGGAGGCCACTGAGCTTTGTCATAAACTACATGTTTGCCTGCTCTGTAGTCATGTAACATGAAGTAAAGTCAGATCACCACTGAAAGAGGAAAGATGGTCATCACATGCAGTGTGTACGTTATGTTTTATTATTCATTTATTTTTGTTTTGGCAAATCGTTGCAGATCGGCATTAAAATACACAAAGTGATAAATGCATTACTACTGCACTGACAAAAACAAATGTCCCTGATGGAATAAAAGATGTTTTGCCTTTATTATCAAAGTCCAAGATCTGTCAGTATCTGCTAAAATCTTACAGCCTGATAACATATACTGATAGGCAGCAGCAGGATGTGATATGTGGGGAAAGTGCAAGTCAGTGGGACTGTGTGAGTCGTTACCCTGAGAGAGCCCCTCTGGCAGAGCTCAAACACCCCGAAGACACCGTACTCAAACTTCACCGTGCCATAGAACTTGGTCAGGTTGTAGTAATCGATACACAGCAGCTGAAAGATGAAGACACAGAGGCAAAGAAGAAGTGAGAGGAAGGGTTGAGAGGGACAAGAAGGTTCGACAGAGAAGGTTGAAAGCGTATGGAAACACACAAATAAGACATGATTTAAATGTACACATGGATGAGCTAAAAATGATGCTTCCTTTATGCAATGTTAGAGTGGAACATGCTCATTTATTCACATTATTTTTATGTCATAAAGACAAGCACAAAATCCCAGCAACATAATTTAAAGAGTCGCATGGACAGTGTCCATTTGCACTGATGCTTTAAAAACCCAGGTTATATATACTCTGAGGTATAACACAGGGGTGTCTTACTGTGTTCAGCTCAATCTTCTGGTCCTCAGTGAAGTCTCCGTCTGTTTGCTTCAGCTCTTTTAAGATTACCGGCTGAAGAGCACAAACAAATAAGGCACAGTCGAACGCTGAGTGTGAAGATTTGATCATCTCTTTATTTCTTTAGTCTTTTTATGAGTAAATATTAGTTTTATAAAGTTGAAATGTTGGTACCTTCTTGTCATAGCGGCATCTGTGACTGAAGTATGTGCTGTCCTTCCTCTTATCATCATCAATCTGTTGCACACACACACACACACACACACACACACACACACTTTGTCTTATTGAACAGTCAATTTCAAATACACATCATGTAAAAGAAAGTACTGACGCCTGACAGATCCCAGACAAAGTTCTATGATAAAACTCTGATTGATTGATGATTTCATTTTCTGGTCTTTAAGTCCTGATCTTATATAATTTCATGTGGCCTTATCTCATTTCTTGTTTTTACCTCATCTGATTCAAAGCAATCTCATCTCTCATATCATGCTGAGCTTATCTCGTTTTGTCTTTTCTCATATAGCTGCTTCTTTATCAGCGCTTAGCAAAATGTTTAGATGTATAATCTATCACAGAGGGTAGGAGGGGGAAGGGAGTGTACGGCTTTCTTTAACCTATGGCAGGTGTAGCAAAATGGGCACACAAAGAAAAATGGCACATGGCAAACTCTATACTGCAATATCGTTACTAAAGAGACTTAAGTAAATATTACATTCAGCAATCAAGATGAATTAATGTTGACATTATGGCGTGTCATATCTGCATTTACAAAAATAGTGCAAACTTCATGATGAGACTAAATCTAACCAATCCAACCACAGGACATTCGTTTCATTTCAGATGAAGTTCATTGCCAGACAGAATCATGCTGTGCATTCTGCTGTAAAATGTAAATGTCAATTTTGAAGCTAAGCATGGGAAAACTTCCAAGATGAGTCTGAAAAATTGAGTCAATCAGTCAAACTGTACCTTCAGAGAAACCTCCTTCTCATCCAGTGGGCCAATCAGATGTGAGTCGATGTGAGACCACCTCTTCTGCACAAGACGCTCTTTCCTGTTCTGCCTAACATTATTCACACACAGACACACGTATACAGTAAATGCATAAATAATGAAAACAATGGATATTTGTAGGATAACTCTCGCCATCCAGTTACAGTACAGCTTTCTTTCTCTGAGCTTCAGTTTAGACTGCTGGTTGAGTGTTTCCCCATCCCCAAATCAGCATCAGTGATGCTACAAGTCTGCACAAAGTCCATATGATACAGATGTGAAATATGTCTGCTAATTACCTGTAGAATATGAGTGCGATGGCTGTCACCACGACGACGCTGAGACTCAGAACGATCACAATCACATCCTGCATATTTAACCCTGGAAGCACACACACACACAGTGACACTGGCTGAGTAAAGACCACGATAACACATTATACTTCCAAATAATATCTTGAGACTCTAATCATGTTTTGTGTGACTATAGTCACACACCAGACATAAAGTGTGCAGTACTTCTACAGCATCAATGTGTAATACCATCTGAATTGTCTGGTATGGCACCAGGCAGGCGACTCCCTTTCCAGGGCAGAGCTGGGTTTGTGTCTGTCACTCTAGTTTCATTCAGCGACGTATCAAACACTGACAGGGTTTCATACTGGAGAGAGACAGAGACAAAGTATAAAAACAAATGTTCACACTAACTGAGTTAACCGACTGAAATGTACGGCGGTCTCACCTTGCCGGTGACAGTTGATGTGTAAATGATAGAGAAGTTAACATCTCTGTCGCCGTACTCATCGAGCACATAGTGTCCTCCCATACCTGCTTGATGCAAACACATAGAGACACAACGGAGAGCATTTTCAAGTTCCTGGAAACTGACTCATTATAAATCTTTATGTCTCATAAAGTCCCAAATATATTCAGTTTACCAAGTGTAAGACAAGGGAAAAGCAGCAAATCCTCCTCAGATAATAATAATTAAACAATTACTAAATTATTAAAACAGTTGCCAGGCAAGTCAATTAAAAGACTAATCTAACGACATCATAAAAAGCATCATAATAACTTACAGTATTACATGAATACATTACCAGGCAACAATAAAACTCACCATAAAACAATGGCAATAGACTGTGATGTGACATACTATAAGTTGATTTTAATATTATACTGAATTGAACCAAAGCCAATGTTTCCTCAGAGGAGAGGAAATCAAACGTATAATATGCTTTGAATTGTTGTCTACAGCATTTACACTTTGCACTTGTTGTGTTAGACCACGAAAGATTATGACCGAACCGACTCTACACCCTAACCCATGATGGCTGCATCATGCATGCATGGCTGATGTCTGGGTTTGGTTGTGTTGCTAACCGTGAGTTGTCTCTGATCATACGCACCGTCAAAGGAGGTGTTTCCAAACGGGTTGTCACTCAGAGGAACATCATAGGATCCCTTGTTACGTTGCTTACTGAGCATCCTCTCTCTGAGCACTTGGCCAAACAGCAGAACTCCATCGTGATATCCAGCTACATAGTCATTTATCTGCCCGTTAGACAGAAAAACAAAAAGAGTCAAACAGTTCTACAAGAGTTCTTTCTTTACGCTGCCGTGTTTGGGCGTTTAAGCTGCTCACCGTGTCGTTGTATGTTGAGTTTGATCCATAGTCGTAGTTCCTCTGTGGCAGAGTAATCACCAAGACATCTTGCATGCCAGCATTGGATGTTGTGTTGACATAATACTCAGGGCTGGAGGAAAGCAAAGTGTTACTTCAACATATTAAAAATATCATATGTCAGGTTTTACAGTATATTTTGATTTCTCTGAAGCTTAATGGTTACATTATGCAAAATGATAAAATCATAGACAGGCTTACTTGTAAATGTCTAGAAGAATGAACACGACGTCCTCTGGAATCACCTCCACCATGCTCTTTATTGAAACAATGTCATGAGGGTTCCCACAAAGGATGAAAACTGAAAGAAAAATGTCAATTTCACTTCAGCCGGAGGGGAAATGTTTAACCAGTACTGTGTATTTAATACTACTCTTTTCTTTTCACTGGTTATAATATTTTAACATCACTATTTACATCAGACACAGCACCAAATTCATTTTAAAGAAACATTATGAAACTTTTCATCTTAAAATAACATCCTCACTGCTCCGCTTTAACTCTCTGTGATTTAGAGTTTCCTGATGGACAGAGACATATACTGCTACAAGCTGTAGCTGCTGTTAGTTAGCTCAGTTAGCCCTAAAGGTATCCCCATAACTCTGACTGTTAGCAACTTACTATGCAAGAATGACGAGAAAGATACAGTTCTGCTAACCTCTGTAAACAGATATTTGCATATGAATGCAATGGCTAACAAAAAGCTAGCCAGTGCTGATTGGTTCTTGCATTTCAGCCAGTACATTCCCCTTTTACTCTCCATGTGGACTGTTGCTAACAAAACAACCTTAAACAAAATACTATTTGGACTACAAAGGAAACAAGATCACTTCTGATACCATCCAATCTTGGACCCCTGAATACAGTCTGGGCTCTTTTATGCACATAGCTAATGGCAGAGGTAAGGAGACCTGAAAGAACAACAGACCAAGAAAAGGAGATTGGCCAAGCAAGAAACCGTAGAAGAAGAGTAAATCTGGGACTGACTTTTAGTTGTTTGAGAGAGCTTTGTGAAATAAAAAGCTCAAAGACAGACCAACATTGACATCCCTTGAGCGACGAAGCTAACATAACTAAAAATTGTCAATTTTTAGTCGGCCTACTTTGATAAAATTGTACATCCTGTTTTTGTTTATATTTTGGATTTCTTCATTAGATATTTTTTTGCAGGTTAACATAGTCCGAGCTGGAGGAATGACAGTCCACTCAATAAATGCTCAGTGCATTGAGATATAACTCAAACATAATACCCACTGTTGCTGAATCTCTTTTTAGACTCGAGGGCAGTTATCAGCTCTTCTTCCCCACGCAGCATCTCTCTGTTAAAGCTTGAGGAAAAGGTGGCAGAGGCTGCCTCCAATGCGTTGATGTACCTGTGGCAAATACAAAGGAATAAAACAAAAAGCTGGCACATGTTGTAGTGCCAAACGAAGCTACAGAGATCACTTGAATGAACTGCAGCCTGCGCCTGCCTCACCAGAAGCAGTCCTCAGTTGGGATGACGGACTTCTTGTAGACATAGACCTGCGTCCAAGGTTCCTTAAATTCCAATAATTCCTTCGAAAAGTGGAGGAGTAAGTCTGCGATCTTGCGTGCTGGAGGCAGAATTCGGGTCAGTTTGGGCTTATAGTCACATGAGAGGCCAAAGCTCCCAGCAGAGATGATTGGAATGCTCAGGTTCAGGCCAATGTCATCACTGAGGCAGACGACAGGATGAAAAGTTAAAACTATCAGTCAGTTGTTTAGTGGTATATAATTCAAGAGAGACAGGGTCATACTCACTCCACTAACTGGAACGTGGCGTAAGTGCAGGAAGGTCCCAGCATGACGCATCCCACTTCATTTTTACTCTGCAGAAAGATACAGTACATGTTGTTATTCTGTGTGGAACCACACCACATAAAGGCACTTTCATTGGAACAAGAGATGCACCTACAATACTAGAATCTGAACATACAGCATGGCGTGCAGTGGCTGCACTGTATTTTAGTATGTTTAAGTTGCTATTGGTGGAGATTTCTCACTACAATGGTGATATTGTTGATGCAACATGGTGCGTGCGAGAGAAGCAGTTGATCATTGACTGTGAGGTGTGACTGCAAAAATGAACTTTTACTGTTGAAGTTTTAGATAAATGGCATACAGCATTCCTATCAGCTTTTTTTAACTGTCCTGGAAACTGTTGTACAAAATGCCTCATTTATAATTTTACATTTAAGCGAGCCGAGATAACCGTCCTGCAATGGTGCAATAGGCACTCCAGGCAATCCAGCTGAAGTGTAATCTAGGGATAATAAACTATCAAACTATAAAAGGGAATTTATTGTTACTGGTAACAGGTACACTGAGCCACAACATCCAGTATGAACATCAAGTTTAATCCCTTTGGCTCTTATCAATAACAGTAGCTCAAAACTATTTTTAAATTAAGATTTTAGCGGTGACACAGAAGAACAAAGATAAAAAAGTGAACGCAGGAAAGGAGATTCAGGTTGTTGTTGAAGTGCCTCTTCACCTCAAACATTTTTATTACCCTTCATTGATTTGACCTTAATGTGTATATTATATTGTGTATATTAGACATCTCATCTTTGGTCATCTCTTGACCACACTTACATAGAGCAGCTTGAGTATTGCCACCCCCTCGCAGGTGCTGCTCCCACAGCCCTGCCGGTTGTACATGGTGGTGTCGAATCCATAGTAGTTGGCCGTCAAAATGAAGTCTAAATCTTGAGTCATGGAAAGAAGATAAGTGTTATTAACATCAAAAATAAACTCATTAATCTCTTTGGGCTGTTAAGATTAGACCAGAATGATTTATCGCCCAGTCGTGTAAATGTAACCTCCCACAGAGAAAATGAAATTTAGAGCAGCAGCAAAGGAAACAAAGAATATTACAAAGCGTTTATTTTTTGTAATAAGATAGCTATCCCCATAAAGTTAATTATGCATTATTACATTAAATAATAAGTCATAATTATTTCTTATGATATAATGTCTTATCAAAGTGTGAAGTCACATGCACTGTATGTTCGTTTGACAAGCAACATTTCAGTGTATACCAATGGTTCTCATCTGTAGGTTAGGATCTGAGGGCGTATAAAGGTGATTAAAGGTAAAATGTATGGTTGAAGAAGTGGGTTAGAGTTTGTGCTGGGTTTTTGGTGTAGTACACATTTGAATAGACCAGCAGCTGATTTTGCCTATATCAAGGTAAACCGTTTTAACGGAATACTCTCTGTTTTCAGGAGGGAAATTTTAGCCTAGCTTAGCACAAATGCTGAAAATAAGTAGAAATAGCTAGCCTCCATCAGAAGAGGAAGAATATGTCTTTCAGCACTACATATGAAGTGTATATAAACAGGTTTCCTCTATGCACCTCCTTTAAGGTGCCATCCACACAATGTCCATGTCTAAAACTGTCTCACTCTTTCTTAAGTCCCTTATCTAAATGAAAATGTTTCCAGTTTTAGATCATGTAACTGAGCTTTCTTTTTTGGCACCAAAAACAGAGGTGTTTATTATTTAGGCTAATTTCTTGTACAGCAGCTTGTGAAGAAACGACTTGGCATTTAGTGTGCGAGAAGTTTGGTGTCTTTTGTTAAAAAAACTAAAAAAAACATCAGGCATCAAACAGCACTACTACTAACCAGCTCTATCTGTCTAAAATAAGTATTTAACGTTTATTTTATTTATCTGTAAAATGCTTCATCCAGCAAAGTTTCTAATTCTAATTTAAATATTAAATCCTAAAGAAAAAGAATCTCTATGAAAATCAGATTCTGGGTTGATTCTTTTATCATTTACTCAAGAGTGGTGAGGCTAAACTTCTCTTGCTCAACAGGATATCAGAGAAAGTAGATTATGCATTTATAACCAGCCATCTTGACTTTGTCGCTCTGTTTTAAAGGTTTTGTTGAAGCTGTTCTTAGTTGGCTTCCAGTTATTTTAAACAGCATTTGGCCTTTTATTTAGGAAATAACAATCCATACCATGATCAATGTTCGCCTGCCTGTCCTCTTCAATGGCTTTTTCCACGGCCGCCTGCACAAACGGTCGACTCCACTCATAAGTGTTGTCCTCCAGCAGCACAACATTCATGGTAAATGTACGATTTGATGCCAAACAGTCATCCAGCATCTTGTTGGCGATGACCGCCATTATCAACACTCCCAGGTAAGGTAAAATATGTAACTTGTACATCTTGATCCTTGAGATTTTCCTTTTTCCCTCAGATTTGTATGTCTTTTCTACAGTGTCTACATGTCAAAACAATGTATACTGTGTCTCCGTTCAAACAAACAGAAGGCTGAAGTTTTTACATTTGTGCTCCAGGACCGGTCCCCTCCATTGACGACATGAGTCCAAAAACAGAAGTGGAGAGGGCTCTTCAGTGACTAAGCAGAAGTCACGCCGTCTCTTCAATCACTGTCCAGAATCCAGATAAGAGACTACAATAAACTTTAGTCCAAGATCTTACACCCAAACACTTTTTGTAAATCCAAAAGAAAACGTGGATTGAAGACGAGAAACAGAGTCTTCACACTTGTTATTCCTGTAGTGAAAGCCTGAAATCAATAATCCTCCACCTTGGTATGGGCTTGTCTACCTGTCCTCCATACGTTAATGAACAACCGTCGAGTGACAGTCGGTGCACCAGTTGGAGGGAGGGCAGAGCACTCCCACACTCCATCTGGACTGATGGCTCACTTACAAACTTAACTGAGATCATAATTCATCCTGTTTGTAAACATAACGTTTAGGCCTGCCTTCACATTACATCTCCCGTCTGATCAACATCAAACCACTCACGCAAGTGTAAGAATAAAACATAATGTCCTTAATTATCCAATAATAGCAGATTCATTGTTGTCATGACTTATAAAAAACATATATGTAGTTAGTGGGATCAGTTCAAATAATATGTGTCCTTTTTTTACATGATCTGGTATGTACTAAGACTTTTTGTTCACAGCAGAGGCGGGGGAGAGCTTGCATAGTGAGAGGGGCAAAAGTCACAGGAGGTCATAAAACTGAAGGCTTGTGTGGAGCTGATAAATATTGTCTGCTATAAAAGCAGGGTGGATTAAGCCTATAAAAGTCTTGGCTAAACTGCTCATAAACCAGTGTTACCTCATTTTGAGAAAACCGGCTTTAATCTTTACAAAACAACACAAATCCACATTTAAAATGTAGACTGACAAACAGAAGTGATTATTCTTATTTGTTTGCGTGTAAGTGAGCAATTAAGTTGCAGCTAAAAGCATCAAAATATTTCCGACGTCTTCAAAACTTCCCCTTCAGATGAAGATACCTTTGAGTTAGTACAGTCTGTATTCTAAAACAAAGGTTTGAACATGTGCATGTTAATAACATCTTTACAACCTGATAAAATTAGTATTATGATTATCACAGCTGTCCCATGAACACCTGGTTTATCATAACAAGGTCATAAGTCATCATATTCTAAATATCAGCTAAATAATATGGTAATATTATATATATATATATATTAGAAATGACCTAGAAATGAGTCACAGCATTGCACTGGATGACATGTCTGTTTCACAATAACTTTTTTAATGTTCTTGCTGCATTTTTAGATTATGATCTGTTGTTTCATTATGAACACATCATCTTCACACATCTTCTATAAACACACTGCTGTCCTATTGCCGGTCCTAAATCTTCCTCGTGTCAGGCTCCCTCTTTATCACTCCATGATTGAATGAGTCTTTCTCACACTGTTTAATTCTCTAAGGTTTCTCTAAAGAATTATCATTCTGATAAAAGCCACATTTTTATGACATATTTGTATGTGAGTTAAAACGAGCATGTCTACCTCCAAAAGCTCTGCTGTGTATATGGAGAACAACATGTAACAGATCACACATACATGTAGTGTGCTCTGTTATTTCCTTCAATAAACTAGCCATTAACATCAAAACGCACTGCATTATTACGCTGTGTGATTCTACCACACAAAAAACAAAGCAAAACAAGATTTCTGTCTTTCCAGTACAGCACATCATCAGCTTCCTGTCTGGCCACCATCTCACAGCATTGTAAATGTCTTAAACAAACACACGCATGTATGACGTTGTAATAGCACGGTTGACTTGGGGCACAAAGTCATTTAGTCCCATTACAGATTGATGTGAAGAGGCTTTCCATCTCAACACACTCTGGCATTTTATCAGCAAGAGGAAATAGTAATGTGTTAAAAGGAACATGAGTCTTTGTTTTATTGTCTCATCTTGGCTGTTTAATAGCAACTGATACTGTTAACGCTGGCTGTTATTGTTAGTCTGTGAAAATGGGTGCAACTAAGCACTTTCTCCCCCGCATCCAGGTAGATAAGAGGCCTGTTTTAATGGAGGCCTTTAAGTAAACTCACAGAGCACCAGAAGGTACATATAACATTGTGTATGACATGTGGAATTTAGCATTTATTGTAGCCATAAAGTAGCCATGTCATTTCATGAAATTTGAGTGCATCACTCCATGTACACATGAGGCATCTCGAATGGGCAGGTACAGAGTATATAGGTGTTGATTCTTTTTGAGTAGGAACAAACAGGTTTAGGGAAAAGTGGCAGTTTAGGGAAGTTAAGGAAGAAGACAAAAAAAAAGCTCTCAGCCATTTTTCACACCCTGTCTGCTGGGATTGGAGGGAACAGGGAGATTGAGGTCAAAGTCAAAAAAGAGGCATGTTCTTAATTTCAGAAGCTAATGATTAGTCTGTTTATGATTCATCAATAATTGCCCTCTTCTGACTCCTTCCTCATACAATTTGACCATATCAATTGGCAGCTGACTAATAAATCAGGTACATAAATAATTGACTGACCTTAGTGACACCAAATGTGGCTTTTTGCCACACTGAAGGGAACTCAAGTCAAACAAATAGCCAAAGGTCGGTCTGGGTTGTTGAAACATGTTTATGCATATATACATATGCCAAGATATATAACATATATGTGTGTACTAGACCAAAAGGGGTCATACGCTTTGTGTTCTGACATAATCACGTATTTTGAACCTCAGGTCGGTGCAGTCTTGATTTATGATTGCTGTGAAAAGATAAAACACACAAGTGATTTATGGTGCCACCTGTGGTGGCAAGACTGCCCCAGTCAAGAATTCCTGCAACACCAAGTGTTATCAAAAGAATTCTGTTTGATGGTCTCCTCAGCACTGATGACCTGTGACCCTCGAGAGGGAGTCATGCAGCATATAACCAACAATCTAGTAATGTTCATTCATTCATTTATTTTCCACGATCGTCCTTGTCAAGGTCGCTCTGTGCTGGAGCCAGTTCCAGCTAACATTGGGTGAGAGGCAGGGTACACCCTGACAAGTCGCTGGTGCAATAATATAATGTCATAAATAATTATACATATCACTCAGAGGGGACATCTGACTGCAGAACAAGTACTTTTACTTTTGATACTTGTACTATTTTACTGATAATACTCAGACAACATTAAAAAATTTCCATGTAAAGATTTATTATTCACACAGCTGTTGTTGTGAGAGCACGTGGCCAGTTCATCAGTTCAATCAGTAGAATCGCCTGATAGACATGTAATCCACTGTGCATTACAGTACCCATATTTTCATACAGCTTGCCCACTAAACCATCAACAGATGTAACATGTGAGCGGGTATCATCTCTAACTTTCTTCCACTCTGCCCTCTTGTGGATGTGTTGGCTCAGTGGAGATGAGACGCTGCAGAGAAGAACTTTAAACTGGGCTGTTTGCACAGCTAGTGAAAATGTGCTTGCTGCTGATCATATGGTTTGTTTCAGTTTGAAGAAAGAGCATGATACTCATGTTTATGTGTTGTTGTTAATGTTTGTTTAGTGTCATAGGTGTCACATGAATTATTTACTGCAGGACCAAATGATACATAGAGCATCACCGATGATCTTACTTAAGGTTTGATATATTTCATAATGGCCATTTTCCTTATGCTGAGAGAATAATAAATGATGTTGATTGATTGATTGATTGATTGATTTGAAGTTGTTTCTATAAATACAGGTTGATTGACACCATTCACCTGATTATACATCAATGTAGCATAACACTGATTCTATGTAAGACTGTTCACTATCATACTTCCTCTGTGGTTTCTGTGTACTGCATCTAAATGAACCGCCCCGCCCACTCGTCTACGTCACTACTGGGTGCTGGGCTGTGATTGGCTGCAGGGTGCGATACAGGGGGTTGCAAATTGTCTGCGGTTGCGAAAGAAACGCGACACGTACAGCACGTTGTGTTTGTGTCCGAGCTGAACCGAACCGAGCCGAGCCGAGACAACAGCGGCAGTGCAGAACAAGAAGAAGAAGAAGAAGAAGAAGAAGAAGTGGCTGTCAAAAAAAAAACAAGCCGACCTTCTTTAAAACCTCGAAGTCTGTTTTATTTCTTTTAATTTCTCGACTGACAGACACAGCTGACTACTCCCTCACGTGCGTGTGTATTTTTAACGTGCATGTTTGCACGAGACTGGACCTGTGACACCTAACGTGCAGTTTGTAAACAAGAACAACTCAAAGAGAAGAAGAAGAAGAAGAAGGAGGAGGAATGGAGAAAGCGAACGGCTTCTCGTCGGACAGAAACATCCTCTGCTTGTTTGACGTGGACGGTACCTTGACACCACCTAGAGAGGTGAGCACACATCCAATCAATCAGTTAATCAATCAGTTCTCCAGCATGATGTTCGGTTATTGATCATGATCAGCTCCCTGCAGCTCCTGCCTTCCTCGCTCCTCCTGGAAAACCGAGAGCACAGTGTGTCCTCTTGACTTCATCAGTGTTACCCCCACTACTATTTACCCCTCACAGTGCTGCTGTGTGCTCAGCAGTGTGGTAATCTATAGGTCTGTCGGTGTCTGGTGACCTCTTTATGTCCTTCACAAATACACATGATACTGTCACCTCACCTTGGTTTTAATCAGTGTTTTCTAATTAGCATACTCTCAATTCTCTGGAGGAAAACTGAAATAAATGTTCCTGTGCCACATTTCTGTTAGAGATTCATGTAAGCTTTAGGTTTTAAAGAAATCATCTCTTTGTTATGGTTATTTGTAAATGATTTATTCCTTTCTTCCTTCCTTTTGTCACTTGGTTTGAATGCTTGGGTTCATCTGGGGTAACTGGATGCAGAGCGCACCAGTCACCTCATATTACATAATGTAGTCTCAGTTGTGTGCAGTTGAGACATTTCCTCCTCCATATGTTTAAATGATTAGAAATCTGTTCCAACTTAACGACACCACAAAGGACACATTCTGCAGGCATGTCCCTTGTTCTTTGTTCGCTCCGTGCAATGATGTTTCAGTAACATTGTGTAGATTTTGGCGTTTTAATGAGGATGGTGCATGTGTGCACGCGGGAGAGGGAGCTCTGCCAGCTAGCGTGAAGTGACGACGTGCAATGCATTTTTCTGTAATTTGCAGAAAATCGACCCACAGCTGGATGAGTTCTTCCAGGCCCTGCGGAGGAAAGTGAAGATTGGCATTGTGGGAGGTTCAGACTACTCCAAGATAGCAGAGCAGCTCGGCGAGGGCGATGATGGTGAGCAGTCTTCCTCCTAACCACAGACGGTGTACAATGCTTTATGCATCATTCACCCAGATGAATCGCACCGCATGACCTGACACTTTTTTTGTATCTTTTTTTTTGCTTAAATTGGGCTCCAGTCCACCGGGAGTGGACCCAAGATGATGGTCCTTGGGAATAATTTAGGATTTAGGCCATGTAGTTTGACTCAAACTTGATGCCTTTGGTTTGACATTATGCAGCTTAATAAAGACTAAAACCACACCTTTAAAACAGCGTTAAAGATCCACACTAAAAGTATGATAATCGATGACTAGTAACTGGTTCTGTCTCATCATTTGTGTCTTCCTCTATCTGTGTTGCAATTCATGAGGCTGGGTTGCATTTTAACTAGTCATGGTTGTCAGGACAGGATTTCACAACAGCACGCTGGGAGCCACAGTTCAAAAATGTGCATACTAAACTCAGTTACTTGCTTGTGTGAGTTAACACACCGCTGCATGGACAAAAGTTGTCAATGAGTAAATATTAGTCTACAATTGGAATGCTGATGTATTGTGCCAAGAGCTGTGTGGTTTCTTAACCAGGCCAAGTGTGCTAAAGGTGAAGCTTTTCTTACTTAATGATGCACACAGTCACAGCTGATGTTGCTGTGGCTGCTGGGCAATGTGACGAAATGTCAAAATAGTTAATGACATCATCATATCTTCAGTTTGAAACGCTGATTTGCAGGATATTTCTTTTTTTTTTTTGTTTAAGTTAAAGTGATCGAAGCAGCTCCTTTAATATGTTACGGCTACGTTGCAGACTTTTTCTGTTGGCAAAGTGAGAGGGAAGCTCAGACAGATTAAACTTGACTTTTCCAGGTAGTGTTACATACACTGTAATCTGCCTCCACGTAAATATAGCAAGCTGTTCTATTCTGTATTCAAGCTTTAGTGGAGGAGCTAATTTAGTTGAGTAAAAGGTTTTAAAGAAGCCGACTTGTCTCCTCTCTTGCAGTGATACACAAGTTTGACTATGTATTTGCTGAGAACGGGACAGTGCAGTACAAAGATGGGAAACTCCTCTCAAAACATGTAAGTGGGCATACAAAGTCACATTATACACGTTCTGGCACAATATCACCTGACCAAGAACATTGAGCAGAAGTGTTACAAGATATGACTTATTTATGATGAAAAGTATGTTTACCTAGGAAAGAAATAAGACGATTTAGATACATTATTTTTGGTAGACCAATGCATGTTTTTTATTTGAGACTATATTAAGGAACCCAATTCCTACAAAGTCATTTTGTCTTGCTTTGTAGAAAAAAGTTCACCTATGACTTTGAATCTACACCAATATTTCGACCAGTTTCAGTTTGCTGTCATGAAGTAATAAGTACCAAATAAGTGTATTTTCATCCCATTAGGCCATTCAGAACCAGATTGGAGAGGAGCTGCTGCAGGATCTGATCAACTTCTGCCTCAGCTACATGGGGCTTATCAAGCTGCCAAAGAAAAGGTGAGACTTTGACCAAACTGACGAGACATTTAGGCCCCTACCCTTTCTTGTCATGCAGGAATGCCAACTTTCTTAATTTGCCAGGACTAACCTGTTGAAGCAGGAAAAAAAACAGGCCTCTTGTGATCTCTATGTAGAAATGAAGCTGAATGAATAAATGTCCTTTAACCGTTTGTCCTTTTGTCCCTGCAGGGGAACGTTCATTGAGTTCAGGAATGGAATGCTCAACATTTCCCCCATTGGTCGGAGCTGCACACTTGAGGAGCGAATCGAATTCTCTGAAATCGACAAGGTAAAATAAACTAGAGACCAACCCCCGTGACCAGGTACTCTGTGGGTTAACGTATCATTCTCTTGATACCTGCACTTCCTTTGTTTGTGAATGCTAGTCCTGGATTATTGCTCACTGATAACATCAAATCTTGTTTGTAGGTAAAATATTGCACTCACTCTTCGCTTATAATGTGCGTTATACATGCAGCCATTCTGCTCGTTTTGCCTGAACTGCAGTGACATTAAAACCTATTAAA
This sequence comes from Nibea albiflora, assembly GCA_014281875.1. Lineage (NCBI taxonomy): Eukaryota > Metazoa > Chordata > Actinopteri > Sciaenidae > Nibea > Nibea albiflora. The sequence goes on along the minus strand of CM024808.1, from coordinate 18,255,900 downwards.
GCTTTAGCAGCTAAGCTAAACAAACTGTATGTCTTCATACACCGCTGCTCTGTCTTTGTCTCTCTGTTTCATGAAATGAGCTCAATTGAGCAGACAGAGTGAGGTCAAACAATGTTGATCTGTCAGGACAGCTTAACAGGCTGTCCACTGATGGCTCACAGAGCGGGGCGGTATGGAGGAAGTAGATAACAGCAGAGGAGGAGGTTTAACCCTTCATCTGCTTGCTGACATTTATGCAGCTCGATCCTCTGCTACACTCTTACTCAAAATAATGCACAGTCAGTGTGTCTGTACATGATGTATTGTATTCATTTGACATAACAAAGTTATGTTAAGTTAGACAAAAGGCATGCATAATCATTGAACACTCTGGTCAATGATTATGCTTGTCTTTTGTAACAAGTTTGGCGAAGGCTGACTGCTTTGTTACTTTCTGCACAGAGAGAGAAGATCAGGGAGAAATTTGTTGCTGCCCTGAAAAAGGAGTTTGCTGGAAAAGGACTACGGTTCACTAAAGGTGAGAGTTGAAAACAGAAAAACGCGTTCAAGAGGCACACGTGTCATGCCTGAATGTGTCATGGAGGCTAAAATAACTTCAGCAGTATATGTCTCCATCACTTTAGCTAAATGCTGCTGAGTGCTGTAGCTGCTGCTGTTTTTACTTTACTAAGTAACCATATTCTGTAATCCTCTTTGTAATATACTCTGTCTGGTCTCAAGGTGTGAATTGCTTTCAGGACATAAGTAATAATACAGCAGAGGTAGCAGGCATAAATGAATGGGAGGGAGGAAAAGAGAAGAGAGCCATTTGTCATTTAGCCTCCCTGCTGCCTTAAAACACAGGATACAATCACACCAGTAAATGAGTCTGATCACACGCTGGTTTTGTGTCTCTACGACTGACAGCATTGTAACACAAACTGTGTTACCTCAAGTTACCTTGCATAAAAATGTCCTCCAAGTGAGGTACAAAGATTTTAAATTCAGGATAATGATCATATCAGGTCATTTATTTTACGCATACATATTTCAGTGTTTCGGGTGTGTAATCCTAACCCTAGGTTGAGGTGTTTGGAAGCGGCGTCAGTCTCCATTTCACTCATTAAAATCTGAATGCTGCTTTAGAAGTCCACACCTCTGCAAACTACATTTTGTATTTAACCCTATGAACGCTGACATTTCACTTAAATGTCTCCTGAAGTGGAGTAACAGGGATCAAAACACTCCTGTGAGAATTATACTTGTCTTGTAAGTAATTGCAGGCTTGGGAATTTCGACTGCCTGTAGAAGACAAATGTATTTAAATTACAGTTTGAACAAAGCTCACCCCAACAGTGGGTTCAGCTTACAGACTTTGTGTTTGGACATCATTAACTCCAACATAGTGTCAGTAACAGCATGTTTGTTTCTATACAGCGAGGTTTAGTTCAAGTTTAATTGTCACAGATAATTCTCCAGGTACAATCATAGTTAGATGTATTTTACTGAGCTCCTTGTTCAATAAAAATAGTCCTAACGAATAGAGAACATGATAAATGGTCACTATGGAAGTAATGAGAGTTAATGACAAACCAGTTTTACTGCATATTTACGTCTGTTGTCTCTTATCTCTGTTTAAAAAAAGACCCTTCCACCTCATAGTTAGTAGTTAACACAATAGTTAACTGAGGGCTCTAATGCTCGACTCAGTTAACTATTACACACATGTATAAACACACTGTTCCCACTCTCTCCACAGCAGCAGTAAGGTAATTCAGGTGCCTCATGTTTGCTTACGTGCTCTCAAAGGTGTGCGCCTCTGCTGATGACGTGCGAAGGCTGCTCACGGTTAAAGCAAACAGACGAGACAGGCAGGCTTGTTTTTCTTCAGTACTCTTCCTGTTATCGATCCCGTGCACACAGCAGAAAAGAGAAATGTGGCATAATTTCATGTCTGCTGGCTGAGTTCACAGAGTTCAGTATATCATATTACCAAAAGTTTGTTAGTGAAAAGCCACAACCACCACAGTGCTGTAACATTTTATTTTATGCTCCTGATCATTTTCTTAAAATAGTTTTGACTTCTTCCAGATATTGTGGACAAACTCTCAGGTTGCTGAGGTGGAAACCAGCAGCAACACTAGGGCCAGATGTTGCAGATGTTCTACTCTGTTGATTCTGACATTGAGGAAACAGGCCGATGTGTCCGGAGGATGTGCAGAGTTGAAGATTCATTTGTTTGTCTTCCTCTGGGTTTATCTGCTTCTGCATGACTGCCCTTTATTTGATGACACCGCTGATCTCTGCGATAGGCGTTATATAAACCCGGCACTATCCAATCTGCACTGAGAGTGCAGCATTTAAAGGGACACTCAATGTTTTCATTACAGAGACTAGTGATCTGAGGTGAAAGCTATTATCTTGTATTGATTTTTCTATATTAAACGTTCCCAGAGGAAGAGATGTAGAGACGCAAACCCTTTGAGACCTTAGTGCTCATTTCCTTCAATTACTCATTTTCCACATAGTTGTCATTGTGGATTAATTAAATTTACCAAAATGCTTACTAACCCTTATTTACTATGGCCAGCTGTATCTCTGCATTGTCAGCAACGTAGCAGCCCTGCTGCCTGGGGCTGGTTGGGGGATGGGTCGGTACAGATGTGGTTGAAGCGCTGAAGTGTTTATAGTGTGGTTGAAGGTGTTTTTTGAGATGGAGGCGTGTGGAGGGTGTGTGCGTGAATCGGCTCTCTGATTGGCTGGACGCTCTGCAGCTGTTGCCTTTGTTACTGGGTCTTTAAACCTTTCAGCTGAGACAAGGCGGTGAAAAGAATTTACTGGGGGAAGGGCAGATTGAAAAGGAAGTTCTGCAGAGAATCTTGCAGGAGACTTCTCAGCTACATTTCACAGTTCAGCGGTCACTACGGTCATCTGACGCACAGCTGCGCAACAGCAGCTCTGAGCTGCAGCACTCACAGAAATCACTCGCAGAAATCTCAGGATTCCTCGAATATCGGAAATGTTTCTCGTTGTTTGTTCTATTCTTGTTTGGTGCATTCATGTGACACATCCTTTTTTCCGAGTGCAGTGTGCCCTCACTCTGCCAACAAGTTTAACAAGTCACAAGCCTGCCACGTAAAAAGCTGAAAAAATCCCCTCAAGCTGCTGCTCAGTGTAAATAAAGTGTGTTCTGCTTGGCTTGAGGAGGTTTGAATGTAAATACAGGTGGAAGAGTGCAAGTATTCACAGTGTATATGAGTGTGTGTAGTTCAGGTGATAACAGTGTTTCTGGTTGTCTTTTTTTAGGTGGTCTCATCAGCTTTGACGTTTTCCCAGAGGGCTGGGACAAGAGACTGTGTCTAGACGTGCTGGAGCGTGAAGGCCTGGACACCATCTACTTCTTTGGCAACGAGACCTCAGATGTAAGTTCATCCTGGGATTAGTGTAGAGGAGAGCTGGACGCAGTGCTGAGAGAGAAACCTTGTTTCTTTCTTTACCTGGTTGCAGATATTTGCTCACATTCAGCCACAAGAGCAACAATAACTGAAAATGTTCAAGTGTCTATGAATAATTTTATGCACCTGTAAGCACTAGGGGCAGCTTGTTGTATGTATATATACACACTAACTTCCTTCAGTCAGTAACTATATCTGATTTTTGGCTACATATACAGATTCAATTTTATTCAGTTTTTATCATCATAATATTTTCATAGCAACCGCCATGAACATACCCCAATGATTAGCTGAACTGATTTTCTCACACAGATTTAATTTTAAAAGTATGGAAGAGTCATACTTTGGTTAATTTTAAGAAGATGCAGATGTGGATAGAAACAGCTGTGGTGTGGTGCTGTAAACAGACTCTCTCTTTAAAGGTTTAGATGTCATGATTATAGACTGTTACTCTGTGTTCATTTCGCTGATTTCTTTTTTCAGGGAGGAAACGACTATGAAATTTTCAACGACCCACGGACCGTCGGTTTCACGGTCTACTCTCCGAAGGACACGGCCAGGCTCTGTCGGGAGCTTTTCTTTGATGCTCCACCCCACGAATCCTGATGTCTTGAACGGCTCGCACCCCTACCCCGATCCCTTTACCCACGAACCTCCCGCCTGTTGGTCTCTGCTTGTATGACAACAAGCAACTTAAACCCAGGCTGTTATTGAACTGCTGAAAGGTACCACTACTGATTTTCTCCATATTATTAATATGATGCTCCTAAATACAGATGGACATTTTGTTAAAAAGGGGGACAATAACTGAAGAAGTTAAATACTGTGTAAGAATATGTGTTTGGCTGCAGTGTCACACCACTGCAACGTGTAGCATGTAACATAAAATTAACCAAAAAGCTTAGAGATGTTATAAAACAATGTTGAAAGGTATTACTCCAGATTATAGGACGATGTTTTGCACTAATGTTGGTATTACGAGTTTATACCAAGTGATGGTATGATCTGACTGAACACGGCTGAAAGAGGTGAGGTATCTATTTGGAAAATGAGATATGAATGAAAAGACAGGGAAAAAAGGAGAATACATTAAAGGATGTATGAACCATTCCAGATATTTTAATGTCTTTGCAGCGCTTTCAGTTTGATGTGATCCATTCTTGGATCCATTCTTCTTTACTGTGCGATCCCCTGAATGTCAAACGTTTGTTTTAATCTCACAAAGCTGCTGGAAATGAAAGAAGGTAGCTTGGATTGTTTGTTTTTTTTGCCTCTCAAGGTTCTTTAAATTGATTCTTAAATGATTTCTTAAATAGATTAAATTCTATTTAAAACTGAACATTACTGACTGGAAGAATTCATCTTAACCAGTGAATTAAGCTACTGTGACCAAGTCACTCTTCAAACTTTTGTCAATCAGTATGACAGCTTTTTATGTAAAATATTTTTACGAGCTGTATCATGGCCTGCACACTGAATACTGGGCGACTGTATTGATCCGCGTTGCTTGGTTTCCTGTTGCTATTTAACTTTTTTCAGATTCACACTTTTTAAATAACTTTTTAAAATATGAAAAGTGCCAATTTGATTTTCCTAATAACAAGTCAACGTTCTGTTCTTTTGTCATGGTCCCGAAAAATAATGCAGCTGCAGTTTTTTCTGACTGTAAACACTCCTTCAATCTCAAAGACTACAAGGATGATGTAGACGAGACTTTTATGCACAGAAAATGAACTTTTAATGTGTGACAGTTAACTGTAACATGTATGGATGAAACGTATCTTGCATTTATTCATTGTAATAAAATGTTTTTGATATCATTTCACCGACCTCTGCTCTCCACTGTCGTTCTTTCTCCTGTTGCATCAGACTGGGCTTTGACCTCAGATATGCAGAGTTACCAGGATGCATTTCAGTCTGCCACAGTGTCTTTTTTTTAATTTCACCACTGGGAGTCGCCAAACATCCACTCATACTCATGCAACCACTCATTAAAAAAATGCAATTCAACTTGTGGCTGTCCAAACACCATTTATAAGGGGATGCATCATTTATTTTATTGATAACATCTTCTTCATTAATGCCTGACTTTAAGACTTGGCTGGCTTTATATTTCAAATACTCAACCCAGGACAGAACTTTGTCATCCAACTAATTATAAAAACATATAACCATGTAATATTGGTTTCTTTCTTATTTGGTATTCCTTTTGGTCTCATCATAATTTCGAGGTAACACACTGTGAACTCTTTGCAATGCCAGCAGAACAGACTGCTCATGTTTTGCAAACACAAAAAAAACACAGTTGTGACTTCTGTTATTTTTCTGAGTAAAAAGTGGTCCAGCTTGAACTGAACTGCAGGATGATATTATTGATTTACTGTTCATTCAGTAAAGAAAGGACAATCTGTACCTGTTGAAGTCAATAATATTTATGCTTCCATCCAAACACGGGAACCATTGAAGCTCTAACCCCATAAAGCATCTCATTTCTTATAAATGGTAAAAAATGGAAGCATTGGAGGCAATGATTAATGATGTTCAGTCTGATCACCAGCTTTGACACAGTCCAAACCAGACCTCTTCATTATAAAACTGTCTCTCTCACCACATGTTCGTACCACTCTTCCTCTTCCTCTCTCAGCCTCACGCACACAAACAACTGAAGAAACAGAGCTTCTATCAGACCTGTGAATCATAAAATGCTTTAATGTTCTTTCAAGGCTCAGTAGAAGTAATCGCATGGATCAGCACCACAGTGGCTCGTGCACAAACAAAAGTGCCAAACAAAATTTAATAATGTTGAACATATTCAGGCAGTGACACCGACAAAGAGACGGGATGCACAGAGACTCCATGGAATGGATATAATAGATAATGACAAACAGTACAGTACATAAATGAGCACAACCTGAATAACTACAAACATATCTGTGACAATGACCTCTATTGGCACCAACTATGAAGGTCATGTAGTTCACCATCACGCTGAAGACGCTCAATAAATCACACACAGATCTTTTTTTTTTCTTTTTTTCTAATAATAGAAAAAGAGATTTAGAAATAGTTTTGTTTATCAGCATTTTATGGCTCCAGACACTTTCAAAGCAGGCGTTGTCAAACAGAGAAGAACTTCATAATGACATCTTGAGCGCTGTGGCAGTTTTCATAGTGGAAGTTCAAATTTCTTAAGTGCAAGTTTTGACTGTATTAACCAAAATATAGAGCTTGTAGTCTGAGGACACACATAAATCTTAAAAGAAATAAGAATCATCAGATAAATAATTAAAATAAATAAGCACAAACATAACAATACAACCAAGGATATGTATTTTCAGGATTTTTTTTCCTTTCACAGTAAGAATTTGCTTTTAAAATCCTGATCTTTCTTCACGCTTTTCTGTTTAAGACAAACTGAATTCCTGATTTCTAACCAACTCTTACTCCAACTTTCTGTTCCCCTCTCCATTTCAAAATAAAACTTCCTCTTTTTTTGTCCCCTTAAGGTCATGTTTCTAAATTGGTGGCCTGAAACCAAGAAGGGTTTCTTATGAGATATCCTGCCAAGGCCGAAAACACAGAACAACGTCTTTTTTTTAATAGATTTTTTATTATTTAATTTAATTCAACTTCATTTAAATGCAAAACCAGCTGTGCTTCTACTCCTTCCTTTTGGTCAACCTGTCTCTAAACTTTCTTTCACTCAGCAATACAATCATTGAAATCTCTTCAACTTACTTTTACGTCCATTATCCCTGTTGTTGAATCTTTCCAAAGTCTGCACAGATATAACAAGTCATCTGACCTACACTTGCACTCAACATGTGATCCTGGAAACTTTGGTGGAGTAAACAAGTGCATAACAGCTGCAAAGACGGTAAGTAAAACTGCATGGTTCTCTTCCTTGCACATACACTCAGCTGTCATGCCTCCGTCCGCAGATCTGCACCACAGTAATGTATAAGATTTTTCCCTAATGTTTCATATTTTACGCAGCTGATCTCCATGAAGAATTAGGCCCGCATGCTCTGACCGGTCACATTAACCTCTCATCTCAAATTTTACTTTCATTACTGCTATCATGACAAAAATATAAATAAAAAAAACAAATGTGTCTCTTTCCTAACATTGAATAAATGCTCAGTTTCACATACACAGCAAAATCATCCATGTTTTCATCAGCTCTGTGATTGGACAAACACCAACTACATCTGAATTATTGGCGCTGTTAACTCTGGATTCTTTGCTGTGTACGTAAAACATGTTTTTTTAAAAAGGATTGTAAATTATCACTCCCATGATAGGTCCACCATCCCCCACCCCACCCCAGCCCCAGAGCTCAGGTCTATGAGCTGATGACCTGCCCAGACCAGGTCTCGTGTTTAGTCCCTGGGTTGAGATGTGTGATCTTCACCTCCACTGCCTGCACCTTTAGGTTCTTGGGCGGGACCCGGCTCACTTTGTATGTGACCTCGTCACCCTCAACTGGGACATACTCCCCCTCGATGCTGAAACAGAGGAACATTAGGAAGATGAGGCGTGATATTAGTTAACAAAACAACCTTAAAATGTTAAATAGTTCCAACAAAATAATGTCATGTTGTATAATTAGATCAAATTAGGGAAGTCTGTGAGTCTGTAGTTAACAGCAGAAATTGCTTATTCTGCAACTCCAGATCCAAATCAGAGAACCGCAGACTTAAAGTAAGACGTTGACATTAAGAGAAACTCATTCACTTTCTTGCTGGAAGTGAGATGAGAGGATCGATATCACTCTCAGGTTTGTGCGTGAAGTATGGACCTGGAGCCGGGAAGCAATTACCTTAGCTTAGCAAGAATGGAAACAGGAGAGCTAGTCTGGCTCTGTCCAAAGATAAAACGTCTACCAGCACCTCTACAGCTTACTAGTTTACATGTCGCAACTGTTTTACCAAGAAAGAAGAAATTGGAACGACAAGTAACCCCCCCAGAAAACCACAACTTCTCGTGTCCTGACTCAACAAACAGGATATGAGGTCTTACTTCTTACTGGGACTAAGACGTGCTGGTAGAAGTGTTTTTGAACTTAGGATGGAGCTATTCTGGCTTCTTTCAGTCTCTATGAGAAGCTAACTAATTGCCTCCAAATTTATATTTTACACAGAGATTTTAGAGTGTTATCGACCATCGAACATCTGCTGGAGCTCTGATAATGAGGGGAATTTGGGACAACATAAATCTTGGACGTGCAGTTGTTTGGCTATAAGATAACTGGACCAGGCTGCATAGTTTAGGAATTTCATGAATTTACTTTTGCTGAGGCTGTACAACATTTGTCAGAGTACTGCTTGTTCTGACTAAAAAGAAAGAATAAAAGCAGCAAAGAAGTTTCTGTACTTTCTGTACTTGTCCACTTATTATTGCAGGTGTCATGATGTCCTAGGAGAGTTGAGAAAAATTGCTTTCCTCTTGAAAAAAGTCTGCGCGTAAACAGTGTGGTTTGCTGAGTTCTTACAGTCCTTTGAGTTGACACTGCAGTTCTGCAGTAAGTCTGTGTTGCTATTTGTAATTCAGCTAATGCACAACGTGATCTTGTCTTCAAAGAGTGTGTTCAGTGTTATCGCCACTCACTCTGAGATGTGAACAAAGATGTCTTCACCGCCGTGGGAAGGTCGGATGAAGCCGTGACCTTGTGACCTGGAGAAGTTCTTACACACGCCCTTAAACATCGGACCTGAGTGAGCACGTACGGTACTGCAGGAAAACAAAGATAGTTTCTTTATTAATCATAAAACTACTCATCTCAGTACAACTTACTGTCATATTGTTTCATTGCAAGACACAGAGGAGCAGTTCAGAAGTATATATTTCTCCTTTATGAGACACAAATGAGTGCTCGTGCCTTTTTGACAAGACAGACAAGTGTGAAGACTGAATGGGGATTTGGTGAGAGGGGAAGATGAAGAGCAGTTTGCATCAACACCTACACACCGCCTCATGTCACAACATAACGGCAACGACTAATCTGCTGACTCACAGTGTGAACAGTACCAACCACACGCTGCGACACAGCAACCTGTCAGATTTCTGTTATTCACATATTACATCAGCTCACAAACCGCAGAGGTGGAAATATTCAAATCCTTTATGACAGACATGTCAGCAACATGTACTTACAGTAAATCATCAGAAATAAAAGTACTTATTACTCAGAAAAATTATATTATTGGATTATTACTGTTATGATGACGATGAAGTTCATTGCTTTTATTATTAGCTTAAAATTATTAATAAAGCTCTAGTAAATTGTTCATTAACCATTAATAAATCAGGCTTTAGTTGGCACTTAACTCTTTTTATTGGCTGCCTTCATCACTGATACATACAGTGAAGTAAAAAGTAATTTTCTTTAGAATGAAATGGAAAAACTCAAATGAGATACAAGCACATGCAATTTTATAGTATTTAAACAAATGTCTACTTCCCACCACACACTATATATATATATATATATATATATAATCAACTAATCATACTCACGCTGAGTAGGTGCGGGTACGTTTCGTTGGCAATGGGCTGGGCAGATTCCTAGGCAGTGGTTGCTCCTTCCCCTCCTCCCATACCCGGCTCCCCTCCCTCAGAAATGGGAAGGAGAGGGTGAGGGAGGCGTTGGGGGAGCGGAGAGGCGTCCCAGAGGGCGACGTGAGGCTGGGGTCTGCCATGTCAAACGTGACAAGAAGGAGGAGGATGGGGGAGGATGGTGTGGGTGCAGTGTTGGATGCCGCTGCTGCTGCTGCTGCTGCTACTCCTCAAGCCGCAGGCTGCTGATGGGCTGCTGACACTGTTGTCTGTCCGGCGGTGTATCCGTCTGCTTGGAGAGGACTGCCTCAAGTGTGGGACACAGCAGATATATCCAGGTCAACTCTTTCGCTTCGAGTCTGTCAGGAGGACTCACTGCGAGGGGAGAGACCACAGGGACAGAATGGAGGAAGATCACATTGTCAGTTGGCGTTAGACATGATGGAGAGGAATGAGGGGAGTCATCCAGCCAAGAATTCTTAAGTCAGAAAACACAAAGAATTAAAGGACCTCTGAGGTTAAACATTCCTTTTCAGTGATCTATCCTTTTGTTTCAGAATGCAGTGTTCTGCCATGTTATGTCATTTAGATGAAATATTAGACTAAATTATTTCCAAAAGGAAAACAGATGTTTAGGTGATACAAGTCTAAGTGAACTCGACTTCACAAATTTTAAAGAAGAATCATCAAAATCAAAGCAACAGAGACACAATGTGCGTAAAACAACAATAATTATCTATAATTGAACACGTGGCTCGCTACAGAGAAATATATTCAAGGTGTTTGATCATAATAAATCAGGAAAATAACAGTGTTTTATTTTACTCTAGTTTTGCTATTTTTGCTTGACAGCTTGCTGACAGTCATTTGCATTTATTATTGTTATTACTTTTAAAGTGATTCAGTGTTTTTGATTTGTTTTTCATCATTCATAAAATCCACAACATGTCCTGTTTAATCAGGTGACCTTGCCCCTCGGTACCCTTCAATCTGGTTCCTCCCTGTAGTGATATTTTCAGGGTTGGAATAAAAAAGCCACTGGCTGACCTCAAGTCAGTATTTGAGGTGAATTCAGCCCAGAAAAACGTCCTGACATGAAAAAACCGTTTGATATGTAGGATATACGTGTGTGTGTGTGTGTGTTTGTACAGGATGTTTTTTTACGCCCACTCCCCCGCTGGGAATGACGTAGGCAGAGCTGGAGATCCGCACGAGGCGTGACGTCAGAACAGCGGCAGAAAGCCGCCTCTGGTTGGTGCGTTCGTGACGTCAGCGCCCCGTTCCCAAATGATCAGTTACAAATCCAACAGGAGGAGTACTACAGCCGAGTTACCGGGAGGATGCGTTACAATAAAACACACACACACACACACACACAAAGCGTGAGCTCCAACGTGATTATTATAATTAAGATAATAATGAGAGAGCGACGTGAATGGACCCCGAACAACTGTGAGTTTACGCTCACTGACGCACAGCAGCAGGAGAACATCTGGACGTGCGCAAACGAAGCTACAGAATTAAGAGTGCCGTGACTCCTCTGGGCCGGGTCCAGGACAAATCTCTTCCCTGTGCCATCATTATGAAAGCATGACTGATCAGTCTATGGATTGTGTTCGTGTGGAGTTTGGATTCACACACTTCACTTTCCTCACAAACCATAAAATCACACATTCCATCTCTTTTGCTTGTTGCCTGTGCGTACTGAAGCCAGCAGCAAGGACATAAAGAAATGAATTTCTCATTCACAGCTCCACTCATTTCTCTAAAATGCGTGCAAGGCGAGGAAAAATCAGTGCTGTTAGACAATGTAACTTGGACAAAAGCAGCGCGAGAGGTCCGTTCACAAACACCTGCAGGCGGTCAGTTATGGTGGGGGACATTACATCGATCAGTCCTCCATACAAACACACGAGGACAAGACCTGGCTCTGTTATTTAGCGGTTCTCTGTCAGGCATGCAAAGCATACATTGTCCCGACCACGTCCAAAAAAAACAAAGCCACACTGACACACTCCCCCCTGTAGGCACCTAAACATGCATACAGACACAGAAATGTTACTTACTGCATCGGGTGCGCTGGAAGGTTGAGGACGACCAGAGTGTGTCTTTAAAGTCGGTGTGTATTATATAACGAGCAATTAAATAAATAAGTCCACTAAATCCGCGCAGAGCGACGGAAAACCCTGCTGTGACGGCGTGAGGGCTGCTGAGTCTGCGCAGCTGGCGGAGATTCCGATGGCGTGATGCGACCCTTTGGGTTTGTGTGTGTGTGTGTGTGTGTGTGTGTGTGTGCAAAGATGACTTTCTTCATTCCTTATCATGTATGTAATCTGTTGGGAGAACAGTGCGCTCAGTGTTGTCAGTTTTTTTTGCGTCTTTGCCATATGATGTTCATCATACTGCACTATATTTGCAGCTGCTCTGCTCTGATATAAAGGATGTGTTATGTGGCGTTATGTGACTGCAAGTTTATCTTTTATCAAATACACATGGCAATTAAAACACACACACACACACACACACACACACACACACACACACAAGAAAACAGCTGTAATGCTCAGAGATCAGTTTGCAGAAAAAGAAGCTATTTGCACTGTAAAACAAAAAAGAAGCAAAATAAAATGTTTGTTTTTAACAAGCATTACTGAAGAAAACAACACAAATATTTTAAATGTTTAGACCGGTGTACGTTAACTTTCAAAACTCTAATTCTGGATAGAAATGTAGCAGACCTTTAATAGTGCTAGTCAGAGCAGGAAAACAATGCATCGCAAGTCAGCTGTAGTTCAGGACGAACTCGTAATTAAATGGTTGCTAGTTTGATCTCCAGCTGCCTTAGTCCAGTCGAAGTGTCCTTGAGCCAGATAATGATGTGGTGTGTGATTGTGTGTGTTTTATCCTATTCTTTAGCTTTCTGTAGGCGATATTTCTGCATCAGGGGTCACATGCACACCATCTCTTTGTGTTGATGAAGAGTCTATGCATTCTAACCTAGTTTCACAGCCAACAACTGAGGCAAACAACCAGCCATGCAGTTGTCACATGAATCCCAGCCTACTGCATTTCCGATTGTACAACACACACAAATATGTGTGGGGAGCTGCACATCAACACTGACCAGCAGAAACAGCGCAGAGAGCAGATCCGTGTCCTTCACTGGCCTTCAAAGTGTAGGATTTAAAAGCTGGTCGCTAATCCTTTTTTTTATGTACTTCCTATAATCACACAAAATGACAAATTCACAAATCACAACCGCTCACGCTGATGATACGCCCTTTTACTGTGAGACAAAACAGGAGTACAAAATATGACGAGGATGTTAAATAAACTGAGGACGTGTGCAAAAACACCTGGGATACAAGTTAAATTTCAAAAGTGTTAGAAATCTGACTCGGAGGTCAATTTATACAAACAAAAATCGCTTATTTCTCTCATATCATTAGGCACCACATGTATGTATCCCTGACAAGTGCTGTTCAGTTTTTAATCACAGTTTTAAACAATGACCCAGACTGAGTCTGAGACTCAGATCCTGTGAGATGTTTGTCTGACTGACCTTAATAAAGAAGGTGATGACATTATGATTCTTGTGAAATATACCAAATGATGACACACATGTCCAACAGTCACTCAGTTATTTAATATAAATTCTACGTGTAACCATGAAGCTGGCATCTTAAAGGGAAACTTTGGTGTTTTTCGAGCCTTTTGTGACTAATGGAGACTGCGATTTTTTTAATTGGTCCAGTAGGACAACTGCACACCAGCACTATACGTCCACTAAAAGTTACTGTTTTTGTCACAAAGAGGGTCAGATTGTTATTATAAGTGTGTGATAACATTATGGAAAGACATTTGTGTTACCATAAACTATTATAAAGATACTGTTTTTTTTCAACAGAGCAATAAAATGTATTTCTGGTTAAATGATCTTACATCTCTCTCTGTAGGGGACTTATAATAACAATCTGAGCCTGTCAGTGGCAAAAACAAGCACTTTTAGGAGGATGTAAATTGATGGTGTGCAATTGCCTCGAAGGCTTACACACTGCAGCCTGTTTCATGGCAGCAGCTCTTGCTCAATACTGGACCGGCTTCAAAAACGGTTGCCCCGGTTCGTCACGTACACGGCACAAAAACGTGAAAATATTGTCCTGGTCCTTTAAGGGCAGCATTAACAGCACAACCAGTCTCTGTGTGACAGAGGTCACTTCACTCAAACAGTATCTTGGTTCAGACAGCAGCTCGGCTTTGTGTCCTGACTTCCGCACCCAAACAACAGGGTTCAGTGTCTCCAGCAGACTGTCCCTCATCTGTCCGGTCAGTCATTGATCTGTTCATAACCACCAAATATCCTCTTCGTCTACTGCAGTGCTAATTGTTCCACCATGACAGCAGCCCCAGGCCCGGCTCACAGATGGTCCCCTGAAACAACAGTGCAGGGTGAAAACTGGACATGAAGACACTTTTGTTTCATTTTATACATTTTGTGTTTACAGTCATTACGATGAATTATTTATACTCTCAGAACTGTGTGGTCATCTAACTTTTCATCATCATCAGAAACAACAACAGATGTCTCGGTGATGTAAATGTGTGTTAGTCATGAAGTGTGTTCTTACAATCAGAGTGTACGGTGCCTCCTTCTTCTCTCCGGTGTCCTCTGCTGGTGGCGCCGTCGACTGTCCCGGCTGCGCCTGTGCGTCTGTCGCTGCGGTGGCTGGGCCCGTTGGCGACGTGTCCACAAACACTTCATCTGTCACCCGGAAACGAATCTCCTCCCCTTGGTCCATGTAGAGGTCATGAGCACCCTCGTCCGTCTCATATTCCCACAGCCAAACTTGCTCTGCTTCATCACTGCGGCTGGAGCTAAGGACGGCTCGACAGTCACAATAAATCTGAGATGAAGAAGTTAAATAACATTTTCAGGCAGGATACAATTTTGCAGGCTGTTGAAGTGACTCCGGTGGGATGAGAATGTCATCAAAGAAGCCCATCGTCACTGTGAAACAGAAAAGTTACAGTGATCAGTCAGTGTTAACAACAGCACACCAGATCGTCATATTTATATACATTTATTATATACAATTTTGGCTGCAATGAATCATAAACACTCTGGATGAACATATAAGGAAGGAATATGATATTTAATCAACATGCTGCACTCTCAATATCTTGAATATTCTGAATATTTTCCTCCATGATGAGCCAGATGTGACTCAGCTAATTAGCAGCAAATGAAACAAGTGCAGACAGCTGGATGTGACTTTAATGCCAGGGATGTGGAAAAATTGCAACATAAAAAGGGCCAAATAACCAGAAAACCTCTCAGATCTGAGCTACTGAATGATTAAATAAATAAACACATGTGCAGATACACAGCGTCATCTGCTACAGCAGCTGATTAAGATCTGGAAAGTGTGCTGAAAATACATTTGCTGATACATTTCATGCTGAATACAAAGACAGAAGTTACCGTGAACTCCCTCTTGGCTGCAGTACTTGATCTTGCCGAGCATGATCTCGTCGAGAAAAGGGTGAAACACAACGTACCTGAAATGAACTGACAGAAAACAACAAAGAAAGACGGGAATGAATCCGTGACTCAATTTAGCCATAACTTATGATCTGAGGTCAGCCTCGTGTGTTTTATTAGCGGATAAGAAAAGAAGCAGCTACATAATCTGGGTCTGTATCAGTATGTTCTTCAGGTCAGCATAGCAGAATATGGTTTCCATCCCACTCTCTATGCTTCATCATCATCATCATACCTTTGGTGTGTGAGGCTCCGTCTCCTGGGAATATGTAGGAATCCTCCAGTTTAGTGATGTCGTACAAGCAGATGCACAGACCAACGTTGTAGACCACCTGTGGTGACGAGAGCGGGTCACAGCTTAGAGGATGCAGACAAATTGAAACCTTTTGATTTATATAAATACATTTTTAAAAAGTTTAGTTTCTCTAAAAAAGTCTTAGTAGGATAACTGCACAACACTTTTTAAAAATAATGTGTTCTATATGCCGTCTCATAAAAGTCTCATCTGATGTGATGAGACTTTTACATTTTAAACTTTAAATTATGGGAACAGATGACCATAGAAACCTTTGTAGAAGAGTTGTTAGACAGACACACACACACACACACACACACACCTTGTTGGCCAGCTTCTTGTTCAGCTCCTCGGCTATGGCCTCGTTGAGTTGTCTCTGAAAGCTCCACGGAGGGATCCGGACAGTGTCGACCATCTCCACCAACACGAACATGATGCAGGCTGCACACCGTGAGCAGGTACTCACTTAAACACACACACACACACACAGAGCTGCTGTGGTGAAACACACAGCAGAACCGAGCCGTCAGCTGAGCTGTGAAGTGTCGTCTGTTTTTCCTGTTTGTCCACAGCGAAGAAAAAAAAACATCAGCAGTTTGTCAAAAATGAGCTAAAAACACTCAAAGTGTAAAAATCCTCAGCTGACTCTGAAGCATCCATGATGTCTCCACGTGATTATTTACGACAGTAGGCTGCTTTTTTACGACCTGTCGCAAAACTTAAAGGTACAGTACACATTTTAAAACCTCTGTTGTTATGATTTTTCTTTCTATTAGTATCACTTGTAAATTGATTTCCATGATTTACACACCTAAAATATGTATATTATAATAATTATAATAGTATAACATATGCTTTTAATATTTTATCTTAACAATTACAAGATATAAAGATTCTAGATAGATTCATGTTTGTGACATTTACACAGAATAATAATATAATAAATTGAATTACTAAATATGCACGTCCTTACCACCAATGAAAAGATACATTACATGACATCAATCAGCACTTTAACTACATAGTTTAAGTATAGTTTAGTGTAAAAAAAAATAAAATAAAGTGTTGTCTGGTCTGAACAAAAATTATAATCAACAGAGTATTTGAAGTTGAACTGTATTGAATAAAAAGGGGGAAGCAAACAAGATAATAAATGTCAGATCATGTACAACATGAAGACTACATGCTACAGACTTGACTGCAGTTTACAACGAGCACTTGAAGGCAGCATCCACAACTGAAGCCGATTCTTTCTCATCTGCCAGAAACCTGTGTATGTACAATACTGACAATCACACGATCTTATTACTGGTTTCATCAAGCAAAGAAAAAACACACAAACAGTCACTTCAGAATTAATCTTTATTAATTTATCATCTACTTTTACAAAATCAAGTTTAATGCTGAAACTGGAGTGAGTGGAATCATCACTATGAGGAAACATCTGCTCATATTATTATTATTATTATATCTTTTTATTTGCTGCATCTGAACAAATGAAGCGTGCTGAAAATGTGATTTTCAAGCCTGACAGAACAGAGCACACCTGAGTACAAAATGAAACAATAGGCATGCCACCACACGATGCCTTCATGAGCAACATCATTTGAATCTGAATGCCTGAACGACAAAGCATCGTCTCACATCACAGTAAAAGCAAACTGCTTCACAAGCGGCTGTTTTAAAAGGAAACAGGACGATCAAATGAATCAGTATGTTAGATGTAGCACAACGTACATCAAATAATCACGAACATAGTGATATTCTCGAATGTTCTCGAATAATATGGACGCAACCATCATTTCTTCACGTCTCAGTATTTTCATTAGGCATCTTTGGCAGTAATCTGATACAATGACGAGGAGTGTTTAGGATCGGAGTGATGGACTTAATGATGAGTATGTGAGCAGATGAGCCCCATATGGAGTCATTAATATCCAAGTCTTTAAAGTTAGGCTGCTGCTATTTCAAACCATCTCTGTCCTTGAAAATCAGCAGAACAAAACTAAAACATAAGAAAAATACAGACTCATCTTCCTAAAAATAACAAGTCAGCTTTAACTGTCAAAGCCCAGCAGCCACTGACAGCTACAATTCAATATCTGTGCTTTCATTTTAACCCTTTAATCAACATGTCAACCGTTTTGTGAACCCATTACTGAAGATTCAGGGGATTCATCATGTTACGTTACAAAAGGTCACAAACAGAGCTCTCATCACAGGTAGCATACAGCGCGTTCTCTCTCTCCTTGTTCATATATATATATAATTATTTATTATTTATGTACACACCCCTATACAAAGTGCAGCCGTATATCACATCATTTACACACAGGTCCAAACTCAGTGATTTTTTAGTACATAGGGATTTATCTGAAGAACTGTAATTATTAATCCAAAGCGTGACAGATTTATAAACTTTCTGGGTGATGATGAGAGTCGATCAGAGGACCAGCAGTACTCTCACATAAAACATATAAAATATATAACCACACTGCTTGGGTGGCACATACTGGGTATACATCATGGACTCAGAGATACAAGCGTTATTTTGAATCTAAATGTTCTACCGTCTGATTCATGTATTAGTAATGAATATTACAAGTTGTTATGTAAGTCCTATAGAGTCACACACAACAGGGATGTACGCTGAGGAGTTAAATGTTCGCGAAGGACGAAGGAAAGCACACCTAAAAAAAGACTTTCCTAACTCTACAAAGTGCTAGTGTACAGGCATCTGGACACTAGGTTGTGCGTATGTTTGCGTAAGAAGACAGCAGGCCTTCTCATGTTATGGCAGACCAAAACTCAACCTGAAAAAACATTCAACTCAAAGAGAAACACAGCCTGTCATCTCCCATTACAGCTACACGAGACAATTTCACACACTGGCAGCTCCAGATGATAGTGAGAAGAAGAAATGGGACTTAAACAGAGAGAAACAACAATAACATGACGTTCAGACTGGACGGCCAGCTGATTTGTGGAGCTGTACACTCTATACAGCAGAATTTACATTACAAATCTTGCCCAGTGCAGCTTCCAGTGCCTAGCAACGCAAATCTGACAGCAGCTTGTTTCCCAAATAAATATCAGGTTGAAGTTTGGACTGCATAAACCAGCCTGGAGAGGACAGGGTGAGCAAAAGAGGGACAGACACATGACAACACAGACTGATGTTAACCTGATAAAACCATCATGTCATGCAGCATGCACACACACACACACAAGACAAAACAGAAATGAAGAAGAGAATGGCAAGGCTAGCACTAACACAATAGCAGTGTGTGTTGTGGTTTGTTTTCTCAGTCAGAGAAACAACCACACAGGGAAGCTTTCACACAATTGGGTGTTATATCATGCAAAAAGACAGAGCAAGCGAGTGAGTGAGCATCGGAGGAGCAGCAGGGGAGTGAACACAGATTCACGTGTTGGCTGAAATGTCTCGGGAGCGAACCACAAACCATTGGCCCAGCTTGAAATGAAAAGTTCAACAACAGCAGCATGAAAACACGAGATCCCAGACTGAGTGAGAACAGGGTGGGCTGCAGTTGTGCCATGACAGTGCCAGGGCTGACGGGAAGTCAGTGATGCTGCTTACAGTAAATAAGTGAGCGTGGGTTTGTTTGTTTGCTCCCGTGTACAATGAGTGAGGAAACATTTGTTCGAGTCTATAATATCATCAGAAAAGCAGCAAACCCGACAGCCCAGTACAACGAAGGATGACTAGTGGGCTTCATCACCATTTGGTGAATCAAAATAACAATATTCAGGTGAAAAGGTCCGGACACAATGAAAGAAAAATACATTCATGTGAGTTGAACAACTCAGTCAGCTTATTGAGCTGTTTGGATGGAAACTACTGAGACAGTGGAGGTATAACGTATGAGAGTGCTGTGATTGAAGGTGGAATACAGTGCGGTGGATAATGAATAATGAAGATTTATGTTAATGCTTTCAACAAAGTGGTGAAACCAAACAACTCTCGCTTTAGTGGAGTACAGTGTTGATCCCAATCTGTCACAAAATTAGGAGAATATCGCCCCGTTCATGGCCGCCTGTGTATGAATCAGTGAGCTGATGGCTACACGGTTACACTCAATGAACAAATAAGCTTGACAAATCTGATTTTAAACAGAGGAGTGCTGCCAGTGTGTACGACGCTGCCTACAACGGGGAAAACGCGCCGCTATGCGTGTGCATTTGTGTACAGTGATTCTGCTTATCGACCGAGTGCTTTCACAGTAATCCTGGCTGTGTGCGTGCGCATGCTCGTGTGTATGTGTGTGTGCGCTTTTCATCTGTACAGCGACCTTGTGTTTGTGTGTGTGCATGTGTGTGAGTGGGTGTTTGTGTGTGTTCTTTCTTTTCACAGAGCATGACTACAGCTGTCCCTAAACCAAAAAATCTGGTTAACATCTACCGTTTACATCGTCTCTTCCTCTTTGCTAATCCCCTCTCTAGGCCCACATTTCTCCCTTTCATAACCCACGCCAAGGCCCCTCAACGGCCTCCTACAGGCCCCCCCATCCTCTCCCACCAATTACTGCAGCTCCTTCATCCTGTTGAGGGCAGAGCCAGCCTGGAACCACTCGATCTGCGTCTCGTTGAAGGTGTGGTTGAGAGTGATGGAGTCCTGGCTGCTGTCGCTGTGCTTGATCACTGCTGTCAGGGGCTGGGAGAGGACACAGGAGGCAAAAATGTGTCAATCATTTATCCTGTTTTTCAGCAACATAATGTTAAGAGAAGTTAGGCTATCCCCTTTGGACCAGTGTTCCATTCAGTGCAGAATATTTCTCACCTTGCCAGGAGCAAGGGATTTCAGCCCGGTGATCGAAATCTTGTCATCTGGGCGAATCTTGTCGTAGTCTTTGGGGTCCGAAAAGGTCAGAGGGAGCAGGCCCTGCTTCTTCAGGTTAGTCTCTGTGAGGAGGAAAAAGAAATAGAAATATCAGACATATCAGACAAAAAACACTGACTCGCACTGTACTTCCATTAGGTAACCGGAGAAGGGCTCATTGTCTGACAGGAGTGTTCTGTTACACAGAAACACAAGGTCATGAAGAATAATGCATGTGAGTATGTGTGTCGGGTTGTTATTGATTAGCAGCAGTTCTCATGATGAATTAGATGCTCCAATTATCCGAAATTCATGCTGCTGGAAGTCTAAGCTTTGTATGCAGCTATGTAAAACTTATCAGCTCCATGCAACAGCATTTATTTTGCGTTTCTGGAGGTTCTGAGGAAAGCAACACTCCTTAAAACAGACAGGCTTTCATCTGCCCACTTACCTACATCAAGTCACCTATATGGAACAAACTGGCACTGATGGACTCTAATTATAACTTGGAGACTCTCTTAGATGCTGCTGGCAGACTCTATACACGCCAGACTAAATAACAGTTTGCTCTTCAATCACAGCTATTGATATATTTCTTCTCTGTTGCCTCTACCGAAGAAAATAAAATGTGTGTAAGTATAACAAAACTGCACATGACTCCAGCAGGGCCAGAATATCTCTGAAATGTGAGAGACAGCTTTATGTTTGCATGTTTCCCTCCTCTGTGGCTCTTCCTGAGGTTTCTTCCACATTTTTTCCCTGTTAAAAGGGTTTTTTTGTGGGCAAGTTTTTCCTCACTCGAACCGAGGGTCGAAGGACAGAGGGTGTCACTCCCTGTACAGACTGTAAAGCCCTCTGAGGCAAAATGTGTTTTGTGACTTTGGGCTATACAAATAAAATTTGATTTGATTTGATTTGATTTGATGTTTTTTTACGCCCCGTTCCCACGAAACTCACCGTGGATTCTGGCAAAGCTCTTGACGATGATGGCACGTCCTCCGAGGTGTCGTGGCTCCAGAGCGGCATGCTCTCTGCTGGACCCCTCTCCGTAGTTCTCGTCTCCAACCACAACCCAGTTCTCTCCATTGGCCTGGATTATAGAGTTTAGCAAACACAAAGGAAAAATGTAAACTGCTGTCAGGGACAGGAGTCGAGGATACAGTAGACAAAAAAGGCAACACAAATAAGAATTTTGCACGATGCTACAGAGTCTAAACTCTATGGTATGCCTTGCTAATATTATTGTAGTCTACTACAGCGGGCCTGGAATTAATCAATCAACTCATCAATGTTGAGACTGTTTTTCAGAGGTGTCTGACGCCGTCTGCTGTCTGACTCACCTTGTAGTGGCGTGCCACGTCGGGCACACCTCCGTACTCTCCTGTCAGCTGGTTCTTGATCTTGTTGACGGCATCATTCTCGATGTTGACCGCACCGATCAGCAGATTGTTGGAGATGTTGTCCAAGTGGCCGCGAAATTTCAGCCAGGGCCCAGCAGCACTGATGTGGTCAGTGGTGCACTTTCCCTTCACCTACAGCGGTGTAGGAGGGGAGGAGTAGGAGTTACAGACAATAAGAAAAGAGACGGGTGGAATATGAGTCACAGCTTCTCTGTGTGTGTCAGCCCTGATCTCATTCGTTCCTGCTGAAGACATAAATGTTTAAACTACAGTGCTAATGTTCTATGTAATGACCCAGTGTAATAGTTTGACTCACTAATGTGTTTTTAATAGTTATTGGACAACCAATAGAGCTCTAAGGCACTGAAGGATCATCTATATTAGACTCAAAACATTACATTCAAGATGTTATTTAGCTCTGCTCTCCTTGACTTGAACATCCACCACAGCTTTCCTTCCATTTCCTGCTCACCTTGATCAGGACCCTCATGTTCTCCAGGTCTTTTCCATGCCACTTGTCAAAGGGCTCCAGCAGCTGCAGACGGTTGCTGGAAGGGTTCACATTCACCTGAACAACATCAAATCAGGGTAAGACAAAGGATCCTCAAAGAATATTTTCAAAAGGATGGTTGGGGCGGACAAATGATGTTCAGATCAAACGTGATTGTGATTTAAACGGCCAAAAAAATCTGTCACACACATTTCTGTTTGCTCTTTCATTTACTGGATCACACTCTTATGTTATGATCAGATTCTTACCTCACTAAAAGCCTGTTTCATGAGTGACGTGCTGCTTTCTGGAAGGTCGAGATTAGATATTGTATCTTTTGTTTTGTTTTTTCTTTAAATCACCTTGACTGAGCTGCTCTCAGCCGGGGGTTTCTGGTAGGTGTCCTGGCCTGGGTCAAAGTCTCTGGACGGCAGCTCGTCACCGGTGGGGGGTTCCAGCTGGAACTTCTCTCCGTTAGAGGCAGTCAGGTAGTCAGTCTCTGGGTTGAAGTTGAGGGTCCCGGCGATGGCCAAGGCGGTGACAATCTACATGAAATGACATAACAATGATGTTTAGATCTGTATGTTTAACATCAGGAGATAGAGTGCAGAAATACTAAAATGACACTGGTACACACCCACTAGACTGCATGTATGAACTACTGTAAGTTAGTCTATTGATATCTATATAATTATGAATAGTTGAGCTTGTATTTTGCCTGACATGCAGTACTTGGTCTTACCTCGGGAGATGTGACAAAAGCATGAGTAGCTGGGTTAGCATCATTCCTGCCAGTGAAGTTTCTGTTGAAGGAGGTGACAATAGTATTCTTCTCTCCTTTTTTCACATCCTTCCTGAAGGAAGCCAAAACAAGGAGCATGTTAGTCAGATGTATTATATTTAACCTACGTCACTGAAGACTAATCAAGTGCCATGACCCTGCTGCCAGTGTTGCACAATTAGCCTTTACAAATAATGATCATACCTGTCCCACTGCCCGATGCAAGGTCCACAAGCATTGGCCAGTACGACTCCACCAACATCACTCAGGATCTTGGCCTGAAAGAGGTGCAACATTAATCTAAAAGAAATCATTTCCAGCATCTTTCAAACACACAGTCGTATAAAACCCTGCAAAAAAAAACTGGGACAAGTTTCCCAGATGCTCTGGGTCGCTCACTAAATGTTAATGAGATTCTGACTCACATATCCATCTCTCTCGATGGTGGCACGGATCTGCTCAGATCCAGGGGTGACTGTGAACTGGGCCTTGCATTTCAGACCTTTAGCTAGAGCCTGCTTGGCCAGAGAGGCCGCTCTGCCCATGTCCTCATAACTCGAGTTGGTGCAGCTGCCGATCAGACCTGCAAGAGACGAGTTCAGCGTTTGTAAGAGGAGAACTGAGAAAGAGGAAACTTAAGTGAGGGTGTATATAGTTACAGCGGCAGATTGGAAGTACTCATCTATTTTTAATAACACATCTTGCATATGAAAAGAGAGGAAAAATGTTGAGGAGGAGGACGGACAAAAGACAAGCGGGTCTGTAATTATATATCTTGATCATCATAATTATATTCTACTCATTCTGTCAGTGACTGGAGTTCTGTTGCTCTCAGTACTCGTTCTGGTAGGCCACATTAGAACACCACATGACAGGGCTGTAATGCGATCTGAACACATCTGATCAATAACACAGCTAGTAGGAACAAAGGAAGAAATATCAAATTTAACAAGACAGAGCATTAAAAATACAAAAAATGAAAGATAATACAGCTGTGTCACAAATACTGACCAACTTTAACCTCCAGGGGCCAGCCACTCTTCTTAGCTATAGCACCGATATCGGACACAGGGTGGGCCAGGTCAGGGGTGAAAGGTCCGTTGATGTGGGGCTTCAACTGTTAGAGGACAAGGTAAGCACAGTCATAGTTTGGGTAATGTAGGACATGTGCTATACATTTCAATTTAAATTTGCACCTTTGTAACCACAGGACACAGAATAAGACGAACCAAGAGTACTGGACTAAAAATGGGGGCTGTGTTTTGTCTCACCTCGCTTAGGTTAATCTCAATGACCTGGTCGTATTCACAGCCATTATCTGGGACCAAGTCATCTGTGAACCGTTCAGCCTCAGTGGCGATATCTGACGGGGAATGAAGAAGGTGACAAAGCTGAAAGTAAGATGCAGTGAATAAAGATTAAACATAGGAAACTAACTGCAGGGCACTGACCTCCACGGCCGGTCTTCTCCAGATATGTCTTCATACGGTGGTTATAGGGGAAAACAGATGTCGTGGCTCCAATCTCAGCACCCATGTTACAGATAGTGGCCATTCCTGAAAAAAACATAGGATAAAATATATTTGTATATTAGCTGAAGCTGTCATTGTTCTGCCTATCTTTGATTTTCACACCAAGTCTTGTGATGTTTCTCACCAGTGCAGGAGATGGAGTCAACTCCAGGTCCGTGATACTCAACAATGGCTCCAGTGCCGCCCTTTACAGTCAGGATGCCAGCCACCTTCAGGATGACATCCTTTGGAGAGGTCCAACCAGACAGGGATCCTGTCAGCTTCACTCCAATCACCTGAAGGAAAGTTTTCACACAGGTGGAGACATTCATGTAGACTCACAAAGACAACTTCCATGAACTTGGCAATAAACCTGATTCTGAAAACAGGATATCAAATGTTGAAAACTCACTTTAGGACACTTGAGCTCCCAAGGGATTCCAGCCATGACATCTACGGCGTCAGCTCCACCCACTCCAATACAGATGGCACCCAGGCCACCGCCATTCGGCGTGTGGGAGTCTGTACCAATCAGCATCACTCCAGGATATGCATAATTCTCCAGGATGATCTTTCCAGAGAAAGGCACAACCACAGTCAGTCACATATTTTCCCCTTAAGACTTTTAACTGCAATTTGAAATGGACGACTTCTCTGGAAATGTCCTTTCCTGGAGGCACCAGACAAGAGTTAAAAAGGAACTGCATGATGTGCAAGTTCACTGACAAAAATGTATTAAAGATCCCCTGCAGATATGACACTGAACTTAAAACAGAATCTATGAACATGCAAATAGTTTTCATTTTAAACATTTAACTGCTGAACACACACATCATTCTACAAAGTGACACATCCTTGGGAAATAACAGTAGATATACGTAATATAAATAATCCATTTATAGCATCATCATAAATCAGCGTTCTGTACCTGATGGATGATCCCTGACCCGGGTTTCCAGAAGCCGACTCCATATTTAGCAGCAGCAGTTGCCAGAAAGTTGTACACTTCCTCATTCACTTCCTGTGTTTAAAGACGTGGGGAAGAGTTAGGCTTTCTGTGGAAGATGAGTTATTTTAATACATAATACACAAGTATTCTTTATTTAGCCGGAGCGCCTCCACAGAATATAATGTATGTGATCAAAACAGAGAATCTTCTGTGTCCACTAAAAATTGTTTTAGGCCGTTTCTCGTGGAGCTACATCAATCTCTGCATGTTGCCAATCAAATCTGGCCCAAACAATCTTTAAATGTTCACTTGTCTGGATTTGCCTTGATAAAATCTAATCGTACTGAATAAATACTACCCAAAATAGAAATTGGCTCTTGTTGCACTCATTGATGGCATCTCATAATAAAGTGAGCCAAAATTCAGAGGACAAATTTAAAAAAGCTTTAGTTTCACTCTATAACTGCGTCTTTTTGGATAGCACCTGTTTTTGTCCGTATCAGCTCTGTTACTACATCCATCTTCCCTCCATCTGTCCTCACCTTGGCTCTCTGCAGGTCCTGAACCCCTCCGATCTGAGCCTCGATCAGGTGATCGCAGTGGATGGTGGAGGGAACCGCCACCCTGGGCAGGCCACTGCTGATGAACTGAAGCATTGCCATCTGAGCAGTAGCATCCTGCATGGCCACGCGGTCCGGACGCAGGCGCAGATAGGTGCGGCCGCGGTCGATCTCCTGCCCTGCTGGATCATCCAGGTGACCATACACGATCTTCTCCGACAGTGTCAGAGGCCTGCTGAGCCTGGTGGGGATGATTCATGGATAAATGTTGTAAAACTGTGAGATTTTGTAACTTTGGCTTAACAAGTATGTTATTAGTAAAAATATCATATATGTGTTCCTGCAGTGTCCGTCTGTATTTGGTGACTACGTCTAGAAGGAACTGTTTTGTGCCTGCTGCCTGGAGTCATGGAAAAGCTCTGAACCCTTTTAATGAAGAGCTAACCGTTCATCTATTATAACCACACAAAAGGCTTTTCCTATTCCTGGATTACAGCGTGTGCTAAGCTTAGGAAGAAGGGAACACCAGGTCATCCAAAGTTAGCTCTTTGGTCCCGACTGACCCTGACTAGTCAACACTGTAAATGTCACAAGATTTACTGTGCAGCTGTAATAAACACCAGCCATTCCTCATGAGCCATTTCTCCCCCAAGTGTAATCAACAAGTGCTGTCTAAAGAGGGAAGCTGCTGACCTTCTGCGCACAATGTTGATATTCTCATGCATCTTCTCATAGTTAATGCTGGAGCCGGGCTCAAAGCGGCTCATGGCCACCTTGGCCTTGGCGCTGAAGGCTGCAGAGACATGAATTCGCCTGGCCCCAGTTCCAAGGGCCAGCTAGACCAGAGGAAACAGAGGACAACTTTGAGCAATAACACAATAAACAATGTTTTATTGTACAGTTTAAGGCTAACACATCAAGTTTTGAGTTACATAATAACCATGCAGAGGAAAGAGATGCAATTAAAATACAAGAATAGGACCATATATTGATGAGAGTTAAAAAGTGGCTCCAGTAAAAATGTGACCAACAGAAAGTCAGAAGAAGAATCCGCCATTTTGGTCACAAAAGCTTCAGTTCAGTCAACAGCAGCTCTACAAGATCAGTAATGGAGCCAAATAATGCATATTTCTACCCAGTCATTTAAAAAATAGCCAACAAAGCCAGCCTGCTACAACAATATCAAACTGAGAAAAATCTCTCAAAATGACCTTTCTCTCAGGAGTATAATGAACCACTTTATTATGTAGCAAAATATATTAGATGTACAAATATTGCAGAGACCCAATATTAGTAATTTAATCAGGACACTGATTAGTTAGTGTTGATAATCACTGGAAAGTCACAGAGCTGTGAGAGAACTAAGTTAAAGTTCATACAGCTCATATTACGCAGGTTATCCTCACTGGCTTGGCACTGAGTGAATTCAACATTTCCCTACGCTGTTTTGGATTTATTTAATTCACATAGCACTTTAAAGGCAAACAGGTTATTGCACCAAAGTGCTTCAGAAAGACAGGCATACATGTATACAAGCATAAAAACAAATATGTGGAAAGCTATGAATGAGCACACACACTAATCGGGATTAAAGCCATTACAGCACCTCAATGTCTGGACCTGTCATCTGCAAATCAATGTTTGATTCAGATACTACGAGACAGACACGTTTAATCACATGTACTTGAATAAAACGTCTTATATAATATGATGCTAGGGCCATCTACTGTGATTAAATAAATCACAAAATCATATGTAATCTGACTGCCTGGTGTACATGCAGACCAATTAAACCAGAGGAAACAAGATTAACATAAATAAACCAGCAGAGGAGGAGCATGTGCACTTTCTTACTTCAGTTGCTGTTGATCACCAAGTAGACTAAATGCGGTTCGGTCTGGTCTTTTTTTTCCATCAGCAGAAATATCCATTGCATTTGCAGATTTAAAGAGTAAGTTAAGCCTCAATACAAACTGTACTCAGGTGTGTTTGAAACATTCACAAAGGCCTTGAAAGACGACTCTTTGACGCCATGAGAAACTGACACACTACTGAGCAGCAGCTCAGTAATTTCAACAGGTAGCAGGTACAAAGTGGTCAATGATGAACCTGTATGGATGCATAGTCTTTATAGAAACTATCTAGATCTATCTATCTATAGGAGGTAATATCACATGTCAAACTTAGACAACTACTCTGACAACAATTTGTCTTTTTGTATAAGAAAATATAGGGCTAATATGTGTGATGACATAATATCTTAGAATAGCTTGTTCGTTCATCTGGGCACCCTCGACTCTGGAACAAGCTGCCCGAAAAGATAAGGCTCGCTGAATCAGTGTATTATTTTAAATCACATCTTAAAACTCATTTTTACTTTGTTGTTTGTTGTTGTTGTTGCCTATTTTTTATTTATTTTATTAATCATTTTTATTATTTAATTGTTGTATTATTGTTGTTGTTGTTGTTGTTATATCATGTGATTTGGTCCTCTGCCCAACACAAACCCGGAAACAGTCTGAGCATCAGCTGAACTGTCATCAAGAGCTCGTTATGAAAACTCGTAACCTTGTGATCACCTTGCAAACATCACGACAGCTATGAGCGTCTGAAGTTCATGTGTTCATCTGGCGTTGACTGACATCGATACAGTCATTAAAGATAACTCTGCGTCTGTGTCGGTGCTGTCGTGTCGGTTGTGTTTATAACGGTAAAGACGCGTCGCTGTGAGGAGTCAAGCGGGGACACGGTGACCTGCCCCGGCGAGCCTCTCTACGTTTACCCGCTGTGAGACCGCCTGAAGCGACGGCGGCTGAGCCACACGACAGGACGCGTCTGTTGTCACGTCTGTGCTCGACAAGAAGACACGCAGAAACTCTGTGAAAGTCAAAATAACGTTTTCTTACCCGCAACCGAGTGACAGTCAAACAGTAAGACGCCATTTTGTTCACTGACAAAGATGATTGTCGCAACGATGTGACGTCACTGACGTAGGAAACCCGTTATCCAACAATTTAATAACAAAAATAAAATATTATAAAATAAACACAGTGTTATTGTTATTGTTGTTGTTGTTGTTGTTATTGTTGTTGAGATTTTATGTTATTTACATACATCATTTCAACCTTTCCTGAAAATATTTAAATAAATTACACTGTGTAAAAAATTATGATGATGATGATGACTAACTTTTATGTCAATAACTCATATGCACTTGCAATAAATCTTGTTTTACACCTTGTGAACTAAGAGTTTCCAAATCAAAACAAATAGTTCCCCACCGACAATGGCATATTTTGTTGCGCAAAATATGGCAAGCCAATTTGTTTGTGTAAAATTAAAATTTATGGATGTGTGGATTTTATTTATTATTTTGTGAATATGAAGTCCATAATCTCAGTCCAGCTCATGAGATACTATAGATGCCTACAATAAAGAAAACTGTGTAGCCTAAATAAATAAATCAGTCAACAAAAACATGGAGCACGTCTATCATTATTATTATTATTATTTAACACTTTGGTTACCGCACTTCGTTTATCGACAAGAACATCATTTCCCACAAGCCCCAGGTAAAAGTCAGGTTGCTTTAGCTGCTGAACGGACGATGCAGCCCAATAATCTGTGGGTCCTCCCCCATCTCAGCCAATAGAGTCTCTGTTGCTATCACCACTTATATTTTTAGCAAATTGTTCAGCAGTGTAGTGAACTACAAATATCCCTCCGCCAATTAAACTAGAGCCCACAAGGTAAACTTGGATTTTGTATAAGGAAAAAAAAACGTTTTAACTTTGTGATTTTTTGACCCCGCTGCTTTTCAATAAAGGAAATTAGTCGAGATCGTGTGCAGAAAGCGATTAGCGACATGTTTATTTTTC
Organism: Nibea albiflora; assembly: GCA_014281875.1. Lineage (NCBI taxonomy): Eukaryota > Metazoa > Chordata > Actinopteri > Sciaenidae > Nibea > Nibea albiflora. The sequence continues at coordinate 18,225,662 of CM024808.1, read as the reverse complement.
TTTTATTGTCTTTTAATCGGTATGTGGGTTAATATTGCAATATAAATCGGAAACAGTGATGGCATTAATTATTTTCAACAACAAAACAGGCGCATAAACAGCGTTGTGAGAAAAAAAAAAAAGAAAAAAACCCATCATAATAAAGCAGCAGCTACTATAATATGAAAAAAAGTAGTCCCTGTCGTCACGGGCGTGTGGGCGAGTCATACTGTATAAATACGCCGGGTTGTCAAACAGTAAAGTTTCTCTGGACCCTCCATGCAAAGTGTCAGCTGAAGACAAACTGGGAAAAGCCTTTTACCATCTGAAAATTGGGGCAGCAGTTAAAAATAAATAAATCAACAACACTTAGGTGGAAAACTGGTCTGCATCTGCGCCGAGGACTCGACAGAACCGCCTGGAAATCCGAGATAACACAAGGGAATACAACAGAAACGCAGGAGTACAAGACAAGCTCGGGCATCAGTAACAATAGGTGAGTAATTCATGAGATTAAATACACGAAATCAATTCAGATGCCCTTCTAGGCGTGTTCGTTGTCCAACAGCATGTTGCTGTGTGTGTGTTTGTCTTTCCAGAAGCTTTGTCTCTCCATCAAAATGCGCTGACTCTAATGAATGGCTGTAATGGTTCAGCCATTTAATATCTCAGCGTTTTGTTTTCGTCCCTGCATGTTATATATTGGCCCGAGTGACCTTCTTCAAGTCTGCGCAGCTGTCACGTTTATTTTCGTTTTTATTTGCTCTTTGAATGGGGGTTGTTTATGCTGAGGAGGGACTCTCTTCTTCATTGCTCAGCGCGCACACACACACACACACACACACACATATACACACACACACACACACTCGGTCGATGGGCTGTTCACCACTTAATTAGCTCTATAATTTAATTTACAGTGACAATTTGGCATGGAGGGATTCTTCACTTGCATGTCAGCTAAAGCAGTGTCCTTTCTGCTCCACTGCCTTTTGACTGACATATGGCAGTAATCCCCAGGTAGACCCCTCGCTCCCCTTATTATCTGAGCTTGTCATCACACATGCAAACCTGGATGATATTCCCCCAATCTCACCCTCTTTTTGCACATTTACCTCCATTATTTGACATCTTTTTAAAGTCCAACAGGGGGAGGGAGAGTGAAATCACAATAATATTATGCTCCTTTTGTATTGAGGTTTTATGTTTCAGTTCAGGCAGGCCTCTCTATGAGTTAACCCTTGATTATATTATTTCTGGAGGGGCTTTTGCCTTCATAAATCTAATGTAGTGTAGTGTGTAAGATCACTGTAGATCTGCTGCTAGATCAGACCTGACATGTAGTGGATGCTTTGCAGCACACCGTGCCACACATTTGCAGCTCCGATAATGAGTCCATGTAAACAAAAATAGCCCTATAGATCCTGCTGTTGCTCTGACCCGCAACAACAGGCCTGTAAAAATGAATCCTGCAAGATCTGTAACAAATCTGCAGGTGACTAACACACATAAGAACATGGTGAGGGCATTTTTGCACATTAAAGGTTTTTATTAGAGCGTTTATTGCTCTCCTGAAGCAGAACATCTACACATATTACCTGCGCTAGCCCTCTAATGTCATTGGATGACATTGGATCTTGTATATCTTACTGTTTTTTTATTCTTTTTTTCTTATAATGAGAGGTACGAAATGCAGTAGATGCTGTAAGTAGCTTAGCTGTGTGTGCACTCAAGGTTTTAAGAGATGATGGCTGTTGCAGGTGATGGACCGGTGGATTCTCCTCTGCCTTTCTACAGCCACTGCTTTTTAACTCAGGTGGTGGAGAAGAATTTGCACCACAGATGATGTAAAATGGGGCCCTATTTATTTATAGCCCTTTCTAACCAACCCCCCATCTTATCCTTCAATGTCACCTTTTTCACACGATAGGGGGAAATGTAAATCTCGTCTTGAACTGTCACTCCGACAGCCCTTCATCCAGCCTGCGCAGCTTTATCTGTAATAACATTAGAATTGTCTTTTAATCGGAGGCGTCTTTCTAATCTTAGCTGCCGAATCCCCATCTGGCAGGGAAGTGAATGTGAGTGAATTGTTTGTGTGTGTGCGTATTGGGGGAGGGGAGGGGGTGATAGCACGCACTGCATGGTGGGAAATGGTGTTCTGTGAAGTCAACTAACTGTCCTGCCATTTTATACTTCTTTCTTTGTGAGTCTTGTGGTGTTTTTTTCCCCCCTTGTTGCATGTAATCTTTCATTCAGTCTGGCTCTGCATGCTGATGAATTGACTGTGTGACTGTGTTAAAGCATTAAGCAGGAGCCTCTCCACGGGATCGGATTCAGATTATAAAGGATTTATGCAGCCCACAACACAGCATCTGCCACATCCATCAGTACATCCTGCAGCCGCTAAAAGCAAAATATAAAACGTGTATAATTGCTGTCTGTTTCTAAATAAGAATAGTGGATTTGAGATGAGTTTCACATCTTGGCAAACGATACACAGTTTGTAGATTCAATGAAAATGTGATCATCCCTTCTAAATATTCACACATTTAATAAATGTACTGAATCTTTTGATATATTTTATATATCATTTGATTCCTAAAGGCTTCTCGCGCTGTTTCCCCAAGCTCGTTGGATCTATTTATAATGGCTCACAACAAATTAGAGAGGTGTCATGTTTCTTATTTGAATCAATGTTTGCCCTCACAGGTCAGTAAAGAAATGTCTCAATTCATATCGTATTAAGCGCCGACACTTCTACTGGTCTCAAGCCTGCCAATGTGTATATTTCTTGCTTTCATTAGAGCCGTGACCTGCTGTATACAGGTCAGGCCAGAGTGTGCCGCCACACATAATTATAGAAATCAGTTAAGCGTTCACTTAATGTTTACTAAACCATAAAATGACAGCTTTCTTCGGTTTTCTTCTCCACAGTTGGGACCTGAAACCATTGTTGAATATTGGCGACGACAAAAGAAACCAAGCCTGCAACCTGCTGCCCACGCCTTCAAGGTGCCTTTACCATGGTGACACTAAAAGAATCATACACTTTACAATAAGCCAGAGGGAAAACTCCTTGTTACAGTTGCATTGCCTCATTTTCAGCATCATCTTGATCACTTTGCCCCCACGACGGCGCTAACCCGGTGCAGCCATGCATCTAGAAGTTAAGGTCGCCCTCAACTTCATTGTGTCCTACCTGTACAACAAGCTGCCTCGGCGTCGAGCCGACCTGTTCGGCGAGGAGCTGGAGAGGATACTGGTCTCTCGTTTTGAGGGCCACTGGTACCCTGAAGCCCCTCTCAGGGGTTCTGCTTTCCGCTGCATTCACCTGGGAGCGCCGAGGGACCCTGTGGTGGAGTTGGCCGCCAAGAGAAGCGGACTGGACACAGAGGAAGTGCGTGCAAATGTTCCTGCAGAGCTCAGCGTGTGGATTGACCCTTACGAGGTTTCCTACCAGATTGGAGAGAAGGGGGCAGTGAAGGTTCTCTACCTGGAGGACCCGCCAGGCCTCGGTTGTGACAGCGAGAGGGCTGAGGGGGTGATCAGAGAGGGTAAAGGAGATCCAGAGGCGGAGGAAGCCAAGAGTCTGGGCTTCAATCCTGATGCTCAGGTGTTTGTACCAATTGGAAGCCAGGCATCTCCTGCCCTCATGCCGTCACTCTCTAGCTCCCCCACACCTCTGTCTGCCCAGTCCTGCTCTGGGCTCTTCAGCTACCCCAGCTCCAGCACACCCACCGACCCTGCTGCCCACTCCTCCAACACCTCTACCCCTTCTCCTCCCAGCGGCGGGTTGCCCTACCTCGCCACTCAGCAGCCACCCTCTGCTCTTCCCACCGCCCGTCCTCAGCCCATCACCTTCACCACAGCCAGCTTTGCCGCCACCAAATTCGGCTCGACCAAGATGAAGAAGTGCAGCGGTGCTGGGTCGGCAGCTAGCACCGCAGTCGTCATCCCACCTGCCCAGAGGATGCTCTCCCGCTCTCCTACCACCATCTCGGCGCCAGAGCTGCTCAAGCACAAGCCCCTGTCCCTCTCCTTGCACTCCCTCGGGGGTCCCATCGCCAGCCAGCTCTCTCCCAACGCCAAAGAGTTTGTCTATCCAGGATCCCCAGGCCCCCTTTACTTCGACGCCGACACCCAGCCCATGCAGCCTCACGCCAGCCCATTCCAACCCCCGCATGCTGTTAACACCCACCCTTCCTTTGACCCCTTCTCCAGCCCTCCTCCTGCCCAGAACGTGGGCATCATTGGCAGCAACGGAGGAATCCCCTACATGGAGAAGCCGCCGTTTGTCGAGGGTTTGGGAAGCTACAACCTGCAATATCCTAGCCAGTCCTTCCAGCCTGTTGTGCTGGCCAACTAAGCCTTCATTTGTAATGATAAGAATTGTTGGAGAAGATGGGTGCAGGACAATTATACTCCAGATATTTTCAGTTTTTCTAACAAATTGTTCTAATACTAATACAAGTTAAGAATTAGTTTTACTACAAAGATTTAAAATACCACATCCACTGAACAGTTCATGTGATTTGTTTTGTTCCTCCACGACCTCCAACACCACCCTGCCCGTTTGTTCATTGCTGTTACTCATGTTCTGCGTTTTGGCTCTGACGGCAGGAGTTTGTGGCGGGGATGGGGGAGTTCCTTTCTACCTTGAGTCGTTGCCAATCTCTTTATGTTTATGATTTTGCATTGAATGTTAATGTGAGGGACTTTATTATGTTGTGTTTGTTTTTTTTTGACTAGTAGTTTAATGGACCCGGCTCTAGTATAGCTCCATTTTGCACTGCACTGTCATGCTGTGAAAAAGGACCTAGCCAAGTCCTGCAGGGAACGACGGCTGTGGAAAGCTCAGCACTTTGCTCTGCAATCTGCTCTGCCCTACTTGCCACAAATACAGAGAGGGGGGCTCTGCTGTCTCTGTGTGCGTGTAGTCCTGTTCTGTTTTGTTGTGGCTCAGCATGATCGAGAGACTCATTGTTTGTACGGTGGGCCCCGTTACCCTTGAAACGCGCTCGTGCACAGGCACAATTTGACTCTGTTGTTGTCACCGGGTGTATATTGGAAGCAGTTTATCGTCAGCTGGAATGTGTACATGACATGGGTTTAAATGAAACGAGAGCAGCAGAGGGAGCAGGAAGGGAGCACGGGGGTGTTGAGGGAGCGATGTAGTAGAATGTATTGTACCTGTCAGGGGAAAACTGCTGCCGGGAAGGTCGGGGAAACCTTGGTGAACGAGAGAAGCAAATAAATCTTTGCATTTGTAGACGATAACCATGTGCTGATCCCTCAATTATACACATGGGTGATGCAAGATCTGCTTTCATACGTAGATGATGCACAATTCCAGTCAGCAGAGTGTGTGTGAAGGTGAACAGGCAGAGAAGGAGGCGAGGGGGAGGGGATGCAGCAGTTAAGCAGTAAGGATTGTGATAAATGGCTTAGCATGACTTTGACTATGAAGGAGAGGTTTTCCTCTGCATGGAGAGGAGAGGAGAGCGGGCGATGGTAGAGGAGGGAACACTGACGGGAGGGAGAGAAGCAGCCAGAGGGTTCTGTTGCCTCGGTGGCGTCCAGGCTGTATTGGCTTAGAGAGCGACACTTTAAAACCCAGAGCACGTTTCTGGTGAGCTTAAATGGTATTGAAGCCAAACGTTCACACTATTCTCTGCCTCCTCTTGAAATTCTTCAGTGATCTCTGGTTGTTGACAAAGAAAAAAGCAGAATATACATAATGTACAGTTCAGACTGTCTTGTTTTCCCAGTTGCAGTGGCGTGGACAAAGCTACAAAGATGAATGTTCTTTACTGGTGTGCGGCTTGTGTCGTTTTATTTGATGGCTTGTCAGATCTCTGGAAGTCTGCCGTTTCTAACTATGGTTTGTTTATCAGCCGGGTCCATGTGATCGTTGGTTAGTCACTACAGGGAAGGGTAACCCCCAGATGTCCATTTGAGCTGTCCAGCACTTTATTACTGGGCTCCTGATGCTGTGTGTCGCCCACAGACATGAGCGCTAAACCATTCCTTTGCCCTCTGTTTGGTAATATGGCACATTTTATTCAGCTGTTCATGAAATGCTTTAGAGATTCAAACAGGAGCTTAATTTGTATTCTGATGCATCGCGCTGGTGAGGAGATGCTGTCAGTCTTGTCCATTTTTATTTGAATGTTTTCTAGACTTGTACTCATAAGTGTTTTTGTATGAGATGAAACAAGGACCCCTGACTTGTGCTCACGCTGGTTTTGCAATGTGACAGCTTGTCATATGCATGCAAGTTTTATTTCCGTTTTTGTTTGTTTCCTTTTTCAAGGGAAGGGGTGGGGAGGTACACGTCTCTGTAAATGTTACGATTGTGAAGGGAAAGATGCATTTATAATTTTTGTTTTGTAATTTATTTCCAATATTTCTATATTTTTGTTTTTGCAAATGATCACTTACATTTGTATGAGTAAGACATGACAAGTCCAGGAATATGTATATATAAAAAGTTCTTATGTTCAGATTCTTTGTTTAGTTTCTTACATGCTGAGGTTATTTTTTCAGAAAATAACATGAATATATGCAAACTGAGTCAAAAATAAAGATGTACAGAATAAAGTATTGAATGTGTATTGTACCTTGTACAGCATTTGTCTAATAAGACGGGTAAATGTATTCATTCTTCGAGTTGGATTTGGAGTTAAAGATGTGAATGTTTACAGTGGGTTTGTGTAGGAAAAGATGGCTGATCACTCTCTCTGTGCTCCCAGGGCAGTCTGACAACACTACTCCCATAGGCAGTACATTTAAAACCAAAAAATCTCCACTTTGCAGATTCATTTGAGTGCAATCTTCCCTTTTTTATGTGACTTCACTTCATATTGTGGCTACCAAGCTTCTTATTTTCCTGAAAAATGATCCATCACTGTTTTTTCTTTTCTAAACAAACTACTACAGTAGCCTAAACCCAGATCTATTCAGATTTATATGAACAAAATATCTCATATTTCCCATCAAATTTAACCCTTTCTAATCTGGGTTATCTTCTCCCGCATCAGCCTTTGGTCCTGATACTATAGCCATATCCAAGACTGTCTTTGCTTACACAGATGCTCACCCGTCTCCAGTGCAATCTAATGCCATAATTTAAAAATTACCCTGAAGGATTCAAGGGGTTACTACCTCTCTTCACCCTGGAAAAAAAAATCCAATATCTCCTCAGTAGGAAGACAGTGTTAACGGCAGGTTTGGAACGATGAAGGAAATGAATGTGCTGTGAATGTGATTCTGATCTGTTGTTGGTCAACCCTGTTTGAGAAGGCCTGCAGAGAATAAATAAGAGAGGGGGAGGAGGGCGGCTGCTCATTTTACTTTATGTTTAAAAAGTCAGATTTAGTTTTTTTTTTAGTCACATGCATGTTCAAAATGTCCGTGAGTCTCCTTGTTTTCCTCACAATTGTCAGATTATTCAGCGCAAACGAGGTGTGTAAGATTTCCTCTGCATTCAAATCAGGCTCTTGAAGTGAGCGATCTGAGGAATGATGATCATAAAAACTGGTCCCCCCCCTCCCTCCTCACCACGCTTGCATCTTTAAGAATGAACACCGGTTTTGTGTTTCACACTCAAAGAACAGATTAGCGTTTCAAATGCACCACAAATCGACTCGTACGCAGGCTCTTCTACAATCAGGGTTGAACATTAATGAAGAGGAAAAACAAGAATTTTGTATTCTGATGTCCTTTTGCTTATATCAATGTGTGCGTTTTATTTTGCACTTTGGGATATTTCATTGTCATAAAAGAAGTTTATTTTCTATGTAAAATTTAACATTTAAGAGTAAAAATAGATATAATTAAAAGTTCAGATGATGTATAAATATAGTGCTTTCTTTCCTGCCTGTATTTTATTATTTTTCCTATTTTGTATCTGATCTGTACACCCTGTAGATGTGTAATGAATCTTTCACTACTGAAATGCAATGACCTGTTTTCTGTGCTGCCCCTCGGGAATGGGGAGTTACTACTGCAGTTTCTTATTGTATCAGATTCTTTTTTAAGTTTGTAATAAAAAAAAACAGATTGGCAAAAATAAGCATGGAAAATAAGCTAATTGTGTCGTCCTCATTGTTCTCGGGTAATGCAGAGCTATGAAACATTAAGTGACGGATGGTGAAGCGGATGCGTAGATAAATCCAGCTCCCTCTCACCTCTTAGTGTCTGTGTATGTCATACGCAGTTAGCGTTGTTGCAGATCAAAGATTATGAAAAGCAGATCCGTGTGAAAAGCCTCCGATTGAAATGCCGGAGTAATTTGTCCCCTTATTGCAGTAAACAAACTCAAGTGATGTTTGATCAATAATTCAAAGCAAAGATGAAAATTCTCAAACCGTGAAGAGCCAGATTGTTCACCACCCACCTCAGCTGGACCCATCCCAGCAGATATTACTTTATATTTCATCACCCAGGGTTCTGTCTGTCCGTCCTGTGCTAATGTCTCTCAGCCAGCTGTAGGGTTGACTCACTCGTGAACATGCTGGGCTGTGATTTCTATAGTAACATGTAGTGGTGTGACATTAACATGCATGGCTGGGCTCCTCCTTGGCTCTCCTCTACATCTTCCATCGCCCACTCACTGCATCCCATCTTCCTCCCTCCCTCCCTCGGCTCACGTCTTTAACTGCATCCCTGTTCTTCATCTTATCCGTCCATCCCCATGCCATCTTGTTTGCCCCCATCTCCTCCCCCACTCCTCTTCTCTCATTCTCCTCCACCCTCTGCTCTTCCCTCCCTCTCCTCTCCTCTCCGCTCTCCCTTCCATCCTTCCACCTGATCCTTTCCTCTCCTCTCCTTGCCCAACCCCCCTCCCCATCCTGATTCCCAGAGCCCCTCCCTTGCTTCCTCACTTTCCTTTCTCCATCATCCACGCACACATACACACACACCCATCTCGCTGGTCTTTGAGGCTGGTGCTGCTGTTACGCAACGCTGCTCCCCAGCATGTCGATGTGATCATTACGCAACATCTCCTACTCCTCTGGAATACTGATGAGCAGCAGGATGGAGGCAACGGAGGGACAGTGAAAAACAACAAGCCGTCTGAAAGATAACAGAATCACATGTGTATTCAGGGTGATTGTGCATGTGTGCATCAATGATGAAGCTTAAGAATGAGGAGGACGTCTCCATTTGTCCACCAGACTATGCTCCTTTTGTTATCTATTGTTTCTCTGTCTCTCTTTGTTCCTCCCCATTAGAGCAGCTGCAGCTGGTCGATGACTCAGGCAAGGTCAAACCACGAGCCCACATGTCATTAAATCCCAATTTATTTCATATGCATAATACAAGATACAGTTAGGACATGGTACTGCAGTTGCATGTATCTTATACATGGTTAGGACAATACAAAAAACACTCAACATAATATTTTTTATATAAAAAGAGAAAATGAAGCAAAACACCACAAAACAAACAAAACTTTTAAAATGTTTTCAATAGAGACTTCAATATTTTTCCACAAGTATTGTAGCTACCTTAAATAGTAAACAAGGAGTGCAAAGGACCCAAAGTCAGCTGAAAACAAGAATTTCAGCTGTCGGTGTCACTTTGCACCATCTACAGGTAAAGAAAACAATAGCACTTTCACGCGTGTGCCACCTGCAGGCAGAGTGTTACAACTGCAATTTTTTTAAAATACATTTTGTGTGTGACATTTAATATTTAACATTTTAAACTTGCAGACCTTCATCATATCAACACTTTTGTTGTGTCTTGGTAAAATGTCTCATTCTTGACAGGTCAATAAACACTTTCATGCAAGTGTTTGACAAAGCTTCATTTCAAAAATCATACGTGGAGGTCACTATTACTGTGAAAAAAATCATGTTGAATTACATTTAAATTTTAGCTAACAGGTGAAATAATGGTCAAAATAAAATGAAAACTTCAGACACAAAAAAAACATGCAGTTGCACACTTATTGCCTGTAGGTGGCGACAGATCTACATCCGTATATCTAAACTGCTGTTAGCGTTATTGTCCTTTCCTGGAGAATTTGCAGCCTGCTTAACATCAATGAGCAGGTTGCGCTATGCATCGACAAAAGAGAGAAAATGCTACATACTGTATGCAACACTAGACATTATCTTGATCTGTTGTCTTCTGAAAGTCTCTCTTGGTCAGTACCTTTAGTCAGCCTTATGCAGAACATTTTTTTAATTTAGTTAAAAAAATAACCAGAAGTTTGCATTCATCAACTGCACCGATGTATGAACATCATAATGCAGTCAATGTCAAGTTTGAATGTCAATGCAAAATAAAACACATCGCTAAGAAATGTGTGTTATACTATCAGGAAACTTAAACACAGAATCTATCAAGAAAACACAAAAATCACCAACTGATCCAGTGTATCTAGATATAGATCAATCTTTAGTAAATAGAAAACAATCCACACAGTGATCAAAAGATGCTGTTTTCAGCTGATGTTCGCCCCAAGGTCAAGCACTGGCTGCACAAGGATGGGTGGCGCTATTATGCATGTTTTAAACACAGGACATCATTGTAAAGATGTTCTGCTTTTTCTTTTGACAGAACTGTACAACAGACCATCAGCCCACCCATCCAAATATCTAGTTTTCAGTGATGGTTTACAGACATAAGTACACTTGGTGTAAAATATGCAAGAAAAAGAAAAAGACAAGTTTACTGGGTTTCATGCATTAGGATCCTAGACTACAGAGGATCTAAACTGGAAGCACAAATGACTTTGGGGCATGTCTATTTAGTACATCATAGCAATTTTACATACAACATCATCACTGAAATAAAACGAGCATTACATAACAGAGTATTATTGCCACATTTATTTTCTTTCCAAGATAACGGCGATAATGAGCACAAGCCGACCGATCACAAAATCTGCATCAGCCAAAGACACTTGAGATATACTGTAGAGTCCCATAACAGTCTGTAATGTATTTACTAATTTAGACACAGACTCGGCCACTTTGGCAAAAAGAACTCAATATTTCTCATTTTTTGCCAAAATGGATCAAAGCTGCTTTTTATGTGCTCTCTGTTTCAACCAACACAACTTTGTAGCCCTACTAAACTTTTACCCATTCAAAATAGGAAGTGTTGGATGAGGTAAATAAGAGTGTGCCTTGTCCTCTGTGTGTTCACTTCAGACACATATTGTATGTATATTATAGAGCGGAAATAAAATCCCATAAAACTATATAAATCTGTTTTTAAAACAAACAGCCAAAAGCACAGTTTACCCATTGAATTCCCTGCATTGGTTTCATTAGAAGTATTGTTCCTCAAAAGGAAATAGAATTATCTGACATATTGTTGTACATCACAATCAACAGATGCATTATTACCATCAGAATAAATACAGCACTCATTGACTATTTGGCAAATATAAGGAATAATATTGGATTAATAAAGACACAGTCAGAATCCCTGTCTCAGGAAATAAAGACCATGAGACTATCGTTTATTTACAAGGTTTAGAAGCAGTCAACTTTGGGCCTGCTTAAATGTTAAAAAAACAACAACAAAAGGAATCAATCCAGCCATCTCTACCCCACGATCAGTCAGGCAGCGGCTCTAGCGCCCTCTGCCTGCAGTGTGCAGTAAAATAAACATCCCTACATGGCAACATACCCCTCCACCTGTGAGGGCCCTGGAGATCGTCAGACAAAAACCTTCAACAGTAACGTACAGAAAAAAAACTACAAATCTCTCTCCATTAGGGAAATCTAATCTAATCTGTCTCTGGAAGCTGATCTGAGGTTAGTAGGAAAAGGAAGTAGCTTTAAACTGTAGGCCATGCATGTTTTTTTTTTTCCTCCCGCAACAAGCCACTGTGTCTCCCATTGGGTTTGTAGTAAAGGTTTTACACTCTGTGTTTTTTAAGAAAAAAGTGCATAAATGGATTACACACTGATGCGTGCGCACATACCTCTGTGGTGCAGGGAGATAATTACATAAAACAAACAGTTTAAACTACATTTGTGTGCGCTGAGGCGTGCATGTGGGTTACAAGAAGGAAGAACTGTGACTGAATCACACCACCATAACCGACTGTCACCCTTTTCTCCTCTGCCGACCTGAGCTCTTTGCTTCCTCCCTTCTTCAGCCTGGAAGTACTACTGTGACTCCTCTCTAACCCTGCCATGAGTTCACCAACATCCTTCTTCTGAGCCGGAGTATTTTAAAGGAAGTACAGACACAACAGACACTCAACATAAATACAACACAAGGAAATGTGACGGACGCAGAGTGTGCACCATTCTAAATACACAACTTCTAATGTATTCATGCTTTGGTCCACTAAGAAGAAGAAGTGCTGTGCAGTGATAAAAACTGATCTGTGTAGTATTTAAAAGCCTGTGACTCTTTTGTACCTGTCTACTCTTTTCATATTCCCTGACTTTATTTGAACCATCTTGAGATGGACCATATTTTCCATGTGTGTTTTACCATGGGAGTTTCCACAATCGTCCCCTTCCTCTCTGAGTGTAGGAGCCAGGCGCTCTCCACAGGCCATCCTGTGACCACCGCTCCCATCGTGCCTCGCTGCCTGCCAGTGTGTATCCAAAATACTCTCGAGTTTGACACAGTGACTGGCGGTCAGCAAAGACAAAACAGTGCAAATTTAGATTCCCTTGGTGTTTGTGTCGGTGTTGAATTCTGCGGGGAAGGGAGTTCTGCTTTTTGTCTCATTGATACTTTGTGGGTTTTTACAGTGGGCCGTACTTAGCCTCGTATCGGGCCAGGATATTCTTGCAGCGGCCACAGTCCTTACGCAGCTCAGCCACCTGTTGCCGCAGGGCCGCGTTTTCCCGCTCTAGGAAGGAGGCGCGGACCGTGATCTGGTTCTCCTTCAGCCGCCGTGCGTCACGAGAACGCTTCGCTGCCACGTTATTCTTCTTTCTCCTGGACCAGTATCGCTCATCCTGAGGAGATGAGAGTGAGAGTGAATGAAAAAAAAAAAAACACACACAGAGAAATGTAGAGCTGAGCATAATCACAATCTGTCTGGTATAAACATCCCTCCCGCATCTTTTATCTCTAATCCACAAGCCATCACTCTGTTTGCAAATGCTTTAATCTCTACCAGGCCTGAACAGATCACTGAGAGGTCTTACAGTTCAACTGCAAACATTTAATCATCCCCTTTAACAATAAATATGTAAAAATTTACAGGTTTTTAAATGTTATTTTTATTTTTTTGTTTACTTATTGTATTTAAAAGGGGGGCATGTACGGTTTAAATGTCCCTGTTTGATGCATTGTTCCATTTGTAGTGCCTTGGCATGTCAAAACAAAGAAACAACACAATGGGATAATACAAAGTTACACAAAGAGGAACACACATGGCACGCAATACAAAGCTACACACACACACACACACACACACGATACAATGGTAGGGCTGAACAATTCATCAAGATATTATCACAATCACAATATGGCCAAGTGCAATACCCAAATCACAGCTGCAGTGTTTTGATAAGTTCAGTAAATCTGAATCATTGTGGTGCCACTGGCCTATAAATCATATTCTCAGGCCTAAGTTAACATGCTTGTTTTGGTATATATTTGCATATTTTGCACATCATTCAGCCTTAGTTAGTTTTTTTTAATTATTAAATAGGTTTGGGGGGAAAAATCATAAATGGTTTGGCTTTCATGTCTGATTTCTTTTTAATAAAAACGTTCAGTCACTATGTCATTTGATCAATGACCCAAACCAAAGTGAATATTAATTAATCAATAATATTAACTATTAATTAAGTCAGCCGGTCGTCAGTTATACACTGTACTCAGTAAATTAGCCTACCTTCTGCTCGTCAGGAACAAACACCTTCTTGGCCTTCTTGATCATAGGCTGCGGTTTCAGCTCCTCCTCAGAGAACTTGTGTTTGCGCGGGTTGAACAGCTCTCCGCCCGGCACGCTGGACAGGACCAGGTCTGTGGGATCAGGCTGGAAATGAATGTCCACCTCAATGGCATCTGGGTCGATAGGGGAGGGTGTGTTACGTTCTGCAGGGTTACGATCTGCAGGAACAGAGAAAAAAGGTAACCTTGGATGTAACTCTAAATCAATGTATAAAATCCTCTGTTAGGATATTCAGCATCTGTTAAGACTGTGTCTGTTAGGCTGTAGTTTTGTTGTAGATTTAGTTTAGTGCAATATTCAACTTCTAGATACGAAATTGAATAATCTCAAAGCAGGAACTGTTTTTCTAAAATAACAATGCTAGATTTAAAAAGCAAGAGGATAGCAAATATCAACCCAGATAAATCTGAATTTCTCACCTGTTTGATTCTCTTTCACTTCCGCCTCTGCTGTTGCCTCCTCAGACAAAGACTCCTCTTCCTGTCCTTCCTCTTCCTCCTCCTCCTCCTCTTCTTCTTCTTCCTCTAGTTTAGCTGGTAATAACGTAGTAACTGTCACCGTCTCCTCTGGATCTGAGGTGACCACAGAGGTGGCGGTGTTGGACAGGGAAGATGCTGAGGCGGAGGCAGAGTCGGATGCTGCAGCAGCAGCGGCAGCAGTAGTGGCGGGAGGAGTAGTAGTGATAGTAGTAGCTGTAGCAGTAACCTTGGGGATGGATTTGCCTTTGCCTATCACTGAGGTGAGAGTCTTCTGCAGCTCCTCCTCCTCCAGGGTCACGGGGATCCCGTTCTCCAGCAGGAACTCGTCGAGGTCCATGTACTCCAAGTGGAAGGTCTCCCCATCATAGGGGATGGTTTTATCCCAAATAGCTGGGGTCAAGGAAGCTGATACCCCTCCACCACCACCGCCTCCTCCTCCTCCTCCTCCTCTGGATCCTCCATCAGCACTGGCTGCCTCAGCCCCGCCTCCCTCCACATCCTCTGATGAGCACAGCTTCTCTTTCTCTATTTCTGCATTAAAGACAGGAGAGAGATGGAGTTTAATAAATGGCTGCATGCCGTGAGCGACATGTTTTCTTTAAAGGGGACACATGCACACATGGGAAAACCCGAGAAATAAATGGGAAGAAGCAGAAAGGGAGGTTTGAGTTGATGGTGAAAAGGGGGAGTCACAACCAAAAAGGCTGTGAAGGAGTTTGGAGGTGAGAAAGTAGATGTTTGGATGAAATAAAGCGCTAAATGAGGCTTCAGGGGAAGAAGAAGGTAGGCGAGGAGAGGGATAGAAACACCTGCTTGATCCACTCATGCACCCCAAAACACACACAACGCCTCCACATCTTATGTTATCTTAAAAATTAGAGACCAAATAACAGCAGACTGATGTGTCTAACGAGAAGCCATGCAGTGTCTTTGTATATGAGTGTATTTGCAGCGTGTGTGCGCTGCTTGCAGAGCTGCAGAGAGGAGCTGGAACTTTTTGTTCTTTTTTGTTTCCTCGCAGCCTCGGATCAAACTGACTCTGTGCGACACACGGCATGTCCGTCCTAATCTCGCCTCATTAACGCCCACTATTTTAATCCGTAACCTAATTGATATATGAGGTGTATATTTTAAAAAAAACGTCAAATTGGTCGCGAGGCAGAAACAAACTGGGCTGGACTGTTGCATTTTTTATTTTATTATCATGATTTTTTTTTTCCTTCTTACCGTCGTCGCCTTCCTCCAGGATGTTAGGAGGCGGAATGTCCATGATCTTCTTCAGGACAAAAGGGAAAGACTTCTGCGGAGCCGCCGGAACGGCGTTACCGTCGGACTGGAGCGCCGCTGTCACCGCGGCTTTGCCAGGCATTGTTCACTGCCAAGCTCCGAGCAACACCGGGGCGATGTTCCTGACGAGTACCGAGACCTGCCTCCTCCAATGAGTAACAACAACAAGAAAACGCGGCTAAAAGCTTGTCTCACCGCTGGTACTCTGTTTACGTTAGGCCTGTTTGTCAATATCAACGTTTGGATGCAAAAAACAACACTACACAGAGCCCTTGTTCTCCTCGCCCACAAAGCGTGCTCATTGGATATTCATGAGTCACTCGTCCCGCCCCCTCGTAGAATAGTAGCAGCTGATTGGCTGACAGTGTTGTCCAGTACGTGAACGGCTCTTTCTGTCTGTGTAGTAGCAGCAGCTTTGGTAGTAGCTCATTGGCCGGAAAATGCCCATATCGGGATCAATTCTCTATAAAGGAGAAAGTGAACATACAGTCTCGTGCGGCTAGCGTACGTTAAAATGGAACGTGGCAGTGCTCGCGCTTACAAGCAGCACACTTTAATCATGTCCACGGGTAAACTGACACACACACACACACACACACACACACACACACACACACCCCACCAAGAAAACAATACAGCGTGCTCGAGCGCACGCTCATCCTATCCGGGACAAGAAGATACTCGTGGCCAAACACGTGCCGCCGCCCTCACCGTGCTCACGTGAAAGTACTAGGGGCGTAGCTTCAGACGTTCAGCAGCACGTGAGGGACAAGTTGAGCGGGCACGCGCCCAACCTTAGAGAGCAGCTGGCACGAGACCCTAAGGTAACATGACTGGTTGTTTACCAAACAGCTGTAAATAATACTACTTAGTGTATTTACAATGATTTAAATTCATTTATTTCTACTTCTTCAACAACATGTTAAATGTTAAACAGATTTATTTGTTTTTGTGTCAATCACATACATTTTTAAATCCTCCTATCAAACGCCAAAAGACTATTTTCTCACGTTTCCGCGCACGCGCGCGCGCTGCTACGTTGCGCGCCACGGTGAGCGCGCGAGGCTGCCTCCTCGATCTCCTCCTTCGAGCAGGACGTTTGGGTTCAGGAACACAATGTTCAAACCGCACCTTCACCACTAATCTGTGTTTTTTCCCTTCCGTTCACCACAGTAACCACAGTAAACAACGTGCACTATTGTGTCTGCTGTGATCCCCGCTGCAGTAGTTTGAATACAGAGCGGACTGAATCCTCACTAATAGACTGACAGAAGCTACCGTTTACACTCTAGTCTTATCTTAATTAGTTCAGTAATAAGTGCAGTATCTTTACAGCCTTCGAGCTGATCATTGTGATACATTGCAAACAAGTTATACGGCATATTTTATTGACTATTTCACCTGGATTCGATCATTTAAAGCAGAGAAATGGTAATATATTGACAGCACTGCAGTGCCCATAAGCAAGGCAGTAAATTCAATGTTGCTTTCTAAGTGCGGCATTGCAGGAAGACTAATCTTTTTTTATTATGAATTCAATGTGAGCACTTTGGCAAATGAAACAACATTTCTCTGTTGTGTAAACTGTTCAGGAATGGAATAATATTCATTGCAGATGGATGTCAGTCAAACTGTTCTGGAAAGCTGCTGCCAATTTAATTATAGAAACAGAAAGTTTTTCTTAGGATTTAATGTTTTTTTTTTCTCCCTTGAAGATCATTTCTGGGTGTTCTTGACACCATCTGCACATTTTTCATATTCCCACCGTTTATTTTGTCAGTGTTCATGTATAAACAAACTCTCAACCTGTTTATAATTACTATGCAGAATAACACTGGTGCAAAGCCTGAGACTCCCTCTTTGTCTGAATGGACAATACCAAAGTGTCAAGTGGCAGTGTAACTGGAGTCAGTCTGGCTGTGTGCGTGACACAATAAACACAAACCTTTCTTTAAGCAGTGTGTGGTACCTCACTTTGTATTTGTGCAAATAGTTGTTATTTTTTGTTACTTCCTAAATATCCCACAGAGCATAATGAAAAAAAAAATCCTTGGACTCAAGTCTGCTATGCAAAGCATGCAAACATCCGCTGGCCCTGTCTTAGAAGGAACAGTTCTCACAATGGTGAAAACTCGTGTATTTACTCTCATGAAGCAGCCCAGACAGGAGGTGGCCTTGTGGTCCGACTGTTGTTTCAGGACAAATGGGAAGAGGAGGGTTTTGTATGCATACTGCATCGAGCAGAGTGCTAGTGTTTAAGCAGAAAATCCAAGCAATATTTCAGTGTCCTTTCCACAGCAAGAGGGGCTTTTGCTATTTTACAATGTTCACAAAACAGCACAGTACGAGTGTGTAGCATGACAAGGCTGTGATGTGTACTCGGCAAACACCTTGGCTGCAAATAGGTTTAAATTTACACAAAATAACCCAATGATTAATCAGCTGGTGCCGTTTACAGTCCTGATCAAATCATTGATTGATTGATCTTTATATAATGAGGGATTGTTCATTCTCCGCAAATTATTTGCAATAATAATGATACAAAAGACAAAGAAATACACAAGAGAGAATTATCAGGGCTATATGCAATCATTATTGACCACAACTGAAACAAAGTGATCGATCAGTGTTACATTATTACCAGGCACATCAAAGACGTGCACAAGTGTGTGTCTAAAGTGACTAATTCAACCAAAAGCAAGCATGAGTTGGAAGGATGAATTTCATCACTGTGGCTGGGGGATGTAACAGCCTGCCATCAGTGAGAATAAACGAGTATCTCCCTGCTGCTTCAGAGGGCATAAAATGCTGCGTTATAACATCAAAGCTTCATATTTTCAGATTGTTTTAAAGAATTAATCATTTGTGGCACATGTGTTCATACTTCATTTCTAGTAATATTAGTATGTTATAACTTAGTGGTACTGATCAGAGGGCCGACAGCCATGAGGCAAACCTGTACAATAATTAAAGTTACATGCAGAAGGCCAGATTCATATTTAATCAAGTTATGCCGCTCAGATCATTTAAAAAATGATACTGTCATGTGCATTTTGTCATGTGTAATGTTGTAATATATTGTGGAAATTGCCACAAAAACTCTGCATCATGTGTTTGGACTATTCATTCTCTGATGTCTAAATCAGAGGAAGGGATAAGTGGTCCCACCGTCCCTCCACCCAGCTGGAGGCCCCTACAAGAGTTTATACAGCCATGTTCAAATCTGCAGCTGTATTTTTTAAATGAGAGTATTTTGACAAATTTGGAAATCAGATCAACAACACACGTAAGAAAAAAAAGGGACATGCCTGTGTCCTTGTGGTCTACGTTACCATTACATGGTCTGGCTCAGTTACAGCTGAGGACATTTGTTGCATGTCATCTCTCCTCACCCTTATGACACCTTCTCTCTCTTCATGTTTTCCTGTCTGTCTGTACTGTCAACCACTGAATGAAGACTAAAATGCCCCCCCCCCAAAAAAAAGTAAGCAAGAAACTATACATGAAGAACCGAAGGCACAAAGAAACTAATGATGTGATGAAACCATGAGTGAGGAATGTTTCAGCCTTGTTGCATCAGTTTCAGGCTGCTGTGTGACTGCATGGAGAGAAACTGCACAGACAGTTTGCTGACATAATGCAGATTCACTGCCTTTGATCACTTTTCAGCACATTTTGAGGGATCAAAGCAGCTGGACTCCGTTCTACACAGACCTGGACAACTTCAACATACGACCGTGATCAGCTTGACTGCAGTAATCAATGATTCTGATTACAGCAGGAGTGAAGTATGAGACACAGACCAGATACATTTAATGGAAATGAGGGATGTGAGGGGTGGGGTCGGGGGGTTGCAATGCTCATACACCAGGAGGGAAGTTGTCTACTAGTTCTAATAACTTAACTAACTTTTCTATAAAGGTATACTATTAATTAACTTTTAAATGCAATGGACTGCGCTATATGCTGCATAAAATGTATGTATTATAATATTAAAGTATTAAAATTGCACTTTTGATCGGGTTGTAACGGTTGCAGTTGCTCATACACTTTACACCAGTGGTAGAAGTAGTACTGGCAACCTTTACTTGAACCAGCGGCAGCACCTTGATGTAAAAATACTAGTCTTGGATTCCTAATTTACTCACGTTTACTTGTTTTAAGCCATGATTAGAGGACTACATTATATGATTGGATTATTATCACTGGGAATGTTGTAAATGGTCGAGCTGAAGATAGTTTTAGCTACTTTACATACTGTTGGGTAGTTTAATTGCAGAAATGCATGGTACATCTTACATCTTCAGTGCACTTGAGTAGGCTATAAGTTGCATTAAATGTATGTAATATTAAAGTAGAGTATAAACACCTTAAAATTGCTCTCACAGGATTGTGAGGGTTGCAGTTGCTCATACACTAGTTCTAATAACTTGAGGGGGATCACGCCTTTAATTTGTTATTCCAATACTTCCACCACAGCTTGACACACGTTTCAGGACTGTTGTCCTGCTTTTTTTTTTATTTAGAAAAAGCATAAGAAAATATTCTTACCTGTGTCATCAAAGGCAGGGAAGGAGAAAGGGTAGTCTGCCAGGGATTTGAGGAGATCAGGTACATCACTCCTGTCCCCAAAGAAGCTCTGGTTAGCTGTTGACATGCTGCACGAGCTGTAAGAACGACCAGCTGATGTCTGAGAGTCTAACTGAAAGATGCGTGCTCCAACTCCTGACTTCACTTATTAAAGCAACTTTGCAGCAGGTCGCAACACGGGTACCGCCTGTGCATGTGTTCAAACTATTTGAGCACATGTAACCACGCCCCATTTTAGACCCTGGAGCGAATGACAGTGGAGCACGCGCCTGTCAGTCACACCGCAGAGCCAATGAGAAAGCAAGAGGGGCGGGCTATGACCAACGATGCCCGCAACAACAACAACCCTGCACATTTCACTCCACGCACGGCTTCACGTGCAAGAACAGGTACCCACAGGCGACACGCGCCATCTAGTGACGCATTTGAGTAATGCGCTAAAAAAAAAAGAGGTGGCATTAGTGTGGAAGTATTGGTACTAATAGCGCACTGTAAAAAAAAATACTTTGTGCAAGTAAAAGTTAGATTATTAATGTTTTATTTGTAATTTTTTGAACAGGTAAGAGCTGTAGTGTAGTGGAGTAAAAAAGTACACGATTCCACCGTGAATTGTAAAAGTATAAACCACCTCCGAATGGAAATCCTCTTGTATTTATCGATCACAGGTGTCACTGGGGAAGCAATGCTTCACATGGTTTGCTTCTCTTTTAGTTTAAACAATGAACAGAACTATTTGTCTCATAAAAAAATAAAATAATTTGTCCATTATGGCAACACCCTTCTCGAATCATGAACATAATATGACCCAAAATAAAACACAGATGTGTTCCCACCAAAAACACATGCCTTTGCTTGAATACATATCAGAAGTGAATGATTTTTTTTTATTATTATTTGTGTTAAAGTTGAAACTTTGAGACATCATTTGTGGGGAGTATTTTTCTGCCGTGTTAAGGCTTTAAACTTTGGAATGAAAACACTTCTTAATAATACTGTTTGCTCAGACTCAAAACGATCAAAAAAATATAACAAATGTTTGTGTGAATATCACAAAAGGCAACATGTGTGCTTAAATCTGTTATGAACATTCTGTAATGAACAGTGTGTTTCTGTTTGCGGTGTTTTTCCAGCGTTACTCTCACAGCATGGCGTACTTTATTACGGACAGTGAACAGACAGGAGCAATGCAAGTAGCTCTGAAAATGACCCACATACTGTTAGAAGAAATTAAAATATTCACTGATTTAAAGTAAAGAGTAAATGGCATGTTGGGAGACTAATGGCAAATGTCTCCACACTGATTTAATCCTGTCACCTGCTGAGTTTGGTTTTGATTTTTGGTTTGGCAGTGAGAAAAAATGGTTCACGGAAAAAAATAAAAATAAAAATTCTCAGTCCTGAAGTAGAAAGTTGTACTTCCCAAAGTTAACCTCGCCTGGCATGATGAGCATGTCTTTTCTAGCTTTGGCCAGCGTCTGTCGCAGGAAATCCCGTCTCTCAGTCCATTCCTGCAACTCCTCCGGGCTGTGGGCGTAGTCGCAGCTCACGCCATCAGGGCAGCCACCATCCAACCTGTCGCACGTGAACAGAACACAAAATGTTCAGACTGGTTCGAAATATTGACAATAGTTGTTGATAGTTAGAAGTAACTTAACACCAGGCTGAAAGCAGCGCTTCACTGTGCTGTCTGGTTTAAAGTTTCAGCCCTAACCAGCTGATTTCAGCTGTTTTTTACCGACTGAATCAAAAATAGGAAATCCAGGAAAAGGTCTTACTTTGGGCAGATTTCAAAGCACCTGCCAGGAAAACGGTAACTCCACGTCAGAGCTTCGTCTTCTCCCTCACAGCTGAACACTCGGTCCTTGTGCTTCTCAGAGGAGATGTGCCGCTGCCACTGCCGCTCACTGTTACTGTGCCTGCCACACAGACGGCAGTAGAAACCGCTCTGAAATACAGAAAGGAAACATCGTTTTTGGCTTCTTCTCACAGATGCGTAGTCAGGAAACACCACACGTCTAAGTGTTAGTTTGGTGCCAGTGCAGCTGTTTGCACACCCACCATTGGTTCAGCATAGTCAGTTGGCATGACGATGTATTTCTCTTCTGTGGCGGGCTGGGCGACCACGGCTCCATCTGCTTGGCGGTGGTGGGTGTTTGATGTCAGCCATATGTCATATATCTGCTGCATGTCACGCACTGGAGGCGCAAATACAAATCTGTTATCGCTCTGTCTCTTCAGAGTTGAAGTCAGACGATAAAGTTGAGTGAGTGGAGTACACTATAATCTATTTTAATAACTCACGGTCATTATTCTTCATATACATCCACATCTCTTTCTCTTCTTGGCTGTGAGCAAAGGTGCAATTTCCAGTGTTACATTTTCGTTTCTCTAAAATCTGGGAACACATCTGCCAGAAGAAAAACGGATCACAATGTGCCGTACAAACCAAGAGACACCATAACCTGCACTAACAAGCTTCATCTTTAAAAGCAGCAAAATACACAAAACACAGTGAACATAAAAGCCAAGAAATGCAAGAATGGCTGGTGAAGACTCGAAGAATGTGAAGTGCTTGGATGAAACTACTTGTTTACTGAAAGTGCATAAAAGCAAAGGAAGCACACGTACATAATACTGCAGGGGGGGGTTCTTGTTATGTGGCAACGGTCGGATCTGAACCCATTTACTTCTCTCCGACATGACAAGCAGTATCCATCTGTCCTTAGTCCACCTGAAGATCAAGAGAAGGACAACGGCTGAAAATGAGACAGCTGAGTACAGAGTACAGAAAATTACACAAACATACTGTTCGTACTCACAGGTGCCGGGCTTTGGCAGTGCAGTACTTGAGGGCTTTGTCTGGTTCACTGATCCGACCGTCCCGCCAGCACTGAGCACAGGCCATCTTCATCTCCATGTTCAGACTCTTCCCACCTCCTCCTGCTCCTCCTTTTGGTTTACCCCCACCTCCTCCAAAAGACAACTGCTTGAAATGAAAATAAGTTTAAGTTGGACAATTGTTGCATGATTTTTATATGAAACTGCACATGTACATGCAATTATTAATTAGTCTGATAAATATGAAATCACAAGCTCTGTAAGTTGACATAAACAAAGGATTCTGGACAAGCTGACTGGTCAACGAGCTGTGATAGGTCACAGGAGAAACATTCCAAAACTTCCTTACTCTGTTTCCTTTCTGTTTGCTTGAATTTTTCTCCTGCTTCTCATTATACTTTGCAGATACTTTCACAATCTCATCAGGGCTGATACCTGTGAACAAAAACACAAACATTTATTATTTCTAATTATTTTCATTATCATTTATAATTATTATTTTAACAACACAGACTCTTCTTGGATAAAATCACCCATAACTGACCTGATGTTGACATAAAAATATTGATTAGTGCAGCTTTAACTGTGTTTCCACCTGATCTTATGTTTCACCATCTCACCATCTAAAATAAAACCTGTATGCGCTGACCTGTGTCTTGCTGCACCCTCCAGGTTTTGAGCTCTATGACGGAGTGGGCAAAATGACAGCTGTCCTTTCTTTCACAGCCACCCCGGATGGCGTGGCGGCACAAATCCAAGTAGCACAGAACGCTCAGTGGACGGACCTTACTGTAGTTCACACTATGGCTCCTCACCATAAAGGCCAAACACCTGACAGACACAGAGGCAGAAGTCAGAGTGTGTTTAAGATAACACATAAAGACGTGAGTTAAAGGTAAGGTAAAATGACATTCACAAATATGCTGTAAGCACGCTCACTTGTTGGCATCGAAGGTGTGGCGAGCATCCAAGTTAGAGCAGATGGTGAGATCGTCTTTGCTGCGCTCGCTGATGATTCTTGGTTCACTGTCAAAACATTCCTGGAGGTGGAAAGACAGAAAGTAAAAGAAGAAATCAAAAAATGGAAAGAAAGGAATAAAAACAAAGAAAGACAGACACATTTGGAGATTAGGAGGATGACTTTCTGAGCAAATTAAAATCAGTGAATAACTATTATACCAGAAAACCTGTGTAAATGTTCAAAAGACAGAGATACTGTGCATAAGATACAAGCCTCACTGAGGCATACAGCTGAGCCTGCAGTCAGTGCTAAAACAAGTACATAAATAAGAGTAAATATCAACAACTTGATGAGTGCACTAACCTGACAGAGGAACATGAACCCGCCCTTGTGTTCCTGTAGAAGGCGGATGATGCTGATCACAGGGTCCAGTTTGTCAGCTGTTGTTTCAAACAGAAGGTTTCTGTCCAGCGTCCCCTTCCTCTCTTCCGTCCAGACGTCGATCTCCAGCTGGCTGTATGCAAACGTGCATTTCTCTCCGTACTTGCACACGCCCAAATCACCGGACTTCAGCAGCTCTGACATGAGGAACAAACTCATTCGGTCATACATCCACGTGCATGTGGTACATAAACACAGCCACATTAATAATCACTCATTTTAATTAAGTCCCCTCTTTAACCATCCACCCGCTGGAACGTCAGTGGTTCTGGTGAGAGTTGCTTTGTCCGCATGGAAAATGAGGCTATCCACAAAAGAATCTGTTTGGCGTCAGGACTGACTAGTTTGAAGCTCTCCCTTTTTCAGCCTGTCAACAAGTAATTAACTATGATTTACAAATCAAGGTCAGACTTGAGAGTGCAGTGAGAAATGTGTGTAAACTCCTCTCGTTTCAGTACAAAGGTTACAGGAATGAGCTTGTTGAAGCTCTGTCTGTTCAGTTACACAGACTCTTTTTGTTTCCCATCACTAAAAATATTTGGGGGCATTTTATTCACATTTTCCAGCTTTGTCCCACAAATGAGTTGAACTCAGTGCAGCTATGTCTGATTTGAAATCAGTTTAACTACATTAACAATCAGTTCACCAGATGAGATCCCTGATATAAACGATCCGTGATGATTTAGAGAGTCTCACCCTTGCAGAGTGCAAACGGCCCATTGAAGGAAGTCCAGGTAGGAAGCTGTCGTATTCTGGTCCACTCTGAAGGATGACTCGACTTTCGTCTACATAACAGGATGTCTTGCTTACAGCTGTGGACCAGGTCTGGCTTGTGTACAAAAGTATATATGCCTTGACCTGAAAATGAAAAAGTGTCTTCAGTAGAAATGAAAAACAGGAGTGGATGTTTCCCGTTCCACAATAGGAAACGTTAACCAAACCAGTTATCACCAGCAGCACCAACAGTTAGTACGAGACAGGGGTGGGTGGTTAACGTACCGAGGCGAGGGAAACAGGAAGAGCAGGCCTGCATGAACTCATGGGTGGAGGCCAGTGCTTGGTTCTTCCGCTCCTTTGTTGCCACAGTAAGAATAAGATTTCAGTTAACGCTATCAAGACAAGGCAAAAATAAGAGCGCAGGTAAGGCCAGAGAGTCAGTCTTACTTTGTAGTTATTCTTTGGAGGTCGCATTGCTGGAGCTGCAGCACTCAGAGAGCCTGTGATACCTGAGGAAATAAATGACATCATCTCACATTGGACCTGTATCGTACATCTCTCACGTAACTTGACATAAATGTATGGACAACAGTTTTGTAGACGAGTCATGGCATGCCAAGTTCTCAGCTGTTATGACATCTAAAGAACAAGTCTTCTGCTTTGCCAATGATATAATAAGTCACCCACAAATTATAATTACCAGCTGAGCTGAAGTTGGAGAGCAAGTCCAGGCCTGTTCCCCTACTTGAGATAGCTGGCAAAGCTGCTGCAACACCTTCAACTAAGGGGAACGAGTCCAGGGCATCAAGGGAGTCGAGCTGGTCCACAGCTTTCACACTACGATTAAGGACATCACTCAGACCGCCTGGATCAGAAACAGGCTCCACAGGATCGAGTTCATCAAGCAAATCATCGAGAGACTTTTCCCCCGCACCCAGTTCTGCTTTGGGCTCATTCTCAGCAGCAGCACTTGTTGTCGTATCTGAAAAGTCATCCAGGGAATCGAGGCCATCCAGAGCATCCAGCGCCGTGGAGGTCAGTCCTAAATTGAGAGCGCCTGCGCCACCTCCAATTGCAGAGGTTGAGAGCTCGTCTAAGGCATCCAGTGTCGCAGTTGTGGCGCTTTGCCCGCCACCTGAAAAAGAGTCCAGGGAGTCGAGTTGGCTGACAGCAGGGCTGAAGAAGGCTGGCGGTAGCTGAGGTGTCGGGGCGGGCAGGACAGAGGGAACAGTGTGTGCACCAGGAGGAATCCTGCTGGGGACTGAGAATGCTGCCTGGTTGATGGTCTGGAAAACACAAAGAGGGAAACTTTAGTGAAAAATGCAAGAAAAAGTACTAATAAAGTACCACAAAGCCTGATTAACACCTAACACTGCAGTTTTCCTCGGTCTGTAGAGGTTTTTAGGGTTTTTTAGCTTATTGTTTTGGTTTAACAGCACACAAACTCTCAACAGCATTGTTTCTAGTTGTGGTACGCAGCTGGGAAATCTTTAATAAACCCATTGTACACCATCTGACCAACACCAAATATCAAACTGACAATGTTAACAGCTAGCTGGCGAGGAAAGTGGAACATCTAGCTCAGTAAGTGGCATATATTTCCCTCAGGGGTTGGTGGAAACCAGCATAGAACCAACAGTGTCTGCTGGATGTTTGCTAACATATTACCACATTAAATGTCTTTGGTACTCATCACAGTATTGTTCAGACAGCCTGTTCAAATCTCTTAATGCAGCTTTAAAAGGAAATATATTCATATTTTTGAGTCAGACATCGTCTGTTTTTTTCCCTGCAGGACACGTTTCTCATACTTTCAACGACAAAAAGCAAACAAACGCTCATTACCTGTTTCATAACCTCCCTGTTTGCTCATAGTATTTGTTTTTTGTGGGTTTCATTTTCAATCACTCGCATAGTTCATTTTATCTGGCGGAGCAGCCGGGTCTAAAAATACAGCTAGATATAGATATCCGCGCCTCCCACTCAGAGACAACGCGCAATAACAACTTCATTTCAGAAGAGATGGAAAGGTGAAAGACGTTTTGTGTGATTGATTAGCTATCCAAGGCAAGATTCAACTTTTAATTGTGGTGCACTGAAATGAAAGTGTGCGATTTGTGTTCCTGGTGCCTCAGAGTCCTGGACAATATTATGGTATTATTAACATGCTCTTCCACATTCCAGCTTGGTAATCCTCCACAACCAACCAATCAACCTTCACTCCATTATCAGTGACAAACATTAGTTTACGGGTGTGCAAGGACAAACAGATTTTTTCTTTACCTCAACTGGCTCCTGCTCATCGAGAAGGCTATCCAAGTCTTCTCCCATCAGCTCAGAGTCCAAACTGTCCACCATGTCAGGTACTGTGGAAGAGACAGGAACTGAGGACCGAGGCATGCTGGGAAAGCTGACTGAAGGGAAGCGGGAGGGAATTTATTTAAATCTTATTTGTAAATAAACAAATTTTGCAAGAAGTTAATCATGAGGACAAACGCACAAACACACATGCTGCCTGGATTGTAAATGCAAAACAACTGCTCAAGTCAAAGTCAAAGAATTCATACCTGGTGCAACGCTACTCAGAGGATTCATACCATTCCCTAGAGGAGCACCAGACACCTGCAAGGCAGAACAAAAAGAGAAAATTTAGAATAATCAAGCAGAAATAAAAATAAATCTTTAAAAAGATCTGAGTGTATCCAGAAGGATGAGTAAAGGCCCAAACAGGAAAACATTCTGTCATATTAAAGGTTTTCTCATTAGAGAAGTTATAATGTCATGATCTGGATAAATCACATATTCTTTATTTTGTTTAATTTATCTTTCATTTTTAATGCATGGTGGGGAATATCAGACAGGCTTAGATGTGGAACTTACCTTGATGGCTTTAGCAGTTGTGTTTCCATTTGCAACATCTCTCGTGATCAGTGAGCCTTCCTGGGAAAGAAAGACAAAGTAACAGACACCAAATGAAGACAGAAATTAGAAATTAGACAACTATCAGAGGTTTTTATTGAGCATACATACCACTGTATCTATTTGTTTAATATCTCTGGATGCTACTGGTCCACTGCATTGCATATTTAATTTCTGAAAAACATGATTTTACTAACCCTTGTGCTGACGTAGGGTTTGCGATTTTTTAGTTGTAGATGGACGGCCAGCTCCTGTGCAAGTTCATTCACCTGTTTGTCCTGTCAACAGAAAAGAAATAATCCAATGCATTAAAGAGAGACACAACTTTCTTTGTAAAAGCAAAAAAAAGGATTGAGATGAGCATCCAAGCACTAGGAAAACTTCAACTGTCATGAATGCAGTGAGATGTGGCTGAAAGCTCAGGAAACAAGTCCGGTTTTTGAAGATAAACCAGAGTATTGGACAAACTTCAAAATTTAACCAACTGATGAGCCGAGAAAAAGTCAGGTGATCACCAAGTTCATTAAGATGCCTGATGATATTCTGATCTAGAAGTGGTGGAAGGTGCTAGTATGATCAAATCAAGCATTGACCCTCCCATTCCTCTCCTCCATTTACCAGACGAGTGATGAGCAGACAGTCCGTGGTGCAGTTGTAGGCCTCCTTGTACTTCCCGAGCTCCTTCAAACATAGTGCCTTCCTGTACAGCGCCCTGCGGCTTTCCTTACACACCTTCAGGGCGCTGTCGCAGTCCTTCACACCCAGGTCATATTCGCCCTGTGGAAAAACATGAGAAGAGAGTGGACATTGTAAAAAAAGAGTTCAAATAAGGGGCATGGAAATAAATCAAGTAAAGGCAAACTGACATAAAAATTTTTATTTTAACGTCCAGTTTAACAAAAAGAATATATACATAATGGTAAATATCAAGACCCAACCACAAGAACAGAACAAACAGTACAGAACAACTTAGTTTTCTTTGGCACGCTCAGTCACCTGGTACTGATTATAAAACACATCTAAATGATTTAGTGCAGGTCAAATTCCTGTTGGGGCAGTCAATCAGACTGGTATTGTTTTAGAAGCAGCTTCATAGTTCGGGTGGTGAGAACGGAAAAACCTTCGATGTTAAAAAGACAAAACTCCAAATCACACACCGAGTTTATCGTCCTGTTATTTAGTCCATCAATCACTCTGTTATAGATCTGTAGTGCAGTAATAACTTTCCTTCCCATCACATTCTTAGCATTGTCTAAAAAGTTTCAATTAGCTTATGTCGTTGCATCGTTATCAGTGCATTGAATTTGATTGTTTTTAGTAATGTCAGCTGAATATACTGTGGATAAAACCACACATTTAAAGTCTAAACTAAATGAGCTGTTTTTCTGAGTGTCGATGTATCCGTGTTGACTGTCGGTCAACAATTGTTCTGGCTGTATGAGCAAGGACACAGACCTCTGGACAGCCACGTTAACCCTTACCTACCTCAGTGTGACAATCACCAGCTTCATATCATCACTTGTTAAAATGACTTTTATTTCAATGTCAAGAGAGACCTCTTATAAGCAAACAAGACAAATAGTCACATTAGCAGCTGTGCGAGGCCGAACTTCAGCACAGCAATCATTTGATCTAAATGCTAATGTCAGCTTGCTGACAGTAATTATTATGTTATTAACAGTCATTAAAAATTATTCCTGATAAAAGATGTTTAGCATCAATTTCAGTGAAGTGAGCATCAGCATGTCTGCACTGAGGACAGAGTACAGTGGAGGGTGATGGGACTGACATTAGATTCGATCATTTGAAATGATGATGACGGCGCTGGAGATCAAATTAAGGGATTACCAGAGCTCTCCCTGAGAGAGGACACGAACGCCTGCGCCAAAATTTAAAAGGCAAAAGCTGCTGAGACAAATGTCAACATCCTTTTAATGTGTGAGCAAACTTCAGAGAATTACTACAGTCATTAAGATCATCCGCTGGGTGACTCAACAGTGAAAGGAATATATAATTGTCTTCTTGATAATCATCATCCTGTGCTTTGTACTATAATATACGACTCTAGTATTTACTCCTGTGGTCTCTCAGATATTCCTCAGCCTTCCCTTGAGCTCATCCCTGCATGCCTCTTATCATATCGGTGAAGGCCATGATTCTAATTATACTGATGAATCGTTTCTCCCTGTATTACATCATTCTTGTGTAATGTGTGTTGTATTTTATCTGGACTTTCCATGCAGCTGCTAGTGTGGCTAATAAAAAGCCACTTCAGACTGAAAAGGGTTTAATTATATCAGCGATTTCTAACAGGAAGTACAACAAAAAGGGAACACGACCGCAAAACATAAAGACATAAATAAAAAGCAGGGAAGGAAAGGCACTGATGCTCGCTGAAACAATCTGTTGCAAATTCACCTAATGAACTGCTAATGTGTCTCACCATACTGTGGTAGGCTGCGGCCCGGTTCACATACAGACTCTCCAGCAAAGCCTCGGGGATCTCGAGATCCTCTGTTGCAGCGTAGCATGACACATTTAAGCCTTCGCTGAACTCTTTCACAGCCTGCTCCCACTCTCTGTCTCTGAACAAGGCGTTGCCCTCATCGAGCAGGTTGCACACTAAGTGGGTCAGGAAATCCTGGGAGGAGGGAAGGAAAGAAGGGGATGAGGCATGTGGTGAGAGCTATACAGATGGGATAAAGGTTGATAAATGTGCTGTACTGAATGTTTAATTTTGTGGTTATGTTGTGGTGTTTAATCTATCTATATGGTCAGATAGATACAGAAACCGAAGTCACCCCTTTGTTTCTTGTAAGCAATAACGTGAACTTTCAGCAGTTATGAGTGAATGAGAGTGAGCGAGTGCAAGCATCGATAAAGCCGGTTGATCAGCGAAATAAAAAGTTATTTTCTGATTGTTTCACGGCGGTTACTTTCAGCACAACCCTGCGGCGATTCACCTGATCCTGTCTGAACGTGTTTTGAGTGCAAATGCTGCATTCGAAAATAGAAATAGGACATGGATTTTAACCACAACGGGCCTGTCTGGACGGGAGGAATGAAGAGAATGTATGAAGACAATCGGCAAAATATTTGAAAGTCATGCCAGTCTTTAGAAAAGAAAAGACAAAATAGCTTAAGCGAGAAACATAACAGAAAGCAACAACTTATGACCCAGTGACTGTAGATCATAAACGGTGCAGGGTGAAGCGACAGGAGACAGACATAACACTGTGTTTGTAATGACAGCTTGTACCTGGTAGCCCTCAGGCTCTGGATAAGCCAAAGAAGACCTAGAACACAAGAAGAAGAGGCAGTTTGCATATCAATGATATGAGTCATTCAAGGCCAGAGGAAGTTTCACTTTCAAAGCGCCCTCATATAATAATTAAACGAAACACATCTCACTGTATAAACGCCAGAGATTTGCTGATCTCCTCTTTGCGTTTCTGTCTTGCAGGATCCATGACGCGTTGACTGGAGAGAGGGCAGACAGAAACATGTGGGTTAGTAACAAAACAAATCATGGTGTCCTGATTGTTTGTATGAAAATGTGGCTGATGTGCTTCCACTACCCCCACAAGAAGCAGCTCTTCGGGACAAAGGCTGTGTTCATGTTTATTCATGACATCCAGCACAATAACATCCAGGATAATAACCAACCCCCCACCTCCTCCTGACTCTGCATGTTTTAACTTCAGACACACCTACCTGATGAGTTGAGGAAGTTCATTGAACCGGAGCAAAGTTTAAAAGCGAGTTTGGATGGATGGAGGGAAGAAGAAGTCGGGGAAAGTGTCAGCACATGACGGGCTGTTGAACATCGAGCCGAGGGAGGAAGGAGAGACCCGCCGAGGCTCCGCGTCTCACTTCACCGGTTAAGTTTCGATTCCCCGCAGCTCTCACAGCAGCTCACGTCCATCCATGAGCCAGCTTCAAATCTTCCTCTTCTTCTTCGTCTGTATAATATCAGCTGACTGGATGTCTTTCTGTCGGTGCCGTGCTGCCACCCACAGGTCCGTTTTCTATTATGGCGGTGCGTTCAAGGACCGGCTACACAATCCTACACTGATTCTCTGTCGGATTCAGCCATAGACTCTTTAAAACATGGACTTTGCAACTGTGATGTCACTATAAAAAACTGAATTGAATGAGTCATGGCTCTTTGTTTTGGTGTACAACTTTCCGTAGCGTTTCCCAGAGGGGAGAAGTACTATAGTACTATGGAGTACTACAGTGCTACAGAGGACTATAAAGTAAAATACTGTAAAATAAAACAAATTTGTCATTACGTGCCCCGTTTTGTGTTTTTTTCCCCACCACGAGACAACATTACAGACCGCTTGTCTATATGTACAGAGAAGTGTGCTTTGCAGACGCACCTGAACGCACCGCTGTAGTCTAACTGAACTACAAGTCCCTTGTCTTCCAGCTCTGCGGTCGTCAAGTCAGTCAGCGTGCTGCTGGATTCGGTTTGAACGTCAGGCGTGAGCGGGAGTACTGGACCGGACTGGATTCAATCAGCACAGCGGTGTTGTGGTAACGACTGTGTTCATTTCTACAGGGTGCAGTTCGAGTAACGGATTAGAGTTTCTGTAATAACGAGTTTAAACCGAGCACCGGAGCCGTTAAACGAACCGCGGCGCAGTTTTCAGGTGACCGACCGGAGAGGCCACGCTCTGCCTGTCACACGTAACGTTACCCGTGCTAGTTAGCCAGCTAGTTAACTGCCTAACTAAACCGTCCGCTTGTAACCACCTGATTAAACTAGTTAAAGTTTCCAGCAAGAGCGCGAGACATTACCCAACAGGACCGTTAGTCAACAACGGCTCCACCGCGCGCCGACCGTTGTTTTGTTTGTAGGTGTGCGTTAGCCGCTAACGCTAGCTGCTAGCCGGCTGCTTACAGTGGAAATCTACCCTAAAACTCTTTTTTTTAAATCTGAGTGAAAGTCAGTGTTTATAAAACTCAACAGCTGTCTTGAAAACATGTTTCTGAGTCGAGTTGGACTTCAAACAAAGATGTCATCTCATTTCTTGGGCTTGAAGTTACCTTTAAACATGGTTAGCCTGGCTAGTTTTATGTATACAAAGGAGGGCGATTTGTCCCTAAACAGACGTTAAGATGAAATATGTCCCATCTGTATATTGTTCAGCATACACAGAGACGTATTCAAATACTTTGCTAAAACCTGAGTTACTCTGTGGTGCCATACAGCAGATGTAAATACTGTTTTAGGGTGGATTGTCCCTCTGCTAAAATAGCTCTTTCAGCAGTTTCTGCCTAGTAGCAAGGTGGACTGAACTTTCCAGAAAAAAACGTGATTGTTAAGCCAGAATTATCACACAGAACTGTATGTTTTGGAGTTTAAACAACTTCTGTTTAGCGGCGAGTGTGTTGTTTTATTATTGAAACAAGTGGATTATCATAAAGCAGAATTTAAAGTAAGTCATGTGTTTGTCTCTCAGGTGTCCCGATGGCGACAGACATTGTTGCGCAGCTGGCCGATTCTCTGGCCAAGACCGGAGTAGCAGAAGGAGAGCTGAGCTACAAAGGCCAGGGAAGAAAGCTGGATGATGCCCAATCAGGTGAGCGCGCTTAGTGCCTGTAAGCCAGTGAGGCTTATTTAGATTTAATGACTGCTAAAACACACAAGTCTTGGTTGTAATGACTTTTCTCATTTTGTCAACCTGTTCCCTCTTTTTAGTGGAGGACATGGTGAAGGAGATCCAGGACTTCAAGGGTTTGCAGGCTCTGAGGTTGGAGGGAAACACTATAGGTGTGGAGGCAGCACAGGCCATCGCCAAGGCCCTCGAGACAAAGAGCGAGTTCCAGGTTTGGAGACTTTTTTTGGTCATTCTCATTTTGAATCTTGCAGTCAAAAGTAACAAATACATATTTTTGAAAAGGTAGAATCAGGACGTAATGAGTGAAACTTTTTTTAAAATAATAGAATATATTTAAGTGCACTGACTTTGACACTGTATCTTTTTTCTCCCTGTCAGTGCTGTTATTGGAGTGACATGTTCACAGGTCGCCTGCGCTCTGAGATCCCACCTGCTCTGGTAAATACACTTCTTTCCTTAACATTATTGTCCATGTCGAAACATGTTGAAATATTTCACAATTTTTCAGGTCTGGTTCTTGAATTGTTACACGTCTGTAACCGTTTCTGCTGTCTTCATTTTGGCCTACACAGCATTTATTTGTCTTCTGCCGTTTTCCGTAGAACTCACTGGGTGATGCTCTGATGCTGGCGGGTGCCAGGTTGACTGTTTTAGACCTCAGCGACAATGCCTTTGGACCAGACGGGGTCAAGGGCATCGAGAAGTTGCTCAAGAGTACAGCATGCTACACATTACAGGAGCTGCGGCTCAACAACTGTGGCATGGGCATCGGAGGAGGGAAGGTATGTCACAAGAACATCTTCTTAAGATGAGGCATGTCTCCGACTCCATGAAGGTCATCAGAGTTGAACATGTCTCTCTTTGTGGACTCTTCAGATCTTGGCTGCATCGTTGACCCACTGCTATAAGAAATCCAGCGCAGAGGGCACACCCCTCAGTCTGAAGGTGTTTGTTGCAGGGAGGAACCGCCTGGAGAACGACGGAGCCACGGCACTCGCTCAAGCCTTCCAGGTAGAGTACAACTGTAACATGGAAAAACATCCAAACACTGACCACAGCGCGCCTTCCTGGAGCACTTTATATAATTCATTTTAAATGGTGATCTCAGACCACTTTAAATCTATGCCGTTCATATTGTTAGTCCATAGTTGTGCAAAGAGTCTGTTGTTGTAAATGAACTGCTGCTGTTCTCTGTGTAAGAATACTATGTGGCTGTATGTTTAGAGCAATCATACAATAATAATTTGTTTTCCCAGTTGATGGGCAGCCTGGAGGAGGTTAACATGCCCCAGAATGGCATCAATCACCCTGGTGTAACAGCCCTGGCCACAGCCATGCAGCAAAACACGGGCCTCCGCATCCTTAACCTCAACGACAACACCTTCACTGAGAAGGGGGCTACCGCCATGGCTCAGGTATAAAGACGATATTGGTGTCATCATGTTTTGTTGTTTTTTTAAAATTATTATTATTTTGTTGTCAGGTGAAGTCCACAACAAGCTGCAGAGCATTGACTCAAACATGTTATCATGTTTTATAACGCTGCTGTCAGTGTGTGAAAATGATTAGCGAAACATTAAGTGATGAGTGATGAATCACAACTGTTTTATCTTCTTCTAATAATTCTCTTTTCAGGCGTTGAAATTGGAGAATTTGTAGCAATTAAAATCTGTTTCCTTCACAGGCACTGAAACACCTACGCAGCATCCAGGTGATCAACTTTGGAGACTGTCTGGTGAGGCCAGCGGGGGCCATGGCTATTGCAGAAAGTGTATCAGAGGGACTCCCGATCCTCAAGGTGAGTGAGAAGTTCACTTTACTGCTGACACTGATCACACCTGAGCTGTCAGAATAACTAAGTGCTGACATGGTTAGAGTCAGCTTCCTGCTTGTGTGTGTAGCATAGACTGTATATAAAGACGGACGACATGTCTCTACTTCCTCCCACTGGACAAAGATCAGTCAAACACTCATGGATATGACCACTGCCATCGAGTTGGAGCCCAGTCTGCGCAGTAGTGATACACATGGCCGACTCAACTGAGAGGAGGACTTATCACATACTAATTAAACTAATTAAAACCAGACATATCAGAGTTTTACTACTGTGTAAGAGTGTGATAAGAAATATCTGAACTCACTACAGCCAGCCATCAGGGCATGATCCTGATGTTTTGACTTGGTGTGTAGACTAAATTTATTTTGAAAGGTTCTTAGTTTCCTGTCTCCTTCTTGGCTTTTGTTTGAGTATTCTCTGAGTAAATCTTCCGTTTTGTTTAACAGGAACTCAATCTGTCATTTGGCGAGATTACAGAGGAAGCAGCTCTGGCTGTGGCACACGCAGTAAAGGACAAAGACCAGCTGGAGAAACTGGACCTAAATGGTACAAATTGACCTTTTTATATTAAGATTTAAAGTGTTTTAAAAGTGTAGATGCCTTTTCAAAGGCTTCTGCTTTATAGAAATCTAATTAGGAGGGAAAATAATGGAGATCTTTTTGTTTATTTGACTCCCCTGACTAAACGTTAAAATAACTTCTTTGGCTTTCAGGTAACTGTCTCGGAGAGGACGGCTGCAAAGCCCTGAAAGACTTCATGGACGGCCTGAACATGGGCGACCATCTAGCATCACTCAGGTAATCATTTCCTACTTTAGACCCTCAGTGGAGAGTCTGCTTTTCTCCCAGACTGTGAGAATTCTATGGATTTAAGATGAATTCTTCACTGTAACTTTCCTTTTGGCTCGTGTAAATCTTGTCTGCAGTTGTTTTGTTGAAATCCTCACTAATGGGATGTTTTTTAATTTGCCTCAGTGACGACGAGGGTGAGCCAGAAGATGACGACGAGGACGAAGATGAAGATGAGGAAGAGGACGAGGAGGAAGTGGACGAAGAGGAAATAGATGAGGAAGAGGAGGAGGAGGAAGAAGAAGAGGAAGAAAACAGTGGAATCAAGGTCAGAGAAAGAACCTGTGCCTACGTGAGCTGAGTGAAGTTTAAATTTGCTCGTTACACACACCAAGTTTGATGCCGCAGCTGCACCGAAAGGCTTAAATTTAATTAAGAATTATAAATGTTTTACAGGCAAACCAAAGTGTTCTGAGATTTTATTACGTCCAAAAGAATCTATACTTAATACTATATATGCTATCTGCACTGAATAGGTGACATGAAATCCAATCTGAAGGCCACACTAGCTGTTGTTGCATGTACATGTTTTTGGTGGTGTGGTTTAACACTCTCTCCCCTTCCCCTTGTAGTTGTCGACTCCTGCATCAGCACCTCGGCCGCCAGACGTCTCCTCCTTCCTCAGCTTTCCATCTCCAGACAAACTGCTCAAACTGGGAGCGAAGAGAGCGTCGCTTATCGAGCAGCAGGTCTGTTTATGAGCACCACTGAAGGCTAGAAGAAATGTTTTGAAGTCCCTGCATAAAACAGGATGGTCATCAGTAAATGTTTCCTCTTTCGTCTGTGTCTAGGTGGATGTGACAGATGCTGCAAAAACAGCTGAAGCCTTCCTCAAGATTGCATCCGTGTACAAGGAGGAGAATAATGAAGTGAAGAATGCAGTGTTGGACAGCATCGGTGAGGCACTTTGATTGTTGTTGTAAAACTCATACCACCGCTACAGACTAAAACAAAGTGCAAAAATAACAATTTGACGCGTCTCCAGATGATCTCCAGATGTTCTGTCTGAATACTTTTATGAAAATAAATCAAATTGCTTTCTTGTTTTTGTTTTTTTCACAGATGCTCTTCTCAGAAAAGCGTTTACCACTCCTTCCTTCCAAGGCTACAACTTTGTATCATCTTTATTAGTGTTGCTCGGTCTCATCAAGGTATGTTTAATCTGCACAGATACAGCTACAGAAACATCTTCTCAGTCACTGTCTGATGTTTCTTGTTTCCTTTACACTTCTCTGGATTTCTCACTTTGGTCTTTTCACTGTATTCTCCATTGTTCTTAACACTCTTCTTCTGTCCTCACCGTCCATCCCTCCATCCTGTCCTCTCGGCTTCTCAGAGCGAGGACAAGGTGAAGCCCGTCCTCGTGGTTCCCGGCCACCTCCAGGCCTTGGAGCACGTCGTTCGACAGGACTACTTCCCCAAAGAGAACGTGACTGTGCTGCAGGCCTTCATGTCCCGGTAAGGGCGTGACAGAATGAGCCAATCAGCAGGCATCTCGCAGGTACAAAATGGTTTAAATGGATTATTTATCCCATCTTCAGGGATGAAGCACACACATGAATGTTTTTACACTTGGTGCAGTCATGGACACTCTGGTGATTACTCATTCGTCAGTTATAATCCTTAATATTTCAGTCCTGGTTGATTTTAGCATTAAGATATCAAATATAAAAAATATGTTAACAGCAGGTGTGGTTTGATTAATACTGCACATTCCTCAGAGGACAGAAAACATCTACTTTGTCAGAAATATAAAAGAGCATCTGTGTTCTGTTTAGAGCCAATCAAACTCATTGTTTTAATAAAGAAGTCAGTGGATAATTGGGCTTTTCTCATCATGGTTCTAGCAGCACCAATCAAATTACTTCGAGTACTTTTCCACACAGCAGAGGAGCCACAGTAAAATGAGTTGTTACCATGCTTAGGAACTAGCAGCGTGCAGCTTGTTGCCTGCGGCTCTCTGACTGCTCATTCTGGTTTAAGTACTCGCTGAAATATTTAAAAGTGATAACCGATGTCCAAAAAAATGGCTGTCATCTTGCTTTACAATCAGCTTGACAAGTACATCGTGTTCTCCCGTGAGTACTTCTGAATAAAAGCCACACAGACACGTTTGCACTCACAGTGACTTAATACAGCTCTGTATGTCTGAAGGAGAGAAAGCAGTGAGGCTCAATAAGATTACAACCAGTACACCTGGATAACATGATGCTTGGTTCCTGTCAATCCCCCATGTTACTTTAAAAGATAATACTGGATTTATTTATTTTTATGGTCAATAAATCCCATGAAAAGATCTAAACCAGCAATGTGTTGCCAATGTTTTCTCAAATCATAACTTGTCTGTGTCTCGTAGTTTGTCCATAGTAAACGGATTGCAAGTTTCATTTTAAAACAAATGTTTCGTTCAACAGATGAGCTAGTTTTTAGCAAAAGATAGTCAGACAGCAGTAAATCTGTTGGCAGCTGGACAGCGTGCGTCAGACTGACTCAGACTACAGTGCTGGTGGTCATTGTAACAAAGGAACGCGTGCAGCTGTGGCTCACTGGTATTTTTGGACAACAATAGCTTAAGCTTTGGCTAATAGTCATTGTGGGTTTTGGTGTTTCATGGGATTTATTGACAATAGGAGACATACCAGTATATCAGCAGATCTTAATCAAGGATTATTGGATAAATAATTTATTTTAATCATTTGAACATGTGCGTGAAAACTGGACCCTCTGACTGTTTGTGTCATTCACAGAAACAACAAAGCCCTGGAGTCCTGTGGCAACGCCAGAAACAGCCTCCAGTCGACACTGCAGAGAGTCCGGTCTGAGGGCTGAGGACGCACACTGAACGTACATATACATACAGACTGAACTTTGATTGACCACTGATGGACCTTGTTGGAAAGCAGCACACATGAGCTCACCTCTGAAGCAAACAAAGCAGCACTTGAGAAGAACAGGCGCCACTCCGACACACTCCGCTGTGTCACCGCTGTCCTTCAAATACTCGGCAACACACTTCTTTCTGGACCGGACTTGAATGTTATTCTGTAATCGTATCTCATGTTGTGGGCTAACTGAAACGCTTCATGTACACTCGTGTAACCACAGGACAGCACTGACAACATGCTCTTTGTATTCTGGTGAATTAGAGAAAAGGCCTCATTTCCCTCTAGGTCAGTGTTAGTGACACCTGAAAGCTCTGACCAGGATCGAAGAATCAACTATTGTACATTTTATATTTCACATCTACCTTTACTATTCCGTTGTTTTTATAATAAATGTTTATTAAATATAGTCAATGTTATTAAAATATGTATTGACTGATAAATACTATTAAAAAAATAAGACTTTTAAGAACAATCAAAAGGGATTAAATGAGTGTTTCCTGCCTTTACTGAGACACAAGCTGCATTGTTTGGGGATTTCCGTTGAGAAAATAAAGCTGATTCGAGTGTCTGATGTCTTTCATAGCCTTCATTTTTATTTTTAAAAAAGTGAAGATCTAGATAATAGATGAATTTCATACATCCTATCATGTTGCACACCAAGAACAGTCAGTTTATCTCTTGGATATATAAACAGTCATTTTGACCAACCAATACTGTCGCGTGCTCCTGGTGTCTCAGCCTCTAACTGGGCAGAAAATGTAAAGCCAAGGTGTTAATTTGCAGTGAGGGGGCGCGGGGATCAGGGGTCATCACACAAGAATTTACCAAAGCCTTGTTTGTTGGCCAGATGGCCAGACTGTAAGTGCTGGACACAGTCGGAGGGAAATAAAATACTCACGGGAAGATAACTGAAGACTAAACTGGCAGATTCGAGTCATTTAATTCATGTTGAGAGGTGTGACTTTCTGCTTGAAGGTAAGTCGGCTTCTTCTCTTTCTGTTTTTGGGTCTTGCTTTTGAACAACTTTTCACTGTTAACTGTTTCACTGTTATTGAGAATTAAATATGGCATTTGATGACCAACAGTTAAACAATGTTTAGATGTGTGTGTTGGAAAATGTCAAATTCAAGAAATGAATCACGTTTTAACAATGTATCATTCATTACATATTCTTTAATTTTGGTAAAGCTTGTATGTGCAGACATATTCATTGATTATTGTAGAGTTCTGGCACCGGCTTTGACATTTCTAACCCATTTTACTGGCACAGATGCATTTTTTCTCAGCTGCGGCCTTCCTGCTGATATTAGCGCACAGTTTACACGTTGAAGCGGGTAAATGTCCGAGAGTGTGCAGCTGTGACAGCGCCAAACTCACGGTCGCCTGCATTGGCAAGAACTTAACGGAGGTTCCCCCGACTATAGATGAGGTGAGGAATTCAAACGTCTCCCTTTCCCTTCCCTCGGCTGTTTGAAGAACATTAAATGGCAGCTGTGGAGTATTTGGTGCATCTCAGATGTTTCTTAAAACTCACTTCCTGCATGCAATTCATAATTCAGGTAGCTGATTAGTACATCTTTATCGGAAAGATTCCAATCCTGTCCTTCACTTGTGCTTCACCTCCACCTCACATACATCCTCTTGTGTCGCTCTCACAGATTACACTGAAACTTGACCTGAAGAATAACAACCTGCAGGAGTTATCCAGGGGGGCGTTCATGCACACACCCTACCTCACCCACCTCAACCTGCAGCGCTGTAACATTATCAAGGTGAAGGAAGGAGCTTTCCGTACTCTGGGTCGGGTGGTCTCCTTAAACTTGGCCTACAACAAAATTGACATCCTTTACCAGGTAAGAGGAGACATAATGCAACAGTGAATAGATGTGAGGTTATTTCCTTTCCATCACTCTCTACCTCTTTCTTTCTTCTCACCTGACTGTTGCAGGAGTCCTTCGATGGCCTCTCCTCCTTGAAGGAGCTCTACCTGGACCATAACCGTGTGGAGGAGATCCAACCTGGAGCCTTCACACAGCTCGGTTTCCTCAACATGCTGGCCCTCACCAACAACCAGCTGGTTTACATCCCCAACATGGCCTTCCAGGTGATCAAACTTCTGGGTGTAGACGTTAAACACACACTTACTATTTTTTGGCAATATGATCTCACAATGGTATGACCCCTCTTCCAGGGCCTGAACAACATCAAGTGGCTCCGTCTCAGCTATAACTCCCTGAACAACTTGGCCTCTGAGGCGTTCGCTGGACTCTTCACCCTCAATCGCCTCAGCCTGGATCACAATGAGCTGCAGTTCTTTCCCACTCAGACCATGAACAGGTGGGACAATCTGAGGGATTATTAAGGGCGGTATTATGTGTCGTAGTATGTCATCTTACTTTATTCTCTCCTCCCTGTAAAGACTCCGTGAGCTCACCCGCCTGGACATGAGCCACAACCCCATGATCTACCTCGGGGAAGAGTCAGTCTCCATGGTGAAACTTACACACCTCTACCTCGACCACATGTCCCTTCAGGACCTGTCAGATCAGGCCTTGTCCGGCGCCCCGCTCCTTTCACACTTGGATCTCAGCCACAATCAGCTTCGTTACCTGGAGCCGCTCTCAGGGCCCAAAGAGCTGAGCAGCCTCAACCTGACTGGTGACATTTTCCTATGATACAAGTTCATACATAGAGGATGTCATCTTTGATACACCTAATCATCGTTAATTTTTCTTACAGGCAACCCAATCTACTGTAACTGTTACATGCGGCCTCTGAGGCAGTGGGCGAGTGTCAAAGGTGTGAAACTGCAGGGAGCCTGTGATGGACCTCCTCACCTGTCCGATGAACCTCTGCAGGCCGTGACTCCTCTGGATCTGCGCTGCCGGAGCCATCGGGAGCAGCTGAAGGATGAATTTGAGAGGGACAATGAGAGCGCAGGAAGCATCACCAAACCCACTGCCAAACCCAAGCAGAAAGTCGATTGTCCAGTTAACTGTGACTGTGATGTGAGTGTTTCCTGGAAACAGTATTTGACTTTTGTCCACTTATAAGTGTTAGGTGGCAGCCCGCTAGCTGGCTCTGAATGTACAGTATATATATTTTTAGATTAAGTTCAGTACAAGTTAAGTATAAATTTATGCTACTTTATACTTTTACCCCAGTAAATTTCAGAGGTAAACGAACTTTCAACTTTTAACCTTCCCCAGATTGAAGCCCAGCATGCCACATGTGAAGGTCAAGGTCACACCAAAGTCCCACGAGGTTTCCCCACCCAGACGCAGCTGCTTGACCTCCGCAGCAACCACTTCCACTACCTCCCTGCCAACGCCTTCCCAGGCGCCAGCCACGTTGTTTCTCTTCACCTGGAGTTGTGCAAAATCCATGAAATCGAGAGCGGTGCTTTTCGTGGGATGAAAAAACTGTTTTATTTGTATCTTTCTGACAACGACCTCACATCCTTGGATGCCGGAGCCTTCGCTGGAGCCCCTGAACTCACCTACCTCCACCTCGAGGGGAACCGGCTGGCACAGTTCCCTGGATCAGGTCAGTGCCTCGTTAGGCCTGGCTGAGTGTAAAATATATATGATACATGTAAAAAAAACAACTAAAACATAGATATTTCTGGTCTCTTTGTTTCTATCCTGTAGCTCTGACTCTCCTACCAAGTCTATTTGTGTTACACCTGGAGCGAAACGCCATCTCCAAACTAGAGCCAACTGGTCTGCTGTCCTCGGTAACACCTAAACTCAGGGAACTTTACTTGACCAACAACACAATAACTTCTATCGCCAAGGGTGCCCTCGACTCTGCCTTCCTAGGTACACTTCACCTGGATTCAAATCAGCTGACAGAGATGCCAACAAACGCTCTGTCCGAGGCCTCTAACCTGGAAGAGCTCAGCCTGTCTCACAATTCAATTCGCTGGGTCGGACCAAAAGCTTTCCAGCCCATATCCCAAAGTCTGAAGAGGCTTTACATGGATCAGATGGGCATGGAGAAGGTATGACAGACCGTTTTATTAGCTAACAGGAGAGTATTTCCCAAATTTTAAATATCCTGTGCATCCTGTATCACCATCTAGATGTCCAGGGATGCTCTGGCGGGGCTGGGTCCAGGGCTGAGGGCTTTGACGTTGAGAGGTAACCAGCTGGAGGAGCTTCCCGACCTGAGCCCGCTCACTGGCTTGGAGGTGGTCGACCTGCAGGACAACCCTCTGCTGTGTGACTGTCCTCTGCTGCCTTTACGCAGGTCAGTGCAGAGTTTCTCAGACATGATCTTTTTGGGAATAACTTGAACTGCCAAAGAGAGGAAAGAAAAGGCAGCAAAGTGGCACAGTTGGTGACTATTGTTGCTTTCTTTGTCTCTGTCTCTCAGGTGGATGGAGAATGTAACTTTGGAGGTCATCGCCACCTGTGGTCACCCTCCTGAGGTCAGAGGTCAGAAGGTCCGGGATGTCCAGGTCTTTAAGTCCTGCCCAGAAAGCAGCTCTCCTCCTGTCGATAAAGTCGTGGCCATCATCCCTCCAAAGGTCAAAGTGAAACCCCAACGCAACCTCTCGAAGGCCTCTGGAGTCAAAGCTAAACCAGCAAAGCCCAAAACTAAACTACCCAAAACAACCAAGAGCAGACCTCAGAAGAAACCTGTGGCACCAAAAGTGACAAAGAACAAGAAGATGCTGTAATAAATAAATCTGGGCATCGTGTTATTGCAGTTTGACAGTGTGAAGATCCCTTTTTTTAATAAAGCAACTTTGTGTGGAACTTACATGTACTCTTAGCATAATAAACTCTGCAACGAGCCAATACCTTTCCCAGTCTTGTTGTACATGTTGCATTGAAAGGGTTGGTTTCACAGATAACCACAACTTCAACACACAGTTAAAATAGTCCTATTGAACATTTAGTTCAGACTATTAATATTTACTAATATACAGAGGCCAGGACAATACAGGTGATAACTGGTCATTTTTGTGTTTATATATATATATATATATATATATATATATATATATATAGAATAAAATACACATAAAAAAAAAATACAAGAATAAAACGTCACCAAATCATCATAAGTAACTATATGATGCCCATATTTCGGCTGCTGCAATAGAGGTTCCATGGTGTAATGGTTAGCACTCTGGACTCTGAATCCAGCGATCCGAGTTCAAATCTCGGTGGAACCTGACTTTTCAGGTTCCGGGAACAGTAAATAATTTTGACTGAATATGACAAATATGTTGCTTTTTGAATCGGGGTGAATCCATCTCCAGATTTATCAAATCGTAACACAAATCACAACAAAAATCCCAGATTCATAACACACTGACGTTATCATGACGACGGGAAGTAGCTGCTGTGTTTCTTCCGGGTAACTATCGCTTGTCACGCCAAACTTCTCCATTCAAGATGGCAGCAGCTATGGATGTTGATACGCCAAGCGGCACAAACAGTGGAGCCAGCAAGAAGCGATTTGAAGTTAAGAAGGTACGGTTGTATGAAATAATTCATTAATGCGGTGTAAAGAAACTGTGTGCTCAGTCAGCACCCTCCCAAATGACCGCTAATGCAGCTCACTGCCAATAACCAGCTACTTGCCGTTAGCATCCCAGCCGTTTAGCCGTTAGCAGCTAGTTAG
This sequence comes from Nibea albiflora, assembly GCA_014281875.1. Classification (NCBI taxonomy): domain Eukaryota; kingdom Metazoa; phylum Chordata; class Actinopteri; family Sciaenidae; genus Nibea; species Nibea albiflora. The sequence goes on along the minus strand of CM024808.1, from coordinate 18,180,716 downwards.
CCGTTAGCTTCAAACAAGGAATGAATTTGCACTTCTCATTTCTGACGCTGGCTTAAAAACTCAAAAAAGAAGAACACACAGTGACGTGACAAAGACCACCAGCCTTCACCAGTGGTGTAATCAACAAAAGGAAATCATAACGTCAACGTTAAATCCTAACTGACGTTAAGCGGCAAAGCTCTTAAACTCTGCGTGCTAACAGAGTTAGCCTAGCTGAAATGTATTTACCGGGATTGATCGCGCACAGAGTCAAAACCTGAAGGTACAAGAAGTCTCTAAATGTAATCAGATTACATGGATAACGTTAAAATATTGTATGATTGAACCTATACTTACCAGGTGCCAACTAATACATAACATATATCAGACATCTGGCTGGAAGTTTGAGCTCTAATGCAATAATAAGACAATAGGAAGTCAATTTCTTTTATTTATCAGCTCCTACTTTAAATTTTAACACTTTTTAAAATCTTAAACTCATTATTCTTTGGTATTAACAGATTTAACATTAAGATTCAAATGCTGTTATTGTCATTTTAATAAGTGTTTCGGCAAGGACCATAATGCTACCCCGATTAAATGTGTTTATTCATTCATTTATTTGCTTGTTTCCCACCAGTGGAATGCCGTGGCGCTGTGGGCCTGGGACATTGTGGTGGATAACTGTGCTATCTGTCGGAACCACATTATGGATCTCTGTGAGTTTCACACCGTTTTGGACTCACTCCTTTGTTGCATATTGGACTGTGTTTAAGTCAGAGCTCTGACATTCATCAGACTGCTTCGTGAAGTTGCATTGACACATTTCTCCCTCATCAGGTATAGAGTGTCAGGCCAACCAAGCCTCTGCAACCTCTGAGGAATGCACTGTAGCCTGGGGCGTCTGCAATGTGAGTTTCCATATACCTGTCCATATATTACTGTCACTGATCAAGTATTACTGCATTTTGACCTATTAACTGTCTTTGTAGCATTAGGGCTGTCTGTAATATGTCATTAAATATGCAAATGTGTCCCTGATAAACCTGCTTAAAGTGACACGTGTATGAGCAGTCTTTGACTTCATGAACAACAAAAGCCCTGGACTGATAATAAGCTGTAAGCAAGAGAAGAAGTGTGATTACAAACTACACTGATGTAAACAAAGCCATCACACTATGCTGAAAGCACAGCACATAATTCTTGGATTATTAATTGGTGAAACTGATTACTGTAAAGCATGTTAACAGTTATGGTGAACCCAGCTGTACAGTGCATTTATTCATCTTGTTGTTTTTCTCTTCCTCAGCATGCTTTTCATTTCCACTGTATCTCTCGCTGGCTGAAAACCAGACAAGTTTGCCCTCTGGACAACAGAGAGTGGGAGTTTCAGAAGTGAGTATCGGTCCTCTGTAGTGTGGTACAGATGTTTGGCTTTGTGGATTATTTGTAGTTAATTTCAGTTGCATATTTCTTACCTTAAGACAGTGATGTGCATATTTCTGTAAATGAACAGCTGTATTGACAGTACGTCCTCTCTCTCTCTCTCTTTTTACAGATACGGACACTAGCTGTATTATTGTTGACCTTTTTCTCGGCTACGACAAGAGTCCTCCTTACTGCTTCTGTTCCCTCCTGCCCGTAACCCTAGTAGTTATTTTACACCCGTGTGTTTGTTTTGTTGTAAGTAAACAATTAAAATTCAATGTTGTCACAAAACAAATTCTGTTGTCTGATGACTGTGTATTAAATGTAGTTCGCTGTGAGAGTTGCTGACTTATTCATCCACAACTTGGTCAGACTACATTTTGGTGGACAAACGCCGTCCCCAGTAAGAGGAATTTGCTCAGTCAGATCGGCTTTGATGCAGCGATTCAGCATCATGAGAGCTGGGACCGACCGTGTGTTACAGAGCAGTTAATCCTCAGGCTGAAGGACAGATGCCCTGGGTGGATTAGGTAGCCCGGTGACCCACTCTCCCTCTGGCCCTGATTCATACTACAGCACCTGTAGGGACTCGCTTGTATATTCACAGTTCCTGTTCAAGCGGTTTTGTACTAAAAGACGAAATACTCAAAATAATATTAATTATTCATAACTTTAAGCCTTAATATAATGTGAATAGGTGAGTTGTATATAAATTCACCCTCAGTACAGTTGTCATGAACGGGGAAATTAGCTATAGAGACCAAAACTGTTTTTGTACCAGGCTGTAAACATGTTTATTTCTGCTGTGAAGTTGGACATTTGAACAAGCAAACTATCTGATTTAGTTCAACCAGCTTCATGTACACAGGAGGTTGAAAGAACCACTGACAATATAAATAATGGACAGCGTATCCGTGATGTCCGCATCAGGTTCACAAAGCTCAAAAGCTGTTGGCGGTCGATCTAATCTTACCAGGTTTACTTGAAAAAGAGGAACGGGTTATGGTAATTGTTTCAGCTTTCAAACCTTAAAACAGTTTTTTTTCCTACTCTGTCTGTGGAAATATTTAAAGTTCACCCACTGCACCTTTAGTCCAGCTTTAAACTGCAACTATCTGATTTGGTTAAACCAGTTTCACGAGTGTGAGGTTGAAATGCATCAATTTACATTAAAATGATCAAACCTAGCACAACAAATAAATTAACTAATTTTTCAGTTTAATAGATGAGATACGTGCTAAATGAACAAATACCAGCTGAACTAGAAAAGAATATCAGACCCGTTATGCAGCGACAGAGGTTTTATTATTGTGAATCGTTATTTTTCCAACAGGGTCAGACATCAAGATCACTAACTTTTTAAGTATTTTTTGCACTTATAACAATAGATCTGTTAACAAAAAGGAACCAAGTGTTGTGTTTGTGTGAGAGAGAGAGTTCGGCTCTGTTCAGAAAAAGAAAACACAGGTAGCTAAACCATTACCACGTATTAAATGGCTGTAAAAATGTTTGTGAGCTAGCGTCTGAGTGCAGGAGCTCCCAGATACAGGTTAAGAAATGTCAACCTGTGGTTAAGTGAAGTCCCAGCTGAGACGAGTCAGAAGAGGCTGTCAGACCTGACTCCTAACGCTCGGGTTGCTTTGTTGAGACGTTGCTAAGTGCTAACAGGCTGATTTAAGAACATTTAAAAAGTTGCCCCCGCTTTCTCTACATCACACCAATTAACCCGTCGCCCGCTCCCCTGTTTGATCTGCACACAGTGGAATTAATTGTTGAAAAGCGTCGCGGCTCTCCGGATTTGATTCGCCACGTATCCACTCTCCTCTCAGCTTTGGTCCTTTTGTTTCCTCGTCTATGGCTGCGGCGAAGCTCCAAACTTGGCGCTCAGCTTGGTGACGAGTGCCATGATTTTGGGGTTGCTCTGGTACTTGGCGATGTTGGCCGGGTTCTGTGCCACATCCTGGAAGGCAGCCATCACCTCGGGGTCCTGAAGTTAAATATGGATAAACGGGGGGTCACCTTTAGTCACAGAGTACATGTCCACAATGGGCATTTTCATTTACTGACGGTCTGTGTCCACCAAACCATTAATTAATAAATCAACTGCGGGAATATAAATGGTCAGATTAATCAGTAATGAAAATAACTGGTAGCTGCAGCCCAGTTTGCCTCTGATGTCATGACGGCTGTGAGAGTTGCTCTGTGCAGACACAATCTTCCCCGTCTAGCTTTTTAATCTCTCTGAGTGAACAACAGGATAATGCATCTAAGTCCATCGCAATGTGGTACGGCCAAGCCTCAAATACACATGTTCTGGTTCGTGGAATTAAAACACGTCCCCTCCCCTCATCATCATCATCCTCCCCTGTCTGAGTCAGGATGATGGGCTTGCATCTGTAGGTGGATTTTGTTGCCAGATCCAGGCTAGCCGTTTTCCTCTGTTTACAGTCTTTATGCTAAGCTAAGCTAAACATGAGAGTGGCATCAATCTTCTCATCTAACCCTCAGCACCTATTCCTTTAAGGTCTGTATAATCTAAGACGTGGGACACGGCAGCGGAAGTGGTGAGATGCAGAGGATTACTGTTGAGCAGTTCAGTCACCTTCATGGCGTTCAGCAGCTCAGGATCCTTCAGGAAATCTCCGAGACCCGGCATGCCAGCGGGGGCTCCGCCTGGGAACCCAGCAGGACCTGCAGAACATCAGTGACTCATTAACTGACATATGCAACAACTACGTATCACGTGACAAATTGTGCCTCTCGTACAAACATGCAAACGAGCCGGCTTGTTTCCGTTCTCCTACCTGGGAAGAATCCTCCACCGAACTGTCGTGCTTCCTCCTCCTGTTGGAAGACAAAAGAACGCTTATCGGTTTATCATTCAGGAGTTACGGAGAGTTTCTTTTGTTGTTTGATGACTTTTATGTATTTGCATGCTGTGACAGTTGACCATGCTGGAGGAATAGTTTATGTATCGTATTGTGGAAACTCACCCTCTGAGCTCGTGCGTGCTCCTCTCTGGCTTTCTTTACCCGCTCTTGTTTCTCTCTGATCTCTTTCTCTTCTCTCTTGCGCTCGTATTTACGTCTGTGCTCTATGATTTTGTTGGCCTGAAAACAAACATGACAAGCAAAACTGTCTCTGTATCCGGATCATGTAAACAATCAAAGAGATCACAAATAATAACTCTTCCCTCTCTTGTCTGGAGTTTTACCTTAGGCTGGACCTCCTTCAGCAACGCACTGGCGGACTCGTCATAGTCCAGTTTACAGGCTGTGGCCAGGTCCCTGGCTGCCTCTTCCCAGTGGCCCAGCAGCCTGCAGCAGCACGCACACACACACACACACACACACACACACACACACACACACACACACACACACACACACACACACACACACACACACACACACACACACACACACACACACACACACACACACACACACACACACACACACACACACACACACACACACACACACACACACACACACACACACACACACACACACACACACACACACACACACACACACACACACACACACACACACACACACAAAATATAGTATCATGACATCACTAACCAGATGGCACAAGCAGCATGAATTCAGCAACAGTCGAGGGCTTCATTAGTTCGAGTCACCCAAATATATCCTCAAATATATTTCATGTTGTACCCTTTGAGACAACAGCGATCTAACGTCACACTGCGAGTCCAAAATCTTTGGCTGTGAGCTGTGCCAGACTGCAGTATCAATTTTTAGACGTGTGTGTGCAAAGAAATCAAGCTTCAGCCGTGGGTGGACAGTGTGAAACTCTAAAAAACAGCCGATGGTGGACGCACATCAGTGCAACCAAGGAGGAGTCTTTCTGAATTGATTTCTGAATCTTTCTGAAACCAGAGATTTCATCTTGGAAAGCTAAAAATCATGCAGTGTACAGAGGACTTAACCTTCAGTTAGCTAACACTGACAGCAGCTCAGCTGATGAAACAAAGTGTGTTATACTGGTGTGTTTACTCTGAGGGTTTGGTTATGTATAAAGGTGTACCTCGTGCTCAGGTGTTTACCTTCACATGAATCTTCCCTGTGGATGATCTCTGGAATAGAAATGTACCTGTGAGCTTTTCCCCGCCATTTGTAAGGCTGTGCAGAGTCTGGGTTGATGCTGATGGCTCTGTCACAGTCTCTTATAGCTGCGTTGGGTTTCTCCATCTGGATGTAGACACTAACGCAAAGGGGACAAATGATTACACTCGTGGTCATACGTAACAGGTGGCACAGCTGAATGAAACGCCCTGAGGACCCTCACCTTGCCCTCTTGGCGTACAGGATAGCTAGGCAGGGATTCAGCTTGATGGCTTCAGTAAAAAGATCCAGAGCTTTCTGCAGGTCGCCTGTAAGAATAAAAAAATGAGTTTAAGCGATAGAACCAATTCAATTCTTTCCGTTTACCTAATAAACATTGTCTGTTTGCACAGAATGTCTACCTACCTTCCCCGAGAGCGTTAATAGCATCCATCTTCTTCTCATTGGCCTGATCCATCATCTCTTCTGTGACCTGAGGAAACATACGGACACAGATGTTCAAACAAATCCTGAAGTGGTACAAGCTTATTTTCCAGGCCTGGAATTCCCTTGAATAAGTGTGTGCATGATTCGTGTTTAATATAGAGAAGCTCAACATTCTACCTCAATGTTTTCAAACTCTCCCATGTCCTGTGGTTCATCAGTGTCGGGCTCGATCACTCCTTCATTATCGATTTCTGAAGATGTGAACACACAAACAATATCCGTTACTTTGACATCCTGATTTGCTGTTTTCATCACAGTAATGATCAAAGTATATATATATATATATATATATATATATATATATATATATATATATATATATATATATATGTGTATATGTGTGTGTGTGTGTGTGTGTGTGTGTGTGTGTGTGTGTGTGTGTGTGTATGTAGCTGACATCAGCAGCTGTTCAGCTTAGCATGAGACAGAAAACAGAGGGAGACAGCCATCCTAGCTCTGACAACAGGCAACACAAACACAAGTGTAAAACTGCAGAGGTTTATGTGTCGGGCCGTTTCTTGGCCGGGGTCAGTAACTTCCTGGAGTCTCTGATGGTTGCCTGGCAACTGATCCTGGCTAAGAAATAGCACAGCATATAAATTCACTTTGACACAAGTGAAATAAACAACATACAAAGTGTTAAATCACTGAACTTTAGAGGTGCTCGCCAGTATCGGCACAAAACTCGTCTCATCACGGGAGCTGTGATTTAAGAAACATCATGTTGAGGGTTCAGAGATAAATACAGTACCTATTTCACTCTCCTCACTCTCAGACAGCACGGGGGGCTCGGGCTCAGGAGGTGAAGCTGCTGTAGGGGGAGGACCACAGGGACAGCCGCCCTACAAGGGAGAGAGCGCTCTGTTACAACGTGATGTTACCAGTGTGAACGCTTACAGGCAAATATCAAGGAAATGAAACACAGAAAAAAAACAAATATCAAATGACTGAAAGTAGACTGTGACTACTATAATAACAACTTCGATGTGTCACCTGGCATGAATCCTTTGTCTTGGATGGGGGAGGGATATTTGCGCCCATGCTGCAACATAAAATGAAAAAGAACAATTCAAACAAGAACTTTTTCACTCAATTATTCACATATATAGTACCGAAATAACACAGACGTGCAAATGTGAAGAGATGGTGGAGTGATGGGCAGCCACATAACAGCGCCCTGGGAGCAGTTTAGGACTTTCAACCTAACTTTGATACTTCGCATCCCGTCTTCCTTACTGAAGGATCATTTGAACATTCTTGTAACGACAGACTTCACACACCGGGGACTTTAACTTGTTACAAGCGGCTCGCCAATGTACAAGGTGGAGTCAGCTGCTGAATGGTGGATCAGTGTGTTTTTCACTGATGTTACATGAGATCACTCACACACACACACACACACACACATACACACAGTTTGACGGTTATTTACTGAACTGTGGGCGGGACTGAGCACGTGGTCACCGTGTAACCTGATTGAGGCGTTCACTTCACAGTGCCGTAATTAAAGAATAAATCCAGCACACAGACATGTGTGTACAGCTCAGGTCCACTGACCTCTGCAGCCAGGTCCGCAGGAAGCTCATCTCTGGAAGGTGCAGGATGTCTGGATTGGACTCGCACATCTGCACGAAGCCCTTCAACTCTGTTATCTTCCGTGGGTCCATGGTGTCCCGTCAGGTCCGGCACACGGCGCGCTGCACGTAGGAGACAGAAAAACAAACAACTTCACGTCACCTGGCTTTGTTTACGTGCACGGCTGCTGGCGTTAATGCCAGCTAAGCTAGGCTAAGATGCATGAACCACGAGCTCACTTTGTCGACGTCAAATAAACCCCACGGCGCGTGCAATCAAAGCAAACCCGCGCACAACCGGCACCGGCGACTGTTTACAGAACAGCAGCAAACCAGAAGTTTCTGGAAATGTGAATCCGTCCGTGACGCGCGGAGTGTTTGACGCATGATCACGTCGTTAGCTCGCTGCAGCACAGCCCGCATAATCAATGGTTATCACTCCCTTACCTGCAGATGTGCGCGTGATAACGGAAGATATAACGCGTACCTGCTCGGAGATAAACACCGGGGAACAAGCGTGTGAGGGTTGCAGTAGCGTTTCTTTCTTTATCGCCACAGCAGCACAGCCTCGCTAGCAGTGGCGTCGCTCCTCTGTTTTCATTCAGGCGAACCGTCGGACAGACCGACTGGAGCCGCGGGAATTTGACGCCCTGAGTCCGGCCTGTGAGGCACCTGTCACCGCGATGAATACGTGGTTGTGATCACATTTAACTGCATTTATGTTACCGAATTTAATACGATTTAAAAAATAATACCTGTAGCATCGCGTAAGTGTTTAATTGGTGGAAGTACAGCGCTCCCTGAGAGGCCGTACTCAGGGAACACAAATCACATTTATACTTTTTGTCAGGGCTGGTTCTTTCCCCTGAGTGTTGACTCACAGGTAGCCCTCACAGGTAGGCGGTTACTCGTCAGTCATCTTCCACCAATTAAATGGTTTAGTTACAGGTCAGACAGGTAATGCTCTGTCTGGCTGTACAATAAGTAACACCAACAATTTACAGTCTACTGGCATGTTGTGACCTCTGCTACTTTTGTATAAAGTTATTTGTAACTAGTGTCAGCAGAGAGGAAAAAAGGAGGGGAGTCAGATTTTGACAGATAAAATTGTTAAACAGGTGAATTGTGACCTGAATGAATGTGTAAGATTGGAAGGTAAAGATGTGTGACAAAAGAATGTTTCCAGTAATCATATCTATGCTTGCAGTGCAGCGCTCCTGTGGTACAAACACCAACACTCAAAGTCTGCTTTAAAGTTTAAACACATCGCTCTTGCTCTTGTCTTTAACAAAATAATTCAGAAAGTAATATTTTGTGTCACATCTACAGATATATAACACCAGCAGTTATGTCCTTAGTTCAAGTTCAAATGCTTCATTCCAACCAAAAAAAAACTTCCAGGCATACAGTATCTGACAATCCTAGCAGGCCATAAATAAAATATTTATAAAAATGAAGCTTCGGCCAAATTAAACCTGACTGCGGGCTGTGATCGACCCCCGAGCCGTACTTTGGACATCCCTGATTTAATGGTAGGATTTCGTCTCCGAAGCAGAGAGTGGCGGCAGAGCAGCCATCCATCCTTAAAAAACAAACAGAAGAAGAAGAAGGCTCAGCCAATCAGAGCAAAGAAGGCGGATTAAGCAACTCCACCTGACAGGCAAGACTCAGGGCAGCAGCAGGTTCTCCATTAGAATGAATGCTGCTAACAAACATGGAGACAGCAGACTAACTGTGACTGTCAACTAACGGCTGATTTAACTTTACACAAGATTTTACCGCCGGTAAGTCTCAACAAACACGCCGTGTCCGGTCTGCGTCAATATCCAGCGTTAGTTAACCACTCTGTACCTCACTGTCCGCGCCTCATGTCCACACAGCGGGGACGACATGCTGTGACTGCCGGTGTCCTCCAGTTGTAGCGACACTATGTTGCCCTCAAACGGCACCACCTTGGTCAGGTCTGCTGTCAGGCTGCTGCCCCGGAGGAGCTGGGGTCGAGGTGAGCCCAGTTTTACTGCTGTTAGGGTCAGTCTCCATATTATGTAGCAGAGGCCTACTTAAAGGTGCAGTGTGTAAGATGTAGGGGGGGTCATAAGTATATTTTTATTAGTGATTAATCGACAGTATGATGTGTTTTATTACCTGCAGAGTGAGCCTTTTATAGCTACAGAGGCAGTGGGTCCCCTTCTAGGGAGTCTGCCATGTTTCTACAGTAGCCCAGAGTGGACAAACCGAACAAACTAGTGTGCAGATCGAGCTTTCAAGTTCTGTCAGCTGTGAGGCGAGGGGTATTCAGTTGTTGCCAGCCTTTTTTGCTAAATGCTTTACTTTAAGTGGCTAGAATTTTTAATGTCGGGTAAACTTTATTGTCAGTGCTGCCATGATGAATTGAAATGGTGTTTCCCCTCATATCCCTGGTGCAAATAGCAATATACAAGTTGTAAGATATCTAATAAAAAAATCAACAAATCTAAAAAAAAAAAGATATAAATTGTATAAATATAGGAAGATTTTAGTGGTATAAACAGAATGAACAGCATAAACAGTACGGTAACAGTAAAAATAAGAAGATGTGTGCAGTGTAAACAGTTTTTGACTGTACGTAGCGCAAACTGAGTGTAGATAGATCTTTCGTGCTCTGTAAGCTGTGAGGCGAGAGGTATTCAGTTGTTTGCAGCCAGTTACTTGTCTACTAGAAGTTTTATGTAGGTTAACATAAGGTCAACAGCGCAACGAAATTTGTTTGAACCAGAAAAACAGGTAAGCTCAGCATAGAGTAGTAACGAGAACACCACTAGACGTAGAAGATAAAAAGCAATTTTAGTTAAGTTTCTAATATAAGGCTCAAAACTAAAATCTGAATCAAGAATAATCCAGGTTTTATTACTTGTTGACGAGTTTTAATGTCAGTGCTTGTAGGTTTGTATTTGGTTTATCACTCCGAGCTGTTGAAAGTCTGTTGTTGGAAATCCTATTTTATTGTACAAAGATACATTTAAAAGGAAAAGCTCACTTCTTTTAGATGGATATGGACGTTGTATTCATGATGTCACAAGAGCTGTTGTGTTGCTGTCTGTAGGATGTGTCTGGTGCCCGTGCAGGAAAATCTCTGTGAAACCAGGAGGTTTGAAACCAAAGACGGTTCCTCCTCGGTACCTGGGCCAGCCCAGCCCGTTCACTCATCCACACCTCATCAAACATGGTGAGTACAATACTTTACGCGGCAGATGTTTTGACAAACAGTAGTGCACGGTCTAAGTGTAGGCGATGAGTTGCTGTTTAACACCACGTATCTGATCTCTGCCCCTCAGGTGAGGTGACCCCGGGCTTGAGTCAGGTTGAATTTGAGCTCCGCAGACACAGGCTGGCCTCACTTATCGAGGCCCAAGTGGAGAAGCTGGGACCTTCTGCCTCGTCTAGCACCCATGTGGTCATTGTTTTATCCCATCCAACCCGCTACATGACCAATGACATCCCTTATCCTTTCCACCAGAACCAGGTGCATGAATTTGTATTTCTTTGTGTTCAGTTTAATCTTCTTGTGCCTTTGTGGGTCTTAGGTTTGAAATCTGGTGTCAGCTTCACCGATTAACCTGCAGCCAAATGTTCCACAGGATTTCCTCTACCTCAGTGGCATCTTAGAGCCTGACAGTGCTTTGGTCCTTCATGGAAAAGGAAGACCGGACCAGGCCATCTTGTTTGTACCCCGCAGAGACCCGGGCAGAGAGCTGTGGGACGGGCCCCGGTCAGGGAAAGATGGGGCGGCTGCTTTGACCGGCATAGAGAGAGTTCATAGCACAGAAGAACTGGGCCTTGTGCTGAAGACTCTTAAAGGTGGGTGGATGGGAATGTGAGGACGTCATTTTTGTTGCTTCATTTGACCCATCTCTCTTAGTTACTATTGCTACACCTGTCAAGCTTTGTGTTCGAGCCCCGCACATATTTTGGCAGCCACAGATTTTGATGATATCGAGAGTAAACCAATACCAAGGCTAAAACTCATCCAGCTGCCTTTTTAAAGATTATATTTGGGATTTTGAGCCTGTGTCCGATAGTAGCAGCTCAAGAGTGACAGGAAGAAGGGGGAGAGAGAGAAAGAGGTAGGATAACATGCAGAAAAGCTTATTGCCGTGACTTCACTGTTTGCATGTTCTCTTTACTCTGATCCTCTTTCAGGGTCTGTGCTGTGGTACGACAGTTCTCAGCCCACCCACCCTCGGCTCCACCAGACTCACGTGTGTCCCGTGCTGGAGGCGGGGCCGGTGCCGCACGCTCTCAGGCCCCTCATACACTCTCTCAGGGCCATCAAGAGCTCAGCAGAGGTGGCGCTGATGCAAGAAGCAGGTCACATCACAGCACAGGTGGGCGTTTAGATTACTTGTAGTGCCAATGTCAATTAAGTTTCTATTATATAATACTAATAAATGAAAACATGGCAGCGTTTTCATTCTGTTGTTTTGCTTTGCAGTGGTGTCTCTTTCCAGTTCCTTTAAGAGGTTATCTTTAGATTTAACCACAGTATATTGAATCCTTGTGTTTCAGGCTTTTAGGAGGACGATGGCTCTGTCTCAAGGAGCGGTGGATGAAGCCGTGCTCTTTGCTAAGGTAACTGTAGTTGCTGCAAATCACCACATTTTCACAGAAGTGACTAAAAATTTAAAGAGTAAAAGCTTTAAAAAAAAAAAAAAAATCTAAAATCTTTTTCCAGTTTGATTTTGAGAATCGGATCCATGGCGCCAACTTCTTGGCCTACCCGCCTGTAGTTGCTGGAGGGAATCGAGCCAATACTCTGCACTACATAAACAACAACCAGATTATCAAGGTAAAGGACGGAGCTGAATGTGTCCTGTCATATTTGGTTCAATAAACATCAAAATGATAAATAGTTTTGTACACAAAATAATGATTGAGTAGTTTAAATGATTCATCTTTCTTTTTCGCCTCCTTCAGGATGGTGAAATGGTGCTGCTCGATGGTGGTTGTGAATACTTTGGTTATGTCAGTGATATCACTCGAACGTGGCCAGTGAATGGAAGGTAAGTTTGTGGAAATGATCTGAAGCAATGAGCTGCACCACGTTGAACACCCACCCTTCTTCCAATACAATGTCCTCATGCTGACACACATCTGTCCTTCACATCAGCCCTCACCCTTTGTTTCATGAGCGTCTTCATTTCTCTCAGATCTCATCAGATGTTTTGTTAACTTTTACATGTTTGTTTGGCCTTCCAGCCCTCTAGATTTTAGGGTCGTTAATTGGATTGAATAAAAATATATTATGAGTCATCCTATTGCCAACGACAGACACACCTTAACTGTCTGCTTTCCTGTCAGATTCAGCCCTGCCCAGGCTGAGCTGTACGAGGCCGTCTTGGAGGTCCAGCGCTCGTGTTTGTCTCTGTGTTCCCCGGGCGTCAGTCTGGATCACATCTACAGTACCATGCTGGCTCTGCTGGGGCGACAGCTCAGACGGCTAGGCATCGTCAAGGCCAGCACCAGTGACGCTGATATACTGAAGGTAATAATGTTTTTGTGAAAACATAAACAGCTCTTGGCTTTTTGAAAAACTCTGCAGATGAAGGTTATGTTTACTCCTGAAGTTAAAAGCAAAGCTCGCTGCTGCATATCAGTCAACCACGCCAGAAGGAGACATGATCGGATCATCACCATTACCATGTTAACTGGACACTGAGTTTAAACACTTTTGCACGAGTTTATTTACGTCCTCATCAGTGGTTTGCGGTCAGGAAATACCCATAAGCTCCTTCGGCCAACGTACATGATGAAATGACCTAATAACAGCCCTCCATGAAACACAATATGCTTGTATAACTCAGCATAAAAGAGGCAGTTATTTCCTGCAGTGGTTCTTTTCAGGGGAATAAAACAAGCAAGCCAAACCAGAGCTGAATGTAGATCTGTTCAGCTGCTTTCTTTTTTTGTGCACTGTGGGATGATAAAAGATGTTTTTTTGGCAGCCGGTGATCTGTTAGTTCACGATGTACAGCTGACTAAGATATTGATCCAACTTCGCACACTTCTGGATTTGATGGCTGAGCGAGGATGGGGAGTATATAATGTTTGGCCACGCAAGCGAGGCTTGAATGATGACAGTCTGTCATGTGGTCTGTCAGTCTGGTCTACCACTTTTGGTCCAGTCCCAACTTTTGGATTTATTGCAAAGATTGTACAGATAGGCATGCGCCCCACAGGATGAATCCTTCTGGCTTGGGTGACCTTTAGATTTTTCCTCTGCCGCCACCTGCAGGTTTCAGGGTTTTAACCTCTACCAGATGGATTGGCACTAAATTTTGTACAGATGTGCATGGTTGTGTGTCCCATTGTCTTTAGTGATCCTCTGACTTCCCCTCTTGTGCCACCATGAGGTTCACATTTGTGGTTCTGAGTGAATGTCTAGGCCACCATTTAAAAGCCACAATATTTGCTCCACATCATGTTTTCGCCACCATCGTTGCACACCAGGATCTAATTGTTTGATTGTTGTGGTTTGAAGTGAAATGTCTAGACCATTGTTGAATGGATTGCAGTGACATCTGGTACAGACATGAATTTAATTTGTCAGCATCGGGTCAAAATTTGAATTTGTCTGATGAAATTCATCCTTGACTGCACTTTGTGTTAAAGGCTGATTAACAAATATTAGCTCAAGTACAGCCTCACAGATGAGATGATTATTGTGGCTACAGACTCTTAGTCCTGTTGATGTGGAACCACTTACCTTATCCACTTGACCTCATCTCTCAAAACAGATGCTAATAGAGAGGCGGATGTAGTGAAATCCAGTCATGCAAATTCGCCTAAACAGTTTGTTTGTTCTGACAAATGAAAGCGGCAGGTATCCCCACAGTCCACAACATTTGTTTATTTATTACGAAGCATCGTCCAAATCCTGAATCTGGTGTTTTTGATTTATATAATAGCCAAGTAGTCCAAAAATCATGGCAAGCTGTGGTTTGATTCTAACATTTGGCATTTAAAAATGTTATGTATTCTAATGTCACACTCACACAGAGTGAGAATTGACTGTTCACCTTTTAATATTGTTGTTTAGATTCAGTTGTGCTCACCATAGGAGGATAGAAAATGATCTGACCAAGCTCATTCACCACAGCAAGCCCCCTTCAGTTAGCGGCGCCCTTAAATTTCCTGTCCTTAATATTTAGCTCAAGCTGTGACTGCTCTTTAACTGCTCGTAGACGATTTGAAAATGTCTTTACAACGGTGCTAAACTTTCATTCTGTTTATGCTCGTCCCCAGGCTGCACGGCGGTACTGCCCCCACCATGTTGGCCATTACCTGGGAATGGACGTCCATGACACTCCTGAGCTGTCCCGCTCACAACCTCTACAGCCAGGAATGGCCATCACTATAGAACCAGGTGTGGACTACATAGACTTTTAAATACTCTTTCTTTCTTCCTTAAGAGGGGCAGCTGTGGCTATTAATCTGAAACACTCACACCATCCCTCCCAGTTACATTCCCCCATTATACATTATCTATCCCACATTCTCTGTTATGTTTCATATTATTCTTGTACTCATAAATTTTCCCTTTTTCCCCCTCTCTCTGTTGTCACAGGGTTGTACATCTGCGAGGACAACGACCAGGTGCCAAAGCATTTCCGCGGCCTGGGAGTCAGGATTGAGGATGACGTGGTCATCCGAGACAAGGGAGGCCCGCTCATTCTGTCCTGTGACGCACCAAAGACCATCGCTGATGTCGAGAAGGCCTGTGCCCAGAGATAGGGCAGGGAGAGACAGACAGACAGGCGACTGACTGAGCCTCGGCATCGATGGCAGGCAGTGTGCTGTCCTTTTCAACCGTCTCCATGGTGATGACATCATCAGGCTCAGGGCCCAGGTACATGGAAGGTGGGAGCAGGACTCTGGTGTTAGTCTCAGCAAGGCCTCAAAAGTGTTCAAATCTGGTGTGGAAGATCATAGCTTCTGCAGATCCTGCTGGTCTCTTTAAACAGGCAAAGGTTGGTTTAGTTGTGAGGAGCCTACACACGTATACAACGCTGTAGCTGATGTATTCAGCCGGACTACAGCAGCTACAGTCATAGTACATGAGATTAATCCTGATCATGTACAATACACCTTGTTTTGTAATGGTGCTACCAGTGGGTGAAAGCCGACGCTGAACTATAGATAAAAACCTAGAAACAACAAATGACCTCTTGCATCAAGCTCTTCAGATGAAGATTCAGTGGTTTGAGCCAACAACCATGCTAGCATCATTCTTTAAATCCACAGTATTTGCTCATCATGTTTGTCGTCATCATGGCACACACAGATATAACTGTTTGTTTGTCGTCTTACTCATAAAGACCATTAAAAGGCCCACATGCACACAATTCATCTGCCTCTTGCACACAGAAATACGTCACTTTTTTTCCCAGGTCGCCCAGTGCAAAAGATCAGAACGACAAATGACTCAACATGCACTCACTGTGCCGTCACTGAGCAACACAACCACCGAGTTTAGACCCAGAATT
Source organism: Nibea albiflora (assembly GCA_014281875.1). Lineage (NCBI taxonomy): Eukaryota > Metazoa > Chordata > Actinopteri > Sciaenidae > Nibea > Nibea albiflora. The sequence goes on along the minus strand of CM024808.1, from coordinate 18,164,633 downwards.
GACGAATAAAGTGGAACACATCTTAAACCTCTGCTCCTGATGAACCTGGAATGATAGTAACGATTCCACCAATGCACTGAAACGGCCTCATAGTGTACAATGAAGAGAGTTTATGTGAGTTGTTGTGTATGTGTGTGTGGGGGGGGGGGTTGTTTTTTCAGCAGAGATTTTGTATGTATGGAAAAGATCTCATAATTCTAAGTGTTTAATACCCAATTATAAATAAAACTGTTGGTTTGACTCAGGTTACTCGTGGAGGAGGACTTGATGTGAAAAATGGTGATGATGGTAATGGCTACGTTTAAAATAAGCTGTAAAACCTGTGACTGTAATGCAAATAGAAAAGAGGGTTACATGGCCTCTAGGTTGTTTGTGCGTTTCGCAGCTACTGTAGTCTCACCTTCATGCTTGCAGCAGGAGGGTGAGGCGAACAGCGAGTGCACTGTAAAACGTCAATCCAGGACATCGTCATCGTCGTCCTTCCTCCATACTTTTTACACACTGTGTGTTTGTGTGAATTATACATGTCACATGATTTGCTTTATTAATTGTTCTCTCTGTTGAAATGTCATTCGTGCATGGTTTTATCAGACGATGGTCGATGCTGTGTGCTTTTCTTCTTCTTCTATTTTCACATTCATCTGGTGAAGAGAAAATGTTTCTGTGTTCACTTTAAATCCCGGTTGAAGAAGTGTACTCAAACACGAATGCAACGGTGACGCCTCAACTGAACTGGAAACCAGTCGTGGTTCAATTTGTAACTTAGTTGAACACTTGAAGCCTCCTAAAGCACTGAGAGCGGACTTTTCAGTGAAGAAGGAGACATCTTGTCTCCATCTGAGGTGCAGTAGTAAAATTAAAATGTGCTTAAAGTACTAAACATAAAAGAACTCAATACACAGAATAGTTCCTTTTAATTTTTTGGATTGTGTATGGATGCACTGATAGGTAAACGAGAGATTGCAGCAGATTAAAAACAGTATTTCCTCCTAAATGTAGTGGAGTTTTAAAAAGCTATTTCCTGCTGGGGGTTTTTTCAGTAAAATACAGTAGAGTAAACGTATAGATGGTGAAACAGTGATTTCTGTCCTGTGTTGTGGGGGAGACAAACGTGGAGCGCCACTGTCCCCTACAGATTGAAATCGGCGGCGGCCAAAAGATCACACGGAACCTGTTTCCGGACAATCCCGAACACTTACGAAGACAACCTCCCCTCTTCTTCCCTTCCTCCCTCCCTCCTCCCCTTCACGCCTAATGTTGCTGTACCTCCAACCCTCCCCCCGTATCAGAGGAGTAGAAACAACAAGCCGCCATTTTGTTTGTGCGGACCGTCAGAAACAGGAGGAGATAACCGAGAGAAGGAGCGACTCCGGCGACCGACTGCAGCCGCTCCGAGGAACCGCCGCGGGAGGAAAAAGAGTGGCGAAATCCCGTCGGTGTTATCAAGAGAGGAGAGCGAGAAAGCATCACCAGAAAAAAAAACCCAGATAAGACGTCAGTGGAGGGAAAACCGAGTCGGCGATAGATATGTGTGCATGAGAAGGAAATACTCCGAAAAATCCAAGGAAGGGGGTGTTTTGCGGAGCGGAGACAGAGAGGAGAGGCGGAAGAGGGCTATATATTATCATAACGAGGAGAGAAAACCTGCGAGAAAAAGGGGAAAACATCAACATGAAAAATCAGTATGTGTCCGTCGCCGAGGAAGGAAAGAGTCCGCATAGACAATTATATAAATAAATTGCTGCCGGGCAGAAGGGAGAGGTGGAAAGAAAGACGGGTTTAAAGAGAAGGGGGAAAATTGCCAAGATCAACACGAAGGGGGGCATTCTCCATCACAAAGAGTCAATGAGAGGATTTTGTCAGCCCAAAATATTTTAGGAGGGTGTCAAGATTGGTGTGCCGATGTGAAGCTTTCCGCTTCCGAAATAGCCATAATTTCTCAGCGACCCACCGTCAATTTTTTTTATCACATTTTCGCCTGTCGCCGTAGCTGTGCTCCGGGTTTTTTTATTATTATTATAATTAGTAATATCTATTTTTTCCCTCTTGCCTTGCCAAGACATCCTACAAAGCACCTGGGTGATTTAAGTATCTATTTTTTTTGTTGCAAATATTAACCTTTTTTTCGTTATCTGAGATTTCAAGTGGAGGAGGAACCTCATCTGGTGCACACACACACATACAAGATAAGTAACCCCGCACTCTCACTCACACACACACGCACGCACGCAGAGATCTGCAAGAATAAAAACTAATTGGATCAATCTGACTTTGCTCTCTGATTGGCAATCTTCGCTCTGCTCCGTGTGAACTATTCAAAGAAATCAAGTCTGCACCAGAAGATTGCACAAGACGAGAGGATTTTTCTTATTTTTTTCCCAACCTTTGCCAAACCTCTGCTTGACTGCAATAGGCATAACGAGAGAGAGAGAGGGAGAGTGAGAGGTGAGGGGGGGTTGCAACAACCAAATGTGCAATACAGTGAGTGTGTTTTTTCTGACCCAGTGCCTTGCATGGTCAAACACTTAAGTGCACAATTTTAGTCAGCATGCACATGCAAAAGCAAACTCATGCATGGAAATATACAGCCGCGATAGATTTTGTTTTTATCTAAGTGCAACTGCAAGTGTGGGACTCCTTCTGCAGAGCTGTTAGACTATTTATTCAGTTACTGTTAAGCCAATGCAAGTCTCTCACTTGAGAGTACCACTGACGCTTTAATTGCATTTCTTAAAAACTACTTCTACTGCCACACTGCCTTTTTGGTTTTCTGGCAGTGAGATGTCTGGTCAGGTAAATGCAACCGAGGATCTCATAACTGTTGCGTGAGTGCAAGAGAGAGCACGGCCTCCAGAAGTTAACACTCCTGGCTTTTTTCTTCTTCTTCTTCTTTCTTTTGGATCACAATTATCTTTTTCCTGTCCTCACCCCTGAGACAACTCCAACAACTGGAGACCTGGAAAACACAAAACAAATCAAGGATTTCTCCGCCGACTATGGCGGACAGGACTGAGTGCAGCAGCAGCAGCAGTAGTAGCAGGAGCAGCACGGAGGACGGATCTTGGGACAATTTTTGTGTCGCAGAAGAGGCTACATGAGGTTGTCAGAGGGCCGCACGCTTGCCTTTTTTGCCGACTCCACCTTCCCACCTCCTCCTGTTCAAATCTGTGAAGAAACAAAATCTCCGACAGGGGAGGGGGACTGATATCTGCAGAGAGAGAGAGAGAGAGTGGGGAATAAACTGAGAGGGGGAAAGAGTTCAACATTGCTGTCTTCTCCCCTACCGTCCCCCCAAGCGGTGGGGGAACGATCAGAAGAAGCATTTCTTAAAGGGATAAAGGAGACGCAAATAAAGGGAATTAACGTTTGCCCTCCGTGGATCTACACCTATTTTTTTTTTAATTCGTCAAAAATATGGCCGATAATGTCCTGGAGTCCGGCCCGCCTTCAGCCAAGAGGCCCAAGCTGTCCTCTCCAGCTCTCTCGGTGTCTGCCAGTGATGGAAACGGTAAATAAACTCCATTACTTAGCTCACGGCTAAAACACAAACTAGCCTCAATTGTTTGTGGTCAGTGTTTGGAAGAGTTGTACACCAACTTGTGTGACAAGAGTTGCCCTCCCACCGTAACTAACGCTTTTAAACTTTTAAGTGTGTGTGTGTGTGTTTTAATGAAAGATGAAACATGATGTAGCTCTGGCGGTTGGAGCAACTTTCCAGCAGGGATGTTTTGATGCGTTAGCCTCAACAGGCTAACTAGCGCTAACTTAACTATAAAAGGTCCACCTCCAAACAATGGAAGAGTCGAGTCACCCCCAGTTTGTTTCAAGTTGTTTAGCGGCCGCAAAAGTTAATCAAATTAATAGGATAGGCGCACATGTGGATAAAACAACGGGTCTCGTAGATAATCCCCGAAGTTGGGAGACAAATAACCGTTTAAATTAACGTTAGAGGAAAGTAACGGTTACCGAGCGAGCCGAGCTAACTAGCCGGCTCAGCTGAGCTCGGTAGCTGCCTAGCACAGAGAATAAAAGTGATTCAACTGATTAAACCTCATTATTAAACTATATTATTTCCCCTCTCTGTGGGTAGTAACTCTTTCCGTAGTCGAAACGTTTTGTGTGGGTGCTTTATGCGTGCTTCACGTATCGTTAGCCGACACTCTGTTTGTTGGTGAACTATTGTAAACCAGCTAACGTTAGCTATTGTTCGACACTTCCATTCCGCTCCACTCCGTTAAAGTTACGCAAAGCGGGCAAATATGTAGAGCTGTCGTGTGTGTTCCCATTTTTAACCGTTCGTGTGTGTGTGTTTTGAACGAAGGGACTAAATCAACCCGCCGTCTCTTAAAAAACGTCTTCTTTCATGGCTTTTGTTCAAAGGCTTTTTTAGTTTTCCCCCAATTGTACTACCGACGAAGCCCATTCTTGTTCAGCCTCCATTGTTTGACTCTGCACGGTGACACTGCGCTGCACTTTTCTGCGGTTTCAACACACAAAAAACAGACCACTTCAATGCATTTCACCTCGGGTGTGAATTAATCTGTTAACACTCACTAATTAATTTAAACATTTGGAGCAAGAAGCTGTTAAACTCCTGTGGGTCGCCTCTTCTAGCTGCACCCTGTTTGAAAGAGAAAACGATGGTTTGGGTGTTTAGTTGACACCTTTTCACTTTATACTTTAAGTATCTATTGTACAAAAGTTATTTTCTGCAAGGCAATAACTTTATAGGATTGTGGACTGGTTTTAATGTCATCTGTTAAAGTTTGGTGGTTCTCCAACTGTGACTGAAATTGAATATATGTACATTTCCATCTTTAATTTCCTCTACCCTGAATGCCATAAAGGTAAAAGTCAGAAAGGGATGAAACTAATCAAGCTGAACATGGTAGCACTGATTTTGCAGAAGTATTTAGATGGATGTTGACATGCCATGAGCCGTCATACAAAGTTAAACTCTGCAGGAAGAGAAAAGCTTGGTTTATGCCTGTTAAATTAGAGATATTGTTGCTTTTTGTCTGTGTCAGATTAAAGCTTTATTCAAGGGAAAAGATTGAGCGTATGCTAAAATATATAAATCATTAAAGTTGGCCTCCTGTCGTCATGATAAGACATCTCTGTTTCACACTCATGTACCATTTAGCTGTAGATCCAATGCACACACCTACCCAGGTACTGTAGTGTTTACCCCTCTGCGGCTTCTCACCCTGACCCTACTGCGTTCACTCTCCATGTTTGGCACCCCATCAAACCACAAACTGATGCCCAGGAGAGAGGTGCAGGCTGTGAGAGGCAGCTACTCCTTTGCTGGCTGTCTAGCTGTGGAGCTCAAGATTTCCGTTCAGTTTTTCAAACTGATGTCAGAGCTGCACTGCACTTAAAAGACCCAAGTCAATTTCGTTAGGCTGTATTCAGTGCAAATCCTAATTGTAATTAAATATTTATTTTTCAACTTGGTAAGATTTGTGTTTTTCTTTGCTCCATACCTAGATTTTGGTTCACTCTTTGACCTGGAGCATGACCTCCCAGATGAGCTCATCAGTTCTTCGGACTTGGGGCTGACCAACGGAGGGGATGTCAACCAGCTGCACACCAGTCTTGCAGGGCTCGGAGGAGGGATCAGTTTGGGAGGCCAGGATGCCGCTGCGAAACACAAACAGCTCTCTGAGCTCCTGCGTGCTGGAGCACCAGCACAGCAGGGCGGCCCTACTTCCAACAGCACAGCACCTGGGGCTTCTATGGGGATGATGGGGGGTGTCGGTGTCTCCCCCGGTGGACCTCAAGGCATGCCACCCCAGGGCCAACAGCAGCAAGCTGGATTAATGCAGCAGGTTGGGATGGTTGGAGGGGTGGCAGCACTGAATCGGGCAGCTGCCATGATGGGCGCACAGAAGCCCAATCCTGGACAGCAGCAGCAAGGCCTGATGGGGGGGCAGGTGATGAATGGGTCGCCAAGAATGGGTTACCCTGGCAGTGCCGGCATGGGTAACAATAGTAATCTGTTGGCGGAGACCCTGCAGCAGGGCGGTCAACAATTGGGACCTGGGGGTCAGGCAGGGATGAGACCACAGCAACCTGGAGCACTGAACAAGGTAAGCACGCTCAACCTGGGACGGCCAGACGTTACAGATACGCTGGTTGTTGCTCCGTTGTAATTGGAAGTCTGACTGTTACAGTTTGAAATTGCTGCTTAAAATTGGTGGAAATGTGTCATTCAGACTGAAAGATTCACTGTAAGTTGTTGACACTTCTTCAGTTTCATTCCGTTTAACAGTTTATCAGGTTAACAAGCACCAAAGGCAGCCTCGTCTTCTAGTGACGCTGTAGACTATCACAGTTACTCATGTGAGACTGCTGTAGACGGGTTTCCCGAGCGGTAGCAGGCGTGAATGTGGTTATGTGTTGGACGCACAGCTACATCACTGTTCACTCTGTGGTATTCATGGTTAACCTCCTTGCTTGTCAATATGTCACTTGACGGTTGTGATTTTGATTGACTGTGTTGCAAACTAGCATAACTAGTAGTGTAACCGTCACTGCGGTGGAGCAACAAGCAAGCACAGGACTTTTTTTGTGCAGTTTAAGCTGAGTTATTTTAACTTAAAGGATCTGTTGTTGCATAGCAACAATAACAAATCACTTCACATTGTTGCGGTGCTGCTGTTGAACTATAAAGACTTAAGTTTGCTGAAGTAGCTGAAAATACTTGATACTTAAGGGGGCCGTTGTGGGTGGTGAACTTGTTTGCAAAAGCTACATCATGTCTGTGGTTTTCACTTAATTTGGAGATCAAAGGCCAGGGGGAAGAAGAAGGGAGTATTCTGACTGAAAGGACATCTGACGTGTAAAATGAAGGAAGGATAATCAGTCCAGTATAGTTGATGAATGTAAAAAGAATTGATTGAGTCTCTAAACTATTTATTTCCTTCTCTTACTTTTGTCTCCAGATGAATATGATGGCCAACACGGGCCCCTATGGTGGTCCGTATGGCCAGTCCGCTGGCCAGGGGCTGCCTGGAGCAGGGCTGGGCCCACAGCTCCAGAATAAGGCAGGCCTGCCCAACAATATGGCCACCCAGTTCAACATGGACAAGAAGGCACCGCCTGGTCAAGGCATGCCTGGGATGGTAGGATTTGTTTATTTCTGTTACTGAAATGTGGATATCATAAAAGCTACTCATAGCCTCTAAAGTAGAACTAAATATTCCATCTTTTGACACATCTTTCCTTTTATGTTCTCACTGAAACCAGAGCGCAGTTTAACTTTGGGCGTAATATATTCTAGTCTGAACTGTGTCTCAACAGCATTTTGTTTCAGAGTCATCCTGTCATTGTAGTTTTGTGTTTCCACTTGAGTCCCATCTGAATGTTAAAGGATAAGGCTGATTCTTACTGTCAAATACCTAAAACCAACGATGAACTGCGCCCAACAATCTCTGTAACTTTCCATGTGTTGACAATTTTGACAATCCCGCCCACTTCCCACCCATGATTGGCCAGGTGTATGAAGGTAAAAAAATCAAGTCAGAATACTTATATTTCAAGCTTCGACTGCTTCTGTTACTTCTCATGTGTACAAACAAGCTCAGCGACCCGCCTCGTGACTGCAGGCTTCTCAAACCCCCACCAGAGCGTGGCTGTTCCTTCAGGCGTGATCTGTCGGCATGTCATACAAACTAGTTTGCATCGTGGAAGAACAAATACCAAGACAGCTTTATGAAAGTCGTTCGCTCCAGCGTGTTCTGTTGATTGCTTAGTCTGGAAATTAGCAAATGTTCAATAATTATGATCAAAACCTATTAATCAAAGTTAATTTGAGCCGCTGTTGAAATAAACAAAGCAACAATATACAATGATTGCCATGAGTCTAAAGGGGTTTTGTTAACTTTATTTTGCATTTATAGGAACATTTCTGATGTGATGATAAAGGATTTGAGCTTGAAAGTGCTTTAAAAATGCTTGAACTTAAAAAGCTTCATAAATACAAAGTGATTTATGATGATTGTTCATGTGCATGAATTAAAAAAGCAGAGAAAAACAGTTCCATCACAACCAAAAGCTAAAAATTAGATTAAAAATGAATGAATGAAAACAAAATTAGATTTAATTTTATTGGCCTGGCTCCAGCGTCTTTATGCATGTCGCCGTCCAGGTCAACGTCCTCTCTTGGCGCTTTGCTTGAGTAAGATGTGTTTTGGCATTTAACTTCATGTCAAACATTTCCCTCCTCCGTCTGTTACGGCATGACTCTTTGATGACCGCATGGACGCTGATAAATTTGTTTTCATCTGTTAAATCCTGACAGCAGGACATAAAGCTTTACAGTGTGAAATTCTTCCTTATGCTCTATCTGGTCACAGTTTTGTGAATGAAACTTGAATTGGCTGCATATGTCTTAACTTTGGAGTGACATCAATGCCAGTGATCAAATCTCAGAAACCCAGACGTACTAACTGGTTTTTATCACATCAAAACAAGCGATAGCTAACACATTTGGACAGGTAGGAGAGTCTGGTGAATTTACTTGGAATGCATTTTAGGTGTTGCAGTTGTACGTGATAACATGACTGTTTTATGAAGGAAAGAGTCATTTTAACCGACAAATCTGAAGCTGATGGGGAGAAATTGGATAACCAGTGGCTAAATCATAGACAGATTAATCATTTCAAATGGGAAGCGGCTCAGGCTGACTCATCTGGTCAGTGATTGTCTTGCATTTCAGTGAAGTAGCTCAAATCGTCATAATATTATCACCCAAAATACTTTTGATGTAAACAACAAATTCTCAAGAAGTCATTGTTTTTGTTTCTCTTGTTTGTCCCTCGCTCAGTCACACCGAGTGCGGTATCTCAACAAGTTATTGGAATTCGAGCTGGACTGATAAATCGGCCAGGCTCGTATCATTTCCAAAACAACTCTGTGGGACCTGCAACAATAGAATTATAATTCCATCGGGCGATTTTGAAAAACTTAAATAATGTTGTATCAGACGAGCGGTTTTCTAGTGAAAGTTGGACTTAGGGGCGTATTGATCAGTAGGCGCAGGGCACTGTGTCAAGTGCACTGTTACATTACAGCCTGCATTATAACCAGTCAGACTAGTTATCATGAAGTAAGAAAATCTGCCGTCCATGTAACCATGTTCAATTTTTCTGATGTAATAATTCCTTGTAACACTCATCTATGCCTCCTCTCATCCCAAGGCCCCTCAGCAGCAGCAGCCAGGAGCAGTTGGTGGCGTATCCGTCGGTGGAGCAGCAGCAGTAGGAGGTGCCCAGGTCGGGCTCAACGCTGTGGGGACGGGTCCTGGCGCAGCGCCCCCTACCGCAGACCCCGAGAAACGGAAGCTGATCCAACAGCAGCTGGTCCTCCTGCTCCACGCACACAAGTGCCAGCGGAGGGAGCAGGCCAACGGGGAGGTGCGGCAGTGCAACCTGCCCCACTGCCGCACCATGAAGAACGTGCTCAACCACATGACTCATTGCCAGGCTGGCAAGTCCTGCCAGGGTGAGTCTTTTGAATTATGCTGATTGCTGGTTTTATGGTGTGCGGTTTATATCATAAAGACTGGGCGGTGTTTAAAGTCATGTATCTGCTGCAGTTCATTTTTTCTTTTACTTCTTGTTCTTGTTTGTTGTTTATATCCCTCTTGGTTTGCCTCCCAGTTTTTTTGTCATATCAGAATGAGTTACTCTCTCTCTAGCTGGCTCTTCTACTGTATTTTTTTCTCTTATCCTTCTCTCATCTGGACGTAGTTTTATTGTACTGAATGACTCATACAATAACTTTCTTAGTCTCTGGCTTCTCTCTCTTCTTCTTGACTGTTTTCCCTTTTTCTCTCATCCTTTTCTTGTCTCATTATTCATCTCCCTTCTTCACTCTGTCACTATTTCTCATTTGAATTGTTCTTCTTCTCCCTTAAACTTTCCCTTTTCTCAAACTTCTCTCCATTTCTGTCTCCTCTCCCAGTGGCGCACTGTGCCTCATCCAGACAGATCATCTCTCATTGGAAGAATTGCACACGACACGACTGTCCGGTATGCCTGCCACTGAAAAACGCTGGAGACAAGAGGAATCAGCAGTGTGAGTGTCTGTCTTTGAGCAGTGTGCATGCTCATGACTCTTATTGAATTATTAAAAACATATTTACCCTGTAACTAAACAGTGAAGTCTGCGAAAGTAGATTTGAATCCAGAGATTCTCACCCTTTGTCTCCTTCTCTTGACAGCTCTTGTAAACAGTGCCGGTGTAGGTTTGGTGAACTCTTTAGGTTCAGGGGTGCCTGGCGGACAGTCCAACACTCCAAACCTGAACCCTCCAAACCAGATCGACCCCAGCTCCATAGAGAGGGCCTACGCTGCCCTGGGTCTCACTTACCAAGGCAACCAGATGCCACAGCAGCAATCGCAGGCCAACATCCCAAACCAGGGGCTGCAGGGGCAGCCTGGGATGAGGACTCTAAACGCCATGGGTTAGTTTGTAATGACATTGTGCACATTACAAATGAGATCATCTGAGCAGGAATGTTTATGTTTGACCGTACAGACAGCATGTGTGACAATAATTTTATATCAAATGTCGACATACCAGATTTCTATCCTCAAATGTGGCCGACTCAGGTGTCATCACAGGACTTAAGTGTGAAACTTGACTTTATTGTGCATAAATGTTGTTCATGATACTCTCCTGTCATGCCTTCCTAGATTGTTGTCAGTATTTCCCACTCAAAAATCATATCTCTCTCTCAGGAGGAAACTCTATGGGAGTGAATGGTGGAGTGGGTGTGCAACCCCCCAACCAGCAGTCCAACCTACTGCCAAACGCCATGTTGCACGGCAACATGAATGCACAGAGGTAAAACTACATTTTATTTCAGGCTGATTTCAAATAACTGACTCAACCCAAGTCGAAATTAGTTTTTAAGTCTTACTACTCCCTTTTCACTTCTCGCCTGTTGCTTCCCTCAGCTTGATGAATGATGGTGTGGGGAACCTGGGCTCCATGCCCACGGCAACTCCTCCTTCTGCTGCCGGCATGAGGAAGTCTTGGCATGAAGACATCACGCAGGACCTCCGCAACCACCTTGTCCACAAGCTGTGAGTCTGCGGACCTGCAAGTGCCCCCAAAAATCTCCCTGTTGGGGGGGAAAAAACAACTAATTTGAATATTGGATCATTTTTAGTGCTGCATTTGAAGTGGGTACTCCTTTCCACAATTTAATTGTAGCTGTGTGTCCTTTCTGTTTGTGCATGTGTGAGAGCAGCGTGCAGGCCATCTTCCCCACTCCTGATCCAGCTGCGCTGAAGGATCGGCGGATGGAGAATCTGGTGGCTTACGCTCGAAAAGTAGAGGGGGACATGTACGAGTCAGCCAACAGTAGGGTAAGAAACCAACACACCCAGAGTGTGAGTTACTGCGGTATGATTATTAGTTTCCAACTAAAGGATGAGGAAATAATAACAGTATTTATTTTGTCTACTGTTGCGATGTATCATTCCTCCCTTGTGTCTTATCCTTTTCTAGGCGGAGTATTACCACCTGCTGGCAGAGAAGATCTACAAGATCCAAAAGGAGCTGGAGGAAAAGAGGAGGACACGACTGCAGAAGCAGGGCATGATGCCGGGACAACCTGGCTTAGCCTCCCCAGGCCTCCCACAGGGGCCTCCCAGCATGGGACAGCTGCCTATGGCCCCGGGGCAACCCCCAAGTAAGTAAACGTACCGTTTTTACCTCCCCACACACACTGCTGGCGATGTTCCTGTTTCCTGGCATGTATCTTTACACATGATACTGAACGCTGATCAAAAAAGACAACAAGCACACCACTTGTCTATGTCGTATGGATCTTTTCTGATCTGTCTTCTCTCCTGTCAGATGGTCCTCACGCCGATCCGTCCATGGTCCGACCGCCTGGACCCAATCAGATGGTCAACAGGATGCAGAGCCCAGCAGGTACGTCTCTGAAGTGTAAATAGCATATTTACAAAGGTATGTAGAGCGACCAGACTTGTAGACATTTCTTTTGCCAGGTACATAATTGGTGAGGGGAGATGACATTTAATGAAAGCGACCTTTCATTACAACAAGCTACCGTTTTTTAAACAAAAAATGTAGAAGTCAGTTTATTACTGTCTTTCTAACTGTTCTACAGTTTGCCGTCCAACCTGAAAACTTTAATCTCTTTTTTGTCATCTTCATTACTTCTGTAGTTGGTGCGCTCTGCCTGTTGCAGGGCAGAATAGGCGAGTAAGTTTACTGATAAACGGGGCATGCGATAGGTCAGACTGACCCCACACTGAAGTACAAAGCACAGCCTGTACAATACACTGAATTTCTAACTCCAGCAGACCTTTACCCACAGAATATTTCTTTCTTTCCTCACAGCCAAATAGCAGTTGACTGTCAAATAAAGAGTGAAGACCCCGGTGTGAACACACACACACAAACAGGTGTTTCTGGTCTCCTTGTCTCTTATTTCTGTCTTCCTTCCCTTCTAGGAATGAACCAGTTTGGTCAGATGGGGATGCCGCCGATGGGTCAGAGGTCGACACCTCCTCTTCCTCTTAATGCTCCAATGAGCCAGGTTGGCACCACTGTCACCATCTCTAACACACATTACTTAGGGGGCGATAAAACTTTCCAAAATGGATTCCCAGGCATGCTAAAGGTTAGAATGATGTACAGTCAGCTGTGATCAGCGTGGAGGGGAGTACACGCAATGCAAAGAGACATCTAGTGTGTACTCGCAGAAATGGTTTGATTTATCCAGGACTTCACGTGTCTTGTTGTTTCGTTTCCAGATGGGCATGGCAGCAACAAGGATGGGTCAGCCTAACACCACACAGTTACAGAACCAGTACCTCCCTCCAGGCCAGTTCCCCGGGTCCAGTCCTGGACGTGGCTCTGGTCCCGTTGGCATGAATCAGCCAGGAGCGCAGACTGCTGCACCACCGGTAAGGATGAACATAGATCAACACTCAGAGCAGCTTTGTGGAAATACTGTATGAAAGACGTTTTAAAATGGATTGTTTTTCAGTCTTTCATATTTCATTAATTTACGCTCCAGGTTTCAAAGTTACTGATTGTTTTCTAAACAGCAGGGACCTCTGGCTCTTCCTCTTTAACCTCTGTGTCCTCTCCTCTGTAGCAGAACCAGATGTCAACGCCGCCTTCCCACCCAGCCAGCAGCCCCGCAGCACAGTCTGCCCCTTCTGCCCCAGGCCCTGGAGCCCCAGGAGGCTCCATGGGGCCTGGTAGTGCCAGTGGTGCTGGGCCCATACCGAACTTGCCTCCATCGTCCACCCCCACGCAGCCCAACTCCTACCCTCACTGCCCACCCATCCGAACAAACTCCCCATCACCAGCACGCAGCTTAACGCCTCAGCCGCATCAAACGCCTCCTACGTTACCTCGCTCACAGACCCCACAGCCACACACTCCCGGCACACCCCAGCTGCCACCTCCACAACACCCCCAGCAACAGCAACAGCAACAGCAGCAGCAGCAGCAGCAGCATCAGCAACAACAGCAGCAGCATCAGCAACAACAACAACAACAACAGCAGCAACAGCAGCAACAACAGCAGCAGCAGCAGCAGCAACAACAAGCTTCGCAGCAACCACCACCGCCATCAGGACAGGCAGTGAACTCTGAGAAGCCCAGTCAGCTTCCACCGCAGACGCTTGGGGGTGTGGCTTCCTCAGGCCCCCAAGCAGGTCAGGCTCCTTCAGTGCCTACCCAGAATGCTCATGTGCCATTGCAGCGGCCACAGACCCCAGTAAGTAGATCACCCTGCTTTTATTACTTTTCCTAACCCAGAGTTGTTTTCCTGAAACCTCCCGCCTCATTCAGTGATGCTCTGGTCTTCCTGCTCGCTCTGCTTCAGTTCTCAGGCTGCTGACGGTGCTTCTAGTTGTTCTTTAGTTTCCTTGTAATACACAGGGAATAAGGAAAACAGAAAAGGAAGTTTGGGTTCTGTCAGTGAATGGATAGTCTTCAAACTACTATCTGAATGGGACATTTCTTAACCTCACTCCATCTTTGTCCTTTTGTCACAGCTATCTCCAAAGCCTTCTCTGACGGCAGACGGGCCGGTGTCCTCACCAGCCTCGGTCAGCAGCAGTGCCGATCCCAGCTCCCAGCTCACCCAGGCAGACGGTCCTGCTCCCAGTCAGGAAGACGTCAAAATGGAGGTGAAGAAGCAGGAGGAGGACGACGAAGGGGCTGAAAGCCAAGGAGAGGGCAAGGGGAAGATGGGCAAGGGTCAGCCAGATATAAAGATGGAGGAGAAACCAGAGGTAAGATTGTCCGTGCTGCTGTTTAAAAATCCTGGAAACATTTTTTAGATCTTATTCAGTTCTATAAGAATCCCATAGAGAAAGAAGGCATTATACTGAAGTCATTAATCTTCCTCTCAGATAAAGAAAGAGAAGCCGTCAGGAGACGGCTGCAAAGGCGAGCCCATGGACACGTCTTCATCCTCTGTGCCGTCGTCGGTAGCAACAGGTGAAGACAAGAAGCCCGAGGTGAAGAAGGAGCCCAAAGAGGAGGAGGAGGGGTCAGGGACAACGGCCACCAACAGCTCCCCAGCCAGCGCTCAGAGCAAGAAGAAAAGTAAGTTTGGAAAACTTTGCTCTGTTTTACAGCCACCGTTATCTGCACTGGGAAGAGTAATCAGCCAATACTAAGAACTCTAGAAGTGAAAAAAATAGTCTAAACTGGACATACCACTATTTAAAACTGGGAAATTTAAAGCAAAGTCAGTTCATTCCAATTAAATTGCTGTGATTGGAGGATCCGTAAACATGTGAGTTTGCATCTTTTGACTGATAGAAAACCATCTTAACAGTCCTGAACTGTTTGATGGGACAGAGAGTCCAAAATAGAGGAAGCAGTTGAAGCTTATTAGCTGTGCTGCATCATCAACTTTTATTTAACTTCCTCTGTTGAAAAGAGGAATGGTTTGCAGACAGAAATTAAAGGTACACATACATCTTTTGAAGAAGAATCTGTATGAACCCAGTGTCCTGTTTCCAATAATTACTTGTTAAATGGAGACTTTGAACAAAATGTCAAGGTGATCTGGGCTGAACCTCAAAAGCTGTTGTGACAGACAAACACTGGGAAAGCCGGATGGGGGGTTAAAGTTTACCGATTAGTGAGTTTCACTCAGCCGTGTAGGACGTCCATGAACACCCACACCTTCTTGTTTTGTCTGTGTAAAGTCCCACACGCCAGCAGCATCAGGGTCACGATGCACTTTAACTCACCAGAAAGGCACCGCATTTTATCACATTCACTCCCCAGACTGACGCACCTCAGCTCCTTTGCCCTGTGCAGTCTCTCCATCCATCATTTAGCGACGCAATGCTACATGATGCAGCAGAGATTGTACCCGTGCCTCTTCCTCTGTTCTCCCTTTACCTTCCATCTCTAAAACTCTCATTTGTTTCTCTCGCTCCCTCTCTTCCAGTCTTCAAGCCTGAGGAGCTGCGTCAGGCTCTGATGCCCACCCTGGAAGCTCTGTACCGGCAGGACCCTGAGTCCCTTCCCTTTCGTCAGCCGGTGGACCCCCAGTTACTGGGAATACCCGTACGTATTCGAACTAGTAACAAAACTAACCTGGTAAGGGACTGCACTGGCTGCCATTTTGCTTCAACTCCTCTGAAAACGTAGATTTTTATTTCGTTTTTCTCTTTTCTTTTTTTCATCTTAATATTTTTTTCTCCTTGTCATAGTTGTCATATTTTCAAATTTTAATTTCATAAATCTGCTTCCATTTTCTTTAATTTTTTAGCTGATTTTTCTCCCATTGCATGTCAGAAGTTAAGAAAATGAGATTTGGAAGCGTGTATGTATTTGTGTGTGTGTGTGTGTGTGTGTGTGTGTGTGTGTGTGTGTGTGTGTGTGCTCATTTTTGAAACTTCTTGTCATTTATAAATCAAAGCAATGACTCTTATGAACATTTGCCATTTTAAAAAAAGCGAAACAGCAAATCAGCTCAACAAGATTCAAAGCTTGGCCGAGCAGTTACTGATTTCGACATTAAGATTTAAGAAAATGACCCAAACATCTGTTAGAGTATTAAACCTCCAAGCACAACAGGGAGACGTATCAATAGTTCAGAGAAGGATTTGCTTCAGTAACCGTTCATGAGCCAATTGCTTTCATTTATCACTTAATTTTTGTTTGACTTTTGCTTCTTTCACATCATCAGATTTTAGGTTTTGATTTTGAATTATGATTTTCGTAGCTTTCATCCTAGAAACTCCATTGCTAGCTTTCTAGTTCAGTTCCTCACCAGTAGTAGTGTGTCAGTGTTCAGGTGGGCAGTGTGTAGAGGTGGGACGATACCTTTTTACCCTCATTGCATCTAAATTACGGGGGGAAAGCGTGCACGATAAGCCTCGGTATGACGGGGTCCGTCCTCCCTCTGCCTCATGCAGCGTGAAGTTTAATAAACGTTTTTTTATAGCGGTGATGAGCGAGCACCAGGCGATTGGCTCAGCTCTCGTCAGGAACCTCCACAGTCAAGTGATGCAGCTTTCCAACCTTTGTATAATTTATCTAACAGCCACTTATTAAACATGTGAATTACCCGCAAACCCGTGCAGTATATAAACACGGTGGTGATATAAATTTGGCTCTGTAGGCTGACATGGTAATATGCATCACTTGTTGGTTCATGTGAGTGGTTCCATTCAGAGACGAGGGTCTGTTTCCTTATTCTTGTTGCCATGGCGACACCAAGATGGACCCTGCTCTTTGAAACTCACACCTCCTCCAATTTTTTTTTTTCCATGAACCCCCCCCCCAAAAAAAGCCTATTTTATCCTCGCCCTCTCCTCCGATCCGCCTCAGACAGCTTCAGTTTGAGGAGAATCAGAGGACAGGAAAAAGGACAAGGACACGGAGACTCGTCCGTCCCTCTCTCTTACATTTGCTTCACCTCAGCACTGTTGGCTTTAACTCTGCCATCGTATTGCCACTCACGCTGCTGGCGTTGTTAATGCCAATCACTGTGTTGCTAAAAACAGTCAATCTGTCTGCCTGTTGCTGTTGCCACTGCTCTGTTCTTCTTGGTTTTGCACCCTTATCGCTTCCTGAGCCTGAAAGCTTCGTTCGTTTTCAGCCTTCAGCATCCAAAGCCATCAAGCCCCCCGCCCCCAGCTGTTGGACAGTGTTCAGCACTGTGTGGCAAAATGAGCAAATTGATGATTTCTAATGATTTTCGCAATGCTTGGCTTCAGTTCTTTTTAAAGGATTTGTCATATACAATCTTACCTGTAGCTTTTTGTGTGGTTACATGAGCGGCAGAGGACCGGACTGACTCGTGGCGGTCGCCTGGTCCCTGCTCGCAGCACAGATGGGGGATTTTTAACTGTAGGGTGCAAAGCAGAGAGCTGGAGGGCAGAAGTTGTCATGTCTCTCTGTTTGCACGTGAACCTTCTTCTCTGCAGCGCTCAACAACATTGTCCCCCTGCACCCTCTTCTCTCCCTACTCTGGTCCCACCCGGTCGACGCCCACATCACACCTTCACCTGATGTCCACAACGCCGCTGCTGCTGCTGATGATGATCATCACTCTTCTTCCCCATCTCTCCACGACCAAACATTCCCACCATCTCGCTGCTCTCTCTTCTCTCCCTCCTCTGACCCTTTTTCAACTCTTGAACTTTACCTCCGACGGCGCGCCTCCACAAACCAGGACTACTTTGACATCGTGAAGAACCCCATGGACCTGTCAACCATCAAGCGGAAGCTGGACACGGGGCAGTACCAAGAGCCATGGCAGTACGTCGAGGATATCTGGCTGATGTTCAACAATGCCTGGCTGTACAACCGCAAGACGTCCCGCGTCTACAAGTACTGCTCCAAGCTGGCCGAGGTGTTTGAGTCGGAGATCGATCCCGTCATGCAGGGCCTGGGATACTGTTGTGGGAGGAAGGTGAGACCTCAGTGAAGGAATAAAACATTCTTCTTGTCTTGTCAGGTCAGGAAAAATATTGATGCCACTCATGCGTGTAAACAAAAACAAACATGTTAATTAGAGTTTTATCGGCAGTATATCTGGTTTACGCTAAGAGAGTGGTATCCATCTTCTCATTCATTTCTCCTGTTTGTGGATAGTTGTACTGTATGTTTGTGTGACCGGTGTATGTATGAGAGGTGTAATTGTTGTAAGTTATCAAACAACATTTTTTTCCTTCTCTTTATTATTACAGTTTGAGTTTTCCCCCCAAACTCTATGCTGCTATGGAAAACAATTATGCACCATCCAACGTGACGCTGCTTATTTTAGCTACCAGAACAGGTAAGGGCTTTCGGCACATTGTAACACTGAGCACACGCACCGATCACAGACGAATAGCATTCACAAAGTGTTGTCGACATTTAGACGTGTTGCTGTGAAAACGCAGCGAATGAGATCAGCTTGTCTTGTTGTATTTTGTACATTGATGCTATGCCGTAGGAAACCAATCAGTGCAATCACAGATGAGCTTTAATTTGGCTTCAACTGGTTACCCTGGCACCATCTCCATCTTCATAGTTCACCGTTTTTTAATTTTCATTATGTTCTCATTCATAAAGTGGGCTCCTGTCTTCTTTATTTGTCGCACCATTGTTTCCCACGGAGTAAATTTACATGCACAACACGTGGCAGCTGGCATTTTTGGATATTTACTTGGGGGTGGGGGTGGGGGTATCCATTCTCACCAGCAGAAGAAAGGTTCCCACTTTATAAATGAACTGAAAGGATGATGGGTCTCTGTGGCTTTATTTATTTTTCCTCATCCAACCCTTTCATGTTTGGAGACTCGTATCCTCACTCCCTTCCTCCTCCACAGCTCCTAGTGGTCTCTCATGTTGCTGTAATGTTGTTGTTGTTTACCACTGGACGTCTGACGCTAATCTTTGCTTTGCCTTGGCTCTCTGTCCTCTGTTGGTTGTTGTTCACATCCTGTCCCCCTCCCCTCTCCCTCTCTGTCCCCTCCATTGTCCTCGTCTGACCTGTAACGATTTATTTCACGCTTTTTTAATATTCATTTTGACCTCCCCTCCCCTCCCCCATCTCCCTTCCCTTCTCCCCTTCTCTCCCTCCTTTTTTAACGCTTGTGATGTCTGCATTGGCCTGTTTTGGTGTGACCAATCATCCACTCCAAAATTTACGCGCAAAATCAAAACACCCGCCCACACAAAACACCCTGCATCACGATTGGCTGCTTCCTCCTGGCGACGACCTACCTTGCCCTCTGCCTCCTCCTGTGTGTCCGCCCCCTGGCCTGTCCTGCCCTGCCCTGATTGGCGGCTGCTTCTTCGTGCCCTCTCTGTGATTGGCTGTGCTGATGGCGAACCTGTAGTTCACCAAAATATGGGCTTCTTGCTGACAGGTACCACTTCTGTGAGAAGTGTTTCAACGAAATCCAAGGCGAGAGTGTTTCCCTGGGGGACGACCCCTCCCAGCCTCAGACGTGAGTACCACCACACTGCTTTCCTCTCGCGCGCACACACACACACACACAAATACACCCTGTTTACACCTGGCATTAACATGCATCCAATTATATGTGAATATTTCTAAGTGAAGGTGTTAATAGATTGAGATATGATTGGTCACACTGCACTTGGAGGCTGCATACGGCCAGAATCTTTCAGCAGTGTGTGTGCAACTGTCTCCTGAGACAAACTGAAGGTCCGCCTACAGATCTGACGTCTAACAGATTAAAGTGCGAAGCAAGAAGACGCCAGAAACAACAGGCTAAATGATTTCTGATGGATGGAGGGTGCACGAAACACATTTGGAAATTAAAAACGGCACATTTGGTCTTTGCTAACAGAAGAGATGTAGGTGTTTATTTACATACAGAGCGGGGGAAATGAGACCCGATCACAACGTATGTGAAAACACATTCTAATGCCAGATGTGAACTGACGTATTTACAGCTGTGCACATGCCAGGTTCGCCAGTAATGCTTGTCCAGATGAGTAGTTATTATAGTCTGCTATGAGCAGCATGATAGACTGAATGCCAGAGCTCCATTTTTTTTTTTTGGAGATGTAACCCGAAAGATAACAAGCATAAATTTAACCCTTAAGTATTTTCACTTAAGTAGCTTTAGAGTTAGAAAAACACTTATTCCACACCGTGTCACATGTATATTCTTCATCAGTTTGTCGCTTTGTCGTGTGTGTTCGTTATGATCTACCTGCTGCTCTGTGGGGCTTTCAGGGGTTAAAATAATGAGTTTACCTGCTTGAAACTTTTGATTTCTTCTCTGGAGTTCAGGTTCACATGTGCAAGATGAAACTAAAGAATTCATAAGATGTTTTTAAACATCAGTCCTCTTTTCATCTTTGTGGGTTTTAATTCTTTCAGTATTAATGTCACATCTTGTAGTAACCATGTTGTACCTTCTCAACTCTGACAAGAGTTTGTCTCATATTTTAGGGGCGAGGATTAACCGTCTAACAATATAACAATATGTATAGATGACATATTTAGCTGATTTCTGACTCTCTGTGATCATTTTCTGAATTGAAGATGGAGGGTCGAGCACCTGGCGTGCACTCTTCAGAGGATTACCTTGTCGTGTTCGATACAGTCATTTGTTTTCTGGTGTGTCCCACAGGTCCATCAACAAAGACCAGTTCCAACGAAAGAAGAACGACACACTCGACCCGGAGTTGTATGTTCCCCTCATTGACTTCAATTTCTAAATTATACAGAGCTATGACTTTCTGTATTTAGTTTAAATTGCGTCATGATTTTAGAAGCCTGTTGCTGCTGAATAACTAAACTAGCTTTTCATTTCACAGATGCATTTTGGGCGTCACAACCTTTTTACTTAAAGTGTAATTACTTATTTATCACCTTTTATAGCTCCTGCAGAGAAACACACGATGGCTGACCTGTTGTCTAATAGGTGTGTCCGTCTTTTGTCTTCTCTTCTCTCTCTGCTCAGGCTTGTGGAATGTATTGACTGCGGTCGTAAAATGCATCAGATCTGTGTCCTGCATAATGAAACCATATGGCCGTCCGGGTGAGCCAGCTATCACACGCACACACACTCTGTACATTCTGTTATATGACTGTGCCTGGAAAATAAACGTGGCCTTATGTATACCTTGTAAAGGCCTGAGAATCATCCAAAACATCATTAAAGGTGCTTGAAAACATAAATTTGGATGCCAGTTCCCACATTTTGAAAAATATGTAGAAGGCATGACATTACATCAGGACAGAAAATGGCTGCCAGTGTGGTGGCAACAGATGCACAACGTTCTGCAGCTACGTCATGTGTGGTCTGTTTGTAATTAAAAGATGCAAGTCATTTCAGAGTCATTAAAGTTGTTTAAAGAAAGGAAGACTGATACAATTAAAGCCACTTAATCACTGTCATTGGTGTTAATTGTGACAGGGCTGATGTTAACCTGCAAATTTAACATTTTACTGTTTACTTCCTCCCCGACCAGCTTTGTGTGTGACAACTGCCTCAAAAAGGCCAACAAGACGCGGAAAGAGAACAAATACGCTGCCAAGAGTAAGTGGAGTAACGCCGAGCGGCCGGCTCATTCCCTGCCTCTTCCCTTCGTTCAGACTCTGAGTTTCTGGATATTATCAACACAGTTTATCAAGTTAGAAATAATTTTTGACCTCCTAGTTAATCCATTGCTGCCCAGTTCAGATCATCTGTGCACAAAGATATGAAGCAAACAGTTTTTTAACTTATGTGGAATGTGTCCGAGAAAAAAGGGAAACAAAGAAGGCAAATTTATCACAAAATAAAGCAACATTAACAAAGTGATGAAGGTTCTCGTACTAAATCAAGTGAGAGGACAGCCTAACTTTTTGTTGTTATATCATCACCGCTGAGTGTTCTTGCATGAAAACGGCATGAAGCGAGCCAAGAGAAAGTCCAGAACATCATCCGCGTAAAATCACAACATGCTGTTTTTACGCTTCAGTTTTTGTACAGATCGACTAAACGAGACAGAATGCGTTAATTGCCAGTTAATTATGATTGCTTCATCAGCTTTGGACGTGCTAGTAAGCAGATTTCGTCACCTTTGAACAGAGCCAGACCAGCTGTTTGCTCGTTCCCAGTCTTGGCTGTAGCGTTATATCTACCGTACAGACATGACAGTGCTATCAATCTTTCTTTTTTTTTAGTCCCAGAATGTCGAACACACCCTTTGAAATAAAGAGCTCCGTGTTAAAATGTAAAATTGAGGATAGTGTTGTTGTTGTTTATTGTATCTTCAGACAAACTTTGAGGTTTTTTCATCCTCCTTCCTTTTTATTCTTTTTGCAGGGCTTCCTCAGACCAAGTTGGGGAGCTATTTGGAGACACGAGTTAACGACTACCTCAAGCGTCAGATCCACCATGAAACTGGCGAGGTCACCATCCGTGTGGTCCACGTTTCAGACAAGGTGGTTGAGGTCAAGCCGGGCATGAAGTCCAGGTAGGAGGTCAAATTTCACTGCTGCAAGTTTTGAGGTGTGTGGTGAGGGGGAAACACCACTGAACATGTTGAGGATGGGACACTGGCGATTAACTTCTTGCTTCAGACTCAAATAGGTGTTGGTGAGTCCTGCAGCAGATCAGGCTGACGTTAGTTTGATAGTAAGCAGCTGGATGAGTTGAAGTTAGTTTACCGCCTTGATCTGTACCATCAGTGCTGCACTTCATGGAAACACCGACCATCTCTCTGATTCGGTCCTGTTCCATTCAGTTTAAACAGAGCAGGAGTAATTCACGTTGTAATGAGATGAGGAGAACGGGGGGTGATTCAGCACTTCTTCCTGAAGGAAACCCGGCACTAAGCGGGAGTTCCTCCGCACCAGGGTGAAAACAAACGCACCAGGTTGTTGCTAAGCAACGGCTGGTTGTCCATAGTGCCCAGTAGAGTAGGTAACACACAGGTATGGATGGAGAGTTTGTTTACCCAAGTGTGGGAAATATGCACAGTGGCAACAAACTCAACAGCCCGCAGACTCTAAAATATTAATTAGTAATCTATTAAAGAAAACTCTGTCCTGGCTCCTCCATGCTGAACCTTTTTTGTTTGAGACATTTAGTTGAAAATTCCAGTTATTAGACCTCCTCGGTGTAAGCAAATATAGCACGCCCTTCAACACTGAACGTTCCGACTTGTTGAGAAGTCGTCATCGTCTCAATTTCAGCCCAGTTAATCATGACTCACACATTACGAGCACTTCTAGGAGTGGTCAACCATATTCCATACTTCTTCATGTCGTGATGTAGCTCTGTCAGACAGTTCAGAGAAACATTACGATGATGAATCGTAGCAGGAAAGACTTGCTGATGACGCATGTTTGGATGTGTTTGTTCCTCCCAGGTTTGTTGACAGCGGAGAGATGTCCGAGTCCTTCCCGTACAGGATGAAAGCCCTGTTCGCGTTTGAGGACATCGATGGAGCGGATGTGTGTTTTTTCGGCATGCACGTTCAAGAGTACGGCTCGGACTGCCCGCCTCCCAATCAGAGACGAGTGTACATCTCTTACCTGGACAGCGTGCACTTCTTCAGACCTCGACACCTCAGGACTGCTGTCTACTACGAGATCCTGCTTGGCTACCTGGAATATGTCAAGAGGCAGGGGTAAGAGAGACATAATGGCAGCTCCAACTGAGCAGCTGATTATAGCATTATAGCTACACAGGTGTTTTAAATATGAGCCCATTATGCAGTATAAAATGTATTCATCAGGCTTTGTGTTACCAGGAGCTGCTAGAGTTGAATGAAGATGAGCAGGCAGATGGAATAAAAGGAAATAAATGTACTTCTTTGTAATGAATGCGACTACGTCTCTCCCTTTGTCAGGTTTACAACGGGTCATATCTGGGCCTGTCCGCCCAGTGAAGGGGATGATTACATCTTCCATTGTCACCCAGCGGACCAGAAGATCCCCAAGCCGAAACGCCTCCAGGAGTGGTACAAGAAGATGCTGGACAAGGCGGTCGCTGAGCGCATTGTCCACGATTACAAAGTGAGACATGTTTTCAGTTTCCGTTATTGTACCAACAAAGTGAACGAGTGCATTCATCAGTCAAACCCTGAAGACACTGACTCATCACAACTGTTGCTCAATATGAGAACGTTTTCCTTCATTTCCAAGTAACCCTTGAAACATCTGCTCCTACTCTGCATTCATTGATAAAAACAAGTGTTTTTATTGCTTCCTAAAACAGAAGGAGCTCATGAGGACATTACCAGCATTATTATCACTTAACCGATGTCTCTTTTTCTCTCAGGACATCTTCAAACAGGCAACAGAGGACCGGCTGACAAGTGCCAAGGAGCTGCCATACTTTGAGGGCGACTTCTGGCCCAACGTACTGGAGGAGAGTATCAAGGAGCTGGAGCAAGAGGAGGAAGAGCGGAAGAGAGAGGAGAACAGTACCTCCAATGAGAGCACAGATGTGAGTAGAATAACATGTACTACATGCAATCAGAGAGTCGTTTAGTCTGTCATAATGCTGTACACTGACACTGACATGTAAAACATTCACAGGCCACAAAAGGAGACAGCAAGAATGCCAAAAAGAAGAACAATAAGAAGACAAGCAAGAACAAGAGCAGCTTGAGCCGAGCCAACAAGAAGAAACCGGGGATGCCCAACGTTTCCAATGACCTCTCCCAGAAGCTCTATGCCACCATGGAGAAACATAAGGAGGTATGCGAGTCTAACTTCATTATAGCAATAGCCCTTTACTTATTAGATTATGGCGTAATTATGAGAACGTTACACTGACATAAGTTATCACATTGACTCTAATTGTGCTGTTTAACTGCTGCTGCACTGTTCAGCTGTTTTATTAAAGAGTAGATTTATATTACGGCAACAGCTGAGCTTAGTAATAATGTCTTTACTGACAGCAGATTAATAGTTATAACAGTTATAATCTGTGTTTTTGTATATTAACAGTTGATCGCACATATCATAAACCCTGCTAACTCAGCCAGCATCTAGCAGTGACGACTGAGTTTGCTAATTAACAAACTACAAGAGAACAATGACATACTGTTGTGTGCTGAAACTTCTCTGGAGGAAGAAGTAGCAAAGTATTACTGGAACGCTGACAAAACACTCGCCAACGTCTAAAAGTCAGTCCCAGATTTAGTCTCGTCCAGCAGCTTCTTGCTCGCTCACTCTCCTTTTCTGTTCTTGGCTTCCTCTCTCAACGTTCTCTTCCGTCTTTCCGGTTCTGTCATGTCCATAGAGGCTGCTGAGCCTTGTTACATTGCCCACTTGCCCAGCTCCTGTTCTGGCACAACACCAGCTCCACTCCCCATCAGCATTTGGCTAAAAACCTCCTCCTCTTCTTCCCGGTGCTTCAAAACACCTGTGGTACAAACACCAACACTTCCCCGGTGCTCTGAGCTCACAGTCTGGCTAATAAACTGAGCTAACAGCAGCTACAGTTGGCAGCAGTTTACTTCACTGTCCATCAGGAAACTCTGTAAATCACAGAGTTGAGGCGGAGCAGCCGGAGTACATCAGAGGGAAAACCGGAAAACATTTTCTACATAAAATATGATCCAGTTTCACCAAAATCAGTGAAATAGTTGGTGGTGTGTGACTTTGTGCCGTAAAGCGTTACGTACTTCTAGTGCGTGATCGTACCCGGAGCACAAAGTTACATAATGTGAAAACAGATGTACAACATAAACTTACAGCTGATCTTCTCCACTCAGGTCTTCTTTGTCATCCGCCTCATCGCTGGCCCGACCGCCAACTCTCTGCCCCCCATCACTGACGCGGACCCCATGATGGCCTGTGACCTGATGGACGGCCGCGATGCCTTCCTGACGCTGGCCCGGGACAAGCACCTGGAGTTCAGCTCTCTGAGGAGGTCCAAGTGGAGCTCCATGTGTATGTTGGTGGAGCTGCACAACCAGAGCCAGGACCGCTTCGTCTACACCTGCAACGAGTGCAAACACCACGTGGAGACCCGCTTCCACTGCACTGTCTGCGAGGTAAGAATCAGGATTTGTTTTTCTTCCTTTGAACGTGACTGAAGTCAGTAAAGAGGCGCTGGAACATCTCCATTACCTGTTATGAATTTTCTTTTTTTTTTTATCATTTGTTTATGAAATGGTGTGTTGGAACACGCTTCTTGGAATCGTACATAGCAAAAGGTTAAATAACCTTTTTAGTTATGCCACATTTCAAAGTACAGATAACTGGTTTTGCTCTTGTAAGTGGCAGCTGAACAAATAAGGTCGGGGGTTTTAGTTAAAAGCAGACAACAGAAGCTTGGTGCTTTGTTTTTTCTTCTTCCCTCTAATTTCTAACTGCAAATTCCTTTGTACTGCAGTCATTGACACTGCTAACTCCACTGTGACCGATAGCATGGGGAGGGCGTAGGAAGCCGTGAGCAACCTTTGATACACTTGGAAGTCAGTAGCAGCTCCAGGTTTCACACCAGTGCCTTGACTGAAAGAAAGACACGATCCCTCAGTCGTGAGATCTGCGATAGTGCGCGATTGTTTTCTACCCTTTGCCGGATCCGTTCTTGGCATTACCAGATAAAAGTATGGAAATCTAGGCAGGACGAGTGAAAAAGAATCACTCTTAAGGTGTGACCATTGCATAACAAAAACATTGCAGTGTTGGTGCGGGCATGTTGTAGTTTCATAAGAAATTTAAACATGTCACTGATCTGGCACTAACACTCATCTTTTCCCCATTTCCTTCTCTAGGACTATGACTTGTGCATCACCTGCTACAATATTAAAGGTCATGAGCACAAGATGGATAAGCTGGGTCTTGGACTTGACGATGACAGCAACAACCAGGCGGCAGCAGCTACCCAGAGCCCAGGAGACTCTCGCCGTCTCAGCATCCAGCGCTGCATCCAGTCGCTGGTCCACGCATGCCAGTGCCGCAACGCCAACTGCTCCCTGCCGTCCTGCCAGAAGATGAAGCGCGTTGTTCAGCACACAAAAAGCTGCAAGCGCAAGACGAATGGCGGCTGTCCCATCTGCAAGCAGCTCATTGCTCTGTGTTGCTACCATGCCAAACACTGTCAGGAGAACAAATGTCCCGTCCCGTTCTGTTTGAACATCAAGCAAAAGCTCCGGCAGCAGCAGCTGCAGCACAGGCTCCAGCAGGCCCAGATGTTGAGGAGGAGGATGGCAAGCATGCAGAGAGTGGGGCAGCCAGCCGGAGGGCCACCAGGAGGACCTGTTATAGGACTTCCATCACCGGGGAACAATGGTACAACGGCACCCAGTACCCCAACTTCTGGTGGCACCCAACCTCCAACACCACAGACCCCGACTCAGGCCATGCCTCCAGGCCCACAGCAGGGAATGGGCCCTGGACCTGGAGTCCAACAGCAGCAGCAGCAGCAGCAACAGCAGCCAGGTGGGATGCCCGCACAAAGTGGCATGCCTCCTCAGCACCAGCTTCACCACCAGTTCCAGCAGATGGCCGGTGGAGGAGGTGGGTCTGGGGGGATAATGGGCTCTCCCCAACATCAGCAGCAGCAGATGCATCCTCAGGTCCAGCAGCAGCAGCAAAGTGGAGCAGGGACCAACCCTCAACAGCTTCAACAGCTTCAACAGCACCCCAACAACTTGCCTCCGTATGCCAGCAGGCCACCGGGTTCCTCCCCGATGCATCAGTCCCAGGGCAAGCCGGTCCTCGGCTCCGCAACACCTCCCCAGCAGCAGCCTGGTGGCGCTGTCATGTCTGGAAATGTTGTGGGCCAACAACCTCCAGGTCAGCCCCAGGGCCAGCCTCCACTCTCGCAGCAGCAACAACAGCCGCCTTCCGGTCCTCCACCGGCAGCAGTAGAAATCGCCATGAAGATCCAACAGGTAGCAGATGCTCAGAGGAAGATGGCTCTACAGAGACATCCACCTGCAGGAATGATGCCTCCTCACCCTCACCATCAGCAAGGTCAGGGTCAGCAGATGGGAATGGGACACCAAGGGGCGGTAGGAATGGTTGGACCCCAGGGTATGCCACCACAGACGCAAGCAGCAGTGGCAGCTGCTCGAGCCCACATGGATCAACCGCAAGGCCCTCCACCAGGGATGATGGTTGGCACTGGTGGTCCCATGCAGCAACCCCCTCAGCAGGGTAACATGTCTCAGAACCAGCTGCCCCCTCAGGTACAGCTTCAACAGCAGAGGATGGGCGCTCCACTTCAAAACCCTCAACAGCAGCAGCAGCAATGGGCAGGTCAGGGGATGCCACCGCAGCAGAGGCAAGCTATGATGAACCAAATGGGCCATCCAGCCATGATTGCAGCTCAACAACAACAGCAGCAGCAGCAAATGCAACAACAACAGCAGCAGCAGCAGCAGCAACAGCACCAACAAGCTCAGGGCCATGCTGCCTTGATGAATATGGCACAACAACAGCAGCAGCAACAGCAGCAAGGTGCCGGCATCCCAGGTGGAGCGGTCCCTGGAGCTGCTGGTATACCAGGGGTTGGTGCTGCAGGTGGGAACATCCCCCAAGCAGCCCTCCAGGAGCTGCTACGGACTCTCCGCTCGCCCAGCTCGCCCCTCCAGCAACAGCAAGTCCTCAACATCCTGCGCTCAAACCCACAGCTCATGGCTGCTTTCATCAAACAGAGGGCCTCAAAGTACAAGGGGGTGCAGGGGGGCCCGGGTGCGCCTGGCGGTGTCCCAGGAGGTCCTGGGCCCACAGGGGGTCCCGTTGGTAATGTCATGGCAGGAGGGGGCCCACAGGTGAACATGAATGCGGCAGGTCCAGGCCAGCCAGGTATGCACATGGGGGGTCAGGGAGGGACGAATGTCAACATGGCCACGATGGCTCAGCTACAGCAAGTACAGCAGCAACAGCAGCTGCAGCAGCAGCAGCAGCAGCAGCAGCAACAACAGCAGCAGCAGTTGCAACAGCAACAGAGGCCGATGCTCAGCAGTTTACAACAGCAGCAAGTTGCAGCTCTTCAGCAGCAACAGCAACAGCAGCAAGGGGGAGGAAGAGGCATGCCGGGTCAGGGGCCACAGATGGGAAATCTCAGCAACCCCCAGTTTAGGGACTTGATCATGAGGCGGCATCTCCAGCAACAGCAGCAACAGCAGCAGCAGCAGCAGCAACAACACCAACAGCAACAGCAGCAACAAATGGGAGTGAATCATGGTCAGTTTCAACAGCCACAGCCACCACAAGGGCAGGGTTACATGGGGCAGCCTGGGATGCAGCCTCCTTCAGTGGGACAGGGCCCACCTGGAGGTCCGCCACATGTCCCTCAGCAGCCTGGAGGTCCGCCAGGCCAGCAGGGGCAAGGTTACCCAGGGTCGGTGGCCCAGCAGCAGGCCACAGCTGCACTCCAGCAGAGGCTCCAGCACCAGCACCACCTCCAGATGCAGCAGCAGCAGCAGAATGCCATGGCTGGTCTGCAAGGTGGTGATGGAGGTGGAGGGGGTGTAGGAGGCCCTCAGCAGCCACCTCAAGGCCCTCAGCCCACACAGGGCGGCCCCCCATCTCAGGCTCTGCTCCAGCAGGCCCTCCATCAGAGGCTGCTCCAGCAGCAGCAACAACATCTCGGCCCTGGAGGGGGGTCACCAGTTCAGCACAGCAATCCAATGAGCCCTCAGCAGCCGCAGCAGATGGCCCAGTCGCCACACCCACACCTGCAGGGCCAGACGCTGCCCACATCGCTGGCTAACCAGGTGCGATCCCCACAGCCTTCACCAAGACCGCAGTCCCAGCCGCCACACTCCAGCCCGTCCCCGCGCATGCAGCCTCAGCCCTCCCCGCATCACATCTCCCCGCAGATGCAGACGGGTTCCCCGCACCCGGGCCACCTGAACCAGCACCACCCGGGCATGGTGGTCCCGCCACAACAACAACAACCGACCCAACAACAGCAACAGAACTCTATGGAGCAGTTTGGGTCGGACCCAAGCGCCATGCTGTCTCAGCTGAGCGGCATGGCCGGTCTCCACGGGCCGGGGGGAAACGGTCAGGACCCGCTGGGCCAGAACATGAATCACAACCCTTTAGACATCATGTAGGAATTCTACTTAACGTGTCAAGTCGAGCTCACGCTCTGTGATTCTTCGCACAAACTGCACTCACCCAGGACAGTGTTATTGTTATTACTTAGCCTTCTTTTTTTATACTATTATTAAATGTTATTTAAAATGTTTTCAATAAAGATGCATTGAACTGAACTTCCTATGGGAGATGAACAATAAATCAAGCAGTCGTTAAATAAATTAGAATAAATGAATTGTAAGTTATTGCTGTTAATATATTTTTTTGCCAATTGTGGACAAAGAGGGGAGGGCGACGGTTTCTCTAGCACCCCCCCTCACCTCCACCTCTCGCTGAATTACAAGAAAGGTGATATTTTCTGGGGGGTTTTTTGGGGGGGGTAAATAGGAGTAATTGCCTTTTTTAAGAAAATGTTTTTAAGATTTTAAAAGTGGTCGAGAATTAAAGAGGAGATGATTTAATGCAAAGAACTTTTTTATCGGTTTCGTTTCCCATCATTCAGTCTGTCTTTCTGTTTCCTGCAGAGTGATGTGGATTATTATTAATGTAAATCCAAACATGATGCATATCGTCATTTTTTTTTATTTTTTGGGGTTTGCTTTATTTATTGTTTTCTTTACTTCGGGCTGGGGCGGGGGCGTTATGTATCCTGAGACTGCTACAATTCGTATAGAAATATATTTTTGTTAATGACTGTTAAAATGAGCGGAGGGGGGGCTTAGTGGATATTTCATTTCACTTTAGATGTCTTTAGTTGGGTCTGTCCAGGTGGGAATAATTAAATGTCAGTGTTTTATTGCAGTGGTTGAGGGTCTGCTGTGAGTTTTAGATGGACATCTCGTGACGTCCCCCTCCACCGCGGTGGGCCAGCGTCTGTATCGGACATCAGTCATGCTGGAGGGGGGACTCTTCCCTCGCAAACATGCAAGCCCTCTCCCTCGAATGTGTGTGCACTCCTTCCTTTAAAGACACTTAATAATGGAGCAGTGGAGGCTTGGGGAGGGGCGGTGCATACCTGTGTGCCTGTATAACATTTTGAGTACATGGGCTGGGATGTGGAGAAAAAAAAATATGGGTGGGGTGGGCTCCTTTTAGTGTTTTTAGGATTCTGCTGTTTGGAGTAAACAGAGGATTTTTGATCCAAATGAACTGTGTTGCACAGAAATGAGGAGAAAGGAGGAGATCTGCGTCTCTGTCTCTTTCAGCCTCGTCCCCTTTGCTGCTTCCCGGACTTTAAACCTCCTCGTCCTCCTCCTCCTCCTCCTCCTTTTCCTCTGGGGAAAAGTTCCCTCCCCCTCAAACTCCATCCTCTTTATCTTTCTGCTATGAACTTTGGGAGTTTAATTTAATATTTTTTACTGTACAAAGGAAACACAAACTGTGGACTCAAATACTGTTTTTTATAATAAAATGAAAATTACCAACAGTGATGTGTCCCGCATGTGACTGTTTAGAGTCGTGTGACAACAAACATCAGATGTCTTTGTGCCTGTATCCCAATGTGAGCTTCGTGGGTAACTGCTGCAGAGGAGCAGATCAAACTGCCGACAGCGCGATCGACGATCAGATCACTGCCAAAAATGAGTCATCGTTCCTACAGGATCCTGACAGCGACAGAAGAGCTGACCTGGCAAAGTTTTTGTAGCTGGAAAGGTCAGTAGTTTGTACTCAAAGCTTTACTGTGAGTTTAAAACAACTTCAGACGAATGAAGAGACCGTTTACCGTGTTAAACACACAATGAGTGAAGGTTATAGGTCATCGCTACCAAATATTCTTATGTATGAACAGATTACAGATAAAAGAAAGACGGGAAAATTACATGAGCTGGGAGGAAATCAAGTAACTAATTCAAATTCAGGTGGAAGGTAATGAGATTCTTTCAGACACCATCAGTAGTTTCCAAAATGTGGCCCACACACTCGGATAAATGCTGGAGAAGCTGCACCCACATATACTGGACATGCTCTGGACTCTTCTTCAAATGTAGCTGACTAATTTCTAAAGTTAGACATGTTAACCATCCTCACTGGACTCATCTCTGATGGAGTCTATAGGTGGAAGACTGACCTCGTGCAGCCAGAACTGTGGAGATGTCTTCCTGGGATTGATCATTTCCCAGGATCTCCACTGGTACCTGAACATCAGTTCCCTTATCAGCAGAGGATGCAGCACTTCTACACCTCCATCACTCAGTCACTGCAGGGACAAGGGCAGACTGCAGGTGACTGGCTGCAATCTTCCAACTCCTCCAGGACTCTGAGGCATGCAAGATTGATTTTTATCTTCCTTTCCAGGTTCCATGTATGTGAAAACTTTCCATAAATAAATATAGTAAATCTGTAGCTGGAGCAGCGTCAGCTTCATGTCCTCTGAATGATGTTTCTCATTAGTGTCAGCCCCCTCACATCCACCCCTCCTGCACACTTCAAACATACTGAGCTGATGATTCACAGACTATTAACTTGCACTTGATGGCGTCACTTACAGTAATATGTCTTTCCTGGGAGCAACACGCCCCCTTCTGGTGACAGAGGGCAGTACGATTGTTCAACATAAAGCTGTACAGATGGAAAACACAGCCAGAGGACTTGATAATGATATTTTACCTGTTTTTGAGAGGTCGTAACAGGTTTAAAGAGAGGATATTTAAATCTAGATCTTCTCTTTGCTGATCATCGCTCAGCGTTCAGCATCATTTCTGATCAACGTTTGCATCTTTTCAAAGTGTGGTGGCAAATTTATCCATTACACTTCTTACAATTTGAACCCTACATTGTATTTTCTTGTGCCCTGTGTGTCTTGCTTTGAGAAAGCTGACTTGTTTCCAGCCAAGAGTTTAAGTAGCAAACTGTGTCTTGTCTTAAATAAAAATACATTTTAGTTAGTGAAGTGAGTTTCTCCTTTCCTGTGAGGAGTTTTTGTGCGTACATCCCTCTTTATGGGAAGGACTTCCCTCCATTTTCTGTAATCCTGTTATCCTCATCAGGGTCACGATGGGGCTGGAGCCTATCCAAGCTGACCTCAGGGCGAGAACCTCCACACACCCTGGATCATCATCATCATCATAAAGATAAACATCCATTCACACTCACATCCACACCTACGGGAAATTTAGAGTCACCAGTTGACCTGTTGAGTGCATGTTTTTGGACTGAGCCGGGGTTCAACCCATGGGAGGTCTTATGAAAAATAACTGAACCCTGTGATCACACCAGGTGCAGGGCAATACTAAGCAGAGTATCTGCTTTAGTAAAATGTTTCTTGAGTGCAGTTAGACTTTAAAGCTGCTCCCCGTGCTTTGGTTGCGTCCCTGCTGTGTGCTGACAGTCAAGAAGTAGCTCTGAGATTTGGGGGCGCTGTTGACCGCAAAACAGAATCAGAACACCTTTAAATAAAGAGTACAACACTGCCAGGAGTAAATGTCTTTGCTGCCGTGAGGAGTAGAGGTGAGCTGTGACACACCTGCAGACCTGAAGGCTGTTTTCTGAGTGGAATAAGACACAGAACATGACTTTCTTAGTTTTATGTTGATTGTTCATTATTTATTATTAAAATGGGACCATAGGATTTATATTTTGGCTCTTCTGGGTGGTGGTTTTGTTACTTTGTACTCTTTCCTGTTTAAAACCAGTAAAAAGTTTCTGAAGAGACAGTTCCTCCACTCGGAGTCTCGACTCTTTCTCCTTCCCATCGCTCCGCCACCAGCCGGCACTGGTCGATCTCCAAACTCCTCCATCAATCAACAATCCATTCATACCTCGACCCTCGACCTTCATCTCTTCATCTCTTTGTCCTTCATCCCTCCTGCAGCACATCGTCTTGGTTCACCCTCATCCATGATATGTCTAAATCTAAACTGTCGTGAGGACTGTCAGTGAACGTTGATTAAAAACTACCACAACATGATAAACACGCTCCAGGAGTCAGCCGTTTTTGTTTTTGTACATATTTATTGGAAATGCAATCAAAATAAAAATTCATTTTCAGAGAGAAGACATGTTCGACAGTTCATCTTTGCCATAGAGTGACTGATTCAGACACATTTAAGTGACATAAGTTAGTTTAGCTTATACATGTGACATGCAATAAATAATAGCTCACTACAGTCTGACTTAATGTACGTTTGCTTCCATTTTTTGCACATTACCTTACAGGGCGTAACGGCGGCAGTGTCAACTGATATCGCCTCTTTTGAAATGCACAAAGGCTAGTGAAAAGAGTGGACTATCAATTGGTAATACAAAAATAGAACCAGGCAGCATTTCATACTTGAAAAGTAAAAGGACGGACAGACAGACGGCAAACACAACTGTGTACTTCTTTTTTAATGTTTTTCTTTTTTTTTTTAGTGTATCCATCCTCCATGAAACGCAGAACGGCATCTAAGCGGCGGCAAGCATTAATTCTCTCTCTCTCTCTCTTTCTCTCTTTCTCTGTCTTTGTTTTAGTTCTTTTGTGACAGAAATAAACCCTCTTCAACAAACCACAGGACAGGGCTTTGTGCATGTGTGGCACAGACTGACAGGGCATGCGGTTAGCTTTGTGAGAAATACTGGAAGGAAAAAAAAAAACAACAACTAAAAACTAAATAAAAAAAGAAGAAGAGGAAGAAGAAGAAGAGAGCAATATCTTTACAAAATGTTATTCGTAAGAAAGAGGAGCGACTGAAACGAGCCCCCGAGAACAGAGTGCGAGACCAAACCGTGTGGCTGAAAAGCACTGAGGACGACTGGAAAAAGTAACTGCATGGAAGTGTACTGTGTACTGTAACATTTTTGGACTTTCTCACCATCTGTCTGTAAAGACCCAGCGGCCCCGGGAATGAAACCTGCCACTGAGATCCATTTAGTCTCCTGGACTGCAATGAGCACATTTAGTGGGGCCTCGGGCTTCCTATCACACCTAATAAATGAGCCACAATGATAAAATTACCACTCATTATTTCTTTTTTTTTTTTTTACTCAAAAGGCAATAATGTCTTCATTAAACTCAGTAGGAAATGAGTGTAGCTTTGTAAACATGTTGAATTATCTTACACACACGACTATTTACACGTACAAAATGAGTGGTAAGTCTAATTATGGTTATCTCGAGCTCCCTCCGTCTCTCTGTGTCATCGTTCAATAGCCCTTAAAGAAGCCTTCAGCCACCGTGGCTTCTTTAAAAGTCACCGTCAGAGAGTTGATAGTCACGTTCGTCACGATCACCTTCTTGGGATGCTCTGCTGCCTGCGTCGCCGTGGTAACGCTCTGATTGTCGCCTCTCACCTCCTCTTTCCGCGCCTCAGCGGCGGAGCTGACGGCGGCGGTGTCACCTGCCGTCTTGCTGCTCCCCTG
Organism: Nibea albiflora; assembly: GCA_014281875.1. NCBI lineage: Eukaryota > Metazoa > Chordata > Actinopteri > Sciaenidae > Nibea > Nibea albiflora. The sequence continues at coordinate 18,129,289 of CM024808.1, read as the reverse complement.
AACGCTCACTATCACTGAGGTTGTGTTGTTGATGCTCTGACAAACGCTGCTCTCTAACCTGGGGCACTCTGACACTGACTCCACGGCCTTCTCCTCCTGCTGCTGCTGCTCCTCCTCCTCCTCCTCCTCCTCACCCGATCTGTACCAATCTGACCTGTCACTGGTTGTAACCGCATCTCCTGGTCCGGCCTTTGATTGGTCACATACAAATGTCTGGTTCTGTCTTGTTTCAACCGTCCCGCTGTCTGTCCACGTTTCTGTGCCTACCGCTGTCAGCTCAGCGTCCACCTTCTCCTCCACCTCCATCTCTAAGTCCTGTCGCTCCAGCAGAGGTGGAGAGCTGCACTCTGATGGACCTGAAACAGAGATAAATGTTGTTAAGTTTGAAATGTCAAAGGTCACGACCAGGCTGCTGAATGAAAAATGATTAACGTGACAAACCGACCATATAAGCTGTCTTCATGCCTCTCCTCTGCGGCACTCTCGGACTCCTGCTTCTCCTCTTCACTGGTGCCGCCCCAGTCATCCTCCATGGGCTCGTCCTTCTTCCTCAGTTGACGGATGGTTTTGTGCGAGGGTCCCAATGGCCCACGTTTGGATGCCCTCTGCTTGCTCTTCCTCCAGGCTGGGCGGCGGTACATGCTGCCCCGCTCGCCCTGGTCCACATCTGTGCTCATGGCACGGGTGAGGGAGAGACGCAAGCGAGGGGGAGGCTTCTCCTTGTGGGCACTGCGGAGGTCCATGGCAAAGATGTTCTGGTGGAGAAAGAAAGGTGAGAGGTTAGCTGAGTTTATTTCGAGACAACAGCCACACTGTGAGTTCTTTCCACCGGCCGGGTGAACGGTGTCTCTGTCATTCGTCTGTTCTCACACCGTGTAACTTACGATCACCCACGAGAAGTATGTAACGCTTTACGGCACCAAGTCACACATCACCAACTATTTCACTGATTTTGGTGAAACTGGATCATATTTGGAGAAAATGTTGTGCCAGAACAGGAGCTGGGCAAGTGGGCAAGTATTATACTTTGAAACTGGGGGCGCTAAATCACAAAAATACTCATTTCTATACACTGTTAATCAAACATTTGTCATAAATAATCACATTCGCTCTTTTGGATTTGATCTTCCCTGTTTATCATAACCAGCAGCAGCAGTTGTGAAAGTGACAGTAACACAGTAAGAACAAGAGTCTTGTTTTTTTTAACCACACCCCTTGCTCCAAAACACAACAGGTCTTTCAGCTGCATTGCATTTTGGTCTATTCTTAGAGCTGAAACACACATCTCTGCTTCTGCTACTCAGCCACTGAAAGAAGTAGTTTCCCGTCTTGTGTGGATGTGGAAGGGAGATTTCTAAAGTTCAAGTGATCAGTGCAACACTAAACCGAAGGCAAACCCCTAAACAAAGGCTCGAGAGACACACACACACACACAAAAAAGAAAGGTAAGTGTCGCTACCCGCAGGACGAGTCTCCTGGGTCTGAGACCTTTCCTGCGATAGGCCAGAGCTCTGATCTTCTCCTGACTGGGAGAGAGGTATAAAAAAACACACAGAGAGAGGGAAAGAGAGAGGGAGGAGGTGGGAGAGGACAAAAGTGACAAAGAGAAACAGACCGTGAGCGAGAGAACAAAAGGAAAACACACACAAAAAAAGTGCTTGGCAAGCATAAAAAAAAAATAAAACTTTTCCATGATTACTCACTTCTCTTCGTAGGCCAGGACCAGGCGCGGGTCCAAAATATTGTCCTCTGGTTCCCAAGTACTGCACCTAACAACACACAGGCACACACATTCAGATTAACTATCCATCCTTACAGGACACACAGCTCAGGGATCAAGGAGCACGTTTCCTAAATGCCCCTCAATGAGTATATATCGAAGGGATGAGGTCACTGGATGATGACTCAAGGATTACTCACTTTGGGGGCCATCCCTGCCATTTCAGTAGATACTCCACATTACCCTGAGGAGAGACGGAGAGAGAGAGAGAGGATGAGGAGGGATCAGGAGGCAGGAGGAGGGTTTAGCTGAGATGCAGCACATTCACACAACCTGCATTTTCTTTTTTCAAATCTGGTCCAGTGTGATGCAGAAACAAGCTGCTCTGAGCTCTGAGCGTGTCAGGAGAAAAAAAAAGGGATGACTGTCACTTTAAAGTGTGGAGTGAGTGAGGGGAGAGGAGGGGAGAGGAGGAGAGAGGAGGAGGGTCATGGACATTTTTCTCCCTTTCAAACAGTGTTTTTCTGGAGGATGACGTCAATGACAGCGGGGCTGGGTGGCCTCCAAACAGCAGCCTTTTTTTTTTTTTTCTTTTTTTTTTGCGCCTGAATCGCGGTGACGTGACCGCACATGGCTACGCGATCCCGGTCTCAACAATGCATGCACGCACGCACGGCACGGCACGGCACAGCCTCTCTCTCTGTTTCTATTTGAGCTCGGATAGGTGGGGCCACGGAAACATGTAAACAACGTGGTGTTGCGCAACAAACCTAAAGCAAGGCTGAAACAATTATCACACCCCGAGTGGGAAATAACAGTTATTACGCACCTGACGTGGAGGAGAGGTGTTTGTTTACGAGGACGCATGGAGTCCCCATTTTATCATATCATAATAAACTTTATCGTAAGCTCACGTGAAGGCGCGCTGCACTTGCCCCTTTTTCATTATTTGATTTATAAGTAGTGATCTCCACCGCTGAAAATCAATGGGTCACCATTACGCAGCAGTCAGTGACATTACGCAGCAGTTTCGCCGCTGCTCCGCTCTCTGGCGTAACTTAAATCAAGTGCGTAGCTTCCCCCTACGTACACTCGTATCCGTATACCCGTTTTCGGGATACACACCCCCCTTTAACATTTTACTACAGCTGCGTAGGCTCCTTCAAAACACGTTGCTGCAGCATCTGAGCGGGCTGCACAGGAAGGTTACAGGATGTGAGACTTGGTTTGAGAAACAAATGTTAAACTTTGGCACATTAGCGCATCCTTTTCTTCCCCTTCGTGCAAATAGTTGGTAAACAGCGCAGCCTAGTTTTGCTGCGCATGAGGACACGATGTTACGCGGAGCTTGTGCCGCTCCGTTTGGGTATAGAAACCACATAGAAAACAAGTTATGTAAGTTATATGAAGTGCGTTACGAGTGTTCCTCCTTACCTTTCTCACTCTCTTCTTTGTTATTGACTCAACTGCAAACACTTGGTCTCCTATCGATGACAGCTCCATCCCTGCGCGCAACTCCACACGCTCCAAATAGGACACACACGGGATGTGTGCTGAAATTTAGAATAAAAATAGTTGAAAAGGAGGAAGCTGGAGGTAAGAAGCCCTTCCGAGTGGCTTCCTTGCTCCGGTGTGATGAGTTGTTTTGGACGCTGAAGCCTCTGCGCTTTCACCCTCCTCTCTCTCTCTCTCTCTCTCGGACAAAAAACTCCAGCTGCCTGCCTCGCTCACTTTTTAAAATCTGCGACACATCAACACAGGACACAACGCGCGGCTTTAAGTCGGGCGCGCCCCCTTTCCATTGCGTATAGTGCCGAGCCCCCAGTGTGCGTGCCCGTGCTCCACGAGGACGCGCACGCAAATTGGAGCAGAGTGCAGAAGAGGGACAGAGGGAGGAGGGAGGGAGGGAGGAGGAGGGAGGAGGGGTCAGGACGGCAAGGTTACATGAAACTAAAGTTAGGGGAGTGAACATTCAACATTCATTCAGAGCGTTTCCAGGAATCCAATTAAAGCGACACTGTGTAACTTTCCCAGCGTAAAATAACAGAATTAAATCATTTGAATGCTGCATTCATTTGTTTTCAAGTGAACTGTGTCGCATTCATTCACACAATGTGACTTTGTGCCCTGGTCACAATCACGCCCCACAAAAAAAAAATTACGCAACACGTTACCACAAAATATTTCACTGATTTTTGGTGGAACTGGATCATATTTTATGGAGAAAATGTTTTCAGGAAGAAGAGGAAGAGGAGGTTGGAGGAATGCTGGAGCAACTGTCATGCCAGAACCGGAGCTGGGCAAGCGGCTAATGTAACCGGGCTCAGCAGCCTCTATGAAGATAATGACAGAGGAAGCTAAGAAGAGAAAATGACCCAGCAAGCTCTGCCAGACGTGAATAAGCTCATTTCTCAAAATGTCAAACTATTCCGTTAAGATATCAACATGTCAGTCATACGCTAAAGACTCTCCGCTCTTTCTCAGGTGAATCGAGGTTGTGCAGTTGAAACAAACTCCAGCTTGTGCATGAAACAGAGCGTGAGCTCGTGTATTTTTATGTAACAGTAGTAAAGGCAGCAAAGATCAGAATCTGCAATGGAAATGAAGGCCTCGCTTCTCACTCCTCTGGTTGAAATATGTCCACCCCTCCAGTCGTGTTTGGTCCAAATATGGAACTAAAGCGCTAAACACTGACTGAAAGTCTTTACATCCTGAATGCTAAGCAACCTATCTGCAGAGAGGAGGTAGAAAAGCTCTCAGTGACGACTGCTGATGTGTTGCAGCAAAGCATATGTTTCTCACATAGGATAGATTCCTGAATAAAATCTCTGTTCGTTGGTGTGTTCACACACACACACACACACTCTTATCTAACTTTTTACCTGAACATCCACTCATCCAGCCCTCAGGTGGGAGCAGCTCAGGAAGGTAAAGTGACTACTGTGGAAAAAAGGCCCGCAGCCAGTTTCCTTTTGTCTTTCATTGAGGCTGGGGTGGATCAGTTTACAGCAAAACTCAATGTAACCACACACACACACACACACAGAGTCCCTCCACACGGTCCGCGATCTCTCTGCACCTGGAACACTTGCATCACTTATGGGCATTGGGTGTCATGGCAACAGTTTCTACGGCTACCACTGAAAAACTGGATGATGATGATGATGATGATGATGAGACAGCGGGAAGAGTTGTTGATGAGCAGCTCAGGGCTGAAGAGCAATCCACCTCACCTGACCCAGGTGTGACCTTTGACTGGACATGATGTACTGCGAAGGTAACGGCCTGACCAGAAACTCCCACAATAACTCACTGACGTGTGGAGCAGCTGTCCGATTTGATTTAAATCAAAGCTGCAATTCATGATTTTCATTGTCGGTTAATCTTCCAATTATTTTCTCAATTATTTCATTAAAAAATGTCAGAAAACAGTAAAACAAACTCAAGCTCCAGCTCCTGTTCTAGCACAACATCGGCTCTGCTCTCTGTTAGCATTTGCCTGAAAAACCTCGTCCTCCTCTCGTTGGTCCAAAACTCCTGTCTTACAAACACTAAGTGGGCGTTCAGACAGGGACAGGAACACCGGACGCCAGCAACGTTTTTCAATTCATTTCAGTGGGAGTCGTGCGTTTCCACGCCGGCAGCCCGCAACGCAGGGGTTGCCGCAAAACCGTTGTGGGTGTCCGGGAGAGAAGTTGAGCCAGATTCAACAGTCAGATCAGTCAAACCTCCACAGACTGTCTGAAATGTCTCTGAAGCAGAGACTATCCAGGTGGATTCAAGGACTAAACTCTGATCATCTACCTGTGTACCATGTACCAGCCACCATCATCTATCAGCGTCTAAATCTGAGTCCGACTCACAATTTACGGTGCAAAATAGTGACATGTTTCACAGCGGTTACATTCAGCAGCTCTTGCTACCCTGGCTAACAAACTGAGCTAACACTGGCTAACAGCAACTACGGTTTGCAGCGTTTACTTCACTGTCCATCGGGAAAACTCTGTAAATCACAGAGCTGACTTGCGCAAAACATTTTCTCCATAAAATATGATCCAGTTTCACCAAAAATCAGTGAAATAATTCAGAAAGCTTCACATACTTATTGTGGGTGATTGTAGAGACACCATTCACCTGATCACACGTTAATGTAGCATTAAAATGATTCAAATGTGTGATTTTCATGGTAGAAAAAGTTAGTAGTTAAGTTGCAGCTTTGATATTCCTGCAGGACCGTGGTGGCGTTTTCGAGAAAGCAGCAGTGATCCTGCAGGATGCTGTTACAGCTCCATGCTGATCTCACTGTGCATTAAAACGCGTGTTTCTTTGAACCTTTATGGCACTCATAGCCTCACTACAGGGAGCAGCTTTACGGTACGGAGTCCAGAGTGATATACGGGATGATTTTTTCCCGTAAGGAGGAGGTTATCTTCTGCAATTCAGAAAAGAAACACGGCAATCACATGACTTGTTATCTGCCCGGATACTACTGTGGCGGAGCTGGGGAGGCTGAGCTGAGGATGGAGCGGCGAAAAAACAACACAGCGGGACGGATCGCAGCGCTCACTCACTCCCACCCACATGTTATGACTCACGGATGAGTCACCAAACGTGACGGTAAAATCACCGCCGCTTCTCTGGAATATCAACACTGGAGAAAAAAAAAAACCTTAGGGTAAGTTACTGCCTCATGCCGGGAATCCACGCGCTTGTGGTTGATTTCTCTTTGGTCCCGGCTTCTCTTCACCACCCCCCCTCCATCACCACCACCACCCTCCGGGGTTTGCACTTCATTGTAACTCGCCGGTTCGAGCAGCACTTCTTGGAAATAATAATAAAAAAAAATCCTGCAGTGAAACACAAACTTCCTGATCTGATAATAAGACCCCCCCTCCTCTCTCTCTCTCTTTTTCTGCTATTAACAGTCAACATTTGGGATCGGTTAGACCCTCAAAGTGCAGCATGTGTGCAGGAAAAACCCACGACCAGCTGTGGAAAAGTACTCCCAGTACTCCCGTTTATACTACTTCATTACATCTATTTGACAGCCGTAGTTACTGTGTATTGTGCAGATTACCAAATATTTGCACAAACTAGTGCAGCGAAATGCTCCTCTGCGAGTACTTTTACTTTTGATACTCACAGTTGTATATTATATATTTATATATATTCCAATAAAGAATTAATGGATTCAGGTAAAGGAGCTGAATGCTTCTTTCACCACTGATCAGGGCAGAAAATATGATCATAATGTGATAATGTGATCGTTATGTTATGCTGTTATGTTTCACATTCATGCTACTGTTTAGCTGTAATTACAGTGTGTAACATTTACTACTACAGTATCCAAAAACAGACAGTAGCACGGAATCCTATACACCGATCCTTTAAATGCTTTTCTGCCAGGACACAAAATATGATCATAAAAGCTTTTCTGCACAAACGTAACTCAGTATTTACTGATGGTACTTGCTGTTAATTGAATCTGAATGTTTCATTTATGTTACTTTATGCTCTATTCCATCTATTCCTCTGCAGCACTTTGAGTTCTCTGGAGAACTTTGTTATTTAAGGTTCTGCAGGAACACAGTTCACGGGTACACTGGTGGCGTTTGCATGTTCTCTCCGGCTTACTTTCACAGTTCAAAGTGTGCGACTTGGTGCTTTTCATCTTTTTTCCTTTAAAAAGGTTCTTTGGAGTTCTGATTAAAGTTTGAACACATTTGAACGGCTGCTAGAAATTGTACAGCGTGATCATCTACAATGACTTCTTGGAGAGAGCGATTAGTAGCCTTGAATGAACTTTCACTCTGTGATGAAGCATTTCTAGTGAGGAGTTTACCTGGATTAAAAGGATCTTCAAATCTTGCTACATTTTTCACAAACTAAGTAACTGAGAAGTAACTTATTTGAATCTGTTCAGCAGAATGAATTAAAATGTAACGATTTTATATTTTCTTGATAATGTTCATTATGTGCAGAAGCTGTTTTGGAGTTTGGTTTCTTTCCAAAGTCTCTCTGGCTGAAAGTCAATGACTCAAAATAGAACCAAAACCAAAACCAGCGGAGCAAAGAGAAAAATACAGAAGACTCCAGATAAAACTGAAAGCAACATCACAACGTACATAAATAAACACAGGCGGTTACAGAACATTTATGTTTATTAACAGTGAGTCAATATTAAAATAGAAATCTTTGTTCCTCATCGGAAGCAAACCTGCTTTTTGTTTCACTTTTATATTTACAGCATAAAAACAGTTTCTTACGTCAACAAATAATACTTTAAAACACACATTTATTTATTTATGTTTGCATCACGCTGATCTCAGCCAAGCCGTCAGGATTGGTGATGCAGAGAAACACAGACAGATGGTCGGGTTAATTTGATCCGAGATCAGCTGAGTAAATTTCTCATTTAGTGCAGAGCACCGCGAGGGTACTTCAGTTATTTCTCAATGAGCTCCTCGTGTTCTCACAGCAGTTGAAGGCGCGTCGCTTTATGAATGCTGCTCTAAGCTTTCATGGAAACGTCTGACATTTTAGGAAGCATGCTTATAAACTTAACAGTCCGGCAAAACACCACAAGATAAAATTAATTAGTGAGCTTTGGAGAGAGCCGGGCTAAGTGTTTCTCCTCTGAGTCCAGTATTTACGTTAAGATAAGCTAACAGCTTGGCTGCGGCTTCACATTTACCGTACGACTGTAATATAAATCTTCTCAATAAGTCTTGGCAAGAGAGCGGAGAAGCATATTTCCTAAAATGTTGAATTCCCGTAAGGATGGAAACTGGCTCGGACTGAACAGATATTAAAGGTTAACTCCGAACTTTCCTCCCAGAGGCCAGAAAAGAGTGATTCATCTCGAGACAGACATGCTGGATGAAAACAAAAGAAAAGATCCAGTTTCAAGACACTAAATGTCTTGAACATCCCTGCTGTGCATCCTGCGGTTTGCTTCTTTGAATTGTAACGTTACAGGAAGGACAGTGAGTCTCACAATCTCTGATGTTTGTTGAGTTGTTGCATATTTGAAAAATAAAATCTGACTCCACACTTCGAAGTCACAGACTTCGTTAACTCCACGTAGCGTCTTTAATGAGGCCGTCACCGCTGTGGACAGGTGACTCGGGTGTGTCCGGGCATGTGGCAGATGCCGCAGGTACGAGGCCTCTTAGCAGCTGGAGGTTTGATAGCGGAGGAGTCTCCCGTTGTCTTCCTTCCTTTCCTCCCTCCGTTGTCTCCACCGCCATTAAATCCGCCGCCGTTGAATCCACCGCCGTTGAATCCACCGCCGTTGAATCCACCACCAAAACCACCTGACACGAGGGAAGAACGGAGGTCAAACATGACATGAGGTCAACAGAAAAGCAAAACAAGATTTTATCTGTGAGTTAGAGCTGACAGCAGCCACAGCGACTATAGCAAGTGGATGCCTCAAGGTCTCAGTGAGTGTTTATGAGTCGTGACAGCTTTTCTTTATCATTAAATGTAAATGCAGGTGAGAAGACTCTCTCTCTCTCTCTCTCTCTCTCTGGTTTGATCTGTGTACATCTTTTCTGCTTTGTGAGCTTTACAAACAGACTCCAGGCTCACGCCGCAAATGATCTGACAGCCACGTTAATGCAGTCTGACATTGAACTGCGAGAAATCAGATGAAAAGCGCCGCAAATGTCTCGTATATGTGAATGTATTAACGGGCAACCTTAAATGGGTCTATCAGCAGTGCGGGGGAAATTTCAGAGAAAGTAAAAAGGTACCTAAAAAATACCAGAGACCGAAACCAAAAGCACCCGAGGATGGATTTTCTAAAAGTTCCCAGTTGTTAAAAATTAAACTGAGCAAATTGTAAAGTCTAATTTTGAGCTTTGAAAGGAGACGATTCTTCTTTAGGTGTTTCACTGATCTATTTTTAAGACGGCCAGAGTGAGAAGCCGTTTTTAACTCGATGTAGCTGCAAACGGTTAAAAGCAAAGAAAGGAAGACATCTCACATAACAAGACGGCGCTAACAAGCTGATGTTTAACACGTTCGACGTCTTAATTTAGGATGCCAGCGTCGGCTAATTTACACTGAACACACGAAGAACAGCTGATTTATGGAAATGTAGTCAGAGCAATAGCAGCCTGCAGTATGTGGTCCAAACAGCCACTCAACAAACACATGGGTCATGTGAACCCTTTACGCCGGACCTCAGGTGACTCGGATGACCGTTGTCATGACAACGAGGAGTACCAACGAGCTAGCGCTAACAGGAGAAGAAGAAGGAGCCTCTCGGAGGTGAAATGTCTTCATGGATCTTCAACCAAGTCCCGTCGCCGCAGACTGAAGCCCTCCTGAAGACAGCTGACCCGGACGACTGAGAACCTTCACAGAATTTTGTCATAAGTGTTGGGGAAATTGAAATTATGACCAGCTGGTGGCGCTAGATGATCAGTTAAAGGACTGGTAAAGTTATAGAGACGGGGGTGAGTGTGTGTGACAAACTTTGTGGCTAATAGTTGTTCACAGTTGATCAAAGTAATGAGCCAACTTTAGCATTCAAGGTTGCTCATTTCAGGCCGTGTGTGTGTGTGTGTGAGCCTTACCTGGTGGAGGTGCGTTCTCATCCGCCCACTGGAAGAAGCCACACTGCTGGTCTCTCGGTTTCCCACAGGTGTGGAACATCCGGCCCTTGTTTGGACCGTCCTTCTGCACCGTACGTGTCACCGCCATCTCGTTACAGTTACACATCGTCTGCCCCGCTTGTCCTCCTGCGCCTCCTTCTTGCCCTCTGCCACCTCCGGGGTTGTTCCTGAACCCCAGAGACTGCCTGGGAGGCCGGGAGCTCTGCGATGGTTGCATTGGAGGTCCATGACTCTGCGACGCCCCCTGCTGACTCGGCTGGTCCGCCCACAGGAAGAAGTTGCAGCTCCCGCCGTTGCATTTGTAGAACTGGCGGCCTTGGTTGGGGCCGTCCTTGCGCACGGTCAGGAGGAGCGCGTCCTGACCACAGTTGCACACAATGACATCTCTGTTGGCGTCGCCGACACCGCCGCCACCCGGTGGAGGTCGTGGCTGCGATGACCAGGAGGGGACAGGAGGAAGGGAAGGTCTAGGATTTGAACTCTGAGCTCTGGGGGGTCTTGGAGCTGGTGGACGAGGGTCATCTCCTCTTCCTCCTCCTCCACCACCTCCACTTCCTCCTCCTCCACCACCACCTCCACTTCCTCCTCCTCCACCACCTGCTCTGAGGTATTTCAGGTCCAGCACCTCTCTGAGCGTCTCATCACATCCACCGATGCAGCCAGTGAACTCTAAAGGCATCATGGGAGGGAGGCTGCCCCTGCGGAACTTGAACTTCAACCTGGAGAATGTTGAACACACACGAGACGAATGTTAAAGGAGTCAGCCTCAGTTACTACTGCTCGAACTCGAACATGTTGTGGTATCACTGGATTTGTTGTCACATTATCACATTTACAACAAACAACATGTTTTATTTCGATAAACAGCTTTAATTCTGTGTTGGATATAATGGAGTTAAAGTGTAATTCATGAAATCTGTTGATGTTGTTTGAAAGTGATCCAGTTTGTCCAAACTGACACTCACTACAGTAAACACTGTGTGTACTGAGTAAATTCAGCTCGTCATTAGAGGACCGGGAATCAATATTCGCCGAGTCCCACACTCAATTAATGCTAGTGAGCACGTATGTCACTCCAAGAGAGAAGCAACTTTCCAGAACGGTGAAATCTTTTTGGGTGGTAAAGACCAAGAGGAAAATGACGGTCCAACCTGAAAAGGTCTCAGGGTTTTACATTACACGTGTGCAACGACTGAATCACGTCTCAGAGGTTGTTATTTATGACTTTTGTTCATTTGTGTGTCTTCAGTTGATGAGGCGCCCGTTTGTTTTTGTTGCTGTGTGTACACACTGTATGTATAAAAAGTGTCTGAAGGGAATAATACAGAAAGTTGCCGTGGCGACCAACGGTGAGGAACAGATCTGAAGTTATCCAACGAGCTGAAACTGCTCGGTGAGATCTGATTAAATAATATAAAAATAAATGTAAAAAAAACCAACAAAAAAACAGTGTTTTAGAGTGAAGTGCTGTAGTTCAACTTTGAGCTCTGTACCAGATCGGTTGCCGTGGTAACAGATGCTGGTGTGGAGCACTTTGGCTCGCTGCTAGTGAGCGTGCCCTATATTTGGACTGAGCCGAGGCACGTGCTCAAGGGGTGAACGCCCACTTGTGTAAACAAGAATTTGGACAAGTTTCTTGCACTGCCGAGGCCACTGAGAGCTTCATCTGTGTTTGTTGTTGTTGTGTTTGCACAGAGCAGAGCGCCCACATACACTTCTCATTAATCTAAGAAATGTAAGCTGTGTGCTCATGGCAGAAATAAGGGATTGACCTCGAGGTGACCAACAAAAAAAAAGAAAAGAGAATATGTTTTCAAAGTTAAATACGTGAGGATGCTGAGAGGAAACCAGGTGGACTGAAGGACACAAGGAATCAGCTGATTAATGGACGACACGCTACCTCCTGAGCCGCCGCCACCCTGCTTACAGTTTGCAAAAGTTGGGAACTTTCCATGGGAATTAACAGGAATAAACCGGGAAGTACGCTTGAATATCTGCTATTCCTCCATCACATGCACAGATGATGTCTAGAAGCTGGACCACACTGAGCCCGGAGCACACAGAGACTCAGAAGCCACACGTGAGATTATTCTGCATGACAAATTAAAATGTTTGGATACAGTTTGTTTAAATTACCCTCAATTTCCCATAAATTCCCGTGGAGTTTCTGATTTGGAATATTTCCAAATTTCCCCACCATAAACGTCCCATAGAAAGTTTCTAGAAATTTACCAGCCCTCTACAACTCACTTTACACTTCACAGAGGATTCACAACAAAGAGATAGAAAATAGAGCCTTGCTAGCAAATGTGTGAGGCTGAAAATAATATACAGCTGCTGCTGACGGGTAAACTGAGCCTCTAAACATAAAACAGTCCCAGTATCACGCCCTCACTGCTCCAGAGCAAACCGACTACTACTACTACTTCCAGAGTAATGCATTATACATGTACAGCTGTTTTCACAGACTGAGGAGAACTCTGATGATTCAAATGAACTTCATGCGTGAAATCTGTGAAGTAACGTCAAAGTCTGACACATTGTAGCTTATGTTGAACCAAAGAGAAACATCTGAATCTCATCTAATGTTTAACTGAGGACAAATCTTCATGAAAAATGTGTTTCATGTGCTCAGTGAATTTAAATCAGACACGATCCTGTATGAATGAAATACTTACATGTGAACAGGGTACGGCTGACAGGTCGGACAAATGTCGTCGTCTCTGCTGACCTCCAGCACCATGTCGGGGAACCACACTGCTGTCTTACAGGCCGGGTAGCCCACACAGGACAGGAACTTACTGCAGGGGGACATGGGGAGGAGACATTTAGCAAACATGGACGTCTAAGAATATTAACAGACGACAGCTTTTTCTTGTAGTCGTACAGTTTTAAGCGTCTCACCTGTTTCCCTCCCTCTTCTGCTTCAGCACCATGTCCCGCCCACAGTGAGGACACTTCCTGACCGGCAGCGGGATCTCCATGTCCTGCTGCTCGACTTCAGTGATCTGTTGAGCTGCACCCAGATATGGTGACAGAGCTTCATCTAGCCTGAGGAAACAATAGAGAGTGACTCTTCTTACCTGGGCCTCAAAGACTTCCTGAATACAGCACAGGTGTAACTAATTCATCATTGTAGAATACGACGCGAGTCTGCTCACTTGTGTACAGATGCTGTATTAAAAACACACTAAAAATGGTAAAGCGTCACTAACTTCTTTGCCTTCCTGACGGACTCGATGAAGACGGCTTTGTATTTCTGGATGTGGTGCTGCAGCACGCTACGTTTGTCCTTCGTGCCTTCTGATACCAACTTGAGGTCGGCTTCCAATTCAGCACGCAGGTTTGGTTTGGACATTTCGTAGCCCATGGAGTTGTAGCCTAAACGAAGACACATTTGCATAGTTGAGTACAGCCTAATAAACATCTCTACGCATTAAAACATGCTGTTAATGTGAGTTCACACACCCTCCACCAGTCCCATGCCGAGCTCTCCGGGGAGGAACCTCTGGTCGGCTGTCAATCCCACATACATGCGACTCTTTATAGTCTCGATGTGGTCAGCGTGTGTTGCATCAGTGCCTGCAATACACACAGAGGAGGTTGCATCAGACAACAAACAGTTAATTCTGGACAAACAACACACACACACACAAAGAAGGAATTCCTTTGGGAAAGAAATATTCAGTGTGTGCAAAAAAAAAAAAAAACTCAACCCAGGTGGACACACACGGCCCAACTGGCGAATATTTTCAGTCGCATCCACAGAATACTGTGCATGTACGGGCCGCACTATATGTGCTGAGACGATGGAAATTTGTCAGCTAGTAGAGAGTTTTCTGTATGTTTCCACTAATGTAGGTTTCCTTTAATGCCCCCGGGGTGTATTGTTACAGATCAATGAGCAGGTGTGCTTTATTCTAATATCAAGGTGATGAAATATGTTGATTTATCAGGTCTCAGTTAGATCTCCCAGAAAGTTTTAGTAACATTTACTGTATACGCTGATATTATGAAACAACTTTTTGTGGCATTCAGCAACATTTTCTAATAGGTAGCCATTGTAGACGTGTCCCGTGGTTGCACTGTACCGATGCCGTGCTTCTCCATCAGTGATATGAGGTCCGCTTCAGTGAGCAGCTGCGGAGGACTCGTCTGTCCGTCCATCATCTCGATAGCGGACGGCTGGAACTGCGAGCCTTGCTCATACACTGGAATCAGCTAACGTACAGAGCAGACAGAGCAGGCTTAGGTATCACGCACTGAAGATGGAGCCATGCATGAGTCATACACGATGAAAGCAAGGTACTTCAATAATAATAATAATAATATAGATGAGACCAGTTTAGAACTTTTAAACAAGACCAGCGATGAACTGAGCTTTTATAACGGTAAAATTATTCCCATTAAATGTGTTTAGATGAATAAAAACATCAGCATAGCGAGTTCACCGAGTTCATACTCTGCTGTAGCGGCTGTTTTATCACAAGCTCCAAGTGCCTGCACCACTTAGTCTGCTGAGTGTGTCATATTTTGACTCGTATCTGTGAAATTAATCCAGTCTTCTTGTGAAAATCCAGCGTGATCACGATGCAGCGAGGAAGGGAAACTTAAACAATGGTTTATTTAAATATTAATGACACACGGTGTCATAAAAGGGGATCCAAAATTAGTCTTCTGCTGGTATCGATCCATAAACCTTACAGCATTACTGGACCTGACGTAAACTGCAATAAACCGAATTACAATGACTCAGAACTGAATCATCAACCCGTAACATGACCTCAGCTTCATCCACTATATGTGCTGACTTCACACGGAAATAATCTCAGATCATAAATAAGATGTCATTACAAGAAAAGACAGAAAAAATAAAACACACACACACACATCATACCTTTGTGCTCCACCTGTCATACGGGTAAACGTCCAGGTAGTTCCTTGCGATGACCATGAGCCCAGAGGTGGAGAACGTCTCCCGGGCGATGTCTATGTCCACCGTCGTCTCCTGCCCCAAAGCATCCTGGGATACACAAGCTAAGAAGTGCCGGACAATGAACTCATACAAACGTCCTTCATTACCCTGAAGACAGAAGAAAGAAAATCATTACCTCACACAGTGTTTGTTTAGACACTAAATATATATTTCAAAGTATATTTAACACAACACAGGGGCTAGAAATTCTCCTTTTTTTGTTCCGCCCTGATCAATGTTTAATATTTTGATCTTGCTGGAGGCAGAAAGTCTCGCCACCAACTATCAACACTTCTCTGTCGTCACATTTCTGTGACCACAAGCGGAAGCAGACTTACCTGCAGTGAGTTGCTGTACTTGGTGGGGTGGATGGGGGGGTGGGCTTGGTCCGATTTCTTGCCCTGCCTCGGGTTTGGACCCCCGGGCTGTTCGAGCACCCGCTGGGCGAACGCCCCCCAGTCCGGACTCTGCGTCTGCTGCTCCACCAGAGGGCCGAGGGCCAGGTTTGGTGGGAAAATGTTCGTCTCTGTACGTGGGTAGCTGATATACCTGAGCAATAAACAAACACAAGTCATCTTCACACACACACACACAAAGAGGGGCCGCTTTAGAAATGTGACATTGCTGGTAAACTCATCTATTAAGAGCCTGAAAGACGCCACCCTGCCAGATGGTGTCTTTTCATGTACAAAAATAGGCTTGACTTTGAGGTGGTATAACAACCCGGTAAACAAAAACTACATTTGACCGTCTCGCTGACACCACAAAGGCTCTAATAAGGTGGCTTCACGCCAGCTATCTGAGGGAGTTCAAAAGGAAGCTCAAACGTTCTGTGGGAGGATGAAACGATGAGGACACTTAACATATGGTTGGACCAGGACAATACATTGCTGCGTGGATAGCAGTATGCATTCACTCACCCTTGGGTATAGAGTTTTTCTGCGATTTTCATGGTCTCTTTGGCACTTATTCTGAGCTTACGAGATGCCAGTTTCTCCAGTTCCTGTTGGTCAGATGAAGGTGGAGGACGGTTCAGTGTGGGACAAAGCATGGAGGAGGGTTTGGAACAAAGACCCAGGACACAGAAATGGACAAAACACTGCTGGATCTATGCACACTTTATGAACAGAATGTGCGCGTGGCTGTTTGACTTTATATTCTTACCACAGTGTCCAAAGGCAGCGGTCTCCACTTGCTCTTGGGTTTGCTGGTTACTGAGGTGATTGTTGCTATGGGATCCTGTAAATGAATGAAAGGATGTTCTCTTGTGTACCTTTTCTACATGTGGCTTTTAGCCCGTTTTATTCAGGCAGATGGACAACACGTTCAGATTTACTGCCGTGTCCTTGTGCGGTAACAGCTGCAGGTGGAGACGATGTCACACATGTGGACGCACCAAAGAACACACACACACACTTGGCACAGATCCAAAGCAACATTAACAATAAATATACACACTAATATGCACGATCAGGATAACTATGCCACATCAATATGCTGTCAAGACAAATCTGCTCTACTCTGTTGATTTTCTGCTGCTGTGTTTCAGTATGAATACATTATGCACCTGTTATGCAAGAGCATTTTGCCTTTATTTCATAGCAACAGTGGAGAAACAGACATGGGGACACGAGAAAGAGATCTGACATGTAACACGGAGGCGCGAATAACTAGCAACTGATCAAATTAAAGCTCTAACAGTGAGAGAGGAGTTCGGTGGCTGAGTGCAGAGCTGCAGTTTTCTGACAATTGATGAACTTCACAGAGATCATCACGGCTGCAAATGGACCTCAATCCATTAAGTGACGTGATTTCACTTAAGCAGCAAATACGTAAATTAAAGACTGGCTGCTTCAATCAGCATCAGAATTGCCAAATAAAACCAAAGCAAATTTACTGTTTTGTTCTAAACTCACAGCACACAGTTAACGTGATATTCGTCCCAGCCAATGGCAGTAGTGCAAAGAGAAAAGGCAGAGAGCGAGACGACTGTTCGGAAGCAACATGGACGTGCAACAACAAGAAGGGTTAAATGAGGGGCGACTGGACCTTTCACGACAACGGTTAACAATCCCGCCTCTGCAAAATACTCAGATCTCCTCAGCAGTCAGTCAGAACTGAAGAAGCCTCTTCGATGGAAAGGTGTAAAATCTTCCAGTTGCCCCACGTTTAACCCCTCTCAAAGAAAGATGACTGAGAACCTTCACAGAAAATGTATCACATCTATTTATTTCTCCATTTTGCGCCTCTCCTCCGTCCGCCTGCCCGTCACCCTGAAATCAATCTCAGTGTGTCAACTTGAAGAACCTCAATCCCTAAAATGCATCTCGAGGAGAGAGGAAGGACTTCATTCGTGGAAGTCTTTTCGGTACGCGTGACGTATAAAAGAGGCGACGACTAAACAATGGACGGATGATGCAGCTGTCAGGATGTCTCATTGGTAAATTTGACTCCTCTCTCTCGTGTCTCCTTCTTGCCTCATCAGCTCACATCTTGAGAACGAGGGACTTATACATGAGGAGAAGAGGCAAGGAAAGGAATCAAGGATGTCCAAAAGTCCACTCAACACTTGTGTGTATCAGGAGAGGTGAATGTTAACTGTATGGATTAAATATGCACAGATGCACATGATGCAGTGACACAGTATTGTGACCTGACTCAGTCACATCTTGCTCCTCAGAAAACAGTGAAAGCTAGCTAAGTGATAATTACACGCTCGTCAGCTATGAGACAGTCATAGATGCAGACGGCAGCTACATCCTGTTACCAGTCACTGAGGCCGCACGACAGAAAGATGCTGAGACGAAATCAGCAACAAAACGTACTGAAACCGTCACATAAAACCAGAATCCTTATATATAAATGTGTGTGTGGATTGTGACTGTAAATTGTCATGCTTTATAGACTTGTGTGTTTTGATCCAGGCAGCAGCCTCCATAGCTGTGAAGTAAAGCTGAAGCAGAAGAGCCAAAAATTGCAGTTCCTCAAACATCCACTTGAGGCTGGCTCCAGAAGTGAGTCAGTCTCCATAAGTCCCCATGTTAAAGCAGCAGAAATAAACATGTTTACAGCCTGGTACAAAAAACAGTTTTGGTCTCTGTAGCTAATTTCCCCGTTCATGACAACTGTACTGAGGGTGAATTTATATACAACTCACCTGTTCAGATTATATTAAGGCTTAAAGTTATGCAGAATTAAGAGTGTGGATGCTTTGACTGACAGGTGGGTTCTTTTCACTGGACAGCACTGATACAATATGAAAGAACTTCAGATCTTAAATATGAAATAATCAGCTGACCTCATGAGATGATCTAAAGAGATTTCATACCTCCATGCAGATCTGGTAGAGCACCAGGCAAGCTGTGTGGTTGAACAGACGGTTTCTTTTCCAGCTGAACTCCACGGTGTCTTCCTCCACCTCATGCAGCACTGAGACAAAGATAGACACAAAGAACAGGAAGAATGAAGAGGAGTGAGAGTCAGTTTAAAAACAGAACACTTCTTCTGCATCTCCATTCGACCTGCATGTCCGTGCACAGACTAAAGAGTTTTGTACCTTTAATCTTGTAGAAAGTCTCAGGAATGAAAGCCTGGATGGCTTTGAAGCGCTCCACCACAAAGCCCAGAGTGGGAAACTGACAGCTGCCGTATGAGATCAGCTGATTGGCTAAAGACTCTGGAAAGATCTTCTGCAGCCGAAGCGTCTGGAATCGAGTGAAGGACGCACCTGATGAAGATGAGCACAGAAGGGAGGATGGGTTTGGTTTTCCATTCTATGTGACACATAAACAGAACATGTGCTTATGCCGCTGCTTCATCTCACACCTATTCGCAGGTCCAGCTCCTGACGGACGTCGACAGCGTCGCTGATGTTGACATCTGGCTCTGTTAGAGTCTCACAAGCTCTCCGGATGGAGTTGGGAGTGATCTCAGAAAACTTTGCTCGGAAGACTTGTAAATTGGGCTTCACTAAAAGCATTCAAAAAAAAAACAGCTGGTTAGCTTAGCACGAAGAAAGAGGAAACACAGTAGAACTACAACGTGACGCTTTCACTCTTCAGTTTTTGATGAAGTGAAGTGAAGGCAATGTGAAGTGCCAAAAACTGCAGTCACTTGAAGCTGGCTCCAGAAGTGAATCAGTCTCCATAAGTCCCCATGTTAAAATGTTCACAGCAGAAATAAACATGTTTACAGCCTGGTACAAAAAACAGTTTTGGTCTCTATAGTTAATTACCCGTTCATGACAACTGAGGGTGAATTTATATACAACTCACCTGTTCAGGTTATATTAAGGCTTAAAGTTATGCAGAATTAAGAGTGTAGCTGCTTTGATTGACAGGTAAGTTGCTTGTTTGAGCAACCAGGGTTCATTCACTGAGCACTGTGGATTTTGACAGAGTCGGACTCTCATCTAACTACTAGCAATAAGCAAACTTCCCAAAATGTCAAAGTATTCCTTTAAAAGTGAGTTCAGATGCACCCACACAACAACAACAAAAACAACATCCCACACATATTACTATCATACCTGCTTTGCATACATCTATGATTTCAAAGCCAATGTTTTCTCCCTCTCTGTCACAATCAGTCCAGATGACTAAGGCCTGGCACTGCTTCGCCTCTTTCTCTAGTGTCCGCTAGAGAGACAAAAGGGAGGGATGGAGGAAACAGAGAGCAAGGAAACAAAGAGGGTTAGATGGAGAGCGAGCGAGCTGTAAAAACTGCAGTTACTTTCTATCATCCATATTCATCATTATTTCCTTTGAATAAAAAAAAAAATTGTAGCCTCCTACTGCTGAGAGATGAAAAGGAAAAAGAAAATGCATCATCTTTGCCTGCTGCCCACTCGAAATCAACAAATGATGTAGCTTATCCTGATTTTATAAAGTAACTCTGCAGCTGCACAAGTTAGTTGGATCAAAAAGAATATTTGAATATTAAGTAAATCTTTTTATTTGTCTTTTTCTGTGACTCCTGGGAGGAGAGGAAATGAACGTACCTTGATTTGTACCATGTTATCTGGACAGTACTTCTCAACCTCTGCATCAAATAACAGCACAGGATTGCAGCTGTGCCTGAGAGGAAAGATACAAATCACATCAGTTATTATGATACTGTGTAATATTGAATAAACCCCCAAACAAAACCTGTTTTGACTCACCATTTCTGGAACGGTGCTTTAAACTCCAGACCCAGTAAATGACCCGACACGGACGTCATTGTTAAGGTCACATTCTGGAGACAAAACGACAGCAGAGACACGAGTAAAACACAAAAAGAACAGACGTACGCGTGTGTGCATATCCAATTATTTCACTGCATTCACTCACCTGACCAAAGAGATTATATTCAAACTCGTAGATTTTATTAAACTTTGACATCCCTTCCCTCTAAAATGGAAAAAAAAGACAACAATAAAGATTATTGGACATGTTAGGGTGCATCTAAAAGGTAGTGACTCATTGTTTGGTCTATAAAATGCCCAGCACAGTTTCCCAGAGCTTTTATAAAGCTTATAATGTTTCTGTTTCAAAATCTCATGTCTAATACAGTGTTTCATAATTAAATATTTGGAGAGGTGATCGTGTAATCAATGTTGGTTGCTGGCTGCTCCACAAACTTCTCAGCAGCATGGATAACAGCTCACGTCCCCTACGTGACCTCCTGATGGAGGAGCGGAGCGATACAGTCAGAGACTCGAGGAAGTCACTCCTGCCATCACACTTTATGATGACTCACGGTGACAGCTGACTTTTGGACATATAGCACATAAATTCCACTGACTAAGATTGCACAAGTTACTGTACAGAGAGTTTATGCATGTGTATGTACAACATGTCCTTCCTTCCCTTCAACTAAATTGTATTTATGATGAAACACTTTAATTCTTGCACGGCTGTGTTGTGTTTGTAACACTTGTAACTGCAGCTGCAACCAAGTTTTCTTTCTTTCTTTCTTTCTTTCATGGAGGCTTCTTGAAGTTGTCAGATTTAATTCATCTCAAAGAAACCGGAAACAATGAGGAGACAAAGTGACTGTGAACTGTCAAGTGACTGGAAAAACCAAGTCACACCGAGTCAGCCCTTTGAGGGCATTTAGGTCGGAAGAAGACTTAATATATATAAATTCAGCATGTTTAAACACTGTACTGACTAACACTGGAGGGTTTTGTACTGACCCTCCTGGACCTGCCGCCGGACATGATCTCTGAGATGCCTTTGGCTGCATCGTTCTTCTCGGCTACACAGAGGACCCGCTTGATGTTAGCCCGGTTCCGGATCATGTCTGCTTGCAGCGGTGGGTCCGGACAGAGGACGCTCTGCGCCGCACAGAAGAACCTCCGCTGGACCGCTAGTCCCGATCGAAGCCTCCCGAGCAGGTGTACCAGCATGCCTGGCCAGCTCTCACATGTAGCCGCCGGTCCTCCTCCTATAGGCGGACCCGCTGCTGGTGCCTCTCCGCCGGGTTAGCATGTTAGCTCAGCTAAAGCTAACGGCTCCCTAAAACTTTTATAAAGAGCTAAAAAGAGTAAAAAACTTCAGTCCAGAGAAATTAACAGAACACGAGTGACTGACGGGCTAAAAAAACGTGGATTAAAAACTTTAACGAGGAGCAACATGAGCCTCAAAGTGTGACAGTGTTAGCCTGTTAGCTCTGTTTACAAATTACCCGCCCGGTGCCGTCAAACTGACGTAAATCAGGGTCGTAATGTCGCAAAACCATGACCGTAGCAACACGTCAAAAACGGCAGTTTATAATAATTTAATAATAAAAACATTAAAATTGACTATTGACACAAATAACACGTGCTGCGTTATTAATAATACCGATAATAAAATTAAAATATGAATAATAATGTTGTTATAGTGAAGTTAAACAGAAATTCCACCCTAAATCTGAATTCACATTTTTCCATTTCATCATTTATAAACCAAGTTGAGATAATGTCCTCTGTCTCCTTCTTTTGTTTATTTCAGTTTTTAAAAAACAATTTTACAGTTAAAAACGTACGTGTGGTTTCGTTTTAGACACAGTATGTTTAGACCATATGTAAATTTGGCTACTTTATGGCTCAATATTTCCACCAAAAACCGAAATATTATTTCTGGCAGCATGGATAGATCTCTGAAAACTATGGAAATAATACTGTAATTTATTTTGCAGGATTTCCTAAACAATTTGTAGGGAAAAAACATGTACACATGTGGAATTTGACTGGTTACACTTTGCTGTCTGAGTACAAAGACATAGGTACAGTTAAGTTGTACATATAAAAAGGTAAGTATTGTATACTGTGTAAAATCATGACTACAATCATGCAAAAGTGACGAAAATCTTGGTTAGATTTGAGTTTCAGGGTGGAATTCCTCCAGATGGAGAGGTGGGTTGGTCACCTGACAAGAGTACAACCAGCTGAGTAAACATGGCGTCTGTCTCTGGATGTGAAAATTAACATGTCGCGCTTCTCTCTGTTAAAAACGTGTTTCGTGTTTCTCCTCGTTTCGACCCCGAGCAGAGAAACGTGATGGACACGACGCGCGGAGAGAGGGAGAGGAGAAGAAGAGAGGAGCTGCACCGACGATCATTCACGTTTCCCCTGTCTGCACATCATGAATGATGCCTTCACGGACGCTGTGATTGGCGCAGGATAATTGCTTTTGTTAACAGAGACACTGATTCATGTTTCTAGTTGCTCTTATTTGATCCGGCACATATTAAAGCTCCCGATCTGTGGACGGACTCCTGGAGGTGCGCGGCTGAAATTTGGGCCCTCTTTGCTCTGGGACCCCCCCCCTTTATATATTATATAATCATCTGATCCAGACCCTTGGTCGCCTGTAATCTACAGCTCTTATGTGGAGCAGGATGGACAATCTGCCCACCCTCCTCCTCCTCGTCCGCTGTGCGTTGACAGCTGCTTTATGACTGTTAATAGTGCTGCAGTGTGTGTTGTGTCTCTCATGCCTGGCTCCACAACAACACTATGATAGGCTCACCTGACGTGGTGGCTTTCACTAAAGAGGATGAGTACGGGGAGACAAGTCCAGACCCCTGGGCTCTCCCTGAGGAGTTCTCCATCCCGCTTCATCCCCTGGCTGACTCCAACCCGTGGGCCAAGACCTCCTACGCCAAGTTCACCAAAGACTTCATCCTCATCTCTGAGTTCAGCGAGCAGGTTGGCCCTCAGCCTCTCCTCACCATTCCTGATGACCCCAAAGTCTGCGGCACCTTCGATCTCAACTACTTCTCCCTGCGCATCATGTCGGTGGACTACCAGGCCTCCTTCGTGGGGCATCCGCCTGGCACCGGCTACCCGAGGCTCAGCTTTGTGGAGGACTCCAGGGTGGTGCTAGGCGACTCAAAGGAAGGGGCGTTCGCCTACGTCCATCACCTTACGCTCTACGACCTGGAGGCGAGGGGCTTTGTGCGGCCGTTCTGCATGGCGTACGTTTCAGCAGATGAGAGGAAGATCATGCTGCAGTTTCAGGAGCTGTCTCTCCGATTCTCACAGGCGTCCGAGTGTCTGAAGGCCGGGAACAGGAGAGCGTTTGCAAAGGAACTCCAGAGGAAGCTCCGGGACCTGGAGTAAGAACTTTAATACAACCTTTTAACTAAATCTATATCTGATGATGTTTACATGAATCCTCTGCAGTCCTTTGAGAAACCGTTGAGGTAAACAATGAGTAGAGTAGTCTGAAAAAATGGTGAAATAATCAGTCAGGGTCAGCTCATCCTCACCTTGGCTGTCTTCTGTGCATACATGGCAGCTTGATTAAATGGTAAATGGTAAGTTAACTGTACTTATATTCCACCTTTCTAGTCTTCTGACCCCTCAAGGCGCTTTTACACTACATATCTCGTTCACGCGCACATTCATAATGGCATTGGCTGCCATGTGAGGTGGGAGCGAAGCATCCCTACACATTCCCGCACTGATCCCACAGCCCTCTGGAACAATTTGGGGTTTAGTATCTTGCTCAAGGACACTTTACCTTTGAGACTGGAGAAGCTGAGGACTGGACCACCAATCATCTAATTAGTGAACGACCCTTTACTTTACCTTCTGAGCCACAGACACCCAGAGACCAACCAGGGCTCCTATACTCGGGGAAAACCAGCAGACTCCAAGGTTTTGTTTGTGTCAGTTAGTTTGCAATAATTTGACAGCTTTATTTGGGAACATTATAAACTAAAACAGTAGAGCAGTAACCCTTGTTTCAAGTCTATCAGGTCCACTGATGATCCATTTGCAGATTTTTAGACGAGGCAGGATGCAGAAATGCAAACTTGGTCTTGGCACTTCAGGAAAAGTCTCCAAAGTCAGTATGATTCATCCTCTGGGGGCCATGAATGTTAGCTAGTTATGTATTACATAGTTGGCTCGCAGTGTAGCGGCAGCTCGCAACAGTTCGCTGTTGCATGTCTGCATGTTTTCAGTGTTTCTCAGTTACACTGATGCTTCTCATGAGGAAGAAGCTCTACTATTTCACACTTCACTTCCCTTTGTGAACACGTGAATCTGTCTTCTTCTCCCTCAGGTACACTCACTCTGTGCTGCAGAGGGAGGAGGGCCTGCAGAGGGAGGCCGGGCCTCAGTGCATGTACTCCGCTCACGCTGTGGAAAAGGCCAACGAGCTCGCAAACGTGGAGAAGAGCATCTACGAACACAGAGACCTGCTGAAACAGATCAGCTCGTACCATCACCGCCCCCGCCGAGACCCTCATGCTGTCAGCTGCCAGAAGTGCGTCACGGAGTGTTTGAGTGAGTGCGAGGTGCTGTTGGACAAATACGCCAAGCTTGCCAACCCCTTTTGTTACAGTGACAAAGGGGAGAAGGGGAAAGATGGGCAGGGTCAGATCGGCGATGAACGAGGTGAAGAAGAAGTAAACGAGGAGGAAGACGAGGGCGTTAAACGCAAGCTGTCCTACACGCCACAACTGATCAAAGCAAAGTCTGCAAAGTGTTTCGACAAGCGCTTGAAGACCCTGCAAGAGCTGTGCGACAATACTTTCTATGAGGCCACCGTGGAGCTCCTGAAGGAGACTGAGAAGAGTTTCCGGGGCGACCTGTGCTACCTGTACACACGCCGCCTGGACCGGGCGCTACGCAGGAAACAGAAAATCACCAACTTCTTGTTTGAGGAGGACCTCGGCGATGACGGCGAGGATGAAGGGGGAGCAATGAGACCATTCTGTGCTTTGAACCATGCTGTAGATAACTATAGACTCTTAAATCCGCCTCCTATTGTGCTGGGACCAGAACTTCTAGAGCTAGATACTCTGGAGGCTCCAAATCCTCCCCCTGAGACTGGCCATGCTCAAGAGTTCTGCGAGCTCGGGCTTGTGGAGAGCCATCTGGATTCCTCACCCTCGGACCAGACTCTGACCACCCAGGAGAGCTCAGAGGAAACCAAGGGAAGCTTCAGCAGCGATAAGAGCGGGGTGGGTGCAGCAGAGAGACAACAGAATCCAGCTGGTATGACGTCAGAAGCTCCTGATCCGGATTCTGATCTGACCCCTGACCCCGAACATAACACTGATCTGGAGAGGGATAGCAGCAGTGAAGAGGTCGAGACCACTGCTGGAGACGACGAGGGCGACCAGACACCCGTGTCCTTACTCGAGGTGTCAGAGCTGGAGGCCAGCAGGGAGGATGAGTGTGACGGAGGAGCTGATGGGCCGTGTGAGATTGAGTCTGATTTGTTGGTTCCAATAGACACGGCGTGCTGTATGTCCCAAGACGGTTTCCTTTATGAAGCTTCTGCCCCAGAAAAGGTGCCTCACCTCCCAAACTCCCACTCGCAGCCCGATGAAACCTTTGTGGTCAACCAGGAGCCCCAGGCTCTACTTCCACTCCAGGATGACTACACGGTTGGATCTCCGTGCTCGGAGAGCCCTGCAGCTGGGCTGGAGCTGCCCGTGGGGCTCCTTGGAGATGCAGTTTCCCGTATCTCAGTGGAGGACGGGTCAGACTGTACCATGAGTGCTTCAACAGGGTCCGATCGGGCTGCTTCACCTCTTGGCTACGGGGGTGTGGTGACCCTGCGCCAGAGGAAGAAGGCCGGACAAGGAGCCTTGAGGTTTGTGCGGCAGTACCCGTTTGCCATGCAAGCTCTGTGGTGTCTGCTGAGCGGAAGAACCCTGGTGGTGCTCGGGGCTGACGAGGGGAGAGTCCGCCGACTGGTTGCTGCTCTGGCTCTCTTCGTGCCTGGCCCTGGGAAGTGTGGAGAGAGAGTTCAAGCCTGGCTGTCCTGTCCGTTCACCCTTACTGACCTGCAGAGGTGGAAACTTATTGGATTGCAGAGGTATTTCCATTTTTATTTATAGTTGAAGCATTTACAAATTACAACAGATGATGTTGGTAACATAGATTTATTAAACATTCACTTTGATGCTCACTGAGTCTCCAGCAACTTTGAAAATTACAGTATATTCTGTTGTATCACACCTTACTCTACTATTACTCATCTGGTCTGACTCAGCCCTCGATGACTCACGCAACCAACTATTCAACGATTAAACCTCGAGCCTCACGTCTGTCCTTGAACTTCTTTTTTCATTTCTACAAACCTTTCAAACAAATCTGTTTTTTACAACAGAAGGAGGCTGTCAGTCCCCCAAAGTACGAGAATGTGTTTAGCTTGTGAGGAGGATTCTGAGGCATTTATCTGTCTTCAAAAGAATCGTGACAACACTGTGACGCGTGAAACCGGATTTTCTTCATCTCTATTAACCAAAGCGCGACACAAAGAGTCATCTCATCTTCTTGCAGTGAGGAAACACCAGACGGAGGTTAAACGTTCAAATAAATGTATAAAATAATAATAAAAACACATATTATAAATAAATAATTAAATAAAGCCCATTAAATGTATAAATTTACACAATAGAACAGAAATAAAAAACATAATGGAATATATAAATAGACAAATGAATAAATATAGTTTAAGTAAAAAGCAGATATAAGTGAGGACAGCAAATGTTACATTAATAAACCTGTAACACCGTTATATGTTTATAGATTTATATTTAGTTTTTGGGGCCAGCAGCTTTGACACAACTGTTCTGGAGCCGTCCCAGACTGTTGAGAAATATTCTCCATACTCTTTGTAAAGGTACTGAATAGAAATGTTGGTTTAAACCGTCTGACGGCTGTTTTTGGCGCTGTAGATCTGATGTGGGGAGTTGAACCACCTGCTGTCATGTAGATTAATACTACTTAACTGGAAACAGGCTTCACTCAGCCCCTGAAGTCCCAAAACAACAGACAGACTTGGACATGCAGACTGTATTTACAGGTGACATAATGGTGCCATGATAATCCCCCTTGGAAGAATCTTAATTTCACCATCTGTCCGTCTGTCCCCCCACAGAGTAGCGTCCCCGGTGGGTTCCAGCATGCTTTACTCGCTGTCCCGCTACAGCCGCTACATCTCCATCCTGGATGCCGACCAGAAGACCTTACGCTGCCCGCCGTACCGTGGCCAACTCCTTGCCAACATAGCCGACCACCGCACCTACATCCGCCGTGGTTCCACCTACTTCCTCCACTTACAGAGCACGCTCTGTCGCCTGGCGGCCAAGGCCTTCCTGTTTACCTTCACCCACCACCTCCACCTGCCGGTCAGCTCCACGGAAGGGCCCGAGGTCGTGGAGGGCCGACGCCGCTGCTTCCTGCAGGAGCAGCTGGGGCTGGGCGAGGAGGACAGCCTGATACTGCTCTACCTCAGCCAGCTCATCACTCAGCAGTACCTACAGCCCGGCAGGAGCAGCGCAGCAGCAACTTTTAGTTTTAACTACACCACCAGCGTTTTTTACAAAATCTAATAGAGTGGGAGGGAGGAGGAATCCCACACTTGTTTTAGCAGAAATCATGTTTGACCCGTTTGGTTTTTAAAGGACCAAAGGGGATCTTTTTAGTTTCAGGACAAACTCTGAGCTGGTTACTGTTTAATCTCTCTCCGCCTCGCTGTCTTTTCTGTCTGTGTGCAGGAGACCGAGCGAGTCGTGAATGTCAGTGAGTGTTTACCTGCGTGTGTTTAGTTCCAGAGCATGTCGACACTCACAAAGACACATAACAGAGCAGACGAATCTCCGCTCTGCTTATTGTCCTTCGAGTCTTTTGTGTGTTTTTCACCTCCATGTTCAAAAAAACGAAACAAAAACAAAGAAAAGAAATGTTACATGTGCTGGTCAGTCCCTGGCCCCGCCACCTCAACCACACACACACACATATTCATCTTATAAAACTCAATCCAACTTGTGCGTCTGCCAGTGCGCTAACAGGTCCAATCGCAGCTATATATCATATCAGCTATATGTTTTCCAGGATTACTGTAACAAACTCACACATGCTGACATTTTTCCAAGAGCAGACTGTCTAAGAAACCCGATCAGCACGACACAGGCTTGTTACAGCTGGTTTTGTGACACGCCTCTCTCGTTGAAAAAGGCCACCACCTTTCTGTCCTTTTTTTTTTTTTTTAATACATATATATTTGTTTCACTTTCTTTTAGCGACACACATTCCTGCGGTAACGGATAAAAAAAAAAATCCCCGCTTTGTTCCACAAACAGAGACACAACGTTGGATTTGACCTTTCAAGAGTAAACATTCCCAGAGGCTGCTTTCAGGTAGTGATGCATGAGAAAGTGTATTTGCTGTGTGAATTAGACCCAGTCGGCTCCAATGTGTGATATTGCATGTCCAGAGAAATAACGTCATCACGCACACACACTCGCTCACCCACGCAGGGCCAGCAGCAGCTAAAGAAACCCGTCGATATTATAAGCGCTGGCGAGCATTTTTCCATGAATGTTACTCACAGGGCCGGGAACATTTTAAAGCTAATTAACCTAAATGTATTGAACTTCACTGTCGTCTTACAGTTGTGTGAGAGTGTTGTGGTGTTAGCATGAGACCGTCTTGTGCCGGGGTGAATCACTGTATTGATATTTCTGTTCTGTTATATTCGGATGTGGGCCAGACGCTGGAGGAGACGTTGCTGAGAGTGATGATGTGTTTGTATAGATTTTATTATGGAGGGAAATTTCCTGTGCCATCAAAAGCAAAACTCTAAGCCTGACACTTGATTTAGGACGGTCGCCTCTTATTTATATATACATATATATAAATATATTTAACAATCCTGTGCTGTGAACAAAACTCAACATATTTATTGCTTTAGGACAAAATTTGGATCTTCACGCTGAGTACACCCAGATTTCCTCTTTTCTTTTAAGTTTCTGGCCAGTGAGACGACACAGACGAAGCGTCTTTGATAGTATTTTAGATTTTACTGTTCCTAATTCTGTGGAGTCCGTGATGGAGCTGTACTTCTGTATCTTAGGATGGTAACTGTACTTGTGACTGCATGGTCAGAGTTTTAATGTGAAAGGTCAAACAATGTGGGATCATGGCTGCTGTCCTTCCTGGTACGAACAAGGTTTTTAGCTTGTAACCTCACGTTTTTAATCCCACCTCACGTGTAGTTTTAGTTCACTGCAACGATTTCTGTTTTTTTCTTTTGTTGCCACGGTGTCTTTTTTAATAGTTTTTGCTCCTCTAATGCAAAAAGGTGAATGTAATCTGAATAAGCCATACCACATTGTGCTTAACATGTCGTCACTCAGTGTCCTTATGTTGCCATATCATGTCTACCTTTTGTATCTCATCTGTAAAGGGGCGCCGTGCTCACTGCAGCCCTGTACGACGGCGGCGTCGCCATTGATTTTAATAAAGCACGTTGTGAATGTCCTGATGCTTTTATGTAATGTTGATGATATTCATTAATTCCATTAAATTATTTGAATCCATTTGTATTTGTGCGTCATTGCCCGAGGTGATGCTGGGGAGAAAGAAACAGAGCAGTGCAACCTACAGCTCAACATTAAATATTAAACATCGAACACACAGACAGACTCGTGTCTGTGTGACTTGCTGTAGCGATGACGGATGTGCTAGAGTTTGAGGTGTCATGAATAATAAATGCTCAAATGTGAAAACACCTAATTGCCCTGCTGTGGAGCAGCAGAAGGAAACTCTGCAAACCGAAGATGAGAAAGTGAATCAGTCACTTATTAAGTGCATGTCTTTGGATTGCTGGAGGAAGCCAGAAACATGGAGACTCCAAACAGCTGCCCCAGCCGAGGTTCGAACCAGGAACCATCATGCTGTAAGGCGTGCCACCCTCACATCTGAGATATACCAATGTAATTATTTTGGCCACTTTAATAAGAAACTGAACATGTGCAGAAAAGGATCAAAATAGAAATGCAAACAAAAAATAAGCAAAGTCTCTAATCTAGATGTGGTTTCTGTTACTGCAGGAAACAGGTGTGTACGATCTAACTCTACAATCAGAAAAGGACTTTAATTTATGAGATGAATTGTGCTTTGAGATGAGGAAAGGATAAAACACACAAGAGTAAATCAGAATCATTTTATTTAAAATTATACTACAAGAACAACGATGAAGAAACAGTTTTAAGGTTTAAAATGACATTTCAAACAGAAATCACTTTTGTCCCAGCCTTCGTTAAATCAAATGAAACACATCAGGATTTAAAATGAGCTTCACAGTGGGTATGACTTGATGGAATGACAGGCCTGATGCAGAAACAGCTCTAACCTCAACTTCCTACTTCTGGAGTTGAGTGTAAAAAAAATATAAAAAAGAACAACAACAAAAAAAGAACACAGAAAAACAAATGCAGCTAACACGATATGGCCCCTCTCAGTGTTTTCTTCTTTGCTCCACTCTGTTCGAAAAAAAAAAGGAGTAGAGTGTGAAATAATGACCACTGTCAGGACAGCTGAGGATGATGGTGATTTGTTTCTGATGCAGGTGAGTGAAGACGATGTTGCTTTGCTGGATTTGAGAGATGGAAGCTGGGTGAGCCCCGATGGCCAACAGAAAATAGACCGGATGTCTAAAAACTGCACTTAGCCTGAACATCCTCTGCATCCACAGTGGGTGCATTCAATGATCCTTCCCTGCAGAGAAGAAGAAAAGGAAAGACACAGCAGGATTTAGAGCACGAGGACACACAGGGAGCAAACAGGCTGTCTTATGTCCTATAATGTCTCCATTTAAGAAGGTAACTGGATGACTGTCTTTCTTTTCTGGAGTATCAAACATTTGTTGTTTTTTTAATCCATTTTTTCAAAATGTTTTGAGTCACTTACGACTTCCAGCTTGCTCTTGGGGACTCTGCAGATGCAGTTGGTTCCGAAGTTGGTGTCTCGTGTTTGGATGCAGCGCAGGCAGCACAGGTTCTCGTAGCCTTGCTTCTTCCACTTTGCAATCAGGTTCTTGTCTGCATAGCCTTCTTTTATACAGTACTCATACAGCTCTGTCAGGAGAGACGCACACACAGAGACAACACAGGTCATCTTCCAATACAAAAAGGGAAAATATTTATTGCAAAGTATTGAACAAATATCTTAAATAAAGGGAGGTGGTGCAGTCATACAGAAGCATTCAAACAGAGCTCAGTTTTTTTTAATCTAGTGAAGAAACCAAATATATCAAGACAAGGAAGGATTATAGTAAATGTTGAAGTAGACAGAACAGGAGAAGGGGGAAAAACTAAGAGGAAATATTAGATAACATTAGATGACAAACAGGTAGAGTGAAAACTCCATCTACCTCTGCTGATGGCTTTTCTTTTGTAGAACAGATCGTAGATGTATCGACTCCGCTGATGATGCAGCCTGAAAATTGGCCAAAGGGACTCTACCTTTCGCTTTCCCTCGTGGGGCTCTGTTTCAGCTGACACAGAGGAAAAAGAGGAAAGTTAGCTTTGGTAAGCAGAAATTAAATCCATCTGTTTGGGTTGCATCAAAATGCAACTCTGGGGTAGGTGTGGATCGTGCCAAAGATATCATGATAATGAGGTCAACTGAGAACCAAGCCTCATCGGCCACTGACGCTGGACTTAGATCTCAGTTGACCTTCCAGTAAATTTACATGTAGTCATTTAACTTTTATCCAAAGCGACTTGCAACAAAGGGAAACTCGCATAAAATCAAGTGACAGTTTCGGGGGGGGGGGGGTGTTAGATTTATCATGTCCAGTTGTTGGTAGTGTTGGAGAGGAGGTGCTCTCTGAAGAGCTGCGTCATCAGAGGGTTTCTGGAACTGGTAGCACGTTCCACTAACGGGGAGCAACAGACAAGAAATGTTGGATGCCCTGAGCGTACACGTGGCAGAGCAAGATGTCTTTAATTGGAGAAGGTAACGTGCCTGTGTGAGAACATTCAAGTAGGTGGGTGCGGAACCGGAGACTACTTTGTAGTCAGCGTTAGTGATTTGACTGTGGGCTGCTACAGGTAGCCACTGGAGCTCGATGAGCAGCAGGGTAAGGTGTGACCATTTGGGTTGATTGTAGACCAGGCAGGCCGCCACGTTCTGGATCATCTGAAAGGGTTTCACTGTGCATGGAGGTCAGAGTTCTGCCACATCAAACTGGGAAACTATTTATATCGGGCGGCAGTAGCTCAGTCTGTAGGGGTTCAGAGTATGGAGGGTTGGACTGGTAGCTGGAGAGGTGCCAGTTCACCTCCCGGACACTGCCAAGGTGTCCT
The DNA here is from genome assembly GCA_014281875.1 of Nibea albiflora. Lineage (NCBI taxonomy): Eukaryota > Metazoa > Chordata > Actinopteri > Sciaenidae > Nibea > Nibea albiflora. The sequence goes on along the minus strand of CM024808.1, from coordinate 18,096,381 downwards.
TGAGTATAGTACTGAACCCAAAACTGCTCCTGTGGCTGCAAATCGCTCCAAATTTGCATGTCTATGAGCTGTTTGTGTGTGTGTGGTTGTATTTCAGGCCTATGTATGTTAAAACTTGACCCAGCTTTGTGTGTTGGCGGTCAATTTTCCTTTTCTTCCACTAAGTTTGCCAAAGCTGTGAGCAGCGATCAAATCAGAGTCACGTAGTTTTGGACATTGCACAACATTACAGACATGAAACACGTGAATCTCAGTTATCAAGTAGAGTATCCATTTTTTATTTAATAAAATCATTTCACCAACACAACCTAAAGATTAATAAGTTTTAAAATAGACCTGAATTGGGGTTAAAGAGGAGTCAAAGTGAGTACAAGCTGCTCGGTTTAGCGGTTACAGCTCGACGGCTGCCGTGTCCGGGATATATTATTCATCTACCGGCTTACCTTCTCTCATTTTCTGATCCAGCTCGTCCAAAGTGGGCTCAATGAGCTCCCAGCCGTCTGGAGGTGGCTTCCGACTTCTCTTAACTTTGGGCATGTTGCTCTGTTTTTGTACAAAAGACAACAAAAAGCTCGCACGACACGATGTTTTCGTTTTTTTTCAGCGAGCCTCGTCTCCTCCGTCGCTACGATTTGTCGTCATCTCCAACGATCGTGTCTCTTTAGTGACGTCACCAACTACCAAAAATAAACATACTCGGGCTTTCCCGTATTTAATTACGTCTTAAATCCTATATTTGACTTACACATCATAAACATTAATGCAACGCGTTGCATGTTAGTATAAAGTTTATTTGTTGACGTTAAATCAAAGTAAATTTATAATCTGTAAACGGGTTCATATTGCATCACTTTAGCACCCTATAAAAGTGCCTGAATATAAACAACAAACTTTTGATTCTCGTATTTAATAACTAACATAATTTAGTTAAATAACTAATGTGTATTATTTAATTTATAGCAGTAATTCTGTCTGCTAACTGCTTTAAAAAAATCCTCTCGTTTTTAACATTAAAAAAAAAAGGCAAATACTTGGACTACTCACAGAGTATTGTGTTACTCAGTGTAGCCAGCTGTCAGGTGTTCGTGTTGCTGCTCTAACACTTTGTTTTTCGTGTCAGTATTTCTTTGTCAGTGAGTTTAAAATAAAGGCCTCGCTTGTTAAAATGCCCCGAGGAGGTAAGAAAGACGTTAAAACCTGCTGCTGTTTGTTAAAGTCTGTTTTTGTAAATCTGTTAGCGTGTTGTTAGCCACCCAACAACAGGCAGCGATCCGGTCGAGTCGCCTCTGTTGACACCAAACTTACACCTCTGTGCTTTAAAACATTAAACAGGGCACTTTTAGTGTGTTTATAGACCTCTTTAGCCTCTTTTGACACCTGTCTGTTCGCTGCTCTTCTCACCTGCCGTGCGTGTGTGTGCGTAGATCTCTGTGTGATGTAATTTTTTTTTTGCATAATCGTTTCAGGTAAGAAAGGTGGCCACAAGGGCCGAGTGCGGACGTATACCAGCCCAGAGGAGATAGATGCCCAGATGAAGGCAGAGAAAGAGAGGAAAAAGGTTGGTGGAGGGTACATCTTGAGAACTACGTGCTATATGCTGGAGCCTACAACTCCCAACATGCAGCTCTGTAGCATCTTTCCATAGGAAAGAGTTTTTGTCAGGGTACTTAAAGGACTATAACAGCTTCTGTGGTGTTTATGTAACCTGTTTATGTGTTTGACCTGATGCATTTGTTTAATAATGCTCTCCTGTGTGCCATTTATGTGATGTAGCACGAGCAGGAGGCGGCAGAGGCAGGTGCAGCTCCGAATGACATGGCAGAGGAGAAGCTACCTGCATCAGGATCAGAGGACAGCGATGATGAGAATTCTCTGGTATGGCCACACTGTCTCTCTGTTATCATCACTGTTATATATGGTATAATAAAGTATTTATTATGTGCACCTGTGAAGCTGAAGTTATTGTGATGTTGTTTGCAGAGGAGGAGAGCAGGCGTGGAGGGCTTGATAGAAATTGAGAACCCCAACAGAGTGGCTCAGAAGTCAAAGAAGGTGACGCAGATCGAGGTGGATGAACCCAGGCAGTTATCGAGGAGAGAGAGGTGTGTGACTCAGTGCCACTGCATCAGTGATAAATAATAACTTTATATTTAAAATGTTGTTTTTATATATTTATGTGTTTCTTAAAAACAATTTAACAGAAATGAAAAAGAGATTTGGAGTAGTATGGAGCACTAATTGTCAGCTGTGCTATTTTGTGTAGAGTCAGCTGTGCAGTGTAAGATGAAAATGCAGAAACAATGCTAACACTATTTTGAAAGTTTCTCGGTGATACTATGCAACAGATTGACAGCACAGCTGTCATACCTTAATGAAAGCCACGTGTGTAACAGTTTGGAAATTAAGGCTGATGGATTTCAGGTTACAAATTCTCAGTGATTAAGTTTCTATAATTTCCAGTCAAACATGTTTGATTGTGATTTTTCTCATGTCACTTTCCCCACCTTGACACACGCACACACATACTCGGGCACAGAGAGGAGATTGAGAAGCAGAAAGCGAAGGAGCGCTACATGAAGATGCACTTGGCAGGGAAGACAGACCAGGCCAAAGCTGACCTCGCTCGCCTCGCCATCATCAGGAAACAGAGAGAAGAGGCGGCAAAAAAGAAAGAAGAAGAGAAAAAAGGTAAACAAAACAACTAATAAGATCATTATTATTATATAGTTATTATTGTATTAAACTGTGTGTATATTTTGAGTGCCCTAAGCTGGGAAAAGCAACATAATTTATCACCTTCTTAGAGTGCTGATTAATGAAAGAACTGGACTGTTGACTCTCCTTATCTGGAGAGGTGTGAGGGAGTTTATTATTCACTTGTCTGAGCCTCAGAGCAGCAGCACGAGGAGTCAAGTGATATCAAATACATTTGATTGATATATTATTTTATTATTTATAAGAGAGAGAGTGTTGTGCTAAAAGTACAATCACAGTCTGACCTGTTGACCACTGAGCAGCTCCACTGGAACAGTGGAGTTTTTTTCCTGAAGGTCAACCTAATGGTGGTAAGGAGTGGTCCAGGAGTTTTAACCATTGACCATTTGCTAAACCTTTCCACTGAAACAGTGATTGTCATCATCATTTAAATATGTATTTGTTCCTTGACAGACATAGCAACAGTAACTAGGGGAAGGCAATCAGCTCTTCTACATGCAAAGCTCAAACAGCAGCCGCAGTCTCCAAACTGCCTCTGTATCCACACGTCTGTGCAGTGTGTCTAACTCATTGCGTCTCTTCTATTTTCTGCTTCCAGCAAAAGACGCAGCAGCAGCAGCAGCAGCGGCTAGAGGAGTAAACTCCCTCTCACTGAAATGATGCACAGTATTTATCAGAGGCACTTTCACATGTTCATGGACTGGCGCAACATATATTTGACTATTTTTAAAGGAGAAGCTATAATGTTGATATTACTGTAACATATGACCATTTCATTGGTCAAGGAGACACCAGTGGAGAGGGGTTGTGCATATTTTGGCATGAAGTAATGACCTCGTCGATCCCACCGGGAGGCAAAGTTACGGTCTTCACGTACACTCGGAATGAAGCTCGCCTAACCTGCGATCTTGTACATGGTATTAATAATGGTATACTTATCATTGGATAATTCCGACTTTGCTAACTGAGCTTTGCCACTATTATTTTATTTTTTCTTTGAGGATCGTACATTGTATATAACAGACTCATGAAATTATTTCAGATTAATATGATGACACCAGTAAAAAAAAAAAGTGCATTTTTCCATTTGCTTTATTCCCCAATGAGAAAGCAGGTTTTACCGGCCTCAGGTGCAAGAGTCCACTGATATGAGAATGACATGGGTCAATATAGCAGATATTTATTTTAGAAGAATAGAAGTAGATTGTGGAGGTGCAGAGGAGGTTTTAGGGGTGTGTGCAATGTATACAGAGTATAACCGAAATCAGTAAAGAGTAACCAGAAGCAGCTATAAGATGATATATTTTAGAGATGTATAAGGTCAAGGGAAAACAGAAGGTGTGACCGATGCCCACACCCCTCCTGCAGCATGGAACAGTTCACAGCTTTGATGGTTCAACATTGAAACAATCACATGTTGATTTTTTTCACGTTATAACCACATGGATATTATTTAAATGTGCAATATGTATTACATCAGATCTAGCTGTGAAGAATTCTGGTGAGTTTTATGAAGAATAAAGCAAAGAAATGACAAAATAAGTCTAAATAAATTCTGTTAATGTTTTGACCCCTTGAGTACTCGATTAAATATTTTATTTCACATTTAACAGGACCTCCACAGATTGTTCTTGCTTGAAATGATTATTATATCATCTACTATAAATCAATAAATATCAATATATTGAAGTATACAAGTGTGGGACACCGTGGTAAATGGACTGCATTTATAGTGCACCTTTCCAGTCGTCTGATTAACAATTCATATATATTCACACATACATTAACTGCCATGCCAAGGTACCAACTGCTTATCACAAAGCAGCTAATCACACCCTTAAGAACTATTTTTCCAAGGACACTTCAGGACATCCCACCTCACCTTACCTCACCTGCTGATTAGAGGACATCCTGCTCTACTGCCTGAGCGACAGCTGCCCAGATGAATAATAATTAACAATAAATAAAAAGTAATTTTAATGACAATCCTCTTGACTCATATGTTAAACGCTGTTATAACAGACACATACCAGTTTTACACCAAATTAAGTGACCTGATTGTGACATTTCAGCTGTATTTACCACTACAAATTGTTTCATCCTACTTCATCACATCACTTTATTTTGATGGTGCTGAAGATATAAAATATTGTTGTGTGTGATATTTAGTGTCTTAACCACAGGTCTAAATCAATGACAGAAACACTCTGAGCAGGCGGTGGCGCTATTATGTGTACCAAACATGCTGGTTAACAAACCCACGAAGAAGAAGAAGACGCGAGTTGATTGGTCCAAAGTTTGGCGGACTTTGTACCAGAGACAGTTGATAAAAAGAGACGCCTCAGTGAGGAGTCACCTCCTGTATCTGTGCCACTGTCACACACACACACGACAAGAGACGGTGAATGTTCACTGAAGTAAACATTTGACTCATTTTCCACAAGCCACACATATCTTCTCAACACTTGACACTAAAACGACATTTTCAGACACACACATCAAGAGAAATTTCACTTTGTTTGAGACTTGTCCCTGTCTTTCCAACACAGTCTCGCGAGATTTGACAACATATCTCTTCTCTCTGTCGGTGCTAAATAGTTGGTTCGTTTCTCTAAATATGATTTATCACAACTTAACTAGTACTTAAGTAAATATTGGGTTAATCTTTTCCACCTAACACTAAAACAACATGTGTATAAGACCGTTAATTCAGGAGAAAATTAACGTAGACACTCTCGCGAGATTTAGCAACATCGACGTACTCTTGGTTTCACTAAAAAATATCTATGGCAACTTAACTAAAACTTAAATAACTTTTAAACACAACACAATCTGTTTTCATCGACGTTTACAACACGAGATTTGGGATATGGGGCGAGGAAATCACGCCCATATCGCGCTACATATGATTGGCGCTGATTGGGGGGGCGTTATCTTGCGCGGTAGCATTTTTGTTCGTAACACGTAGAAAGGCTGTTTCGTCAGTTGGAGCTCGGTGGGCACGTTTCAGTCCGAAGTGACAGGCAGCGGCGGGAGTCTCCCCTCAACTGTGAGTGAGTTAAACGACAAGTTATTAATGTTTAACGTCTACAGAGAGGTGCAGATAGAAGAGAGGCTCGTTTAAACTAATGTTTAAAAGTCTTATTTGTCTCTTTATTTGTTGATGTTTGCTCTCCCGCGGTGTTCAGTTCATGCAGCGCTGACGCTAGCTGTCTGCCAGCTAGTTTCTTTACTGTTAGAAGTAGCATGCCGGCTAAAAGGTGAAGTGTTTTGACGCTTCAGCAAGTTTTATGAGTGATGCTAACTGTCTGCATCAGTCTATCAGAGCAGACGGCGCTAATACATGTCATGTGCATGTGCTCGGCTTGCATAGCTGACCTGCAGTCACTCTTTTCTTTATTAACTTTGCAAACAGGACAAAGCAGCCTCAGATAAAGCTTTGGCAACAACTTGCAAACTTCATGGATTTGGGTGGATTTGTGAATGTGTTATCAGAGTTGCCTAACAGCCCTGTGTGTTATGACAGTTTGTTCATCTTCAGAGTTCAAAGTTTAACCCATGAGACCGTATCACGCCACAATAAGAGTTACAACACTGCTGTGAACTGCGCATGAAGAGTCATCCTCTTTTTGAGGATTACATCTGTGATTGTCTCACCTTGATTTTGTTTTATGTTTTTATTTCTTTGTGATTCTTATCGTGGCTTTTTAAAAAGATGAAAAGTCCAAGTTGCTCTTCTGGTTAGAAAAGTTATAAAAGTCTTTATTCAGATGGTGAAATTCTATTTTTGTTATTTTAACTAGTTCTTTATTTTCTTATTTATGTAGTCAAGTCATACAGTGCTCCACCAGGAGCAAACACTTGGAACCCAGCCAGCCACTAATGGCTGAGTTAAAGACAACGAGGGCATGATGGGACACGAGTGTGAAGAAGAGCTCAGTCCATGCATGGATGTGGCTAATTCCTTCATAATACCAAGAGTCCAAGAGACGTCGAAGCCATACTTAAATCAAAATGCGTCTTAAATTGACACCAGATCTTACTTTGGGTTTAACTGCTGTTTAATGTTTTAACTTTTAGCCAGACGAGCCTTGGACCTTGCACTGCTCTGAACTTCCTAACACTCCGGTCCTTTCACTTTCTAAAGCATCGTCTTCCTCTTCAGATTTCCACTTTGTGTGAGCAGAGGAACGACGATCATGTCTTTAACAAACGGCCAAAGCGTGAGCAAAGAAACATGGGACTCGCACAACAAGATGATGCTGGATCCTCTGTCCGTCAACGACGCTGAGGTTTGTTGGATTTTACAACCAGAACGTCTCAGCTACACCCGTGTATCTAGAGACTGCAGTGATGATTCAGTGATAGTTATTTTTGTTTATATTTTGCATGAGATTGGTGCAGAAAAAATAATGGTGTTGTCTCCTGAGAATTACAGTATTTATTAGTGTTTATTTGTGTTCAGGTGTTTAACATCATCAAAAAAGAGAAGCACAGGCAGATTTACGGTCTGGAGCTCATCGCGTCAGAGAACTTTGCCAGCAGAGCGGTTCTGGAGGCTCTGGGTTCCTGTATGAACAACAAATACTCTGAGGGATATCCCGGTCAGAGGTATGAGACGCAAATGTCTGATTACATTCTGCTTTATTCTGACTATTTATTAAATCAGTAATGATCTTCATGATCGATGTGCTCAGGTACTACGGTGGTACAGAGCATGTTGATGAGCTGGAGAGACTCTGTCAGAAGAGGGCGCTGGAGGCTTACGGCCTGGACTCAGAGAAATGGGGTGTCAACGTGCAGCCGTACTCAGGTATCAATCAGCAATTTAACATCTCTCCCATCATGTTCTCCTTCTTCTGCCTGACTTTCATACTTTTGCCTCTCTGTGAAGGGTCACCGGCTAACTTTGCTGTCTACACGGCCGTCGTGGAGCCTCACGGCAGGATCATGGGACTGGACCTTCCCGATGGAGGTCACCTGACTCACGGCTTCATGACAGAGAAGAAGAAAATCTCTGCGACGTCCATCTTTTTTGAGTCCATGCCGTATAAGGTATCCAACAATCACATTCATATTTGTCCACACACTCATCCATTAAGGCCCAAAGAGGCGGGTACAAATGTGTCAAAGATGTGGATGATAACCGCACACTGTTGCCATGACATTAGAAGCAGCAATACAATATGTTACCCCAGGAATAAGCAGAAAATAGAGTTATTACCTTTTTGACAGTTTATAAGCTTCATAAAAGTAGAATTGATGTTGTTTTGGATCACATTAGATCTTATAGGTGTGCCTAATGAAGTGGCCGGTGAGTGTATTAGTGTATGTATGTGTACATGGCAGGGCTGAGATCGCTGCCTGGTTCCAGTGGAACATGCTGGGAGCTGATTTTTGAGGTTTAGGTTAAGCTCAGGTAGCCTGAGAGGCAGCTGGAGCTCTTTCCTTAATTCATAAAAACAAGGCGGGTGAACAAGGTGGATTTTTTTGTATGGTTTGTTTTTTTTTTATGTTGAAATAAACCATAATCCAGACAGCACTTTATATATTTGGCTGTTTTTATATGGTTTTATATGAATGTAATTGTAGTGATAAAGTTTGATTACACCTTGGGGAAATGAATTTAATGCTTTATTAGAGTTATAATTGGATCCCACATAAGATGAGATAAGATAAGAAAGACTTTATTGATCCCACTCCGGGGAAATTCCCTCGTTACAGCAGCTCATATAGACGAGGTGGATAAGAAGTCTTTGTTCTCAAGTCGAAAGCCGCACAGAGTTGCCAGCGAGTCCGAAGTGAGTTGGTTCAGCCGCGTCTCTGCGATGCTACACTAGACACTGTGAAAAAAGACATTTGTTATCAGAACAAAGCACAGTATCAAAACAGGAAACAAGATCGACATATGGGGAAACCTGAAACTGACGAAGCACAATCATCTTGTATGTTCTGTACATCAGATGTAGCTGTTGACATGTTGTCCTGTTTTTAGGTGCATCCAGAAACTGGCTACATCGACTATGACAGACTGCAAGAAAACGCTCGGCTGTTCCACCCCAAACTCATCATTGCAGGTGCTTTAACACACACACACACACACACACACACACACACACACACACACACACACACACACACACACACACACAGTACATACAACAAATCATTATCATAATCAGTTTGTATCCAGAGAAACATTTAACATTTTTATTTCTTTTCTTCCTCAGGAACGAGCTGTTATTCCCGCAACATCGACTACGCCCGCATGAAGCAGATTGCTAGTGAGAACGGAGCGTACCTGATGTCAGACATGGCTCACATCAGTGGACTGGTGGCTGCTGGAGTCGTGCCTTCACCCTTTGAGTACTCTGACATCGTTTCCACGACAACACACAAGACGCTGCGCGGCTGCCGTGCTGGACTCATCTTCTACAGGAAAGGTAGGAATGTTGTTTTGTCATCAACACTTCAACATTATATTTGTTTTATTGGTACCACCTCCCATCGCTCTGACTTTCTGCTTCCCTCCTGCAGGCGTGCGCAGCGTGGATGCCAAGGGGAAAGAGACTCTGTATAACTTGGAGTCGTTGATCAACCAGGCTGTGTTTCCAGGTCTGCAGGGCGGACCACACAACCACGCCATCGCAGGTACGCCTCATCATCATTTCCCTCCCTTTGACTTTGTCTCAGTTTCATCTCTGCTGTCATTCGGTTATGTCGATATTTACCTCAGTTAGGACTTGTCTTTCTCTGGCAGGTGTTGCTGTCGCTCTAAAACAAGCCATGACGCCCGAGTTCAAGGCCTACCAGACGCAGGTTCTGGCTAACTGCAAAGCTCTGTCCAGTAGTCTCATCGACCACGGCTACAAGATCGTTACCGGTAAGTGCCACCATGGAAAACGGTGCTAACACATTAAACTATTTATATTTATAACCACATGATGACGTACCAGAGAGAAATCATTTATGACAGCATCATCATGGTATTGTGATGATTAAAAAGTTAATAGCTTCATCTAATCTCATCTTTGTCTTCCCGTGTAGGCGGCTCTGACAACCATCTGATCCTGTTGGACCTGCGCAGCAAAGGAACTGATGGAGGACGAGCTGAGAAGGTTCTGGAAGCCTGTGCCATCGCCTGTAATAAGAACACCTGTCCAGGTATGTGTTGGTGTCAGTGATCCATGCAGGTTTGTTAGCATACAGGTGTAGCCCCTCACAGTCGTCTTTTGACTGTGGACGATGCTCGTGAAGGTTTTTTTTCACCCTCTTAATGTCTCTGTGTTTTTGTTGTAGGGGATAAGAGTGCCCTGCGTCCTAGCGGTCTGAGGTTTGGCTCTCCAGCTCTGACCTCCAGAGGTTTGGTGGAGGATGACTTCAAGAAGGTGGCTGAGTTCATTCACAGAGGTAATCTATATATAAATAAAAGTGAAAAAAGCAAAAACTGACAAATATAGTCTCTGAAACCGCCCTGAAAGCCCTCCGCTCGCTCCTCTTTCTCCTGCAGGTATCATTCTGACCCTGGAGGTGCAGTCGAGCCTGGATCCAAAGGCCCCTCTGAGGGAGTTCATTCAGGCTCTGGCTCAGGGAGAGAAGTTCCAGCAGCGAGTAGCAGAAATCAAAACGGAGGTCGAGGCTTTCGCCAGCCGGTTCCCCATGCCGGGCCTGCCTGAGTTGTAGAGAGCAGCATGTCAGACACTGATGATTGTAACATCCGTGTAATTGTTGTTTCGTGTGTATATTTGTTGGTTCAAATCTATACTTCCTCATGACTTCACAACAGTTTTAGGTTGAAAGATAGATTTGCAGACTTCACTGTCCTCCGTTATTCAGCGTTGCTGCAGTTCACCAGATCACTCTGCAGCTAATCGCCACGATGCCTGTTTTGGTCTGATTATGGACTTACGATCACAGTTAAGCTTTAAACTTGTCAGAAATCCTTTGTATTAAATTTGCAATCCAAAGTTACTGTCCTGCACAAAGTGTGACTGTTTGTTCCATACATGAGCATTCTCTGTCTCATACTGTATATGTGTACGGTATAATAAAACAATTTGATAACATAATTGTTACATTAAAGCAACCAAAATGAATGAAACTACAGATACTGTGTATGATCTTTCAACATGACTGTCACAGAGTAAGTTTTGCAGATATTTGTAGATAAATTAATTCGGGACAAATTGAATTTGATCTGTTGCTGTAGAAAAGTTAACACTAAAGTTATTAGAATTAATCCTGAAGTGATTTTTGATGCACTATTCCAGTTTTGGTCGCACATGCATAAAACAGGTGTCAAAACGGACAGGCCAGCCTTATCCTTATTTAGTAAGTCTCTGTACCCAGTGTTCTGTGCAGGTTATGATAAATGAATGTGTTGAAGGACAAAGAAGTGAGGCTAGAATATTGTCATGTCGCAGGGACTAAAATTTTATTCAACTTTTAGCGTTTTCTAGTGACATGTTCCTGTGTACTAGTTCTTTTCCCCGTAAAACCTGAAGTAGAAACACATTTTTTAAAGAAAAGCCTTCATGGGATCTAAAACCTTATATTGTATATAAATGTTCGTGAATAGACACAGAGACGTGTGTTTAGAGCCACAACCTCCACTGTTTTAAATCTACAAGCATTTCTGAATTAGCTGCATCCTCTGTTATCTCACGAGTCACGAAGCACTTTGAACAATTCTCTGATATTCTTCTCATCTGATATTAATTTACCTTTTTAGAGTGCTAAGTAATACATGTCATGGGTCATTCTGCATGAGTATTTTTAGTTTGGACAATTTAAGTTATTACAATGCAGTTAAAATGATGTTAATTGCATTAATTATCTAATCTGTTTGTTTGCTGTGGAGCTGCCAACATATCCACAATTCTCTCTCTGACACAGAGCGACACTTGCTGGTCGTATTCTGTAACTACTGTTGTCATGTTTGCTGTGGACCTGTAGGACCAGAAGACCTGTGTCATGTCCAGGTTGAACACAGCACAATCAAATACAAAGCAGGATGAGTGATATTTATAGAGTCATTAAATGTGAAACTCAAAAGAATGTCTTCAATGTTGCTCCTAAAAACAACAAGTTATCTGTTGTTGACTACGTCTGTTTGTCTCTATTGAACTTACTTCAGTTTTAGATTCATTCACCCAAATCAACTCATCAAGACCAGGAGTATATACTCCTGCATGTTAGACTTTAGCCTACATGTTTTCACTGTGTACCATTATTGATTGTCTCGTTTCAAATCATCTGCTGTGAAAATAAAATATTAATACCCTCCTTTGTTGGCACTTTGATGAACGACCCACTTATTTATTATGCAGTCACTTCTTGCTGTCCATATTGAATTTAATATTGATTTTAATAATCAAATATATTTCAGTGATGAGTTCACTGTTTAGTTTCAGATTTTTTTTTTCATTTTGTTTTGTAGCGTTGCAACAAAACCTCTTTTTATTATTATATATATTTTTTTTTTAAGTGTGTAAAATGTCCATCACAAGTTCCCAGAGTCCAGGACAACATATGTTTGTTGGTGTGAGTGAGAGGCAAAACCCAAATCTATTTCATTTATGTTGAAAAAACAGATATCAATGTTATTTTCAAATAGAGATTGTTGTTTTAATCAGTAGATCTGTGCTACAAATAATGAAGAATGATTTGAAAACAGATTTTTTTTTTTTTTTTGCTTGTTTTTTTTTTTTTTTTCTATTCTTCATAACCTAACCTTGACCTGTGCAGACCTATGGGAGTGGTAGAACTGCTGCATCATCTGCTGATGGAACAATCAGACAGGTAGTACAATGTGCTGAGCTATTTTTTTTTTTTTTAAATGAATCATTCAAAAATGGAGAAACCGAAGCACTCGGAGGAAACCACAGCAACACTGTGAACACTGTAAAGTCAAGCTGGAAAGGTACAGTGAACACTAAAGAGCCTGCAGATCTATGGGGGCCCAGAGTCCTGAGTCAAGTCCAGGTTGGTTATTTTGATGGGGTTTTTTTTTTTTGAATGCATAATTCAAAAGTGGAGAAACCGAAGCTCTCGGAGGAAACCACAGCAACACCGTGAACACTGTAAACTCCTCACAGCAACAAGGTCAAGGTCCAGACCTGAACCCTGACCTCATTGCTGGGAAGATGTTACTTTGATGTTATTTTGATGTTACTTTGATGTTTTTTTTTTATGATTTAAAAGTGGAGAAACCGAAGCACTCGGAGAAAACCACGGCAACATAGTGACCTTGCTGTTTTTAGTCACATTTGCTGCATGTGCAGCGTTCGAACGGCTTGCTCACAGTGTGGAAAAGTGAGATGAAGAACACCTTGATGCCGGTCTTTCTTGGCTTGACTAGCTGTCTTTTCAGAGTCTCAATTATAAGTTCGTGAAATTCTGAGTCCTCTGACAACAGGCTATACGCCACCGCGCCTTCGCTGCCCATAATTGCACACAGATCTTTGTGCACAGCCCTGGCTATCTCCTTTATCCGTTGTCCTGTTGGCTGGAAGTCTACATGGCCTGTGCCCAGCATGTCTCTCAGAGTTGAAGTCACCCTGTTCCTTTCATCATTAGACAATGAAATCTGTGCGTTCTTCAGGCACTGGTGTACCACCGCTCTCACCATCAGCCCATAGTACATATTTGCAGTGGGTCGAGTCCTGTCCCTGACAGCTGACTTATCAGTGACTCTGGCTCCTACGCACTCAAACTTGGGTGTGTAATCATCGTCTTCCTCAGCGATGGATGGCGGTCTGTCACACACAGGGGTGGCAGACTTATTTTCACTGCCGGCACCTAATTCATCAGTAATGGACGGTGGTGTTAACTCTTTTACAGGTGTGGTACAGATGTACTTATCACCTGGCTCACTGGTTACGGACGGTAGTCTTGGCTCTTTTACAGGTGTGGTACAGATGTCCTCATCACCTGGCTCATCAGTTATGGGCGGTGCACTTGGCTCAGTTACAGTAGTAGAGATGTCTTCCTCACCATTAACACCTGACTCAGCAGTGATGGAAGGTGCTGCTGATTCCACTGGTGTCAGGGTGTCCTCTGGGAGCTCCGGCAGATCCAGCGCTCCACGAATCCTCTTCAGACTATCGTCCACTCGGTTGTTCTTTTTGGTCAGCTTCAGTGTCTGACGGTTAAGCCATTTCTGCATCACATTCATGAACTTGTCTATTTCCATTTGGATCATGATCACATTTACCTTCCTGGCTCCGAGGACACGTTGAAGATTTTCATATATGATGTGCCCCAGACGCTGAGAATGTGCTTCATGTTGGCCGCTGCTGATGCAGATGGCCATGGTTTTGTACGTACACTCATCAGGGTTTTCAGGGATCATGTCCTGCACCACTTTGTCTGCTTCTGGAATTAGGACATCCAGTGGTGCCTTCTTGCAGTTCAATTTTGTCCGCAGCTTCACTATGAAGCTGGTGATAGCCTCCTTGGCAAATTTGCGGGCAAATAGGGTCTTGATCTTATTAGCCACGACGTTCCAGCAGTCTGTACTGCTGGGCTCGGCCTCTGGCATTGGTGTACCATCGTTACTCAGTCCAATTTCTTCTTTTTTGTTCCAAATGTAGTGAGCAATGTCACTCGCTGTTTCATCTGCATCTTCATTAATGCTGTTAACAATCTTCAGATGTTCCTCTTCTGAAATGTCAGCATTGAATTTCACCTCAGGGTCACTCACGTGTTCCAATAGGATCTCTTTTACAGCTTCAGTGGTTGTATTAATGAAGCTTCCTACTGAACCACGGTCTTCTGCTCCAAACAGGGAGACTGGGGTCTGCTCCCGAAGACTCTCCTGCTCTGCCGGACTTGTGCGCTCACCTGCCGTACTTGTGCTGCTCGGCGAATCAACAATACGTGACTTGGATGCACAGGACATCTTGGCTTTGCAGTGTTTAAGCATGCTGATCACATGTTTGACGATGATCTGCAGCCTGCGCGTGATTTTGAACTCGCTGCCTCTGCTGCTTACCTCTGGCGGTGAGTTGACCCTCTCCACAATTTCTTGGCTCACCAGGTCCGACAGTCTTTCTGCACTTTTTCTGGACACTGGCCTGCCAATCACGGTCACAAAGGCGTCAGTGATGGAGGTTCCCAGGTATTTCTGGACTTCTTCCTCACTAATAATTTCCGGGCTTCCTGCAGTCTTGCTCTTTTTCTGTGCGAGCCGATCGTTAAATTCCTCAAGAACAATTTTACACAAAGCGTTAACCAAATCTACACACATGTCTGTTATTGCAGCTTTGGTTTGGTCGTCTATTGTCCCAGATGTCACTTTGGCCCACTGTCCCGCCGTCAGCTGGGCCAAGATCAAGTCGACAAGTGGCTGAATCTTCTCTGCTGCGACCTGTGGAGACTCCTGATCCATCGTATTATTTGTTGAACTCATTGTATCTGTGGTGTTTGTAGTCGCTACTCTGCCTATCGCGGAAGTTAAATGAAAAATCCCAACGAAGATGAAATGTTGTAGATGTGTGTCCTATTTATAACCATGCCAAAACTTTGCCTTTCAACTTTGGATGACGTCACGACTCAACTCAAGCGACTCGTCGCTTAGCCCCGCCCCTTAGCAACAGTTGTCAGTGGCTCCTTAGCAACCGTAACTAGGCAGAACGAGCAAACCTTTCTGTGTTGAAACTTTTGAAATACACACACAGAGACACACAAAGACTAATTAAAAACTAATTAAAGATTATTATTTCCATCATTCAGAGTTCCTACAGGCGACTTATGAGATCAATGTAGATCGGAGGGGAACAAAAAAAGTGTATTTTCATTGGCAGATTGTCACACTCTACAGCCAATGGTATCGTTCGTTTTACATTGCAATGACAATAGAACAGCTCTTTAAAGCATCCTGTTGTAAATCAGTCAGCCAAGTATTTAAACTTGATGCCTGCATTAGAGAAATGTTCAGCTTTAATCCACGATAGAGTGAATTTGATGGTGATTGGATGAAAAGTATAAACATACACCATTCCGACACACTATTGGTTTGTACGTGATGCATCGCCCCTGAAATAAATACACTAATAATTTATACATAGACATGTAGGAAAATTTGTCTTGTCACTCATATTCATCTGCTAAAGCTGTAGTTTGGCCGTGGGACCCATCCACAGCCATAGACTGCCATGTTACAAAGGCAATGATGACACAGCTTGCTGTATTAATACTGAATTTGCTGAGCAGTGTCAGTTATAATGTATGTGCCTTTTTTAGTTATTTCATTTAGAATTCTGATTACATGTATTATATATTTTTTATTTAAATACAGTTTATTGTTTCATTATGTTTGTATTGTCCCACTTGTCTGTTTCTGTATATTCTGGTTGACTGTACTTTTTCAAGTTTGCAATAGAGGTTTGCATTAAAACATCCATCCATCCATCCATCCATCCATCCATCCATCCATCTTCTTCCGCTTATCCGAGGGCGGGTCGCGGGGGCAGCAGCTTCAGCAGGGAGGCCAAGACTTCCCTCTCCCCGGCCACTTCGTCCAGCTCTCCCAGGGGGACCCCAAGGCGTTCCCAGGCCAGCCGAGAGACATAGTCCCTCCAGCGTGTCCTGGCGGCTGAAATGCTTAAAACAAATTTAAAAAAACGGAAAAAATGAAATAATAGTGTGCTCTTTCAGGCAAATATATATCATTATGATGAGAAATGAATTAAGATCTTACTCTGAGGAGGATGTAGGGAAAATGATAAAAAATAATTATTAATGAAACAATTTTTAATTGAGTGTCTTTTTAATTGAAATATTACTAACAAATCATTTTAAATCAGAAGTTTTGTCACCATAACAACGTGTTGCGAGTTCACCATCCGCCAGCCGTTAACGCTCGAGGATCGACTAGTCTCGTCTTATTCTGCGAGGTCAGAGGTCAGTGTGCGCGCCTCCTCCGATCCATCCGACTGAACAAGGAGCTGCTCGTGACTGACTCAAAGTTACACACCGATCACAGTTCGTGATTTTTTACCTTCAAGCGGCTCCGTGAAACTTCGAACACCGGCAGCTGATCTGGTTCCTCTGCGGGGAGCTCGCTTTAGCTCAACGGTTAGCCTAGCTAGCCTCGTTAGCCACTTTAGCTGGCTGATGAACTAGCTCGACTTGAAGCTAACTCGGCTAACCTGTTTGATCGGACCGGAGCTCGGTAAACTAACGCAGACATGCAGGACTTACTGGCTAACGTGGATCACATCAAGTTTGACCTGGAGATCGCTGTGCAGCAGCAGCTCGGAGCGCAGCCTCTCCCCTTCCCCGGCATGGACAGTAAGTGTCGGGACGCTAGCTGCTACTTTAGCCGCAGTAACGGTAGATCAGGTGGAAGCTAACCGCCGCTGTGTTTCCACCAATAATGTGATAATCCGTGTGTGTGTGTGTCCCTGCAGAGTCCGGGTCTGCTGTGTGTGAGTTCTTCATGAGAGCAGCTTGTATAAAAGGTAAAACACACAAACACATGACAACATTTCACCTGCGGCAGCAGGCTCACCTCTTCATGCAGGTGTGCTGCACCTTGTCACGTGTGTGCGTCTATATGTGAATATTATTATAACTATGTAAGTTGGCATCAGTAGAACGAGAAAGTTTTGTACTTCCACAAAGGATGAGATGGATTTTTAAAAAGTGGTCAAACCTGAAGCAGCAGAGGCAAAGTCACACTCTATAGGACAGGGATGTCCAAAGTACGGCCCGGGGGCCAAACATGGCCTTTTTTTAATCATATATTATTTATGTCATGCCTTCTCAGTGGGTATGAATTTAGAGAAGTTCCATCTCTTCATGTTTCCGCTCTCAGGTGGGATGTGTCCATTCCGCCACATCAGTGGAGAGAAGACGGTGGTGTGTAAGCACTGGCTCAGAGGACTGTGTAAGAAAGGAGACCAGTGCGAGTTTCTCCACGAATACGACATGACCAAGATGCCCGAGTGCTACTTCTACTCAAAGTTTGGTTCGTTGACTTGATGTTTCATAAATCTCCCGCTGACGAACTCGATGGCTGCAGAGTGTTTCTTTAATGTTTTTGTGTTGACGCTCGCAGGTGAGTGTAGCAACAAGGAATGTCCATTCCTGCACATTGATCCTGAATCCAAGATCAAAGACTGCCCGTGGTATGATCGAGGATTCTGCAAACACGGTAAGTGCCGCTCTGTGGCGAACATGAACGTTACAGCAGTGATGATGTTAACGCCTAAAAATCTTCACTTCCTGTTTTGGATCGTCTCAGGTCCCGACTGCAGACACAGACACACGAGAAGAGTGATCTGTGTCAACTACCTGGTGGGCTTCTGTCCGGAAGGAAAATCCTGTAAATTCATGCAGTATGTAACATTTTGATCAGATTCCTACATGATATATCAGATTGAGGCAGTGATGTGGATCTAACAGTGACGTCTTTCTACAGCCCTCGTTTTGAACTACCTATGGGAGCTTCTGAGCAGCCTCCTCTACCACAGCAAACCCAGAACCAGACAAAGGTAAGAGGACACACATTCTGTATTTATAAATGTCGGGTCACGATGATTGTGTATGTATTCACGCATTTCTCTCTGCTTGTTGCAGACCGTGCCCACCATTGGCCGCTCGTCGCTCTCTCTAATCCAGCTGACCAACTCCAGTCCAGGCCAGCGGCCGCAGAATCACACACCGATGGCCGCCACTCAGCAAAATAACATGACCGGCAACAGAGGGCCGCGGCCACTGGACCAGGTCACCTGCTACAAGGTGAGCCAACTGAACATTCGTCTGCTAATGTGTTCAAAATCCATTTGTAGTCACCAGTCTCTCTTTGTTCCTTTTCTGCAAGCCGTTAACATCTTCATTCTTCTGTCTGCAGTGTGGTGAGAAGGGCCACTATGCCAACAAATGCACTAAAGGCCATCTTGCCTTCCTGAGTGGACAGTAGCCTTCAGCCTTGAGGTCATCACAGTGGTGGACCTCGGTTTCCTCCTGATGTGAGCAGCAGAGTGGAGAGAGGAAGCCTCTTTGCTCCACAGGCTTAAAGACTTTAACTGCCCGTGTTGTACGGCAGTAAGAAAGATCAATAAAGCTACGATTTCTAATTTTCCATCATGGACACGTGATACGAAGAAACAGAAGAGGTCACAGTCTGTGCGGCTGTGGTTCAATGACTCGTGGGTTAGTCTGCAGGTTTTCTACAATGTTTGTACTGTAATATTTAAATACACATCACACGCAGCAGAGGGGCAGTGCTGTTGCTTCTTACAGAATATTCTGCGGGTCATGTGACTGCATCAGTGACACCAGACCAGTTCTGTTCTAATGGTAGTGAATCTGACGGTGTAAACAGAATTTAAAAAAATGACCAATGCCAGTAGGATTGTAATTTTGCAATAATGTTTGTTCGGCTGTAATCAGATCCACCCTGCAATAGTTTGTATTCTTACGTCGCCAAATTTTAAACTCTTAACGACGCATTTTAAATCCTGGAAGTGGTAAATTACCAGTTGGGTGCTGAGGTTCTGTTAGACCTGAAAGAAATTGTTACCATAGGATGTGTGGAGGTACAGAAGATTTGCTCATCTCAGACAGGTATCTCAGGATACAGTTCATTGTTGTGTGGATACAATCTGTGCAGTGCGTACAAATAAATGTTCTTGTTACGGATTTGTTCTTTTTTTTTAGACTAAACACACACCAAGACACGATATCCAACAATAAATCTTCATATTGTTTATTGGTCATTAACAGTTAGATATTGAACACGGAGCTGAGAGTAGAAAGAGCAGGGGGAACACAGAGCTTCAAAGTTCGACCCCTGGAGGTCTGATGGCTGCTGAAGGGCCTTAGTGATACTTCCTCCAGCGATCGTGTTCTGGAAGAGAAGATGGAGGAAAGTGAGGGAGCTACTCACAGACAAAGGCAGAACATAGACGAGTAGTACGTTTTCTTACTGATGTGGTCGTATTCCCACAGGTAGCTGATGGCCACGTAGCCAACCAGCAGCATAGTTATACCGCCGATGCCTCCCCTCTTCACGTTAATGTACTTGTTGTAGTATCTGTCGTGGCCTGGAGGACAGAGAGGCGGGAAAATCAGCATAAATCATAATAGTATGATGATGTCAGAATCATCCTGACGCAAATTCAAACATGAGTGAACATGGTGAAATTCAATACACTTTCCTGCTTTCCTTTCCTTAATACTGAGGCCACAGTCACAAAATACAGAGTAATAATATAATAAGAGTAAGAGGCCTTTGAAACATCACTTAAAAAGTTGCTACACTTTCCATCAAGAGCTTTTCACAAATCTGCATGGATATCTTGTAGCTCAGATCAGATTTCCTCCCTCTGTAACACAAAGTCAGAGCAGGTTTCCTCACCCCTGCGGACGGCTGCGATGATGCCATTGGGAGTGAAGTCACGACCTCCGAGCCAGCTTCCCAGCTCACCCAGCTTCACGTCCATCAGCCTCTTATCAGCTACGGGAACTGGTCACAAGTGGAGACAGCAACGACCGCTTGATTACACGTCGACCACAATGAGCAAAACATACTGTAGCTCTGGTTTACTCCTTCAAAACATAATATACAGATTTATCTTTGAGTACTTGATTTTTCTTCTTCTCATTTTTTAACTTAATGTTTGTTATGCACAAGACGAACTCCTTGTGGGTGAACGTCTGGCAATAAATCTGATTCTGATCAATAATGTTTGCAGCTGGGTGGGTGAGAGCTCAGTAAATCTACAGATAATCTAAACCTAACAGGTTGATTATTTTTCCAGGCAAAATGACAAACAAGTTCTGGCTTTAACTTCTGTAGTGTAATCTATGAGATATTTGACTTTTAACCAGGCAAAGTTAAGATGTCACCTTGGAACTGGTGCCATCTTAAAACTGTCACATATATTAATAATAGGGAGACTAAACGACACTTGCAATGATGTTTAGTTGCAGCTGTAAAATCTACGAAGTATTTGTATAAATGAAGAGTCAGTGGCTCATATTTACCCTTTGACATATCAGGCTAATGTAGCTACATTACAACAATTATGAATGAAATGTTGCTGACACGCCGTTTAAAACACATTAAAAACCAAAGCTCTGCCTTTCCTGTTCAGTTTTATAACCGTTTATTTGTTTAAAGATTTAAATTAACTCGGTAATGTCACAGTTTGGGGTCGGCACCGTGTTTCGCAGCCTGCCGTGCAAGCTAACCGGGCGAAGCCGTCAACACACACACCACACACGCAAAGACAGCTTGTTTTTATGAGCCTCATGTGAACTGCGAGTCCACATCCAGAGTGTGTGATCACTTAATGTGACAGTTAAATGTCCAGAAAGCGGCTCGTAGGTTCGCTTCAGCTGCACAAACTGCCAATGACACGCAAAGTCCTTGACGTGACTCAGAGGATTGAACGCGGCCTACAGCCAGACGAAGACCTTCAAGTGAACCGTTAACGGTCAGCGCGACAGGAAAACACACTCAGACGGTGAACACGCTGAATTACACCGACAATAAAACATATAATAAAGACAAAATTAAATTTTTGTAGCAGAGGACACGATGTTTTACCTGGTCTGTCCGCCATCTTGACTGGTGCAGAGAGTTCGCGGCGGGGAATTATGGGAATAAAAAGGAGGCGGTGCATTATGGGAGAATGTGTAGTTTTTTAAGCTGTACGGCAGAGGGCGGCAGAATAACTGAAACCACACGCCTAATGCTTGGACAGAAAGGCTTTGCAGTCACAACACAACACACAGAACAACAATAAAACACACTAAATGTATTTAAACAACCCCTGCAGCAGGGATGTCCAATGTACGGCCCGGGTGCCAATCACAGCCCGCAGTCAGATTTCATGTGGCCCAAAGCTCCATTTTTATAATATATTATTTATTTATTGCCAGATACTGTGTGCCCGAAGGCTTTTTTGGTTGACACAACGAAGCATTTGAACCTTTAAGGACATAACAGCTTGTGTTATATATCTGTAGATGTGAAACAAAATATTACTTAATTAATTAGTTAATAGACTTTGCATTACTCATAATAAGTCATGTTTAAAATGAACACAAGGTTAAGATCTGTGTCAACTTTGGACACCGCTGCCTTAGAGCGTTAGTGTTTGTACCACAGGTGTTTGGGACCACCGGGAAGAAAAAGATTATGTTTACGGGCCCGGGGCACAGAGGCAGTGTCGTGCCAGAACCGGAGCTGCGCAACTGGGCTTCATAAGTAGATCATAAGTAATACAATCATAACAAATACTGCAAATTACACTCTGAAACTGGCAGCTCAAAATCACAAAAATATCATTTTTTACGCGATGTTGCTTCAATATTGAGTTTTGTTTTTTGTATTTTTGTGTGTACAGAAGTAAATTGATAACACATATCAATACAAATATATAGTTTACACAGTAAGTTTTGCATTAATATATGAACATCACAGTATCTAAACAGCTACAGGTATCTAAACATATCATGTTCTGATTCCTCAGGTTTTTGTACCACCCCATGTTAAACCTCTTTCTCCTAATAGTATGACCTAAAGGGTTTACCACACTGCTGTCTCCTGGCACCCTATTAGACGAGCCGATCAATGAGCACCGCAACAGCCAGAAGCTCCGTTATACATAATATACCTGAAGATATAGTTAAGATCTTATTCAGACTGGTGTTTGTGTGAGTGGTGGAGGTGGTGCTGTGGTAGTTCAGGTCCCTCCTGAACACGCCCAGCGATCAATACACTCCTCTCTACCTCATCTAGACACACACACACACACACACACACACACACAGTCAATTAGGGTGTGTGGTAGTGGTTTGGCCTTCATCCAAGACTGAGCAGCAACCTTTTTCCTTTATTAGACTGATTTTCCTGCTTCACTCTGATGACTTTCATTAGATGGAGGACTCATATAGATGTCGAACATCCACCCAGCTTCTTTCCCTCTTTATCTGTTGCTCTACTCACCATATTACACACACACACACACACACACTAATTTGGTTAATTTTATCGTTATGGTAGAGTGCATGCAGTTTATGTTGATGGTAGAGACAGAAGGTTACATAAATACATTGTGTGTGCTGAGCATGGATGAGTCTTTACCAGGTTTTGTCTCTGGCGTTGTTATGGTGATTGTAATGTTTCTTTTCTTTCAGCGTTGCCAGATTTGACAGACACTAAACAGCCCAATCAGTGTCCAACCCACCCAGCTACATTACATTACCTCTAGTCATTTAGCTGACACCTTAATCCAAAGGTACAGTGTGACAAGGACAGGTTAATGCACATCAAATCCAGTGACACTTGCAGAGGTCAGATCAGAGAAGTTTAGTTGGTCATCAATCATCACTTGTAAGTTTCTTGCTCCCTTAGAGGCGAGAGATGGGGAATCAGTTTTGATGTGTCATGGTGTATAGTAGGTTTGTCTGGGAGGGGCAGCCGTTCAGTTTTTGAGAGGTTCAGCTGGAGGTGGTGTGCCTCCATCCATGAAGATATGTCTGAGAGGCATGCAGAGACGGAGAGGTCATCAGGTGGAAATGACAGATAGAGCTGTCCATCTGTCATTAAAATGGGCCAATTTTTTGTTTTCTTCTGGAGGAGAGCTTTTTCTCCACCCAGACAGTGGGATATAATAATATTACACACACATACAGAGACACAAAGCTTTGTCACAACCGAACCGGCACACCAGAGTGAACCCAATAAGTCAGAGCCTCTCTGCTATTTTTCTGCAATAAGAAAAATAAAGCCTTTCCAAGACGCTCCTCTCTCTGTTAGTATGCTATACATTTAGGTTAACCTGAAATTACGGTGACTTTATTGAAAAATGATTACGGGGACGACTGCTGGATAATGTGACACGAAACAGAAAAAGTCTTTATTAATATGAACAGATGGAAGCTCCTATGTAAAGCGCTTTCATTACAGAGCAATGACTTGGAACTGAATGTAATTTAAAGAAAATATATTTTAGCCTAGAGATAATGAACTGTAGCATTCTTCTTCTTCTTCTTCTTCTTCTTCTTCTTCTTCTTCTTCTTCTTCTTCTTCTTCTTCTTCTTCTTCTTCTTCACACATGACCATTATAAGCCCAATATTCTCACCTTTTTTAGGTTAATTTTGGTCCTGTGGGATTTAAATGCTCAGCTATGTTGACTAGCAAACTGTAAAGTCTGTCCGTCAGCAGTTTGGTGCTGAGCAGGTAGTGTATATTGGGGTTTTAGTGCTAAAAAAAGCTGTCTGATTGCTAAGTTTAGCTAAACAATAGCTTGGTTGTAGATCTTCAGTTGCCCCACATTTAACTCTTCTCAAAGACTCTGTAGTCGAGGGGAGCTGGAGGTCATTCTCTGCAGGTTTCTCACTACAGGTGGCTCCTTTCACATGCAAAACGCCTTGACACCCATTGCCAATATATAAAAATATTCATTTACAGCTTTAAAGTTTTGGCAGGCCACAGAAACAGCACCACTGCCAATCTCTACACGAATTTGAATGCAGCAAAGTATAACAAAGTTATGTATAATTAACAGCATGGCTGCTTTGACTGACAGGTCTTTGCCCATTTTTAGATTAGCTGGGAGGCGGTGAAGGCCAGAGCCAAACACACTGTGACGATGTGGCATCATGGATACAACATCCATGTTTTTACCGCCCCATGGGTCGAACCAACATCTGCACGCACAGCTGCTGACACGCGGAGCGGTGAACAAACAACAACAAACTGACACACTCTGCAGACATAGACAGACACACAAACACACATACGCGGATTTCATTTGAGCTCTAAAGGTTAGAAACAACGCTGTAACAAAATCTAATTCAGGGAGCAAACCCAGAGCAGAAATGACCCCGTGCTCCAGGTTCACCTGCTTGTTTATTGGTTTTGTTTGTTTGTTGTCGAGATGCCCAGGGCTCCACTTCACTTCAGAGTCTGTACGGGCTACACACACACACACACACACACACACACACACACACAGACAAAAGGCACTAGGGGACGGATGATTTTATTCCACCTCAAGAGGCAGGTGCCCTCGAGGTCTGCCACAGAGACAGCTCTTTGAAGCTGATGGAGGGAGATAGAGAGAGAAAGGGAGGGAGGGAGCTACAGAGGGAGTTGGTTTGTGCAAGAGAGGCGGGGGGGAGGATAGACAGACAGACAGACAGACAGACAGACAGAGAGAGAGAGAGAGGAGACAGGGATGAAAGAGGACGAGGGAAGCAAAGACATGACAAAAGGGGAAACTGGCAGCAGAAGGAGGATGATGGAGGCAGATAAAGGAGAGAAAAGAGGAGGAGACTGAGCCCCGTGTCTCTGCACACGGCTCTCTAATAAACATGACCTTTAAACAGCCTCTCGCTGTTCATCCATCCTTCATGCGCCTCATCTTTTTTTCATTTCATTTTTTTGGACTTTCCCCCTGTGTTTTCGTTATCGACACTTCTCTCCGTGTCCTTGTCAGCGATTTCTCCCCTCGCCCTCACATCAGTAACCGCCTCACACTTCCTGTTTCCTTTCTCCCACATTGATTTCTCTCCTCTCCATTCCAGCTCTTTGACCTTTTTTTTTTTTTTTGGTCTTAACCCGCTGTTATCTCCCTCTCGTTTCAGCCCTGGTTGAGAGCTCACAGGTGGACAGACGACCAAGAATCAGGCAGACAGGAGGGATGGGTTGTGGGTAATGGCTTTATCAACTCTCCTATTACTACAGTAATCTCATTAGAGACATGGAGATCACCGAGGGAGCTGCTAAAAGGAGCTCACTGACCTGATGAGGGTCCCAGAGGATACTATGTGTGTGTGTGCAGAAAGTGAGAGTGAGAAAGAGGATACATGTGTAGAAATGGTCCAGAGGGACCGTTTCATCCCTCACTGATAATGGCTTTGGCCACTAAATCAAACTTTCCCATTCAAATTCACTCACACACTTGAATGTAATGGCCTCTAATGGCACGTTGGCAAATCGAAGCTGCACTTCTGCAGAATATGAAACAGCACAATGAAAAACAGACCTGCAGTGCACCTCAAGTCTTTGCTGGAATATGGTGAAAGATTTAATATGCCCAGAAAAGATAAAGGTGGTAGTGAATGCAGGTCAAGATGCTGGTGAAATAAAGTGTATTTATTTGAGAATCAATCTTTGCTTAACCTCGACAAATGTACATTTTATTTGTCATGGTTTTGTGTTTCCTGTCCTATATTCTCCCTTTCTCTTCCTGCTGGCTCCAGAAGTGAGTCCGTCTCCATAAGTCCCCATGTTCAAATGTCCAACTTCACAGCAGAAATAAACATGTTTACAGCCTGGTACAAAAAACTGTTTTGGTCTCTATAGCTAATTCAGGCTTTAAGTTGTGCAGAATTTGGTGCCGTTACAGATGGCTTGCTTGGTGATCCACGCCATCGGCAATTGTTAGATCAACTGGTGGAAGACGCAGCATGGTGGTGGAGAAACCCACGGGTGACGTCATGCGTATGATACTGTCATTGATTTCACCTGTTTCTCATCAGGTTCACCGATGTCTAGTTGTGTGTTTTGTATATTTATCCCTGTGTTCTTTTTGTGTCCTTTGTGTCAGATCGTACTGTCCTGCGTTCTGTTTCCTAGGCCTGTTTTAGTTCCTCTGTCCTTTGTTCCGTCTTTGTGCTAACCCCTCTGTGTGTTTGTTCCTGTCCTTGTTCTTTTACAGTCTGTTTTTTGGACTTCTGTTGGGCTCCTGGTTTATCTTGGATTTGTGTGGAATATCAGCTGCCTTTAGTTGTTTTTGTCTTTTCATCCCTGCCTTTAACTTTAAGTAAGTAATTAAAGTTACTTTTGTTTGTCACCCCGCATCTACATTTGGGTCCACGTCCTGATCTGAAACGTGACTTTACTTACACTGATTTAATATGATTATTTCTTTTTCACATTTTGTCGCACTCTACCGCGTCCATCACTCCAGACTGATTACACATTTGGCATTAAATGTTCAGCATGGACAGAATATAGAATCATGATTTAACCAAAGCCCCAAAGAGGCTAATAGAGTCACTTTAATGCTTATCAATTATTCTGTAGCCACTTTTCCTTCTAATTTAAACTCTGCACACATGCATGAATAAACCTGTCACCACTGCCCTTTTCCACTGTGGTTGAAGGGAAAAGCTGCATTTTGTATTGTGACCTTATTTCTGTTGAATATTTATTAGAGCTCAGTACAAGGATGAAAACCAGAGATTACACCAGTTTGTTCGATAACTTGTGCAGCTGGGTTTGTCTCAGGATTATGCTTTCTACTCTGTTCCACAGTGGAAAGTCTGAGTCACTTCGCTCTCCTCCATCTCGCCTCCACTTTGCTGTTATTTCCAAAACCGTATATAAATTTTTATTGTTAGAGCAATGATGCAGTTGTACGACTGCACAAACCATTAGATAATGACCTGGATGTAGTGTTATGTTGTTATGGTACACAAAGAAAATGTGAACGCTTCCCTATGGACGGTGCTCTGAGCTTTCAGTCCGGGCAGCCCGGCTGACAAACTGAGCTAACAGCAGCTACAGCTGGCAGCAGTTTACTTCACTGTCCATCAGGAGTGTCCAATCCTTTTATTACCAAATAGCTGCAAACTAAGATGTTGAACGTGGTCAACAATACCTGCTAACAACATGAGCTGGTAATGTTCTCAGTCCTGATTAATTTTATTTCCAATAAAATTCAGTGTTACTTGTTTGTTAACTGAGCACTGCAGGACAAAATAAGGGGACATGGTGCTGTCTGTGGCAGAGGAAGGTGAGGCCAACCTGGTCTTGAGCCTCCGGGGCAGATTAGACACAGATTGGTGCTATTGCTTTACTGTGAAAAACTGCAGCTGAGCACAGAAAAATAAAATTACAGTACACACACACGCTCTGAAACACACACCAAGGGCACAAATGTGCATGCACGCACACAAACAGAGCCGTGTAACCGCGATGGTAAAGCGGCTGCTGGTTACATAGCAACCTTTAATCAACAGCGGGTGTAAGATGGAGACAATGATAATGAGACGCGGAGCGAGAGAGATGACTAATTGAACTCTGGGTCTCTGAGAGTCTCTGAGCTTTGGTTACATGGTGCAGGGGTTTGTTAAGGATGTGTGCATCTGTGTGTGTGTGTGTGTGTGTGTGGTGTTTAACAAAGCTCTAAAAGCTTCAACTGACTGAGAGAGAAAACACACACATGCGCACAAACAAACACACACAGACAAACATCCAGACGGATTATATCACAACTGGAAAGGAAACAGTAAAATAGAGCAGCAGAGCTATGAATAGTTATCTCAGCCACGAAACACGATTTCTGTCGTCTGTCGGCTAATTCAACCTTTTACCTCGGCTTCTTTGCTCTTGTTCATCTGTTCTTGGAGAGGGTTAGATGAGAACATCGATACTTCTCTCGTGTTGGCAGCTGAATCAACATCTGTGTGGAGCAAAAGCGCCCAAAAACCTGCAGTTCCTCAAAGGTCCACTTGAGGGTGGCTACAGAAGAGAGTCCATAAGTCCCCATGTTAAAATGCCCAACTTCACAGCACAAATAAACATGTTTACAGCCTGGATGGCGGCAGATGGAGCCACAACACTGAGCTTCACAGAAACCTAAGTGATGATAGTACGTCCATGTTTTATACTGTCTGTGATCTGGGAATGAGATTTTATCTTTTTTTGTCTAACTCTCTGCAGGAAAGTAAACCTGAAGCGTACATCTCACTTTAAGAAATATTTAATATCAATATTAGTTTGATTTGGAGTTTTATTAATATAATTTAAGGGGGATAAACGGGGCTGAGGGATGCAGTCTAAGTAAAGAAGTATGTAGTCAGTAGAACTCTTTACAAGAATACATGATCTATGATGTTTGAATGTATGTCTGCGTCTCACAAAGACAGAGAAAAAGGCGGTTGTGCTACGCCTGTGTTGTCATGTAATTACAGCCCAGAAAAGATCACAGCCAAACATAACAATAGTGCGGATTTACAGCGAGAGCTTTCCAAGAGCTCGAGGCGCTTTCCAGTTTTCACGGCTACTTAAAGTGTGAATGTGTGTGTCTGTGTGTGTGTGTGTGTGTGCATATTCTGCTTGAGTGTGTGTGTGTGTGTGTGTGCATTTTTATCCTGGGAGAGAAAAAGATACAGAGATAACTGCATGCAAGCAGTAAAGTGCCTTGTGCGAGTGTGTATCCGTATCTGTGCAGAACACAACTGTGTAAGTATGTCTGCATGTACACACTCATTACACACAGCCACATTTTGAGTATAAAAGCTAGTTCCTAACAAAGTCTGAGACCCATCGGGGACTTAATTAAGGATTTCAACCATGTTCACTTTAACTGTTGTTTGCACACGTACTGTACTGTTACGTTGTAGACCAGCTAACAGCAGCTACAGTCGGCAGCAGTTTACTTCACTGTCCATCAGGAAACTCTGTAAATCACAGAGAGTTGAGGCGGAGCAGCCGGAGCACGTCAGAGGGAAAACCAGAAAACATTTCCTCCATAAAATATGATCCAGTTTCACCAAAATCGGTGAAATAGTTGGCGGTGTGTGACTTAGTGTTATGTAAAGCGTTACGTACTTCTCGTGGGAGATCGTACCCGGAGCACAAAGTTACACAGTGTGAGAACAGACGTAGTCAGTGTGACATCAACGTGAATGAACAGCTATCAAATTGTCAGATTGTGGTCTAACACCGGCGAGCAGTGACTCGACCCTGACCTCTCCTCAGTCCTCACAGCTTTCTCTCTCTCTGTCTCATTTTGTCACGTCTCACTAGTGTCGATAGACTCTCTCTGCCTCTTTTTTCCTCGGTGTACTCTTCCCACTTCCTCTTTATGCTTCTTTACTTTCATTTCCCTCCAAATCCACTCAGCTACATCGCACACCAGTCGAGCACATACTACCGCAGTCTGTTACATCTTTCTCTACTTGCTCTTGTGTGAACTTTCGTCTGTTTCCTCAAGTGGAATATCTTCCCTCGACCTCTCTATCTGTAAAAAGAAAGCTCTGTCAGACACTGCAGATATAATCTCTCCGTCTCAACCTTTCTTTCTTTCCTTCTACGTCTTCATCCACCCTTCACTCGTGTGAACTCTCCACCTCCTTTTCCTTCTTCACCCCCCCTCTCCATCTGTCTCCATCCCTCAATTTCTCTGCTTCTGCATCTACACCTGTCTCATTCCTTTCATCCCATTTCTTCTCCTTTACCTGCCCGCCTCACACATCCTCCTTTTCGTCCTCCCAGAGCCGATTTCTCTCGCTCTTTTCCAGCTTTCCTCTACCCGTGTGATCGGATTAAGGCCCCATCTGTCTCTCTTTCTCTCTCTTGCTCTCATTTTCTTGTCACCATTTCTTTAATTTCCCATGCCTCACTCCCTCTGTTCCTCTCGCTTTCTTTATCTCTTTCTCCAGAGGTGAGCGGAGGTGGTGATGGGCGGTAGTACTATCAGTATGCAGAGTCATGGTGCTGTGGCTCTGCCGTCATTGATTGAACCAGCAGCTAAATATAGACACTGTTGAGGCTCAGCATCTTTACCGGGCTGGATGGAGGGATGCGAACACACCCAAGTGTAAGCTCATGTTAGAGCGTAGCATAGCATAGACGTAATAAATCATATATTAAATGAATGCATTACACGCCGCCGCACACACACAGACTTTCAGACACTTCATGGTCCCGCAGGGTGTTGGTTGTACGGGGAAATAATACCATTTGAGTGAAGGAGGCGTAACACGGTGTGACCTTTTTACACATTCATAACAGAGAGCTGCTAGGAAAAAATATTTACGAGACACACGCGCACACACACACAACAACAACAAGTAATCGACAGTAACTCATTTTTTTCTGGACAGATCGCTGTAGGCTAAAAAACAAGATGACAAAGTATTACTATTCAACACGCAGCATAAATCCAGAGCTGCAAGCTTCCCCACAAGCTGAGCAGAGAGGAAGAGAGAAGCCGCAGACAGACAGAAAAAAAGGAGAGAGGGAGAGAGAGAGAGAGAGAGAGAGAGAGAGAGGGGGGGGGAAGGCATGCAGCCAAAATGGAGGATGACAGACAGACAGAGAGACAACAAATTTGGCAATTCAATTATCACACAGCGAGACGGGTGAAATGAGAGGCGAGACAGGTGAAGCTAAAGAGATAAACAGGCAGGCAACCAGATAACAACGTCCCCCGTGATCCAGAGGATTTCACACAGATTAAATTCATCTCGAAGAACATGTTTCTGGTCCAGCATAATAATCATTTTTAAATAAATAAAAAAAGCCTCCTGTGTCACAGGATATGTTTGTGTGTCTCATGAAGAACAGCTCGGATGATAAATCATAGATTAGTGTTTCTTTAGGAACAGCTGGCATTTCTTTTTGTGTCTCATTTAACCGGATAACTGTAAAGTAAAGTATAAATTTTGTGTTAATGAACCTGATTAAAGGTGAACTGTGTGAATTAGTTATTACACTTAGCACAGCTGAGCTCCATTTAAAAGTTTTAGACCTGCAGCGGTGATATGAAGCTATGAGTCGGTCCCTGTATTGTTTACCTTGTGCATGTGCGTCACGGACGGTATAAAGAACGGACAGCGCACCTGTGACGTCACCGACAGGTTCCTGCAGAGACGTTTCGAAGCTCAAAGTATGTGACTCTGTAGCCAGCCTCAAGTGGACGTTTGAGGAACTGCAGTTGTACACCTACCACTTTGTGCACAGAGGTGTTGTGGTACACAGTTGATACCACGAGATAAGCAGTTAAATACACACAGACCATTTGGTCTAATATAGACTGATTACAGCCATAATATACGTCACACT
Source organism: Nibea albiflora (assembly GCA_014281875.1). NCBI lineage: Eukaryota > Metazoa > Chordata > Actinopteri > Sciaenidae > Nibea > Nibea albiflora. Next base: position 18,064,840 of record CM024808.1, on the reverse strand, counting down.
CCACATCTGGACCTCCTGTAGTCTTCTAACAACAGTCCAGCCGCGTCCGTTTATTAACAGGTGGTGGTAGAAAGCCAAGATATGCTGCAATGCACCAACAAAGGTCAGACTGGTAAATGTTTCATGAGGGAGGAACACATTTATTATTTGACTTCAAGGATACGCACAATGTGTTTTTAGTGAGTGTAAATATGTTACAAGAAAACTCCACAGGACGCCTTTAAACCATCCATAGAACAACATGCTAAAGTGTGCCTTCTTCTTCAAAAGTGAATTTAAAATAATATGATACACTAATATATTATATCATGTTAGCACGGTATAGTGCGTTGAGCTAAATCCTAAACGTGCCAATCGGCTCTGGAAATGAGTCTCCATAAGTCCCCATGTTAAAATGTCCAACTACACAGATTAGTCGGGACTGCCAAGATGGCGGCGGCCAAAATCACCACACTGAGCTTCACCGCGGCTCTTCAGCTGTGACATCACGGATACGACGTCCATTCTTCATAACGTCTATGTCGTGTAGTTGTGTCACCGTCCTGAGGGCTTACAGACGAGCCAGAGAGGACAGCTTCTTCAGCACTGAGGCGGCACGTCACATCATGTCAAGTCAGTGTTTTGATGAATCCTCCAGTCTTCTTAATCAAGCTCCAATAAACCTTAACCTCAATAAACAAAACTGACCACTGATGAATAAAACTCATGTTGGACCTGTACAGCAAACCTTTCATTTCTGCCTCATGATGTTAGATCACAGGACTGTGTCAGCGTGCAGGATGTTGGAGGATATCAAAGGGAACGCTCTCATAATCTTTAAAACACCAACACGACTTGTAAATGCTAAATTCCACGCAGCTCCAGCACTCTGACGAGATAAACCTTTTGCATGATGCATTCGACACAGTCGTCTTCATCTTTGATGTGATCTGTGATGTCGAGCCAAAAGCGAGGTGAGCTGGATTCAGCATGCGATGAGTCAAAACATCAAACTTTGTTTTATTTATTTTAATAGCAAAGACACGGTGAATGTGATTCACACACACACACACACACACACACACACACATCCTCACCCCCCGTAATGCAGCTGCAGCTGCAGATCCCGGGTCTGTTGTGCTGCACTAACAGCACACCTAAAAAGACAGCTATACCTTTTAGCTGATTCCCATTTGGCTCCGCTCCTACAGCAGGGGTGTGCAATATGACAGAGGCCCTGCCAATAATAAAGCATTAGCATATTGAACCAAACTGATAAAACTGTCAATCACACGGAGGCTCCACAGAGACAATTTCCAGCTTCTATTGTTCTTTCCACTGCTTTTCCTTATCTATATGCTTTTGGCAGTGTGCACGTCCTTCACGTATCACGCCAACAAAGCCAGAACAGAATGAGAAATAATGACAAAAAAATAGAGGAGACTGAAAAGACAATGTCAAAGGAAAAATTACAACTTGGGAACAAATGTTCCTGCAGGACCTCCTGGGATTTATGTGCACAACTGAGGATACAGAGTCAGTTTAAAGCGATTTAAAGTCATCCCTAAACCAGTCATACTTGACTTATTGCTGTGGCATTTGAAGAAGCTTTTAAATAGACTGCAAGGAGAAGATCTCTGTCAGTGGAGTGCAGGGTGAATCATCACAATTTAGTTAAAAATGTGTTAGACGTGTCAGACATTTTGTCTTTTTGTCCCCTTTTGGAATAAAAATGTTAATCCCAGTTTGATAACACTCTCTGTGTCCAAAAAAATGTGCTTTAATTATTTAAAAAGTTGCAATTTAACATGCATTCAATGATTTCATCCTCCTCCTCCCTTCCTCCCTCCTCCTCCTCCTCCTCTTCTCGCTCTCCTCATCCGTCCATCCACGCTTCCTTTCCTTTCCCTCTGCTGCTGCTGGATGGTGCGTTAGGAGCGCACACAGGACGGGCTTCCCTTCTGGCTGATGGAGACGGGTTGAGGAAGGAGGAGGAAGAAGAGGAGGAGGAGGAGGAGGAGGAGGAGGAGAGACCAGGTCCCAGCCGACCGACAGAGACCACTCCGAGGACCCTGCAGGAAAGAAGGACTCCCGCTCCCGCTGCTGTTGGAAAGCCGGGGAGGGGAGCGGACGCCAAACGAGGGGGAGACGCGGGAGGTAAAAGGGGCCATTAATAACCTGTTGTCTGTGTGTTTTTGTTTTTCATCTGAGGGGAGAAGGAGCGATGGTCGTTTCAGACAAAAACATAAGGTTGGATGTCAAAGCGACATAAAAAAAAAACCTTGTTGGACTTGATTAGGATCGTTTTAATGATGATTTTAGAGAAGAAGAAGAACTGAGAGAGCGTCGTGAATCCTGCTCTGATCAGCCGTCGTCTGTTTTTACCTTCAATTAATCACATTTTTATTGCCTGTGTAGAAACACGTGAGGTTAATTGATTTGGGGAGAAACGCATTTAACGCACAGATTTATTTCCCAGCTTGATATCAAGTGTTTGTGTTTTTTTTCCCTCGCTGCTGATGTCCATTTTATTCTTACATAAGTAAACAATAGAAGCTGCAGCGTGATACTGGACTGCAATTCAATTATGGTTTGCTGGCTGGAGCCTTTTAATTTAAAGGAGGAGGGGCTGAGAGCGCCACCTCAAGTCTGGAGACGGAACCTGCAGTGAACTGGCCTCATGATTAGATTTTTAAAAAAGCCTTTTTTCTCTATTCAAAAGAGGGAGAGTCTTATTTAATCACCTGTGTCTCTGCTTCCACTCGAGCGTGAGCCCAAATGTGCAGAGATGATAACCGTCTTACATCATCCTGCCAGACAGCCGCAGGTTTAAAGGATCTGGCTTCAGTTTTGTAGGTGAAGAGCTGACATGTAACTCGCGGGTCATCAGAGGCCACATGGATTTGCATGTGTGGTGACAGAGCTCTGTGTAACCGCGCAGGTTTACACAATGAGCTTTTCTTCTGTGTGTTTGCGTACGGACCGGTGTCGCTACCCGTTTATATTGATCTAGTCTGGAACAATAACAGTTTCCACAACGGTTCCCTGTTGACTGGAGTTCATGAAAGAGAAAGAGCCTCGTTTCAGCTGCCGTGATGAAAGAAAGAGGACTATAACACTTTACAGTCAGGGTACAAATCATGCACTTAAGTAGCGCTTAAGTAAAGCATGAATGCAGGACGTATCTGTTGTTTTTGTCATGTGCTCGCCTGCATCTGCCGACCTCTTTGATTTGCTTCTACGCATTAAATCATGCATGCAAGTCATGCATTAGTTAAACATTACTTAAAGGTCCACTGTGTCAGATTTAGGGGACTCTATATGTCATCCGACGTGAATAGATATGAAGCCAGCAAGCATCTGGAGCTACATGGAGCCACCGCCCTGTGGTAAGTCCCCACCCGCAGGGATAGGTAAAGTGGTCAGGTGTGTTGCTCTGATGTTTGGCATCGTAGACCGGTCCTAGGGATATGAAACATCACCTTCCTTGTGGAGCTGGTGAGGGGGGCTGGAGCGATACCAGGTTGATATAGATGGGCTTGAAATAGAGCCCTGGAGAGATGCTGGACTCTCCCCTTATTCCTGAGTTGCTCAGGGCAAGTGTGGAGATACTCCAAGGTCCTGGCTGAGTGTTGTTGTGGTGAACTCAAAACGTCTGGTGGAGCGCCTATCTATGAGGTCTTGGAGACATTGAATCAGAGTGCGGCATGTTCAAGGCCTTCATTGTTGAGGCGGCTCATAGGAGCTGTGGTCAGGAGGTCATCGGTCCTTGTCATGGCAGAAACCTGTGAAGAACCTGCTTGTGGACGCCAGCAGTGAAGGAGGCCTTTACGGCTTGGTTTGCCAAGAGGTCACCTGAGGCAGCAGCCATTGAAGATGACTTTCAATTGGCCTCAAGGAACGCTGGCTCAGGCTGTGTTCAGCCAGCGGGGAGGACCGCTGATATTGTCCAGAGCACTTTGAGGAGCTCCCAAACCCAATAAATAAGTCCTCTGTAGAGGAGACTGTTCAGGAGTCTGAAGCCTCGCCCATATCTCTGCCAAATGTCGCAAAGGTAGTCCAGAAGCTCCTTGGCATGGTTCTCTGCCAGAAAATGGTGGAATGGTGGTTGCTACCCCAAGAAAAGGAGTTCAAATATCTCAGGGTCTTGTTCAGGAGTGAAAGGAAAATGGAGAGCGACATGGACAGGTGGATTAGTGCAGCATGAGTAATAATGCGGACATTGTACTGGACTGTTGGAAGACAAAGCTCTCAATCTTCCAGTCCATCTATGTTCCAACCATCACGCAAGGTCATGAGCTTTGTGTAGTGACCAAAAGAATGACACCTGAATTGAGTTTCCTCCAAAGGGTGGCTGGGCTCAGATACGGTTAGGAGCTCAGACATCTGGAGGGAGCTACTGAGGTGGCTCGGATTAGGGTGCCTCCTTCCTTTGGTGGTGGTCTGAGACGCTGGGGCAGAAGCAGAACTTGCTGGAGGGACTATGTATCCCATCTAGCTTGGGAACGCCTCGGGATGTCCCAGGAGGAACTGGAATGCTTTGCTGGGTAGAGGGACGTCTGGATCGCCCTGCACAGCCTTGCTGATATTTTGTTTTTCGTCGGGTTACCTTCACTTTGAACGCCCCAAAATTTAATAGCTAATTAAGAAGCAGTTATGTCAGCTAATTTATTTAGAATGACTTTGTTGTTTACTGTTCTGGCTCATTATCTTTATTCTGTATATATTACAGTTAATTAACTATTGATTCATCTATCTATCTCCTCACATTTGAGGCTCAAACCAGTAAAGATTTGGTATTGTTTGCTTCACTGATCATCAAAATTGTGATTGATCAACCTTCTGTCTGCTGGCTAATTGATCACCCTGTCTCATCTCTCCGTCATTGTACGGCGATGTATATTTCAGTGCCTGCTTGCTGCGTTTTCGCTCACCTTGTCTGTCACTCACTCGTGCATCTTTGTCACTCTGTTGCTCTCATTTAATATGCCGCTCACACACAAACACTCACACAGAAAGCTGCGTTTCTTCGGGCTGTCTAACCTTGACTCTTGTCATTTTCTGTGACAGATTGTTTGTTTTTTTTCCTTCCGTCTCTGTTCATCTTTTACATTTTAATCATGTTTCTGCTTCTGTTTTCCCCCTGCAGACCCTCCATCATCTGAAGGTCTCCTGTCTCTTCCAGTGTGTGTCGTGGTGATTGTGTTTAACATGCACGCTCCCAGGAGTGTGTAGCTCATAGCGTGAAGAGGAGTGTTTAGAGTGTGTGTGTGTGTGTTTGGGTTTGTGTATCTTCAAGCGCTGAGATGGGCTCAGTGGGAGCGGAGCGCCACAGGCCCACGCCGGTCCAGACGCCCGACGAGAGGGATGCGTGGAGGGATGGAGGACGAGCTGTATGGAGGGATGGAGGCAGGGAGGGCTGGAGAGAGGGAAGAGAGAGCAGCGTGGTGCAGAGCTACAGCTTCGACTCGTACCAGCTGGAGGAGGAGGAGATCAGTAAAGACGCCCCCGAGCGAGGAGTGCTGGCTCTGTCCGAACCTGGTGAGGGAGTTTCTATTCTCACTATCTGCGTGTCTGATTTTTATAAATAGATAAACAAGAAGTGGAAAGGAGGAAAGAGACAAATGCATCAACAACAATTCATCAAAGTGAAAAAAGAAGACCACACGAATCCATCGTCTGCGAAACACAAAATAAAGTGTTTGATAGATTAGGCCAGTGACCAATTCACCGCTTTCCAATCAGTTGTGCTGAGAGTTGTTTTGACTTTATTTATTTGGCTTTAATCGCCAAAAAATACATTTCAGCTTTATTTCTGCACTGATATTGATTATTGTTCCACTGCTGGGAGCATTAATGTTTGGATTGGTGTAGTATATAATATCAGTTATCAGCTGGCCCTACTCACACAGTGCCGGAGCTTCGGCTGGATTTAGACTGTTCAGAATAACAGGAAGTTCCCTCGTGTAGGTGTGCGCTGAATGCCGAGTGTTGATGAGGAACAGACGGCTACCGAATGCACAACGTGATACGTAAACAAAGCTGTGTGTGTGCTTGTTTGAAAGAGGATGAAAAAAACATCTTGTGGTTGACAGCCTGTCTCCTAGCAACACCCACGCCGCGTCAGCCGCTGCCGTCGGAAACGCCCGCCTCGAGGCTTGAAGCCATTATTTCCTCAAACGCATCCACAAACAGTTTTATCTCATTTGTATAGAAGATAAACAGCAGCTGCAGCATCGTTAGAGTTTAGACTTCCAGTTTTACTTTTAAAACATCCCTGGAACAAACATCGATTATTTTAAACATTTTTTGCAGAGAAAGAATGAAAATAGTGACACAGAGCGAGAGGGCGAGAACGAGGGGATGTGTATGTATAAAAACATGAGTCGAGCCTGTTAACAGAAAATTGCTGTGTTGCCTGGTTACACAGGTTGCACAAAGGGCACGTTAATCAGATCACAAGTGACCAAGGATGCACAGCGAGGGCCCTGGCTTGTCAGAAGCCCTCCCAGTCTCTTCATCCTTTGTCTCCGTCTCTCTTTGTCCTGTAGCTGTCAGACTCCATATCTCAATGTACAGAAAATAGAAAAGGAGTATCTCCGCAGAGACTGCGAGTCTGCCTGTCCCCTTAAAGACAGAAAAAGAAGAGAGATGTGGAAAGGCAGACTCAAAAACTGAATTAATCCTTATAGCCCTGTAGCTACAATACAATCTAATAATAAGAGAGTGAACAAATGATTAGAGGATGAAAGAGGGTCATATAGAGGGAGGACAGTGTCAGCAGAGCGTCTTTTCTCATCCTAAATATACATTTTAGTCTAGCTTTCCCTTCGTTATAGTTATTAGTCATGAATGTGCATGTGCTCTTCTGTCTTTGCTCAGCATTTCTAATCTTGTTGATCAAAGAAAAGATGTTTTGTTGCGTCGTGTACGTAGGATAGACGGGAGGAGGATAGCGAGCTGAACGGAGTCAGACTGATGAAGCACGTCAGTGTCAGACGTTCATTAACCTGGATTTCAATCTAAATGAGTGAAACAGCTTTGATTAGGCCAACCACTGACTGAGTATAAAGAATGGATGCCATTAAGTCTGCATAATTCAGACTCTTAGCTTAGCTATAGAGACCAAAACTGTAAACATGTTTATTTCTGCTGTGGAGTTGTGGCATTTTAACATGGGGACTTATGGAGACTTCTGGATCCAGCTTCAAGTAGCTGTTTGAGGAACTGCAGTTTTTTGGCAGTTCAGTGTTCGGAGGTTTGTGTTTAGGTTTAATTTGTGAGCTAATTTTCTGAGGAAAAGCATTTATCATCCTCCCGAAAAGACAAAAAAAGCAATAAACATCCAAAAGGCACCATCCTCCCTAAAGATGTCACATGTAGAGGTAGTGTCTTTTATTTCGACAAAGATATAACTGATCATAAACTCTCGTCACAACCCAAATAACCTAAACACAGTCCCCAAACATGAACGTCTGAAAATAAAAAAACACCTCCGTACTGCCGGTTTCTGCACTGAAATGTCAGTCACACAGTGCTGGCGGTGCTGCACTGTCTTCATTGGATTTTTCGGTTAATGAGGTTTGAGTTTCTGTGGGCGGTGATGTATCCCTCTGTCTGCGCAGCCACGGTGATGCTCAGTGTTCACGCTAACTTCACAGTTTGCTTTTACTCTGAACAAATCCGGAAAAACACCTTCACTTCCTTCTACCAACGCCAGAAACAACAAACCCGCGACGACAGGCGCTGTGTGTGTCGTTTACGCAATGCCACGGCTCGTGTGGTTCTGCAAGAAAACCGATAGGAAAATAATTTATCATTCCTGCTACCATGAAAATAAGTGAAAGGTTTTTTCCCTCTTTATAAAATATGAATGTTCTCGTTTGGAGCTGTTAATGGCAGGCTCACAGGATTAGCAGAGGATTATGAGCAGTTATATAAAGAAGCTGAATCCGCCGCAGAGCACAAAAGTAGCTGAAACTACTGGAGGTAGCTGGACCACGATCAGCAGTTCCCCTGATCAATTTACCACCGGCACACCGGGAACAAAGTCCTCGGCTGCATTAGCCGCTCCGTCAGTGGAGCAGAGGCGTCGCTGCTGCTGATACAGTTTCATTCATCCTGATTAGCCTTAACGAAGATCGAGCGCGTTGCTTCAGACCTAATTCAGACGTGTGACTTCATACTCTTTAAAAATCCTCTAACCCTTCACTCCATCCTTCCCCGCTCAGACTTTGAGGAGCCGATCCCTGACGACCGTTACCATGGCATCTACTTTGCGATGCTATTGGCTGGGGTGGGCTTCCTGCTTCCTTACAACAGCTTCATCACTGATGTGGACTACCTGCACGACAAGTTTAAAGGTATAAATATGCATGAATAAACCCAGAGTGCACGTCCGTATCCAGCTCCCGTGAGTCACGCGTGTGTGTGTGTGTCTCAGGGACGTCCATTGTGTTCGACATGAGTCTGACGTACATCCTCGTGGCTCTGCTGGCCGTCATCCTCAACAACGTGCTGGTGGAGAGACTCAGCATGCACACCAGGATCACTGTGGGTAAGTCGGGCTCACAGGTTGTGAAATATCTCTCATTATGGGAACTTCTGCTGGAACTTATTTATTAATGAACCTCTGGGAACCTCGAGGCTTATCAGAGGAGCAAAAAAATGGAAAGAATAAATCCACTCCGCCGTGATTCTCCTGTGGTTTTTACTCGTAAAATGTTTCAAACAAACTTCTCCAAAGATCTTGAATTCACGAGGGCCCGTCTTTGCAGAGTTCGTGCGTTTCTTTTCTGTTTTCTACAAGCTCATCTTCACTTTTGTTTTCAGCTTTCAAAACATTTTTAAGTGTGCACATTCAGGCGGATTTATGAGACGCAAAATTCAAACGTAGCCCGAAACCAAAACCACTCATTAAAAAGCTGTTTTCTGAAGTTACTACACATCTTAGCTGTGTAAATAATTCTCGGTAAGACGCTGTGATGTGTTGGAGACTAACATAAAAAATATTAAAGTTGTTTATCCTCTTTAAAAATGTATGAACCTCGAGGAGAAGTTTGATACCTCCGCATGTGAAGAGACGGCGGTACCACCGTCGTACTCGCTGCAGCTTAAAATAGCTCCGCGTACATCCTTGAAGAAACGTCTTTTGAAGTGTGTTGTCTGCTCGAGAGCTCGTCTCTGGAGTTATAAACTCGGGATCGGACTTCAGATGAAAGACAGACTTTTATTGCATGTCTGGCCTGTTGAATATGTGCTGAGTCATGTCTCTCTGTCTCTGCAGGTTACATCTTAGCTCTCGGGCCGCTGGTCTTTGTCAGTGTGTTTGATGTGTGGCTGGCAAAGTTCACCACCAGGCAGGCTTACATCGTCAACCTCGTGTCAGTGGGAGTGGTGGCCTTTGGATGTACAGGTACTACTAATAATAATAACACCATGCATGTAGGTGTATTTTTCAGACAGAGCTGAGCTAGCTGTTTCCCTACACCTGAAAAAGAAGCCCGGAGAAGGAGATTTGTGAAGATCAGACGTGAAAGTTTCGTCTTCACCTCCCAAACAGAAGCATTGTTGACCCATCAAAATCAAGAATACATATATAAGTGTTTGTCAGTGCTTGAAATACTACAGCGTCTGCTCAATATTTGGGTCACAAGTGGCCAAAACTTGCAGTCCGCTCATGTATCTTTCTTTTTTTTGCTGTTGCCATCGCGGGATCTTTCGGCACTGACGACGTACAGACAGATGACTTTGATTTAACCGTTACAGACGCACCGGAGCATGAGACCTGACTGAAAACTATGAATATTTGATTATGTTATATTTGATTGTCACACTGCTGTTAAGTATTAAAATATTACTGCAGGTTCTCTATTAAACTATAACACCTTCAAAGTGTTGGTAACGGGATGATAAACAGAATATATGTCGTAGCACCATCACAACCATTCATTTGATTAATGGAGAGATCCCTGCAGTGAATATAGCTAGTGTTACAGTATCATAGATGTATAGTAGAAGTGTGGATTATATAAGACAGAGATCTATTGATATAAAACAGTACAATTCTCATTGACAGTCACGATTTTCTTTGATCTGCTGTGGCTCAGACTGGATATCACTACATTTTCTGATCTGTCCTCTTCCTGTATGTATGCGGATAATGTGAAATTTTGGTGCTCGTGTTAAATATCAGTCAGATCTGTCAAATGAACGAGCAGAAGTGTCAGGACAAACACAGCAGAAGCTTCAGACCTCAGCTGCTGCTAATGACTTGCAAACACCGAGCCAGCTTCCTTGTTGTTGCTGCGAGCGTGAACACGCCGCCTGTCAGCCGGCACTGGAAACAGTTTAATTAGTCGGAGGTCCGGAGGTCAGAGCGACTTCTCTCGAGTGGCGTGTTCAGGAGGTTCAGGAAGTTGTGTCTCTAAATAAATTGTGTTGTTACAGTGTTGACTGGTAGGCGCTGATAACCACTTCCTCATCCTTCCCCAGTGCAGCAGTCCAGTTTCTATGGTTACATGGGGATGCTGCCCAAGAGGTACACACAGGGGGTGATGACTGGAGAGAGTAAGTACGAACACTCAGCACATCCCTGCTTTCACTCTCATCTCCCACCTTTTCTTACTCTCACATCCTCCTCCGTTCTCCTCCAGGTACGGCGGGGGTGATCATCTCGCTGTCTCGCATCTTCACCAAGCTGCTGATCCCCGACGAGAGGAGGAACACGCTCATCTTCTTCCTCGTCTCCATCAGCATGGAGATGCTCTGCTTCCTGCTTCACCTGCTGGTCCGCCGCTCTCGATTCGTCCGCTACTACACCAGCCACTCGCGGGGCAAAGGTCCCGGCAAATGTCAGGACCCGCGTGACAACGGGACCGGATACCGGGTTCACCACGACGTCACTGCAGAGGAAGTAAGATTTGTAAGTTTGTTGACAGTTTCTTGACTACACGGTGTGTGTGATGTCCACAGTCAGCTAATATTACTTACTAGTCCAACAGCAAGAAGCCCAGCTTGGAATCTAAAAGTCAGCTCCTGTTCTGGCACAACACTGGCTCCGCTCCTCATCAGCATTCCCTGAAACTTCCTCTTCCCGGTGGTCCAAAATGTCTGTGGTACAAACACTAACACTCCCCCCGGTGCTCTGAGCTCGCAGTCCAGCTAACATACTGAGCTAACAGCAGCTGCGGTTGGCAGCAGTTTACTTCACTGTCCATAAGACGTTTGGGAAATGCTTCAGTGGTGAGCTGCAGTTGCTGATTTCAGTTTCACAGTGTGCACACAGTGAATGAGTGTGTGTTTTAATACGCAGAATCATTTGTCGAAGCTACGGACTGCTTTTTGGCTACCGCTCAGAAAGAGAAATATTGAGATGGAGAAAAGAATTACTGGGACAGAGAGCGGTGCTGGTGGTGTGCGGGGGGAAAAGATGGAGACAGATGGAGTATTAAAGAGGAAGGGGAAGGTTGCGGCCTCCTGCGAACAGAGAGAAGACGAGAGTCACGACACTGAGAGGGAGAAAACTATCGGGGCAAAGAGGTGAGACAGCAGAGAGAGGCAGCCAGCCGACGGGGAGGGGGAAGAGATCATCGCGAAAAAACAACAAAGAGAGCAAAAAAGAGGAGAGGAGACGAGGCCCTGCAACGAGGGAAGGAAATAATCCAAAATTCCTTACCACATCGTGTGTGTGTGTGTGTGTGTGTGTGTGTGTGTGTGTGTGTGTGTGTGAGTTTGAGCCTTCAAAGGACCACACTCCACCTCAGGCTGTCATCTCTCCATGTGTGTGTGTCTGCACACCATTACGCCGAAGACAAGTGTGTGAGTGTGAGGGACGTCCCCCTGTGTTTTCGAGTGTGTATGTGCATGTGTGTGTGTGTGTGTGTGTGTGAGTCTGGGGGCTGATTCAGGCAGCTCTTTGTTCTGGTTGCCGGGGGAAACCAAGGCAGTGCTCTATATTACGAGATAATCAAGAAGAGTAGTGCCTTCTGGCCCACAAGTCCCTCTAATCAACTAATGGATTGGTGTGTGTGTGTGTGTGTGTGTGTGTGTGTGTGTGTGTGTGTGTGTGTGTGTGTGTGTGTGTGCTTGAATGTGTGTGTGTGTGCTTGAGTGCATAATTGATGGCGTGTACCTGTATGTGTGCGTGATGTGCATATGAACAAGTGTGTGTGTGTTTGGAAAGAATACATTTGCATTACAGTGGGAGGAAATGTGTGTTTGTAGACTAGTGTCTGTGTGTGTGTGTGTGTGTCTGTGTGTGTGTGTGTGTGTGTGTGTGTGTGTGTGTGCGTGTGTGCGTGTGTGTGTGAGTCTCTCCAACATCATGACGTCAACCTGCAGCCACTCTCAGCCATCTTTAATAACCGCGGCCATAAAAAGCTGATGTCATGCAGCCAGGAAGCTTGAAATGATTAAAAAGTTAAAACCAGTGAAGAGAATATGATTATTTACAGCGTTAACGTCCTTCAAAGGGCCTTGAAAATACTTACGATCAAAAACTAGCAACTTTGCTAACAGCCAAACATCAACAAGGTCAACAGCACAAGACGTAGCAGCCAATATATTACTTACTAGTCCAACAGCAGTCAGTCCAGCTCGGCGTCTAAAAGTCAGCCCCAGATTTACTCTTGTCCGGCGGCTTCTTGTTCGCTCACTCTCTCGTTTTCTCTTCTTAGCTTCCTCCATCAACGTCCTCTTCAGTCTTTTCTCCTCTGTCATTGTGTCCATAGAGGCTCCTGAGCCCGCTTACATTGCTCAGCTCCTGTTCTGGCACGACACCGGCTCTGCTCCCTGCCTGATAAACCTCTTCTTCTTCTTCCCTTGTTTCTCTGAGCTCACAGTCCGGGCAGCCCGGCTAACAAACTGAGCTAACGCTAGCTAACAGCAGCTACAGACGGCAGCAGTTTACTTCACTGTCCATCAGGAAACTCTGTAAATCACAGAGAGTTGAGGCGGAGCAGCCGGTTTTATGGTAGAAAAGTTACAAATGTTGCTTTAAGGACTGTCTCTCTCTCTCTCTCTCTCTCTGCATCCCCTCAGGGAAATGGTGGGACAGGACCGTCCTCGACAGAGGAAGGAATTGACGACATTGTGGGTGGGACGTACGTGAGATTCGACGCCCCCAAAGCGAAGATAAGGAAGAGCTGGCCCGGCGTCCGCGGTACTCTCTGCTCAATTACCCTCTGACTAACAGATTTAAAATTTAAACACGTCCCCCGATGATTAGAGGAGCGGATGTTCTCAGTGAATTAACTCGCTCCAGTGAGTTTTTAAACATCAACCTGTGTGTCTCTTCTCCAACCAGACATGATCCTACACCGTTACGTGGTGTCCCGCGTGATCTGGGCCTACATGCTGTCTATAGCAGTGACCTACAGCATCACCCTGTGTCTGTTCCCCGGGCTGGAGTCAGAGATACGAAACCCCACCTTAGGGGAGTGGCTCCCCATCCTCATCATGGCCACGTTCAACATGTCGGACTTTGTTGGGAAGGTAAGGCGCACATATGAGTTGATATTTTCACAGTTAGCAGAGCTCCTAAAGGTCCATATATTTCCCTCAGGAGTTGGTAGAGACCAAAAACAGAGATAAAAGTGAGTAAATACTGGACTTAGAGTCATCAGGTGATGAAGACGTGTGTAAAAACTCTCTGCTGACTCGTATATATTCTCTCTCAGGCTGATAAAATGTCAGTGTTGTGCTCACAGCTTGTTTCCGCTGCCCCCAAGTGGCAAAAGAACTGCAGATTTAAGATATGAAGGACACGAAGCACTGCCTTTATCTTTGACTTATAATCAGCTGTAGCGGAGGTTTATCTGTAAATAAATACAGCTAAATGTTCTGGGACTTGTAAAATATCTGCAGTCTACCTCACAACCTCCACCAAGAAGGAAGATGAAGCTTGTATGTCGTCTGAAATCCTGACTGGCTACTGCTCAAACAGCTTAAACGCTGTGAGCGCACTGTAATTACATAAGGCGACTCAGATGAACATTTTAACATTTTAATTGGATTAGCTGGATTTTGGCAGTTTGACAGTAAGAGGACATCGTTTAGACGTCCCTCTGGTGGATTAATCAAATTGTAAAAAGTGAGGTGGACATGCCCCCTCCGCCCAGTCCTCAGTGGAAATTATACCCTTTCATTCACGTGTAAAACACGCGTTTATCAACTCAGCATTCATAATTGTTAACTGGAAGCTCGTCTTTTTATGTTGGTAGTTCCTGGCAATCCCAAAAAAATACCTCCTGACCTCCTTTAATTTAAAATTTCCTGAGATTCTTGGATTTAATTGTATGGCAGGCTTCCCGGCGAGAGACAAAGTCACACGTTAACAGCTGTGTCGACCTTGTGAAACTGTTAGAGTCGCTCCATTTCTGAGAGTTGGTTTATTTTTGGATAATTGCACTTAGCTGAAAGGTTTTATCTGAATATTCAAGAATGAAAGTCTTATCTGGTGTCCTGAAGTCATAATTTTGACTTTGAAAGGAAAGAAAGTTGGTTGCTCTGATTTTACGCTTTGAGTTTGTTCGCAAGGCGAATGTAGCATTTTGTTGAAATGAGGAGGGGAAAAAAAGATAAGAAGAGAAATTAAATAGAAAACGGGGAAAGAAAATTAAGGTAGCTTAGAGGTAAAACGATAACAATGAGTAAGAAATAGAGTGGAAAAATTTATTTTGACTCTTTGTTGTGCTCCGCCGTGAGCAGCTAGTAGAGCGATAGCTCCGAGAATGACTGCAGAACAGAGTCTAATCTTCAGAAAAGTGCAAGTTCACATTTCATTTGAACTTTCCCGACGAAGCAGAAGAGGATTAAACCCCCCCCGCGCCGCTCTGTCCTCAGATCCTGGCTGCGCTGCCGTACGACTGGTCCGGAGGCCGCCTGCTCTTCTTCTCCTGCCTGAGGATCGTCTTCATCCCTCTGTTCGTCATGTGCGTGTACCCGGCCAGCGCCCCCACGCTGTCCCACCCGGCCTGGCCCTGTCTCTTCTCCCTCCTCATGGGCGTCACTAACGGGTACTTCGGGTCCGTGCCGATGATCCAGGCTGCTGGTAAAGTGCCGCCTGAACAGAGAGAGCTAGCAGGTGAGAGTTTGTAGAGGAGGTGGTGGAGTTTTTGTGTTTTATTGGCTGGACGAACCGTTCAGTCTGGATGAGCTGCCGTATCTGTCTCTCTTCTTCAGGAAACACCATGACAGTCTCCTACATGACCGGCTTGATGGTGGGCTCGGTTGTGGCGTACGCAGCCTACAGCTTCACCGCTCCGGGATCAGGAACACGTTTCTCCACACTCAGCATACACACATCTGCCAACGCTACCGGGTATTGAATGTCCACACACAACAAAAACACACACATACACACATATACATACATTTCAACACGAGATCCTGGTCGGGAGAAGCAGCGAAGTGACGGACTCGGGTCCAGCTGCAGAGGACGAGAAGATATCTGTAAAAAAAAGTTTTATGTTTATATTCTGAGACTGAATCATGCTTCGCAGAATACGAGACAAAAAAATGGGATTCAGTATGTTAAACACGAGAAAAAAAACAAAAAACGTAGCAGACTTCTTCAGCCTCAAACGTCTCGGCTCTGCTGCAGTGAACTTTTCCCTGGTGGTCGAAGAACGGCAGAAGCCCTCCGAGAGTCTCACAGTGAAATTAAACGTCTGCATGTGTGTGCGAACAGATCGGCTGACATTTGTACCGTGTAAAGTCAAGTGATGTTCAGCTGCAGGGGATTAAAGAGACCTTATGTCATAGGTCACATCTGTTACATTTGTTGATATTCAGAGTAGAGAGAGACGATGTCTTTCTGAGACCAGCTGCTTCAGCTGTTTCCTCATTATAATCTCCTCCCATGAAAATACGACAGGAGTTGATTTGATTCAGGTAAAGTTACTGAAAACCTCTGACTGTGCCATTTAAAGAAAACACAACTTAAAGCAACGTAGCGTAGAAATTTATGATTATATTACTTATGATCAACTAGTGAATCGACAACTTTGCTAACAGCCAAACATCAAGAAAGGTCAACAACACAAGACGTAGCAGCCAGCTAATATTACTGACTAGTCCAACAGCAGTCAGCCCAGCTCGGCGTCTGTCTTTCTTTCTTGCTCGCTCACTCTCTTTTTCTCTTCTTAGCTTCCTCAATCCTCCATTTGGTCTTTTCTCCTCTGTCATTAGAGGCTGCTGAGCCTGGTTACATTGCCCAGCTCCTGTTCTGGCATGACACTACACCATGTGACTCTCCCCGGTGCTCTGAGCTCACAGTCCATTCAGCTAACAAACTGAGCTAACATTAGCTAATAGCAGCTACTGTGTACTTCACTGTCCATCAGGAGACTCTGTAAATCACAGAGAGTAGAGGCGGAGCAGCCGGAGGACATCAGGGGGAAAACCGGGAAACATTTCCTCCATAAAATATGATCCTGTTTCACTAAAATCACAAAGTTACACAGTGTAAAAACAGACGTACGATTGACAGAGACACCGTTCACCTGATTACAAGTCAGTGTGACATCGACATGATTTAAAATCTGGAAATCTTGCACAGTGTTGCTTTAAAACGGAGCCAAATTTACTTCACTGTAAACCAATATTACAACCTACAAGCTAACGGTGAAGTGTTGTTTTACGCGAGGAGAAAAGAGAGGGAGTTTGTTTTTTAAAAATATGTATTTAGTGAACAATTAACACTGCAACACAATGTAGTTTTTAATTTACTGAGCCTTAAAAGGAAATTAGAGTTTTCATTAATGACACAGGATACTAAAAAATCCTCAAAAATCAAGCCAAGTCGATCTAATTTATCTAATCTGGACGGAAGAAGCTTTAAATTATTGTTATATTATCTGAAAGGTAATTAATTAGACATGAAAAATGTTTTTTTTACATTATTATTAGAGTTTAACGTCACTTCTTGCACCCTCTGTTGGCTGGAAAGAGAACAAAGTGTTGAATTTACTGATGAGTTGAGCTGATTATGGCTGTTGTCTTGCACTTGTTGTGTTTTTATTTAAATGTTTTTGTGTCCCCCTCTTTGTCCCTCTGAACGGTGTCGGTGCGTAACATCCATGTCGTGATGCGGGGATATTACGAGGGAAACAAATCAGTGCCAAAAAAAGTCTGATCAGTGTTTGTAGCCGAGAAAGGAGTGAATGTAATAAAAAGTTTAACAGGATGAAAAAAAAGCTGTAAATATATGAAATGCACTCAAAGAAAATATCAGATTCATATTTTTTGTAGCTTTATCGAGTAGAGCAGATCCAGAGAGCGTTATTGTTTCAACACAGCACTGAGCAGGCTCCCCAGCGTCTCCGTTTCTCCACATTTCCTGCTGGATTTGATTAAATTTTCAGCGACAGAGTCGATCTCCTGCTACAGTGGAGGTCAGAGTTCATACATCATGAAGAAAAAACAGCCCGTGCGCTGCATTATGTAGGTGACGGCTACGAACGGAGTGAATAATGTCAGCGCTGTTGAAGAATAGTTGGGTGCCATTTGGGAGCTAACCTCATTACTGTATGTATGTCCTGCTGTGCTGATGGTGCCATATTGCCTGAGGCCTCTGTCCTCTCAGTGAGCTGCTGGGTTTGAAGGTGTTTTTTAGTTATTTTTGGTCATATGTGTCATTAAAGGACATGAAAAGTCTCCTTCATTCTCTTTTCTCTCGCTCTACAGGGACGTTTCAGGGAAGGGAGGTCCCACTTTTCAAAGACGTGCACGTTAAACTGATGTTTCATGTCGGATTTTCACCTTTTAAACTAACGTAAAGGTGCAGTGTGTAACATTTAGGAAGATATAGTGGCAGAAATTGAAATGAAGTGCGTTCAAAGGACACCTAAACACTGACTCGAGACCCTTTGTGGTTTCTGTGCATGAGCCGAGGGATGTTCAGTTGGTTGCAAACTGCAGCCTCACCACTAGATGGCACTAAATCCCACACAATGTTCCTTTAAAGGAATACTGTGACATTTTGATTAGCTGCTTGATTACACTCTCATGTCTGTAATCTAGTCTAAAGGTAACAGAATCCACCAACCAGTCGATCTAAAGCTTGCAAATGTAAGTATATCGTGATATCATGATTAGTAGGAATCTCTTGTCACCTCACAACGCACTCCAGCTCCTCCTGGGAGATCTCGTGGCGTTCCCAGGCTGGATGTGCTGAGATGTAGTCCCTCCGGTTTTGGGTTTGCCCCGTGATCTCCTCCCAGTTGGACGTGCCTGGAACGCCTCCAAAGGAAGGAAAGTCGCCCAAAGATGCCCAAACCACCTCAGCTATTTGAAGAGTCGATTATTTCTCCCAGCTCTGATGATTATGGTCATGTGGTGTGGTGGTGTCAATGTGCTGCTGTCTCCAAACGTGTGTACTGTACAAACATGAGAGTCGTGTCAATCTTCACATTGAACTATTACTTAATTACTTCAGGGGTATTTCTTGTAAAAAAAAAAGTTCTTCTTAAGAAGTTCTTGTGAAATATTTTGACATCAGTATATTGATCTTCGGGTGCATTAATAGTTTAAATTTAAGCTGCACTGGAGAGAATAAATCCTGCAGAATTCGACACTTCAAAACTATTGTAAGAAAGAATGCATGCACCCTTTGGATTTCTCCTCCCCTGCGGCTGTTGAATCATTTATCATCTCAGAACATATTTCTGGCATTAGCTGACACTTTTTATCCAGAGTGACTTACGATTTAACAGTAGAATAAACTTCAGCCAAATGAGAAAAGTGAAAAATTACAGACAGCAAACCGCAGGGAGTGCAAAAGGCCAGAGCCACGGCGCTCTGAGAAAATAAGTGTCGGGAAGACACATGAAAACGAGCAGCAGAGGGAAAGTTTGCATTGCAATTAGAGGGAAGTAGAGCCGACGGGAAAGAGGCTTGAAATTATAGTTTGACCGTCCAGCTGCATGCAAACACACAAAACTGCATCTTAAGTTTGAATTTATGTCCTCAAGGTGAGACATCTGTCAGCCTGACATGTGACTTCCTGTTTCTATTTTTTAAATCAGCCACAGTGAGCAAAGAATTTCTTCAGAAACCAGCTCATGTTGACGATTTGAGCCTGACCACACACTGTGACATATGAGGGCGGTGTAAAAAGATTGCACAGACACTGCTCTATATTTATGAAGATGTTTTGCAGATAAGTTTGTGAAAAAGAAAAGTCCAAACTAAGAATTAGGTACTGCGGGTTTTTATGTTTAATCAGATTTTGATATAAAATATGTGCATACAACTAAACAAACAGACCTGCCTGGTTTCTGGAGCGGAAACTTTAGCTCAATACATCGATATAAGATCAGAAGTTGACCAGGTTTGGAGTAAATTGCTCATAAATCACTTCTGCTTTTTTTTTTATTACATGGAAAGAGATACAAACTTTTTAAAATCTGTCTTTACATCAGCGTCTGTCACACAGGAAACCACATTCAGTCGGTCTGATATTTTTCCTGTTTAAACAGCTGTAAGCAGAGCACACCTGCACCACAAAGCCTCATCTCACCCAATCTTTCATAGCCTCTTATTATAAATCTTTGATCTTCGTCTTCTTGCCCAGAGTTTTCTCGGTTCATGCAAAGCATGAGACGTTACAGTGGCATGGCTGCAAGCGAATAAAGGCCGTCGATAACTCAACAGATCAACTTCAAGATCTGACTTTTAACCTTCAAAGTGCTTCGTATCCTTTCTCACAGACCTCGTCCCCTACTGTCATCAGCAGCTCTGCTGGCAACACCAGCCATCAACCTCAGCACAATGTTTGCCAGGGCGGCTTTCTCCTATGCTGCATCCTTCTCTGCTCTTAAAACGTCTCTTAAAATATCTTATTCACTAAAATTGTTTTAACTCTTCTCATCTTATTTGATATGAATTCTTGTTTAAAGGTCCGGCGTGTCTCTATTTACAGCATATAACAGAAGTGGCAGTATTCATAACTATGTTTTTATTTAAATTTCAAAGTCCATCATCCTGAAGAGTTACATGGAGAAAACAAACTTAAAATATTACACGGTTTCATAGGAAAATAAACTGCAAGTGTAATTTAAAATAAGTTTTGCAGTTCCTGAAATATATATTTGATTAGTTACGAGCTCAAATGTGACAAGAAGATAGTGAGTGGAGGTCAAAAGGACAGATCAAAAACGCTGCAATCGTGGCTCCAAACAGGAAATATTATGAAGACACATTATTAGCTCTGGTTCTTGAACTGAGCCCGTTATATCAACAAACACTGACTCTAGACAGAGCTCGTTTTGTGGCCACTGTAGTTTCAGCCTGACTTATTTAAAATGAGATTTTATTTCTTGTTGTTGCTTTTTTTTTGATGTTTTATTATCAAGAAGTAAAATTAAATCTGCATCGACTGCTTCTCTCCAGCAGAGAGCGCTGCAGCTCAACATCAGGGCCCGTGCAGGATGGAGGGCTTCAGGTCCAGCTGCCGAGCTTTTGTACCACAGATCAGAGGTTTGTCTTTATTTAGCTTCGTATCTGTGTCACAGAGTTCCAGAGAATAAAAGACAGAACTTCTCGTAAGGGGACGTTCTTCCTTTCTTTTGACCTTTGACCTTCCTGTTACAGAACAGCGTCGCCATACAAGGCCGGACAGAAGTGTGAACCCGTCAGACCGGTTACATGTTCTGTCTTGTACGTGCTGATATACAGGTCAAAGTGTTCTGCTGGAGCTGGCCCTCTTGTCTCTGTGTGTCCATGAACCTATGTTTGTCTGTGTGCGTATGTGCCCTGTTTGTGTTTTTATGTGAATGTGTGTGTGTGTGTGCTAATTTTGGATATGGCTGCAGGGAAAGAAAGTCTCTGGTGTGTGACAGAGCAACTGATCATTAGTCATTCTGCTCCACATACTGTAGGGAGGAAGAGGAGGAGGAGGAGATAGAGGAAGGTAGAACGGGAGTAGAAGGGTAAAAGAGGTCTAAGTTTTAGTGGTGCCGTTTTAAAGGTCAGAATATACTTTTCAAATGTTTGTCACCTCTTGGCACGAGTAAAGAAACGATAACAAACCACCTCGGATTCAGGATATCAGGTCTGTTTGCAAGAAACTTGGAATTTGTGACGCGAATCCAGAGATGTTGGACTTTAGTGAGAGTTTGTGGTGCTGGGAGAAACTTACTTAATGATGTCACGCGAAATGCTTTTGCATATATACGATACTCCCAAAGAAAAACTTGGAGTTCTCGGGTGAACCTTTTAATCCGTAAGCTGCTGTTTAAAGATTCTTTAGGGAACTGAAGGCAAAGACAGATTTCTTTAAGTCGCAGTCGCAGAACTTTTGATATATTTGATAAACTTTCATCGCCTTTTAAAAAGTTCTTTGTAGTACTGACTGTTTCTTTAAGTTGACCCTGTGCAACAACTGGTGTTGAACTCTCTCTGTCTGTCCTACCACGTGTCCTGACGTCTCGAGTCACTTTGATTCAGTGGGAAACTCCCTAAAAAACACCTCGATGTGCCCACGTGTGATGGAGCCATCTTGTATTGGCTCACTCTGGGTTGCTAATAAGGTCGTCACGGTGTGCTGCAGTCCCGCTAGTTACAACGTTAATGGATAAAACTGCATCAAATTGTGCAATATAGCAACGCAGGATGTCATTCTCTGCCCTCAGCGTGTTTGTTTGAATAAATAAAAGCCGTTTATTGATGTGAAAGTTGCCTAACTCCAACCCATGATTAAAAATCGTTCCTCTTCTTCACCCTGCTTCTGTGTGGCATGGATCAAACCCTGTTAAATAAGGAAGTGAGTGCAGTGGGAGAACATATTTGTAAAACGGCGCAGAAAATCTATCACAAATGACCCAGATATGTCTTTGTGTTTATATTGGGGCGCAGAGATAAATATGGAAATGTAACAAACTCAAACAATTTACCAACCTGGAGGGATTTTAGCTGTCTGATTTTTCATAACTTCATAACTATAAATCAAATTCAACAAGGACCCAGTACTCCTGCTGAAGGGAGTGTGCTCGTCAGCCTTGCCCTCATATTTTGGTGTTGCCCAGATATTCAACTTTTTTTTTTTTTTAGGAGAAAGTAGGACATCAAGCAGATCTGTGCAGAAAGGTAAAACCAGGTTGATAAAGAATTGCTCATGAATAAGAAATCTATAGAAGAAAGTCACAAAGTCCTGCTGGTGTTAAAGAGTTTAACAGCTGCAGGAATGAAGGACCTGTGGTAGAGCTCCTTCGTACATGGTGGGAGTAGCAGTCTGCTTCTGAAGGAGCTGTGCTCTATGGAGTCCAGGACAGAGCTGGACCTCTTGGTCCATTTGTTGAGTCTTATTGAGTCTCAAGCAGTTTTTAAGAGTCCTGCACACTCTTCTTCAGACTTCAGTCTCCTCAGCAAGTGGAGACGGCTTTGACCCTTCTTGTACAGGACACCTGGTCTTCTTCTTGTCCTACTTTAAGTTTAAAGAAAACAAATCAGTTAGAAATGTCCTGATTGGTCAGAAACCTTTCTCTATATGTAGGTGAACTCTTTATCTAAAACGTCAGTTTAATATGTAACTCTGCTTCTCCGTACTGTACTTCAACTTCTGCTACTTTCGTCCACTTTGCATATACAACATAGTGTTTGTTACATTTCCAGTCGCCTCTAGCTACGATTCCTCTGACAGAGCTTTCATTATGTCGAACTGAGGATCTACAGAGAGCACCGTATGTGTGGAGGGATGACAGCGCCGAGGAGGGAGAGGTGATGGATGAGACGAGAGGAGAGAGGGAAGAGCCTGAAGAACAGACAGAGGCGTCCTGATAAGTGACACAATGCACAGATACGTCTCATAAGAAGGATGGATAGAGGATGATAAAAACAGTTTGTCCCTGTATGGTGAGATATAAAAATGAAATATGCCGGAAAACTTCCTGGGTGGGCGGCGAACGGGCCGTCCTGTCCTACAGATGGCAGCCTCGAGCTGGAGAAGACTTCACTGCGTGTTTTAAATACCAGCAGTCGCAGAGAAGGTTGGTCATGATGTACAACGAAGCTCTTCACAATCTAATACTGTGAAATCGGAAGAAAAAGACGACAAACTGCTTGTAAGAATCATCACACATGCTGCATGCTTCACGGTGGGAACCACACATGCAGATAACATCCATTCACCTTCTCTGCTCCTCACAAAGGTTGCAGTTTGATGCCAGCACTAACAGCCAAGGAATAAACATTTGTCATGGCACGGCTGTTAACTGAAAACCATTTCAGGTGCCTCGTGGTTCTGATGTCTTCAGTGTTCGTTTAGATGTAGAAAAACAACAAGCTCTGAGTAAGATGGTGTCTCTAAACTTATGGCCGGCAACTAAAATAATATTCTCTCTGGACAAAATTAAAGATGATGCAGGAGAAACAGAAAATTTGTGCACAGAGCTGCAGCTTCCAAAAACCTGTTAGCACATGGCAACAAATGAAGGAAGATCAAATGAGGGCATGAACATTTTTCATCAGCGTTTAACTGGATTTTTGGCAGCCGAACACTGAGAGAGAGAGAGAGAGAGACTAAATCACCTCGTCCTCGGTGTAAACGAGGAAGAGCTTCTAGTCTTGAGCTGCATTCAGCTGTCAGGTATTCAGTGGGCATCACCTCGTCTTCACAGCTACAGTGGGATTTCATTCACACTGTCACTCCTGTCTAAATACCCACAACGGCAGCCCTCCATGTGAGTGTGTGTGAGAGACAAGTAAACATGCCTGAAATTCAAAGACTGTGATGTTTCATTCATTATGTTGTCAGTATGAATAATAGATAGCTAATTGATATGCAGTACATCACACACAAACACACACACACACACTCACTCACTTCCATGTGGGATCAGGCTCTGAACTAATATTTGTAAGGCTCAGTTGTCATCTCGCATTTAAATTTATCAGGAGGCGAACGAACAAGAGACACAGTCAGGGGTGAGAGACAGATAGAGATCAAACGCCAGCGAAACAACGAACACAGTATGAACATACAGAGGGTGGAAAATAACAACACACTACTCCTGTCTCTGAAACAGAGGAGCCTTTTTTTTTCTGCATAACTTTCACGTTATCGAGGGTCGGACTACTTTTATAAAAGCATGAACTGAAGAGTAAAGTTACTCCGCACGGGGAGATATCCTGTTACAGCAGATCGTAACAAAGGTTTTATGAGATAGATGTTAGAGGTGATCAAGGTAATAAAGATGTCGGGAGGGAGATGCTGGGAAGTGAAGCCAACACTGAAGTTTCTCATGACAACTGTACTGAGGGTGAATTTTTATAGAACTCACCTGTTCAAATTATATTAAGGCTTAAAGTTATGCATAATTAAGAGCGTGGCCGCTTTGATTGACAGGTGGGTGCTGTTAAAGATGGCTATCCCGGGTTTGACCTCGGCATCATTCTATTTACAGCGTCCCGGCTATAGTATCATCATTTTGGCTGCAGGAAATTATATTTTGTAACTCATTTTAACCTGATTTATCTCTGCGGGTCTAATCAGTAAATTCAACTAGATACAGTTAACCAAAGCTAAATCACTTGTTGAGCTGTGCAGAGCCGAGGGAAACTGGAGACTCTGGCTGGGTTCATCACTACGGGCAACGCCTGACATTGTAGTCATCTGATCCGCTGTTATTATGAAAATATTGATTACAGCAGCGCTGACACAGAAATGAGAGCGGTGTTGATTTTATCAGTTAATTCTACACAAGATAAATAAGTTCTCAGAAACTTCATGTTTTCAACCACCAACCAGAGGGAAAATAACAGGAAGCTCTGAAGGCAACACTGTGTAACTCGGGCACCTTACCATGAGCTAACAGATTTTAAATCATGTTGATGTCACACTGACGTGTGATCAGGTGAACGGTGCCTCTGTCACACTGTGTAGCTTTGTGCTAGTGTCGTGCCAGAACAGGAGCTGAGCAAGCAGGCAATGCAACTGAGCTCAGCAGCCTCTGTGGACATAAAGACTGAAGAGGACGGTGACAGAGGAAGCTAAGAAGAGAAAAGAAGCTGCTGGACAAGAGTAAATCTGAGACTGACATTTAGCCGTTGACGCCGAGCTGGGCGTCTTGCTGGTGGATTAGTAAGTAATATTAGCTGGCTGCTATGTCTTGTGTTGTTGTACTCTGAAACTGAAATTACAAAAAGATCAATTTCTGCACAGGTTGATGAGCAAACAGTCCTCTATTTGACATCCAGTCGTGTCCTTTTAGACCTGAGGGAGACAAGGTAAGGAAACAGGCGTGAGATGGACAGATGTGTGAACGACATGTAGAAAGAAGTGACGGAGGAGAAAGTTAGTGAATAAACGAACACAGAAAACTGAGTTGAAGGACAAACACGCTGTTCTGAAAGTCTGAGAGCCGACTCCAGTCTGAATAACAACCCTTTCAAACTGTTTGTGCTCAGTGTGCGTTTGAACGCCCCCTCACTTAGATACCTGTCTCCTGGGAAACCGGTGTGTGTGTGCGAAGTGGGTCGCACACACACTCACACGCACACACACACACCGCCACAGCCTGAAAGAGCTGAGCAGTAAAGAAAAGAAAGAGAGGTGGAGAGATTCAACAGTAATGAGTTCAAACACTCACATATACACAGGTGCACACACACACACACACACACACACACACACACACTTACATCTCAGCTCCCTCTGCGCCCTGTGTTAAAGCTGCAATGAAACCTCAGCCAATAGGACGACTCTGTTCACGTGATGCCGGCCAATCAGAACCCTGCATGCAGACACTCCCACAGGAGGGTGTGTAGGGTGCTGTTTGAGGTAGGATGGAGAGTGTGTGTGTGTGTTAGGATGTGTGGATACCTTTCTGTACTGTATGTGTGTGTGTGTGTGTGTGTGTGTGTCGGAGGAAGCTCCCGCAGGTCTGATGTTATGCTGATGTTGATCCTTTGGGGGAAACAGAGAGGCGGCTGAACCCCTGACTGCTGCTCTCATCGTGAAACAGGAACACACACTCATTTCATGTCAGCAAAGATTTAATTACACGTGGACACACAGGAATTCAGAAGCCACACACACACACACACACACAAAACACACACCTTTACCAGCTCTTTGAGGGCAGAGTCATGAACGGTCAACGGTGGAAAATGTGTCTCTGGTGGTCAGCTTTGCAGCTCAGCAGAGAGGAAGCTGAACTTTCCTCCATTTTATCACAACCAGCAGCTTCATTACTGGGCTGCCAAAATGGAGGCCTGATGGAGTCCACTGTTGATTAAAGGGGCAGTCTACAAAGAAAATGGGTGCAAAAAAACAACAACAGCAGAGAGGCTAATTTAAGTGCAGGAGGAGACCATGGAGGTGATGCAGCCTGTTAGCTTAGCTTAGCACAAAGACTGCAAGCAAAGGGGGTAAACGGCTAGCAGGACTGTCCAAAGGGAACAAAATCCACCCAGCAGCACCTCCAACGCTCACCAATTAACATGCTTTATCCTGTTTGTTTGATTTGCCAAAAAATAAAAAGAAAATAAGAAAAACTGAAGTGTGAAAATGAAAATTTGCAGTTTGACTACCGGGACTACTAACTTCCTGGAGTATCCACTGGTTGCTACCAGGCCCTGTACATAACCAAACATACTTGTTAATTAAACAAAACAAAACAGGTATAATGTGTTAACTAGATAGCTTTAGAGGTGTTGGTAGGTGGATTTTGTTACCAGGCTAGCTGCTTACCTTGTTTGCAGTCTTTATGCTAAGCTAGGTAAGCTAAGCTAATTGCCTGCAGCTTTAGAAGTAATTCATAGATATAGGAGTCATGATCTTTCAGGTACTTTGTGAAGTAAAGGGTCAAAGGTAAAAGTGATAGCAGTTCAAAGTAAGTGGCCGTTTTTAACTTTTTCAAGTGAATGTTGCCCAGCCGGTGTTGTGCCAGAACAGGAGCTGGGCAAGTAGGCAATATAACCAGGCTCAGCAGCCTCTATGGAGGCGCAGAGACTAAAGAGGACATTGACGGAAGCCACCGGACAAGAGTAAATCTGGGATTGACTTTTAGTCATGGGCGAGAGCTTGGTGAAAGTTGGACTCATAAGTAATATTAGCTGGCTGCTATGTGTTGTGTTATTGACCTTGCTTGATGTTTGGCTGTTAATGTAATCATAACAAATACATGTGTATAGCTGTCTATATTTACCACAGTGGGATTAAACCTTTCAGTTTCAAAGTAATGCTGCTTTAAAGGGAACACAAATACCATATCATGTCATGAATATGATATCAGAAAAGAGAACACAAAAAGTACAGTTCCATCTGTTTATTGATTAACTATAAAATATTGAGTTACTAAAACAATTTAAAAGAAACACTGATAAACGTGGTTGCTGTCTGTAAAAAAAAAAAAAAAAAAAAAAAAAAAAAAAAAAAAGAAACAGTTCCTTACACGTACAGTATAGGGTGACAGAATATATCTGGTTTCAGATGTATCTCTAAAATGTATTTTTTTTTTGCATTTTTACAAGATTAGACGTGTACAAAGTATATTCTGATATCTTTTTTCTCCCCTCGACAGTGAAGGATCATTTACAAAACTTAGATGATTTTTCTATTTATTTTCAAAATAATCTTTTTTTTATTATTTTTCTGTAACAGGACGATAACGATACTGAAGGAACAGCAGACGAAGAACCAGCCTCCAGTCCACCTCTCTCTCTCTCTCTATCTCTCTCCCATTCAATCTTTTACTCTCTCTCCCATTCCTCTCTTACTCTCTCTCTCTCTCTAGCAGCTAGCTCCCAGTGCCAGTCAGCAGTATTGCTTGAGAGGCGTGGACGATTGTTCAGAGAGGGGAAGCAAAAATAAATGACAGAAACATGCAAAAAAAATCATGAATCACAGCAAAAACTAAAATTTTGTAGGACAAGCATAAACGTGATAAAAAAGAACACACACAAAGTCAGGCTCTTAACACATATGACACCAAATAAAAATGAAGGCGAAGTGGGCAATACGATTCGGTGTGTGTTTGTGTGTTTTGGACCCTGTTTGAAGGCCTAAGGCTGGGCTTTGGATGGAGATAGAGGGGGAATAGAGTTTGGAAGGGTCAAATCAGGGGCACTGGGCTTTGGTTTCTTCATGATCTCATCTAAGAGGTGTCTTCAGCTCTGACTGATGGGGAAAAGCCAAGTATATAGCCTAGGTGGGATCGTAGACCTGGCCATGGTTCATTAGTGCTCGTTGTTGTTGTGACGACTGTCGTCAGAGTCGTTAAGGACACATGAAGTCTGGTGTGAACGGCAGTCGTTAAGAACACCTGGCGTAATGTGTGAACGATGGTCGTTATGTCACCTGGAGTCAGATGTAAACGACACTCATTAGGTCACATGTCATCAGGTGTGAACGACAGTCGTTCGGTCACCTGATGTCAGGTGTGAACGACAGTTGTTCGGGACTGTCGGAATCTAAGAAACCTCTTAGATGAAGAGGTGAAACGTCTTTACGTATCTTTAACCAAGTCCAGCTCCCCCGGATTGAATTCTCAAAGAAAGATAACCTGGATGACTGAGAACCTTCACAGACTTAGAGATTGGAAGGCAATAACACACCTTAAAGGGTTATAAAGGTGTGTAAGTGTGTGTGCATGTGTGTGTAATACCAGAGGATAAGATGTCTTATCACACACAAACACACACTTAGAAAAAAAGTGCTTTAGCAGCTCCAGGGGTAAACAAACATTCATAACGGGCACTTTAACTTGTTCACTCTACAAACAACCGGTTCGACCTGTGTACCCATTACACTCCCACGGCTGAGATGCCAGCCGGAGATCCATTTTGGGCCGACTTGTCATTCAAAAACTTTCTGAACTCTCTGTCTGCAGAAATGCGAGTTTCAGGCAGCAGCAGCTTGAGGAGCAGGTGGGGCTTTAAGCAGATAAGATAATGAGTAATCTCAGAAAAACAGCACATGTAGTCACTCTGTACCTGGTTAAACCACTTTCAATACTAATAGACTAGCAGCACATACAAACGTTTCCTTTACCGGGTGGCTATCATGTCTGGATTTTATATATATATATATATATTTATATATGTACTGAAATACTAACTAATATACTGGCAGACGTCTTTTTTTTTCATTTATCAAATATCACATTAACATCTTGGGACATCTTGCAGCCATCTCAGAGTGAGTAAAAATAATATATATCCTAGAATAAAATCAGACATAACCAAAAGATCTCAAAAGAGTAGAAAATATTAAACCTATTGAATATCAACAAGACAATCTTCAGTCTCTGCAGCGACACAGAGAGAGGGCAACGTGGTAAGAAACATACAAGAAAATCAACATGATAATCAGATATATACTATATATACAGTATTCTATGTACTGTATATAGATACAAACTCTATACACAATAGTGTAGCTAAGTGAGTTGAGAGCTCAGGAACGGAGGGTTGTTTAAACGATAAATCACAAAGAAGTCAGGCGTTCCCCGAACGTCAGGGGAAAATCTGATTACTCCTCAAGGAGGGGCGGGGGAGGCGGGATCTAAGCGAGATTTGGCCAATCATCATCATCATCATCATCATCATCAGGCCTGGGAGAGTCAAAGGCCGCCCAAAAAAACGCTCACAACCCTGAGCACAACATTCAACAGTCTGACCCTAAAAAACGGTTAAAACGAGGCACGTAGAAAAAATTCATAAGCAGCTAAAAGAGGTGAAAAGAAGAAAAAGGGACGTGTGTTTGTTTTATCTGTTTTCAGGGTGAATCATGCAGAGGAGAGACGGCGAACGCAGGGAGTAGGGGTTAGTAAATACTCTAGGAAGACATACAAGACTCCCAGTCACAGAGTCTCCTTTGCGGCGGAGCTCATTCAAAGTGCACTCATGTCAAATATGATTGCTTGAAAGGGGGACGAAATGTGTTCAAACTTGTGGGCTTCAAGATAAACGTCCATAAAACAGCAGAAGCAAAAAGAAAAAGAAAACCAAACACAGGACATTTAGAGGTTGAAAAACGCTGCAGCCAAACTGTGGAAGATGACTGTTAAAATTGAATTATGTTCATGATCTAATCAGTGCTGGCAGCTGTGTACGTATGAATATCAGTGCCATGACCTTGATGCATCTCTTGGGCTGACTGCAACGTTTACAACCCTGAAAACACCTTTAAAAAAAAAAAAAATCCACCCTCTGGGACTCCTTACACTGCTAATACATCAGCTTGTTCAGTGCATTCCTGGAGTCACTTTGTGATCAAGTGTCGGGCGTCCTACATCCCCGAAACTGGACAAAGTCAATGACAGTATAAAGAATGGACGGCGTGTCCGTGACAGGTTTCTGAAGAGTCATTGTGAAGCTCAAAATCTGCTGTGCTGGCTGCATGGATCATCAGAATGATGTAAGCCTGGGTGCTGGTTGTAAATATAAGACTGCAGCAAGGACTTGGGGAGGAACAGCTACCTCTATCTTCAGGTAATGAAATCCACATTTTAGCAACTCTAAAGCTCGCTAATTAACACTATATATATCATAATATCGAGATATATCATGTTAATCTTCATGCAAAGCTAAGCTAACTGGACGCTGCAGCTTTATATTGAGTGTAAAAACACATGACTATTAAACAGTGGACGTAGTATCTGTGACATCAGTTGTAGGTTTCTGAAGAGCTGTTTTGAAGCTTGGGGACTTATGGAGACTGACTCACTTCTGGAGCCAGCCTCAAGTGGACGTTTGAGGAACTGCAGTTTTTGTTTCATAGTGTTTTTCAGGGTGGATTTTTTTTTTCCTTTTTAAGGAACTCAAAGATGAAAATGGGAAGTGCTTTTAATAGTACAAGATTCCTTCCTCTCTCTTTAAGCCTGAGTCTCTGAGGGAGTCAGAAGTTTTAGTATCACACAGACAGTTTTGCCTGCCCGAGTTAGGATTGTCACGGGGCGGGATAGAAGGTTTAAATCAAAAGGAGCGTTAGGCTTTAAGTGTTTTTTTTTTTTTCTTTAAGTGCTTTCTGTTGAACCTCTCTCTTTCTGTGCGTCTCTTTCTTCTCTTTGTCTGTCGCTCCTGCTGTTCTGTAGATACATTTATATGGACTGTAACATGACTGTAACATCACCACGGCAACATCATAATCACAACGTCACATCACCGGCGTGTGTGTGTGTGTGTGTATGTGTGTGTGTCGGGCCTCTCTCTCCCGTATCATCATTCACAGTTCGTTAAAGCTTCTCGGCTGTTTACCTCTTTAGAAAAAAGTACTCTGACATAAATCTATTACATGAAAATAAAACACATATTTTCCTCTATATAACTGTGTGTATTACATGGAGGTGAGTATTTACACGTGCCTGTGCATGTGTGAGTGTAAAGTGTGTGTTTATGACGGTTATATTTACATGTAAAAGGACACTGAAGTGCTTGTGTGTGCTCTGAAGCTTTCCTATGAACACAACAAAGCAGAACAGTTTGTGTCAATGGAGTCTGTGTGTGCAAAAGTGTCAAGAGACTTGTTCCTTTTAATACTGTCCATAGTGTCTCTGTCGTAGTCGCTGTTCATGACAGTCTGGTATGAAGTGTATCGTTGTAGCGGTCGAGTCACACACTCATCACGACTGAAGATCAGTGATTTGACTCCTCCTCGGTGAGGTCCATGATTTGGTTTCAGCAACTCGTGGTGAGTTTCTGTTTGTTCAGCAGATGACCGGGACTCCGTCCGTGTTGAAGATCATGCCGGTGGTGGGTTCGTAGGTGCCGGCCAGGTAGTAGAGGTCTTCACTGTCGGCGTAGCGGCGCGTGTGGGTCATCTGCTCGTACTCCTCCACGCTTACCACCAGGCACTTGTGGCTGACCGTCTGCACATCATTCTCGTCGCTGTGAGACGACTGGTAGAGGGCGCGCTGTGACAGAAGATAGAGCTTTATTTCTAATCTATAAAACACAACTAGACTAATAACTGTGTTCACCTGTGAAGCCCCAAAACTGATAAAATGTGTAAAAAACTTCATCACGAGTCAAAAAATATAACTGAATACCTCAAAACAGTAAATGGCTTCAGTGATATTGTTTTATTTGAAAGGGTGTCCCACAGGGATCTGTGCTCGGCCCACTTCTTTTCACTATTTTTATTAATAATTTGGGTCAAGACGTTACAGATGCTCATTTTCTCTCCTACCTGTGATGGACAGTGCAGGACTTGTTAAGGGACTTATGTTTTGAATTCTTTCAAATCCATTTTAAAGACCTGGAGGTGAATCGTTGGGGTGTGTTGCATATCGTTGATTTTCTTTTAATGAACTTGTTCTTAATTTAAGCTGTTGTTATTCAACTAACAGCATTATTCACTGATGAATTCAGTTATGTGTTTTGACTTGCTTGATAACCTTTGACTACATTTGTCAGTCTGTAGGCTCCATATTTGTATTAAGATTTGAAGCCTGGATATGAAATACACAGGTAAATGATCCTTTTTCTCACCTCCATGAAGTCTTTCCTCTGGATGGACGAGTGCAGAGCTGCTGGTAAAGATTGACCACACATCTGATCCCAATTCTGAAGAGGAAAGAGTTTAAACGGTTTCAAACCAAACAGCCCAACGCATTTCTTTTACACATATGATACTAAGAAAACCTGTTATTAATTCTAGGGACCAGACTCGATTTAATCAGTCCCTCCTACCTTCTTGTCGGTGAGTTTCTTTCCAGGATTTGTCTCCTCTGGATGGTAGAACCAGTTGACCCTGACCACCATGTTGCTGCCCCAGGACTCCCACATGCTCTGGATGCGTCCGATGAAGGGCAGGTTAGGCCGGCCGGCGGACAGAAACACGGCACAGTCACCGATGCGGATCATCTCCCTGCCTCGCACGATGGCCTTGTAGAAGAGCTTCTTAGCTTTGCCTTTCATTCCTCGTCTCTGAAGTGGAAGTCAGAAGAGTGATTTTATTTTTGACGAATACAGTCGGAGTTTGTCAAAATTTGACCATGAGTTTCTGAACTCACCTGAGTGGGTTTCCCAAACCACTTCCAGAGCTGCCTGGCTGGAAGGAAAGCTGAGATTTTGGGCCTGTTCTCCACACTGGGAAGCCTCTGACGCTTAGCCAGCTCCTTGGTTGTGGGCAGGTGGACCCCTTCTCGCCGCTTCGGCCTCCCCACCTTCCCTTCCCCTCCACTGGGCTTTGGCTTCGGAGGACGACCCCTCTGCCCGGAGCCCTTCCCGGTAGCTGGTTTAGCGGGTTTAGCAGGAGCAGAAGCAGCAGGAGCCGGAGAGGTAGGAGGCGAGGGAGACTCTGAAGGAGGAGACAGCTCTTCTTCTTCCACTTTTACATCAGCCTCATTCTTCACCTCCTCCTCCTCTTCTTCCTCTTCCTCCTCTTCTTCTTCTTTAGTTTCTTCTTTCACTTTGTCCTGAACTGGAGGCGGGGAGACGGGGCCCGGTGGAGGAGGCGTAGGGGTTCTCTCTTCATCTGAGCTGCAGGAGGAGTCATCAGTGGACGAGGAGGACGATGAAGATGACGACGATGAAGAAGACGAAGAGGAACCAGAGCAGGATGAAGAGGAGGAAGAACAACTCGAGGTGCATTTCTTCTTTTTCTTCATCTTGCCTTTCTGTCCTTCCTCCTCAGACTCTGAGCTGCTGCTACTCTGAGATTCCTCCTTCTTCTTCCTCTCCTCTCTTTTCTCCACCTCCTTTCGCTCCTCCTTTTTACCTTTCTCCTCTCTCGTATCCATCTCCTGTCCTCTCCCAGCACTTCCACGACCCTCTGACTTCTCCTTAGCCAGCAACGGTGCTTTGTAGTTGGATTCCTTCTCCGGCAGGCCGCTCTCTCTGTCTGGAGCTCTCGGTTTAGCCTTTAGTGGTTTCTGATTGGCTGTAGCCGTGGAGATGGGCGTGTGATCCCGTCTGACCCCCCGACCCTCTAGCAACATGAGAGCCTTGGTCTTCTTGGTCTTGGGGGAGGTGACACCTTCATGGTCGAGCTTCACGAGGGGCTCCGCGGACAGGGGCTTGCGCCTCACTACAGAGCCCACGTCAGTTTGCCCAGAGCTGGGCTTCGGTCTGGAGATGGGGCTGGGCCTCGAGCTGGAGGACAGCTGGTCAGATGCCATCTTCAGTTTGGGTCTAGGGGTAGATGAAGATGATGATGATGTCAATGAAGACGATGAAGGTCTGGGAGCCAGTGAAGAGCTCGGTTTGCTTGTTGACATCCTGGAGATGGGACTTTGTATGAGTCCAGAGCTCAGGCTGGTTCTGGAGCTGCTGTGATGGTCCGAGGAGGATTTGGTTTTGGGTGTGGAAGCAGAAGTGGGCCTGGGTGTGGACGTGGAAGCACTTGACTTGGGAGCAGTGGATGATGTTGCCATACTGGGTCTGGACATGGGCCTGTTGGTGGTGGGACTGACGCTGCTGGTGTTCTCTCTTTCTCTGCGCTGGTTGTTGTACGAGCTGAGGTTGGGCTCGCTGTACAGATCCACGGTCAGGACCTTCCCGTAGGTGGACGGGTACAGAGAAGGAGGCAGAGAGCGCGAGGGTTTGGGAGCAGGAGGCTGAGATGAGCTGGTCTTTCTGGGCACCGGGTTGGGGAGGGTAGGGCTACTTGCAGGGGAGGTGGTGGAGCTCTTGCGGCCCGGTTTCGCCTGGGTTCCCATTGTCGGCCGGGATGCAGGCCGGGGCTTCTCCTGAGCCGCCTTCTGGGCAGAGGAGGTCCGGTCCTGGGCAGGCTTGGCTGGAGCTTGGGGCCTCTCTGCGGGTTGGGTGGAGGAAGATGGAGGATCAGCTTTCTCCCGGCCGTCTGAGTTCATGGAGGTCTCTGAAAACAAGACACACAAAAAAAGTTAACTCTGCTTTTTTAGGCAGACTAAACCATAAATGGGTTTACACTGGACATGCTGACATTTCATGGTTTTTGTGGTCTGCAGCCTCACATGCTGAGAGCGGCAGACAAATCAGCAAGGAAACAAGCCTGAAATGAAAACATTGCTTTTAAGAACTGCTTACCCAGAAGAAACGAGGCCGACGTCAGCAAATCAGACAAGCAACATGCCATATATTACAGCTAGAGTAATAGACTCTGAGCTTTACAGAGAAACAACGAAGCTGTTCGAGCAAATTCATTAAAGTGACATCGGAGATGACAGCCGTGGTCAAACACGGGACGTCTGATGAAAGATCCGTCTGAGCTTTGAGCTATTTTAGTCAGAGAGACGAACACGACAAAAGCACTTCTGATTTTAGCCCTTTAATGGATCTCTACGGTTTCTATAAATACATTAAATAAGAGACAACAAACTGCATGCTACACATTTCCTTATTCCCAATAAGCTACATAAATGAAGCCCATTTGCATCTGTCTGTGTTACAAATGACATCAAGGGTGACACAAGACTATAAAGTGTGCTTTAAAATGTACCGGAGTGCATCAAAGATCACTTTACAAACTACATATTTCATATTTCAGTGTAATATTTGGAAACTTGGGAACAATAAATGCAGTCTGAAATATGCTGAGGTGCCGAAACTTTGTGTAGAGGCCTTGAACTTTGTGCTGAAATAGTCCTGAATCAGGCCCACATGGTGTTGATATAAGGATGTAGCGGCGGAAGGAAATCTTCCTCAGAGGGTGGAGACTGGGGTTGTAAATTATGGCGTCTGGAATGAATCTCGGGTTTATCTCTTGCCAAAGAACAAACTACCACCCAAACTTTTTTCTGACTCTTTTTAATCTTTTCTCGACCTTTCAGAACTTCTGTAACTCTTCATCACAGCTGTAGATACGGGCCGTCAGTTTGGACCGCTCAGTGGAATTCACTTACATGTTGGATAAGAGGTCTGGATTTACAAGTCTGGACGTCTTATCTCCAACAATTTGTGTGAGGAGTCGTCCTATCAGATGACTGTGACGGCGGTACTTAATGTACAGTGCACTAGTTTTAATTTAAGCAGCTGTCCATCATTTTTTTTTATCTCCCCTGGGAAACATCTTGAATAGTTACATCACAGATTTGACACTTTTGGTTCAATCTGTGAAACTCTGAGCGGCAGGTCGCTGAGTTTATAATAAAAAGTAACAGTGGAATAGTTTCAAGGACTTTTATTCTTCCAGAGGACGCAGGTTGACCAGCTCACCTGGTTTGGGTTTGGGTTTCCGTCCAGGTTTTCCTTTGATCTTGGGAGTGCTGTCCTCTGGCTTTGCTCCCGTCTCTTTGCCCTCTTTGCTGCATTTGCGGACTCGCCTCCTGGAGCAGCTGGCCACGAGCAGGGCAGGGGACGGCTCAGCGCCTGGACAGAAGCACAGAACCAGCAGGTGTTAGGATTTATCTGAAGAATCTGACTTTTCACCATGACTGCGGCCTTTCCTGCCTTGTTTTAAACTCTCAGTTGAACAAAGACGATGGCTATTTTGGACACCGCTGTGTGTTTTTGAGTGTGTGTTCTCCCTCGTAAAGCATCAGCTTGGTTGGAAGCACCTTGCTTGCAAAAAGATAAATATTTATATCAGTTTCTGCTTTGTAAGAAAAGTGCTTCGTGTTTCTCTCCTCACTGTATTCAATGTGGACTCATGAATCCCAAACTAGACTTTAGTCTTGGAAAAACCACATCCACTTAGGAACAACTATATATACATATACATACTAAATACACACACACACACACACACATCAGTTTGAAGAGTAGCAATGTACCAGAATAGCAGCACCACTGGGAAAACACTTAAACCAGTGAGGGTAAAATGAAATCTATGACTGCATGTGCTGTTTCAAGACTGACAACCAGAAAAATCTAATGAGATCAACAGACCACTAAATGTGTGTGTGTGTGTGTGTGTGTGCTCACAGTGGATCTTGTAGTCTGGCGGCAGCAGTCGGATGTGGGATAGCGGGATTCGGCCTGTGTCGCCGTCGTCAAACTCCACCGTGATGAGATCGTCGTTCTCGTCGATATCTGAACTTCCTGTTTGGAGAAATAAAAACAGTTTCATTGAATTAGAAACACATTAACACTGAACAGTGTCAGAACACTCGTTTCTTATTGTTTTATTGTGGTAGAGCTCGGTGAATTGAATTGAACCCAGACCAGTTATGTTCCCATTACAATCCGGCTCTTCAAAGTAATAAACTCTGCCGTATCGTGCACTGAAGGCTCTGTTAAGATCTTTCACATTTGTTTGTGCTGCCAGCTACAATTAAATTGTCCATGTAAGTGGATTATGAATAAAATCATCTAAGCGGTGTGTGTGTGTGTGTGTGTGTTTGCGTGCTGTTGCTGTACCGTTGACAACTGTGCCAGGGTAAAGGCAGCGGTACTGCTGGCTCCAGTAGGCAGCGATGCGGGTGCCCTCTGGGAGGTAGCGCACGGAGGGAGGCTTCACATCGATGATCTGCACCAACAGAATGAAGAACTTTTACCGTGCGCGTCGACATAACAGTGAGAGACGTCCTCGCACGCATAGAGAGCTGTAGAGAGCTGCGGAGAGTAATCTATCCACGTGTGATACTCACAGCCTCCTGCAGCAGTTGTTCCAAGCAGTAGATGTGTGGTCGGTTCCCTCGCTCGCCCTCCACCACCACGCTGTATCTGCAGGGAGGAAACGTGGGAAAAGGGTCACGGAGACGGCACTCCATCTTTATCTTAATTCTTTGACAGCTCTGATTTGTAGCAGGCCGCGGGAATGTGTCCTCTT
The DNA here is from genome assembly GCA_014281875.1 of Nibea albiflora. NCBI lineage: Eukaryota > Metazoa > Chordata > Actinopteri > Sciaenidae > Nibea > Nibea albiflora. The sequence continues at coordinate 18,027,225 of CM024808.1, read as the reverse complement.
TTACTAACTACCGCTACAGTGGCTCAGGCTAACATATTCAGAGCGGAGCGCAGCTGATACCCAAACCCCTGCTGGATTATGTTTGTTTTCTTTTGAATTTACCACTCCACCTGAAGTGAGACGTAAAAGTAACACGACAGGTTTTCATGTTTGTTTCAAGTTTGATATTTCGAGGTGAAGGAACAGCGGCTTCACTTCGAGCTCCGTCTGGATGTTCGAGATCGAGGAGACTCATTTCAGACGCTTGTATCCGCGCTCTCATCCTTTCAGTCCCTACTCAAAGCTCACGGGTGAGGATTGGAACAAACACGGACCGGCTCTGCCTAAAGCCCATTAACTTACATTTAGTGTAGTGACATGAAAAGTGGTGTCGACCTTCTCGTGTAACTCAGCAAGAAAGCAAATGTACATATGAAACATGGAGTAACCCAGTTAAAAATCGCCCAAACTTTCTGACAGGTCTCTGTGGCTTGCACATGCAGACTCCGCCAAACAATATTTTATCTCATGGACTAAATATGTGGGAGTACTCCGCACATCTTCCAACCATCTGCAGCTGGATCACGTGCTTCCCAAATCAAGGACAACAAGAAGAAAATTGGAGCAAACTGATTGATTTGCAGCTTTTAATAGTGCAAACAGATGTGTGTGTTTCCACTATTAAAAGGCTGCAAATCAATCACCGCGCTCCTTTTTTTTTTTTTTTTTTTACCCTCTGAAGTTTAAAAGTTCTTCTCGAGTGTACTCACATGTCGGGCGAGTGTACAGTGTTCACGTGTCCTGCGTACAGCAGTTGGTCGTCCATCGGGATCAAAACTCGGAGTCCGTCCACCAGGGAATCCTTATCCAACACGCACTGCACCGGGGCTGAACACATAATAAATAAGCATGTTGTTATTTAAAGCGTAAGACGCGCTGGCTGGAAGCAGCAGTAGATGGCGTCTCCGCGGACTCACCAGGTGTGGAGGACCTCTCGGATACGCTGTTGCTGCGCGTTGGAAGGAGTTCGTCTTCGCTGAAGCTGCTGTCCTGATTGGGCTCGAAGTCTTCGTCTGCCGCCATGCTCTCCATCAGCCGGCTCACGGCTCCCCTGGATGGCTGCAAAAAACACGCAGACTTTGACTTCACAGCAATAATTACACCTGAAATGTATTAGTCACATGAAGATGATGAAGAAATGATACTGCTACTTCAGGTTAATTTGCTGCAGCCCACTAAACTACCAGGCCTGACACACCGCAAATTAACTTCTCAAAGTCAAACAGCGACATATTACAACACTTATGCTGCTGAATACACAATCTTCTGTGCCGTTTCCACCGCCACAAAGAGCTCTGCACAAACACGTTAGCTGCCTTTCGTGTTTCCAAAACAAACTCGGGAGTTTTTGGGGGGTTGGTGGCAGATGGAGAGCAATGCAACACTTTGGCAGGAATCACATGATACAAGAGAATTAAACAGTGTTTACTGCAACAGAAGCTATCGGTTAATTTCTTCATGTGTGAGACACAGTGAGCTAGAACATGTTGGCACGTTGAGGTCTAATAACTAAACGGCTCTGATTTTGTCCTTGCCGGGATAATTAAGTTCACATCCATAATGACTTTGGAGCTGATCCATCATCCGACTGACCTCTCTGGCCTTGGTCTTGGCTTTTGGTTGGCTCTTGCGTGTCGGGCTGAGGCTTAGAGGCACGGGGCCGTCTGTGATTGGACCGCACAGAGTGGACGGGCTCACGGGCAGAGGAGAGTCCTTCGACTTCTTTTTCTGGTTTTAAAAAGTCACAATACAATGTGAATATGAATGATGGCACCGAGGAGCTACATCTATCATCACACACACATACGCGACTACATGACCAAGAGTGGACTGTGTGACGAAACTGACCAAGTGTGGACCAAGTGTTTTTGTCATTTTAATTAAACTAAAATAGAATAGAAATGTTACTTTTAGGGTCTGTAACGATAATATTACTTCAAGTGTGCTTTTTAAAGAACTTGCCAAGTGGGGACGTGCAGTCTTTATCAAGCTAGCTAACAAAAAGGGGACCTCCATATACTACAGTGTAGTAACTGTTTGTTTACTGCAAAGACTTTGTTTCTTTAAAAAAATGGACAATTCAACTTTAAAGTATTTAATATTTAAATATTTCTCTGCAATTCAAATATTACAAAAATAATGACGGCTACTTTTAATAAGAATAAAGAATGTTTTAGCTGCATATCAGAAGTATCAAGGTCTGCAGTATTAGCAATTAAATTAACTTTCTCTAGGCTTTAATAAAAAAAAAAAAACACTGGTTCTCCAACTCCTTGTGGTGATACTTAATTTCTGATAATGAAATTAACTTGACTTAAAAACACATAATACTATCAAAATAATGTGTTATCTATTTCCCGTAATATTGTTTGTTTCCGTATCGGCCTGATATGTAGTCAGACTCATGCAGGGTAGTGCACATATATCCATGAGCAGTTATGAGCTAAAATGTGACGGCAACAGTGAGTGGAGGTAAAAATGAATCTTTCAAAAACCCCAAATGGGAAATATTAGCAAGAGAAGGGCAGATCAGGAGAACCCCACTAGCTCTCGTTCTGTTCAGGATTGAACAGTCAACAATAAATCATTTTCCTATTACAAATAAACCTCCTGTGTGAACTGTCTGTAGCCAGCGTCGACTGTATTTTAACGTTGGTCATGTTGATGATACTTGGAGAGTTTAATATTTTCTGAGGTGGTACGCGTTGTTGGTCTTGGTTTTATGACCTGATGAATTATGTATTTAAATCCTGTGGATTTCAGTTTATATCTTGAACTGTTGTATTTTATCCTTCTATATGAATCACAGATCCCATAAATGTTGTCAAATATATTTCATGCACAGTTTAAAACAGGCGCTGACAGTCTAATGATGAAGTCACCTGTAAGCTGATTTCAAAACAATATGATATGAGACAAGAAATCTAAACTAAACAGTCTCTTCAAAATGTTTTTGTAACATAAAGGCTGAACTTTACAGACACACACAAACACACAGGGTGGGACGCTGCCAGGCTGCCTGCAGTTGTCCTTTCTTGTCAGCAACACGACACAGACAGCAGGGGAGTGCTGCAGTGACTGAAGTACTGGGAAACCCTGCTGGCTCTCTGACACACACTCTCACACACGGAGGTGTCAAGGGAGACAAAAAGGATGTGAAGGAACCAGAGTTTGAAGGAGGAGGAGGAGGAGGAGGAGTGACACAGTAACAGAAAAGAGGAGCAAAGAGAGGAGGAGGTGGAGGGAAAAAACAGACTGGAGGCTCTTTGTTTTTCAGGCTCAGTTGGTGCATAACACCCTGATGAATTATTGACGTACTTTCACCACATCTTTCCCCTCTCTGGTGGGCGGAGCAGGTTTGGGCCTGGAGGCCGGCTTCGGGGTGAGAGGTGGAGCTGAGCTGGAGGAGGAGGAGGAGGACGACGAGCTCTGACTGGAGGAAACAGAGGCTGGCACAGACGTCTGACTGGCCGAGGTGGTGGCATCGTGGAGAAAAATCCTCTCGCTGCGTCGTCGGGTCCAGCCCTCATCCTCGCTGAAGCCTCCGACCCCGGAGCTGGTGGGGAGGTCGAAGCTGAATCGCCGCGGCGACCTGGGCGAGGGGCGTGGTTTGGGCAAGGGCTTGCGTTTTATTGGCAGAGCTTCGTCTCGCTTGGTGGGGCTGGTCTGGTCGATGCGGCGGGTTGCTGGGGGCAACAGGGGGAGCTCTGGGGCGGAGCGCTTGCCATGCAGCAGAGAGGGGAACTTCCTCAACCGCAAGTCCGAGCCGGAGTCGGACCACTCGCACTCTGAGGAACCTGATGGAGGAGGGGGGAGGGTCACATGATGTACAAACACACTGTACCGCTCCACCCATAAACATGCAGTCAGTAATAAACTCAGGTGAAATCAATAACGCTGTGAATAGGACTATTGATCAATTTGAAACTAATACATAATTCAAGGCTGAATCATTACATGCACCCTGATGTGACAATTAGAAATGAATGGATATTTAACTATGAATCAATAGCACAATCCTGGAGAAACGCTCAGGCGTTGAACCTGCTCAACCGCAAAAAATTACAATTAAAGTGTCGAACGCTGTCGGGAGAAGCTGAGCAATGTGTAAAAGCACAGTTTGTACAGAGGACAGGCCACATTTTATTCAGATAGAACAAGAAAAACCGTGATGTGATTGTGTTTTGTTACCCAAAGTGCTTTGCCGGCTGCGGTGTTTGCCATCATGGAGAAGGCTGCTCAGCGGGGTGGAGCTGACAGGGAGGGCGCTCGCCGCAAACCTGGCCAGAAGACCCAGCCCGCTCTCCTCACAGCCGCCGTCGTCATCGTCCGAATCTGACTCGTCCTCGTTGTCTTCGTCGTCGTCCTCTGAGGTTTCTGTTTCAGAGAAGAGATTTTTTTTTTTTAAAAAACTCAGAGATGGAATGCGGCCGTGGCGGTGTGGGTGCCGGACCAAAGGTCAAATCACTTCCTACTGTTTGTACAGACTGCGAACACAAAGACTACACCATCGAGACGATGAATTAACCGATCGAGAAAGCCCTGTGTGACGGTAAACAGCAGCCCGGGCCTTACATTAACACACTGTCTGCACAAATACACACTAAACACGTAGGCTGATCAGAGACAACGGCGCTAAGAGAGGAGATGGACTGTCCACTGCCTTCACACTGTAACACTGTGTAAGCAAGATACAGAAAGGAAAATACATGCATGAGACACACACACAGCTGCCGAGACCATGTGAGCTGAAACACTGACTCAGACATCATTTATTATTTAAAAAAAACAAAACCTTCAGAGACAGAAAGAGAAGTGAAAACACATAATCCTCTAAATCTAAGGCGCGCAAACACACACACACACACACACTCTGCTGGTTAGCTGTGTGTTAGCAGTTAGATCTTTGGCAACAGATGAGCAGGAGGAGCGTCTCCTCGGGGGTTAGAGTGTTAACAGTAAGGGTGGATGCACAGTACAAAGTCATACCTTCATATTTTTGTCATTATCAATTACAGTGTGCGTTTGCAACGGTAACTTTGTGTTTTGCTGCCCTCTCTGGCTTTCCCGTTTGTTGCACCTCTAACTACAGCTAGCAGTGATGTCACGCTGTACTGGAGTACACCTGTACATCACGGCAGCAAGGCGAGAAGTTGATGGAGAACCTTTTTAACCTGGATCCTTCTTTCCCAAAGTGTCTAATGAGGACGACAACTTCTGAAGTTAGTCCAGTCCAAGAGCGCTGCAGGGGCAAAACTGCGATTCCTTCCATCGACTTTAAAGGCTTGGCAGGCTCCGATTGTTGTTATGTGTCTGATATTATGGAAATGAAGCTACAAATACAAGTTTTTGTTTAACCAGAAACAGGCGGCAGAGTTGCTGGTCTGCCGGCGCCTCCATCGGTTAGTTTGTTTGTTGTTAGCATCCAACTTTTTACCACATTAGTCCAGAGAGCCTTTAAAAACACCACAGTCACACAACGGCACAAACAAACTAAGCGATCGAGGACGGTGTCAGACACTTACAATAACAATCCGAGCCTGTCGGTGCGAAAACAAGCAGTTTTAGTGGACGTACATCGACAGTTTCAACAATTTCCCCGGAGGATTAAACACGCTGCAGTTAACAGACTGCAGGCTACAGCGCTCTCACTCAATACTGGACCAATTTCAAAAACTGTTGTTCCAATATAGACACAGAAACACACTTAACGAGGTCCCCAAGTTGAAAAATTCCCTTTAAACCAACAGAGGTCAGCAAAAACAAGATTTTTAAAAAAACTAAAACATGAATTCTTGGTCAGAGTTTTGAGACTTTGTTTGAATTATTTACTTTTGTCGTGGCTCCAGACTCATTTCAAGTTGTTTGGACTGCTTCATATGTTGTACTGTGAATCCACAATGCGTTAACCGTAGCGGGCAGACAAAACAACAAGCAGGCACTGAGAGGACAGCCCTGTGAGGCCCCTTTGTTATAATGTTGGTATGAGGTTTGAGCAACCATGGTTACAAACCAGCCTTCCTTTGAGGCCGCCAGGAGACCCTGAAGTCGGGCGAGTGGAGGGTAACCATGGCTCTCGTTCATGAGCTTTAATTTGTGAATAAAAATAAAAAAACAAAACGCGAAATAAAATAAAAGTTAATGTTCTGTGTATGCGGTTCAATTTCAGAAGAATAGAGGTAGGGGCACTTCCTACTTACAGAGCAGGTGAACAGGGGTGTGGCCTCAGGCAGGGCGGAAACAGCGCAGCGGCGGCAACAGCGCAGCCTAGCCGTAGCGTAGGCCTGGCCTTAGCACAGTCAAGCTCAAGCAAAGCTTTAGCCACAGTAGCGAGGTAGCGTAGGGCTCAAGGCTGCGCTAGTCCTTGCCAAGCTTCTGTAATGTCGCAGAAGCAGCAGCAGCAGCAGCAGCACAAGCACATGGAACAGGCTGAGAGACACTCAAAGCATCATGGGTAGGTACGGGAAGGAGGGAAAGGTGAGAAGACAAAGCAAGGTGTCGGAGAGAGCAACGTAAAGGGAGAAGGGTTATTTGAAGGTTTAGTAGACAGAGGAGGAGCTCTATTGTCCAAATATCCCCCAACATGTAATGTGTAGTATGTTTATTTCACCAACATCACCAAAAAACTGGACCGCATCACCAATAAACATGAACTATCATGACATGGTCTTCCTTCAATGTCAGATTCAGCTCTGTGTGCTTTGACTGTGAATGTTTCTCAAACCTTAAACAGCGTTTTTGCCAGAACTGAAGGGATATTTGACGAACAGAGCGGTCAAAAAAAACAACAAAAAAAGGATGTGTGAGGTGCAGTGGCAGCTGGACAGACTGACAAGAGACGGACAGACAGATGAAGCAGACACAAGGACCACAGCGCTTCGCTTTCTGTGCCAATCAAATCAACACCTTTAATAAAGCTTATATAGGTACCAAAAAACTGCAAATACAACTTTATGAAAAAATCTCACAATTCACACAATTTTTCAAATGTACAAATGCTACAAAAACAAACAAACAAAAAAGAAACGGTTTGCAATCCAGGCAATAAAAAACACCATAGAAAAACTCTTTAAAAAACAAAACAAAAACAAAAGGCAACTTTGCAGAGAAGCCAGCAGCGAGAGAGGTAGGGATGGTCGAGCTAAAGCACAGTCTGGAAAAAACAGCCGCCGCAGCGAAACGCAAACGAGGACACAAGCTGTGACGAGGCTCAAAGACACATTTTGTTTCTGTCTGACTCAACAGCGAAGGAGGCGAGGAGGAGCTGTAAGATTTGGTCAGTAACCTTGGTCGAAGGAGTCGTCAGAGGAGCTGAGGCCCGCTTCCTCCAGCAGCAGGGATAAGTGCTTGTGTTTCTTCTTCTGAGACTTGGACTGACTGGACAGGAGGGACGTCGGCGACGATGCGGACCGCCTCTTCCTCGTCACGTTGCCGTGGGAACGCGTCCCTGAGAGAGGGGGCCAGCCCCCTCGAGCAGAATTGTGCTCTTCTGAATCTGAGTCTGGTGCAGAGAAAGTGCGGTTAATGATCGATGAAGCGAAGAGAGACAAGAAGATGTGTGCTCGAGACCTCAACATGACAACCTGAGAAGACCTGAGGACTCTTCAAGCGAGGCCAACAGGACTTCCTTTGACCCGTTAAACAGCTGAGCACTACTGCTACCATGAAGTAACTGTATGCAACCACCAGGACCATGCAGCATGCTGGTCTCAGGAGGATGAAGCACGTGTACGTATTTTAGTCTAGATGAGGAAATATTCTCCATACGACGAGAGAGAAGTGTGAGGTGAGTATAAATAACCTGTGAGTCAGTGTTAAAAGGATGTCAACAAATCCAATGAAAAGAACAAAACCAACAATGTGCGAGTCCTTCTACCAATGTTTTTCCACTTCTGCTCTTCAAACACTGCTAAATGATTTCCTCAAATACCGGGGCAACTCAGACTGGAACAGAGCATTTGTTGGGAATTATTTTCAGCGGTGGATGAATAAGTTGGAGGTGGCTGGAGTTGACGCTGTCACCTCCAGAAGGACTTCATCTACTGGTGTGATCTCCACCACCTTCACTTCAACGGCAGCAAGACGAAGGGACCTCAGACTACACCGGTGAATATCCAAGGATTGGGTATCGAGATGGAGCGTACAAATACCTCAGTGCTCACCTCGACAATAAACTGGATTGGCCAAGCAGCTCCTTCAGCAACAGAGGTTACTGAAGGTGTGTCTATTTGTGCTGAACGTAACCGCTGTGAAACAATCAGGAAATAACAACTTTATCGACACCAGCGCTCCCTCACTCCCATTCATCCTCTTGGTCACTCAACCAGCCAAAACAAACTATCTCCACTCAAAAGGATGGAAAAACCTGCACTGTTGGTTTTGGCCTTTTTACAGGATTTGTTGACAGTAAGAAAACCAGTAAGTGGACATGAAGTCAAAGTTTTGTCATCGTAAACCAGCCTCATCACTTTGACACTACATGGCATGCAACACCTGCGAGTCCGTGTCTGCAAACATCACTCAGACTCTATTAGTTCGTCTCTGACAGCATCAGTCACATAAAGCGGTTATGTCTCGTCTTCAGGTACTCACTGTTGGAGCAGCTGCTGAGCTCTGATCTCATGGGAGAGAACAAAGCAGTCTTCTTCTGACCTTTCATCTTGCGGACGGTATCCGAAGAAGCAGAAGCCTTGGCAGCTATCTTGTGCTTCCCTCCTTTGGCAGACGAGTGGACGCCGCGCTCCTTCATCCGACTTTCCGCAGACTTGCCCTTCGACTTGTCTAATTTGGAGCCGGAGGCAAGTTTGCGAGAAGCGCCGAGCGAGCCGAGCTGCGAGAGCGAAAGTGCTCTGTCGAGGTCTGACGCCAGCTGCTCCTGCTCGCACATGTGGCCACGCTTCGCCTTCAACACCTGACAACACCACAAAACCCCCCAACAAATTAATTCATCAGACGACGGCACGACACTGCAGACAAAAATCAAAGGACACGCCGCTTCCTACCTCCAGAGCGTGACTGGTGGATGGCTCCTGGTCGTTCCAGCTCTTCTTCTTCTTTTTCTTCTTCTTCACCTTCACTCCACCACTTCCCGCCTCGGCCTCCTCTTCTTCTCTGGACACCCTGAACCTCTTCCTCTGTCCATCCCCGGCTTCAGAGTCCTCAGAGTATTGCACCGACCTACCCACCCTGAGACATCAGAGTATTTTTACTGTATGTACTGCATAGAATTTAGTCAAACTGGCTGAACGGAGTTGCAGATCTCACTCACTTTCCAGGCCTGCTGTCCAGTTTGGGAGGCGTACTCAAGTGTTTCCTCTTCCTCGGTCGCCCTCTGCCACGTCTGGTGAGACTCCGCCTCTCGTCCTCCTGCTGCTGCCGCTCACTGACATATGTATAAAAGAGTTAAAGGTGTGTGCTTGTCCGGGGTGGAGGTGTGGGAACATTTTTTACAGGTGCATCATAACAGCAGCAGTGTGATTAACACTGAAGATATGAAGCCATTGAATGGGGAAGGTGTGCCCAAACTTTTGACTCGTACTGTACTCACCGTTTGTCTCGGCGTCTCTGCAGCTTGCTCAGATCTCTCTGCTTCTCCTTGTACGTCTTCTGCAGCTCCGCCAGGCGAACGCGGTACTCCACTTCCACGGCGTCCAACATGTCCACGGACATTTTACTGTACAACTGCGGCGAGCAGAGAAAAGTCACAACTGTTAATAAACCACTGACACGATTTCTCACATCTCTGGGTGACCGGATGACATTTGTCTTCATCTCACCGGCTCCTCCTTCCTCTGCCTCCAGCTGTACTTCTTGTCGGGGTCGAGCGTTCTCGGTAGATCGATGTGGGACTGTTTCTCGATGGCCTCCAACAAAATCTGTCTGCTTGCTTCAAGAAGACAGTCCAGACCCTCTAATGTCAGATCTGGGCGGGAAGAAGAGGATATTAAAACATTAAGAGGGATATTAGTGTCAGCCCCTCTCTCTTCTACCTTTTTTCCACCTCATATTTACTGACCTTGCTCCTGGCTGATGTGCTCCATCTCCTGTTGGGCCATTTGGCTAAGCAGTGCCATCCCCTCCAATGCGACCATCTCCAGAGCACCGGCGTCTGCATCCAGAGAAGGGTTTTCTATCTGTGGTACGAGTATCGGGGCGGGCGGGGTGCAGGGGCGTGCCTGGGCGATCTCGCTGGCTGTCAGCAGAGCGAGCATCCCTGCCATGGGATCCTGTGGGCCGATGACCAGCGGGAGCGGCGAGTCGCAGGTGGGCGGAGGATAAACGGGACTTTCAGTGACACTTTCTTTCTGACTGGGTGTGATCGGAGTGTCTGGGCGTTCTTGTTCACGCACAACGCTGGCGGTTTGCTCGAGCGACACACACATCTGAGCCGGTTCCTGACTGTCTGAATCCGCAGTGATGCACGATGGGTATCGCTCTGGATCCTTGATGGCCTCGGCTTTAGGCTCTGCATCTATGAGCGGAGGAGGAAGAGGGTACGCTGCCTGACAGGAGTAAGATGACACCTCCATTTTGATTTGCCCTCCTTCCTTCTCCTTCTCCCGGACTTCTTCCAGTCTTTCAGCTTGTTGTGGCAGTGGCGGAGGGCTGGGGACGTGCTGAGGTAGCGGTTGAGGCTTCAGCTTCGGGGCCTCCCGGTCTCCCTCTCGGTCCTGCCTGGCTTGTACAGGGCTGCAGCTCCTCCGGAGAGGACCCAGAGGTTCTGGTGTCATGTCAAGCGGACGCTGCTCCACACCGGGTTCCTGCTTGAGACATGAGCCCTTTGACGGCTCTAGTTTCTGCAGCTTGATGTCTGCATCCAGCAGCCTTGAGTGGAGATGGACTGAAGGTAAAGGGGCAGCAGAGGCAGGAGAGCGGGAGTGGTGGGGCGGGACGACTTCTGTGTTTGACGCTGTGGGTGCTGGGATGTGATAAGGGGGAAAAGGTGAGCCGAACGGAGCAGTGATGGACTGGTACGGGTAACCTGGAGGGAGATCTGCTGTAACAGAGGAAAAATAGAAAAGTTAGAGTCACAGTTTTAACTGCAGCTGATGGTGAATGTTCGGTTTCTCCAGACTCACCTGAGTAGATGCCTTGAAAAGTTGCAGAGGCCGGCTTCTGTCCCGCTCTCTGCTCCCTCCGTCCCACCTCCCCCTCATCGGCAGCCTCTTGTTTAGGCCGCCGTGGCGAGGACGGGGGCGGGGAGGCTGAGCAAGGCGAGGGCGGGTGAGGCAGGGGCGTCGGTGGGTGGGACAACACTCTCTGCCCGCCGTCCTCCGACTTGAGGGTGGTCACCGGTGATGGGAGCAGAGGCAGCGGGGTGAGGGAGGAGGTAGACGGGGTCGGCGAGCGAGAGGGAGGGGGAGGTTTGCGAGGATGCAGGACGGGTGAAGGAGACGGGGAAGATATCGAGGAGGGGCGAGGTTTGGGGTCGGCGTTCCGCTTGTCTGCCTTCTCTTCTATCTCCGGCCGGTGCTCGCTGGCCTTTAACCGCTCCTGAAACACAGCAGAGGAGGCGGCTTTGTACTCGCTCAACACTCAGAACTGTGTCTTGTTATTCATAGACAACATCAAAGTCCACTTACGACTAGCTGTGCGTTCCTCTGCAGCTCCAGGACCTGCGCTGTGTGCTGCTGGATCATGAGGAGCTCCTGTTGTCGGAGCATCTGCTGCTGGGAGAGGAGCTGGAGCTGGGCTGCGTGCTGCAGCGAGCTGCCTGTACCGTAAACCCCGGACCACACCGGGCCTCCACGCTCTAGTACATCACCTCCTGCAGAGCAACAAAGGAGAACATGAAGAAGACTGTAAACTTAAAAACTGGCATTCTTATCCAAGTCAAAGGATGTTTGACAGCGTTGTTACTGCTTCAATTTTAAGACATTAATCACGGCTCTATTGTGATGCCCGTTTTCTCTCACGTTACAGAAGAGTGTGTATCAGAGCACTCTCCTGCTGTTTTGCTGTAAAGCAGCAGATAGCAAAAACTTCTGGCACACAGTCCACAATAACATATGGAGGCTGTCAATAAGTTTGGATTTGGACTTGTTTGTTTGTAGTAATTACTAATACTAACATCTGTTTCAGACGTGATTGTTAATTTTTTGCTTAAATACATCAAACTGTACATTTGAAACCAACATCACGCACTCATATTTATACGTGTACATACAGAGAGAGGGTGGCTTTCATACCGTAGTGTGGCAGGTGTTCAGTGGGGATGACTATAAGCTGTCCAGACTGTGGGTCCCTGGCAAACTGGTATGGAGGGGGTATGGAGCCTGGCAGGGAAGGTGGGTAGCCTGGAGGGAGAGTCTGGTGGAGCGAGGAAGGACCCAGGCCTGACGGTGGGAGAAGAAATGAGAAGAAAAAGTGAGAAAAGAAACTTTCTGCCAAGTTAAAACTAACATTTACGTAGCCTCGTTCGTCACCCAGCAGCTCTAATCATGTTAAAGATAAAATGGAGCCGAATTTAGCCACTTTTGAGACATTTTGTTGTTTTGCCCTCCGTGTCTAGACAGAGCCGTCCCTCGGGGAGCTCTGTGTAAACATGCGTGCTTTCATATTTTCAGATGTTGTGTGTAAACTCACATAAGTATGCGAGTATGTGCGTCTTGATGCTGTTATTTCTGGACAGCGAGCGTCGGAGGAGGAAGGAATGTCCTGCAAAGATCAGGAATGTCTGTGGAACTTGACCTCCTGGAGGCCGCTGCCGGTCGAACCACTCGACGGACAGACAACGCCTCCACCAATCAGAAAAGGCTACGCGGGCGCATGTAGAATTTTGCAAGCACGTCACGTGGGGTTGAACTAATTTAGACTCTTAAGCACCGGGTTGGATAACTCTGATGACAGAGAGTAAGATGTAAATGCTCACTGAAAAGGGCAATAGCTGCTGCTGCTCCACGCTGCTGTACCTCATTTCTTCTCTAAAGTACAGCGAATCACTTCGGATATAAGTCGTAAAATTCTTGAAGTCACTAAATGCATCTGACTTTAGTGGTTTTTATAAAAGGTGCCACGAAGAATGTTAAGTATTTGGAGAAACGTGTCCAACGTACTGTATGGTGAGCTGGAGAGCCAGACTGGGGGAGCTCCAGGCCGGGGCATCCAAGGGTGAGAGGTCAGAGTTGAGGGATCTGGAGGCCATCGTCCAGCCCCTCCTGTCACCATAAGGTTCGGGGTCATGAGGCTGGGCGTCATCAAACTGGGCGTGAGGCCGCTAGAGAGCGGGGTGGGGTGCATCTGAGTGAAGTCTGCCAGCTCCTTCGACTCTCTGGAAGACAACCAGACAGATTTTTATTTAAAGCAACAGATTTTAATTCATGTTGACTTGGAATCAGGTGAATGATGTCTCTGTCACTGGTACGTCTGTTCTCACACTATGTAACTTTGTGCTCTGGGTACGATCACCCACAAGAAGTAGGTAATTTCACTGATTTTGGAAACTGGATCATATTTTATGGAGGAAATGTTTTCTGGTTTTCCTTCTAGTGTCCTCTGGCTGCTCTACCTCAACTCTCTGTGATTTGCAGAGTTTCCTGATGGACAGTGAAGTAAACGGCTGCCAACTCAGTTTGTTAGCCAGACTGTGAGCTCAGAGCACCGGGGGAGTGTTAGTGTTTGTACCACAGGAGATTTGGACTACGGAGAAGAGGAGTGGTGTCGTGCCAGAACAGGAGCTCAGCAAGAAAGCAAAGTAACCAGGCTCAGCAGCCTCTGTGTACATAATGACAGAGGTGGAGGACTTTGATGGAGGATGCTCGCTAGTTTTTGATCTAAGTAATATAATCATAACAAATACACATGTACAGCTGTCCATATTTACCACAGGGATTACACTGAAACTGGACGGTAAATCACAAAAATACCAATTCTAGGCAGAGTTGCTTTTATATTTAGTTAATATTTTTCGCCACAGTTAACCTCTAACTCATTCAAGATAAAATGGCTTTCTTCCTTTACCTGAGCACTTTCTCCTGCTCGCGCTCCAGTCGTCCGGCAAGGAGTCGGTCATCATGGTGACGAGAGCGCTCCTCCCCTCGCTCCTCATCTGGGTTCAAACACACAGAGGAAAGCAGATCAGATAAAGATGTTCAGCGGCTGCATTGTTGAGGCTCTAAAATTCGCATAATATACAGTAAGAAGATCGGGCGATGCCGGAGAGATATGTGGCAAGAAAAGGGTGACAGCAGAGGAGAGAAGGTGACACTGGGTATATAATGGTGACACGACACGGCATGTCAAAACGAGAGGGAGAAGCTAAAAATATAATGTTGAGCCAGAGCCTGAACACACACACACACACACACACATATATACTGTACAAACACACACAAATGGAGTGACAGCTCTCACACTGAGTGTCAGCTCTTATCAGTTATTAGTCTGGTGCCTCAGGAGATGTGTGAACATACCACTACTGCCTTACCACACACTCACACACAGCCTTAAAGCTATCCTGCTTACTATGGAAGGCTGACGGCAAAAAGACAGAGATGGATAGAGAGGGGAGAAAAAAAAAAAGGGGCAGCACTCAACCGAGCAATCCAGAATAAACATGAGGATCTCCTCCTCCTCCTTAACCCTCTTCCATCCCATCCTCGCTGACTGAAGGTCCCCCGAGCAGCAGGAAGGTTTTTAAACAAGTGTGCTGAACCCTTCAGTTCTGCTCTAAAAAAGTGGGAGCCTGTAAACGGACAAGAGACTTTAACAAACCCTGACATGCTCCGCAGGAAAGGTTTCGAGACTGTTACCAAGGTTACAGGGAGCCTGTCCCACATGCTATCCTCTCTGCATCAGAAAGCCAGCTATTAGCACTGCATGCCGACCTCCCCGATCCTCCCTCCATCTCACACTTTACTTCCCGACATACCTCTTCTCTGTTCCCGTCTATCAACCCATCGATCCATCTCTTATCATTAGCCTGTCCTTCTTCATCTTCTTCCTGCTTCCATCCATCCATCTATTTATGTTTCTGTGTAATTCCCCTGCTGTTAATTTAGAGCTCTATTTAGCGCGAGTGACCAATCACTCTGCTCAAGCACGGAGATGAATTAATGCCCCCCACAACATGCAAACACACAAACATCAACAGAACTTTACACACAATCCCTCGCACGACTCTCAAGACTTGATTTGTGTCCGGTGGTTTGAGGGTGAGAGAGGCAGCAGTGGTTGAGTGACATAGCTCTCTCTCTCTCGCTGTTAATCAGTGAAATAAAGGTGGGGTGGGCTGTGTGTGGCTGTGTCTACTTCTGCTGAACGTAACCGCTGTGAAACAATCAGGAAATAACCTTTTGTTTCTCTGATTAACCGACTTTATCGATTCCGGCGCTCCCTCACTCTCATTCACTGCTCGTCACTCAACCACTGCTGTCTTTCTCTCTCAAACGATTGGACACAAACCAAATTAAACTTCCTCATGTCGCTATTTGCAGCGTGAATTACCAGATGCAGATTTAGAGCCACAGCAAGTAGAGTATCAGCGTTTAGTCCATGAATCCACCTGGATAGTCTCAGTTTCAGAGACATTTCAGGCTGACTGAGGAGGAGTCTGACCGATCCGAGCGTCTGACATCGGGCTGCATTTCTCCAAAACTTCTCAGTCGCAGGTTGCTAATTTTTGCAGCAAACCCCTGCGGCACATCCAAAACACACTACCACCACTTAAATGAATGGAAAACCTGCGTTTCTTTACTTCCTGACACGCCTCTTCTCTCTTCCCGTCTATCGATCCATCTCTTATCATTAACCTATCCTCCTTCTTCCTGCTTCCCTCCATCTGTTTGTTTTCTGTGTAAATCCTCTCCTGTTTATTTAGAGCTCTACTCTGCTCAAGCACCGAGATGAATAAACGCCCCCTGAACACGTGCACATACACGGAAACACACAAACATCAACAGTGTTTTTACACACAGTCCCTCACATGCACGGTCCGTCACTCTCAGGACTGAGCCATTGCTTAGCAACGCACCCATGGTTCTTATTGTAATTCAAGGCTTGTTTGTAGCTTTTAGCTGCACTCTGTAATGACATGTTTAATGCAGAGAGGGGTGGAGGTGGAAGGTGGAGGAGGAGGAGGAGGAGGTGATGAAGAAAAGAGTGGAGAAAGGAGCAAGGGGGCCTGAGGTGGGACGCCGCCACAAAAGAGAGAGGCTTCTCAAGAGAGGAAGGGAAAGAGTGGAGAGGGAGGAAGACATTCAGCGAAATGAAAAGAGCAAGAGAGGGAACTGTGGGAGGACAGCGAGAGAAAGTGAAACAAGCAGAGAGAGATGGAGAGCTGAATGACCTTGACGTACAAGAATAGAGCGCTGTATGGCGGGAATTGCTATGCAGCCAACACGCTCGCCCCAAAAAAAGGAGCCTTTCAACAAAATACAACCCATGACATAATTAGTCATTTGAGAGAGAGAGAGCGAGGAAGGAGGAGGGGGGGGGGGTTGTTTTTACTATTCCAATCACGTTACATGCATGAACACCTCAAAGTCAAATGGGGCTGAGGAAACATGACTTTGATCCAAAAGAAAATGAATCCTCCATTATTCATGGGAACCGAAATGAGGAATCATTTGCTCTCGGTTCATTTAACTAAGGGGATCTGCGTTCCCCGCAGTGTGATCGGAGAGAAGCCACAAGCTTCACGAGAAAGAGAGAGAGAGAGAGAGAGAGAGTTGAAAGCAAATGTGCCAGAAAATACATTAGAAAAATGTTTCCAATAAATGAAGTGCACTTCAGTTAACTTGCCAGAAACTATAAAGTATTTTTTTTTAAAAATTGGGCTTGTGTGATTGAGTGAACGTCACCAACCAAGAGACTTTTTGGCAAGTGTTTGAATCTCTATCCACCAAAAACAACTCAAGTTTCATCTGTTTCATTCATAAGTAAGAAAATTAGATTTAGCAGAATGAAATAAGTGATGATGAAGCATTACAATTATTGATTAGCAGATCAGTCCATCGTTACATCGTAAAGGGTAGACTCGAACAAAAAACACAGGACTTTGAGTTTGGGTAGTACATTTTGGCTGCGACAGAGAAATCGAGCCAGTTCCAACTTTTAGCCCGACGTCATGCTGTGGCGGCCATTCAGACGACAGGCCGGTCAGCCTGACCTCTAAACTCTGATACTCCTGAGTTTATACTGAGTTTTTTGTCACCCCTGCAACTCATACCGCTGCCACCAAAACAGACTACCCCGCCTCAAATGAATCGAACAACCTGCATTCTGTCTGAACGTACATAAATAACCGACCTACCTTTGATCGCCGTTTGCAGCAGGGTTCTCTGGGAGTCTGAAGGTCCACTGCTTTGTTTACTGCTGCTCCCGCTGTCTCTCTGTCGTGCCACAGCTACGGCAATGCCAACTGGAGGATGCCGCACTTCCCCTTCGCCCTCCCGGCCAAAAGAGCGGGCGCTGTCTGGCCGCTCCTGCTCCCTCTTCAGCTGTGGTGGGACCCTCAACGCCCCCGATCCGACGGATACCCTTTCCCTGTCTCGCTCCCTCTCTCTTTCCCGCTCCCTCTCCTTTTCCCTCTCTCTTTCTCTTTCCCGTTCTCTCTCTTTTTCCCGCTCCCGCTCTCTTTCAGCTTCCGTCACGATGCTACCCAGACCACCGAAGGGCCCTCGGCCGTCAACAGCTAGCCTGGACGACCCGGGACCCTCAGCGGCAAAGTTCCCACTGTATTTAATCAGACTCTGCATGGCTGAAACCTCTGTGGGATCCGACCCAGCTCCCCCGCCTCGCTCTCCACTACCACTAACGGACCCTCCTGCCAACGACGCCCCGGGTCTGTAGAGTGCAGACGGGTCCAGGTAGCGTCTTTGACTCCCCTCCTCACCTGCATGCCCATGTCCGTGTGGGGAGGGGTGTGTTTGGGGTGAATGGTGGTTGTTGCTGGGCCGGTGGGTCGTGTGAGGTGAATGGGATATTTGTGTGTGTGTCTGCTGGCTGTGGGGGGAGGAGAGTGTGTGTCCGTGTTGGGCCGCCAGGGCAGCCATGTGACTCGTGGCATAGTTAGCTAATGGGCTGATGGTATTCCACTTAGGCTCCGCCCCTGCCCGCTCTATGCCCAATCGGAGCGAGTGCTTAGGGATGTCCCTGGTTTCCGGGCTGAACCTTGATTGACTGGAGGAGTACGGCGGGTCCTGTCCTCGTTTACCAATGGAGCCATTGGAACAGATGACAGAACCTTCCTCTCTTTGATTGCCTGAATCGCTGGACTGGGAGAGTCGAGGATGCTCCATCAAGCTCCTCTCAGGAAACCTGTAGCTCTCCCTCTCCCTGTTTCTGTCGCGCTCTCGTTCTCGGTCGCGCTCTCGCTCTCGGTCGCGTTCCCTTTCTCTGTCTCTGTGTTTCTCACCGTGCTTGTCGCGGGCCTGCGAGGCGATCTGGATGGGCCCGGCCCGCTCGTCGTAAACCTCCACAGAAGGCACATATGTCGGCGCGCTGACTCGCTGCTCTCTGATAGGCTCTCTAGACGCGGAGGAGGAAGGGTGGGGCGGGCCAGCAGCGACAGCGGGCTGAAGCGGAGGTGGATGGGCGTAGGAGATGTGGAGGGCTCCGGCCGCTGCCGCCACAGAGTCACTTCTCCTTTGTCTGTCTGAGTGTGAGTTTGAATTATTTGCATTAGAGTTATGGGTGTGGTGGGGGCGAGACTCTTCATCCCGACCCCCTCTGTCTGTTTCTGGTCCATGAAACCTCCCTGCACCTCCACCTGAAGGGAAGGAGGGCCGAGGAGGTGACGGTCTGGATCTGGGTTCTGCTGTGGAGGGCTGGGAGTGCGACTTCTGCTGCTGGTGGTGGTGATGGTGATGGTGAGGATGAAAGGACCAAATATCTCTCTCCGTGTCGCGGTCTCTTTCTTTCTCCCGTTCCCGGTCGCCACTCCTCGCCCGGCGGTCCTCCTCGCTCCTCCCGTCCTGCGTCAGGTCGACCACGCTGTGCGGCCTCTGCTCCTCTCTTGAACGCTCTCGCTCTCTGTCCCTCTCCCTCTCCCCCCGGTAATGCCGATCCCTGCCCCCGTCCCGGGACGTTCTCTGCGGGGGTGTGGAGCTGGACGGCGTGTTCGCGGGTGCAGACGGAGGGTGGAGGGGCAACTGGCTCAAGGAGGCTGGCAGGTAAAAGCCCTCTAACAGACACAAAACACAGATGGTGAGAGGTGAGCTTAATAAATATTTAAATGTCGACTTGCCAAGAAAACATAACACTTAGAAACCTCCAGTAGACCTGCAGAGGCACGATACAGTATGCTAAAATTGGTCTTCCTGTCAGGCCACAACAAACCACAAATTTTCCACCAACTCCTGCCTCACAGCATAGGAGCCAATGTGTACAATACATTCAGCCACTTATCTCCATGAACGTTGGCGGTGACAGCGACTGACCTTTATGCGAGTCGTAGAGAGGGTGCTGCGAGAGCGAGGGAGGATCCAGGTGCCCCAGGGACAGGTAAGGGCTGGAGTAGAGGCTGCTCGGCAGAGGAGGGTAGCCTGAAGACACACACACAACATGTCACACACAACGTCTTCTGCAGCTCAGTCATGACGATATCACGACTTTATTTGGAGCTAATGAAGAACCCTGGTTTGTTGACTTAGATAACGTAAGCTTGAGAGAGACTAGAAGGAGGTAAACAAGCAGCATGTGGGCTGTGGTTGGCCGATACATGGCTCACAGCGACAGTGAAATAATGGCGATCCTTTGAGATCCATTTCTAAATGATAGATAAGAGATTAAACTGGTAAATCTATAATGAAGGTAATCTTTCATTACATCCACCTGAAGTTAATGAGTAACGTTAACAGGACTATAAACAGCGGATGAGCTTGGATTGCACACTGTTGCATCATGTTAAGTAACCGATACATCAAACTACAATCGATGTAAACCTGGGTTAACTAAAACTCCCTTCAAGAAGCTTCTGTGCATTACAATGAAGTGTTTCAATCTTCACCCCATTTAATATCAACAATGTTTGACTGACGCTTCCTGACATATCACTCCTGACAAGGCCTGCAACTGAGGATAATCTTCATCAACTATTTACTCAGTTAACTGATTAATTGTTTGGTCTGTAGAATGACGTCTTCAATGAGTTTCATCCGACCACAGATCACAGAAGGCTGAAGATCAGATGCCACACACAAAGACACACAAACTGACCACAAAAGACGTAAAAATGAGCACAAAGAGAATCCAGTCAACAAATTTAAGCTCGTGTAAACCAGACTGGACCTCTCCAATCGACCCCGCATCACCTGCCAACGTTTGGTTTTGTTCACGAGGTCAGTTTGAGGTTGACGTTGTTGGGCGAGAGTCTGCCCGACAGCCAGCTGCTGCTCTCGGAGACGGGATCTTAATATAGACAAAGCTTTTGCGTCTGGTGTAATGCTCTGGATTTCTGTGTTGGGGCTGAGCTGGCTGCAACTGTGGCGCTGGCATCGCTGGCTGGTGTCAGTGCGTTAGGCCACATGTAATAAAAAGAAAGAGTCTGCCACCCAGAGAGGGTGAGACATTCCCTGTTCCCACACTCTGGTCATTCCAAGAAATATCAAAAGACGCCGCTGCCATTCCAGCATGAAGCGCCGGGGAGAAGAGCCCAAGTATAAATCTGTCTCCTCGCTCCGTTTTTTGAGAGGCATAACTGCCAGAAGAGGCGGGTGGAGGGGGGCTGTCAGCGGTTAGAGGAAGGCACAAGAAGACAGAAATATAAGAGGAATGATGTGACGAGAGTAAAGGCATGCAGGATGGGTTTCTTGCAAAGCTTCCTTTAACCACAGCTAACTGCTAACCTTGATCTCTGACAGCTTTGATACAGCAGCTACGGCGCATCCCGAGCATATCCAAAGTCTGCCTCTTTAGCTGCCAGCTGGAAACGTGTCCAGCTTTTAGAAAGTTTAGCTGCTGCTGAAGCCCTCCACCAGGCATTAAGAATCTCTCCTAGGCCGTGAAGATTTCTATTCATATGAGAGCGAGTGGAGCCTTCAGCCAGCGGGAGGTTAGTAAGTGTTCAGACTATTTTCTAAGTCATAGGTGCAGTCATGTGCAAGTTTAGCCCCTCAAACGTCCCTGAAGAGACGTAAAAACCGAGACAAAATCTTAAAAACTAATCACACGCACAATCTGATTTGCCATGTTTGGAAAAGCACTGAACAAGATCTGTGTCACACGGGCGATGCAATCAGTTTTTAAATGAATCCTAAATAGAATCCATTCGCCCTTCTCGCTTTACCTTGCCAAAATGCACCGTGGGATACGTTTCCTCCTATCTGACCTTCTACTCCAGTGAGATTTGATAAGGAGACACAAAAGGACGGAAGGGAACGAGGGCGGAGGGAGCAGAGATTCAATCACTTACTGAACAGGCTTTAAGAAGAGACGTAAAGGACGGAGGGTCCAAGGAGAGGACGAAAACACACACAGATATATATATAAAAAGATATATATACACACACACACACACACACACACACACCTGTGTGTCTAAAACCGTGTTCATAAGCTAGGTCAGATTCTGGAAAAGTAGGGCAGGAGAGCTAGAGAGAGACAGACAGAGACAAAGTGCACATTGGACAGGAAGCTCAAAAAAAGAACAAGAGAGAGGAAGATAGATTACAGTACTGCCTGACAGGCGAAAGTAAGAGACAGGTGGAGGACACAGAAAACGAGAGGCATATAGGACAGAGCCAGGAGCACAGCTACCAGCAGAGAGACAGAAATGGAACAGGATCCCACCGGTGTAAGCAATGAGAAACAAGAGGAACGAGCCTCCTGGGCTTTGGACAGGAGGCTCGCTGTGACAAATGTCATGAAAACGCGACGTCGCCTGTGTCTTCAAGCATCTGAATTATGTACACAGGCAGAGGAGGAGGAAACAGAGAGAGAGAGAGTGATGAAAGTTTGTGCTGAGGTGATTTACCTTCGTGAGCGTGTGATGCCCAGAGCTGAGCCATCTGCAGACTGCTGGGATTGGCTGATCTGTACGCAGGGTCGGAGGTCAAGGGGGAGGGGCCTGGATAACCTGACAGGAAGGGACTGGAACCTGCTGGGTAGGCATCGCCTGGAGAGAAGAGGAAGAAAGGAGTCGGTCACCCTCGTAAAACTAATAAACAACAGAGATTTATACTGTACATGCATCTGTTTTTTTTCGGGTGTGTGTGCTGCACAATCGATACACGCTGGAGCAGTCTGTTGTAATCACATTATGGACTGAGCCACCATGCACTCTGTTTCCACAAGACAAACCACAGACAGACTACACAAAGAAGAAAAGGACAGTTAATGTAACCGCCGACTGAAGAAACCACAATAGTCACAGCAGGAGTGAACCATTTGGGGCGGTCACGAGGGTACGCCCTCTTCTGGGGGAGGCAGCGATTGGACGAGGCACCATGGGAGTCGTGTGCAGCTGGATCACATCAACACGTTCCCTCTCTTGACAGATACAGATCATCAAATCTGTCGCTGAGGGATTAGATTTAAAATGTGCACGTTTCATTCCCAACAAGTCCTTTGAATACCTGTTCAGAGCCGGGATTAGATTACATTAACGATTAGATAAATATCTCCCTCAGCTGATTTCAAGAGTTTTGAATATACTACATGAGAAACATGATGCAAAGGGCACGGCAATGCGGTCAGTGGATGCATGTCGAGCATTAGATGAAGTACTTCCAAGATTTGGGTTAGGAAAAACTTTTCTCAGTTCTAACCAATAAAACGCCTCAGTCTACAGAGAGCCACCTGGCAGGGCTGCCCATGGTCTGAACTATTATTCACAAGAGCACCTGAACCTCTAGTCATGGCTGTTAGAGCACATACAAGCTTGTCAAGCTTAATAATTGGCGGAATAGATCACTGAATTTCTTTATATGCAGATGATGTCATATTCTTCCTGACAAATTTAAAGTGGGCTGTAAAAACCTTGTAGAAATATACACGTTTAAACGTTACATGTAGTTTGATCCACACAAGGATTAAACATTTACTGCTGTTACAAGCTGAATATGATTAGCTGATAATATACCTTAGCAGCCACCGTCAGCAAACAATACACGACCAGTAATCAAACTAATAACTAACAGCATTCAACGTCAACAGTTAATAAACATATTAGCCGTTAACCAAGTGAAACTAAAGCTGCCTCAAACCCCCTTTATGAAATCTGAACAATTCACTAGAAACCCGAAATAAAGGTCATCATATGTCGACATGTCGTCCTCGATCAATATAATCTTAAATATTAAGACAAACTGTTTCTGTACAATCTTTACATTTTGGATTTTGTAGCCTCAACAACTCAGGAAATCACTATTACATCACATTGTTCACTGCTTCTTGTTGGGTGCCGAAGAGATCGCACTGATATTTTTAAACAGGTTTGATTTTATCGTGATGACAAGACGTGAGAAATATTTCCACCAAAGCGACTGTGGCCACTCCCTCTTCATCGACGTCACGCGCTTCAGCATTGAAACCAGCTCAACAGACTAAATCCCCGTAAAAACATTTCATATCTCGGCGTGATGCCGTTATCGATTGTTTTTATTAGACTTGTCTTTATTAGACTCCGCTCCCTGCATGTGTGCAATCTAACCATTAGTAAACTTTGAACCTTTGAACCATTACTGCCTCTTCCAATCACGGCCTCCTAAGAGCCGAGAGAGGTTTCATGTGTTAGCTGAGGTTTGCCCCCACCCAGCCCATTACTGAACGCACTGCACACAGCCATTACTCTGATAAAACTAACCATGTGTGTAGGGGAAAGGGTGCCGTCTGTATATATACAGGCAAGTAGGGGGGAAGGGATTGAGTGTGTGTTTCTGTATTAGTCCGGTGGGAATCTGAGAGACATGCTGTGCTCGCTGAGTTCCTCCTGCATCTAAATCAGTACATTAAAACCGCAGTCCGTCAGCGCCTACACACACACACACACACACACACACACACAGCATTTTAAATCAATAGCAAATGCAGCTTTCCAATTAATCAAAAACAGAGGCATGTGTGTACACACACACACACGCTTTATTCCCGGCTCTGAAAATACTGTGTAGGTGGATGCTTCCACACCCAACCTCATCACAGATTTCTTCAAGGCTCTCCATGTGTGCACACACTCAGGGGGTCTCTGTATGTAGCTGAAGTGGCCGCACTGAATAGCCGTACAGCCACTGGCGGTATTAAAAGGTGCAGTGTGTGACATTCAGGGTGATGTGGAAGTGGAATATATTAGTCTGCCTTTTATATCTGCAGACACCGCAGGCCGTCTTTCCATGTTGACCATGTTTCTACAGTAAACCAGAGCGCACAAACTAACTGGCTCTAGATTCAGTGTTTCAGGTTCACAGGTTGTTTCTGTGTGTGTGCTGCAGTCACTGTAGTTTGTCCTTTATGCCGGCAAGGAGAGGGTGAGATGTCGGGTTTGCAACACTGCTAAATGCCCGTAGCTCAAAATCTGTGGCCCGAGCTGCTGCCATGTCGGTAGATCATCTAGCAGACCTAAGGTGGGCAGACTGACACCTGGGTGCTCAATCAAAGCAGCCATGCTGTTAATTCTGCATAACTTTAATGTGATTGCAACAGGTGAGTTGTATATAAATTCACTCTGAGTACAGTTGTCATGAACGGGGAAATATATAGAGACCAAAACTGTTTTTTGTACCAGGCTGTAAACATGTTTATTTCTGCTGTGAAACATGGGGACTTATGGAGGCTGACTCATTATGCAGCCAGCCTCAAGTGGCCGTTTGTTGAACTGCAGTTTTTGGGCACTTCACAGCGTGTTGGAGGTTGCTGCTCGTCACTGACGTGCAAACAGCTCTGTGTGGGTTTGCAGTCGATGCCCTTTGAGTCAGAGACACAGCAGGAGCTTTAAACACGCACACGTGTGAGCAAATACACATGTGCAAAAACATGCCAAATGCTGGGAATATACACTCAGACGTGCAGCAACCAACCGCACACACATACTCACACACAGCCTGTGATTAACCTTCAGTTAGTCTCAGTACATTAACTCTGCTGGAAAACACACTCCCCCCGTCCTGTGTGAAGCACTGAAGAGCAGCACAGTGATGAGGTTTTACCTCCACAAGAGACAACTTATAGCCCCCATCTATTATACATTATAGCACAGACATTCACACACACACACGTGATTATTAGCCACCTGCCTCACTGCTACGTCCTGCCTTTATGCGTTGGGAATATGATTTCAGTGCTGCCTGATTTGTTGACGCTCGTGGTTAACTGATGATAAAAGCCGGCGTGGTTTAACGCTGCAGCAAAAACACACAGAAATACAACAGAAGAGCAACTGGTGGATGTGTTTACAGTGCGGCCAAACAAACCCGAAAATCAGTCAGCGAATTCTCCATCGAGTCACGAGCGACCGCGATGTGAAAGCACACAGCACGCAGAGTATTTTCCCCCATTCTTCATCTAACAGCTGCAAAATGTACAACTCATCCACTGACGAGAAAACACACCAAAAAGTGACCGCTGTCTTATTTTGAAGGGGAACTTTTTGGACTGCAGTCGGCTTCACAATAAAAGGCCCACCCTGTGCAGGAGGAGACGTTGGGTTTGCGCCAGGAAGGACTTCATACAGCTGACTGAGTGAGGCTGATACCAATGAGACAGAATTACACACAATAATGTCGGATTATCACGCTACATCGTTTGCATGAGAAGACAATTTGAATCCAGGGCGGTAATGGCGGACTAACAGTAACAACAACTATAATGAGAGGCAATTACTGGCTGGAAATATGTTGAATGACTAGTGCTTTAAAATGCCACTATGAATAGTCAAAGAACTGTCTTTAATTCCAGGGCTACGGTTTTGTAGCCAGCCTCAAGTGGACGTTTGAGGAACTGTCTTTTTTGGCACAGCCAAACGACAAATCAACAACATAATGGGTCAAACACTGAGCATTTCTCCCTCGTTGTGCATTCTTGGCCTCTGAATATATTTCTGCTACCCAGTAAAACTTCAGCTTTTCTCTGCTAGAATATGTATTTTATTAATGCGAGTGTCCTCTTGCATTGTACTGAGGACAAGCACTGCGCTGAAGCTTTTATTTGTGGTTAGAAACTTTCAGTTTCATAAAGCCTGGGGTCCATTTACGGCCTCTTTAGGACCCGTTTGCCTGCAAACAATAATAGCGGGGCTTAGTGGTTTGGCATGGGGAGAGTAGATGCTTTATCGCCTGTAGATTGCGTCTGATTTGTATTGTATGTCACTGCGCAGTGTTTTCATGTCATATCCTGTAAACCTGTCAAAAAAAAACAAACGCGTTGAGTATATATCCTTTTACTGACGTCAGAAGGGAAAGTCAAACATCTCATGACATTTACTGACTATTAAGCTGTACATTATGTTTCCCGTCATATATTTTGTTCTTTTTCCAGGGCGACAATAAAAGCTGATTTGCTATTTGTTGCTTGTGTAACACGAGATAAAGCCTGTTTAGACGTCTCTATGTAATCAGATCGTGTGAGCTACAATAGAAACAACCGGTAAAAAAAGCTATTTCCAAAGCCACCTTTCCGTCACTCGCTCGGGATACGTGCCAGCATTGTTATTCTAACAAATTATCCTCACCTATAATCCACTTTCTAATTGTTACCTGGTGTGTGTGAGGAACAAAACATGGTCATACCCCCCTGACGAACACACACAAAGAATAGATTCACCACCACCACCACCACCTGTGAAGGTCCTGGTAGGATCTCAGCAGTTTCTATTCCTTCAGGCCAAACACCAGGGTCTCTCTCCAACACACACTCCCGTCAAGAGGCACAGATGCCCCCACTAGAGCGCGGATCAATCTCAGCATCACAACCGCCGCCTACAGGCCCTTTATCCATGTGTGCACAGTCCACACAGTTACGCTTCGTGCCAGCGATCAGGGAAAAAAAAATCTGAATTCCCTTTTCCCCTTCCTGAACAGTCTGAGCGGAGGAAGACGGAGGAGGGGCGGAACGAGGGAAAACATTTGTGCTCCTTGTTCCAGAAACAACATCCAAATGGTAGCTGAGAGGGAAATGTTTCTTTAAATGTTTTGGAATTACTCTTTCATTACCTCTCTCTCTCTCTTTCTCTCAGCCCTTTCCTTCCTTCCGCTCTCTCCATCTCGCTTTCCCACCCCAAACACATAAACACTTTGGCTCCCACTTCACAAGACAGTTAGTTTGCCATATTGGGATAAGCAAGTTGCCAAGAAACATGCTCTCTGACTCCCTCAACACGTTCTGAGCCTCCATTTTCAGATCCTCATAAGAAGCGTATCTTCATATCACAGAGGAGAAGGCCGGCTGGAGATCAATTTTGATAGAGACGCCGCTGCAAATCTGACACACACACACACACACACACACACACACACACGCCCACATGGTGAAAAAAAAAAAAAGTCTTGATAAGGCAAATCGATCTAAGATGGACCAAAAACAATGATACTGGAACACGTACAAAAGCACAGAAATACAACAACAAAAAAATCTCCTTCACTTTGTGAACCCATCTGTTATCCATCAGCGTTACTCAGAGCAAGGTTAGCCGAAGAAGGGGGGAGGCAGGGGATCTCTATTGATCTCTGGTTTTTATTCTCTGCAAGAAAAACAAAAAACTGCAGCGCGATCCGTCTCTGCCACAGCTAACTGGCGCGCCGACACTGGTAACCATTAATCCTGACTGGAAAGCAAGCGGCGGGATGAGCGAGGATTTGCATACGTGCCTGGCAACACGAATCTTTTCTTGCGCGAGCATTTGTGCAAAGTGCGAGCGTGTGGTTTTAAAGTGTGTGTGTTGGTTAATGATTTCAACATGTATGTGTCTGGTTTTCCTGTGTCGGTGTGTTTAGAGGAAACGGTTTTGTTTATGTGTTTCAAAGCCGAACACAAACACAGTTTCTCAACTTCACTTAAAAATGTCGGTGACGAGTTTTGACGCGTCAAAACCGTGATGCAACGTGTTAATATTTGATTTGTGTCAGCTGTTACGGAAAGTGCTGACTTGTTAAAGCGTCCTCATGATCCATACCTCTCTTCCAAAAATATGCATGTCATTTTTCTTCCACTTACTGTGTTAATTAATTAATCAAGGTTGTATGCGCACTGCCTACATGAATGTGACTACATATGAGGCTGATATTGATACGATAATAAAGATAATTTCAGAAAAAGTACCACCACAAGGCGGTCACGTACCACAGTTTGAGAACCAGTGGTCTGTCATAAATATATATCGGTATGTGTCATCAGTTTGGTGTGTAGGAGGAAAACACATCTGATGCGACGTGGATTTTTTGGTTTTCCAGTCATAGCAAGAGGCTACTCTTATCTTAGGGCCTTTTTTAGAATGGATAGTGGCCTCTGCATTGGGTATATAATGAAGGGGGGAAACTGTGGTAATCTTTTGGTGTCACTGCAAAGTTCAACCAGTTTAAACTGCAACGCCCAGAATGAGAGAAGAGGCAGCGTCAACTAGAGTTTATCTACAATATACGTGTAAAATGATTTAACAATGTTTAAGAATATTCAACTTAAATATACTTTTATTTCTTTACAGTCCACATAGAAAGAGACAAATTTTTCCAGTCTTGGTATGAAAAATTACAGGATTTGGAGATAACTGTAGTACTACATGGTAATATGCAATATGCTACTGTTACTTGATTTCAGCTAACTTGGTTTGTAGTACTCCTCTTGGCTGCTAAGGGCGAATAATTGCGGATGGAAAAATACTCTCCAGTGGCCGTATTCATGAGAGTAACCCGAGGCGATAATTTACTGCTCGTTTTGTCTGAACACACCTTTCTCTCTGCATTTCTGTGTTTGTGTGAAAATTAAACGCCTCCCTCTGTGTCTGTGTGAAGGTATCCAATTTGTATATCAACTGCTTGACAACTGTTGCCAGGTAAGGACTGCGAGCATGTAAAGGCGGGAGAGAGGAGAGGAGAGAGGCGGAGAAGTTAAGCACAGAGTGTGTTATGAGAAACGGCACCCCGGAGAGACTCGGGTACCCGGTGTGCTGCAGTGCTTCATGTGTCCTGACCTTGTTGATAAACGTGCACCTGTGTGTGACAAAGAGCGATTCAAGCATACGCCGCAATGTTACTGATTTCTCTTGAGCCTTCCCGGGACAAACACGGAGGTTCTTCCTTGCAACATGAAATGAATAAACCTCTGGAAGACAGATGTTGTGCCTGTATTTAACTGCTCTTGATAGAACAGTTTGCTGATAACGAGATGTGCTAAAGAAATACATCTTCTAAAAAAAACTTGAAATCAAATCTGCAAATCTGAAAATGACAAAGCTTGAGAAGCACAAGAAGAACTGAAGGAGAAAAAAAAGATTATAGACTCAGTACATCAAAAGAAAATTGCAAACATCAACATGATTGCATTGTTGCAATAAAGACTTAAGTGGAAATCAAATATATATTGCCTTCATTCCCACAAATGAGCTACACATCGTGGCTGTAACGACGTGCAGAAATCCATGTTTCTTTATTAGTTTCTTAGAATAAACATAAAACTTCAGCCAAAAAACAAATTATCCAACAACGGCTTAGTTAACAGAACTTGACTCTTCTCGAGGTTTGCTACTGAAGACATTTGCATAGATTTCACAACAGCCTGTCATGTCTGCTCTTCAGTTATTAAAGTGAATCTATTTTTTCATATAATATTAAAAGCTGGACTCTACTACTAAGGTTTACATTTAAAAACAGGCATTTATATTTTTTATTATTAATGACAAGTGAATTTAGTGAACATGCTTGAAACTTAAGAGTCAAACATGCCTGTTTTTGTGGCTTATATTTAATAATAAATGCTGGAGAAGACTGAAAACGTTCCCTGCTTGCTGGTTTACTGCAAAGAGAAAGTTGAATATTCAAGTTAAAACTAAAGCCCACTGCAGAATGCGGCCTCAGAGAGTGTACTGTAGTAAACACCCACTGCACTGCCTCAGAGCTTGAACTGAAATTATAACAGGCCAGCAGGAAAAGGCACAAGTGTTACTAATAACATAACCAACGGCTCCGCTGTGTTCGAGACTTAGAGAACGTTATGACAGCGATGCACAACACCAAGCCAATTTATTCACCTCAATTACACGACAGAAAAACCACAAGATTTGTATGTTTTCCCCCCTCGTGCAACTCTCGGAAACTTTATGGTGGTTGGGTGGAAACACACTTCATATATATGTGTGTGTGTGTGTTAGTTAGAGCCTTGCTGTGCCATGCCGGTGCACTCAAATCTCCTGTGAAGATGGCAGGTGTTATTTTGACACACTCCTCCATACCAGCAAATGGAAACACACACTCGCAACAGGCTCACACACACACACACAATCACGCAGTGTCACACATAAACCGACTGGCATGCACAGTTGCATGGTAGCACAGATGCAATAAGAACACATTCAAGAACAAGTGACAGCTACATCCACGCCTGCTGCACAGGGTGGGTCGGACTTCTGGTGTAATATTTATTTTAAACTTTAAAAACCACAGAAGTGCTGACTAACAGGAAATGATGTGATCTTTAAGAATAAAAGTAACACATGGTGGATGTTAGAAAAGATATTTTTCACAGAAATTTTAGATGCTAACGATGGATCACTGTTTGCTGCCCGGGAAGGCAAATCGAGGAGAAACATTTCCCAAGGTAGCGCTGACCGGAGCATTTTTTAAGAATACGTAAAAACACTTAAACTATAATAATAATTTACTCGCAGTCCTAATCCAACCAACCAATAACTCCAATAATCTCCAACACTTAGTTCCGAGTCCCCCGCTGTGCAGCTCCACCCTTGCAATACACACTCCGCGTCAATAAATGTTTCTTTACCATATGTGCTTATTTAACCTTAAATGCAAATATATGTTAGATTTATGTGCAGCGCAAAGACGAATATACATAAATAAACATTTGCACACATTTATTAAGGTGCGTGCATCACTGGCATGACACCACAGGAGGACAGAGCGGCCATTAGCAGAACTTTTACATCTCCACCCTTGCAACATACACTAGGTGAACACTATGCACACAATAATGGCTTATCTCACCTTCACTGTTTTATTATATTAAACCATAAATATGTATCAGGTGAGGGCGACTGGGGCGCTATACGATCAAATTTGAGTGTGCTTTGAGAATAAACCGTCGGGTCAAACAGGTTAAATGTGCAACACGTCGTTAAGAAACTGTCAAATTCGACTTCTCACGTGTCAAACCTGCTCGGCGCGTCTCTCTCTTTCGTGTCACTACACATTTTAAATTCAAACTAATAGCGCCGGGAGGAATGTTATAAAACCTTATGTAACGCGGGACACGTAGAGACTCGACGTGCAGCCAAACAGACAGACACAACACAGTGTGTGACCTTTTGTGTGCTGTTTGAGTTAAAGGGAGGGATTCTGGCAGAGCGAAGCGACTTAGCTAATGCTTCGGGTATTTCGACATGCCACGGCACGCTCATTTTCTCACACATGCACACTCACACACACAGGCCTATCACTCTCATGTTTGACAGCTGTGTGTGTGTGTGTGTGTCTCTCAATGTCGTTTGTCTGCCTCTGACAGGTTTATTGTAGCAGGGCAGCAGTGCCTTGTGCTTTCTCTTAAGAAGCCTGTTTTCTCTCCTGAAGGATTCAATTAATCTGAGAGGGGATGTGTCCGAGCACACACACACACACACAGGGGTCTGTGTCTTGAATACATATAAACACACACTCACCACATTAATTTTAACGTAAACAGACACACTAAGCAAGTGGCATGGAAGACAAATTGGTATCGGCTGAGACAACCCGGGCCTGCCCTGCACGCTGCATGAATTATACTTACACTGTGTATGTGTGAGACTGAAAGAGAGAGAACATTTGAAGGGCTACCACATTTATCTAAGCGTGTTTGAATGTGTTGTGGTCTGGATAAATCTCTTCCTTTCTCTCTCTCTCTCTGCAGAGAGAGTCCCAGGGGGAAACCCCAGCTCTAACTGTACTAAGCACAATCACATGCTCCCATTCCCATACACAAGACCTCAATCCTCTCATCTACACCGACAAACAAAACAACCACCTCAGCTCTTATCCCCCGAAAACACTTTGCTTCCCACCTTTAGGGATTGTGCCCATTTAGCTCTCCTTTTCCATTTGTCTTGAGCTGTTTTCATCTCCGTCTATTGACTTCCCTTCTCTGCGCCCGGCTACGACAGCTACATTTGCCTCTCTGTCTCACTCCTATCTGCTGCTTACTCCCTGGCGAACGCTGAATTTAAAGAAGTAGTTGTTGGTTCAGGCGAGGGACGCCGCCCTGAACGATAGAAAGCATGCATTTGTTCCAAACTACTCCTGTAAGTCATTCCATACAGTTAAAGCAATCATCTATAGCAACGGACCATTCACATAAACACAACAAAGATTCAACACACGCCCAGTGCATTCACGAGTCTACACTGTCTACCTCTGGTTCACACGGCTGCAGCAAGAAAACAAAACACTAATACTGAATTTTGATTCTGAACTTTGTGCAAACATGTTGCACAATGTTATTTAAGGCTATCATTACTAAGAGCAGGAGCAGACATCGCCGTGCTGCTCAGTGGGGGAATAACATACTGCAGATGATCTATTGAGTACAGTTGAGAAATCAAAACCCCCGAACGCTTTGAGTCCCGTCTTTAAACACCTAAACTCGGAGCCACGTTTGAAGTTCTGTTTAAATATATTAAATCATGAATAAGCTGTTAAAAAAGACAGAAAAATAGAATAAAAGTTCCCAACGACAAGCAGTTGCACCTTCATAAGAAAGCAACGCTGATTTCAGATGTTTTTAAGCCAGTTTTTTAACATATTACCCAAAATAAACAGTTAGTTCTTGATGCACGCCCTCCAAAATAAAACCATCTGCAGCCATGTCAACCTTTAACAGTAAAGGGTGAGTCTCTGTGTCCGGCATTGTCTCCTCGGTGCAGTCACACTCCAGCAGGTCGTACCTCTGCCTGCCTGCCTGCGAGGAGGGAGGGAAGAGGACAGATGGCTTCAATCTGGTGATGGAGGCTCCGGCAGACCTCCAGTAGACAGAGGACCATTTACAGCCATTTTACATCTATAAACAGCGTCTATAAGACCCTTTGTCGTGTTTAGATGTGACCTCTGCGAATGAATGGGAACAGGTTTGCTGATGGGAAGCAAGCAGCTCAAAAATCAACAAACTAGTCGGAGCTTCACAAATAAAACAAATGTCGAGCTGTGGACATAACTGTGCTGCATTAAGTCAGGTGGAAACCCTTTTAATGCTGGACTAAAAACACAAGGGGAACTCCTGGGAAATAAGGGCGTGTTGGTGGTTCTAAACAGTCAACACTGATATCGCGAGGTCAGACAAAAACAACAAAAGAAATTCCACGAAACACGTGGAAACCAAAACAGTGGTTGGGGCGACCTCGGCTCCTGTGATGGCTCGGCGAGCGCAGGATTCACATCGTTTATTGCAATTAAAGTGGATCATCATGAGTGTTCGTAATTACTGGGTAATTATCGTGTAACCAGTGTTATTCCAAGCGCGGGACTGAGATCCCGGTTGGGTTAAAAAGGGTGACGTGTGGGGATTTGATAGAGGAGTGTCGTAAAGCTGAAACGACCCGCAGAGCACAGCGGTGTGTTTTTTAAGTGGGTGGAGGCTGAGAGACGAAGAGTCAGCGAGTGAGAGGAGGGTCAGTGTGTGGGCAGAATAAAATGTATCCCGTGTTTAGAAAGAAAAAAAAAGGGAGCGTTTAAACTGCCAGTTCAGAAACCCTCCACCCTCCTGGCTACACATCAAGTTGCTCCACCGCAAGCAGTTTTCAGCTCGTTTCCGAACCACAGGAGGGGACATCATCCCAACTGAAATACACGACCGCTGCTGCTGCTACAAAGACACACTTTACCCAGAAATTATGATATCTGAACGGCTTATAGTATCCATACACACACACGTGTGTGTGTGTGTGAGAGATCCTTTCACCTACAAAAATCAGTTCAACTAGCTGCAATAAACTGCGCCCTGGCACATCTCTTCTCCGCGATACACCCATCAATCATCCTCACACTCCCCTGCTGCGAGTTGATTTCATCTCTGACAGCTTTTCATGTGCATGAAATGTGTGTGTGTGTGTGTGTGTGTGTGTGTGTGTGTGGGCTCTGCCGGTGTGTCAAATTAACGCTTCATCATCATCATCATCATCATCATCATCATCACACAGCCCTGCCTCACTTTACTAAACCTCCAAAATGACAAGAGCCGCACTGAACACACGTTTGGTCCGATAAACACGCGGCTAAACTGGAATATTACCGTCATCTCCGGGGTTTACCTCTGGAAGAGAAACCAGAGGAACTGTAATCGTATCTGTGTGTGCAGCTACATGACTTCAGGGGGGATGTAAGTAACTCGATGAGAGAGGGTTTGTCAGACTTTCCATTTTCCAAAAAAGACACCATCTTTCTAGAACGCGGCACTCCGGACCTGACCATAAAAAAACATGTTGCACATTGTCATTTAAAGCTTTCATTACTAATAGCAGAAGCAGACATCGCCGTGCAGGGGAATAACATACACTGCAGATGATCTACGGAGTGGAAGATACAGTGATGTAAACAAACACGATAAGGAAGGGGGAGGTTTTGCTTTAAAACCCTTCAAAACCACCCAACATGCCTCGAGCTGATTCCCCGGGCTGCAGCGGGGATGTCCAGCAGCATCAGCCAAATGTTTGGGTGAAGAAATCAAACATAACCTGCAGTGGTCTAATGGTGCACATACAACCCGAGATCATTACACCCTGACCTGCATAGTGCTGCAACAACACTCGCCCCTCTCTCTCTCTCTCTCTCTCTCTCTCTCTCTATGTGTGCGTTGCAAACTGCCAAGTAATTTTCCGCTAACGCGTTGCCCATTGCAAAGGGCTGGGAATCCTTAACACGATCCCATACTTTCATATCTCAAACTTGCCACAGCTTTATAACAGTGAGTCAGCCACTCCTCCTCCTCCTCCTGCTGCTGCTGCTCCTTATGAAATCTACATCTGGGTTCATTTCACCTCCCCAAATACAACACAGCGATCACCCAAAGTGATGCCACAGACCGTGCGCATTTTTGCGCAGCGTTATTTCAAGTTAATATTTGATCTAGCTTCAGGAGGTGGAGGCGCAGTCACATGCAGTGTTTAAACAGTCTAACGTCATGTACTTACTGTGGTGTGGATGTAGGTTAATGGCCGATGGTAAGAATTTCCCGGAGTGGAGAGGCGGCGGATGACTCGCGCCCAAGTGACCGGGCGAGGGAGGGATCCTCCCGGCTGCAGCGGCTGCTCCGAGTCGGTGAGACTCCATTGCGAGCCCCGCCAACAACGGAGGTGGTACGTGGACGGATCGGGGAGGTCCAAAATCTCTGCCATCCATTATCCACACAGGGGAAAGTTGTGAAAAGAAATGGTCCGTCCGGATAGGCCCCCTTTATTCCGAGAAAAAAAGCCAATTGTGGCTATAATAATGTCTTTAGTTTCCCAGGCTCCTTTTCAGCCATCCTGCTGACCTATAAAATACAACAAGAAATAAACGCTTCAAATACAAAATAAAAAACTGTTTAGGAAGTGGTAGTTTTCGGATTTCTCCTCTTTCCAAGCGAACAGGCGGTCCATACGTGCAATGACGCAGTTTGGAAAACCACTTCAAAAACTAAACCTTCAATATTATCTGCCCGACAGAAACCACACACGAGTTACTCCTGCAGGTTTTAAAACGCGGGTTTAACTTCAATCTACAATATTATGGAGGTATGCTGGAGACTAGCAGCTCTCTCTTCCTTCCTTCCTCCAGCACCACCACAACCAGCCCACTCCGCTGCACGGCGAAGCCGCTCCGGAGCTCCGCTTCCCTGGGAAGCACAACACAGGAGAGAGGGGAGTGAGGTGAGAGCGAGGGCGGCCGGCTATGCTGCTCCTGCCCCGGCTATGAAAATACCCCGCGTCGGACCTCGCTATGACGATCAAATTTTTAAATAATAACCACCTTATTTTCCGATTACCCAGCTGTTTTCCTTAAACCGTAAACCAGCAATGTAGGCCCATGTAAACCAATACACCATAAATACTGGAGGCGCATCAAATATAAATTTCAAACGGGGTTAAAAATAAATAAGGTTGCAAAAGCCTGCATGATTCATCAGCGGGGTTAGCGGTGTTTTGTTGCCCCGCTGATGTGAATTTAGTCCCGGGTTACTTCGCAATTGGACATGGGTGCTGCCCTGCCTGCCTGCCCAGGGAGAGAAATCAAAACGCGGACCCGTAAACACTTTGAGCCCGGTGTTTAAACACTAAAACAGCGTTTTAATACACATTTTAGCCAAGTTTGAAGTCGTGTTTAAATACATTTTTTCAGTTTCATCTCATAAACCGACGGTTACATCGGTGTCGACGTCGAGTGTTGCGCGTTTAATCTGCTCAAAGAGCTCGATTTTAGTCATTTTTGTGATGTTAAAAAGCACAAAAATACAATAAAAGTTACTTTAAAGGAGAATAACAACAAGCAGTTGCGACCTTAGAAGGAAGCGGGATTTTTAAAAAACGCATTACCCTAAAATATACTAAAATAAAACAGCGAATTTAAGTTAAAAACAACCCGAAAGTCGAGTTAACCTTCAAACGGCTGCAAGCAAACACATCACAGCAGTGACTCGTGATATCCAGGCGGGCGGGATCTGAAGAAAGGCTCGTTCAGAAATCACAATAAACCTCCTTTTTTAAGCCATTTTAAAGCACATTTGGGCACCAGCGTTGCTTTTAAACGCTTTTAAATGAGCTAAATGTGAGTTTAGGGTCGCTTTCCCCCCGTTGTGATCCATGCCTGCGCGGCGGAGGAGCAGCACGGCATTTCAGCCACGTTTCAAACTTTTTCACGGTTCCATTAACGGCACACGGAGCAAACTTTCTCGGGCGTAACGTCTCCAACGGCTGCTTTTTTTTGTTTAAACACTGAAACAACGGTTACAAAAATATCCAAGATGTCGTATACACAGGAACATCCGCGCCCTTTTTTTAAAAAAAAAAAAAACAACTCACATTTACAAATGTTTTTAAAACTCTTTGACACTAGTGCTGGAAAAACCGAGCAAAAGAAGGAGACCAAGAGGAGGAGGTGGAGGAGGAGGGGGGAAAAAAACATGCCAACCGCTTACTTGAATGTGGAGAGGAAGGAGCTAAAAATGCTAACATTTCTCAAAATCCGTCCAGGTTGCTGGGAGAACTGGAGTAGTCCATTACAGGCTCGTCCGAAGGTAAACTGGGGGATGACTGGAGGGGGGAGAGAGCGAGCGAGCGAGAGACGGCCCCCTGTCCGACGCGTCCGTAAACTCCTCAGCAATGAAACACAGCATTGTTTTTCAAGCCCCGCCCACCCCCATCGCTACCACCCAACCCCAGCCCAGCCCTTGACGTAGCACGCAGCTGTCACCTGATTGGCTACGAGAAGTGTCAATCAAACCCTCCTCTCTTGCTCTCTCTCCAGTGTATATATATATAAAAAAGAGAGGAGCTCTCTGGCCGCTCGCCAACACTATAAAACCAATTATGGAGCAAGGAGGTTGAGCCGTTTCAAGGTCCCCTCTTCTCCCCCCTTCAAGACTGAGTGATCAAAACAAGCAGTAGGTTTCTGTTTTTTTTTTTTTTTTTTTAGGGACGATGGTGGTGGAGGTGGGGTTGCCAGTTTCAAGGCGACCCCCCCACCCCCCTCCCACCGCAACCCCACCACCACCTCCATCCATTTCCACTCCGGTCATAATGGGAGCTCAAACACTGGGAAGCGGAAAGTAAGGGGGCGTTGTTACCCTTAAAAATATTGCACTCGTTTTTTAAATGTAGTGTGGACATCGGGCTAAGTTTTTTTTCTCACTGGGAAAAAGCAGTAAGCAGTAAATTACTTTTCCATTGAACCTCTTCTAAAGTGAATAAAATCGTGAGAACTTGAGATAATTGTCAATAAATAACAATTAAGTTTAATTGAATTATTTTATCTAAGGCAGTCACAATGTGGGCGTTGTTTTTCCCCACGGGTATCACACAAATATAAATTGCAATAGGCCAATCGTTATGGCTAAAATATTATTTAGTTCAAAAATATAGATTTGCACAAAATTTGTACATAGTATTTTTTGTTTATCTGTCAGGCTTGTCCTTGTTTTAATCTGTGTCTGTATCTGTGTACTTTGAGTGCAAAGTTAAACCAGAGTCTCATTGCTTGTATGTGTATACTGGCCAATAAAAGTGATTCTGATTCAGATTTAGTCTACATTCCGAGATGAAGAGGCCTTTAATTACTTTTTCAAAGTGAAATTTAGTTGAATTAATAACAATGAGTTAATTAACAATAAATGTTGTTTTTTTTTTTTAGCCATAATGCCCACAAACAATACTGGACATTTGCACTATTATCTTATTCTATCTACAAATGTCATTACAAATATATATTTGATCTGTGTGTAGTTTAATACTAAAGTTTACCTATCAGGCCTGTTGTCCTTGTTTTAGTTATATTTATGTCTATATCTTTACAAAGTGAAACCAGAGTCACATTCCTTGTGTGTGTACACTGGCCAATAAAAGTGATTCTGATCCAGATATAGTCTACAATTAAGCATGAACACGCCTAGAACTCCCATTAGATGTGGTATAAACAGGCCCATATCAGCACTATGTGGGTACATTCCACTAGTCAAAGGCATCCTGGACCTCTATCATATCAGCCAGAGAAGCACTAAGAATTATCATTGTTGTCGCCGACGTGACCGCTACATTTTTTTGAAGAGGGATAATGCCCTTCTGTCGGTATGCAAATGGGCGAAAACTGGCTGTATAGGTGAAGCGACGCTGGGTGTCTCCTTGTGAATAATCTGCCTTTAGCGGGGACAAACAGATTAGCATTAGAAGAGGGAGTAAAAGTGGCGTTTAGTTAGCGTTTATTATGCTAACCTTCGAAAATGGAGGAGGGGGGCGGCGGCGGTGGTCGACAGTTGGTGTGAACCCGGGTTCTAAAAGTCCTCGCGCACAGGACTCTCGCGGGTTTTTAACGATACCCGTTACGTCGTTGCAAAAATGTTGATTAAAAAAAAAAAAAAATCTGAGACAGTTTCAAGCTCCCCAATCTCGCCCCCCCATCCCTCTCCAGCCCCGCCCCCCTCCACCGCCACCACCCCCTCACCGGCGCCTGTTTCAAGGCGACCCCTCCAGTCGGGGGAAAGTAGAAAGCGTAAACGGCGGAGAGCAAACCCGCTCGACGGAGAGGAGGGAGCACGGCGGAGCTCCGTGCGAGCTAACGTCGACAGCGGAGAAATAAACCCGCTGTGTGCTTTCCGGTGAGGTCGCGACACCCTCCGTGGTGGTGGTGGTGGCGGCGTTTTATTCGCCCGTTCGGACAACAACCGCACCACCGAAGCTAAGCACAGAAGAGACCG
Source organism: Nibea albiflora (assembly GCA_014281875.1). NCBI lineage: Eukaryota > Metazoa > Chordata > Actinopteri > Sciaenidae > Nibea > Nibea albiflora. The sequence goes on along the minus strand of CM024808.1, from coordinate 17,987,682 downwards.
CTGCAGCGACACTCCTCACCCCGCTGACCTGTCTCCTAACAGCGCCTGTCACCCCTGATGGGACCCGGGGAGGGAATTACCAGGCGGAGATCAGAGTGATGTCCCGTCCCGGCTCGTCCAAGGGGACCAAGCCGCTCTTTGTTCTCCAAATCGCTCCGACTGGGAATTCAGACAATGCCTCTAGATTAGGGCCCCATTGTTGCCTTCTTTTCACCCCTGCGAGCAGGAGGCAGGTTTCATCTTCTGGTTGTTGTTTTTCTTGTCAAATGCCGGCGGTGTTGGAGAGGGGGGTTATCCCCACTTTGAGGTGGGTTTGGCGGCCGTGTGGGGCTGTGGAGCTTCGTGGTACACTTTTATGATGTACATGATAGTTTAGCCATGATTCATTCAGACAATAAAAGGGACACATTATATTTCCTATCCACAGATTTCCGCATGTTTTACGCACGGGTTTAATTAAACATGCATTTGAAGTCATTTATGACAGTGTGACTGTAAATTAGTAAAGTCTGTCATCTTTTTCCCAATAAAGAGCACATCAAAAAATCTTTATTGCACTCTCCACCTACAAACCAGCAACCAGCTAATGTGTGTGCCTTCATTTGATGGTAATAACACAGACATCTAAATGTGTGTTTATTTCTAGGTTAGCCTCATCTCAATGATGCCTTACTGCAGGAGCAGATGGGACCATTTGGTAGATTATGTTTTTTTATAGCCTATATACACCAACTGGGTTCTTTTGAGGATGTTCCAACTTAAAGCTCCAAGCCTGTCCTCTATTTGGGGCCGCAGTGGAAAAGTACTGAAAAAAAAACAACCCATGATTTATGGCCCAAAGCACTGCTGAGTCAATATAATACCACAGCCAATTTTTCATTCCAGTAACACTGTTTTTATTCTGCAGACCAAAGATTACAGAATGAGAACATCTGTTATCCCAGACTCTTGTTTTAGGCTTCTTTCTAACTCCTTTTTTTTTGTGGCTTGCATCAAACTCAACTCCAACTATCATCAGTGTTGGAGAGATGCTGGCGGTTTGAGTTAAATCTGTCCTATCATTTCAAGCATCAGGTAAATGATTTGATTTGGTGTCCAGACTTATCTGATTTCTCCCCGGGCGTGTGGCTGCATTAACCCCACAGGGGGACGGAGAGACAGAGCACAGCATTGATTAATTCAGTCGGGGTTGGGGTTCAGCCCTCTCTGGAAAATAAATACATAAATAAATAAATACAGGAAGATGTCCTCCTGCATAAGCACTCGACCCTTCAACAACAGTACTTCTAATAAAGCTAATAAAGCTGACCCAATGTTCCCCAGCTGAACATCCTTCTCTACAAATGGACAAACAGGAGAATAAATAACAGCATGGATATTTTATGCGACCCCTCCCAGTCCCAATCTGCTCACACGCTCACACAGAGCGCCTGCATGCCCAAAGGGCTAAATCATTCATCATACCTTGTCTCATGTCTCTGCACATCTTACTGTATTGTTATTGCTGCTACTGCTGCTGCAGTGCAGCAGGACAAATCCACAAAACACGGCGGTGAAGAAGACTAATTGCAGTGTCATGTTTCTTAATGGAATGAAGCAAACATGCATTCACAGGCAAACATACATGTGCAATAAAACATGCTGCTAGAGGTGACTGACATCACCACACACACACTAAGCCGCCCCCCTCCCCCCCCTCTCTCTCTCTCTACTTGAAGCACATGCACATACAGCTCTCATGGGGTACCTGCCAATCATCAGACAGTGCCTTGCAGGGTTTTTATGGTGGACCACTGGAGGGTGGGGGGAAGGCGGAGGAGGAGGAGGAGGAGGACAAACAGCCGGCCACATGCACACCACCCTGACGGTCATACAACTGTAGCAGGAGCGCTCAAACGACCAGATACTGATCATGTTTCACCAGAAATGTTCACAGTTTTTAGGATTTTTGTAGTTGGATGGCCGTGTTGGTTGGTGGTAGATTCATAAACAGAGTTGTGTTTGGATGATTGGATGTTAAAGTGTGTGAAAATACAGACATGCATGCATATAAATGATCATATATATATATATATATATATATATATATATATATATATATATACTTCCCATATATTATATAGTCTCCATAGTTTCTTCAGTAGCAGGACTCATTTTTGACCCACATTTCTAAAACATCTAACCAAGTTCAAGACCTGTAGTTTGAATCCTAACGCCTTCATGTGTGTTGTCATCTTCAAACAAAGCATTAGGACACGGCCAAATGTCTGCAGATTGAATTTTACGCTAATGAAATCAAAATAAATGAATGTTTAATTCTGGGGAAATGCTACCAAGGCAAGGACACGCATGGAAGTCAAAGCAAAGTGATTCCCATCTGCCACCGCTTCAAACCAAGATGGGGGATGGTTGGTTTGTGTGTGTGTGTGTGTGGCGGGCAGTGGGGGGGGGGGTTGTCAACTGTGCATGCAGGGTGCTTGAGCAAGCCTGCAATGCACTGAGTGTGTATTTTTGGTGTCTGTTCCTGAGTCAAGTGGTTAGTGCTCTGAGAAATCGTGGGCTTTTTCTCGAGAAAGAGAAAAACCCAAGCGTCGCCACAACCCGTAAGGAAACATTGATGCAACAGACGCATCTCCTGCTGAGTAAATGTACAGTGGTGATGTGTCAGAGCCCGCTGAAACCTCAAGGAAAAATGCTCTCGTTTACACCCCTTGACACTGCCTTTCTCTCCGGTTCTTTGTCTGCTTGTCGTGCACCATAAAACAACAATCCTTTAGTCTTATTCAGGATTTACACTGTCCATGTTTGGGTGCAGAATATAGAGAGATAGCATCCCTCTACCCAGATTAAAAATGAGCCAACTGACCAGTTTTTACATCCTCCTGTCAGTTGACAGAAACACGCACTGTCAGTCAATCAAAAACAGTAATATCCGGTGCACTGACTTCAGCGAACACGTCCCCCTCGGTACAATTCAAGTCACTCTGAGGAATACGAAAACAGGAGCTGCTGGATTTAAATATGATCAATTATTCTCCACTGGCCTCCTTCTGTCAGCAGTGGTAGCCTTCTACTTGCCTTTCACCCAGTTTTACGTGCCAGACAAGACTCGTGTAGCACATCAGCCCCATCTAACGGCCAAAGAGGAGTACTGCATGTTTGGGGTGGGATCAGCGACCCGGCCAATGGAGCTGCAGTGAGAGGAAAAAAAATGCACAGCTGTAGTAAATGGAGGAACACAGTGAGCCTCGTTTTCTGACAAATTGGTCCCCCTCTGTGTGTCGTCTCTGGAGTGCCTCATTCACAAACACCTGCAGTGCTCGCACCTGCAACGAGGCAACACACACACGCGCACACACCCATTACATGTGCACGACAAGCTCGTCGAGCACTGTAGCACACGCGCGCACACACGCCAAGCGCTGCTTCTTTTGCCAGTGAGTGTTTTGCTGGCGTGGCATTAAAAGGATATCAGAGAGCAGCAGTCTCAGCAGAATCACAGGCGGAGGAAGGGGAGGTGGAGGTGGAGGTGGAGGTGGTGGGCTGCAGTGAGATGGAATAAATTTCCAATACCAAACACACTTGATTTTTCAGTGTGTATGTGCAAGCAGCAAGAAGCCTGACTTAATGCATATGAATTCATATCATATCCACACAAGCATGCGCGCAGGCCCTCCTCCTCTGCTGCCTCGAGCAGCCCTCCAGGCTCTCCATATATCATCAGGTTGCCTACAGAATACTGCATGAAACTGGGACAGCCTGACTAATGGACGCAGCGTGCTCTCAGGGCTGGTGCTGGATCCGTGGTGTCATACACAGAAACAGGATATGATGCATAGAACATGAGGGTGGGGCAGCAGCAGCAGCAGCACCCGTCCACCATCCATCTTATCCTCCTTCTCATCAGTGTGATATGCAAATGTGGAGATCCGTTTTTAGACGTGGACAGGAAATGTGCCCGCATCAGCAGCAGAGGATCTTTTCCCTGACATTCGAGGAAAGCTGGTGTAAAAAACACGCAGCAGCTCAGTTACTCTAATGGCATGCTCCATCTTTGCTGCTGTATTGAACTCACGATCCCAGGCCAGCACTCCTCCCTTGTTTCCACATTAGCTGTCCACTACGCCAACACATTACATCAAATCTAATCTAACTTAGTCATCAAAGATGGGAATTCAGATGCACGAGCGTTAAACGTGAGCTGCAGTGTGCAGATGCAGAGAAAATGATGGCCTCAGTCACGCCTCACTGGAATAAAGATGGAGCATCACTGCCATCTACTGTCCAAACCGTGCAACTGCTGCACATCGACAGTCAGGCCCAGGGATGGCAAGTCAACAAAATTCAAGAGCACTAAATGGAAATGTTCTCTAATGTGTCGTTTCTGGGGGACATTAATGTAAAGTAGAGATGCAAGAGATGTTTGTGCACATCAACATCCTCATCGCTGGAGCGTTCTTAGCTGACAAACATCTGTGATCTCATGATCCCACGAGGAAAGATGACACGATTACAGATGATGTCATGGCAAGACGCCCAAGGGTGGAAAAGAAAAAGGTCTTTTTGTGTGACAGTAAGTGACTAATCTGATCTCATTAGGGTTAGTCCTTTGAGCGTGCCCTGACCTTTTAGTTCATACCCAGTCAGCGGAGCAAGGTAACCTCCGTAAGCACACGGGGACAGTGTGACCCTTGAAGCATCCATCCATCTATTCTCTTGTAATTATCCTCATCAGAGTCATGGGGGGGCTGGAGCCTATCCCAGCTGACTTAGGGCGAGAGGCACGGTACACCCCGGACAAGATGCCAGTTCGTCACAGGGCACGTTCACACCCACAAGCAATTTAGAGTCACCAATTAACCTGCATGGAGGGTAGGGAGCCAGAGTACCCAGGGAGAACCCAGAAGACACAGGGAGAACATTCAACCTCCACACAGAAAAGGCCCAGAAAGGCTGAGGTTTGAACCAGCAACCTCTCTGCTGTCAGGTGACAGTGCTAACCAGTGAAATTGACTTTTTTTTCTACTTCTTATCCAAATAAGCATTAGATTTAGTCTGTGTAGCGGGACTGTGCCCTCTCCCGTCCTCTTCATCTTGTACACGTCTGACTTACAGGACAACTCTGGGCTCTGCCACATGCAGAAATACTCAAATGACACTGAGATAGTTGGCTGTAGTAAGGATGGGCAGGAGCCTGGTTGAGGACTTTGTGAGGTGGTGCAGGTGGAGAGGAGAGGAAAAAAAAATGCTATGGTTGTTTAAGCAGTCTGTGGTGGCCATTGTCCTCTTCTATTCTGCCCGACTGGACAGCTGGCTCAGTGTTGGGCACACCACCCTCTGCACAACACCTTCATCAGGCAGAGGAGTGTGCTCAGTGGCAGACTGATGTCTCAATCCTGCTCCACCAACAGACTGAAGAAGAAATCATCTTTTTACAGCCTAATTTAATTGCACACAGTCCTCCCCATTTGTAAAAAACATTTCTACTTCAACGGTCACTTCATATTTTTAATATACTTTATAGTATAGTTTGTATATTTTCATATAGTTGTTTGTATAGATGTTTAGCACAGGTTAACTAACACAGTTATATATTCATTTTCTAAGCAAATGTTTCATTTCTTTGATTTCTCTGTACGCTTCTCTCTCTAGATCAGATCATCCAGGATTTTCACTAGACTACAGCGAGACAGGTGAATTGCAACCTGTGCAGCACCTGTTTGGGGTTGTCCCAAGTTTGGAAGTGGAACTTCAAGTAAGGACATGTCCTTTAAAACTGAACTCCCACAGGCAAAGTTTGCTTTTGGTTATGTCGTAATGTTGCCGACAGCAAAATTTGGCATTCCTTCACTGCTTGGGAAGTCCTGCAGGTGTAAACGTCTTATCTAGATCTTATCTGCATGTCTCGATACGAATTTCTCTCTTCGTATTATTGTTACATGAGTGATTCACGTGTCTGAGTTGTTAAACATTCTGGAGCTCAGATCCAATATACACAATAGACCTTTCACAGTAGCTATTTTGATGTGAAATAAGGTTAACAGGTGTTCACACCGATACAAAGACTGCTCAGGTTAAACCAGAGTGCATGTTGGCTCATTGGAAGAGCTCTGCTACAGTAAAAATAACTTCAGTATCATTGGAAACACCTGCATTGACTGTTGTTAAAATGGCTGCTGTGACAGTTTCATTTCACCAGCAGGTTTATCCTGATCAGTAACAGCCAACGGCAACAGAAACAGGTTTTAGAACTCAGTTCAAGACAGGTTAGGTCGACATGTTTGGGCAAAGTTTTAGGGTCTAAACGAGATGTTAAAATGCAAATTTGAGGCTTGTGTAACAGTCAAGTGCTGCACACTTAAAGCTTGTAGAGTTATTTCAAGAAAACCCTTTAACATGAACCATGTTAAACCTTAAAGCAGTTCAGAGATTCTGATTTCAGTAACTTAACAGTTGAAGTCGACATTAGTCACTAAGATGCAGCTCATTGAGAAAAGGAGGACAAGAGTCAGACGTCATGTCGGAACACATGTGCACTTTATTGGGATTGTTTAGTCAGTGTACAGGTTGGCCCCACTGGTCTGGCACCCCATGTTACCCCATCACTTCGAGACCCCTTGCCCCACCACCCCGGGGATGAAACCTCCATCAGGGGGAAGAAGAGGTCACGACTGGGTTTTGCATAACAAAAACAAAAAAAATTAAACAGGACCAAGATATTTTTAAGGCTGAAAGTACAAAAAACCCAGACATAATTTACATACAAGCGATACTACAACCATGTTTAAGTATGCGCCAACCACTGGGCAGCCTTCACAGAGGCGAATACGTGTCTGAACAATGCAGTTAACATTTGGAATCATGTGTCTGAACAATGCAGTTAACAAACATTTGGAATGACTCAAAGAAAAACAAAATGTACATTTTTTAAGTCCCCAGATGCAACTGCAGAACCCTGGGGTGCTTTTTTTTTTTAAACCTAGCCAAAAACATTACTGTCTCCTTCATCGTTCCAGTTTTTTAAAATCCTGAGTCAAGCGCCAAAAATAACTGAAGCCATGCCAATGAGTTGGTCATCTAGGCTCTGCGCCTGAGTGTGTATGAGAAATGTGTGGTGTGTGGTTGTTTTGCACAGAGCTGAAGTTGTTGGGCGTTTGGTTGGGGAGGGGGTAGGAGGAACAGTCTGTTTAGAAGCATTTGCGGTGGACGATGGAGGGGCCGGACTCATCGTACTCCTGCTTGCTGATCCACATCTGCTGGAAGGTGGACAGAGAGGCCAGGATGGAGCCTCCGATCCAGACAGAGTATTTACGCTCAGGTGGGGCAATGATCTGCAGGGAGACAAGAAACCAGTTAGATACCAAATATTTGAGTCAAGTGTACATCTATTGACAAAAATACCACTCTGCTGGCTCTGTAGCACATCAGCTCACCTTGATCTTCATGGTGGATGGGGCCAGGGCTGTGATCTCCTTCTGCATCCTGTCAGCGATGCCGGGGTACATGGTGGTACCTCCAGACAGCACGGTGTTGGCGTACAGGTCCTTACGGATGTCGACGTCGCACTTCATGATGCTGTTGTAGGTGGTCTCGTGGATTCCGCAAGATTCCATACCTGAGAGCATAGAGACACTTGTTAGACTCACCATATCGAATTAGGTTTTCACATGCTAGTCATGTTAGCATCAAGTTGGAGAACTTACCGAGGAAGGAAGGCTGGAAGAGGGCCTCTGGGCAACGGAACCTCTCATTGCCGATGGTGATGACCTGTCCGTCGGGCAGCTCATAGCTCTTCTCCAGGGAAGAGGAGGAGGCAGCAGTGCCCATCTCCTGCTCGAAGTCCAGGGCGACGTAGCACAGCTTCTCCTTGATGTCACGCACGATTTCCCTCTCGGCTGTGGTGGTGAAGGAGTAACCACGCTCTGTCAGGATCTTCATGAGGTAGTCTGTGAGGTCGCGGCCGGCCAAGTCCAGACGCAGGATGGCGTGGGGCAGGGCATAACCCTCATAGATGGGCACTGTGTGGGTCACACCATCACCGGAGTCCATGACGATACCAGTGGTACGACCAGAGGCATACAGGGACAGCACAGCCTGGATGGCAACGTACATGGCGGGGGTGTTGAAGGTCTCGAACATGATCTGCAAGAAGAGGAGAAGACGTTTTAGGATTTTTCAAAGTCACAGCAAAAGTCTTAAACTTGTGGCCACTGCACTCGCTACATGCATTAGAGTGAGGCTAAGGTTGAAGTTAGTAGAAATAAGGTGCAGAAAGTCAACATCCCTTCACACTTGTGCATGTCAGATTGTCTATTAGGTGCTGATCTACTGACTCAGACTTGGCTAAAAAACAGCCACAAGTGCAGATAAGGCACACAGTCAAGAGACCTGTTGATGATAGATCATCTTATAGGAGAGAAGTCCTGGAGGAGAGGGAGGAATGGGCAAGTGAGAATGAATGGAGAAGGAGACTAAGAAGGAAACTAACTACTTTACACTTTAATGTTTTCTGGCTAAACTGGATCTGCTAGAGGAGAGGGTGTGTACCTGGGTCATCTTCTCCCTGTTGGCTTTGGGGTTCAGGGGGGCCTCTGTGAGCAGGACGGGGTGCTCCTCAGGGGCAACTCTGAGCTCGTTGTAGAAGGTGTGATGCCAGATCTTCTCCATGTCATCCCAGTTGGTCACAATACCGTGCTCGATGGGGTACTTCAGGGTCAGGATACCTCTCTTGCTCTGGGCTTCATCACCAACGTAGCTGTCCTTCTGGCCCATACCAACCATCACACCCTGAAGAGACCAGAAAGATGATTAATATTTCTGGAAGCCAGACAGTTTGAGTACACGTATAAAAAAGAAAAATCCTGTAAAATAATCCACTAATATCATGAACTGCCACTAAAAAGGCTCTGTCTGTATGTTTGTATAATTTAGCACAAAAGCAAACTTCCAAAAATTTCAATGATAATTGAAACTAATTAAGTATTAACACCAGACAATACATAAGCCATGAATTATAATATAAAAATCAGTGTAAATCATTAATTAGTTTTATCCACAGAAATATAACTTTAGATGTGCAAGTACGTTTTCCTCTAGTTATTAAAATCTGTAGTTTAAGTCACTGTGCTGGAGATAAGCCACTCACCTGATGCCTGGGGCGACCGACGATGGATGGGAAGACAGCACGAGGGGCGTCGTCTCCGGCGAATCCGGCTTTGCACATACCGGATCCGTTGTCAACAACCAGTGCGGCGATTTCATCTTCCATGGCTGAACTGTTAAGAAACAAAACAAAAAAGTTGAAGACACGCCAAAGAGTCTCACATTCACTTCCTCACGACAGCGCCCCGTCTCGAGCTCCCACTTCCTGTTTTAAACCCGAAACCCCAACGGCAGTTCACGCGCTCAACCACTGGGTGGCGCTCGTGCCCCCACATTCCGAGCGAAGCCAGACAAAAAGTGGCGCTGCATTCTGTTATTACCATATAAGGACATGGTTCGGGTTTTGAGCAGCTTTGCGGCTACCGGCGCCATGGCGCGCGGCCAGAGCGTACAGAGAGTACATTCGACATTTATCAGACCCGGCGCCTCGCGACCACTCCCTCTCCGGGTTCACTACAGTTAACTTCCTCCAGATACCCCCCACCCCCACCCTTCTATTGTTGCTCAATCACTCTGGGGTTTGATACCCGATAGAACGCCTCGCTTCAATACCACTGCGTCATAACCAGCCGCTTCATTCATTGAGGCTGCTGCCAGTCTATAACTGACATTATTTTCAGCTAACCGTTGGCGCCCATCTTTAAAGACTGGACACCGGGGTTGTGTTAAGAGAAATAAAGTTGCATAATGAACTCGTGTTGACTCATGAATGGTCACAAGTCCTTGACTGATGCTCCCATTTCCTGAAAGCCACGCCTTTTCTAAGACTCGATGAGTGGTCACTCGAAATTTATCGGTTTTTTCCTCCAAGTGTGAGCCGTGAAAAGACATAAAATCACAGCAAAACCGGTTTGTTAATTTAAACAATTAATGTTTTTTTTAAAAGGCCTCGTGCACTTGAGTCTTTATAAGATTTCCACTTAAAAGTGAATTAATTATTCTTAAGAAAATGGGGCATTTAAAACGCCCGTTAAGGATCCCTCGAGTGTCCATGAGGGAGAAAAGCTTGTTTAAAATTTGCTTCAGTTGCAAAGTCTGAAGGGCGGTGTTAGCCTGGTGTGGCTAGGCTAATATGCTAAAGTAGGTCACACCCCGCCGCATCGGGCGCACAAAGAAGGGAGCAGCCGGGATCCAGACGACCTCAACTCAAAAGCCTCTTTCAAACTAAACTTGCCTGGGTGGAAGTGGTGGAGGAGGGGAAGGGGAAGGAGGTAAGACAGCAAAATGTTGCACAACTACACGCTGACAAATCTAATTTATAGACGACGGTTAACATTCATTATCATAAGCCGGCTAAAAAAAAAAAAGGCACCTGTCGCCGGTTAACGGGATCAGTGAAAAACGGTTTCTAACCGTTGTTACTGAATTCAATATAAGACAAGCAGATTCTGACAATGTTTTTAAAATCATTGCACATTTTTTAAAAGATCATTAAGTTAAATTAGCAGTTCAGTGGTGTAATGCCAAGACAAAGACCCTCGTGGTCCCTGCCATCTTTTATATTCAAATTCACAAATTTCTTCAACGGTTACAGTAAAAAAAACAACTCAACTCATTGTTTACTTGATGAATATTGTTCCAAAATTAGAAAAATGTAAATGTTCTCAGTCCTTCTTACCTTTGGGTGGGGGGGCTTTTCGCTTTAAGGGAACCGGTTTCAGGCAAATGATATCCCGCACAAAGCTGCGTGTGACGGCGCTCAGAGTGAATCTGTTGGCTGTGGGCGCCCGCCTTTTATACCGCGTCAGTTGCCCGGCTCTAGCCATAAAAGGTAAACTTTCGGAATTGCGCTCTCTGATTGGTCCGGCGTCATGCACTGGGGCACGTCGCGTGCACACTGTGCTGCACTGGGCGCTCGCGATTTGAGGGACAGAGAGAGAGAGGGAGGCGATAATAGCAAAGGATTGGAGAAAATAAAAGGGAAGGGATTGATGTTGTGAGGCCTAGTGAGCTTAATCTCTTGATATACTGTTTTATATACCTTTTAAATGATATATAAACTTTAATACGTGTGAACACTCCTGCCTGCACCTGCTCTAAGACGTTAGCCCATACTTATATGATAGCTGAAAGAGCTTTGCACCCAGGACTCCTCCCTGCTGTTATCCTGAAGGCTGCTTCCACTTCGTATATCTTTAAGTTAACCTCACATTATTTGATATATTTCAGACATGACAGTAGGTTGGTGGCAATGCTGATGTTGTTTTGAACAAAAAAACAAAAAAACAGCACAATGGGACTGCATCACCAGGTCAAACACATGACATACATAACACACACACACACACACACATAAGGGTTGTGGAGCTGCCACAGGCTAAAGGCTGAGGCACTTATTGTAGGCCAGCTCGCTGGTAATGTTAATTTATTGATCAAGTATTTGTGCTCTGTGGCCACATGTCCTCCTGAATATCTCTGCTCGTTCACTGCCTTGAGATACAGGATGTTATGTGGTAGCATGGGCTGCTTGCAGTGCACTGGATGTTGTGTTTAAAGGAGAGTTACCCCTTTCTTAGGTGAGTGAAAGTACCCCAGGGGTTTTCAGTTACTGTTTCAGCCACCGTTCATGTCATATTCACCCACTATGAAGCAGGATGTGCTGCCCTTTATCTCTTTGGCTTAACGTCTCTCTTATTGAATAAAACACACTATAAGACACACACCACTCCTAGTACCACTTCCTGATTGTGCTGCATTACCGTAAAAGTGGAAAGCATTGGGGGGCATTCACATGCTGACTAATGAGGCCCATGTGACACAATCTCAGACTTAAGATTTTTAGGCTAGGCTTGTAAAATTTCCATTCTTGATTCACTAAATCGTTATCATTAATTATGCTGCCTCATTTTTAAGCAGTAATATGAATTTCTTCTTTCTTGCCACCTCTCCCATACGTCCGCCATCTATCTTCTACCCATCTTTCCTTTAATATATAACATCTGGTGCACACTTTTATACGTTTTATGTCCTAAACCATGAGTGTTTGAATGACTGGGCGGCCCTCGGTGCCATTTAAAAGCTTTAACTGCACACTCTGAGACATTCAGCAACTTCTTCTCTTCCTCCTTTACCACTTCCCTTTCCTCTCAGTTGCATCAACTCATATGTATCAGGTTTTTTTCTCTCTCTTTCTTCTTTTCCTCGTCTTCATTCATGCTGTTGCAGTTGACTTTAAAAGGACATTATTGTTGTCTTATGACACCCCTTTAAATTAGCGTCACTTCAGTAACCGTGCAGTGTGAAGCAGCACTTTTTCTATCATGTGGAAAGATGACAATGACTTGTTTAACATATTTCAGATCTTGAGTTTGACTCCGTGCTCATATAGACACTCTTAGTTAAGGATTTATGGACATAAGGAAGGGGGATCAAAGGTCTGGGTCCACTTATTGATTTACAAGTCTTGAATCACACTACTGAGGGTCAAATCTCAAACTTTATTTGTATCTGTCTAACCTATGTCAGCCCTGAACCTTAAATTCATGATAAAGTTGCATTTCTGTGATCAGGAAATATATATATATAAATATAAAAAGGTGGGCCCAGGTGACGAGGACTGTTTCTCCAGGACACATTGTAATGTTGTAAACAGGGATTGGCTGTAAAATATTTAATCTAGACCTTGAGGGAGTGCCTCTCAAGTTCAATGTGTGTCCATACGTGTGCACTTACATGACTGAGAATGCCATTGTTCTGGCACTGGTGAAAAAACATTTGATAGGATAGACATATTCGTCTTTATTTACACCTGAACAAAGAGTCAAACTTGAGATACTTTCTGTATGACTGTGTTAAATCTCTGACTGTCACCTTAAGTAAGCTGGACTTTGGACATGCTGTGTGGCTTACTCGTAGTAAGTGAGAGGTCTCTGGTTAAGTGGTATGTTGTCAACGCTCTGCAGTGGGAATTTCTGCTATCCGAGTGCTTGGAATTCTGTCCCTAGAAGACTCCTCTCACGTATCATAACAGTGTACATGTTTACACCCTGGGTGCCAGTGAAATGCCGGCCTCTCTGAACCTGAACCTCGCTGCTAAGTTGCTTAGTCCAGCAGAGCCACCTAATGAATTTTTCTGAGGATTTCTCATCCAGACGGCTAGTTTATACACAAGCACTCGAGGTGTTGTACGTAATGACTATTACTATGAGTTGTGGTTATCTAAATAGACCACTTGTCAAACTAAGTAACACTTTAACAGGAGCAACAAGTGGAAGCTCTGGGCTTAAACCTGTCATTTAGAGTTAGGGAGCTCCTGAAAATGACTATAATTAAGATGTAAAAAAAAAAGAAGTCCTGTGCCCTTTGCAAAAAAAAAACACCTTGTCTGTATGTTCCTACATAAAGGATGTTCAGCAGCTTGACCCCAATCAGACTGTAGTGGAAGCCAACGTGGGGCCAGAGTCAGTTGGTACAAAGGTGAATTGTTTTGCTGCTTTTCAGTGTTTGTTGCTGCCACTCATTTTTTTTCTGTATGGCATACAAGAGGCCGAGAGCTTAACCTGGAATATCATAACTCACCCATGTCAGTGGTTGGTAGTTGAAAACAGGTGCAACCCACAGTGCTCGCTCAGGTGGGGATAAATGAATTTGAATTTGTTGTTCGGCCTGTGTGACTCACCTAATGACCTTTGCATTTGAAAGCAACTTTTGTTGGTAAAGCAATGTTTGTGTGGCCACTTTTCCAACAACATGAGCACAAGTGTTTTCCATTATTTCCCTTCCAGGAAGTATTTTCTATCTCCAGTGCCTCTAACAAATAGTTTTGGGAAATCCATGTCACTTTCTTGCCAAGAGTAAGACAAGAAGATTGATCTTAAGACTCTTAAGACTGTATGATAAATGTAACTGCTGTTAGCTCAGCTTAGCACAAAGACTGTAGACGGAGGGAAACAGTTAGCATGGCTCTGTCCAAAAGTAACAAAATCCACCTACTACCAGCTCGTATAAAAAGTGTAAAAAATAACACTGTATGTGCTGAACTATTTCTTGAACAGGACCAGTTGCTAGGCCAAAAAATGTGGCTGAGTTTGCTGATTTTAGTAGGTGGACAGAGCCAGGCTAGCTGTTTTCCCTTGTTTACAGTTTTTATGCCAAGCTAACCTGGTGCTGGCTGTAGATTCATATTTACTGTACGGACATGAGAGTGGTATCAACTTTCTCAACTAACTCTTGGCAGGTATGTAATGTCCCGCAATGTTTATCAGAAAATAAATCTGACCACAAGTGGTTATTTGTGACTTTTAAAGCTGTACACATGTATTTGTTATGATTATATTACAGATTGATCAAAAACTAGTGAATCGACAACTTTTCTAACAGCCAAACATCAAGCAAGGTCAACAACACAAGGCATAGCAGCCAGCTAATATTACTGACTAGTCCAACAGTAAGAAGCCCAGCTTGGCGTCTGTCTTTCAGCCTTTTTATTTCACCAAACACTAAAAGTTAGTCCCAGATTTACTCTTGTCTCGTGGCTTCTTGCTCATTCACTCTCTCATTTTCTCTTCTTAGCTTCAAAGTCCTCTTCTGTCTTCCTACACCTGTCATTATGCCCATAGAGGCTGCTGAGCCCGGTTGCATTGCCCTCTCTCCCAGCTCCCAATTCTGGCATGACACTGGCTCCGTTCCCCGTCAACATTCCCCTCAACTTCTTCTTCCTGGCGGTCCAGAACTCCTGTGGTACAAACACGAACACACTCCCAGTGCTCTGAACTCACAACATGGCTACCACACTGAGCTAACATTAGCTAACGGCAGCTACAGTTGGCAGCAGTTCACTTCACTGTCCATCAGGAAACTCTGTAAATCACATAGTAGATGAGCAGGACATCATAGGGAAACATTTTCTCCATAAAACATGATCCAGTTTCACCAAAATCAGTGACATAGGTGGTGTTATGTGACTTACAGTGTTCTTCTTGTGGGTGTTTGTACTCAGAGCACAAAGTTACATAGTGCATGAACCTGATGACACATGAGCGCAGCATCAACATGACTTAAAATCTGTTATTTATGGTAGAAAAGTTACACCATGCTGCTTTAAACTCATCTTTAACTTTGGAAGTCATGTGCCCATTTGTTAGTGCAACTGTCCACCATTACGTCATACATCAGACGCTGACTTTTTGCCTTTTTCTCACTGAAGCCAGGCATCATCTTTGCCATGTGATACGTCAATCATTAGCTCTCAGACCACTGCAGCACGTGTGTTTATATGTGTGCCCGATTCAAAGGTTAAAGAACTTTCAATGACAACAGATAATCATAAACAAATGCTATCTTTGATGACAGTGCATGTATGAGTAATTCAGAGTTTGCTATATGACCCGAGTGACCTCTCTATTACATGGAGCAACATTTTAAAGACATAAATGGCCTTATTAAGTATTCACGTGTGTGTGTCTGTGTAATCTCAATGTTTACCAGTGAATTGAAACTGTTGTGACACCCTTGTGTGACGTCTCACTTAGGTTTTTTCTTTCTACAAATAAGGTAACCAGCCATCCGTCAGCAGCAGCAGCAGTACCCGAGAACAAACAGTCTGTTCTGTATAGCGTTGCCACTCCCTGCGTTACTAAAGCCATCCCACCACGGCTTCCTGTTCCTCTAATGGGTAAAGATGCCGCAAGTTTGCTTTCAGTCTAAGAATCATTGACTCCTTCTACCTCCTCGCCTTCCTCTTTCTGTTGTAAACCTAATCATAAAGAGGATTTGGTTGTTTGTACCCATGGCTAGCTGAAGTTAGAAACATTTTGGTGTGTGTTGGCGGGGGAGGGGAGAGGAACCATGAAAGACCTTTTGCTAATGGGCGAAGCCGGCCATAGGGGGTGGACATGAATACTATGTCTATTATCCACTCACTCACAGACAGAGTCAAACATCTGCTGCCTCGAGTCTTACTGCAACTAGACTCTAAGGCAACTGTAGCTCAATACAAAAAACATTAGTCGTAATTAGCCTTGAGTGAGGTTGAAAGCCAAGGCCTGGAAATGTGACGTCAGAAAAAGGGATGGAGAACAATGAGTGTAAGATTAGAGTGAAATATAACCGTCAAATGGCATCTGAGTGGGGTGAAGACCGAGAAGAGGAAGATGATGGGAAATATAATGTCATGTTGGAAATGCATCTCATGGGTCACCCACAGCAGTTTCATTCTTGCTCCACTGTATGATTTGTACATGTGTGTGTAATAGTATGTATGGAGATCTCGGTGAAGCTGAGTGCAGCAATGTTGGAAATTTCTCCTTTACAGCAAGAAGAAAGAACTTAAGTTGAACTTAACTTGGCTTGGCTTAGCGCAAGAACGTAAACAAGGGGAAATGCCTAGCTTGGCTCTGTGGAAAGTTAAAGGTCGATAATTAACGCAATGTAACTTTTTCTTCTATTCCAAAGAGGAGCCAGTGTAACATAACACTTAGCTCTTTGTCGTGAGGATGTTTTTTGGGAGATCTTGGGGATTTCCTTGCCCATTGTGGTAACTTCTCTGGTAGTTTGATAGATAGCAATTTATCATGTCTATACTTGGGTTTTTTTTTGCCAGATTAAACAAGTTAATTCATTTTGTTACCTTCAGTCCAAGTCTGGCTAGTGGTTTCCCCCGGTTTCCAGTCTTTGTGTTACGTCTTATATTCAACGTGAAACCGAAAATTCACACTACATTGCCCATGGGGTTGGAAATGATGTCACTGATGATAATCACGATGGTCATGAACTGTAATAAACAGTAGGTCAGTGCGTTTCATTTAACTTATTCAAAACAAAGAAAAAGTTTGGAAAGCCAGGCTAGCTGTTTCCCTCTGTTTCCAGTTTTTGTGCTAAACTAAGCTAATCTAATTAGCTGCAGGGTGTAGCCCGTAGGTGTTTAACAGACAAACATGTGAAAAAAGTGAAACTGAAAACTCACACTACAATGCACATGGTTAGAAATTATGTTTTTAGTCACTATGGAGATGGAACTTTTGTTACTTTTGGACAGAGCCAGGCTAGCAGTTTCCATCTGTTCCCAGTGTTCGCGCTAAGCTAAGCTAACCGGCTGTAGCTTTGTATTTAACATGACCATCGTCACTATGGTGATGGAACGTAGTAAACTCAGAGGTCAGTGTGTTTTTCATGGATGTTTCATTTGATGAAACAAGAGTTTGGAAAGAGCCGGGCTAACTGTTTCCCTTTGTTTCCAGTCTTTGTGCTAAGCTAAGCTAACTAACTTCTGTCTGTATCGAATATGAAATGTCATCTAACACAGACGGTTGAACCTTTGCTTTAAAATATATGTTTAATGCTTGATGCAGTGACTCAAAGTTTTGTCTTTTAGCAGCACACACCTCTCCTCCCCCCTTCTTTCTTTCTTTCTTTCTTTCTTTCTTTCTTTCTTTCTTTCTTTCTTCATTGATCACCCTTCATCTCTCTCTCTTTCTCTCTCTCTCTCTTGTCTTTGCAGCCTGTTGAAAAGTGACTGGCTGACCAATTGTTTGCCATCTGTGACTGGTCATAGTTTCAGAGAGGGAAGCCCTATTCAGCACTAACCCCGTCACCCCTCCTCCATCCACCATCCACCCTTCCTGCCTCACTCCCTCCTTCCCATGATACAGCCAATAGATCGGTCGTCTGCAGCGTCATTGATCCGTGGGTCGCCGTGGTGATAGTCTGACTCCAAGGCACGGGCCAGTTACCAGCTGTGTGTATGTATGTGTGTGTGTGTGTTGTGCCTGCCAGCTGGCCTGTTTCGTGCTTCGATTGGATTAGCTTCCCATTTACAGCCCAAATGGATCCTTAACTCCAACAACCCCCACTCCGAGTTTACCGGCCACACCCCGTCATGGCATCCAGACCAGTATCTTATGTCATTCATCACTCTATAAAACTATAAGCTATCTTTTAAGACCTCTTTCCTGTGTGTGTGTGTGTTTCCCCCACAGCAGAGCGGAGTACTTCACATCACAAAGCACGCATTGTTGCGAGGATGCAAACACATTTTAGTTGACTTACAGGCTCGGGCACTTCCTCTTTTTAATACTGTGTCAGATACTGGCACTGAGCTCGAAAACAAATGTGATTTGTTAGCGCTTAAACTCGCTAATCATCGGTCAAAGTCTGCTCTTTGAAAATTGTGTGAGTATTACAGGTAAATCTGATCAAGAGCTTGACGTGTATAACCCTCTAATGCGATAACCACATGTTTTTTCTCTGTTCCTCATGAACACCAGGCCCGTTATCCTATACTCTTCTTCTTCTCTTCCTCTTCCTGTACGCCCACCTCACTTCCTTTTCGGTGTTCTGTCCTCTCATTGGTCGGGAGTAACAGCTGAGGTGCCTTTTAAGGTTGTGAGGTTTTTAACTCAGGTGCTGTGCAAACCAGGGACTCATGACAGTCTCCGTCGCTTTAACCTTTAATGGAGAAACGTCAGAGCTCAACTGATGGCAGCATTTGAAGGCATCGTGGTGTGTTTACGCGCATGCAAAGACAGACTACAACATATAGGTATAATAAATCTTCAACAAAGAGCCAGGCTAGCTGTTTCCCTCTGTTTCCAGTCTTTGTGCTAAGCTACACTAACTGGCCGCTGGCTGTAGCCTGAAGCAGCATGTGAAGGCATCACGATGTGTTTACAGGCATTCGTGCAAAGACAACAGTCTTGTGCATAATAGGAGTAACACACACAATAAATCTTCATCCGTAGTGCTCGAGGTACGAAGAGTGACAGACGTTATCTATCTCTGTATCTAATTCTCCCACTGACGCACACACATGTAACACACTACTTATTCCCCCCCTGCATGGTGGTGGTGGTGAAGCCATGGAGGCTTATCCATCCTCTGCCATCTGTCTCTGTCTGGTGGGAGGGCTCCTCGTCTCAGATTGGCTCGTTTTGCGAGCTGCCGAGCCGTCCGATTGGCCAGATTTGGGAAATTTTGAGCCGTACTTCCTGATCTTCCTTATTCCAAACTCTAACGCAGCGAGAGAGGTCAACCACCTACACGTACATACATATACATACATGCACGCCCATGCACTTTGGCCTGCAGTCCTTGGCAGTCAGCTCTGCTGTTTCTTACATAACGTTACCTCCCCTGCTTTCTCTTTTATTTCCTCCTTTTTTATGTATCTCTGTATCATTATCTTCAGACGTGCAGATTAGAAGACGTGAGGATTTACAGCAGCGTGCTAAGTCATACCTCCTCCTTCCAGCTCTGGAAATCTATCTCCTCTCTCCTCTCTCCTCTCTCCTGCATAGTAACTGAGAGCCCACCCTCTCCACCAAAAAACAACTTCAATGCGGTGCTGCAGCGTGCACCCAGTGCCCCTGAAACGCTGAGTAAAGTTTTCATGCATTGCTTTGTTGTATTGTAGCACCTCTTTTATTTTTGGTTTACAGCCAGCAGGCTGGATTGTGTGTGTAGTATATTGTTTTGTATAGTGCGATGCAGTTCATTTCTGTTTGCAGTTCCCACCCTTCTCCTCCTCTCTCTCCCTCTCTCTCCCTCTCTCTCTCACACACACACACTCGCCGTTTGAATGAGCAGCCTGCTCGGCCGCGATTGGCTGCCGGCTGCTGCCATATAAGGACATAGGCCAGCAGCAGAGGCAGGAAATGGGGGTAAAAGAGGAAGTGGAGAGCCGGCTCTCTGAGACCCAGCAGCAGAAAATGTGCAGCCTATAGAGATATTCATAAGAAAGAAAGTGCCACACCTTTCCTTCGATCCTTCTCCATTTGCACACCCACCCTCTCTTATTCTAGCATCCTGTCCTGATCAGCTCTTTAAAAACAACCGTGTCTATCCAGCTAGTACTTCTAAGCGTGCTCCAAGTGTGCAACCAGAAGCCTCTTAATCACTCGTGGCAGCAATCTTTCAGCTTAGTGCAGCACACCGGCTTTACTTTACAGCCGAGGGTCGGTCAAAGTCCACTCGGAGCTGTGCAGCAGCGGTGTTGTTGTGCGGCAGATTGTATGATGTAATGTTTCAGAGCGAGACATGGAGGGAGAGAGCAGAAATGTGCACATACTGGGTGTTTAATGAGTTGATTTAATTACTCTTAGACACTTAAATGAAGGTTTCAGCCCCCCCCCCACCCCTGATATTTAATGCCTGATAGTGTGGAGATGTTGGGGAGGTGCCACCAGTCACCTGAGGCATCCTAATCAGCTGATAAGTACGCCTCCAGGGCGACTCCCCGCTGAGGAGTTCAAGGTACATCCAGCTGTGAAGAAACCATGGGGGAAGATCCAGAACACAGTGTGGAGATTACATATCAGGCCCATCTGTCCCGGAAACGCCTCAGGATATGTGACTAAGGAGAAGAAGCTACGTTTGCTTAGTCTCAATCTGCTGCCTCCACAAATATGAGAGAGATAAGTCGTGGAAATAATACATTTGAGATAAAAGTGTAAGAACAGTTTTGGGAAATGATTTGCTTTCTTGCCAAGACTTACGTGTGCTGCTACAAACCGTACGTACGTACATCAAATATGAAGCCACAGCTAGCACTGACTTCATGGCAACGACAAGACTCCATTGGACACCAGTTTGGCTTTGTAGCAGGGGCTAAGCGAGCGACCATTGGCATGGTGAACATGGCGGCCAAAGAAGCTGCTACGGTGAATATTTGCACTATACAAATCTAAGTTATATATAACTTAAATTATATTAAATATAAGCAATGGCTGTCCTGAAATTGACACTGCTCTGTTGAAATTAGTACACTACCCCAGGAAGTACAAAGCGTACTAAAGGAAGTATCCGAACTGCGGCACAGTATAAGTACACATAAGTAGCAGTATAGTTGAAGCTAACTCGCTGCTAGCTGCAGCTTCGTATTCAGTGCACAGACACAAAGGCCTCGTTAACAGAAAACAAATACACAGTGTTATAATCCGACACTAAATTATGCTAACAACCGTAGCATAGGCCGAGACCTGAGAAAAATGTGTCTTGGTGTCAGATGATGAGAGAATTAGCGCTGCTGCTCGTGATAAACAGACCAGCGACAGAGCTCAGCAGAATGATCTGATAATTTCACCTAAAGCATCAACAGCGTTCGTGCTGTCGCTTCGAATCTTGAATTAAGACAATTTAGTTTCTAATTGAATTAAATGAATTCAAACATTTGTTTATTGTTAGTAACCCTCAAACTGTTTGAGCTCTTTCTGTTTCATGACCACAGAGAACATCTTGGACATCATGTCCAACCCTCTGTACATACGATCATACACACACAGGCGTCTATGTAAGCTGCTCAGTCATAACAAACACAGTCTGGTTGTACCTGTGAGGAGGACGACAGCGCTGTCACAACTCTTTCACCTCTTTGTCTTTCTCTGCTGCTGTGTTTGTTTGAGCTAGCAGAAGTGTGTGAGGCATTGTGATGCTTCATCTGTGTGTGTGTGTGTGTGTGTGTTTGTTGACCTCGGAGTGTATTAGTGATGCCACACCCTCTTCAGTTAACGCTGACGTCCATAAAAGGAGATCTTTAAGTTTGTCACATGACAACAATCTGAGGAATGCAAGACCGGTCACATGGGATGCCGTCTCAAGGAAATCAGCTTCACCCCCTGAGGACTGTGAAATTATGTGTGTGTGTCTTTGTGTGTGTTTGCAAAGCACCTTCAGTACTTTCATGCATGCATGTGTGTGTGTTTTTGCAGTGTGTATGTGCCCTCTTATGTCTGTGTGTTTGTGAAAATCACAGCTCAAGAGATTTCACTTCTTCTTCAGCCGATGGTTCTCAAACTGGAAAATGCAGAGGAGGTCGTTCTTGTTTCCTTCTTTGAACAAAAAAGTGTGTGTGCGTCTGTGTGTGTGTGTGTGTGTGTGTGTGTGTGTGCGGGAGTTCAAAAGAAATTCACAAATAAGAGTCGAGATTATTAGAAACAACAAAATAAAAGCCCCTGCTTCCTGTTAGTGTAGGAGTATGCTTGAATATGTTTTTGTGTGTTTGCAGTCAGAGATGTAGAAATGAAAATCAGCACTTCCTAAAGCTGAAGCCGCCGTGTGGGCTGCTCTGTGCTGCCTCCTATAGCGGCCGACTGAAACCACAACGTTGTCACTTTTCACACACACAAAGAGGGACTTCCTCTGTATTCACTATAGGGCACCATATAAGGTTAAAAGTCGACAGGTGCAGACACTGATGTGGCGCACAGGAGGCCATATCTGGGCAAATTGAGGCCGTTTGTGCCATCTTTTTCCCTTTTTCTTCCTCTCTGCAGGGTCTCTCTGTCAGTCAGTGAGCGTGTTAGTCATGAGCACAGGAAACTTTGGGCAACAGCCTGGTGAAGCTGTTTAGCAGTCATCAGCACAACATTTCTGTATTTTCCAAAATGGACAAACTGCATAAGAGAGTTCCTGTTTTTAGTCATTTAACTCTTCCTGAAGGTTTTCATGTCAGAGCTGCTGCCCTGCTCACTGCATTTCAAGGTTTCAAGGCTTGATA
The DNA here is from genome assembly GCA_014281875.1 of Nibea albiflora. Lineage (NCBI taxonomy): Eukaryota > Metazoa > Chordata > Actinopteri > Sciaenidae > Nibea > Nibea albiflora. Next base: position 17,965,091 of record CM024808.1, on the reverse strand, counting down.
ACAAGGTTTGTATTTTAAGACTCAGCAGGCACGCTTGTGACTCTTTGAGGCTAAACATAGGCGCAGTCATGCTCACATGCTGATGCTTTAGCAGGTATAATCAGCCAGCTTCAGCTAGTGTTGAAGGTCAACGTCCACTTCGATCTTTGGGCCTCTTTTATATGTCCATAGAGGCTGCCCACTTGCCAGCTCCTGTTCTAGCACAACACCACCTCTAGTCCCTGTCAGCGTACACCCAGCGGTGTCCTCTTGCTCGGTCATTTTCTTCTTAGCTTCCTCCGTCAACAGCCTCTTCTGTCCAGAGGAGCCCAGTTATATGCCCTGCTTACCCAGCTCCTGTTCTGGCACGACACCCACTCCACACAGCAGCAGTTTACTTCACTGTCCGTCAGGAAACTCTGTAAATCACAGAGAGATGATGCAGAGAAACATCGGTGAAATGAAGTGACGTAAAGCGTTATGCACTTCTCGTGGTTGATCGTACCCGCGGCAAAAAGTTACATAGTGTGAGAAGAGACATTCGGGGCACAGAGTTTTTATTTCATGGTAGGAAAGTTACGAACTTTAATGGTTATCCATCACATAGATGTTGATATTTCAGAGGTGATACATCAAACTCAGCTGAACTTTGTCCTCGTATCATCTGAGGAATGTGCTGTCCGGCAAATGTAGCACAGGAAATTAATAAACAGATTCTAATTTAAGCATCTTTCATCCGCTGGCAGTTCGTCTCTGTGTTCATGACCTCCACTGACTCAGTACATTCCCATCACCTCACCACCACCCAGGACTTTTATAAGAAAGGGAGAGACACAGAGGGAGAGGGTGGAAAAGTTAGACTGGGATATAAGCTGGATTCATTCATGACTCAGGCTCTTCCACACTCCTCCTCCTCCTCCACCTACTCCCACTGAAAGCCCTCGCTCCCCCTCTCTTGGCCTCACCCCCGGAGGAAGCAGGAGGTGATGTAATGGCCGACAGTCCTCTTCGAGAATACAGACTAGGCTGTATTTCCTTCAGCACTCCTTCCTCTCATTCATCTTACTCCTCTTCTTGTCATCTTTTGGACTTTGGTATGTTTCGATGGCATGGCAGTTAACTCCACACCATCTGTGTGTGTGTGTGTGTGTGTGTTTAAGTTTACAAGCCTGTTTGGCAGGGTGTCCAAATATAACACCCCTCCCCTCTTTCTCCTCCTCACCTTCCCTTCTCCCCCTTCCTGCATTGTTACCCATTGACCACGAGATCTGCACAAAGCTGTGGCCTAGTTTGCAACTCCCCCGTTTCCCTATTCACACTGTGTGTGTGTGTGTGTGTGTGTGTGTGCGTGCATGTGTGGACACATTCACTTCCCATCAAAGTAGGGTGAAAGTGGAAATACTGGCTCGATGTTTCATTGGAGGAGGATATGAAGTGAGCGTGTTACAGATAATGATGTGGGATTCCCTGAGCAGTGGGATCGAGTCAAACCCCAAAATGTAGGTCAAGAGGCGCCGCGTTTTCCTTGAGCTGTTGCGTAACCATGCACACATGTACACACACACACACACATATACATATGCACAAGTGTGTGGTTGGATTCCTGCACAGCATTCGGCTGTGAGTGAGCTGCAGGGAAGACATCCAGAGTAAGAAACTGTAGAAGAGCTCTGCACATACAGTACATATGAAAATGTTCAGTGTGTGTAAGTGTAGTCGAACGGGCGGATTAAGCTTGAGCGGGTAGATAACTTGCCGCGCAGTGATTGGCCGAGAGCTGCAGGTAATCACCTGGACAGGATCACCTTTTAAGGAGCGCAGAGCGGCCGTAAATCCCTCGTCCACCCAGCGACAGCCTCCATGGCTGTGAAGGGAAGCCAAAAAACTGCAGTTCCTCAAACAGCTACTCGAAGCCGGCTCCAGAAGTGAGTCAGTCTCCATGTTAAAATGTCCACAGCAGAAATTCTTTATATTGTCAGTGGAAAGAAGCTAAAAACACACTCTGCGTCATAAACTCTGTGCAGTTAGTTAGAACAGATATGTGTGTTACATATTACAGAGTAAGAGAAGATTACGGGCCAGTATTTGGCTTTAGGGTTGCACATTGGAAGTAGTTTACAACATTACACCTGCACCTTGTCCTCATATATTACTGCTGTAAATCTTTTTTATTTTTTTATTTTCTAATGAGCTTGAATTACTTTCTCTCGTCGTGGTTATGAATGCTGAGCGAGGATGAAAGATGAACCCATCAGGTTTCCCATCAGTTCGCCAAAGAAACAGAAACTTTCCCGTTTTTATGAGTCATCAGACTAAGTGCACTGCGCGCTCACGTATCAATGTTTAATATATCGAGCCTTATGTTTCACTCTAAATAACCTTCACTGGGAAGAGTCAAAATGAAAATCCAGGGCGGGTTGTGCGGAGGGTTTTTTCCCCCCTTTAAAGTTTATTTTTAATAATTAATGCAAACAGCAGCGTCTACTCATTAAACTCCTCTGATACAGATGAGTTTACAGTCACCACGTGACCGAGCGGGACGTTTACAGTGGTTTGTAATGGATGTCGGCTGGAACGAACGCTTATATATGGTGATATGTTGTGAAATTAGGTCAAAGGAAGAAGAATTAAAGCCAGGACACACACACACACACACACACACACACACACACATATATATATATATATACACACAGACATGTTCCACTTCCCTTCAACAACAATGTGGTTTCTTCCACAGATACAAGCAAATTCCTTTTCCAGAGAGAAAAATGGCACTGTGACTAACCCACTTATCCGAGTGTTACCAAAGAAACGAGGGGGAAAACAAGACACACACACACACACACACACACACACACACACACACACACACACACACATAAAGTCTCCTGTCCCTTATGTAACAGCTTGCTAGTACGTTCCAGGTTATCATCTTACAATCAAGACGAGCCAAGAAAGGTGCAGCTCCCCCTCTCGTAATCCTCTCCTGTCACCCCGCTTACTGTAGTTTTCTTGTTTTAACATCCATCACGACAACATACAGTACATACGGTAACAATACAACAGTCTCAGAGACTCGATATAACACAGATAACGCAGTCGTATGGCAAAACCTTTATTTATGCAGCATTTGAAGGGAGTTTATGCAGAAAAAAAGCTTAATATTTACCGAAAAACTTACAGTTTTTTACCGTAAAAACAACAGTTTTTACTTTGGCTTGCAGGTTTAGTGAAGAATATATACATTAATTAATGATAACTACTAATTAAGTACTAATTCTGTTGTCTATACGCACAGATCAGCCACAACTTTACAATTACAACCTCACGCACAACAAACTGTGATGCACTGTGAGCTTCTGTCCGAGGCATTCTCGGCATTCTCAGCATTACATTTCCCAGTAATTTGAGCTACAGTAGGTCGTCTGTTGGATCAGAACACACGGGCCAGCATTCGCTCACCATGTGAGTCACTGACCCTGTCATCAGTTCACTGCTACCGACCAGTGCAAGCAGGGAACATCCCACAAGGATGGAGACGCTCTGACTCAGTCGTCTCGCCATCGCAAGTTTGTCAAAGTTGCTCGAATCTTTGCACATTTTTCTGCTTCTCACATCAACTCTGAGGACAAAATGTTCCCCTGCTGCCTGATATATCTCACCCACTGACAGGAGCAATGATTAACGAGATATTCGCTTCACCTGTCATAAAGTTTTATTGATCGGCGTACGTTATGGCTCGCCTTTTCTGTGATGTAAGAGTGATATGAGGTGATGTATCACATTAGATGTCAGTGGTTAGTTGTTTAGAGAATGGAAGCTTTCCTGACATTTCAGGTAAAGCCTGCGTTTCCGTCTTTAATCTTATTTATGTCTGGTTCCTGGACTTAAAGAAAATAAAGTTTAGTCTGTTATGATGATCCTGTGAAGTGGTTTATATATTCAAAGCAAACAGGCTTTGGTATTTAACCATAAACTGTCGACATCATATCCGTGAAGTCACCCACAGGTTTCTGCTCAGTGTGTGGTTTCTCTGCTGGCTGTCATCTTTGTAGTCCTGCCTCTTTTGCCTCCGGGCTAATCCAAAAATGGACAAAGACGTGGATCAGCTGTGGAGCTGAGGCGGGCTAAGCCATCTATAACGGTACCTACCTGTCAATCAAAGCGGCCACACTGTTAATTGACACTCACAGAGACCTGTCATGGATGCACTGTCGATTCTTTGTACCTTCGTGCTGTGAGGCGGCAGTGCAAACCACTGCACCGCCATGCTCACAAACAACATGACACTGCACTATTAAACCTTATATGAGGTAAATCTACTGTTACTGTCTGCGTACTGGCCTCAGACCAGTGTACCCCCCCGGTGTGACTCACAAGGACTGCAGGCGAGTGTGTGTGTGTGTTTTAAATGGCCATCTGTGCCAGATGTTAATGACCCTCCTGTATGTGTGTGTGTGTGTGTGTGTGACTGGATGATGGCACAGTGTGTGTGTGTGTGTGTGTGTCAGCAGATGGTGTGTGTCTGTCACACACATGCTGTCTTCCATTATCAGTTCTCAATCATCAATTATTCACACCGGGAGACTGAAACCAACGAAGAAGAAGAAGAAGATATAAACTGTCAAATTTCAAAATAAAAGCATCAACGTGACAAAAAAAAATATTTTGAAAGGGTCCGAACTTCCCTGTCAGTGTGTGTGTGTTCATGTGTGCTTATTAAAAAGTGTGTGTGTGTGTGTGTGTGTGTGTGTGCTACATATATACTTGTGTGTAAAATGAAACAGCTAAATCTTTCAGGGGGTCGGTGTAATAAGAGGCCAACAGAGAACAGCTGGTGTTTGTGCTTAAGGATGAGTGTGTGTGTGTGTGTGTGTATGTGTGTGTGCGTGCGAGCGTGCGTGTGTGTGTCCAAAGAGGCTCTGTAAGGGGGCCTCCAACCTTTTGTTGCAAAGGGGGGCATATCATTAGCATTTAAAACTCCTTATTGCCCATGAAGAGAAAGAAAAAGAGCTGAGGGGAGAGGAAGGGAGACCCGAGGGACACAACAGGAAAGTGGTGGCAATGACCAACAACACCTGCCAGTTCAACCACCCTCTGTGTGTGTGTGTGTGTGTGTGTGTCCGTCCGTCCGTTGTGGATACACATGTGTAGCTCTCAGTGTGCGTGTGGGTGCGACAGGGAAGTCGATTCAGAGCTGGGTGGATGTTTTGTTTTGGTGTAGTGAGCAGCTGCGGCCAGTGGGTGGAGCAACAGAGCTCCTTTAGACTCCACGAGGCTGCAGAGCTGTAAGCGATCCAACATGCTGTGTTAGATAAGATAAAATGAAACTTTATTGATACCCAGGGAGGTGAGGGGGGGTGCAGAGATAGCCTAAAATCACAGATGAAGAGCTGATTAGATAAAATAAAGTAAGAGATTCTTTCTTGCTCACTCTCTATCATCGTCCTCTCCTGTCGCTTCTCCTCCGTCATCATGTCCAAAGAGGCTGCTGAGCCCGGTTACGTCGCCCAGCTCCTGTTCTGGCACGACACTATTCCCTGCAAGGACAAGGAGCAGGTGTACTGTAGTAAAGTACAACCCTAAATCCAAATACTGGGCGGTCTACAGGGGTCCAAATGCCAGCCGGAAGCAGCAGACACTCTTCTTGTTCTTCTACTGCTTCCTTTTCTGCTACGTCAGCAACATCGTGTTGAAATGCAGTCTGCAGAGACTTTTGTCTGTTCTGAGCTACACAGGATAAAAACATAACCATTCATTTTTTAAGGTCATTTCAGGCTGCTTAAAACATATTCATGCATATATTATCTTATGTTTCTAAACGACTGTACATATACGTTGATGTTATGATTACAAGACGATCACCTGTGTGGTCGGTAGGCCTGTTAAACTCACTGTACTGTCACTGTATAGCGATATTATCTTTATGAGCTCGCTCGGCTGCCCCAAAGTAGCCAAACGTGAACGCAGCTTCAGTATTTATCCGTAAAATCGGATCCATTTCCTTCAAAAGCGTCTATATTTCTTTATAAAATTAGTCTATGTGGTGCCCTGCAGCTGTTTACGGCCTCTGAGATCAAAGAAGCGGCTCGAGGTGTGAAGACAAACTCAGTAACAGTGCTCAGGATGTGATGTCACAGGCGCTCGCTGGGCGGCAGGAAGAAGTATTTTTAGTGGCATCCTGATCAAGTTTCCCTGTAGTCAGTACTGAAGGCGCCACAATCAATTCACAACACACACACACACACGACCTTGAAAATCAGCAACTCGTTTCATCTCAAATCAGTGTGTCTGCTGAGGAGGGGGGATGGGCGGAGATGAAAATGAGATGATGTGACAGTTACACACACAGTTGACCATCATGCTATCACACACACACACAGGCACACACACAGACATACACACACATAGAGACACACACTCAGACACATATTGACACAAACGCACACCCTGCAGTGTCACACTCAAGCCTCACTGCTCTGCTTCTCATGACTGACCTATATCTTTGACACACACACATGCACACACACACACACACACTACACACTTCATAATGTGTTAAACAGAGGGAGAAGCTATGAGGTTGCTCTGCTGATCTTGGCTCGACTGCCTCGCGGTCGCCATGACAATACGAGGGTGGAGGAGCTGGAGGCACCCCCAAAGCACACACACGCATGCATACACACATATTGGCACACACACATGGGCACACACACACACACACACACATTTTGACCTTTAACCTGACCGCTGTGTAGAGAATGGAGGCGGAGGCGAGGAGGGGAGGAGTGTGTGGTGTTCCCCAGTGGCTCCAGCTTCCAGCTCTTTGTTGGTGGAGAGGAGGCCCTTGGTAGGGCTGCAGCTGTGCGCGCACACACACACACACACATACACACAAGCAAACACACACACATTCCTTAGTGATTGCAAGAGACACCATCACACACTGCTCGCTCAGTCATTCATGCAGCCATTTCACACGTTCAGCATTGTTTCGCGCAACGTTTGAGTCATTCGTCTATAAAAGTTGTTCCGGCGTCGGCCTGCTGAGAAGCGACTAACGTTTATGTAACGCTTTATAAACGGATCGAGTGTTGATGAACTAGTAATGTCAGAATTAAAGATAACACTGTGCACGATGAGGAGAAAGATAAAAACTGGAGACAATAAAGTGGAGCCACCCTTTCAGATTGTGTGTGTCTCACCTCATATCAAAAATCTCTTTAAGGTGTGTGTGTGTGTGTGTGTGCAAGTGTCAATTTCAATTTGTAACAATGGAGGCGCCATCTGGAGAGAATGATAGACGAAGGATGAAGATGAACGCACACACACACACACACACAATACATCATGATAATGTACAAAGTATGTCATGCTAAAGTCAATAAATTGGAGCCACCCTTTCAAATTAAAGCAACATTATATTACTTTTTAAAATTTTATTTGGAGGCTGCTGATACCAGTTATATTGCCCACTTGCCCAGCTCCTGTTCTGGCACGACACTGGCTCGGCTTCCTCTCAACATTTGCCTGTAAACCTCCTCTCCTTCTTTGCAGTGGTCCAAAACGCCTGTGCTACAAACACTAACACCATCCCGGTGCTCCAAGCTCACAGCCCGGCTAACAAACTGAGATGAGCTAACAGCAGCTACAGTTGGCAGCAGTTTACTTCACTGTCCATCAGGAAACTCTGTAAATCACAGAGAATTTTTAAAAACCTGCAATACAACTAATCTAGTCTAGTCTTCATGTAAGAAATCAGCTGGGGAAGTTTCAGGTGACTCACATGCTGATTTTAATGGACTCCTTTGATCCCAGTGGAGAAGTCTTTGAAAGGCTCAGCTGACTGAAACATAAACTGACTGTCTTACAGTAAATAATCAGTCCTCCTGTTGTTCTCTTCTTGTTTCTGAGGAAATGTGATCCTACACGCAGAGACAAAGAAAACAGGGACCGACCGTGTGCCATCATGAAAGTGATCAATACAATCAATAGAAACACCAGCTGTGATCGGGGATTAAAGAGTCACCAGATAACGTCACGTTAGAGGCTGATTAGTGACGGTGACTGGGAAATTATCTGACTTTGGTGCTTTTGTGGAAACAGTCTGAGATTTATGGCAGCACATGATGGATCGAACACACACTGACCTCGACAAACTCCTGATCCACTCAGTCACATGTCAACATTTTGTAACTTTTCCACCACAAACTAACAGATTTTAAATCATGTTGATGTCACACTGACTTGTAATCAGGTGAGCGGTGTCTCTGTCATTCGTACGTCTGTTCTGACACTGTGTAACTTTGTGCTTCGGGTACGATCACCCACGAGAAGTACGTAACGCTTTAAGTCACACACCACCGACTATTTCACTGATTTTGGTGAAACTGGATCATATTTTATGGAGAAAATTCGGCTGCTCATTTACAGAGTTTCCTGATGGACGGTGAAGTAAACTGCTGCCGACTATAGCTGCTGTTAGCTCAGTTTGTTAGCTCAGAGCTCTGGGGGAGTGTTTGTAGTGTTTGTACCACAGACATTTTGGAAGAAGAAGAGGAGGATGTGAGCCAGTGTTGTGCCAGAACAGGAGCTGGGCAAATGGACAATATAACCATGCTCAGCAGCCTCTATGGACATAATGACAGAGGCGAAAACATCAGACAGGATGTTGACGGAGGAAGCTAAGAAGAGAAAAGGAGACAAGCCGTCCAACTAGAGTAAATCTGGGACTAACCTTGTTGTTGCTGGCTGTTAGTAAAGTTGCTGACTCACATGTACAGCTGTCCATAGTTACCACAGTGGGCTTTATATTCACATCATTCAGTCTTCCTCTCTTATTGTTTGTATCCTTCCTTCCTTTATTGATGCTTCCACTTCATTGTCTCTGTTTTAAATGTATTTTTCCTTCAGGTGTTTGAGTGTTGACTAAAAGCTACAACAACACGTCCACAGCTGCAGCCAAACAAAGAGAAGGAGGGGGAGGTTTTAAACTAATCAGACTTCCTCTGACCAAAACTGGACTTTCCATTTTATTAAAAACTTCTCTGACTCGTTGGTTGGCCCAACACATCTGGAATAATGCTTCCTGATTGGTGGACGTCGTAATGCAGCTGCAGAAAGCACGCTCTGATTGGCTCCAGCTCAGGGGTGTGTGTTGGGAAAGCGTGCTAATTGGTCAGCTCAGCATCTTCTGACGCAGTGCTGCAGTGCTGCGTTAGTGCAGCAAGTGTGTCAGTGTGTCAGTGTGTGTGTGTGTGTGTGTGTGTGTGTGTGTGTGTGTGTGTGTGTGCTCGGTGCAGCAGCAGCAGCAGCAGACGGCCTGCCCTTCATCAACTAGCAGATTTGAAGCTGGTCTCCATGGCAACCGTCCTCAAAGCTCCAGCTTGTGAACAAAGATAGAGCTTCGCCCCATCCTCCACCTCCTCGCTGTGTGGAGCTCCCATGGCGAGGCCTCTCCAGAGGCCTGTGTGTGTGTGTGTGTGTGTGTGTGTGTGTGTGTGTGTGTGTGTGGTTTAATCATAAATCAGTGCTAATCTCACCTCATATCAAAAATCTCTTCAAGAGGGAACGATAGATAAAGGATGTAGATGAATGCACACACAGACACACAGTGCATCATGCTAAAGTATACTACTCATACTCTGTCTTCAGTCTTTTGCTGTCATGTTCAGTTCAGTGTGAAAGTAGCCCAATACGAGCTCTGTGCATTAGGTTAGCTTAGCACCTTCACTGTTTATGTGGTTTTCGTGGTCTCAGATCTTTTAACCAGACAGCAGCATGTTTAGTTCATATCAGCGGAGACTGCTGTCATCAGCTCAGCTGTGATTCATAGAAAGTTACTTCCTCATTAAAGCATATTTTAAAAAACCCACAACAGCCACAGAAACAGTCATTATGTAAAACTATGTTGTAAATATTAAACTGAAGTATGTGCAGATGTATGAACTTGTTCTCTTGACAAAGTGCAGTTTTACAGGGATGAAGAGACCAAACAGTCCAAACAGCACAACTAACAAACTGAGCTAACAGCAGCTACAGTTGGCAGCAGTTTACTTCACCGTCCGTCAGGAAACTCTGTAATTCTGCAAAGTCACCTTTCACCTGATTACAAGTCAGTGCAACGGCAACATGATTTAAAATCTGTCATTTTATGGCAGAAAAGTTACAAAATGTTGCTTTAATTTGTCAAGCTGTCCCACTTGAGGATTTTGGTAACGAGGAGAGCGTTTCCTGGTCGAGCAGAGGATCGCCTGCTAATCCAACCAACCTGAATCAATTATTTATTTGGGTCCTCTCAGTTAATTTGTGCTGCAGTTGGCACAGCATAATGTGAGGGATTTGCACTTTGCAGAGAAAGCTTATTGACGCCGCTGTACCAGACTGTCAATCAATCCCAAATAATTTGTGTTTCCATTTTAGGACAGTCGCTCCGCAGAGGCCTGCCGCAGAGGCCTCGTCACTGTCTGTACGACAGGACGACTGAGGACGAATGTTTCACAGTCAGCAAAGTCTGAACTCAATACGACTCTCATACCTCTCTGCTCAGGTCATTTATATCCAAATACCTCCATTATTCTGCTCTGATATGTTTAATATGTGAAGTACTGCAGTTATAGTAGTATAGTTATTAGTTTATTTAAAAATAAATAAAATAAAAATAAATAAATAAGCATTTTTAAATTCTTAAAGGTTTCTCCTTTTATTTATTCATGCTGCCTTCAAGTGTTAGATGTCTACTTCGCTGTGCAGCTTTAGAAACAGAAAGTTTCTGAAAGTTGTGAATACTTTTGTCTTATTTAGTGCTTCATTAATGTTTTAAATTAAGAACATGTTAAAAACTGTTAATATTTTAACATATTTTACAGTATAAATACTGTAAGAGTTCTTTTTGTTTTTGTTTTGCCGTATAACTGACATGAAATATTACGGCGTCTCAACATTTGCTCCTTTAGTTGCCCCTAAAGTTGTTTTAATATTCCTGACTGAACATGAACGCAGCGTTAGACTGTCTCTGCCAGCAGTGCAAAAATAAACTTCAAAGTCATGGATGCAAATTGTGTTTTGTTTATTAACTCACAAAAAAAAAAAAAAAACAATGCAGAGAAACAAATAAACAGCATGTATCCGAGCAGGTCTGGTGATTTTATTATTGTGACTCTGGAGCTGAAATTACATTGAAATTGGATTTGTTTGAAGATGTTCTGTCTGGAGATTGGATTTATCCAGACTGCTGGAGAGATTACCGTTGATTAGATTACACGTCGGGGTCGGATTACTTTCCGTTTGCAAGCCCACCAGCATGCAAGGAGGCCGATGAAAGTATTTTAAAGCACAGTGTTTGCGTTATAAATGTTATTTATTCATTTGTTTTACTTCTGTTTTATATTGGTGCCACTTTTAAATCAACATTTTGTAACTTTTCTACCATAAAATAACTGGATCATTGAGGTTGAGGGGAATGCTGATGGGGAATGGAGCCAGTGTCGTGCCAGAACAGGAGCTGGGTAAGCCGGCAATGTCACCCTGCGCAGCAGCTTCTATGGACATAATGACAGAGGAGAAAAGACAGAAGAAGACTTCATCCAGACTTGCGTCCATGTTGGAAACACTCTGGGAGATGAATGAGGTATGAACTACTTCTGCTTCGACCTTTGTGTTTGTGTGTTTTCATGTAAAAAGATGAACTAAGCGTGCAGCTGCTGCTGATATGACCTCCATGCTTTGTATACTCGTACATGTGTGTGTTGGCGTGCGTTGAGAAGATGCCACAGTGATCTGTTTGGCCTCTTTGTTTATGGAGCCGGGCCTTTTCCTGCCCTCTGATGTGCGTGCTCGAGCCATGAATGGAGCTTTGTGAGCGGACACACACACACACACACACACACACACACACACACACACAGAACCCATCCTCATGATTTGAATGCTGAGTCCGTTGATCGGTGAGAGAGATGTTATCAGCTGCTGTAAACAGATCCACAACATGTGAATGAACGCGGGTAAATGAGACGATTAACGAGGTTAACGAAACCTCTGATTCATCAGCAGCACTTCTTCTTCTGTGGATACAACATTTCACTTCACTTCTACAGAAACAAGCTGATTTTAATTTGAAGAAGGCAACAAGAGAAGAAGAAGGAGATGAGGAGAAGAAGGAGACAAGAGGAGAAGAAGAAGGACACAAGAGAAGAGGAAGAAGAAGATAGAATAGGGAGAAGGAGACAAGAGAAGGAAACAAGAGAAGAAGGAGACAAGAGAAGGAGACAAGAGGAGAAGGAGACAAGAGAATAAACAGTCAAGATAAGGAGACAAGAGGAGAAGTAGATAAGGAGACAAGAGAAGGGGACAAGAGAAGAAGCAGATAAGGAGACAAGAGAAGGAGACAAGAGAAGGGGACAAGAGAAGAAGTAGATAAGGAGACAAGAGAAGGAGACAAGAGAAGGAGACAAGAGAAGGAGACAAGAGGAGAAATGGTGGCAGAAGTCTGCGCTGGGTTCAAACACACAGATCAGCAGGGTACAGAGTGACGTCACTTCAGGCTCCTGTCCATCTGAGGGGGGCGTGACTTGCGGCGCTACGTCACTGATGGTTATATAGGCTGCAGCTGTGGCGGCGGGCTCGCGCTGCTGAGACAGGCAGAGCACAGAGGACCGGCGGCGCGCGCTCCCACTCAGCCACACACATATACACACACACACACTCACACTCACTCTCAGACTGACACACACACACACACTCCCCAAACAAAGAGAAGCACGCGAGGCAGCACAGCATCCCACCCTTTCAGCCGCGAGCTCAGTTGCAGAACCGCCCCCCCCTCTCTGCTCTCTCACAGACAGACAGAACCGGACCGGTCCGAGGCTCACAGAGCGCACAGAACCGACAATGACAACTAACGGAGCGTCTAACGGAACCAGCGACATGCTGCAGATCCAGTTCGGCCTCATCAACTGCGGGAACAAGTACCTAACGGCCGAGATGTTCGGCTTCAAGATCAACGCCTCCGCCACGAGCATGAAGAAGAAGCAGATCTGGACTCTGGAGCAGAGCGGCGACGACTCCACCGGTAACGTCTTCTGCCTCAAGTCACATCTGGGCCGGTACATCGCCGCCGACAAGGACGGGAACGTTACCGGAGACAGCGAGACTCCAGGCCCGGAGTGCCGGTTCATCATCACCGCTCACGATGACGGCCGTTGGTCCCTGCAGTCCGAACCGCACGGTCGTTACCTGGGCGGCACCGAGGACCGGATCATCTGCTTCGCCCAGACCGCCTCGGTGGCGGAGAAATGGAGCGTGCACATCGCCATGCACCCTCAGGTGAACATCTTCAGCATGACGCGCAAGCGGTACGCGCACCTGAGCTCCAAGGTGGACGAGATCGCCATCGACCGGGATGTCCCGTGGGGGGTGGACTCCATGATCACGCTGGTGTTCCGAGAGCAGCGCTACCACCTGCAGACCTCCGACAACCGGTTCCTGAAGAACGACGGCGCGCTGGTCGCCACCACGGACAAGAGCACGGGCTACACGCTGGAGTTCCGCTCCGGTAAGGTGGCGTTCAGAGACTGTAGCGGGAGATACCTCGCCCCGTCCGGGCCCTCTGGCACCATGAAGTCCGGCAAGAGCGCCCGAGTCGGGAAGGATGAGCTGTTCGTGCTGGAGCAGAGCCACCCGCAGGTCGTGCTCACCGCTGCCAACGAGAGGAACGTCTCCACCCGGCAAGGTGGGTGTGGTGGTCCGGTGTGTGTGTGGCAGATGAAGGGTTAAAGTGATGGAATGTCAGCCTGCATCCCCCCCTCTAAGGAGGTAGGATGTAGGACATGAACACAGGCTAAACAATGGGCTGTTAGGCCGCGTTATTACATGATAGGAGGCCTCTCCACAAAGCGCACATTAATGTAAACAGGATACAAAACAACGCCACACTGAGCCTCCTCCATGTTGCCTGTTGTTAGTGGCTGCTTTTCACTGGATTTTCCAGACAACCCGGCTTGAAAAGGAGTCTTAACAAAGAAGGGCACACAGCCCCACGGCCTTGTCTTAACTCATGTGTGCACGTGTGCCAACATTCAAATGTAAAACAGCCTCAAACTGGCACGAGGCCCGAGCTGGCACAAAGCAGAAGAGCTCAGAGGTAAAGGCACAGTTTGACTAAATTTACAACAGATCCAGATGTTTTTTTTGTTTTGCTTTGTTGGCCAATGATCGATACCATGAGTAGATTTAAAGGTCCAGTGTGCAGGAGTTAGTGATTTCTAGTGGCGTACCACACCATCTCACCTTTTCCTTCGTAGTGTAACACGGTTAATGGAAGCAAGCAGCAACCTTTGTGGCTGTGACGTATCAAAAAAAACTGCAGTTCCTCGAAAGTCCACTCGAGGCTGGATCCAAAAACGAGTCAGTCTCCATGGGTCCCCATGTTAAAGTCCAACTTCACGTTTACAGCCTGGTACAAAAAACAGTTTTGGTCTCTGTAGATAATTTCCCCGCTCATGACAACTGTACTGAGGGTGAATTTATATACAACTCACCTGTTCACATTATATTAAGGCTTAAAGTTTTGGCAAGAATTGACATGTAGGTGTCGTTACAGGTGGCATCCAGGCATCATTCCTCCATCATCCTTGCTGTTTTAGCGGATGAGGCAGGACTGCCAAGATGGCGGTAGATTTTGAGCTTCAAAACATGGCGTGACGTCACGTCACCCACAGGTTTCTGGAGAGATGTTTTGAAGCTCAAAAATCTGCTGCCATCTTGGCAGTCCTACTTCTTGGATAATGTAGCTATAGCTTCATTCTGAGGTAGTAAAAACATAAATATTCTTATTTTATAGGGGATTATAAGCATTAAAACATAGTTGGAGCCACGAAATCTGACACACTTTAAATACAGCTTCAATTAGACATTAACCGGTCTATTTATCTATAATTGTCAGTGACAGACGGTGGCTTTCTTCTCGTTTTTGTGTATGTGTGAGGGCTAATAATGTCCATGTGTGTTCTGGTCTTCAGCTGTTGGGGTGGGCAGAGATACAAACTTGTCCCTCCACCTTCTTCCTTCCTTCCTTCCTTCCTTTTTTTCCCTTTTTTAAAAATATTTTCCTCCCACTCACCCCTCCTGACTTTTTCCATGCATTTCTTCGCCATCACCTCCTTTCACCCCCATCCTCTCCACATCACTCCTCCTCCCCTGCTCATCCAGCCTCCAGGCCTGCCTGGCTGGCTGGCTGGCTGGCTCGCTGCTGTATATGTCTGAGGTCATTATCAGTGGCACTCCTCATGTTGTTGACGGGTGGCTTTAATACAAAGAAAACCCTTGAATTCAAGGCTCCAAGTCAGCGAGTGAATCATGCTGTAAAAACGTCTGAGTCAGCACAAAAGGAAAATTTGTGATTTTTGGATCGAGCGCCTGAGAAAGCAGAGAGACTGTGGCGCTGACTGTCTGTAATGAACGATGGGATTATTCTAATTGATGCTCTTTAAATCTATATTTAGCACCTGGTTGGAGGAGCACACTGGTGAGAATACCGTGCGGTTTGGTGGTTTTACTTCCTCTTTTCAGAAAGTTATGATTGGTCTGTCTTTTTTGTTTTCAGCTCCTGAGCATGTTTGTTCTGTCTCTCTTCTGCTGCTTTTGTTTACTTGTCATGAGGATATTTATCTACTTTCTGCTCTAAGCACTGTGCTCAGTTTGGAACACAAAATGGAGGCCAGGGGTTACCAAATGGAGAGATTATAAATGACTAAACTGATGACGTCGGCTTGAATAATCCCCAAATGAAACAAATGTTGCTGCCTGTCTGTCCATTTGTCATGAAGGATGCAGCTCAGTCAAATGTCATCTTACAGAGAAACTGGTGTTTTTGTGATTTAGTTGGACGGCTTGTCTCATTTTCTCTTCCTGGTTTTCTTTGTCAACATTCTCTTCGATCGTTTCACCTCTGTCGTTATGTCCATAGAGGCTACTGAGCCCGGTTACATTACAGCTCCTGTTCTAGCACAACACCGGCTCTACTCCCTGTCAGCATACACCCTCGTCCTAGGCCTGAAAACCACCTCCTTCCCAATGGTCCAAAACACCTGTTGTACAAACACTGAAAATCAGTGAAATAGTTGGTGATGTGTGACTTCTCTTCTCGTCTCGTGGTTGATCGTACCTGGAGCAGAAAGTTACATAGTGTGAGAACAGACGCCATTCACCTGATTACAAGTCAGTGTGACATCGTCATGGTTTAAAATCTGTTAGTTTATGGTAGAAAAGTTACTCGAGGACTTCTTCAGGTCCTTGCTGCTCACATCAGTCCATGTCTGAGCGAGAGATCTGAATCTGTAGAAGAAGAAGACCTTGTTCAACCCTCCAACAACTGGATCATTGATGTGGATTAAATGCTGAGCAGAATTAAACCGGCTCCAGATGTTTTTTCAAATACGACAGCTGCTTAAATGTCTGGTAGACCTGAGCCAAGATGGCAGCTGAAGTGGGCTGGCTTTCATTAGCAACCAAAGGTTTGGTGAGCGAGCTGAATTTGGGTCAATTCAAAAGCCGCTTTGTGTTGATTTTGTGACTCATGCTTAATTTTCTGTTATGTAGATAAAGGTCCAGATCAGATCCAGTTTGGACGTCCTGCGATTAGATCGGGGGTCGGGATTGTTGATTGAGAGAGATTTGTAGCCATGTTTACAGACTTATCCATGAAAATGTGATTTTGTCTGACAGGTTTCACACAGTGTGTTTCAACCACTTACTCTCAACTTTAAAACCTCTGAACCTCGTGTGGTGTTTGTTCCACACCTCAACAATGAATAAAATAATAAAAATATCATCTCAACAGATAGACATGAAGACCAGAACTACAAAAATAAGCCCCATGTCATACAGAAATAGCAGCTTAGAGTCCAACTGGATTAAATTGGAGTTTATCTTGAGCCAGAAACCTTTTAACTACTCATTTATGTCATTTATTTCTTTATTCACATCGATCATTGGTGTGTCTGTACTTTCTGATTCAATAACAACCGGAAGGAAGCTTTTAATAAGCTGTTATGTTCACATTACTCTCTGTGTCCCAGTTGCATGATGCTATGAACCAAATTTCAGACTAAAACTCTTTAAATACATCCATTGTTGGCTCCTCTTTCTTCCACTTTCTTCTAATTTGTACTGGCACCATTCATAATTGCCATTAACGTGACCCTTGCTTGTTTCCGGACCTTTAACATCGACTCTCCTCAAACAGGAGATGGTCGCAAATTCCCTGAGACTGTTTAATGACCCTCATATGGGCCGAGACACAATTATCAGTCAGTTAGCCTGGAGCTCAATGGCTTTTTAAGTGGCCTGCTCTGCCTCTAAACGGTGCTGCAAGTGTGGGGGAATACTGTGCGCTGGTTTGTCAGCTAAATGGATGAAGAGGCCATCGTCGTCATCCTGTTGGCTACTGGTGTGACCACTGACTGCTGACTTGTCTTTGTAACTGATGGTCCTAAAACTAGCATGAGGTGTCCTGGAGTGGGATCCCTGTTGGGACTGGGCTGCTTTTTGTGTTGAATGTTTAACATCTAATGACATGACAATAAGACTGGCTACAATGTGTGACTATTAAATGGAAATTGGAATTTACGAGACTTGGCATGGGCGCCCTCGCAGGTCCTATAAAACACGACTAAACGCTCATGAAAAGGTTTAAAATGCCAACTGCAGGCTGTGGGTCAACCGTTTAAAGAAACACTTCATCATTTAGGGAAACTGGCTGAATCACTTTGTTTCCCTGCTCTCATGTTTCACTGTTAGAGATACAGTCAACAAGCAGTTAGCCTAGCTTAGCATAAAGACTGGAAACAAGGCCAAACACCTAGCCTGGCTTTGTCCTTTTTGTAGCATGTGTAAAAACATCCGTTTGTAATTTTACGGGAGGTTATATAAGGGACTATTTCTTGGCTGGGGGTAATGCCTTCCTTCTGTTCAGCAGGTCACTACACCCGGCCAACAAATAGTCCGCCACATAAACCCCCCAAAAAGCACAAAATGTTGATTTTACACAATCAAAGTTGTAATTTAGAGATTTTTGTCAGGACAGAGTCAGGCTAACTGTTTCCATTGGTTTACAGTCTTTGTGCTGAGCTAAGCTAACTGGCTGCTGACTGTAGCTTTAAAATAACAAGCACTGAGATGAGAGTGGTATCAATTTTCTTATCTAACTTTGCACAATCAAGCGGATCAAGCATATGGGCTTATTTTTTATTAAACATTTCACTGGAGGTTATGTAAGGGACTGTTTCCGGATGGGGGTAATGCCTTCCTTCCGTTCAGCTTGTCATTACACCCGGCCAAGAAATAGTCCAGCACATAAACGTTTGTTTTTACACTTTGTTTTTTTCTACAGATTAAAACAAGCAAAATGTGTGTTCAGTGATTTTTGTTTGGACACAGCTAGGCTAGCTGTTTCCAGTCTTTGTGCTATGCTAAACTAACTGTCTGACTGTAGCATAAAAATAACTGTACTGACATGAGGGTTATTCATAATTCTCTCATCGCACAGACGTTAAAACAATCCCTTTTTGTTCAGATGACTCTCTTCCAAGTATACAGTGATTCAGATTTCATGTCACACAGTTTAGACTGGTCTCCCGGTCACTATAATCTGAGGAGGGCTGACGGGCTGTGATTCCTACAGACTCCGGCGTGAGCTCTGAAAACTGTTGAAAAGCAGTCATCACGTCAAATCACAGCTATAATCAGACTTTGAATCGTGCATTGTGTCGTTTGTGTGTGTGTGTGGCGAAAGAAAAAGACTGTGGCTCCATGTTGTGTCTGGCCATGATTCAGACCCTGACACTCTTTCTGTATCCTTCAACCCCCCCCCCCCCACCCAACGTCGCTGGCAGGAAATGAGACAACTCTGACCTTGGCTGGTGTGTATTAATCCCTCCAGGGTAAAGGGTGACGATTTGCTCTGTCAACAACACACACTCATCCAATTGGAAATCAAAAGAAGGGATGCAGTCATTGGTTGCATCCTCGGTAATGTGTTTAGAGACAGTATGTTTGTGTGTTTTCAGACTTGCTGGGAGCGTGCCAAGGGAGCACCAGGGAACCTCTCCTACTTTATTATAGGTTAGGCTTCAGCTGGTCTCCAGTGTGTCATTCAGCTCCTCTCTGGGTGTGTCGCCACACTAATGCCCTTCAGTTTTAGCGTTTCACACAAAACTATATGATTCCTGATGATTTCCTGTTGGTATTTTGTTATAAACTTTTATATTGAGGTAGATTTTTCCTGTTCTTAGGTGCAGGTATTGAAAGGAGGTCCTGAAATTTAAAATAACCAAGCCATGATCAGTCATCCAAAGCTGACAGAGCGACAGCTGCCTGACCTTTATTTAGTTTCCATTTGTCAGAGGAAATATGTGTCCATACTGTATGAGCACCGGTGTTACAGTCAGCGCGGTATTCGGTGTGTGGGCTGGCTGGCTTGCCCGTTTGTCCTGAACAAAGGCCGATGATCTGGCTCCCCAGCTGGTCGCCTCCTCGGTCAGGCCTGCTCCTTAAACAATAGGAGACGCGCATAAACACACACACACATACGCACAATTACACTTTATACAATCGCGAGCGTTCACAGCAGCAGGCTTCTCGCTCTCTGCTGGCTCACAGTAACCGGGGCCAACAATCTGTGCCTGCCGCCATCAGGCTGAATGCGGTGGGTGGGGTGGACAGAAAAGATAGAGGGGTTGTGTGTGTGTGTGTGTGTGTTTGGTGTGGTTTGGGTGGATTCTGGATGTGTGGTCACTTCTTTTGGTGTGGTTTTTGAGGAGAGTGTGTGTGTAAGAGCAAGACCCTCTTCCCTCCTCCATTAACCCTGTGAGCTTCACATATCTGGGCTCATAGATGAGGCCTGACAGGCAGCCTCGGCCTCCCTCTCTGGGTCACGGCTGAGGCTCTTCAGGCCACAGGGTGAGTGTTTTGTCTCCGTCAGTCTTGTATGTTTATGTTCTGTGCGTGTACCCATCATTATTTTCCTTTCCTTGTGAAGTGAAGAGAAACACTTCCTTCTATTCCCGGTACAACAGTGATTATGTATTACATATTTGACTGTACTCAAATCTCCCAATTTCCTCGAAACATTCCGGTTCATGTTGGCTCTCTGTCGGCACTCAAAAGATCCATCTTAAATTCAAATGAGACGCATTTTTTGGGGATTAATTTATTCAAATGCAGTCAGTGGTAGAAGAGAGTTATTCAGTTCACAGTTAAACATGTAAAGTGCGTCTTTTTGTTCGCTGCTTCATTTTCATATAGTTAAATTAATATTTTTCCCCAAACTGAACCGACATGCAGAGTAAATGTTCCACTCCACAGAAGCTGATGCTGTCGATGTCATGCCTTTATGCCTGAAATAACAAGTGTTTAATGTGAGACAAATGGATCTCCACTTTGAGTCCTGAACAAATTATAAAATTTTAAGCTGGGTTAGTCGCTCTCTCAGGCCAAAATTGGTATTTCTACTTCAGCTTCTCACTCGGTCACCCTCTCCTTTACTCAGCTTCCTCCGTCAACGTCCTCTTTGGTGTTTTCGCCTTTGTCATTACGGCTGCTGAGCCGGGTTACGTTGTCTGCTTGCCGAGCTCCTGTTCTGGCACGACATCAGCTCCCCTCCCCATCAGCATTCCCATTAACCCTGCCGAAAGTCACATAAAATGATCTATAACACTCTATATGAAGCTACAGCCAGCAGCCAGTTAGCTTAGCTTAGCATAAGGACTGGATACAGCTAGCCAGGCTCTGCCCAAGAGGCAAAAGACGTCTACTGGCACCTCTAAAACTCACAAATTCACACATTATATATAAATTAGATCAATTAAGGTTAACTTTGTGCTGTTGATTATTGTAATTTGAACTGATACTGGTAACATTTGAATATATATATATGAATAATCAGGTTTTTAATGCGTTAGCCACCAGAGATTATGTAGCATTCATGACGTTGGTGAGTTTGTAATCCCACTATAAGTTTCCTTGTGGTCAGAAACATCCAGCAGATGTTTTTACGCTCTCTCCCTCCTGCTTCTGTGATAAACGTGCTCTCCTGTGCTACTGTACTGAGCGCCTGTGTCGGGCCGAAAGAGGAAGCAGCGAGGATTAGAGCCGAGTTCAGTAAAGTGACGGATGATCGCGGAGGCGAGCAGAGTCCGACCCTCTTCTCTCCTCATTTTTCCTCCTCTAATGTGTTCCTTCAAACCCTCTCCTCGTCCGCCGCAGCTTAAACTTACATTTCATCTTCTTCGACCACCCTCCCCACCTCCCCGACACACACTCCGCGCCATGTGGTTCTCATTATGGTCAGTTATATTTTCCCTCTCAATCATCAGTGTGTGTGTGTGTGTGTGTGTGTGTGCATCCCCACATTTTTCTGCAGAAATTCAATCTGTCCACAGAGGCCAGAGTTCCTGAGTTGAGTCGAGCGAGCGCTCGACAGGAGAGAGAGAGGACGAAATGAGAAGCTGTAACTCTTTTGTGACTGACACATTACGTAATACGTTAAATACGAAGTACATTTTTGGCTGTAGGAAAAGTTTTGGATTGGGGAGCTAGAGACGCCCCCACGGAGATTAAAGTCATTGGGGTTCATCCTCTTGACACCATGAATATCTGAGCCATCCAGTATTTGTTGAAATATTTGAGTCTGGACCAAAGTGATGGACAGACCGGCTGGTTTTGGCTTCTGGATCAAGAGGATTTGTTGTTTTTGCAGGTCAAACACGAGGAAACAATTTGAAGACGTCAGCTTGAGCTCAATAAAAATGATTAATCCGTAATCAAAGTGATATAAATAATATGTGCAGCTCTGGCCACAGATCTGCAGTCCAAAAGGCTAGCGTGCATAAACAATGCCAGACCTCATTAAAACCACATCAACCCCGCTAATGCACTTCAGAGCTGGTAAACAAACATGAGTTAACTATAGGATGAAAACGTACACAAGCGCTCGCCGTCACACGCACTTCATGCAGCACAATGCGCGCTATTGTACAGGACGAGGTCACGGCGTGGACGGACCTATATCTCGAGGGCTGCGCAGACAGTGAGATGGACTGTCTGCTTGGACCGCTATGTAAATGTGTGCAGAGAGTGAGACAGAGAGATGTTTGAGAAAACAAACCGGCGCGCTCATGTGTTCTCCATCCGTCTCCCTTTCTCATGTGTGACACCCTCCCCCCACTTCATCTCATTTTTTCCATGTTTCTTCTTCTTCCCTTGGAGACTCAGCCGGCTGCAGGAGTCACGTCGAATACATAAAAAAAAAAAAGTGAAAATCTGCCTTAAAGTACCTAATTTTTAAAAAATTAATTGCATTATAATATAAAAACTCTTCACTTTATTTTAAAATGTGTTTTACTGAAAGAAAAAAGGCAATAATTAATCTTTTCCTTGGACTTTAGATGACTTTCAAGTCGTGCTTTCAGAAATATAAATTACATTACATCCTTGAATGTTTTCAAATGTTAAAATCGAAGTTGAAGGAACAAAATTTCCCCATTTAAAGGTGCAGCGTGTAAAATTTGGGGCCTTTTTTTAAATATTCAGAATGAGGAAGACAATCACAAGTTTGTGCTCGCTGTCCGACTTAGAGTTTTTAGCTCAGTGAGCTCACCAACTGACGAGTTTAGCTGTGAAGGACGTGCCAAAAACTGCAGTTCAACTCCAAACGTCCACTTTAAGGTTGGCTACAGCAGTGAGTCCGTGTCCGTAAGTCCCCATGTTAAAATATCCAAATCCCGGACATCCAGTTAACCTAAATATCATTAAATCATGGCTCATCCGTGGACCTGAGGCGGGCTAAATGAAGTCATCGGCCATCGGTCGGTCAAGTAATAAATAAACAATTGATCACCAAAAGTAATTGCTTTAAAACTCTCAGTCGAACACGAACCTTTAGCTTAATAAGTTACCTAAACAATTAATTTATTATCAAAATAGTTGCAGTTTAATTAGTCAGTGACGTGTCCTCATGGGGGTTTAGTTCTTCTGTCTGGTGACCGTCCACCATGACGGCTAATCCTTTGAACTGTCTGCGCTATGACAGATGTTTGTGTGTTTGTGTGTGTGTGTGTGTGTGTGTGCACAGCTGTGTGAAATCCTTCACTAAGCCGAGTCGTCTGATGTTGCTCATTTAGCCCGTCTGATCCCGACCAAAGGATGTGTGGGTGGGTGTGTGTGTTTGCATCTGGACTGATGGTTAACAGTCATAATCTGCGGCTATTTACGGCCTTCGTGTGTGTGTGTGTGTGTGTGTGTGTCATACATGACTGACCCACTTATCATCCTCTGATTTTCCCCCCACAAACAGGCATGGACCTGTCAGCCAATCAGGACGAGGAAGGCGACCAGGAGGTCTTCCAGGTGGAGATCTGCCGCGAAAACAGGAAGTGTGCGTTCCGAACCGCCGCTGGGAAATACTGGACCCTGACTGCTAACGGCGGGCTGCAGTGCACCGCCTCCACCAAGTAAGCATGACACACCCGTGTGAAACTTCACCACACCTGCTCCAATCTGTTCACCAACTGGAGGCAGCGATCGAGGAACCCGATACTGCTCCGTCATTTGAGCTCCGACATGACTCGGAGGAGTTTTGTGTGTGTTTAATGATGTGGGGGGGGGTTGGATGACGAGTGGGAGGTGCAGACTGAGTGATCTCACGTCATGGCTGCAGCATGTTGGTGGGAGATTAAGTGCATTTGTGTGCGACCTCAACCCGTAGAGAGTGATTTCCTTTAATGTGCAGCGGTTCTGTCCAGCCAGAGTGCTTGCTGTTAACCCCTGACCTTTGACCCCTCGACCCCCTCTGCTCCTGGATGATTTCACTGTGAGCGCCCGAACAGATGCAGGAGCCGAGGCTCAGACTCCCTCGAGTGCTGAGTGGAGTACTCGCGTGTTAAAAGAACATAGTATGCATAGTACTTTTGTGATTTAGTGCCGCCAGTTTCCGAGCCTAATACCACCGTCGTAAATAGACTACTACTGTTTGCTCAAGGCTAAACTTCAAGCAAAGACAACAACACAAGACACAGCAGCCAGGTAATATTACTGACTAGTCCAACAGCAGTCGGCCCAGTCTGTCTTTCGGTTACAGTGCCCGCTTGCCCAGCTCCTGTTCTGGCATGACACTGGCTCCACTCCCTGTCAATATTCGTCTGAAACCTTCTCCTTTGTTTTGGACATCAGAGGGAAAACCAGAAAACATTTCCTCCATGAAATATGATCCAGTTTCACCAAAATCAGTGAAATAGGTGGTGATGTGTGACTTTGTGCTGTGAAGCGTTACGTGTACTTCTCGTGGGAGATCGTACCCGGAGCACAAAGTTACATTTTACAGTTAGTGTGAGAACAGACAGAGACATCATTCATCTGATTACAAGTCAGTGTGACATCAACATGATTTCAAAATCTGTTGGTTTATGGTAGAAAGGTTACACAGTGTTGCTTTAAAGTGACCTTTATTTTGAAAATCTCAAAGACAGAAGCTGCAGATGTGATACAGCGATGGTCAAAGAAGCGTCCCGAGTCTTATCAGAGGTAGACTCCTCTCTGTTTTTGTAAGATAAGTGCGAACAGAGACGATCGTCGACACTCTGCAGAGCTCTCTGCAGGAAGTTCAAATTCCTCCGTCGCATTCTTGAGATTCGGCTCGGCTCACTCCGCTCTGATTAAACCACAGAAATGTCCGTTTGTGGTGCTGAGGAAACATTTCGGGAACGTTTCAGAGCTTCTTTTAATAAAAAAAAAACCCAGAATGTCGCAATAAGTAAATAAAACGTCCCTTTGTGCCAGGAGAAGAGGATTAACGAGCTACTTGACTTAACCAAAGACTACAAGTGAAGCTTATCCGTGTCCACCCTGAGCCTAACTATCCAATTACCCAACAATTACTTAAGTTCTGGATCAAGCAGCTGGGTGTAAACTCACACAAGAGCTACTGGATATCTAACTGCCATGTAAATTTAATTATCCTCCTCACCTCTCATGCCTTTCCCTTTCTCCGTCTCTCTCTCTCTCTGTAGGTCGGCTAATTGCTACTTTGACATTGAATGGCGTGGGAAGAGGCTGACTCTCCGGGCTGCTAATGGGAAATACGTCGCCGCCAAGAAAAACGGCCAGCTAGCAGCCACCATCGACTCTGCCGGTTAGTGAGATTTGTTGATTCAGCTGTTGAGACAGTGACGAGTTGGCTAACTGATGTATTTTTCAGCAGTGATAGGGAGAATTTCGAGGAGGAGGAGGAGGAGGAGGAGGAGGGGGGGGGGGGGGCAGGATACTAAATCATGGACTGGATGTTCCAGCTTGTTTCTGGGCTTCAAAAGGATCCTGAACTTCTGAGCGGGCAGCGGTTCTGTTTCGTAACATTTGAACGGGGCTGTTTACTCTTCCAGTTTTCTTGTTCCTCTGCCATGTTTCTTTTTTTTAAGTTAATCATGTTGATTATAAACAGCATGAGAAAATCTCCTGAGTGTGCAGAGTCACAGAGAGGAGCCTGCACATGAAACTACTTGAATATTTCCATTTTATTCCATCTACTCTGGAGGGAAATGTGATGTTTCCACTCTCCATACTCCCTCTGTAGCCTGGTTTGTGTCGTTAGCTCCCCCGTCTTATCGCTCCCTGTGATAACAGACACGGTTTCGAACGTCTTCCCAGCTCTACATCTTGGTCTCCTTCTCTCTTCAGCATGGATCTCTGGCCTTTGCACGGAGAGTACGCTAGTGCTGCAGAGCATCTGCTGTGTGTTGGCATTAGCGGATCATAGCTGAAGCTTCCACTTGGCGCTGATGAAGGAGCTGTCAGCTACAGTGGACTCTTTTCATTTTAGGGCAACGTTTGAAGCCAAGTTGCTCTGCAGACATTTTTAACGATGCTGTCTGAACACTCAGCACTCTCAGCTCGAGCAGTTTAGTGCACAGGATGCAGATTTTGGCGTAAGTAACCATGTCGCGTCCCCTTGTCTGCCTCCAGGTGAGTCCGAGGAGTTCATCATGAAGCTGATCAACCGCCCGATCATCGTGCTGCGCGGCGAGCACGGCTTCATCGGCTGCAGGAAGGTGACGGGGACGCTGGACTCCAACCGCTCCTCCTACGACTACTTCACCCTGGAGTTCAGAGACGGCGCCTACAGCCTGCAAGGTCAGTTCAGAGACGGCCGCGTGTGTGTGAAGGTGCTGCTTGTCGGAGCATTTGTAGACGACCTCCTGCAGGCGTACAAGGGATTAAATCATTTAATCTTTAAGGGATTTTCATTACGGCTTTACTTGAGTGCCAATAAAGGGATTTGATTCGGGTAATTTCCTCCACATTATGTCATTCAAACAAAGCCAAACCGTTTTTGTTCCCTGCCACATGACACCTCCATCTTTTCCCTCCCTCCCTCCCGCAGACTCGACGGGTAAATACTGGATGGTGGGAAACGAGCAGTCGGTGGTGAGCAGCAGCGACACGCCCGTCGACTTCCTCTTCGAGTTCTGCGACTACAACAAGCTGGCCATCCGCCACGCCGCCGACAGCAAGTACCTCCGCGGCGACCACGCCGGCGTCCTGAAGGCCAACGCCGACGACCTGGAGACCGCCACACTGTGGGAGTACTGAAGGGGGGAAGAAGAGCGTGGATTGCGGCCGCAGCACGGCAGCACCACCCCGTCCATACATCTACCTACCACCACCCCCTCCGACTCCACCCTCCCTCCCATCCCTCATAGTATATCCTGACTTTATATGTTGATAAACTGCACAGAGAGAACAGGAAGGATAGAAGAAGAAGGGAACGCTCCCTTTTCCTTCCCCGTTTATCCTTTCCGTCCTCCCTTCTTTTTTTTTCTTTTTTTTCCACAGCTCTGCTCTGCAGCGCCGACCTTTATCTGTTGCCATAGTTACCATGGGGCCGTGCACTTTTGTTTTGTTTCCTGCTCCGATCTGGTTCGCTGCTCGACCTGTCACTCGTTACTCCCTCGTCCTCGCCTTACGATTGGGGGGCGCAGAGCAGAGCGCCACCGTTAAAGACCGCCACCGCCACCACCCTCGTCATCCTCCTCATCTTTGAGTTAACCCCCCTTCGTCTTTTCTACTCGTCTCTATTGTCTGTGTGAGCAGCACACGGTGGCAGTATTTATGGTATCCAACGCGGTCTGCTAAGATCTGTCTCTACCTGATCTAACCACCAAAAAAAAAAAAAAAACAGATCCATGGCTGGATAACATCTCCATCAGCTGTTCAACACGGGGTCTGTTTTTGTTGGGTCGCGTAGAAACGGATCAGACCGGGTCTAAAGTATGTTTGTTTTCCATGAGCGGGCCTCGTCGCCTGCGTGTGTGTGATGACTATGTGATATAACTGGAGCGGATCCTACGGCGGTGATAAAGATATCGAAAAATAGTCTAACTGACGGGTTTCCTTCATCTCAAATGTAAAAAAAAAAAGAAGAAAATATTCAAATGTAAACCAGTTTCTTGTGTTGTTCTCTAGCTGTGTTTGGAGGAAGGATGTAGGAAGTTAACACTCTGTCACCCACCTTTCCCCTCCTACGCACGTTTGAACCTATTTGTCCCGAGAACGTTTAAAGATTTAAAAAAAAGAGGTTACTGCACTCACCTGTAACTGGAAGATAAATTTCTCTTTCTATGTCCAAGGCACAGACATTATCATGGGTAGGCGTACCCTTTATTTTGTTTTGTTTTTTGAAAGCTGCTCTTTGAATCCTTCGACCAAACTTCACACCTCAGCCTTTATCGAGACCAAACCTTTGATAACTGGATTCAGAATCATCTCACACACCTGTAACTGGAACCTGGTGCTACTAACTCACAGCACGTTTCAAGAAATGTTACGGTTACCTGTCGAGCGTCTCGCACACAGAGGGAAAAACATTTAGCATCATAATCGAGGTTGAAGCTCTAACGGGACCCGAGGATTGGGTGCATTAAGTCATCTCACACACCTGTAACTGGAACCTGGTGCTACTAACTCCTATAATAACTGACGACACGGTAAAATAAATATTAAAGTCCCGTCAAACATCTCCTAGATACTGTGCACCCTTAACCCTTGAGAGCCTTGACTTATAACTGCGAGTTACTAGCCTAAACTTTATTTTATTTAATTTTAATTTGTCTGACGTATCCAGACAGCGTTTTCAATGAGAAATGACCAAATTTTGTTGGATTTTTCTGTTCCTAACTTGTCAGTGAAGGTTTGGAAAAGTTAGTTTAAGTAAAGAAACTTTTGAATTTGTCGTCTCTTTAACTGTTTTGCAGTCATGTAGCACATTTACCCTTTTTCATTCTCCACCCTTCGGCTTTACCCGTGACATATTAAGCATAAATAGTTATTTTACAAAGGGATCATGTCGGCACCAAGCCCTGTATTTTTGGGCTCTTCCACCCGTCATCGCAATCAGTCATTCAGTATAGAGAAACCAATCATCGTCGCCCCATGACATGATTCATGATTGTAGCCAGCTCCTCACGGAGTCAGTTCAGTGTTCAATTTTCTCTCTGAAGTTTCGACTTTTTTTTTTTTTTTCGTGTGTGTGTGTTTGAATGAAGGGTAAGCGAATAAAAGGAGCGGTTATCCTCGGAGAAACCGCATCTCCAAGGTAACCGTGAGCGACCAGGCTTAGACAAACGGATGTGGAAGGGTAAACATGTGGTAATGACTGTGCCTTACTCTTGAGTTTTTGGGCAGTAGGAAAATTTAAAATAAGAATTAAAGTCCACATCTTTGCTTTGTATAACTGGAACTTCTTTTTGTATTATTATTTTGTATAATTTTTTTGATATTGTGGATTAATCTCTCTCTCTCTCTCTCTCTCTCTCTCGTGCCATTGGTTCACCTGAAATCCAACGACCAATAAAACTGGGATTTGGAACGCTGCGAGTCTTTTGTCCTTGTTTCACTCAAAACCTGATGCTCACACTCTTTTATTAAAATGTAGCACCCTTACAGGTTGAAGCTAACGGGACACAAGCAAAGAATTTAGCACCCTCACCAGTTGATGAAGAAGCGAGACCGTTTAAATTGATGTTTTATTGTCTGTCTTAGCACTACAAGAGAAATAAATGTAGTACGACATGCCTCTTGGTCTCAGAAGAAATGCTAGGTTGGTAGTTGGTAAAGTTTTGGACCATTGGGAAGAAGTTTTGTTTTTTCTGACAGGGTGTGGAGTCGGTGTCGTGCCAGAACAGGAGCTGGGCAAGCAGAGCAACATAACCAAGCTCAGCAGCCGAGCCGGGCTTCTTGCCGTCGATGTTGATTCGCTAGTTTTTGATCAAAATCATAACAAATCCACGCGTACGGCCGTCCATATTTACCACAGTGAGCAAAAATACAAAAGTCTCGGAGCCTTTTCTGCTCGTTTCTCACGTAGTGCTTCATCTTTGGCCTCCTGCCAGTTTATGACCACAGCAGCTCCATGTGCTGTCCCACATGTATATATGGAAACACACACACATCACACACTTGTTCCTGTCTGCTGAATAGAGCCTTTGTGTTGAAACATTTATTCTGGTGCAGAGAAAGGGCAAACACCCCCCCCCCCCCCCCCCCCCCCCTCCAACGATTCACACACACACGAACACCATCCAGGGTGGTAATGTAATGATGGAGCCTCCAGAGCAGGGAGCAGATCTCTAACCCCCCCCACCAGCCTCCACACACACCCACACACACACCCATCAAGGCTTGCAGATCCCAGAGGAACACCCAACATGGCAAAACAAACACACACCACCTCCTCCATTTAATCTCCACCCCTCTGCTGCCTCATGTCCCACCTAATCCCCCCTCTGTGCCTGCTTTAACCATCTCTTCCCATTAATCGCTCGATCCCTCATGCTCCCACTGCTTTTTCCCCTCTCTCTCTCTCTCTGGCTGAAAAGATGACTCACTCAAAAATATGACCCAGATCCCAGAAATGGGAGCAGTGGTTTGTGGGTAAAAGTGTCAGCGAGCTGGTCCGGTCGGCCCTTTTAGCTCGGAAAAAACGACGGGAGAGGATGGGAGCTGATGGGGGGAGGGAGGAGGAGTGGCTGTGTGTGTGTGTGTGTGTGTGCGTGTGCGAAATGGCCGCCGTCTCCACCTCCCCACCCCGCTCCCCACACCACCAACCCAATCCCCTCGTCACCATGGAAACACCAGCTGCTAGAAGCCGAGAGAGGCGAGCGTCGTCAGGGCCGGAAAATGTCAAAAAAAAAAAAAAAAGCTTCATTACATCTAAAACGCAGGAGCTATTGAGGTGGTTTGAAGGGGGGTGGGAGTGCACAGAGCTTAGGGGGTGTTAGGATGAGGAGGAGGTTCAGGAGGAGGAGGAGGAGGAGGAGGAGGAGGAGGAGGAGGAGGAGGAAGGGCCCGTGTGCCTTTGATCAGAAAAGACCTCCTCATTGAGGAAACGGCACAAGGCCGAGCTCTGCTGAGCTCCTTCCTCGCCTGCAGAGGATTCGTCCACCGGCTCTCCTCGCTCTAATCAAATCTACGTCCACCCATTTATTTTTCCAAGCGTCACGTGGCCCCGGCCCTGCGAGTCAGTGGGTCAGTGGGTCAGTCAGTAATCTCTTTAGTGGGTATGAAGGAGCGGCTTGGGTCTGTACAGGATGAATAGCAGGTTGACTCACTATGACAAATCAGCGATCAGAGGCAGAGAGGCGAGCTTTCACGTCGACTGTATGCCAACGCAGACATGTCCACCTTAAACACTCCGTGATCCCAACAGCCAAACATCAAGCAAGGTTTAACAACACAAGACGTAGCAGCCAGCTAATATTACTCACTAGTCCAACAGCAGTCAGCCCAGCTCGGCGTCTTTCATCCTTTTATTTCGCCAAGCACTCACCAACCACTAAAAGTCAGTCCCAGATTTACTCTTGTCTGGAGGCTTCATGCTCAGTCACTTCCGCTGTCAACGTCCTCTTCTGTCTTTCCACCTCTGTCATCCGAGGCTGCTGAGCCCGGTTATACAGCTTGTTTGCCCAGCTCCTGTTCTGGCACGACACTGGGTCGCATTCGCCCGCAAACCACCTTTGATACACTTTGATTAACAATCCCCCGGTGCTCACTGTTTGGGCAGCCCGGCTAACAAACTGAGCTAACAGCAGCTACAGCTGGCAGCAGTTTACTTCACTGTCCATCAGGAAACTCTGTAAATCACAGAGAGTTGAGGCGGAGCAGCCGGAGGACGTCAGAGGGAAAACCAGAAAACATTTTCTCCATAAAATATGATCCAGTTTCACCAGAATCAGTGAAAAAGTTGGTGATTTAACATCTGTTAGTTTATGGTGGATCAACCAACATTGTCATCGATTGAGCCGCTGCAAGAGTCCAGCTAAAAAAAACATTTTTGTTAGTAGGACATCTGAAAAAAGTAGAAATAGATTTTGGTTAAATTTGGGTTCCAGACGAGCCTCAGGCGAAGTTAATCCAGATGTTAGATTTCCGCTATCAGATGTGATTATTGCTTTTCAGTCAGGACAGCAAAGACTTAATTACAAAATGCTAGTGTGACAGGAAGTCCATTTAATTTAGAAATGACTGGAATGATGCCTTTAGGTGAGAACTGACCAGTGCGGGGGATAAAAACTGTTTTTTAAAGCAACATTGTGACAAAAAACTGACGAACAACGTGGGAGTACATCATTGTTTAACCACAACAGTCAGCAGGTATGAAGCATCATACAAAGGCAGCTGTACCGAGGGAACAGCTGTAATAGCACACGCTCATTAAAAATACACACACTCATTAAAGATACACACAAACAATAACAGATGCAAACATCGCCGGCGGAGGTGGAGCAGCAGAAATCGTCTGGGGAGCGGATGCTGCCAGACACGAGCAGTCCTCGTGGACGAGGCAGCAGAGGACTTTAATGTGTATGTACACACACACACACAGATGAAGTGTGAAGGTCGCCTCGGTCACCACAGATGATGTAAAAATGTGCGTGTGTTACGGTCACACTGGCTCTCGCAGAAACATGAATCCAGAAAAACAGGAAGCTGCAGGCAGAAGTTGGTGTTTGACCATCTCAGGTGTCCCATCAGATACGCGGGTCATGTCTGGTTCACATCGTCAGGACGTCAGGCTCCCACGAGCTTCACCGACAGACCTGAGCGTTTGTTTTCAGCAGCCTGAATGGAGAGCGACTGATTTTAAAATGTCGAGGCTGATAAGAGGCCACATTTCAGACGATGACAATTAAATGTGATTTACTTACACGAAAGCCTGAATAACAGAGATAAAGAAGCGGTCAGTGTGGATAAAATCCATCATAGCATACGCCATTTTGCGTTTCAGAGTGTAATCCCACCGTGGTAAGTATGGACAGCTGTACACGTTTATTTGTTCTGATTATATGACCTCTGATTGCCCGCCCTTGCTCAGCTCCTGTTCTGGCACGACACAGGCACTGCTCCCTGTCAGCGTTCACCTGAAAACCTTCCCGGTGGTCAACACCTCCTCTGAGCTCACAGTCTGGGCAGCCTGGCTTTTGTTGTGTGACTCTCTAATGACTGACAGCTCTGCTTTGTCATAAATCTCCTTTATTGAGTCTCTTCAGCCGCTCCTTTGTTCTTTGAGATAAATGAGTCATTAGCAGATAATACTTTAATACCATCCGACTGTAATCCATGACCCACACACTCGTCTGGCGGGCCGCGGGGTGTCGTCAAGACATAACCAGATTATAATACGATTCATTGAGAGAGGTGTGAGTGTTTTCAGGCTCAGAGAGGCGACGGGTCACGGGGTCGAGGTCAGGGCTTATCAGCTAAGCGGCCGTCATGTTTATAGCGATCATGGGAGTCACACACACTCAAACTCTAATGTTTTACACATTGGGGTCATTTCATTCATCGTGGGGAGCGTTGGCGGTCGAGTGTGAGGTCATAGTGATGTCGTAAGACGTCCAGGTGGGTCATCTCCACCAGGACTCACTGACTTGCTGACTTACCAGGCAGCATTGCATTGTTGGAAATGTAGGCTCTAGAGTAAAAGTGTAAAAGCCAGAAGTCACGTCACGTCTGTGTATGAAGCCTCTAACTTCTTTGGATTTGGGGCTGTCGGTCGGACAAAACGAGACATTTGAAGTTTGGACATTTTATAGATCACTCAAGTCAGATTAATAATAACTGGTCGATAAATAGTTTGAGATGGTTGAGCAACATAGACAGTGAATGAGAGTGAGTGATCGCCGTATCAATAAAGTCGGTTGATCTGTGAAATAAAAGTTATTTCCTGATTGTTTCACAGCGGTCGCCTGACTCGATTACTCTCCCCTCGTCCTGCTACAGAACGCCGACTTCTGGCGTTGTAGTTGTATAAACAGGCTCCTGTTTTCTACCAACCTTCAGTCAAGCTCAGTATAACAACAAACACCGCCAACATATATAAATATAGGCTATAGTATAAATCACACATTTGAGTCTACATTTAGTGTCTTTGCCCCAAAGATAAGCAGTGCACAGTTAGAAGCTCCGACGCGTCCTCGTGCTCCTTTGTTCAATACAACATACATTATTTCATTCATGACAACAAGACGACTGATTAAAGTCTAATTCTGGACACAGTCTGTCTCTCAGCACCCATGACTAAAACCATTAGGACCCCCGGGCTAAAACGGAGGCTACTTTCATCGTCTGCATGCAGAAACAAGAAGCCGTGAGTGTGTGTGAGTGAAGCAAAATGATTTGTCACAGTCTCAGCACACTCGGCTGAACAAAGAAGTCCCCTCTCTCTCTCTCTCTGTCTGTAAGAGCTGTCTCTACGCCACGATTGGTGGAAAGCACCCGCTCTGTCATGTGATTGGTGCATAGCCTCGGGGGCTCAGTTATCATGAGTCAGCCCCTTTTTCTTCTGCAGGAGAGACAGAAGAGGAGGAGGAGGAGGACGAGGAGGAGGAGGAGGAGGAGGAGGAGGAGGAGGAGATACAGACTGAAAACATGAAAGTTTGAAGTCAAACAAACGTGAACTGAAAAGTTTATTAGAAAACGGTGTGTCTTGACACGTTACACAAAAGATACAGAAGGGAATGCTAATTGTTTTTTCTTCTTTTATCAATTATGTACTCAAAAATATCTGTATAAACCGGAAATAAATCGTCTCATCTATGCCGTTCGACCTCAACATTTAAAACAGAGAAAAAAAAGGAGCAACGTAACGTGAGGATCCACTTTATTATCAAGTTCAGCGGCGGAAGGCAAAGTGTCTTTTTCTCACAGCCGTACTTCTCATTTCGGGGTGTTTTATCGCCCGAGACACAAAGAGAAGGCGTCGAGTCGCGGGACATGAACTTCGATTCGACACCAGGCGGAGTAGAAAACTGTGATCAGATCTTATAAAGCAGCTCTGAAATGAGAAGCACGGCTGCGGTGAGCGAGCGTGGATCGACACACTTGGTCACAGGGTGCGTTAGAAGCGTCTGTAGTAACGGTGCTGTGGTCCGTAGTGCATGGGCATGTCCATGACGTCCATGTTGTGGTGATGGGGGTTGACCGGAGGGTGGTGGTGGTGGTGGTGATGGTGGTTGTTGTTGTTGTTGTTGTTGTTGTTCAGGGGGGGCAGGTGCTGTAAAGGGGGCACGTAAGGGGCCGGAGGCAGCCGGGGCATGATCACCTGGTGGTACATCCGGCCCTGGGGGAGAGCCGGCGCGTAGCGGGCGCGTGGAGGCACGAAGAGGGGGGCTTGTACTGCCTGAGGGTGAGGATGAGGAGGAGGAGGAGGGGGAGGCGCCACCAGGGGGTTCGGGTTGGGCGGGTTCTCGGGGGGCGGACCCACGCGTGGTCGCTTGGCTTCGGTGATGGGCTCCGGAGGAGGGCCGACCCTCTTCCCTGAATTATCTGGGAGGGGAAAGAAGAAGGTGGGAAAGTCATCAAGGAGTCGGGAGTTTTAATAGCATGTTGACGAGTTGTAAGACTTCCCGGGAGGTTTGGATCTAACCCCTGCACGCCCTCGCCTGCCTCGCATACTTTACACAAACACACAGAGACAAACCAAACACAGGAAACACCCCTGCAAGAGCTGCCGCCTCGCGCTGTAAACAGCCAACTTGTCCGAATAAATAACGGTTAAGCGGACGGAGAGGAAGCAGCAGAGAGGAAGAATAATGTCGTCTCTCTGCTGGGGGACATAACTCAGCACGTCAGGCTAAATAAAACTCAGAGATGATTAACGGGACGGAGTAATTAAATGTTTGTGACGCTCTGTACCGACCTGCAGACTTCTTATTCAGCTCTGCCTCGCCTTCTTTCTGGATCTCCTGGATGATCCGCTCGTCGTCTTGCTGCGGAAACAGACA
Organism: Nibea albiflora; assembly: GCA_014281875.1. Lineage (NCBI taxonomy): Eukaryota > Metazoa > Chordata > Actinopteri > Sciaenidae > Nibea > Nibea albiflora. Next base: position 17,929,782 of record CM024808.1, on the reverse strand, counting down.
AACGCGCAAGAGGTCACATGACTAACAGGAATAACACCTTCACATGTGTCAACAGAAGTGTCACCTTTATTAAGAATACTATTAATAACATTGTGAAAGAGGCGTGACACGTTAAAAACCCCACAGGTTTTTCCACTCGTTTGAGTCGAGGTAAAAGAAGTTTAATTATTAAGTTTGATTTATGTCCGATAGTTTCAGAGAGACATCTAACACACCGCCTGGGAATACCAGGTGACATTTTGGGCCGACTGTGGGTCGATCTCCGGCTCCTCCGATCTTCATGTCGAAGATCCTGAACCCCCAAACTGCTCCCAAACACTGCACCATCGGTGTGTGAATGTGCGTCACGAAACTAGAAAGGCACTTTGTAAGTACAGTCCATTTACCTCGACGTGTCTATGTGCGTGGGCTCTGTGGCTATACTTTAACCGTGTAATGCCCGGTTAGCCAACACGGTGCTGGTTTATCTGTAGGCTTGTTGTGTCTGAGTCTGAGTTTCCCGACGGGTCAGAGCTGGTGGCGGGTGGAGCTGCAGTTTGTCATTAAACCCGCTGATGGTGTGGCCCTGTGTTACCAGTATTTCTCCATTTCTTGGCGCTGCCCTCGGGGACCGGCTCTCGGCCAGCTCTGGTGCCTCTCTGGAGCTGCTGGAGGAGCTCCAGCTCATTAACTGCTCGGGGACTAATTGTTTCTTGTGGTTGCCAGAGATGCTGCGGCCAGGTCACTGTGGGCTACCGTGGAGTCAGATGGTCGGGGTCAAAGTGTAGCGAGAGATAATCGATGTGTTTATGAGTGTAGAGGAAGACAAACGTGGAACCGGCTGGAAAAAACATTTCTACCATAAAGAGATTTTAGTTTTAGTTTCCTGATGGACAGTGAAGTAAACTGCTGCAGACTGTAGCTGCTGTTAGCTGATGTTAGCTCAGTTTGTTAGCTCAGATGTCTGGACTGTGAGCTTAGAGCACAGTTAGTGTTTGTACCACCAGGAAGAGGAAGTGTTCACGCTTTCCGACAGGGAATGGAGTCAGTGTTGTGCTAGAACAGGAGCTGACGAGTAGGCAATGTAGCAAAGGCTCAGCACCGTCACAAAAAACACACATTTCTACACAGTGTTGCTCTGAAAGTTTACCGTGGGGTCGGTCCACAGTGAACACTTGCGGCAGTGTCGGCAGGGAGCGCCCGGCGAGCGGGCGTGCTGGCAGAAGTGGTTGTATCCGGTGATGGGCTCTCTGCAGAGGTAGCACATGAAGCTGCCGCAGCGACACGACATCCGGTTGCAGCCTTCGGACTTGACCAGGCCCGTCCCGCACTTGACACACTTCCTGACCCGCGCTGCCGTCATGCGCTCCTCGCTGCGTGGACAGAGGAGTTAGAGGTGAACGACTGAGAGACACAACAACGCTGCAGAAACTCGGTGACTCTGTGACTGTTGATGATCACATGAACGACCTCCTGAGTGTCTCAAGGACGGAGGTGTGTGTTTTTAGGGGAAATGAGAAATTGTGTCTGCAGCTCAGGTTCATGTTCGCACAGTCCTGTTCGAGGTTTCAGGGTCAAACACACACACACACACACACACAAACACACACACACACAGCTGTCCTGTGAAATATTTTCATTTAGGTTGCTCGCGGCGGTTTTATCAGAAAGTCAACACGACTTTGGGGCACGAGAATAAATCATGTGATCGGCCTGAACAGCCCTGAACACGCTCAGGATCGGTCAGTGTGCTCGTGTTCGGGACCAAACCCCCCAAAATCTAGAGCGGACTAAAGAGGGCCGAGGGTTTAACTCGTGTCCTGTTAGACTCGTCAGGTCGGTGCTGCGCTGATCTCTACACCAGGCACCACTTCCTGTCTCTTTCAGCACCAGGAAGTTAAGAAGATCTGAGAGCGTCTCAAAACAGGAAGTGCTGCCTGTGGGACGGCCGGCTGGGAGCGCAGGAAGCAGCCGGCCTCTCGGCTTCCTGGAGCGTCGTCCGGGAAAACTGAGCTGTTTACCCAGCATCCTCTTTGAGCGAGGATAAAACTAAGTGTGTGTTCATGTTAAATGTGATCGTTGTCATATTAACACGATATGTGATCATGTAGAGTTTACAGCTGCTACTTTGTGATATAAACAGAGATGAACCGAGAGAGGAAATAACACGTTATCCTGAAAGGCCTGCTGTGAGATTCAAAGGTGTTGATATGAGAATATGTCGTCAGCAGACTGTCAGGTGGCTGAATGTGTCGATAGAGGTGGAGGTCAGGTGGTGCAGTCGTGTTTGGTTCTTACAAGAGCACCCTCATGCGGATCTCGTCCCTCTCCAGGACCTGCTCGCACGTCTTCCCCACGTGCTGCTTCCACTGGACGTGACACTTCCTGCAGCTCTCCTGAAGAAACACACAAAAACAAAATCATTTCATTAGAACCTCCACGACACAAAATCTCAGCGATGTCGACCCCGTGTACGCGCATGGAACGTCATCACGCTCCGGCCACAAGTTCTCGACCGCAGATATTCAACTCAGTATCTGTACGACGACTTCCGACTCTGCAGCTACCTACTTATTGGCTGCTGAGCCGTGTTGCTCCTCTTGGATCAGGAACATCCGTCAGTTTAGTCGCACGACACACGATTCTCTAACGGGGTTTCATAAAACACGTGGACTGTTTCTTGCTCTCGCCGAGCGATGTACGTTTACTGATCGTCTGCTGCGTGTACGGGGTTTTTCTTTGTGTGATGTACCATCAAATACCAAGAGATGATCCCACATTTCCCCATCCATCCATCCACCCATCCATCCATCCATCCATCCATCCATCCATCCACCCACCCATCCATCCACCCATCCATCCATCCATCCATCCATCCATCCATCCATCCATCCATCCATCCACCCATCCACCCACCCATCCATCCACCCATCCATCCATCCATCCATCCATCCATCCATCCATCCATCCATCCACGCTCCTCCTCTAACATCCACTAACTGCTTACTCAGACGAGCGCTGCGGTCGGGATGTTCCTCTGCTGCTCTATATGCTGCTTGTGCTGCCACTGCAGGGAGACTTGGACTTGTACAGACGGAGCAGAGAAAGGTGTGGCTGCCTGCATATGTGTGTGTGTGTGTGTGTGTGTGTGTGTGTGACTGCAGCAAGAGTACAGTGATTTGCTCGCCGCCGCCGCCACCGGCTGCTGCTGCTGCTGCTTGGTTGCCTGGAAACAGCAACTCCATCCTCCAACATCCAACCTGCTTTGACGTGTCGACATTCAGCTAAAGGACGCGCGTCAGGGTCGCCTCCCTCGCTAACCTTTATCTAAGTGGTGTCACCATTAATATTTGAATCCGCTCATCTAAAATTGAAGCGCTGATGGTGAAGCCCTGATCTGCCAGACACACACCTTCTCCATCCTGTGACCTCTTTCCACAGCCTCCACCCTCCGCTGTGTGTGTGTGTGTGTGTGTGTTTGAGTGCAAGGTCAGCCAGCGGGTGGGGAAACTGGGCTGCGGGCGGCAGAGTTTTTGTTGGCATTCGGAGCCGGTTTGGGTGGAAACACTAAAGAGTCACCAGAAGTCAGAAACGGTGGAGCCCGTTGAGGCTGAGGGAGAGCCGTGCTCACGTGTCCGGGCAGAAAACTCTCCTTTGGTCTGTGATTTCGGTTAAACGAGGGCGTTCAGACGAGGAGGAGGAGGAGGAGGAGGGCCGGGACGTGGTGCAGAACTGCCACTCAAGTGTCAAGAAGAAGCCGGATCACACAAAGAGAGAGGCGCAGAGCGCGAGCGGTGAGAGATCGCCCCCTAGTGGTCACCTACAGACCAGGAAGAGGGACGGGCCGCTGACAGAAAGAGAGTGTGTGTGTGTTTGTGTGTGTGTGTGTCGGAGACTTGTTTGACGAGCTGCCGAGAAGCAGGAACACACCTGAGCTCTTATAGCGCCGCTAAAAATACACGCCCGGTGACGTCGGAGTCAACCCCCGCGGCGGGGGCGTGGTTAGAAATGTGACAAAGGTCGCACGGCTTCGCGACACGAGCTGCTGCTTCACCTCGGTCCCTACATCCAGGCTCGTCTCACCTCTCCTCTCCTCTCCCTCGGGTCCTACCCTCCTTCCTCCCCACCCAGCATCTCCTTCCTCCCTCTCTCATTCATGCCTTACCTCTTCTTGTCTTTTTCTATCTCAGCCCCGGCGTTGCAGGCCTGCAGCAGCCCTTATAAGGCAGTGCGAGCGGCTTGTAAAGCCTCTGATTGGGGGGGTCTGCAGAGAGGCAGGGAGGCGGCTTTTACTGCAATCAAGTGCAGAGCAAAGGGCAGGGAGGACGAGGGGAGATAAATGTGACGCCGTACGGCTTGATACGAAGCACATGTGATCGCATACGGGACGGATGCGGCCTGCCAGTGGCCTACATTTGAAATTCAGGAGAGGAACCAGCCTCAGAACCACATGTGGAACGCATTAGTGTCTGCATACATACATGTGTGCGTGTGTGTAGGTCAGACAGAGGCAGGGGAGGGCGAGGAAAAGAGAGGGAGGAGGGAAATCTGGGTCAAACCTGATCTGAACCACATTTGAAACGGTGGAGGAAGCGTGTGCGACCAGTGAGGACCCAGTACGAGGGGAGCAGCCGGCCAATGAGGCGGCGCTGCTGGAGAAAGCCGGGTGGGCTTTCATGGAAGTGTGTCAGTTACATAATGAAGCCCCTCCCTTGTTTGTAGACTGCTGCTGCTGCGAGGCCTCGGCTGTACGCCGACCGTCTGCGGCTGACAGAGAGTGCGACAAAGCCCCGGTGAAGCCGGCGTGCGTAGCAATAATTCTTGAGATGATAGCCGGGTTTGTGAGGGAGTTTCCGCCGCGGAGAGGCTCACATCCTGATTCCTCCACACATTTAAGAGGAAGCGAGCAGTTTTAACGTTCTGTAACGCTTACTTAACAAAAAAAATAACCAACATTTCATAACTCGGTCTCCGAGCAGTCGACCGGAATCTGCAGATTAATATTCAGGATATCTGGAGCGTGTCTGAACTTCTTTTTTTTGTTGTTGTTGGTGTCTCTGGGTGTGTGCGAGCGTGTAACGAGGTGCAGCTGTGCCGCGACACTGCAGGGCATCCACCGTGAACCTCTGGCTCCACCTAGAGGTTAACGGGCAGAACTGGAGGAGGATGGAGGAACAGCCTCGTCTCTCCGGGACGTTATCGAGACATTTAGTCATTTAGCTGACACCAAAGGGAAACAACCGAGGTACAGCGCAACGAGGACGTGTTCAAGAAGGGGGACAGATTTAGGTGGAGGGTGAAGAGGTGGAGGTACAACACACTGCTCTCTACATGACGGGGCAGAGCAGACTTCATGTCTCGAGAAAGCTCAGAGAGGAGGATGCACAAACTTCTCAGCATCATGGGCAACGGCTCCTGTCCACATGTGGGGCAGTTGCAGGCAACCGTTGCCTTCATCCCCGCTTTAGTGCAGCTCGCTGTGCAGACAGAGGGAAACACGATGACAGAGAGCGCCTGTCCGCTACCGGAGAATTATGTAAATGTGTCATAAAACACATCTGCACACCTGCACTTCCTCATTTTATGAAAGGAGACTTTCCGAGGAAGCAGACGTCAGCCCTGTGAACGGTCACCGACTGTCAAACACACCGGCAACTTTTCTACAGGAAGTAAATCTGGTTCCTCTGGTCGAATCGGAGTTTAGGTTCCTCAAAGAAGTTCTCGGTCACCTGGTTCTGCAGAGGAAACGAGCTATAACACAACAGCCATGCCGTGATACGCCGCCTGGCTCCAGTGACACGCACATGACTGTGCCAATTACTGCGCTAACCGAATATTTTCTGAGCTGATTCATGGCGTAGAAAGTTTGAGCCCATTTATTTTTCCAGTGTCAGGCACCGAAGGTACCCGGCCAACGCGAAGGCAACGTGATGAGAGCCCAACAAATGCTACAAAAAACAGCAAATCCTCACAGCTAAGAAGCTTGAACATCTTCGGCGTGTTTGCTTGATGACTGATGAATTTCCTTCAGACTGCTTCATATTCTTACGGGTCAGTCGGTGCCACGAGGTGGAACGTACACATTTATAATGTCGGGCTGTGTTGATACAATCCAAATCTCAGGAATGTGGTGATAACATGAGTGTGTGTGTGTGTGAGTCACAGAGAGGTTTCGGTGGTCCGTCTGACACAAGAGCAGCAACAAAGAGACAAAGACGCATCACGAGAAGGAGAAGGGAGTGTTTTTGTTTGTGTGGTGAGAGTGAGAGTATGATTGTAGGTGTGTGTGTGTGTGTGTGTTTTTGCCAAGTAACAGAGATTTTAGACGGGAATCCATGTGACGGCCTTGGCAGACACCAAAGCGACGCCTCCCCTCACGCATTCCTCAGACAGAGGGAGGAGGCCCGGAGATAAACAGAGAGGCAGACAAAGTTGGCGACCTCCCCAGATGGAACCGTTTCATCACATCCATAAAAAACATCCATCAATCTTTCCCGCTCTCCGTCTGACAGAGTTTGATCTCCGTCTCATGTCCGGGCCGCGCTGAGATGATTTATGTGGCCGCTTCACGCAAGAGCTTTCAGGTTTTTACTGTCACTCGCCGACTGAATTATTCATGACGATCTTGCGTGATTTAACTCCGACATGTGTGATCACATCGGAGGACGCAGAGGCGAAACATTGACCTACATTTGAGCAGGAGGAACGGTAAGCAACACAACAGCCCGGCTTCCCAGCTAAATAAAAACAAAGGAGGACTGACCTTGCGGCAGCGTGGGTTGGGACAGCTGAACAGAGACATGTCTTTGTCCAACAAGGCTGGGAAGTTGCAAAACGGACACCTGGAAAGGGCGGAGAGGAAGTCAGAGTTAAGGAGTGACGGCGATAAGGTTTGATACAGACTCGCACGAGATAAAGACGAGTCAGAGAGAAGAATCCCACCGTGAGGGAACAACACAGGCATTATTCATCTCCTCTAGAGCGTCCACGCTGAGGCTGTGAGTTCAAAGTACATTAGAAGCCTGACGTCAAACTTCAGCACACAGTGTGTCAGGTCTGGTTTCTCACATCAAAACAGTAACAAGAAAGTCACATAAAGAAGATTCATTCATCTGCAGGTAACATAACGTTTAGTACTACTGCTGCACTATCATGTACTTCTTGTACTGTACCTCGACTGTTTCCCTTTGGATAAAAGTGTCAGTAAAATGGTTAAATGTTACATATTGTGTCACTTTCACTACGAGGAAGATCTGCAGATCAAGCTGGACGAGCAGCTGGAATATTACTGTGCAGGCGAGACGAGATCAGAGCTGGATTTCGCTTGTTGGCCTCGTCCGCTGATTCTTTTCTTCCACGTGTGGATTTAAGGTTTAGCTAACAGGTAAATATTAAAAAAATGTCCATCGCACTTCCTCTGAGATGAAGCTGACGTGTCGTAAATACGTGTCCTTCTTTACCTTGAGCTGATGTGAGGTGAGCGAAATGGCACAAAATGGCCGCCCGTTTACAAAACCTGAACGCGGTGGAGAGAAACCAACACATCGTTCACACCGGGCAACAAACCAGAAACCAGGTTTGAATCTGGTTCAGACTAAAATCAAAGGCGAAAAACCGAAGGTGACACTAAAAATCAGCCACCATTCTTCTTATTTCTGCTTGTAAAGCGACTTTTTAAATTATATATCACAGTTTGCAGGGTGCAACAACACACAGTGTATTGAGAGTCTGTCTTCAAGGTGAACATGGCAGAGCGCAGAGAATGTAGACAGTCCTGATAAGACAGACTCAGGGTGTGAACGCACACACATAAACACGTACCGCACTAGTTCGTCGGCACAGGTGGCGGCGACGGCCTCCTCCGCCTGCCTCTCATAATATTTACACAGTATGTTCTCTGGGAGGACCTTCTCCAGCTCACACACCGGGTAGGAGCACGGGCAGCCCCCCTCCATGCAGCTCAGCTCCGACTGCAACACACACACACACACAGGTCACAGAGGTAGCAGATTATCAGGTGCAAACAGTCCAATCTGCTGTACGTGAATGGAGGCCGGCGAACAAATAAAAATCTGATTTTATTATAATGAGACAACGACGTGACGATCTACAGCCTCGTGGAGGTGAACCAGTTACTGCACAGCTCTTTTATTGGACTGCATTCGATTATACGGCGGCCCTAATAAACTCTGTGTTTGCCGCGACAAATCTGGTCACCGTGTTTTACGACGCAGTGTTACAGATTAATAAACGCCACTTCTCGTTTCGCTGCAGAATGAAATCCCTGAAGCTTTCATGCTGTCGACGTACGTTTGAATCAGCTGCGTCGTGTTCACAAAAACAAAAAATGTCCGTCTACGGGCAATAAAAGCATGTTTAGTTACATCGTGTATGTAGGATACAGAGGAGGAGGAGGAAAGCTCCGGATATACGGATTTAATTTGATACAAAAAGTAAAGTAACCTGACTCATAAATTAAAAATATTACACCAGATCCTCAGTGTCACATCCTGAAAATGTATAACATGTAAATAAGTACCACTTGTTGAATCTTCTGGTGCGTGTATCTCCGTGGGAATGGAGTTGTTAGTTAAGTTGTTAGTTGTGTAATTGCAATAATACATGAGAGGCTGTGCTTTAACGTCAATATTGGCACGACTGACGTGCCAATATTGACGTTAAAGCACGTTAAGTTTGACTTTCTCCAGCTCAGGAAGACGCTGTTTTTTTAATAGGAATATTAATTTATAGTTGTCTGGCAACATTAGCAGTTATGTCCTGTCTAAATGTGCCAACGATGTGTGTGTGTGTGTGTGTGTGTACCTTTCCGGAGCCGAACACTGCCTCCTGAGCGTATTTGACGAGGCACTCTTTGCAGAACAGGTGGCCGTCCGAACACTGCGTCATCTTCTCAAACGCAAACTCTCCGTAGCAGCAGCCGCACTCGATCAGCTGACCGTCCTGCAGAAACAATCACACACACACGGAGGCGTCTGAATGAAACTCAGAGGCTTTTAAAAGTTCTCCACATTTTTCAGAGATCGTCGTTTCCAGAATTACAGACGGCCTCAGGGTACTACGAACCAACCACAGTCAGGAAATACAGGTTTCAAACTGTCTCGTGTCATAACCAGAATCTTAAATCTGCATTCATGATCTCTGGTGATAACAATGTGAAGAACGAGGTCGCTCTTTGTCACGTTGTTGACACTAAATAACCAGTAGATGCTACGGAGGTGTGGTCCAGGTGTGTGTGTGCGGTTTCTACCTTCTTGTATTCATCCTCATTGACCTGCAGAGCCAACAGGAAGTCCTCGTGCTGGAGACAGAGAGAGAGAAACAAGTAAACAAACTGCACTTACATTTACATACACTTTCCTACCATACATTTACATGTTACACTAGATTATGCCCACACTCCCAAATTATATTCACTTGTCTATTGTACTCTGAGACACGTGTGTGTGTGTGTGTTCGTACCTCTGCCCACTCCTTGGCCTTTTGCTGATAGAACGACAGCTCCTTCTGCAGAGATGCTTCCAGATTGTTGTACGTCCGGCAGTAACGGCGGTCGTTCTCCAAAAAGTACATCCTCTTGTCAAACTTCACTGATCCTGGAGGACGGAGGGAAACCGCTGAGTGAGACAGACCGCACATAAAAGATCCTGATGATGATGATGATGATGATGATGATGATGATGATGTGCCTGCAGCTCTGCAGTCAAACTCAGTTACTGAAGCTTTGGCGGATGGAAAGAATCGCAGCGAGGCATTTTCAACAAACACACAGATAAAAGTGAAAGTTTTGTTCACCGTGCTCAAAATGGAAATCAATGTAGCAGCGCTCAGAGGACGCTCTGCTCCTCCGTCTCTTCCCTGAGGGGTCGCCTGAATCCTGCCACTTCTTCAAAGCTTCACATAAGGCCTGAGAGAGCGCGAGGAGGAGAGGGTGGAAGAGACGTTTGTAACGAGAAAGCAGAGAAATGGGAGATTTGCTACGTATTGACGCGACCTCGGGTACCTTGCGTGTGATTGCATAGTGTCCCTTCAGAGCGTTGAGGGCCCATTTGATGTCCTGACAGCTGAGCATCCTGAAATCTGCCATGAGCAAGTCGGCGGCCTGCATCACAGCTGCCGGTCCCACCGTGCCCAGTTTGGCGTAGTCAAAAAGGTCCTCCGTCACCTGAACAGACACAAAACAAACTCGTGAATACGCCCTGGCGGAGATACAAGATACAGCGGCGGCCTTGGAGCCGTCATCAAAAAGATGAAAAATGAGATTCTGACACGTGAAGCTTTGATCTGATTGTACCGACGGTGGAAGAACTGCTGAATAATCAAGTAAAGAGAGGAAAGTCTGCTTGTGCTCGGTCTGCTGTTTTCTCTGAACAATGTAAAGAGAGGTGAGACTGTTCTTCCCTGTGCTTGGGAGGAGAACGACACAGGACGGAGTCATAATCTGTGGCTGGTTTTAACCAACCTCGGAGCGTCGTATCGAATACGCCGTGCAGTGGTTTCAAAAGACGCTCACCTCTGTCTGTGGGTCTCCAGACTCCAGTAGGATGCTGGTGGGTGCTGCGGTGGCTGCTGCGGTCTCCCTCCTCGGATACTCGGGGTTCTCCAGCAGCAGGTTACAGATACTGGAAACACAGCAGAGCGTGAACGAGCAGACACGCTCACAGCTACGAAGCCCTATTCCACGTGTGCTGACGGCACAAGTACACTTAATTATTGTTCTGCTTTCTGTGAGGAAACTGTTAAACTGACGCTGCCGACAGATCTAAAAGAATCACTCGGGGTTTAAATAAACTCTTAAAGTCGGACATGTTTCTTCACTGAATGCTTCTGACCTTTAAGCTACAATAAAAGTTAACGAACAAAAGTTAACGCTATGATCACACATCAGGAGTAAAACCCAGAGACCTGATTGGTGCTGCAAGCTGCAATCTGACTCTGTACAACATGATTACGGTTGTTAATTAACCAGAGAGATCTAAAAGTAACATCACGCAGAGGAAAAAAGGTTCTTACACATTCAAGTCTTTCACATTATTCGTTTGGATCAGTTCTGCTACATACGCTTCCTGGACGTCTGGGAACAGATCCAACTGTAGAGGACACACACAGAGTTGATGTAGTCTGGACAAAAATCATTCAACGTGACATTAACCGGCTCAGATGTGATACTCACAACACCAGTGATGAGAGTTCTCACGAGGGGCTGCTGCTCCGCCCTGTGGTGCGGGGCAGAGGGGCCCGGCCTCGCGTCCTCTATTCTGGGAATGTCCTCTGGTGCAGGAGGCACCGCGACCAGGCCGGGTGCCGGGTTGGCCCTTTCTGGGTTCGGTGCTGGAGCTAGAATGAGACGGGCCTCTCCTTCGTTGTGGGGGACCGCAGCCGTGGGAGCGGGAGGGTTAGAGTTCACGTTAGCCACCCTGATGGTGAGGCCGCGGGCCGGCGGGACGACGATGGGGGCGCCAGCCTGTGGCGCAGCCTCACCAGGCGCCTGGCTCCCCAGGATGATGGGGTGACCTGCCTCTGGAGGTCCTAGTCTTTCTGGGGCTGCAGCTATTAGCACTGCAGGCGGGATCACCGGTATCACCTGAGGGGGCTGAGGGGCCTGGACTTGAGGCTGGGCCGGCGCCTGAGCCAGCGGCTGCGGTTCGATCTGAATGAGATTACCCTGCATGTGATTGAGCGACGCGGGCTGCAGCTGGGATTGAGTTATCAGAGCGGAGGCTCTGATGCTCGGCTGCTGGGGAAGAACAACAAGCACGCGGGGCTGGAGCTGGGTGGATGTACCGGGCTGAAACTGCATCCTTGTGTAAGACTGCGTGGATGCGGATGAAGTACTGGCCTGAGGATTGTCCTGTGAATGAATACTTATACTCGCCTTTTCTTGAGTCTTTGTCGAGGAACTTGCGGCGCTGGACGAGGTTTTCGCCTGGGGCTCCACCGTTACATGTGCTGACGAGCCGGCGTGCGGCTGTGTGAGTCCAGATGTGCCGGGCTGTGGCTGAAGAAGAAGTTCTTGTAAAGGTGCTCTGGATGTGGCGGCGCTAGCCTTGGCGTTCGTGGAGGTAGACGGGGTTTGGATAGAAGAAACTGCATGGAGCTCCACTGTCGTATGTGCTGACGTACCGTCCTGCTGCTGCTGTGAGTGTGCGTTGAGTTTTGGCTGAGACAGTGTGTGTGATGAAGAGCCAGGGTGTGGCTGTGTGTGTCCGGAAGTGCTGGACTGCACTGGTGTTCGTATGGCTGGCCTCACCGCGGAGGAGCTGGCCTTGACATCTCTGGAGGTAGAGGGGGCAGAACCAGGGTCCCCTGTGGAAACCCCAGAAGTTGCGCTACTGTGACCTACAACTTGAATTAGGTTGTGCGAGGCCCCGCTCCATTTTGCTGCTGGGCGAATCACCTGTCTGCGTGCGGGAGGCAGCGGCTGCAACAGAGACAAACCGATTCACCTTCTGTGCACAAAGTAACAGCGCAGAGTCTGTAACGAGTCTTAAGGTTAAAGAACAGTCACCTCCAGGATGCTGATGTCGTCGTCATCTGCATCGTCTGGGACTAACACCGGGCTGCCGGGCACCAGCGTCACGGGCTCCTCATCAGAGTCATCCGAAATGGTGATGAGCTCCCTCTTCCGGGCTCGAGAACCTGAACACAGACACCGTGTAACATCAGCATGACAGACACGAACATGACACGAGAAACACGTTTAGACTGCGACACAGCAGCAGTCATTAATTATTATTAATATTATTAATAATAGTAATAATAATAATAATAATAATGGGATTGTTATTAATTATTATTTTTCCAGTGGAGATTGTTATGCAGCCGACTCATGGAGCATACAGTGATACAGATATATCAGTCAGGGTTTGATGTGTGGTGCTCGGATCACTCTTGATGAGAAGAAATGGTTGGACGGAGACGGATTAACTTTCTCCAGTAGCACTTTGCTGACATAACAACTTCACTTCCTCATTCGGACTCGTCAGATGACTAAACTAACCAATCACAGGCCAGGACAAAGACTGAGGTGAACCTGAGGGAGCCAGAGATTCAACAGAACATTGAAACTGTTGCAAATATGTAAATAATAAACGTGTAACATAAATATGTAAACACGTTTTTAGTAAATTAACTTAGATATAAATGATATTCACTCCTCAGCGTTACACCTCTCAAATATATGAATGAACTTTTAAACCTGGCCGACTGAAGCGACTCTGACCTTTGTACGAGTTGTTGAATAAAATGTCGACATGAATCAACTGATTTCGATACAAATATGATGTTTTGTTGGCGTTTGCATCAGTGAAGCGATCCAGTGTGCTTGAAACATTACAGTGTCAAACAAGCGAAACATTTGAAGTGTATGAAATCAAATCAAGGTCAAAACTCGATTGATGGGGATGAAAGAGAAGACTCAGTTCACTCAGCCTCTTTCTAAAGGTCGATGCTGCTCAGTATCAGAACCCCAGTCTTTATCGATGACTGACTCAACAGGCTGTGCTCCTCCTGACAGGCCTGCCAGCCTGCACAGTGAAACTTCTCTCGAGCTCCTCTCACGCCTTGTCTTACCCCGCTGCTCATCGTGCTTCACTGGCTACTTGTAGCAACGCAAATTAAATTCAAATCTCTACCACTGACTGCAAAGCAGTCTCCGGTTCTGCACTCACCGACTTGAACGTCTTTATACAGGCACTTCTTGTCTGCTGTTCTCCGTTGGTTGAACGTTCTACCAGTTCCTACCAGATCAGGGCCATCCCTCCATACCTTCAAAGACCTCCTGAAGACCTCCAGCTCCTCAGAGAGGACCTCCTCTCCAACACCACCCATAACTGGACACGATAAATCTATCTAGGAGTAGTACTTATTGCTACAACAACATGTCCTTGTCACGCTGTACGCTGATTGTTTCCCTTTGGATAAAAGCATGTATGTAAGGTGTGTGTGTGTGTGTGTGTGTGTGTGTGTGTGTGTCTCACCTTGGCTGCGGTGGACGTTGAAGCTCGCCAGGTGAATGACATCGTCGTCGCTGCCTCCATCTGCCATCGTGAAACTACACTTACCAGCTCCTCGAGTCAGCCCACACACCACACAGAGTCACTGCTTAATCAATAACATCTACACACACACACACACACACACACACACACACACACAGTTAGAGCTGGTATTCCCCTGGAATTACAATAGCTAGTTTCATTTCGAAATATCAGATTTGTGACATGTGCCAAACTGGAGATGGGCTCGTCTCCACCCTGATCACACAATAAATAATAAAAAACGATGACACACGTTTAATCGAGAGCATACGTGACTATAAAAGAGGACTCGACAAAGAGGAAGCTCGTGGGGCGAAAGCACGGGGAGTTAAAGGGTCAGGATCAGGCAGGCACAGGACGAAGCTAAGCTGACTGTAAAGTTGATTTTTTAAGTCTCGGCTGAGCTGATCCCTCAAGAATATGATGAAACACTCACTCCGTCATCTTCACTGGCTCAACCCAGCCCCAGCTGCCTGAGCTCTGATCACAGCTGGCGTGAAATCAATGTAAATCTTACATGTTGTTACACCAGCAAAGCGCTAACAACTGCGAGGGGGCTATGCCAATGTTGCAATATCCAGCTATATGAACTTAACGCTAGCCTGGCATTAGCCGCCACGCTGAGCTGCTGGCTCGGAGTTTAAGTTAAAAACAAACATGTCAGAACAACAATCGATCATTTCCGCACGCACACACACACGCACGAACACACACACACACACACAGCAAACCCCTGCTCAGCTAGGCTAATGTGAATTAGCCGTCGCCGTGCTAGCTCCAGTTAGCAGGTCGGTTAAGTAGTTAGCCCACTTCTGTCGGGGGTTTCTCCCCGTAACACCGCCCCTAAACAAGCACACCCGCTCTAAAATCAAAGCGCGAAGCAGTAAACAAGCAGAAATGTTCAGTACCGCAGCGTCGTGTCGGATAAACCCGTGTGAAACGCCTTCTTTGGTGGACTGACAATCCGTGAATATCGAAACAAACTGCCAAAACAAGAACAGCGGTGACGTCACACGCACGATGCCTTTCCGCTCACGTACGGCGAGGGGCGGAGGCCCCATGGGAAATGTAGTCCAACAGAAAAGGCTGATATTCTCTATTTACACAAAGACACAGGAACAGTTCATGGACACTCCAAGATAAATAAAGCTGAATCATTTCTGCTGACTTTAATTCATTTTATACAGTCTAATATAATTGTTTATAGTTTTTAATCTCCATTCCTTATTTAATTTTTTAAATTTGTATCTTTGTACAGGTTTAATTTAAATCCAGATTTATATTATAGGTTAATTTTAATGTATGTTTACATTAACATTAAAGTGGAAGGGGGAGAAAGCCGGAGTACCCGAAGAGAACCCATGCAGACACGGGGAGAACATCAGAATTTATTTAAGTAGGTGAAGTAAATTGGAAAAAATAAAAAGATACGAAATTTAAGGATTAAAAATATAAGCAATCTAAATACAATATGTTCTATTGTATATATATATATATATATATATATATATATATATATATATATATATATATGGTTAGGAGGAGGTTATATACGGGGATTAATTTGCACAAAGAGAATGATGCACACCACACAAGGAATGTATTTTCAATTTAATTTCTTTTAATATAATCTTATTTACATTGTATTTTTTCATAAATGTTTAGTACATAGTAAGTTACAATACTCTTGCATCCATTACACAGTGAACTCAGAACCTAGAAAATGCAGATTGAAATGATACCGCTTAACAGTCTTCAATTTTCAATCCCAACTTCAATCTCCAACAACAACAAGACCCCTCGCTCGACATTTAACGCATTTCTTTTTTTATTATTATTATTATTTCATTCACTTCTATGGAGGATTAATGACTGCAAAGAGACTTTGTTCATTCATGGTGGTCTTGATGGACGATGACTAACTTTTTCTAACATTCAGGCTATGAAGACGGGGGGGGAGGGGGCAGAGACAGAGCCACAAACAAAAGATGGTGAGATGGATGATGAAACATGTATGAAAAGGCTTATGAGATTTTATTATACATGTCACATACAACCAAAATAAAATAAAAAATAAATTCCTGAAACTGACTTCCTTCTTTCTCATCCTTGTGGCTCGTTTTATTAATTAAATATCCGGCTCGTGCCCTCAGACCGCTCCATAATGTCAGTAGAGTTGAGATAAAAAAAAAAAAAAAAAAAAAAAAAAAAAAAGGGGCTTTCACATCAAATAAAATGTAACACGGTATTTAAAACACGAACAGTTTTCATACACCGACAAAGAGGATTTCTCCGCAATAATATGAATGTTAAAAAAATGTAACAAAATTCAACAGAACCCACTTTGTGGATTACTTGAATTGCAAAGTGAATTGACCCTTCAACTCTGGTAAGAGAGGTTTGAGGGATAGGAGGAGGAAGAGGAGGGTGGGTGGGGTGGTGAAGAGATTAGTGTGGGCTCTGTGTCGAGCATATAGCAGCTTGGTCAGTAATCACTTAGTAATAAATAATAAAATATCAGAGTGGATCAGAGTGGTCGCAGATACAAACGGAAGAGACAAAAAGTCACCAAAAGGAGGAGGAGCAGGCTCATTTTGATCTTTTTTTAACAGCGTAACCGGGTGCCATGCCTGACACACACACACACACACACACACACACATACAAACACACTCTCACACACATACATACATGCACACATTCGGATACACGACAGTGGTTAAACGTGAAGCATGAATACTAGTCAATCAGCTCGTCGGACAGACGAGGTCTTTCGCCCTGTTCTTCTTCTGATTTTTCAAAAGTCTCTGTTCGCAGGCTCGCGTTGTGATTGGCTGATTCTGTCCGAAAGTTGTGTGTCGTGGAGTCGCTGTGGCGGTAAGACGTTCCGAAGAATGACATCAAAGCTTGTTAAAACTGAAGGATAAAAATGCTTCTTCAAAACATCTGAAAAATTTTAAAATACTTTTATTTTTTGTCGTTTTTTTTCCCTCCTCCTCCTGCTGTGCTTCCTCCGTTAAACCCTCCAAACAGTTCGGTGGTGAGGAGGTTGGCAAGAGACCACGTGAGTCTTTTGTGATGCTTGGCCGCTCCGTATACTCCTCGTATACTTGATATTCTGTCGATGTTTGTGTGTGTTTGTGTATATATGTAAAATGTCAAATAGGTTGTGTGCAAGTGCAAGCGTGACTGTGTGTATTGTCGGTTTGGGTTGTGGATTCATCACTCCACAGCGAAGCCGCAGGTCTCCTCCACAGCCGTCAGCAGTTTCTCGTAAAGTTTCTCGTAAGACTCGTAGGGAGGGATGTCTATCCGGTTAAAACTGGAGACGAGAAGAGGATCGTTAGTCACAGCAAACCCGACAGAAATATAAATACCGTGCATCTTTTAGCGTGTCCTTACCACGTGTGAGCCTTGGGCAGGTTGTCTGTGTTGGCGTCTATCAAATGGATGGTGAAGAGCCTTGGTCCTGCAGAACCTGTAGAACCTTACACACATACATTCTAGTTATCACTGCTCTACTCTGGTACACAGAGCACTCATCAGTCTTTACATGGGAAAAACATTTGCTGTTTATAGCTTCTCAGATTAGAAAGTTTGATGCTTTTGTCTCAAATCTCTAAAATCTTGATTTGGACTGTTGGTCGGACGAAATTAGACATCTGAAGACGTCCGTTGATCTTTTTATAGACAACTCAACTCAGAGTAATTGATAATTTTCCCTGCAGAGTTCTAAGACATGACGGTCGGTCAGTAGGTAGTTTGGAGGTATACAAACGAGTAAAATGTCCTCAGACAATGTTCGTCTCAAAGACAGTGAACAGGCCTTTGCTGTAACTTTCTTTAGTTATTGGGGCATTCAGACAGGATCAGATGCTGCAGCGAAAAAACCCTGCAGCGACCTGCAGCAGAGAAGTTGAACCAACTTTTAGAAAAACGGAGCACAAACGTCAGCCTGCAGCCGCAAATCAGACAATCAGATACTGTTAATGAGAGGAATAAAGTTATTTCCTGATCGTTTCACAGCGGTTACGTACAACCGTAAAGAGACACACACCGCCGGACAACCCTGTGATTCTGTCTGAATGCACCCTTTGTGTGTTTCCACTGTCTGAGGACGCCTGTCCGACAACTCAAGTCAGATTAATTGATGTTTTTATAGCTTTAATATAAATTAAGTGTGTAGGTAGCTGTTAGGATGTGTATGAGTGGTGTGTGAGGTTTGTTTGAGGACCAAATGTTAGCATCAAATGAACACAACTGATGTGTGTGTGTGTGTGTGGTGTCTAAGCCAGACCATGACCCACCCTGCAGCGCTTTGAACCCCTGTAACGGGACCCTGGTGGAGCCGGTGACGAACTGCAGGAGGCGTCCTCTCCTCTCCTCGCTGAACGCCTCCACCGCCTGCCAGAACCACCGCACCACGTTGCTTTCGCTTGTGCAGTGCTTCAGGCGCGTGTTGGTCTTCCAGTCTGCGAGATCTATTTTGCCCAGTCCGCCGATAATCAACTGGAAGACGGAGAGGAGGATTAAGCAAAGGTGGGCTCAATGGGGGAGAAAATAAGTTAATTATGACGCCACGGGCGGCAGTACCTCTAGTTCTTTATGGTCAAAGGGTTTGAGGAGGTGCTGGGGGATCAGCTCACTGAATCCTTTCTGTAGAGCCAGAAACTGGGCTTCAATTCCGCGCATAAACCTCCAGTTCACATAAAGTCTGGAAGACACAAACACAAACGTTGTAGGCCAAATAAATACACTGTTTCAACACACTGTTTAACACATTAACACACTGTTCGTACCTCACGTATTCTTTTTTGTTCTCCTCGGTGACCGGGATGTTGCGGCCGTTAGGTTTGAGTTCATGTTGTAAGAACTTCCCAAAGGCATTGTGCTCCACGCAGAACGTGTGGTCGAGGACTGAAGTGATGTCGTTCTCTCTGCATGGAGAACATTTGAGAAGTTAACACACTGAAACGGGCGATGAGAAGGACAGGAGCTGAGAGACGGTTCATGATCGTTTGCTCACAGTATCCAGACGAGGCTCTTGTGCAACTCCGGGTCTGTGGTCTCCAGGTCGTTGAGCTGGATCGGTTTACCTAGCAGCTGTTTGTAGAAGGGTAGCGTGAAGCTCCCGTTGATGTAGTGACCGTGAAAAACTGCCAGGCCCATCACGCGACCCACAAAGTGGAAGTATGACAGGTGGTCCTGAAACACAGCGCGGAGACATCAGAGAGTCCGACAGATTCATCTCACGTCACGTCTTTCTGTGTGTGTGTGTGTGTGTGTGTGTGTACTCACAGGGTTGATGGAGGAGTCGGGGTTGATCTGTAGTGTGTAGATATTGTCTGTAGAGTACTGGAACAGGCCGTAATAGGGGTTCAACATTTCATGACACAGCAGGTACAGCCACTCCCTACAGACAACCACACTGTTAATGTCAAGAACTCACAGAGAAACTAAAAAGACTAATTAATCATGTATGATGTGATTACACAACGTGGTCACACGCTCCTGTTTATAGACTAGGTGGTCACTCTTTAAAGTATTTAGGTTCAGTCCCATCAGGCACGACAATGTCTGTGATTCTCCAGAAGTCTCTCCGCTCTGCAGAAAATATGCTACTGTTCTACTTTTGATGGACGCCACGACCGGCCGTGTCAAGCAGCACAGACCGAACCGAAGCGGCAAGAGAGTCCGGTCAGTTTTCAAAGTAATGTGAGGCAAAACGCTCCGCTGCGTTAAAGAACGGACTAAAACATCGAGTGATAGAGACGAGCTGAGTGTGATCGCCCAGGAATTATTCGACTTAATTGTTAAAAACATTCAACCTTCGCACATTTGAGCAGGAAACCTGCTTGTGCCGACGGTTTCATGTCAGAGCGGGAACAGTTTGCTCACAACTCTCCCGCAATACATCCCTCATTTCAGCTGCACATAAATAATGTTTGAAAGTAGGGAGATCAATAATGTCCTGGACAGCGTTGCAGTTTCTCCACGGCCCTCGGGAGGCTCTGCAGCAGCTCGTAGCCAATCACAGCCTTCAGCAGCAGAGAGTGTTGTAACACTCGTTTGCTCGGCTGGAACAGCAGATTGATGGATGCACACGTGTTCAACTTACACGACAGACACGCGTGCTAATTACCTTGCAACCCCGCCGTAGTCCAGACCTTCTTCTCCTCTGAACTTCACCATCAGCCGCTTCTTCAGGTCTTTGGGCCTCATCTTCATTATCTGTCGATACGACTCCTACATCCACACACACACACAAAGGAAGCAGTTAGAGACCCACAACACAGCCCTTCTTATCAGTGACGTTGTGTTTATTAACACGCACAGTCAGTGCTGCTTTTGTGTTGTGAAAGAATAGTTTGTTTTGACTGGTGTGTGTGTGTGTGAGTCATGAAGAGTGTGGACGAGCCTGTATGAATGTCAACCTTCACAGGAGCTACCCACACTGTGAACACATTTGTACAAACGTCTGATCTACGTGCGTGTGAGACGGCTTTGTTGTCTGGTCTATGTGCCACTCATGGGAGAGTAATGCTCTGGTAATGTTCTTGCAGCGTTCCTCCGTGGTTTGTCTGGCGCGCCCACCTCAAAGATCTCCTCTCGGGACACCTCGATGCGACAGTGTCCCGCCTGAGGCTGCTGCAGCGACAGCTCGTGACGGAGCAGCTTCAACTTGTGCACCAAGTCTCTCTCGTAGCGAGCCGCCACGTCTCCGTCTCCGCCTCCGCCTCCTCCGCCGCCTCCTCCGACGCCGCCCACTCCTCCACCGCCCACCTCCTCGCCCCCCACGTCCATCTGGGGGGCCTGGGAGGATTCCTTCGCTTGGGATTGCTGGCTGGAGACGACACAGGCTGGATTAGCACACTGCAGCTAAATCTACCCATGAGCCCACATCTGTCAGATCACACGGCTTCAGCATCACGAACAGAGCTGCAGACTGTTAGTGGGTCACATTCAGAACCAGTGCGAACCCAGCATTACGGCCAGGAGAGATCAGATTAGACAGTTTAGCCCTGAAACCAGCTGTACCTGATGATGGTGTGTAGGCGCGGGTCTGTGAACTGCGTGGTTCGGTTGTTGTGGTCCACAAAGTAGATCCGACCCGACACGGTGCTTCGGACCTCCCAGCCCACTGGCAACGGCCCGAGCTCCTCGCAGCTCACACTGGCCAGGTCCCTGCACCGGAAACAAGGATCCAGACTGAGACTAGAGCCAGCAGCACAAATCCATCAACCATGACCTCTGACCTCACATACTGGATGTTCTTAACCTCTCATACTGACCCAGAAAATTGAGGTCCAAAGAAAATAACCTGAGATCTTTGTCGTAATCTGTTGGTGCAATTAGTGTGTTAGCTAACGAGAAAGTGGGGCTCTACTTGCAGCCATAAAAACAGAACATGTGCGGTCATTTGTACTGTTGTTCTTCTTTTGTTATACTCTTCTCTGTGTCCTCTTTCTCTGCTGCTGCTGCAATGACCTACTTTCTCGGTTGGGTTTATTCAAGGTTCATCTCGTTTCAGGTTATGCTTGGACAACACAGAAGTGAAGTGGTGGTGGAGAGGAGGGGTGGGATCATACCTCGGTATCCGAGGGTCGTGCCAGGTGCTGACGCCCGTCTGCGTGTGGAGGAAGTACACCTGGCCTTGCACTGTCGTTCGCTGCTCTGTTTTTAAGAGAGACAATTAATGTTTTAGGAAACACGAGAGATGTAGAGGAACATTTATGAACCTTCAAACGGCTCGACTGACCGTATCCCTCCGGCAGGTCAGGCGGTTGGTGCCCGTGAGGTCTGTTCTGAGGGGTGTGGCCGTGGCCTCTCGAGTCCTGCCCTCTGATTCGCTGCGTCTGAAGGCGGTTCTCCTGGCTGGGCGAGTCGAGCCGACAGTTCCCGCCTCCTGCTGCGCCGGTTGGGTCGGAGTAAGGCAGCGGCTCTTCGCTGAAACATCCCTCAAACACAGGCCTACACACACACACACACACACACACCACTTAAGTCCTATTTTCTGTTTTACTGGAATCACATGATTGGATAACTGCTTTTTATTTTGAGAAGCAAAGATTGGGAGAAGATCAAACAAATGGTAATTATGATTAAACTGATCTAGCATCACAACACGCAAAAAATGGGTCTCTGTCCTACTTCACATGACAGAGCAGAGCAGAGACATTAAATCATGTTGATGCTACACTGACTCGTAATCAGGTGAATGGCGTCTCTGTCATTCCTACGTCTGTTCTCACACTATGTAACTTTGTGCTTTTAGTCGTCGGTGAGAGCTGGTGAGCAAAGAAAAGATCACCGTCGCTTCATTGAGAAAAAACACTCACCCATCGTTTTCCAACAGTCCTCTGCAGTCCACCACAGGTCCTCCGCTGCCGATGCGATCTCGCGTCTGTAAGCTCACTGGAATCAAGCAGGAGGTAGAGGTCAGAGAAATGACAGTGAGAGGGCAGAATGTGCACGCGGTGAAAGAAAAGTCACACAGAGATCTGCGAGTCCAGCCTTACCTACGATCTGCCCCCGCACTGCGTCACTGTCCGAGGGGTTCAGCTTACATAGATCTAAACGCTGGTCTGTTAGACGAGGAGGAAGGAAACGCATTCAAACCAAAAGCTTTTCATGTGAGCAAGTATCTGTTCATTTAAAATCAGAGGGACAGACTTACATCCTGTGTCTTTTAGCCTGCTGATAGCATTGGAAAGAAGCCGTATGCAGCCCAGGAAGCCCGCCCCCTGTCGTTTATGGATCTTTTTGTGGTTCCATATGCTGATGGTGATGGAGTCTGTCTTTCCAATGTAGCTGAAAAACAACACACACTGTAAGATCCTCGTGATTCTCCTGGTGTCTCAGCTCAGTCTGCTGTCGGCGTGAGGCATCGTCACCCACTGTTACATTTTGATCAAAGTAAAAACAGCAAAATCTGTCAGAAAACATCCATCCATCCATTCCAGCTCCTCCTGGGGGATACCGAGGTCTTCCCAGGCTAGATGGACTATATAGTCCCTCCGGCAGGTTCAGGGTCTGCCCCGGGTTCTCCAACCAGTTAGATGGGGCCGGAAAACCTCCAAATAAGGAGTCCATCCCAATCAGACCTTTCGACATGACAGAGCAATGGCTCGACTCCAAGCTCCATCCAGATCTGAGCTCCTCACCCTATCTCTAAGACTGAGCCTGGCCACCCGATGGTGGAAGCTCATTCTGGCTGCTTGTATTCACGATCTTGGGACCGTGAGGATTGGGACTGGAAAACCGAGAGCTTTGCCTTCCGGCTCAGCTCCCTCTTCCCCACAACGGTCCAGCACCAACCCGCCGGTCCATCTCACACTCTCATTTTCCCATCAAGGCTGAGATACTTGAACTCTTTCTACAAAATTGAAAAGTGTATTAGTTGGGAGACTCACAGGTCGTAGTGCTGATTCCATTTCGGGTCCAGTGTGCTCTTGACTGTGTCGGTTGAGTGGCATTGACCTGATCCGTCCACCACAACCTTGGCAAATGGATCGGGAAGGCCTGCGTGCACAACGCCAGAAATAAAACAGTGAATCACAATAACACAGATCTTTTTGTCCATCTAATGACTGAATTGGAGCAGGGTGCCTGCCTCTTACTCAAAATATAAATACAACATGTCGCTTACTGTTACTCAACAACCAAAAACAGCATATTCTATTTGGTTATTTGGTGGAAACGAAGGCCTTAATCCTGACAAACTGATAGCGGTTTGATGGCGGCAGCTGAGCACAAACCCTCATTGAAACCAATCATTTAATCATGCATACCGATGGACATAACATTGAGATTCAAAAAAAAAAAGGTACTTACGAAAGAAGTCTTTCTTTGCGAGGTTCTTGGCACATAATACTGCAAAAGATAAAAATCACACACACAGTCAGAGATATGTAAATGATGTTACAGTGTGTAGGCTAGTGCACATAAATACTGTTTGAGGAGGAAGAATGCTGGTTAGGATAATGTATGAATGCCAGCGGATGGAAATGTGCAGGAAAACTTATGCGACATGCAGACGAGCATGAGCAGTAAAGTATAGGCTAGTGTTTGGACACAGACTCACAAACCCACCCACACTGCCACATCATCTTTAAGCATTCAGAGAGCAAAGCTCAGAGAGACAAAGGCCGAATCTGTGTTTCTTAGTATTTCGTTTATTGTTTGCGTGCATGGTGCGAGAGCTGGCGTCGGTCACTCCTGCTACAAACACTGAAAAAAAAAACAACCCACAATGCACCAATTTTTAGAAACACAATCATGTCCAGTCACACGTACAAGTCTTGATTATAGGGCAGCGTACGCGGTGAACAAAAAAAACAAGCTGTGCGTTTGTGCTGATGTAAGGCACTCAAAAGCGAGTCTGACCTGAGGTGTGACTGACATGAAAACAATAATATACAACATCATGTCGAAATGGCAGCATTTAGGTCCATTGTTGAGAATCTGATGTGGTAAAATAAAGTATATAAATGTCCAAGAATGAGTGAAAAGGTCCATGAATTTGCTCTGAAGGAAGTTCTTGGTTTCTTGGTCAACAGTTTAAACAGCAACCATCACATACAGAGAAAAAGCAGTTTGGAGTTTGGAAGTCACTGTAATAAAAAAAAAACAAAATTATGCAAACTTCAGTTTTGGTGTTTATGTGTAGGCGACAGAGCAAAAGTAGTACCACCAGCTGTTGTTGCCGCCAATGGAGAGAAGCCAGACTTCTGCCCCTTTTGCAAGCCATTTCTTGTGGCCGCAAAGCATCATGGGTAAAAACGTACTCCACAGGAAGTCACAGAACGATGGCGCAACGTCTACAAAAGAAGCCGTTGCTAATCTATGAAACACACACACACACAAAGTGCTGATTAAAGCAACATTGTGTAACTTTTCTACCATAAATAACTTATGTGTAATCAGGTGAATGGTGTCTCTGTTCTTACACTGGGTACGCGATTTACAGAGTTTCCCGATGGACAGTGAAGTAAACTGCTGCTAACTGTAGCTGCCGTTAGCTCAGTTTGTTAGCCGGGCTGTCCGGACTGTGAGCTCAGAGTGCTAGTGTTAGTGTTTTGAACCACCTGGAAGAAGGAGAGTTTTTTAGGCCTGGAGTCTGGGCGAATGCTGACACAGTGCAGAGCCAGTGTCGTGCCAGAACAGGAGCTCAGGAGCTTAGAAGCTTAGCATGTAACTGGGCTTAACAGCCTCTATGTACAGAGGCAAAAAGACTGAAGAGGACGTTGGCGGAGGCTGAAAGACAGACACAGAGCTTGGCTTTTGGACTAGTAAGTGATATTAGCTGGCTGCTGTGCCTTTGTCTGTTTTTGATCATAAGTAATATAATCATAACAAGTACACGTGTACAGCTGTCCATATTTACCACAGTGCGATTACACTCTGAAACTGGGGGGCACTAAATCACAAAACTACCAGTTTCTATGCAGTGTTGCTTTAATTTTAATGTTTAATACAGGAGAACATACAGTATTTCTCGGGCATCAGAGTTATAAGGTATCATCATCATCATCATGTTCAGCTGACTATTCATGAACTACAGTGAACCGGGGGATGCAGTTACTCTGGAGCGTCATCAACACCTGTACAGGTGTTAGGTTACCATTTGGATTCTTGCCTTAAAGCTACAGCAGCTCATTTTCATTTCATCTACACTGACTGACAAGTGATTAAAATAAATAAATGTCATGTCTGATGGCCTGAAAGAAGAGAGAGAATGTGACAGGATTTATTTATTTTTTTTAAAACACATTGGTCCCATTTCAAAGACACACAAATTAAATGTGAGCCCTTCTGACCAGTGCGGTGTAACTATATCACTTCAATCACCTTTATACAGTTAGACAGAGGAGATGTGATAGGAGGGGGAGGAGGAGCGTCATCCTAACATTGGTCTGAATTATTCAAGGTGCTCTTCTCTCCTGTGCTTTGCGTCAGAGTCTCATACTTGACAATTTAAACTGAAACAACTCATCAATTAGTCCATTTTAATAAATAGTTAATGGTTTGTTCTTTCAAGCTAAAAATACCAAACATTTGTTACATTTTCTGGGTTAAATTTGGGGAGTTTGATCTGTTGATCAAACACACAAAAGGTATTTGA
Source organism: Nibea albiflora (assembly GCA_014281875.1). Taxonomy (NCBI): domain Eukaryota; kingdom Metazoa; phylum Chordata; class Actinopteri; family Sciaenidae; genus Nibea; species Nibea albiflora. The sequence continues at coordinate 17,903,622 of CM024808.1, read as the reverse complement.
ATACGGCAGCTCACAAAAATTATCAAAGCAATATCACATCAGCGTGGCTGTGATTCGGTCGTAGGCATGCTGATATTCGGTATAACAGCACGGCCTCGAGTCTGATATTACTTTTATACAACAGTTCTACAAACTGGTTAACAGTAATACGTGACAACAGATGATTTCTTTTATTATTTTATCATTTATTTGAATCCGCTGACACTTAACAGTTCCACCGCTGCACTAGCTTGTTGGCTACTGTGTATATATTACTGTAATACTTTAGCTTAACCCTAAACTGCTAATATGTTTATTTATTAACGTTTTGTCAACACTACAAAAACATTAGCTCACTGTTAAACATGATAAGTCTGTGGTTAGTCATCAGTTTGATTAATGGTTGTCTATTGATCAACCTTATTGTCAGCTAATTAGGTTTCTAATGGAAGTAAAATTAAACTACTTATAGACATGTGGTTATCTTTGTGGTGCAAAGTTTGTTACAATCCAAGATTGACGATGACTGTCAATGTAACGGCTGTGAAAACACCTGTAGACTGGAGTGATGCATGTAGTTAATCTTGCTGTTATTCTCTATATCAGAACTCACTGAAGGACTCTTGTCCAATCAGATTACGTGGTCGTAACTAACTGTTGTATAATAATAATAATTATGAGCTTTAATATGCAAAATGATTAAGATTAATCAAGGAAATAATCAGCAGATTAACCAGTAATGAAAGTCTAAACTCTAATCTAATGGGCAGTGACGGCGAACTGATTCGAGCACCACCTGAGCTGTTATCCAAGCTATAAAAAGGTCCAATTAAAACCTGCCGTGATCTGGTTTTGGCCCAGACAACCATCGAGGAAGTTAGTCAGTCATCCAGTGGTTTCGGATGTGGTGAGTGTGTTGCGGCGTGGATGTGTCTGCCGTGGCAGCCTGGTTTATTTCCTGTGATTAACCCGTTGAGAATGGCTGCAGGATATCCTTCCCTCTTCCTCATCAAACCCCCCCCTTCCACTCCTCCTCCTCCTGACTCACGCATTCCTCACCGAGTCCTCATCTTTTCAGACACAACGAAGGAAACGCAGCTCAGAGAGGGAGGGAATCAAGTTTCTGATTTGTCCCTGCCTCCTCTTTCAGACAAGCTAGTGAAGGAAGACTTCCTGTCAGTCACATTTGTGTTATCCACCCGGCCAATCTCTCGCTGCCAGAGACGAGGGACACCCCTAATTTCACCCCATCTCTCTGTGACCAGCTCTTCTTCTGTGGCACTGACTGTGTGACAGGAAATTCCTCATCCTGCCAAGGTCACGGCTGGTAAAGACACGCATAGTTACAGCCCAGCTGGTTCTCAATTTCCCCCCCACTGCTGCTCTCTTTTTTTGGCATTTATGTCCTTCCTTTCTGGGGGCCGGAGAGAGCGAGAGAGCCAGCGGGGGAAGAATTCATCCGATCTTGAGGGAACAAGCAGAAACAGTTCAGGGGGAGATGATGAAAAACTGCTTCTGTGCCACGCCAGCAGCTCCTCGAGGAATCTGAAGTCACAACATGTTTCTGCCACAATCAGCCGTCTCCCACAAACATTTCAGGCGCTACTCTCGCCCCATAACCACAGCGAGAGCGTGTGGTATTCTTCAGGTAACTACACAAACATAAAACTTGGAGGAGCTTAGGAGCTCATTACAACTTCTTAAATCACAGATAATGGTCGCGCTCTTTGGAGAAGATGCCAAGGTAGCTGTGAACTCTTTGTTCGTCGGCATCAATAATCGGGACACTGAGATCCTTCAGAGGCGGAGGAAGACAGTTTGAGAGAGAGCTCACAGATTTACAGCTGAAGTAAAGTGACCCATGTGAGATTATGTGAGAACAACAACAATGTAATTTCCTGTCCAACCTTCTATCCTCTCCAAAAACACTGAGGAAAAACACCCTCGTATTTCACAGAAAAACCTTCATATACACGGCATTTCATGCGGTATTTTCATGTCAATTATACAAAGCAGCGCTTCTTTTGGTGGAAAAACTAAAATATGAACGCCAACCTCAAACATGAACTGTTCGAAATATCCTTTTACTGTAACATCGGAAAAGTTTTACCGTATTTATTACGGTAAAATTCTCGCAACCACAACTACCAGTTTTTAACACTGTAATATATCATGCAAAAATCATGGAAAAATCTGAAATCAAACACCAACTCTAACCGTGAATTCAACTAATATCCTTTTACAGTAATATTAGGAAAAGTTGTACGGTAAAAATTTTGGCAATCACTGCTGACAGTTTCCAACCTCAAAATAAAAAAGCGGCCAGCAGGCACGTGAGCAAATATCTCACCTACTTAACAACAAGGACCATACCGGCACACACACACACACACACACACACACACACACAAACAAACAAGCTGTTAAATAAACAAACAAGAAAAAACGGAATCATCCGGCACTGTGAGCGTCTCATTGATGTGTTTGTTTGAGTGATGGTGTCACATTCTTCGTCTTTCCATTCTCAGTTTCTACGCTGTGAGTGAGTGTGTGTGTGTGTGTGTGTGTGTGCCTGTGCTGCCAGCTCAGTAAGTGAGCGGATTAGAAGTGCTTATGCTGCTTCCTAAGTAAGCAGGATTCCCAACTTTCCCCTTTCTCTCTCTCTCTCACACACTTCAGCTGCTTTCTGTCGCCTTTCTTTCTTTGCTTCAGTTGTACCTCGTCCTTCCACTTCTCTGTTCCAGCTCTCTACATTCACCTTTTGTGAGTATCTCAGGTCGTTGTGTCATCGTGACGCTGCCCTATGTTGGCTCTCGGACAACTCTGTGTGTTCAATCCGACTACCTGGCATCAAAACCTGAGCGGCACGTGTTGCTTCCATGAGTAGATTAACTACAGAAATAAAGCTTTAAATAAATATTTATGCTTAGCCAAGTGGTAACCTTGCAGTTACACAAACTGCTGGCTGGCTTCAGAAGTGAGTCAGTCTCCATAAGTCCCCATGTTAAAGTCTTCACAGCAGAAATAAACATGTTTACAGCCTGGTACAAAAAACAGTTTTGGTCTCTGTAGCTAATTTCTCCGTTCATGACAACTGTACTGAGGGTGAATTTATATAAATTCAGAAACACAGGTTTTGAACTTCAAAACGTCTCTTCAGAAACCTGTGGACGGCGCCACGCATACACCGTCCATTCTTTATACTGTCAGTGGTTCAATCCGACTACCTGGCACCAGAACATGGGCGGCACTTTCATTCATTACACTCCACTTTCTTTAACAATAAAGCCAATTCATGTCCAAGCAAAAACAACTTTTCTTTCTAATTTCTGGCTCATCTATTTCCAGCATTTTGTTTTGTCCTGACAAAGTCCTGCATTCAAACCAAACACTGCCAGAACTGGGCCGGGAGTTGTTTGAAGTTTTTGAGTTTGAAATACCAAAAAAATTACTTACCAAAATAAATCAATTTACTACTGAAACTTGACTTTGTACTCACTTCCAGGACTTAACAAACACTGGCAAGTACTCCTCGCCAACACAAAGTCCTGAACCACACAAGAAAGAGCTTTTCCAGCACATGTTTCTCTGTAACGTCTAACTCTATCTGTTCACATCTCACTAGACCACACAACCATGAGATAATGTGACACTTCTCTTACACCTAGAGCGAAAAACTCACAACAAAAACAGATGATACAGAGACAAAGACATAACAACCACGTCTTGGCTAGCTAAAACACGTCCATATAAACCCACTGCAGCCTCTGAATTGTGAACCAGTGTCAGAGTCGCCTGGTCTTTGTCTGTCTGTCGCTGCCACAGACACACAGGCCTTTCTGATGTAGGCCAAACAAACCCCTCTCTCTGTGACAGACTAAACACAGAGCCAGCCAGCGAGGCAGCATTGCTCTCCCATTGGCTCATGGCGCATTCCTCACCCAATTAGAATTCCTCTCATACCTGAGGGGGCGGGGCTCAGTCAGGGGCAATAACCTTTGTTTGTATCCAAGCTGAAATAATGAGTGACTGCTTCACACACGCACAAAACACACACCCACAGACCGAAACATCCATACACACTTTCTCTTTATCTTCCTCAGCCTCGACGGCTGTCTGTTGACGCTGATACTGTTCTACAGTTCACTCTTTAATCTAATCTAACGAGGTACAACTAAGTGAATTCAGGTTTATTTCCATGTTGTTTTCTTGACTAAATGTTTCATCAAGTGCCTCATCGCACGTTATCAGGGGTGACGTCTTTGCTGTTTTATCTGACAAACAAGACTGAGATTCGCTGTCCACTAGCATGAGTCTAAGATGCAACAACAACGTTGATCAAAAATAGAACAATCAAACTATCAAAATCGGGATGCTTTGGGCACACTCATCCGGTGAAATTTGGCCGTGGTGGTTTGGCTATCCAGGTGGATCCATGGACTAAATTCTGACACTCTACCTGTTGTGTTCTGGCTTTGTTTACCTCATGTACTCAGCGTCGAAATATCTGTGTCTGACTCAAAACATACGCTGCGAAATAGCGACAAGAAGTAGTTTAATTTGCTGTGGTTGAATGACACAGACAGTAAATGAGAGTGAGCGAGTGCTCGGATCAATAAAGTGGGAAAAAGAGCTAAATGAAATGTTATTTCCAGATCAGAACGTGTCTGAAATGTTACAGCTTTATTACTTATGTTGTTTACTGTATTCTGGAAAACCTCTACCACCTTTCTGACAACACAGCAGCACAATCATTCCTGAAATGATCCAATATGCATATCTGTATCTCTTCCTTGTATTTTATTTATAATTTCTGAGTACTTTCTTACCTTGCTTGGGTTTTGTGAGCCGTTGTAATAATACAAAGTCTATCTTAATGTATGTTACCTGCTCTAACTTCATAACTTGATTACTTTTACTCAAATCCATCACAATCAAGCACATGATGTGCGCTCCTGCACCGCTCCATACAAGCTTTGCGATGAAACATTTAAGTCTATTTTGGTGTGTGTGTGTGTTGACTTGAATTTCTGAAGCAGGAGAAGGACAAGGCGTCTGCCCAGCGGCACAGAGAGGTCATTTCCATCTGAATAGAGGCCCCTGGGTTGCTCGGTGGGGTTACATTAGCTACAGTATAGACCATTGTTCCAGCTGTGTGCAGGGAGAGAGAGAGAGGCTCCTACGTGCCCCTGCAGAGGAGAGTCTGACCCCGAAATGACGAGCACACACACAGGGTGCCTAAAAAAAAAAGAGCAGCCGTGTCTGTCTGTGTGGTTGGGCATAAGTTGAACCCACGGCTACAGCTGACACAAGAGCGGTCGATACTTTTTTGGGTAATCTAGGCTAGCGTGTCAAATCTACCGACAGATTGATCAGTGTGTGTTCGACATTGGCTTCCGTCCACCGGTACACAAGCACAAGCAAGCCCGTCGCATTCAGGTCAAGCGGCGGGTTCGGCTGGTGGTCAGCCCCCACCTCCAGCCAAAAAAAAAAAAAATGGGTGTAGCTAGCGTTAGCGTTAGCGGTCAATATTAACCACAATGTTACTATTAGCTAGCTGGCAGTGAAGCAAAGTGTCGGGAAGTTTCTCAACATGGCTGAAAACAGCGGGCTAGTCGGGCTGTCTCAAGCCGCGAAACCCTCACAGGAGAGCGGACAGCGTCTTCACTGTCCCCTCGGTAATTTAGGTTAGCATCCGAGCTAACAGGCTAGTACACACAAAAACCGGATGTTTGGGCAAACGGCAGAGTCGCGAGCCAGAAAGACACTCTGTAATGTGTCGTTAGGTTTGCTATTATTAACACTTCACAGCAGTGGCTCGCAGGTTCAGACGTTTCTAGCTCAAACATGCACCGTAAGCGATTTCTTTCGGTCTTTTTTTTTTACCTGTCAGTCGGATTTTGATGCTGGACCCGTTCCTCCGAGTCCCAGGATTCGACATCACTCCGGGAGAAACGATCACACACAAACTTCCCGCTGGACTCTCCCCAAAAACACAGTTTCACCACTTCAACGGGAACCCGAACGACTCGAGTTTAAAAACATGCGGTTTGTTGTTGTTCTCCTCACGGGCAAAAATGTATTATTTCATCGCAAAGTCCTGCGCTCCTTCGAAATCCAACAACACGAGAGAACATTTTCGGGCAGGCTCAAGCACGTACTGACGTCATGTCCTTAACGGGTATAACCCTTACGTGCTCGCGTCTGGGAAAGCGTGGGCGTGCCCGTGAGGATCAACTCCTTTTCCAGAGAATCCTTGGAAGGTTTTACTTTTATTTCCCGTACACTGTTAAAAGTTGGAAAGTCCCCCGATTATTGATGTTATTTGAAACGGTTAATGATGTTTATTATGTTTCTGTCAGCTGTAAACACACACACACTCAAACTGTACTTGTTTTATTTTGTCTATTCATACTTTTTAATCTGTTTTCACTTTAATTTGTCCTACACTGTTACAAACAAAGTTTTTAAGAAGTTCCCCTGATTATTTCTGTTATTTGAAGTACTTAATTATATAGACTACTCACGCTATAAAGACAATTCAGTTAAGAAATGTAATAGGATAATAAATAATAATAATATACTTTTTATTTTTTTAAAACTGTTGTCTTGTTGTATTTATATATTTTAATTATTGATTTAATTTTTGTCTATTTATACATTTATTATTTTTTTTATTTCTGACTATTTAAAATGATGTTTTTTTTACCTTTTTTTGTAGTTATATTTTTTTTTTCTGTCTGTTTATATGTTTGAATCCGTTTTATTATTGTTAATTTTATCATCTCAGTTTGTGTTTTTGTTGATAAAGGTGGCTGTTTAATGGTGTGAATCACTTTGTGTTACATTTTGTTTGTATGAAAAGTTCTGTACAAATAAAGTCTGATTAACTGATTGAATGACTGACGTTTTGATTGATGTCTTTTCCATTTCAAATAACTGCAAACTTCCAGCTGTTTTCTCTGTCTTCTAATATCACGAGCTCCTCCATGTTCAGCCTTAAACTCCTAAAGATTTGTATCTATCTGCCTCTATTCCATCTCCTCCAACATCACTACATATAGAAATGAAAGTTATTTATGTGAGAATGGAAAGGTCTCAGCTGTCACGCGTCTTGTTTATGGTTATTCTGTCCTCCCACATGATCTTCAACAACAAATAAATTTCAGTAGTGTGTTCTCATCAATAATCTCTCCCTTCAAAAGGGCCTGTTGTTTGTCATTGCCTAGATTAACCCTACTGCACCATTTCTAATTTACATTCACGTTTTTCCATTTCCATTTCACTGCTTCATAATAATAAATCAAGTAAGAATGGTCTCATTATTTTACTTCTCCTAGCAAGCACAAAGTATTTCTTGATGCTTTGCAGGCCAAAGTGAAAACCTCCAATGTTGACATTTGGAGGGGTCTGTATTTAAATTAAATGTGGACACTGAAGTTTATGTATTTGACTTTATATCTTTATTGAGTCTTTGTTTTAAAATCTGTGTTGAAAGCTGACTGACTTTGTGAATACAGTGTTGCTTTACAGCTGACTTAAGTCAGTGAGGCAGATTGTAAAGAACAGTAGATACTCAGCACTCTGTGACCACTAAACTGTATTTTAATTTAGTAAATCAATACGTTGATGGAAAACTACCAGCACTGAAACACTACAGCAAGGCTAGCAGCACTGTGAGGCTGTACTTTGACACGGTGGTGCTTTGAGCTAAATGTTAACACCTCTGTGAAGCCAGTACAGAAAACTGCAGTTCCTCAAATGGCCACTTGAGGCTGGCTCCATCCTTTGGGAATGTATGTACAAAATTTTGTTCCCATCCATTTGAGTTGATATTTGACAGGATAAGAAAGCTGGTCAAAAAGTGTATTAGGACACCAAATCTTACAGAAATCCACCCCATAGTTATTAGCAGCATGCTGCATGGCTAAAAAGTTAAAGCTAAAGTAAGAATACAGGTGAACTGCTGCAAGATGCAGCGTTTGAATGGAACAAGATAAAAGACTTCTCACAACAAAATCAGTATAATTATTGTGATGACGGAGGTGAGATTATCACCCAAGAATGCAGGTATGACTTCAAATCAAGCTTGAGTAAACGCATTACTTTATCTGAAATTATATGCTTTAAAACATGTTTGTCAGGAATGTTAAGTATAGCATACAGCGGTCTGTTAACGGAGCTGGGTGGGCAGGGATAACGGCTGCGGGGATTTGGCTCTTTAGCTGCACGGCTGCAGTATTAGCTGGGGGAACAATGAGCCCTCTCACCAGCCTGTTTACTGGACAAAGTAAATCCACATAAGCAGTGAAACACACCGGACAACACACACATCTAGAAGCAAGGCTCTCTCACACACACACTCACAGAGTTACAACATTTATATGATTTTTTTCTCACATGGATTCACTCATAACAAGAACAAGTGGAAATAATGATTTAGAGATGTTTCAGTGTCCGTCTTCACAGAAGCATTCATGACTCATGTCACTTTTTCATCTACAACCACATACGTTTTTATTATTTTTATAATACATATACAAAACTGTAAAATGAGAGATATTAATGTGAATACTTTCCATTTTCTGAATCCTCATCAGGGTTGTGGGTGGCTGGAGTCACCACAGTGAGCTTCACAACTGCTCTTCAGAAACCTGTAGCGACATCTACGTTCAGGACTCACCTGAGCCCGAACTATAAGCTCTATCCAAAGGGAACTGACTCCTAAATGGGGAGAAGGTGTCGGTCACCAGAACCAGAACTGGGAGCTGGTTCCTCAGGAGGGGACGCTATAGGAACCCTTAACCCACAGACCACATTGTTCTAGTGGAGTACGATGAGCTCTTTAAGACATGATGGTGGCTGACCATGAAGAACTTTGTAGGCTCGTATTCTGGATTTTACAGGTAGCCCGTGCAGAGAAGACAAACTGAACCACGCAGGTACACGAGAGAAGACTGGCAATAACAAGATAGCGACAGGTGAGAGCAGACATCTGTCTAACAAGCGCTTGTGTTTGTGTGTATCATGTATCATGTATGTATCATGTACGTGTCAACACTCCACAGGTGGCTGTAGTAGTCGCCAGGCACACACACACACACAGGCAAATTAGTTTATCCAAAACGGTCATGTACAGCTGTTAGTATGATTATGTGATTATGTGTGTGTGTGTGCACGTGCACACAGCGTGTGTGTGTTATTCAAAGTGCCGTTGGGACCCCTGAGACGAACCGAGTGTGTTCACAACTACTTAGATCATTCCAATCATAGAGACCGACTTAGTTGTACCTCAGGGGACACACACACACACACAGTTATTGCAGATGAAGTCATTCATTGCACTGAACAGTTGGGTGGTCAAATGTGAGGTTGTTCTCGCAAAATGATTTCAGGAGAACAAAAAGAGTTTGTCTGTGAAACTCGTCCATACGTGACCCAAAACCAAAAACAAGCGAACTGTCAGTCGTCTCTACAAGTTTCAAGATAGCATAACAGACATGTCTTAATATATATCAGATAATAGGGATGAAAATCAAGGTGTGGAAAGGTGGAGAGGGGTGAAGAGTATCTATCTATTTTCAAGCGGTGAGGTTTCAGCGTGAGCGATGGCTTTCCATGGAAACCCTAAATGGACGGAGGCAGATTGAAGAATTCCCAGATCTCGTGCTGCCAGGCAGATCAGAGGGATGAGACCTCGGGGTGATGGCTGGTTTTAGAGTTGTGACCATATCAGGAAGGAGACGGCTTCATATATAAGAGCATGGCCTTCAGCTCACACATCCATATTCCTCCTGAGCGTACCACAACCTCCAGCATCCGTGAGTATCTGAGACAAATACTGAATCTTGTTTAACCGTTACCGTCCTTCCTCTTACGACTATCTCAATTTTCCAGCCTGTCTCTGCAGCAGTAGGTGAGTGAGCAGGTCAGTTGGTTGGCGTTTGTTGGCAGCAGCAGCCATGCCGGGTGGATATAAAGGGGAGTGCGGGGACGATGTGGACCCCATGCCGTTCCTGGTTCCCTCTGAGAAGGAGCGCCTGGATGTCATGAATAAACCGTACGACATCAAGCGCTCCTGCTGGATCAAAGATCAGAAGGAGGCTTTCATTGCCGGGGAGATTCAGTCTGAAGATGGAGACAAAGTCACCGTCAAGACCGGCAAGAACACGGTAAGACCACAGCTAGATTATCTTTAGAAAACTTGGTGGGTGAGTCTGTTCATGACAATCCTGATGAGCGATCTTCGTTTCTGCTCAGACTTTGACCATGAAGATGGACGACGTTCAGCAGATGAACCCTCCAAAGTTCTACCAAGCCAGTGACATGGCCAACCTGACCTTCCTCAACGAGGCCAGCGTCTTGGAAAACCTGCGCAGCCGCTACGTGAGCATGAGGATCTATGTAAGCTGAGTAATCAACACGACATGACACCTCGAGGACACTCATTTTACACATAAAGATCACTTCATTTAAACTGCTCAGCCTGTGGAAACAAGTTCGGTCGAGCCTTAGAAAATAACCCTGATGATGTCATGATGACGTCACCGTGGTGATCTCAGCTTGGGCTTGGAGAATTTTTGAGTTGTCGCGTTTGAAATGGACGTTAAACAGGCATGGTGGGTCCAGGTTGGTTGAAAAGAGGCTATTGTTTGCATTGTGGGAAATGTAGTATCCAATGTCTTTGGAGATTTACCAATACTAGAGACCGAATGTGAGAATCTCTCAGTGTCTGCTGATTTGATTTTAACCATGTTAAAGGGAGTGCCCCTTTAACATGGAAAAGTCCAACTATGATGGTCGATAAAACAGCTTCATTTTGTCTCACTGCAAGTTACAGGATATTTATGGTGTTTGATGAATATTACTTTGTTTTAACTTCCAAGCAGCCTGGTGTCATTAAAACTGGCAGGTGGTCATACTGCTCCTTGAAAATGATTAAATCACTGACAGTATAAAGAAAGGACTGTGTATGAAAAGGCCTGGGGAATGGGTCATTTATAGCTGCCTATGAACCTGAAAGCTCCTTCACATGTTCCCCTTCTCGTAGACCTACTCAGGCCTCTTCTGCGTGACGATCAACCCGTACAAGTGGCTGCCCATCTACGGCGCCAAAGTGGCTCAGATATACAAGGGAAAGAAACGCAACGAAGTTCCTCCTCACCTCTTCTCCATCTCCGACAACGCCTACCACGACATGATGATGGGTAAGCAGAGGGAGATGTAATGGGTGAGGGGAGGGGGAGGTAAAAGCTGGGAAACATGCATGTGGTATGTGGTGATTGGGGATGCCTCCCCTCGAGACGGGTTGCTCAAAAGTCATTACATCGTTCTTAATGTGGAAAGAGGGAGTGGGGCAGTTTGTAATCAGTGTGGGTAGGGAGTAGACAAACATTTGAAGCCATTATAAGGCATCCGGGGATAGCTGACAGCTGTCTGTGCTGTTGGTACGGCTGACAGACAACATCAGCAGTGCTGTGATCTGCTCAGAGGGAAATCAGCAGTAATTATTCTCGTCTGTCACACTCTCTCTGTTTCTGCCCTCTTTATGTGCCGCCTTGAGCAGAGCATGAAAACCAGTCTATGCTGATCACGTAAGAAAACATTATTTGTTCCCAGAATAATGAATATAGAGTACAATCTGGATGTCTTACTCCGTAATTACTTGATTGTTTCTGTCCTCCAGTGGAGAATCTGGTGCTGGCAAGACTGAAAACACCAAGAAAGTCATCCAGTACTTTGCCAATGTTGGAGCGTCTGGGAGCAAAGCCCCCGACTCCAAGGCAAGTGTGTGATTGTGTATGCATAGATTAATTCTTTATCTGGATCCTAATTGGCTTCCACAAAAGTGGTAGGTAGTCTTTCTTGGGTTCACACAAAAACGACAATCATTAACTATTTGTTCATTTTCACCCATTAAGTAATGGTTTTTGACAACATATAGTAGGTTGTTTTATAAAAATCGAAACTAAAAGTGGTCCTAAGCAGCTCCCCTGTGGAACACCGCAAGATATTGCCTTGTTATCAGAAAAACTACCATTAAAGAAAACACTTGCCATGACACATGTTCTTCTCTCAGGGCTCTCTGGAGGACCAGATCATTCAGGCTAACCCGGTGCTGGAGGCATTTGGCAACGCCAAAACCATCAGGAACAACAACTCTTCACGTTTTGTAAGGACACACATGCATCATGTTGTCATCAAATGAAATAATTAATGTCCATTTCAAATTAACTTTACGATATGTATGTGTCATTTAAGGGAAAGTTCATCCGCATCCACTTCGGACCAACAGCTAAGCTGGCTGGTGCTGACATTGAGAGCTGTGGGTGGATTTCTTTTATTACGGCATAAGTTCAGCTTTTTATGGTTACGTTAATATTTTAAAAACTTGTTCGTCTTGTTGTCTCTGTGGTGTTTCATCATGTCTTTGTATGTTTCAGATCTGCTGGAGAAATCAAGAGTGATTTCCCAGCAGGCTGCTGAGAGAGGATACCACATCTTCTACCAACTCCTGTCCGGAAGGAAGCCAGAACTCATTGGTGAGTCCAGATTGAAACTGAAATGATTCTCTCTGTGAGTCATGAATAATAATCCAGTGTTAAACAGTGAGCTTTTATTAACTTATCATTATATTTGTCTTACAGAGGCTCTGCTGCTGAGCCCAGACCCCAAACAGTATGTGTGGGTGTGTCAGGGAGTCACTGTGGTGGACAACATGGATGACGGGGAGGAACTGCAGCTCACTGATGTGAGTTCATCGTTTCTCTGTGTGGACCACAGGAGAAATAAATGCATTAGCCTGTCGGTGGTGCTGTTGCTTCTCTCTTTGTGCAGCTCTGATATTCTAATTTCTGTCATGTCTCTCTCCGCAGGAAGCCTTTGATGTCCTGGGCTTCACTTCTGAGGAGAAGATGAGTGTGTACAAGTTGACCGGAGGCATAATGCACTTCGGCAACATGAAGTTCAAACAGAAAGCCAGAGAGGAGCAGGCGGATGTGGACTCCACTGAGGGTAAAAGTCCCAGCTCATATTTTTCAAGCTCTACATGTCCTTGCATCAGCCCCCTGTCTTTCCTTGTGTGTTCTGTCCTGACCCAGTTTTTCCAGCACGTGCTACAGGACATTGTTGAAAGCACTTCATTAAGTCTTTGTCCCCTCTCTCCTTCCTTTGCTAAAGTGGCTGACAAAGTCGCCCACCTCATGGCCATCAACTCCGGGGAGCTGCAGAAGGGCATAACACGGCCCAGGGTCAAGGTCGGCAACGAGTTTGTGACCAAAGGTAATGTGACGATGTTATTGAGATGATTAAATGATTAAAAAATAGATCTACATATTTATATCTTTACTATTTTCTACATTGTGAACAACACTATGACAAAATATCTGAATTTGAAATGTCAGGTCAGAACCAGGACCAGTGTGTGTACTCCATCGGTGCTCTGGCAAAAGCCATCTACGACCGCATGTTCAAGTGGATGGTGACCCGCATTAATAAGACCCTGGACACCAAGATGCAGCGGCAGTACTTCATAGGAGTGCTGGACATTGCTGGGTTTGAGATCTTTGAGGTGAGTTCTGAATTGATTCAGCGGGTTGAGTCGACATCATCTCGTCCTCCAACATGACATCCGTCTCTGTCTTTCTTCTTCCAGTTCAACAGCTTTGAGCAGCTGTGCATCAACTTCACCAACGAGAAGCTGCAGCAGTTCTTCAACCATCACATGTTTGTGCTGGAGCAGGAAGAATACAAGAAAGAGGGCATCGACTGGGTCTTCATCGACTTCGGCCTGGACCTGCAGGCTTGCATTGACCTGCTGGAGAGGGTAACAACCACACATGTAGTATAGATACAGAGCACAGGGCCACATTCTTTCTATTTTAACCTCCCTCTCTGCGTCCTCTCTCTAGCCTATGGGCATTTTCTCCATCCTGGAGGAGCAGTGTGTTTTTCCAAAGGCTACAGACGCGACCTTCAAAGCAGCTCTGTATGACAACCACCTGGGCAAGTCCTCCAACTTCGTCAAGCCAAAAGGGGGGAAGAAAGGACCCGAGGCCCACTTTGAGCTGGTGCACTATGCCGGCACTGTGAGTACGGGATTGTAGATGATAGAAAATACACAAATAGAGCAGGATGTGGAGCTTCAGTTGGGTGAACTTTGTGCCTCTCATAGGTGGGCTACAACATCGGTGGCTGGCTGGAGAAGAACAAAGACCCACTGAATGAGACGGTGGTGGGACTCTTCCAGAAGTCCTCCATGCCTCTGCTGGCTCTGCTCTTCAAAGAGGAGGAGACCGCTGCAGGAGCCAAGAAACAGAAGAAAGGGTCTTCGTTTCAAACCGTCTCTAACTTCTACAGGGTAACTCACACAGACGCACATAGACAACTGTACGGTGACAAAATCTCACAGTAACCAGAATACTTAGTTTGTCTTAAAGTAACTCAAATCACTAAAACTGAAGAAGAGGAACAAACGTACGCACCGTTGACTCAAACACACTCACGCTCACTCTTTTTAACTATTTACGGACAACAGGAACAACTGAACAAGCTGATGAGCACCCTGCGAAGCACTGCTCCTCACTTTGTCCGCTGCATCGTGCCCAATGAGTTCAAGAAGTCAGGTCAGTGAAGCGCATGTGTGCGATGATGGTGCGTGCTGAAGCGTTGACGGATCTCTCAAAAAGAGCGACGATCATATTTTTTATCATTCATGTTGTAAAGGTGTGACAGATAATCACCTGATCCTGCACCAGCTGGCCTGTAACGGTGTGCTGGAGGGGATCCGTATCTGCAGGAAAGGATTCCCCAACAGACTACAGTACCCAGAATTCAAACAGAGGTCTGACTCCAATTCTTTCTGTTAATTCAACTCTTTATCCCCCTCCAAGTTCTTCTTTTCTCATCCTATTCCTCCTCCTAATGTCTCCTAGGTACTACATCCTCAACCCCAACGTCATCCCAAAGGGATTCGTTGACAACAAGAAGGCCTCTGAGCTCCTCCTGAGTTCAATTGGCCTGGATAATATGGAGTACCGCATCGGCCACACCAAGGTGCTGTGAAAGTTTTAAAGTGCGTCCACTCTTTCATCCTGCTCTTCCTCTTCCTCCTCTCACCTGTCGGTGTCTCTCTCTCTCTCTCTCTGCAGGTGTTTTTCCGTGCTGGCGTCCTGGCGAAGCTGGAGGACATGCGTGACGAGCGGCTGGCGAAGATCATCACCATGCTGCAGGCTCAGCTCAGAGGACTCCTGATGAGGATTGAGTTCAAGAAGATGGTGGACAGGCGGTCAGTGTGTCCTTAAAGGCAGCTGGGTTGCAGGATTCGGTGCACGTCTGTGAGTGCTGACAGCGTTTTTGTATTTATGCGCAGACTTGCACTGATGGCCATCCAACGCAACGTGAGGAAGTTCCTTCAGTTACGCTTCTGGGGCTGGTGGAAACTCTACAACAAGGTAAAATACAGATTTATGACCTCATGTCACGTGATCAAGTTCTCGCCATCATCATCATCATGTTTCCTTTCTGGGCTCCTGTAGGTGAAGCCCCTGCTCATGGTTGCCCGTCAGGAGGAGACCTTCAAGGCCAAGGAAGAGGAGCTGAGGGTGGCAGTGGAGAAGGTCAAAGAGCTGGAGGGCAAAATAAAAGATCTGGAGGGGAAGATGGCCACTCTGTCACAGGAGAAGAACGACCTCGCCTTGGCGCTGGCTGCAGTAAGTGCATCATGTGCAAACAGAGATTTACCTTCTTATTCTTCTTCTTCTCTTGTCGACTGCTGGCACCGATGAGGTGAAAATACTTCTTCTGGCTTCAAGGAGATCCTCAAACTTTGTCTTTCCCACAGGAGCAGGACACGCTGGGTGATGCTGAGGAGCGTGCTACCCAGCTGATGCATCAAAAGGTCCACCTGGAGGAGTTAGCGCAGGTAATATATTATCAATAAACAGTACCATATTATATGTGTATTCAGTTCTTTAATATATAAAAGAACAGCTCCTCCTGGTCATGTAATGCAGCAACAAACAAGCACAGAAAAACCTGATAAATCTGATAATAAGACCTTTGAGAGAGTTCTGTGTCTTGGAAACACTCCTGTGTCTAAAATAATTGTGACTTTAGGATCTGCGTGAGCGCCTGGAGGAGGAAGAAGGCAACACAGCCTCCCTCCACGGCCAGAGGAGGCAGCTGGAGGGGGAGCTGAATGAGCTGAAGAGAGACCTGGATTCTCTGGAGTCCACACTGGCCAGGACTGAGAAGGAGAAACAGGTAGAGGGGAAGGAGGACGATTGTGGAGATTAATCTGGATTAATGATCAGAAAACCAGGATGTCAGGTTGACTGAATTCTATCCGATGGTGTGTTTAGAGTCTGGACTTCAAGGTACGAACTCTGACAGGCGACCTGAGCCAGAGAGACGACCACATCGGCAAACTGCAGAAGGAAAAGAGAGCTCTGGAGGAACTGCAACAGGTACAGACAAACATGCGTGAATGTGGTGGACGTTCACGCGTGATGATCCGCGTTCACTGATTTATGTGATTTTATAATTGAATCAGAAAACTCTGGATGATCTCCAAACAGAAGAGGACAAAGTCAACCACCTGACCAAGACCAACAGCAAGCTCAACAGCCAAGTGAACGAGGTACGAGACCAGGAAAGATTCTCTGTCTTCATGACTAAAGAGACCTCCAGCTGAACATACTGAGCGTTAATCATGTTGGTGTCTGGGTGTAGCTGGAGGACAGCTGGGAGCAGGAGAAGAGGATCAGGGCGGAGGTGGAGAAAGCGAGGAGGAAGGCGGAGGGAGACCTGAAGATGACCATCGAGAACCTGAACGAGATGGAGAACGCTAAGGTCGACCTGGAGGAGGTCATCAAGAAGTGAGAGAGAGAAAAACCTGTAGTAACACATCTGTGTGTGTGTGTGTGTGTGTGTGTGTTCCTCACTCACTCTGTGTGTGTTCATCCAGGAGAGACTTTGAGATCAACAACATGAACTCGAAGCTGGAGGACGAACAAGCGCTCAGCTCCATGCTCAGCCGCAAGCTCAAAGAGCACCAGGTGCTGCACACATGTATTTGTCATGATTACTTATGATCAACATCGAGATGATTTACGAACTTTTGATGGTGGAAAAGTTGCTTTAACTGCTTTTCCTTAATATAATTCCCACCTATGAAACTATTTTTGATTTAGGAGCTATAAACAAAAACAGCTGATTCTTGATATTTTGCAAATACTACTGGCAAAAGTGAGGTGATTAATGTTACATCAGGTATGTAGGGTGAGAGGCAAAGGATTGTGGGACGTAGATGTGAGATGAGGGATGAGCGTGCGGAGGAAAAGAGACAGCGCAGTGTGAGTAAAGGTTGGAAAAAAAGGAGGCGAGTACGCGTTGAAGAGGATGATGAATGGTCCGATCTGAGGATGCTAATTTACTGTTGTTGGTGTCACTTCTTCTCTTCAGGGCCGCATCGAGGAGCTGGAGGAGGAGCTGGAAGCTGAACGAGCCATGAGAGCCAAGGTACAGGTTCAGTCGGTGCAAACCTGCGGCGTTAAATAGAAACAGGCAGCCAGGTGGGATGTCGTTGTCGTCACAGGTTTTCTGTCTGTTTTCCGAAAGGTGGAGAAGCAGAGGGCAGAGCTGTCGCGAGATCTGGAGGACCTCAGCGACAGGCTGGAGGAGGCTGGAGGAGCCACCGTTGCCCAGGTGAGCGTTACCTCAACCATCAACCTCAATGTCAACCATGTCTTGTTTTGCTTTCCCACAACCTCGTCCGTCTGCGGCTTTAGATCGAGCAGAACAGGAAGCGCGAGACCGACCTGCTGAAGCTGAGGCGGGAGCTGGAGGAAGCGGCGCTTCAGGCGGAGGCCACGGCGTCGGGGCTGAGGAAGAAGCACTCCGATGCGATGGCAGAGCTGGGCGAGCAGCTGGAGAACCTGACCAGGCTGAAAGTCAAACTGGAGAAGGACAAACAGTGCATGAAGGCGGAGATCGAAGACCTCAACGCCACCGTGGAGGCCACTCAGAAAGCAAAGGTGCCACATTTTGAGTTTGTTTTTCAAACTCGGCATCCACACTAAATAGAAACTTACACACTCCTGTGTGTACTTTACATGTGCAGATGAACTCTGAGGCCCACGCCCATAAGCTGGAGGACAACCTGTCGGAGGCCAACGCTCGCCTGGCTGAGATGGAGCGCACTCAGACTGAGCTCAGCACCACCAAAATCCATCTGACTGGTGAGAAAACACACATGGAAGCCCAGAAATGTTTCAGAGTGTGTTTTAACAGTCCATCCCTTCTTTGTGTAGCCGAGAACAACGACCTGAGCAGGGACCTGGAGGACACGCAGAGTAAGCTGAACCAGGTGACCAAGCTGAAGGCCTCCCTCACCTTGCAGATCGACGACCTCAAGCGACAGGTGGACGAGGAGAACAAGGTACAAGTCACCACAAACACTAGTACTAATACTTCCTGTATCCTCTGACCTTTAGGTGACCATCTGGTGTCCCTCTCTCCTCCTCTGCAGGGCCGTAACGCCGCCGTGGTGGCCCTGGCCAACGCCCGTCATGACCTCTCCCTGCTGAAGGAGCAGCTGGAGGAGGAGTCGGAGGGCCGCGGCGAGCTGCAGCGCCTCGTGTCGAAGCTCAATGCCGACGTCACGTCCTGGAGGAGCAAGTATGAGACGGACGCCATCCACCGCACCGAGGAGCTGGAGGAGACCAAGTGGGTTGAACAGAGAGAAACAAACACGGTGGTTGTGAAGATACTTTTTTAATTTGATCCCACAGTTGCATCTCCTTCTCCTTCTTTCTCTTTCCACCCACTCGCCTCCAGGCGTAAACTCGCAGTCCGTCTCCAAGAGGCCGAGGAAACAGCAGAGGCGGCACAAGCCAGAGCGGCCAGCTTGGATAAGGTCAAGCAGAGGCTGCAGGGAGAGGTGGAAGACCTCACCATAGACCTGGAGAGGGTAACACACACGCACACACATGCATGAAGACAAATACACGTCTTGATCAGGCAAGTGAGTGTAAATCTTACTTTTTTTATGTCTGCCGTCAAGTCCAATGCAGCAGCGGCGGCTCTGGATAAGAAGCAGCGAGTTTTCGACAAGATGGCGGCGGAGTGGAACCAGAAAAACGAGGAGCTGCAACTGGAACTGGACAATAGCCAGAAGGAGAGCCGCTCCTACATGACGGAGCTCTACAAGCTGAAGACGGCCTACGAGGAGAGCCAGGACCACATAGAGACCGTCCGCAAGGAGAACAAAGCCCTCTCAGGTGACTCCTGGTGGCAGGTTGACAGAGCTGGGTGCACATGGGTACTTGATAAGTAAGTGTGCCCTCTTTCGCCAACAGAGGAGATCAAGGAGTTGGTGGACCAGCTTGGAGAAGGAGGCCGCAGCGTCCACGAGCTGCAGAAGGCAAAGAAGAAACTGGAGGTGGAGAAGGAGGAGCTGCAGCTCGCTCTGGAGGAGACCGAAGCTTCACTGGAGGTACACGGCTGTGGAATGATCATTAGGACAGTCATACATGCCTGCAGTGTCAGTGATCACAGGAGGTACCAAAACAAGGAACTTTTGCTTCTGTCCAAAGTGCAGTTGTCTTTTTCTTTCTGTGTCCAGGTGGAGGAAGGCAAACTGGTACGCGTTCAGCTGGAGCTCGCTCAGGTCAAGGCCGACATCGACCGCAGAATCCACGAGAAGGAGGAAGAGTTTGAAGTCACCAGGTTAGAAAACAGACACACAAAAGATAAATGTCACAAAGTTCATCAAAAACACAGAAAAGGATCAAATCTTAACACCCTGGTTTATACAGTCCTTTGAATAAACCATAATTACATAACAAGATCCAGTCTTCATCCACAAGGGTTGTACCTGTGCCACCAGCCAGCTTTAGCTCTGTTTCATAATGAATTAGTCCTCGACATGTGGCCTTTGTGCCCTCCCTCTAGGAAGAACCATGCTCGTGCAGTGGAGTCGCTGCAGGCCAGCCTGGAGGCGGAGGCCAAAGGTCGCGCCGAGGCTCTGAGGATGAAGAAGAAGATGGAGGGTGACCTGAATGAGATGGAGATCCAGCTGGAGCACGCCAACAGGAACAACGCCGAGCTGGTCAAGACCCTCAAGAAGCTGCAGCAGCAGATCAAAGTAAGAGTTTCATCAGACGAAGCATGAATTAGGTGTTGTAGTTTAAAAAAGGCGCAGCGCTAACCTCTCGCGTCTCATCCAGGATCTGCAGGTCCAGATGGACGAGGACGCCCGACTGCACGACGAGCTGAGGGAGAAGTACAGCCTCCAGGAGAGGCGCCTGTGCCTGATGCAGGGAGAGATGGAGGAGCTGAGAGGAGGCCTGGAGGCGTCCGAAAGGGCCCGCAAACAAATCGAGCAGGAGCTGGTGGACATTACGGAGAGGTTCAATGAGATCAGCATGCAGGTAGGAGGCTGAGCACAGCTGCATATCTGGTCAACTGTCCGCACCTTCTTGTCGTGTAACTTAGATTTTCTGGCTCCAGAACCAAAGTCTGATGATCGTGAAGAGAAAACTGGAGGCCGATCTCACCCGACTGTCGAGTGAGAACGAAGAGCTGATCTCAGAGTTTCGCTCTGCTGACGAACGAGCCAAGAAGGCCGTGACTGACGTAAGCTGCAGGACTACACTCACATAAAAATGTCACATTAAATGCATAAAATCGATATATACTGTATGTCTGCCTCCAGGCAACGCGACTGTGCGAGGAGCTCCGGCAGGAGCAGGACCGGAGCTCCCACCTGGAGAAGATCAAGAAGAACCAGGAGCAGAACCTCAGAGACCTCACACTGAAGCTGGAGGAGGCTGAGCAGCAGGCCCTGAAGGCTGGGAAACGCACCATCCAGAAACTGGAAGTCAGGGTGAGGAGTCGGGTCGATCGAGAGGTGGCATCACCTCGAGCTTGTCACCTCTCCTGATCTCTTATGACACACGCTCTGTCGATTTTCCAGATCAGGGAGGTGGAGAACGAGCTGGAACAGGAGCAGAAGCGCCACATGGAGACGGTGAAAAACCTCCGGAAGGGAGAGCGTCGACTCAAAGAGCTGATCTTCCAGACGGAGGAGGACCACAAGACCAATCAGCGCATGCAGGAGCTGGTGGAGAAACTCCAGAACAAGCTCAAGTCCTACAAACGGCAGATTGAAGAAGCTGTGAGTGGTCGAATGTTTCAGGAACAAGTTCTTTACATATAGTGTCCATTTTTCTTCATTGGTCTGCGTATTTGAAAGCGGTATCAATCCTCTAACTCTCTGGCAGAAGGTGACTAAGCAAATTTCCAGAAATGTTGAACATTTCCTCGAAATTGTGTCACTTTTAATTATGCTCCTCGAATCCCAGCAGAGCCCGGAATATAGAAAAATGTGCCAAAAAATGGGACACTTTCTTTTAATTCCTCGAAATCAGAGAGCTCACTGAGTTTATTTAATACTAAGACAATCATCTTGTCTGTGCCGCTGCAGGAGGAGCAGGCCAACAGCAGCCTGTCCAAATACAGGAAGACGATCCACGAGCTGGACGACGCCGAGGAGCGCGCAGAGGTCGCGGAGATGACCTTAAACAAAATGAGGATGAGGAACCGAGCCTCCGCCACGAAGGGCTTCACCTCGGTGGAGATCGTCCAGGTCAACAAGCCTACAGGTGGAGGACAGGACGGGTAGAGGAGGAAAGAGACACACACACCGCTGACAGGTAAACAACTCGTCTATGTGGACATGTCATCATGAACGCACATTATTGCTCAGTCTTTGTGTTTTGTGTCCACAGAGTGACACACACCCACTCAGCCCTCCAGAGGACGCTCGACTGAGGATGTATGAGCTCAGGCACCCCGGGGAAAGTCTTAACAAGGCCCAGACGGACCTCCGAGTCTTAAAGTCTTAAATAATTAAAGAGTCTTTAACATCACCAATAGTCTTAATCAATACAGTCTTAGGATTGGTCACCTGTCGAGTTTTAACCTGCACGCTATGTTTTCCTGTCAGTGCGCCTCGAATGTGTCTGCAGTCTTTTGCTTTATGCCTTGTTGTGTATTAGTGTGAGTTTAATGTGTGTGTTGCATGATCTCTGCACTGGAGGGTGGAGTGGGTGAAGCTGCGTTCTCACGTCAACGATAGAGAGCTCACCTGTGTGTGTCGCTCTTTGTTATAAGTGTGTGTGTGTGTGTTCTGCAAAGTCTTAATAAACTACACGCAAATGAGCAGAGAGGTTTGTCGTTTGTTCAGAGTCTTTTCACCTCTGTCGTTGTGTCCATGAGGGCTGCCGAGCTTGGTTACATTGCCCGTTTGTCCAGCTCCTGTTCTGGCACGACACTGGCTCCAATCCAGGTCATCATTCGCCTGGAAACCTTCTCCTCTTCCTGGTGGTCCAAAACTCCACCGGTGCTTTGAGCTCACAGTCCGGTCAGCCCGGCTAACAAACTGAGCTAACATCAGCTACAGTCGGCAGCAGTTTACTTCACTGTCCATCAGGAAACTCTGTAAATCACAGAGAGTTGAGGCGGAGTCGCCTCATTCTTTTGGTCTTATGTCT
Organism: Nibea albiflora; assembly: GCA_014281875.1. Classification (NCBI taxonomy): domain Eukaryota; kingdom Metazoa; phylum Chordata; class Actinopteri; family Sciaenidae; genus Nibea; species Nibea albiflora. Next base: position 17,881,087 of record CM024808.1, on the reverse strand, counting down.
GCTCACCGTTCTCGCCGACAAAGACCCGTTATAACCATTGACAAAAGCTCATTTTAAGTATGAATACAGACCTGAAATTATCTGTTTCCTCCTCGTCTGTGTGCTGATTTCAGAAATTATTCTTAAATGTAGATTAATTAAATAAAGTTGTGATGTTAACTAAAACACTACCACAATGCAACAAGGACAAAAAAAAAAAAAAAAAGGCACCTATCTGATACATCAACATGGAATTTATTTTCATTTTAGTTTCAGATGAACGTTTCACATTTTATACAAAATCATTAGAAAATGCCTGACACTCCAAAAATCCCATGGCTAACCCTCGTTTAGCGGCTTCAGACACCAGAAGGATTAACGGGGCATCAAGCAGCGTCCTGGACCAGTCGACGAGGCTCAGCCTGAGCTCTAAGATCGATCAAACCGCCTCGATGGCAAACACAAACATCCCACCTTATCCCAGAGAGTGTAAAATCTCAAAGTCATGGTCATAACCTGACAATATGGTACAGTGATATCTTCCCACATCTAATAATGTACAGAGCAGAGACACAGGGACGCAGTCACTGACGGCTTCCTGCCTTTCACAACCCGAATGTCATCGATGTACGGACAAAGTACCACGTCAACAACACCATGCATGTTTTCTTACGCATGACACATCGTTGGTTATGATTGGTTATGTTAAGATTTAAAATAATAATAATTAAAAAAAAAAAAAGATCATTAATATCAGTTTAAAAATCAACCAATGACTGCAGGCCTGAGGATGAGGAGGAGGGAAGGTCCACTGAGCCTCTGTTTGGATGAGGTAAAAGTGAAGGAGGGAGGGGGGGTTTAATTACTCAGTGTTTTTGCTAATGTACATGCCCAGCACACACACACACACACACACACACACACACACACACACGCTAACACACACATATATAAATGAAGTCTCAGCACAAGCGCACACACTCTTATTCGCAAACACGTCTGCCTCACGCCACAAGCTTCGTTCTTTGGAGGGTTAAGTCGAGCCGAAAGACTCCTCGCAGGACGGTGTGTGTGTGTGTGAGAGAGAATGTGTGTGTCTGTGCGTGAGAGAGCAAATGCTCAGAAATGATAAGGACACACACCTCCGATTAAGATCCGACAAATGAAAATAGGTTTTATTAAGCCAATGCGAGGAGATCCCTCAAAACAGAAGAGACAGCGGGGCAGCGAGGCACTTACACAATCACTTTCATATTTTTTACACAGTGCTTGCGTCAGTGTGTGTGTGTCTTAAATGGAGACACGGCTACATTGTTTTATGTCCAACATACACACGCGCGCACACACACACACTCTCAGATACTCTTCTTCACATGTTGTGTTTTTTTTTTTTTTTGTTGCAGTTGGCACATGTACATGCAAAGCGTCAGTTCGGCCTGCGCAGGCGAAACTGAGGGGGGGAAAAACGCGGGAGCGCGGGGAGAAAAAGGTTCGACGTGTATGTATGTGAGCGGACGGACGGACGGACGGACGCACAGACAGACGCACAGACAGGCTCGTGAACACTTTGAGCGTTTTTTAGAAAAAACGCCCACAGTCTTTGATCCTGGCCCCCCTGCCCACCCACCCACTCCCTCCCTCCCTCCCTCCGCCCCCATTTCTGTCACATGTTCATAGCAGCACCAGAGGAGCCCTCTGATTGGTGGGGGTTTACGAGCCGGTCCGTCAAGTCAGTCAGTTTCCAGGATGAGCGGCGGCTGCTCGTTCTCCTCCTCTAAGCGCAAGTCGTTGATGTCGTCTTCTAGACCCGCCCCTCCCACGGCGCCCTGCTCTTCGCAGTAACCTAGGAGACGAGAGGTCAAAGGTGAAACTTTCTGACTTCCTTTCTGAAATCACTGCAAGCAAGTTAGTGTTGTGAAATTTGAGCCTCTTTCCCTGCCATACCACATTTTAACATCTCACTTCTCAGGTAATTAACTGTTGATCTATGACATTAAACTTCAGGGTTATATAAATTATGTAAGTATGATTCTATTGGAGATATGTAACTGCATGAGCTCCGCACAGAAAAGACTGAAGTCTGACAGCCTCACATCTCAAGACAGTTTGTCAAAAGTCACAGAGATTTTAAGATTTTGCAAAGACTGAGGATCTCATAAGACTAAACTGTTAAGACTACAGCCAGATTTTGGGATTATTTCCCATCACCTGTGGAGCAGAAACAGAAACAGTGTTTGGTCACAGTTGGAGCATTACCTGTTAACTTTTTGTGGCACCATCAGGTTGGCCAGGTTGGAGAGAGTGCACCTACTGGTTGTCAACACTCTTCACCCCATTAAATGTTCTCCAATAACAGTTTTAAGACCACGCACGCCCGACTCGAAACTCAAACTAAACTTTCAGGATTTTAAATACATCTCTGGTGTCAGGTCAGTATAACTAATCCCCCATAACTCACAGCAGAGTATATTCTTTCCACCAAACTTCCTTACCTTTAGTTACTGCAGCACTGTAGGTCTGAGCCACAAGTGGGTGGTCATGTGACCCCTGCTCAAGGATCTCATTGGATGGCTCGGCACTGCCGTCTAACCTGAAGTCAACGATGGCCAAGAGTCAGTGACAATAAACTCCTTTTTACTGTGTGTGTGTGTGTGTGTGTGAGTGAGTGTTACCTGTGCTGCTTCATAAGCGTACACTCCCCTCCCTCTTGTGGATCCAGGTTGTACAGGTACAGGTAACCATCAGCTGCTGCCACCAACAACCTGGGAATCTTCTGAATACTGAAAAACAACAAATCATGCCGTTACGACTACGATTACTGAAACTGTGTTTGGATCACAGATGATGTTCTCATTCTCACAACGCATCAGCTATTGTCTGACGGCCATTTAGTCTCGATATCCGGGCCAGGACTTCCTCTGCAGTCCAATTAGCCACTTAATGAGCCGGATTGAGAAAGACACGTTGCAAGAAGACGTCGCAACCAAAGCTCGCTCAGACATGACAGACTTTATCTTGGTTGTGCTTTTATATCTGTTCATAGAGAGCTTTTAAAATCAAGTGATTCACATGTGTAGAAACTGTGTGTGTGTGTGTGTGTGTGTGTGTGTGTGTGTGTGTACTCACACAGCTAAGGCGCAGATGTTCTTGTGTCCACAGAAAGGCAGACGTACGGTGGCGAAGGCTCGACCCTGTGTGAACATTTCTGTAACCTGGGAAGGCAGGTAGGTGGTGGACGCCATCAGGACTTTGCCCAGGTACCCTCCCCATGTGGTGGGCTCCTCTGCTGGCCTACACACACACAGAAGATGTCATAAGGCGTGTTTCTCTGCGGAAGATGAAGCACGGACGGGACATCCAAACCCTTTAAAAATCAGACGAACAAGGACGGAAATGAGGAAGTTACGTACACATACTTCTTCTCCTGCGTCTCTAACTTGAAGATGTGGACCGTCTCTGTGTTGCTGGAGGCCGACAGGTAGAGGCCCTCCATGCTGAACGCCAGTGAGCAGATGCTCACACACCTGAGATGCGACACAGAATCACGCTGGTAAAAGCAGCTTCGATTTCTCAAAAAGCTGTAGCGCGCGGAATCATCTCACCTCTTGACTCCTCTTCGAAACTCAAACAGCTTCAGTCCCTCCGGGATCGAGAAGACACGAATGACTGTTCCCTGAGAGGAAGTGAAAGATAAACAGAGGGCGAAGACGACAGCGGTGATGTATTCGCTCAGGCGGAAAACAAAAATAGCACAAAAATAAGCCACGCAGACGACGGCAGGCTGGTGTTACTGCGCGGTCTTACCTTCTCAGAGGCGGTGGCCAGTTTGGTTCCACTGGCATCGAATGCCAGAGCCGCCAACGGGCTGTCGTGGGCTGGAATCATGTTAGCCGCTCGCTGGGAAACAAACACACACACACACACACACACTAGTTAGGGATGTGCTGCTTCAGGGAGACGAAAATAGTGAGCTGTGGTTGTTCATGACAGGAAACACTGACTGTCAGGACAGTGTGATAGAAAAAAAGAGGAAGCAGGAGCTGAGGAGAGGTTTACTGCGTCTGTGTGTTCACCTACCAGGTTGACCGTGTCAAACACTTGGACTTCTCCTATCGTAGCACTGCCGGGGTACGCCAGATAACAGTTGTCGTTGCTGATGGACAGAGCGCACAATCCTGTGGAGACACACAGTAATGACACAGAGCACAGGCCGAACTTTGACCATGAGTGAAACTGAAAGAGCGACTGGAGTGAGGACGGTGATCTGATGGCACCAGCTGGTTTTGGTTTCGCGGCTCTGTTAAATACACAAACGTCACAGAAGTGACTCAGATCTCTCGAGACAGTTTTCGGCCTTCGGGGCAGCGCCGAACAAAAAACTGAGTCAAAAATGAAAGAAAAAGTGCAAACAACGAGCACGTTCCTTGTGTGCTATTATGTTCCACACCTGTTACACGGCAGACTCACCTGAAGGGTTGGGTGGAGTCTCTCTGATAGTGTGCAGCACTTTCATGTCTCGGATGTTGTGAATGTAAAGCGACTCCTCCAGACACACGATCAGCCTCTGCGGGGAAACGGCGAAACATCAACGTCACCGGCGAAACATCGGTTTGTCGTGCGTGTCTTGTCTCACCGTAAAACAAGTGAACCTAATGACACACAGTCAGACTGTGACGGCGGTCACACGACTGCAGCTGTAGAGATGGAAGACTGTGCAGAATACAGCAGGAGGTAGATGAATAAACAGAGCGGCGATAGAAGGACGTAATTTAACAATTTCCTCTCTCATTTAACAGACTGATTTTCTATTAAACAGATAAATTACAATTAAAAGTTTTAATATGTCACTTAAGCAAATCGAGCCAAACTTTCCACACGATGACTTTCAATTATATTTTCTCATTATTATTATATTTGTCTCTTTAAAGGTTTCCTGTATTACGTGATGAATATTTCTAAACAGCGGTTTGTTGTGACATTTTCACAAGATAAATAAATCTTCCGGTGTTTGTTTACACGACCCGCGTGTCGCGTAATTCGCATCCAGTTACAGCAGCTCTCAACGCGCCTCTGACGTTAGAATTTTCAGTACTTCATCATTTTTGTGTCCAAACATGAACTTTCAGCGATGGAGATTGGTGATTTGTTGAAGAAGACAAATATGCAGATCTGGATCTAGGACGGTACAAATCATGTCTGTTATCAAGGGGAATGTAAGATCTCTGCACAGTAAGACGGAGACGCTAAAACCTGGATACAGAGGGAGTTGTGGGAGCAGACAGCTGAGGACAGACAGGAAAGCAGAGAGAGAGAGGGAAGGACACACAGTGGAGGACCAGAGGCTGGAGACAGAACCGGGTCACTGCAGGAGGGACTCAGTCTTTGGTCCACTCTACCTGAGCCCCCACGCTGCCCACATTTCTGAGTGTCTTATCTCACCTGTCTGTTGAGCTTGACAGCCAGTATGGTGTTGGAATAGGAGTAGTTGCAGATCTCTGTTCCCTTCTTGAAATGACAGACTTTGAGCTTCCTCGGGGCCTTCAGGCTGACGATGGCGACCAGACTGCTGGAGAACAGACGCTCCACGATACACACATCCTCCGTGTCCGCTGCAGGCAGACAAACACACACACAAATCATCATCACACTCATCCAGTGACATCTTTCATCTTTCATTAGCTGCGACAACTTGAAACAGTTCAAGGAGTGAAATGGTGAAAACCAGTCACAGGCGGCGGAGGTGGAGGTTGGCGGCCATCGTGGCGCCGCTTTAATCTGTGTGAGAGCGTCTTTCTTCCTGAACACACCTGCAAAACTTTTATGTACGTTTAGGGAATGGATCGAGCATCGACCGGGCTCGTGAATTATAGATAAGACGCTCATCGTCTTCCTCTCGCTGTACAACTAAACTCAGCTGCTCGGCTCTGCTGCTGCCAGATTTGCATCGGGTACGGTTAGCCACGGTTAGGTAGAGGTTAGCTCACCGCACATGGGAAGTTAACAAGCTTTACACAAGTCTAATGATGAGGAGGAGGCTTGATGTTACGGCATGTGGCTTTGGGAAACCTGCTGACTTCTAAACGTATAAATATTTAAACTAACGTGCTCTCTCGATGCTCTGATGCCGCAGCGTCTAGACACGTTCATCAAACACAAGATTCAAAAATACGAGCGAGTACAGACACAGTTAATGTAGAGCAAGCGGCTCGAAAACTCCTCTGTACTCGAGACTGAATACAGACATCCTGCAGACACACAAAGAGCGCAGAGGATACTTACTACATTCGTATATCTGCTCCAGTTTGTCCACAGAGGACAGGGAGAAAAACTTGTATCCTGATTTGGTGCCAACAGCTAAAGACCTGTTTAATAATAGAAACAGAGACAGTCATTACATCAGCAAGTTATCAGGGACAAATGAGCAACACATGCGCAGCCTTGGAAGACAGAAATCGGCTGACTGCATCCACGTACAAACGTCACCGCGGAAGTCTGAGGAACGTTCTCGTACCATCGTTCATCTGCGTGTTATTTTGTACAAACCGGGAACAAACAAAGCCTCCGAACACGTGCCAAACTTAACGTGCAAGCATTTTAGCTTTCAGCGCCGACTGTGGATGTCTATCATCCGACAGATCACCTACGATACAGCGGAGAGGATATTTCATCTCGACAGCAGATGAGAAGAACTCAGGAAATGCTCGTTTTCTGTCTCGTTTACGTGAAACAATCGTAATAAAATCAACATGATATTCTGCCACATCAAATCTGATGTATATGAGTCGCAGGCCAGCGTTCGATGGACAGAAGATTACCAAATCTCCTGCATGTAACTGTGGTGATGAATCCTGAAGGCACACGCGCGTAATCCAACCTGATCCAACACTTTTAAAGCTTCTGGTGACACAGTCGGAGATGTAATTCATGTCAGACTCTTTAGTATGACTTCATGACTTAATACTATATATTTATCTATTGTCAACCTTGTCTATATGAGCTGCTGCGACAAATGAATTCACCCGGTGTGGGACCATTAAAGTTTAAACTCAAGTTTTTACATTTTGAGGTAAAAACCTAAAACATTTTCACTTTTTTATCAAATATTAAGAATCAAACTATAACGTCGAGCAGCTCCACGTCCAGGATGAACACAAAAACATCCTGCTGCTGATTTTCAGAAGTCTAAATTTGATCTGGCTCCATCTAAAGTCAGTTTTGTCTCAAATAAATGAATATTTGTCACTCTGGGACTAGAAGATTATCTCCAATTAACTGTCTGATATTAGATTATAGATGGATAAATTACAGTCAAACCTCTCCCTGTAAATATAAAGCTACATTTCCACACACACACACACACTCATCAGTGTGTCAGCTGCTGCTGTACTGGGTGTACTGGTCAGACTGTGACAGCAGTGGTCACACGGCTGGAGGGTGGTGTGTTGTAACAGATAGGCCAGGCAGGCCTCTGCGGTGTGGAGCACACATGCAAAGCACATTTAACGGACTAACCACCAACAACAACACCAGCAGCAGCAGCAGCAGCTGTATGTGTAGCTACATGTCTGCAGCCAGTTTGACACTTTTTTATTATCTAACGGACAACTGTGGCTCAAAAACAGCCAGCAGGCTAACTCACGCAGGCTTTAACGTATCTGCGGCGGGTATATTAATCATAACAATCGTCACCTCGGCCCCCAAAGTTACGTGACACCTCACCTACATGTGTACTGTGGCTAAAGTTAGCCTCGTTAGCTAATGACGGGTAAGACAGCACGTAGCGTCACCGCGTTAGCTTAGCTTAGCTTCAGCTACAGTTAGCCTGCGCGCTACAGAGGTCGTTGTGACAGCGATAAACAGCGTTAAGGCCGGCTCGGGTCGCCTCCTGTCACACGGCGAAACGCCCAGACATGTCCACACCGAGCTAGCTAACCGTTTAGGCCGTCATCGGACCACACTCGCCCCCCCCCCGGCCCAGCCTTACGTGTTGTCCTGGTTAAAGTTGGCGAAGAGGAGCTGGCTTCCGCCAGCTTCCCCGCTTTGACTGGCCAAGTTCATGGGCTCGGCACCATCGACACGTAATGTAAAAGCTCCGGATGAATTAGCAGCTGAGGACTGGTGCTGTGGTAAAGACGTGCTGGGCTTCAGGGGGCCGTCATCTCTTTCTCTCTCGCAGCCCTGCTGTAGTGATTGTTGTTGTTTTTCACACAGGGGCTGTTGCTCCCTCTCACCGCGCATGCGCCGAGCCAGGCTGCGTGCGCTGGCTTTAAAGAGACAGAGCGGCGCTCTGCGCGGCGTCCACGTGAGGGTAAAAGTCTCCGAAATGTCTCTGAATTCGCGTTTTTGTCTCTAATTTTGGCTGCAGCGGACAAAAAGTTTTAAATAAACTCTCCCGGAAAGTCTCAGCTGTGCAGAAACTATTCATGGCTTGATGTAACAGCGCCCTCCGCCGTCCACGTGTGCAAACAACACCTAAAATGAAGGTATGTTGTGTTTATTCGACATATTTTTAATAATACAGGCAAATTCTTATCAACTCTTAACCCCAGCTTATGTTATAATATTAGTCCATAATTTGGACAGTTGTTTCTGCAGTTCTCCAGTTATTTAGAAGTAATTATTAAGAGTAATAATAATCTATCTATGATGCACTGAGCTCTTCTCTCCTTCCTCCCAGTCCCATTCATACATGTTAATAACTTCAGCTCATAGTTCATTCACACTTTCATGATGTACCATGACTGAGCCTACAAACAGATTTTTCATTTAATCATTTAATTTTCAATTATTTTGAATAACAAAAGTGAAAGTGAAAGTGAAGTCACATGCTGTACATCATAAATATATTCATCTATGTTGGATACAGGGCTGCATATTAAAGAACAGTGTATTATATCAAGGTGATTATGTTATGAATGGCCTGTCTTGCCACACACGAGCATCAAAACTTAACGCACAGCAGTGACTCTGTTGGCAGGAGCAGAGATGTCTGAGGTGTGGGATGAGAAGGAAACAGTTAGCCGTTTGATGTGTTGACAGTAATTTGTGGTGTGAGTCACAGTTTCTGTCTATGCGTATACCATCCTGTGCAGTTTCAGGTGTGTGTCTGAGCATGTCTGTGTGACTTTGTAATGGATATAAAAATATTTGCTGGATAACAAAGTAAAGCTTAGCAGCACGGTGAATGGATGACTGAGAGAGAATTTTAAAAAGGAAAGTAAGACAACAAAGATGCAACAAACATGAGAAAACTGCAAAAGAAATACTTTTATTATGATGAACTTTTAGCCTATACTGTAAAAGAAATTGCAAAAAAAAAGGTCAAATAACTGTCAGCCAAACAAAAACAGTAAATTTAAAGTTATAAAAAAATGCATTTACAGAAAATTTCAGTTGCAGTTTTACAAAGAAACACTGCTTTTTTTCAGATTTCCTGAATTATTACAAACAATTAGTCATAATTCTAATAGTTCTACAGAGAAACACTGTTATTTTATAATGTAAAATCACACATAAATGTAAAAGATTTAACTTAAAAATTCCACAAAAAAAAACATTAAATAGTTTGTATGGACATGAACGTTACAGATTATTATTGTCATTTTATATAAAGTTGTATGCAATTTAAGAAAGCAGAAAAAATACTGTATAAATGATATATAATAGTGAAACAGTGATAGTAACTTTACTGTACAAAAATTAGAATAAACATAATAAGTACGTTTGGTTATTAATTTACAGATAATTTGAATGACATTATTTCTCTGTAATTTTACACTTTTAAAAACAGAAAACGGCTGTAATAATGGGATTTCTCTGTAAATTAGGCTACAGAGTGTCAATGTAAAGAGAAACACTGTCTACTGTCATGTAGTGTCTGTAATTTTTGTGTTTTGCATTTTTAAAAAAACAAAAAAACAGAAAACTACTGTAAAAAAATCCCCAGAAATGTTTTCTGTTTGTTTGTTGTGGATGTCTTTAATGACAGTGAAGTTAAACCAATTTTTTTATCAGTTCATAAATATTTGTAATCAACAAGACTCTATTAGGTTTTATAAAATTTCAGCGTAGTGAAAACATTACAGATCTGCGATCTCTGAAATCACCACAGTGACTCCACGTTGGAATCACGCTGTTAATCTTGTTTGTTGCTGCTGCGTGGTTGTGATTCTGCGTCAGCCGTGTCCTTTGGTCCAGTTTACTGTTTTCAGGGTCTGTCAGCACAGGCAGAGGTCCAACACAATGTGTACCGGCCTTTGGTTTACATAACCCACAGCTTCCAAATAAACATAACAGACAGAGAGACACAGAGGTGGGGTTTGTAAAAGAGAGAGCAGAGCTGCACGCCCGGGTAAAAAATGTTTCATTTGATCCTTTTGATGTTTAACTTGAAAGACAACATGCAAAAAATATGGTGTTATAACATGCAAATAAAAGCTATTAAATGGCCTCTACAGGCTCTGAGTTAGATAGTGTTAGTTGCAGCTACAGTCAATAGACTGTGTTATTTACCTGTGCAAATATGCCCGCCTGCCCACTGTCGCTGATATTTTGAGTCATATGTCCAAACACAGTCATGAGTGAATGTGTAACAGGTATTTTTTTGGAGCATGGAAACTGTTTGAATGTCTCTGTTTGCATAATGTATCTGTTCTGTCTCACACAGCTGCTGCACAGTGACACAAAGGGGCCTCTGCTGGCCACTGTTGTTGTTGTTGGATAATATTTAATTTTCCATTCAGTCTGAGTGTGTATGTGTATGTGTGTGTGTGTGTGTGTGTGTTGTTTGAACAGAAGCATGAGTGGATCTGCAAAGGGAATGATACACTTCCCTTTATTTAATATGAGGAGCTGGCTGTAAATTATAACCATAAATTATAATGTCTTTTTTAAGACAGACATGTCAAACAGCACATGTATACTGCAGTTTTTTCTTATACATTTAATCATTTTAAAGTAAATCCGGATTGTCAGACCATTCCTCTATATTTTGTCTTTTTTAAATTTGACTACTTTTAGGCCAATAAATAAATAATTTTACGGTCAGGCAGTATTTAGACTCCCATTCATAGAATTATAATATAATTCATATAATATAATATAAATTTCAAGTTCAAGTTCAGTTTGTTTCACTAAAAGTACTAAAGCATGACAAATATATTAATGTACTTCATTACAGTATCACAGTAATGGCCCCTGGGACCGATACAGATTATTGTTTAAGCAAAATTTTGGTGTTGTTGCAAGTTGTAACTCCTTTCTGTACACTTAGTCCAGTGGTTCTCAACCTGAGGGTCAGACCCCCGCCAAAGAGCCGCAAATTTCACGGGTCAAAAGATGATTGGTCTTTTCTCCTCTGTCATTATGTCCACAGTGGCTGCTGAGCCCAGTTACATTACTCAGCTCCGGTTCTGGCACGACACTGGCTCCATTTTCCAGCAGCCATTGCCTGCATCCTCTTCCTGGTACAGATTAAACGTTTAAAAAAAGTAAACATCCAAATGATGTGAAAGAAACTTTTTTGGTGTCTGGTCACATTTTCTGAATGTACGTGGGGAACTTGCTGCCTACAGCCCCGTGCAGGACTCCACTGACAAATGTCTTATTTCCCACCTTTCACCTTTTTTTCCCAAAGTTAATACAACTTTATTTTTTAAAAATAATTATTCAGTCAGTTAATTGTCACCTTTTGTGTCTGTTTGTCTGGAAATTAAAATGTCAGAGCAACGCAGCCAGTTTGAAAAAGAGGCAGTGACAAAATGCCTTTGTGTTGTGGGTGGAGGGGTTGATGTTTGCTGGTTTGTTATCATCAGGCAGGATAAGAGAGGAAAAAAGGGGGAGGAGGAGGCGGAGGAGGAGGAGGAGGAGGAGGAGGAGAGGAGGGGTCACACACAAACCCAGCCCCGCGGAACATCCTGCAAACACATCTGAGAGAAGCTCGGAACAAAAACTCTGTGCGGGTTGCCCCGGCGCACGTTGCCTCGTGCTGCTGTCTGTAAAAGTCGCCCAGTTCTTGCTCTTGTTGTGTAGTAGTAGCAGTAGTTGTTGTTGACTCTGCAGGTCGCTGCCCCCTCCCCACTGGACTTATGTGTTTATGTTTGGACGCGGTGGTGGGACATCCGGAATGGGGCATCCGTAGGAGGAGGACGACGCTGTTGGTAAATAGAGTGCGAGCGCACGCAAGGCGCGCGTGAGAGCCTGCACGAGATGGACTTTAAGAAGACGAAATTCGGAAGGTAATTTTATTTTTTCCACCAGTTTTGACTCATGTTCATATCAGGCACCGTGTTTTTGTCATGTGTGACAGATCCTGTGCGTCCATGCGTAATGACGCGCTGGCACCGGGACAACCAGAGCACCAGAGGGATGTTATAGATTAGTTTGTGTCTGTTAGAGATAAAGCGAGGGACAGAGGCCATTACGTTTGTATCCAAGTACCCAAACAGACTTTTTGGGTCACATCCTGTAAACTTACAGGAATTTACTGGCTACTGAGCTTCAGTAATAAGACGATAAAAAGTTTATTCACAGGTAATTACTGTGATTAGGCAGCAGCAAAATACTGAAGTTTTACGATACTGATGTGGCTGGGTCAATGTAAAAACAGTACAGTGCTTTAATGTTACTTTAAGTTGTGATCTGACAGTAACATTACAGATAATTTTACAATGAAATACTGTATTTTTTCAGTGATATCGTATCTTATTGTTATTGTAGAAACACATTACGATACTGAGGATTTCTTCTATACTGCTGTAAAATAAATACTATATATAAAAATAATTAAAATGAAATAATTTACAATTATTTACGGTAGAATTACAATAATTTTTATATATATTTTACAATGTATGACAAATAAACTTAAATTAAATTTAAACATTAGGTGCAGCTGAGCTTCTCCACCATTTTATGTGAAAATACAGTATTTTAATGTAGCACACAACCTGTATATTTACACAAATTTACTGGCTAGTGAGTGGAAATTACAAATAAATCCTGTGATTACGATACAGCCACATTACAACTGCACTGTAATTTAGCAGCAAAATACTGTAGTTTTACAGTAATGTTGCGGTTGGGTTAAAAATGCGGTACATTTCTGTAATGTTACCGTGCAGAAGTTTTACCATCTGAATCATCTTTTGAAATCTTCTCCAGGCTCCTCGTTGGCTGCACTTCAGTTTTTTTTTCGTATCGTGCGCTGCTCTGTTTCACTGGACATCACACACACTCACACTCTCGGTATATCACGTTGAATTCTGCTTGGGTGCATTCATCAGTCAGTTGGTGCATGTTTGTGTGTGTGTGTGTGTGTGTAGTTAAACGTGAGATGGCGATAATCGTGAGAACCAGAGTTGGAGTCCCAGAGGAGATGAACTTGATCTTTGCCGTAAAAGGAATAGCCCTGGAGTTACAGCGAGCGTATACAAACACACACACACACATTCCTAACGTACACTTTTTTTTTCACGACCGTGATCCAAAGGTTCTGATCCTCTTAGATGCAACCGATCCTATTAATGTATGGAATGTGCTGTAATGAGCTTTTACGACTCAAACACACGTATGACACACGTGAAGAAAGGGAGAAAGCAGTGTGTGTGTGGAAGAAGAATGAGGATCAGGACAACAATGCTCCCTCTGATCAGAGCCCGTGAATCTCTGTCCCTTCCTTTCAGTTCATTACACAGAGACTCTGTCATAACCTATTAGCAGACAGCAGACTATTACATTCAGGTTCATTGACAGCACTACAATACTACAGCAGTGCTCGGAAAAAAAATTGTTGTGCAATTGGCACAGCCTGCAGGGAAAAACCAAAGGAATGGCAGCTATCGTTGATCTGTCTCTGGATAACACCTCCAGACAGATAGAGCATGTAAAACAAGCCAGATGATGACTTTATTTACTAGATTTTGCAGTAATATGAGTCTGTATTATGATAATGCACTGATAGGACGTGCACGAGAAGCAGAAGAGTGAGTCTGGAGGAAAAGCAGATGTGTTTTGAGCAGTAAAGAGCCCTGATGCCTTGTACCGCCAGCCAGACCTACAACAGGAAAACACACCGACATTCTTGTTATGAGGGTCTCGGTGGTGAGAGCACAAACACACACACACACACACACACACACGTACACGCACCTCGAGCTGAAAGTTTAAACAAGACAGCCCACGAATGTTATTCTCTTTCTGTCCGACGAAGCCGTTACACATTACAGCTGCTCTAAAGTCGAGGATCAAGAGAGGAAATCAGACATGTGGCGCGTTCTTTGACTGACGCCTTCCTCTCACAAGATAATTCTGATCGCAGATAAAGATTGGATGAAGTTTCTGATGCTAAAATTTGTGCAGCTTGAACTTTTGCCAGTTGTCAGGTCAGTGTGTTATGCAAGACTTTTCCTGTTACATTATTACATCGTGTCAGTGTTTTAGGTCAGGTGTGTGACAGTCGTGCATCCCTTTGTTTGCTACTTCTGATTCTCCTGAACACGCTGCAGAATTAATAGACTGTTACAACAAACAGCTATGGCATGAGTGTGTGTGTGTGTGTTGGGAATGAGGCGTGATGCTGGCGTGTGATGATGAGCCGTCGGCCTAAATGTGCAATCAAATAACACAGCTGACCGACACTGACACACCTGTGGCCCCTACACAAGAAGCTACATTTGAATGTGTGTGTGTGTGTGTGTGTGTGTGTGTGTGTGTGTGTGTGTGTGTGTGTGTGTGTGTGTGTGTGTGCATCTTGACGTATAAAATGTGGTTTCGTAACATCTCCAGATGTGTTTTTCCCCTGTAAGCTGGGATTGAGAGATTTACTGCTGATTAAATAGCCTACACAACACACACACACACACACACACACACACACACACACACACACACACACACACACACACACACACACACACACTCAGTAACTTTCTCAGTACTGTATGGCAACACAACAGGGAAAAATGCAAATGTAGTTAATGATTAGCGGTCAGCGGTGTAAACTGTTGTTGTAGTACAGACAGTGACATCACCGGTGGCCATAGCAACGCAGACAGTTGCCCCAGTAACGATGAGGCACACTAAAAATTCAGACAACGTGATGTGGATTAGAGACCTGTAAATCCTCCAAGAATGACCATCACACACACTCTCTCCCTCCCTCACACACACACACACACACTGTTAATAATGACTAAGATTTTACAGAAAACTACTGTAAAAATACAGATTCTGTGTAAAAATTACAGTATTTTTATGTAGAACACATCCTGTAGCTTAGCAGCAAAAATAATGTAGTTTTACAGAAATATTGTGGTTGGATTATTATAATTTTACATTAAAATACTGTATTTTTATAGCATCTGGTTACCGTAGAAACACAACACACATGCTGTTATTTTCATTTATATTATTGTAAAACATTTACTGTAAATTACTGTGAATTTACTATATGGAAAGTATTTTAATGTTGTACACATCCTGTAAAATTACAGGAATTTACTGGCTACTGAATCGCAGTAATAATACAGTAAAAATGGTAAATTACTGTAAATTGCTGTGAATTTACAGTAACAATTTATCATATCGCAGTTTTACATCAAAATACTGTATTTTTTACAGTGCTTGGTTACTGTATGTTACGGTAACTAAAGCAGAGCCTTGTTTTGCCTGCAGATCTATAGTCATCACTTGAACTCACTCTTTTGTCTCCCCCTCCTCACCCTCTCACCACCTCACCTCACCTCACCTCACCTCACCTCTCTCTCAGGTTCATGAACTGCAGGGTGCCAGCCAGTAAGAGATACCAGCCCACTGAATATGAACATGCTGCAAACTGTGCCACACATGGGGTGAGCCCAAACAAACACAAACACACACACACACACACACACACACACACACACACACACACACACACACACACACACACACACACACACACACACACACTCAGATTAAAAGCTGTCAGGCTTTCTGTGTTTAGTGAGTCTGTTATAAAAGAGAAGAAGAACATGGGGAGGATTTTTAGCCTTGCCATGGAGGCGCTGGGATATAATCTGTGATTCAGCCTGTAGCTTTCTGTAATCTGCTGTAATCCCTGTGTGCTTCTGCCTCCGAAAGAGCGGGAATGAATCAGACAGTGAAAGATGAAAGAAAAAACAGAGATGAAACATAGTAATGACTGTAAAGCCAAAAATGGGATACTTGATACCTATCTGAAGCCAGGTATCATCTTCACCTCTTGTTGGACACAGTTAAAAGAATATTTTGTCATTTCAAATGTAACAAAATCCGCCTACCATTACTAGCATTTCACATTTTTGTACGGATTAAACATACAAGATGTAACATGTTGATACGTGAGCTTTTCCGCTTCTGTTGGAAGAGCCAGGCTAGCTGTTTCCAGTCTTTATGCTAAGATAGTTGCAGCTGCATAGTTAGCATACAGAGTAACTATTTTATATACTGCATACATTGCCCAGCTCCTGTTCTGGCACGACACTTACACTCCCCCCGCTGCTCTGAGCTCACAGTCCGGGCAGCTCGGCTAACAAACTGAGCTAACAGCCGCTACACTTGGCAGCAGTTTACATGACGACAGAGACACCGTTCACCCGATTACAAGTCAGTGTGGCATCAACATGATTCAGGGTGGAATGTTAACAATGTCAGGAAGCAGTTTTGCTGACTAATTTTTCCCAGAAGAGGCTGGAAAATAAAATCTGTGTCTGGTTTTTGAATGATGAAACTACATTTTTTTTTTTAATTCTTTCCAGTTGTGGATCCTTCCCAGTCTGCTGGGCGGGTCTGTGCTCTACTTCCAGTCTGTGGACCAATGGCATCGCATGGCTGCCTGGCTCTATGGAAGCGGTCTCACGGGCTTGTTCGTCACCTCGACGCTCTTCCACACCGCTGCCTGGAAAATCAGCCACCTCCGGTGTGTGTGTGTGTGTGTGTGTGTGTGTAGCAGAAAAACGCTGGTAGGGATTTGGCAGATGTGTGTGTGTGTGTGTGTGCCGCTCTGGTAGACGTTAACATCACACACACTCAGACGTACGCTTTGTTAATTATGACACAGCCAGATGCCTGTAAAAGCCAAACAACAGATGTGGCCGTGGTAATGAAATGGTGTCTTCAACTTCACACGTTCGCATATTAAACACCTTCGGACCATTTCCTCTCTCTGCTTTGCCCACCTTCCTGTCATGTCCGTCAGTAAACACATCATGAAAATATCGGATGTTGTTCAAACGTGTTTCAGCTCATCCAGACATGTTATCTGTTCTAACCTGAGATTCACAAGTCTTATTTTTAATCAGCTGATTGATATGTGCTACAATATATTTAAAAACCTCAGAGTTACTTTGGATTCTGACCTTAGCTCAGGCTCACATGAGAAACTTTTTATTAACATATTTTACTAAGAATATGGTGACTAACTCTAAAACTCCAGCTCTGCCGACCTTTCACAGACACAAAAGACACAACAAACATTGTTTTATACTTTGAAGGTCGAGTCAGGGGAAGTAAAACTGTGAGACAGACCTCACAGGCTCAAGAACTAAAGCTCATTTTTGTTGTCATGATTTAGAAATGAGCTCTGGTCTCTCTCCTTCTCTCGTTGCTGTGCAGGAAGGTGGAGCAGCGTTTCCACATGTGTGACAGGATAGCCATCTACTTCTTCATCGCTGCCTCGTACTCTCCCTGGTGGGTCACCGTTAACACACGACACGCAGTTCAGTGGCTAATGAAGCTGATGTAACGGTGAACGTACTGCTGTGTCTCCTCAGGCTGATGCTGAGAGAACTCGGGCCGTGGTCGTGCCACATGCGCTGGCTGATATGGGTCATGGCCTGTGTAGGATCCATGTATGTCTTCTTTTTCCACGAGAGGTAACACAGTCTCTCTTTGTGTCTCCGTGTCCTGGTTTTACACAATTAACCTGAAACCAAACTCCCGCCCTCCCGAGTGTTTACAGCAAACACCGCGCCGCTGTTTGAAGCAGCAACACTTGGACAGAAAATTGGAGGTTATTATCGTCTCATGTCCCAGTTCTCGTCCTGCAGGTACAAGCTGGTGGAGCTGCTGGGATACGTAGCCATGGGGGTTGTTCCTGCTCTGGTCATCCTGTCTATGGTAAGACCGTCTTCCTGTTGTGGAAGGCTTCCTGCTTTTGTGTGGGGGATCAGACACTGTCAGTATTCACGGAGCCACACCGGTGCTTTTGTTCATTTGAGCCCATTACCTGCAAAACATGACAACAGTTTTCCAAAGAATATTTTTAGATTCCTCTCCTCCTCCGACATTCAAAGGGCTTTCCTGACCCCACACACTGATAGCTCTCAGGATATATGCAAGATCATTAGTTTCTTGAACTAAAAAAACACACAAAACCTTCTCATATACTTTATTTATTTTGGATTTCCACTAGCTGGTGCCGGGGATCCATACGAAACATAAAACACGACACATTACTGAGCAATTAAGATGAACCGTATACCCAGAACTTGCTGGAGGAGCTGCATAGCCCATCTAGGAGCTGGAACGTGTTGCTGGGGAAAGATTACGAGCTGATCTATCATGCTCTATCGACAAACTGCACGCGCTTTCTTTGAGCTCTTTAACCTTCTCCTTCTCCAGGTGGAGCGTGCAGGTGTGCGTGAGCTGGCGGTGGGCGGCGTCTTCTACGTGGTGGGCGTGGTCTTCTTTAAAAGCGACGGCCTCGTCCCGTTCGCTCACGCCATCTGGCATCTCTTCGTCGCGGCGGGGGCGAGCGTTCATTATTACGCCATCTGGAGGTACCTGTACTTACCCGGGCCGCTGCTGCACACGTCCAGGTGACTAACCGCTCCCACCTGAGATCACGTGATGTCCGCGTCTGCGAGGAGAGACGATGCGGATGATGGCGTCTCATTGTCTTCATCTGATCTCCCTCTGACAGATCAGAGACTGTGACGTAAACTCCTCCCTCTCCACACGTGCCAAACTTCACCACACAGGCATTCCTTTATATCGGTGCTAACCCCCCCTCCTCTAACTGTGTCACAGTTTTGTCATTTCATTCAAGTTTTGTCCATTTTTGCACAGCGGCAAAACATGAAAATACAGAGTAGAGCTGACAAACATTTCACTGAAAGAAACTTCATGTTATATTTGAGTATTTGAGCTAAAAAAAAACATCTTCTCAGTCACCGGGCTCACAAACACACATACTCTTTTGACACAATGATACAAATTCACAGTCACTCAGAGGACCGACTGCAACAAGTTGCAGGTCAGCCGCCGTGGATTGTCGGCCCGGTTGTGATTTATCTTCGTCATGTGATTTAAAAGATGAAAAGTCTGATCATAGAGCTAATGTATCACTAACTCTATTCTCTGCGTCAAATGTTAAATCCACAAAGAATGTCAAGGCTATTTGATTATCTTGCTTAGAGGACGATGATTGCCAGTCATGTTTTGTTGAAGTGATACACTCTCAGGGTACATTCAGACGGGCGCTGCGGCGTGAACGCAGGTTTTTCCAGTGAACACGGCGACCTGCAGCGGGAAACTGAGCCGCATCCAACTTTTGAAATAAACGCAGCCCGGCATCACACTGCGGCCACCGACCAGACGCTCAGATCGGTCAAACCTCCACAGAAATGTCTCTGAAACTGAGACTACCCAGGTGGATTCATGGACTGATACTCTACCTGTTGTGCTCTGGCTCTGTCTATCTCATGTACCCAGCTCCTAAATCAATCAGCGATTTACGCTGCAAAATAGCAACACTAAAACGTTTCATTCGGTTTGTGAGAGCGAGTGGTTGAGTGACGTAGACGGTGAATGAGAGTGAGCGAGCACAGGCCTCGATAAAGCCGGTCAGTCAGCGAAATAAAACGTAATTCCCTGAATGTTTCACAGCGCCAGATAATCGCTGCAGCGTCTGATCCTGTCTGAATGCACCTTAAACCTCGAGCACTTTTCCATCTGCAGCAGTGTTGAATGAATTCGCTAAAATCGTCTGAATATGGCAGAATTAACACACGGGCATGTTATACATGTAAATTATATATATATATATATGCAGATTTGAACACTGTGTAGATCACACCTGCAGGTATTCTTCAGTAGTTAGATGTTTCTGTTTCACTCACTCAGGAAGTGGTTTTGAAAATCAGATGATCTATTTTGTACAAAGATTTTATTTTCACTGTATTAAAGAAGAGACACTACGTTACACTGTGTGTGTGTGTGCTTCATCACACCGAGCTTCAATCGTAGAAAGTCGTTTATTTACAAAAATAATGTGCAAAAATCATCCGTCATTGTTTGTCTCGGAGCTGATGATCCGTGTGTGCGCGTCACTGTGATTGCGTGAGGTTGGTGAGGGCTCGCAGTCGAAGCGGCGTGGCCACGTTGGTGTCTCTGTGCCACCGGGGTGTCATGACATGTTGAGGCGGGGTCAGGACGCTCTGAGCCACACCGGGCGTCTTCAGCAGCGACCACAGCTCCTCACCTCGTGTCACTATGGCAACGAGGTCGTCCTCATCGGAGCACCAGGCGACGGAGCCGCCTCGCGTTACCGTCCTTAGCTTGGAGAGGAAGAGAGACACCCTGAAACGGACGCAAACACGCAGTTAGACGACATGCAGAGGAAAAGGTGAACGTAAACGCGTGCGGCCGTCGGTAACCTGGGTATGAGGTCATGTGATCGCGACGCCAGCTTAGCCAGAGCGCTCATCAGAGTGGTGACGACCCTCGGCGCGGGGCAAACGGCTCCGGGCGGCGGAGCGGATGACGTGATCTCAAACAGCACCGCCTCCAGCGCCTCAAAACAGGAAGTGATGAGCTTCACGGAGCAGCGAGAGTCACATGACACAGAGAGATACTCTCCCAGCACCCACACCTGGAAGACAAACACGCAGAGTGTTATTTCGGTGTCGGGTTCGGGTCACGCTTTATTGTTTTGCGTGATGCCGAGGTTTGAGAAAAGCTTGAACGGGATCCAGAATACGCAGCTTCATTACCACGTGCGTGTAGATTTCCTCTTTGCTGTAGACGTTGGCGGTGGCTCCGGCGAACTCCAGCAGCTCGTGAGACTGGTCCACCACAAGAGACGGGTGGAGCTTACAGAACTTCAGCAGGTGGCAGCTGAACACCCTGAAAGAGAGAGAGAGAGAGAGGTGAGGCGGGTGAGGAGAACGGAAAGTCAAATATATTTTAGTGCTTTACAGAGCAGCAACAGATTAGCACAGATCAAGAAGTAAACACATTCAACACCACAGAAACAATGACAAGAAACATCAGATCTAGAAACTTCTGAAAATCTGGAAGTTCAATCAGCGAGCCTCGTCTCCTCATCAGGTCATTCCAGAGCCGAGGCGTCCTGAAGGAGAAGCTGCAGCCGCCTCTAGTTTCAAGCCTCGACCTCGGAACAACTAGAAGTGACCCGCCTGAGGATCTAAGGCTGCAAACGGGCTCGTACGGGGTAAACATGCAGGCGATGTTTGAGTAAAAAGTTACAGGAGTTGTACTTCATGATGACGTGCAGCAGATCGAGCTCCTCTGTGCGTGTTCTTACCTGTGTGTCTCTGTGACGTATTTGGGGATGTTGAGGAGGAGGCTGCTTCTCTCCAGCATCACCAGAATCAGGTGAGCTAAAAGCTTCTCGTCAGCTACCTTTAAAGAAAACACACGACGCGCGCCGTTAGGACCTGAAACGCGTTAAAGTGCAGGACGCGCAGCCGTAATGTGACATTTAACGTCTCTTCACCGTGATGGCTGTGTTGAAAAAAATGTGCAACAGCACGGGGACGGTCTGCGCACACTGAACAGCTCTCGGCCAGTCGGCAGCCTCGGCCAGCAGCTCGTGGAGCGTGCTCAGTCGGTCGATTGTGTCGCCTGTGCGGGGGGAAAAAGGCAAACAGTGATTCAAACCATCTGCTAACAGACGACAAATCTGTGCACATTATAGACAGAACGACATAAATATCCACCCTGCCTGCGTTACCTGAACCTGCCTCCCCTCGAAGCAGGAAGAGGAAAAGTCCTCGGAAAGAAGGGCTTCGAAATGCATCGAGTGACAGCAGGCCGCGGCTGCCGGACTCAGTGATGGGCAAAGAAGCTGACCTGCAGCACGCACACACACACACGAGGTAAGACAGGGGTGAAATGAGTGAACCTTTTAGACAGCTCTCTGATGTGTGCGCACCTGTGTTGTAAAACCAGCGTGGCGGAGAGACAGGGCAGGTCCAGCAGGGTGTGGAGGAGCTCCACTGCGGTTCCAGCTGTGACCAGAGAGGGCAGCAGATCCACAAAGTCGTCTATCAGCGCCGGGCTGTCCCACGCCAACAACTGCCGAGACAGACGGAGACGTAAAGCACGACCTCCTCCAAGAAGACGTTCAGACGTGTCTCTGTGAGACGAGCTCTCACCTTCAGCAGGTTCGGGAAGGAGCGGACGTACTGCGGGACTCGCAGCTGCAGGCTCTCGAGGTTCAGCCGAAGGAAGCGGAGAAGCTCGTGCGCCAGGAACGGATCGTTGAAGAGCTCAGAAGGGAATCGACCAAACACCAGCCTCCACACGCACTCACAGTCCACAGCAGCCATCTCCCCTGGGTAGATTCAAACACACACTTTTAAACAAATGCACACGAGAAGCTGAGATATGTGCACGTTGACGTGAACACACACACACCATGGTTGAGGTAGAACTGTGCGATGGGCAGCAGGACTCTGGCAAACGACAGATCTGAGCTGAGGCGCCCGAAGAGCGCCTTGATGCACGGGAACGTTCGGAAGACCAGCGAGGCGTCCTCGACGCACACGCAGTCCAGGATGCACACCGCCTCCACCAGACACTGCGAGAGGAAACAGGTCAGCAGCATTAGAGCATGGAGAGCCTCGAAGGCTTCAACTAAGACTCACATACTCGGAGGAGAAAGAGGAGTTACGTCGATCACAACCTGTCACATCTAAAGGCGCTGTGTCAAAAGTTCGAGAGGTTTCAAGACTTGAGGGTCTCACAGGGTCACTGTCTGCACGCAGCTTTCAGCCACAGCTGCTGCTCGAGTCAGCGCTTTGAGAGCTGCAGCGATTCCTGACTTTTTCCCTTCTCCATTTCATCGTGGTACAAATGTAGGAGGACTCGTCAAACTCACTCCACAACTCCACCGATCTCTCCTCCTCCTCCTCCTCCTCCTCCTCCTCCTTCTTTTCGACAGTCCCAGACTGTGCAGCTCATTATCTGGCAGGAGCTCGGTCTGTAGAGACTTGGAGGCTTGGCAACCCGGAGTGTGGACGTTTCAAGTCCAGCAATGACAGGTAGCTGGAGACGTGCCAGTTCATCCAGTTACCTCGAGCAAGGTACCGAAGTCCTAAGTGCTCCCAGAGTACTGCCAACCACTCCACCATCACCATGTCTATGAGCCCTGTGTGTGTGTGTGTGTGTGTGTGGCTGTATTTCGGGATTATATATTTAAAAACTTTTTAAGAAGAATTTCCCCACCGAGGGATCAACAGTTGTAGTCGCTGATATTCAGACTCACCGCTTTCTGCAGGTCTGCGTCTGTCTTCTTGTGCGCCTCTGTGACAGAGAGGAGAATCAACATGAGCGCAGTGAAATAAAAACCAGACTTCACTCCCTGCATGTGCACTCACTGCGATCGCTCTGCTCGATGAGCCGCTGGCAGTACTGGAACGCCTTCTCCCTCAGACGCTCCTTTGGAGGCAGCAATCGGCTGGAGGAGGAAGTCGCCGAAACCATAGAAACCACCGACCCGTCCACCTCCGACCGGTCATCTGCAACACGGGAGGTCACGACTCAAAAGCCTTCTCGGAGAAATGGTGATTTCACGGCTTGAGGCCGAATCTGAACAGTTAGAAGGAACTTCTAAAGAAAGTTTATCTGCAGCTGTGTGAAGCTTTGCAACAAAGAAAGAAACTTTGAGAAAACTCAACCAGGCGCCTTTAAACTGGAGATGGGTCAAAGCGCTTCAACACACTGTATCAGAGCTTGTTTCAAACCAAGACCACCTGACGCTGATGCCTGAAGCTTCAGGCGTCATGTCAGATAAGTTAGAAGATGTTTCTTAAAAGAATAACGAACAACTTAACGAAACTAAACAAGATGAGACAACAGAAAATATTTCCCGCCACCAAGTGAGCAGGTAAAATAAGGTGAAACCACACCACCGCACCCAGATGACGGTGATCCAGCGACTTGTGCGGTCTAAACAAATAAACAACTCCACCCATATACACATTCTGGCTCCTACAACTGAGAGATCAGCAAAGATGGAGCTGTCTAAAGCGCACGCTGGGCCCTGATAAAGATAAGCAGTCATGAAAATGTCTTGAGGAGCTGCTATAACTCGTACAAACCACCAGATGTCGCTGCGCTGCTTCACGTCTACGTTCTGCTTCGTCGCTTCAAGACAAACTCGCTGTTGAGGTTTAGACGAGAGATTATCAGAAGGTTTAGGGACAGACAACATCTCCCCTGAACATCCCAGTCAGAGCAGCGTGTTAGTCATCCATCAGAGTGATTCATCATCATTCACGAGCTCACGAGAGGGTTAACGGAAAAGCCGCACACACACACACCCAGTGAAAGTGACAGATCAGGATTTCTGCTTGTGCTTGTTAGATAGAAGCCGTGTGAGTCATGATCATATCAAGTGTGGTGAGGTGACCTGTGTCGCCCCCGGCAGTTAAAACAGGAGCGTTTAGTTTTGTTTTTATCGGCGTCTCAGAGAGGCACGCGCATGCAGCGAAGGTCCACAAACTGACATGTCTTACCATTAGAAAAGGAGTGGGAGTGGGAGAGGGAGAGGCTGAGCTGCAGCCTGTTTGCTGGAGATGATGAAAAACACAGAGCAGGTCATCGGAGGCGGCCTTCAGAGTCCACGCTCTGAGGCTCTTTGCGTGCGCTGTGCAGCTTTGACATGATAAGTAATCTCTACAACGGGAAGGCAAAAGGTTTGAGGTCATACCGGTGTCCCCTGTGGTGTTGCCATTGGAAACAGAGTGGTAGGTGAGAAGCCAGTGGCGAAGCATCGAGAAGGAGTAGACGTTCATCCACTGGTCTTCGGTGAAGCTCTGGCCCACACACAGCACGGTGAAGAAATCCCCGGACACCGTGCCGTCCAGCTCGGCTGTGGGCACCGGCTGAAAACACACGAATGCAGAGATGTAGAACAGAGCAGCGAAGCTCGTCTGTCTCCAGAGCTCAGAGTTTCATACCTGACGTGACCTCGGCCCCGTGAAGAATCCTCCGGAGGAAGCGCATCCACCCTGCGTGATGCTCGCATAGCGCAGCCAGTCCACGAGCTTTTTGCTCAGGAGGGTGACGTGATCTGGAGCAAACAACAGAGTGAAATCAGAGTTCCTGTTTTAGCTTTTAGCTTTTAAATTCATCCCCGTGATCCCTCCGTCTGTTACCTTCAGTGAGGCACTCGGGGCTGTGTGTGAGGACAGTGTTGAGGACGGGCAGTGCGTGCGTGAGCGAGTGAGCTGACCCGTCCGATTGTCGGCTTTCCAGGCTGCGCAGCAGCTGAGCGCAGAGAGACGACAGGTCGTCCGTGGATCTCGCCTGTTTGGGGATTTTTTGTTTAGGTCGAGACAAAACAGACACGAATCAAGCCGAATAAGACGCACCTGTGAGAGCAGCAGGGCGGCGGCATGGCTGTTCAGCTGTCCCGCATTCTCCTGATTGTAGTTCAGCTCCTGACCAGAGAGGGGCAGCGTCTCTCTGAGCACAGCTGAGCCCAGCACCTGGAGCTGCTCCGAAGGGGACGAGAGGAGCGACAGGACTCTCTTCTGAAGCTCAGGAGGCAACCTGTGGTCAACGGCAACAGAGCAGACATAAGACTGCGGCTGTGTGTGTGTAGATTCAACCGAATGTGACCGGTATGTAAGGTGTAGGCTGGAGCTCTTACGTCCGGGTGTACTTGGTGGCGGACAGGATGAGGTGCAGCCTCTGAAGGGAGTCCACCGTCTCATGGCTGAGCTCCTTCGCCTGGAGCAGCTTCACCAACCTGCTGTAAAACTTCTGCAGCTCAGACTCCTGGATCTCCCTAAAAGTGACACACGCAGCGCATCAGACAGACATCAGAACGACTTTAGAGATCTGAATCCTCCACTGAGCAAACAGTAAATGTACTCGAGTAAAAGTACAAAAGTTTTACATACATTTCACCCCGAAACACAAACAGCTTCACATGCAACGTGATGGGCTACTGTAGGAAAGCTTAGACCAATATTACTGCAGTACATTTGAAAGTACTGCATTCAAGTCTGTACTCAAGTGGTAAAATAAAAGTTTTAGAAACAGTTTTAAAAATACTGAATCCGGGTGTCAATGACAGGAATGTAAGAAGAATTACTGAGCAATACTGCAGTATAAAAGTAATCTATTACATTTAAAAAGACCTGCATTCAGGTTTTTACTCGAGTAAAAGCACAAAAACAAAATGAACTCTAAAGTATTTAAAGTAAAAATACTCAGCACACTGAGTTGTTGTCAGTGTCAGGGATGCAGGAAGAATTTGGGTCCTCCACAGAGTAATACTGGAGTATAAAAGTAATCTATTACCCTTAAAAGACCTGCATTCAGGTCTTTACTCGAGTGAAGTGTTATATGTCATAGTACTTAAAGTAAAAGTATTTATTATGCTGCATGTCAGAGATGCAGGAAGGATTCAGATCCTTTAATGAGAAATACTGCAGCACAAAAGTAATCTATTACATTTAAAAATGAATTAACACTTTACCACACACACACAGTAACGGCGATAAGAGTCAGCTGCAGTCCTTAAACACACAAAGCTAGCTCTGACAGGCTAACAAGGGTTAGCCTCGTTAGCTTAGCTTAGCTTAGCATGTGAGCTGCAGGCGGCGGACACAGTTTGTAGTTTTTTTGTTTCTTACCTCGCTTGTTTGATTAAACTCTCTGAGCCGTGAGAATACATTTTACCAGAGAGTCACGACATTCCTCCAGCACCACCTGTCTGTCTGTCTACCTGTCTGCCTGTCGGAGGCGGAAGGTAAACAGTGCGGCCGCTAATTAAGTCCTGACTGGAATCACATGACCGACACTTTAGTTCCGCCTTCAGCAGCAAAGAGGAAGTCCAAAGAGGATGTCATGATCTGTTATTTATTTAATATGTTAAATAAAATGTGTCACTTTAAGGTCACTTTCTTTTTTTTCCTCTGTTTTATCGTCTTAAAATTTAAATTAACACTTTTTTCTTCATGAGGACAAAACAGCAACGTAAAATATCGAATTTTAAAGTATTAAAAAGTTTTTTTTCCACCATATATCTTTCTCATGTATGTCCATCTATCTTTTTAATTTCATTAATTTATTTACTGGAGGAATAACAACACCTAATTTACATTTACTTCTTCAAATGCTCCCAACACACTGCAGAAACAGACTTTATATTCATTTATTCATGCACTTGAATGTATTTTTTTTGTTGAAGCAGCTGCACTTTGCTGTTTTCCATATTTCAAATACCTTTTTATATTTCTACTGCGCTGTTTTTCAGATACAATCTCACACTGTGTTCGCTCCAGGCGTGCATGTACTTCGCAGATAAGATTTAACGTGTCTGAATCTATTCATGCGTTCAGTGTCAAAACCACATTTAACAATAATCGATAACAAGAAAAGTTCGTTTTAAGAAATTAGAGGAAGTATTGCAGTTCCTGTCTGTGTTGTTGCTGTGGTTGCTTGTGGAATACTTTAAGTATTTATAGTGTGTATGCAAAAACAATACATGATACACAGACAACATTAAACAGACTAAGTTTCTCCCAACATGCCAACTCTGACTGAAGTCCAGCCCTGACTACACCCTTAAAAACAAAGGTTTGACTTTCATCAAGGTTCATAAAAAAGGTCTCCAAACTTCCCCTTTGTTTGTTTTTTATCAACCTGACGCTGATGCAGAAGCCAAAAACTGCAGTTCCTCAAACGTCCACTTGAGGCTGGCTGCAGAAGTGAGTCAGTCTCCATAAGTCCCCATGTTTCACAGCAGAAATAAACATGTTTACAGCCTGGTACAAAAACCAGTTTTGGTCTCTACAGCTAATTTCCCCGTTCAATACTGTGGGTGAATTTATATACAACTCACCTGTTCACATTATATTAATGATTTATCCTGAAGGAAATTCAATTATACTCAGTTATATATAATTAACAGTGTAGCACGCATACACTGTCCATTCTTCAGTGGTATTAAAATCAGGTCACATCGTTGCAGAGGGTCGATGAAAGAACCAGCCATCAGCTTTCTAAAGAACCTTTAAAGGTAAAAAAAAAAAATATTAAATACAAAAGTGCTGCAATTGTGACTTAAAGACCTTTTTCATTTTATTGCATTCAGTTCCCAGAAAAAAGGGTTCTTAACATACATTCAGACAGAACCTGACGATCACATCGGTCAAACCTGCAAATAAATGTCTCTGAAACTGAGACTATCCAGGTGGATTCATGGTCTAAACTCTGATACTCTACCTGTTTGTTTATCTCATGAACAAACTTCTAAATCTGAGTCTGACTCAAATTGACCGCAAAATAAAGACCCGGATTGATTTGTGATTGAGGGACAGCAGTGGTTGAGCGACGTAGCCTGTGAATGAGGGTGTGTCAGCGAGTAAATAGACAGACCTCCAGCAGCCCCTGTGAATCCTGTCTGTTTCTATCCTTAGAGGATAAAAAAGGTTCTGATCAAGAACCAGCTTTTCTCAGAGTGTACTTTTTGGTTTGATCTCTAACAGTGCATCATATTTTCTCAGCTCAATGCTCTGAACTCTGAAATGAAAGTAAAGCCTCATAAAATGGAAATATTGATTGTACTCCATGAAAAGATATTATGATGCGGCTGAATGAGTAAACAAAGAGCTTAAATAACGTCGCATCACCTCCCACGGACCGGCTGTTGTCATAGTCTTCGGGTCACCATTGTGATTGTGTGTGTGTGATGACGGATACACAGAGTGAGACAGGTCACGGAGGCTTTGCGCTCCTCTCACCTCTCTGCAGGCTGTCAGCTTGTTATTTCCATCTGCGCTAACACCGCCCGCCTCCGCTCTCTCTCTCTCTCTCTCTCTCTCTCTCTCTCTCTCTCTCTCTCGGTCTCTCAGTCGGTCTTTATCTTTATGTCAGGTTGTGCGCTTGTTCCATGCGCTCTCCAGCGCCTTCAAAGCTCCTCTCTCTGTCGGATAAATGGAGACAACCTGATCCTCTCGGATTTATGCTGAAGCAACAAGTTTCGTCATTTTAAAAAAGAAAACCAAACAAAAACAAACACCTTTGGCTTTAATTCCCCTCCAGCTCTTTTGGACTTATTTCTCCACCGGCAGCTCGGGTAGGTAACAACAGCTCTAATCATCTCAACTTTTTACGCACAAAGGAGCGCTGATGCGCTTGGAAGTCAGGAGATTAGGTTTAAGGTCTGTGTAAACGTGCGTCAACGTTTGAATGGAAAAACCGAGAAGCCGAGAAGACGTGATATTACACCTCATATCACCGCAGAGGTGACAGCCTTCGCATCTACAGCGGTGTCACATTTAACTGCACAAGTCCAAACACAGAGCCGAAATAATGGTTTAATGTATGTAAACTAGGAAGAGAGGAGGAGATCCCCCCCGAGCCGGTATTTTCATCTCTCTCTGACATTTCCTTGACTTGCAGGTGAAGAAAGTTATTAAACCTGTTTCATCTGGCATGATTAAAATGGTTTGGATGCCAGCACCAGGTGCATGAAACAATGAGATACAGTGAGGCTGGATCAGAGAGGTGCAGGCAGGTGATGTGATGGTATTCTGCTTATTTATGACCGGGGGGTTAGAGTTAGGGCTGGTGACTTGTCCAGGGTCGTGACCCCGATGAGGATAAGTTGTTACAGATAACGGACGGATGGGTTAGAGTTAGTGATTATCATGTCTTCCCGTGATGTCCCCCCGACTCGGACAGTTTGGGATAGAGACTTCATATTATGAAGGAGAACAGTGAGAGATCTTGGTCTTGAGGTCCAGAGATGGGATAATTGGGTTTTGAGTCCAGGTGGTTATGGTTAGACAAGAAGTTTGTGTGGTTGGGGTAAGACAACGTGTCCAAGTGGTGAAGTGGTTAATGAATACCACACTAACTGTCCAAGGCAATGCACCGGCCAGCACATGTCAGTCAGAGTGCCCTCCACTGTGATATTATCAGAGAGAGAGACAGAGAGGGGTCCGTAATTTCCTGACCTTGACCTTGGTTGACTGATTTCCCGAGTATACGTTTGGGTTGAGGATGTTCCAGCTCCAAAGATGAGTCCATGTTTCTGGGGCTACGTCAGAAGCTGGAGAGTTCATGTGGTTGGGGTTAAGATAGAAAATATCTGGGGCTGAGAGATTGGTGGCTGACAAAAATCTGGGGCCCCAGTGGTCAGGGTTAGGTAAGAGTCCAAATGGTTACATGTTGTGGTTAGTTATTATCACACTGAATCTCCCCGTTCTGTCCAATGACTCACATGGTGTAGAGAGAGTTAGAGTTATTGTTTTGCTGTGATATGACTGTTTTCCACCTCACAACCAATGTGCAGAAACCTCTCCACTGGAACATCTAAATCACCTGCGATGCAAACCTGTAAAAAGTGATATTTTTAGGATTAAAGCCGACTTCAAACTGCACACGTCAGCCTGTAGTAGAGCTCCGTCTCTCTTCCCTCTTTCTCTCTGCAAGGACAAGAGTCCACATATCAAATTCCTATAAGCTTCAGCTATTCTGCTGGACAATGGAGCCTTTATGATGGTTTGTACACCTGAACCAATCATATCTGCCTATCAGCTAGCCTGGCTGGCCAATGTCAGCCCGGTACACTAACAGGAAGCCTCGACGCAGCCCCTATGGAAACACTGCGCCTTGTTGACTGAATAGTCTCGAAGCTTTAAAGAGATCGACCGTTATTTTTGACCCTAAAGGTACGAGCAGCCACCGCTGATCATAACTCACTCACTGACTTAGTGGCACACTTAATTGTATGTGAGAGCGTTAAATCTGGGTCATGAAGCTCACTTTGTAGAAGAAGTTCATGCATGTTTGGCATTTCAAAGAAAACAAGGCGACCGTAGACGGTTAATCGGAGAGCTTGAGTATGATACTGCAAGAAAGCACATCATCGTGTGAACAGGGAACAATGGATGATATCGATTTTCATATCCAGTGAAGCGCGAGCAAGAATGCATGCATGTTTAAGGATGCAAAGCAGTAAACTAAGTAAATGTATAAATAAAAATAACGTAGTGTTCCTGCTGTATGAGGAAGTATCAAGTGAAAGCGCTTGACTGGATGCTGTACACATGTACATGTTGTCACATCACGTGGTTCTTTATGTATATTTGTACTTCCCTGTTAGTGTGAAGTGGTTTATTTTTAGAGCCCTGTGACATTTCTGCACGTAAGGAAGGAGGATCAGAAAAAAATAAATAAATTGTTCTTGTCCTTTTGAATCAACGCAGACAACTCGAGCTGCACTGTGCATTCACAATCATCCGACCCAAATCCACATCCACCCTCCAGATCTCCCTCCGCTGCTGCCCTGCATCACCGCAGCATCCGCCTGCAGGCTCGGTTTGGGTCTAAAATATTTGCTGATCACACCTCAATATTTCTGTCATATCTGTGAGAGGTGATGAGGATGACGCCTTGACGTCAAAACTCTAAACTGTGTTCTGCTGCTGCAATGAAACACTCCAAACGTGAGCTGTCACAACCTGTGGCATAAAACACTCAAACAGCTGACAGCAGCAGTATCTAACTAGTCATATTACTTCTTGTTTTTAAAGGGTTCATCGTGCAGTCATTGTAGGATTCATCGATATCTTCCAGAGCGGGGCCCCAATAACAGATGTCGCTATCTTAAATGCAGCTTTACCACTTTCCAGCACAGATATAATATCAGTTCCTTTACTGAGCCTATATGACGCTGCATGATTGCACGTGACACCCAGCTGACCCTGATTATACTTTTAGAGGACAGTGCGTGCTGCAAAGAAATCATTATCAATAAGCACATTTCACAGTTTCTCGTCTGTGTGCAGACGATGACGATGCAGATGCAGGACAAAATGAAACTTAAGAGTCAGTAATGCCGTCTGTGCTTTAGTGTTTGAAAATCTATAAATCTGTCAGAACATTCAAAGGTTCACACTGATGCAACCCTGATGTCAAAGACGCTGTGTAAAACATAAATGAAATGCAAATCCAAAATATAACATATTTAATGTCCAAACTTGTTGCCCGCCGTGGATATACATTGAATATGCTTTCATTTTTGGAATCAGGGCTGCATGTGAGGTTTTTACAACGCGCTCTCACGCGGTGTGTGAAGCGAAAGTTTAATTTGTTTGAATAACATTGGTTGTAAACTCTTCTGTGCGTAACGGTGGTCGACGGCACGGAATATTTTATTAGCACTCCAAGATGGAAACACAAAATAGCTGGATGACAACTGATTGAGTGTCATCAGCTGCAGCCATGTAACTGAGACGTGGAGGCAGAGCACGGCTGCTGTAAACGCTTCATACACTGAGCAGGGAGTCCTGCTCGGCTGCATGTAGCTATGTTTGTGCATCTGAAGTCTGTAGATGGGGGAAAATGTCAGGTTTAATGCGAGGACACATGCACACACACACACACACACACACACACACACACACACACAGACACAGACACACACAGCAATTCCCCTGACCACATTACTATAAACAAAAGCAGCCGGCTGAGAGGACTAAAACAGAACACAGGAAGACAGCTACTACTCACATCTGGTTTGAAAAGGAGGAAGCAAGGATGAGCTTTCTCGGTAATGAACTCCAAAATAAGAGAAGAGAGAAGAGGAAACGTGTGTGGTTACTGAAGGGGTCTGTGTGAGAGAGTAGTGTGTGTGTGTGTGTGAGTCTGCATGCACTGTGTACTTCTGCATGAGTGCATGGGTGAGTGTTTGCGGTTTCATCATCTGCTGCGACTGTGGCAGTATATACACACTACAGATACAAATAATAGCTTCAAGTGTCGAGAGGGGTGTGATGTTTGCGCCTGCCTCGGAAGGCATTTTGAAAAGTAGCTTCTCATTGATTTTGTTGTCTAAACATTTTAAGAAGTCTCAGAAAGGAGCCAAAATTTATTTGTGTGTGTGTGTGTAGCCTTCAGTATGAAGGTACAGGTTCAAGCTGACGCATGCACAGCGAAGGCGACATTTGTATGCAAAAGAATGTGTTGTTAAAATGGGCAATGGCAGCAGATATGCTTGATTTGCCTAACTGTAGTCACAGAGCAGGATTGTAGGATAACGCCCACTGGCCAGACAACATGCAAATCCCAGAGATACGTGGACTGTGTGCGTGTGTGTGAGTGAAATGATATAGAGAGGAAATCAAGTGGGAGTTAGAGGAAGATAAAGAGAGTAGAAAGAAAGAAAAGTTACAAAAAAAAAGAAGATAGGCAAATGGAAAGACGTCAGTTGGTTAAAGTTTGTGTTTATAAAGGAAACAAATGAAGTGGAGAGTGTGTGGGACTCGAACGAGCAAAGTCTCACTCTCCTCCGTCCTGTTAATGCTTCATGAAGAAGGCTGTGCTGCAGATATGCACGAGCACTTATCGTCGTATCAGTTGTAAAAAAAAAAAACGCACAAGGAGCACATCAGCCAAAGTTACTTGACCTTTGCTATCAGAGTGCTCAGAGTGATTGTGTTGTGTTATTTGTGTACTCATTCATGCACGCTTCATTCATGTTAGCCTAGAAAGGGATCGGGTGCTTAGAAGGAGTGAAAGTGACCCGCACCAGGCACGTGCAGAGAGAGAGGGGGGGGTGTTGGAGCACCTGCCCCTTGATGCCCAAAGTGCCCTTTTGTCAAAGTGGGTTTTTTGTTTGTTTTGTGTGTGTGTGTGTGTGTGTGTGTGTGGCCCAAAATAATAAATAAAACAAAAATAATAATAATTTAGATCTTGTAAACGTGCACAGTCCTGCCCTGTAGCAGTCAGCTGAGGACCGGAGGGAGTACTTAACCCTCTGGTGGCGGATTGGGTGGATCCGCCTAAAAAGTCTAACGTTTTACAGATCTGTGAATATCTCTGAAACTGTTTACGATGGAGAGATGGCACCAGATATGCTTGATCTTCTTTGTGTCGGACATACTTCCTTTTCGTTCTCTGCACGTAAAAGACCAATCGAAAAATAGATGTGGACGCCATACGCAGTCGACGAATGGACAAACGTTACTAGGCGGACTAGTTTTTTTTTCAACCAATCAGTGGAGGGTATCTATGATGTATTCTAGCTGTTCAATCGATCATTTCACTCAGTTATTACATTACAGCTGTGTTCGTTCCTTCCCTTCCAAAGGTCTCTGCATGGGCCTGCTGGTAACATCATCACTGCGTGACCCAGTTTATAGATTCATGCATGCAGTTAATCAGTTACAACCGTAGATCTTATAATTATGGACGTCATGTCCGTGACGTCACTCGCAGGTTTATGAAGAGCCCAGTTTGTGTTGGCCTCTCCCGCCTCCAGACTAATCTAAACATGGGCAGACGCTGTTAGTTCTGCATAGCTTTAAGCCTTGAT
Organism: Nibea albiflora; assembly: GCA_014281875.1. Classification (NCBI taxonomy): domain Eukaryota; kingdom Metazoa; phylum Chordata; class Actinopteri; family Sciaenidae; genus Nibea; species Nibea albiflora. The sequence goes on along the minus strand of CM024808.1, from coordinate 17,846,502 downwards.
ATAAGGTGAACACAAATGTGCCAGTAGTTGTTGAGATATTTCAGTTCAACACTTTCAAGACCCTTATCTTTAATTGTGTGACTGCAATGACCTGAATCTGCTTTCGTTCGAAGCAGGAAAAGGAAGCATGGCTAAAAACAAACAAACGGATGTAATATTGTGTTTCAAGGGAGAATTGCTTCATGTGTTGTCTGGCAAACAGCTAACCACAAGTAAACTAAGACAAACATCTTGTGGTTCCTAAGAACCCAAAAGAAATGTTTTTTTTCTTCGCTGACCATTTTTGTGCCAATGTTACGTAAGGGAAATTCATCAGAAAACAACCACAAATGCCAGTTCCTCCACCAACGGTTAACCTAACACCTTTGCAGTGTGTATCTCTTTGATTCAGTTGTGATGTCGCAATGTGACAATACCCATCTGTTTGGTTTTCCCACCATTCCAGGGTGTGAGAGATGGAAAACGGGACCTCTGATGATGTGGAGGCGCTGTGGGAGAAGGTGGGGTGCAAACGTTACGAACTGTGTTGCAGCATCGCTCCGGCAAAGCTCACCCCCTACCTACGCCAGTGCAAAGTCCTGGATGAACAGGACGAGGATGAGATCCTCAACTCCATGCTGCTGGTCTCCAAAGCAAACCGCACAAGTAGGTAGAATGGAGGGATGAATTCACGAATGGCTTTGTGGTATTGCTGTGCTTTTGTATGTGGAAATGTAATTAATCACTCCTCCAACAGGTCGACTACTGGACATCCTCCACACTAAAGGAGAGCGAGGGTATGTGGCGTTTCTGGAGAGCCTGGAGTTCTACTACCCGGAACTGTACAAGGTGGTCACGGGGAAGGATCCCACACGACGTTTCTCCACCATCGTAGGTGAGACTCAAACCTTTGGACGTTTTTTCTACATTGCTGATTCACACATGTGGAATTGGTCAAGTAAATAAAAAGTGTAAACAAAACTCAATCAGTTTCACGAAGTTGTCACCTGGAATGGTTTTCCAACAGTCTTGAAGGAAATTCCCGCTTTTTAACTGCGGTCCTACTCATCCTCATCTGGCCTCATTGTGGAGGCGACCTCCTTGGTCAAATAGCTGTTACACAGTGGGCGTATGTCCACATGCTCTATGGCCAAATTCCACTGGGCACGGATGCGTGGCATTCCATGTATGCCGTGGCTGCTGGAGCCGTTCTAGTCAATGTTTGAAACCCCAGCAGAAGCGCCATGGTCCGTTTCAGAAGTGTCGCAGGAGCTGCACCAAGAATCTCCTAGAACGGACCAAAACAGCGCCATACCAGCAACATGATGAATATGTGTCCGGTGACATTTTGGCTTTAGTCTGCTGAGTGTGTCTCATTTTGGCTTGTGTCTGTGCCAATCTTCTCGTGAAAACCCAAAGTAATCACGATGCAACCAGGCAGGGAAACTTAAACAATGATGCAACACAAAATGATTCATGCATCTGAACCCGGTCCATTGCTACTTTACTTTATATGGTCAAAAACTTGTGCCAGTTCATAACTCAGCAGACTTTGTAGCGTATGGTAGCACCATATAAGTTTATTGACCTTTTTCTAACCTTACATTGTCACCAGGCGACACAAACTGCAGTGATGTCATGCATGATTCAACATATACACTGAACTTTCATATATGCAAGTTAATATGCAACTTAGCAATGTGGAGGTGTGTTTTGGGTCATTGTCCTAGACAATCAAACAAACAAAGTTCAAACCAGGTAGAACAGTTTCCACACACGATCACACCTCCTCCTCCATGTTTCATGGGAACTACACATGTGCTGTGTCTAAACTGGATACTTCCTTTAGTATACTTCTATCTAGTGCACTAATTTTAGCAGTGTAGTGCTGTCTCAATTCATATTGCTGCACGCTTACTGGAAACGATAATTGCAAAACATTTTACAACTTCTTCTTCACTGAATTGCAACCATGTGGAGCGTTAGCAACAACGTTTGACAGCCGAAACATAAACATAAATCACATGAACAACTTACACTTGTATATATTGCGGAAGCCACCGCAACCGCTTCAACTGCAACAGCTTCCTCAGCTGCCATTTTCACGTTGCTGGTGGTCCCTCAACCTTCCGTTACGTAGCCAAAATGGTGACCACTGACTGTCCAGTTGACCATTATCTGGGGTACTCGTTGGACACTACGCTTTGATAGTGTGAACACACATATGTGCTCAAAATAGCAAGTGTAAGTATAGAGGTATGTGAATTGAGACACAGCAATGCGGGTACCAGCAGTTCACCTTCACCTCTTCTTGACTCACCTTCATGTCTTAAACTGTCGTTTCTCTTTACTTAGTTGAGTGGTTGTTGCCATAATTTGGATTCCTACAGCAGTTGAATATGGTTATTTAATGTAAACCAAACCGGTATCGAACATATTAAGAAATTAATTAAAATGAATTAAAAAGCATTCAAGGTAACTTCCTCATGAAGCTGATTGAGACAATGCCAAGACAAGAAGAAAAGTTACAGAAGAGATAGAAACGAGAAACATTTACCTTCCGGTTGTAGTGCTGGTTTTGTATAGAAACAACCATATCAATGACACCATCTAGTTCTGCCGGTTGATGTTAGAAACCAAGATTTATCCGAATCGGCTTGCAGTGCACTCTGTACAGTATTTTTATGGCATATATTATAACCCTGTACTATTCTGTCTGTTTCCTCACTGCAGTGGAGGAGGGCCACGAGGGTCTGACCCAGTTCCTGATGAACGAAGTGATGAAGCTGCAGCAGCAGTCCAAAGCGAAGACCCTGCAGCATGTTGAGCTCAGCAGGAAGAACTGTACCCTGGAGGACGAGCAGAAGAAGCTACGACTGGCCAACCAGGAGCTTCAGGCCTTCCAACAGAGTAAAAATACATGTTTACATATTTACATTTTGGCTTTTATCCAAAGCGATTTACAGAGAAGGGACGCAATCAAGGTACAGTGTAATAAGAGAGTGTTAGCGCAGCACTAAGTGCTGTGACAGTTCTTAAAGGGGTAGATTTAATGCGTCCAGCAGGTATTCTCGGAAAAGCTGGAGGTCTTCTTAAAGGTAGAGAGGGGCACACCTGCTCAGGTAGGGACTGGCAGTGCATTCCACCAATGGGGAACAACAGACGAGAAGAGTTTGGATTGCCCTGAGCGAATGAGTGGCAGAGCCAGGCGTTGTTCATTGGAGGAACACAATGATCGTGAGCTAGCGTGTGCCTGTATAAGGGCGTTCAAGTAGGTAGGTGCAGTACCGGAGACAACTATGTAGGCAAGCATTAACCTGAATTTAAGCTATGGGGTAACATGATCTTTCAGGTTGGTTGTAGACCAAACATGTCGCCACGTTCAGGGTCATCTGAAGGGGTTTCACTCTGCAGGCTGGGAGGCCCATCAGGAGGGCATAACAGTAATCTAGTCTTGAGATAACCAAAGCCTGTGTCAGGAGTTGGGTAGCATGTTGGCTTAGGTAAGGCAGGTGTAAGTGCAAATCGGCATGGCCGGGCCATTGAGGCAACATTATTGGTTTCTCGTCACCCTGTTGGGGGCAAAATGCAGGGAGTCAATTTTGATGTTGACATGTCATGGTGTATGTTAGGTTTGGCTGGGAGGTCCAGCAGCTGGAGGCGGTGTGCCTTCATCCATGTGGAGATATCTGAGAGGCATTCGTAGACGCGTGCTCAGGCGGAAATGAGAGCTAGAGCTGAGATAAGAAAGGACTTAAAATTAAAATGGGGAAGTCACTCATGGTGCCTGTTTTGTATGTCAAAGTCATAAATCCTAATGAAAAGCTTACCACCACGTACTGAAACTGCTACCCACCACACAGGCTTGGTTTGCCCTGCTCGGTGCACCACAGTTGGTTTTTTTAAAGCTATGTTGCCAATCACATTTTCTACCAACGCACATTCATGAAACTAGGACACAGTGGTATTTGTTATCAGACATGTATGTAGGTGAAACCTGCAGCTGGTACATCGATGCACACTTTTAAAAGACTGCTAAAAATAAAGAGCACTGTTCTTGCTAGGTCAACTCATTTCTCTAAGAAAGCGAATACACTTGGCTTGATATACAGCTATTTGTGATAAATAGCTGTTGTGTGTTAGTTGTGAGTAACTATAGCTGGTTTTGCAGGATACAATAAGCTGAGAGACGAAAGAAACACCTACAGCGACGAGCTGCTGAGAGTGAAGGATGAAAACTACAAACTGGCCATGAGGTACGCTACGCTTAGCGAGGAGAAGAACATGGCCGTGATGAGGAGTCGAGACCTGCAGCTCGAGGTACCGGTGCATGAAAATACAAAGATATACGTCATCACATTGTACCTGCAGTGTGAAAAAAGGTATTTCAGGTATGTATTTTTTCTGTCCTCTCTGTATGTATAGATTGATCAGCTGAAGCACAGGCTAAACAAGGTGGAGGAAGAGTGTAAGATGGAGAGGAGGCAGAGTCTAAAGCTGAAGAACGACATTGAGAACCGGCCGAAGAGAGAGCAGATCTTTGAGCTGGAAAGAGAGAACGAAATGCTCAAGATAAAACTACAGGATCTGCAATCCATCATACAGGTACGGCATGTTTAATACGAAGACGTTGTTCAGCAGCCCAAAGTTTAGAAGTCCACGTAAGAGAGTGGGTCAGTAACGAACCATCCTTGGCTATAAAACAGTGTTTGATTTAGACCAATCCTGGAGGCGACGTATACTACAGGGAACGTGTCTCAGCAACTGAGATCTCTGCAACATGTTGCATGGATGGCAGATTTGGTACAAGAGCACCTCGAAGGGCCTGTAGACATTCAAACGCGGAGTGAGGGGCAGCGACGTAGCGGTGCCCTGGGTTAGGGCGCGTTCAGGCAGGATGTGTGCGACGTGTAGGTTGAGGAGGGGAAGCTGGGCGTGTGTCTGTTTGCGCTGATTGTAACCGCTGTGAAACAATCAGGAAATAACTTTTAATTTCGTTGATTAACCAGCCTTATTGATGAGTGCCTGCTCACTCTCATTCGCTGCCTATGTCGTTTAACCACTGCCGTCTCTCTTGCTCTTAAACTACTGGACATAAACTAAATTAAACTTCTCCCTGTCACTGTTTTGCAGTGTAAATTGCACATGGGTACATGAAATAAACAAAGCTAGAACACAACAGGTGTTCAGAGACATTTCAGGCTGACCATACAGAGGTTTGGCCTGTCTGACTGGTGGCCGCAGCGTGATGTTGAGCTTCGTTGTTCCAAAAGTTGGATCCAGGTTGAACTTCTTGTGGTTGAGCTTGTTTTTTTGCAGACACCCCTGAGGCCAAAACAGACTACCCCCACACAAGTGAATGGAAAAAACATGATTTTTACCGCAGTACCACATCCTGTCTGAATGTACCCTAAGTCCAATAGTCACTCTGTATCAGCTTTGCTTTGTTCTCCACCAACTCCTGTGAAAAATACTCGTGGGTTAAGCTGCTAAATACTCCACTATGTTCACCAGCTAGAAGCTCTAACTGTATGCCTGCACCTTGGTGCTGGACAGGTGGGAAAACAGTAGGTTTTACGAGTTGATGCGACAGTGACAGTGATATAAAGTTCATACCTAACAATGTGTGTGTTTCTTCACACTCAGCCCGGACCTCTGCCTGCGTCAGACAAGGCCATCCTTGACATTTTGGAGCACGACCGACAGGAAGCATTAGAAGACAGACAAGATCTGGTGAACCGACTCTACAACCTCCACGAAGAAGTCAGACAAGCAGAAGAACTACGTGATAAGGTAATAAACACCACTAACACATATTGTAGATAAGGTATGTGGACATTAGATAAGTGTTGCTCGTTAAACTACTGCATGTATGTGAAGCAGCGTGGGGATCTGAGCACATAAAAACACACCCTAGAAACATAAACCCATGACCTGAATGCCCAGGAGACCATCTGTGAACACACCCAGAGCAAAAACCCCCATCAAAGGCCATTCTCTGTGTAACCTGGTGCCTCTGTTTCTCTTCCTGTATCTGTCTTTATATACAAAGTTATAAATAACACAACGTGTGTGTGTTCATGCGTGTGTGTGTGTGTGTGTGTAGTACCTGGAGGAGAAGGAGGATCTGGAGCTGAAGTGCTCCACGCTGCAGAAGGACTGCGAGATGTACCGCAATCGCATGGACACCCTCACCACTCAGCTGGAGGAGGTGGAGAAGGAGAGGGACCAGGTGAAAACACACACACACACACAAACATAGTGTTTGTCGTTTTGCATCGTCACAGAGACACTTCCTGTATCTGTGTCACATGGGTTAAACCACTGCCGCTCACTTGAGGCTGGCTACAGAACGAGTCAATCTCCATAAGTCCCCATGTTAAAAAGTCTTGACTTCACAGCGGATGGCTTGGCTTCATTCAACAAGCTTTAAGTCCGCCGATGACCCTCGACGAGTCAGGGCTACGAACGTGGTGGCATCCAGAGCCAGAGTCACGGATACACCATCCATTCTTCATACTGTCAGTCGTTGAGTGTAAAGGGAGAAGTAAATTGTTGGTGCTGAATCATCAGTCTGGTTCACCAAAGATGATAACAATGTAATTAAAACTCCGGTACAACACAGTCTGCTTTCTTCCATCCACACGACTTCCAAACGAGGTTTGGAGACAGGAAGTGTATACTGTTTCGTATCATTGCTCGTATGCAGCAGGCCAACCGAGAGCATGAGGAATAGGACCCAAACACAGACCACAGAGGCAGAAGTGGTGCCGAATAATGGTTCAATAGAAAATGTCAATGAGATGAGAATGACGTCTGGCCGCTCAAACAAGTCATCTGTAATGACACCCACCTGTCGGTCAATGTGGCCATGCTGAAACACAGCAACAACATCAGGAAGCTACAGACATAATGCGGGAAACACTAAACAAGACATGACGGGGTGGAGATGTAACACGATCTTCTGTAATAGAAAGTCTTTGGCATGATGTATTTTGAAATTTATTTAGGGTTTGTTGTGTTGTTGTTTCAGGCATTTCGAGCCCGAGACGACGCCCAGCACCACTTCTCCCAGAGTCTCATCGACAAAGACAAATATCGTAAGCAGATCAGAGAACTGGAGGAGAAGAGCGATGAGCTCCATATCGAGATGGTACGCAAAGAAGCCAAGCTGGTCACGTTGGAGTCTCGCCTACGACGGCTCTCTAAGGACAGTGTTTTGGACCAGGTTAGACGCAGTAGAGTAAATAATTGTAAGTGGTTAATCCTGGTAATAAATGCTCACACAAATCACATATTTCCTGCAATTTGCCGTTTCAGTCGACTCTGCCGAGAGACTTGCCGCCGACCATCGTTTCTCAGGAGGAGGATTTTAAACCCATCCAAGGTCAATCAGAATGGTCCAGCGATGAGTCGCCGGAGGATAAATTTGTGCCTGAGGAGCCTCGCCTCAAACGCAGACCGAACCTCAAAGGGGTTATAAAACAAGTATGTCTTCATTAAATACCTGGTTACATTGGCCTCTTGCCCAGCTCCTGTTCTACATGACACTAGCTCCACTCCCTGTCAGCATTCCCTCAACTTCCTCTTCTACACTGCCCTGTGTCTTTCAGTGATGAAAATAAATAAACTAGGGGCAGTTGGTGGCGTAGTGGGTTAAGCAGCCGCCCCATGTGTAGAGGCTACAAGTCCTCGCTGCAGCTGGCCCCGGTTCGACTCCCGCATCGGACGGCCATTTACTGCGTGTCTCTCCCCCTCTCTCTCTGCCCCTGCTTCCTGTCTATCTTCAGCTGTCCTATCAATAAAGGCATAAAAAGGCCAAAAAAGAAAATAAATAAACTAAAAGACTGTTTTGTATTTTAGAACAGAGCGAAGTCTCCGGTCTGTGTACCCAAAGAACTTCAAGTCAACACAGAAGCTGCTCAACCTGCAGGTAACACACACACACACACACACACACATCTCATTCATACTTTATATTTCATCTTTCATGTAAGTTCATCCATGTTCGTCTCCGGTTTTCATCTCTGTCAGCCAACTTAGGCGATTCTCTGGAAATCCAGATGCGGCACTTCCACGGCAACAGCCACTCCCTCCCTGCTTCCCCCAGCTTCCCGATGTCCCCGACGTATCCACCCACCTCGGCTCCCCACCTGTCCTCCTCCTTCTCCTCATCCACCTCCCAGCTCCCCTTCAGTGTAGCTGAACAGTCCCCCAGGCCAAACATGGTGAGGTTTGCTCAGAAATTATTATCTGGTCCTCTGAATGACTTGACAAATTTGAGATCTGTAATGGTAACTTCTGCTTTGTCTCCAGCTTCGCAACCGTAACGACAGCATCCTGTCCATACTCCCCGAGCCGCCGGAGAAAGCATCGCTTTACCGGAGGGAGCGGGAGAAAGAACATGACTTCCACCCCCGCAGGTAGTCACAGCCTCAGTCAATGAATCCATAATGTCGGCATGTTTGTATTTAATTGTCTGATGAATGCTTCATGTTTGGTCTCTTTTAGCCTCTCGGACTTTGATAGCGACAACATGGAGTTTGGTAAAGAATACTTTCACACATTGCCTCACAGAATCGTAATAATGATTTTTTTTTTTTTGACTGTATTTATCTTCATTTTTTAAAATCTCTCGCCTTCTGTAGAGGACGAAGTGCAGCATGGTCCACCTTCTGTCCACTCATCTTCCTCGTCTCATCAGTCAGAAGGGATGGACACTTACGACCTGGAGCAGGTCAACAATATCTTCAGGAAATTCTCTTTGGAGAGGTACAGGACAGATGCTCACATGCCCGAGAGTCGTTTACGAGCGAAGCCGACTTTTAAACATCTGTCGATTTGTGTTTGTTTGCAGGCCGTTCCGCCCGTCTCTGTCCTCCTTCTCAAGGATCAACTCGTCCTTGAAGCCGGTGCAGGAGCTGTCATTGCCGGGCGACAACTTACTGAAGGACATTTCTCTGGTTGGCGGCAACGAAAGCGGGATTTTTATCTCATCCGTCCAGTCGGGTTCCATGGCTGACAAGGTCGGGCTACGAGAGGGCCACCACCTCCTGTTGGTATGTAGTTTACTGTCCAACGACCGGTGACTTCTTTTGCAGAAGCTGACATACATTAATGTGTTGTTCATCTCTCTTGTGCTGACCAGCTTGAGGGATGCATACGTGGGGAGAAACAAAGCATTTCATTGGATACCAGCACTCAGGAAGAAGCCCACTGGACATTGCAGCACTGCTCTGGACCAATCACACTGCACTATCGAGCCAACTTTGACTGTAAGTGATTTATCAAAGCGTGTACTGTCGTGTAATACGCATTTACTGTGTATGTAAATTCAAACGCGTGTTTGTGCTCCAGCTTTCCGTCGTCTTCAGAGGGATCTAGCGGACGGCACGCTGGCTTCCGGCGACTCCTTCTACATACGGGTCAACCTCAACATCTCCGGCCAATCAGACAGCTGCTCTTTGAGTGTGCGCTGCGATGAGATCGTCCACGTGCTGGACACCAGGTATCAGGGCCGCTGTGAGTGGTTGTGCGCTCGCGTCGACCCCTACACCGGCTCCGACCTGGCCGACCGCGGCACCGTACCCAGCAACTCACGGTACAGAAAAGTTCTTTTAAAACTAAATGCACCGATGTTAAGACTGAGAGCTTCATAAAACCTTTTATTTTGCGTTCAGAGCACATGTTACGAATCCAACATGTCAAAGAAGTACCATGCAAAGTGTTGCAGGATCCTGAGTATGATGCAAAAGTGATGTAACAGTTGAGCAACTATGCAAAGTTCAGCAGGGATCTTGAGGGGTCTACATCTGCTTTCAGGATGCAGAAGTTTCACAGCAATATTGAGCCACACACACAGACCTTTGGTACATTTTAACGCCATCGTGAAGTGAAAAGAGAAGAAGAAGATTAAAAAGAGAACAGAAGTGCTATCAATTGCTCAATCAAGAATCTAGAGGCACAGTAACAAAAACACTTCCACTTCCCGTCAGACAATGAAGTGCAAATAAAGCACATTTAATTCAGAATACGTAATAACACACACCTCAAGCTCCTTGAGGGCCAAGGCGTACAACATTTTGGCTTCCTGCTGATCTAACAGGGATTGTCTTAACAGATCAAATCACAAAGACACTTCAATTTTCCGACACAGGTGGCATCATCTTCTTCCATTAACCGAGACTTGGTTTTATCTTTTGAAACTGTTTAATCGACAAGCTTGTTGAGATAGCGGTTGAAATGATCAGTCACGCGGAGGAGGATGTGGATTTGATTGTGCAGCATGTCATTGTGTCTCACAATCTGTTGCCATGGAGCACAGGAAGTAGCTTGATATGAGGACAGACTCTTAAACAATGACGCATGTTGCAAATTTTGAAAATTTCATGAAGAAAATAAACACGTGTGTGTGTGTGTGTGTGTGTGTGTACGTGTGTGAATTCAGGGCCCAGCAGCTGCTCTTGGTAAAGATTCAAAAGTTTGTGTGTCGAGGGGGGAAAGAAGAGAGTGAAAATCACCGCAACAGTCGGGTAAGAAACCATTTTCTCTGTTTTTTGTTTTTTAGAGAAAAGTTACACTCATACACTCATATTTGAATGCACAAATATTATATAGCAACATATTCCCCTTTTATAAAGCAAAAAATCTGCACAGATATTATCCAAAACAATTTAGGAAACATTTGTTTCTCTTTCCGGCTCTGCTGTCAAACATTTTTAATTTTTTTTTGTTTAACTAACTTCTTTGTTTCTTCTAACTTCTTGTAGGCTTGTTGTAGTTCAGTACTCTGCAGCTATATCAGAGAAAAATAAACAAAAATACAATAAAACATAAAAAGAATATGAAAATATATCAGAACATTAGTGTCAACAGATACTAAGTCAAATATAACTCAAGATTCTTCCCAGTGGGGCTGGAGGCCAGGGCGATCCCTTCTAGAGTGACTGTACCTTTAGATAAAAAGTTTCTGAGGTGTTTGGGTCCAATTAGAAGAACTTTTAACTGATGAATTTTTATAAATATAATTGGCTATCGTCGGCATAACAATGAACATTTATGGAGTAATTTCAAATAATGCTGACCAAAGGAAGCATATATAAGGTGAATAAAATTGGTCCAAGCACAGAGCCTTGAGGAACTCCACGACTAACTTTGTTTTGCATGGAGGATTTATCATTAACATGTACAAACTGAGATCGATCTAAAAAATAAGATAGAGCGGCTCCTTTTTAATGGTCAGTATTACTATTTTGTCAATTCTGCATGACTTTGAGTCATAACGTTGCTTTATGACTCTGACTTTGTCTGTTTCTGCGTAGCACAACCTGCTGCCAGAAGAAGCCAGCCCGTCTCCGGATCCTAAAGCCAGCCCACGCATGTCTAGAGCCTGCATCTTCCTCAGTCAGATACTACAGGTAATGAAGTGAAAACAAACAAAACCTCACGCTGTAGAAGAAGACTTTAGGCTTGTTGGTGCAAAGCTGCAACTGTGCCACAGCCGTCAGACTGAGATATCCTGTGTCGAACGCACTGAAACAGGAATACTTCATACTTCTCTTCACCCAACACATTTTGTAAGCACGTTCGTGCAAAGTGGTCGCCATTTTATGACTGCAAACGCCCATAAAAACAGCTCAGTGGATTTCAAACAGAAACACAGACATTTCTTCTCCTACAATCTGCCTCATTGGTTAACATGATGTAGCGTGAGCTCAGGTTAACTAAGAATTTAGCAGTTATGTAATGAATAATTGACGAGCTTCAAGCCAGAATGTTTCCCTCAGGTGGATTTAGTGATGAAAGTAATCTCAGCTGCTCTCCTAAAATAAATGTGCCTCATTACTGCATCCAATAACGCTTTATTGTGTCTGCTTTGATTTGTAGTTTGTCAGCAGGGTGGATATCAAGTACAAGCGAATGAACAGCAACGAACGCGTGAGGATAATCAACTCAGGGAGCACGACACTACCCAGACATGGTTTTGAGGCGCTTAAACCAGAAGGTGAGTACAAAAAGCTGTCGCATTGGGGGGGGGGGGGGGGAGAAAGCAGCACATGAGGAACCAGAAGAAACATCTAGAAAAAGGCAAAAAATATCAAAAACAAAATTCACGTGGGCACGCTGCTAAAAACTTCACACTTGAAACTAGTTGAATTAGCTATTCGGGTGGAAGTGCTGAAAGTTTCGGTTTAGTTTGAGCACTTTTAGTGCTTAAGCTGGAAGTATATTTTTACGTGTAAGCACTGAAAAGTTGAAGTGAAAGTGCTGAAAAAGCTGCCAGTGGCGCGGTGAAAGTCCATGTATTTAAAGGGTAACAAATTCAAGGCTGACATTTAACCTGCGAAAAATAGTTCGGTTTTTGTCACTTCATGTGTAAGTGGTGAAAAATAGTGAAACTTCAGTTGGAGTGGAAGTGGTGAAGTGTGTAAGCAGCTGAAATTTGTCAGTGGAAGTATAAGATGTGAAAGTAGAATAAATTTCACATAGGTGCATACAGTTGAAGATGAAGAAGTCTTGCGTAATACCTTGTTACCCCTCACTGATTCATACTGTTGTTCAGAAATTAGATGAGTAAACTCTCAGCCCCATTTCAAAGAAGTGGGTAAACTTTAGCCTCCTACTACACCCCAGGATGTCACCCACTCAAGCTTTTGAACATTTTCTGCAGCAACACCAACGTAAAAAAAAAAAACAACTTAAAGTGTGTTTACAGAAAAAAAATATGGAAAAACTTCTGTGATAGGAGTTCAATCTGGGGCAACTGGACTGCATCCGAGAGGCGTCTTCGGTTCTGACCGGCTGGTGGGGGAACGCGGGTGTTAAGCCATGGTGGGATTGTTTCCACTTGGTTTGTTAGTTCCCTACACAGGAGACTATGCAAAAATTCACACTTGGCCTCCTGTGACTCCAACAAATGTCAGACCTTAGATCACCTTAACAACTCTCGTTTATTACGGACCTCAGGCGTCAACTTGTTTCTTCAGTTTTTCATGGATCTCCAACCCAGTCCCAAGACCCCAAGTCCAGTTGCCCTAGATTTAACTCTTCTCAAAGAAAAATGACCTCGACGACTGAGAACCAAGATTTTAAAAAAAAGCTAAACTAATATGAGCCGAACATTTTGAAGTTTGAATGAATCTGAGAGGAAAACGCAGAGCACAGTGATTTCTGGGTAAATATTCAGTTTGATTCCATATATGTGAAATACTGTTTGGACCTTTAGGCCTCCTTGTCTTTTGTCCCCTGGATGTATCTCTTCTTTCATGTCTGCTGTCTTGGCTGTAAACAGACGCTGCTGACCCAGACAGTGAGCTGAGCAGGAGTTTGAACCTAATCCCCTACAGTCCCGTCACCCTCCAGCGAACCCAGAGGAGAAGACCAGTCCTATTCACGCCCACTGCTTTAGCCAAAACCATTATCCAGAAAATACTCAACATGGGGGCAGCCATGGACTTTAATATCTGCAAACCAGGTAGGCGTACGACGGGAATAAGCAAACAAACGTCTTTTTAAATGAATATTTGCGTCTTTGGTGACATGGTCCCAGTGTGAATCAAAGATGGGAGGAGATAGTGAAAACAAGCAGTTGACGGGGGAGGAGAAGGAGGTTACTACCAGGATTCAGGTCAGGCATTGTCCTGCACTGTGGTGTAAAATGTTAAGGAGTGTAACCAGAGAGACGGCGTGGGCAGGATGGAAGATGGCCCAGTTGATAAGTAGGAGGATGATGCTGATGCTGACACAGATGGATGTTTTACATATTGTGTCAAAATCAGTGGACTTCCCGTAAAGTGGAAAAGTTAGCACTAATGTCAAGCCCACAGAGAATTTACAGTCTGGGAAACGGTTCCCAGGACAGCGCTGAACATCTGTCAAGACTGTGTGATGTCTTGGTTACCGTGAAGATTCCCCAGGGCAAAATAACCTCAGTTTCTCTTCCTTTTGTATTAAATGTGCTGCGGTGAGCAACAGTTTCTCAGCATTTTCTTTAAAAAATCCTCTTTGACTTATTTCTATGCTTTTGTAATTGTTCAGACACGCTGTCCAAAGAAGAGTTTCATCTCAAACAGAACGTGGAGCCCTTCATTCACTACAAAGAGAAACAGGCCACGTTTGAATGCATCACGCGAGAAAACATAGAGGCCGTCGCTGCTAAGGTATGCTGCTGCCGATTTAGCGCAGGTGTGTCCTTCATGGGATGGTTAGCGTCTTGCAGAGAGTTAAATTAGTAGATTGATCCCACTCTCACATCCGTACGTTAAATATGAACCCGGAACCAGAAGCCCGTTAGCTTAGCATTGAGACTGGCGCATGCCGTCCTCTCCAGCGGTTAATCAGTGAGCCACAGAGACGGATTTTGTTACTATTGGACAGAGTCAGGCTAGCTGTTTCCCTCTGTTTCCAGTCTTTGTGCTAAGCTAAGCTAATTGGCTTCTGGCCCTGGCTTTATATTTACCAAACAGATGTAAACTCTCTGCAAAAAGTCATTCAGTTTACCTCCCAAATTATCTAACTACTGCCTTTCTGAAGTCTCTATCTGTCGTTCTTGAATTCATAGATGCTTTCATTGAATTTCTTTCCATCTTTTGTCAGCGGAGGAGAGCCAAAGTTGTGATTTTCTTACTTAGAAACACGTCTTGTTCCTTTCATCCGTGTGATTTAACCCAAACCTCTTTTTCCACCCGTCACCAGGGCAAACACTGCCTGCTGGAGGCTGAGCTGAGCTGCGTCAAAGACCTTCTGCGGAGAGAGATCTACCCGATCATCATCTACGTCAAGATTTGTGAGAAAAATATCAAGAAGTTACGGTAGGCTTTAACGAACCTCAGTCACTACACTCACACATTTACCCACTGCCTCTTAACCCACAGCTGCAAACCACAGCCCTTTTTCCACATGCGAACACACGTCAATCCATCCTTGCTTTTACATTTTTAGCCGAAGCAGGAGACGAGATTGCAGCAGCTAAAAGACAAACTCAAACCGCTGTTTGATGTTAGGATCGCTGCACGGTGAAACTCAGCAGCTCGCAGACAATAGTCACGATCTTAAATTAGTGATAGGAGAAGCTGAAAAGGTTTTTTTTTTTCCTGTTTGCAAAGGTGAGAAGTTGGCACGTTGCTCAAAATAAAATATGTCCTGAGATTGCATGCCGTCAGGGAGATTCTGTTTGTCACTGTTGGTCAATGTGAAAAACCCAATGTTTGATATGTGTTCTGGTGGATTGTGCCTTTAAATAGACTAATCGTGTCTGGGCGTATTACTGTCAGTGTAATCTTTCTGAGAATTACAACAAAAGTACACAAACCACTGTTGCAAAGCGTCTACAGGATCTCATCAGAGATACTGGGTTCCGAACATTACCGCACTCACCACCGCAGCGCTGCTTCCTTCCTGTTTCCCGTCCACACAGGAAGTTGCCTCTACGCGTGGACTCGGAGGAGGAGTTTGTGAGGATGTGTCGGGCCAAAGAGAAGGAGCTGGAGGGCATCCCCTGCCTCTACGCCAGCCTGGAGCCCGAGGCCTGGGCAGGAACGGACGAACTCATCAGGGTCATCAAAGACCGGATCCTGGAGGAGCAGAAGAAGATGGTCTGGGTGGAGCAGGACCTCCTGTAGACTCGCACAGACTCATGCAGCAGTCTGAGCGCCGCATAACACCTTGTACGTCACACTTTTAAGCATATTATTATTATTATATTTATGCTCAGACTTAAAAACACCCATGGACACTGTTATTAAATAAATGCATTATTATATATTTTGTATATGTGTGCCTTTCCTTTGACTCAGAGAAATAAACAGAAACAGAAAAGTGCACGTCTGTGAGCTGTGTGATCGTACTGATACTTTGATTATACTGTCCTCTAGTGGCTGATGTCGGGTTCCCACACTGTAGAGACACACGTCCCATCGTCTGGTTCATTTATCAGAATCAGGTTCATTGCAGAGTAAAAAGTAAAAGTGATGTTTTTGAGATGGAAAGAGTTGCAGTTTTGGATGGATGTTAAATAAAAAGGTAAGGTGTGTTAATATAACATTAATGTCTGGTCGGTGTCAGAGGGGACTCGGGGGACTCTGTTGATGAAGTCAGCAAAAGTCTGGAAAGTTTTGGTCCTGATGGACTGCAGCCTCTCGCCAGAGGGGAGTGTCTCAAAAAAGATTATGTCTGGGGCGTGAGGAGGTCAGCCACAATCACCTGCACACTCCTCACAGAGTCCTGGAGGAGTTCAGATGGAAGATTACAGCCAATCAGCTCCTCGGCAGGCTGAATGATGGATGCAGTCTGCCCTTGTCCTTGGCAGTGGTACAGGACGGTGATGGAGGAGGAGAGGATGGAGTCGATGATGGAGGTGCGACGTCACTATCTTTGGCAGGTTGAACTTCTTCAGCTGCCACAGCCTGCACAATCCTCTGCTGTGCTTTCTTGATGAGGGAGCTGATGGTCTATTACAGGACTGTTATTATAACTGTTAATGAACATGTGTTGTTTATTTCTACTAATGAAAAGATGAACCGTCTCATTTTTAATAGAATAAAACGGAATAGAACTGAAACTAGATTCAAATTAAAAAATAGTAATTTTATCTGAACACCATTTTTCAAGGTTGTGCTTCCATCGACGGAAGAACAAGTATTAAACTAAACCCGAAAATTAAACTTAAAGCAGCAGTGTGTAGGATTTAGTGCCATCTAGTGGTTTATCCATCCATCCATCCATCCATCCATCCATCCATCCATCCATCCATCCATCCATCCATCCATCCATCCATCCATTTTCTTCTGCTGATTATTCCAGATGTTCTTCTTCCCAGTAACTCCTTCCAGCTCCTCCTGGGGGCTTGTTCCCAGGCTAGATGGGCTATGTAGTCCCTCCATCAGGTTCTGGGTCTGCCCTGGGGTCTCCTCCCAGTTGGACATGCCTCGAACACCTCCAAAGGAAGGAGCCCAGGAGGCGACCTAATCTGATGGCAAATCACTTCAGCTGGCTTCTTTCATTTATAAAGAGCTCCGAGCTCCTAACCTTATCTCTGAAGGCTGAGACCAGCTACCTGATGGAGGAAGCTCATTTCAGCTGCTTGCCAGTGAAGCATCAAGAAAGCTTTTTTTGTCTGGTCCAGACTACTGCAGAAACATGGTGGAAGATAGATATAAAAGACTCATTCTAGCAACATAGTTATGTATGTTATCCTACATTTCTGTAGTACT
This sequence comes from Nibea albiflora, assembly GCA_014281875.1. Taxonomy (NCBI): domain Eukaryota; kingdom Metazoa; phylum Chordata; class Actinopteri; family Sciaenidae; genus Nibea; species Nibea albiflora. The sequence continues at coordinate 17,829,313 of CM024808.1, read as the reverse complement.
CTGTAAATAGAGGCTGCACCTTTAAAATAAGACGGTAGCACGAATATAAACAAAGTCCGTTGTCAGGCGGAAAGACAGCCCTGTACGACAGGATTTAAATGCAGAAACTGTGTCAGCAGATCAAAAACTGCTGACACCGGAAGACCAGTCCCAGAGCTGAGCTGCCAGTACAGCAAACGCTTGATCACCCTTTGACTTTAACCTGGACTCAGGAACTGCCAGCAGGCCGTAATCCAGCAGACCTGAGTTGGATCTTTATGACAGTGAGGCGTTAAGAGATCCCTGATGTACTCTTTGGCCATGTAAAGCCGTGTAAGTCAAGACTAAGAAAAGAAACTGGTCAGGCTGCAGAGCTCTGCAGGAGTCCAGGGGTGAGGAAATAGAAGCATTCATTATTTTCTGTGTATTGCTAAAAGAGGAGTCTGTCTTTCAGCTTTTTATTCCACCAAGCTCTCGCCAACGACTAAAAGTCAGTCCCAGATTTCCTCTTGTCCAGTCTCTGTCATTATGTCCATAGAGCTGCTGAGCCCAGTCACATCGCCTGCTTGCCCAGCTCCGGTTCTGGCATGACACCAGCTCCGCCCCCATGAAAACCTCCTCTTCCTCCTGTGGTACAAACACTCCCGAAGTTACACAGTGTTACTTTTAAGAGTTTCATTTGACAGATAGAGAAAAGAACCACTTCAGGCCTGTTCCAGAAATACCCACTCAGTCCTTCAGTCTATTTATTAGTGTAGTGTGATCGATGGTGTCAAACACTGCGCTGAGGTCGAGTCTGCAGCCATAAATAAACCACGTCTGACCCTTACAGGACCCGTTCCAGTGTTTGTGGAGCCCAGATGCTGCCGTCAAGTGCTACCAGAAGATATTTGTAAATGTAGAGCAATCTTGAGCTTAGTATCATTTATTTAAAAGACTGATAGATCAAGGCCGCGTCCTTTCAGCGGTAGCAGAATAGCGGATATTTTAAGATAATCTGGGACACGACCAGAGCTGAGGGAGCTGTTTAAAAATCTGGAGCACCACATCGGGCAGCAGAACGTCTTCACATGAACACAAACACAAAAAGCCTAATCAGCATGTCTTCTCATCCAAACAAACACAGCGATGTAAGCCTTTTTCTCCACTTTTATCCTGTAAATATATATATATATACACTACCGGTCAAAAGTTTTAGAACACCCCAATTTTTCCAGTTATTTATTGCAATTCAAGTCACTCAAGTCCAATCAGTAGCTTGAAATGATACAACGGTAAGTGGTGAACTACCAGAGGTTACCCAAAACTGTGTTTTTCAGTTTTGGGTACATTTGAGTACATTTCAGAACAATAACACAAAATGGGTTAACAATTGATAGCTGTCCTGCAGCAACAGAGGGTGACCAAGCCTTAAAAAGCTGGTGCTACTAATTCCTACAGATGTTCCAAGTTTGCTTTATTACTAACAAGCCCCTCTGTCAGCATAAAAACAGTGTTTGAACACAATGTGGTACCATACCCTCGTGAGCATCAGTTGAACAGTATTGTACTGCAGAAAGTAGTGTGTTGCTACAGAAATGGCAAGAAAAAGGCAATTAACAGTGGAAGAGAGACAGACCATCGTAACACTGAAAAATGTAGGTCTTTCCTACAGAAAAATTGCAAAGAAAGTCAAGGTGTCAGTGAGTACAGTTTCCTTCACCATCAAAAAGAAGTCAGAAACTGGGGAAAACTTTGACAGGAAGAGGTCTGGCAGACCCAAAGCCACAACTGAATCAGAGGACAAGTTTCTGAGAGTCAACAGTTTGCGTGATAGGCGGCTCACAGGACAACAGCTTCAAGCACAGCTTAATGGTGGTCGTAGTAAGCAAGTCTCTGTTTCAACTGTGAAGAGAAGACTTCGAGCTGCGGGTTTGACTGGACGAGTTGCAGCAAGAAAACCATTGCTAAGACGTCAGAATAAGACAAAGAGGCTTGCCTGGGCCAAGAAACACTGCCATTGGACTACTGAAGACTGGAAAAAGGTATTATGGACTGATGAATCAAAATTTGAAATCTTCGGTTCATCACGCAGGATGTTTGTACGGCGTAGAGTAGGTGAAAGGATGCTTCCACAGTGTGTGGCTTCAACTGTCAAACATGGAGGAGGAAGTGTGATGATCTGGGGTTGTTTTGCTGGATCCAGGGTTGGTGACTTGTTCAGAGTGAGAGGCACCCTGAACCAAAACGGCTACCACAGCATCCTGCAGCGCCATGCAATACCCTCTGGTATGCGTCTAGTTGGTCAGGGGTTCATCTTACAGCAAGATAATGACCCAAAACATAAGTCCAAGCTATGCCAGAACTATCTTGCGAAAAAAGAACAAGCTGGTAAACTTGAAAACATGGAGTGGCCAGCACAGTCTCCAGACTTAAACCCCATTGAGCTGGTTTGGGATGAAATGGACAGAAGAGTGAAAGCAAAGCAACCCACAAGTGCGGGGAACTTCTGCAACAGACATGGGAAGAACTTTCTGAAGAATATTTGATTTCTATTGTAGAAAGAATGCCTTGTGTGTGTTCAGCTGTTATATCTGCCAAAGGTGGCTACTTTGATGAGTCAACAGTTTAGAATACATTTTGGTCTATAAATTGATTCCATAATTTCTTTTTTGACTCCAATTGCTTATTTGTATTATGCTTTCACGTCTGAGTGCAATGAGACATTCAACGGCATCATTTTCAGTAAAAACACTGGAAAAATTGGGGTGTTCTAAAACTTTTGACCGGTAGTGTATATCTTTATCATCATTAGGTTAATATATATCTGCTGCATATCTGCTTTCTGATGATGTATCTACTTACGTCATCAGAAAGCATCTTTATTTCTTTTTATTGAGTTTTATACACTAAGGTTTAAGTTGTTGGCTGGAGTTTTAAAAGGCCTGTTATTCAATTTATTTCACATCTCTTATCTTTCCCTTTGCATACAATACATTGAATTTGGTCCTCCGTGTTCACCCATAAACATGTTTTCTGTTATTATGTATTATCTGTTCACTGGTTGATCTGGTCACTGTGGATCAGCGTTTTAACACCAGAAGGTTCGATTTGACTAAAACGTTCAGGCCAGAGGGGGATTTAGAGAAACCTCTTTCATCAGGGTGGAAGATAATCTCCTCATCTGCTTGGACAAACATGCTGCATGCAGCAATATGCAGTATTCACAAAAATGCCACACTCACAGTTAATACCGACAGACTTCAGGGCTTTTTTTTTTGGGATGGTAAACAAATCAACATAATTAAATTCAGTTTTATTTAAATAGTGACATTCTCGCCAAATCTGACAGTTGTTTCATGATTCCCAGTTCTGATCGGCCTCGTCTAGGGAGCAATCTGGGGTTCAGTGATCCGTCTGATAAAGCAAACACTGCGAACTGTAGCGGCTGTCAGCTCAGTTTGTTAGCTGGGCTGCCTGGACTGTGAGCTCAGAGCACCGAGGGAGCGTTAGCGTTTGAACCACCGGGAAGGAGAAGAAGAGGAGGAGGTGTTCAGGCTTGGAGCGAACGGTGGTGTCGTGCCAGAACAGGAGCTAGGTAAGCAGCATCTATGGTTAAAATGACAGAGGAGAAAAGGCAGAAGAGGATGATGGATGAAGCGTTTCTCTTCAGCTTGGGAGCTAATGATTCGTAAAATGATGTCGCATCCTTCAGGAGCAAGTTGGGGTTCGGTATCTTTCAGTTGCACCGTCTTTTCTCTCTCTTGGGACTTTCGTGTAAGTATTTTGTACTCTGGAGAGTCCATACTCTGTGTGAGTGTGTGTTCAGACTATGCAACCACACTCCCAGGGTACTTTAAGTTATTTAGAGCAAATTCATAAAAACGGGAGTCATGGGGTTGACGTGTGATGGGAAGCAGATGACGGTTGTAAAGTGATTCAGCTGCTCCGTCACAGGATGAACAAACCACAGCCCGTCAACCTGAGGCAACAGAACAAGACGGATCCCCCGGCCACGTTTCCTCATAATCATCCTTTTGCTCCATTTCTTTTTAAGTGGGGATGATTTGTTTTTGCAGGTAGGGGCAGGTTATTTTCAGCACACGGGCCCTGTGGGAGGAAACAGGGGGGAGGTGGGGGAAAGAAGTAGGGAGGGTCTGTCTACATAAATCATCCCAGAGTGCAGACATGTGATGTTGGAGATGACCCAGAAAAGTGAGTTTTCTCCTCCTTTTTTTTTTCTTTTCTTTTTTTCCAGTGAGTCAACTCTCGCGTTATTTGGCGTGTTCCCGCTCCATCTTTAACACAGGGGTCTCACACATCACAGGCAGCTGACGCGGCGCACGGAGCTCAAAAAAGGAGGTGAGGAGGTGTTTTTTATGCGCTCGTCTTTATTCTTTTATTATTATTATTATTATTTTAATAACAACAAAGCTTGAAAGTAACACTTCACCTCTGAGCACGGGGCGTATTTGGACGCATGCACATTTGCAGAGCACTACTTTGAGCCCGTGCAAGACGCGCTGACAGCGTTTATTGATGCAAAAAAAAAAAAAAATACGGAAGCCTGTTGTGTTTAGATTATCTCCACCTATATGTAAGCGACACTTTCATGGAGCGACGTACCGAAAAGCCTCCCCCACCGGGGTGAGGAACAGCCCGTTCCCGCGGAGCTGCTCCCCTCCGTCAAAGGCTACATTGTGTCCGGGGTCTGGCATCCGCTGGCGGCTGCTGCGGACAGGACGGTGTGATTTATCTGTCTCCGGCTGCCTTCTCTGTGGCCGTTATCTTGTTGTTTACACAGCTGGTGTAAAGGTGGACGAGCCGCGAGGCAGGTAAACACTAATATGGAGTAATTAATATGCTGCGAGGCTTACAAGTATGGATGTAAACACTGGTTTGACGCTTAAGACTGGCGGTGAAAGTAGAAATAAACGGGATATATCAAGTGGGGAAAAAGTGTGTGTCTGATGTGCTGTGTGATTTACGGACTTTCCTGGTGGACAGTGAAGTAAACACTGCCGGCTGTAGCTGCTGTAAGCTGACGTTAGCTCAGTTTGTTAGCGTGGACTGTGAGCTCAGAGTGTTTGCAGGAGCCAGTGTCGTGCCAGAACAGGAGCTAGGCAAGTTGAGCAATGTAGCCAGGGTCAGCAGCCTCGATGGACATAATGACAGAGGCGGAAACACACAAGAGGACGTTGACCGAGGAAGCTAAGAAGAGAAAATGAAAGCGATTGAGAAAGAATATAAGAATATATCAAAACTTTTTGTTTTAAGTAGGTCAGTGCATTAAATTAAGTTCTACCAGTATCTGAATATGACAGAGTCAAATTAAGTCGTCTTATTGTTTTTAATATAACTTAAGACGGCCTTACCCATTCAGTTTTATTTGCTGTTGGATAGTAATCCACAAGAATGCATCACATTTTATTATTCTACGATTTCTGCGTAAAATCTCACAATTACAGCCAGATAACAGTAAAAAAGTGCTTAACTCTGAATTGTAGTAGACGCATAAAGCCAAGCGGTCATGGAACTACTCGAGTACCTCATATAGCACATCATAAGGCAGCAGTAATAAATGTGTTGGGTGTGCAGAGAGGGAGACGAGCGTATAGTCTGCACCCTCTGGAGAGGAGGGGAATGATGATTTTCCAAGTCAATGGTCGCCTCTTAGCTTCAGGAAAGAGGAAATAATACGAGGACTGTTGCATGAGAGGTCCAAATATAGAAGTCGAGAGTGTCAGAATGGAAAAGTGACGCCCTGAATGGGGAAAGAGAGAGAGGAGAGTTATTGGAGGTAAAATTAATGACTTGTGATTGAGATAAGGAAGGACAGACTGTGTGTTAGTCTTTGAGTTCTTTCTGCATGAGCACAGTACCCGTCAGTGTGTTTTCGTATCTTGGTGAGGCGTGTAAAATATTTGCCACTGGCGCTCTTTCAAAGCTCGCTAACATTGGGGCTTTTTATTACCTCAGAGGTGCTCAGTATTAAAGTGTGCCGGTGCTGCACCGTAATCCATAGGATGTCTGGTGTGGGCACAGCGGGATACTTGTGCATTAAAGAAAAGTTTGTACGGCATGCGGAGCTTTCTGCCTTCCCTCGCTCGCTATGGCATGCAGATATTTGACAGCCACTTGTGATTTCACTGCTGGCAGTTGGAGCGGAGTCAACTCAGAGAGGTGAAGGAGGAATTCAGTTAATGCCTTGTCAAAAAAAAAGAGTCAGACCGGGGTTCACTTTGCTCGAGTTTCGGAGCCAGAATACCTCGGATCTCATGCTCACATTATTTCTGAGTTTGCTGCTCTGCCTACGAGTGTTTGAGTGTCGGTCCCCGAGCTTCTTTCTCTGCAACGAGCCGGTCACATCGAGCGGTGATAGGAGACAATGATTAAATGTGTTCTTCATGTCCAGTCTACTCCGTAATTTTGCTTAAGACATTTGTTTTTTTATTTTCTAGCTCGTGGGCTTCATTTTTTGTTTATAGACTCACCTGTTCAAGTTATATTGAGGCTTAAAGTTATGCAGAATTAACAGCGTGGGCGCTTTGATTGACAGGTAAGTGTCGTTACAGATGGCTTCATTCAGCCCGCCTCTGTCTGAACATATGAAACCTGTCTGCAGGACCGTTACGCCGCTGAGTTCATCTGTGTGTGAACAACAGTGAGCATACATAACGACCTTTCTTCTCTCTGTCGCAGCCATGGAGCAGAGGTGAGGGTTAATCCTCAGGTGGCCAGTTACACTCCTGCAGTGCACCGACATCACGATGAACCGCCGTCCTACCACAGCCTGCTCTGCTATAGCTGCCGTCTATCTATCGCCATGGTGAGAGTGAGACAGAGAGAGCTCCTGGACCTTGACTCTGTTGCCATGGTGACTCTGTAGCAAGAACCCTGTTACTCCAATCTGCTGCCATGGTGATGCTGTAGAGACGCCCTGTGACCAAAAAAAAAAAAAAAGCATTGTCAGTTGCTATGGTGATCCTGTAGCAAGCATCAGTCACCATGGGAACGTCCAGGATGTTCCGCATTTTCGTCGTCCTGGGCTCGGCCTTCATGATTCTGCTCATCATCATCTACTGGGACGACGTCGGAGCGTCACATCTGTATTTGCACACGCCCGTTTCGCCGGGACCCAAAATCCCGCACCCGGCGCCTCAGCAGCGACCTCAAACGTCCCGAACCCCGTCTTTCCTGTCCGACATCGACGCCTTCGTTAACCAGTTCCTAGAGCCGGGAACCGGTGAGCCAACGGACCCCGCCCCCGCCGACACAAGTAACCAATCAGAGAAAGCCGAAGAGCGGTATGTGCCGCGGCGGGAGTGGAAGATTCACCTGACTCCGGTGGCAGCAGAACTCCGTGAGAGACAGGTCAGTATCTGAAATTATTATTTATTCATCGCCCCTCCTCGTGGTTTTAAATGTTTAAAACGAGACATTTTGACGTGTCGTAACAGGGAAATTGTTCACGAAGGCTGCATTCCATTCATGTCGGTACCGGCTGCATGCCATAACAGAACATGTAAACAGAGGAGAGGCATCGTTTGATGATGAAACAGACCTGAGGGAAGATTTCAGCGTTAGCAAAAATACTTTAATTAGAAGCATTTCTTACACAAGTCCTCAAATGTCCAAACGCAAGCAGGCGGACGTGAACTTTGTCTAAGAATTTCTATTTAAAGACGCTCGGTGGTGTTTTTAAAAATACATTTTGCCGCACCTGTTTGTTAAAGGTTGTTAATCATGAGTCATGAAGTTTAATTTAGCCCGACCTCTCCGTTCACTTTTGGTTTACAAGGGTGCAGAACAAAATGCCTCAGAACATAATTAGATAAAGCTACAGCCACTCCGACTCACCAAATCCTGTCAGTTCTTATTATCAGATTCATCATGTTGACGTTACACTGACTTGTAATCAGGTGAATGGTGTCTCTGTTGAGAAATACTTTAACTTAACTAACAAGTGCTTTAAATGCAGTTAGCACACAAGTGGCCTCCGTACAGTCATCACTGATTGGCCTGATGACATCCTGGATCCAAAATCCAGGGTGTGAATCTCTCTGGATGGGAGGAGGTCCAGACACATCTGCCAGAGCAAATAAAACACGAGCCCGCAGACTCATCTGGTTCCCAGGACAAGTTGAACCAGCCAGGAGAAGTGGAAACACAAACAAGATGATGAATCCAACCGGGTAACGATCGGTTTCTGTTTCTATCACATGATCAGGAGCAGCGGCGGAGGTTACTTCAGGAGATGTGCGCCAACGACAGCGTGGTGTTTCCTGGTAAAAACCGCTCGTTTGACGACATCCCCAACAAAGAGCTGGATCACCTCATCGTGGACGACAGGCACGGCATCATCTACTGCTACGTTCCCAAGGTACGCGACGGCCTGCATGTCTCGCTGCTTTGTTAACCGTCACAGTATTTACCCGTACACGCCTCCCTCCCCTCAGGTAGCGTGCAGTAACTGGAAGCGCATCATGATCATCCTCAGTGAAAGCCTCCTGAGGGACGGTGTTCCCCAGAGAGACCCGCTGGCCATCCCCCGAGACCTGGTCCACAACAACAGCATGCACTTTACCTTCAACAAGTTCTGGAAGCGTTACGGCAAGTTTGCAAAGCACCTCATGAAGGTCAGTCCAATTAAAGCCAAAGTATCGTTCGTTAAATGTTACTGCGTGGAGTGTGCAGAGCTCCACGGCTGTCGTGCGACGTCTGCTTAAACCAGCGCAGCGTTGCATCATGCTTATGCCTGATGTTTTTACTAAGAGAAGAATCGCTGAGCTGCTTCAGCCACATCGACACATTTAGCGCCTCACCTCGGCACCGGTGCATTTTTGGGTTTTGACCTGATAGTGCCCGTGTCACGCCGTGATATATTTTTACTTCCTATCTGCGAGCTTTGACTCACTTTGATTGGTGATGCTGTAGCTCCCCACATAAGGACATCCGTTTGCACCAGACAGTGCTCTTCATCACTTCATCTGTTTCCAGCTGTGTCACGGTGAGCTTCTGGCCTCAGAGTTATGTTTCTCTAAGCTTGAGTTTCTTCTTCTTAAGCATGTTATTTGTTGCTCTGTGTTTTTATTTTTCACTTGAGCTCTTTTAAAGATCCAGTTTGTAAGATTTAGGAGCCTTTATTTACTTTTATTATTAGGAATATAATATCATCGTTTGTCTTCAGGAGGATGAGAAAACTGTTTTTCTCAGAAAGAAGCGGTAATGAGACACCAGAGATGAAAATCTATATTATGTTTACACAGTCATGGTGAACCGTTTCATATTTTAAATGGATTTATGTGGATTGTGAGACAATGTGCAGGTGGTTCAGAGCCTCCACTCGCCTGTTTATGTCCACCTCAGTTGGTAAACTATTAATAGTAACAGCAGAAGCCCACCGGGCACGTCTCCGTCACGTCACGACTGTGACGCTGATCTGGAGCGTTTCAGAAGTGTTTTGCCCGGCAGACTTTGTTAACTTGCTCAGATTTGGCCATATTTTGTTCGTTTATGTGCTTCTAATATTAAAATATGTTATGTAGTTGAATTGTTTCCGTGACCTGCTTCTGAACTGGACCATGATGCTTTTTGTAAGGTTACAACCGCTGACTAGCCTACCGTAGATTCTTCCCCACGTTAGGAAGGAGAGGCTGACTACACCGCTAGATGGCACTAAATCCTACACACCTGTAAATGTCTGTTATATGTGTGACAGGTATAATGTTACGTATTAATTCATTTAAATTCTTTTTTTAAAGGTGAAGCTGAAGAAGTACACCAAGTTTCTTTTCGTGCGGGACCCCTTCGTGCGCCTCATCTCCGCCTACCGGAATAAATTCGAGCTGCGCAACGAGGACTTCTACCGGCGCTTTGCGCAGGTCATGCTGCGCCGCTACGCCAACCAGCCCACACCTCCCGCCTCTGTGGACGAGGCGTTTGGCGTGGGTATACATCCCTCGTTCTCCCACTTCATCCAGTACCTCCTGGACCCTCAGACAGAGAAGGAAATGCCCTTTAACGAGCACTGGCGGCAGGTGTACCGGCTTTGCCACCCGTGCCAGATTCAGTATGACTTTGTGGGCCACCTGGAGACGGCAGAGGAGGACGCCGAGCACCTGCTGCGTCAGCTGCGGGTGGACAACGTGGTGGAGTTTCCCACCTCGCACAGGAACCTCACAGCAAGCAGCTGGGAGGCTGATTGGTTCAGCACCGTGCCCATCGAGGCGCGACGAGAACTCTACAAGCTGTACGAGCCTGACTTCAGGCTCTTTGGCTACGACAGACCAGACTCGATCCTCAATGAGTGACACATTTCTACAACGACTGACCCAGCCACACACAGACACAATGTTTTTTTTTAATTATTATGTCATGAAATAATGCTACACTCCAACAACAGCGACACCTCCCTTTGTTCTGGGCTTTGCAGATCTCGTGTCTCGTCTTAATCTACACTGAATGTGCACATTAATTAAAGGACGCTCACTGCTCTAAGGAAGCACACTAACGAGGAGAAGCCAGGTAATTATCACCCATTATTGTTTTTAAATCACAAAGAGAACAAGAAGCACACGACAGTGAGACAGTTTGCAAACAGAAAGTGTCCCTAATGCCGGGGTCAGACGACGCGATATCGGCCCGATTTGGCAGGCGCGGGGTTGTTCGGGGGTAATTATGGGTGTCGGGGGCGACAATCAATTGTTCTGTTTTCTGTAGTGTCTCACGATGACCAAAACAATCAACGCCACATCGACAGAAAGCAGCATGTTGGATTTTTTTAGGAGCACAACTGTAATTAAAAGAGGAATGATGTTACTGGTGCTGCGAGACAGAGGAAAGGTCACCAACTCCCTTTTTTACGAACACGAGACAGCCGGTATCTCGCACACACGACCACTGTTTGACACGTTGTTGTTCCTGGAAGTTGGTTCCTAGCGCCTCCTTCCCGGGAACATCACGTGCGTCATGAAAGATGGCAAGCGATGATTGGTCGTGGAGAATTTCTCCCTCTTTAATCACCTAATCCGTCACGGTGACAATCTCAACACACAGAAACAGACGTGCGGTCTGACCCCGGCGTTCAATGTTGCACATTCAGTGTTAGCCCTCGACCCAAAACTACACACCGAGCGTCCTGCACTCCCAACGTTGATGTCACGTCATTTGCGATGCCACAGTCATTGTCGTGGCTAACTGTGACAATCACACAGGCTTTGTAGCAGGATGTTTTGAAACCTCGCCGAAGTGATGTCGCAGAGCCATACTCGACGTTTGTGATGTCATAGGAACCCTTTTGGATGTGACCCGAACACGGGTGGACGGGAAATGTGGGGCGATTAGCTAAAACAAGGTGTTATTAGATTAGTTTTAAGTGTTGTTGCACTAGAGTGTTAGACGCCATCTAATTTATTTCACATTGTGTGCAATGTTCATGTTAAGCATGAAAGGGACTTTTATCTTGAAGATACACATTAATGACAGCTATCAACATCAGAAACAATTATTTTATATCTCATATACAGATCATATGTTACAGAAACATTTCAGACATTTTAGCAGCTTGCTTAATTTAGCCAGTTTCAGAGCATGCCACAGTTGTAGCCTCCTCATATAAAAGTGCAGCAGCTCTAGTGTACATTAGACTGCATAGCTGGATTTCGTCTCGACTTGTCTTTGAGGCGTAAAACTAGAGTTTCAGCATTCTTTCGTGGGGGTTAACCGCACACTTTTCCAAAGGGAACATTTACTTTTCTTGCTTGTTGCTACCACAATGGTCTTATCATCAGCATTTGTTGTTTTTGCACGCACAAACTGCAGTTATTCACACTGAACTATATTATATATATTAGGTAACCCTGGAGACTGCAGCAGTGTTGTCCCCCTCCCCCGTTCCCCCATAAATATAATGACTCTTTTTAAAGGGCGGCACTTTTCATGGGATGCAGTATTTTGTAGCAAGGAGCTGAGAACATTGGTGAAGAAGGAAGTCTGTGAATGTTCTCAGTCGTCCAGGTGATCTTTCTTTGAGAAGAGTCGAGTCTGGGGAAACTGGACTTGGGTGAGAAGTGAAACGTCTTCACAGATCTACAACCAAGAGGCTTCTTCAGTTCTGACTGACTCGTGGCGGAACCCAGGTGTTAGGATTAGGGTTCATTAGTGCCCTTCCAAGGAGACTAAACAGCAGTTCACACTTTGCCTCCTGCGACTGTAACGACCGTCGTTCACACCTGACCTCGGCTGATCTTAACGACCGTCGTTCACACCTGACCTCGGCTGATCTTAACGATCGTCGTTCACACCAGACCTCGGCTGATCTTAACGATCGTCGTTCACACCAGACCTCGGCTGATCTTAACGATCGTCGTTCACACCTGACCTCGGCTGATCTTAACGACCGTCGTTCACACCTGACCTCGGCTGATCTTAACGACCGTCGTTCACACCTGACCTCGGCTGATCTTAACGACCGTCGTTCACACCTGACCTCGGCTGATCTTAACGACCGTCGTTCACACCAGAAGTTGTCACAACGATGAGTACTAACAAACCAGATGAAAACAACAGCCTGTTAAACGATCCCACCAAGGCTAAACACCGGGATTTCCCCACCAGTCTGGTAGATCTGAAGAAGCCTCTTGGATCCAACTCCGGTCGCCCCTGATTCAGCTCTTCTCAAAGACAGTCGATGAGTGTTTTTCAGTATGTGCAATGTGACTGCGCTGTTGCAAAGATGCATCACTCCACAAGTTGGACTGATGGCTTGCGTATTGAGCACAGCTGTAGAGTTGCAAGATGAGGCTATGCTTAGTATTTAATGATTTCCAAGGAAAATGTTTGATCATGGTCACAGTCAGCATTAATCACATCATGATCTCGGGCCAGGATCTAGCTACGTGTTTTATATAAGAAGACCGGGGAAGATAAGATAGTGCCTTTGGTTGCAAAAGTTTACACAGCAAAAAAAAAAAAGTATTTTTGTAGAAGGACTTAATTTTTACTAGAACACAATACAGTAAGAGCTGTATGAAGCCACAACAAGGTATATTTGATATACTGGGCCTTGTTTGTCATGTGTGATTATTATTTGGAAAGAAAAGGAGACAACGCAGCCCTTCAGCAGAACTGTCTTTGTGGGAATTTGTGTGTGATTCATGATGTTGTGTGGATTGTTAGTGTGCATGTGTCCAGTGGATTGCTGTGTATCATTTAACATGCAGTATTATTGTGTGGTCTGTACTGTACATGATGTCCTGGACATGCTCTGTGCCACATACGTGTTCACACTATTGACTCAGTGTTGTCTCACTGCCTTTTTTTTGGGGTTTAAGTGTACAGTGTTTTACTGTGTTGTTTTTGACTCCCAGTTTTCACTTGGATACGCTGGAATTATTCAGCATCAGTGGCTAAAGTTTCTTGATGTGTTTTTTTTCCCATGTATCTCCGAGAAGAAGGTCTACGCTAAGCAAAAAAAGAAACAAACACACCTAGTCTTTGAGCTCTCGCCTCACCAGTGTTTGGATCGTTCCATGTCTTTTGTATTCTCGTTACGCTCTTTTCTATTTCCTTATTTTCTTACGTTACGGTCCTGATGTTAACCATTTCTGCAATTTAGTTTTTTTCTTTGAAGGTGCAAACAACAACACTGTAATATGGAATCATTTTGTAAGGCAAAAGGAAACTGTTTATTTATTGGCGGAATAAAACCTATGAGCACATGCTGCTTTTGTAAAGGGAAAAATCAGTCTTGGATGTTTGACTGAGTTGTTTTCTTTTTTGTTGTGACACGACGCTTCAACAGTTTAAAGGCTTGTTGAAGCTGCAGTGCCAAACCTCGTCCTACGTTTTGACCTCATGACAATTCCTGACGTTAGTGTCACAGACCAAAAAAAACTCAAATCTATTTTTGTCTCTCAAACATGAGGAAAATGCAAAGTGTTCATTCAGTTTCATCTATCACGGTGTCATGCAGCATTCAGTCTTTGTACAGGAGAAATAAAGGTTGTGGGGCATGATGGAGAATCTGAAAGTCTCATTTTGTTTCAAGAATGATCCATTATATTTGTAATATATGATTATAATGACACTACACAACTCATATCAGATCATACTGGCACATAATTAACGTCAGCCTGCCTTATTTGCATAATGTGAGATATTCATCATGGTATTATCTGAACTTCTTGAATCAGAATGGTTACTTTGCATAGTGAGGACTGACACTGTGGAAATCTGGAAGTGAAATCTCATGTGTGAAGACAACAGGAAAGGAAAACTTTCTGTACAGCCCACAAAAATGTTAATTCTCTGAATGTTTATGCCTAAAAAACCACAGACTTACCGCCTTCACGATGCATTCTTGACAGTTTATATGAAATATGGGTATCGCATGTCAGAAAGATGATCAGGTCGACGAAAACAGAAACAACTAACTTAAAGATACAATTCACTAGCAAGGACAACAACATCAACAAGATAGTTTAGATGATTTATTAACTACAGTATGAAGTAAGAACTGTTGGCCTTCTGCTGCTGACGGACCCGCCTTGGGAACTCAATGGAGAGTAGAAATAAGAGGAAATAATGAGGCGGGTGGGAAGGTTGCAGAACATTAGCGGGTTAGAAAATTCTAGGAATGATGGAAGTGGCCTGGTTGAGGTGAGGTCCTGCTCCTGAAACTCCTGAAAGAAGAAGCTTCAACGCAAAAATACAACCCTGGTTGGACGAGTTAATTATTCAGTAACTCTCTATGATATCCTGAAGGGGTCACTGTGTTCATGTTTATCAAAATCTTCATTACAAGACCTTTTGGGGACGATGCAGACAGATTAAAGTGGCAAGATCTGCAACATGGACGTGATCCCTCACTGGCTTCCCATCGACCAACGTTTCCGAAGGTCTTTACAGTGTTGGGTGATGATCTTTTGTTTGTTTTGACCCTGCACATCTTAAATTCAGGATGAACTGAACCCAAACTATCAAATATTACCTTTATATAAACATATCAAGCACACAGCAAAGTTACGTTCACAGATTAACGGGCAGAAAAACAACATAACAAGCAGATGGACACACTGATGACAGTGTTACCAGCATTTAAAAGATTTAACACCAGCAACAGAAACCCAGCTGTCTGTTTTGCTTGCTTTATTTTGAAAGTTTTTTTTACGATGACAGCATGAGAGAGCATTTAAATTCATGAGCGTACGCTGCCCTTTGGTGGCCACGGCGAGGAATTACATTCAAAAAAATAATGACAGTATAATCAATATTAGTAAAGCCATGTATAAACATAGTACATTAGCGTGATTACTACAAGTAAGAGCAATAAAAACTGTAATTACTGAGAGCATCTTTGGTTTCTGCTTTTTACCCTGCTGGAGCCGAATCGTCAGTGTTCACAGTGTGGAACTACATCGAAGCTAAACACGTCAACGTAGATATGATATCAGGGAGGGAGGATAATCAGCACCGTCTGGTAATCTTGTTTAGCACAAAATATTCAAGTAACTTTAAAAGCATAACACAATTAAATCCTCCCAAAAATATGAAAGTCAATCCAAGACGTTTATTCTTAGCACCATGTTTTAGCACCACATACAAAACTCAATAACCGTCCACATGGCCAATGAAAGAGTACTTTTTCTTACATCACTGATAGTTTTCCTTTTTTTTTTGTTTAACCCATCCACTTTTACATATTATAAACAGAGAAGAGAGCACAAGAAGCTCTGAGTAACTATTACTGAGAGTTCGACGTTCAGACGCTCTTTGACATTCAAGCTAGCAGTTAGAAAGTAAGAAACAGTTCAACATTTTGGGAAATGTGCCAATTTGTTTCCTTACTGAGAAACAGCTAGCCTGTCTCTGTCAAAAGGGACCAAAATCTTCTTCCTAAGATCTCTCTTTATATTTTTTTAAGAGCAAAGCAGCTTCCCCATATCCAGGTTTCAAAGCTAAGCTAAGCTATGCTAAACTAAACTAAGCTAAGCAGATGCAAGAGTGGTACCCATTTCCTCCTCTAACTCTGGGTACGAAAACAAATTAGCATGTTTCCCAAATTGTTTCTAACTATTCCTCTCATGAGGCCAGATCTTTATTTTGTTGTCTTGTCTTGTGGAGTAAAAAGAACATTAATCTGCTGTATAAACATTTAGAAAATGCTAATTTCTCTTGGGCGATGACCGTATTCACTTTATTTCTTCACATTTTCTCTAAGAGGTATTACTCATTCTCCGGCAACCCACGCTGCAGCATGCTGCATGTCTTTTTTTTAAAAAAAATCTGAATATAAAAGCAAGAAAATAAGAATTTTACAGTGGATTTCATTGTGCTCTCATGTCAGTTCAATGTGTTTGCTTCCCACACAACTGACCTTAGCTATGCCTTATTCATATTCCATCTACGCTAGCTTTGATGAGGTATCCATTGAACGTGATATAGACATCCACATCATCGCTGTAGATTGCGTTCTCCCTCTCCCTCTTGTACAGGCGGATCCACACCTCGTGACTCAGGTCCAGCTCCAGCATCACGCTCTGACTCTGCATGATGGAGCGGTCGCTGGGCTGGGCGTACACGATGGCCTTCTCCACGTCGTTCTGCATGATGTGCAGATATGTCTCTTTGAAGTTCCACGTGTGAATGTTGACGTTGAAGTAGTAGATCCCCGGGATGCGGCAGATGAATTTACCCTTGAACATGTCAAAGTGTTCTTCCAGGTTGACGAAGACCGTGTCAAACAGGAGCGCCTGGTACGACTCCAGGCTGTGGAGGGATTTGCGACGGCCGACGGAGAAGGCGGAGTACTGGATTTTGCAGGGGTCTCCTGGAGGACCCGCCTGGCCTTTACTACCTTTGGAGCCCATGGGGCCTATGGATCCTGGAGGGCCGATGTGTCCAGGTTTACCTGGTGTCCCTCTGTCGCCACGATCTCCTTTGTCACCTGCACTCCATCAGAAATAAAGGAATCACATGTAAGCTTACAGAAAACAGAAACTAAGCCACCAAAGCCACATTTCCTTCCCTTGTTCAGTTCAGTTTGTTTTGGGGTTAGCCGTTGGGTACTTTTTGTATAAAGGCTGGAGCCTTTCTTTAAACCACACAATGTAAACTGGACCTGCCGCCCCGCTTTCAGCTCCAGGGATGTCTTCATAAACATGTCAAAAGTTATCCGAGTCTTTTGTTTGTTTGCACAGTTTGGTTCCACATAAAGAAAACATGTTCTTACTTCTTCTCTCTTCCATCTGATAAAGTTAACGTTAATGTCCTGAATTTTTTCTATCCTATGAAACTTTTGTGTCACTATGTAACTTTGTGCTCCAGGTACGATCACCCACAAAACTGGATCATATTTGGCATGAAAAGAGGTTTTCATGCCCGGGGCGTGAGGGAGTGCTGGCAGTCAGTGTTGTGCCAGAACAGGAGCTGGGTAAATGTGCTATATAACAGGGCTCGGCAGCCTCTATGGAAATAATGACAGAGGCGAAAAAGCTGAAGAGGATGTTGACAGAGGAAGCTAAGAAGAGAAAAAGAGAGAGTGACTGAGCAAGAAGCGACCGGACAAGAGTAAATCTTGGACCGACTTTTAGTCGTTGATGAGAGCTTGGTGAAAGAGAGACGCCGAGCTGGGCAGACTGCCGTTGGACTAGTAAGTAAATTAGCTGGCTGCTATGTCTTGTGTTATTGCAGTTATTTATTGTGTTATTGTATTGCAAAAGTAGCTTCAAGTGGAAAATATCTGTGTTATGTTGGACTTCCATAGTATTTCAGTGCCACCTTTGAGGATGGTCATGTTGATGTAGGTGCGGACTTCTGGCACGTAGTTGAACGCTCCGATGGGCGGCTGGGCTCCACTGCCTTCTGGTGGCTCCAGGTGATCACAGCATTGCCTGCAGGGGGCAGGAGGAGGCACCAGGGCCACCAGGGAGATGAGGGACAGGAGGAGGAGGACACCCAACATAGCTGCGCCTAAATTGAGGAACAGAGGAAACGTCCAGATGAATTTCTTCTGGTGGACTTGGATGTTTTGGTCCTCTGTGATTTGAGTGAACTGTGTGCGCGCTTTCCAAGTTACTGAGGATAGAAAAAAAAAAGTGAACGAACACAACTGGGACTCTGAGATATGATTACATTTCCAGTTGTCTCTTCCATTCTAAAAAACCATTTATTCAACAAGAGCTTGGTTGAACTGGTTGAACTGCTGGTGAGTCAGACTTTAAACATTTTGACACTGTTTCTATTGTATCTTTCAAAACCACGGCTACAAGCTGCCTCACAAATCACAGCAAAGCACTTAAATATCACAGGATTGAAGATAGCTGAAAATGATAGGAAAATGACATAACTGCATTTAATTTCATGGCTATCCATTCAACAGTTGTTCAGATATTTTACTCGAAGCGCAAACAGAGGACCACAAACAGTATGTCTGAAGATTTCATAGCAATGTATGTAATGTATATAAAGAAATAGAAGAGTTTCTACTATATTATTCACATCAGGAAAAAGGAGGTGAAGTTTATTCCATTCGATACAAAGAAACACATGACAGCCAAAATATCAGTTGTTCAGCAGCTGCTCAGAAAATAACATCATCATAAGTCCTGGATCTCATTCCTAGAGCGAAGTGGAAAAGTGAAAGCGGAATCTCCGACACGGAGCCAGAGAAAACATCATTACCCCAAAAATGAGAGACGGGAGTCGGGAAAACAAATAAAGTCAAGGCTTCTTGCCACAACACAAACATTTGTTTATGAGCTTTCACTCTCACCGGTAGAGTTCTGCCCATACACACTTCTCATCTGAATCCACAAAGAGGAAAGGAAATTCCCAAAAAACGAGAGAGCACAGAGTACAGAGATCATAAATCAACTAAAAAATTGCCCTGCAGGCAGCCCGTAATTTATCCCCAATTCAGAAAGTCCGTAAAGTGGACTGCCTTTATTCGGACAAAGAGCCAAATGGAGTATTTTTCAATGGAAAAGCGTTGGCTGTCTGCCAGACTCTCAGTAATCAGCCACTCTCTGGGTACTGTAACTGGAACAGTGTGTGCTGCTGTGTTTATACAGGACAGCTGAATCCATACTGACAATTACATTCTTCATACACGGCCGGGCACGGAGGCTCAGCAGAAGACCACAAACACAGACAGTCTGAAGAAGTAAACTTTGTTTACTGTTTGCAGTTGTGCAGAACAAAAAAAAACTTGAAATGAAATGATAAATCTAAACCTGAGAAGAAAAAAAACAGATTACTGTTCTGGTTGAAGTGTGTATATAATCTGCTTTGATTATTAGGTAGGCCCACATACTCTATGCACACACAAAAACACTCCAAACTGTATCTGAACGCTACCTGGGAATGTGTGAGAGAAATCTTAGTTGTCTTGAGGATAGTGGTGGTATGTTGGATTCCAAAAGGATATAAATGACTACAAAGAGACACAAAACAACTGTGAGGAGGCATAAGATGACTACAAAGAGAAATATATGACTACAAAGAGACACAAAACAACTGTGAGGAGGCACAAGATGACTACAAAGAGAAATATATGACTACAAAGAGACACAAAACAACTGTGAGGAGGCATAAGACGACTACAAAGAGAAATATATGACTACAAAGAGACACAAAACAACTGTGAGGAGGCACAATATGACTACATAGAGATATATATGACTACAAAGAGACACAAAACAACTGTGAGGAGGCATAAGATGACTACAAAGAGATATATATGACTACAAAGAGACACGAAACTACAGAAAAACAAGAAACAAAACAAGAAAAGCACAATTAAACTACAAAACAGACATAAAACAACAACAAAATAAGTACAGAGACACAAAAACAGGGTACAACAAGTGACAACAAAGAGACAAAATTATTACAAAGAAGCAAAAGACACAAAACAACTACAAAGACAAAAGAGACAAAATAAAAAAAGGGACACAAAATACCTGGAAGAAACATGGGCGTAAAAGAAATATGCTAAGACGAGATGACAACTAACTACGTGGCTGCATCATTTGTAGTCATTTAGTCTCTTTCCGTCTGGGTGTCTTTTCTCCATAGTAGGAGGATTCCCAATCCTCTTTTGTCTCATAATCTGTCCAAACACACACATACACACACACACACACACACACACACACACACAGCATTTGAACTGTTTAGCAGCCCAGTTTGATGCTTTTATGGGACTGCAGCCATGTCATCTGTACACTGTTTGTTTACCACACACTGACTGAGTGTGTGTGTGTGTGTGTGTGTCACAGCTGGACAGTGTTCTGCATATCCAATCATAGAAATATTATTGTTGGTCCTAATGGTGTTTTATCTGCAGCTTGTGTTATAAAGCCCAGCTGGGATTTCCACCCAAAACCACAGATGACCATTCATTGTGTTACATGATATGTCTCATACACTGACCAGGGATGTTACATAACTGCTTTTCTGTGGGAAAATCCCACTTTAACTGGAAAAATGCACGTGAATTTTATCAGTCCCGAGACATTTGTTGCATAGTTTGATTTTTGCATTTTTACAGCATGCTTAAAGCTCCACGTTTGCGCTGCAGCAGCGGGAATAACAGACATTTTGCAGATTTCCATGCATTAAGCTTATGGCAGCATCTGTTTGTGCAGCCCGGTGCAGCCCGGTCCCGGTCGAGCCCAAACAAACCGAATCAAGCGGAAGTTTGTCGGTTAACAAACGTCTCAACGTCACAACGCCCCCACTCACTCAGCCGGCCGATAACACGGACTTTTATCTGAATGAATCTCACCTCGTTCACGTCTCTGCTGCCGCTTCAGTCCACTGAGAGGAGATCCTGAGTCGGCAGCAGCTCTCTCCCTCTGCCGGTCTCTCTGTGGGAGTGAGCTGTGAGATCCCTCCTAGTTTCACTCAGACTCAGGCAACAAGTGTCCTGTCAGTCTTTGGGGGTGACAGTTATCCCCTCTAAAACACTGCTATGACCCCTGGTTTGATGATAGAAAACACGTTAAAGTAACATTATGTAACTTTTCCATCATTTGATGCTACATTGACTTGTAATCAGGTGAATGGCTCTGCGATTAGCATATAACAGTCTCATGCCAACAACTATTTTGCTGATTTTTGGTGAAACTGGATCATATTTATGGAGTTTCTTCTACTAATTCACAGAGTTTACTGACGAAAACTGCTGCTAACTATAGCTGGATTGTTACCACTGTTTTTGTTTTGTGCTGGTTAGTTTAGCTTAGCATAAAGAAACATGTTGGGACATAGCTGCTAAAACCGTTGTTGTTGTTGTTTCTAGTGTCGCCAGTTAACATGGCCACTAGTTAAATTTGTTAGTGTTTGTACAACGGGTATTTTGGACCACCGTTTCAGGCCTGGGGTCATAGGCTAACGGTGAATGGAGCCTGTGTCGTGCCAGAACCTGAGCTGGGCAAGCGGGCTAAGCAGCCTCTATGGACATAATGACAGAGGAGTAAATGGGTGGAGAAGGAGAAAAGGAGAAAACGAGAAAGTGACAGAGCAAATGGCCACCAGGCAAGTAAATCTGGGACTGACTTTGAGTTTGTGTACAGTGGAGCTGGAACTCTGTGGTGGATCACTTCTCATGGGTCTTTTCACAAAGTCACTAAACCTCTGGTCATTCCCCCCTGGGACTGTATTTCCTCTGCGCTAAATTCTTTCATTCCTCACATCTGGTGCAGCTGCAGAGAGAGAGAGAGAGAGGCTATAATCTCTAGCTATATTTCCAGACCTAAATTAAGACTGTAATGTGCTTCAGATGCCAGAGAAAACGAGCGACAGTGAAAAAGATGTAAAGCATGAGAAGGGTACAAGACAGAGGGGCAACATGTTCCCTTGAAAACGCCGGTGCTAGTGCCAGGTGGATGAAAAGATACAATGTTCAGCAATCAGATTTAAAATATAAAACATGTTTCTGCCACACACACCGCTGAGCACCACAGACGAAGGTCTCCACATGACAGTGGACAATATCGGGACGTCCTGGACTCGAAGCCAAACCAATTGAACCAGGCGGGTTTTTATCTTGTGGCGTACTCTCTCTTTTTATCTGTGGAATTTCTTACAGCTAAATGAGCCACATGTTAATGGTATCATCTTTTAAGCTCCCAAACATTTTTGGCCTGTGCCCCTTAAAGGAATAGTTTAGCTTAGCATAACGAAACATGTTGGGAAATAGGTGCTGAAAACAAATGAAAAGACTGTAAACTATGTAGTACTGAAATGTGGAGATAAGGCGAAACCCCATCGGGTACTTTGTCACGTGACTGTTTCGGTCCGTGTTCAAACCCCACCAGGAGCGATTCAGTGTCCTAAAATGTTGGACTACTCCTTTTGAGTGAAGGAAAGTTTACTGACAAACCGTGATCACAAGTTGCATACCTTGAGAGCAGTGCAGCGGAAAGAGGCTCTGGACTGGAAGAAATGTGTAATGCTTTACGGCACAAAGTCTTAGACCACCAACCGTTTCACTGATTTTGGTGAAACTGGATCATATTTTATGGAGAAAATGTTTGCTGGTTTTCCCTCTGATGTCCTCTGGCTGCCACGCTTCAACTCTCTGTGATTTACAGACTTTCCTAGTGGACAGTGAAGTAAACTGCCGCCAACTGTAGCTGCTGTTAGCTAATGTTAGCTCAGTTTGTCAGCCTGGGCAGGGGTGTTGGTACCACGGGTGTTTTGGACCACCAGGAAGAAGGGGAGGTTTTCAGGAACAGGGGAAAAGGGGAATGGGTACCAAAATGGGCCAGAATCGGTCTAGTATTGCAGAGGTAAAGAGAGTGAAGAGTATGAGTAAATCTGGGGCTGACTTTTAGTCGTTGGGGAGAGCTTGGAGAAATAAAAGTCTGAAAGACACGACTGAAAGAAGACTGATTGTCTCCTTGTAGAAGACAATTGCAGAGGATGCAGAGGTGGGTTGAATAACTCTAACTAACTCATGACCCCTGTCGTAGGTGATTGCAGACAGAAACCAGTCATGGGAGAATAAGAGGAGGCTGAATTTGTGCACACGTGTAACATGTGCACAGCTGTTGAACATTACCTCTGTTGGGTCCCGAGGGTTTCATAGAGTGTTAGGCAGTTACATCAGGAAAACATTCCTCGGGTTTTCCGGCAAGAGACTCCTCTGAAACTACCTGATGCAGCTCAACCTACCTTTCTCTAAACATTTACTATCTGTTGGTCTTGTCTCATTTCCCAGCCGGGTTAATCATTCTGCGGTCGCTCTCGGTCTGTCTGACCCAGCTATTCCCCCTCTGGTGTTCTTTCAAGTGGTATTTTATTTGGAAGCGCTGCCGTCTTAAATCAAGAGTCTCATTTATCTCTCTCGATTCGGTATCTATTTTATGAGCAGCAGCAGCATCTCACAAACTATTTATACTTCCTCTCTGTGACTCTCAGAAACTTTGACCTCCAGGTGAACCTTTTGTTCCTCAGGGTGCTGAAGTTTAAAGCAACGCCGTGCAACTTTTCTGCCATGAAATCACAGATTTAGAATCATTTTTGACTGACACGCCGGGCAGTGTTAGTGTTTGTACCGCAGGCGTTTTGGATCACTGGGAAGAAGCCAAGCTGTGTTGTGCCAGAAGAGGAGCTGGGCAAGTGGGCAAAGGTATACACAGCTGTCCATATTTACCACACTGAACTTCCACACAAGCTTGCTTTGAGATCAGATATTTGGAGACTTTTTCTCTCCCACAACTCCATCAGATTTTTTCACGCAGAGAACACATTGTTAGTGGCGTCCATAATCACGGAGCGTTGCATTCAGAGTTTAAAACCAGAGTTGAAAATTTCAGACCTCACAGCATTCTTGTGGTTGAGCTCAGGAATGGACAGTCGGTCTGCCTGAGTAGCCCGAATGGTTGTAAATCCATCTCAGCGCGCATAATTTCACGATGATTTGTTATCATGTAGAAAATGTAAATCACAGATTGACTTATAATAAGACGAATTCTGCTCTGCAGCCTCCCACATTTTTGTGATATCACAGCAGGTTAGACACGACCGAGCCGTGAACTGACAGGTTTTTTCTTTATGATTTTGCATTTTGCCAAAAATATTCCACCGACAGTTTAAAGAATAGACGGCATATCCGGAGCATCAGCAGGACGTTTTGAGGAACTCATCACAGCCACAGAGGTTTCTGCTTAAATGTCATATTATATTTTCTTTGTTTATGTACAAAAACTTTAAATTTAGAAATTTAAAAATGACTTGATTTATGGTTCTGTGAAGGTCATGTGCTGGACTATTTCTTTGCTAGGAGTAGTAACTCCTCCGTGTCTCCTGGCCCGGCACATAACCCTGGCTTTTAAGTCTTTAGTCTGTACAGAATAAACAAACGAGTTTAATGTGGTAACTTGTGAGCATAGAGGTGGATTTTGCCACCCTTGGACAGAGCCAGGCTAGCTGTTTCCCCCTGTTTTCAGTGTTTGTGCTAAGCTAAGTATAAGAGCTGCGTTGTGGATTATATCCGTGCAGGCTCTGGAGTTTATTTACGTCTAAATACAAATAATCATCCACACATCTTTATGTGTGAATGGCTAAAAACAACAACTGTTCTCCTCTTAGTCCACAACAAGCTGGTGGATCTGTCCCTGGTTATGCTCGCTGGTTTGGTCCAATCTCTTTCATATGTTAGCCCTCACCATTATGGGTGTTGGTGACGGCTGCACCTCTTCCTCCTGACAGCAGAGGTCTGGCTTTCTGTTTCTATTGCGTGTAAAGAACCTGCCTGACCCCCACATCCAGCTTACTTCACGGCGGGTTAGATCCAAAACAAGCACTTGTGGCTTTTCTACAGAATTTGCAAGGTACTTTTCTCTCTCTCTCGCTCTCTCCTCTGGCCATCTGGGTCAAAGCTTGCTCTGTGATTGACTGAGCAAGCTGAGGAAATCTAAACAGGCCGACGCAGCAAAGCCATCCAGCTGGATGAACACCTGACGGACACTGCAAGCGTACTCAGCAGATAAAGATAATATTTATTGAACCTGGATCATAGGGACCGAATGTGCAACGATGAAGATGAAGCTATTTTTTTTTGTGCTGCACAGACTATAACACTCAACATACCACCGGGAAGATTTGTTCAGTTTTGTAATGTCACCTAGTGGCCGAATGAACACAGTGCATCAGAGATACTTCAGTCTACTCTGCAACATCATGAGAAATGCAAACGCAAAAAGTCACTCAAAAACTTATTTTAACCAGCAATCAAACCCAAGACAACAGGTAACTTTGATCCTATTTTATATAAGATAAGATTTACTACTTACTTTAAATAAAAAATGACTCATAAATATTTATAAAGAGTTAAAACGGTTAACTTTTAACAGTTAGAGAGATCCAGGTATCCATCAGCTTTGAGTGCATCCCTCAGATGTTGGTGTAACTACTCGGATCTCCCCACCAGTCGGTCAGAACTGAAGAAATCTCTTGGATGAGAAGTGAAATGTCTTCACGGGTCTACACCGAGAGCACACTCATCACTCTGTAGGTTTCTTTATACACCTTAGAGTCATTCTTTTAAGTGATGTTTGCAGGGAACGGTTTAAAAGAAGAGTGAAGGAGGCAAAAGTAAAAGTAAGACCTTTAGGTGATCTTAACAACCGTCGTTCACACCAGACCTGAGGTGACAGCGAGCAGCCTGGTCTACCTGGATCTCGCCACCACTTAGTCAGAACTGAAGAAGCTTCTAACTTGTAGATCCGCAAAGACGTCTGAGGTCCACTTGCCCCAGATTGAACTCTCCCGCTGAAGAAAGTCGACCTGGATAACCTTCACAGACACATTTCTGTAAAATATAGTTGCAAATTGCTACAATCTGCTCAACCTACAAAACGTTTATGTCAGTATTCACCCCTGATGATAGATGCATTCTTCACAGTTTTCATTGTCATGTTTGTTTTGTGCAACTAACAACCCACCCACCTCTCGCTCGCTCCCTCGTTCTCTCTCTCTCTGTGCCCTCTTTCCTGTTTGCACGCTGCTACCAAATAAAAGCAGTGAAATAATCCTAAAAACAAACAACTTGAGCTCGTTGTGTCGAGATAATAATGTTTTAGTTTGGGTAAATAACCCAACTAGTGATTTTTTTTTTCGTGCGCACAGCCCTCTGTGAGGAGTCAGTGAGTACATCTAGAGCGGAGTACATAAATAACTTGTGGTTTTGTTGCTGTTGTTGTTGCACTCAAGCTGGACAGATTCTAAAAACTCGGCTTACATTGCATCATTTTTTTTTCTTCAATTTAGGCCACCAAAACATGTCAGCGAGTACGTAGCGTTTTGTTTTTTTTTTCTTCTTACAAATATCGCCACTTTTGCTCGACTTAACTGGGGTGTGACGCATTAACAGGTTAAGTCTTTGTGAAATGGAAAATGAGATGGAGAAACACTGATGAAAAGAAACATCTTGTGTGGTTTCTTACTGACATGGCTAAATCTCTGAGGTGAACGGATGTCGATGGTTGTGTCAGAGTTAAATGTCAAACCACACTTTAATACACATGCTCACACTGTGACACACACACACCACCAGGACCACCTGACAGGACACGTAAACACACACATACATATACACACATACATATATCTATATTGCACACACACACACACACACACATACACATGCACACATGCTTAGGTTCACGCACTCTTTCTCGTGTCGGCTCACATGCCCACCCCTCAGCCTTCACTCCACAACGACACAGGAAGTCAAAGGGTGACCCATTTCTACCAGAGGTTTTATTTTGTTTGGTCTCTGCACAGATGTCACTGAGTGCAACGGAAATATACTGCGTGTGTAGAGACGAGAGCAGCAACATTTGTCTCCAATGATTTATGAGAGTCTAGAAATATTACACCAAAAAAGTGTAAGGTAGACAGTAAAACTTGAACCAGGTGCGACGAAATATCTGATTCTGAAATGATGATTTATGGTGATAAAAGGTGTTGATTTGATCGCTTGAACTCTTAAAAATAATTTATAAAGGTGGACGAACAAATGAGATGACAAAAGAAAAAAGAAGAACAGTGATGGCAAACCAGCTGCCTTACAACTTTTAACAAAACATCAACAACACATTTAATTCTACATCCTGCTGCAGGTTGCTTAGGAGCTTCGAACGTACGAGCGATAGCAGACATCACCTACGATAACACCTTCTCGTGATTCGACTCTAAAAGCTCCTCATTACACGTGACTATTTACAGACATTAAAGCACATTTACATGTTTTACTACTTAAAAATCACACGTCTCCCTGCAGGAACAAAAAAAACCCCGGTATTTATATATATATATTTTTATAAAATGATAGTAGTAGTTTGAACATATTTGTTTGTATGATTTTAGGTTAAAGTAATAAAAAGCAAACTCCAAAAAAGCAGTATGTAACAGTGTCGTTATTAACTGACAGTAGCATTTAGTTTAAAGTAATAACTACAATCATACTTTGCCTTGCAATGTTATTTCATGCATATTTGTACGCTAATGCAAATAAACTGCAGTGAAACGTTAAAGTTTGAAGTACCTCTTAGACTGCTACATATACGTAAATCTGCTACATTTTGGGTGGCGTTTAACTTGGTAAGTCGGTAGAGCAGCCGCCCCGTGTTCAAAGGTTCGGTCCTTGCCGCGGTGGACCAGTGTTCGAACCCGACCCGTGGCTCTATCCTGCATGTCGTTCCCCATCGCTCTCTCTCCTCACATTCCTGCCACTTTACATAAAAAAGGCCCCAAAAAAATCTACATCATGGGTTTCAGTGAAAAAATGGCAGTTAAACATGGCGGACTCCGTGGAAGAGGACCCGCTCTCACTGTAGTACTATGGTGCTCACTTTAAGACAACAAACACACAATGATTCTGATATTCACTTATGAAAACATACTAATGTCTACCGTATAGCATTCAGGAAACGCTCCTAAATCTTACACACTGGACCTTTAATTCAGCTTGTTCTTCGTACCCCAAGTGACCAAAACTCATTAAATTTAGATTTAAATTTTGTTTTTCAAAACTGACCAAACTGTCCACAATTAGATTAGACTAAAGCATCAATCCGGCTGCCTAAAACGATCACATAGGGGTTCTTCCAGATTCATTACATGAAGTTTTCAGATGGATTTATTGCTGAACGTTGTTTGCAGCTCTTTGAGGGTCAGGTATCCTGTTTTACAGGTCTCCACGGGCATGGAGGAAGACCTGCACATGGCACCAGCCATAGGCCAGGCGGAGTAGTTGCTACTGGCAGCTGCCACAGGTGTGTCCACTTGTTGACTATCAGTGGATACCTGAGTTAGACCGGGAGTGTTAGGAGGGGGGAGAGGAGGAGAGGAGGGAGGGCAAGTCCAGGAAGGAAGAAAGAGAGGGAGGATGATGAGAGGGGAGGTCTGCTGATTCTCCTCCTCCTCTTCTACATTCACAATCATTTCATCTTCCTTCTCCTCTTCATCGTCCTTTCCGATGCCAAAGCCAGAGTCCGGGCTCTGAGGCTCCTTCTTCAAGCTCTCGTAGGTTGGAAAGTCGTTGAAGGACGGGCAGAGCGTGAGGTGGAGGTTGTTGTGCAGATTGCGGAAGTCATCGTGATAGGTGAAGTAGGCGGGACTGGGGTCAGTTTGAGCTGAGCTGCCGGAGGAGCTGGACAGGAAGTAGCCCATGTTGGAGAAGCAGGACGAAGAAGAGGAGGAGGAGTTGTCAGCGACCCCGCTGGTGTCTAAGCTAGCCGAGGGGTAGAACTTGAACTGAAGCAGGGTGTTGGTGGAGCTGGAGGACGGAGAGGTGGATGGGGCAACGTCAGAGCCTTCACACAACTCGACCGGGGAGATGTGGTCGCATGGCTGGACCGTGAAGAACGATGCAGGAGCTGACAGAGGATTCAGCCATTTCTAGAAAGAAAGAAGATATGATAACTTAGATTTGTAGTCATCAAAGGCCCGATTGAGTTCTATGTATGTGAAAGCAAATGTTTGCCTCAGTTTATGTGAGCAACAGACAAACCACACCAAGAGACCTTTTAAAAATCAATGCTTTCTAATCTGGGGCAGACTGTGGCTGCGACCTTTTTCTTTTTTTTTTACTGGTAATCAGCGGTGAGCGACACACCCTTATTTCTTATTAAACCTGAACCAGAACTGCAAATGGAAAATAGGCAAGGAGGTCATGAGACAAAACGTCTGAAGGGCCTCCAACAGCAACAGCTACTTTCTTCAGTATTCGGACTTCCTGCTCGTTTGGCTGAAGAGGCTTTCAGGGCAGTTGGTAGTAGTACTTTTTAATCCCTCTTTGTTTATTTGACAGCTATAGTTACTCCTTATTTTGCAGAATACATAACATACACGATTTAACTTAATTACTTTGAATTAAAATTCAGTTTTTCTAGAGTATAGAGGAAAGTTTGTGCAGGGTTACCGGGCCTGTTGTATGAATGATGTAGCTGCCACCTCTGTGACTCTGAAGTGAAGAGGAAGTGCCAAAGAGGAAGTGCCAACTGCAGTTTCCTTCATGACGACTGTACTGAATTTTTAAATAGTACACCTGTTCAAATTATATTAAGGCTTTAAAATTAACAGCGTGCATGCTTTGATTGACAGGTAGGTGCTGTTACAGATGGCTTGTTTGAGTACCAGGCGTCATTCAGCCTGCACCCGTCCATTCTTTAAACAGTCAGTGGTCCCAACATTGAACCCTGGGGTACTCCAGCTGGGAAGATGACACCATGTACCACTCAATTGCACAGACCTTAATGCATTTGTATTGGCTGTACATGGCAGTCTTTTTAGCTGCTAACATTACAATAACATTTTAGTATTTTATCAACAACAGAAATCCCAAATTTCATGTTTTTTTGGGAAAAATCTTAACATTACTGCAGATTAGAAAGTCATCAACACTATAATCCAGCTGTAGCACTGTTGAGACACTTGTTATTAGTATTTCCATGTTATCCACCTACAATAATAGAGCAGCAGCTTCAAAGACGTCAAAGTGAACAGATCATCTATGTATAAATAGGATTTGGTAGTCACATCCGCTGAAAGACGTGTGAAACGGTTTGTGTGGTAGGACATTTGGTAAAAAAGGCTTAATGTATGCTGTGAATGTTTGTTTTTACCTTTAGATTTCCTCCATGGAGAGAGTGGAGAGTGTGGAAATACTCTGAAGGGTTTGGTACCGGCTTTTTGTTGTGGAACCTGGAGCAGCAAGAAAAAAGTTACAATTACATTAAACATACTGCATAAAAACAAACAAAACAGCGTAGCGTTACGTTGTACACTACACTCACCGTTTGCTCGTGCAACTCCTGTAAAGGACCACGATTATAACAAAGACGAGACCCACGCTCAGCATCGTTCTCCACATATTTGTCCAATCCAGAAGCCACCCTGAAACAGAGAGCTGACATTACAATCTGCAAAACGCATACACAAGTACAGCATTTAGTGATTTGTTTACAGGATCTCTGCCAGACATTTATAGAACTGTATCATCTGTCAACTCACCAACATAACACCCTATTAGAGTCTACAGGGAAGTAACCCTACATGTTTTTTTTCCAGCTGGACCAATCTATGCATCTATTTCCTGTAATAACCTTGTACGTTGGTTTGGTTGCAACTCAAACAGCCGGAAAGTGCAATGTGTTCTTACCTCGATCCACCGTATCTGTTGGTCCTACCCAGGACAATGTTGGACTCCAGTTGCTCCATTGGCTAAGCACATTCCCAGTGCTGCGGACCCTCACCCTGCCCTGCAAGTGTCCCTTTAGTTGCTGAGATGGTAATTGGAGCTTCAGTTCGTGGGTGAACATATCTCTGGCCTCCTGATAACAGATGAAAATTGGGCAGAATGTCATAATTAGGGTGTTTCGTAACCGGGATCTGAATCAGAATCTAAATAATGAGTTGAGTCGGTTCTGCTGCAACGATTTATGCATGAAACCAAACATCGCCTTGTTTGACCAGGACATTGAACCAGAATAAATATAAGCATGCATTAAGAGCTACCATTTAGTCAAAGGGGAAGTGACACATAAACCTCATGAGTAGCTGATGTTATCAATGAACCACCATAAATAATATGCCACTTAATATTTCGAAACTCTACAGATGTAGAATATCTCAACAGCTTTTGAAAGGATTGCCATAAAAATGCATGCGCTTCCCGACTGACCAGCAGCTGTAAAGACAATCAAAAATTACACAGTAATTGCAATTCGGCGATGAAGAAGAAGCAGCAAAATGTTGTGGTCATCATTTCTGGTAAATATGCGACGGCTGGACTCGAACTGAGGCACTACCTTGCTAAAATTGGCGCACTACACCAGGAAGTACACAGCGTGTTACAGAGAAGTGTGCTACCAGAAGTATTCGATATCTGAATTGATACATGGCATAAAAGGTATACCTGCTAAATATAGTGTTGGGACCGTAGGTGTTTGTGCCTTGGATTTACTGTTCTAGTAAATGTGAGTATTTTTTTCGTGCAGGTTTGTTTATGGCCACTCACCTTCCATGGCTGGTTTTTCTGTTTGACCTGAATTTGGAACTTAAAGGACTTGATGAACCTCGAGCAAGGACTGCCTGGACTCCAGGATATCCAGGTCTCATTGACAGTGGTGTTGACACGGGGAATACCTGGAGGATTCATTTTGACTGTATGCACACACAAAGCAGACACACAGACACATATGTGGACTTTAATGGTTGAATATCGGGCAGCTGGACTTTGACTTTGGCTCAGTTTCCCCAGACTTAACCTTTCTCAAACACAATGAAGTAATTTCCTAACGTTTCTAAGTATATAAATGTGTTTTAAAATGGCTTCCTGACGACAGTTTACTGATGAAGTAAAGGCCACTGACTGTGATGCTGCGGCTGGTAGTTTGTGAGGTTGTCCACCAACTTGCCATCGCACTCCATGCGGATGTAGGGCAGGGCTTTGTAAGAGTTGAATTCCTGTAGGGACAAATCGTGGCATTAATCTTATATAGAGATAAATCCATGAGAGGTTTTTATGAATGATTTTTGCGAGTGACTTACTTCAGTTTCAAAGGCAAAACTGCAGCCTGGAGGAGAGTTTCCATGTCGCTCCAGCTTGCAGGTTCGACTAAAGAAAAAAATGCAGATTTGCTCAACTGACGAGACCAAAAACAAAAATATTTTACATCTGTAACATTTTGGTAAGTAGTAACGAGCATAACATCCAACACCTTACATTATTTCAATGGAAATTCTCTCCCTAGAGACCCGGGCTTTCGTCACACCAGAGATCGAACAGTTAACACCAGGAGCCACCAGAGAACTGTTCCATGTACAACTGACATTGTTGACGTAGTCATTGACGCAGGACAGTCCTTGGAAGAGAGACAGACGCAACAACAGATAAGGAGAGAGAGAGATGGATTAGAATGGTATCTGTATTCATCAGTGTTGCTGGGCTTGCTGTACATACTTGACTGCCAACTCGGACGGTTAAACTGCTCAGTGAAAGCCCCGTTTGAAGGGATTTCAGGACAGTAACATAGAAACAGTTTCAGTTATGAACATACGCAATTATACCTTTGTGAGAGTGAGCACCCGCTGAAAACAGAACCACTAGGATGTACACGGACCACAGGGTCTCCATGGCCACGACACGATGACTGTAAACAAAGGGGACAAACAGCACATTACAAACAGGACTAAAAATCCGATGAGAGAAGGTCTGAAAAGGTTTTACAAAACATTGAACAGATTATGAAAGGAGCCGCGTGTAAACCTGAGCATCATTTGGCAGCAGCGTGGAGGATTACTAGAGAATAAGTTTGGGTAGTTTGCGGATGTAAACTGGTATGCTACGGGAGAAAGCACATGAGTAAATGGCTTGGCGGTTTGAGCGGGTGGTTTTAAAGGTCGGGGTGGTCACAGATGCTTAAATAATCCTCGGATCATGGAAGAGTACAGCCGCTTCAGGTGTTAAAAAAAGGTTACACGAACACAAAACACATAGTTAGCCAGAATTACCAATGAAGATGGAAACTTTAAGAGTGCTTTAAGAGTATTTTTGTATGTAGGACCTCTGGGATACTTGAAAAGCGAGCCTTTGCATACATTGTTATATTATATGTTAGATATACTGTGCGTTGACGTTACATTAACATATTCGACATAAAAATGTGCACAATATAGATGAATATCTGTAAAAATCATAATCTTGGACTCAGACAAAGTGGTGGTTATGACTCAAACAAGTTTCTACCGTCATATGGAAATGTTTTCTAATGGAGAGAAACTCAGTTCTGAAACCTGGATGGTTGATATTGCATAAGCCATTCATCATCATCATCAGCAGCAGCAGCAGCAGCAGCAGCAGCACAGAGCTCAGTATGCTTTTGAGAGCAAAAATATAGTCATCCTGAGAAGGCGGCAGCGAGCAGTTAAATGTGAAACTTCACTGAAAACAGTGACACCTGTGCTAGTCCACCACAGACACAACTTTAACCATGTTTTACAGCAAGACTTGATCGTCACTATGATGTTTTATTAAGAATAGACAAACACAGATTCTTTTTTACATGACGTGGATATTTTCCATAAAGTTTCACATTCTGTCACTGGTTTGAGTCATCAGGCGTTGCTGTTTTCCGTCAAAGCCTGAACTGAGTAGGACTACAATGACAAGTGCAGATGCGTCACCCGTAATTGATATGCGTATCATATCATAACCTTATGCACAAAGGGGAAACAAAACCATTTGTTCTGAATAACAAGATCGGGAAACCTGGGTAAGAAGCAATCGTGTAATAAAACAAAGAGCCAGTAGAAAAATATCCATCCGATAAAATGCTATGAAGTCTTTACGAAGATAAACTTGAACATCATCTGCAAAGAAACTGATACCGTACCTCGTGAGCTGTGGTCAGTAAAGACAGAAGGAGGTCCCTGAGAGGAAACACATTGTCCTCCCCTCTGGTGGACTGACGAGTTCAGAAGATCTTTCGCACATCTCTACCTCACTCTCTTATGCAACCTCCCACCCTCTCTCTCTCTCTCGCTCGCTCTCTCTCTCTCTCTCTCTTTCTATCACTCTCTCTCTCCTCATTCTCGCCCCTGTCTCGTCTTTAAAGTGCCCAGTAACATTTTCCACTTGTAACCACAGCCGGTATCTGGGGCTTTACAGGAAGCCTCATGAGGTCGTGTATGATAGTACGAGAGAGGATGGGCCTAGGCGGGGGAGAGGAGGTGAAGTGCCAACTTCACCAACAGCCACCTACCTACCTGGACCCCATCACGCAGCTTTTAACATAATTACACCGAAAACAAGAAATACAAAGCACACCACCGCATCCGGTTTCAATCACAATGTAAAGTAGGTTGTATAAAGAGAAACACTCAGGTTGTCCTATGAAGTGGTTTATCTCAATGAAACGCAGCGTTAAATAAAAGATTCGGGGGATTAAAGAGACTTAAACCTTCCCGATTTAGAACCATGGGGTTATTTAAGATGCGAAGACACATACACACACAGAGCAGACAGTTGTAAAGCTTCAGAAACCACTGCTCTTATAGCCGCAAGCCAAGCGTATATAGTATATTTTACTCTACTGCTTCTATACAGGGAAAGAGGAAAAGGGCTGAGTGTTAAAGCAGCAGCTCGGCTCTTCTCTAAAAAAAGGTCACTAAAGATTTAATTTGTGAAATCATAGGCCTCGAGAGATTTCCTCTGATTGTTCGTTTGTCCACATCACTTTGTCTCAAATGTGAGACACCAGGTCGAGACTTTAATTTTTCCAATCCCAAGATTTATATATTTTATTTCAACCCTTTGTCTCAAGAGTTACTGTAGAAAGAAAGAAAAGATTAGTTGAATTAATCGCTATTCAGTTCAATTTTCTGGCACCAGTTTATAAAAAGTGTCAAACATGCGACAAAACTTGGAAAAAAACACCAACTTTAAACGTGAAATCAACAGAAACTAATAAAAGTACTAATATCTTGTTAACGTAATATTAGAAAGTAAAGTTACACTGTATTTATTATGATAAAATTCTTCTTCTTTTGTTTGTTGTAGAAAAGAAAATGCATCTTTGATGGCAAAGCCTTTATTTATATGAACTTATACAGAGTAAAGTTAGTGACTGTTCGTTTTACAGTAAATCAATCAAATCAAATTTTATACACTTAAACATGAAACCAACAGTACTGATATCCTTTTATTGTACTATCAGTTATACCATATTTATTTAATTATAATTCTGGACAACAGACTGTGAAGAAAAGGGGCGCCAAAACAGAGAAACATTTCTAAGAGATGTTTTACGTTGAACAGTCGAGCTAAAAAATGTTGAGTGCAATAAGAGTGGCACAGAACACAAAAGGTGAGATCAATGCATTCAGCTCAAGTCTTAAAGTTCAATGAGGGGCCATTGTGCAACACGCTGTACAAAGGCCTGCAAGCAACAAAGCCTTCACGCATACAACAACAACTGTTGCAACACATTACGATTCAACCCAGCAGGATGGTTGAGTGGGTTCAGGCCTGCAGTATGCCAAAGGGTGATCTGATGCATCACCCCTCAAGTTCTTGCACCTACTTAGGTGTCTGCATCAGCGAGCAGTGGTAGAAAGGGAGACTAAGGGGAGACGATGGTTTGAGGCGTGCAGAAGAGGAAGAAGAGCACAGAACCATAAAGGTCATAGTCCGCAGTGGCTGAGGTGAGAAGCTGTCAAGAAGGCCATAGTGGTGTTTGTGCTCGTAAGGCAACAAGAAATAAGTCCACCAACAAACCACAGAGTCAGCGGAGGGGAGGGGGTTTCTCAGTGGGGTGGAGGTGAGAACAGTAGCAAGGGAGGGCACACTTCAGGCTGCAAAACATGTAGAACGATGTCAACAAAAAGGAACGCCTTTTGCAGATGTATCATGAGTGAACCAGTGCTATTTTTTACATTTGCCTAATCTAATGCAGAAGTCAAAAAATATGCACAATTCTCGTAAATAGGGGCCAGAGTTGACTAATATCCTGTGGAGAAAATGCTGCATGAACTGCTACAGTATTTACATAGAGTCCAAATACTTGTTGGTGTTGATCAGATGCAATGTTTACCAGGTTAGCATGCCAGCTAAAACATATGAAGCTAACGATGTAATGGCCGTACTGGTGAAAAGTGTTCTTGGCAGGTTGAGGTCCCATCAACCTGCTTCATCAGAGCAGATCACTTCTACTATGCTCGTTATATATATACATACATAAATATAGATCTGACTGAAGAGGAAAGACAGGAGGTAGTGACAAAAAGCAAGTTTCAGTGGTTTTCTGTTGAAACCACCTCCATTGTGCTGCCTTCACATCACACAGAGACAAATAACCCCTTCAAACTGCTGGTAGCACTCGACGGTTTCAGGTCGTTTAGTTTTAGTTTGAGTCGGGACTTCTGCGATAACCTTTACGCCAAATTTTTAAAAAGGTGTTTAAGGAGACGAAAAAGCATCACCGTGACTCAATAAATCAAGTTTATCATCGTTCCTTTAATCATAGAAATGCACAAAAATGATCTTCGCTACTGTTCTGTGACACATAACTGATACGTTTGGTTTATCCCAAACCAGAGACATTATCAACCATGATCTAACCAATAATCTTTTGCGGTATTTTGTCTTACCTTTATCTTGTTTGTTTATTGCTTAACACCAATGTTACAACATGCAATGCTGCATGTCACACCTTTTTTTTTTTAGCATTTCCAAAGTAACCTGAGGTGTGAATTAGAAAGGCAGTGTGTGTGTGTGTGTGTGTGTGTGTGTGTGTGTGTGTGTTGTTGTGGTCTCATGGTAGGAAGCTGGACCTCATTTTGCAGTGTCTTTTTTTTTTTCCATTGCTGTCAGTTTCATGTTGAGTTTCTGGTTCATGATGTTTCTCTCTGTCCACTGAACTGCAAGAAGAAGACGAAGCCGAAAAGACATGTCATGAACATGTCAAGCAGAGCAGTTACAGAGAAATCAAAGAGAAATAGAAACCTACCCAGTTCATCTGTCTTGTGTCCGTACCAGAGATGGGGGTCGGGAGGCCAACCAGTCAGAGGGTGGCTGATGTAGGAGTCCATGCTGAGGGACCTCCATGTTAAAGGAGCACCTGAACACAGAAGGTTCAGTGGGGTGAATTAAAGGTGGGCTAGGAAAGAAAAGTGCGAATGATGAAACAAAATTTAACAAGACTAAGAAGTTCAAATTTAGGCACTAAAACTACGAAGATTTAGATACCAAACCTACTCAGATTAAGGCACCAAAACTAAGATGAAAGCAACAAAACCAGAAACAAAATTACGTAGATCTAGGCACCAAAACTACTTAGTTTAAGGCACCAAAACAATTTAGATAAAGGGACTAAATCTACTCAGATTAAGGCACCAAAACATCTTAGATTAAAGTATAAAAACCCAAACTACTTAGATTTCGGCACCTTTTTTCTACATAGATTTAGACACAGGAAGAATTCAAACAGGAAGCATCACTTGTGAAGTCCACTCAAAGGTCAGTGACATACAATTTAGACAGAAATGCTGGGAATATAAATATGTCATAAACAAAACAATGTTCCTAACTATAACAGTTAGGAACTTAGTTTGTGATTTTTACATATTTCATGCAATCATTAGTTGGCCCACTTCAGAAATGGTCGCTCTGAACGTGGGACAGTAATCC
This sequence comes from Nibea albiflora, assembly GCA_014281875.1. NCBI lineage: Eukaryota > Metazoa > Chordata > Actinopteri > Sciaenidae > Nibea > Nibea albiflora. The sequence goes on along the minus strand of CM024808.1, from coordinate 17,791,647 downwards.
TGTGGTGTCAAATTATAAAATACGCCTTTGGTTTGTTGTATTCAACTTAGAGTAAGTTAGCGTGTCACTCAGTGCACATGGCAACATTCACAGCTAAATTATTCAGCAGGATAAGACAGATTGTGTTTCGACTACTCAGGATTCTCTTGATGTACTATCAATACTGTCCAACACGGCCGCTGCCTGTCAAGTAAAGTTCATGTCATGTCAGCTTGACAACATACTGGCAGCGGCGTGTTGGCTGTCAGTCGTTGGCTGTCAATGCTCCCCGGCTGATGAGGTACCGTGCACCCACTCGTACCGGGTCTTGCACATTACAGCACATACAAAACATGAAGTGTGAGGTGACTGGGGGTCTTTATAGAGACTGGATGTTGATGTACAGACCTGGAAATATGTTGTTGCGAAGACAGTGGCCCAGGCTGTGGTAACCGTGGGCGTTCGAGTCTGATCCAGGATCAGCATAGTGTGGCAGCGACAGGGACAGCACCTGAGGGCTTTCTACGGCCCTCACCTACGGCACAACATGTTCAGAGGAAATCATGACAAACAACACCAGCACAACGTTTAACACGCAGCAGCAGAACAAAACAATCCAACAAAAGAAAAAAAAAATGAAGGTTTCTCACCTGCGTCTCTGCTGGTTTGGTGTCTTTTTGGCCAATTGAGGTCATACGGAGATAATAAACCACAGGGGACGTGAGGCAAAACAAAAGGTGTTAAATTTCTCAAGAATGTCAAGCAAGACACCGGAGAGCATTACATCAGGTTTCACTGTGGACACGGCAAAAAAAAAAGAAAAAGAAAAAAGAAAAGTGACATTTTGACAAAGATAACACGCCGCGGCGTCCCAAAATATTCTGCTGTTATTTAAAATTAGATGTTGCTTTAAATAAAGTTTTATAACGAAGATCAGGAAGAAAGACTTCACCTTATTTATTTCTGTACTGGAGCACACCTTCACTGTTCATCTCTGTCTGTTTCAGTCAAATACAGGAACCACGGGGCTCGGATACAGAGTCACTCAGTCTCGACTCTCTCCTGGTTCCCTTCTGTCTTCCCACCACGAGCCGACGCCAGTCGATCTCTGAAGTCCTCCATCAATCTTTGACCCTTCACCCCTCGACCGTTCAGGGTGGATGTGGGGTGTTTTTATGTGAAGCGCTTTGTGTTACATGTAGAGTACGAAGGGTGCTATAAAATTAAAGACCCACATCCTTCAATCTTCACCCCTCAACTTTCTCCTCAGAAAGTGATCAGGTGGACGACACCTAAGCTCAGAAACCTGTGACTGTCGTCACGGATACGCTTTATACAATCAGTTATGTGGAAAAATGAAACTCAGGAACTTTTTGTTCTTTTATTCAACTTTATTTCACAATTGTATGCCATTTATTGTGTTTTTTTTTGTTATAATACCACACACAAATGTCAACTGGCTAAAACAATATAAAACATAACTTCCACATTTTTTTCATTATTTATATTATGTACATGCACTCATATATTCAGAGGCAAAAAAAATCTCAGGCCTTCGCTTTGACTCTCAAGTGCACTTTCTGTCTCTCTTCTGCTGGTTGAGAGGCCATTCCAATGAGGATCCTTCAGCTTCTGCTCGCCAGCTCTAAACAGCTTCTTTTAGGATTATGACTCGATGGTGCGCGTTTGGTTTTGTTCTCTAAGCATCGTGGGATAAGACGACTCAAAGTGGTGCTCACACAGCGACAGCTTTTTGTTACTTTCACTATGAAAAATTCTCCTCGGTCTCATTTTGTAGCTTTTTTTTTTTATTGGAGGGGGGGGGGGGAAGCAGACGTAAGGGCGTGCTGGTGTTGACGTTGAATACTTTCACTCCCGAGTTGGATTCACAAAAAGAATCTGAACAGCATCTTCGCTCCACTGCAATAAAGGATTTAAACTGCTCCCTTCGTCGAGGTGGACAAACACCACTTCCTACCTACACAACTGCCCCGGTTCAGCTGAACAACCAATGTACAAGTGCCAGGATTGTCTTCTACCTGAATTTGACGTGTTGACTGTATTTTTTGATGCTTTTCTGGGATGTGACGGGAACGAATCTGGCGACCGCTTTGTCCCAGCTCCTCGGGAAACACTATCTACAATACTTTGTGGGATTCGATGAGTTTTCTTCCGTTAAAAACTGGAAGGTTTAGCGAAATCTCCTCCTCCTCTGCCACAACCGACTTGAACGTTACACAGAGAGTGGTTTGGACGTGAAATCTTATTTCTACAGCTCTGCCGATACATTAGCATTACTTTATTACAGTATTTGATGGAGGCATGAGTGAGCTTCGCAGTACTCATGAAGAAACTGGAGATATGGATTATACAAGAGTTACAAAGAGCAAAAGGTCGTGTCGACAGCAGAGTTCTAGGATCATGAGCTATGCATTCAAAATGCATAAACATTTCTTGAAGGTAAAATTATGATCTTATTGTACGTTTTTGTTGTTTAAAAAATAAAAAGGAAAAAAAAGGCTCACTTGCCACCTGTGTAATAGTATGATAATACTCAAAACTGGATTCTTATTGGAGTGGTCCTTCAGGTGCTGCCTGCCTCCTGTTTGTATCCTCCGTAAGTTCAGGCTGCTCAGGCGGGACTAGAGGCCCAGCTGTCCTCTCTATGTCGGGGCAAACTTCTTGGCCTGTGCCCTTACCCGCTTCTCGTAGTCCATCCTGTTCTGACTGAAAGACCAAAGACAAAAAGACGTTTTTAACCATGATGATGTCAGAGAGTCTGGTAGATTTTCAAAATAAAACACCCTGGCACTAACTGGTGGCAGCCAGTTGCAGTAGCTCTGACGAATTCTGTGTTTTTAGTATTTTTTTGTGTGTTTTCTCCGACACCAGTCTCCAGCTGCATGCAGAGCAGACCTTAACAGCGTCACAGAGCTGTGCTCTTTGGGATCCACCATAAATCTTCAATATAAATGGTCACACATCAGAGTGTAAAGAAAGAACAGGAAGCTTTCCTTTATTCTTTTGTGTTATGACTTCCCTTTGTCGCCTAAAGGTCGTGACTGCTGACGATTCAGGACATTTAAATCAACGTCTGACACACTCACCAGTAAATCGTGTAAGCCTCTGCTTGTGCTGGGTCTTGTATGTTGGGCTCGTTCAGCAGCTCCTGGATCCCCAACAGGATCTGAAAACGACACACCACCAGTCAGACTACAGCTCGGTGTGAAGGTCTGTGTGCACTGTATTCAGTCATAAGCAAGACTGCACACAAACTGTTAACAAGACAAACTGTGGATGAGTGACCTGTTTGATGGTGATGGCAGGCCTCCAGTCTTTGTCCTCCTCCAGGATGGACAGACACACGGTGCCGGATGGGTAGACGTTTGGGTGAAATATTGGTGGCTCAAACTTGCCTGAGGGGAGAAAACAATGGAAAGAAATTCAGGATTTTTGGGCTCAAAGAAAGCTGAGATGAGAGGATGGAAGATTTTAGACACGGACGTGGATGTAGTCATTTACACATCTCTTATTTCCTGAGCTGTTCCTCTCTTATTTTGAATAGACAGCTGCATGTAAATGTCTGCCCGTAAACAGAGAATGAAACTACAAACCGAAGTGGCACTCACATTTGGGTGGTGAAGAAGGGTAGTCGTCTTTGAACAACATTCTGAGTTTGTAGAGTCCGCCCTCCCACAAGGTCTGATGAAGAATGAAACAATACAAAGACTTTAAACACATTTCAGTCTTGAAATTCCTCTGTATGATGATCAAAGCTGGTTTTCCTGAATCACTCAAACTTTGACCTCTTAGCAAAGGACAAAATCAGCTTCATGTATTTAAATGTCGGTCACTCGAGCTTTTTAGGTTTTAATGTCGCTTCTCTCCCGATCTGAACAGAAAGTGTGCAATGAGCCAGCTCCGTCATTTGCAGTAATGCATGATGCAGATGTTACAGAATTTAGATGGCCAATACAGAAAATCTGTATTCAGGCGTTCAGACGGTGGTCTTTCTTTAAGAAATGGTCTGTACTTTATGGTGTTAGTTAAAAACATGGTTATTTTTGGACTCTGTGGACTTACTGGAAATGTTTGCATCAGCACTGTGGTGAGTTGCTGACGTGGCACCATTAGCTTAAAAATAAATGTCAAGTTCACAGCCTTAGTATCTTAATCTGGAAAAAGATTATCTTTCACAGCAGATATCTTCATCGCTACAAGACTGAGCCAGCAGGGCAGTTCAGTGTTTGTATGTGTGGCATTTATCCAGTCTGGGGAAACTTTGGGGATTGATGCTAAGAGGGTGAGTTAACCGTGTCATCACTGCACAGGTACAGGTGTGCTTTACCGTCATTATTGGTACCTCACACGTGCCAGTATTGACTATAATGGTCCACTTTCTTCACCAGAGGGTAACTTACTCCTTTCTTCCCGGGAATGGCACACTCCCAGTTCATCAGGTTCATCGTCCCATCAGGATTCTTCGTCGGCACAGCGACAAAACCCTGCAAGACAACACAAAAAAACACCACCAGATCAATCCCAGTCCTAGTTTCTGAGTCCACTTTGTGTCGATGTTGTTGATGTTGCTGCTTACAAATGGGTGGTCTTTCCTCCAGGCTTTGCGCTCCTGGGACAATCTGCTAAGAGCGATGCCAGACATTGTTGCTCATCAACGCCTCCCTGTGGAAAAACAACCTACAGACAGACAAATTATTTGAAAATCGAGCTGCTTTTACACGAAAAAACGAAGCACCAATAAACATTAAGAGTACACGTTAGCTCTCGCCGACGTTGATTTACGTGTTTACGCGGCAAGGATAAATTAAATTTAGCGACTCTAGAATGACATAAAATAATCAGTAACACTAACAAACCACACGTGACATCCTTTAAACTGGACTTACCTCTCGGTTTGTTCGGCTAAATATCGAAATTAACGCGTGTTTGGGGACTAACGCTAGCCTGTTAGCTTAGCTGATGCTAACGCTACCGTTTGAAGAAAAACACCCGTCGACGTCAAAAAGCAGAAAAACCGGGACAGTTAGGACATAAATGAACAAACCGAACCACACTCTGGGTTTATAAACATTCCCCAAACACTCTAATCGACATACATTGGTGTTATTTCTCACAATTTACCACAGTTGTTGCAAAACAATGTGACTCGTAACAACCGTTTCGACTAGCTAGCTTGTTGCAAAAAGAGGACCCCAATTTGTTTATTTCGTCAGGACCTTCAGGCAGTTTACGGGACAGCCCCGAGTGACACACGACAGGCGCGGTCGGCCATCTTTGTTGTGGCATTCAATGCTGGGGAGTTCACGGCGTTTGGGTGATTCGGTCATTTTGAACTCATCGAAATGAATCACCTTTGATTTGTTTGTTTTCTGACAAACTCCGTAGCTGTGAAGTGAAGTCAGTGTGGAAGTGCCAAAAAGCTCCTGCAGTTCCATGTACGGCCACTTGAGGCTGGTTGCAAAACCAACTCCCCATGTTAAAATGTCTAGCTTCACAGCAGAAATAAACATGCTTACAGCCTGGTAAAAATATAGCTAATTTCCCCATTGATTCATGTACTGAGGGTGAACTCCATCCATCCATGCATTATTGTTAACCACTTATCAGGGTCATGGTGGAACTGGAGCCCATCCCAGCTGATCTTGGGCCAGAGGCTGGGTATACCCTGAACAAGTCACCAGCCACCACCTATCACAGGGCTTAATGTGATTCATCTGTTCAAATTATATTAAGGCTTAAACTTAAGCATAACTAAGAGCAATTTGAATGGCAGGTGGGTGCTGTTATAGGTGGATTGTTTGAACAACCAGGCATAGTCTTGTCTTTTCTAATAGCTTTGAATTTATTGACAATACTTTTACAAAGATACAGAAGTATGTCATGGCAGCTACAATGGTGTTTTGTGGTGGACTAGTGCATCAGTGGATGAGGGTCAGAAGCTAAACAGACCATAATAAAGGCGCTGTCCATCACAGAGTGGGAGGTTTGACAAAGTCCACAGCTTGAGAAGAATTGTTCAAAATGACTAGTTCGTTTTGTTTTGCCCACCGATAATGCTCTTTTGTTCTGGTCTGTACAGCTTGCTTTCACCTCAGTGGAACATAGCAACAGCTGACATCATAAACAGCTTATTAGTCACCATGTGTAACAATTCAAAGACGCCAGATCACTAATCAACCACACGATTCAGGTTGGACTAGTTGCACAGATTTGACTGCAATCTTCAAAGCCACTCTCAAAATGGGACTCAGGAATTTTACTTAGTTATTCTTCACATTAGTATTTTCAGGTCAGATATGAGTTAAATACTTCACATTGTAAGACTGCACATAGTAGCAACATGGAGAAATTAAACCTAAAATAGACAAACTCAAACTTTGTTTTGAAAATCGGGCATCTTGCCAGACACCTCAAATCAAGCACAGGAACCGGACTGAACTGGTTTTGATTTCCTCTGCGTCAGCATCCCATTTTTTTTTTTTTTTTGTATTGCATCTCAGCAAAAGAAGCTGCAGTCTTTCTGTAGCTTTATTACCTGTTTGATTGTTTCACATTAAGTTGAATTTTCTTCTCGAACAGTTTACTTACGACAAAATTAAAATGTTATGAGGCGAAAATACAAAATATAACATTTGATTTGAATCAAAATCTGAATTAAAAAATGAATCCTGTGTATGTATTTTGCCCTGTCATCTAAGGGCAGGTTTTCCCTCCATGTCATGACATACTTTAACGGGAAGTTCAATGCTTTGCTACATAAAGGATAAAGGTCACGTCTTTCCCTTTAAAATATGTTATGAGGTGAAAATACAAAAGCAAAACATTTTGACTTCAAAATCTATACAACACTGGAAGAATGCGACCAAAACTATATAATATATAATCTCACAGACTGTCAAGCAATAATAGTTCAGTGTGTGCATTTTGCCCTTTTGTCACTGATGAGCCTCTAACAAAGCAAAATATTTACATTTCTAGTTACTGAATAAAAGAGTTTTTAGTCATGTCAAGAGCTAGACATATTTTAAGAGGGAAAAATGTGACCTTTATCCTTCTGTAGCAAAACAAGGACTTCCCTTTTTAAAATATGTCAGGCCTAATGATGCCTGGGGGCTCAAACACGCCACCTAACAGCACCCACCTGCCAATTAAAGCAGCCGTGCTGTTAATTATGCATGACTTTAAGCCTTAATATGAACAGATGAGTTATGTAAAAATTCAGACATAGCTCTAGAGACTAAAACTGTTGTTTTTTTTGTAACAGGCTGTAAACACTGTAAACCTCTGCTGTGAAGTTGGACATTTTAACATGGGGACTTATGGAGACTGACGGAGGTGGCCGCTTGGTCGGTGGAAAAACTTCTCAGAAATGTAAACATTTTGCTTTCTTAGAGAGACACTGATAACAGAAGGTCAAAAAGCATACACTGAACAAATACTGATAATCTCCCTCGCAGACTACAGAGATTATAGGAAACAATTTCAGTCTTTTCCTTCAGTGTTACTTTTTCGATACTTGTGAATGGATTCACAAACATGTTCACATGAACTCCTCCTCTAAGGAAAGTGAAAGTTTTACATGAATTTATTAGACATGAATCTTGGAGAATAATTGCACTTTTTTCAAACATGTTGAGATGTAACAGTGAAGTCATTTCAGGTTAGTGTAGACCTTTTTTAAAATGTGCAACTGCTGTGTAATGCAAAATGATATGACTTGCATAGTATAGAGGAGCTTTTCGCTGAATGTTTCAGATGAAACATGTCACATCAGCATTAGTAGAACTACACACGAATCTTTTCTTCATCGATCGCCCTCGTTGGCAGCTCTCCTTTCATCGCATCCCCGCATTCTACTCGTCCACTCACGCCTTCTTCGCCTCCCCCTCTGAGATGATGTGCTCTGGAGACGCCCTTTTAAACCATTCAGACCAGGATCCGTCATAAACGCACACCCCGGGGTGTCCCAGCAGGTGAGCAGCCAGAACAACATGACACGCCGTGACGCCGGACCCACAGGTGGCCCACAGTGGTTTCTCCAGGTCCACGCCGGCATCTTTGAACAGTTTGGACAGCTGGTCAGTTCCCAGCTGTTTTCCAGAGGCATCCATGAAGGACGGGAACGGCATGTTGACGGTACCGGGGAAATGACCGGGCAGCGTGTCTGTGAAGGGAAGAGAAAGTCCATTAAAACAGTCTTACAACAGGTACTGTCCCAAAAAGTGCAGTACAGGTCATGAAACCAACAATGTGCCACGAGATAACTTCTCTTATGATTAGATGCTACACAAACTGAATTGACTCTATAATTCCCCCTCTGTCCACTCATCCTAGTGCTTTTATTTTGAAATCCTGCTCACCATCTCTGGGTTCGGGCTCGGTCCCTCTGAACCTCCCTGCAGACCTTGCATCCACCGTTTGGACCTGCTTGGTGCTGATGTTCTCCAGCACGTCCTCGTAGCTCTTCACCCACGCCTGGTTCAGAGTCGCCTTGAACTCTCTGCTCTCCGGTTTGGAGTACTCGGATGTGACGGGACGGCCCTCGGCTAACCAGTTCTTCATCCCACCGTCCAGCACCGACACCGAGCCGTGCCCGAACAGCCGGAACATCCACCACACGCGGGGCGCGCTGTAAGACCCGAAGTCGCTGGTGTCGTACACGACGACGTGCGTGTCGTTGCCGATGCCCAGGTCTCCGACGTACTCGGAGAAGTGGCTGGAAGTTGGCAGCATGTGATCCAGCTCGGAGCTTTTGTCGCTGCATCGGTCTATGTCAAAAAACGACGCGCCCGGGATGTGCCTCTGCGCAAATTCAAGCCTCGGGTCCCGTTTGGTTTTCGGTAGGTACCATGACGTGTCCAGGACGCGGAGCTTCGGCCCGATCAGGTTGTTCCTGATCGCATCTGACAGCCACTGTCCTGACACCAGAGCCCGGGTCTGAGCCGCCATGATGGCTACAAATACAAGCCGTGAGCGCTAGAGGGAAACGAGACTCTTCAAAGGACGACATGCAAAGTTTAACATTCAGAAAGCGTCTGCAAACTGTGAACTTTGCACCTGCAAAATGTGCAAACACCGCACAGCACACCTTCTTAGTTTTGTTATTAATAAAGAGACATTAAGCTTGAAAAAATACATAAAACATAAATAAAATAAATGAGATTGTTACAGGGACACTGACTTCTTCTACTTGAGACAGAGCAGCTGTATATTGTATATAAAATGTATATAAAAAATGAAATTTATGGAAACATTATCTGTAATTTACCAACCAAACTATTATTTTAAATATTATTACATTAACAACAATGATTTTCCTTGTAATTTTTAGGTGAATCTTATTAGTTTTACATGAATGTGTACCTTTATATTCAAACTAACTTTGTAAATAAAGATTTACAGTCGTTTTCTGTTTTTTTAAATGATAGAAATCTCTATAAATCTCTAAAAATTGACTGCCAGTGTTTTTGAATTTCCACTTCCTATCGCACCATCACATTTTAACTCATGAATAATCATCATCCATGTATGTGCAAAATATTACAGGAAATGAATACATACAGGAATTTATGTTTCAAGTTTTGTATTATTTTGACAGTCTGTGAAGCAGAGGCTGTGACAGACACGTCACTGCTTCAAGAGTCTTTCAAGGCACGTTTATTAACTGCACATCCACTGAAGCACCAGCAGGTTGTGCCAAATGGATACATTTCTTTAAAAAGGCCACAGAGGGCACAAGAAGCCTTTCAGATTCAGGATTTAGTGAAGAATTATGATCCCGTATGAGCTGGAATTATTCAAATCATAAAAAGGATAAAGAGTTACATGCTGAGAATAGTGAGAATATATCAAATGCTGATTTGTCTTCGTCCTCCTCAAAGCTTGCTTTTGGTGTCAGAGACGACGTGCTCCGGCGGAGCCTTAGTGAACCACTCGTACCAGGATCCGTCGTACACGGACGCCTCTGGGGCGCCGCACAGATGGGCAGCCAGCACCAAGTGACAGGCGGTCACACCGGAGCCGCAGGATCCGCAGATCGGCTTATTCAGGTCCACTTTTGACTTCTCAAAGAACTTCTTCAGCTCCTCCGGGGAGAGCATCATGCCGTCTTTGTCGACAAAGCTGAAAAAAGGCATGCATTTGGAGCCGGGGATGTGACCCGGTTGGACACCTGTGGGACAAGGACACAGGAGGTCATTTCCTTTTATACAGAAATGTTAAGTCTCTTTTTTCTTACTGTATGAACACAACTGAACAGATGAGTTGTATATAAATTCACCCTCAGTAACGGGGAAATTATTTATAGAGACCAAAGCTGTTTTTTGTACCAGGCTGTAAACATGTTTTAACATGGGGACTTATGGAGACTGACTCACTTCTGGAGCCAGCTTCAAGTGGACGTTTGAGGAACTGCAGTTTTTTGGCAAATCACTTCACAGCCACGGAGGTCGGTGCTTGGTTTTTGCACCGCTAGAAAGGAGAAGGGGGCTGCACTCAGCAACTATACCAGTTGGATGCCACTAAATCCGACACACTGGTCCTTTCATTATCAGTGTTCAGTTGGTAGCTCGCTGATAAGATTATGCGGGTGTGCAAAACATGGCCCGCATACTGCTCTTCATGCTTGGGCGCGTCTGTTAGGCCGGTTCTATGGCTGTAATAAACACTTACCTGATACTTCTTTACTACTTCTCTACTTTAATAACTTAAACATATTGTTGATATGGTATTATATATTATTTTTTCTTCTGATTTTTATTTATTTTAACATTTCATTTCTGTCGTTTTGCCCTGTGAAGCACTCTGTGCTGCATGTTTGCATGAAAATAAATAAATAAAGTTTTAAAAAGTCTTAATAAATCTGGGCTCTCAAAGCAGACGTACCCTCTCTTGGTTCTGGTTCTTTCCCTCGGAACCTCGCATACGGTCTCACATCCACCACCTGAAACTCCTGAGCTCTTATGTTATTTGTAATGTCCTCAAATGACTTGACCCAGGAGGAGCGGTGCCCCGCGGTGGCGGTGAAGCGCGCCGGTTCAGGCCTGGTGTACGTCCCTTCCACCGGATGACCCTCTTTGACCCAGTTCCTGAACCCCCCGTTCAGCACCGACACCTGTGGATGACCGAAAAAGCGGAACATCCACCAAACCCTGGTGCAGGTGAAAGCTCCAAAGTCACTGGCGTCGTAAACGACCACATGGCTGTCATTCCCGACGCCGAGATTTCCGACGTAGTCCGCGAAAAACTCCTCAGAGGGGAGCATGTGATCAAACTTCGAGCTCCTGTCCGCGCACTCGTCGATGTCGAAAAAAGACGCTCCAGGGATGTGCGTCTGTGCAAACTCCTTCCTGCCGTCTCGCTTCATCATCGGCAGGTACCAGGACGTGTCCAGGATCCGCAAACGCGGTCCGGCTACATTGCGTTTGAGCATGTTTGCAAGCCATTTTGCAGAGACGAGAGCTTGAGCTTGCATTCCCATGTTGGGACCACAGACAGCCTGCAGAGCCTCAGCTGTCTTATTCTGGATTTCATATCAACAAACGGGTGAATTACCTCCACCAACTGGTTTGGAGTGTAAATAATGTAGACGGCATAAACACAATAAAACAGAATGCAACTTCACAAAATAAGAGAATCAATAAGTTGAGCTATAACTTATAATACATCCACCAACTGCACAGCTAAACCAGACCTGCAAATATATAAGTTTATTCTCACTGTTTACATTTAGTTTTTGTTCTTTCAATATGTAAATAACATTTCTCAGTCATAGCACAACCTGCTGTGTAAACCATACAATCATATATAATCCATCCATGTTTCATTTGTTTGTTTTTCTATTTTTTAGTTTCACGTATTAAATTAACTTCAAATCCCATCAGTTAATTTGCTGGTTTGACCACGTACAAGACTGGCGTCAGGCTTTGTCCGTGTAAATCTGAAAGATACACAATGTGTGTTGGTTGGTTGGTTGGTTGGCTGAAACTGGCAGCACATTGGGTCGACTAACACCTGTAGATGGAAGCACTGACGCCAGGCGTTCAGCAGTTTCTGGTCATTGTGTATTTGGTGCCTTTACAACTTACAGCGACACTTCTTGTTATAATTGATATAATCTGGTGAAATTACATTATTCACTTAACCCATAAGAACCCATGGTGACACCAGTGTAACGAGCACATTGACTCTTCTGTATAAAGCTTCATGCCCCTTATTAAGCCCGATGTGACAACACAGATCTTTGGGAATAAAAAGTGTAGAAATGTGCTCTATGTGGTCCACTTGGTATAAACCACATAATTTTCCTTTAAGGATAAATGGGTCTGGGTTCTTTTGGGTTAAACTACCTGTAGAGGAGTATCCACCCATCAACATATAGAGACAAACTGTGCAAGATAACAGCTTCTGTCCTCAACGCACGTTTTAGTATTTGACTGAAAAAAAGATAAAAATATATATTTATTTTAAATTTGATTAGAATGAGAGAGGAGGGAGAGTCAGTTGTGCCGTCAAACACGTGAACAATCAGAGGATAGACAGATTGTGACCAGGAGAAAGAGAAAGAGAGACTGTTCAAGAGAGAGAGAAAGAAAGAAAGAGGGGGGAGGCAAGAAACTAAATTGCTTAATTGGAGTCACAGCTTCTATATTATGGACCAGCCCTTGTTTTTGTAGTCCAACCAAGTTTTCCTCCCACTGACTGTTCTGCCATCCTACCAACTGGTCAGATCTCAGAGAAATTTCCATACTGCGGTAAGCTGATTTTTGAATTTATTTTATTAAGTGTGAAACACAATATTGGATTTCCAATGATGTGACGTTTGCATGTTAGATATCAAGTCTTGCTGTTTGTTTGTACTTTTTGCTGCTTTTGTGGCATTTTTTAGGGCTGATTTCCTGTTTTTGGAAATTTAGTTTAAAAAGTCGCAAATAAAGTCACAGATGATATTTTCAAGCTTTCATAAATGTTCATTTGCTGGAGAGTAAATTTTCATCTGTAGAAGAAAAGTGCATTTTTTTGAGGAATTAAATGAGATCCATCAATAGCACAAAAGCAGCATCATGTTCAGTTTCCATAAACAATGTATTGCTAACTCATGTTAATCTACTCACCAGCAGCGTTCAGAGATAATTTATTTGGTAGAAAGTTTTTTTTTTCTGTGGTTTAATAAGTAATTTAATGTTTCTGGAAAAGAAACAATGTTTTCCCACCTTTTACTATTTTATTGGACAGAAACCGCTGGGGCTCAAAGTTAGAATATGTTTGTGTAATTTAAGGAAACGGATTCTTTAAAATAAGAATGAAATCAACCTTTAAAACACAATTTCATAAAATTGGTGTAAAGAAAATCTGCTAATCTGAATGATACAGAACAAACTTCCCGTAGAGTTACGCTGAAAAATATGTGTTACGTAATATAATTAGCTGTATTGCGGGAGTGGTACTGGTGTACTGCTTGTCAATAATTGAGCTATTGGAATCACAAGACCTGCAGAACCTGAATCCGTCCTCAGATTGAACACAGACAGACAGCATTGTGTGGATGACTTGAACTGATGAGACAAATCAGTAGAAATCTAATTTTCCCAGCAGTCATAGAGCGAGGGGGCCCATTCCCTTGACAACCGGTGACAAAATAAATGTCAAGCATGAGTGGTTAAAAAAAATGGAAGTAAGTGATTTCACGTGTGAGCAGATGAGTTTAGTTATCAGTCATTTACGCGGTAGTCCAGGGGGTATTGTCTCACATGGAAAATAAAATGTGGATGCATTCCATTGTGTCTATATTAATACACAAAGAGACCTGTGTTAGAGTCAGCAGTGGGCATACCTTTACTATGAATCAGATAATTGGTTTATTGGTTACACTAATGTGAGAACGTTTGGACATCATGTGAAGGAAATGTACAGTGACAGGCAATGAGAAGGGGCACACGTCACCTGTGTGTGATGTACTGCATTTTTTGCCAGTTTATGTGTGTTTCTTGTTGTCCAAGGCCTAAAGTGTAGTTTGTGAGTAAAACTACAGCTACACTAGTAGCTATGTGAAGCTATATGTGCATACAGTGATGCGTTGAGCTAAATGCTGACATGCTCACAGTGATAATGCTAAAATGTGGATGTTTAGCAGGTAATATTTACAATTTTAAAGGTTTTAGTTACTTAGTTTAGCATGTTAGCATGCAGCTTCTTCAGCAGACTGCTAGTCCCACCGTGTAAGAAGTAGCTGTTAGAAAAATTTGTTTTATACTGTGTTTCAAATGTCTTAAATCATTTGATGTGTACGTGAGTTCCTACTCCTCACGTGTTTTGCTTTTACTTACTGTTGCTAAAATTGGATGTGGTAAAGTTTAGGATCATGAGTAAATAGAGGAAGTCTAGAATAAGGGTCAGGGACGGGTCAATGCTAACTTCATAGTGGCACTTTATTTTATGACTAAATATTCCAAGTATTCTTGAAATGTCTTGTTTTTATTACTTGCTTCACATTAAGTTTATCAGTTAATTTATATTAAAACAATGGTGTTCAAATTGATGGAAATTTTCTATGTAAGTGAAATGCATAAGTCCTGCATTTTGACCAAAGATTTTCTTTTGAGCAAACATGAACAAAATACACCGCCATTAATTCTCTTTCTCATTTTCTGTTTCTCTATCAAGCCTCCTCTATATCAACAGGATGGCCCTTCTCAACTACCCTGTTCCAGAGTTGGATGTTACCTTGCAAGAAGTGAGCCGTGTCCTGCAGCTCACCTTAAGTCCTGACCTTTACCCTGAGTTCAAAAGTACAATGGAACAGCAGAGGGAGCTCCTTCAAGAGGTCCAGCAAAAATTAGCAACCGGCGCTTCAGGTCAAGAGAATTGGGTGACGGAGCAATTCAAGAGAGCTCTGCTGTCTTGCGCTGACCCCCTGCCCACCTCCACAGCCCTCCCTGTTGTTGTTCTTCCTTCCCAAGCAAAGCGATGTACCCAGCTGGACAGGGCAGCCGCTCTGCTCTGGGCAGCAGCAAAGCTGCATAGTGAGCCCTTGTTGCTGGAGGGCAATGTGCCAATGGAGCGTACGCAGCAGTCTGAGGTATTTGCTGCCAGCCGACTTCCTGGAAGACTTCAAGATGAAATTAAGGTGAGATTACTGGCAGGACGAGTTTAAAAGATGTGGTTACAGGTGCAACAAGCTTCAAACTTGCAACAATGGAGGGCGGCAAAGCACAGTATCTTAACCTAATCTGTAGCTTTGTCATTTCATTTTCAGGTCTATCCAGATAGCCTCCATGCCATCATCACCTGTGTTGGAGGAGTGTTCCCTGTTGACATACTGTGGCGTCCCAGCACTGGTGGTCCAGTGTCCGCTCGATCATTCAGTGACATCTACAACCAGCTGGCTCTGGTGATGGATCAACCCAGAGCAGGAAAACAGAATGATCCCTCTGCCATCTGCAGCCTTTCGGCTATGGAGCGCAAAGCCTGGGCTGCCACCAGGGAAGAGATCCTGGGGCAAGGAGGGGATGCAGCAGCATCACTGGGGTTGATGGAGAGTGCAGTCTTAACACTCTGTCTGGAGGAGTGTAACGCACCGTCTGAACTGGCTGATGCCCTTAATGCAGTGAGGCTGGGAAGAGTCGGAGACAGTCCATGTCTGAGATATTATGACAAGGTATTGGATATAACCTAGTGTATGTTATTAGTGCTAATAGAGTTTGATTGATTTCCAGGGTACTAAAAGAACAAACGTATCTTTGTTTTTCTATTTTCTGACAGGTGGTGAACCTGGTGGTGTTCAAGGACAGCACAGCTGGGATCGTGTTTGAGCACAGCGCTGTGGATGGGATGGTGGCCGGGCTTATGACTGAGTTTGTGTACAATCTGTCAGAAACTGTTGACTTAGACCTGGTCCACACTGACACAGAAAATGTGAATGGGTCTGTCAAAGTAAACAATGTTAATTCTGTTTGTCCAACTTCCCTACCATTCCCCTTGCAAGGCGTGAATGTCCCCAAACTGAGCCCTGACTTAAAAACAACACATCCGGTTCTCACTTTTGATGTCCCTTCCTATCCTGATGTATTTTCCACCCTCAGAGGGCAGAGAGGCCTCTATGATGCTTGGATCAACTTCTCTTTGCAGCTTTCCCTGAGGCAAACTCTCGGGGATGCCGCTGCCAATCACATTCTTGTCACGCCTACCCATATGCGCCACTACAAACATGGCCGTTGTGATCCTACATACTCATTCACCATGCACTCTCAGAAGTTAGTAGGTGCCTTGGCATCCTGCATTGGCGCAGATAACACAGTCCAATACACTTCTGACCTCCTACGCTTGTTCCATGTTGCATTTTTAGAGCATAAGAGCCTCATTAAAAAAACCAAAAGTGGTCAAGGAGTTGGTCCCCACCTAGCTGCACTGCGTCGGTCACTGCCATCTGACAACCCATTGAAGAAGTACCTGGACCCGTTTGGATGTCCACCTGTATACCTCACAGGTACAGATCTGGTGGAGGGTGTGGAGTGTGGAGTAGGAAATGTTTATGCCCAAGACCAGCTTGCTGTAACATACCTTGGGAAGAGAGAGAAGGTTCGGATTGTGCTTAATGGAAAAGGGAGCTTTGCTGTGACACTAGAGAAGCTTCAAGAAAGCCTGAAGAAAAACCTGAAGTTAGTGATGCTTCTAGCTGTTAGATATGGTATTGCATGCCAAATGGGAGCCCTTGATTGTTTACTCCAACAGGGTCAAAAAGAGAAAATGAATGGAGAGGCATTTCACTGTCCAGACAGCCCAAACAATGGCATGAGCCCAGACTACACTCTAATGATCCATGGTGGTGCTGGAGAGGAGATCATGCTGAGCCCAGATGTGATTGGGGTTATTGAGTTTGCCCTGCAGACAGCTTTAACCCTTGGAGCCCAAGTGCTTCAACGAGGTGGCAAGAGTCTCGACGCAGTCCAGAAGTCAGTGGAAGCTCTGGAGGACTGCTTCCTGTTCAATGCAGGTAAAGGCTCAGTATTCAACAAAGATGGAAAAAATGAAATGGAAGCCACCATTGTAGACGGCAATGCAATGAGGTCGGGATCTGTTGCTTGTGTGCAAAGTGTGAAGAACCCAATAAAAGCAGCCAGATGTGTCATGGAGAAAAGCTCACATTCACTCATTGTGGGTGATGGTGCTGAGGAGCTTCTGCATGGGTTGGAAGAGAAAGAGAAGCCTGTTGGGCCTGAGTATTTCTACACTGATGTACGTCACAAAGAATTACTGCTGAAGCTCAGCAATGGAAAACCCTCAAAAAACAATCACCCACAGACAGTTGGAGCTGTGGCAATGGATCGTTGGCATGGGTTGGCTGCTGCAACTTCCACCGGGGGGTTAGTAGGAAAGCTGAAAGGGCGAGTTGGGGATACAGCCGTGGTCGGGGCAGGAATATATGCTGATGACAAGGTAGCTATTACCTGCTCCGGAGATGGAGATGTATTTTTGAGGCACACAGTTGCACAGAAAATAGCTAGTCTCTACCATCACAAAGGGTACAGTCTTAGGCAGGCATGTAGAGAAGTGATGGCTGAGGATCTAAATGGGATCTGTGCAGGAATCATTGCTGTGGACACTAAAGGTGATGCCGTCATTGAAACAAACTCTGGTGTCATGTTTGTGGCATCAATGGTAAATGGCATTTCACGAGCAGAGGTTTTCAGGCCTGGAAAAGACTTCTCAAATGTGATCTGGGAAACAGATGAGCTGGTTGCGTACCTTGATCCCAATCCTTGGATCCCTGGGTCAACCATTCTGACTGGAAAAAGTCTTAGCGGGGCAAGCAGCATCTTCCAGTTGGTTACACCTGATTTTGTGGCTATGCTACAAGGAGCAAGAGCTGTGTCAAGCTTGCTATGTGAGCGACTGGGGGTGCAGCGCTGTGCCTTGGTCTTCAATCCAAACCCTGATCATCCAGCCCAAATCAGACTGCTCCCACTTCATGGTCTAGAGCCAAAGTGGCAGCCTCATCTTACCAGTGAAGAAGAATTCCACACTTATGATCCTGGCTACTGCACCTCAAAAAGTGGCCCGTGCTGGGATGACGAAGCACTGACCCAGGTTCAAGCCAAGATTAGAAATGGACTGCCAACACCAAATGCACCCTCTTGCTTTGACTTTTTTGGAGATGCTTCCAATGATAACCTGTTTAGTCGCATTGTGCGTGGAGAGCAGAAACAGTGGAGAGTGTGGGAAGACAGTGAGCATGTTGCCTTCTTGACACCATACCCAAACACTCCTGGGCTAACTGTTGTGGTGCCACGCAAACCACTGTCCAGTGACATCTTCAAACTAGAGGAAGCTGACTACAAAGCACTAATCTTAGCCACTGTTAAAGTTGCCCAACTGCTGAAAGAGGGAATGAGAGCTCGAGGCATTGCACTGATCTTTGAAGGCTTTGAGATTGACTATGCTCATGCCAAACTGATCCCTCTGTTGCCTTCACCAGATGGCACTAAACCCACTGAGCTGCAACCAGAATGCTACCAAAGCTACCCCGGATATGTGTCATCACTGAATGGTCCAGCTGCTGACCCTGAGCACCTCAAAAAGATCCACTCAAAGATTACCCAGTGCAGTCCTCCTCATTCGTGGGAAGACCCTCAGTCTCACTCCACAATCGCCATCAAGAGCCAGTGGTATCGCAACTTATTCCAGATCCAAAACACTCTTTTCCATAGCACAGTGGAATATTTCCACACTGTCTGCCAGTACTCCTATGCTCTAACACCTCTCACAACAGACACCATCTCCTCGCCAATGGGCCTGGGATCTGACTCAGAACCAGTTTCTGTTAACTTGCTAGGCCAGGAGATCTACCTGGCTGACTCAATGCAGTTTGTACTTGAATACTTCCTTCGTTTCCAGGAGGACCTACCAGGGACGTACTACATTTCTCCCAGCTTCAGAGGGGAAGATCCTGATGCCACACACTTGAACCAGTTCTACCACGTAGAGTGTGAACTGTTGGGTGACATGGACAATGCCATGTCCATAGCAGAGGGATATGTGGCTCATCTTACCAAGTCTATGTTGAAGAAACACTCTGATTTGATCCTCAACACTGCAGGGACCTTGACACATGTCACAGCCATGCTGAGTAAGCTGGATGGGAAAACCCAACTCCCAAGAGTCCCTCTTGACCAGGCCATTCCCATGATGCCCTCCACGGACTGCGTAGAGTGGGTCCAAGATGGCCAGCCCCAATTTGGCAGAAAGCTGACACGCAAAGGCGAGCGGGTCTTGATAGAGAAATATGGTGGTGCTGTCTGGCTGACCGAGATGGACCATCTAGGAGTTCCCTTTTACCAGGCGTATGTGGAGGGCACGGGGCGGAGCAAAGCCAAAGCTGGTGACCTTCTCCTGGGGCTTGGTGAGACTGTCGGTCTTGGAGAACGTCACTCCACCGTTGAGATGGTACAGGAGGCCCTCAGGCACCATGCAGTGCCGGAGCAATCCTACAAATGGTACATTAACATGCGGCAAGTGAAACCACTTCTCACCAGTGGATGGGGCATGGGGACGGAGCGCTACCTGTGCTGGCTGCTTCAGCATGACGACATTAGAGATATGCATATCATTCCTAGGATGAAAGGAATGAAGTACATGCCCTGATCACAGTTCCTCTACAGATTTTCAGGCCTTTAGATGTGATATACTTGTAGTATTGAGGCCAAAAGGAATATACAATAAAAATGCCTTGGTTATTCAGACTTTTTATTCCTCCTGTGTCCATGGCCAGAAAAAAATATCCTGCAGCCTTTAGTCCTACATGACCCTTGTACCCTTCATTTGATTAGTAAATCATTAATAGTACTTTAAATATTACCCCCATGCTTTGAGTTTCTTAGTAGTAAAGCTGCAGAATCAATGTAACTGCAAAGAGAGAACAAGAACTTGAATTGTTGTTGTTGTTGTTGTTGTTAAGAATTATTAACCGTTTTAAAATAATTAGTAAAGGGGTATAAATTGTATGACTAAGTTGTTCAGACAATGTAAACTATATGAGGACAACATAAAGGAACACTACAGTACTCATCTTTGAACATGTATTATCATTTATACATTTTAAGCAAATGTTTTACATTGTTCCTCAATATAATCATTTGTTTCATTTGTATCACTTTGTATGTAAAGGATTTCTGTTAAAGTCATACTGTATGTATCGTTGTTCTTTTTAATGAAGTGATGACTTTTTAAACACCTATCAAGCATTGTCTGTGTGTATTACTGACAAGGCCTCGTAGGCTCTGATCATGTCAACAGCTTTGATTCTAGCGGCTCTTGGACCCAAGGGCAAATATCACAAGGGTTTAAATGTAGCTGCTTGGCTTGTTAGTTGCACATTATTATAGTACAAAAGTTCAATGACTTCAACTTATATAAACAGACTGGCGCATCCGTCTTCTGTGTGCTTCCAGCATGCTACTGCTTTTAAAAAAAGGAGTCTGCTTAGACAGTAGGTTACAGCTGTGTTTATCGACTCACCTGGCATTGCTGTCGTAAGCTGTCCCCACATCTCTCGCTCTCCTGCAGCTGAATGCCAACTCAGCACTGCTCCACAGAATGATAGCACAGTATGAAATAGGTACAGAACGTTTTTGATCGTCCCAAAAAATTTCACAAAATTTTACATCTTTAAACCTTAACACTAAATAAAGGCCAGTGATAGACACACAAACATAATCAATCAGAATCACTTTTATTGGCCAGTGTACACATACGAGAACTCTGGTTTGATCTGAACATGCACAGATACATAAACATTAAACTACTATGCACAGATAAAAACATAGATAAACAGTATTGACAAGCATTATATATAAAGATTTGTAAACTATAGTATAATGGTGTTTAAATAACTATGGTTTTATATATAGTCAAGAGTCAATCCAGTGCTGATATAGAGAATATGTATCACTCTACTTCACAGATGTTATAAACTAAAGCTCCCTGCGATTTACACCAAACTTTCTTTAAGAAATATAAGATGTTAATAATTCATTATGTGTCCGTAAAACAGCATCACTCTACAAACACAGTATATTGTGTTGGCAGAGCCCAAATAAATGATGATGATGGATTCTGGATGATTTTGTTAAAGACAAGAGAAAGAATGATGTTACTCACAATAAGTCTAAGTGTTTAAAATGAACACGAGGTTAAGATCATGCAAGTTTAACGTGTTTCATACAGTTCATTCTCTGTTGTCTGACTCCAGATGTGAAACAAAGACAGAAGTGGAGATTTTTAGATTTGTTCACGCCTGATTGGCTTAAATTTAGTGACATTGTAATTTAAAAAAATAAATAAATAACTATTGTGACAATGAAAACAAACATTTTAATAACACAAACTGAATTTAACACACGTAAATATTTAATTATTTTAAAAACGTTATTTTAAGTTAGTTTTGTAACGGCTCGGTGATAACCCGGATGTGCATTATTAACTTCCGCTTCTCAGTTCCGTGTGTGACCCCCGGCTGGAGCGCATCTCTGCCTCTGTCTGCACATCTTTGCTCTCATTTTTAAAACGTGAGTCTCTCTCCCGTGTTTCCTCTCCGTGTGTGTCTGTGTTTTCACCTCCCGCCGTGTGCTCCGGAGCTTTTCCACGGGCGTGTCTCCTCAGTCAGTCCGCCTGAGGATAAGGTCAGCCGCTGTAGCGTGTCGAGCTAACCGCGGCTAGTCGGGGAGATGTGTGACTTTCCGTTGAGCCAGCCATTTTCTGAGCAGCCTCGGCCGGGTTCGTTGACCGTGTTCTGCGTGAGGCTGGAGCAGCTGTCGGATGGAAATCAGGCAGTCGGTCAGACACCGTGTTTGGATAGTTTAACTGAGCACATTTGCATGGATGCTAATGTTAGCTGCCGGCCGTAGCCTCTGTGAGCTGACGCCGCACCCGAGAGGCTGCGAGGAGGCTGACTTCTCGGAGGAAGGTGGTGCTTTAAAACGTGGATTTAATCCTCAAAGCTGAGCCACGTTGAAGAAAGTCTGTGTAGCAGTGGTTGTGTGTAAATTCAGGTTTTTGTGTCCTTTAAATATCAGGCTTGTTGACCTGCACAGCATGGTACACTGCAGAAACTGATCATCTCTTCAGCAGCCAGATGCTTGTTGTCTGTCTCCACCCATAGACTTTCACTCATTCATCCAGTGACCGTGGGTACGGTTACCTCCTGTGTCCTTTCCTAAACACTTTAGTGACCTCATGACGAGGTCAAGGGAAGGTGGACAGGAGGAGCGTGCACACTAGAAGATGTAATTATGTAACGTTGGATGTTAGTGATGTAATCTGTGGTAAAACTACAAAGTTCAAGAAGACGGACTACAAAACCCACGTCCGAGATGCTTCTTCCTGCTGGACGTCCGTCACCGTCACACTGAAAGATGTGATATAACTTATAGTCTGCCTGCTTTATTTAACCTCTCCCTTCGTCTCCCTCCTCTCCCCCAGGCACCAGGGTGTCCCCCCTCTCCATGTGTGATCCCTAATGGGCGGCTGGTCTCGCAGTGCCGTGCTGGAGCTGTACCGGTCGCTGCTCCGCGCAGGGCGTCACCTTCAGTACACCGACCGTAACTACTACCGCCGCACCGTGGCTCGCGAGTTTCGCCGCTGCCAAACTCTGACTGAACCCGAAGATAAGGAGGACGCGCTGAAGAGGGGACAGTACTTCCTCGGCAACCGCCTGGGTGGGCTTATGTAGGGTGGGTCGGTTAAAGGTCATCTGGAGCCGTATCACCCAGGTAAGAGCGGTGAAAACTTTCAGATCCGACACACTCTTGTGGTAAAGATGGCGTGTGTTGGGTATGACCATGTGGGGTGTGGCTGCTCGTTGATTTATTGTAGGAATGCTGCTTAACTGCTGCTGATTCAGAGGGCAGTAATATTGTCGTACTTGAGAATGTGGTTACGCAGCAAATGTTGCTCTTCGTCATCCCCTTTCAGAGGCAGGATGGCGGGGGTTAACGGAGACCGCAAAGGAAAGAAGGATGACAATGGCATCGGCACGGCCATTGACTTCATGCTTTCCAACGCCAAGCTGGTGTTGGGTGTGGGAGGAGCGGCCATGCTCGGCATCGCGACACTTGCTGTCAAAAGAGTAAGTGGTTTATCTCCAGCTTCCACTCCCACGTGTGTGAATCTGAAGCTGTGCTGAACGCTGGTCCCACTCAAGCATCCAAACTAACAATTAATGTGCTCTTCTTCTTCTTCTTCTTCTTCTTCTTCTTCTTCTTCTTCTTCTTCTTCTTCTTCTTCGTGCAGATGTACGACCGTGCCATAAGCGCTCCCACCAGCCCCACCAAGATGGAGCAGGCGGGAAAGAGAAGCTGGGAGGAGCCCGCCTGGATGGGCTCCTCGCCGCGGGTGCTGAACCACGACATGAAGTCCACAGTCAGCAGGTCGCTGCAGTCTCTGCCTACTTCCTCACATGCTTTTGAGCCAGGTGAGAGTTCCCTTTTTTTAAAAAGTTTATTTAAATCATCATTGTTTGAAATGTTTTCTTTTCATCGTGTGTGGTTCAGACGTTAAGCCGGCTGTCATTGTATCTGTTGACAGACGGCCTCCTTGGAGGAATCTTGTTCTTCCTTTACAGTGGGTGTTGGCTCTCTGTAGCGCTGTAGTCAGTCAGCCAGCTGTTTGTTTGATTTAGCGTGATGTAATGCGGTTGACTGTTTCTATAGAAGCCAATAGATTGTAGTTTTTCTGCCTCGTCCGTCTTTTCCAACTCCCTCCTACGATCGTTACCTGAAATGTTGGAAACGGGAAGATCACCAATGAATATTTTATCTTTGAACTGCTTCTCGTCCCCGCAGACTGTCTGCGGAGAGCCGTTGGTCGCTCTGCCATGGGAGGCAGCGGCGCCACTCAGTCGGACCTGGTTCGCGCTCGGATGCGTCTTTCCCTGCAGGAGCACCTGTGGGAGTTCTACCAATGCAACGTGAACATCCCCGCCGAGGAGCAGGCCGTCGCCAGGAGGGCGGCGCTGGACATCTGCGCCGAGCTCAGAGTCTTCCTTCATGCCAAACTGCCCGACATGCCGCTCAGAGAGATGTACCTGAGCGGCAGTCTGTACGATGACCTGCAGGTAAGAGCTTTGACAAACGACGCTTGATTTGGCTTTAACTGTGATCACATGATACAGCTGTAACTCCCTCCTCTGTCTCCCAGGTGGTGACAGCGGACCACGCCCAGCTCATGGTGCCTCTCATCCTCGAGAAGAACCTGTGGTCGTCCATCCCGGGCGAGGACACCATCATGAACGTCCCGGGTTTCTGGCTCGTCCGCCGGGAGAATTTGGAGTATTTCCCCAGGAACAGCAGCTACTGGGACCGCTGCATGGTCGGAGGTTACCTCTCGCCTAAATCAGTCCTCGAGGTCTTCGACAAGCTTGTTGCCGGCTCCATCAACTGGCCCGCTATAGGGAGCGTCCTCGACTACATCATCCGTCCTGTGGTTCCCTCGGAGACTCTGACCCTGGAGGTGCAGTACGAGACGGACCGGAAGCTGTACGTGGACTTCCTGCCGTTGCTCGTGATGGAGGACGGGACCTCGCTGATCGCCAAACCTCACCGCCTCGCCGCAGAGCGCCACGAAAACCTGTGGCGGCAGAGCTTCCGCGTGGCCGAGACAGCGCGGCTCAGGGCGCTGGACCAGGAGGACGGAGGCTGCCGCTGCGCCTGCCTGAAGCTGGCGAAGGCCGTGTGCAAGCTGAACCCCGCGCTTCACCGGCTCAACGCCAGCCAGCTCACTAACGCCATCTTGTTGCTATGCGACAAAGAAGGCGACTGGACACAGGAAGCGCTGGCCGACCGCTTCCTTCAGCTGCTACGAGCGCTGGTGGGACACCTAGAGGCCGGGAGGCTGCCGTGCGCCCTCAGCCCTAAAGTTAACTTATTCTGCGAGCTGACTGAACACGAGGTGGACGAGCTGGGGTACACGCTCTACTGCGCCCTCTCAGATCCGGAAGGGCTGCTGAGAACTGCTCAACCCTGACGACCTCACGCATCATGACGCAGCAGTTTTGTGGACGACCTCGAGCCGTGACGAGGCAACAAAACAAAACGAAGAAACGACTGCATGGAAGCATCCTCTTCACGAAAACGTGACACACACATGACGAGATCTGTCTGCGGAGTGTGACGTGTGATCATGCAAATAATATTTTAAGCGACGGCTCTGTGGAGTGCGTGTGTGTGTGCGTGCGCGCGCGCGTGTGTGTGGCTCTCACTTAAGCCATTGTATTAATGAAGTTAAAGCTGTCAGGGCCAAACATCATCAGGACGGAGGCGGAGCACATGAAATGTGAGATGCGGTCTGTACCTCTGCATTGTGTTCAAGCTCTTTTTAAACTGGTTGGATGCAGTTCGATGTTGTGCCACTGTGTCAGGAGGGTTAGGATGTGATGTTGATTGTGTGTATGCCAACCCAAAAAGCTAATAAATTGTTGATCAGCCCGACGGACTCGACGTTCTTGAGTTTAAAGAGACAGACTAACTTGTTTTGTTTCGTTCTCGTGTGTGTGTGTGACCTGAACTTCATTAATACAGTGGCTGCGTTTAGAAAATGTACATATGTTTCCTGCGATCTGTGAAAACAAACGGCTTGCAT
This sequence comes from Nibea albiflora, assembly GCA_014281875.1. Lineage (NCBI taxonomy): Eukaryota > Metazoa > Chordata > Actinopteri > Sciaenidae > Nibea > Nibea albiflora. Next base: position 17,766,018 of record CM024808.1, on the reverse strand, counting down.
GTGTTACCGAGCTAATCGTACGTTCCTGTCTGTTTCTAGCCTGATTAGAAAGTAATGCCGTTTCTGGAAACAATACGACGCCGACGTTTTATCATCTCACTCATCACGGCGTGACTGGAAACTGTTTCCATGTGACTGTCTGGCTGAGACAGAGCTGCTCTTTGTGTCCTGAAAGGGAGTTTGTTTTCTTCCTCCTCACTCTCACTTCTGTTTCTTTGGAGCACAAGTCAAATCTGCTTGAACTCATTTTCATCGCGGGCGGTTTCTTACTTTTCGTACCTTTTTGTTATTCAGCTGAAAAGTGACAGCGAGGTAGGAAGAGAGAGAGAGAGGCCTAAGCTTTGTACGCGGGATGCACGCTCGGCGTCTCCTGCTTTCTGCTTTAATTGAAACTCCACCTCAGATCGTCTTTCCTTTTTAAAATCACCACCTTCCATGTTAAGTTGCTACACTTGATCTGGATCCTCGCAGTAAGGGGAGCTGAAGTCTGCTGTGAACATATAACCTGCAGGCGTGCTCGTCATTTGGTGATTTTAGTCTCAGTATTAACTTCAGTTGTTACCTCTGTAGTTCTGTCCTCGTGTCCACTCTGATTTTAACTCATAGGATCAGATCTTGTAGCCAAACGTGTGTTAGGCCATGTAGTCATGATCACTACTAGCAGGCTGCTTCTGCCTACGTGTATATTAATAGATTACAGGTGCTAATCTCTCTTAGATCGTTATCTGATGGAGAAGGATCAGCTCTGACCGTCTGATCGTGATTGACTGTCGGCTCCAAATGACGAAAGCGTGGTTGCTTTTTTAGCCTTAGAAAGGGGGACAAACCGCGGTGATGCGGGGCAAGCGTCCCCTCCAGCCCACTCTTTGTATAGTGTACAATATGTTTATAGTTCTGTTGTGCATTTAGTTAACAATCATCCAGATACGGAGAAACAGGTGAATATTTTTGTATTTATTGTACATTTGTAATCAGAAAAAAAATACAAGAGCCGATTATTTATTTCAGTCCCGTGTTGTAAAGCCACTTATCGTGCTTTGTTCTGGATGTGCTCGTATGAAATCATTGAGCGTCTTCCGTTGCAGACCTAATTTATGCTACTGTGCTGAAGGAATAGTGTCACTGTGCCACGTTTGTATGTTACTGTAAAAATAAAACTAAGAAACCCAAAGTAGAAAACTACCTCTACCTGGTGGAGATCGTACTGCTGTGTTGCATGCCGTGTGTTTTTCCCAGCTTCTTTTCTTTAAGTTCGGCTCTGGAGCTGAACAGCGCAGCACTTTGTATACCTAAACATTAAATGTTCTAAGTTACATCCTGTAGCTTCATCTTTGTGTGTTTTGTCAGTAAGTGAAGCAGGCGACAACCTGAACTCATCCAAAAACCAACTTTTATTTAGTAACATTTGGTCATAAAATTCACAGCGGAGTGTTAAAAGAAACATCCTGAGAGATCTGTGTACAAAAGCTTCTTCAACATTTGGAAGTGTGCTTCAGGTTGCCGAGGAGCAACTTGAAGCACACTTTGGATAACAATTCTATCCAAAGATCTGCAGTGCATCAGTTCTGATTTAATCCTGCCGGCTTCACAAACAGAGAGTGAAGTAGTCCCTTTGTCCAGTGGCAGAAATCCTCCACGCTCCTCACTGGGTGTGCACAAAGTCGCACGTCGTTCGTTGGAAAGCAGCTTCTCGTGTAAACTTCATTATTCTAAGCAGGCGTGAGATATTTAAGTGGTAAGCCAGCTCCCTCGCAGCGACGCGTGACAATCATGAAATGCTTTGGTTTGGTGCAAATTAAGTAACATGTCATTGATTACATTTAGCTCTGTGTGATCTCAGTCATTTCATTCAAACGGTGCTCAGCAGATTACTTGGCAGGCGCGAAGCCCACGCGGTCAGCGTTCCTGTCGAAAACAGTGTAGTACTTCCCAATGAATACGTCTCCCAGGATCCACAGCGGCCCTGCAGGAGGAGGGATGTCCATGGCCATGAAGCCTGACAGACAGATCGACACACCCATCTGAGTCTCCTGCAACAGAGAGAGGGAACAGGTTCAGTCACACATGCACAGATGTACAGTGAACAAGTTACTGGGTGCTGTTAATTGTTCCTCATGTAGCTGTAATGAGATCCATCCTAATGACACGTAAGACGGAGGAGCTAACCAGGCTACAGGGGGAGTATGGAGAGTAGCGTCACAGAGACGTGGCTGAATCAACTCACTGAGGACTCGCTGGACGGCTTTCAACTTGTGAGACCAATTTCTTACCAACCTTTCCCTCAATGTGGATCAATAAAGTCTGTCATCATTAAGTTGAATATGTACCCTCAAGACATAATCCTCTCCGGTCAGGTTGAACATCTTCCCCCCGATGTTGAAGGAGATGACAGGCAGAGACGGGATCTTCTTGCAGTCGATGAAGTACTACAAAAGGAGGCAGAGGACAGAAGAATCAACCTACAGCAGAGTTAAAGATGTTAAGAATGTCTTCATAACATGCACGTTAGCTTTGTTATACGTGTGTCAGCTCTACCTCTCCCATCAGCAGTGGCAGAGCTCCGATGGCTTTCTGCAGCGCTCGGACTTCCGCCGCAGGTCCGACCAAAAGGGACGTTCCCGTGTCAACGATAGCCTGGCAACTGGTTTTGCAAAGACTCAGCTGGTTGCCAACTTGAATTCTGTGGAGGCAGATTAGAGAGCAGCAGACAAGATGCAGCAAGAAAACAACGTTAATCTTTAGGATTTTACAGCCAGGACCAGATTTGAAATGACCAAAGTCATTTCAGTTAAACAATAAAAATGACCAGATTAAGGAACAATCTAAAAAGTGAGAACTGTGTTTGTGACAAACAGAAGAGAAAGTGTTTCAACCCAGATTACATTACACCAGTTCCCTGTAATAATGAAGCCACACGCTGTTCCTTCTCACCCGTCCATCTTGATCTGCCAGTAGGCCTTTCGTGTGACGTTAACATAGTGCAGGTCTCCGGTGTAGTACTGCGGGTCTGTCCCACCCAGGATCAGCTCTCCTCCCACCGTTGCTTTGGGGTCTCTGCGACGGAGAGAAAGAGGGTGGACAGAAGCAGAACTCGCCGGGTTACAAAAGCGGAAACCACGCGGTTGCTGAATGCTGCCTGTGGTTTAGGTGTAAAAACAAAGCCGTCCTAGACGAGATTAATTCAATTATCCATGATTGTTGCTCCACAGAAACCAACCTGCTTATGTAGAAGGAGAAAATGTTCTGAGGCAGGAGTTTGGCAGCCATGGCCGTGTCAAACACCGGCACCACATTGGCTACTGATATGGACGGGTAGGCCATGCCTAAGACACCGTCGAACCGCGCCACTGCAAACGTGATGCCGGGCTGCTTCACAGCTTCTCCAAACTGCTGGGCGGGAACGGGCAGCCCCGCGATCTGCAAACAGAACAGGAAGTGGATGCATACAACACAGGCTGTTAATGAAATGATAGGAAGAGCGTGATCGCCAGAGCGGAGGAATGCAGGCAAACAAAAGGTTTATGTGAGTGAGCCGAGACTCACAGAGACAGTGTCCCCGCTGATGAAGCCGGACAAGCTGCCTCGGCCGTACTGGATGGAGAACTGCGTCCCGTTCTGGACGTACGTGCTCGACTTCTTTGAGTTGTAGCGATGATGGAGCCCTAACGGGAAGAAGACAACAATGCATGCAGTAAAAAGGTGTGACAGAAGTGTGACATTTTGGTCACAAGTGAGCTTCTTCCAGGAAGTAACCACACAGAGGAAGTTCAGTCCCCCAAAAAGTGATCAAACTCACAGCAGGCGAGATCGAAGAAAGAGCAGTGAATGGAGGGGACCCAGAGGTTGGAGGAGCCGGTGTCAAACAGCACAGTGAAGTCCTGTGGAGGTGTGCCGATGCTGATCGCCCCGTAGTACTGAGCCTGAGGAGACAGACGATAATGAAACACTGAGATCTGCATCAGGAGAAAGATTAAAGTCAAAACAAGTCTGACGTACACGAGCAAACACGGAATAAATAAACTGGCTTTTTATTCCACATATTCAAAGTGTCGTGAACCTTCGGTATAAAAACAAGGTGAACACGCCACCTAACTCTCCTGACGGGTGTCCCAGCCTGCACAGTGACACGTTCTTGTCACACTGTACCTCGATTGTTTCCTTTTGGATAGAAGCTGCAGCTAAATGACTAAATGTCACAGTAACTGTACTTATCTTTAAAAGACTCCGGGCCAGAGGTGAGTGTGTGTGAAGAGTTTTCAAAAACACCAAACCAAAAGATATTTTAAATTAAAAAAAAAAAAAAAAAAGCCATAATAGTGTGCACAAGTCTAATATTTACTTACTCATTCCTTTTTCCTCGTGGCAATACTGCTCAAATATTGAACTCTGACTCAGAGGGGGGATGTGGAGCTACAAACTCTTGGAGTTATTAGAAATATGTCTCTCTCCTTAAAGTAACACTCTCTCGCTCTGCTGACACATTTAGAAATGCTCTCCTCTCTGCCTGGTGAACGTGTTGTGCAGAGGAGTGTGTTCGGTGTCCATATCCTGCTCCACAGACTGACTCGGGAACTCTTTCATCCCCTCCCCTGAGCATCAGCCCGAACAACAGCTCTCAGTGACGGCACAGAGGAAACAAAAGGCGACACACAGACTGACAGTTTCACACTGCAATGCTTGACATTTTGCACAAGTCATGACTCAGGTTGCACAACGTCGCTGTGACTTTCATCTGTTTTATACAGCCTAATTAACTGTATATGGTTATTATCTCCACCTCTAGATGTCTTCTTGCATCTTTGCACAGGTTTAATCTAAATAAATGAATGAATGCATGTTTACATGCTGCTAATGGATGCCTGAATATTTTTGCCTCACCGTGCCGTGTGCAGCTACAAACTTTTGGATTCATTTGACGTGTGTGACGGAGACTTTGCACATTATGGCGCCTGCAGCAACATGTGGCTCTATGTGGCACTCTCTCACTATCAACCTGATGTCATGAGGGTGGACAGTGACTGAATGAGGGGCTGATTAAAAAGCAGCGGATCCACACATACATCCATGAAGTTGGTCAGCCTCTCCACGGGCAGTTTGGGGGATGGAGAGCTGTCCGGTGCGCCTGTGCTGGTGGCCAAAGCGCGGAGCTCCTCCAGAGACATCCCATTGTCGCTCATGAGGCGGCGCAGGGTTCTGGTTTTATGAAGGGGGACTCTGGAAATTAAGTTTGAATTAATTAAATCAATTTAAAAATGAGCACGAGCGCCAAAACAAAGCGGCTGCTTCCTGGTTCGCAGAGGTGAACGCATTTTAAATTGTGAAGCTGTGCACATAAAACTGCTGGCAAGCTAAATTAATTAGCAACAAGCGAGGCTAATTAGAGGAAGTTAGCACACCTGCTCTCCGGTTAAAACAGGTTTAAATGTAACGTTAGCTCGTTTTTTTTACCTGATGATAGCGGCGGTTTGTATCACCAGCAGAGCCCCGATGATGTACAACATCTCCAGCCGACTCATTGTCCGTCCCGGTGGAAAGAAAACAAACTTTTCTTGTTGTTTTGTTGAGTTTCCGCTTTTGACGAGCGAACAAACACAAACCTCTATTTCAACCGACGACGCACGAGTCAGTGAAGTGGACGCGCTTCGGCAATCTCCGCATTTACTCGGTTCTCCCCCGTTATGTCGCTCTGTGATTGGAGGAGAGCTGTCAGTAGCGTGATCTGATTGGTGGAGGAGGATGACCGTCAATCCCCCCGCTCTATTTAGGTGTGTTCACTGTCACGAGTTGCACAGATGTCAACGGTGATGAAGTCGGTGATAGAGCACGTACTGGCACACACACCTGATTAAACGTTATATATATATAACTTTATATTATAACTTTATATATATATATACATATATATACATATATATATATATATTTAAAATCCCTAAAACGTTAAAAAAAATAACTCACTTCAAAAAATATGTACAGTTGTCATGAATGGGGAAATTACCTATAAAGAGACCAAAACTATTTTTTTGCTGGCTTCACTTCCCAGCAATGAAGCTTCCTGCTTGGTCACAACTTTCAGATCAGATTAAAGCAGTTCATAGATGATCTAAAAATAAAATAAAAAAACAGCCTGGAATTCCCATGATACAACCTGATAGCATCTGTTCCTGTAGGCTAGATGCCCAAGTCTTTCAACCTCAATGTCCAAAATGCCACTGCCCAATGTCCTTATTCCCTGTCTCCTCTGCCCTATCCACTATCAAAATAAAGGTACAACTGCAAAAAGAATAGTTCATTCAGAGACACAGACACAGAAACATTATAGTACTGTTTGCATAGTTACACTATCCATGACAAGCAGTCATTGAAAGGAAATACATTCACTTCCTTGCTGTCAGTTACTGTACATGAGAAGAATGATACCTGTCTGTGATTTGTATGGCAAATATAAAGTTACAGCCAGCAGCCAGTTAGCTTAGCTTAGCATAAAGGCTGGATATAGGGGGAAACAGCTAGTCTAGCTTTGGCCAGTGGTAAGAAAAATCTATACAAAACTGTGTACAAAAGTGTAAAATGAGTTTAGTTACTAATGGTCTGAGTAAAACTAGCTGTTTCACAATGTTTTTAGCCTTTTTGCTATGCTAAGCTAACAATCTGCTGGCTCCATATTTACCAAACAACCTTAAGTAGGGTATCAATCTTCTCATCTAACTCTCAGCAGAAACAGGAAACAGCACATGTTTCAAATTATTGGACTCCTCACGTCATGGGCTGGAATTAACTTCTGAAGTACTCAATAATAACAACCAAAATTTATGAATGTTAATGAGTTTTAAATCCAAACCACAGCAAATAACAGATTCAGAATGAGTCATCAAGCAAGCTGCTCTTTCTGGCATGGCAAAGCATGAATGCAGTCGCAGGAAAGACACTCACTTGGCCTGCTGAACGAGTTTTAGATGAAATCCCCAACACAGAAAAGTCAAACATTTCGACATATAGATCGGCGTGCACACAAGAAAACCACACACATACACATACCCCCCCCCATCATCAATCAAAGTTTACTGACAATAAGAAACACTGGTCTAACCGAAGTAAACTAGGGAACTTTCAGCTGTTTGTTGGAGGTCAGTTAGTTAGTTAGTTTTGAGTCTCCAGAGAATGAGAGTCAAGGCACCGTCTTATCTGATGAATCTTTCTCTGTGTAGGTGTCTGATTGACGGTGCTGACATATTTCGGCCTTTCTTGCACTTGTTGTTTGTGTATATATTGAGCAGAACGGAGAAGATCCACCCACATTGTTGTCTTTGTTGTGACGCAGCAGGGACATCACACCTTTGTGACTACTTAGACTGGATGACGGTAAAACAAGGAGAAGACATCTATGGCATGTGTGGCCGGACGAGCTGCCGTTTCTCATGCTGGATCTAAAATTAAAGGATCAAACCCAAAAGTGATAAAAACGGCTTGAACACTGGAGCATGATGGTAAGAATGAGCTCTTTATTCTGTTTGTTTTCAGTTTTTGTGATATTTTTTAGAACACAGAGTTAAGCTTTAGAGATACATGACAAAGAATAACTTAGAAGGGTGTATCTGCTTTTGTCTGGCTGCATTCTGTTAGTCTCACCCTGCTAAAGAAACATGCCACCACATGTGATGTGCAGGTAACATAAATTTAATGAATAAATGATATCTGATATATACCAGCAATTATTTTATTACTATAATTTTATTTATTTATTATTTTATTTTATTTTGAATCTGCCTGTTGTGTTTCCTCACCTCAGTAGTACTAGTAGTCTTAGAGTTTGTTTGTATGAAATGTGCCACACATATTGCAAATGTGCATATTGTGGGCGGCATGGTGGAGCATCCATGTCTGCATGGGTTCTTTCCTGGTACTCCGACTTCCTCCCAGAGTCCAAAGACATGCAGGTTAAATGGTGGCTCCATGTAAGCTTGAATGGCCGACAGTCAACCCTATGATGAGCTGGTAACTGGTCCAGGGTGTAGCAGAGCCAGCTGGGATGATGGAATATTGATTTAATCGATTAGTGCTTGGTAAACTTAAACTAAAAGATAACTGCAACCTCATACAGTCAGACTGAGACGCCTGTTTCATGGTATGAACATGTGAATACAGCAGTGCATGATGCGCTAATCCTACTGATCAAACAGCGGCTTCAACTATTGTACTGTTTTTTTAGGCGACTACACAAACTTCAGGATGTCGGACAGCTCTGTGGAACAGCACATTATCATTATGATTATTATTATTATTAATAACACTGCATGTAAACCGCATTGCATGGGATTGTTCTTGTAAACAAGCTGATCTGATTTTTTATCACTTTGGTTTAGAAACAACGCTTGAATCTGATCACATAATTGCATTCACAGAGCTAATTAACCCGTCACTGTCAGCACTGCATCAAAACAACATACCTAAAAGATGATTCAAGGCTAAAGACGTCTCTGCAGATGTCAGGGCTGCATGAGATTCCGCTGCGCGACTGCTGCAGCCAATATTGCGGCTGATAACCAACGAATTAGGTAGTTCCAGTCAGTCACACCCGAGTGTGCAGGTGGAGAGAGTCTGTAGTAAATGTACAAAATTGTACAGTAAGAAAGGAGTGTGATACTCAACGTGTCAACAGGAGGAAACAGAAATGATTTAAGAGCTACCATGAAACCTCTAGTGACCTCTGTGTCAACTTCCTTAAAGACCATGATTTACTGCTTAAAAACCTAGTTAGCTAGTTACGACACTACGGTGCTACTCAGCATCTCGTGTGTCTGTTTTACACTGCTCTGGACATTTTGAATTGCCTGCACAGCACCAGGACCATCAAACTAAAACATCTGTTCACTGTTGGATTACTAACCGGGCCTTGAAATCTCTGTGCCGAAGGTGTGCCGGCTAATTTGTGCTCATTTCATTCATATAAAACGTGACTGAAAATATGCACCATTAAAGCACGAGATTCAGGATCGTCACTCCGGTTATACAAGCTCCATTACAAAAGAACAATAATCAAATATGTGCTTAAAGGCGCACAGTGTAAACATAAAAGCAAATGCGCGTGTGTGTGATTTATTCAGCAGTCTTAAGGCCTGCTGGTGCGTGATGTGTGACTCCTGTATCCGAGTTAGAACAGGCTGATGTGTTGTTAAAATGTCCCTCAGGGACAGGAGCTTCCTGGCAGGTGGAGGTATTAGCCTGAGGTGAAGCACAGGGAGGTACTGCTGGGTGTTGCGCACACCGCCCTCCAAAGACCTTGCGGCCCAAGCTGGTGCAGTTGGTGTAGCAGGTAGTCAGAGTGCTCTCGACGGTTTGGAGCCCCGGGTCAAAGGCCATGCAGACGCTGCTGGACCTTACAATGGTTTTGTGGCTCGTCCATGTCCGTGAAAAGAATAATGAAAGCCAGTCGGTCGTCAGCTTGTTTTGGAATGGGGATGATGGTGCTGGATTTAAAGCAGATGGTGGGTGCAGGGCCTTCAGGACATCAAACCTGGCAAAAGTAGCTATGTTTGTGATTAGTTGTTTCACAACAGATGGGTTCTCAAAACTCATAAATCAAATGAGGAATATTTGTGGTTAAATGAGTGTTTCATTTTAAAAAAATGTGGTTGTGTCTGGAGATAAGAGGATGACAGGAACTAAAACCCTCCTCGTAGAAATGAGATAACAGAAACCATTCTGGTAACATGTCGTTACGTAACGTTATATATAAAAAGGAAATGCAGCACGGTGCATGTGTTTGTTTGGCAGCCTTTGCTCTGATGATGAGAATGAATTTCTTTCACTTTTAAGCCTCCCAAACCTCCGAGGAAAAGCCTGATGAAGTCCAGCTCCAGTGTTGTCTCACTGTATGAAGACCCAGACACGTTACTGGTAAACATACTTCAGTTACTGTTAAGATCTGAATTCATGAACCACTGACAGGTCTGTATGTTATCACGGCCATCTCAGGTGATGTAAAAATAGAACTTTTTGTCGTTTGTTGTGTTGTGTTTGTTTTTCTCAGTCTGCTGCCACCGATGAAACCCAGCAAGAGGTTAAAGCCAAACCTGTGCCTCAACCCTGGGCGACGCCTCAGCCCGTCCATCCTCCTCCCAGACCACCACTGAGCAAATATGTGAACTGGAATAAACCCCCAGCAGCAGACAACGGAGGCCATCGATATGTGAATTCATATCCCAATACAGCTTTGGATGTGTGTGATATTTTAAACTAAATAATAAAAATGACTACATGTGTATTTGAAATATGACTGCCCCCGTCCAGGAAGTACTAATTACCCCTCTGTGAAAACTGCAAATTATCATTTCATTTATTTGGTTTTTGACCAAACAAAACAGACAAAGATGTAAAATATTAAGTAGTGAGCATTAGAAGTATTTGTAGACTGGAGCCAGGCTAGCTGTTTCCCCTTGTTTTCATGCTTTGTGCTAAGCTAAGCTTAACTCAAGTTTTCACTGTATAGACAGGAGTTCGGTTTTTTTAAAATTATGACTAAACTCTTCTTCCTTCCTTCCTTGTGCTAGCCTCCAGCAACGAGTACTGGAACAATAAAACGTCCTCCACCTCTACCGCGGCCTGAACGCCCTCCTCCTCCCTCCAACTATATCTATACATCTCAGCCTACAGTGAAGCCCGAACCTGAGGTACTTGACTTCTGAAAATGACTGACTGATGGTCATTTCTTAGTTGTCCCGAGAACCTTACACACCCTTCAGGTGAGAGTCTGAAGTGGTTCTTCATGGTGCTGCGGTAGGGGAACTTTTTTCAGCTCTACAAGGAACTTTTTACTTTGAAAGGGTTCTTAATAATAAAATGTTTCCTGGAGAACTTAACAAGAACCAGTATTTCTTTGTGTGAATGTACTGTGTAGTCATTTTCATCTTGTTCATATTTCCTTGGATAGATTTTCAATGATGGGAGTTGCCAAGTGAGATCTTTGTCACCAGACCTCTCAGTTGAGGAAGAAGGTCTCTACTGGACTACTGATTCAACGGTAAACTGCAAGCTTACAGTCAAACATTACATTACACGGGTTGTTTTTATTATCAATAGTTAGTCAACACTCTTTGATTCTATTCAGCTGCATTACTCAACCACAATGCAAATGTTTTTGATATTCAGCACTCATACTACTCAGACAGACCTGCAGTTCCAGCTCGGCAGCCCACCCTTCCACATACGGTAAGTGAAACCTCGCCTCCACAGGTATGAGAGTCACTGCAGACCAAAGAACAACAGGTGATGAGCTGTACTTGGACAGGTGCCAAAACAGCAGCAAACAATGCAGAAATACATGCTTGTTGTTGGAAACTGATAACGTATATGAAACTCATAATGTATATGAGTTTCCATGACAGTGTGAGAGACATACATCAGCATGACATGCAGATTTTCGGAAAGCTGTATGCTTCCCCGCCTTAAATTTTATAAATATTAATTGAGCTTTACCAACTTTCTTCTTTTATTGGCCATCAATAATCCAGAATGAGCAGTTTATTTACTGGTGAGCATGGTTGTGTATGAACATTTATAAACTGATAAATAGTTTTTGGTCTATTATAGATCAGACCACCTCTACCTCCATTCAGGCCACCACGCCCACCTTCAACAAGACAATCAGAGAACACTGTGCATCCAGATTATGTGCCAGTTCTGCCAGATACTGATGAACATATGACGGTGAGATTTCTATATTACAGTATTTAGAGGCTTTCATTTAGTTCTGATCCGTTAATCTATTTCTGTTAAACACTACCAGATACAAGGGAGTTCAAAAATGGCCACACGAGACACAGAGGTAAGAGTTCACCTGCAAATGAACTGTGATTTAAAGCTTAAACAGGTTTCATGAATAAAATCATCCCTCTGCAACATTTTGTTCAACAAGAAAATGTTTTTCCCTCAGGACATCAAAATGATGCTGAGATGGTTGCAAAGAGAGTCAAGTAAGTACAAATTTGTGCATGTATAAAAGGTCAGTGTCTTCAGTATTAAAGAGCAGTACTTAATTTATTTCTGTGCTGTCACTCCAACAGAATCTGCTTTAATGACTCCGTCATTGTATGGCCTCAGTTTAGAGGAAGAAATCAGGTAACCGCACAGAAACATATGGGATGGGGGCCCTTTGCAAACTCCTGGCCCACCTTAATCCGGGCCTGCCTCTGCTACTCATGTCTGAAGTTATTTGTAACTAGTGTTCACAGAGAGGAAAATAAGAGGGGAGTCAGATTTTGACGGGTCACAATTTACACCTGTCAGAATCTGACTCCCCTCTTAGATTAAAAAAGCAACATGAAACTCCAACAATTTTCACTCTGCTGGCATGTTGTGACCTCTGCTACTTATGCATTTATCCCCTTTGCAAACTCCTGGCCCCGGGGCCCAGACCCACCTTACATGGAAACACCAACACCAGGCATAAATGTTCACCACTATGCTGATGACACACCGCTTTACATTTCTGTGTCTCCTGTTGACTGAATCTCTTAATGGTCTCTGTGGCACTTCTTGTTGCATTTTGGTTGTATGAAAAGTGCTATGCAAATAAAGTCTGATTAACTGATTGAATTAAAAATAGATATACCATGTGGAGCACATAGTGGAGAACACAATATCTAATCACAATATGGCCAGAATGACTGAAACACGACAAAGGAAGTTAATTGGCTGATTTTAAACTAATCGAGTTGGATAAAGACAGATTTCATTGTGTCTTTTCTGTCTCTGTCTCTGTACAGATTATTCAATGAGAGAGCCACGAATGTGAAAAAAGCCCTCCGTCTCTACAACCTTCTCATGATGACACGCGGTGAAACCCTGCGACAGATCATCACAGAGTTCAACTCTATCTCCCACAGCCTGGACAAAGTGCAGAAGAAAACCAAAACCATTGGTATTGCCGGAGGCACCACAGGTGCCGTGGGAGGGGTGACTGCAGTGTTGGGTATCGCCTTGGCTCCTATGACCATGGGTATCTCACTGATTGCTACGGCTGTTGGTGCTGGTATGGTGGCGTCCGCTGGGGGTGTGGGCGCAGCCCAAGCTGCTAAGGCCAAGAAGAAGATTGTGAATAAGGTGAGAGTTGAGAAGCTGGCGTTCCAATATATAAAAGAGGTTGGCGACCTGGAGTGTTGTCTGGACTTTATCCTCACTGGGATGGACGAGCTGCGAAGGCACGACCTTCCCAGGTTGCAGAGGGCCAGAGTTCAGGCTGATGCAGTGAATGTGGCTCACCTGTCCCAGTCTGTGCTCACAAACAATAAGAGGAGGGGTTCTGCAAACACCCGCCCGATGTCACCTGAGAAACTGCTTAAGGCTTTTATTCATGAACTGGATCCGTATTTCAAAGGAAAGGATTGTCAGAAGCTGAAGAAGTCAAATGAGAGCAAGTTTTCTGCTAGGGTCCACCTGCTGGCTGAAAATCTGCAGGATGACCTGGATCACATGATCGCTTTGTGGGAAACGTTCAGTTTGTATGTATGAGAGAGAGTGAGCAAGCTATGTGTTGTAAATGTTTCAATCAGTGTAATTTGTGATTAAATGCCGATTATATTTTGATAAACAGTTCATATTCCCAGAACTAATGTATATTTGCGAGTATCATGGTGGATTATTTCAACCATATACACAGTACACACATAGATGTGGGCAGTATGGGTGCTGAGGGGGCTGCAGCACCCCCAAACAACCATGTTTCCAACCAAGTGCACGCACCACAACACCATTTGACAAAAACAACAGAGTTTAACAGTATTGTAGATGTACCTTGTCCCTTTCTTTATTTTTTATTTTTTCCACCTCAGTATTTTATTCTATTTAATTATATTGTATTTAAATATACCGCCTATGACGACCTAATTTTCCTTCCCCTAAAGATATAAAGATAAATCTATCTAGACTATTTTTCAAAAACACTCATCTCTTGGACTCTATCCAAGAGATGAGTGTTATTGTTATTGATAGATTCAGGTGTGAAAACTAACTAAAAGTCAGAATTAATATAGTTAATTAAAAATAACCTTGTATCGACGCAGTTTAGTAACAGGAACTATTTTTTAGTCTGACAGCCGACCATGCGTTGAATACAGAATACAAAACACAGGCGGAGTGATACTGTGAGCACGTCGGAAGGATACATCCGGCACCTGTTTCCTTTTTTAGCAGCTCTATATCAGCGGCCGCGCCACAGCGTTCGCCATTTTCCATCCAGAGGAAAGAACAACCCGAAGTGACCGCATTGTTGAACATCGCTCTATTTGCCGAAATGGCAGTGTAAAAGTGCGCCGCGACCCAGCCGCAAACAAAACAGTGCATCCAGCCAGTGCACTGAGTCACTTCTTATTCAGCAAACATGTCGTAAGTATCCATTTTACTTGTTAATGTTTATTTTGATCGATGACAGCTGTCCCGGCCTAGAGGTGGCCACGCGCTCCCAACAGCCTAACGTCAGCGGCGCGAGCCCAAACTTCGATTATAACATATTCCGAACGTTAGTTTAACGTAACCGAACGTTGGCTTGACGCCAACGGTTAATTTGCCGTGATTCACGTCGAAGAAAAGTTTAATTTAGTGATTTGATTATGTATTACAGTGCAAAATAAAAATCAAAGTTGAGAGAGTATGTATTAATAATTAAATTTCCTCAGTCTGTATTGATTTTATTCGTCATCGTTGTGACATTTACATGCCCTTAAAGTGTCGATGAGAGGACTGTCGACGTGGCAGTCTGAAAATGTTCGTTTCCTCCTTTTTTATGTCAAAATGGCGGCTTCGTGTAGGCGGATGGATTACAAAAGTGTGGCTGTTTTTTGTAGTGCGGGGCGGGGAGGGTGCGGGCGGGAGAGAGTCCGGGTTTGACCCTGTTTGGAGACAGAATGACGTCAGAGTCATAAGACCGGTATCTGGGTGGAAACACGTGACGTACACCAGGTGCATTGCAGTGATGGGGGCAGTGTTGCGCTTAATAACACTACATCACCCAGAGTTCCTTGCAGGAAGAGCACAGTTTAAAGTCTAAATCACCTTTTTTAATATTATTTAAAGAGGTTATTTTATTAAAAGTGTTTTTTGTTTTTTAATTTTCACCACAAATGTTTTGTTTTATTTCTCAGGTCCTACGTGGAAACCCTCAGCACTGCTGCATTCGACAGCATAAAAGAGTTCGAAACTTTCCTAGCATCGTCACGTGCTCCCTTTGTGACCAACAACAGCCATTATGACCATGATGATGACAAACTCACAGTTTGGCCTGGAAGACATGGAGGTCCTTCTCTGGGGACCTTCCTCTCCCATGGCTGACCCCATGGACCTTGTACCTGTTCGCCCTGACCGGGAAGAACTACAGGAAAGAGGAGGGACGTCGTTGGAGGGCGACACTTCACCTGTGTCGCCCCTCACCTCCTCATCGCTGTCTTCTTCCTCCTCACCCCCTCCCTTCTACTCTCCTCCTCCCTCGCCGCCAGCCGTCCTCTTCCAGGGGGACAAAGTTGGGATGGAGTCTGACCTGCCCTCCCTCCCCTGGTTGGGCCACCCTGGTCAGATGAGACAATCCGTCTCAAATGGCAGCAAAGGTAATGCTTATGAAATGTTATACATAAATTAAAAACCATCACTTTGTGCAGACACCGCGTTAATATATGCCTCGTTCGCCTCCACAGAGGATATGTTCGGTGACCTGGACTGGATGGCTGAGAGGGTGGATCTGAGTGAGTTTGACCTGGACTTTCTCATTGGCTCCTGCGGTCCTACCGATGAGTCCCCCAGCTCTCAAGAAGACCTCCTAGCCTCCCTGGATTGCCCCATGGAGCTCGACTCCCTCCCAGTGCCAACTCTCTCAACTCCTGTGCTCTCGAGTCCTCCCTCTGCTCCTCTTCCAAGTGTGCCTCCTCCTCCTCCCTCTGTTCCCCCTGTCTGTATAGAGCCCTCTATCATTACAGTGAATGAGCCTCAATCCTGCACTGATGAACAGGATGTTCCCAACACACCACTGTGTGTCCCAGAGCCACAAGAAGAGCTGGAAATCAAGTCTGAGCCTGCTTCTCCAGACCCGTCCTCCCCCTTGGTTGAGTCTCCCTCCTCCCCAGTCTACACCTTAGACCTGGGCAGTGAAGTGGACGTCTCTGAGAGCGAGGTGAAGCCAGCGGTGGCTACTGTCGTCCCTCAGGTCCAGAGGGTCGTACTCTCCCTCTCACCGACCCGCATCGTCCTCGTGCTGGCGCCCAAAAAGGAAGTCTCAATCACCACCGCCACCGTAACCACCACCACACCGGAGGTCGTGCATTCCTCCTCTCCGACAAAGTCCACCAGAAGCAGACCTTACCCTGAACCCACATACAAAGCAAGCCCACCCTCCACCAGCGGCGCCAGCGTCAGAGTAAAATCCCTCCGGGGCGGAGGTGGAGAAGAACGGGTGACCCCGAAGGCGCCAAAGGCCAAGAAACTAAAGAAGATGGAGCAGAATAAGACGGCCGCCACACGTTACAGGCAGAAGAAGAAATCAGAGCAGGAATTGCTTCTTCAAGAGCACGCCGTGTTGGAGAGGAAGAACATGGAGCTGAACGAGAAGGCCGAATCCATGGCCAGAGAGATCGAGTACCTCAAGGAGCTGATGGAGGAGGTCCGGACGGCCAGGACCAAAAAAGGTCTCAGTGCTGACCCCTAGTGGTTGGACCTAACAATGACGGCTGCGTGTGCTAGCAAGTTGAAATTAAAATGGGCTCGGCTTATTTTTATTTAATGAGTATCAAAGTATCAAGCATGTCTGATGTCATTATAGACGCACAGTAACAGACGTTTGTGTGCTTTTTGAAATTACACTGGTATTAAATATAGTCTACTTTAATGTTTAGTGTAGATCCAGTATTTTCCATTCAGTATACATAACTGTGTGCTGTGTTCGTGTAACGTTTGTATATTTTTCCTATCACATGACCTCAGTAACTTACCAAGAGAGGATGTGTTTTTAATATTGTGTATCGTAGTATAACCGAACCGTATGTATTATGAATCTCTAAATAAAGAGTCTGAAACCAGATCGAAGTCGTTTGTAGTGTCTTTATAGGCATGAATCATCAATAGTGGGGAGATAATGACGGTGCCATACTGTTATTGATATATAAATGAACCACTCATAGCATCTCTGTAGTCCAGGCACCACTGAAGGTGCTTTAACGCCGCACATCCGATCATACACTGATGGCATCAGCTGCTAACTGCTCATCATTATCCTTTGGTCCGGCGTTATATATAATATCTTGCTCAAGGACACGAGCAGCCAGGGATCGAACCACCGATCACCTGGTAAGTGGACGACTTGCTCCACCTCTTGAGTTATAGTGTGAGTAGGCATGTAAATACACGTTTATATGGAACGTAAGGACAAAACCACGTGATTAACTGTATTTATACTTGTAGTTATTTTATTTTTAACCTGCCTCTGGTGTTTCCTCACTGAGAGATGACGACATTTGTGTTACATTTAGTTTGTATGAAGAGTTCTATACAACTAAAGTCTGGCTGATTGAGTGCAGGGCCGAGTCGTGGTCAGCAGTGTTGTCTCACACCAGGTTCGAACCTGGGCTCGGGCCTTCCTGTGTGGAGTTTGCATGTTCTCCCCGTGTCACCGGGTACGCCACAGTCCAAAGACGTGCGGACTCTAAATTGGCTGTAGGTGTGACTGGTTGTTCGTCTCTATGTTCTCTGTGATGACCTTTCCAGGGTGCACCCCACCTCTCGCCCAAAGTCAGCTGGGATAGGCTCCAGACCCACCGTGACCCCGATGAAGACGGGCAGTTACAGAGAATGGATGGCTGCATTGTAGTCCAGATGATTTCCACGTGAATTATATATCATATATGAACTGTCCTCAGGCCATTTGCAGCCAGCGTGGTGTGTAAACACACAGAAAGTCTTTGTTTCCGCTCTGATAATACATCACAATGATCTCGTGGAGCCTCTTTAAAACACACAAACAAACTGGGATAATGGAGGCCGCCTGACCGGCAGTGTGCTGCGGACACGTGCAATCAACTGACAGTCATGTGAACTTAAATATGTTGTAGTAAAAGGGAAACAGGATTCAGAGGGAAGTAGTTTTAGTGGCCGATCATTAAATTAAAACTGAAGGGTGCGCTTACAAGAGATTTGTCATAGTCTGTGGGAGAATGGAAGAGCATGCAAGAGAGAGAGGGAGAGGTGGGGGGAGTAAAAGAGAGTGCTGACTAGTGCTGACCGAGGCACAGCTTGAATAATATTAACAACGAAAATGCAGGCATTCAGCCTACAACCAGCCCCGAGGTGTTCGCGCTGTAATTGGACCAGGCTTTTGTCCAGAGAGCTTAGGCACAATCTATACCTGGAGGCACGCCAGAAGTCAAGATGGTGCAGAGCTACTTAGAATAGGAGAAACATTTCGTTCCAGAAAAAGACTTGGCTCTTAACTCTGTAGGTCCCAGCGCTGTAAATATCCTCATTTTTCATGGGCACACCTTCTGTATTCACTAATAGTAGCAACCTTCAAATGGACTCGTTAAAAAGCTAAAGTTCTTACCGGCCCTGAGGTCCTCTGTAATGCCCGAGCCTTAATGAAATTAAGTTCTTGTCTGCACCCACTTAAACACTGTAAACCCTTTACTATAACACTCAAAATGCCTTTAATCACATTGTTTTATCCCAGCTCTCTCATGTTCTGTGCTACCACTGAGTAAGTGGTTCAAAAACCCAAACAGGAAATACATGTGTGGATCAGGAGAACCCCTTTCCTGCCCGGGTAGCTCTGCTTCTGGACCCAGTTATGTTCTGGATTCAACAACACTAAAAACCTTCCTCCTGCGCCGCACACTGTGAGCTGTCCCCTCAGTCATAATGGTGGCCCTCCTGAGGTGGTGCATGGTGTCAGAAGTTTGAGAAACACTGCTGTGTGTGTGTGTGTGACAGATCTGCTTGCGACGCTGCCATCTAGTGACGCTATTTCCAAACTACTACTCCTATCCCACGGGTGTCTGCCTCTCATGTCAAGAATAATAATGTTTTTCGTCCTCTAGGAGGGCACTGCAGTCCTTGACTGAGAACAAAACACACTGCGAATAACGAATACACAACAATATATCCATATCTTTTATTGTTGTCCGAGGATGAGCAAAGTACTGATGACGCAATCACCATTTAGGAAGGACCACACAGGAAGTTGACGTCACTTTGGCTACGGTAAAAGTGGTAGAACTTACACAGTGCAAAATCGCTAAAAAGCGTTACAATGTGACTTTTTTTTTTTCTTTTCTTCTTTTCTTTACACTGTAAATATACACGGCTTATACAATATATTCACAGACGAGAGGTTGGACTCTAAGACTCCAAAAAAAAAAAAAAAAAGAATGTTTGAAACATCCTCATATCAAATTGTAACGTCATGCTTTGTCACACAAAGTGCTGCGGTAGCCTACATCACTAGATGAAGCACAGAGTCAGGAAAGCGTAGGGGAAGCAAGTGTCTGGGCTACGTCGTTTGTATAAAATAAAAGGTTTTACAGCATGGCAGTGGTATCGGTCACATATTATATATGCTTTTATCTATACCTTATATACCTTTATTTTATTTTTTTTTGCTGTCGTAAAGATAGAGGGATGTGATGTGTCATATCAGAAATACCCAAAGACTCAAGCGAGAGTCAGAGGAACAAGAAGAAGAAGAAGAAGAAGAAGAAGAAGAAGAAGTGAGGTTGCCTTCAACTCTATAGGCACTCGTTTAATCTGCATGCGGTGTCTTAACATGCCTCTGAGAGCTGAGTATATATTTTATGTCTTCAAAACATCACTATCGTCAGGATGTCGTGAACAGATGTAGAAAAAGGTAGTAAAAGCCCTACGTGAGCTCGTATGGTTTATGAGGTTATGTTGTTTTCCCGTAGCATGCGAAAGCTGGATGTAGCCTATAGGATACTGCCCCGTGTCGCGGGGGCTCGTACTCCCCGCTCTCACGCTTTGATGCTGAGGCACATAGCTGAATCTCCCTTGTCGATAAATGCACCGGATGCATGAACACAAACAGCGAAGCGGATCCAGCCCCAAAGTAAGTAGCTCCGCAGGGATCTGAGACCGCACACAGTTTCGATGCAGCCCCCCCCCACCCCACCTGCCACGTTTGCTTGTTTTAGGAGCTGCTCGTGTGCATGAATGCTTACAGCAGAGGTGGGCCAAGCATGACTACATTTACTGCTTTACTTCAGATGGATTCAAGAGAACCAAAGGAACCAACCAAAGTGCGAACACGGACTCTTTCCTTTTTTGTAGTCGGTGTTTTTTACGTCCAGCAAACTAAACAGACAGAAAAAAGCTCCAATTTGAATGAATACGTTACTCACGTCTGCAGTTCAACAGTCAGCATTAATCAGCGTTTCTGTACGTTTATGCACCGGATTTTGCCCTGGAGGAAGCATTTCAAGCCTGACTCCCTGAGCAGAGACGAACCAAACGTTAACGAAGCAAATTGTAACATCATGTGTGAAGGAGTACGTTTACGAGCAGCTCAAGGCTCGCTTTTTTAAAAGTGGTTATTATCTTTTGACACACTGTCCGCGTTTCGGTTTGGGATTCATTGGGGGCGCTTTAACTCCAAACCTTCGGACCGAACGACAGAAATGGCACTTGATGCAGAAAGAAGGATGACTACACTGTAAAGTCCGGTTGAAGTTCATACTTTGAAACCTTCCAATTAACAGACATGACCCTTTGTGCGGACTGAACATAGTTACAATGACGAGTAATTCTTTACTCTGCAGTGTTGAACCAGGGTCTCTTTAGCAGCAGTTGGTGTACATGCTCATGAACAGGGATTGAGCTCTGGCCCCTTGAAGCAGAAGCAGAATATTTCTCCTCTTCTTGGGTCTTGAGGGGAGTGTTTTGAACATTTAGTCTCAGGTGTGCTCTTCGTCGCACCTTCAGTCCGTGCTGAGCTTTTAGCTCGGTGATCAGTGAGTTCGGTCTTTTACATTTCTAACAAAGAGCTACTCAGGACGAGTCTCCTGTTCCCGAACGTTTTTCCCCCTAAAACTCTTCAGAGTCAGAGCAGGATATCTAGATGAGGTTTAAGTTACACAAGGCGATGTTTGGGGCCTATTGAAGACTCAGAATGAGGATAAAAAGCCGGAGTGCTTTCCTTTGAGTGCGATCGTGTCACTGTAGTTGGCATCCTCGACAGTCATCCTCTGGCTCAGTGTTGTCAGAAGAGTACGAGCTCTCCTCGCTCACTGTCAAATGCAACACAGTTATATTAGACAGTGTGAAACATCAACGATTAGGCACACAAACGTCACACATATACGTGCAGATTGCAAAACAAGACAAAGACTTACACCACTCGGTCTGTATGGGGAGGAAAGCCTTGTCTCCGTTCTCTCTGATCATCTCCTCTATCTTATCCAGCAGGACTGACACACTCCTGTCCTTGCCAGGGGTCTTACTGTCCAGGACGTGGTAATAGTTCCCACAGTATTCGAGTAGTCTTTGCAGCTCCCGCCCGCCTCTAAGAATGTGCTCCTCGATGGGCGTGCGGCCCAGCCAGTCACCACAGCTGAACAGCACCATGGTGTGGAGGCACGCACTGTCGCCAAACAGAGTCTCTATGTGAGCCAGGAGTGTTCGCCTCTTCCTGGCGGTGAGCGACGAGACGACGGGGAGGACCAGGAGCAGGGTGTGAGGTCCGGGTCGAAGGAGGGCGGCTCCGCGTTGGGATTCCTGGCGGATACGTTTCGGGGTTCGCCTAACCGAAAACCAATCCCAGCCCGGGGTGTCGACGATGGTGATCCGACGACCGGATACGAGCGCTTGCCTCCTAAGGCACAGCTCCGTCTCCTGGCCTGACTCAAAGTACCGACGGCCAAGGATGGAGTTCCCCACCGAGCTCTTTCCAACACCCTTCCAGCCCAGCAAGAGCAACCTCAGCTCTGTAAAGAGAGAACGGCAAGGAAACAATGAAACCATTAGGAAATAAAGAAGTATTGATTGACTCACAATGAGTAAGCTTTTTTCCAAGGAGGTCTGTTTTGCTGGAAACGGCATTATGACACACGCACTAATCTCTTTCATTCACTGCTTGACTAACTGACTTGATACACTAACACACACACAGCTTCCTCATACCTCTCGGAGGTCCCCCGATCATCTGATCCCTCTGTCTAGCGTGCTCCTCCATCCTCATCCTCTCCTCCTCCAGAGCTCTCCTCGCCTGCTCCTCCTCCAGCAAAATCAACTCGTTCACCTCAAAGTACCATCCTGCGTGACAGCCACCATAAATTATTCATCGTGCCCAATCACGTCTCTGGCAGAATTGCGTTCATCAATAATGAAAATATGATAACAAAGGAGTCGCAGGCGTGACGCTCTGCATATGGAGTTATTGCTGAGTGCGTCCCAGCACGAGGAATGCAGCAGTGTTACTCGCCTTGGTTGTCAGTGATCATTTCCTCCACCTTCTCCATCAGCTCGGGTACCTGCGTGTTGTCTTCCGTTTCTTTCCGAGTGTTATCAAAGGCGTGGTACCTGCAGATGGAAAAAAATGACATTTTTTAAAGGGGCACTTCACCAATTTAACAAGATCGCTTCATGAGGAGAGCGAAGACAAGTGGTACAATGTAGGACAGCCAAGAAGAGAGAGAGAGACAGAGGATGACTTGCAGCAACTTCACAGGCTGGAGGTGAACCCGGTCGCTATAGCAAGGAATTAACCCTTCATACATGGGGTGCAGGGCAATCTTAAAAAAAAACCCTGATGACATCATTATGATGTCACTAGGGTGTTTTTTTCAACCTCAGTAGGCATAAGAGGGCTCCACAGATTTAGCATTGCACTCCTATAACATATCCGACACATTCCACGTCCTTCCTCGCCATAACTTAACGCCTACATTACCCACAATGCAACAGAACCACCAAGAGTTCAGTGAAAGTCAAAGAGAAATGAGAGCAGGAGAAAATGGAGACATCGTACCTGCTTCCACATCTCTCCACCAGCCACTGCAGGGACTCCCCAGTGTTCGCTATGTGCTCCTCAATGAACACACCTTTAGTCAGCTTGTCCACCCCAGTAAAGACCACCATGGAGTACCTCCAGGTCCCTCCACCCAAGGCCGCCAGCTGATCCTCTGCGGCCCTCCTGTGGATGTCAGTGAAGGGCTGGGTGACCGACACCACCAGCAGGATTGCGTGGGGCCCAGGTGGGCAGAGGATGGCCCCCATGCAGGGCCCCTCACTGTCCAGGCTTGGCGGGGGCTGCGGCAGGCTGTCCGACTCTGCGCCGGCGTTGTCGTTGGTGTCGGCTTCGGCGTTGCTCTCCGGGTCACTGGGGATGGCCCACGGCGGGGTGTCGACCACGGTGACCCGTCGGCCGTAGATCTCCGTCTGGCCGACGTTGCTGTGAGTCGTCTCAGTACCAGAGTCGAAGACCTCATCTCCAAGGATGGAGTTGGCGGTGGAGGTCTTACCAGACTGTGGGCCCCCGAGGATCAGCAGTCTGCGTTCAGGGGGGTGCCTGCCCCTGGGGTCCCCTGTTGAAACACAAAGATTAGACTACTACTTGAAGAGGAAGTGACCTTTATATGTTTTAATATCCTGTTCTTGTCCCAGAAGTGTTATTTCACTGCAATACACAACCTGATCCCTCATTTCTGTCCTCACTCCTCTTCTTGTCTGACCTCCTTGCTGCCTTATACCTTGTCTCCTTTACTGCTTCCTCTTTTATTCTTACTCATACCCCAGTCTCTCCCTCTAACCCCCTGCCAGCATGCCTCCTCTTTGTTTTCGTCTGTCCTTAGCCTTTGGAAAAATTGGGTCAGAGCACCTTGGACTCCATCCAAGGAGAATGGCATGTGGACAGGATATGATTTGCTCTGACTAAAAGTTGCATGTTTGTATAGATGTTGACACGTTTTCTGATTTACCCCTGTTACCCTGAGCTGCACATACCAACCATGTGAGCTGCTAAAACACAGGAAGTTGAACTCAAGCAACAGTTTCCAAGTAATGCGGATGTCTGTATCACGAAAACATGAGTTCACCCCCCTCGGATGCCGTTGATGAATGGATGGCGATGGATCTGCAGCATAAGGATGAAAAACCCACTTACCAGTGTCAGAGGCAGAGGACACAGCAGCCATCTTGTGTGTAGAACCTCTGGCTTCCTCCTCCTCAGCCCCCCTCCTCCTTCTCCTTCTCGGCTCCACGGTGGATTCCTGTTGTTGCCCCCTCTTCAGAAAGCGACGGATCCTGGGTGGCGTGTGAAAGGCTGGCAGCAGCTCGAATGCTTCTTCTTGGCTCTCTCTTTCACTCTAACCCTCATTCTACTGCAGTGCTACTCACTCTTACCTCCTGCTCCCCGTGTCTACCCCTGCCTACCCTCATACACCTCCTCTGCCATTCAACTTCTCCCCCTCTTCCTCTCCTTTTTCTTTTTTCTTTTTTTCTAGATCTATTATGTTCCACACCCCCTCACCCTTCTATGGCTCTTTTCCGTCCTCTCCTTCCGTGTGGTGTCTCCTCGTCTTCTTCTTCTTTTTTCCTCTTATTTATCTGTCCAAGCAGAGGGGAACGATTGTGCAATGCAGGAGACCAGAAGCCAAATCCAACCCTGCTGCAGCAGCAGCAGCAGCAGCAGCAGCAGCAGCGGCTCCTCCAGGAAGATGTCTCGTCATTTTTTGTTTTTTTTTAAAAGGCAAAACAGAGGAAGCTGTTCCTCCCACTTGCTCGTATCACACACCACCACCAGCAGCAGCAGCAGCAGTGTGGCAGTGTATGCAGACTGCAGTCAGGAGGACAGATAGAAAGATGGATAGACAGAGAGAGAGAGGGGAGAGAGAGAGGAGAGAGAGAGAGAGGGAGCACTCTGTTCTCTATTTACAGCTGGATGTATTCCCCAGATGCTGCATCATGCACAAACACAACTATTTATATAATCCCTGCAGCCAGAGACATGTTATGAGGCATGGGAGCTGCAGGGGAGGGGAGGAGGGTGTTTACTGCTTAACTACATTTAAATATTAACATCACACGTGCAGCTTTACATAACACACGAGAGCTGACAGACATCAGATGAATCTGATGAGTTCAAATCACCTTATTATTATTATGATGATTATTGCTCATGAGCAGAAATCACCCTGACCGTGTGAGCTCATCCTTGGCTCCTCATCAGGTCAATTATACACGCTACATGGGCGAGATACATTCACGGACCCACGAGAAAATCACGTTAAAAACACACCTGATGTGTATATACTTTGTTTGTTGGTGTGCTGTGTGTTTTTAACGTGTCGTGTGTCGGCTGTTAAGAGTCGCGGCTGTTTACGACAAACAATTTAAGAACAATTAAAAATGACATAACAGCGCCACGCTGCCGTACGACGACGCGCTGCGCCGTGTGTTTCGACCTCCTGCCGTACGCCGGCGGCAAGTGTCGTGACAGGCCCACTACATGTGACAGTCAGCGCGCGGGCTCTTGTGTTGGTCCAAGCAGCTGAAGGTGCACCGCACCGCACCGCACCCACCACGCGCACACTTGTCTCGTGTCTCTAACCGGCTCTCGCGAACATGGAGGCGGCCGACGAGTTCATGAAGTACCGCTCGCCGCTGGTGTCGAGGTACGCCAGCAAGGAAATGGCTTACAACTTCAGCGACAGGAAGAAATTCACCACCTGGAGGAAGCTGTGGATCTACCTGGCCAAGGCGGAGAAGGTTTGACGGCTTCATTTCTGTTAAAGTAACCATAGCAACCATGCTTTTAACACACATTATATGCACGCATGTTGTGTAAGTGTAACGTTTGCGACCTTCACTGAGTCCCTATCAAGTTTCCTGCTCTAAATTTAGTTTTAAGGAGGACCCGCCCTAATAAGAGTTAGCTGAGGTCTGTCTGCTGCCTGCAGAACACACATTAAATAATAATAATTATAATAATAATACAGTTTTAGAGAAATCAATTGAATGAGTGCAGTTTGATCTAATGTATAAATACAGTGACATTTTCCTCTTTATTTGCAGTTACATACATAATGCACATGATTCCTGTGTGGCCACTTCATTCATTCACCCATTACATGTTGCATTAACACACACACACACACACCAAAATCACCGACACACTCCTTGTATGTGAAATCCGTCTTGTCAATAAACCTGATTCTTCTGATGAAGTCCACTTTTACACTCTCTGACATAACTCTGACATAAATTCTACTTCTATGAAGCTTGTCATGTTTCAGTTTCTGCTTCATGTTTATCATTGAGGCCTTTGCAGGTGCTGTTGTTGTACAGCAGGAGTGCGTCATACTAAAAGGTGTTTCCCTTTGTGTGTAACTGGTCCAAATATTACTCCTCAGTATGATGCAGCCGAGTTTAACCGCAGCCTCAGTATTAACTGTAATAGTTAAATGAATACTCTGACAGTGTCAACAAAGGTGAAACACTGTGAGCTTCATAAAATTTATGTCAGATTTGTTGTATTGGATCGCAAAAGGCTCAGGAAGTAATCAAATGATCCTTCACTGTGTGAGATACTGAAGCCCCATATTGCTCCTGAAGGCTGCACCGTCGGTGTATAAACGGTTAGCTGAGCAGTTGGCACCCTGTGTTAAGTGGGTGAGTGATATATTTAGTGTAAAAGCACCTGAAAGGCTGTTTAGGCCCGTATAAGTAGTCCTTGCTTTCATTGACTGGTGGCTGATAAAAGCTTTCTCACTGTCCCGTTCTTCAGCGTGTCTGCATTCTTCACCATGATAACCAGAGATAGAAACAAACCTCAACCATTCTCTGCACGGATAGTATGAAGAATGGACTGCGGATCTACGAGCTGTTTTGAAGCTCAAGATCTGTGGCTGCCATGTTGGTAGTCGTGCCTTTCCTGCCTCTTGGCCAGTTTTAAAAATTGGCATACCTGAGTTTGGCTGAATGACGGCCGGGTGCTCAAACTAAGAGTTATCTGTAGCGGCACCCAGCTGTCAATCAAAGTGTCCACGTGGTTAATAAATGGAGAAATTAGCTAAAGAGGCCAAAACAGTTTTTTGTACCAGGCTGTAAACATGTTTATTTCTGCTGTGAAGTTGGACATTTGAACATGGAGACTGACTCACTTCCTTGGCTTGGCTTCACTGCACAGTCTTGGAGATTGGACGTACAGTTTGCCCCCTTGAGCAGCTTCCCCAAATCTTCATCTTACCCCTCACTATCTCGTAGTCTCATTCTGCATCAGCTCACATAGATAATCTGTGGGATGTTTACACCTCGTGAAATCAGTAGCTGCATCACTCCTAAAAGACCAAATGTCAGTCTGGTGTAGTTGCTTTCTTTGGAAACTTGTCTGTCTGCAGCTTTGAACAAAGTTTGGCTGCACAGCATCGGTCTGTAAAGAAGACTCGAGAGGTTATGAGAAAATGCCCTCTGAAACATCTTGACATTTAGCAGCCATGTGATCCCCGACCAGCCAGATTTGAACACACCGGGTCAAAGTATACAAAAAAAAAAGGAGACACGATGTTTAACCGAGCAGAAGTCTGCAGTTTCTGTTGATTTAAAAATGATCTGTCTGTTTCTCTGCAGCTCCTCTGAGTGATTTCTGCGTTTATCACGTTAAAGAGGGCTGACGGGAGGTTAACTGTTGACTTACCCTCTCTCACGTGCATCACATGACCTGACACACACACACTAATCAGGACTGGTCAGAGTCCGTCCTTTCTTTGCTGTCCTGTGTTTTTTGGGACGTTCTTCAGAGGTTTAGCTTTGCTGTGCAGCGTTGGTGAGGCCCGCGGCTGCCTCCGTGTATGAAAATAGCATGCAGTGAATGTCACAGTAACAGGAGAGCCCGGCCTAACGTCTGCAGACTTTTTTCCCCTGACCAACACACTGACCTTTAACTCGGCGGGGTGCATGTGGTTGGGTCTTTGGGGCTGTGAGGTAACATTAGAGTAGGAGAGGCACTTTCAGGCGATGGGGCTCAATTTCCCAATTAACCCATTCTGTGGTCTCATGACTGCTCCAATCTAATCAGGATATTGAGTTCCTTCTCACAAGGAGAGCACATGTGGAAAAGACAGAGGGTCTGAACTAATCTCATCATCAGACTGTCTCCTGATCAAACACCTGTGTCTGCGGCGTGTGATTGCTTCAAGAAAACAAATACCAAAAAGAATGGATGAAATGAATGAGGAGGGTCCACAATGATAACTGACAAAGAAAAGCAGCAGCGGACGTTGGCACATGGTGTTAGCTAAGCAGCAACGTTACAAAATATGTAACGTTTGATTTGTGTTAAAAATGTCTTTCCGTCCTCTCTCTCCGTCTTCTTCGCTCTCCTCCTCAGGCTCTCGGTCTGCCCATCACGGACGCCCAGATTCAGGAGATGGAGAGCCACCAAAAGGACGTCGACTTTGCCATGGCAGCCGAGGAGGAGCGCAAGCTGAGGCACGATGTCATGGCCCACGTCCACACCTTCGCACACTGCTGCCCCACTGCCGCTCCCATCATCCACCTCGGTGCCACCTCCTGCTACGTGGGAGACAACACTGTAATTACGACTGACGTCTTCTGCACCACGATACACTCGTTAATGTCCTGTACGGGAGCGCTTGAGAATCTGATGCTGTGTTGGTTCTTTAAAGGTTTTCTTGTTTTTTTCCTCCTCAGGATCTGATTATGCTGCGTGACGGATTCGACATCCTCTTGCCTAAGGTGAGGCTCAGCTGTCAGCAGCCAGAAAACATCCAGTTGTGCCTCAGCTGTTCAGTAACAAAGTCAACAGTGTAGAAATAATTATATAAGAGCTTTATTTTGTCACACAATCCAGAAATAAGATTATTAACTAAGTGTATTATGTAATAATTTGCTGCCTTTCCACAGCTGGCCAGAGTCATCGACAGACTGGCAAACTTTTCAGAGAAATACGCTGATCTCCCGACTCTTGGCTTCACACACTACCAGTGAGTCTTCATCATCTCTTTATTATCTCATTTTTATGATGAAGAACACGCAGAGTTTACGTGTTTTCCCTTCTCTGCCTTCTCTCACTTCGTCCGCTGTGTCCACAGGCCCGCCCAGTTGACCACGGTCGGAAAGCGAGCGTGTCTGTGGCTGCAGGACTTGGCCATGGACATGCGTAACCTGCAGCGAGCCCGTGACGACCTGCGTTTCCGCGGGGTCAAGGGGACCACCGGCACTCAGGCCAGCTTCCTACAGCTCTTTCAGGGGGACCACGACAAGGTGCAAACCAGCAATGAACCGCCATGTAGTCTGTGACGGAGATACTGATTTTCAAACCACGATTCTCACATTTACTCACTCATTCACCAGGTGGAAGAACTCGACAGGATGGTGACGGAGATGGCTGCCTTCAAAAAGTAAGTGCTGCACTAAAATAAGTCATCAGACTCGTAACTGTTCTCTGCGATTATTAATAAGAGAAAACAGCCTTAAATATAGATGAAATTCGGTGGTGTCATTGTTGAAGTCACTGATGTTCTCATGCGACACAGATCTTACCTCGTGACTGGACAGACGTACAGTCGTAAGGTGGACGTTGACTGTCTGTCCACCTTGGCCAGTTTGGGAGCTACTGTTCACAAGGTAAGCTGCAGAAGCTGGAGACATGTAGAGAAATGTTGCCATCTAGTGGTGTGTGAAGTTACCCTGCAAGCGAAGTGATGATCTTTGGTCCGTCTGTAGATCTGCACAGACATCCGCCTGCTCGCTAACTTGAAGGAGATCGAGGAGCCTTTTGAGAAAGAGCAGATCGGTACGTTCAGAAACTAAAAGACGGATTATCCTGTAACGCAGGAGACAAGACGTACGTCGTTTTATGACATGACATTGTCTTCCTCCTCCAGGTTCCAGTGCCATGCCCTACAAGAGGAACCCCATGCGTGCGGAGCGCTGCTGCAGCTTGGCCCGACACCTGGTGGCGCTGATGGCCGACCCGCTGCAGACGGCCTCGGTCCAGTGGCTGGAGAGGACGCTGGACGACAGCGCCAACAGGTCTCAGTAGTCTGCTGGAATGTATTTATTAGAAGCAGAGGCTTCTTTAGAAGTTTCTCAACTTATTAACTCATCTCCTGTCGCCCTCGTCACCCATGTGCAGGAGGATCTCCCTGCCCGAGTCCTTCCTGACGGCGGACATCATCCTCACCACCCTGCAGAACATCACAGAGGGACTGGTGGTCTACCCCAAAGTCATTGAGAGACACATCCGCCATGAGCTGCCCTTCATGGCCACGGAGAACATCATCATGGCCATGGTGCAGGCCGGAGGGAACAGACAGGTACTGGTGTTGGTTACACTGTAGCGTCACACAACAGCTTGCTGTGTTCTGACTTTGCGTAATGAGCTTTCGTGCGTCTTTGTACTCCTGCAGGACTGCCACGAGAAGATTCGTGTTCTGTCGCAGGAGGCGGCAGCTGTGGTCAAACAGGAGGGAGGTGATAACGACCTGCTGGCCAGAGTCCAGCGGGACCCTTACTTTGCCCCCATTCTGGGGCAGCTGGACAGCATACTGGACCCCAAGACCTTTATTGGTCGTGCTCCCCAGCAGGTACAACACGAACAGCTCCTCATCTTTATTCTAGCTGCCATTACGAGAGGCTTTAACCTTGTTTATTTTTAAATATAGTGAGTTCTGTCCCACGAGTGCTGATATAGAGAATAACGGCACAGGATAAAGGACGTCAAGTGTCGACAGTCTTGTCAATTTTGCATCATAATCCACAAAGATGAACTGTATAACTGATTTCCTGCTGCCGGTTTCCCCTCTGATAACATTAAACATTTTATTAACCAATAACTTGTTGACCTGTTGTATAAAAGCAACATCACGCTTGAGATCGTGCTGTTATACTGTATATCGGCACGCTGAGACCAAACTGGAGCCGTACTGATATTCAGTATAACGGCACTCCCTCACATTTGATATTACTTAAGTAGCAGTTTTTTGTAATATAATATATATATTTTTTTCTTCCCGTCTGCCGTGTTCAGGTGGCCAGGTTCCTGTCTGAAGAAATACACCCGCTGCTGGAGCCTTACAAGGCCAAGATGGATGTCAAGGTTGAGCTTGAGCTTTGACGCACAGATAATGTTACTTACATGTCAACAGTACGAGACTTCATCATGATCATCAATAAAGAAACTTGAATCTATCCCTATCGGAGTGTTTCATTTCTGTGATATGTGCAGATCATAAGTGGTGTTCGTTACTTTGAACAAACAGTGATTATTAACATTGAGGTAATAAATTGTTAGTGACGTCTCCATCATTTTTATTGGCAGGAACCGAAGGTCGTATTTGTTGATTTTACAACCTCCTTCAATGCAAATTAAACACTTAAGTGAATTATTAATCCCGAGATCACCCCCAGGCACGAGTATGGTTGCTTGTCACTCATTAAAATTTAAACCATTCAAGACATTCAGGATCCGGTTTAGCAACGCTGGGGTTGATTTTCAGTTAACGGAAAGGAAAAGGTGAACTGCAGAGGAGAGGAAACACACTGGAGGAACTTGCACACTGTCTCAAAGTCCAGCCCTTAAACAGAGGCAGTCAGATTACCGTATTTTATGGTTTAGTGTGTCATTTGCAATGCAGAGAATGAAGTGAGCTTTTCGTGGTTTGCTGTTAAGAACTTTTCCAAATAATGTCTTAAATAAAATGTTGCCTTTGTTCAACCCAGCCTTCCTCAGCCTCCACCCTTCTTGTCTCACCAACCAGCTACATAATCATTGTGATTCATTTATGGTGCACCGATCAAAGAAGCAGGACAAAGTGCAGCAGTGTCCACACTCACAGTGTTTGAGCCGTTATGGTAATGCTGAAGATGGAATGAGCCCCTCTGAATGAAGTTTCATTTTAACCTGCAGTCCAGCACAGAGTGAGTACAAACACCTCCTTCACACACTCTAAGTTTAACACTACACTCTTCAGTTTGGAGGGTGTAGCATGTGTTTCCCTCTCTGTGTTTTTACCTGACTGCTTTGCCTTTGTGAGGCAGAGGTCGCGGTCGTGCACGTCTCCCTCCATATGAACCAAACAGCAGCTGGGCTGCAACATGTGGCTGTGGGCTTTACTCCCCGTCTGCCTGGCTGTCTTTGGCACTGCGGGCATTTGGACCGTGTGAGTAGACTTTCTTATTGTTTTCAGAGAGTCCTGCTGTTTTAAAATCTAATTTCAAACAATTTGTTGCCTTTCATTTATTCAAGTTAATGCTTTACAGGCTGCGTATTAGAGGTTACATTAATAAAGTACTTATTTACCAGTAAGAAGGAAGCAAGAAGTACAGGGAAATGGAGGGTAATAAAAGAATATAGAAGAACATTCTTCGTCTTTGTAACTGGACAGAAGTCCCCGGCCACGGTTCATTGTTATTTCCTGTATGTGTCAACCACATAGTTCTGTATCTAAATATCTTAAGCTGACCCTTTACTCGTTGAAGAGTAGCTGTCCCGTCTCCGTCTCAACAACTACGCCATAACTCACGGGGTAACTGTGTGATAACTGGGAGCTGTGATCACAATAATATGTGTTCTTTCCATCAGGTTTGCTGTAGCTGTAACAAATGGATCAGTCAACCTCACAGAAGGGTTCCCGTACATTAGGTTGGTAACCATGAATAAACAGCCGACATGAACTTAACAAGACAATTCATTACGTTAACAAGTTAATGTCTGATTGTACGTCTTCATTTTCCTGTTAGTCAGTGCGGCACTTACAACCCTCAGAGCTGCCTCTTCTCCCAGATCTGCAACATCTGCTCTGTTTTAGGTGATGAATGATAATTATGTTGCTCTGTGCTGTAGTCTAATCCAGTCATTCATCCATCAGGCATGTCGTACTTATTGAGGAATTGCTTCTTCTCTCTCAGCTCTGTGGATTGTGGTGATCCGTTTCCAGCAGGTCAGAGATTTCGGTAACCACGGAAAGGCTAACATAGCCGGCATTGTTTTGGGATTCATCTCCTCTATGGGAATCTCTCTCATTGGCAATTTTCAGGTAAATCAATAATTAAGAACTCATGTATAACAAATAATAATCACTAAAAAAATCTCTTCCCCCTCTGCCGACACTACTTAGCAATCAGTCCTGAAGAGTGTTCACCTCTTGGGGGCATTTCTGGCTTTCTTCCTTGGCCTGGCCTACTTCTGGGTGCAGTTGTTTCTAACTTATCGAGCTCAGCCGTCTCAGAACCGATGCTGCGTTGGAGCTGCCAGGGCCACCTGCTGTATCCTCTGTACCATCCTGGTCATCGTCAGTATCCTTCTGTATGATTCAACGTGTAACTAGACCCTCAAACTGCTTGCACATTGCTCAGCTCCTGTTCTGGCATGACACTACACCATGCCAGCATTCGCCCACGCCCCGGGCCTGAAAATTTTGAATCATTGATTTACTATCGTATGTTACTCTCCTTGACTGCTCTCCCCTCCTTCAGTGGCTGCCCTCCACAACACAGGCCATCCATCCGGGGCTGCCGTGTGTGAATGGGCCTTGGTCATGCTCTTCTTCTGCCTGTTCGGCCTCTTTGCGGCTGAGTTCAGACACATCGACTGCCACCGACTCACTGTACAGAAACAAGCTGCGGGGCACGGCCACAGTACCGCCACAGTGGAAATGAATGGATATGTCAGTTGACCGCTTGTGGCTGAAAAACAACAGTCTTCTTTGGCTGAAGAAGTAGGGACAGAGCCTGTAGCCATCCAAGACAGGCTTCATTGGGTTGTTCATATTATGTTTCTGTTATGGGGTTATTTGAGTTAATAAAGTTAATAATGACTTACACTTCCTCATTTTTCCTCCGTGACAAAATGGCCACCTGCTGCCTAATATATATATATATATATATATCTACTGACAGGTGCCATGACTATCACTATTGTTTTCACGACTTATTGAGTCATTATTATCATGAAATGTTGAAAGAAAGAACATACAAATGATATTATTCAAAAGCCAAAGGGGGGAAGTCATCGAATGGTTCGTTTTGTTCCCCAAGCTGGCACTAGAGTTTGGGCTTTAAAGAATGACTCGAAAACTGCTGTTTGTTTTTCTCTAATTAATTCATTGACTTAATTCTTTCTGCTCCAAAAGGAGTTGGAGCTGCGTGTAATTGGACCGAGCTCATGAAGCTTGTCTCGGCCCAAACTGCAGTAAATACACACAAACACATGGTGGCACTGTTCAACTATCATTCACAGCTATCAACTATACCGTCCAATGGATAATTTATTTAGTTCTATCGCTCTATAACAATAACTCATGCATATATTATCTCTTCTGGTATGTCATGCCTCTGTCAGCGTGGTATTTTATTCTCTCTAACGTTGTCTTCATCCTCACAATGTGACATGAGCTCATGATTGGTTCATAGACGGTGAATTCCAGGAAAAGTCTGTTCTTTTTCTCCCTCGCCCTCCACCTGACAGCTGGGGAATACAATGGAGGAAGAAGGGGGAACAGAAAAGGAGGATGGAGGCATGACTGAAAGGTTTTGTTGGCGCGGGAAGAAGACATTATGATGTAATGCACAATGAGAACTGTTGCCCATCATCAGATGCTTTTATTTTGAAGTAGTCATCAATCGAAGCTCTGTAACACCAAACAAAATGCATGTTTGTCAAAGTTCAGACGATTCTTAAGCCTCTGCAACACCACAGAGCTTCTCTTCATGAAGAAATGTTTGGGCACAAACTGGGGATTACCCTAGCAGGAACAGCACTGCGCAGCAGGGGGCGCCGCGGAGCGATGCAGGCTGATGGGAAAATGCAGCTCTGGTGCAGTGCCAGCATGTTTTTTGGAAGATGCCTCTTGTTTAAACAGAGGTTCTACATTCAGCGCAATTTGTCAGGGCTATTTGAGATGGGCAAAACAATGGAGCTCTCACAGCTCATGCCGATAGTGGGAGAGGTCCGGGTCTTGGCTCCGGCACGCAAACTATTTCTCTCATCCAGGCTGTTTATTTAAATATATTGTGTTTGGGTCTGTGGGCACTGACTTTGGTCGCACTTTGTGATTGAATTTTCACTTTTGTTTGTATTTTTTATTTATGGCATTAAAAGAAATATCAGTGGGGGCGTGTAGAGGAGCTTGAGATGGGAATAGTGGGCCCCAAGTGTCCTGCTATAACAGCATTCTTTCACATACTCCATGCTGTGTGATCACCAGAGGGGGGCTTTGACGAACGGGCACAGGGATCAGGACGGACAGCTCGGTATTTTATGGGAATTTCTCTTTCCTATGGGTGTTTCTGCTGCGGACAGCATGCAGATTTTACGTGTGCGGTTGATCTTGAACAAACTTGTTAAGTGCGTTATTGCTTTTGCAAAATCTGTATACGATTAGACAAAATAGACTTTTTTGATCACACATCGTGGGAATTCACTTCTTACTCACAATATCCAAGGTGGATAAGAAAAGTACCCATAAATAGGGGCGCCCCCTGGTGGCTCAACTGGTGGAGGTGCCCAGAGTTACAAGCGTGTCCGAACTCGTGGCACTGTTTGCTCCTCCATCTTATTGGGAAGATCGTGATCCTGGATTGTCTCAGTTCTGAAATGTCTCAGCCTGAGACGCTGGATCCGGTCTGAATGCGCCCTGGCAGCTGTACTCGAGTGTAAACCGTGAGAGAGCCATGATTTTTTTCTTTTTTATTGGGTCACACGATGTATCATGAAAAAGGCAAATCACTAATCTCCATAGTTCCAAGTCCATGTATGCACACAAAGCTGATGGAGACTGATGACCGATTCTGAGGAACGCAGAATTGTTCTTCTGCCACCCAAGCGGCGGCATAGCGGTGCCAGATGGGGTCCATTTCGATTATTTCTGTCACCCTGCGTGAAAACCCTTTGAGTTTTCACCTCAGATGGTGTGAATACTCTGCGTCTTGGCTTGCTCTGTTGAAATGACAAAAGGTTCTTGAGTTATACAGCAGCTCATACGGAGGAATTCGGAGAGAAAGCATTGGCGCCAAAATACCCTTAACCCTGCTGTTTTCATTAGTGAGTATAAAAGGCTTCTGATAAAGTAATAAAACTCATAAAATCACCTGTAGCGACGTGTAAAGACTGGGAGGCCCTTGATGTAAATGTCAAAAAAAGGTCTGGATCCTCTATTGTAGTGGAGGAGAACATGGTTTATGTGACGCCCGCCTGCCCGACTTGTTGCTTTTGACTTTGATTCAAGAAGGAGGTAATAGCAGACATGCTTTCTAGGCCTATGCCGTAATCTCTCCCAACACCTGCTCGTGCTCTAGTCTCTCTTATCCCTTCAACAGCTCTCAAACCAGGAACAATAGCAATGCTTTCCTATCACGCAGCGGAGCGCGTCGCCTCCGAGTCGCCTATCAGACATCGGTGTGCGGTAACAGAGCGGCGTGTCAACTCTTATCGTCGGCGCGCCAAATCCTGTGCATACCATCTCCGAAAGGCCACTTTATCTGCAAGACAGCTGGGTGAAGGTTTCGAGTGTTAAATGTTGGGGAATGGTTGGGGAAAGCGAGGTGGTGGGATAGAGGTGGGGCGCAAATGACCCAAAACCCAGAAGAGAGATGGGATTGTCTCTAAGTGACAGATTCAGAGAGATATAGAGATAGGAAAGAGAAGAAGAAGAAGAAGAGGAGTGGGCACCAGCAGCCGTGATCTCACCCTCCTCTCCTCTCCTCTCCTTTGGCAGCGGCTTCCAGAAAACTGCCCTTTCGCTGAAAAATGCCAAGCGCACCACATTCCACCGGCCACACAAAGGCCCTCCCTCGTCTCAGCTGCACAGGCACACAATCAGACAAGGGATAATTATATAATTAGGCTGGCTGGTGCAGACAGGGACCCTCAGATGGTGTGTTGGTGGTGTGTCATATTTATGTTATCGGACAATGAAGAGAGTCTGGTGTGTGTGTGGGGGGGCTCCAGCTGTGGCTCTTAGGAACAGATTGTCATGATAGAGAAGAGCGGGTCGATGGATTGACCTTCAGCCTGTGGCCCGGCTGAGATCAGGGCTTGTATTGTGGTCGATGTGTGTTTGGATCCTGTGATATGTGAAGAGGTGGGGACTTCTGGGGCTCTGACAACCGGACGATGTAAACCGCAGCTAGCTATTGCAATAATTTAACCATTGCAACAATTTCATTTCATCCAATACTTTTAGTAGTTGTTTGTACATCTGCAGGTATTTGCCAGGTAGTGTGCAAAGGGTCGCAATATGCAGGATATTTTAAATGTGCAAGATAATTAACAAACCTCCTTGCTGTGACGCTGCTGGGCCCCGAGGACATTATTCTGGCTTTTCTAGGGAGGCCTGAACTTTACTGCCCTCTCACCCCTGAACGTTAATCTGCCCCTAACTGCAACTGGTAAATGTGTATAGCTAATATAGGCCAACATGGATATAATACAAATCTCTCCAGTCCTTCCATATAACCCTGGCAACTGCAGTGTTACAAAAGTACCCAGCTCGGGGAATCACTAAATGACCACTGGAATTTACAGCCAAAGAGATGAGACCACCTCTTCTCTCTTCATGGGGCAGGATCCACGCTCCCAGACGAGAATCAAGCCAGTGTCCTGCTCAGTTGGCCACCACCCAACAATCTCCCCTCGCACCGTGGCCTTGGCTTTGGGTGTGTCGCCACTCGCACGGGACAGCACAGAATAGACTATTGTTGATCACACAAGACAGAGAACCAGGGGAAGAAGGAGGGGTGGTAGTGGTGGTGGTGGTGGTGGTGGTGGACGGGAGGAGATGGTGGCGGTGGGGCGGGGGGGGGAGAAGCTGTGTAAAGCTGGAGAGATCAAACATAGCGGGCAGGATTTGTTACCTTTGGCCGGGCTGGCTGTTTCCAGTGTTTCATGCAAAGCTAAGCAATTTTCCAAAGATATCAATCTATTCCTTTAAAGGTGGACGACCCCTGTAGGCCATGCTTGTATTGCATACACCTCAAACTCTATGCACTTGTCCTTTTAGTGGACAACAATACAAATCCCTCTTTTGAAGGCAACAGAAATATTAATATTTGTGTTTTACTAAACTCGTGGGCGGTAACGTATCACGTAACCGGCACGAGTGTTTTGACATGGAGGCTCAGACTGATGTGTCCAGTCATTTTTAAAACTGGATGTACTGCATCCAACAGATAAAACACAACTCTAATTTTGTCTAACTTAGTGTCCGTAGATTTAAATGTAGCATGTAGGTGGTTTTAGTTCTAATCAAGCCCATCATGGATTATTTTGAGATTGATTTTGAGCTGGGCAACCTTCCAGTTTCTGGACGGTAGAAAATCAATCTGAAACGCAGGATGGTGTGCTTTAGGAACGTAATGTGAACTAATGCAGCTCATCAGTACATGGGGTGTTTTCTCCTTGCATGATCATAATATGCATGTTTTCTGTCTGTCTGCATAACTACAGGCGGCTGCTTCATCAGCAAACAGTCATTAGCACTTACGAGGCTCCGATTGTCTGCCTCTTTGGTGAGAGTACTGCTTTTGAACACGTGGAAATAAATGCAGTAGAAAGTACCGCTCTCATGGCAACGAAAACAACCATCTTCAATTACAGATTCTCATCCCGTTTGGAGAGGATATTCACATGTAACCCTGCGCTGCAGAACTATATTTGGGCTTCAGAAGTTTTCGAGATGGTGAGAAACTACTATCAAAGTAGAAATGGTTGCCGTCGCTGAGATTTTTCTGTTTTTAATCATGCTGTTTTTAGATGTTGGCAACAAGCTCTTAAGCCTTGTTTGTCCCCAGAGGTTTGCATCGCTTTGGAGCTTTGGTAAACATTTTTCAGAGGGAACCAAAAGTGATTGGGCAGAGGTCACTTTTATTGGCATAGAACATGAATTAGAACTAAAAATAAAAACCCTTTTCATGGCTCGCAATGTTAATTCGACTGTGTGTTGAATTAAAGAATCCATTGTTGTGCTCATCGTTCGGGCGCCAAAGCGTGCAATGGAACAGCCAATCCTGTAGATGATACAGTAACTGTATGGAGCAACGTACAATAAGTGACATTCACCAAACACAGGAGTTTCACCTGGAAGACCACTGTTTGGATCCCTTTACATCAAAAGTTACTGTTGGCTTTTTAAATTAACGTACGTAACCATGGACTGTATAAAACATGGATGTAGTGTTTGTGACTTCACCCACAGGTTTCTGAAGAGCCGTGGTGAAGCTCAGAGTGTGGTGGCTCAGGCAGTGCTTCCTCTCGTAGTCCAGCAAGACGCCGACGTGAATGATGGCAAATTAGTCACTTTGTATGACGGTGATCCGAGGTCAAGTTACTCGCCCACCATAGCAGTTTAACAAAGCCAGACTCTGACTAGATACACTGCTTCATAGGTCACTTCCTCACTAACTGTGACATAATCAATAAATCAGCATCCAGGTCAAAGAGCGGGGTCAAGAAAGCTCATTTTCACATTGTCCAAACCGGCTCTCCATGCTAACCTTTTGCATGATGCTTGGGCGAGTTTGCCAGAGCCATTCTCTCCTCTGCAATGTCTTGACCTTTTTGTCTTGTTGGAAGCCTCGAGAGCGGGGACAGAGGGGTATGGCTGGTGTGCCACGACGGAAAATACATGCAGGGATTATGTAAGGGCCGTGACATTTCGGAGTGGGCTGTGACCTGCTCTGCTCCTTTACTGCTTTGAGGATCAGTCAGACATTCGCTCAGACGGACCCACGAGGTCGGCGCCACTTGTGGGCTGAATTGATGTCTTGATGTAGCATCAGTAGAGTTACAGTAGAAAGGCTCGTCATGGGCTCGTTCTATGGGATGCAAGACAACAAAGATGTCATTATAAGTGCCCGATATGGCGGTGCATGGTCATTCATCCCTGATGAAGGTTGAAGTCCTCCTCCACTCCGCTGCTTTGTTGCTACCCTGCTTGAATGTTAGCGGTTAACTGTGCAGAATGGAGACACTAGAAAGATCTGTTGAAGGCCGCTCACCTTAAATCTGAATTTAAGGACAGAATGGAGTTTTCAGTCGAGTAGACATCTGATATCCAGATTTAATCATATATATCATGCAGGAGGATGCGTTTAAATCTCACAAAATGGGAACTTTCCTGCTGACGTGGAGGAATACTTGTAGTTTTTAGATCGCAGGGATTTAAGAGAAGTGGACACCTCATTCAGTTAATTCTATTTTATTCTGCTCATCCGGGATTTAACAACCTTAACTCACTCCCAAGCAACACATCCTGATGCTAGATGGGCTGTATAGTCCCTGGGTCTCCTTCCAGTTGGACGTGCCTGGAACACCTCCAAAGGTAACCTGGCCACCCAATGGAGGAAGCTTATTTTGGACTCTTGTATCCGCGATCGTGCCTTCGGTCACTATCCAAAGCTTGTGATCATAGGTGAAGGATAGAACATAGCCTAGAAAGGACAAACCAAATCTCCAGATAGGGCCAGACCACTGCAGACACCTGAAGGGGGGGCGGTGAAGCGAGGGTTATTCAGTCGGTTGTAATATTCAACCTAGATACCACTAAATCTTACACACTGGACCCTTTAGGTTTTTCATTACCGTGCTGCTTTGTGACTTCATTTTAAAACAACTTCACAAACTGGCACCAGACTCTTTGTTGCTGCATCTGCAGCTTTAAAGTACATTTTAATTTAATTTGCTCGCAGTTTGTTAGCGAGTCCCCGCGTGTAGTTTAAACTCGAACACATTCGGTGGAACGCAGCGCTCTCAAATTAATTAGTCCGACAGTACATTCACTATCATGAAGGGAGTTATTGTGTGGATGCAAGCAGATGTCCATTAAACTGGCACCTGACCAGAAATCTCTGATGAACCTCGAGTCCGATCCAAGGCTGGGCCAGGCCATGGGAAACTTGACGTCAAAGAAGTTCACCCTCCAAAATAAGTAACCTTTTTTCTCCTCTCTGGTCGGGGCTGCATTTTCATATTTCATTGGTATTTCCGAATGGCTCCACACATTTGCAAAATAAAGGCCATCAGAGTAATCATTAGAATGTTGAACAATAATAACTGGGGGAACTGAATGAAAGCTTGGAGAGGCTTGTTGACCTTTCAGAGCTAAACTGGTCCTGGCTTCTGTCTGTGCACTGCTGAGCCCATTGTGTTCCCAGACCTTATCATTGTGTTGCAGTTTCCTCTCCC
This sequence comes from Nibea albiflora, assembly GCA_014281875.1. NCBI lineage: Eukaryota > Metazoa > Chordata > Actinopteri > Sciaenidae > Nibea > Nibea albiflora. The sequence goes on along the minus strand of CM024808.1, from coordinate 17,724,836 downwards.
TGCTGCGTGTGCGCACATGTGCATGTGTGAAAGCGAGCGTATGAGTTGATGCGTGTGCGCTGGCCGTGTCCTTGTGCATACGTGTGTGTGTGTGTTTTAGTGAGCTGGGCCGGCGTACAGCAAAGGTACAGAGGCTTGAAGAGTGATACATGCTGTTTCACACTTACTGGACGCCTCTCACACACCCTAGGGTCGCTGGTTTCACACATTTGGATCAAGAGTTTAGTCTGTTGACGAGACAGTTCAGGATGCTCGATGCCTGCGCGATGACACCACGAGGGGAAGCTAAAACAGATGCAACAATATGAAATGTAGCAGCATGACATGCTCCCTTTAAAATGTATCTTAAAGGCCTTGAAACTATCAAATCAAAGAGGACAAAACCGTGAACTCATAAAACACTTGAGACAATTTCACGAATGATTTGTTTAAGGCACACGGTGACATCATCAGCGGATGACGCAACCCGCGTTATAGGAGTGAACAGATGGTTGGCAAGACGTTATTTCATTCATGAGCGAACACGATCTCATGTCAACATGTAACATGAGTGCACGGAAAAGCACACGCACGCACGCACGCATGTGCGCGCACACACACGGAGCTCGTAGATGTCACGTTATGTGAAGGCCGCGTCCATGGTGTGTTATAACACGTTCATAATGCTTCATAAACGCACTAAATCAACAGTCATGAAACATTATAGATGTGACTTAACTTCAAGTGTCTTATGGATGGACTAGTTATAAACCAGAGGTTGACTGGTGGGGCTTATAACACCTTATGACTGGCTATACTCATCTATACACACACTTCAACTTGTAGTAAGGAGACACATTTAACCTGTAATTCTCTGCCTCTTGGTTTATTACTAATGAAGCAGCACAGATTACACTTTAATTACATTATAACGAAGCAGGAAACTAGAATAACTGAATTACCACGTGAGCTTTAGTAGCTCAGTGGTGAGGTGGCAGTTCACCTCCTGTGTGCTGCCGACGTGCCCTTGAACACGGTACCGAACCCTTCACAGCTCCCAGGGCGCTGCCACCATCTCTCCACTCTCTCATGTCTATCAGCCCTTTGTGTGTGTGTGTGTGTTTTTTGTATATCAATAAAGTTAATCTTCTTCTTCTTCATTATAATTGCATTATAACTCACTACCAACGCCTCCATGACGCTCCATAAATGTCCCCTTCATAGTTTTTTTTCCCTCGTCCCTTGGCATCGCGTCTCAATCAATGCTCTCGCTAAATCCCACTGAAAAAAAACCAGAAGCCTTCAACAGTGAGGCTCATTCATAAAAGTTAATAGCCGATGAAAGATGCAGTTATTACTACAACTCATGAATGAGCGACGGTTTCTGCCTTCGACTGTAGTAGTCTGTCCCTAAAGTTGAAGAAAGAAAGAAAGGAAAGGGAGGAAATACAAAGAAACTAACAAACAAAAATTGTCCCACAGAAAGAGACGCTGCCTCCACCTGTTGCCCCATCGTCCTCCCTCCGTCCCCGCCTGGTGTAGGAGAGAGACGTCCTATGATGTCACGGTCAGCTCTGTTCTTCCAGACAATACACCCACACCTCCGGGGTTTCCCCTGCCCCGGCAACAGGGGGAGCTGTTGTGTCCTGGTGGTATGTGTGCTATGACTCATCGCCTCCTTTCTCCCACGCAGGACACACACATAGCGGTTCACACACACACACACACACATGTGCATGCTAAACAGCCGTGCACAGCTGCTGCAAGCCTGAGCTCCATAGTGATACACAAACACACCGTGCATCATCAGCGGGTATAAAGAGCAGTGCATGGACAAAAAGGACAGCATGGAGGATGTGGGGGCGGACCGATGGAGATGTTGCCAGTGGCAACTGATATCCCAACACAGCCCTGACCCCGGTAACGCCTGTGGCTTACTGAATCAATGGCAGTATTGATACACACGGAGAGAGTGAGACAACAGAGGAGGGAAATGAGAGCAGGACAGAGCAGGACAGTGTGTGATTAGTTGCTGAGTTTGTGTGCTTTATGTATCACTGTGTTTACAAGTCTTTGTTTACTTTGAGCAAAATCCTGAAAGTCAGAGCGCTGTGCGACCTCGTGTGTGTGTGTGTGTGTGTGTGTGTGTGACAAATATATGTAAATAAATCAGTCTGCTCAGGATTAAATGCATTTTATCAAAGACATTTAATGTCCAGTGTGCAGTATTTTGCAGCATTAAGCAGCTTCACCCTCTCCTTCCTAGCTTAAACTACAGTGGCCACGAAACGCACAAAAAAACTAAAGTGATGCATATTATACTGAAACTTTCTGTAAACAAAGCTCCTGGAATCATACTGGACCTTTCAAGAAAGAGACAACAAAAATGTTGACGGATGCACGAGTGAGTTTAAGGAGGTTACAAAACTCTGTGAACCAACAACCTATTGATACGATGAACAATTTAAAAATTATTTATTGATTTTTCTGGGGGCAGCAGAACAAGCTGTAAACACAACCCATTATCACCGCGTCAAGTTATTAATTGTGTCAACACCCGTCCAATCACATTTCGACCACGGAGCAACATTCACTTAATGAGTCACGTTTCTGGGCATCCGGTGACGTCAGGTCCGATTTTAATGCTCCACTGTGTTCACCAGCTCAGTTGCTAACTTTGTCCGTCGTCTGCAGGTAGTGTAACAGTGAGTTTATCAAATGAAAACACGGCTGATGAACTGAACCACAATAGTAAAGCCATTTGGTAAAACCAAAACAAGCTGAAAGACACTAAAACTAAAACTATATTATCACTCTCTTTGATTGTATTTTATTTCTTGAGCTTATCTTTTATCTTCTAGGTCTAGTGGTCTTATCCTTGATTTCATTGTAGTGTTCAAATAAAACTGAAACTTCCCGTGTTGTTAACGACAAGGTCAAGATTAGCTATTTGAAATGTTAAAATGAAATGAACAAGTATCTCACATAGCTAACAATCTGTGTAATCTGCTGCTCAGGCGAGCATAAACAGCAAACGAGACGTAAAATCTGGGATTAAACTAAACTACAGCACACAGAGTCAATTAAGAGCGGAAAAAGAACTACAGCTACCCAACATGGGGACGTTTTTAACAATACACGTACTGAAGAGGACGACTGCAACAACAAGCCATTTGTCTCGGGCGCTGTCTGTTAAGGCAGTTGCACGTCGTCCATACATCCTGACATCCTGACACTGGTGGAAGATAAAGCTGCTCCTTACAGTCGGACGCTGCCAGGATCTATAGCCGATCTGCTGATGTGGAGTCCGATAAGGGAGTACCTACAACAAACTACCTCTGGCCATCAAAGCTATCCTACCATTGTTCCCCCACGCACAGGAAGCAAGGTTTGTTGTGTTATTGTTGGATGAGGGAGAAAGAGTGAGGGAGCTGTGTGCGTGTGCGTGTGACACATAACGCGATTGTTGAGTCTGTGTTTTAATATACGCGTGTGTGTGTGTGTTTATCGATCCGTGTGCTGTGTGTGGCAGCGAGGGAAAGCCATCGGCGGGCCGTACCTGAGTCAGAGCGGATGAGAGGAGCTTAAGCGGGCCCTCTGCTCTGCGGAACACGGAGCCGTGCAGGAAAACACCTGGGAGCCGAGGGAGAACAAACAAACCCGGAGGAGGGAAGAGGAAGAAGAGGGAGAGGAGAGGCAGGATGAGGAGGGGAATTAAACAGAAAGAGAGAGAGAGAGGCTGAGCAGCTGCTGGTGAAGCCATGTGGAGTCCAGGAAGAGGAAGAAGAGGATGAAGAGAGAGTTCCGGTTTATACGTCAGTGTAGTATCAGGCTGTCGGGAATCATCTTGCAGACTCTTAGGTTCACACGTTGGACACACGTGCCTGTTGTTAGCGGCTAAATATATTTTCAAAGGATTGGAAGATAGATGCCGCCTTAATGCCCAAACAGTTCATCTCAGTTAGTTTAGCTCATCTTACCTGACTTATCTTGTGTTTTATCCTTTTTATGAGGGCTAATCAAACAAGATAGAAGCTTCAGAGGTGCTGGCAAGTAGATGTTATAGTCCTTTTCTGATCCCACACACTTATTACAGTAGCTCACAATATACAAAGTGGATCAGCGCCTATATTATAGCTCTTCTGTGGTGTCCATAGAAACGTATTTCCCAGAATTAGCCACACATTTCTTCTCAATGTGTCCTAAATTCCCTGTTGATATTATTTCCATCTCCTGGCCCGATGGACTGCAGATACGTGTCGTGTTTCCAACACACTGCCATGGGTAACAAGTGTTTTTTGAATTACAGGCTTCCACACCTGCTGTTTTTTTATCAATTACAGCACAAAAATCTAATCTATAACTGACATCACATGAACGTAAAATGGATATCGAACGACCATCTGGACGGCCTCGGCTGTGTGAGACCGCGGGCCTCATGGGGTGCCGGAAAAAACAGAAGCGACCCGCGGCGGAGAAGCTGAGCCAGATTCAGCTTTTGGAGAAACGCAACCCGACGTCACGCAGCGGCCGCTAATCGACGATCAGACCGGTCAGTCGGCCTGAAACGTCTCTGAAACTGAGACTATCCAGGTGGATTCATGGACTGAACTCTGATACTGATACCTGTTGTGTTCAGGCTTTGTTTACTACATGAACGCAGCTTCTAAATCCAAGTCTGAGTCTTGCAGTTTGTGCTGCAAAGTGAGTTTAATTTGGTTTGTGAGAGAGAGAGAGAGTGACCGGTCAAGTGACACAGAGAGTAAATGAGAGTGAGGGAGCACCGGCATCGATAATGAGCGAAATAAAAAGTTATTTCCTGATTGTTTCACAGCGGTTAGGTTCAGCATAAATAAATACTGCCCCGGCTGTAGCCAGCCTCGAGTAGACGTTTGAGGAACTGCAGTTTTTGGTACTTCAGCCTCACAGCCAGGGAGGTCGACGCTTGTACGTGACTTATCTTGCAATCTGTTCCTAACGGAGCCTATAGCTGCCTGAGTTCATGTGTTGCACACACACACGCTTAAAGTGATGGAAATAGTTGATCGACGAAGGAAACAGAAAGTTTATCAAAAAACTAAATCACACACAGGGTAACACAAACGCACACACACACACACACACCGTAACGAGGCAGACAGAGGGCCTGCTCTGTTGTGCTTCTCCAGACATCACATCCTCGACACAGTTCCCTGGCTGCCATGCAGCTGAACGGGGCCACTCCAGAGTTTCTTCCCACTCTGTCTCTGCAGATGGCATTGTTTGCAGACACAATTTTCATTGTATCTGGAGTAGGAGGGGATGGAAATCACTGCTACAGCAGACGCCAGGCGGTTTTGTACTCAACGACCCTCATCGACGGTCGAGAGTCAGTTGCAGTGAGTTGTCAGGGCCCCCCTCCTCCTCCTCCTCCTCCTCCTCCTCCAAGTCCCTCCTCGTCCCAACCCTCTCGGCATGCTGGGAGGTAAAGCCTGGATTTCCCCGTTTCCACTCTCCCTAGCTCTTTAACAACTAACGCCTCGCTCTCACCCTCTCATTTGCCACCACTCCTCTCATTTCCTCTCCTCCCCTGTTAAACCATTATGTCCTTTTATTCATGAAGGCTTCCTCCTCCCGTTTTTCCTCTGAGCCTACCTGCCCCGATCACCCAACCTGTCGCTTTCCATCTGAAAAACTCATCATCGAGCTCATTACTGTGCTGGCACTGGATGCAAATTCCCGGCCCTGAGTTTTAAAGCTGCATCAGTCACATTCTCCTGCATAAATATGCTTGTGTGGGAGTCTCTCCTAATTTAAATCACCTAGTTCAGAACATTGTTTGCTCTTTTCCCTCGTCATCCACAAATCCATCGGATAAGTGATCGCCCTCATAATGTAATTATCGGGCACGGCAGAGATATTTAAGGCATTTTCGGATGCGGTTTGGTATTCGCTGAGTGTTCCCTCCGTGCTGCCTGGACCTGTCTGATTGTTCGCTTTGATTACAGGCTCCTCGGCTCAACCAAAGCATTAAAGCTTCCTACGATAATGCGTGCGAGGTGCTGCGCAGATGCATCGGCGGCTCGAGCGGTGCGTGCACGCACAGTACGTGTTTGTGCAGTGCTTCGCGCAGGTGTGCGCGCTCGCCTCGGCTCTGCATAAAAGCCTTCCAAGAATCTGTGCGGAGGACTTGACATCTGCGTAATTTATGGCACTCTAAGGATTTTCAACTTTCGGTGAGCAGCTGCATGGCAAAGCAACAAAGAGAAGCGCTTACCAAATTACAAAGGTGTCAAGCCTGGGTGTGTCACATTAATTACCTGCTGCCTCCCGACCTCGTATTTTATGCCTCTTTCAGTGGATCTTTAGAGACGTTATTTTCCACCTAATAGACCCAACACAGATAAATACGGCACGCAGGTGATACTTACTAATAAGTAGGACTGTGTGTTAAAGCAGCGCGACCCCGTGAACCTCCCTTAAACTCTAATGAGTTTTTACGTTTCTAGCGTCTACTAATAAATTAAAACCAGTCAGTGCAGTTCATCCGTTTTTTTGTGGCCTCGAGTTTGAAGTCCCACATCACAGGAGACGTTTCAGACAGGTGTGACGTTCAAAGACTTCGTCCGATACTCACTCAAGGTGGTTTTAAACAGCTCCACGATTCTGCATTAAACGCATGTAGAAACATGAAGAGTTTCAGGGTATTTACTCACCTGAGTGAATGCACTTATATAGTGGTTTTTATTCCTATCGCGCCGAAGGACATGTGGACTGGAGGACCGACGCGCCAGCGCTATGATTAGTGGACTGCTCGCTCTACAGTTGTTCTATAGGCTGATAATAGTTTGTGGTGTCAGGATAAAATAAGCTGGAGATTCAGTGTGACAAAGCCCAAAATAACCCTCAACACGACGCATCTTCTATCTAAACCACAGAGAGCGCCTGCTGTATGTATGTCGAACATTCACTGAAATGAGACTGATGAGACGGTTGCTTATGCTTAATTTGCTTCTCTGGGTCAAAGACTCAAACAACGGCACTTACTCGTCAGCCACGCTGTTAATTCTGTTAACTTTAAGCCTTAATATGATCTGAACAGGTGAGTTGTATATAAATTCACCCTCAATACAGTTGTCATGAACGGGGAAATTAGCTACAGAGACCAAAACTGTTTTTTGTTCCAGGCTGTAAACATGTTTATTTCAGCTGTGAGCATTTTAACATGGGGACTTATGGAGACTGACTCACTTTGGAGCCGGCCTCACGGAAGTTGCCACTTGTTCACAACTAAATTTCCTTTTTTGGTCTACTTCCTTTAAGACAAACATTTAAATTTGCTGGTATTTGTGTGCCAGTTTCCAACTTTTGTCTTGGCCACGCTTTTAAGGTCATGACGAGTGGATCAACTATTGCAAATTAGTCATTCAGAACAATGTCGTGTCCTCTGCTCCAGGATGTAAACACGTGTAATCTACAGACAAGGAGAGCTCGAGTTTAGAAAAGTAAGCTCATCATAATCAGAACTTGTCTGATGTGTGTGAAAAGCTTCGGGGACGCATGTAATAATGACAGGATGAAGTCATAAAATCCACACGCGTGTGCAAACACACAGCACACATGCATGTGTCCTGATTTCTGAGAGGAATACCAGATGACGGACCATGACACACTCTGTGCAACGTCATCAGGAAGCAACCTTGTAAACAGGAATGCCTGGGAGGAGGCTCAGCCACTTTGCAGAAAGAGAAAAAAAAGAGAGAAACAAAGTTCACGGAGACATTTTTAGATTGACGGTTACAAATACACCTGTAAGCCTGTCCTCCCCCCCTCCCTCCTCCGTTTTACTGTGCTTCCCTTTCTATTTCTGTTATGCGATGAATCTCGGCCGCCTTCTCGTCTGTCTGTCTGTCTGACGCGCCGTCCCTGTTTACTCCCTCGCGTGCTCCGCTCTCTGATCTTCACCTTTTCACTCCCTTTGCTCTCAGCGCGGCGATAACTAAGTGAGATGAGTCTGTTAACACAGCTGCGTAATACAGAAGACGCCATGTTTCATTTTTTTTATGAACTCAAATTGCATATTTAAAAGTCCAACCAGCAGGATACGGGGTCGCTGCGGTAGTCAAAAATAATAAAACTGGCTTTTCCGTTAACGTAAGCGTGCTAACTTGCTCAGGAGGACGTGCTGTGTTGATGTTCAGCAGGTATAATGTTTGACGCAGTCACCATCTTGGTTTCAAGTCCATCTGTTGCATGTTAGCACCCTAAAATGAGCTAATTATCACTAATGCCACTGCCGTCCCTGACTCCAGTGCAGTTAGGAGTTAAAACTGATTAGAAAATAATAGAAAAAAAGTCCTTTATCCTTCAAACTTTGCGCTAATGGTTGCATTTTTCATCTGTTACTGCAGTGTGACCTTTAAAACTGAGTCACTCGCCAACAAGCGCTGATAGATGTGGCTTATGATCGAGAAGACGGCACATTTATGTTTGAGAATAAAGGATCGGACTCATGCAGGCTTGAATGAGTGTTAGATTCACTCTCTACAGTACAGTACACTACAGTACAGTACAGTACACTGCAGTACAGTGCAGTACACTGCAGTACAGTACAGTGCAGTACAGTACAGTACAGTACACTGCAGTACACTGCAGTGCAGTACAGTGCAGTACAGTACACTGCAGTACAGTACACTGCAGTACAGTACAGTACACTGCAGTACAGTACACTGCAGTACAGTACAGTACAGTACACTGCAGTACAGTACAGTACAGTACACTGCAGTACACTGCAGTGCAGTACAGTGCAGTACAGTACACTGCAGTACAGTACACTGCAGTACAGTACAGTACACTGCAGTACAGTACACTGCAGTACAGTACAGTACAGTACACTGCAGTACAGTACACTGCAGTACAGTACACTACAGTACAGTACAGTACACTGCAGTACAGTACACTGCAGTACACTACAGTACAGTACAGTACACTGCAGTACAGTACACTGCAGTACAGTACAGTACACTGCAGTACAGTACAGTACACTACAGTACAGTACAGTACACTGCAGTACAGTACACTGCAGTACACTACAGTACAGTACACTGCAGTACAGTACAGTACACTGCAGTACAGTACGGTACAGTACAGTACAGTACAGTGCAGTACAGTACAGTACAGTACAGTACACTGCAGTACAGTACACTGCAGTACACTGCAGTACAGTACAGTACACTGCAGTACAGTACACTGCAGTACAGTACACTGCAGTACAGTACAGTACACTGCAGTACAGTACGGTACAGTACAGTACAGTACAGTGCAGTACAGTACAGTACAGTACACTGCAGTACAGTACACTGCAGTACAGTACAGTACAGTACACTGCAGTACAGTACAGTACACTGCAGTACAGTAGGGCCGAGTACAGAGGCTGGCAGAGGAATGCTGCAGTGTGCAGCCTCTCGGAGCTGAACAACACCAGGCATTCCTCATGGAGGTGTTTACACTCTGCAGCGTGGTGTGGTTCATCCTCGCCGGGTCCGTTGGAGTCATCACCAGCAGAGAGATCATCCAAGAGAAATAAAGAAAATAAAGCATTCGGAAAAGTGACACATTTTGAACAGCTTGGTTTGGCCTCACGTAGAGAAGATAACGTCAGCTAACTACAGACTGAAGATAAGATGATGAATCAGAATTGGGAATTAAATGAGAAACACGGGATTCAGGTGACCTTGTGAGGCAGGTGATCGCACGAGAATCCATCTTGCATGAAGGCATCAAGCTATGCGGCTGTGCCCGAACCCGAGAGGTTCATCTGAGGATCTACTCGCAGCGCTTAATCTAAAGAACGGCAAAGACGTGGCTTATCGGCAGACTTGAGGCGGGTTGAATGACGCCAAAAATAAGCCACAAATAAGTGTCCATTCTGTTCTTCATCACAACTTTAAGCCTGAGTATAATTTAAACATCTCCTTCCCCTTTAGCTACGTAGCTGAGATAGTGATCATCGAGGGCGAGAAGTGTCCAGCAAACCTCAGTGAGGGCGGCTGATAAAGAGGTTAGCAGCAGAACTGGAGTGTATTTCTCCACCGAAGTTCGTGCATGACAGACAGATGGTTCAATCATCTGCCAAGTATTTTTGGAAAGTGGCTTCCCTTTTTTCAAACGGTCTTGTTGGAGGATTCAGGTTGTTTTCCCTTCAGAAGTTGTTCTGATATCACGTTACACGACGAGCTTCGGCCGTCTTCTTTGATCGATCCAGCCAGGAAACACGCCCCGACCGCTGCTAATATTTTAGCACAATCAGTGCTGTCTGTTGCTGCACTTCATACCGCATGGTCTAATGATAATGGCTACGCCCGTGTGTGGAAGAATCAGATTATATTTCCTTTGTTTATTACTTAGAACAAGATTTTATGTGCGGCCAGCCATGACCTTAAATGCACCAGACTGGCATCAGCGTACAGGAAGCAGTTTTAAAGAGTCCATATCAGCTGGGAGAGTTGTATGGCTGTAAATTAGCCTTAGCAGGGACCGCTGCTGGCTCCGGACCAGACCGCTCGCTCTGGATGTAACACATGCAGCTCAATATATTTCAACCTTACTGTGGCATTGTGTTTTTTTCCTTTCTCTCCGCCTGCCTGTCCGTCTGACTGTCTTTCCTTTTCTATACCTTCCTCTCTCTGCGGCCTCGCTTCAGTAGAGCGCATTCCAGCAATTCTTCACTGTCAGTCTCTCCCTCTCTGTCTCTCATTCAGGCTCTTTCGTTAGCTGCTGTTGACAGATCCTTGCTGAGACGTGAAGACTTTGAGCTGCTTTCACTCTGTCAGACAGGCCGGACGCTCGGCTCGTTCCTGCCAGGTGAAGGATGCAACATAGAAACAGAAAAATGCACCGCCGTGATTTACAGACGATTATTATTAAAAAATTTTAAAAAAGCAAAGCTGCTGCGGCGTTTGAATAAATCAGTCTGATTCAGCCACATTCCTCCTCCTGGGATTGGGAAACCTGAGAACCGGGGTGAGCGGTCATACTCGAGGCTCGAGGGGCCAACTAATGACTTCCCATTAGTCCATTTGGTCTACATGATCCTCTATTATCTCAGAGACACGCGCTGGAGAGAGTCTATCCCCACGACTAATCGAGGGTCAATCGTCTCTCTGCTCTGCATGTGACGGCGGCCAGATGCGCACACACCTCTGCACAGAGACCACACGGCCCTTTTGTACAACACAAATACAGTAGATCCGTGTTTTTCATCTAGAAAAGTGTGTGTGAGTGTGTGTCGGAGGCCCAGCTATGCGATTACTGCGTCAAATTAACCACTGAAGCTTTTCAGCCAGCGACCGAAGAACGCATGAAATCAAATGCCATCATTGTTCAACAGGAGATTAGTTCAGGGTGCTCTGACCTTCTCCGGATCTTCTGAAAAGCTCTTAAATATTTGAACGAGTGCTGTCATTTCTCACTCAATTGTTAAGCATAAGGGGCCTTCTGTCCTCCGTTCAGGCTGAAATCGGTCGTCAGTTCGGGACAGGGAGCCAATATTCGAGGGGGTGTGATCTGTTCCACACAACCGTGCTTTAACATGTGCGAATGCTCTCCATGTGCAACTTCATTGAGTCTGTGTGTGTGTGTGTGTGTGTGTGTGTGTCTACATTTCGGATATGTGTGTTACGTTTGATTCAGATCTTAGTTTCGAACCTCATGTTAGAAATTTAACTAAGAAGAACGCATCGCGCGCCTCTCTTACCTCCAGAACGGACTACAGTAATGCTAATGCTATCTAATTCTTTCCCTGGTTTATAAATCTCCTGATGGTCTTATGGTCAAATTCCGCCGAGCACGAAGGCGACGCGTTCCATGTGTGCCGCGGCAGCCCGAACTAATCGCAGCCGTTGCAGTCAATGCTTCAACGTTAGTCGAGTTTGTCTTCGCTCGGCTCTGCCAAGAATTCGCGTCCGTTCTCGTTTTGATGGATGCCCGCGAGAAGCACAGAGCAGCTCGAGCTGTTTGCCCCAGAAACAGCGTAGATTTTCAAAATAAAACACCCTGCGCAAATTTCTGATCGTAAAAAACAGACAAACGATTACATTTCAGAGCATGTTTTCATATTTAGAAGCACAAAGACAAAAAAATAGACCAAATCTGAGCAAGTGACGTTTTATTTCTTTATTCATGCAGTTAATTTGCCTGAATGATTCATCTTTATCAATCTGTATCTATACATGTATTAGACTTAAGTGTGTGTATGCAAAAACTCACGCGACTGAGCTTCGCGGTTGCATGTACACTATTTTTTATGGATGTTTCTTATTATGTTGTCGCCTCTGCGGAGAATGATGGATGGTCTTCTCTCGGAGGGATTGTGGTGAGAGGTTACAGGCACAGGTGTGAGTCTGAGCGTGTGTGTGTGTGTGTGTGTGTGTGTGTGAGAGAGAGAAAGTCTGCTAAAATGTGACGTGAATGCAGGTCTCGGTGGGAAAATCCCTACCTCTAGTCAAAAACCTGCTCCCCCACCTCCTCATCCACCTCTTCCTCCTCCTCCTCCTTTTCCTTTTTTCCCCCTTAGAAACCAAACACACCACAGGCTCCTGTTTTAGGAACCCGAGCGTGAAATAAAATATGTTTTGACGTGTAGAGGTTAGCACAGGTGAGAGGAAACATCAAAAACGCGTTAAAACCCTCAATTTTCTGCATATTTTCCCTCCTGACAGTCTGTCAGTTCAACCTTTTCCATCGTTACAGACAAAAATATCTCACGTGCAGGCCGGTCATTTCACTCCACATCGTCGCCGTTTCCTCAGAGTCGCATTGCGCTCGTGTCCCAAGTCACAATTGTTACCCCGTACCGCCAGTGGCCTTGGCTAAACATACGAATATGAAACAGAGTGTAAATATAGCTCCATAGCTCATGCTGTTTCCTCCATTGACTCTTGTTAGAAAAACAATGGCATCCTATTATTCACCGGGCCATGATTGAACTGGAAGAGAAAGACTAACTCTGGGGACATTGTTCACGCAGCGCCGTTAGAGCAAACTGTGAGAATCTGCCTGAAATGCCTTCAGTCAGAAACAACGCAGGAATCCATCGAGCAGTCACCTTTAAAAACTGTTTTTTTCCACGATAAAAACTTTCTTGCTCTTTTCCCCCTGTCACGTATCATTACACGTCCTCCACGTCGGCCGGCTGATGAACTATTTTTGGGGCCCCGGGGTCGGCCGAGTGTGAACATGCAGAGTCACCGTCAGGCATTGTTCAGAAATGTTCCCTAAACATGAGTGACCGTCAAAGGTCAGGACTCTGAGAATAACTCCTGTGATATTTAGAAACACCTCTTGTTTCCTGATCGCCCCGGCCGGTGGTGATGCTGAGGTAACAAGAGGAGTCAGTTGGCATGGCAACTATCCCTGTGACCTCTCCAGCAATAGTACCTGCATAAAGGTCTGTTATGTAATAGGCTGGATTTAGGGTCGTGAGTTATTCGTGTTGACTTTGCTTGAAGCATCTTTTGTTTTACAGAAACTTCACGAACTGAGGCAGCAGATGCACGCACATCTTTAACGTCTCAGTGAACTCACGTAGCGTTAAAAAGCTTTATTATTATTTAGAGACAGTTGATAATAGGATTGTTGTTCTTAAAGCAACATTGTGTAACTTTTCTACCACAAACTAACAGATATTAAATCATGCTGATGTCACGCTGACGTGCAATCAGGTGAATTGTGTACGTCGTTGTGCTCAGAGTACGATCACCCACGCCTGGGGTGTAGGTGAAGAGTGGAGCTAGTGTCATGCCAGAACCGGAGCTGGGCAAGTGGGCAATGCAACTGTGGATTAGCAGCCTCTATGGACATAATGACAGAGGCAAAAGGCTAAATTACAGTATTTTGTTACCCTAATCACAGTAATTATCTGTAATTTTGCTGCATTAATGCTGCAACATAGGAGCCGGTAAATTTCTGTAAATTTAAAGGATGTGTGCTACATTAAAATACTATAATTTTACATAGAAACTGTAGGAAACGACTTTTATTATGTGTAATTGTATTGTATTATATTTATTAACCATGTAGCATTTAACTGTTGTAGTAGAAGCCAGTTTTACTTTATAGACCGTTGAGTAGATTAATCTGCAATAATAATGATATTTTATAACTTGATGACGTGTTTTGTATGTAATCTTATTTTGAAAAGTAACTAGTAACTAAAGTTGTGTGAATACAGTGCAAGCATGTAAGTCAAATGTATTTGTATAGCTCAGACAAAGTCACAAAGTGCTTTACAAGGGCAAAGAAGTCACATTATACACGATGAATTCATGGTTACCCAAGAAAAAAATGTTCTCAAGTGCGTACTAACCTAACTTTAAAGTAGCACTGCTCATAAACACTGACACCAGCTCGATATTTTCACACCCTCAGCCGATTATTCGGCTGTTTGTGCGGTAACATTTCAGATCATGTGGCAAAAAAAACAGAATTCAGATGAACAGACAAGCCCACAGGACTTGGCCGAGCGTCAGAAATATCTGCATAAATGATCCAGACAGAGGAAATATTGCTCAGAGCGGCTGCTGTGCTGTGCGGCCCTTTTCAGTCTAATGTCACTTCTTTGTACACGCAGACTATCACCCATTCTTCAGGCAGGGGGCGGGAGAGAGATACTGTTGAGCAGACCAGCTGCAGACTCTTGGAAATCTGCTCCACCACCTCCTCCACCACCATCACCGCTGCGTAATCAGGCAGGTCCAGGGCTGAGGCGCACCGTGCCACACAGCGCGTTGCTTATTGATAAGACTCCTTGGAAGAAGAGGACAGCAAACTATGGTGCGACGTTATTTCAGAGCGGACTCTGGGACGCATCACGGTTAAAGAGAGCCTCGACTAACGCGGAAAGAGAACTGGATTTTTCAAAAAAAAAAAAAATATCCTTGGAATAATTCAAACTTTACTTACTTTCTGATCTGGAGAGTTTTGATTGGCAAGTTGTTGTTTGGAAATGTCGTTACATCTTTTGTTAGTTCAATATTTTGCGATCCATTTGCGCTTTTAGAGGAAAACGCAGAATTTTACGCATCCAAACTTGGATTTTTCCACAAATATTTATCCACAACAGGAGTTTTTATTTTTTATTTTGATAAAGTTGGGTGTGCAACTTTCTTCTTCTCCTTCTTCTTCTTCGGATATCTCCGCTGAAGAGTCAACAGTGGGGACAGACCGTCTACGCGCGCGCAGTTCCGCAGGGCGAGCCGCTGTCCCCCCGCGCGCAGTGCTGAGGACTGAGGGACTCTCGCGCTTCCATAAATGCCCGGTCCGTCGAAGAGGCTCGAGGCTGGGCAGCATGATGAGCTCGTGGGTACAGCTGCTGCTCGCGTTGCTGGCGACGTGTCTGCGGTTTGGCGTAGCCGAGGTGAGTTTGACTGAACTTTTGGAGACGCTTCACCTCAACGGTAACGCGTAGAAGTACTCTTATATTACACGTTACAAGTAACTAAACGTGAAGCCACCCTAAAGAATGGTTTAGGGAACATTTTAATGGAGCTCTGACAGGACATAGAGATCATAAGAGCATGCAAACTTATTATTTTATCCCGTTGAAGATTGTTGCAACCATTTTCAAACATCAAATATGATGAAAACTGTATTTAATTCACGTTTTTGACTCATATTTTATGCTCATTTTGACCTAAATTGTGAGTAACATCTAGAAAATGTGTGTTCCTTCCTAACAAACAAATCCAGCTGATTTTTTATATTTTTCTTATAATATTTGGAGTTGGTGCACCTGCTTCAGTCTAATCCTTTGCAGAAAAAGAAAAACTGTTATTCCTCCCATTAACTGGCGTTATGAATGGATGCCCAGGGGCACACACACACACACATGCAGAGGTTGTCCTCTGTGGGTGATGATGATGATGATGATGATGAGGAGCCAGGAAACACGGCCTGCCATGATAGGCTCACACAGCTGGATGCTCCACGTCGGTTAAAGCGATGCGTTCATGGATGTTCCAGTTCCAGATGTTGAGCCTGAATAAATAAGTCAGTGAGCAGCGTCGCATTGTAACATCACGCCGTAGAGGCCGCGTGTAGCAGCCAGGGTGAAATCTGGGAGGCGAGACGACACGGATCGCCCGTCTTGTCTTGTCTCCATAAAACTTGGAGTGGGTTTCAGGATCGATGGCTAAACTCTGACCGTCGAGGTCAAGCAGGAAGTCGAAACTTAACTGAAGGTCTTTTCTAGGTCAAGTGAGGCTCGACGACAACTGAAGGGAAAAACGAGGCCTCTTTTTGCTAAAATAAAGTCTACAGACGGGATCTTATCAGTATTTCTGCCGCCCTTCCAGATTTCATCTGTGTCTCCGAGCCCAGACAATTCATCTCCACAATGAAGTGCCAGTGTCGGTCAGCTGTAAAACTAAATGGGGTCAGAAGACACACAGTTAACAAGTCATTCATGGGAAGTGGAGATTTAAACAAGTCAACAAAGACAGGGGCACAACCCATTCGCGAGTTTGCGGTCCAAAGGTCCAAAGGAGCTGGAAACCATTAGCTGTCGATTAAAGTAAAAACACAGGCGTCCTCCATGAAAGACAGTTAGGATGGATGACTTAAAATTCCTGTCATCAGCCCGTCGTTTCATTTTATGGCTTTTGTAGGCACCGCATGTAAAAGAAAACTCAAATCTGACAGGTCAAAGTGTTTCGTTGCAAAAGCTTTGAGGTATACAACCAGGAATTCCCCCCGCGTCTAATTCTAAAGTTATAGCATGGCAGCTGTGAAATGAAGGAGTCTGTACAGTTCAGTCAAACCGTAGGAGTTTAAGGCACATGAATGATATATGAAGAGCGCCACAGACCACCAAAGAGGAATTTACTTTTCGCTAACACAAACTCATCATTATCCTTAATTGTCGTCAGGCGCCTTTCCAATTTCGGATCATGACAAAAGAATTAATTAAAGCCACGTTTGTTCACACGTCCCACGTGCAGGCATAGTTTAACCTCACACGTGTGCTGCTGCTGCTGCTGCCGGCAGCAAACTCGACCCCGTAATTATACGCGATTAGACGTTCCCTCTCCTCCTCTGCCCGCTGCAGCCGCCGCCTGAACCTGGCATTCCTCAATGTGTCCAATAAACCTTCAGGGGATTGGAGGCTCGCCTCAGGTGATAAGTGCTGGATTATGTCAAAACGTGGGACGGGGCTACCTGAACTCGTGATATGAGAAGATGGATGTTATTGTGGACAATACAGAGAAGACGTTTGGTCGTATAATTCTAGGAAAAGGTGCTTCGGAAAGTCTCAAGATTAACAGTGAAAATGAATCTTTAATGTGAGGATTACAGGCAGATATCATCACAAGCAGCTGTTTTATTATCTTGATGTATTGTACGTAGGGATGCAACAGTTGATGGTACAATTATAGCGGAAAGCCCCCAGTTTCTAAGCGGTTCAGCACTCCGTTTCCTGTTTTGTTGCTACGTTACACTGAAAAAACGACTCTTAAAGGTCCAGTGTGTAAGATTTAGGAGAATCTATCAGCATGGCTAGAGTATAATATTCATCACTATGTTTTCGTTGGCGTATAATCACCTGATAATAGGAATAGTCGTGTTTTGTTGCCTTGAAATGAGTTCTTTATATCCACAGAGAGAGCGGGTCCTCTTCCACGGAGTCCGCCATGTTTAACCGCCATTTTCTACAGTAGCCCAGAGCAGACAAAAAACACTAGATACGACCTGTTTGCCTTTTCATGTGTATTTGACCCTTTCCTATGCTTGAAATGAGAGGAGTGAGTATCCAACTTCCCTGCCGCATGCCTCTAAATCCCACACCGCAACTTTATGGTTACAGCACCACCGCCGCGAAGGGCCGAATTAAAAGTAGGTTTAGGAGGGAATGTTTGGACACAATGGCCACTTGGCGCAGGTAGAAGTAACTTGTGCGTCACTACAGTTCTTTTGTTGTGGTGGGGGATTTTAAACCGTATGACTGATACGCGCAGGACGTCCACGGCTATCAGCGTGGACGAGTCATAGAACTCAAACAACTTACATTGAACATCTCCAATGTGTGTTGATGTATTTCTTCTGTGTCGAACGTGTTTACATCTGTTTTATTTATCAGAAGCCGAGTGTTTATTTAGCATTTCCTGCTGCACAAATCGTCATGACAGCAGGCACCACTGTGAACAAAAGGCACACATCCTATAATTAACATCAGACACAATTAGCCGAGCGGGCAGATTTGCTCCGTTGGCGAATGGGAAGAAATCCTCATGATGACTCCTCAGGGGCATCGGCAACTCCGCGACAGAGATGTAAGCGTAATACAGCAGGCATTTCCCCACCGTGTGGTTTGAGTCTCTGAAAAGCCGAGCAACAATGGGCCAGAGTCAATGGCGTATAGTACAGGCAGGATGAGAATACACGTTCATGCATGGATGGCTGCTTCCTTTGGCTAAACCTGCTTCCCGCAGGGATTCATTATATTCTCCAGAACCTGAATGCGATCTCACACACACACCGGACAAGACGTACACTGTAAAAATCTGTATTTTTAACGTCGAACATTGCGAACACGGTGCACTAACCAGGCCACATTTGCCCCTTTGAGATCATCTTCACTGGTTCCGTCGCGCCGCGAGCTGACAAACCAAATCAACCTTATCCACAGCAGTTAAACCAACGTGAGGAAGTGTCTCGACCCACGTCTGATCCCCGTCCGTTTTAACCCGTCTTTTATTCATCTATTATCCGCCGCCCTCCCTCCCCTCTTTAATTCAGATGCACCACCCTTCTCCTCTTCGTATGACTCCTTCCCCCACTTCCTGACTCCTTCCTGACTCCTTTGACCCCTAAATGTTAGCAGATGAGAAGACACAACGCCAATAGTCATTCACCCTGCTCTTAGTGACCATTGTGTGCCTGCTTTGGGTAATACACCCCCTCCGTCCTCAGCTGTCTTAGCCATTAATGCCTGGGGAGGGGGGTTAAACCCACAGTCAGTCCAGAGACAATCACAATGCAGAGCTTGGTGCTTGGATTTCGGAGTGGAAATATGTGGTCAAATTAATATAAGAGGAGGTATTCCTCATGGAGCCAGGACCTGATATCGTTAGAAAACTCAATCATCTTTGAAACTATTAAAAAAAACACATTATTAATCAAGATGTTTACAGCCGTCGCTGATGTAAACAAACCCGTCGCAGCTCTGTTGTGTTTCTTTGTCATTTGGAGGGATCTCGGTTCGGTTTTTGATAGAAGGGATTTCGTTTCCCGAAACACTTGTTGCAGAAGTGCCACACTCGTATTCCATTTCCTCCGCGCGATTGTTCGCAAATCTCCGTAATGCCTCATACAGGATGGATGCAGGGCGGGAAATTCTCCACTCGCTATTCCTCCACTCGTGTGCACCGCTGAAGAAAAGTGTTTTCCTGCTTTTCTCATTCTTGTTTCTTTGGTCTCTGATATTAATTTATATATTTATACACTCATGTGTTTCAGGGGGACCCTCTGCCTGCAGCCCTGGTGGAGCTGGTTAGAAACAGCCCCATCTCCTCCATAGAGGACCTCCAGCTGCTGCTGCTCTCTGACTCCGTAGGTAAAGACGATACTGATACTCTTGTTGACACATAGCAGACTCAGTATTTGGGGTGTTATTATGGATCCTTACACAGCTATGTTCTGTCCACATTCTTATTTTAGCCTTAATAACAACCATTTTCATTCATTTTCATTTTGAAATCTGCCCTAATCCATCTTTAATCGTATGCCTTAACCCGACAATCTACTTGTAATAACAGTGTTTCTCTCCATAACACACTTGGGATCTGTAATTTTGTGCACGCAGAGCTCATTTGTTGTGAATTTATCAACGTTTCTGAGCAGAAAGTATCAAATATTCTGGCAGCAATTCCATGAGAAGCAGATTATACCTTCAGTTTAAAGGATATCTCTGTATGAGTTGAGATTCTTTCATTCTTTCTGCGCTCTCTGCAGACATACAGTGCACTTTGTTTCCACCCAACAACAGCTCAATAAATAAAGGCCAGGGATGCAGAGGGGACAGACTCAGTGCACTCAGTATTCAGACTTGTGTAAAGATGTTTTCTAACTAACGTGACAACAATAACTTGCCACTTTTTTACCCTAACTGTGACCTGCAAACATCAGCAGTAATAAAACCAACTCAGACGAACAGATGGAGGCACACACGCATGAAAATACACAAAATAAGAGCTATAAGTTAGGTTTTTCTTCCTCTCTCTCTCTCTCTCTCTTTCTCTCTGCATGTGCACGCTCACGTGTGTCCTGACAAACTACCCCCGCACCTCTTTGTTTCTTTCACCTTCCCGTGCGTGCTCACATTTACGCGCCCGCATGCAGAGGGCGCTAGAAGGCCTTCGAACCAAACATACGCCGCATGCTAAAAGCAGACCATTCATAAATCAGCTGCAGTGTTTACATGAGTCAAATGCTGTGCTTGCTTATTGTTTTGTCTCAGATGAGGAGGACGGCACGTCTGCAGCCAATGGAGGTCACAGACTACCAAGGAGCCTCGGTGAGCTGAGCCTCAAATCCTTTTTTCCTTTAGACGTCACTACCTGTGGCTTCTTCAGATCTTATAAAAGTGTATTTATACAACCGATTAAGGTTGCAGTGCTGCCATGGAGGATTCCTGATTTTCCTCATGAATGTGAAACTACTCCATCCTCATTAGTGGAGGACTGCGTGTGCCGCTCGCGGGAGGTGATTAATGTGAAAAGTATGGCTTTAGTGACACGGTAAAATCCTTCCCATTAACCTTTTTTCCCGCGATCACGATAAAGCAGATGTCTGAATTACTAGACACACGATCGACGACGGCGTGGGTGACTTTGCCGGATTCCCTCTAGCATGAGGAGATACTAACGACCCGGCATTAATCCTCATGTAAACTATGCTCGATATCTTATCTGGGCCCTTGTATGTTGAAACAGAACAGTCCTTTGTTCCCTCAGGTTGGAGCGCATCTACTTATTTTGAATGCATGAGATTCACATTATAATCCACCTGGATGCTTCTGGAAGTTTGTGTAAAATGGTAAATTGGGCTTCAACAATGAGAACTTCTTATCGTACTATTCCATAAATGCACACGCAAACAAGCCAGCTGAGTCACTGCGGATGAATGAGTGAGCTTAATGGAATTTAATGTAATTAGGCCTGTCATATTTGCCAGGCGGTGATCTCCAAGCAGCTTGGGAGGGTTTAGATTTGTGTGGGAAATCACGAGCAGTCCCATGTGCATATTTGGTTTTGTTCTTCAAACATATCCACAAAGGGAAGAGGTTAGCTGTCTTAATAGTCCAACAGAGTAACAGATCATGTAAATCTTCTGAATACTAACAACTAGCTACACTCACACTCATGGGGCGGATTACTGAACTGGGATGCCGGCAAAGGCCAAGGAACAAAATGAAGAAACCACAATGAGACTCAAAATGAAGCTAAAAAAACGCTCAAACTTCTGACGTAAAAACAACTGCAAAATGACCACAGAGAGACACAAAGTGACTAAATTAGAAGCATAAACATCTAGAGGCCTAAAAACAACTGCAAAAATACTTTTGCATGTCTGTGCCATAGACAGTATAAATATGGACTTCATCTCTTTGACGTGAGCTGGCCAACCAACATCTTGGCAGTGCTGCTTCTGCAGCCTCAGCACAGTTGTCATGAAGGGGGAAAACTGTTTTTGTAGCAGACTGTAAACGTGTTTATTTGGACATATTATTATGGAAGCTTATGGAGATTTTGTATCCAGTCCCTAGTGGCCGTTTGAGGAACTGCAGTTTTTGGAGGTTGCCCATTGGGTCCATTGTTTTGTAATCCATCCATGCTCACACTCATGTCATATCTCATCCTTCAGATGCCCAGCCAGCTCAGCAGGCTCTTTGTAAAGTCCGTACAGAGGTGGTTGAAGTAACCAGGGGGATGTTGGACCGTAGCAACGCTAACTTCCTCTTATGGCCGCCCTGCGTTGAGGTGCAGCGCTGCTCTGGCTGCTGCAACGCCAAGAGCCTGCAGTGTGTCCCTGTTGTCACGCACACCAGATACCTGCAGGTAAACAGTCACACACAGAAACACACACACACATGTCAAAACAAGCTATGTTTGTGTTATTATCCTCTGACTCTCATCTTCTTCTCAACCTGCCCAGGTCATGAAGATCGAGTACATCAACAAAAGACCCACTTACGCCAAAGCGGTGGTGTCAGTGGTCGATCACGTGGAGTGCCGATGTCAGCCCGCTCCTCGTCCCCCTGTGGCCAAGAAAAAATCAACTCGCAGACAGCACGGCCACCAGCATCGAAACCAGACGCTCAGCCAAGGACATGAACAGGTGCGATACAAATGCTCAAATGTTACTTCAATCGATCTACGAGTTTTGTTTAAGGTTGTACACAATGTGTAATCAATGTGGATGCGAACATTTTCCTCCCTTTAGAGTTTATGAGGTTTCCATTTATTGTTGTTTAATGTATTAATAATGGAATTGGTTGCCTGGATTAACACTGAGGGTTGAGTGTCAGCTGATATTTAAATTGAATTTTGTTTAATTGTTGCTGAAGGTCAAGGTGCACTCCAAGGATGAGCTCCATCAGTGGGATGAGCTGAAGCAGAACCAGAGGGCCCACCTGGAGGATCTCCTGGAGCAGCACTGGAACCCCAGAGGAGACACCTTCACTCAGCCTGGAGAAGGGTACAGCCTTGCTGGGGAGGATGCATCTCGCTCTGGAGAGGCTATTCTTTATGGTCCACACTGGGCACATAACTCCACAAGTCTCCTTGGGACTAAAGACCACACTGAGAGTCTGGAGAGTGTGGAGGGGAAGAATGGGAGGATCTCAGATGGCAACAAGACTGTTTCCCCAGTGGATAATGTTGAGGTAAAGAACAAGTTGGTAGAAGGTTCGGATGGGTTGCCGCTCAACAGGACTGAAGGGAAAGTTAACGAGGAGAACAGGAGCAGGGGCGAAGGCACACAAACACAGAGTCCATTATCGCAAGAAGACAAATCCAAATTTTCAAAGAGCCACACGAGTGGTTCCTCTCACCCTGTTACTCAGAATCCTCAAGTCAAGTTCAGCCCTACCGAGGCAACCAACGAGAGAGTTGGGATCAGGTTCAAGCCGACCAAAGAGCCGAATCCAGAGCCTCGAGAACAGGACAGACGGAGAGACAATGAGACTCCCGAGGAGGTGAGGATATTACAGACAGAGGAGGAAAAACTGCAGCAGGAGAAAAAAGAGCTTCTACTTCTCCACAAGAGGCTGGACCAAGAGAAGGAGATACTGAGACAGCAGCAGATGAAACGAGAAGAGGAGGAAAGGCAGAAAGAAAAGGAGACGGAACATCACCCTCATGGTAAACATCGCCATCATCTGCAAACAACAACACAAAAACCAGGTAAAAGACCTGAACTTGAAGAAAACTTGTCTGCTGTGGGGTTTTTGTTAACTTTTTCTTTGTAACATGTAAATCCTGTCCTGACAGCAACAACATCTACAACTACCACACGGCAGCCATCAGCTCCAGCAGGCCCCAGACCACCAGCCCGCCCAAAGAAAAAGATGAGGAAGAATCGCAAGCGGATCAGCAAGGCAGCTATGAGAGCAATGCTAATGTAGAACTAAAGTAAACCCAGGTGAGTTCACGGGACGTTTCTCTTCACCGCACCTTAGATTTAATTCACCGTTCATGAGGTTTGAAGTCTTCCTATGTTTCCCCCCCTTCAGGGACACAAAGTAAACTTGGTGTATTTCGTGGATCCAGAGGTGAAGCAGAGTGACTCCCTTCATATAAGTATTTATTCACTTGTCAGTAACCTGCTCGTCCTGTGAGATCTCCTCCGTAACACTACTAATGACTGTCTGGTGAACCTGTAACTACGCCCGTATGGAGTTAAGAGGAGGGTAAGGAGAGAAAATGGAATACTAATAGACGGTGGACCTTGTCAAGCGAACACTTGCCTCTACGACGACAGTTGCTGGTGTGAAGTAACGGGTGGACTGTGGAGTACCTGTCGGGGGACTGAAACTGCATCGCTGTAGAACTGTGGAAAAGAGTGCAATTTCAAAACTCTAATGGAAACCTTTGTTTTTGATATCAACAGAGAGAAACTGCACTTATACGTTGGCAGAACTGAGTCTGTTCGGGGGTTGAGATGACAAAGTTTGTTGCTGAAAGACTTGTTTTTTGTGATAACCACAATCAGACTGGACTACAAAGTGGAAAAAGAAAAAAATGGACATAAAAATAAATCTGTTGTATTGTATTTGGATAATCTTCGAGACAATCATCAATATACTTCAAGAACAAGTAATGTTGACTAAAATAAGCAGTATTTTCACTGAGGGGCTCAGTGTTGGGAAGATGAAGCTGTGTAGATTTACCGTACCAAGGCCTGATATCATTTATTAGCTCTGCGAGACAGCGACGGTCTCTCTCTTTAACCATATTTAATTCTATTTAACTCATTGCAAACACTGGAATCATGCAGATTAGAAAACAAACGATCTCATCACAGGTGTGAAGAAAAAGGTGCTATCAGAATCGTAGGTGGTAGCGTGACACCTGTGACCTGTTTTCTTATTTATTTATCTTTACCATTACTGTGGATTAACTTTCTATACAAATACTGCAAACGAGAAGCCAGGCGTGGTCGAGACGCGTGGCGATGCTTCACGGCGGCTGGGTTGTTGAAACAGAAAGAGATTGAACAGAACCTTCCTGTGAGCTCCCGGATCACGCGGCGTTTGTGTGCATGCGTTTGTTTTGTATGCATAAGTGTGCGGTATCGTGTTCGTATGGGCTTGTGTCCACACCTGCACTTCTGTCATGCGTCTCGATCCTCATGTAGAATCTGTTTCTCTCTGTGATAAAGACGTGTCTCTCTTCCAATGATTCATTTCTGGTAGAAACAATCACATTCCTTTTAAACTCTGGGAGGGGGGGGGGCTCCTACCTACGGCATATTTGTCTTCCTCCACTGTATTTGTTTTATTGTTTTTGACATTTCATTTACAGGAAATCAATCAAGTCTGTCACCCAAAAGAGAAAAGGACAACGAAAAGCCAAACTTTTCAAATGTAGATATTGTTTTTGTGTCCTTTGTATTTCCATTAGTAACAAACATGTAGAAACACACTGGTGATGCTATTTTGTGTCCAATAATCCACAAACCATAAACATCTTAAGTTATTGAAAAGCTATGGCTTGTACGTTCTTCATGCCGACTTACAACTGTTACTGATTTTGTCTGTTTTATTATTAAGAAATGTTGGGAAAAAAAATCAGAATGTTTGTGATAACTTTGCCACCTAATGCTATTTTCATATGGGTATAAGAAGATAATGTGCTTAAATCTCCTTTGTTTTGTGTTTTTATTCCTTCTCACCAATTTTCCTTCAATATCCAGGAATTTAGTTTTAAAATTTTAAAACTGTGTGACTGGGAAACAGGTTTTAAGACCCGGGGCAGGATGAATGCTGACGGGGAGTGGAGTCAGTGTTGTGCTAGAACAGGAGCTGGACAAGCGGGCAATGTAACTGAGCCCAGCGGCCTCTATGGACATAATGACAGAGGAGAAAAGACCAAAGTGAACAGGCCATCGGACAAGAGTAAATCTTTGTACACAAGTCATATTAGGGGGCACTAAATTGCAAAAATATCAGTTTTTACGCAGTAGTGCTTTAATGCATGTACTTCAGGGTCAAAAATGCACCTCATGGTAGCGTTAGAGAAAATAGCATGACAAAACGTCTCTTGCCACCGCCTAACCGCACCAAATTTTGCCAGCATGTCTGAAAACAAACCTCGACTTGCAAACTGAGCACCGACAGCATCAGAAGTTACAGGGATAAAACCTCTTATGACACCGTGAACTCTCTGACTTTCTCCGCGCAGGTGGATTTATTTACTAAGCCTGTTGTGGCTACACAGTGCATCTGCAGCGACGACATATTGACTCCTTAAATCGACACAAGTTAAGCACTGCGCAATGAGGTTTGTTCAGTCTGAGAGAGAAGGCTGTAGGTGAACTCTGGCACGCACTCTCTTTGTGGTTTGTTTTTCACATTTACCCACTTGACTCTTGGCTGCAAAAATGCCCCAAGTCAGCATCCAGCTGCAAAGTTACGTCTGCTAATTATCAAGTCAAGAACTCATCTGCCCCCACGTCTAAATGGAATCATACGAAGAATGGCTTTGAAGGTTTAAATGCTATTTGAACCGTCTTTAGAGCGAAGGGGGCTTACGTAGACAGCTGTAATTTTGATCTTCACACATTTTGGGGCTTTTTCTTAATCTTGTCTTTGCATAATTTGTAAAATCAGAAGAGTGTGTCACCGTTGCATGCCACTCCTTCAATTCAGTGTGTATTCATGCATTACTTCCAGTTGCCCTACTGTCAATCTCACACCGGCGTACTACTTCTAAACAGCAGACCATCTCCAAATTCAGCATCGAGGTGGGATGCCTGTTTTTCCGCGGGTGTCCGAGCAGCTCCCCACCCCCCGTGGACTTCAAACAAGAGCGGGGAAGAGGAGTGCGTGGAGGCTTGTTGACTGTGACAAACACACATTCAAACACACACAGGGGTCAACCACCATGACAGTGTGGGAGGTTCTCCGAAGGACCAGGGGACTGTGACTAAAGACGCAAGATGATTCATAGCTGGCTGGTTGACCTTAAAGCACGACACAGCTTGTTGGGTCTCAACAACACTGTTACCTAACCTGCAAACGAGAAATGAACCATTTACAAACCTGATTACGAACCATGACCCGACCATGATCATTAGTTAGTTCCAATCAAATCCCAACATTAACTACAGCTATGTCACCTCATGAAGGTTTGAACCCGACGTCTAGCTGGCGTAACTCTTTCTGGTTGCATGTTTACGTGATTATTTCCCCCTGAAACGTGCAGGTTAGGTGAATTGGCATTAAATTTCTCTTAAATGTGAGTGTGAATGTGTTTACAGTGCCTCTTGTGCAGTGCATGCTGGGAAGGATTTCTGTTCATTCATATTTTTGTTTTATTTTAGGCCTGTCTGCATATAGTACAAGCTCAAAAATACCCAGTTTATACGACGTCTTGTTGGAGCACATCGAACGGCAGAGACATTTAGAAGTTCAATTATGGGATAAATATGGGATGACCTTCCTGGTAGGCCGATTGAAGTGTTTCACTTAGTCTGTATGCTTGAAAAGTGGCAGAATAGTTTTGAAAAGGACGAAAAGAAGCGAGCTTGAAAGAGTTCATACCGTTCTACCTTCAAAATAATAGATTTTAAATCTTTTTGATGCTACACTGATGTATAATCAGGCGGATGGTTGTCGGCTGGGCAAGCGGGCAATGTAACCGGGCTCAGCAGCCGCTGTGGACACGATGACAGAGAAAGACTGAAGAGGACGATGACAGCAAAAGGTTAAAATTAGGGTAAGTCTCCAGATAATTGATGAATGCAAAGTGATGGAGACAAGTTTGTGTGTGAAACCGGGCACTGAAACACGTGGAGCACCTCTGGGTCTGTGCATCCACGCAGAACAGGAGCAGCTTCAGTGTTACTTCACCGAAAGCCTGTTTAAGCACTTTTCTCTCGTCTCGTTTATCAGAGAGGGCGAGCAGGCGACACCCGCTATTTTTTAAAACTGCCAAAATGTACACTTTGAAACGTTTTGAAGCATTGCTGCAATTTCACTAAAACACCGCCTCCGCTCCAGATTTTCCCCATCAGCAAAACAATTATTCGTCTGTGGTCTTTCATTTCAGACGTTTAGGGGAGAAGAAAGGAAATATAAATGCTTTCTATCTGCGTCTTTCTAACTTTGTTTTACAATCAATCCCCGTGTCATCTTTCATCCTGTCCAAAGTCAGTCATACAACACAAAAGCCTGTATGTTTAAAGCAAACCAAACGACAACAAAACGCGTCCGACCGTCCAAACTGGAGAAGGCGTATCGTCTGTCTGACTGTCTGTGTTTCAGCGTGGCCCGCGCTCCCTGATGTACAGTAGTGAGGAAACAGGAGGCCTTTGAACAGGAGGTTACACAAGCATCCGCGCGGCGCCACGCACTCCCTACACCTTCCAGCACTTTTATTTTCCTGTTTTTATGTACGACGGAGGACAGGGACATGCCGTACGCGGATGACCACATGACTACCCCGTCCTCGAGCACATACGAGGCCACACTTAACTCTGGCCTTTGCGTCTCGACGCCCGCTTTTGTCCTTCATGTGTGTCCTTTTCTGTTTTCACTGATGAAGGTATGAATTTGTCACACGTTCACTCATTCAGTCACTCACTCAAAGCAACCCCCCACCTCTAGGGAACAATAGTCCTCTGATGGTGACTGGTGAGGAATGTGAATGTTTTTAGCTGAATGCTGGGAAAACACATCGCTGTGCCCCTCGCCGTCCGCGGCTACGGTCAAGGCCAAGAAGGAGACGTCGAATAGACGTCCCCGCGGGCACCGTGACTCAGTCGCTGCGTGTCAAACTGCTCCTCCAGCCTCATCGGACAGGAAGTTGTACCTAGCGATGGGCTGAGAACACAGGAAGTCGATATCAGCATGCCTGGAATTCCAGCATTGTGTTCCCTGTGCAGGGCTTGTGCGTCGCTTCAAGCACAACATGTTCATGATATGAACGTGCTACAGTGGCGCAGCGCTGCAGCATTACACACACATGTACCCTGCAGAGTGTTACACGCTTACTGCCAGAAACCGACAGACCCTGAGTAATCTGCTCCACGCCGTCAGGCTGTACAGATGTGCAGATAAACAGAGCAATAAATTATACAGTGAGTGAGAGAGAGCGAAAGCACGCAGCTCTGCAGACACAGTCATACATCCACCTGGAACTCAGCTGCCAAATCAGGCTACCGCACATAACGTACGTCTAACCTGAAAATGTTGCACCTGTTACCAAATCCAAACACGCTGACCACGTGCCAGTGTTAACGTGAGTGCACGAAAATCTCTTCGACTATTTGGATGCTTCCTATTAGCTACATAAGATTAAATGACATCGTTCCAGCGGCTTCAAAACAGCTGGAGAAATAATATTTTTGTGATTTAGTGCACCCACTTTCAGAGTGTGATACCACACAGGTGTCCTCGTGTATGTGTTATGATAGTGACACAGCCATGCAGGCTGAACTGAGCGTATGCTCCACAGTTTGCCGGTTTTAAACCATAGCCATTCATAAAGCGTAGACAAAATATAGTTTATTACAGACTTAAATGATTTCACTCACTCGTTCACGGCCAGTTCCTGACGTCCAAACAGAGGTACACTGTAAAAAACACCTGAAGAAAATGACTCATATATTAAAGGTAGCTTTAACACATATTCAGATATATTATTTATATATATATATCATATATTTAAAGATTTGCACACGTAGATAATATACTGTACGCACATTCAGCAACACATAGGCGACAACATTGACAACAAGGTCCTAACTCACACACCTTGGTGCAAACATGCATACGCGATCACAGATTTTTGAAATACAGTTCACATCATATTTCTGCTTCATAGCTGTGAGAGAGAGTCGCTCTCAGTTTGAGGAAGTAATCCTGTAATTACATTTCTTAAGAATCTGCGGTGTGTGAAACGTCTGGGAAACTATAGAAGGAAGTAAATGACGTTCATATTATACATAGATCATATTCGCCACACTTGAGTCCATCTGCTTGCACTGCACTCACAGGCTCAGCTCACTACTGCCCTCCGTTGGTCACGTTAGGTAAGACGAGACCAGGCAGAGTGGTTCTTAATGAGTCCTTTCTCATGTGTAAAAACATTTGGAGGCACTAGTGGACGTGGAAAGCTTATGAATGTCTGCTGAGGAAGCGTGTTGGTATGCTCTCATGTAGGATGAGTGGCTGTGGGGATGTGGCAGTACCCGGAGGGCTGTACGGTGCCTCCCTGAGGCCAGGAGGCGAAAGGTCCTGTGATGTAGGCTGGAGGTTGGTGGATGCTGGTGGGCTCACCGGTTGTCCAGTCCAGTCCTCGCTGGACGTCCGACTTATCCGGACGCTGCTGGTCCTGCTCAGCGCCGTCTTGCCTGTGTGAGCTTGCGTCGGCATTGTGGTGAGATACAAGATCCTGTGTGGACTTGAAGCGGCTGGGCAGACAGACGTAACCTTGCCCGTAAACGGTGAACGTCGCAGGGGGAGATGATGCGGAGTCATCTGATGAGGCTTCCTTCTTTTCCTCTTCACACTTCACATCCGCGGACGTGCAGTTTGGCTCTGATACCTGCCAGAGAGAGAGACATGAGATGAGATTTAATGGCTGCAAACACAGTAATAATATTTCTTTGATAATCTTAGCTTGATCATTTTAATTTAGAAACTGTTCTCGCCCACGTAACGCTACAATTTCACAGATTTTGGTGAAACTGGATCATATTTTATGGAAAAAAATGTTTTCTTTTGAAGTAAACCGCTGCCTGCCGTAGCTGCTGTTAGCTATCGATAGCTCAGTTCGTTAGCCATGCTGCCCGGACTGTGAGCTCAGCAGCCTCCATTGGACATACCGAAGTTGACACTGAGTGAGGAAGCTAATATCAGGAATACATTTCGCGTCTGTACGTTTGTGTTTCTGATTTAGTAACTGACCTGGCAGAAGATGTACGGCCCGCTGAAGCTCATGGAGGATGTGTCAGCGGTGTGGACCTCCTCAGCGGAGGAAGGCAGGTCGTCACACTTCCAGCAGCCCTCGTCCTTCTCCACACACTTTCCCTCACTGTCCTTGGTTGACCAGAGCGACGCGTCTGAAGAGCTGCAGGGAGAGAGACAGAGCAGAATGTTTTTGATTCACCCTAATTTACCCATGAATGCATCAGAAGAATTCATTTTGATCAGTTTCGGGGTGAAGCGCGTTACCATGTCGATATGCTGTCCATGTGCTGCACTTTGCACATGGCCGTGCTCTCACTCTGCATCAGGGTCCAGCTGGCGGCAGACTGGGTCACAAAAACGCATCACGATTAACACGGGAACAGATTTCTTGATACACCAGGAATGCAAACTGTCTTCCAGTCTCACCTTGAACTCAGACAGGATTTTGCTTTTGCCTGGAGAAGGAACCGAGTCCACCCACAGAACGACCCTCCTGGTCAAAATACATCATGAAAAAAGAGATTTCCTTAATTAAATATGAAAAATTCAGATTTGGGAACACATTGCTCATCTATAAAACTTCCCCTGGCTGCCAAGTAAAGCACGTGAAGTGGGTGAGAGTGCCACTTTCATGCTTTACAAAGCAATATAAACTTTACTAACATTTATCTGATGGATTTAGGGACCTTTTACTCAAGCGGGATTTCTAATGAAGTCTTAAGGCAGTCTCATGAAAAGCAAAACACAACAAACACGAATGAATCAAAGACCTTTGACACGCTGGGATGCTGCGGTAGAGCGTGAGGAAGACTGCGGCCACAAGCACGGCGATGGAGACATAGATGAGGGTGGACGGGGACCAGGTGGCTGTCAGGGGACAGAAAACAAGACAAATGATGACGGTGATCATTCGTGACGCACTTTCAACAGAAAAAGTCCCACGAGAATCAGCTGTGCCGTGTCAATTTGCATACTTGTACTGTGTACTGTGAGTATCAACTCACGCGTACTCATGGAAGTACCCAAATTGAGACGCAGAGCGTGAAACGCTGCAGCCGTATAGTACCCGTATTTGAGGTCCACCTCACAGGTTCGGTCCACTCAGAAGGAATTCCCTTGTATGCTCCAGACACGATCAGTGACCTGACCTTGACCTGGTATTCCTGCGACGGCTCCAGGGATGCTTCCAGGATGTTTTGGGACGTGGACCCCGTTGGACCGGAGCGGATCGTACATTCCTAAAAACAATAAAGAATCCATCAAAAATAGTGTTTTGATTATATTTAATGGTCCGCGTGAGCGTGTTGTTGAAGGTTTCTCACCTGATGATCCTCTATCCTCTTATAGCAGAGCTCATAGTTCAGCGTGAGTAGTGGGCTTGTGTCCGGCTTGGTCCATTCCACGATCCAGTTGTTGTTTTTTCCCCGCACCTTTACCCCCTGCGGCGGGTTGGGACGGACTGCGCAACGAGAGATTTGTTTGTACAAGAAGTCAACATCTCATCCTGCGCTGAGAGGATTTTAAAGCCAGATCAAGGAGAATGGCTGTGAGCTGTCTACTCAAAGCATCTAGAGTACAAAGTATTTGAGAACTGGTCAAAGAAATATGTTTAACCTGACATTGTTGTCCGACTCTGTAGAGACTTATGAGTTATGTACCTATCTGTTACCACTGCAATGATCCTAAACACAAACATACAGCTGCTTCTATCTCAAGGAAATCTTAAGATATACTGTATGCTTGGCCCTGTGCGATATGTGGCAAGGATGGAGTAGAAATCGTCAACAAGAACTGTCCTGACATCTTCATGTTGAAAATGTAACGTCACGTGTGCGAGACAAGAAGAGCACGGTCATGTATAAGGCAGGTTAAATCACTGGGTTCAACATTTAGTGGCAAGATGAGTAAAAACCGGCATGACACTGGGCGAAATCAAAGTCCTCAAGTCAAAATTCAAACGTAGAGCTGTTTTGGATCTAAATAATCAAACAATATGTTTGTAATAACCCGACAGGGGTGCAGTGCTGCCGTTCAGACACTAGGTGGGGTCATTCAGTCAGATCTCTGCTCAGCTTCCTGCAGTTTTATCGCCCCGCTGTGTGCTTTTAATTTGGCAGGACGTGTTATCTGCCCCCACCCACCCTCCCCACCTGTGTGCCCTTGTACTCACTGTGTTGGTACGGCTTAATAATCTTGGCACTGCGCGTTGGTACGAGCTCCAGCAGCAGATGTGCAGGGTCTGCGACAGTCAGCGAGCAGCTGTACTTCAGCATCGTCCCGCTGAGGTCAGGAGTGACTGCCGAGTTCTCGCAGCATCTCTCCGACCTGAAGGAGGGCGGCGAGGAGGCGCAATGGTCAGGTGAAGGAATGAACGATAACCAGGTGGCATTGTCGGCGTCACACTCGACTTACGGTGCTGTCTGGTTGCGTTGACAGGCCAGCTGGTAGGTAATGAAGTGAGCCAGCTCTCTGCTCACCTTCCAGCTACACATCACCTCATTTTCTCCATCCAGCACACAGTGCAAACTGGGAAACTGCCCAACATCTAGAGCCAGAGAAAAAGAGAGAGAGAGAGAGATAATAGCAACAGCTGCAAAGCTCCAGACTTTCCTGAGCTCCCATAAAAATGGACAGAGGGAGGAGGAGGAGGAGGGAGGAGATTAGAAATGTGAGGAAAGGAGATAAGGAGTCTGTGATGGAGGAAGAGACCCTTCCGGACTAAAATGGTCCAACACATTAAATATGCGAGCCAAATGGTTTACCAAGAAATGTCAGAGATGAAGCTGATTCGTCCACGTACGGGAAAAGATTCTCGTCGCTTCGAAGCTTTAAAATGGTGCCGTTATCTCCTCTTTGACTCACCTTCTTCAGTCTGCCAGGTCACTGCAGGACTCCAGTGGCTCCACTGACCCACACTGACACGGGCCCTCACCCGGGCCTCATACCTGCGACCCGGAACCAACAACTGCTTCTCCAGTTTCACACTGGTGTTTGTGACGTCCTCTACCTGTGGAGGAGAAAAGGCCAGGTCAAAGAAATATCTGGAGCAGTTCTTTGTTTCTTTCTGATTGAATTCTTCCCGTCGGTCAGCAGGGGGCGCCACACTCGGCTGCAAAGCGGCAACAGTTTCCTCGGTCCCAGTCGCTGGTTTTAATTATTTTTTCTCCATTTAAATGAACGAAGATGACGAAGAGGGTATCTTTCAGGGCCTGGCGACCTTGTAATGAGTCAGATAAAACTGTAAGACACGCGATCAAATATGAATCAGTTTGTCATTGCTCATTTCTCGCCTCAGATGTTTATGACAGGCCGCCATTTACACGCTGTTGCACAAATATGGTCACTTCCTGCTCCAGAAAAACCAACGTGACAACAGCCGCCATGTCAAACTCAAGGTTTTTCAAAATGGCTCTCAAACCAATGGGTGGCATCATGACATGTGGTAACCGCGGTAACGTCTTGGTGAGCTGTGAGTTGCTGACATTAGCATTAAGCCTTCATCGGAGGAAGTCTCCAGTATGACGTTCAAACGGTCACCGACTGCTTTCGTCGTGGTGACTAAACGTCGCTTCATTTTGTGCCGAATTGAAGCAGAAATGTGAGGCACAGCGTGATTGACGCTCACCGTCCAGCTGTCCTGTCTGTCTGTCCTGTAGCCGAGCTGATACGTGATGTTTCCGTTCAGGGTGGAGGAGGACGGGTAAGGGCTGGACCAGCTGAGCAGTCGGCCTCCATCACCTGCATCGCGTGTGGACAGACTGACCGGATGGCGGGCTCTCACTGTACACACAACACACAGGAAAAACAAACCTTATTCACTTGTGCTCAATTCACACAACAGTGATGTGAGCAGACGTCACGTGAGACTCACAGTGCTGAGAAAGATCCAGAGGCTTGTGCCCGACGGATGAGCAGAGGCTCTCCGTCTCGCTCTTGATGAAGAAGACGGTGTGTTTGATTCCCATGGCGAACGCGCTCGTGTTATATCTGCAGTGCACGGTCCGGTGCTCAGCTGCATCCTGTGCTGCAGCATCGTAAGGCACACACTGCTCCCTGCAAGCACATGAACACCGTGAGGGAACTGTCACATACGGGGGGTTGCACGGGGTCAAGCACATCTCTTGAGGTCGGGGTTGAGTCTTGGATTGGTATGAGGACACCGACTTCATAATCCTGATCGTTACTGTGGCGACCAAGGTCAGAGGATAGATCGGTAAATAAAGAAGCCTCTGCAGAGTGTTGGAGTGTTAGACTTTGACCTGTTAAGAGGAATTCATGAACTTCTGCTTTTGCTTTTGTTGTGTTATAATTAATAAATTGTCCAACTGAGGCCTGCTGGTCTCACTACTTTGCCCTGGTCACCCTGTTGGCAGATTAATGACCGTTTATGGACATGGAGAAGTTGTGACATTATTGCTGCGGACGAGTCAGAGAGCACGGCGCCTTCTTCTTTCGAAGTGAAGTGGCGTCGTGTCATGATGTTTCAGTTTCTCTCCATACAGATCCACATAAACACTTTCTTTGTCCGCCCTTTACCTTGTCACTCTCCGATCCAGTCCTGTTTTCTTGAACCAGAGCTGCAGCGCTGTGTCTTCGCTCCACGTGCAGTGGACAAAGGACTTGTAGTCGTTGTAGCACTGTAAAGACTGCAGCAATGAAGACTCTGCGCGGGGAGGGAAGACGTGTTCGTGTTAAAGACTCTTAATTGCTCTCGTTACTGTTTTGTGCTGCGATATGATAATTAACAAAAAAACAAAGTTAAGTATTGATGTTTAAAATACAGTCCAGCACCAAACCATCAAACCGTTTCTCTCCGCTCTGACTTCATGCTTCAGACGTCTGTACAGTTAAACAAGTTAAAGATGAATTTGACTTGCAGCATTTCATTCTTAAATCTTTTGGCAGTGGAAATCTGACATCACGACAGTCAAGTGCGGTGTGATACAACAACGTAACAATACTTTAAAGTAACACAAGTTCTACTTCTGCATTGTGCTTTCCCAGTGTTAGGTATGTTTGTTAACATTTCTGTTGAATCCTTTCTGCAGCGAGAATAATTCAACCTGTTTTTTTAAAATTCAGAACAACTCAAAAAATGTGTTTTGAGAGAGAGAACGTCTGTTTCATGAATCATGAAAGAATGCGGCAGGTTAAATGATGAAAAATATGATTTGTAAGGAGATGATTTGCACTGAAAACAGACTAAGACGTTACTGCAACACACTTTTTACACTTTTATAGGACTTCTGTCTGACTATAATATTTTTTTACTGAGCACTGTCATGTTTTAGAAGCTGATACAATGTTTCATAGAAAACAATATTATTACTAAATCTGTCAGATCAATGTCGTGGAGTAAAGTACTTCAGTATTTTTATGATGCGTCACACAAACGGTACAAAAAGATCCCGATGATCCAATTTATAACTGAAACTATCAAACCTGACGAATTTGAAATGATTTAAGTCCACAGCTGTTCCTCTTACTGTAAACACTGCGGCTGACTTACCGTTCTGTGAAACGCTCTCATGGGCTGTACACCGATCCGGTGAGCTGAAGTGAGCCAAAGGAGGGAACAGTGACCAAAGCATAACCCAGAGGAGAGGCATTCCTGGGGACGATCACGGCTACGTTTTTCAAGGTTAGTCTGTTGACCGTCAGGTACAAACATTTTACAGGGAGCCAGAAAGAAAGAAAGACTTCATTTACTAGAAATAAATGAAAGAAGAAATGAGTCATGACCACACTCACTTCCCCTTTGAGTGTCGTCTTGTGGGTTGTCACCACATTTCCGCCTGCCTGTTATCTTTCTCTCTCACATGTATCACATTATATTATTAACAAGACACAACACTGTCTCTGGAGACTCACATCTTAGCAAAACAACAAATACTGACGCAGTTTTACAGCTCTTAAGTTCTTTTACCTGGAAGGCTGCAGCATCTCGGAGAAAAGTCACGCTCATCCTGCCTTTACGAGTCAGAAAAATCAGGCTGATGAGACAACACAGACATGTCATATTAATAAATTCTAAAATATGTTTCATTTATTGTCATTTTTCTTTTGTCGTATTTATATTTCTTTATTTTCTGCACCCAAAAGCCAAAAGTCGCCCACACATTTAACACAACGGTTTCTGTTTTTAAAAAATCTGTTAAGATCCTTTAACTTCTATAACGATAATAAAAACATACTTTAGCACAGGTTTTCATTTAAATTTACATTTATCTTAATTCATTTCAACGCATGTTATAGGTTTATTCTAATGTATGTTTAATGTATGTTGGCACTGGATACTTTTATTTCTCTCTCGGGATAAGATATAATGGAACAAATGGCACAATTTATAAGATTATTCTGAATGTTAATTGATGAAATCTGAGTAATTGAAAACACATTTGTCAGTTGGTTGGTTTAATTTATCAGTTCTGTAGCTTCCCAATGAAACAAACGATGATTTAAAACATATATATTTGAGACATGTTCCTGTAGATGTCAGACACGTGAACATGTTTTCCATTTCAAACTGTTGAATCGAAAATCTGTTTCCAGTGTAGAGAAATATGCAAAGAAAAAGAGAGAGAGAGAAGGATCCGTGTGCGAACAATGACAAACCAAAGGGGGGATTTTAAGGGTTGCTCAAGCATAACAAACTCAGCTTCTGCATTTACTAGCTGCTGATTATAGTATCAGCTTCAGATGGGGGGGGGCGGGACGCTGACACCCTTTTGTTGTCTGCGGTTACATACAGAAGAGCCTGAAGAGTCTGAGAATGAAGCTGACGTGAAACCATCACCTGCTTAAAGACAAAGAGAGACGAGCCCAAGCAAAGCAAAGCATGGAAAACCTGCATACGTAGGAAAATAAGAGTTGAATTCCTGTCACTGTCAAACTGAAGTTTAAATGGTTGCCACATTCCTGTCAGTCGTTACGCAATCACCGTCTTGGGAAAATTCTCTGTAATTTAACTCACGGCTGAGTCACAGATCACAAGTCCAGACGACTTCCCGACGCTGCTATATGTCAACTTTCTCTCTGCTACAGCAGCGAGTGTTCACATGAGTATTGACCGGCCATACGTTAAATCACGTGCAGCTACCTGCCTCACCTTGTCTGTCTGTCTGTCACCGTCTGGCTCCCTTATTGAGGCCAGCTCCTCATGAACACTGTCGAGAAGTCTGTGGGAGTTTCCTCTGTGAAGTACAGTTTCCTCTTTCTTTGTCCACAGTGTCACTTAATGTCAGCGTCATTTCAATACACATGCACACACATCACACGTTTGCAATGTGAACTCACATTTAATGTGGAGAGAAAGGCACAAATAAATGATGTTATTAGACGTTACTTAGATAGCTGTACACAGGTAACGCTCGACACAAGACAGCAACGTTTCCTGTTTGAATGCAATAAATCAAACCAGTTTTGCTCTCTGGTCACACAGAGGATACATATTTTGGTTTCATGAGATGTTCTCTCCTCCAAACACAAGTGATAAATCAACCGCAGGTAGCAGCATGGTTACACTTTTGGTTTAGGTAGCTCTGCGCCGCGCAGGTGAAACCTTTCATGGTGTTACAGCTGCTGTCGGTTAAACTGTTTTACAGTAATCTGCTGCTTCGGATACATTTTTCCAGCGACCTTAATCGGCCTGCTGAACCGGCCTGACCTCTGTGCAGGCAGTCAAAGGTTGCTGTAGTGAACGCCCACAGTCAGACTCATGCGGCTCACCCACGTCTTTTGAGGGGGCGGAGTTTCATAACTCCTCAGGAGAAAAACACACTAATATGCCTCAATTCAGATTTCTGAAAAAATGCACCAGTGGTTAGATTAGATTAGATTAGATTAGATTAAATTAGATTAGATTATATTAATTAGATTAGATTAGATTAGATTAATTTAGATTAGATTAGATTATCTTAGATTAATTTAGATTAGATTAGATTAGATTAGGTTAGATTAGATTAGATTAATTTAGATTAAATTAGATTAGATTAGATTAAATTAGATTAGATTAGATTAAATTAGATTAAATTAGATTAGATTAGATTAGATTGAATTAGATTAGATTAATTTAGATTAGATTAGATTAGATTAGATTAGGTTAGATTAGATTAGATTAGATTAATTTAGATTAGATTAGAGTAGATTAGATTAATTTAGATTAGATTAGATTAGATTAGATTAATTTAGATTAGATTAGATTAGATTAATTTAGATTAGATTAGATTAGATTAGATTAGATTAATTTAGATTAGATTAGATTAGATTAATTTAGATTAGATTAGATTAGATTAGGTTAGATTATCATATTATGTTATATTTGGAGGATAGATTAGATGGACAAGAGAGTACAAGATAAAATATTTATTAATGATCTAGTTGATACAAACAAGAAAATAACATCTACATTATTTTCTCAGTGAACTGCAGTTCTTTACTCACGCACAATTTTTAAGGCAGTTGAACTTTCTTGCTCTTTATTTTCAACTTCTTTCAGACTGTGTTTCTCAGAGGTAAATATTGTACTTTTACTCCACTACATTTATCTTAACAGAAGGGCTGGCAGTAGCTCAATCTGTACGGACTTGGCCACAGTACGGGCCGTGGACTGGTACCTTCACCTCCTGCATGGGCACTGTGGAAGTATCCTTGAGTGAACGTCGGCTTCCAGTGCAGCACTTCACTTCATTTGCATGCATATTAGGTCTTTGTTGTATTTTGGGACTATATGTGTAAAACTTCCCCGTTACAGGGGGACGTACTTCAATACACCTTTTAAAATATGATGTATTGTTTCAGACGAAACTACAGAAAGAGAAGTGAGCTCGCCCGGCGTTTAATAATAATCATATTATATAGACATATATTACAACATATGTCTGTTTTAATACACTTTTACACTGTATTTTTGTTGTTGTTGCTACTTTTGCTCATGTAAAGAGGCTGACACTTGTTCCACTGTCACATGCAGAGAGAGAAAAGCATTGTTAAAGACTTTAGCCAACGAGGATTTGAGGTTTTCTGTATTTGCCTCATTTCCTGGTGAGATGCGTGTGTGGGGGCTCTTTAGTGGCATCCAGCAGTGCAGTTGTGGGTTGTGGAAAAACACTAAATGCTACAGAACAGTGCAAATACTCAAACAAGCCACCTGTAACGGCACCCAGCTGCCCCCCCTGAATCCGACACACTGGCCCTTTAAATGTTGCCTGAATTAAGATGCTAATTATAATAAAGTTTTCTTGTTACGATACTGACAGTAATTCTGATGGGATTTTTTTTCTGGTCCAGTGAAGAACAGAACTCACACTGAGTCAGAACATTTCACCCTGCGAACCACGTTGGTAGCACAATCAGTGAATCACTTTCACTTAGACTAATCTCACAGGTTCATCTTCACGGACTGAATAAATGCAGTGAGCTGTGCACACTTAACGTTTAACGCGATAACAAACGGCCGTTTCATGAGTGAAAACGAGTTTTCAGCAGGACGCTGCGGACTCTTTCACTTTCCGATCAATATTAATTCCTCAAAAACAAATTAGAAACTGAACTCTGACTCAAACTTTTCAGATCTCTTTTCTCTGAAGCATCAACACTGTTCTGCAAAATCGACACGCTATTTAGAGACACTTTTCCTCCCAGTCCCTCCACTGCCCAGACACTTTTTATATTACATTTCGGCTCGTGGCTTTAATCTCGTTATAAAATCCTGATGTAATCTGACACGCCCGGCAGTTTACGTTTCTTAGATCACGAGCCACATCACAGTCTGATGACGGGCTTATCTCGATGCTTTTGAGTCACAAGGAGGAAAGAAAGAAATCGAAGAGCCAGATGAAAAATGATGACTGAAGGCCGCGCAGGGTAAAAGCAGAAACACGACACGTTTAAAGGTAGAAAATAAACTTTAATAAACAGTTTATTTTATCTTTATCGGCTTCTGATCGGAAAGCCAGTTCATGTCAGGTCAACTTCTTCATTCAGACTATTTGTTATTCAAAAGTATCAGCTGACCTTTTCTCTCTCTCTCTCTCTGTGTCTGTTGTTCTTTGACTTCCTGCTAACACATGGCCTCAACGCCTCAGAGCAAAGCTGATGATGAGTGAAGATACAGCTCGACCAATTCCTCATTTCAACTTTGCTGCGACTGGCACAGTTTGCACTGACCACACTTCAGAAAATGTCGCACACGAGCCAGCCTCGCTCAATCAGAAGGACGTGAAACGCAGCTCCTACATGCAAAATGAATCTATTTCACAGGCTGTCGTGCTTTTCTATTCACAGGTATTTAACAAGTGGCGGTCTGTCGTGCGGTCGCTGAGTTGGCATTTCACAGTGTGCGTTTAACAGGTTTGACTAGCTGAAGACTAGAATAGCTGCTTTCTTCTTTCTCTAGAGAAAGAAGAAAGAGAAAAAACCCTTCCTCTGGTTCTCAGAAGCGATGAGGAACTCGCCAATCATCTCGCTGAGCTGTGTGTGTGTGCGTGCAGTGTGGTGTGTGTGTGTGTTAGCTGTTTGATCGTGTCAAGAATCACATGAATAAATATAAATATCAGAATGTGCAAAGAAAAAACAATTTGTGGCTCCAAATTAGGAGAGTGAGGAGGAGGAGCGTGCGAACTGCGTCAATCTTCGGGCTTGACTGTAAATTAAAGATGAATGGTCGCTCTTCTACTTTTAAAATGTTCTGAGGGGGTACTAATACTGTTCAGTAAAGTAATACTGTTCAGTAAAGTAATACTGTCCAGTAAAAAGTACTACGTTCAAGAAGATTTCACTTAATTATAGTAATGATAAACTTTATTTACAGCGCCTTTAAAAACACAGCTGCAAAGTGCTTTACAATAAAGCAGAACAAAAGAAGAAACAAGGAACTCAAAGACTACACAAAGAGAGTCACATGAAATATGTCATGATACATGAAAGAAATCAACTGAATGCTTTTTACAAGTCTCCTCGGGCAGGTCAGAGCTCTGCCAAATGTTTTAAAATAGTATTAACGGTGTTTATGAAACTCTTTCTCAGTGTTTGCTGACGCTGTCCGATTGAGGTTGTAGTTCGCAGCAGTGTTAAACTGAACCGGAGAGGTGTTTCTAATATTCTGGCCTCCTCATTTACATACAGCGAGAGTTTAACTCTACTGAGGCAAACTAAGTTATTACTGCACGTCTGACAGGGTCAACAAGAACTTCAGCTTCATGAAAGTTGAATTCATCGGCAGAGCTGTACGCTTCAACAGTCATATTTTACACAGAACAATGTCAGAATTATGTTTTATTTGTTTTATAATGTAACTTTCAGGCTTGAATGAATGTACTTAGTTACTTTCCACCACTAGATTACTGCAGCGCGGCTCATTTTCACATTCAGACACTCGCAAAGTATGACTGTAACAATCATTTCATAATACAGCAGTAACATTACTGAACAGTCCCATGTTGTATAATACTATAATATTACTTTGAGTTTTCCAGTCAGCTTCTCAGCCTCATTTCAATCTCAACTGTGCCACCTAGTGATCCAAGTGCTGTGTGCACGTTCACGCCTCTGCTGTATGATGACAAGGAGCAGAATCACTGAAGAAAACAGACAACCCTTCACGATTTGCTACGTTATTTTAACCTCCTCATGCTCAGATGTTCTTTGTCTTTAAGTGCTGCAGACGTCGGACAACAGAAAACATCCTGAAGGTTTGGACTGAGCGTTATCTCCTGCAGCCACCTCAGGGGGATCGAATCGGTGCTTCTGCTTTAGTGAGCAGTAAATAACATCAGTCCCAGAGACCATCATCTCCAAACGCCCCAAATGAAATGTCAACACTGTGTTTCCATTTCAGTTTAACACACACACACACACACACACTACAGCCTGGATGCATAAAACACATTTCAAGTGTGTCAGAAAACGACTGCCGTATTGTCGACGCTCCTTCGAACAAAACTATACCAGATCTTTACGCCGGCCGACGAGAATCCACACGACACACAACAGTTTTAAAGTAATACCGCGCGAGCTCGGCACCGTCTGCAAGCATGAGTGAGAACCAACAGGAAACTTTTATTTCCTTTCCACCACTAACAGCCACACATCCTGTTTTGTTGGCAAATGCACAGAACGAGAAAAATGGAAGACGTTTATGTATTTATGTTTTTTTTTTTTATTGGTTTGTCACCGCGTTTTATTTGACTAAATGTACGAGCAGCCTCCTCTGCTGAGGTTACAGTTTGTGCTGCCCCACTCTGTCATCTTAACTGATAAGAAACATTCTGGCGTGGGCGGCTTTTGGTAGCAGGAATTTATGTTCTCAAACGCAGGTTGTGGGTTGATTTCGAAGAGACGCATTCATCCTTTTGGGCAATTTTACTTGGGCAAGATCTTAGGCAAGACTTAACCCACAAGGCGTCAAAGTGCAAGCGCAACTTCCTCTTTAATTTGATGCCACATATGTGACATTTGCAGCTTTTTAAATCGAGTTTGATTCAACATTTATCAAACAAAACAAGACGCAAACAAAATGCTCTGCCCGTCCATCCCCAGCTGTGATTGCCGGTTCTGTGATGTGATGTGCGAAACTCTTGAACTCAGGACGTCTTCTTTGCTTCTTCACAACACCATTCTCATGGTGTCTGTAAGATTGTAAACCCGGGGACGCTTTGAATCCATCATATTGATGGATATTTCTATTTCTGGTTATTGATGACAGATTAAACTTCACAGCATAAACCAGCTGGCACCGAGGGCGTATTAAAGGACTGACTCGTACGTCTGAAATCAGATTTTTCAGGTTAAATGAAATAATAAATGAATCGAGAGGGACAATAAGATCTGAATTACTCCAAATGTCTGGACCAGTCTGTCGATGTTGACTAATAGCGCACAGCTATCGTCCTGCTGCTGTAAACTGAAATACTCTTTGAGGCTAATGAGAATGTAATGCAAATTAATAAGATCAATAGGGAGTGTGTGCAAGAGAGAGAGAGAGAGAGAGAGAGAGAGAGAGAGAGAGAGAGAGAGAGAGAGAGAGAGAGAGAGAGAGTCAATTATGGGACTCTTTATTAAGAAAGGCATACTTGTCCAATAAGAATACATTATAGTAATTATAAAGTAGTTGTAGTTTAATCTGCGCAGAGTGCTGTGGGCTGATAAACAGCAGCAGGAGGCATGCCTCGCTCTCTTTCTCCTGTCTCATTAATTCTGTGCCTTCTCTCTCTATCAGAGGGCACACACACACACACACACACACACACACACACACACACACTCGAGGTTATTCCTGTCACAGCGCAGTAGCATCCCATTACTGCCCGTTTCCCAAAATCACTCGAGAACAATGAAATCAAAAGCAAGACAAGAAATCACATTGAAATTTATGCCGGTGTCAGCGCTGATGCATGCAGCCGTTCAAATGACATGAGCACTCACGTAACGGGCCATGTAATAGCCCGGGAGAGACGGCAGTGTAGAAACAAACAT
Organism: Nibea albiflora; assembly: GCA_014281875.1. NCBI lineage: Eukaryota > Metazoa > Chordata > Actinopteri > Sciaenidae > Nibea > Nibea albiflora. Next base: position 17,680,714 of record CM024808.1, on the reverse strand, counting down.
TTTCATCTGAATAAACAAAGTCTGTGGATTTTATTTTGGAGAGCGCGCAGTGCGCCGACTTCCTCTTTTTATTGCCAGTGGTGTTTGAGCAAGACTGGCAGCCGGAGTCTGATCTGGGGTATTTGAAGCTGCAGCTCTGGACCCGACACAAACGTAGCAGCTTGTAAGAAGCAGTCCTTCAAAGCTGGAACTGTGCCTTCATCTCCTGCTCTCTCTCTCTCTCTTATTTGCTGTCGATCTCTCTTGCTGTCCATCTGTTTTACAAACACAAAAATATGTTTGTGGCGTTTACAAATGCGTGCACACACAGATGTATAATACACACACACACACACCTTCTGGAGGGTGATTTGCTTCAGACAGTGAGTCTCACAGGGATGAATCCCACGGAGCAGCACATTAGAGTGTGGAGAACAACACATTTCAGGCCCGCCCCGGGGCTTTTTAGGTTGTTTTGAACGTCTGCGGAGTTGATTTTAGCGGGCTTACATGAAAATGGACCGCCACTGTAATGTGTTTAAACAGCTGAGACAAGCTTTTTTTTAAGAGAAAAGAAGTGCCAGGATTAAGCTCCATCCGCTCTGCTGAAGTGTCCTTGAGCAAAATAAATCCTCACCTTGAGAAAACGAAACCTCGCCTCAGCAGCTGACGCTGACCCAGACCTCTGACTCTGACTACAAAGAGAGATGACATCTGTATTATCACGGGCTCTTTTAAGAGCCTCAGGTCACGCTGTGATGAATACAACCCATAATTTGAAATCAGTACTTTTTTCAAAATCATGTCCAGGAGGTTTTTTACCAGACTGCACTTTTTCTTTTTTGGTAAATTCAGCAAAGGATTCATTCGCCTGCAGAGATAAAAACAGTCAGACACGAGGCCACACACCAAAATAATTAGGATTTCTTTGACCGCACTGGATTAGATAGTCTCACCAGGCATAGGCAGACAGAGCCTCTGTTTGAAGAGACTGTTAACATTTCTTGTTGGGGAGTCGATGAAACACCAGCAGAAAGATTTAAAACGGCTGCAAAGAGACACAAGACGAGATGCAAGATGACCACAAAGATGCAAAATGACTACAAGGAGGCGATAAGTGGACATAAAGAGACGCAAAACAGCTCATAACAACACAAAGAAACACAAAACGACTACAAAGAGACAAACAACAACAAGAGATGCAAAATGATCTGAAGGAACGGGGACAAAGAACACAAACAACAACAAAGATGAAATAAATGTGAAAAGATGTAAATGACAACACAAAACAACCACAAAGACAAAGAGAGAAGCAACATGATAACACAACACAAAACACGATGACAGAGAACACCGGCAAAGAGACAAACAGAGGTGGAACGACCACAAAGAAACACAAAACAACTACAAAGACTCGACATGCGTGAAAAGATCAAGAACATCAGCGAGGAGGAGCGAAATGACTACGAGGGAAACAATTAAAAGAGACGCAAGAGACGGCGGACGAGCACAAAGACAGAATGACTCAATGACATTCAAAATCAAGATTATGAAACGAGAAAAAAAGAATAGCGGCCTCCTCTTTCTGTCCGCCTGTACAGGCGGCGCGACGGCCTCGTCTGCACCTCTTTCATTATCCGTCCATGGCTGTTAAGTGTTGAGTGCATGCATTCAGCGTCGCTGTACTGTACGTTACCATCCACGCGTGACCCGTTACCCTACTTCAAGTTTCTAAAGGGCACATGACAGATCAGTGGATTTTCACAACATCATCAGCCACCCTTTCATCCTCGATTGCATTTAGCCGCAGGCCGGTCTGCTGCACCCTTCCTTTACTCTACACGTCCGCTCTAATGCACATCTGTCATTATCACTCCATCCTCCTCTTTTTTATCAAACTGGATGCATTTTTGTCACCAGCCCTCTCAAAACTCACTCAGCTCTTTCTTTCTTTCTTTCCCTTTTTTTTTCTTTCGCCCTGCCAGCTGCAATAAGTTATTGCTCCAAAGTTAATTGCAGAATCCGTGCTGCAACACACCGACACAGGATTGGATTACAGTGTGATTTAATGGATGAAAGGACATTTTCTCCACTCTGGAATTGATTGTCTCCGGGGACCGGCAGCATGTGACGGCTTGACGTGAGCCGTGTTTGTGTTTTTTTTGTTTGGCAGCTGTGAAAGGTTACAGCTGAGAGAAAAGTTGTGTTGTGAAATCTGATGGTTTCACTTGTTTAACTCTGGATACCAGCACCAACACACCCGCGCTACACCTCTTTCTGCCTCTCCTCCGTCCTTTCTCCTCTCTACCTCTTTTTCTTCTCTATCTCTGCATCCTCACCCTTTCTTCCTCCCTCCTCTCTCCAACTTTCCTCTCCCTCCATCCCCTGCAATCCCTCCTCCTCCTCCTCCTCCTCTCGAAACATCACACAATCCCCTCCTATCCCAATCCAGCGCACCCTCACTCTCTCCCTCCCTCTTCCTTTATCTCTCCCTCCCTCACTCTTTCTCCCCTTCATCTCACCTCCAGCCAGCCGGAGCACCCTCCTCCTCCTCCTCCTCCTCCTCTTCGCGCAGCCTGCCTGCTCTCGTCCACTTTCTCTCTCTCACTCTTTATTCCTCTCACTCTCTCTGCTGTCTTTTATCTCTCTTTCTCTCTCTTTCTGTCTCTTTCTCTCTTTCTGTCCTCCACTTCTCTCCGGCCGCCAGAAGCTCGCAGGCTCGCCGCTCTTCCTTCACCCACTGAGGATTCAGAAGCACTCGGGACGAAAGACCCACTGTCACTGGAGGTAAGTGTCTCCGGTATGTCTGTGGGTGTGTGTGTGTGTGTTGGTGTGCTGATCATTAACCTGCAGCAACTGCTGCTTCAGGAGGCAGATGGGGTGATGAAGAGGGGAGAGCCAGATGTTCTGCAGCATGAGAGTGAGAAAAGATGTAAAAAATGATGATGATGATGATGATGGTGGTGTGATGGTACATGAGGGGGGAAAAGTGAAAGAAAAGCATGAAGAAGAAGATCTACTTACGATGCAGCAGCCACACTCGACTGCTGCATCGTAAAAGACGAGAAGAAAAAAACATTCAGAGAGTTCAAGAGACGGAAAGAAAAGGCAAAAATGGAAACGAGGATGTGAGAATAAACAAACCAAAACATCAAAAATTAATTAGAGAGCAGCAGCAACAGAAAGTGAGAGAAAGGAGGAGGAGAGGGGGGGAAATGAGAATGGGATGGTGATGTTTCCCCCCCCGGTGTAGCAGCTGCATGCCTACAAATGCAGCGGCAGCCTTGCCTCCTCCTCTCCCGTAAAAAAATCCCATTCACAAACAGGACCTGAAAACAGGCGATGGTGATTGGTTCCCCGAGCGCTGTGTGTCTGTGTGCGCTTCATTGGGTGTGTGTGTGTGTGTGAAGGAAAGAGAGGGAAGATGAAGGGAGATAGATAGAGAGAGAGAGAGAGAGAGAGGGAGACAGGCAGGTGGAAGGGTGGTGGGGAGGTGGAGATGGGGGAGAAAACCCATTATATTCCTGTGCTGGCTGATACTGAGGCTTCAGAGCAGGGGCTTGAATGAAACTGCAGGATGTCTGCGTGTACATTCATAATTACCTCCACAACACGGTCCGTGATATACATGAATGCAGAGACGGTGAGAGACGTTCAGTGACAACGTTTCTTCACTGGCACAACATAATGTCACAATGACAGACAGATGTGTGGGCTATGAGCGCTGATTTTGCACCACACTCAAACTCTTTCTCCCTCATTGCGTCATTCTCAGCGCTGTTCCAGATTGTCATCCCTCTCCCCGCCACTGTCACTGCCACAATCTCGCTGCCACCGCCAACCCGCCTAGATTAACAGCTGTCCAAACGGCGATGCTCTCCTGCCTCGCCGGTGCCGGCCAATTAGAAAGTGACATTTGTGTGGCGAATGAGGGGAACGCTGCTGGTGCATTAAGCTTGGAGGGCAGGGAGGTGTTGAACAAGGGATGTTAAAAACGCTGGAGGAGTTGGAGGAGAAGGAGAAGGGTACCTTCTCAGGTCGCAATATACAGAAACAACTAAAATGTGAAGGGAGGTAGGACTTGATGTTGAGATAATTCCCCGAATAAGGTGAAACTTCTCTAAGTACCTTCAAGATCCGTTGCAAAGTTCATGGCGGTCCATTTAATAGTGGTCAAAATATGTTTCTTTGCACCACCGATGTCAACCTCATGCTGGCACTAGAGGAAATGCCACGGGTAACAAAAAGGTAAACTGGAGACCATGAATGTCTTCATGAAATTTCATGATAATCAAACTAATAGCTGTTGAGTCTGGAACAAAGTGGTGGACAAACTGAACTTTCCATGCTGCTAGCATGATTGGATGAATGGGATGAAACAACAATAAAACAAACTTTGGTATAAAGCAGTCCTGGAGACAGAAAATCATACAAGGCAGTCAAACGCCAGCTTTCAAAGGTGTGTTTTTAGCAGCTAAAAGAAAATCCAAAGATAAAAGTCTGGATCTTGAATAGTAATTCATTACGCCATGGCAGAAATAGCACAGTCGGCCTCCATTTCCAATCTAGTTTTAGGAACAGCAAGAAGAGCCTTTTCTGCTGATCTAAGTGGGTGCCCTGCTACGAATGGGCTTTGTAGGTCAAATATATTGCTTGGAGCCAATCCATTTAATGCCTTATAAGTGAGTAATAGAATTTGGAACTGTACTCTGAAAGCCATGGAAAGCCAATGATGGGGCACTAAAATCTGTACTTTTCTCGCAATTCCAGTTAAAGTCTGAGCAGCATTGGGTACCAATTGATGATGATTGCCTTGATCTGGACAGGGCGAAAAGTTTTCTCTGGGTCAAAAGCAGAAAGAAGGACTTTCACTTTAGAGATATTTCTTAAATTGTGAAATCTATTCAGAATAATCCCCCTTGTACTTGGTGGTTAAAGTTCAGGTTTGAATCAAAAATTTTCAGAAGATGGTGTTAGAAGTCTGGGTGGTTGAGGAAAATTATCTGAATCTTGTCCTCCTTAAACTAGAGACTTAACATCCCTGAAAGCAGTCACTTGAACATCTGTAACATCTGCAACAAAACATCTAAAGCCTACAAACTACAAGAATCTGTCAGGTTGACACATAGAGATGAAACAGTCTATTGGCCAAGGGAAAGGAGTTAAATATAGAAAAGAGTAGGACCCAGAATAGACCCCTGAGGTACACCACATGAACGTTTTGTAGATAAGAATATGGAGCTACTAAGTTTCAGAGAAAAATGCTGTGTCAGACCCCTTAAAATTTAATTTTGTAAAGTTAGAGATAAGGCAGAGACAGAGAAGAATAATTTTATTCATAGCTCATACATAAGCAGCCCTTATTTTAAAAAAAAATCCTCTTTTTTCCAACAAGCAGGATACTTTAGATTCCATACAGGCTTTAACCATCCACACACCCCTCTGGGCTGTCACTCCTGCCTCTTGCATTATCTCTCTCCACCCTTAAACCCACACATCATACATCCTAATAAACTTTATCACCACTTCTCCATTAGATATAAAAGTCAGACGAGATGCATGGCAGCATATCATCTCCTTATTCCACGGAAAATTCAGTGATTTAATGAGCATGGAGCTCTGTGGAGTGTGAAATACCCAGGTGTGAAATAATGCTCCTGGGGGAGGAGACCTTCCTGTGCAGTGTGGGTTTGGGACTTTTATCTGTGTGTGTGTGAGAGAATACTGTATATATATGAGCTAGGCACGGTAGATAGGAAAATGGTACAGACAGGTGGAGGTGGGTGTGTGTGTGTGGAGCTGTGCGGCACTGCTGCTGGTGTGTTTAGGGAAGCGTAGAGAGACAGTGTAGGAGAAATCTCAAGGCTGTTGTCAGTGAAGAGAGGTGGACTGAGAAAGGTAGTAAGTAAAGTACCATTAGCAATTATACTGGAGGTTCACTGAGTGTGTGTGATCTGTGTGGTAATGCGTCTGTTCTGTCCTGTTAGATGAGGTGAAGAAGTGTGTATCTGTGTTTCTGTCACAGTTCATGAATCATCCACTCTTGTATATCCATGTTGTGTTTAGCTCAGGTCATGACGTTGCAAAAGGAGGTGCAAACATTACATTTACATCATAGGTTTATTGTAAGTTCACTTAACGGCTCATAATTTAATCTATTATGAGGTGAATGATCCAAAGAAGGCTCGCTTCAGTGGTTTGTTGCAAAAGATTGTGCTTAAGTGTGTGACTCAGGCCTTACACTTAATGATTATCATTAAAGGGGGCATGTAAGATCGCTGCCCTGATGTTACTACAAATTAAAAATCAATCCAAAACTGAAAAATCATCTAAAATATAATTAGGTGTAATGTGGGGTGATTTTAAAGGTAAAATCCTTAACTGATTAATTAATGTAAAACAAGGCTTTAACCTGCAATGATAAGGCCATATTGGCAGTCCTGCTTCTGGCGACTCCTGGCTACCTGTCAATCAAAGCAGCCACATTGTTAATTTTGCATAACGTTAAGCATTAATAGACCAAAATCATCTTTTGTACCAGGCTGTAAACATGTTTATTTCATTCTAACATGGGGACTTATGGAGACTGACTCTCTTCTGGAGCCAGCCTCCTGTGGATGTTTGAGGAGCTGCAGTTTTGAGCACTCCCGCAGTGGCTTCACTTTACAGCCACAGCAGTTGCTGATTGGTCTTGGCTCAACACTGACATCTAAGCTAACATATGCTAATTAGCACTAAACACAAAAGTACACCCGAGGCACAAACACAAACGAATGAACATCTGTAACATCTGCGACATAACATCTATAAGCTGTGCATCGCGCAGACCAGTGTTCAAACTTGACGTGAAGCCACACATGGACACACACTGCAGGTGGTTGGGTGGTGATTGCATGTAGGCATTCATGTGTGTATTGTGTTTGTGTGTTTTGCTTGGGGAGCCTATCCTTTATCCTACATTGCCAATTGCCCTCTGGTTTCTCTCCACTGCTGTTCACTGTTGTGTGGAGATTTGACTATGAATGTGAGTGAGTAGGATGGAAGCCTGTCAGTGGGTGGACTGGATAGGGAAATGTTGTTTTACTGGGAAAGATGGAGGGGTGGTTGTTTGTGTGGGCTTGTTATCGTAGGTGAGAGAGTGTCAGGAGCGGGTCGGTTAATTGTGAGTAGTTAGAAGGAAACATGGCGCTTATGTGGGAAAACATCCACGGAAAGATGTGCCCTTTTAATCTTGGCTTGTCTTCCTCTCCTTCCATCTCTCCATTCCCTATTTTCTTCAGTTTACTATGAATCCGTTGTTAATCTTTTCGTCCCGTTTCTTCACGTCATCCACCAGCTGTGAGCTGATAGGAAACTGTAAGATAAGCTGAGCATATGGTCACCTCGTCGCCGCGGTTTTTCTGCCACTTAAGAGGTTGTCTGGATAATTAAAACACTGTTCCCAGTCGTGGCACGGAGGTCTCTCGGAGACAATTTGCATTTGTGCTGATTTTGACATGAAAAGCGCAGCTAACCCAGCGTTCGAGGCCGCTCGTTAAAAGGCATTAATTAAAACAGGTTCTGATAAAAGAGAATGAAGAAGAAGACGTCTCACTTTCTTTTTTTTTTTTGCTGAGTTTTAAGAAACTAAAGTGGAGGTCTGGCGACAATCAGTGTTCATTTTAGCACGCGTACGGTACTTCGTTCCCTCATTTGCTGATCAGGCTGCGTGCAAAGTCATCCAGGTTGATAACAAACAGAATTTATGATGTTGTGCAGCACCACAGGTCAGCGAACCTTGTCTAACAGATGCAAACTGATAAAAATACGCGTATACAGGTGCACGCGCAGACAAACTGTGTACTAATGTAGGGCAGGTCACGGATGACATGAATTTCTACCCTCCCACCAAACACCCAATCACATTTACACAACACGCTTACACTAAAAAATGACATCTTAATGAGCTCAGACAGAAGCCTGTGATAGGCAGGACAGTTGAGTCTTAATTGCCAAGGTCAAGGACAGATGTTGCGAGTGGCGGCTGGCATCTGGAGGAGCGTTTGTTGGTCTCGCTGATGCGCGGAATGATCAGTGAAAAACGTGCCCAACGCTGCCGGTTTGGGGCTTTTAATAAATAGTGTGTGCCGAAGTCTTTGTTTGCGGGTGTCACCACGGCTGGAAGCGAGCCACCTGCTAATAAGGAATTAGGAGCGTGACGTGAACGGCAGCTATTGAAACAGAAAGAAAAATCAGATGTTGAGCTAGTATTTGAGTAAGTGATGGGATTGAAGGAGTGCACAGTGTTCTGGAAGGCAGCGCTCAGCTGCGGTCATGTGAAGGTGTTGTTCATAATCACAATGAATGGGAAGGTGTTGTGCTGCCGTATGGTGGCTAAATTGCTGTAGCTGCAGTACTCTGATGTGGAACTGTAACTCTAAAAGCTTCCTCACTGCGGCTAATATCACAAAACGCACATAAACCCACACATGCATGCTTAAGAGTCACTCAGCCTCTTTCAAATGTTCTTCCATCAAAGTACTTTTTTTGGCCTCTTAAGAGACATCTGAGGTCCAGAGGTTGTTTGAGCTATTTGAAGAGTCGGATGTTTCTTTTTTGAGGACAAAGTGCGAGTATTTTTGGCAAGGTCAAAAAGTCGATACTAACTTTAGACTGTCACACAGGTCAGCCCAGTGCAACAGGAGTCAGCCCACTTCCAATTAGAAAACCTGCGACCTCTTAAATGAGATCATTAACGAACCCGCGGTCAGGTGGGAGCGGAGAGCGTGCAAAAAAGGGATTGAGACTTTTCTTATTTTAGAGCTTGGATCTTTTTAGAAAAGGAAAATTAAATAGGATGATGATGTGACCTATTTTGTCGAAGCCACTTAAAGCCATCATCTTTGGAGAACAAAGTCATGGTGTATATATATATATATATATATATATATATATATATATATACTATCATCATAAATACAGTAATGCTTGGTATGTGGATCCTGTTACCTTTGGACAGTGCCAGGCTATCAGTTTCCACCCGTTTCTAGTCTTTGTGCTAAGCTAAGCTAACTGGCTGCTGGCTCCATAATGCTACATAATGACCGTGAGAGTTTTATCAGTTTATACCAAACCAGTCTTGGGAAGAAAATCATTCATGTTGTTGTATCTGGTCCTTCAAAGGTCAACAATCCTTAAAGTCCATCTGTTGGGTTTATTTATTGTATGTGACTGTTTTACTTACCTCATTTCAGGAATATGTGCCTGAAAAACAACAGACAGACCTGACAAAGTCTGAACACATTTTACAAATCGCCATTACTCTGCAGTTATTTTGATATCCTTTCAAACCGTTTATTTCCATCCATACTGATGTAATGTCGGCTAGGCGGTCCAGTGGTTCATAGTTACTTGCATGAATAAACACAAGCGATGCCGCAGGCATATTGTAACCACTTGGCATTACTGTTATGAGAGTTTGGAAAGTTCACCATACATCTTTGAGGACATTAGCAAGGTTTATTACACACGTCTAACTGTAAACCTGACTGGGGGGTTACAAACTGCCCCCAGAAAAGATCGAAACCACTTTAAAGCACTGCTTTAAATTCTTAAGCTATTCCCCGTTCTTGTTCCACATCTAGTAGGATTTCTCAAAGTAAGTGAGAAGTTCTTGACCCCCAGTGGGAAAAGGAACAACTGACGTAAAGGCCCGATGTCCTATATGCAAAGGACGGTTAGCCTGAAACAGCTCAAGTTAATGTGGAGCAACGAAGTGTCGATGGTCAGATGGAATTGCATTATCAGCCCCGTGAAGTGAAAGACAGCTCATCTCAATAGCAGAGGATTAGGCGAGTTGAGCCGTGGCCGTGGCCTTCATTGTGAACAATATCCATCAATCCCGTATGAATGTCGTATCCCAGGCCACATCCCGCCCCTCAGGATCAAAAGCCAGGACAGCTGCAGAGGAGTTCCTCTTCCGTTCATCAGCTTCCTCCTCTTACTGTACTCCCCTTTCGTCTGACCTTCATTTCCAATTCCCTGACTCTACATTTAATTTAATCCGCAATCCTTATCCCATCACACACACTTTCTCTTCCCTGACTCGATTTCTGCATTATTGCCTGCTTGGCTGTTCAGTTTTATGCAGAAACGTATCCGAAAAAAGTAAACTTTCAAAAACTCTCTCTCTTTCTCTTTCTTGTACGCACAAGTGCTGAGAAGTGGACGGGTTTAAAGGTGCATGACATGTATGACTCGACTTCACTAAGAGAGAAGGACAAAGAGACAAAAGAGAGTCTGGATGAAAACATGAGGAACAAATGAACCTGCCTACATCGTCTATAGTGCAACCATCAACAATTCAATGTGAGATGTGAGTAGCGGCTAATGTAGCTTTGAGTCACAGGTAGGCTCACTCATTTCTAACACCACTTCTCCAGGACTTGTAGTCTTCAGCAGGCATTGCATGCTTGCCCAGCTCCGGTTCTGGCGCGACACATTGCTGAGGGACCTGGAAACCTCTTCTTCCCGTCCAAAACGTCTACGTACAGTCTCGTGGGTGATCAGAAATAAACGTATGAAGCAGCGTCCGTCATTTAATGTATTTCCCGTGCTGTGATTACATCTCTGCGTAGTGGTTTTTCATTTTCCAGTGGTGGACTGTGCCGTTCCTCTCCTGGATTCAGGTTGACGTCTCTGGATACCTGACTAAAATCTAAATAAAAAGTCGGTTCACTGTATGCATTTATGATGACAGAGACCCCCCAGGAAGACCGTGGAGCTGAAAATTAAACATTTTGTCTCACAGATCACCGCGGAGAGCACTGAGGCTGCACGCCTCTGTGAAGTACAGCAAAGAAAATGATTGGACTCAATGCACATAAAATGCATCTGAAGGGTTTTTAAACACTGCGACGTTTCCATTCGAAGTTTCTATCGGTGATCTGATCCGGCGGGATAAACAAAAGAAAGCAGCAGCAGAAGCGACACTCAGTGACAGTGTTTATCACCATATTGCGCTCTTTCATGAGACCCATTCACTTCGGCGTCGCATCCAATCTGGCGTCGGCAGGCTGAAGCTCATGTTATCATCAGTACGAGGCATTAGATTGGAGACAGGCGCTGCTTTGATGAGGCAATTTTCCCTTTTATACCGCACTCCTATGGAGCAAAGACTTGTGCAGCCTTGACTTTTTGTCAAAGAGGCTTGTGGGCGCATTTGTACGTGCTGCGTTGTACAGCAGTGCCTGGCACATCACCCTGCACGTACAGGAGCTGTACTCATGGAGGCATTTTCGTCCACTTGTATGTACACGCACGCTGTCGTAGAAGTGTGCAGGACTCTCCTTCCCTGGAGCCATAACTCAGTTACACTCTCTGTCTTTTGTGGCTTCATGAATGACTGCACATTTCTCCCCCTTATATGAAGCCCCCTGCCTTCCACCCATTTTCCATCCTGCTCGCTTTCTCTTGCTTTGTAAGAAGGCTGGATGCTGCAAACGGGCCCGGGGCGAGTCCTAAGCGCGAGAGTGTTCAAGAGTGTCAGAATGAACATGAGTGACTGCGAGGGAGAGTGTGTGTGTGTGTGTGTGTGTGTTTGTGGCCGTGTCGGAGTGGCTGTCTTTGTGTACGAGCAGTCGAGAGTGTGCTGCTGCTGCTGCTACTACTACCGCTGTAACGGTTGGGCTTTTTCTGCTGCAAGGTCAACAGAGAGCTCCCTCCACCTCCTCCCCGCTCGTCTCTCCCTTTTTTCTCAGCACTGCAGGAGTTGCTGTCAGTGACAAGCGGGTGTCAGCTGCTGCTGCTGCTGCTGCTGACCAGGCATCACTGCCGGGGTTAGGGATACGGGGCCACGCACACATACTGGCACAAGCTGGCGTTCACGCGGTGCACGCGCGACGCCGCCGGGCGCCGAGCATAAAAAAGCGGGGTGGACCGACGGGCACTTGAGTCGCGATGCGTGGATAACCGTCCCACTTACTCTGCATCGTCGCCCGGCTGTGAGGATGCACTGCGAGTCTATATTTAGACTAACCCTAAACAACCACCAGCAAAACTCGAGCGCGGCGCAGAAAGAGACGCGTGTCAGTCCACAAACCACTCGTGTAATGATGCATAAAATGAGATGGATGAATAGTACTCCACGAAATGAATGCCTAATCACGAGCAAGTGAGAATCATTACAACGTAAAGTGGGCGACAGTGCCGTGTGAGTCACGTGACACGCTCACTCAAGGTCAAACTTCCCTCCTTAAGAAGAAACAAATCTGCAGGACACCCGACTTTATGTTTAACCAGTCTTCAAGCTGTGACTTTAACAGCCCCCCTCCTCCACCCGCTGCCACCCCCACCTCCACCCATCGCTTATTCCCCCATCTCTGCCTTTTTTTTTTCTCCTCTCGCATCACAGACGTGGTCCAGAATACAAATTGCGTTTCCCTTTTCTTTATTTGGGTAGCCTATAATGCTGGAGGCCAGAGCAGAATGGGAGAGAGAGAGAGAGAGAGAGAGAGACGGGAGTGAATGTGTCCCACCAAAAGAAAAGGGAGGCGACAATAGGGAGGTAAAAGCTGCTCCACAGACAAAAAGACAAAGAGAGGTAGAAACAGACACACTGAGTAGAGATGAACGGGAGGATACGGGAACAGGGAGAAAAGATCCGAAGACGAAATGTGAAATGATGATAAAGGACTCTTTACATGAGATGTGTTTGATAAAAGACGGGCTGATGAATAGCCCTTCATTGTTTGTTCCAAGCAGCGGCGATACGGCGCACCTTGTCCTCGATATATGGGGCCCGAAAAGCTGCATAGTGCTGCAGTGTTGATTCTCAGCGGGATCAACAGTGCACGAGTGACCCTTTCACATTACAGCGAGTCATTAGATTCTATGTTCAGATCAGAATTATTGATCAACGGAGCTTTGACTTTTCCCCCCCGTAAGATAATACAACGCCATCAGGTACCGCCTGGCTCTGCTCTGCTCTGCTCTGCCGGCGTACAGCAGATGTGGCACAAGAAGCAGAGTCCTGTGACAAACCTAGAAACGAGACTCAACCTATTTCTACTCAATTCTGGTTTTTAATCCACGCCGCACAGACCAGACACACGAGGCAGATCTTGATGTCATTGCGTCGGGTTGTAAAACTTCTGTGAGGCTTTGGCTTGGAGCGCTTTTGGCTCTGTCTCTCTGAATTTGGGCTGAAAGTTTCAGCTAGTCCCTAATCGGTGACGTCAATGCAGGCATTTTACCTTTGTCATGCTTTGTGTTCAGGAAATAGCTGCCGTGCCCAAGTGTGGAGAGAGTATAGACATTTATACGAGTCCCAGAATAGATACGACTACAGCAGTGTGGGATGGATTTACGGTACATCGTGCCTAAATTATATTCCACACTGTTGTTTCATGTTGCATGAAGTTGGGGAAGATTTAAAACAGGACAGGTCAAAATCGAAGCAACAGACGCTGAAACGTCTCGACTTTCAGCCCCGCCGATCTTACTTTTCTTTGTCCTCAACACTTTTCAAACTCCACACCTCCAAACTTTGCAAAAGCTCTCTCCAGACTCACAGAAAACATTACGTAACAGCCGAGTACGCCGTGCAGTGAACAAACTGAACTTCATTTGTATAATCGGCGGACAATTTCCCAATGACAGATCACTGGTTTGATTGGTGACTGATCTCGAGAATATCCGGCAGCGGCGGAAATTAACAGATGGAAGAAACTTTTTATCTGCAAATGAGTCTTTGGGTGACTTAGAGCAAACACGGAGCTCAGTCTGATCTTGGAGGAGCTTGTGTGCCGTGAAGGTGGGCGTAAGCTTCACCCTTGCTTCGTGAAGTATGTATGACGCAGTCGGTAGTTTTTCTGCATGAACACGCATCTTGCTGAAGTGCCTTTGGGCAGGACACTAAAGGGGCCATTCCTTCCTGACGAGGAGATACTAACCGTTGTCCTGTAGCCCCTCAAAGACGTTACGCAGTGAGGCCATCAACCCTCGCTGGATGGAAGCGTAAACGCTGTCAGTGCTTCACTCAGCCCGGCCCTCTGTGTGGGGTGGCTGCCACGGAGCAAGACAGAGCGGCGACATTAGAGGAAACAAAGCGGAACAGGGAGGAAGGACAGAGAGGGAGGAGAGGACCGGCACCAAAAGGCCAAGGATGTTCATGAACGGCTAGTCTTCATATTTTCGATGTGCGTAGGACACTGCGCTGAAGGAGTGTGTCTGCACAACAACAAAAAAAGAAGACTCTCGTGACTCTTTCTGACCCCATTTACTCAGGACTCGCACTGTTTTCCGTGCTGCATCGCCCCTCGGTGCCACACCGGCTTCCAGACACACACAGGCACGCACACAATCGACGAATCGACATCTGTCTCGTTTGATTTAGTGCTTTCCCTAAACAAAGCCCAGCCGAACCGGACTCCATCACTTTAAAGCAGCCGAGGAAAAAATAGGCCCTTACATCACGCTGCTGTGAGCTAGCCAGGCATGACGAAGACTGCAGTATTTTCAGCCGGGGAGACACAAACTCACACACACACACACACACACACACACACACACACAGAGTGTGTCCCCGCCGCTCCTTTAACACACCACAGTAAACGAGTCAGACCCTCGGTAATGCCTCGGTGACAAATAACGGTATTTAAAGATTCTTATAGTCGAGGGTAGCTCGGGGAGGGAGAGTGTTCTCGGTGCAGTCGCAGGTGAAGGTTAAAGTTACACTTTAATGCTTTTCCCACCTGACTTCACTTTTTAAGAGTTTTTTCCGCTGCATGCATCCATCAACGTCAAAGACAATTCTATGCAAAGGAAGCTCCGTGCGTGAAGCGATTCATCTTCCGCCGTTTGTTCCAGGAGATCTGCTCCCTGTTGAAATGACTTACACCCATCAGCCGTAACATTACGACCACTTGACTGATATCGCGTAGGTCCGCCTTTGAGATCAACCATCAAGGCATGGACTCCTCTGAAGGTGTGCCGTGGTACCCGCTCCAAGATGAAGAAGTTGCGAGCTGTGACCTCCATGAATCAGAGTTGTTGGTCCAGTATCGCCGTGAACTCGTTCCTCGACCCGTTCCTGAAACCCGTTTTGCTTTGTGGCACCTACCATTTCCTCGAAAGGGTGAACACGGTCTGCAATGCTGCGGTAGGTGGTTAAGTGTCAAAGTAACATTCAGATAGATGGCAGGACGAAAGGTTTCCCAGCAGAACATTGCCCAAAGCATCGCACTGCCTACCTTCTTCACATGAGTCCATCCTGGTGCCGTGTCCCCCAGGTAAGTGACAAGGACACCTTCTTCCATTCCTCTGTGGTCCAGTTCTGATACTCATGTCCGTTGTTGGTGCTTTTTGGCAGTGGACACACAGTTTTCTTCTCAAAGTCACTCCAATCCTGACAGTTACCCATTTTTCCTGCTTCTAACATCAACTTTGAGGATGAAATGTTCACTTACCGCCTAATAAATCGTCCCCGCTGACAGGCGCCATGATAAGACAATCAGTCAGTCACTTCACCTGTCAGTAGTAGTCATAATGTTATGGCAGACCGGTGTATGTGACAGTGCTGTGACTCCAGCAGGTATGTCATTCACGAGTGTGTGTCTTTTTGTATTCACCGCCGCGTACCCGCTCTCTAAGAGTGCACGCATGCATGGGTATTTGAGTGTGTGCGTCGGCAGCACCCTGGCCTCAGGGCACCTCCGTCCTGCAGTGCCGAGGAATAAAACAAGAGAACAAGACAGTAAAAAAAGGATGAGGCAGCGCAGTAAAGAGACGGAGGAGGAGGAGGAGGAGGAGGGGGGATGGTTGTGACTGACGTGCAGCCTGCGGCATGGTGACACCGATCACAGGGAACGCTTAAAAACAGACGTTTCGCAGTCAAAGTCAAGGTCATGCGGATCGTTTGAATCTGATAAGTTCTGCCGGTGAAGCAGAAGCTGTCACATCCTGCTCTCAACATGCTCACGTTCGATCCAGTAGCATGAAATTGGGTATTGAATTCAAGTTCTGGGGTTTGGGTTTTTCATGTCAGCGTGGGCTTCCTTCCACAGACCCAAAACATGCAGGTCAGATGAATAAGGCGCTCTGAATCGCAGCTGTTTTTCGTCCGTCACGCCGCACACTGTATGTATGTCTGCCAGCCTGTCCGAGATCAGCTGCCCAGTGCATGCTGGGATCCGCTCCAGCCCCTGAGAATGATAAAGGGAGTATAAAAGATGAATGAAACCCAACTCCGTGAGAACATTTTTACGGTCTACCATCCGGGATTTGAGGAGGCTGACCGTCAGCAGTGTGCAGCACATCATTCAGACGGATGACTGAATAAAACAAAGGTGTAACGCGCGTGTGACTCGTCAGGGTTTTATTGTGAGCACATGCAGGGCGTGAGATGGCAAATTTACTATAGTCAGCAAGTGCAACAAATGATCCACTGGTGAACCTTACAGTGAGTTATGTTTATTTCTGAAGGCTGACTGTCAGCGTCATTGTTCCCGTTAAGTTTCCGATATTAATCCGGAGCTTTGACACACAGAACATTCAAATCCTGTTCTGTTTTCTGCTCGGTGGAGCGACAGCAGGGGCTCATCTCAATCCTTCTTTTCAGACACGGAGGCATCACACCTGTGTTCGCACAAAAAATGCCACTGGAAGCCAACACACAGTACGTTTATGGAAAATAACTTTTTACAGTAGTTTTCTGTTTTATTTTAATGTGTATAAAAACTCAAGTTATTCTTTTTCTAATTTTTGCACAGAAAAATTACTATGTTGTTTACATCGTATTTTTTCTGCTCACAGTTTCATGTAAAATGACAATTTTACATCAATTATGGATCCCTAATTAAATATTATATAAATATTTTTGACCAATTTAATGTTTTTTCTTTGTAATTTTAAGGTAAATAAAATTCAAAATTACTACAACAGTTCTGTAAATTATAGATGACGGTACTTGATTCAGGGATTTCAGGGAAAACGTGTAAAATAACGATTCTCTGCGAAACCTGAAAATACAAGTCAGTTTTTTTATTATTTAAATTATGATATTTTACGCTCATCTGACCATTTTTAACTTTAATGTTACATCTGAAACAAAGAGTCATCTCACACAGCTAGCTAAGTCATTTTTTCCCCCAGGGCCAGCGAATAGCTGCATGTAATGACCCCGCACACTGCAGAGTCGGGGACAGCATGAATAAGATCCTGTGATTCATCGCGGCTGCATTGTTTCCTCTGCACTTCAAAACCTTTTTTTTTTTATCTACTTCTGCTTGATTGAAACGATCAACAATGGAGCCATTTTCCATTTTGTGATAAATGGAGAGAACCGCATAAATCTGTCCCTCAAGTCAGCCCGACACAAATATCAATACGAAAAGTAATTAATTCAGAAATTCTCCTCGGTGGTTGCAAACGTCTCGCTGATTTCCACCGTGAAAAATGACTTCCATTCAGAAAGTCTCATTCAGATACAGCGATTCTTCTGTCTTACCCAACAAGTTATAATAGCCATTTTTACACCTCATTGAGCCTCGAGGCAAAATTATGATAGCGCAGTCTTGGAAAGTATTGATGCTGCTGTCTATTTAATCGCCCAGATGAATTAATCCATTTGGAATGAGCAGAAGAGAGAAGAGGAGGAGACCGTGATGGTTTGGCAGAGGACCCGGTGGACGAGGAGATGGGATACGCATTAGTCACACGTGTAGCCTCAAAAGGATTGGCTTGTGTTTGCATGTTCATATTCATGTGAAACGTTAACTAATGAGCTATTTATAGCGATATACTAATATAAGCTTGTGAATTAGCCACAGTGCGACAGCTGATTGTTTGAACGAGGCAAAACGTGACTGAGTTTTCCTGAAATGAGAGTAAAAGGAAGGTCGGTGCGATGGTGGGGCCAGTGGCTGCTTATTGTGTGTGTGTGTGTGTGTGTGTGTGTGTGTGTGAGCCACATCCCGGTCCTCCTGTGGTCATCATTCAATGCAGCACACCTGGAGTATAAGAGCCCGTCTGCTGCGGCCAAATGATCCTGCAAAGAGAAGTGGAGGGATGGAGGGGGAGAGATAAGAGGGGGAATCAAGGATTTAGAGGTGAGAGAATGGGAGGGATGCAAAATGTGCCGGGAGATTAAAGTAATACAAGGAGAGCTGGAGATGGGAAGAGGGAGAGAGGCTCAGGGAAGGACAGCCAAATGAGAGGGAGGAGATGGATGGAGAAGCAGCGAGATAGATGAGGGTGTTAATTTGGGTTGTAGGGACACACTGTCTCTGCAGCTTGGAGAGGATGGAGAGGAGCCACGGAGACAAATGAAGGAAATGAAATTAAAAAAAGCAAAGAAGAGAAACAAAGCAGGAGCCGAGGGCGGAGGAGAGCGTGTGTCCAAACTCTAATTGAAATGGGACTCAACCCGCACGGAAAGAGGAACAGGAAGGAAGGAGAGCCTCGCTGCGTTTCCATCCAGTGTTTAACGTTTTCACTCCGCTGGCCGGTGGCTGGCTCCGGTCCCAGCCTGTGATATCAGAGCGATCCTTTGGAGGTACTCTAACATCATTCTGGCATTAAATGGATAAAACGTTGGATCCAAGGACACGCCTGCCTCCCTCCTTCCCTCACAAACTCACTCACCCTCAAAAAGCATCTTTCAAATTGCGTAGCTGGCAGAGACAGACTGACGCAGTGTGTAATTACTCTGTAATCTGGAGACCATGAAGAGTCTTTGGAGGAACTTTGTCTTTTAGCTCGGTTCTTTTACTTCTGGTGTTTGTCCCATGACGAGTGTTTCACCGACTTCACGAACTTGTGAAACTTCGTGAGGAGACGTTCTTGAGACGTGTGTGCAAACATCCAGCTGCCGACGACGTGTCAGCAGAGCAGCGCCTTACTGTGACAGAAATGACATGAAGTTACTGATATTAAAGAACGTCTCACTCAAACAAAGTGGTCCATGAATTAGACGGGAGGATGAACCGGAGAGTAACTCCAGTAAATTAGCGAGCCTTGATGATGAAAATGAAGATTGAAGCGACGAGAATTTCCATTTTGGTCAAGGTCATTTTAGGTTTTTACTTTTATTTTAGTTTAATTCTCTCCAGATTCATTAATGTGTGATTAATGTTGTGTCTCTTCAGTCAGACGAGTGTTTTTCCTCTTCTGGAGAGAGTCGACCAAACCTGCACTCAGCTCCTGACTCTGCAGCCAATCAGGCCGCTCCGACTGACAACATTATTGAGCTGTTTTATGGTTATGCCTTGGCATCGCTTGATTTGCTTTAATCAAGCAGCAACCTCTGAAATGAAGCCAATGTAGGAAGTGCCAAAAACTGCAGTTCCTCAAACGGCCTCTTGAGACTCCAGAACGAGTCTCCATAAGTCCCCATGTCAAATGTCAATAACAAACATGTTGGTACAAAAAACAGTTTTGGTCTTTTCTTCACTTAAACAAACATTGCCTGGAAACACGATCCAGGAAGGAATTATATCTTCACCACAACCTAAATATGAAAATAATTTAATAACATAATATACAAATGTCATTTCCAGGAGACGGGGCTGCTGGACCACGATGAAGATTGTGGCAAATTATCTTAAATCACTCGTATGTGCCACTTAAGAACTGATCCGTTTATGTGAGCAGTTCTTGCACCACCCAACAAGTACCCGGTGCAAATACTACATTATGTGAGTACAACAGGAGACAATTATTTTCTAATTAATAATAAATATGGTAACTTTCCTCACAGGGGAAAAACTTTTTTGCATCAATCAGTAAAAAACAGTGACGGTTTGGCGATATCAGCTTAATATTAATCGTTCATGAGCTACTTGAGATGCGAAGAGCCACCTGCCCGCCGAGCCGCAGCATCTGATCTCGTCTCGTCTCACCTGAATAGAGAATTACGTGATGATGCAACGAAAGGGACGAGAAACACATCATAGACCTTGACGAAACTGACAGCTGGCAGCGCCCAGCTGAGAGAGTGAGGACGTGGGAGAGAAACAGATGTTTGTACTGGAGAGAGAGAAAGAAAGAAAGAATGAAAGAAAGAAGAGCACATTCCTTCGGCCTGGCAGCAGATGTTACTTTAGCGAGAGGGGAGACGTGTCGAGAACATGATGACATGAAGGTAGATCCGAGGAAAGAAAAGAGGGTTGAAGTGGTTTTCTTCTTTCTCGATGGTGATCCGTTACACAACACTAGTTTCAGTCTGTTTTCTGTGCGACTTTGAACCACGTTGAACTCCACCGGCGGCGTTTCAGAAGCATTTTGACTGTTGACTTGCTCAGATTTGGTCATATTTTGCTTAGTTTGCGACGTACTTACGCTAAGAAGTTTGCACGGGGGTCTATGCCGCTTCTGGCCAGCTCGAGCTTCACTGTGCAGATTGATGCGGCCTGCTTGCATCGTAAGTAAAACAGCTGCGTATGACTAGAACCGCCGCGGCCCACGCGGAACGCGTCGCGTCTGTACCCGGTGGTGCTAACATGCTCGCAGTGATCATGCTGACTTTCTGATGACAGACTACGTTCACCGTGCTCGTCATCACCTGTCACATTTGTCATCAGTCTTTAATAAAAGCACTGTAACCCTGAGAGGAACAGGAACGTCGAGTCGATAACCAGAGTTATTAGTATTCATCATCAGGGGACAATGAATGCAAATCCGTCCTGTTATATTTCCTCTCTCCACCCTGCGTCTCATCTCCACCGTCTCCTTCCCGCATCCTCCTCTCCAGCATCACACGCCTCTCGTGATTACTCCCCCTGTCTCTCTCCTTGTCTCCCCCCCGCCCTCCACCTCGCCGCTCCTCTCCTCACCTGCCTCGTCTGTCACCTCCGATTCCATGTCAGGAGCTTTTATTGGCGGGCCCAGTTCGGCAGGTACCGCAGCCCAAATCTCCTCTGTGTGGGTGTGTGTGTCAGTCTCTGTGGGCGTGTGTGATGTGACTTGAGAGGGAGGATGAAGAAGCGTGTGTGACCCGAGCGTGTGTTTCCGAACTCCTGACAGCTGCCATTAATGCTGCTAAGCAGAGAAAGCGCTGTTGAATGAATGATAAAGCGAAGCTCAGCGATCAGAGGAAATCAGTCTTACTCAAAGACTTCTCCACTCCCTTTGTTTCCCGCTCTCTTTCTCTTCCACTTAGCGTCTCTCCTGATCTGCGTTCCCTTCATCTCTTTCAGTTCTGCAGGAGTTAGAGTCATCTTTGGAGCACTGTACAGTATGTACGAAATACGGTACACCCTGCAGCGCTCTGTGTGCTACCCCTACACACACACACACATAAACACACAGCGTGTGAGTGATGGCATGCACTAGCGAGGTGTTTAAGTTTTGATGCAGGCTGCTGAGCGCCGTCTCCCTCGGGTGCTGCAGCTCCCTTCAGGTGGCAACAACAAAGGTCAGAATATTGATCATTATTCATTCTTGTGAGTTAGTGAACTTTATCTCCCTCACACACACACACACACACACACACACACACACACACACACTCACTGTTCCTCTTCAGCTTGATGGTCAGGGAAAGAAGGACTGCAGTGGGATGCTACAGAGCTCCGCTGACTGACTCACTCCAACATTATCGTTGCACTTCAGGCTATAGAGTAATAGGTTCCAGTACTGATTACTGGTCAGCCTACACACACACACACACACACACACACACACACACAATGCTCCCCCTCACATATAAGAAGTCACGTGTTCATATACGCATGCATGCATGCCTACGCGAACACATAAACACTTAATTGGACGTCCTGTGCATTATGTAACGCTTCTCCCGGCCACAGTTGATGCACATTAACGCGCTCGTTCTATTTGCGTGTTATTGCAGTGCAGCAGGTAGAAGGTCAGAGAAGTTAATGCAGAGGCGCAGTACAATAACTGAGTCATGAGTTATTGTAACAAGTATAAATGGATGGCAGTGAGGAGTGTGTGTGTGTGTGTGTGTGTGTGTGTGTGTGTGTGTGTGGAGGGATGAACAGGCTAAAGGCTGTGAGCTGGGGGCAAACAGTCTCTTTGATCCAGAGCAAGCTGTGCATGAAAGCGTGAGAAGAAACCGAAGATGAAATTGAATCCTGCGGCTGATGGATGCTCTCTACAGCGGAGCTCTGACTAAACATATTTTAAAACAACTCAACATCAAATTAAATCACATACAGTGAGCAGTTATACTTCAATCAAAACATACCTCATGATATTTAACCTGCTGGGCCCTCATAGCAGCCTCAGAGTGCCTGAGCTTTGTTTTTGTTGATAGTTTAAGTTGCCATCAATAACTGGAACCAGAAATATATATTATTATGTTGATTTCTATGGTTTCTTCCACATTTTTTCCCTGTTAAAAGGGTTTTTCTGGGCTGTACAGACTGTAAAGTCCTCTGAGGCAAATGTGTTTTGTGACTTTGAGCTATACAAATAAAATTTGATTTGGCGTCTTTTCAACGGGTTTCCACTTTAAATCTAAAGATGACTCTGGAGGCTGTTTTAGTTCGCCAAAGAGTCGACGACAGACTGTGACTTGCGCTGACTTTTCCTCATGAATTAGATGATCTCTTCTCGTTTAAGTTGTCAAAGAAAGTACTACATTACTGTCTGTTATAACAATAAAGGTTGCTTGAAGTTTCATTACATAATCACGGTCACTGAACGGCTGGCTTTACTGCCCAGATGGAGGCTGTTCGCCGAAGAGTCGGTCGGGAGGGCTGACCTCGTCACTGTGCCTATTCCACGTATTTCCACATGATTTTTTCCCATGTATCTTATAAAGGAAGCAAGATATTAACAATAAATGTCACACATTTGATATCAAATTGAAGAAGAAAAAAGTTTTTGAAACTCAGTTACTTTCTGTTTTTGACGTAGAGGGTTCTCAGTGAATTGTAGCAATGTGTTCCAACTCCAGAGCCACTGTTTAGCCAAGTTTTTGTTTTTTAAGTTTGACAGCCACATATTTGCCAGCCAATACTCTGAAGTCCAGGATGATGCAGGCGAGTCGCTGTCTGCAGGTAAATTGGGTCTTTCATGTATTTTCTGCGGAGGGAACGGCGACAGCGAGATTAATTACACGTGTTTCCTGAGAAGCCATGAATGATGCAGAGTTCGTTCAAAGGCTCGTCGCCACCTCACCCAAACTGCTCAATTATAACTACTCTGCTACTAACTCCTCCATGAAATGCAACGCTGCTAGTTGTGGGCGAACTCGTTTTAATCCCTGAATTAAAATGAAACCAATTTTTTTTTTTTTTTGCGGGGCCATGAAACGAAACGCGGCGTGACGTTTTCTCGTTAAAGAACCGCAAGATAAGACGACTTTGCTTCTCGGAGCTCTACGGCGAAAGAAGCGGTCCTCAGTCATTTTGCATTGACTTCATTAAACTCGGCATGCAGGTTTAGTGAATAATAAGATCACACGGGGTCGTATGTGTGCGCTTAATAAGTCTAACAAGTCATGCCGCCATGGGACATTAGCAGGGAGTGGATCGATGCACATGAGATGCCAGTGCATTAACTTGACTTAATTATAGTTTCTCTCTCGTGTCAAACCTACCTCCCCTCCAACACACATGGATGCACTCAGCTGCCTGTTTATTAGGTATACTCTAACGAGATAAAGCTAATGCAGTCCAATGCAGCAGTCCTGCGATAAATCACATCTACATGAAGGTTAAAATATGCAGTCTCACAGAGTTAAATCAGCTGTACAGTCATTTTAGAGGCTAGACTTTGTGGTGCTGTTTAACGGTCGCACCTCTCTGAGTCTGAGTGTTCTGAGCATACTGTGAGCTACTCTGTCTAATATTTGGAAAGTCCAGAAGAATGAGACGATGAAGCGAGAGCACAATCAAACTGAAGACACACACACTGCCCTTATTTAATCCACAGTAATGTCTGTAGTTTAACTGATTGATGGATGCGATGATCACGCTTCCTCTCTGTCTTGCAAACTGGCAGAGCGTTGTCCAGAAGAATCCTTCACCCCGAGTGAGTCCTTGACTTAAATTAGATTTTAACTGCAATGCGGCTGGCTTTCAGTTCACACCAGTTAGTGTAATGTGTGTTAATGGACCATCCACTTAGGAATGACTCTTAAACTTAGACTGTCCATAAAGAACAAATAAAGTCACACATCTGCAGGATGAGAGCGCAGGGCGGGCGCCGCTTCCTCCGTCCACGCCGACCTTATTATCGCTGATGTTTTCATAATGTGCAGCGTTTAGTAAACACGTGAAGGCCTGTGACAAACTGCTGGTTGTTATCATAGTGCTGCAGATGTGGCGGTGCGCCGCCGATGCGATTCAAGCTTCAGAGGGTTTAAAGGGTGGAAGATTTTCTCTTTTTTTATTGCCTGACACGAGTGATTTGTCGAAATTCGATATACTTTCCCGCTCCCACCCCGCACGTACCGCTGCGCAACACGTTCCTCTCACACGCCGAACCTCAAGGTCAAACGCTGCTTTGTTCGTTTTTAGAACATGCATGGGCGTCGGCCTGTTGCGTGTGCGCACATTTACATGTGTGTGTCGGCAGATTTGTGTAGGTGTTTGCAACTGAGGGGGAAGAGGGTCACATGTAGCACGTATGCTGAAGTGTGTGTGTGTGTGTGTGTTTACACACGCGTGAAGACAGTTTCTCATTATTTTCTGACATTTTTCTTTAAACACTGTAAATCTGCGTAAAGGACAGTTGCTTCTGCATACAAAGGAGTGAAACACTGTGCTTCGGATTAATGTACATGTGTGTGTGTATGAGTTTAGATAATGGGCTGTATGTATCATAACTCAGTCGTAAGCATCCCAATCTGTGACTTGTTTATAGCGCGGTTTACGCCCACCTGTCACATGGACTCCACATGATTCACACCAGTTTGCAGCCGCCTGAATACAGACAAAGGCGATATCGTCGTCACACATTGTCGGGTGTGTCTCTCCCCCCAAAAATGAAAAAGCTCCTCAAAACGTGTCGATAGCATGACCGCCAGTCAGATCACTGATGAATCAGGATCCTGTCATTGTCCTCCTTTGACAGGGAGCCTTGTCCTTTTAATATTTGTGCATTATTGAGTCTCTTATGTTCCAGTTATGTGAAGATATTCTTTACATTGTCACTTTTAATTGTCGCTGCAGGGAGCTGAGTGTTTTATCCAGATGTACCAGTGGTAGTTTTAGTAAAACAGCTCAGGATACTGATGCTGACTGCTGGGCAAACTTCTACAAACTTTAAGATAACTGGACGATATACAGTGTACTAGAGTGGACATTCAATTTAATGCTAAGCAACAATTAAATACAGATTCGGTTCCTTCTCACCACATTCCAATAAAGTTTTGGAGATGTTGTACGTGACCTGAAGGGACAGCAGTGACCGCAAACACTTCAGCACTCTCCAGTCTTCTGAACTCTCTTTTCTTTTCTTCTTTTGCTCTACCAGTGATGCCCAACCCGGACTTCTCCTCTTTGGAAACTGAACTTTTCTCAAACCTCGTTTAAAGATTAACTCTCCCCGTCTTCTCCCCTTCTCTTTCTCTGCCTCTGAATGATCGCCGACTCTCATATCGCAGTGCTGGAACTCATATTGTCTCTGAAGTCAGTGTCAGCTATTCCCAGACACCTGTTGCCAGAGTTCACACTATTCTGTCGGGCCAAGGCCGGCACACCAGATACTGTGTGAATCACACAATCAGCTGACCTCAGCATTCCTGCCGCGCGCGTGTGTGTGTGTGTGCGAATTTATCGCCACAGAGATTTGAATGGGAATTGTTAAGATACATTTTTTTGGGCTGGCCAATCAGCGGCATTGTCATGATTCATTTAATGATTAGCCACTTTCATTTCTATCATTGAGTAATAGAAATAATAAAATGGTGACTGCTGCCACAGAGGCTGTTCAAATCATCTCGATATCTGTTTTTCCCTTCGCTCCGCTGACAAAAAACCAATATGTCACTGTGCCTGTGCATTCAACTTCAAATGTTAGATTCAGGCGGATACATCGCTTACCCCACAGAAATTAGTTGGAGTGGAGTCAATGCCAAACTGAGGATGGAAATGTGAGAGAGACGATTCTGTCTGAAATCAGGCATCATGACAGTGCTGATCGTCTCCACATCGCCCTACATTACTACGAGGATGATGATGATGTCCAGCACACTTCGTTCTATCCTGGCAATCACTGTGTGTTGCGAGAGAAGTTCTCTTAGACAACAATTTAGACTAATCTCAGTTACAACTAAGATGATCTGACATCTTCATCAATCCTGTGTTAGTCTCATTCAGAGAGCCCCGAAGCTCTCCCTCTTGTGGCGGTAATATTCTTTAATACTCTACTTTTAAAATCAGCACGCGAGTCTCCAGCCTCGTCCTGCAAAGCCTGCGGCGACGAGGGCGACACATCCTGATGAAAGTGATAAAGACGCCGTTGATGACAGTAACGTTGACACTCGGCGGCCTCTACGGTCTCCAGCACTGACCCGAGAGATCTCATTTTCCAGACTGTCCAGAGCCACGGCCGGACACACAGAGAGATGCCTGACAGACTTCTGTCGCTGCGCTCGTACATCCTGCTCCCTAAATCACATCCAACAAATCAATTTTTCCCCCGTGCAGCCTTTTGCTTCCTCTTTCGCCCTCCATCATCCTGTCTCCTCTCTGTCAAGGCTTCCTCTGTGCGTATGCAGACAGGTCAGTCATTCTTTATGTCTCTTGATGACTCTGATGGGAGCCTCAGTCCTGTCCGACATCTGCAGCAAAGGATCTGATTTGGATCTGCTTTGATACCTCTTAGCGTGATTAAGCAGGTGGATCGAGCGGCGCGGGCATCAGGCGAACATAAAGACACACAGTGGACAAAAACAGACAGCAGACGAGATTGGATCGGATTTCCTATTAACAGGCGAATCATTCCTCTCCTCTCCTGTCTCACTCTCATTTTTGCTGACAAGTATAATGCCCCCTTACCCGCCCCATCTATCTATCTATCTATCTATCTATCTATCTATCTATCTATCTATCTATCTCTATCTATCTGTCATCTTCTGTGCTCAGATTCTCTTCCTCTTTATATTTTCATCCATCTCTGCCTTTCATGTTTCCCTCGCCATTATTTTTCTTTCACTCTGTACATTTTCAGTGTGAGAGAGACAGATGGGGTAAAGAAGCTTGGACAGGGTAATATAATAGAGTATGTGGAGGGCAGAGATGATGCCATAAAACAGATTTTTTTGCTACTTGCCTGAGTGTGTCAGGACAGAAAAAGTGTCTTTCACATATTCTCTACCTTCAGTTTTTTAAAAATGGATTTTACATTCTTTGCAGCGGCTGACACAATATATAGATACAAATGTAAAGTGATTTACTCATCAGCATTGGAAAATTGAATCGTCTCCAAAAGGCTCGTGATATTATTTATCTACAAGCAAGCAACATCCAAATCTTACCTCAAATCTAAATGCCTTTTGTTCCCATTAGATGCACTCATGCCGCGGTTAGTCTCCACTCCAGCATTTTATTCCATCCAATCTTTTTCTTTTCCCGTGTCTTTCTCCCTCTATCATGTCTGCGTCTATCAAGGCTGTCACTTTGCACAAAGTTCAGTGCTCGAACGATGCTCTCTGATCTAAATAAATCACGCGTGCCGACTTCGTCTGAATGCAAAACCTTGTCAGAAAGCTGCTGACGGTGCAGCTTTGCTCTGAATACATACTTTTCAAAGTCCTCCTGTTGTGTGGAGACAACCTTGGCAGTGCCGAGTGTTGTGAGGAATTGTACTCACACTGATGTATGAATACAGTGACATAATGATCAGCATACACTTTCCTAAGCACAAACATACAGCTGTATCTCAAGGTAAAGAAGTCAGTGTCCCCAAACCAATCTAAGATATACGCCATACTGTATGTGGAGTGAACAATTTAAATCAAATCTTACCCACCATGTGCTATTTAGGCAACTGATGATCTTATTCTGCGACCATTGGAGTGAAATAAGTGAATAAATTGAACTACATTTATTTACAGATACATAGTCTGGCAATTTATAAGCAATAAAATAAGTCTGTATAAGCAGATAAATAACAGCTGCCTCACTAATGTGTGTGTAAGAACCAGGCACAAGGTGAGTTGAATCAGCGCAGTGAATCAGTAAAGTGAATGTCAGTGTTCTGACATTCGAGCAGCTCCCTTAAGAGTTCCCGTAATTACACAAAATAGTTGAAAATTAATACTTTAACGTTCATCCAACTGCTGTCAATGTTCGTCTAAAGAATGAGCAGAGTTGACCTTGTCGACAGATGACACTGCAGCTCTGGAGCTTTTGGTATGCGCACAGTGATTTGTTGATTGAGGACAAGTCTGCATTGATGAGTAGTTTCAACGAATCAGGAAATTTGCCAATATGTTGCGAGCTATATATGTAATTCAATTATTTAAGTAGGAGGTTGCAAGGACGAACACTATCTCCTCTGCTTAGTGACATTCAGCTGGGGACTGATGCCCTAAATCAGCAGCCTCATGCTCTAGAGAGTATGGGAATCAAAAATATTAGCCATACACACGATGCAATGATCTAATACTACACCTTATTTCTTATAATACAGTAAGATGGCTGCCTTAGGAGGGAAGAAGGAGGACCCGGAGAACAAATTTCAGTTACTCAGATACATTATTGAACCTCTGTATTAGAGGAAAGAAGGAGAAGTAGAGTTGAGTATCGTCTGCATAGAAAGGCAGTGAGTTGTCATATCTACAAGAATATAATCTTACAAAGGTGATATTGAACACACAACATGGTAGGACCATTTCTAAGATGTGATGTCAAGGTCAAGGGACCTGGGATTAGGTGAACTGTTTGAGTCATATGTAGTGAAGAAAGTCACCTTTATCATAAAACTCGAGAAAATGGGTTGATTTTAGCCCATGAACTTTGTTTAGGTATTTTCTCAAACTTCTCTGCTATATCCATGCAAAAAAAAAAAATCTAAATGTGGAAAAACAAGGTGACTGGGAACATAGTTTCTCTATCTCTTTGTTTCTCTATGCTACCCTGACAAACTGTCTGTGTCTGTATTATGTTGGCTTACCTGGACTCAGGTTCAAAGGCATCTCTCTTCCTCCTGCCTTCTGCCCTTTCTGATTAGCATCACGTCTTCTCTCTTCCTTTCCTCTCTGGGATTCTTCCTCATACAGTTTCTTATCCTCTTAGTAGACCCCAAGCCTAACCTGCCTTTGTTCCAAGTTGCAGGATGTAATATAAATGTAATCTCAAACCCTGGACTGGAAAAGTTGAACCATAAGTTTGTATAGTAAGTAAAAATAAGGAGATGTATCCATTTTAAACAGCCTCAAACAAACTGTCATAAACAGGAGTCCCATGAGCTTGATTGTGTTGATTACTATATATGCTATATTACCATTAATAAGGACATAGAGGACATAGAAGAAAGAAATAGTCCATGAAAGGTTTCCATTTTGTCTCTGGGAGTAATCCATGATGGTTTTACTTGTCAGGCCGTTGCTTTGCTTTCTCATCCCTACCTTCCACTCCTGTCCATGCCTCATCTAACATGGACATTCCCTGGTGGGATCCATTTTCAACCTCGAGCCCTCTGCCACTCACTTTTTTCTTTTGCTCTGTCGGCATTCCTCTTTGAATCTCTCCTTTGCCATTCCTCTTTTAATTTTCTTTTTCTTTCATCGTCTACCTTGAGCTTCCTTCTGGCTTCGCTTGTCACTACTCCATCACCTCCCTTCACTCATTCCCTCCTGTCCCCCTGCAGAGCACCTTGTCAGCCTAAAGAGAACTGCAAGAGGCACCCTGGCACATCATAGGATCAAGGCATCCTCCTCTGCGGTCCTTTGGCTGCTGTCAGGAGGTTGGAGAAGGTGATAAATTTAGACGAGTGTACCAGCAGATGGATTGGAGCAGGGAGAGAACACTTGTCACAAGGTTGCATCAAACTTAGATAAAGATGTTTGAGGGAGAGATGAAAGAGAAAGGACACTGAATAGTTAAAGAGATTGAGGACTTCGAGGGGAAGGTTTGCGAATTGGACTGGGATTGATGTCCCTCTGCAGTTATGCCAAGGGGAATACAGCACAGAAGGAGACAAAAGGAAAGAGAGTAAAAGGCAAGTTTCATTGAGCTAGGCTGGTCGTCTGATCTAAATGACAAATAACTGACACATTTGTCCGTAAATGACCCATGTGATTGTTTCCGTAACGACTCCTGTGAGCATTTTCTTATCCCCAACTAAAACCACCTACTTAGGGCTGAAGAAATGATTGCGGGTTGTGTGCAAAATAAACCAACAAGCTTGCCTCTGGGAAGGCACAGTACACTGACTGCAACTTGTTCAACCATCCACCTCAATCTCTTCCCTAAGGTCATGTTTGGACAGACAGCAGCACTGTGTGAAAATAGTGGACTCTTCGTGCATTTCAATGGGAGTGCTGCATTGGCACAGAGCTGAGTGTGCCAAAGGGCAATGCAAGTGAAAAAAGTTAAACCTCAACTTTTTTTTTCTGGAGCGCAACGAAACGTCATCCAGTAAGGCGCCGTGTCGGACGATCAAAAGTCACATTCCTGACAGATCAATCTGTAACGTCAGTGCTGTTTTTCTGTTTATTGTTATGGCTTACTTGAAAAGAAGTCTGAAGCCAGAGAAGAAGAAGAAGAAGCAGAAGTCTAACAGCAAAAATACTGAGAAGCTCAAACAACGCCGGACTGGGTAACAAACACAGATGACCTGACGAATGAAAGCTAATTAACTAATTAAACCCAGGTGAACACAGAATAGAATAGAGAAGAAGTAAGGAAACACAACACACCCACGGAAAGACTCTTTCAGCGTAAAGCAGGAAATACTAAACCAGAAACCCAAAACCAAGACTGTTCACCTCCTGATTGTTGTGACAAAGGATCAATAGATTGCTGTCATGATAACTATCTGCAAACCACTGCTCGGGCCTCTGGTTTGTCTTCGTATGAATAGAAGCGTTACTCAATCCAGCCCTCCTGGTGTTGTTTTCCATCATACCCACAATATGAATGAACGTGATGAGTTTCTGCTGTGTTTTAAAGACCTCACACTCCGTCTTTGCTCCTAAGAGAAGCCGAGAACTAATCAACAAGGCGCTGTCGGTGGACATATATCATTTTAAGCTCAGATGACCCATCCTGTTGTTTTTCTGGTGAACACAGTCCCGCACATATAAAAAGCTTCTCCAAAACATTTCATGATTAAGTGGCAAAGACAATAAATCTCTGCCAGTTTTAAAATGATTCATCCAACGTCAATAAAACGTCTGTCATAAATACAACACGCTGACAGTAACCAAGATAACACCACCTGTTGTCGACAGTCATTCCACAGCAGAGAAGACCTGTCTCTGTTTTAATGTCTCCCGCACGCAGACATTCACGACGCGCACACAAAGACTCAACTACACACACATCCATTCCTCAGAAACCTGTTTATGGCTTTCACATTGAGACAGTAGCCCTTAAGACTCATATCAGACTCTCGCAACCAGAGCGCCCTAAAGGTCAGGGTGAGAGGTTCTTCAGTAATAGAAACAGCTGATGGTTACTGTGATCTATAATCACTTCACATCTATAAGTGAGCCCCAGGGAGGATTTCCGGGCAGGCAGTGCTGCTCCGTCCCGCAGCCATGTAAATGTCCTGACAGTGCTCGGGTGGTTTATTATTGGGCTCGGTGACAAAAAGCAAATGGGTCCTCTTGCTTTTCCTGCAAATTCATTATGGCAGGCGTAGTGAACCTCTGCACACTCTTAGTCAAGCTGCTGCTTTAACATAAAGTCACAACCTAGTTTAATTCAACCACTGCTGCAAAATGACCCAAATGGAACCATCCATATTTCATATGTAGCGACCAAATGCGCATTTAAGACCCATTTTACAAGATTAGCATGTCAGCTGATAGAGCTGTTTTCCACCAACTCACACAGTTAATGTTAGCTTAATTATCTAGGTAGCACCAGGTTAAAAACCTTGTGGGTTGTCCACTAATCAGACAATTAGCGGTTCCACTAACTGGCCGCCTGAAGCCCAAACTGCTCCCGAAGGCTGCGCGCACCGGTGGACGTAAATGTATGTACGATCAGTACGATGAGCTCCCAAACTGATAAGCAGCTGGCACCTCGTTCGGCAGCCAGTGGCTTCGGGGTGCCAATGTGGGTGAATGAGATACGTAGTGTTAAAGCGCCTTGAGTGGTCAGACGACGAGAAAGATTTTTATAAATACAGCCCATTCCAGCAACCGTAGAAATCAGAGGTAGCTGAAAATAAGAAGTTGTGAATCTAGATCGAGGTTAAAAGAAATTATTACGGTTATCTTATCTAACTAAGTGGTGCAGGAGATGCTTAAAATTCAGACAGTTACACTGATCTAACAATCTTTGATTTTAATAATCAGTCATAATAGGATTTGTTTGGTTTGCTGTCATCGACTGTGATAAAAGCAGAGGAGGTTTGGACCTGATGAATCAGAGAAGGGTAGATGAGAAATAAAAGTGAAAATTAAAAGTTTAAGAGAAGAAAGAGGCAAAGAGAAAGTAAAGGAGAGAGATTGGATCAGAGGGGGATTAGAGGACAGAGCGAGGTCTCTCGGGTGGGAGGTGTGAGAAAATGAGGTGGGAGAAATCAAATGGCTGCAATGAGAAAGGAGGGAGGGGGGTGAAAGGAAGGGAAGGGCCGAGAGCAGGCGAGCATAAGAAAAGAAATCTGGCTGGTACGAGAGGTTAGAGAGTGATGATTATTAATAGTAATGTTTGATTAGCATGAGTGCAGTCAGGAAAGCGATACGGGCCTAACATCACCGACCCCCAAACGCTGGATCGGGCGCCCATTTCTCATCCCAAAATAGTTACAGAGGACGTGTATAAAACAGAAAGAGCACACCCCCTCTGATCTTTTACCGGACGTCCCTCTTGTATCCATCTGGTCCTTCTCCCACCTCAGCATCCATCAGCCCGTAACCAGGTAAGATGAAGAAATATGAGATACTATGTGAAGCAGTCCGTGTGTGCTGATAAACCTCCATGTTTCAGTGGAGAGAAGTAAACAAATAAGAAGAAGCAGACATCGATAGCGGATGGTAGACATCAATATCGCCGGAGCTCTACAGTCACTGATCAGCTGCAGTGATACATGCAACTGAGGGCAAAGGTGATAGATGAACGTGTGAAGAAGTGCGATTTCCTTTTCTTTTACAGGCTCCTCTATAGAATGAGATTAGATTTAGATACAGAGGCCGTGTACATCAACGGGGTAATTACTTTGTGATGGCGACGGTTTGCTGCCAAAATAACAGACGCGGGTGTAATTCTGTTGCAGTGCTCACTTGTGATATCTTTCAAGGTCAACTTTTAATTACACCTGATGAGATTGAGTACAGTACAGTACAGTCTCCTTCAGGGTGGAAACGCTGACGCAGGGAAAGACGCGAAGTGAGAATTCATTTTGTAGTTGTGCTTCTGATTCTTGGGCTGTTAAAGATGTCGCGTGTGCTCACACACGGAGGCGTGGGCGCATCATGAATATTCATACAGAGAGCGCCGCAATCTGAGTTAATTAATGAAGGGGGGGCGCGTAATATTTTGTTCGCGTGTCACAATGAAATATGTAATGCTTCTTAACGCTCTGAGCGCCGCTGCTTTCGATGGCTGATTAAATGAAATTTACATCTTTAATTTGTTTTCTAATATTTTATGCAAATGCGCGTTAAGTCTGCACGCTTACGATTGCTTTCATCGCATGTGTGTGTTTCGCAAAGTCATCTCATTAGAGTTTGTGACAATATTAGATGATGAATCTTGGTGGGTGTAGCCAAAGCACGGCTTCATGCACACACACACACACACACACACACACACACATTTTTAGCTATGCTCCCACCTGTAGAGCTGTAATTTAGTTCAATAACATTTGGATGAATAGGCATGAAATTTGTGCACACCGTCTTATTTTTGCTTTGTTACCTGCAAAACGACATTTATTATCAGCCTCAGCTGCACTTTGTCATAAAAAGATCGTCACAGCGGCCGTATAATTGAGAAGTTAGCACACTACACTATGCAGTACATAGTGTATACAGTGTACTACATTAAAGTGTACTAACACACCCTTGCTTTTTCATACCAACACATTTAAACGGTCACTGTACAGTTTAAGAAGTGACTAATAAAATGAAGTGCCCAAAGAAGAAACAAATAAATAATTCATTTATAATTTACAAGCAGACTCAGTCGATCAGGAGGACAATTACTGTAGAGTTATGAACACACACGGGACTATTGTTGTTGCCAAGCTGGAACAGAGTGGTTAAGCTACCCTGTCTGTACCTGCCAGAGGATTAGACGGTGGACAGTGGCGATAAGAGCAAGACGATCCCCAGGCCGCTGTACTACTTGCACATTCTCTATCATCCACTCTATGAAATCAATAGACAATGTAATGCTGGCTACAGTCAACCATCGAGCTTATTATTATCTGCGCAGATCAGTTGCAATTCAGATAATAAGCTTTTATGGAGGAAGAAAATCACCGGGGCCCTTTTGATTCAGGAAATGAACTGTAGTCGCTCTTTACGGAGACGGGAGATAAATAATACACAATATATGACAGTTCAAATGTAGCTTTTTGATGGTTAAGGTTCTTTTATGATCTGCCCAAACACGTAGATCTGATTTTTTAAGATATTTTAGTCTATAAACTGGTGCTCAAACTATGGTACATGTACCACGGCTGGTACGCAACCTCCCTGTAGCGGTACTTGGAGGATTCTTATGAGGAATAAACCTGCCTTAACGGTACACGGCGTGAAAAGTTTGACAAGCGCTCCTTCAGAAGCTCACTTTTAATGGAAACCAACCAAACAATAGTTTGTGCTCACATTACTGTGAAGGGCTCTGGATTAGACGCCAACATTACATTATCAAAGACATGAGGTGTCCATGAAAAATATTACAATGCAATATATTGTGTTCCTCTTGCAGTGTTATACTAATCATTGTAGCACTCCGGCGGAAGAAGATAATACTGCATTACCTTCTATTACTACCTTCTGTTTATATGTAATGCACTCAGTAAATCTATTTGATGGCCGCGGCACAGTCCTCATATAAGTAAGCAAAGACAGTCTAATTCAGTTGTTCATTACACGAGAAATCCCGATATTGGGTGACCTTAGTTCAAACTTAAACCAGCATAAAGCTCAAGGGATGTGTGAGTCACATAAAAACAATGATTGCACAAAACAATGCACATTGTTAAGTGCCTCATTGCAATGACACAGAAAACTCGACACCGTCAAGGCCTATTTCTGTAGAGGACAAGAGTTCACCTCCAGTTTGCAGACGGCATGCAGCGATACTAAAGAGGAATATCTTCCTGCAGCACGTTTCACCTTTATCCCTCAACTCTGCCTTGTTCTACTCATCATATGCGCATATTTTATGAGCTTTTTACAGAGTGACCCACCGACATGAGCAGTCAAAAGGACATAAGGGGCTCGTGTTTCGTCCAAATGCAAGTACATTCTTCTTCAAGCTCTTCGGCATCCTCTGTAACGCCCATAAACACTTGCATGCCACGCACGTATTCACACTTCCATGCAGCTGTTACAGTACAGA
This sequence comes from Nibea albiflora, assembly GCA_014281875.1. Taxonomy (NCBI): domain Eukaryota; kingdom Metazoa; phylum Chordata; class Actinopteri; family Sciaenidae; genus Nibea; species Nibea albiflora. The sequence goes on along the minus strand of CM024808.1, from coordinate 17,645,093 downwards.
CTGGAGAGTTGGAGAGTTGGCAGCCCTGCAGCGTGGTTAGGTTTCCCACACCTAGAGAGATCATGACGGTGATGAGACTTCCCACAAAGGAAACGCCACTTCTCACACCGTGTGGGAGAGATGCCATCACCGCCCTGCAGAAATCTTTTGAAGCAGCATTTTTCCGTGGCACACACTGTTAGTTTATTCCCCTCCGTTCCATATGAAGCACATTCAGTCAAGCGTTTTCTAAATATGCGGAGCGTATCCTCAGCAGCGCTAAAATATTCCCTGCCAAAATATGCCAGGCTTTTGTTCTGCGGGAGGAAAAATGTGACCCCTGTGAAACAGCAGCTCCAAGCTTTCTTTATGTCTTCTTTCATTTTATTTCTGGATGGAGGCTTTCTCCGCGCGTTACGTCTCACCTCGGTATTCATTCTGCTTCGCTCACGAAAATGCTGATTTGAAGTAAACAGCACATCAGGGACAGAGTTTCAAGACCGCAGAAAGCAGTGTAGTAAAGAGGAAAAGGGGGAAAGGAATGAAAGAATCCAGCACAACCTGAGTCGAAACATTTGAATCTAGCAAAGATAAAGCGGTTACTGATGATCAGTAAATACATTTTATCATACAGAGCCTTGAGTTTGATTGATGCAGTTCCTTCTGCTTATCTGGGGTCGGGTCGTGGTGGCAAGTAAGTCTTGTCTCCCCAGTAAAGTATTCCAGTTCCTCCTGGGAGATCCCCATGGTGTTCCCAGACCAGATGGCTTATGCAGTCCCTCTAGCGGGTTCTCGGTCTGTCCCGAGGTCTCCTCCCGGGTGGACGTGCCTGAAACACCTCCAGAGGAAGGAGCCTCCTGAGGCCTCCTGATCAGACGCCCTACTTAAAACTCAGATGGCAGTTTCTTTCAAAATGATTGTTAATTTAACAAATTTATGGGTTGCAGCCGCAGCCGGGTATCATCTGAAAGTCTTAATTCATACTATAACGTCTGAAGCTTGAATCATTTGCGTCCGCGAGATATTGACTGCAGTTTTCTTTTTCTCGCTAAGATAAAAACTGTGTATCGACAGAATCGCATAAAAACCACAGAGGCTCGGAGCTCGAAACATTAAACACTAATAAATAGAAGAAAACGACTCTCAGGTTTTACTCATTACTGCCGCTGCCGTATCACCAATCAAAAGAATATTGATTTCGTATTGTAATGTCTCTTCTATGCCCATTTGAGTTTTGCTATATCATCCCTCTAAATTGTGCCCGTATCGACACGGCGAAACCACGCCGTCCTATAAATTTCACATGCATATGTTGTAGCTTAGGCAGCAGAGATGGTCGATCATCATTTGGACGGTCGGTGGATCGATCCCTCTGGTCGACTTGTCAAAGCAAGATACTCAAACCCGAATCGTTCCTGTTGTGTGTGTGAGAAATCATTTTTTGGACCACTGGGAAGATGTGTCTGAAGCCTTAATACATTCTGCTGTGGGCTCTTACTGTGTGTTTGACGAAGCTAAAAAAAAAAATCTATATTTTTCACATTAATAATGTATTAAATGACAATGTGAAAACAACATGACAAAGTGAAAGGCGTCACTTGTCAGATTATCCCCTCGGCTTTATGCTGCTTTCTTAGTGATTTTCAGCTCATTTTCACCCACAGCAGGCAGCTGAAGAAGCTCTAAAAACCCGCTGAACGCGGCCCGCTCAGCAGACAGACGCGCTTAAACGCGAGCTGGTGAACACAGCGGAGCTAAAGATCTAGATTTTTCCCTCAGGACTTGGTAGCAACCTAAAACAGAACAAGAAGAGAGAGCGAATAACCAACTTACATTAATCATTTGGACAGAAACAAGAGTCCATATGAATGATAAAGTTGCTCGGATACTGCTGGATGTGAAAAATAAGCAGCTCCAGTCCTCCAGTGGCAGAAAAAAAAAAAACAGAAGATAGTGAAGGTTTAACTAGCCGACTGACAGAAATCAAACCGTTTCAGATAACTGATATCAAACAGCAGCTCGGCCCAGCTACAACTGGTCTTTATATTCCCCTTTGGATAACTCAATGTGGCATGCTTTATACACTTCCAGTGGCTGCACACGGACTGCGATATCTCTGTAAATCAATCTTATCCTCCTCATTTCACGGTGAATTGTTTCTTTTCCCCACGGACGCCTCCGTGGTAAAGGTCAGAGGAGGAGGTTGTGCTCTTATAATGGTAAAAGATTGAATGTGTGGCCACACAGGTTCAGCAGTGTTCAGTATTGATCGGTGTGTGCAGCAGCATGTTACGGTACTAGATAAGACTATGGCTCGAAAGAAGCTCATACATCACTGAAGCTGAGTGCGACTCCAATGGAAGACGTGCTTCAGATCGTGTTTAACGCGACATTTATCTGTGAGCAGTTTATACCAAAGATCTGTACAGTTTATAATTTGCACAACCACGGACCAACTCCTAAGATTAATTAATAGACGACACTGTAAATAACATTTATACTCCTGTTCTGGCATAACACAAGCTCCACTCCCATTCAGCAACGTGCTGCAACCCTCCTCTTCCTGGTGGTCTAAACACTAACACCCCCCCCTGGTGCTCTGAGCTCAGCTAACAGCAGCTACAGTTGGCAGCAGTGTACTTCACTGTCCATCAGGAAACTCTGTAAATCACAGAGAGTTTCACCAAAATCAGTGAAATAGTTGGTGGTGTGTGACTTAGTGCTGTAAAGTTACACAGTGTGAGACGTACAAATGACAGAGACACCGTTCACCTGATTACGAGTCAGCTGTTTTAGACGCTGCTAAATAAAACCACAGTGTAGGCGACTGTGAAGTAGACGATATTGAACTGTTTTTGGCATGATGCAGCAAAACACTGTCGCATGAGTGATCCATAATTGGTGGAAATGTACAGTCAACTCAGACTGTATTTCCAACACTGAGAAGGACAGAGCGGCGATACTGGCCAGCTCAGCATTGTGTCGCCATACAGAGGGAACACTGATGATGGTGATACAGTGTCATTACTGTGACCTTTCTATAAGACACCTCACCTTTCTCTGCCTCGCGTCGCAGTGAGAGAAGTTTCTCGTACATTAGCAGTATACAGTAACCTGCTTCTAGCTCTGTATCTACAGTCTGTGTGTGTCCAAGAGCTCTGGGACTCACTGCAGATAAACCACAGTAAACTCAGCCTGGAACATACTGTGGTTGTTTACAGTGAGTTCTTCCAGTAGCCTTAAAAAGTCAGAGCACATCTCACAAGTTCAGTTTTTCTAGAGATGGTAATGAAGAATCTGAACAGCTATTGAAGTAACCCACTCAGGAATATCTTCACCTTCATCATCAGATGTTCTTTGCTGTGTGTTTAGTGCTCATGCTCAAATGTTAGCACGCCACATTACGATGGCGAACACTGTCAAACTGCTAACAAACAGCATGTTAGCACGTCTGTAGACTCACGAGGGGCAATGCAAACTCTGTCACTCGCCCCCAACTCAGTACACAGTACAGATGAACTTCCTTTTTATCCAATCTACACTGAGACCTACGTGAGATACTTATCATCATGGGTTTAAATCCCGCACATCTCCTTCATACATAATATGAAGGTGTATCTATAAAGACTGATTACTATGAGCTTTATGAATTTACTTTTCCCACCTGGCATGCAATGCAGATACTTCCTTTAGTTCTTCTATGTAGTACACTGTGTATACTATGTACTTCCTGGGATAGTGTCTTAATTTCGGCAGCTCGAACGACAACTGTCACAACATTTTACTGCTTTTTTTGACTTCCAAAATACGAATATAAAACATATATGTAACTTACAGTGTGAACACACTTGTGTGCTCAGAATATCAAGTGAAAGTGTGGAAGTTGGTGGATTTAAGAAAAAAAAAAAAAAGCATATTCCTCATGGAGCCAACTTGAAAAACATTTATGTCTGGTACACTTCTGATATTTTTAAGCCTGTTGAAGGCAGTTTTGTTGGCCCCAAAGATACTGACGGCTAAAGGGAAGTTGGAGTTGACGCTGATATTCTATGTTTCCCACTTATCTTATTAACACAATATTTTATTCTGGAAGACATCCATTGAACCTGGCGGCTGGAGGCTGGACCAGATGTGACTCCATTTGAAGCTCTTGAAGCCGTTTCCAACTCAAATATATTCATAAACTGATATCTGTGGAAGCAAAGAAGCACTGACAGCTGGGTGGAGGTGAGGTTGGAGTGGATGTCTTGAGCAAAGTGTCAATCAATTGTCGTGCAGCCTTCTTGAAATAATGCAAAATCCCCGTGAAGGTTTGCCAGACCACAATGAGCAAAGTGAAATCAGAGCACCGCATCCTCTGATCCACTCCAGTCATCCTCCGCTGCTCAGTTTCGGGATTTGCCTCTCTCCGTGTTTAGCTTCAAGTGTATGCGCGCTATGTTTGTTTGCAATGGCAAGAGAGGAGAGGAGGGCATCCGTCAAAGTCAAGGGGGGGGGGGTGACAACTGCACGAGCAGCGATCAGGTTCAGTCACACACACGGAGTCAAAAGCCAAAGTGCTGTTAAGTGCAGGGTTCACCTTTCCCAGTGCGAGGAACATAAAGACTCTCCATCTGGACTCAGCTGACAAACTAAACTCTCCTTCAGGCTTGGAACGAGACTCACGTGGCCTTTTAAACCCCCTGCGGATTTGGCCTCTGTCTCCGTGCCCTTCTTTCATCTGCAATACCTCGATGATACCACACAGCAACACCGACGTGGACACCTCCCGCTCTCGTTAATCGCCTTTCCCTTCTTCTCTCAACGCCACCCTGCCACGGTGTCTTTCTCTTTCTCCACCTCTGTCACATCTCCTTCCCCTCCCTCCTTTTGTCACTCCTCCGTGACTGTCACTAATTCACTCCGTCACTCGTCACCTCCTCCTCGTCGCGTCCTGGTTTCCTGCTCCATTTCTAGAGTGTCACCAGTGTAATGCGAGAATGTCTCTGAGTTCTCTCTCTGCTCTCTAGCGACCTTGTTTTTAACCTTGTCCCCTCTCTGCCCCCCCCTCCTTCTCTGTCTCCCTCTTCTTTTATTTTTTCGCCCAACAGCCAAGATGGCAATGAGCAGCATCCTCAACGCTGATGACATCAAGAAAGCTCTAGATGCATTTGCAGGTAAAGCATCCCATACGAACTGTGGATGATGATGAGGCTGAGAATGAAACTCCAGTTTGGGCAAACTTTGGGCCGGTGTTGAAGACAAGTGCCACTGGTTTTAGACAGGTTTGAGACGAGTAGTACTTGTTCTTTCACCGATGTTGCAGACACAAAATTTTGATATATATCGAATACTGGAATAGGTAAGAATTGAGATGCAAATTGGGGGATGTAGGTGGTTCCAAAAGTTAAAAAAAATAATTCCCAAAATAGTCTCCTGGATCATATGAGCTATGTTATGACCACCAGTTTAAACTTTAAACCGAATATTCAGTAACTAAACTCTAAACTCTAACTAAAGTCTTAAAAGGTGATTTTTAAATCATACCAGATATTTCTAACAAACTTATTAAACTTTTTTCAAGTGATTCCAGTGTTTCATGCTGATCCAAGCTTTAACTGTGAGTCACGTAACGTCGTCGACATGAAAAAACTAATTTGAAATAGCTTGGCATCTCAATGCTGAAGACACTGGCAGATGAAAAATCATCATGTAAAGGCTGATACTAATGAATATTTGCATCGTGCATATGTGTAGCACATGTTTGCATCTATAACGAGATAGACTCCATGACCTACAACTGATGGGTCCTCTGGCAAACACGTGTTCTCAATTTAGAACTGTCACACTGTTAAATTCTAATTACATTTTTCGCCTTTGGGCCTAATCACCTACATCAGTGCAGGACAAACAGTTTAAAGTCACTTCATGAGTATGCACACTTACCTGTGTGTGCAGGATTTTCTTTGGTGGTGCCTCTTGGACTTCTAACGTGCACTGTGTGTCTGTGTGTGCGTGCAGTTGCTGACTCCTTTGACTATAAGAAGTTTTTCGAAATGGTGGGTCTGAAGGCCAAGTCTTCTGATGATGTGAAGAAGGTCTTCACGGTGCTGGACGCCGACAACAGCGGCTTCATAGAAGAGGAGGAGCTCAAGTGAGACAAACACAGATAGATCCTGTGCATAAACTCAAAAGACGCAAAGACATGATGTCGTGTTTAGTGTTGCGTGACACGGATCAATTCTGCTTTTCTGTCCCTGCCTAGATACGTCCTGAAGGGTTTCGCCAAAGATGGCAGGGACCTGACAGACAAAGAAACCAAAGCATTTTTAAGAGCAGCCGACAAGGATGGAGACGGCAAGATTGGAGTCGATGGTAAACATCAGATTCCATTAGTGAGAGTGTCACAAACGTCACAAAAACAGACAGGAAGCAACGCGAATGTTGAAAGGAAATCAAACACGCGCAGGCAGACTGTCTTCTTTTGTGGCATTTATTTATTCCTCATTCGTTACTACTGCAGTTTCATGGCTGGTTCATTTTACATTTTTCAAGGTCAGTTGGGTCTTCTTCCTGCACTGCAGTTGGTTTGACTTTCTATGCCAAAGAAGCAGCATTTAAATAAGGTGCAGGTGATCAGCATCACTGAATGAAATTGTCCTCATCTGTCAAATTAACAGAGCCACAAAGCATGTAGACTTTTAAGGGAGCTAAATATCTTCATCAGACACCCACACAGATGTATGCCAGAGCGACTCAGTGCCTTTTATAGAACATATCTTCAGGTGTGTAATGTGTTCACGTCATCAGATAGTAGAACATGTAGGGTTGTGCTGAACATTCATCATATTACAGGTTAACTCGACATGATGCATTTAACTTTACTATCAAATGAAAATAAAGTTAAGAGTGAAAGAAAAAAGAGCAATAGATCTGCATCTTCTGGTCCCACAATCTAAAAAAACACCGATGAAGAGAGCTTTATCGTCTGCGTATTGTAAAACGCGTAAGAGACAATTTTGATAAAATTAATCTATTGAGAGTTTTTTTGTAGAACAAATGTCACAAGAAAAGAGCAAATAAAATAAAAGTCTGTGGCAACACCCTCGCTTGCCTTTGGAAAAATGTCAAACCTCCTTTCATTTAGCAAAAAGAAAAAATATTCACCTATTTTTATCCCACATGTCCACCCAATAATTTTTGTGCAGTGCCAACCCATAAATTGTGCACACTCTATATTACTGTTGAGCATGTTCCAACTTCATGCCATAACTTTTCTACTTTAACTTTGAGACTCTTACATAATTGCAAGCTGTTCGTTTTTTACTTTCAGAAAATAACTTTTGTTTTTTTTCTTCCTCTCTTGCAGAGTTTACTAGCCTGGTGAAAGAATAAATAGTCACCTAGTGTGACTGACTAGCACTCCAGGATCACCTCTACATCCTGACACCCGCTGGACCCCCACCCTTCTGCCCCGGCGCCCACACCTCACCACCCTGCCCCGACTGACTCCCAGCCCATCAGACAGCAGCAATTCCTGCTTCCCTTCTTCCTCACCCTCTCCCCCACTGCTGTCTTCGCTCTAAGTGCAACGCTGCACTATAGAAAGTAAGCTGTGGTGTGTCACCCCACTCCACACACCCCCTCAAACGTCCCACGGCTATATTCATCCTATTTATTTTATCCTTTTTATACAAACTGTTCTTGTTTGTGTTTATGTATAAATATAGAACATGCCTGCAGGAATAAATCTCACATTTTAATGCATAGAGTAGATATTTAAAGTAAGCTGAGCGTATAAGAGAACGACCCTTATTTCCTTCTGTGTTTCTGACTTTACCCTCGTCATTTTCTTAGCCAACATTTCACTTTCAATCTTTCTTTCTTCCCTTCTTTTCTTCTGTCCTCCTCTTCTCTCTTTCAATTTCACTTCTGGCACTGTGCCCTTCCTGCATTCGCTCTCCCCTCCCTGTGCCTCCTACACCATCACTAACATCCATCAATCTATCTATCCATCCATCCATCCATCCATCCATCCATCCATCCATCCCTTTCTCCTCTGGTAATGAGCTGTTGTAAAACATACCAAAAGAAGAAAGAAGTCAAGCTGTGAAAGAATCAAATAAAATGAAAAGAAAAACAAAGCCTCGAGAACAATGACTCACTGAGACTCTCTGTTAATTCCTTCCTTTGATGTGACTCTTCTATCTGATTTTAAACTCTCAATCCGCCTCCCAACTTTCCTTCCTTTTCTCTATTTCGCTGTCACTTACTCTTATCGAGCAGAGCGAGTGAAGCATATCTTCAAAGCAGCCCAATAACGTATGAAAGGATGTACTTTAAAAAGTAATAAGGGCAAAATGAATCCTTTAGTGTCATCTGTTAGTATTCATTAGCGTTGACTGTGTCGTTTTAAGCAGTGACAGGAGAGGAAGAAACTCTTGTTTTCCGCGCAGTCCATACTACATTATGAATGCAACTTCGCTGCGAGAGAAACAGGAGGCGGAGGCCACATTATTCCACTTGCCAAAGAGTCTTTACTCAGAAGTGCCGTGCTAGTTTAACAGAACCATGCTGTCAAGCCATTAGCAGGATTGGATTCACACTGAGGTTCAATTTGGGTTAAGTATCCCCAGCGGAGGATCCAAACAGGCGTCGCAGGAATCCTGATCTTCTTTAGTAGGCCATTTTACTGCCTGAGCAAATAAACACAGATCTGAAACTTTAAAGGCTATCGCTTAAAAGACGAGTTTGAGTTCTGTGTAGATCGGACAAGCTCACCGCTGGCCAGTGTCATTCAGATGAAAGACAAATGTCAGACTCTCTTTCATGACAGTGTGGGCACGACTATGTTTTGGTCCGTTCTCCATGCTCCCATCAGGAGCGTTTTGCCCTCCAGGCTTTGTTAACCTGCTCAGATTTGGTCGTTTTTTCTTGGTTTATGTGCAATCAGCACGTGGTGTTTTATTTTGAAAAGTGACCAGATTCTCAACGTCATTTCTTTGGTCTGACTTCTGGGCCGGCTCGATCTGCTCTGTGCTGCTTGACATGGCTGATCACTTAGAGAGCCGCTCAGCTGCTCGCCGGTGGAATCATGAGCGTTGTCTAGAATGGCCGTGATCAGCTCCACCATCCGCGTCACTGCCTGAAAGTTGGTGGCGCATCCTTGCATCCACCATCAGAACTGGGCAGTATTTGGATCAGAATCTGGTGACAATTGGTGGGTTGTTTCATTATGTTGCCAGGCAACTGCCAATGAAACCACACCCACACATTAATGATGAAGCAGGTCAGTTTTTGAATGAGTTGTCAAGTATTTTATTATGTAATAACTAATTACAATGTTGGTCAACATCATCATCATGCCAGCAGCAAAAACGTGCCACCTGCTAATAAAGTGAACACACTGGTTAAAGTAATGATGATACATGATACATGACGCCATAAAAATGGTTTTACATTATCTATGAATGCATTGCATTTTTCATTACATTTCTGATTCAGACTTTTTAATCCCAATTTTACAAGATATTACATGATCTGCCAGAGGTTACGGGTTCCTTTTCTAAAGCCATTTTCCAAAGTAAATTAGTAATGCAATTAATATTTATTAATGGAGTTCAGTAGACCGTGTAGAGAAAAATGTCAGAGGTACAATACAAAGCTAAAACACAAACTGATACAGTACATGGTATCATGTATATATCCCTGAGCCACAGATGACAGATCTTATATAGAAAGGTCAATCATGTTCTGAGCACTGATTCATAACTTTACACTATGTACACAGTGACCATTTATTTCCATTCATTCATACATCAGAACCAAGAAACCAAGCATTTCAGAGAGGGAAAGAAAGACGATAAGATCAACGCACATACCCAGAGTGATTCATTCTCAGTGTTTTACAAATCACAGAACCAATTTAAAAACAAAAAAACTATGACAACATGAATAGATGTCGGTTTAACAAGATCTAAAAGAAATATACAGTCATGAATAGAAGTCAAGAACAGAACACGGTCCATACAATCAAACATGGTGGAGGTTGGCGTTATGAAATCTGAAGACTACCAAAGAATTCTGGGGTACAATGTAAGGCCCGGTGTCTGAACGCCGGGTCTCTGTCTTACAGCAGTGACGTGGCCACCAATGAGTCCAGATCTAAATCCTATAGATCACCTGTGGAGAGATCTCAAAGCAGCGTTTTGGAGAAGGAGCCCATCAAATCCAAAATCCAAGTACAGACGTGTGAGAAACTCAATGATAGGTCGCAGTAAAAATGTAGTTTTTCCAAAGGGTGTGCTACCAAATATTAAGTTAAGGGTGCCAAAAATTTTGTCCAGGAGTTCTTTGTGGATTATCTCAGATCTTTTTGTGTTGTTCCAGTGGAAACCAAAGAAATAAACAAGAGAATACCAAAGCATGTGCGATTGCAACGATCTTCAGGGAGAATTATGTGACGGAAATCCAAGGGTGCCCGTATTTTTGGCCATGACTGTACCTACACAATCCGTGTGCGACCCTTTTCCAAATTTGTATGCAGAAGGACTCTATGGCAAATGAATATTGAGAGGTATGAAAACACGATTCGACAAAACAACCTCCACTTAAGATCCACTTACGCATTTCCCACCACAAATGCTGCTATTTCCAAGACCAAGAATGAGCTGTCAAGCACAATGAAAGCATCCGTTTAAGATGTTAAGACTGTCATCATCGATTAAACCGCGGGGCCGATCTGTCGTCGGTGCGCGTCGGCTTCAGCTTAACTGTGGCAAATGGGTTTGTACCCCTTCGAAAAAAACACAAAAAACAGAAAAAATAAGAGAGAGAAATAAATGTTCCACGAAGAGAAAAAGACAGAGACAGAGCGGAGAAAACCAATATCAGAAATAATGGCCCTAAATAACATCTTTGAGCCCAACAGTAAAGGTTATAAGAAGAGAAATGAGAACTGCATTTCAAACTGTACAAGCATCATCTAGCAAACTGCTCACCTGAAGTGAGAGGGAGAGTAATAGTCATGGTTCCCAAATGGCTATAACAGAAATGGTTTCAGTACTAAACTGCACTTCAAACGCTAATGGAAGGAAAGCGATTTGGTGCCATTTAGATCACTGCCCTCATGTGTTCTTCTCTGATTTAATGGCTTCATGATATACTTGAAAAAATATCATTAGTTTCTGTGGAAGAGAACACGAGTGGCCTCCATTTAGGCATTTCACAACCTGTCTGTGCTTTCAAAGGCAGCGCCAGCGTCACATTAATCTCACCTCGGGAAGAGTTCTGGTTGTGATCCGTGTGGTTTTGATCTCTGGAGGAAGAAATAAAAAGTGAGACAGGTATGTGTAAGTGAATCCAAACCACAAAATGTAGACACATGCACTAATGGAGGCTCGGCAGGCTGCAACCCCCTCGTCCCTCTGCTTTCAGTCCGTCCTCCCACAAGGCCGTGGGAGGAAGTCCAGTTGACACAAAGTGCAAAATCACATTTTTCACAACAGAGACAGACAAGGGGGCAACGACAGCCGTGCATGGAGGAGACGTTGAGGAAAATGCATCAGTGTCACGATTAAAACGGATGAAATGAAACAGATACCCGGTGTTCGGTGTCACGTGAAAGCAGCACAAATCTCCATTATGAATACATTCAAGACTTTAGTAAACAATTCACGAAGGAGGAACTGCTCCATCAACTGAGATGTGAATAAATTGTTTACTGAATTTGAAATGTATGAGCAGCGTCTGGCAGATGGTGGAGCGCGATGAAGGCTGCATTGCGGGGAAGGCTTGAGGAAGGATCTACCATCGCTTCCCTGCTCACTTCTCTGTCCCCTAATATGCCAACAGTTTGGAATATTAGTACGATGTCATGACTTTCTTTGAAATAAATCGTTTTATAAAACAAATAATCACTTGTTAGGAGGGTAATTCATCACATTAACGTCTCTCTGCATGCAGGAACAATGCTATTCAAACCACTGTGTGCTTGAATAGGTCCAAAGAGAAACACTGCAGCACCCTAAAGGTTATGTACCAGACCTATTAAGCAGGGGTGGAAGTTTTTCAAGCCTGTAATTCCTTTTAGTCTACATTACAATATGTAATCTACTTAGATCCTTTTAAAATCATAAGTCACTCTTGAGCAAGAGGACAATTTTAATTATATTCAAACCTCTCTGGCTCTTCATTTCATGGCCAATAAGGCTATCAGCCGATTGCAATGAAAAACATAAATCACGGACGAAAAAAAATCTGAAACACTGCGGCAGGCTCAGGTTTGGAGAGGTGGCTGCAGTGAAGAGTGCATGAGCGGGAAGTCATTTAAGCGTAGACCAAACTGGGACAGACGACATAATTTATACTGAGCAAAGATAATAATGGCTAAACAAAAGTGAAGTGTGCAACATGTCCTCACATGTCCAGTAGTTTCAGTTATGTAGTCTTACTAGTATTTTTGACACCAGTAGTTTTACTTACAGTTGAGAATATTTAATCGATGTAACAGTACTTCCACATGACATGTACTCTTTCCACCACTGCTATATAGTCACAAGAACTTCAAATAGGTCTTCAGCTTCAAGTCACAGCATGCCAAAACAAGAGCACACACACACACACACGCGCACAACCTCCTCGCCCGTACACCAGCATCAGCAGCTGGAGCTTCCTCCCTGCATCCACCAGAAAGACGGATGCGGTGCCATCGAGAACAGCACTTTGCCGCAGTGCCCCTGCTGGACAGACTGGGGAATGCCATCAAAGATTTAAAGCATCAGTAGAGCTGTCCCATAACACTTCTCCATCTTCACACACACAAACATGCACGTATGGTAGGTAAGTGTTAGCGGCCAACACTCATATGTAATGTACAAACAACAACTAAAAAAGCTAAAAGCAAACCCAGAGGAGTGCAGTAATGAGGCACCTTTTATGAATGGAAAGTTAATTACTTTATTAATAGCTAATGAATAATTTGCTGGTCAGTAAAAAGCCGATAATAAAAAGAAGTTTTGGTTTTCCAGGTGGTAAAAACTGCTGATGGATTAAAACTATTATATATAATTAATGACTTATTACCATTAATGACTGCAGACCGGTTTGTGAGGAATGAATAAACAGATTAACATTCACGAAAAGATAAACACCAACAAAAAGGATTTTCCAAACCTGGTAACCCAAAGGTTGTCCTTGTTAATGACTTATAGCTAAAGTATTCATGAATGAGTTAGCACCATTAAAGTTCAATTTAATAAATCAAAATGTATTTGCATAGCACCAAAAGAGACGTAATCTCAATCTAGGCTATGCTCTTTATAGTGACTTAACAATTCCCACCATGAGCGCACACTTGGTGACAGCGGCAAGGAAAAACCTCGAGCAGGTGGCTTTATAAAAGCTGCCTTTTTAGGTACAACACTCATACAATATTGCTAATCGCTGGATAGAGACAGAGAAATTCTTGATTTACACTGATCCATGAATGACTGTTGGCCATACCGTGTCTTCTGAACTAGCCTCGGCCCTCCTGTCATGACCCGCCGGTCGCCTCTCAGATTGTCTATTTGAAAACTGAGGTGGAGGTGGAGGCGGAGGGGGCGGGGCTCCGCCGTAGCTGCTGCTCCTTGATTGGTCGTACAGGCTGCTCATGCTGCTGTTGTTGCTGCTGCTTTGGAGACTGGAGTTACTGCAATGACAAGAAAAATTCAACAGCAGACGTATAGTGTGGTTGAATTTGCTTATTGTGAGTCTCTTTGGATGAAAATATTAAATAAATGAATGTATTCATTTATCTATTTGCTTGCTTATTCTCCTTCACACATACTTTGACACAGAAATATGACTTGAAGCATGGTTTGTCCCTCTAAAATATATGAGATTTCACCATGTTCAGTGAGTTTGATCTACATTGTGGGCATTTAGCTGTGGGATGTGTCCAAAGTGACTAAGGAAAGTTTTAGTTTAAAACCTCCCACTGATTTTCCTCACAGCTATGGGTCACCCACATATCTTAAATAGTTCATGTTATTATTCCAGGCCAGGAGTTTCATGCTGACCCCTTTTAAAAATGTTGAGCCCATAAAACAATGAGGGCGACCTGGAGGAGCTGCAAAATGTGTCCTGTAGCAGGACTGAAGGTAAACGCTGTGTAGAACGTTTAGTCTGTTTAATTCATCAGCTCTTAATGACGGCAGGTAAAGAATTAATCACAAGCTTGACTCCACAAAAGAGAATACAGTGATTTACAAATGAATACCACTTCTTATCACGACTTACTGAGGTACTGATGAGGTGACCACCTGAACCAAATCTTATGTAATGAGGCCGGGATGACTAATGAATCGAAATTGAAGCTTACTCTGGTGTAAGGTTGTGTGTTTGTGCAGTGTTTAGAGTTTCAGTCCACCCTAAATCCACAATTTGCACCACAACCCAAGACGCCTTCAGCGTGAGTCCAGTTAGGGTTGTTAATATTGAGTATCTTGCTTGCGCTGCAGTACCTGGCTGTTTGCTGAGGTGTTATTACCTGCACTTTTAGACTAAGGTAGCATAGACTCATCCTAAAGCTCCACAGTGATCTAACTGATTATTATTATTATGGATTGGAACAAAGAGGTATCCTGTGTCAGTTAGTGAGCTTTAGAGGTGCTGACAACCAGATTTAGTCACTTTTCAGACAGCTTTCCTCCTGTTTTCAGTTTTCATGCTAAGCTAAGCTAATGAGCTGTTGGCTTAACATTTGTGAAACTAACTTGTATTTCTTCATCAGCCTGCTCTTAGCATACTTTTTGAATATGTTGTATTGGATGTTTACCGATAGTTTGGAGGATCGTCCGTTGCTTCCACATAGGTGGCAGGAAACCATCCAGGCCTGAAAACAAGAGAGCCAGAAAGTGACTTGATGTAGACACATTTAACTATTAATTAGTAAAGATAAATAAATTTTTAATACAGTTTAAACGGCCAATTGTTTGTTGAACATCTTCATGCATTCATGATCCCCAGAGGATGCGTCCTCTAACTTTTTCTTTAGCTCCATCGTCCGGTCAAATATTTTGATTTATGACCAGATACTTGAGTGATGACATTCCCATCAGCCTCAGCTTTTAGTTTATGTTTAATAATTAGCAAGTGTTAGCATGCTAACACAATCAGTTAAACTAGATTGTGAAGCTTTCTGGTGAGGCCTTAAGAAGTCAGGTGACATAGCATAAAGCGTATGTATGGTTGGAGGTCACAGCGGATGAATGGGTCAGACACTTTTACACAGGAGACAGAAACTTGATCATGGTCTGGATAAAATGTTAACAAGGGTTAGGGTTAGCCAGGAAGACTTGGCAAACATCTCTGCTCATCTGTGCATGGTAAACAGGCAAAATATACTAAATGTCACGTTAGCATCGTCATTGTAAAGAGGCTGGCATATTGACTTTGTACTTTGTCCTTAGTCTTGTTGTTCTTGCTTCAGCAGATTTTCTTTTCTGTTTACTTCACAGCCAACTTTTCAGCGAGTAACAATACTCACTGTTTCTTATTTTATTCCTGACAAATGTTGCTTCTATGAATGTAAAATTCATCACTTCCTTCCCACCAGCTGATTTTTCCTCAGGAAAAAGAATATTAAATCTGAAAATGTTTGTAAACCAGCTGAATATATTGACCTTCCGAATGACATCGGTGTTCAACAGAGAGTGCAGCAGGGTGCCGTATATTTCACAGACATATTTACAACGGGTGCGGATGGTTGAGCAAGACGGACGAACACCTCTGCATTCACACAGGCGCTCACAGGGGAGCGTCACTCACCGTGAAGTGCTGTCAGTGCGACCATACAGCCAGCCGTTTTTGGGCTGTTGGACCAGCACGGTGATCATCTCTCCCTTGGAGAAGGGCAGCAGGGTGCGACTGGAGCTAATAGGGTGGTGGTCCACGCGTGCCCTCATGACATCTCCTCTGCCGCCACCTCCCGAGCTAGAAATGCTTCCCTGGGGTGACGGTGCTGTGGGAGATGACAAATGAAGCAGCACGAGCAAGCTGATAAACTCACTTAAATGGCAAAGAAGGATCTCTGGCGAAATGATTAAAGAAAAAAATAAATGTCTACGATTCATTTCTTTATTCATTACAGCCCTCGTACTCATAACTCAGAGGGCTAGCAGACTACTAAGTATCTTACTCTATGCATAATTATTTTGCTTGGATGGCAAGGGATGCAACTCACTAAAGAGGTTTTCTCTCTGGTGGGAATAAGTTGTGCCACTTTAGTGCTACAGTCAACAAGCCTGCAATGTTTCAGAAGGACAAAGCATAAGTAGGAGCGCTGTTTAATATTCTAGAGATTGTTTATTGTCTGTTCGCGCACATATTCTCACTCCAGATAAGCAAGCCAAATAATTAGACAAACTTTCTGCAGGGGAAAGTGCGAGATAAAGAGGCACGAAAGAACACGAGGTGAAAAAATATGAGGAGGCGAGCGAAAGATGGAAGGCAGGGACGCAGGCGAAAAAGTTAAAGAATGATAACATCTTGAACTCTTATTTACTTCTAATCTGTTTGTTGCTTTTGAGGCATTGTGTTCGTACAGACGACGATGAATCGATATGATAAGATATCGTTTCCTAGGTGCTGATATTTTTTGATTTATTGTCTGGGTCCAAACCAAGCGGCAACGCCCGTGGCTGTGAAGTGAAGCGCAGTTCCTCAAACGTCCACTTGAGGCTGGCTACAGAACATAAGCCTTTACGTTAAAACGTCCGACTTCGCAGCAGGAATAAACACGTTTACAGCCTGGTACAAAAAACTGTTTTGGTCTCTATAGCTGATTTTTGACGTCACAGATACACTCTCCAACACGGTGGTGTGTCTCACCTCTTGATGGTATGTTTCCGAGGATCGGCTCCTCTCTGCTCCTTCTCACCTCGTCCTCCTTCTGTAGAATAAGAAGAATACATACACAGTTACTTGACTGTCAGTCATCTGTGGGGTTGCTGTGTCATTATATTATATCCTCTAAACACCAGTAAACAAAAGCTCAGGAGTGAGTCAGTTAATGTTATCTTCAGTGTTGGATCTCCTGTCTCTGACAATGCGCAGTGTGTGACTGTGGAAGCACAGCTCAGATATCTGTCTGAAGTGGCTTACAGGCTTCACTCTGCTATAGACGAGGATAAATCCCACGTCAGACCAAAACAAACACAGAATCCACGTTAATCCTCTGATTGTTATTACAGTAGGATGTGGGATGTGCGGGGTTCATTGGCACGTCACCTTCGGATGAGGAGCAGACTGAAGCTGACAGGGTTTATCTCAGGGCCGTCTTTGTTGTTTACTTGAATGGTAATTGCAGCCTTCGTGCAAAGAACCATGTGGTTTGAGCTCGTGAATTATCCACGCTGTTAATCCCGACGTTCTGAGATGTAGAGGTGTCTAAAGTGCGTCTATCCAGATGATGTGTGAGGTTCAGATTTTGATGGACGGGAAAAAATACTTATAACTGTCTCACAAGCGTGTATTTATTTTATTCCGTCCTTCTATTTCAGGTTTAATCCCCTTCAGAAAGCTTATGATGCCTCATGCCAGAGGTGTGATTCACCCTGATGGCTTCAAATTTACTCTCCAGCCAGCAGAGGGCACCCCGGTAACAAAAATGTGAGCGCAACAACTCGCTTGATTCTCTATGACACACCGTGTCTGTGTTATCCATCTCACTGCAGATAACATCCAGCTCCACCACAATGTGCTTTCTTATCTCATATTTGCTTTATGGCTTCAGATGATCAGACACTATAAAACAAAAGCTTCGGCTCAGATCCTGTTGTGCAATTCAAAAGATATTTGTGGCGCTTCCCTCAGTTCTTTCCCCCCTCAAACAGGATTATGTCTCACACCGGCAGCACGCTCTTTGTGTTCGGAGAGATTCGAATGCAATCCATCTCCGACCCCGCTTGAGTATAAACACAGCTGATTTCTGTAAACTCACAGAGTTGTACACAGAAGAGCTTCGTCTGGCCTCTGGTTGTCTGGTGGCGTTCACCTCGTCCGTCCAGGCATTGGTCCTCTGCTGGAGGGAACCTACTGTCTGCACACAAACACACACACACACACACACACACACACACATGTATTTTTACACATTCATGTTAAGCTTTAACATGAACTGCGAGCGTCCAGCAGCTCATGCTGCAGAAAAACACACGATGCATGCTCAGTCAAACAGTCTGCGTCCTTTGCGTTTAACTCTTGATCATCAGCTTCTCTTCGACTTCCATCTCTTTGTGTCTGTGCTCAAATCTGTTGGAGCCAGACATCCATCCATCTGTGACTGCTTATCTTCATCAGGGCTCCGGGAGGCTGGAGCCAATCTATCCCAGTTGGCATTAGGCGAGAGGCCAGGTACACACTGGACAGACTGTTATTTCATCACACGGCTAGTGAATATTTTGGACATTCATTTGGACTAAGACGAAGACTATTTGGAAAACAGTCTACATATAGTTTGTAGCGTATTTGTCACGTTTCAACAGCTTATACTAGATTCAGCCGTCGTTCTCTGACCACACCACAGTGATGAATTGTTACACATAGACTGGACAACCTGCTGAGCGTCTACAGTGAAACACTTGTTACGAAAATACTGCAGAATCTGTAGCACATGTCCAGATAAAGTCTTCGCAAGGCAAGATCTTGACTCTCTATCCGAAACCTTTGACTTTTTCTCTCTTAATTTGGACTTTTTACCTTTCTGTGGTCTAGCAAATGACTTGTTACCTGTTTCATTTAAATAAATCTGTGATATCTTATTGCCCCACGTGCACTTCAAGCAGCCTGTGCACGTCTCCCTTCACATGGGAGCAGTATACGATGGTTTGCGGTCGTATTAAGTGTATTGACATTGTTATCTCCAGTAGATTTAGCACACATCATGTAGCAAGTATTAAAAGGCAAAAGTGATGGTTTAAATATGTTTGTCGGAGCGGTGTGTACACAGAGTTAAACAAACAGGTGTCACATCAGCTCCAGTACGGCCTCGAAGGGCTCGGGTTTACAGGGTTGGGTTTACCGTCTCAGTAAAATGTGGCAAGTCAAGTGTCGTGATAAAAAGAGAGTTCAGAGTTCAAACAGACAACGTGCTCTGTTTCTGCATGTATAAATGAGAGGCCGCTTATCTGTGGCTGATCCTTGTTAAAAAGGATGGGAATATCCCAAAGTGTCACATGATCATTAAACATTAAAGCGCTCCTTGTCATCATCTTTCTGACGCTCATTGCAGTGAGGACTCATTTGGCACCTGTAGACAAGCCAAGCCAAAACAAGCCAGAAAACATATAAAATATCAGATTCACAGATGCTGTTTGAAGTAAGTTTTATACCTTATTCATGAGGTTGGCGATGGTTTGTAGCAGGCCGCAGTGTTTCTCAGCCAGGAAGCGGTGTCGTCTCTCCTCCTCTTGCAAAGCCTCGTCATGGCTCCTCCTGAGGAACTGTACGTACTCGCTACAATCCTGAGGATGCACATATTTGACAGTACATATAAATATATATATTACAAGGACACAGTCATTTTTACCTCCACGGTGCTGAAAGAGAGAAACACACAAACCTGGTTGGCTCCTCTCCTCAGCTGTATATCCAGAGCGACCGCCTGGCTGTGGACCTCCGTCTCGTAGTACCTCCTGCTGTCCTGTGTGACGGAGAATTCACATCACGTCTGTGTCAAATCATTTCAGTCAATCCAGGCACTGTGAGACAGCGGCGGGTCGAAATTAGCAATCCGTTGGAAATGATGATGGAGACGTTTTCCCATTAATTCTAATGGCTTCCTCAGTTCTAATGACGGATTGTGATTTTTTATGGCCTGGGAGGTAAGTGAGCGATATATCAATATATTCATTCATCAGATAGATCACTCCATTCCCGCAATACCCCGTGGTTATTACATTTCCTTCCCTGAAAATGATTCTGCGATAACAGCTTGTTTGGAGTCGCCTTTGTGACCTTGCTTTGGCCGTCACTCACTGCTATGTAATCTCTGTCCAGCCGAACGTTCTGGTCCATCGCCTGAAGAACCTCCACGCTGAACCAGTGGAACTGGACGGAGACAAACAAGAGCGAATCAAACACACGAGGAAATGGAGCGCGGGAGAGTCTGATCGTACTCTGATGGGCCGATGTAACTTACGACTCCCTTCAGCTCCGCGGTCAGCATTCTTTGGTTCTCAGAGATCCGGATCAGGACGTCGCCTGACAGACGAGAGCGTGACATGTTTCATAATATTACTTAATATATTACTAATAAACAATAAAATGACATTGTTCAATACAATATGTGGTCAGTATATCTGCCATTACACCATTACATGAGAAGAGGTCACCAGGCTTAATTAAAGGATTAAAGAATATATTATCTATTTTCTATGTGCGTGTTTACTAGATTATTTCTACTTTTATTCATCCAGCTTCATTGTTGTCATTTAATTTTACAATACTTTCTACGTATGCTCAAGTTTATGACCTGTGATGATGTTCATGGAAAGTCATGCATTTAATTTGTAGCCAAACTGCTGTCTTCAGCTAATTGTGAAGGGTTCACTGCATGGGTAAAATATGGTCTCAATAAAAATTGAAACGCAGCTGCTTGAAGCTAGCTCGATGCACGCCTGTCAGGCTAACAGGCAGAACGGGGATCTAAACATCAGTTTTTGTCCTGGTTTTTCCTTCTTTAGTGTTTCCTGTTTTAATTTGTACACCTCCCCTCTCCACGTTTCTTTAACTTCCCTTCCCGCCAGTTCTGATTGTCTGTCCCACCCTGATTAGTTTCCTCTGTATCTTGTTATCTTGCCTTCACTTGCATATTCAGTCTGCGAGCTCCTCGGTTTGGGAGTGTCAGTGTTCCAGAGAGATACCTCCTGTTTTTTTGACTACGCCTTTGTTTTCTTGAACCTTACCCACTTTATGGATTTTGGACTTTGCTTGCTCCTGTTTGTCTTCCTTGTACTGGTCTCTGGTATCAGCCATCCCCTGCCTCATCCCGCCTGTGCTCATTGATATTGTTCAGCACCAGTCCTGCCACTGCGGTCTGTGTTTGAGTCCCATTACTTGTTCTTGGTTACCCAGCTTGATACTTGTGACAGTTTTTTTAATCCTGCTGTGACAGTATATTCTAGAAATGTTGAACTTTGGTCTTTGAAATGCTTGCTGGGACTCATTTCCTCTCTGGGGTAACTCTACAGTACGAGTACAATAATGATCGAGTTTGGACAATATCTTCAACTGCAGACACTAAAGCGAACACGACTCCCCTTTAAGAGTGGCTGGGTTAAGTGAGCGGAGCATGGCCCGCTGCCTGTCATCATCTATTATTCATGTTGTCTGCTGGCATCTGATAACCGCTCTGCCAACACTCTTGGCTTTAAAACAAACATACAAACAACAAAACTTTGAACCTAACTCGTCATGAGTTAAAAATCTGTTCTGGTATGTTCGCTCAAAGTCTTTTAGTCTTAGACTGTTATAGATCTTACTCCAAAAAAGATGCACGCACGTAGCCATAAAGTGCCACCTGAGGATAAACTTTGGTCTTCGGTAAAATTAGTTTTATAAATGTCCATGAACTAATCAAAAACACAATGCTCACATCTTGGAGGCAGAGTTCCTTTGTGTTTACGGCCAGTAATTATGATGTTGCACATACTGTACCTATGGAGCGTGAGGACGCGGTGTGGAGAGCTCTCTCCCCGATCTTTGAAAGTGCACTGAAGTACGCCTCACTTGTTGCCGCAAGAGCTGAAACACACATCATCATAATCAGCTTTTAAAATGCAAATGTATTTGATTTGCTGCCCTGGCATAAAAACAGAGCCATTAATTATAAACATGGAAATGAACAGGAGATCATTCAAATAGCGTACATATACATATCTCTCTGTAATTATTTGGAAATGTGTTACATAACAGCTACATAAACTGTAGAGCCATTTAAAGCCCGATGGTGAGATAGCTGCAGTTAGCCTCAAGCTACATTGTTGTTTCTACTTCAGCTTAACTTATATATACCTTAATGTATACATTTTGATGGACTGACATCTTGGTAGTGACTAAATCCAACAAAGGAGAAAGAGCTGGTCCTCCTAATAGGTAACTAGCCTAGCTTAGCAGCCACGCGCAGCCTCCGCGGCGGGAGAAGCGGGACCGCCAACATAACGGCGGGCAGTGACGTCACTCATACGCTGTTCATTCTTTACACCCTCAGTGATCTCAGCTTATGGCTCGATTGGAATTTATGATTCGGCGTGGTTCCTTTGAAATTACATTGCAAATTAACTTATATTATATCAAGTAATTATTAACGCACGCTAGATAGGAAGTTACACGAATAGCCCGGTTAGAACTTACAGCTCTCTCCAGCTACTGTTTCGTGTCAAACGTGGGTCAAATCAAGGTGATCTCATCTTCAGCCTGGTGTTGACTGAGTAGAGGAGAAGATTCTACACTAACCAATCAAACAGACGCTGCCCGAGGCTGCCGGATTAATGGATTCCAATAAGAAACACCCGTGCGGACGGGAGAGTCAGAACAGCATCCACCTTCTATTTGAAAAATAGATCTTCTTTTTTATTTAGGAGGAGAAGCCGCGTCAATAGGATCAAAACAGACTCTAAGTTACACTGGTGCCTGCCTTGAGCTCATTAACATGTCAAGAAGTTATTGCTCTACGCTGCACGCACAGAGGGAACTTATAGCCTCTGCACAGGTGGCAACCGGAGACATCATAATCTGTGTTTTATTGTCTGCAGAGCTTTTTGGTGCAGTGGGGCTACTAATCAGCTGTCGATGACGCATTGCTCCGTTCAACAGCTATAATGTAATATGACATAAAAAGCATCCGGCGGCTTCTGCAGCTTCGTTTATGTTTCTGCATTTTAAATGCGTTTCACATTGAACGCACCGCGCAGGGATTAGAGGTGATTATGACGTGCGTAATTAAGACACAATTACTGTATGTTCAGATTCAAATTAAAGTTAATCCTGGCTCACGAGCATGGAAATAAATCCAGGACTGTTAGGCTAAGACTACATTTAATATCCTAAATCTCTGCTCCTGTATGATAAATTCAAATATAGTCATGGGGCCTTGTTTGTCTGCTCACAATGTGCTCATAACAACCTGCGCAGGCCTTGGTTACAGGCCAGTAGCCAAGGCTGTAATAGCACCAGGATATTCCCAAAGCACATGGACTTTGGAATTAGGTGCACGGAAGTAGAAATATAAATGTAGGTGTGTAAAATTTCAACACAAATGACCTGAAAGTTTTTGTTCTTACTCTGGAAAGCTTGCATGTAGCTGTTCCCCAGTGAAACCAGTCTCTGAAGGCTTGGGTTGAACTCTTCCATCAGGTTCTGTTTGGGAAACGCACACACACACATCGAGTATGATGAATTTTGAAAGTCAGAGAAACTTTAAGACCCACCTAAAGGAGAATCAATAAAATCCATCTTTAATTCAATCTGTATTTATGAGCACAAACTTTCCCTCCCAACACAGACAGCCTGAGACTCAAAGCTCTGATGTTATCAAGCAAAAGGAAATACTTCTTGAATCTGAAACTGGAATTCACGTCATATGTGCTTGGCAGAAATGACATTAAAAAGTTGAACTGTTTCCCTTCGGTCTCCAGAAACCGCCTCAGCCGTCTCTGGAGGAGAAATCACAACTCAGGCCACGCTTACAAGATCTCTCACTCGTGCGGTTATTTGTTGTCTCGCAGGTGAGTTTGTTGTCTAATTTGAGCCGCCAGGCCACACACAGAGTATCTGTTACTCACCGAGTAAATCCCCAAGGTGGAGCGGTGCAGCTGATCAGTATTTATCCCCGACATGTTTGTATCCGGAGTGGTGCAACTGTCGATGAAACCTGGAGAGGGTCTGCAGGTTTTTAAATCATCCAGCAGACGTAGCGAAGCCTCTGTGAGAAAAGAGAGCTGGTGGTACTGAAGTGGACGTGGTGTCGAGGAGAGGAGGCAGCTCGGTGTGTTGGTAATCGACACCACTGTGGCCTGAGAAAGACTGGAGTAAATAATTAAACATGGCTCCTCCATAAAACACACTGACATATGCTATAAACCCCGACTGTCTGGGGCGTGTGTATTAGTAAGTACTAAGGACTGAGATCTGTACATATATACACACACACACACACATATATCCGAATCAGATGACTGCCAGAAAATTTACACTGTCATGTTATAAGTAATGTATCAATGCAGTGCAAGTGGTGTGACTAACTAATAATCTTTCCAGGCTTGGTCAGGTTTTGGATTCACAGACAATACACCAACACCAGCTTTATCCTTCTAAATGCAGTTCCTCAAACGTCCACTTGAGGCTGGCTCCAGAAGTGAGTCAGTCTCCATAAGTCCCCATGTTTCACAGCAGAAATAAACATGTTTACAGCCTGGTACAAAAAACTGTTTTGGTCTCTATGGCTAATTTCCCCGCTCATGCCAACTGTACTGAGGGTGAATTTATATACAACTCACCTGTTCAGGTTATATTAAGGCTTAAAGTTACGCAGGATTAAGAGTGTGGGGTGTGCATGTCACACAGAAACGATTGTGAGCAGTGTGTTGTCTGTAAAAAAACTTTGTTGCCTGAAAATAAGATGCAGATGAAGCTAGCGATGTCTACTAAGCCCGTGGAGCTGAGGAGGCCGTGTGGCTCAGGTCCTAACAGCACCTGGATTTATATTCTTACAATCTACCCAATATTGTCACTCTGACTTTCCATATTCATTTTCTATTCTACTATTGCCATGTCACTCTTTTTACCTGCCTGTCTGTCTGGGAGAGAGATCCCTCCTCTGTTTTTCCCTCAGGGCTTTCTTCCTTCTCTCCTCCTTAAAGAGACCGTTGTCCCTCATCTGAATCGAAGCTAAGGACAGAGTCAGACTGTACTGACTGTCCTTTGAGGCGAATTTGAAAATTTGGGCTTTCTGAATATGAAAATGTCACAAAGTTCACTCAGCGTATTTTGAAATCCACGATTTACTTAATCCTGATCTTTTAATACTGTAATGTCACTAATATTCCTCATTTTTGATTGGTTAATGCAGAATTAAGAGTTCCTATGTGCTAAAAAATCGTTTAATCCTGATGCTTTAATCACCTCAGATGTCACTTTACGCTGATAGATGCAGCGGTGTCCCAACATCTTAGCATGAAACACAGAAAAGAGGGCTGCTCTGACATATTTGATCAAAACCTCAGATGAGCAGAGGGAAAAGTTATCGATTTCTCACTCTCAGCCGTCACATGTTGGCACTAGGCCCAATCGGCTGACCCCCTGCTGCCGAGCTGAAACACACTCTGCTGAGAGCTGAACTCACAGCTCGGATGGATTTATCATGATCAAACTGTCGATTTTTTTATTATTTATTTTTGTACGTTCTCTGATATGCCACAGTCAGTGAACTCAGACTGAACTCCCTGAAGTGAACGTGCCACCTGGTCGATCACGGCGGTGAATGCACGCAGGAGAGAGTGGCAAGGGTAATGCTTGTGTTTTATTTTATGAACACGCGTGTGACAGAGAGAGAGACCATGAAATCTTTGATTCTCAGATAAATTGTTTATAGTTGAACAGAGACCTGGCAGAGAGAGAGAAAGTTGTACACTAGATGGCACCATCAACTAACCACAGACATGACTGGAATTTTAAACAGCTTCCTAACACACACTTATTTAATCTCTTTCTTGCTTCCTCCCCTCCTCTCCTCTTTTCTTCTTATATTAACTTTGGTTCAGTGTTTCAGGTGTTGACACAAACATCCACTCGGCCTGCTAAAGATGCCGCGCGTAATAGATGCCTTATTATCTGATGACAGAAGTCAGATCATTTAAAGGTCCAGGGTGTCACCGGCAGAGCTGGAACATGTTATGTGTAACTACGTTTACTGCGAGTGTATAATCAACTGAAAATAGGAAACATCTGAGGATGAGACTGTTATATCTATAAACTCGGCCACTGTAGTTTCTCCTTCATACAAGGAGAGGGTGAGATGAAGGTGTTGCAATCAGCAGCTAGTCCTGCACACGGCTCCGCTTCCTTTACTGAGTAAGAGTAACATAAGAAATACTCGACTTCTGATGCATTAATGATGCAGCAGAATCCTGTCAACGTTACATTATTTTATTATTACTACTGATGTGTGGCTATTCAAACTGCTGTGTCATGAGTCATATACTGTCATACGTCAATGATCGATGACGTTTTATATCCATCCTAACCTTTTCTCTCTAACTGCTAACTGACATGTCGTCCATTCATCGCACGGCTGACACGTGAGGATAAGCGGTCATTGAACATTGACACCTACGGGCAATTTAGAGTCACCTATTAACCTGTTAAGTGGATGTCTTTGGACTGTGGGAGGAAGCCAGAGTACAAGAATGTAAGCTCTTTATATATATATATATATATATATATATATATATATATATATATATATATATATATATATATATATATATATATACTCTGTTCATTTTCCTGCCATTGTGTTCCTTTTATTAAATTAGACTTCAGAGCATGCATCTGATGCAACAGAGGAGCAAAACAAAACTTACAAAACAATGATAATAAAAATCTCCTTTTCACTCAGCTATGGATAAAACAATTAGTTCCCCTGCTGCTGCTGCAAAGAGATAAAGCCTTTGCCTCTTTACAAATCTCACAAATGCATCACCAGACAAAGAATGGAACCCTCTCTCTCCGTGGCAGAAGAACTGTTCTTAGACTTTCAAATAATCGTGCAGCTCTCGAGTGTAGATTATGTATGAAATGCTGTGGGGAAAAAAAGTGCATTCACCCAGTGATGAATTCCCAAACAAAGGGAAACTTTAAAGCATTAATATCACTGCAGCACCCAAAATAAAGGTCAAGGGTGACTAAGATGATGAATGCAGCTCAGACTCACCGGCTCTCACTGAGGCTTTTATAGATATAATACATCAGCAGTATATTTCGATCATTAACCGGGCTGCAGTGTCCAGAATGCTTCACCCACACCGACCTTTTTAATGCGCTCGCCCCCTCTCATTACAGCTCCGAATCAGATGACTGAAAATGGACTGGTGCTGCGGCATTGAGCAATCATTTAGCTCCAATAGACCGACCTTTAATCCCCAAATGTGTCCATGTACTGAGCCATTTTCATACACCTTCACCATCCTGAAACACTGACATCAAAAACATCTAAAGCTTGCACGCATCACTCCAATCAACATTAGGTGTAGTCCAGAGGAGAAAATGAACCCACACAGCTGCTGCACAGCTATTTACAGCCACCGCTGACTTTTAGTGCACATGCTGAATACAAATGTGTGGCGCTCAGACATTACTCTTGCTTATATGAGGAATGATTGTTTTGTATTTACCTCTCCCAGGCTGCAGGAGTACTTACCAATCTACTTTACTATTCTAGTGGTCCAGCGAAAGGCTGAGAGCTCCTCTCTGCTGCAGACCAGCTGTGCCACACTGCCGCCTCACCCCGCTTCCTTCCCTCACCCATCATACATCAGAGCTCTCAGCGCCTCTGGCTTTGAGAAGACTTAGCTTTAAAATCCCCCTTAATACTCGTGCGGGGATGCACATCACACACTAATTTTATACACACAAGAGTTTTCCCACACCTGCCTTTGCCTCTGTGTGTGTGTGTGTGTGTGTGTGTGTGTGTGTGTGTGTGAGCTCTCCACTCATGCAAGCTCATAAATATATTGTGTAATTACGCGCGTGTGTGTGTGCATCACGCTGAGGTTAACATGCATTTTTACTTGCAAGGCCGGTTTAATGAAACTCATTAATAGTACAGGGTCTGCACACACACACACACACACACACACACACACACACACACACACACACACACACACACACACACACACACACACACACACACTCACACCCCCACTAGGGCCATCATTCTGTCATCTCAGCTGTTCCATAGGGAGCCTTGAGGCTGACTTATGGCCATCCACTCACACACACACACACACACATACCACCACCACCACCGCATTACAGGAGGCTTGTATGTGATGTGTTGCTGAGGGAGAAAATATTAAGCCGAGGGGAAGAGAAAACTAATTTCCGGATTGTTATGCATGCAGGAAGGATCCCGTTTGGAGCTGCATCTTCACTGAAAGCCTGAGAGAACGCGTCTTTTATCGCATCTGGATGATCTAATCTGAAAAATCTGATGTTTAATATTCATATATCTTCTGTCCACAGTTGGAAAAAAAGAAGAAGAAGCACAGATTGCCTGGAAAAGTTAGCTCTTGGCTACAAGAGGAAGACAAAATGTACCCCCCAAAAAAAGAAAAGTGCTTTATAAGACTGCATGGAGCACTCTCCCCCCTTTCTCTCTCACTCTCTCTCACCCCCTCATTCTGCTTCAGTACTAACAGGCTGGATTTTTGCTTGAATACCGAGGACATGCGCGCTGAACAGGAGGAGGAGGAGGAGGTGTAACACCAGACTGCCTGCTTCTCATGTTTTGACTCCATGATCACTCAATTATGGTGCGGAACTCTCATTTCCTACCCGTTTGTATGTGTGCAGAAGGAGCAAAGTGAGGAGGTGTTTGCTTTTTACGCACACATATAAATAATCTGACACTTTCTCTTGTTCTGGCGCTTTAAGTTTCACAGTCTTATTATTAGATTTTTCTAATAATCGAGCTCCCCAGCCGCCAACCTGAAGTTCATTGTTATTATTTTGGCCGCCGGGATGGTGGCCTTCATCGGAGCGGTTATCTGCATCATCGCAGCCGTGCACACCGGATCCTCCAGGGCTGCCGCGGCGCAACAGCAACCAGCAACCGACAACCACTCGCTGTATCCGGACGCGGCGGCGCAGACCCCCGCTGCAGGGGGCTCCGTAGCCCGGGTCGGATCTTTGGGCGCTCTCCATGGTTCTGATACGCCCGATTCAGAGGCACCGACCTTTAACATCGGGCTCGGGGGTCTGGACGGGGTCACTGGACTCACCGGGCATGACCCAACCGTCAGTCGACTCATCTGCACGCCGATTCCCGCCGGTGAGTGCAACCCGAAAAACTTTCAGCAACAAGCGGAAGACCCCTCTCTGTACGCGGGGGAAGATTGGGGTTACCTCCGCACCACCGCGGAGGAGCTCCGGCAGACGGTCCTGCAGCAAAAGGACCAGATATTAACAGACCAGCGGACCATCAGGGAGCTGACGGGGAAACTAACCGAGTGTGAGAGGGGGGAGGACGGCAGGAGCAGCAGCAGCAGCGGCGCGGATAGACGCGGCAGCTCCGCGGGGCTGTTGGGAGGCAAAAGCGCGGCAGAGGAGACGCACCTGGAG
Organism: Nibea albiflora; assembly: GCA_014281875.1. Lineage (NCBI taxonomy): Eukaryota > Metazoa > Chordata > Actinopteri > Sciaenidae > Nibea > Nibea albiflora. The sequence goes on along the minus strand of CM024808.1, from coordinate 17,615,750 downwards.
CGGATCATGGTGCGGGACAGTCCGGCTTCGACGCCCGATGGTGTCCACTTGCTCACCGTGAGGGCTGTGGACGAACTGGAGCAGGCGATCACTCAACTCAAAGACCGCATAGAGAAACTGGAGGTACGTAGAGTGAGAGGAGGAAGGAAACCAGGCAAACCAAGGAGCAGTGCTGGCTCAGAAAGAAGGATATCTGTATTATAGGAGCTCTGAATATTCATGTAACATAGCTCCAACTCTTGCTAGACGTTCCTGTAATTATCATATTTGACATCCATGACTAAGTGTTTGCTGGATTTTGGGGGTTTCTTGGCATGAAAACAAGGTTTTAAATTTTAAATGAGAACAAGTGAGTTATCCAAAATGTTTTATGTGTGTCAGACTCTGGCTCAGACGCCAACAGCATCAAGTGAAGCATTGCACTAATGGGTAAGCAAATTAAAAAAAAAAAAAAAAGTCTGCAGAGTTACAATCAAAATCAATCAAGCCGGGTCACGTGATTCAGAAAAAAAATCACAATCGATGTTAACTGGTGATAACATCAACATTTAGTGATTCTGTATAATCAGAAGCTGTCATCTGTTCCTCTCTGGCCGGGCTGCTAATTGATCATGCCAAGGCAACAGATTGAAGGGAGGGAGGGGAAACGGAGAATGAGTGAGGAAGAGGTGGAGGGGGGGGGAGATGAGGATAAAGTGTGGGAGGAGAAAATATAGCAAGAGTAACGTGAAACCTGCCCTCATCTGACCAAAACCCAATGATGTACAACCTCATTTTTGGCTGAGGCAATAGCATACATAATTTATGAGTTGCCTATATTTGCTGAAAGACTGAACGTGCTGCTCTGCAGTGTAGTACTCCTCGCTCAGGCTGTAGTTCATCTTTGAGGATGGCGCGCACCTCGTCTGTTGGCTGTCCTTTCCTTCTGGCGTCTGATTTCACAGCTCTCGCCGTGACACGTCTTTAAACCTAAAGCACTCCGCTGAAGCCAATCTGCTTCTCCTCACCCACCCTCACCCCCTCTCTCCCCCTCGGCTCTGTTTCTTTTACCATCCAAGTCACGTTTCTGTGTAGGCCTGGCAGGTACCTGGCCTACTTCAGTGGCACAGCGCGGTGTTTACATCAAACCAGCACTCATTTGGGAATATACTAGTCAGGTCAAATAAATTGCTAAAATCCTCACCTCCCCCAGCTTTGTGAGCGTTTTACTCATCATGCATAATGCAGAGACTCCAGCAACTCTTCTCTAGATGTCCACGACTTTGTTACAAACCTTTATTTGCACCGGAGGAGAAAATGTGTCCAAAACGAGGCGACGTGGTTGCAAATGGTTTGAATGTGCAGGTGTTGCAATGGTTTTCCATTTGTGGCCTATGAGTACGCAGTAACAGCATCTCTGATGGCAGCTCTGATTGTTTTTTTTCCCCCTCTTGTATTTCCATTATAACCCTGAGCTCAGTGTTAGTAAGTGCTCTGTAAACTCAGCAAACTCAACAAACTGTGTCTGAGAGCCGTGTTACATTTCCTGTTTCATTATTATCATGTTTTGATTGATCAAAAGAAAATCTTGTTTTCACGCAGCTGTGTCACATGAGGCTTAAATACGGCAGCAGTGGGTGCAAATGGACTGAAGCTCTTCCAGTCTTCGTGTGCGCGCTCTCATTCTAACATTACGTATTCCTCTGCGGCTCTGCCAACAGTTTGGGTCCCTGAAAAGACACAAAGAATTCATTTCCTTGACTGAAATACTGCAGACACAAAGTCTCCAAGATTCTGTCAAAGTACTGAGCTAAACGCTAACATTATTGTTCTCAATGACAGTGCTAATACACAGTTGTTTACCATGTTCTACGTCTTAGTTTAGCACGTTAACATGCTAACATTTGGTAACACTAGACAATTTAGAACCAGACCAGATGTCGGCACTAGCTCATCAAAGTATCTCCTCCGAATGTTCAAGCCGATAACTGTTTAACATCTCACTAGCCTGAAGCACAAATGCCAGCCTCGTGGAGGCGCTAGAGGGAAAGTTGAGAATCATCAAAGTCGTCAGGATTCATCATGAATATCTGTAGAAATCAAGATGTGGGGATAAACTTTTGACCTGCTGCTTGCAGTGGATGAAAGAGGAATCCCCAAAGTCTTTATCATTCATCCTCCAGGCAGCATGAATATCTTTACAATCTCATGGCAATCCTGAAATATTCCAGTATGAAGGAAATGAATGGACGACCAGCGGACTGAAAACATGCGGCTAATAAGAAAGACAAGATAGAGCACAGTAAACTCGGTTGTCCGTGAAGGTCTTAGAAGAATTAAATCAGGGCTAACTGGACTTTGTTGTAGATCCATGAAGACGTTTCACCTTTCATCCAAGAGGCCGACAACAGTCATCACAACAACAACAAGCACTAACAAACAAGTTAATGATCCCACCAAAGCTAAATACACAGGTTTCCCCACCAGACAGCCGAACCAAAGGAGCTTCTTAGATGAGAGCTGTCTTCACAGATCAGGTTGCCGTAGATTGAGCTCATCTCAAAGAAAGAGCCTGTCGAGCTTGATGGCAAGATTTAGTTTGTACACATGCATGTTCCAGACGGTATTGAAGATGTAGTTTCCTCTCAGCACATGTAAATACCTGCCTCGGAGCTTAACTCCAGGCTCGCTAACAGAACCGTCAAATATATTTGAGAGTAGATCACTGATCATGCTCAGACTCCAAGGAGTGTTTTTGATTCGAAACTCCACATTAACATATGAATGATTCAAACGAAGTCAGTGCAGCCCTTAGCAGAGAGCACACCTGTCATTTTTCAGCTTTTACAGCAGGTGATGATGATTGGAGAAATTCACAATACAGAGAGACAAAAGACTGGATCACAAATCTGACGTTTATTTTATGATGAAATGTAACTATATCCTCTCTCCTATAGCCTTAGTTTGTCTGTATTATTTTATACACTATAAGCACAGTCTGCACTGTGTGGCTTTATATATTGTTCAGAGACTCTATGTGTGTATGTATTTTCTGTATAAACTCCCTTGTGGTGTCTGTGTATTTCCACTGCATACTGTTATGCTCTGTGGATACACCGGACCGTGCAGGTTTTAAGAATCTTGTCGAGTCCCACATTTTTTTCCCCATGCGGTATGGGTGTTTATTTCAGGGAACCATTACGCAACGTCGGAGCCTGGCAATTTGTTGCTGACGGAAAATAGTCTGTGCTTTTCTGACTGCAGATTATTTCTTGTGTTGTGCCTGATTGGAAAAGAAAAGAAAAAACAACTCCAGTAGACATGAGAGGCTTAGCTGAATGAAGATCTGTTCATACCTTAAACTTCATGAGTGACACTTGGACGTTTTTGTCAGCTTCTCTGTGAAATTCACAACAGGTGCTTCCAAATCCGCAGCTTAATTAAAACTTTGTTTTTTTCATGTCCTTATTTGGATAGAAAACCTGAGACGGACAGGAAACTGTGGAGAGAGCGAGAGGCTCTATTTATACAGAGCAATGTGTGAACACGGCAAAATCAACAGCTACAAGCCAAAATATGCCAGAAACAACTCTAAGATAATAATGCTCTATGAAGCTGATAACTTTAGTACGCTATGAGATTTGATATTCTGACAGAAGGTACTAATAATGCTATCTAATTAACAAACTATATCTCAAGAGTCCCACTCATCCACTCATCTAAAGCTGGGGAGCAACAACAGTTTGTGTTTTTGTTTGTGTGTGTGCAGGACTACCTTCTGGCCGGGTACCTAGCAACCTCACTGCGATTGAACATTACACTCATTACGGCGCAGAGAAACCTCATTAAATCAGGCCTGAGATGTATCACCAGTTGCGGCACAATGTTTCAGCAAAATTCATTATTAATGCGGCCTAATAACTTCTCTTTATATCGGCATGCAGCTGACACAGTTGAGAATCGCTGCTGAAAAACGCTATGTCCCCTGAATTCTACTTAATAATATCCTTATCTGTATAACTGGACACTGTGAACCAGTTCTTATCCAATCTCCCTCCTCTGCAGTCAGACATTGGCCCATTTCCTCACAACCAGACGGACAGCAACACCTCAGGAGTGCCAGAAGAAGGCGGGATGTCTGGCGGCCCAGAAAGGTTTGCTGATCCCGGGCCCAGGGCTGGTTCTGACAGGCCCTGGAGGATGGAAGACTTGGAGGGGGAGCTGGAGAGGAAGGTGGAGCTGCTTGACAAAGAGAGAAAAGCCCTGAGGCTGGAAACCGAGAAACACAGACAGGAAATCGACCGGGGCATCAATAAACTACACCATCGGATCTCGGGACTGGAGGAGGGTATGTATTAACGCGGAGGGGGAAAAACTAATCAGGATGTGTGGGTGGCTATAACGCGTAAATAAAAATATAGGCAAGCGACTGTGATTAATGACTTACAGGATGACTCAAGTCACTAAGGATAAGAACTAATCTGGCATAAAACTTCCTGCTTTTGAATCAATGTTCATCATATATGAAGCCGTGGAGTTTCTTTATGATGAATAAATTATGCTTAACTTACGTATGTTAAAGTGGAAAAAGATCAGAAAGACTGTGGAAGCCACGCGCTGCTTAAAAAAACAGATCAGATGTTTTGATGTGAAGAAAGTGCAGATCTGTTTGATCTTGGTGCCAGATGACCGAAGATGTATAAGCTATCGCTTCTTTTGTTTCCATATTCACGCGCTCGCTTTATTGTTTTATTCTTTCCAGGTATCTCAGGTCATTCTTTCCCAGAAGGCTACAGACTGTCCTTCCCAACTCGGACAAACTACATGTACGCTGTCGTGAAACACGCCATCCCGACGCTGCGGGCCTTCACCATCTGCCTGTGGCTGCGACCCGCAGAGGGAGGCATCGGGACTCCTCTGTCTTACGCTGTTCCTGCACAACCCAACGAACTGGTGCTGCTGCAAGGCCTCCATACTCCCACCGAGCTGCTCATCAATGACAAGGTATCACTCATCTGCTCCAGTATCAGAACTGACCTTCCCGAGAAGGTTGACGTAACGGTTTATGGGTCATGTTTCAAACTATTTATCGATTTACATGTATTATTACATCAACGCAAACCTTTTAGTCCATTATGTCCTGCAGGACTTCATTTTAATAATTCAAGATAAAAGCCAATATTTTTGTATTAATCATCACTGTACTGACATATATTTATACTGATCAGTCGTAACGTTATGAAGACACAGACAGGTGATGTCTGAACACTGATTATCATGTTATTGTGGGACCCGTTCATGTTAGAAGCAGCAAACTGGGCATGCATCTCCATAACTGAAGCCCCTGTGAGGTGTTGCAGGTTAGTTACAGTACCAGTACCAGTACCAGTGTTCATGGGCAGCCAAGGCCGAGGCCGGCTCCGTGTGTTCTCCTTGTGTCTGCGTTTCTTTTCAACAGTCCAAATACATGAACTTAAAAGGTTAATTAGCGTCTCTAAGTTGCCCAAAGGTGATTGTGAGTGTGATTGATTGTTTGTCTCTATGTGCCCTGCGATGAACTGGCGACCGGGTGTACTCCATATTTCACCCTTAGTCAGCTAGGGATAGGTTCCAGCCTCACCGTGACCCTGATAAGCGGTTACAGATAATGGATGGTAACACCCGTGTTTACCCGACTATATCATATCAAAATGGCTGCTGTGAGAAAGGTTTGTTGATAACGTCTTTAGCAGTGACGTACCGTTCATACCGAGCTCAGATTGCTGAAAAAGTTGTCTGGTTCTGACAGAAAGGCCTCCGAACATGTAGCGCGTCGCAATTTGTTGCAACGGGGTGCATGTTGGACCCCTGTCCACTAACGAAAGCACCAACAATGGGCACGCGCGCATCAGAACTTGACCATGAACCAATAGAAGAAGATGGCCTGGTGATGAATCACATTTTTCTGATGAATCTTGCTGCCAGATTCCAAAGCACACCTTCAAAGATCTTGTGGAATCCATGCCTCGATGGGTCATGGCTGTTTTGGCATTGTGCAATGTATTGAACAACATACTGTTGGTATGTGTCACTCAATATGTCGATCATTTCTAGATAAAAAGATAAAGATTTACTTGGTGTGTGAATTTCTTGCATGAATTTGAAAATATACGGCATGTTTGTATCTATTCAAACAGTGTCACCGCGAGAGTCTGCCGCATTAATCTGGGATGGATATAGTGTATAGTGTACTTATCTTACATAATTTATTATCACCACGGTATCGCCCAGGAGGAGTTTCACTACTGCTTCCTACAAGCTCACCCACTTTCCGATTTTCTACCACTGTATATAAAAAACATTAGAGTCTGGAGGAGAATTTCTGATGTCTATTACAGAAGAAATAGCGCGCCGAATTAGCATACAAATAAGCAGAACACATCAACGCAGGAGAGCCAATTTAGCAGACAAGCTAAATAGCCTCATTCAGCGTGTTTAAATGACAAACTAATGTAGCACCTCGACAGCACGGTGCGGCGGTGGGGTGCAGTGCAGTGGCTTTAGGTGTAATTCAGTGAAGTCATTATGGTAATAGATGCGTGGAGGAAAAGTTCTATGTCCTTGGAGGTAGCAGAATGTCTTTGGGACCGAGGAAATACTGTCAACTGTTGTACCCCGAAGACTTGAGAGAGAAATGAGATGTCAGCGGAGAAGTCAAATAGCTACAGAGCTACAGCCCGGTGACACGATTTACCTTCAAATGTGGGCCTCTCCGAAACATCAGAACAGGAACTTTATCAGCTCTCTTTGCTCTCACGTTCCTAGGTGGCGCAGTTGCCTTTAAACCTCTCGCGAGGCAGCTGGCAGCACATCTGTGTAAGCTGGAACCAGAAGGGAGGAGCGTGGCAAGCCCACCAGGGGGGAAAGCTGAGGGGCGAGGGTCACGGACTGGCAGCCGGACATCACATCAGACCCGGAGGAGAGCTCATACTGGGGCAGGAGCAGGTGAGGGCATGAATGAGGCAGTGATAACTGGTTTACTCCACGCCTATCAGATTACTGCTGACTATAGCACTGTTTACCCACTGCGACCGTAGATGTATTCACTTACTGACTTCTCCATGAGTTGTAAATAAAAGCATGAAACACTTTGTGCAAGTAGAAGTGAGTCTATCCATAAATTCAGTTTGGAGTACGCTGCCAGCTGAAGTTTAGAAGACGTGTTCCATGTTTCAGTGCTCAGTGGGTGATAGCCTAGAGGACCCTCATCCAAACCCCAAAGAAGCCCTCAAATATGACTTCTTTGTTTCGTAGTCTTGCATTCGCTTGTTATGACATCTTCTTTTCCCTGAAAGCAAGTCCACAGTGTTGCCCAAGGCAGCAGAGCAGCCGAAGCTGTCTGTGTGTAAAAGAAAAAGTGTTTTTGTCTTCAATCACTTGAGCTCCCTTCAAACCTTTGCTCTTCTTTCTCTCCAGGATTCTCTGGGTGGAGGTTTTGACTCGTCCCAGGCCCTGGTTGGAGAGTTGTCCCAGGTGGGACTTTGGGACCGGGTCCTTTCTTCTAGCCAGGTGGCCAGCTTGGCCCGCTGCGGCAGAGTAACCCAGGGCGCTGTGGTCCCCTGGACCGAGAACGGAGTTGAAGTTTACGGTGGAGCAACCAAGGACCCGGGGGAGCCATGTAGTAAACACAACAGAAGCTCTCAATGACCGATGGGGGGAGGCTTTGGGGGTGGGGGGAGTAAAAGAAGAGTGGGGGAGGTGGGGGTGCGGTTTTAGTGATTTCAAGAGGGTGGAGGAGTCAGTTTGTCCAGTGTTAACACAGCAAACTCAATGTTGAATGTAATGGGCGCCATCATGGAGGTCCACTGGAGAATTGTGCAATACATGATGAGATTCCTCATAAATATGGCTGTAGTGTGGGCATGGAGATCACATGTTATTGTCACCCATCAGTAAAAGTATACACACAGTCAAATCAAGCAGATGATGAGGTCAGAGTAAACAATTGGCATTCGTTGTAGCTCCTGCTGTCTGTTATCAAAAGCAACTAATGTGTCAATAACACAGTGATCTTATCAAAACCAGTATGATTAACCAGCTAACCCAAAAAGAAATGCTTCAACATGTTGGGAAATATGCGTCTTGACTGTCTTCGTTGAGTATACAGGACGGTGAAACAGCAAGCCGTGCCACGACGTGTATTTCCCAAAGTGTTTAACTTTTTCTTTGAAACCGCTCGGACGGAGCAGTGAACGTTGTTTCTCTTTCTGCGCGTGCAGCCGAGAGCCGTTGACCTCCGCCGTGGCTGCCAGAAGTTGTGTCAAGCCAGCTGAAATCCCTCCGCGAGAGTTAATTAAAAGCTGCGACTTCAGAGTAAGGTGATGAAAAAACGTTGAAGAAAGCTGTTGGGAATATTAAGCAGTCGACGTCAGCGAGGAGTAGATGATGAAAGAGAAAGGAAAGAGGGAGGACATGGGGCGGGAGCGTGGGGGGGGGGGTGTGATGCTACATTGTTTTCACCTCTGCATGATGTATTCATATACCTGTAATGTCTTGCCACTGCACTGTGTTGCTCACAAGTTTCACAAAAGAGGACGACGCCTCCTGCGTCCATCGCTGGCAGGTGGTTTGTCTTTGTTTTGTGTAAGGCCTGAGGGTCTCTTTTGTTCCCTACCTAAATTACTGAACAAATCTAAAACAAGGAGTCCCTAAGGAAAGTCACCACCACTCGCAGAATGTTCCTGTTTTTTTGGGGTTTATTTAACATAGTTTTGAGAAGCTTTTGCCCCATTTATGTCACTCTGGGGCGGATTTAGAAAATCAAGGTCAAAATTTGTACTCTGATCATGGAAATATGTCTCAGATGACAACTTTCGGCCTGTATTATACGTTGTTCTTTGAATTCATGGTCTTGAACGCACCCTTAAACGTGCATTTATCACATTTACATAACACACTCATACAGTAGTAATGCTAACACGACTGTTTGCTCCTCACGGTTTTATAGGAGGTGGTTTGATCACTTGACAGCCTCCTCCTTACACCCCATGCACGAGTTGTGCCGGGCGTTCGCCGCGCGTTCATCCATTTGGACGATTGTTCTCAGCCGTCGCGCGAGCGAGACGCGATGTTAAACACAGATTTCATCATTTCTAAATCACTGGCTCTCCCTATAGCATAAAAATAAATCCTTAGTGGAAAGTGCCTGTCGGGGTGTTTGTGCCTGTGTAAACAAATTTATTATCCTGATGGAAAATTTACACTGCAAGATATTTTGAACTAATTAAGCGTCCGTGTTTTTTCGTGAATACCCTGCCTGATTTTTTTTTTTTTTTTTAAAGATTTAAGAGGTCTGATTTGAAAACACACACACACACACACAGAAGATTTCTGATGCTAAACCAGTTCAAAATCATCTTGCTGTGCCTAACAGTGTCTTTGATGATGCCTCTCAGTCTGCAGTGTTCTTCTAATATTATGCCTGGTGTCTGTTCGCCTCGTCGGGGCTTTTCTTTTTGGGTTTTTGGGGCTTTTTGATAGTGATGTGGCATTATTCTGTTTATTGGAAATGATAGCTTTTTAACTCTACTGGCAATGTTTGTCTTTTCTTACATGACACTTGTGTTTTCTTTTCTCTTTATGCATTGGTATCTTGTCTATTTTCATGCTGTTGTTTGTGTAATTACTGTACGTCCTTGTCTTGTATGGTGTTGTATCGTTCTGCATATGTGCTGTGTACAAATCTTTAGTAAAGTCCTAATTTTCAGATGTAAAGGATGTGATTATTTTCTTTCTACCTGACACTGCATTTCCTGTATATATATATATATGTGTGTGTTAATTAAGTGAATCAAGTGTATGAAAGCTTCTATCTGCTGTCCTTTCAGTCGAGGACGCACTAACAAACACACACACACTTGTAATTTAAATGGAGCAGTGATGAAACCTGCTGTGAAAGCACACCCTCCTGCAGCGAGAGTGCTCAGAAGAACCCTTCTGTTTTTACAGTGACAGAAAAAAATGTTTTTTTTTTTTCTGTTCTCCTCGTAAAATATGTGCTTCCCTTTGTGCAGCCCACGCTTTAGAGGCATAATGGGTTCAGGACCTCGCATTCAGCGCAGGAAGTCTGAAATGGACAGCGCGGAACACGCAGTTCAATGAAAACACACGCGCTCACAGCTGATAATACTCTGTGACCTCTACGTCCATCATGGATATATGTACGACTTAACAGAGTATGACCAAGAGGCAACCTTTGTGGGTGTGAAACGCCAAACAGTGCAGTTCCTCAAACGTCCACTCGAGGCTGGATACAGAACGAGTTAGTCTCCGTAAGTCCCCATGTTAAAATGTCCAACTTCACAGCAGAAATAAACGTGTTTACCCCGTTCATGACAACTGTACTGAGGGTGAATTTTTATACAACTCACCTGTTCAGCTCCTCAGAAAACTGCTGAAATGAAGTCCATTCTTTATACGGTCAATAAATATTCTATCCGTAAATACCTCATGATTTAATGCAATCTAATAAAGTAGAATAGTCATTTTTCTGAGCTTACTTTCACTTTTGTTTTCTCTTTGTTTTCAAAGACATAAAATATGACGAGATGAGATCATTAAGTTGAATTGAAAATGTGATATTAAACAAATGGTCTGACATTTTGCGAAATACGTTCTTTTCGATTTCTTGTGAGGGCGACACGAGAAGATTGATGTCACTGTGGCTCCGCAGCTCTGGTCCAGGAGGGAGAGCGGGCCGTCCACTAATCAAGCCTGCATGTCGGATTATTCCTGGGTAAGATACTGAACCCCGAGCTGATCCCAAAGGCTGCGCCACATCTGAGGAGCATTTATGATTTACCATCACATGCAACTTTATATTAGGAAAGACAGAAATCGGCTAACTGCACCTACATACCATCTCGAGTGCCAGCACCTCCGCAGTCTGGATGTAAACCTAACTGAGCTGAGCTCAGGATTAGTCACAATAATGCCTTTTTGTGAAGCAGACAGCCTACACATGAATCTGTATATAAGATTTCATATTATAGCAGAGCAGGTCGGCACAATGGCATTTACAAGTGTGAAAACAACAAGTTGCGCCTCGGACTGGGACTATTTCTTGTCCAGGAGCAGCGGCGTCGTGAGCTTCAGAGGTGTTTGTGGGTGTTAGAGATGCAGTTTGCAAATCACTCTGATTGATTCATTTTGTGTCGCTCAACTCAAAGATTCATAATCATTTTTCAGCCAGCCTCCTCCTGTTAAAGCTTCTTCTGCCTCAGAGCTCATCTGTCTCTAGTTCAGTACAAAAGAAGGTGCGTACAAACGCCGCACACAAGGTAAAGAGTTCAGCAGCTCATCATGACTGTTCCTGTCCGTTACCGTGCTGTGATTCACAGCTAAACTAACTACAGCAGGCTCAATGGGTAGTGAAGGCGACAGCGTGATCCAGTATTATCAATTCACTTTGAAGCTTCAGCGTTAGAGACTGTGTCGTGTACCGAACACCTTTTCATGCCGCGCTAGCTGTTTCATCCAACGCGTATAAAAACGTTATTAATCTTCTCGTCTAAATCATTGCAGAACTATTTCTTTGAAATCAGAATTTCATTTTTATATTAGCCGTATCGTGTAGGAGTCTCCCCTCTGTCTGTATCCCTGTTGTGTAATCTCCATTTTGTACACATATATATTAAAATAGACACATTCATTTCTCACTCTGCCTTCATCCTCCCCACCTCTCTCTCTTCTTCCTTTCTCACCCTCCTCCCATCTTCTCTCCTCTCAGTGGCATTTCTACTTCAGGCCCCCCTGCACCCTCCTCCGCTCGTCGCCGACTGTCACCTGCTCTTTACTCCATCCCAGCATCCCTCGCGTCCCAATTCTCAGCCACGTCTTCAAGCCAAGACACCCCCAACGCGTCTGCTGACGAAGACGGAGACGCACGCACAGCACGAGATTGCTGTTTTTACAGAGATGTTTGGGGGGAGGAGAATATGAAGGGACAGAGAGATGTGCTGAGACAAAGAGCGATGAGCAGAGATTTAAAATAACAAAACACAAGTCAGGTGACATAATTTCCCTTTTGTGGGCCGGACACTTGGGCCATGAAGTGACCGAGAGATGCTGCACACATCTGTAATCCCTAATTAGCATGGCTTAATCTGTTCGACTGTTCCAGAGGATAAAAGTCGACTAAGCGCCGTTTGTTCGCGCTATCATCTGTTTTAGTAACAGTCTTAACAATTTAAATCCTCCGGCTTGTGGCAGACAGTCACACTCATCTGGCTGGCGTCACACAACTTGCATCTAAAGCGAGTCAAAGTCCCGTTAACCTCGTCGCTGCGCCGGGTGAGGTCTGCTGTGTGTGAGACACTGCTCAGAGCAGAACATTAACCCCTTCGACACCGATCCTGAGCTTCATTTTACGCGCTTTCTAATCTGATCTGGGAACTTTGGTTCGTAGAATCTTAAAGGACACGTTTGTAGGATCTAGTTGCCGATTGCAACCGCCTTACCTCACCCTCTTCTTCTTAGTAAAGACTTCTTCTTACTGTACGTGCATGTCCATTCTTTACACAGCCACTGGAGCCATGACACTCTGAGCCTCACAGCATCTCCTGTGGGCGACGTCCCAGATATGACATCTATATTTATATTATTGTGCATCAGTCGGACTCGGTTCAGAGAGATCACAGAGCTTATTGTCTACTCAAAAAACGTACGGCAATCCTACGTACAAGATTCAACGCAGCATCTTTTGAATCAAACGCTGACTGTAGAGAAAGAGAACGTACATGTGTACATGTAGAAAGGGAAAGAGAAGGCTGTGCAGCATCCTGCGGTTTAATAAACACACTGTCTCTGAATCACGTTACTGGTTTATAGGCTTCTTTTTTTGCTCGGTGTCTCACACCTGCTATATGGTACTGTAGCTTTAATGAAAATGTGCCTGTCACAGCTACTTTCTAACTGCTTTTGGCAGGCTGTCGGCTGCTAATTTTTTTTTTTTCTCTCAACATTTCTCAGACAGCAGCAAACGGAAGAGACGTAGGAGGAGACACAAACTCAATGTGTGATTCTCACACGTCAAATCAAGTCGCTTTTTCTCATTTCTTTTATTTTAGCACCTCAAACAAAAGGCATCACACTGAGAAGAAATCACGGGACAGTCTGACAGGAATAGATATACTGACTGCGGCGGGGACTTAACCTCTGACTTTCCGCTTCCTGTTAAAAGCTCAATGCCCGCTCGACACAGCCGGAAGATGATATTCCCTGTTGGATTACCAATCTAATCCATAACGTTCCATCTAGGAATGGATAGATTGTAATCCCATATAATCCCTGAAATGGTTGGACCAACAAGCAAAGACTTTGCCTCATACTACATGAACTCTTAGGCCACCATACAGTCCGAACTAATCCATGTTAAACGGTGAAACAGCCATCGGTTTACTACATTACTGCGCTCTGTTTATCTCAGGTCTGTTAAAGTGTGTTCAAGCTTCTTTTTAGCCTGAATTAGAGACCAAGTCTTCTTCTACATACGGCAGCTGTATAAATTACAGTCACTTGGTTTTAGGCCCATATTCAGCCTCGAAGCTGCTTCTTCTGCATGTTTTATGTTTAAAACTGCAGCTCCAGGAAGTTGTTGATCACAAAATGTGGCTCTGTTGGGATCTGGCTTCAGGGGGGAAACTCTACAGCACTAGTAAATATTTATTGGACTGCCTCATAGGAAAAGAATTCATAGATTTTAGTTTCAGGGTGTATTTAAACTCAATGTTCTCCTCCAGTAAAGACGTGTGGTTTACTTCGTATGGCAATAACTTGGGTTACTGTTTAATTTCTAAAAGAAACCGAACTTTGAGCTGAAACTTAAAGTAGATATCAAATTAAAGAATAGTTTAACATAGCTCTGGTTGAGCGCCTCTGATTGCATCGTGGTGAGAAACGCACCTGTAACCACACCACAGTGAGGTCAGCAGGTCCTGGAGCAGATCTCTACATCAATGCAGTCTGGAGTCGAGCAGAAACTAGATTTTTAAGTTACCTTTTCCTCAAGATTTTACTCCTTGTTGATTTGGAAACACTCAAGGCTGCTGGTGGTAACAATGAAATCAGTGCTGACCGACACATCCCAGTGTTTCCTGGGAATCCCTCGTGTGTTTGTAACCCGAATTAAAAAATCAGATAATCCCAGCGACGCCCCAAAACACATAAAACAGGTCACATGAGGTCACTTCCTTTTCCCTGTGGAGCATGTGGCAAACACACAAAACAATCAAAGTAGTATCAAGTAGTACTGTTGATAATGGGGACCTCTAATTTAGAAGTAATTACTAACATTTACCAACAGAATCTCTTTCTTTCTGATATTTTTGGTTTAATCAGTTTGACTGGTCACGCGTAGGTAGGTAATTAAATCCTCCACGGGATTGGCAGAATGAAAACTGCCATACAGAGAGGGAAAATTAAGGAATTCAAATACTTGACTGATACTTCAAATACTAGACTGATTGTCTATTACGCAAAAAAATACTGATTATAAATGATCTAAAAATACATAACTTTAATATCTGGTGCATGTGTTCACGTTAGACAGAAGCCTTTTGGCATACTGTGGCTGTCATGATAAATACTTTCTATCAAAATCCTTAAATCCGCCTACTCAGCACTTTTGCTTTTAAACAGTGGAGGTAATCCACCTCCTCAGCCTCCACATGGCAGCGTACCAGAATCGTTACTCTTTATCCACACACACACACACACACACACACACACATATGGTCCAAAATCCCTACAGAGACTCCATCTGGACAGGAACACACTTTGCTCTTCCTCTGTCTTTGTCACCCACTTTGCATCTCATCTCCCTCCCTCGCTTAACCTCCTCAGTTTAATGCACTACTCTTTCAAGTGCGGGTAGGTGGCCTTGTGTAACTCCGCGAGCGCGGCTGCAAGTACTGCCAAAGTCAACGTCTCCTTTATGTTAAAAATGTATACGCTCGTGTTACTGTGAAACTCTTAGTAAAAATAATCAGCAGTCGCGGCTCACTTGAGCTTGTGTAAGACGTGTTATCTCTCTCTATTATTTTGTTGGACTTGGACAGAAGAAACTTCTCAGGCTGTAATTGTTTTATTGGTTATTTTGTCAATTCACTGTTGCTGCAAGAAACCTCAAATATGCATGACTTCTCCCACGTCCGTTCAGCTGTCAGTGGAAGATGTCTCACGTTCGAGCCAATATCTCCGCTCGGCCGCAGATGGAAAACAATCTTTACACAGCAGTAACTGAAGAACGACAGAGAAGATCGCTATTGACTGGACACCGTCATGTAGCATCTGTATGGAAAGAGAGCTGAGGACATGATCCCTGCTTGGATGTTGGTGGTGAATAGAAAATACCCACATCATGACTTGCAGGGTAACATCTTGATAAACATGTTGAAAATTTAGTGTTCTTGCATATTCATGCCATCTGTGTTGTTTAGTGTTTCCTGTTTTATTTTGTAATTCTCCTCGTGTCTGTAGTTTCCGTGCTTTGTTGTGTTTCCCAGTTTCCAGATTTGATTGTCTGTTCCAACCATGTGGGAGCCTCCATCGCTGTGAAGTGAAGCCAAAAGCTGCAGTTCCTCAAACGTCCACTTGAGGCTGGTTCCAGAACGAGTAAGTCTCCATAAGTCCCCATGTTAAAATGCCCGATATCACAGCAGAAATAAACGTGCTTACAGCCTGGTACAAAAAAACAGTTTGGGTCTCAGCAAGTTCAAATCATGGCCGCTTTGACCGACAGGTAGGTGCCATTACAGGCAGCTTGTTTGAGTACCCCGGCATGCCTCAGGTACACAGATGATCCACGTCTTGCATTTAGTCTGTGCTCCTTGGTTTCACTGTCAGTTCGTCTTGTTCTGTTCTATCGTTCCAGCCTTTCCTCGTGCTTTGTTTACCAGTCTTGTTTGCATTGTTACTGTGGTTTCTTGAACTCTGTCTGTCTTCTGGACTTTGGACATCGTCTGCTCCTTTACAGCGTGTTTGCTTGTTTGGACTTTTAAGCTGAGCCTGCCTGACTGTCCGTAAGCCACCATGGGTCTTCTTGATCACTCACCTCCACGCTAATGTAATCTCCTGCTGACATTTCCGTCCACATCTCCCTCCTTCACTCTCTCCCTGTGTCTAATTACGTCTCCGTAGCCTCCTCCTTCTCAACCTATCGTCTGTCACTTCTTCCAATTTCACTTCGGAGAGGTGAGGAGATGCATAATCATTTTTTGAAGCATGTGACTCAATTCGGAGAGGGCTTTAGCACCGCCGTCAAGTGTATATGTGCGTGTGACCGTGGGCGCCTAAGTGTGTGCAAACAGTCTGCTCAGCCGCTGGTCTAGCCTTCTTTTTGTCTTTTGACTTTACAGAGACTGCTTCCATATTTTATTTCTTTTACCATCTATGGTGTCCAGGCAAGAAACTGTCAAGTGTTTTGTTTTGACAAACGATACTGGGTGCTCACAGTGAAGTGGTGAACTCCAGCTGAGTGCGAGGTGCTCTTGGAGTCAAGCTGCTCGGCCGTAGAAAAATCTTTAGAGCTGATCATTCCTACAAATTCATCAATCTTAGCATTCATATCCAAGATCCACTATTTCTTCATTATTCACCATTCTTCCCCGTTTCTGCGTACTGCATGAACAATTGAATAATACAAGTGTGCTGTGAAGAGGAATGAGCGTCAGGAGATGAGTGAGTGGAGCCCGGGGATGATGAAGGGTGAGAAATTCAGAGCGACAGCACGACGGTCGAGTGTCCAATTTCGTACGTACAAAGACTTAAGGGGAGCGAAAAGAGAAAAGTATTCAGATCTGGCTGTTGTTAAGCTGTGTCTGTGAGCCGTGCCAGGTTTTATATGAAGTTTAATATCACTGGAACATTAAAAAAAATGAGCATGCGAGCTTCTGTCAGCCCCAGCTCGCTGCAGCCTGCTACCCGGCAGGACAGAGATCAGTCTACAAACGAACGAGGAGGAGCGCTGGAGTCTTTTTTTATTACCTCAACTAAAATATGAATGTGTTGCGCACTCAGTCACCCTCCATCCTCCTCTTGCTGAATTTCAAAGTGCACGCATGTGTGTGTGTGTGTGTGTGTGTGTGAGAGAGAGTCTGTTTAAAAATACATCCGTCTCTATGTTTTGTCCTCCAAATATTTTCTGTGCGAGCGCACACACACCCGTGTCCTCTGAGGGCTTTTCGTGCCATCTGGAAATCATTTTTCGTTTAGATAAAAAGATACACACACACACACACACACACACACAACTTGCAATCTTGGCTTTTTGTTGACAACCTTATCTTGAGAAAATTAAAAGTGACTCTTTCTTTCCCCCCTCGTGTCCTCTCAGCTCTCTCCTCATCAGTGTTTGAAAACTGCAGTCAAGTAAGAAGAAGAAGTACAGCCCACGTCTGCGATCCGACTTCGTGAGTAATAGATCCTCCAAGTCCGCCACGCAACCCCCTTCCAAATAAAACTCATCAATTAAAAATCACGAGCATTTATTAGCGGCACGACACCGCCGCAGCTCGTGACTCACGAGCCGCTGCACGTCACGCGCCGCGCTCTTTTAACACTCCTCTGTCTCTGTGTTTTTGCCATATTGCGAAGTCTGCTTGAAGCCGCCGTCAGAAGTGTGTTGCTGGTGTTCAGGGTGAGGACTTCTGCAGGTCTGGTGAGAAAGCAAGAGACGATCACAGATCACTCTTGGGTGAAGAGTCATTACCAACGTGCGATGCTGCCAGTCGCGGCGTCGCCTCTCCTCGTGCGATCTGTGTCATGCTGCTACAAGCCATCCACTTCAAAGGCCTCCATATTGCTTCATCTCACACCACCAGAAGCTGCGATGACCTCTGACCTCTTCCACAGTGCTGCGGAAATAATATTTCTCTTGCCGCCGCCCACGGGGGCTCTACCGAGGAGCAAGCCCGCGGGACACGGGCTCGGCTGCCGTGTGCATTTTCCAAATCGAATGATATTTCAGACAGAATGGAACGAGTGCAGGTCTGGTCAAGCGTGGCAAAGTTAGCATTTAAGCTGAGACACAAGGGCAGAGTGACAACATGAAGAGCGCCTGCAAAGATCAGACATCGCAGACCTGAAACAAACGGGCATTTATATTTAGTCCTCGTCCTCTTTGTTTCTCAAAGTTTTGCAGCTGCAGCCAAATAAAATAAGCTTTTCAGTTATCAAATCAGTCTAACAAAGCGCCCCATGAGAGACAATAAAAAAGTGAAATAGCAAACAATAATAAATACCCCCTCAAAGGATGAAATTTAGATCAGGGAGCAATGAAATTGGCAGTAAAATAACTAGGCATAAAAATGATTTAAAGCACGTCATGAGACAACAGCAGAAAAGCGAGCTTATAAAAACTACCATGAACACAAACCACGGTATTTAAAAAACGCAATAATCAAAATACGATGCCTTTTTTTCGTGTCCGAGTTTTCAGAATCAATTTAATACTTCAGCGTGCTGTCAGCTGTTTTTCTGCTGCAGGTTAAGTTTTATGTGGAGAGAAAAACGAAATTTCTTCTATCTGTGGCTTCGGAGGCTGAGACAACAGATGATGTCGTAGTGATGTCATCAAGCTTATATTAGTTTTGGTGTAAGAGAGAGCCTGTGTCACAAACTGTGGAGATATGTTCCCATTTATCAAGCCGGGAAGATTAAAGATGCTATCAAGTTGAATAATGGGAAATGTAGGTTTAGGATCATATCTGATCCCCCCCGCATGCCTCTGCATTCTTTCGTTAATCTGTTCCTTACATGTACCCCATTAGCCACGTTAACCATTAACCGCATATAAAAATAAACCCTGCCAGGAGAGAAACTTGTTCAGTCACTCAGCGATGACCCTTGAACGGCTGAGCTGCTTTAAGAGCTGAACAGTCCATTAAAATTCATCTGTTGCAACAGGATCATTTTTATCCGAGGATGAAGTTCTTTGTATTGAAACCTCTCCCCAACCAATGTAAGAAGAATTACAAGATACCCGGAGACCTCTTGACTGATGCTGTAGCTTTGCCTGAGACAGACAGGCCTGCAGTGATATAAAATATTTACCTGGCTAGAGACAAGACGTATGTATTGGTTGGTCTTAAAGCAACATTTAAAGGCCTCAGGTATGGAGTAATGCTGATGGGGAGCAGAGTGTCGTGCCAGAACAGGAGCTGGACACGCAGGGCAATGTAACCGGGCTCAGCAGCCTCTATGAAGCAAAAAGACCAGCTGGGGGCTTCTTGCTGTTGGACTCATATTAGCAGGCTGCTATGTCTTATGTTGTTGACCTTGCTTGATGTTTGGCTATAAAATGTCAACAAGTTAACAGCTAGCTAGCTTGTTTGCTATGTTTTACAATCAATTCAGCTCTGCAAATTTAAATTTTTTTTACATTTTCTTCTCTTTTATCAGCGTTTCAATGAACTCCAATCTTCGTTCCAGGAATATTTATGTGGATCACTGAGCTAAACAACCTACCTCGGGCTCATCTCTAATGAACTGGCAAAGCTACTCAGCCACCAAAGGCAATTTACCCGCTAAGGGAGAACGCGTGTGAGCTAATCATCTTACAATACTGTACGGAAAGTGGAATCACACAGTTACATTTACACACATTCTCATAACTGTTACATAATTCATGTGTTGTATTTCATGCTCCAAAGCCAAGCCTGGGGTCGTTGCTCCATTTCATTCATCCTTTTTTATCTTATTTTCAACCCTTCCTTCCTTCCTTCCTTCCTTCCTTCCTTCCTTCCTTCTCCTAATTGCCACTTCCTCTCGCGGCAACATGCATACATACATATAAAGAATCCATACATCGAGCCTCAGCTGATGACAGATTCTCCCATGTGGAGACATGCGGGATTAGATTATCGCACAATCTGTCACCTTGAAAATGGACGACGAGGGAGAAAAAGAGAGAGAGAGGAGAGGAGAGGGTGCACAGGAGGTTATGAAAGATGGATGGAGTGAAGAAATGTAGACGATGGTAAAGATGAGGATCACTCTGGCGGGAATACAAAGCTGGATTTCAGAGCTTTTTATGATTTTCCACTTGTTTTTGTGAGTTGTGCTGTGTGTGTGTGTGTGTGTGTGTGTGTCTCTCTAATATAAAATGTACGTATCAAACACATTGTTTCTGTAACTCTATTTGGTATTCCACGCGAGTTCTCACCCTCCTCCATCATCTATCTCACCTCTCCTCCCCTCCATCTCCATCTCCCTCCTGCCTTTCTCTCCTTTCCTTCTCGTCTCCATCTGCATTTGTTCCTCTTTGTCTTTATTTGTACCTCTCACCTGTTTCACTCCATCACCTCTCTCACGTCTCTTCCTCTCATCCTCTCTTGTTTCTCTCCCACTCCTTTCGATGCCCGCTTCCCCTCCTTCCCCCTCTCTCTTTCTCTCCCCAGATGAAATATTCATGCCCATCCATACTGGGAGTGTAGCAGCAGCCGGAGCCACAGGAGTCAATGCTTTCAAAGACTCCGAGGCCTCAGAGCTTACACAGAGAGATGGTGGTGATGGGGGGGAGGAAGAGAGGGAGTGGGCGGAAAACGAGAGAGGAGCAGGTGAGGGGAGAAGAATAGAAAGATAAGCTGCGACAGAGTGAGAAAGGAAGAGAGGGAGCGGGAGCACGAGTGGAAGACCAAGGAGCCCCTCCATCACATCAAACAGCAGGCAACACATGATGAAATGCTTCTTTTGCATTACAAACACACACACACACACACACACCTGCAAACAACATACTGTAGCTTAAACACAAAGCAAGAGGAAACCACAGAGAGACCCAGCGCCTCCGGCGTCTTCGAGCACCGGCCGACATGTGATTAAACACTTTGCCTCTTTTTTGTATTCCGCGCTCGTGCACACCTAAAAAAACTCTTGCACCCCTGGGTGTTCATAAGGCCACTTAAGCAGTTTTTACACCCACACACAGACACACACACACACACACGGGAGGAGACACATTGTATAACACACGCAGGCTCCGCACGCACACACACCAGGTCTCCGGTGTTTCGGTGGGTCATCGGTCGACCGCCTCCGCATGATCCGATATGCCCCCCCTCCACCACCTGCCCCCCCCCCTCTCTCTAATGTGCCAGATGTGATCTTGAATTCACTTTGTCTTATTATCCTGAGTTTGCACAACAGAGTCGCCGTCCGCCCGCCTGCCTGCTGGATGAAGCACACGCACGCTCCAATTAGGTGCCAAATTCTGGGTTGTTTCCAAGCAACCTACATTAAGCAGCGACTGCTGTGAGGGGAAACGGGGCTTCAAAGCGTTGAAGGATGTTTTTCGCTGTTTGAATGTGAGTGTTCTTTACGCGCGCATGAATGGGTAAAAAAATGCAATAAAGATGGGAGAAGGGCTATGAAGGAATTCAAAGCGGCACACATTTAAAATATGTTCTTACGTTTGGGCACTGACGGAGCAGATTGTGGCGCCAGCGAAGCTCGTTTTATCCTTTGGGCTGCTGTTGTTAAGCAGCTGACCGCAACGTGACCTCTGATCTCCCTCTGGAGGAAGAAAAACATATAAACGGCGGTCATGAGGGATGAAGGCACGTTACATAACACCACACTACGGTTAATTATACTGTATGTTTTGCTTCTGGGCTGATGCACCAGCGTATGTGAGCTCTTACTGCGCCTGGCTCCCCCCGTGTGACTGGATGTCGTGCGCTTAGTTGATGCCTTTTAAATGATCCTTGCAATCACATCTCATCTTCCCGAGGTCTACTTTAAAGTGTGTGTGAAGAAGGGTGCTGTTTGTTTCTTCATTTTTATGTTTTCGTGTAAAAACATACAGATACGGAGGGGCTTGTTGTGGCTATTGATTGCCGCAGTGTTGTAGCCAAGGCCACCTAAACTGAGATCAAGTCAAGACCAAGACCACTAAGACCACGTATTTTCTCTTTGTCCAAGAAAATCAGGTTGATGGGACGAGACCCAGACCTCTCTCAAGAACTGGATCTCGAGTTTTACGACACTGGTTTGCTGTTTACAACAGTCAGTAGCGAGTGTGCGCTACACCCCGCACCTCTATGCATTCTAGAATCAGCGTCTACCTTCCGGGAACGCCGACCCGGGACTGGACACGACCTCTGAAACCAACAGAGAGCAGTCTGGCTGGGAATGCGGTAGCCTGCTGAGGTGGGTATCTTGCCAGGTTTCAGTCCTGGCATCCAGTCCAGATCAGTTAGCTAAAAAAAGGGTGACCGTTCTTTAATCGATCAAAAACTATTACCAGTGAGCCACACTGTTACAACGGGCGACGTGTTCCTTCAAAATCATTATTCTTCTGGGTCAGTCCTGTCACAATCCTGCCGCTGTGAATACTCACTAATGCATATCGATGCACGGCTGAAAATAGTCCCCAATGAATACACTATTTACTCCAAGCTGGGGAACACTGGCTCAAAACTACAGTGCCCAGCTTTTTTAGTCAGTCCTGATGCAAAGCAGGAAAGTCTAATAAACTCCAATGCTGTTGGAAAAACTCCAGCCTTGACCAGATGACATTTTAATCAATGCCTCTAATTAACACAGCTACACACTCAAACAAGGATTTTCTGTCTCTATACGCATTCCTCCGATAATGACATTCAGCAGCAGCCAGGTCGGAGCCGAGTGGAGTGAATAATTTAAAATGTCATCAGTTTATGACTTATTAATGTAATTATATCAAACAAAGTGCCACAGCACGTTCTCGAGATCGACTGTCTCGCAACCCCCCCGACAAATCAAGACGACGATCTCAAACCAGTTCACCAATCACCAAATTTGATTTTTACTGTACTCTGAAATGTTTAATTCTGCATATATGATTTATCTGCATACTTATCGCAAATGAGGGAAACCTCATTATATTTCTTTAGGCTTAAATAAAGGTTTGAATTGGAAATAAATTTGTAGTATAGGCTATATTATTCTTAATGACAGTGTAAGGGCAATTCTGAGATTTCTTTCAAAATACATTAAATATGTTGGAAAATAGTTGCTGAAAAGGTGTGAAAAGACTGAGTTTTTCAGTCCAGGATTTTGTGGGCGGTCCTTAAAGGGTGACTCGATGACACGCTGAGGCCACCCTGAGCAGAGACACAGAGATGAATTCATCTCGCTCAGAGTGTTTCAGAGTTAGTCATGCTATTTTCTGAACTCATCTGACACATCACCACATTAAGCCGGCACAGGCCTGGAGTTGAGAAAACTGCTCATTTTTACCCGACTTTAACACCTAAATTTCATAAACTTGTCCTTCAAGTTTATAAGTTAGCAAGACGTATCATACAATAGAGCCAGGTTTCTTTATTATGAAGGTTTGTGGCTTCTTTTTCTGTCTCCGGCTGTGCCTGGCTGTTAGATATAAAGATGTTCCGATGCTTTGTTTTCATTTCTAGTGAGAATTAGCTGGGTCAGGGTCTGCTGCTAGATCTCGCATGGAGCCTTTCACGCCGACCTGATTATGCAATAATTATCATGCTCCTTCCTCGGTAGGCTCGATTAAAGGCATGCCAGAGAACACAAGAAATGATTTCACATGCTATAAGGAAGCCTTCCCAGCGTCTGCAGGCTATCATAGAACTGCTGAGAAACTCGGTTGGAGCATGCAGTGAACCTCCTCGTGACATGACACCATCAAACATACCTTCATGTTTTGCCCTTCCCCAACAACGCCAATGAACATCCCTAAACCACAGGTCCAATTTAAAACTTCAAGGACGACGAATACTTGCGATAAATTGTTGCCGTCACGCATTTAGATGTTTCTATAATCTCATTTGTGACGTTTAACAGTTGTACAGATGTAATAAAAGACTCTCGGAAGGTGCATGTAAATCCGCAGCACATTGCCGCAGGTTTTGAAAAACATCAGCCCGCTCTGCTGGGACCTGCTGCAACATACATTATACATTCCCTCTTAGAGCAAAGTTAGCTAATTAACAGAAACAGAAACGTATAGTCGGCTAATTAACAGTATGCGAGGGAATGATCTTTTTTTTCTTCAGCTCTCGAAGGACTGAAAATCAAGTCAGAGAGAATTCATAGCAATGAAGTCACAGCAGGGATGTAATAGATGGTTTATGATGAAAGGGGGGGACGGAAGAAAAGAAGAGGTGACAGGTTCAAAGAAAGCCAAAAAAGAGAGAGACTGTGTTAAAGAGATGAATATTTGATTTAATTTCCGGCTCCTTTAGAATATGAACTGATTACTCTGCATGTTTCCCTGCGTGCATGTGCGTGCACCTTAATGCTCTGCCGATATCATAACGAAAGGTCCGGCTCATTGCTCTTGACATCTCCTGTATTTTCATTGACTGTTAAACCGCTGTGCTCGATAAAAAAAGAGTCCGTCCGTGAATTCATGGAACCTCACAGAGTGTCCCTTCAAAAGTCAAACCCAGAGACGGAGCCTAAGAATGCTAAAATGTTTGGAGATAAGATACCGCAAAGATATTCGGCCCCTCTGCACAGGACTGCGGTGTTATCACCCACCGTGCATTGATCCAGGCAGGCTGAAAGATCATTTGGCAGCATATTTGTCATTGCCTTCCTTTCAACTGTGGGTCACGCAGACACGGGTCACCGTAACATGCCAGTCCTCTCGCCTCTGTTTGGACTGCGGTGACTGCATGATAACAAACACATATGCAATCTCCCCCCGAGGGAAAGAACGGGGCAGAGAAGAAAAAAAAGAAGCAGTAGAAAGGCCACCAAACTCTGACAATCTACCTCATTAAGAGAGGAAGAGGAGCAGAACAGAGAGGGGCGAGAAGAAAAAAGGAAAGAGATGTAAGTAATTCCTCCATCCTGCTGCTCCACACAGGGAATTTGGGAGCAGCAAGTTGCTCAATAATGTATTGATTTTCTTAGTGAGATTTTCTTTCTTTGAGCATTTGATGTAAATGATTATCTGACAGTTTTCTGCTAGGCCAGTGGACAGTGCATCTGTCTATGAGTGCCTGTCTCTCTTCCCATCCACCTGTCTGTCTGACGGGATTTATTCTTCTAAATGTTTAATTATTAACGCGACTTAGATGAGCCTCCAGTTTACCCGTGCAGACGTGTAGTGAAATGACCTTGCTAACGTGGCTGCCGCAATAAAAGTGTGTAAACACACGACAACAGCTGGTGATGGTTAAATGCACCATTTGGCCACTCACTTGGTCATCCAGGGTGAAATATCCTAACAATTACTGGATGGACTGACATGACGTTCATGGTCCCCAGATGATGAATCTTACTGACTTTGGTGATCCTCTAGCATCGCCATGACGATCACATTTGCGATTTTGAATTAAATCTCCCAGCAACTATTTCAGTGATTGCTGTGCCATTTGCTACAGATATTCATGCTCCCCAGAGGATGAATCACTATGACTTTGGTGATCCCCTGACTTTTCGTCTTGAACCGTCACCTGTCCCGTTAAATATCAGAACTTCTACTGGATGGATTGGCACAACATTTTGTACAGGTTCCCAGATGATGAACCTTACTGACCAGTGACCAATTGGCATAAATAATAGTCCTTTGTGAGCAATTCGGTCAGTTCAAAGTTTTAAAAAAGTTTTATTTTATTTTGTCCACTCCTGGATGGGTGTGTAAGCGGATCGCAATGATCAGAAAATGTTTCATCATGATCAGGTTTGAAGGCTTGT
Organism: Nibea albiflora; assembly: GCA_014281875.1. Classification (NCBI taxonomy): domain Eukaryota; kingdom Metazoa; phylum Chordata; class Actinopteri; family Sciaenidae; genus Nibea; species Nibea albiflora. The sequence goes on along the minus strand of CM024808.1, from coordinate 17,590,079 downwards.
CTGGGCTTCACAGTCTGTTTGGATTTTAAATGTCTCTCTCTCTGTTTCTTTACTTTCTTTCTCCAGCATGATAAAACGGAACCTGGGTCGATCCACTCGCTCCATCTATCTGGGTCTGGCGTTTCTGTCCCTCACTCTCCACCTCCTGCTGGCATGTTTTTGTCTCTCTGTCCTCCAGACAGCCTGCGTCCCTCCCGCCTCCTCTTCCTCTTCCTCCATTCCAAAAACAAATAATCAACACCATCAGTCTATCTCCCAGTCCTCCTCCTCGTCAGCTGCCTCGTCCTCACATAAGCTGCCAACAGTCCCACAGAATGAAGAGCAACACAAACCGAATAGCACACGCTTACACCTTAAAGACAAACACTCATTCAATCGCGCCGCTGAGCGAGAAAAGAAACTGATAGGAGCCGGAAAAGTGATCCAAAAGGTCAAAGGTCATTCTAAGCTCGAGGCGCTGTTCGAGCACCCTTTGTACAACCTGCCACGCCCAGAGCTGCAAGAAGATGATTGGCTGCTGAGGGTGAAGGCAAACGAACATGCAAGGGATACAGGAAGTGATGAGGAGGAGAGAGAAGACCCCGTCAACAGTGACAGTCAGTGGTAAGTCAAACAGATCAATCTGTTCTGCATCGTTGTCACTGTATGTATCATCTAGGCTTAAAGGCTATGGTTGGCAGAGGTCCACCACTCTGATGCAGACTGAAATATATCTAGCGTTTAGACTGCTGATGCTCTGCAAAATTAATGTAATGCTATGTAATGTAATGTGTTGCTTTTGTTGCTAAATGTTGCTTCAGACTCACTGACGTTCAGTTCAGCTGTAACCCTCTGCCTGTTTATCACCTCCACCTCCTCTCCTCCAAGGCAGAGCGCCAGCCAGGAGGAAGGCTACGACAAAGTCACTTGGACAAGCGACGTGGAGACACACCCTCCCTGGCTTCGGTTCCACCTCGGCATCTCACGCTGGGAGCTGTACAACAGGAAGGATCCCAACCTGGCCCAGCTGACTCACTACTTGGCGACGCAGCGTATCCTCGGTGCTGGTGAGCGAGTGAGGGGTGGGGGCAGGGCTGGCAGGTGAGAGGACAGACTGAAGGAAGGACAGTGCCAGGGAACGCCACCAGTAAACAAAGGATGAGGAGGGGAAGGATTACTGATGATTTAATTATTCTCCTGTTAATCTTTTTGTTCCTAAAAGTACATCCTGAAGCGGCAGCCAGGCACATTTTGTTTCTCACTGGCACACTTTGTATAAAATATTTAGAAAACATACTGCAGACATGATTCTTTAAATATTTTCCACGTTCTGCCAAAACCTGCACAGCCCACTCAGATGAAAACACCCAATTTAAAACTCAGTGTTGTTTTTGGTCTTTACTGAAACAAGGCAGCCCAAGTCGTGAAATGTTTACTAGATTTGAAGCTAAATAACAATAAAAAAGTTTATTTTCAGTGCCACTGTCCCCTTGTTTAATATAGTTTTACAGTTTATGTTGTCCAGCTGGCTTTAATGCGCCTAGAGATAAAATACAGTACCTCACTTCAGGTAAATTAAATCCAGAATCTGTCCTAATCTTCACCCCAAAAAGCCCCCGTAGTGCTCGGGTCTCATTTAAGTTCAATCCCTCGCGTTCCTCTTGACACGTTTACAAAAGCACACGCCCGTGCTGCTTTCTCATTTCACCTCCTCCACACAAGCCCGTGAGAGGAAGCCAGAGGCAACGCTGAAGTTTCTGGACGCAGTAAACTGTGCCTGTGTTCATATTTAGAGCCGGGAACATTTTTAGAAACACAAAGTTACACATGTAGGATGATAGATGCTCGGGCGCACGCGTAACTTTGTTGAATTCACACATTTACACGGAACAAACGACTGATAGACCCGGGAGGATTGAGCACAACGTGTGATGACCCACAAAGTGTGACTTTGGAGAGGGTGGAATAGAAACATACAGTAGAGGAGAGCTGTAGGCTGCAGTTGGCTATGTGAATATCTGTAATACATTTATAGGATGGCAGACAACGTGAGCACTCGCAGTAAACACTCATTTTATGAAGCCTGTTGTTAAAACATGATTTTGACAACCCCAAAAAACAAATGAAATGCAAATGCAAAAGGCAATAGAACGTCTTAAATCTGCAGCTCACACGATTTCTCTCTTGTCAGGACGTAATATTTATATTTATGTAATCCTCCCACAAACTTACATTGTCTCAACACCCAATCACCCCTCACACGTGTAAACGGAGAGCACACAAGGAACACAACTTCACCCGCATCCAAACAAACATGCTCAATCTGTCTCGTCGCAGACGCCCGTCAGCGCGCCGCAGAATGAATAATGCATTGAGATTTGTGTTGTACGGTGCAGATTAAGCACTAATCTCAGCTACTGGCTGATTTTTATTTTTATTTATTTCCGGACGTGTCATCCTTTCTCTTTCACAGTTAACACTCGCCACGGTGCAAATGTATTTAAGTATTTGAATTCAGGCTTGTTTTTCTTTAATCAGGGTTTTAAAGAAGAATTATATTATATGAGAGGATTTGATTCGTATCTCAGGGTATATATCTTTTGAATTATTTACTGGATTTGCTCGCACATGTGTGGCATGGAGCAACCAAAGCGGAATCCTCTTCTGAATGTCTGCGACCTTAATGCTGAGCTTTGAAAGAACACACGTGTTAATTATTATTATTATTTTGTATGCTGGCGTACACAAGTCTGGTCTTAGTTCTCTATCAGAAGAACTGCAGCTACTTCAGTGTGACTTTATCCCTCTTTATTCCACATGAACAGGAATTGTCGGGTGTTGTGTGTTGTTGTGGTTTTTCTGAGTACACAAACAAAGAAATAATAAAATGTTAATAATAATAATGATGATCTATCATTCAACAAATGCAGAGTGTAGTAATGAACTGAAACAGTACCCGCTATGGTCACATGAGGCGCTCCATCGTTACATTACAAAGTAAACATATTAATTGTAGCCTAGTAGGTATGAACATTAGCAGAATCAAAGTCCATCCACAATACCAGCAACACAAGCTGAATATGGCTACATGCCAAGAACATATATACACTAAATACGAGCACATTAACACTCCCTTTGCCATAGTTTCGCATAAAGGAGCTCCGAACAGGTGAGCACGCATTACAACATGGCGGCCGTTCCGACCTCAATTAACACTGCAAAACAGCAGATAACAAACAACAAATGTCCGATTCCAACTCACTCGGCATTCACGCACAAAGCGACGACACTGATAGTCCCGGTCTGGCTCCGACTGACACCGTCACAACTTCGAGGATGTGTGCTGCACTCGACAGGTAACGTAACTGCTGCCGCGCTGTGTAGTTTACTCTCGGACCTGCTCGGGTTGCTTCGGTGACGCTCGGTGACGGTGACGTCACATACGTGGCAGAGCAGGGAGGTTTGCACAGCCGCCCCCGAATTCACATAGTGAATTCGCAGAACCACAAAGATCCCTGCTGGGCCGTCAGATCAGTCTCTGTCCTCTGGCATTTCTGGCAGGGGGATGAGTTTAGCCACTGGCCGTGTGTATGTAGACCCTTTAATGTTTACTTCAGCTGTGCGTATCCGGCCGTCATCACTGGGGATCACTTTGGTGACTCGTCCAACCGGCCACAGCGCTCTGGGCAGCTGTGAGTCAATGATCATGACCACCTGATCTGGAGTGAGGTCCACAGTAGAACTATGCCACTTCCGACGATGTTGAAGATTGGGGAGATAGTTCTTGGTGAACTGAAGCCAGAAGTGATCTGCCAGCACCTGGCTGTGTTTCCAGTGGCGACGTCCAAGCAGGTCACTGTTGTGATAGACAGCTTGTGGTAGTGATGAATCCCGCCGCCCCATGAGGAGGAGGTTTGGTGTTATGGGGTCGGGATCTGCAATGTCAGATGTAGCATAGCCCAGGGGCTTAGAGTTGAGAATCCCCTCAACTTCTATCAGGACCGTCATGAGGACTTCCTCTGGGAGCATTTGGTCTTTCAGCACGACTTGCAGGGAAGCTTTAACAGATTTGATCTCTCTCTCCCATACACCGCCGAAATGCGGTGCAAGTGGTGGATTAAATCTGAAACTGATGCTCTGCTCAGCAAGCTGGTCCTTTAATGCTGGCTCCAGTGCAGCGAAAGCTTCTTGCAGCTCTCTGTCGCCTCCTCGGAAATTAGTGCCACGGTCACAGAGAATCTCAAATGGCTTCCCTCTTCTTGCCACGAAGCGTCGTAAGGCGAGCAAAAAGGAGTCAGTGTCCATGCTGCACAAAAGATCCAGGTGCACACACCGAGTGGTGAGGCATTTAAAGATAATGCCCCACCTTTTCTCGTGTCTGCGGCCTATTTTGATGGTGTATGGGCCAAAACAATCTACTCCAGTAGACAGTACGCTGGCTGGTTGATACGCAACCGTGCGGCTGGCAGGTCAGCCATCTGGGGAATGACGGGCTTGCTGCGCCATTTACGACACTCTGTGCAGCTATGCTGGTGTTTCTTGACAGCTTGGCGGCCGCGGATGATCCAGTATGTCCTCCGTATTTCTGCAAATACACGATCGGGACCTGCATGAAGCAACCGGTTGTCATAGTCCCGGATGAGCAACTCTGTGACACGGTGGTTTGGTGACAGGATGATAGGATGGATGGTTTCCTCTTCTAGGGTCACTGCCTTTCGGAGTCGACCTCCGACCCTTATCAGCTCCACGTCTTTGTCATAGATGGGGGATAGAGACAACAGGCCGCTATTGGAACTGAGAGGTTTACCTGCTTGCAATGCAGTAAACTCCGCCGGGAAACTCTCCTGTTGTGCTCTCTTCAGGATGGCAACTTCTGTGTTGACTCTGTCGGCTGCAGTCATGGGAGGAGAAGCCGCCCCGTGCTGGTACTGGAATGTGGCGTCGACCAGTTCTGACCATGATTTGACCTGAGTCACATCTGGGACTGAAGAGCTGTTAACTGTAATGTTGCCACAGAAGATAGTATCACGTGTTTCTTCTGCTGGTGTGGGTGTAGTACTTACAGCAGGATTAGTTGGCCACTCGACTGGAGGCTGATGGAGGAAAGCGGGGGCCACAAGTCCAGCGGTTGGGCTTCACTAAATCCGCCAGTGCTTTCCCCCGCGTGATATCGTCAGCAGGATTCTCTTTTGAGGGAACATATCTCCAGCTTTCTGCCCCAACCAGCTCTTGAATCTCGGCGATCCGTGTCCCCACAAACACTTTGTACTGCTGAGATTCAGACTGGTTCCAGTGCAGGACAATTGTGGAGTCTGTCCACATTGTTGTTGCTTTCACTGGAAGAGTCAGCTCTGTGTGCAGGACCTTGGCTAATTGTGCACCTGACAGGGCTGCACACAGCTCCAAGCGGGGTATGGAGAGTTGTTTCTTCGGTGCTACGCGAGACCTTGCCATCACAAATGCCACCTGTACCTTTCCTTCACTGTCTTCAACCCTCATGTATGCTACAGCACCGTAGGCCCTTTCTGAGGCGTCGCAGAAAACATGTAGTTCAACAGGAGTGTCAGTAGGGACATTAGCAGTGTAACAACGTGGCAGTGTGATGTGTTGAAGTTGTGGGAGTTCGTCCTCCCATGTTGTCCACACATGGAGGAGACTGTCCACAATGGGCTCATCCCATCCTCTCTCTTTTCTCCACAGGGCTTGAACCAGGACCTTGGCACGCGTGGTGTATGGTGTGATGTAACCTAGTGGGTCGTATTGACTGGCTAGGACCCGATACACATACCTCATGGTCGGTTCTGTCGCTGGGATGGCTCTGTGTTTGTATCCAAGAGTGTCAGGGCTGCAGCGCCACAGGAGACCGAGTGTTGACTCCTGTGGGTCGGTCTTATTTGCAGTCAGCCATAACTCACATCCTGCTGATTTGGCTCAGGTGGTAGGTGAGCAATAACTGCGGGGATGTTGCTGGACCACTGCCTCATGTCAAAGCCTCCGCTGGCAAGAAGAGCTCTCATCTTGTCGATGAGCTGTCTGGCTTGATCTTGAGACTGCAGGGACTGGAGACAGTTATCAACGTAAAATGCTTGCAACACAGATTGTACCACATCTTCATTACCCTCACGGTGTTCTTGCACGTGATGCTGTAAAGCATAAGATGCACAGCATGGGCTGCAGGTAGTCCCAAACGGCAAAACACGCCACTCGTAGACATCTGGGCTGCGCTCTTTCTCTCCATCACGCCACAGGAAGCGGAGGAGTGGTTGGTCTTCAGGTAGGAGACGCACCTGATGAAACATGCCGCGTATATCTCCGCTGATGGCCACGGGTGTGTTCTCTGAACCTCAACAGCACACCGAGCAGTGATGCACTCAGTGTAGGACCAGGAAGCAGGTTGTTATTGAGGCAGGCTTGTTGATAGTTGAATGAGCAGTTGAAAACAACTCTGGCTTTACCATTATGATAAACAAGATGGTGAGGGAGAAACCATGATTCCTCTGATCTGCTCACCTCATCAGCGTTGATCTTGACGACGTATCCAGCTCTCACCAACTGTGTATCTCCTCATTGTACACTGCAGCTTGTTCAGGGTTGGTAGCAAGGCGATGCTCTGTTGCCCTGAGAAGAGCCATCACTGCCGTGGGTGGAGCATGGAGTTTGGGTGCATTTGGTTACGCAGCAATGGAGTAGCATAGCGGGACGCACCTTCAACTGTGACTCTGATGGTCTTCTGCTCCAGTTGTTCCATAGCTGCTTTATCGCCACCGGAGCGGATCACCTCCTTGCTGTTTCTGAATGGTAGTGTGTCTAGCTTCCAGAGCCTTTCCACATTCTGATGTAGCTCTTCTGAAGGTGAGAGGAATGAAGAATGCAGACAGCTGTTCTCACCTGATGACTGCTGCAGGAAGGTGGCGGGTCCCTGCACAGCCCATCCCAGGCCGTACACACAGCTACAGGTCCACCGATCGGGCCAGACCGGACTGGGAATACTGGTGTTATCAGGTGAGGATTGTCAGAACCAATGAGTAGCATGGGCTTGACTCTGCTGTAGGAGTGCAATGGAATGTCTCTCATGTGTTGGTAGCTTCGCTTCAGAGTTTCAGCTGCACATGATTGTTCGGCCAGATTCAGATCTGCTGCTGTGAAAGCGTGTCGAATGTCATGTTTCATCCCTTTCTTCATCATGGGTGACACTTTGAGTGAGACTGTGGCTCCCTTTAATTGCACCTTGTCCTGTCTAATCGTCCTCAGGGACAGGATTTCTTCCTTACACTTGAGGCCCAGGTGACGCACAGCAGCTGGTAGTATGATCGTTCTTTCGGATCCATCATCCAGAACAGCGTAGGTATTGAGTGTTTTCTTCCCATTGTGCAGACGTACTGGGACAACCTTCAGCATCACTCGACCTGAATGGCTTACTTGGTCCATGTAAATCATGCTGGGGGACGTACTCACGGTCAGGATAGTGTCTGTTTGAGCCACATCATGGAGCACAGTGAGGTGTTGTTCTCCACAGGTTGAGCATGGCTTCTTCAGCGTACAGTTGTCAGGTGTGTGTCCTCTCCCACACCTCCAAGCATCTTCTCTTTTCCTTATCCAGTCAACCTTTGCATTGTGTGTGAGTTTAGCAAAGTCATCACAGGCGTTGAGGTAATGTTCTTGGTTATTACAGTAGGGGCAATAGGGCTTAAACCTGTCACGCTTCTTAGACTGTGAGGGGATACTGGATACAGGAGCTGGTTTAGGTTGCTGGGCCCCTTGGTGGTTACCTAGCAGAATAGTTGCAGACTTCACTCTTGGCTGCTTCACTGATCTGCGCTCCCCGGCTGTCGGCATGTGTAGATTCTACTGGGCAGGCGCTGATCCGACGGGATACCTGCAGAGTCTGGACCTTCCTCTCGAGCCAATCTGCCAGATCTGGAAGAGTATATGTTCTGTCGCTGCCACTCTGGATTATTCCCCTGGAAAAGCAGTATTCGACGAAGGCGTCTCTGAAGTTAACAGGCAGCTTAGTGAGCAGTGTATCCACATGAGAACCACACATCAGTTCTGAATATGAAGGACCTTGCATCGTGCTTAACATGCCCACTAGTGTGCCAACTGATGCTGCAAAATCTTCAATACCTTGATAGTCTCCAGCCTTCACTGGTGGAGCGTTCAGGATGGCATTGAGTTCTCCTTGGACAAGCTGTCTGGGCTGACCATATCTCTGCATGAGGGCTTGCATGGCAGTAGTGTATGGCGTTGCACTGTTGATGAACCGCTTGGCTATTTGAAGCGCAGCAGGGAATCTGAGATGGTCAAGAAGGACTTGATACTTGTAGTCTTCACTCAAATGTCTGTGGGGCCCAAGAACACTGTCCAGTCCCTTTTTAAAGCAGCAGAAAGTCAGTTTCCCTCCCTGAGGTGAAAACAGTCAGTTTGGGCTTGGGGATGCCAAATGATGATGCAATAACCATCTCTAAAACACCTGGTGCATTAGAGTTGTCTGGTGGCTGCACAGGTGCAATGGGCTGCTGAGGATAATAGTGTTGGACAGGAGGAGGAACAGGGTAAATGTGCAGGAGGATATGGGTATTGCTGAGGAGGAGGCTGCCTATGATTGGGTGCACTGTATGCTGGTTGTGATGAGGGAGGTGCAGTCTGGATCGGCAGGACAGGGAACTGCGGAGGACTGCAGGTGGCACCAGCGAAGACGTTGGTATTGCTGATGAAACAGAGGCTATTGAATCCACACTGTCCATCTGTGAAACAGGAGCAGATTTTGCAGATTCAGTCTTTGAAGCTTGAGCCAAATCGTCAGCCTGCACTGCAGAAGAAGGTTGATCCACAGCCTCGGTCTGTACAGCAGAGTGTTCAGCATCCTTTGTTGAAGCAGCGGCTTTGTCCTGATCCTGAGAGAGGGGCTCCACAGTAGTAGTCAGGATATGGGATGCGGGTGGATGCTGCATCATCCTAGCTGGACTGGTGGGGATCCTCTCTAGATGGGGAAAGCTGCTATACTGAAACATTTCTGCGGCATATCGTTGTGGGCGATATGTGGGGTGAGTGTAGCCAACCTGAGAGTGAGGATTCAGTCTTACATTGTCCATTTCAGCTTCCAGCTCTTTCATTTGGTGTCTCACGGTCTGCCAGCGTGCCTCTAGGCGTTCAAGTCTATCATCAGGGCTCTCATATAACGAATATGGGGGCACTGGATATGATGAAAATCCTCCTATGCTGGGCGATGCTGCGTATGTTGATGTCGTCAGTGACGCTGCCCTTGTTGTGGTGGGATGAAGAGGTTGGAGTGGATAGCTGAGCTCGTAGTCCTCCAGATGTCCGGGAATGCGTCGCATCCTGCTGGGACGGGGACACTGTGGCGGCTCATAATATCCCTTGCTTGTAGCCATGGCGCAGCTTGTGTACATCCGGCTCGAAGGACCACTTGTTAATTATTATTATTATTTTGTATGCTGGCGTACACAAGTCTGGTCTTAGTTCTCTATCAGAAGAACTGCAGCTACTTCAGTGTGACTTTATCCCTCTTTATTCCACATGAACAGGAATTGTCGGGTGTTGTGTGTTGTTGTGGTTTTTCTGAGTACACAAACAAAGAAATAATAAAATGTTAATAATAATAATGATGATCTATCATTCAACAAATGCAGAGTGTAGTAATGAACTGAAACAGTACCCGCTATGGTCACATGAGGCGCTCCATCGTTACATTACAAAGTAAACATATTAATTGTAGCCTAGTAGGTATGAACATTAGCAGAATCAAAGTCCATCCACAATACCAGCAACACAAGCTGAATATGGCTACATGCCAAGAACATATATACACTAAATACGAGCACATTAACACTCCCTTTGCCATAGTTTCGCATATAAAGGAGCTCCGAACAGGTGAGCACGCATTACAACATGGCGGCCGTTCCGACCTCAATTAACACTGCAAAACAGCAGATAACAAACAACAAATGTCCGATTCCAACTCACTCGGCATTCACGCACAAAGCGACGACACTGATAGTCCCGGTCTGGCTCCGACTGACACCGTCACAACTTCGAGGATGTGTGCTGCACTCGACAGGTAACGTAACTGCTGCCGCGCTGTGTAGTTTACTCTCGGACCTGCTCGGGTTGCTTCGGTGACGCTCGGTGACGGTGACGTCACATACGTGGCAGAGCAGGGAGGTTTGCACAACACGCTTTGATTTAACTCCTTCACGCTCCACAGTGGGTGAGGTGACTCATGCTTTTGTTTGTTTTTTTGGACGGGAGACTCTTTTTGTCCAATTTTCTAATCTCAGTGTCGCTAAAAGGAGTTACATTTTATTGCAAACTAGCGAACGATGCACTGAATTTCTTGTGTATGTGTTGCAGCCGTAGAACTGCCACCAAAGAGACGTTTCAGGTGGCAAGATTCACACTTTTGTCAGTTGAATAATGCACTACGGAGACATAAAACTGCTTAAAAAATGCTGCCAAAAAGAAATGTAATTAATTCTGGGCGATGATAAATCGGTTAGTCTCATTCCAAGGTTGTCAAATGATACAAAACACACACAAATGTGGCAAACACAGTGGCTCAGTTACAAGTTACATAAACACTGTGAAAGTATCCGAATGCTCAGTCTATGGAGAAATGTGCACAGCACGTAGTCAGACACTCCGCCTTTAAACAAGCCCTCAGGACTTTCGTAAGTTTGTGATGTCACAACTATAGTCACCACCCTCGGCCACGCCTCCAAAGCCCCACCTGTACTCACCGTCCAATCAGCCAATCAGGGCAGGGGCTCATTAATATTGACGAGACAAAACACCCTGTTCTTGCAGGAGCTCCAGGAAGAAGCAGATGTGAAACTATACTGAGATAATTTGGGGGATTTAAAATCACAACTACATCTTCCTATAGATTTAAACATTTCAAATCAAATGTGTAAAAATTTTATGAGACCTTTAAGTTTTTTATCTGCGTCTTTATGCACTAATGTAACAAATGCAGTGTCCAGTGGCAGTTTAACAGTGTAAAGGGCCACCATGTGGACAAACAGGTGTAATGCACTACACCCAGCATGTATCCAGTGCAGTACTCATGTAACCGTTACGCCTCTTCTTTCTTTCTTCATGTAAATTCACTTCATGAATTCCAGTTCAGAAGACAGGAGGGACCCAGCTCAAACTGCTCATGTCGTTCCCGAACTACGGACAAGCTCTGCTGAAACCCATGAAGTGAGGCGCCATCTGTAACTGTTTGCGTGTTGTTCACTTATGCTGACTCTTAAATCACAGGGTCGCATCTTTCATACACGCGTCAGCACAGAGCCTCACGCATTCGCGTTTGTGTGTGTGTGTTTCATCGTACAGACAATCCAGAGAAGCCGAGACGGACGTAAACCTTTTCTACTTCTCTGATTTTGAAAGACACAACGCAGAGATCGCTGCCTTTCATCTCGACAGGTACAGTCTGTCACAGTGTGTCAGGGGATTGTTCTGTAGCCACCAGATCAATGGTCCAACACTGGAGTTATTCATTCATGACGCTGCTGTGCAGCTTGTATCAAAGGGAAACAAGTAAAGTCTAAATTGAAAAGAATATTAGAGCACTAGTGTCCTTTATTCTTGTCACATTTTGTCTTGTTTTTTTGTGTTATTCTTCATCTTTCTGTCTGCTTGGTTCTGTATCAGATTGTTGGGCTTTAACAGGATTCCTCCAGTGGTCGGTCGACTCATCAATGTCACCACAGAGATCAGAGAGATCACCACTGACCACAGACTTTCTAGGACTTTCTTCACTTCCCCCGGTATGTGTACACATCAGTATGCATCGCACCTGCACTTCCACAAAGAAAAAAAACCATTAGTGGCACCCAACATTAGACCACTGAACTAAAAGCTCTCATCTCTCTGACTCATACTAGTGGGGAACGTGTGTTTCTATGGCCAGTGCGAGTACTACTGTTCGACAGAGCACCCGGTGTGCGGTCAGCCACATGCACTGGAGGTTTCCCTGGCTGCCATGCTACCTGACCTCACCCTAGCTCCCCGCAGGTCCTGGAGGTCACCATGGAGACGCTCTTACAGCCGCACCAAGCTAGCACAGTGCGTACACTGTCTGTAGCTTATTGAGATTCGTGTTTAAAATCTTTGTTTCGTCCATCTGCATTTATATGCAGATGGACAGAATATTGGAAACACTTCTGTCTCAAAATGTCTTAAATGTCCACCTTCCTGTTGGTGGAGTTTACAGTGTGGGTGTGAGAGAGTGTGTGTGTGTGTGTGTGTGTGTGTAGGATCATGAGCCTTCACTGCCCTCCAATGGTGCCATTGAAGAAGTGCAACACAACATTAAATTAGTGACGAACAGAGAAGTTAACAAGTGTTAATCTCAGTTAGTGTGATTGTTGATGTGCCAATATCGGGCTGTTAGAGTAGAGCATATTTTTAAAGATGATGTGGACACGATTTTCTCTTGGGTGGGAGCTCAGGTTAATGTCACGATATATCTGGATCACAAGAAAGCAACAACTAGAAAACTGAGGTGTGGACGCCTTCTGCTGAAATGCCTGATGAAGAGCTATAAAAAATTTTTTTAAAAACAGCAGAATAGAGTAATAAAGTGTGAAATGTTGAAAAAAGTAGAATATTGTGATGAAGTTTAAAGTTTGAATGAAGTCTGTAGGTGAAAGTATGTAAAGCAGCGGAAGCCGAAAGTGTTTGTCGAAAGATTTGAAGGTTGTGCCATTTATATTAATGTAACATTTGAATGTGGAAAAGGGTGAATACTTTAAATTTAAAATTCAAAGTATGAATGGTACGAATGAGTAAAAAAAATGGCCATTGTGTCTGAAAAGAGCTGAACATTGTGATATTTGAATGGTTTCTGCAGGACAAAGTATGCAGGATTAGTTACGTGCCAAAGAACCTCGGTGTAAACACGATTCCTGCAGCCTGTAGCATGAACGAATGAACTGTTGTTTCCAGGTGGGAGACGGACCCGGCCTACTGTGACACAGTGAAACAAACACCTCCTTACAACCACGGCACCAGACTGGTGGATCTCATAGACATGGCTGTGCTGGACTTCCTCATGAGTCAGTACAGTTTATCGGTAGTCGATCGCTTTGCAAGGAAGTTATCATTCATTTTCCATCAGTATATGCCTTTGTTAACTTGTTTTAACATGTTTTTATTCAAAGGCAATATGGACAGACATCACTATGAGACGTTTGAGAAGTTTGGCAATGAGACTTTTCTGCTTCATCTTGACAACGGGCGAGCGTGAGTGCCACGAACATCTGCTGACTCATCTCAGCAGCATGTTGGCATAGTTGTGGTAAAGCTTTATTTGCATTTCATGTGACTGTTTTCCAGGTTTGGGCGTCACTCTCGTGATGAGCCGTCTATTCTGGCTCCTTTGCAACAGTGCTGCAGGTAAGACAAAACAAAAAATGTCTGCACACACACCCACTGAGCAAATCTGAGCTAACATCTCTCTCGATCTTGCAGGATCCGTCGCTCCACCTTCCTCCGTTTGCGCCTCTTGTCCCTCCCTGGCTTCCGCATGAGTGATGTCATGCGGGACTCGCTGCTCGGGATCCTCTGGCAGGCGTGAACCCGCTCCTCTCTGAACCACACCTGTCTGCTTTGGACCGACGCCTTGCAACCGTCCTGCAGGTGGTGCAGTCCTGTCAGCATCACCATCAAAGACGTCATCTACGATGACTTGGAGGGATACGACGAAGACCACGATCGATGGACTGGCTGAGGAAAATTAAGTTTATTGGTGTTGATATATTCAAAACTTTGAGTTACATCTAATATAAGAAATGCTAAATGTTTTCCAAGTTTCTCATGAATTAGTTCAAGTTCTTGTTGTGGGCAAGTTGTGTTTATATGAACTCAGATACAGTCACGGTGTATTCATTATGCACCATCAGTCTTTTAGCCTCTGTCATTAGGCTGTTGAGCCTGGTTACACTGCCCGCTTACCCAGCTCCAGTTCTGGCACGACATTGGCTCTGCTCCCCACCAGGATTCACTGAACGCCTGGTCCAAAACTCCTGTGGCACAAACACGAACACTCTCCCACTGCTCTAAACTCACAGTCCGGGCAGCCTGTCTAACAAAGTGAGTTAACATGAGCTAACAGCAGCTACAGTTGGCAGCAGTTTACTTCACTGTCCATCAGGAAACTCTGTAAATCACAGAGAGTTGATTCACCATAAAAGTTTCACCAAAATCAGTGAGATAGTTGGATAGATAGATAGAGATAGTTGGTATGAATGACAGAGACACCGTTCACCTGATTACAAGTCAGAGTGACATCAACTGTTACAAAGCTGTTACAAAAAGTAACTTTGATGCAAGAAGAAATCTTAATATGAACTCTCTTTAACTCTGCTCGGTGCTCATAATGTCCAACATCCGAGTGAACTCCTCACAGGACAACGTGTTGAAAGTCACATACTGTATGTTTGAACCGGCTGGCTTTCCGTACATGCACACACACACGACGCACGGTTGTAGTCCAACAACCGCGTCCAGAGCGCTGACTGGTACGGTTTCACTTTCCAAACGTCACCGAGAGAGGAGGAACTGAGAAAACATTTGTGGGCAGATCTTCAATAGAACCTCAAAGACTTCCGCCTGTATTCAAAGCTGCAGATTCTCCTGGGTTTGTTGTACTTGTTTTTTAGTTTCCAGACCCTGAAGTGCCGAGCAGGACGGGTTATTGTACAGTTAAACAGCTCATGGAGCCTCGTTACTTTAGTGCCATGCTTTCACATCACATCTAAAGATTTGGCGCATTTCGGCCTGGTGCGGCTATGTGTGATGACATGATAAACCCGCTGGATTTCTTGGAGCATGACAAACTGCTGCAGTTTTTCCGCTGTCATAAAACTGAAATGTCCTGCATGGACAAACCGCAGATCTTTCTCAGCAAGCTCAAGGACTACGACCTGATCCCGGAGGACAGATACAAGGTGAGCCACTGAGGTGGAAACCGCTTTGCGCGTTTGTTATGGCGCACCTCATGCGGGCGTGTTTGAACGCAAAGCGCGCCGGCGCCAGCTGCCTGGCCTGCGCGCAGTCCGAGATCCACCGTCACCAATAAAACTTTATTCTAGAACCTGATGTAATGCAGCATTAAACACATCCACCGTTTTCTATTCTGTTACCATTCTTTATGTTTTTAATGCAGAATTGGAGCAACTTCAACCTGAGTCCTAAGAGATCATTTAAGTATTCCTGATGCCGATTTCCATAAATTCAGTTAATTAATTCTCTAGAGAAGCAAGAAATTATCTCTCACCAATCCAGATCTTTGGTTTTTAATAATTTCCCTGAACAGCTTCAACACATGACATGAAACCAGACAAATATTCTACAAATTGTGCTTAAGACTTTGATTTTACACACACACACACACACACAGTGACGTACACTGGTTCATCACAGGGCACACAGAGATAAACAACCATCCACACACACATTCAGACCTATGGACAATTTATAGCCATCCACGCCGCCTGCTGTCAGCCTCACACAAGAGGTTTCTTGCTTGCAACAGTACTAACCGCCCAGTGTACTGATTTATCTCATTCTCTCCATACCTGTGTGTGTGTGTGTGTGTGTGTGTGCAGAAGCTGAGTCGCATGAAGAGTAAAGACAACTTGAGGAAAGCGCTTTATGATTTTCTGGACTGGTTGGAGAAAAAGCGTCCAGAGGACATCAAAGATTTCTGGACTAACGTCTTCACGGACACCATCCTGAATAATTACCCCACCCTGCGAATGATGCGCAGGAGCCTCATGGACGGTCAGACTTCTGATTTTTTTATTTTATTTATTCTCATCGTTCTTCTGCTGCCATTTGTCCATGTGTGCCTTTGATATTTATCTCCGTTTTCACGGGCAGGGTCTTTCCAATTTAACGTACGGCTGGCTGAGCCGGCGGAGAGCAAAGAGACGGACAACGGGAAAAGGAAGGAGGTGTCAGGAGATGAGGAGAAAGAGGAGAAAAGGGCAAACTCAGAGATGAAGAAGAGGAAACGGAAGAGGAGGAGAATACGTGATGATGATGAGGATGATGAGGATGATGAGGAGGAGGAGGAGCAGGCCGGCCCGTCATCGCAGTCGACTCCTAATAAGAAGAAAAAGGCCAAGATAAGCTTCTGTGAGTCACCGTCCCACTCTGTAAACATTAGTTTGTTATTCAGCCTCCAAGGCCGATGGTGTTGTTGGCCTCGTGGAAACAGCAGAAAGTTTGTGATTTGGAACAAAGGCGTTTTTAATTTCCAGCTCCTCTGAAGAAGGGAGAGAAGAGCGAGTTTTGGAACTGGGCCATCTATAAGCATCAGTGGCCTGTGACCTGTGGACAGCAGGAAGGGAGTCTGAACAAAGACAGACTGGCCAAAGGTAAATAAAACCTCACGGCTGAGCGTTATCTTACCTGAAGGAAAAGAAAACACTGACTCAGCGAATCAGATTTTATTTTTGATATGGAAACATTGACATACATCAGCTGTTGATTATTCGTGGTTGGCCATTTACTCGGTCCGAATGCTCTGAATGTTTCAGGGGAGAAGTGCATTGCGGTCAGGAAACAGTGGTTCACTCCCGGCGAGTTTGAGAAGTTTTCAGGGAAGAGCAGCAACAAGAACTGGAAGCTGAGCATTCAGTGCATGACACGCCGCTGGGAAAACTCATAGAGGTCTGTTGAAAAGGTGTTTTCTAACCACTGGACTGTCAGCGTGTGATCGCTCCACACACCGATACTTCGTTTATCCCGCGTCACAGCAGCAGTACACGAACACACGGCGAGTCTGGATGAGTTAACGGCTTGTTATTTTCTGTTGTACCCTGCAGGAAGGTCACCTGAAGTCAGGCAGGTACAAAGCAGGCTGTAAAAAGGTAAAAATAGTTTCTGATTTTCTAGTGTATCTTCTTGTTTTTAATCATTACAATCTGAACCATATCCTCCGTTTTCTTCCTGCTAGGCCAAGAAAACACTCTTCCCCTCTAATGTCATCACAGGTTTGTTGTGTTTTTTC
Organism: Nibea albiflora; assembly: GCA_014281875.1. Taxonomy (NCBI): domain Eukaryota; kingdom Metazoa; phylum Chordata; class Actinopteri; family Sciaenidae; genus Nibea; species Nibea albiflora. Next base: position 17,573,056 of record CM024808.1, on the reverse strand, counting down.
TAAGAGAAGAGCACTGCAGCATGCCCACGAGCTATTACAAGAGCATCTGCTTACCTCTCTTTAATTATTAAAACATTCAAATCTAATGTTATCATTAGAGCTAATGGCAGATGATCCATCTGCTCACCTCCTCCTCTTCTAGTGTCTGAGGGAGAAGAAGAAGAAGAAGAAGATGAGGATGAGGATGAGGAAAGTGACCACAGCAGCAAGAAAAGTTCCACAAATGACACAGGTGCTAGCAGTGGAGCTAATTATTTCAGATGTGTGTCATAGCCCCGCGTTGTTCATACTCCCAACATGTGTCTGTTATAGACGACGAAGAAGAAGAGACGGAGGAGCAGCCAGGGCCGAGCCATGGCCGGAGAAATAAAGTGTTCAAAGTTACATGTGGAGCTTTAGAGGGGACGTTACATGAAAAACGATTCGCATCAGGTAACGTTAAAAAAACAGTAAATATGTGTATGTGTTCTTCCTGTGTGATCAAATGTGTGCACGCGAGCGAAGCCTCATCCGAACTCTCTTTCATCACCAGGGTCGTGTGGGAAGAGCGTTCGCACCGAGGCGAGCTGGTTGACCCCAATGGAGTTCTTGAAGGAGGCCTCGTGTCAGACGGGCGCCTGGAGGAAAGACATCAAATGGGAAGGCCAACCGCTCGGTGTCCTAACAGAGGTAACCATCCTCGGGGTGGTGTGTGTGTGTGTGTGTGTGTGTGTGTTGTCATTACAGTCCGCTGATGGTATCATGAGCAGCCTCGTTTGATTTAGCATGACACAACAAGTATGATTTAATAAGGTGTATAAATTTGTGTAAATCGCTTAATTGACATGTTTGCTGAATGCAGTGCGGGGGTGGCGGACTCCACCACTGTCAATAAAAATGAGTATATAACCAGAAAGAATCTAAATCTCAGATATGACAGGATGAAACAGACAAATATTCAGCTTGACAACTCACCGCATGAGGAAATCTACCGTCATCATGTTCAGGTTTTTTGATTTAGAGAGAAAGAAACTGCAGCATCCCTGTTGCTGTGTCTTCATTTGGATACTTGCATTAGCACACTGCTGTGTAGCGCAGTGTTGAGTTGTCTCAATTCAAGCACGGGCACCAAAGATGCACCTTAAGGTGACGGCGTAGCTGCAGCCAGGAGAGAGCCACAGAGAGAGTCAGTCCTAAAACACGTGAACGGTGACACAAAGAGGTCGACACTGTTGATTCTATCTATTTCAGGCAAACATCTTGAAGATCCACAAACTGACGTGCATGTGCTGTCTGTGCAAACCGGATTGTACAGACGTGGTAAGTGTCAGACGAGCGCGTTTCCTCCTTCAACATTCATCTCTCGCCTCTGTGTGACGGTACGAAACCTGTGCCTCTCCCAGGCAGCTATACAGTGAATTTATGTTTCTATTAACGGGTTTCCAGTTTAGTATTTCCTGTTAAATGCTGAAAGAGACTCTCCTCGGGTGCCTTGCATTACTTTACTTCCCATCTTTGTCTTTTTCTTGCCTGTTTTCTTCTCCTTTCACTTCATTTGCATTAGTTTTGTCCTTGTGCTTGCCCTCAGTTCCTCGTGTGTCCTGCTTCTGTACTTGGCTTTGCTGGACTTCTGTTTGTCGGATTAATCTTGGGTGATTAGATTAAGTTTGTTTTTATCTGGACTCCTCGGGTTAACCTGCCTGTCCTGCACGTTATTAAAGTGTTGCGTGTTGTAGGTTCACTTTCTGACTCGCGTCACAGCACAGGGAACCTTCTCTCTCGTTCGAGCACAGAGACAAAGTCGCTGTCACATTTCTGTGTCTCGGCAGGACGACCAGAAAAACGACGACGAGTGCTGCGTCTGTAAAAACGAAGGAGAAGAAGAGGAGGAGCTGGTGATGTGCGACCGCTGCCCGCGCTCCTTCCACCAGAAATGTCACCTGCCTCACATAGACGACGGCGTTTTAGCGTAAGCCTTCATCAAAATGGGTCATTTGAGATTTTCTGTTCAAACCAGCGACATCACACTCGACTTTTTGTGTGCCTGCGTGTGAACAGGGACGGTGTTCAGTGGATATGTACGTTCTGCGTGTTCCAAACCAACGAAGAGTGTTATTACAAGGACGAGCTGCAAAGGGAAGGAGCCATGTCCAGAGGAATATCCCAACACATGCTGGTGAGCAGTGAGCGGCCCGTGAGTCTGTCTGTCTCTCTTTGTGTTCGACCTTTCTCCGCCGTCACTCTTCTTTCTTACATCGACAGGAATGCCAGTATCTCCTCCTCTGTCTGCGCGCTGCCGATGAGGAGCAAACATTTGCAGCAAATCCAAGCCGCTACGTGAGTCTTCCTTTGCTTTTCCCACCACGAACATAAAGTTTGCTTCATGGCTGGATGTATGAAGTCATTGTGAGCGAAATGAACAGAATGCAAAGGCGTTGCTGAGTGTTTCCTTCCGTTCTGCTTTGCACCTGCAGCTGTCAGACTACTCGGCCGTGGTCAAGACGCCGATGTGGCTGAGCAATGTAGCGGACAAACTGGAGAATCAGCTCTACCAGACTGTCGGAGAGTTTGTGTCTGACGTCGAGCTCATTTTCTCCAACTGTGCCTCGTACAACCGAGTAAGAAACTGCCATTAAACACCTCTACATGACGTGCAGGGTGAGGAGTTCTCATATCAGCGGTTAGATATCAAACAGGAATGACAGTGACACTGTGTTATGCTCTTTTGCAGGACAATGCTGAATACCGTGCCAGGGGCAACAGACTCAAGGAGTTATTTGACGGAGAATTTCGGAGAGTGTTCAACATCAGTGACTGATGCAGCGTTCTGTTCTCCGACGCAAAGCTCCTGACAAAAGGCTAAAAATGACACAGACTTGTCCGTACAACCCCGTTTCCAAAGAAAGTTGCTCAACTTTTTTTTCCTTCAGTCCTGAATGTTGAATGTTATGCCTGAGTGAGCCGGCTCAAACGTCGGCATAAAGGATGAATTCAGTTTGAAATTCCCCATTACTGTTCAAAATGAGTCCACGTTAAAGTCTCTGACGGGTGTGTTTGTTAAGCAAGGTACGCTTTGTCTGGTTAAAATATTCGAAAAGGAATAAGAAAAAACAAATTGTCCAGTTTAATGAATGAATGAAATGTGATTTATTTAAAAGTGTTAGCAGGAATAGAGGAAACACACCTCGGCCTGCTCGCAGGTCTTGGTGGTGCATTATGTTTACAGTTGTATTGAGCCTTTTACGCCTCCAGAGGGAGCTACACTGAATATATGATCTCAAATGATGTCATGCAACATGAGTTGCATCGTGGGTAATGTAGGCACTGGGCTTCTTCAAGTGACGAATGACTGGTCCGCTAATTTTTATACTTTTTTTCTTTTTTAAATTGCAGGATGTGACAGGACATTTACTGCACCACAATACTTAATTTTTTTTTTTGTAGAAGTCAGAATGTATTTGTCTCAAGTGTTCGTGCAGAATATCAAACAGGATTATCATGTTACTATATGTTTTCAGAATAAAATGTTTAATGACATAATCTTTGTTTATTTCTTTAAAACACTTTTTATTGATTTTAAATCTATCTATCTATCTATCTATCTATCTATCTATCTATCTATCTATCTATCTATCTATCTATCTATCTATCTATCTATCTATCTAAGCTTTATTGCGGGTTTAACATGAACCGCATGTGCGGTCACTGACGTCACTGTTGCCAGCAGCAAATCTGTGCTGCGGGCTGCGCAGCCGCTCTGCGCATCCGTCGGGCTGAGGTGGTGGACAGCGCAGCCATTTCTCTGCCCCTCATGAAAAACACGCGGGGTTATGGGGAGGGAGGGAGAGCGAAACGTGCGTGTCCATCACGCGTGCAACTGACCCGACGTGCGGGAGTCATGACTTCAGCAGCGCGCACAGAGGCTGAACCCCGCATCGCCGATTGAGATCCGCGATCTCCAAACTTTCTCCCAAAATTCAACGCCTGCGCAGACAAAACAGGCTTCTCCATTGTGTGTGCGCGCGCGTGTGTGTGCGTGCGTGCGTGTCACTGCCATGGAGGGAAATCTGCAAGGAGGCAGCAGCAGCAGCAGCAGCAGGGACGTCTCAACAATGCATGTGAAGACTGAAGCAGTCGATGAGAACACATCTGCGCTGGTTTTGGGCAGTCAGGAGTCGCCTGCGCCCTGCGGAGATACCGCATGCAGAGGAGGAGGAGGAGGAGGAGGAGGAGTGGATCAGACTGCAGATGAGCTGGCTGACACAGAGCTGCAAGCAGCCACGACAGCCACTCCTGTGCTGCTGTGTGAGTGCACGTTTGATTTCATTCTTTTTTTTTTATAGTGCAAAATGAAATAAGTCATTCCGTATTTAAATCCGAATGTCTCCTTTCACCAGATCCCGTGAGCACTGACCGCTTCTTCACCACATCAGGAGATGGAAAAACTTACCTGAAGATAGCTCCAGGTGAGTGCGTCAGTCAGCGCGAGCTCGTCCCAGTTCAATAAAACACACACTCAGACACAGCACAGGGTCTGCTTACAGTACGTAGAGATATTAATCTGTGGCGTGAATCTTTCTCAACCTTTCCTGTCTAAACAGTCATGCATTGTTTTAAAGAGTGTGAAGGCAGCTCAAAATCTAAATGATTATGATTTCAGCCTGTTTCATCTTAAAGCAACTGAAAACTTTCTTCATATCGTGAAATATTTATGACTAAATAATAAACTTAAGATTTAAAAAAACATCTTAAAGCAACACTGCATAGAAATTGGTATTTTTGTGATTTAGTGTCCATCACTGTGATAAATATAAACAGCTGTGCACCGATATTTGTTGTGATTATATCGCTTATGATCGAGTCGATACTTACTACTCCAACAGCAGCCCAGCTCGGCGTCTGTCTTTAAGCCTTTTAGTTGAACCTCTCATCAACAACTAGCCTTAGCTTCCTCCGTCAGTGTCCTCTTTAGTCTCTTCGTCTCTGTCATTATGTCCAAAGAGGCTGCTAAGCCCGGTTACATTGCTCGCTCACCCAGCTCCGGTTCTGGCACGACACTGGCTCTGTTCCCTGTCGGCATTCCCCCGTGTCCTCGGCTTGAAAACCTCCTCTTCCAAAACTCCTGTGGCACAAACACTGACACTCCCCCGGTGCTCTGAGCTCACAGTCCGGTCAGCCCGGCTAACAAACTGAGCTAACAGCAGCTACAGCTGGCAGCAGTTTACTTCACTGTCCATCAGGAAAGTCTGTAAATCACGGAGAGTTGAGGCGGAGCAGCCGGAGGACACCAGAGGGAAACTGGATCATATTTTATGGAAAACCAACAAACATTTTCGTCCATAAAATATGATCCAGTTTTACCAAAATCAGTGAAATAGTTGGCTGTGTGTGACTTAGTGCTGTAAAGCGTTACGTACTTCTCACAGGTGCACCTGGAGCACAAATGACCTGATTTTAAAATGCGTGTGTCCTCTCCCAGCCTCAGCGATGCCACCTGCTCCTTCAGAGAAGACGCTTCCCTCCGGCTCCGATTTCTCCTCCAAAGCCGTTCTGTGCCTGATTGAGGCCGTCGGACGCCGCTGGGGCCTGTACGAGACCCGGGAGCGCTCGCAGCTCTTCCAGAGCGTCCAGGAGGAGATGGCTTCCAAGGGTCACGTGATCCCTGTCGAAAAGATCCGCCGCAAGTGGAACAACCTCATCGTCACGTACAAGAGGGTCAAAGATCGCAGCCGGGAGACGGGACACGCCAAAACGTCCTGGGAGTTCTTTGATGTGAGTATGATGTTTCCACACGAGGATCAAATGTTGGATCAAATCTGAAAATATCTTCTCGTGGTTTGTATGTCATTTTGGGGATTGATTTGGACTGCAACTGGCTCGGGAAATAGAACTGGATCAGGTCTGACGTCTGACCCAGAAACCGAGCTCCAACACCAAACTATGTTTACCCACATTGACTGCTGTGCAAGCAGTTATAATCGGAGTAACTGGCAGACTGCTCTGCTTCCTCTCACAGTCCAAAGACATGCATTTAATTGGTTAATAACTCTAAATTGTCCGTAGGGTTTGTTTCTATGTGCCCTGCGATGAACTGGCGACTTGTCCGGGGTGTATCACGCCTCTTGTCCAAAGCTGGAAGCTGGAATGAGCTCCAGCCCCGCCGCGACCCTGATGAGGATTAGCAGTTACAGATAATGGATGGATATACAGACTGTGTTTATAGCTCTTTAAATGTGTCTCTGAGCTTTGCCGGGTATGTTTCACCTCATCCATGAATGGAATTTACCATTTTGTTCTGCAACTTGACTCCAAACAGGAAGCCCAGTTGTTTGCTAGTGATTTGTTAGCGTACGAATGGACTGCTCTCTCTATATATAACTTGTTTATTTCCTCTTATCTGTCTAGTTGATGGATGCCACGCTCTGTGACACGGTCGGCACGCAAATCATCAACAACAAGAGAAACAGAGCTGGGAGCGCTCTTTCTGTGCTGCCCGGGCCTTTGGCAAAGATCGCAGCAAAGCCACAGCTTCCGCAGCCCCCCAGCATCATCCGCCCTAATGGGGACTTTGCTCCGACTGGTGTTCTGGAATCGGCGGGTCAGGGAGCCATCAGCAGTCAAATCATCAATAGCACCGCTTCCATTACTTCAATGACTACAGCCACCATTAGCCCCACAAATGCTCCAGACCTCAAGCCCCTGATCGTCCTCAACAGCGACATTGTTACAACCAGTATTCATCCAGCCACCGTCGTGCCGTCTCCATCTTTTATCTCCTCCCCTTGTTTTACGGAGACAGCTTCTACTTCCCCTTCCCTTGGCCTGACTAGTAACACGGACCTCAACACGTCGCGCTACGTAGGCCGCAAAGCTCCGTCATTCTCATCGGGCGTCATACCGTTTCGCCTTAGCAACGCGCCGCTTGGCAGCAGTCAGAATCTCCTCGGCCTCTCCTCCTCTTTTCCCCCCGCGTCCTCGTGCCTCACTTCGTCCGTTTCCTCCACCTCGCTGTCCGCGACAACGACGCCGGGCGCTGAAAGGCAGAACCAGAAAGGGAACGAGGAGCAACCCAGCGCCGCTTTGTGCCAGGAGATTCTGAAGCGACAGGAGGAGCAGGCGTACCTGGATCGGGTGGCTCGTCGCCGGGTGGAAGCCAGAGAGAAGAGGCGCGAGCGGAGGGAGGTACGGATGGCGGAGTCCCTCGGGAGGATAGCCACGGCCCTGGAGCTGCTCTCCTCCAAACAGGACACGGTCATCGCCCTCCTGCAGAGACTGGCTGACCGGAAGTGATGAGGGGGGAACATTTTTACCCAGCTCTGATGGCTATGCCATTTTCAGACTGTCAAGTCTTGATTTGTAAAGATCAGTCCATTGGTTTTATGTCATGTACATTTTAAAATGCTTCATTAAAAAGATAAGCTACATGGTATCAAGTGTGATAAAATCGCCAAATCTTTTTTTTTTTTTAGGGAATGGACCATTTCAAGTCACGAGGTGGCAGAAGGGGAATCTTGCCTGCCGCATATTGGAGTTATGGGGTCAAGCAGGTTGAAGTCTGGAAAGCAGAGCGGCTCTGTAACGCCTTGGTTTCACTTTTAAACACCAAAAACTGTATACGTTGTAGACTAAAGCACTGGAAGGTGTGAGTGTCGCTTTAACATAGAAAGAATGTGCATCTGTCATTAAGCAGGCACCGGCCACCAGATGGCGATTGTTATCTGCTTTCACACCTCTGCAAACAAAGTTATGCAACATTAAACTTTGTCCCGCAGTTGCAAAATTAAATTCTGTCTATAATACTGTCTATATACATGAAGTAATGCTCTGTATAGTAGTATAGTATATATAGTAAATACTTCACCGCCACCCACCAAGTCAGAAATCTTAAGAACAGTGAGATTAGAGTGACTTTAATTTAGTTTCCATCACTTAACAGCCAGTTCAGTGTTACTGCACAGATTACGGTATACTTCTTTCCTCGTTTTCACTTTCTCAGGTTTTGTGAAACTTTATTGGAGTGTGTTGCTCAACGTCTCCCTTTACACAGTTTCAGTTTCACTGTCAGTTGTAGGAAGGAAGCCCTGAACAAGGCACACAGACTTCATCTGTGCACCAGAAACTTGAATAAACATGTTTGTTGTCAGCGCGAACGATGTTTCTAATGCCAAGATCCCTGATGTACAGGCTGTCATGGATCAAGAAGAGCCGGAGACACCTGAAGGTGAGTCCGAAGGTGAACTATGAAAACAGCACTTCCTGCTTCTTGTGTACTTTAACCTTTTAGCTGTTCTTTCTGTGTTCAGCTGCTCATGAAGTCAAAAAACACAACAGATTTAATAGAAAATGAACTTTATTTGAAAGGATTTTACATTTGTTCACTTATAGGACAACTCATCAGTCACGTGGCTCACTCTGGCTCACTCTGTTAGCACATGTTCAGCAGCTGTGGGCAAGAAGAGTGGAAAGCACCTTCCATCATCACTTTATCTTTTATTTACTCTTTACTGGCCTTTCTCCTCCCGTTTTGTTTGCATTAGATAAATCGTGTTTATTACGCATGATAAACTTTACCCTGTTTACAAGATTACTGAAGAGTTAATGTAATATAATTTACCACGTTTTAAAAAGAAAGAGAAACTTTTTTCTGGGCTGATCTGACCTCTTTTGTTTTGTTTTACTCGGCTCTCCTTTGGTTTCCACCCACACCCCCCATTGTTGTCATAATCTCGGCTGATCGCCTTACAGCTGACTCCTTATCTGACACGCTAACACGCTCCTTAGCGAGCTGTGATAATTTAGTAACAGTCTGAGACGTCTAATGCTAATGCTACATGCTCACCGGGAGCTGACTCTTGTTTCTCATAATAACAGATTCTGGATCAGTCAGTTTGCTCAAAATCAAACTGGTTTAAGCTCCAGTTAAAACCGGGCCGGGCTGGCTAACACTGGAAAAAGTGGAGAATCAGTTCAGGCCACAACCTGTCATTTCCCATCATGCCTTGGGTCTTGCTATTGGTAGAGATCAGCTGCAGCTGCAGCTGGGTAAATCTTGGTCCCTTGTCTGCTGATTCTGTATTCATATGCAGTTAGATTAGGTGTCAGCATGTTTAACGATGTTTGTTCAGTTTGCGGTTACATCTCCCGACCCGGTAATTGCCAAAACAAATTTCTGAAGTGAATGTCCAGTCACAATTAAGTGGGTATGGCCTTTATCTGGACTGATAGCACAGTCACACTTGGAATCAACACCAGGACTTTTTATCAGCTGAGTTTTGCTTGAACCGAGGACGGAATAACACAAACCTGTCCTAAGAACAGCCGAACAATCACTTTTTCAACTTTTCACACCATTCGTCCAGTTCAGACGGATGCTGCTGATGCTTTTGGTGTAGGGTGTTGTAAATACTGTGTATGCCTAACAGAAATAACCGATGCTGACAATCCACTATGGGTTGAGCTATAACGTTGAAGTAAGATAGTAAGATGTTTCCCGTCTGTTGAATTCACAGAGCCCCTGAGGATCGTGCTCCTTGGAAAGAGTGGCGTAGGCAAGAGCTCGAGTGGGAACACTATCCTCGGGAAGAAAGTGTTTAAATCCGACATGAAGGTGGTGAGGGTCACCACAGTGTGCGAGAAGGTGACGGGGACAGTCCATGATGTGCCCGTCAGCTCGACTAAGAAAGTTAAGGACGTGCCTGTCACTGTGATCGACACGCCCGGCTTCTTTGAGACCGACAGCGACAAGGAGGTCAACGTGCGAAAGATTCTGCAGTGCTACAAACTCCTGGAACCAGGACCTCACGCCTTCGTGCTTGTAGTCCCTATCGGACGGATGACTCAGGAAGACCGAAGTACCCACGCACTGATCGAAGCAAAGTTTGGTCCAAGAGTGTGGGACTACACCATCGTGCTGTTCACTCATGGGGATCGTTTGGAAGATCAAACCATAAATGATATGATCACCGAGAGCGATGCCAGCCTTCGTGACTTCATACGCAAGTGTAGCGGTGGCTTCCATGTCTTCAACAACAAGACCCAGGAGGACCCGGAGCAGGTGACCAGTTTCATAGCGAAGATCCAGACCCTGGTGGCCCTGAACGGAAAGAAAGTTTACGGAAAAAAGCTGTATCCCAAAGAGGAGAGGCAGATCCGGGAGAAACAGGAGGTTACCCTGGCAGAGAGAGATGCTGAAATCAGACAAAAGGAGGAACAGCTGAAGAATAATTACAAGGGGACAGAACTGGAGGCGGAGAAGGAGAAGCTGTGGAGGAGGGAAGAGAAAGAATCAAGACTGGCTGCAGAGAAGAAGGTCAGGAATTCCCTGCTTTGGGAGGCCGTGATCGTCATCATAGCTTTGATGATGCTAATAACTCTGGCTGCTCCGATTCTGTGGCCCGTTACGTTAATCGGCATTCTGATTTTGATCGTCTTCGTGTATCGATCTACTTCTTATTCTGGGAAAAAGAAAGAGAAAGAAAAATGACTAGGTGTGTTTTGAAGAAAGGGAGGGAAGCATTGTCTGTAATTATCCATCAGTTATTTGAGTCTATGATGTCAACGTAATGGATTTTATTCCAGGGAAATCGTCAGCTCATCATTAGTGTTTATCATATTATCTTTTTTTTGCTCCCTCATCATTAAAACTTAATCCACTATTATGTAACATAACCATAAAAAGATATTAAACTGTGTTTATCGTCAATTGTGTCCAAAAATTTGTATTTTTTGTGTAAACCAAAATAAAGAGTTCTCCATTCCAGAGGAGGATTGTCCGTCATATCACAACATTAGATACAGACTTTTGTTCATAAAATGTTGGCAGAATGCATTGCACTTAAAAATATACATATTTTGCATCTGTGAATACTTCCTTTCATCTAAAACTATTCTCATAATACACACCTGAGCATGTAGCCTGTGTAATGATGCGCTTCAATGAGAAATCACAACTTTGTTGCTCCTTTTCACAGAGAGTTGCAGGTTTTCCTTGAGTTCAGTATTTCAGGGGTCGAAACATGTCCTAAAACTCACAGCGGTCTGTTCATTGGAAAAGAGCGGAGTGGTTCATGTTGAAGGATCTACAGGGAGCTGTGCGGTTTAAAACCCAGAACACAAACCACCAAACACACGAGCCTGTTGTCCCACAGTCAGCCTGCAGAGCAGAGCCCTCTGCTGGGGCGTGCACAGACTGGCATGATGATGATGCCAGTAGTTTGTGGGAGTGTCTCCCCCTTTAAACTTTCTGTTTCATTTCTCACGTTGTTGAGGCACAGCAGAGGTAAGACGCAGCTTCGTGGTTTCTATCTGTGATAACTCTGGTTTAAAGCGGTTCTGACGGCTGCAGGCACTTTTGTAAAATGATGTTATTATGTTATGTAAAATGACATAACGCGGTAAATGCATGTTTGCTTTAGGTCAGTGATTAGAAGACTGAAGACAGACAGACACAGCCTAATGTAAAAGGCACCGACAAGTCCTGACAGTCAACAATGTCAGTCATCCAGCCACATTAAGCCGTTTAGATTTTACTTATTGGTTTAAGATGGAGACTCCACTGTTGTAACCGGCCACATGTGTGAGTTTCACTGCTGGAGTCAGTTTTAGTTGCTCTGGAGCTGGAGCCTCTGCAGGCTTTGCTCCCAGGCTGACAGAGAGCTGCCTGGATACAAGATGTGTTGTTTTTTAAATCGGGAGGTCGAAGGAACGCGCTACGTTACACGTTCCACGAAAAAAAGTAATTAGAGTAGTCTAACGCGTTACTTACCCACAACAGTGTACACACCTTATGCTGTGGCATTATGTGGCATTATGACTCCTTTCCTCCGTGTGTTAACCCTCTCCGTCCGTCCTTCCTTCCTTCAGGTGGATGCATATTTAATATTTTCACAATAAAAACAGACTTTGGTGCAGAAGAGAGAGCAGAGCTTTTAGAGAAAAGGGAAGTGATTTTCGCGGCTTTTTTTTGTGTGTGTGTGCAGGAAATGGGTTATTACTCACATAGACCGCTGGCATGATTGATGTTTAAGTGTGTGTGCGAATAAGAGCTTAATGATAATAATACACAGTGTTATACTGTTCCTTTGTGGTTAATGAAAGTTTGCTTGGGCCTTTTGAAGGGTACAGAATAAAGTTCAGAAGACTGAATGGAGAGGAAAAGAACACGGTTAAGATCTTCTTCATCTTATGATGAAGAAGAAGAAGAAGAGCGAGGAGAAGAAGACAGGAAACTCACCTTAAGGAGAAGAAAGAATCCCAGATATAATGAAGATGATGATGAGGATGAGGAGGTCGAAGAAGAAGGTGAAGAAGACAATGAGCAGCCGAGCGGCCCGTCCACCCAGAACAACCACACACAAGAAAGTGAGTCTGTATGTGATATTTCATGTTAAAATGGCTGCTGTCCTCCACACGTCTATCACATGACACACTCTGAATATGCTCTGAAAGTGCGACTCTGTAAAACCTACAGGATTTTTGAAAGTGACCTGTGGAAACAAAACCGGCCAGCTGGACAAGGACAAGCTGTACCAGGGTAAGCAGGAAACGTATAAACTTCATCATTCATAAAGACGTGAACACATCGTTGTTTGTTATGTTCTAATGGTGTTGCTGTTTGGAGTCGCTCTGTTTAGCTGTGAAGTGTATCAAGTGCGGGGACGGCTGGTTCTCTCCCTCTGCTTTCGAGGAACTCGGCGGGAAAGGCGCCAGTAAAAAATGGAAGACAAGTATACTGCATGACAAAAAGCCTCTGAAGTTTTGGATTGACGTAAGAATCTCTTAACTTTATTCAGTCAAATCAAAAGCAACACAGCAAATAAACTCACTTCTCACTCTCCTCACAGCAAGGTGTGTTAACCACTCCGGGATTTAAAAAGAGAGAGAGAGGAGCTGAGGTAAATGAAAGTCACTACACTGATTTCATACAACAAATATAATCAACGTTGGCAGTTATGATGAGTTTCACATGTTTTGTTTCCTTTATTCTCCCAGAAAATGAAATCCGCTCATCAAGTCGCATCTCAGAGCGCTCCTCTGAAGGTTTGTACACTTTCTCCAAATTGTAATTTAACCCAGAATTAAAACAACAATAACCAGAGTGCATGCAAAGTCAGTATTATTCATTTTTTTTAGACTAGACACATAGTAATCAATGATTACTTAATGTGTACATTATTATATCCCTGTCAGAAGAGTCAGAAATACAGTCCACAGAAGAATCTGAGGAAGATGATGTTAAAGATGAAGACTGGTGTCCAGCCAGTGAAGAATTGGTACTGGAGACAGAGGAAGAGAGGGTAGAGCTTGGAAATAATGAGGAGGTTGTAGACTCAGGAGTTGACGAGAATAAAGAAGAGGAGGATGAGGTGGAAAAGGGAGAGATGGAAGATGAGGATGTGGCCGCTGTTGAAGGAAACGACAGCAGTGATGCTGAAGGTGACGTCTCCGACAGGAATCATCATCCGTGAAAAATAATGGCTGAAATAAAGCATGTCAGGCTGCTGATGTCGCTTTGCACATGGATGAAGGTCGCTCTTTTTCTTTCAGGCAGGGCAGCAAAATCACCGATCATTTCAACCCCACTGAGGGAAGTCAAAGTTGTCATCAGGAGGCTTCCAGAGGTAAGAGCCGGGATTTTCCCCATGAAATATATTTTTCCAATGTCACCAACCACTCAAAATAAATACTGATCAACTCTTACATGACATTATGTATGGTGTCTCTAGTTTCAGGTACAAACTAATGGACTGGAGGAGGATCCACTAAAAGGTTTGTGAAATAATTGTCCTACTCAAACAGTTCAACTTTACTTGCACAGTGCCAAATATTAACTGAAGTTATGTCATGATACTTTCCATGTGGAGCAGGTCTAACTCTTTATGTTTATTATTTTACTTTCTGTCCGGGTGATTTTATTCTGTAACCTCGGTTTCGTTTGTGAACAGACAGTGAAGACGCACAAAGCGAAGATGAGAGAGCGCGCAGCGGTTCGCCGGCAGACGACCTCTCCATCACGACGTCGGACACATCGACCATCGGAGCCGATGAGAAAGAAAGTCGGGAGGAGTTCACAGAAGACAGCGAACGAGAAGAAGACCAACAGAGAGAAATCAAAACTGAAAGTTCTCCAACGCTGTCCCGAGACATCAAACCTGAAGCCGAGCACATGGGATCACTCTGCGATCACACTGCCAGCCTCTGTGCCTCCCCTGTGCTGGTAGTTACTGTGACAGACACACATTTGGTTGACATTAAAGGTTAGCATCAAACAAAGACTTAAGAGCTCTCGTGGTTTAAAATTTGTTTTAATCTTTGACATTTTGTCCTTTGCAAAGGCGGCTGGGAGGAGGGCCGTTGTAAAGAGATGGAAGAAGAAGAAGAAGGAAAGCAAACAGAGATGGTGCCTGCACTTTTTGAAGACTATGAAAATGCTTCTGACGAGCATCTCGACGTGTCAAGATCTGACGCCACCGCAGCTGGAAACGTCAGAGATAGCGCCTCGCCACAGACGTTCATCAAGGAAGAAATCTCAGCTGCGGCCGGTGAGTTGTTCAGAAACCTTCACAGACGTCATTTTCTTTGTGCAAGACTGAAAATATACTTCAAAATGAAATATATCCTGCTAACTGTACAGATTATGACGCTCCCACTACACCCCCGAGTTTATTTGTTGAATGTAAATGTGAGACGACAGACGCCACCACCTCTGGCCGTGACACAGCAGAATTACAAGTGATGCTCCTGGAGCCGGGGTAAGAGTCTAATGCTCGCATTATTTAGCTAAACAAAGCTGTTTGACTCGCCCTAAAGACAACGTCTCTCCACAGAGCTCCCCAAACAAACCAAGCCTCAGACACGACTCCGTTCCCTGACATCGCGGAGGCTCGGTCCTCTGGGAGCTCCCCCAGCTGTGATCTGGACACAATGGACCTCGATCAGCTGAGGAGGGAGAAAATAAAGATGCAGATAAGAGTGTTGAGGTTACAGGAGGAATACTACGCTCAGAAAATAAAGGAGCAGAGAACACTGAGACTTGAAACAACATAAAACAATCCACTTGAATTTTTGTGCCAAGTTTGGACAGTTCCGTTTTTTGCACATATTTCGTGGCCTGAACAAATATCGTCTAGCCTGTTGGATCAAATAAAGTTTTACACTCCATACACTGACACAGATTTCAACTTGACCTCTTTCCTTTCGCTCTTTTCTGACTATGACAGAAAACGATTGTACTGTAAATAATAAAGACGTTACCAAGGCGATCGAAGGTGTGCATCAGAAGTCTGTTTTGGCAGACACGGGATCCACAAGAGGTCAAATGGTTGTGGAGAATAAGAACTCCATATTGAATGGCTGTTTGCTCTGTTATACACGCACGGTAGTTATTTAGACGTTAATTAGAAGTAGCTGTCTATAAATATAAATTTGAGCAGATGAACAATAAAGAACAAAACAATATTTATTAACGTGTAACATTACAAAATAAATGTACATTTGTATGACAAATATAACAGTTGTTACTACAGTTACAGCAGCTACTCCGTCATATTCTCTTCCTCTTCGTCCTCTTCCTCTTCGTCATCGTCTTCGTCAAAGTATTTATCCTCTGCATCTCTGCTGACGATGTCCAAGTTGTCGTAGTCCGGGTTCTCATCCACCTCGCTGTGAGGGAAGCACACAAAACACACGTTATGTATGTTTCTATGTAACAACCTATAAATGAAGCTTCAAGGTGGCAACGCGAGCGAGTCCAAAATGTCCAAAATGAAAATTTTAAGTTTAACTTTCGGGACTTTTTAAAGATCCTGTGCAGAAGGTTGTCGTGGTGTTGTGGTGGCTGACCTGTAGTTGAAATCTTTGTCTTTGCCATCAAGGAAGCGTTGATGCATCTGACTGATGAACTCCTCCCTGAGCAGAGCCTTCTCCTCTGGGGTGGGCTCTCCTTCCTGCTGCTGGACAGTATTATCTACGAGAGAGAGAGACGTGATGACCGACAGAACAGAGACTGCATTCATTTTACAACCAGCTCCACCCGTCACCCTCTCTCACCATCGTCTTCCTCGTCCTCCTCCTCCTCTTGTGCTCCGTCCTCTCTCTCCTGCTGTTCCTGCAGACGGTTCTGGATGAGACGCTCCTGGTAGGAGTTGAGGAGGAGGTGTGCGAGCCCTCCGGCGCCTCCTGCCGGTGCTCCCGGTCCAGACTGTGCCTCCTCCAGCATGGCCTCCTGGGAGCGCTCCAACACCTAAAACATGAATCCCACAGAAATGAGACAAACCGCGTAAACTGTTCATCACTGACAGCACTGCATCGCGCTCTCACCTCCTGGTCAGTCAGGTACTGGCCGATATATTGTTCATACAGCAGCGGCTCCCTCATCCGCATCTGTTCCTCGCTGAAGTACTGACCCTCTGTGTGAACAGAGGGAAGACAAGACAGATACACACAGTGAATACACTTCATCAGATATACAGTATGAACTACTGCCAGTGGGAAAAAAAAGCCTCTACCCTTCTGCAGGGCTCTGAGGGCGGCGTAGCGCTGGTTTCGGACCCTGGTCCTGTTGGTGCACGCTGCAGCTCGTCTCTGTATCACTTTGCTGTAGTGCTGAGCCCGCGGATCCGAGCAGACGTGTGCAAACGCTGACAGGTCCCGCGGCTTGAGGCAGGCCTAGAAAAGAGGGAGAGAAAAGAGTTTCATGATGTCAGTCAGCGAGATCAATCCCTTTCCCCACTGAGGGTGATGTTTAGAACAAGTAACTGACCGAGTCGTGACCAAGACCAGACGGCTAATATGCACATACATGTGTGTGTGCCCATGCAAACACTGGGCTGTGTGCACATACATGGTACCTCTCCAGGAACACCAGCGGTCTGCTCCTGTACTGCCGCAGCAGCTCCTCTCTGCGCTCCTCCAGGGTCAGCTCAGCCTCCCCTATCTGCTGGCTCTTCACCGGGCTTCCACTCATGGCTACGGCCTGCACCATGTCTCTAACACAGACGGACTCCGCCGCGCTCACGTACTTCATAATAAAGCAGAAACACACACACACACACACACACACAGGATGATGCACCTGTTTGTATTGTCAGTATAAGTAAACGCGGCTGATGCTGCCGAGCTCACCTGCGTGTCTCCCCGCGGCTGCTGGCTCTCTGCGGGGCGGGTAAAGTCACACGTCCAGGGCCGCGTGGCCGGTTCTTCTGCCGGTTTGCTCTCGTCTTCGCTCTCACACGGGCTCGGTTGTGTTTTGGTTTTAACCGGAGGCTCGATCTCACCCCACATCGTTACCCGTTAACCGGCTGGCTGACGTTACTGCTCTGAATATGTTGTCACCGGGAAGAACCGGTGAATGGTCTCACGGTAAAGATATAAAATATTATATATTATCATCAAACACGAGTTAACTGTAGTTCTTTGGCAACATTCATAGATACGTATGTTTTTCCGCCATGCTGGTCCGTCAATAAAATTGTCCATCGTTTTCTTTACCGACAGAAAGGTTCCGCCTTTACTTTGGATTTTGTCGCCCTCTGCTGGTGTCTGTTTATAACAACAACAACAACAATAACAACAACAACAACAACAACAGCAACAACAACAACAATAATACATAATGCATATAATGCACATGCATACATGGAAACAAAGTGGTTGGAGCAAATACAAATATATTATTATGAGTGTGTTTTATTCATTAATAATCATATTCATTCAGTTTTATTCATTGAAGTAAGTTAAATAAACTTTTTTATCTGCTGCATTGATTATTTATTATACATTAAAATGTGTCATCAGGAAAGCTTAGGGGTCTCTCCCTCAGAAAGTAGGGCCCCCTCACACAGCATCTTACACGGGGCTCATGAACATAAATCATGTCACACGTTCTTCAACAGGTGGTCAAGGTGCACGCTCCTGTCTCAGGACAGGTGAGTGAGTGTCACGTGAACTGTTAGCCGTCGCAGGGAGGAGCCACCGACCCACGCAAACCCTTCACTCCCGACGGGGACGTTAAAAACACCGAGCTCGGTGCTTAAATATGACCGGCTGTCTGCTCGCTCGGTCCCGCGTGTGCGTGACTCCGCTCTCGTGGAGGAGGAAGTCTTTTAAGATGCCGCGCGCGGACAGACGACAACACCGGAGGTTGATCTCTCCGCCTTTCAAAACAACCGCACGCACTATACTGAAACTTTTCTCCTCGTGCGGTCAACAATAAGAGTTATACTTTGAAAGTTTTAACAGGAAAGTCACTTTTTTTTGACTTCACGTCAGCCTGCGCGGACCTAACAGGAACTCTGCTCGTGTTTCTGGTTGTTTCGGTTTGAGATGAACGACGACATGGACACCGCGCGGGAGCGGAGGTAGAGTCGAGGTGAGTGTTTACGGCGGAGAGTCCAGCCGCGTGCTGCTTAACTTCAGCGCACTCCGTCAGGACCGTGACAGCTTCTGCTGGACTGACGTAACCTTACTGCCAAAACTCGGCAGTAAGAACACACTGACCCTCACTCAGCCTCCTGAAGTTTGCTGACTGCAGCCTCATGCAGGTCACGTCACTCAGTAGTTTTGTTTAGTTGGCTTAAATGGACTATCCTGACTGATTTGAGCTCTGTCCACCTGCACCTGGCCTTTTAAAGGTGAGCTCATGTTTTAATGTTTCCGCAGTGACAGCTGAAGACAGACCCGGTGGGTTGGGTTCGACCCCAGGACTCAGCCCTGATACACGGGCTGCAGGCTTTACCAGGAGGGCTCACACAGAGTCATGATTCATGATTTCTTGCTGCTTCAATTCTTCATATTTTATAGCAATGTCTCACGTTCACAGTCATCTCCCCGGGGCAATGAGCTGGGACAGTCCAAATCCTGACCTTCACTGCGGGTCAGAACATTTGAAAAGTGACTGTAACACATGGACGACTCTGTGCAGCGCCTGTATTTATGAGCTCCAGCAGCAGAGTCCCACAAAGCCTTAAATTATTAATATTATGTACACATTAACCCACACTTCTCCGTCACTGCTGCAGTGTTTTGAATATATGGAAACGTGGAGCGTTCGACAGACGCATAGTGGATGAGAAGCAGTGAACCACTGCACTGTCTGCAGCACTGTTAACAACATTTATTTTTCCCCCCCACATTGACCTTCCCCTCAGAGACCTCCTCCTCTAGCAGGAGCTCGAGGGCCTGTGAATACAGGTCTGACTTACCTGTCTCAGCCCGGTTAGTCCTAAGTCTAACCTTCAGGTAGTCTGACTGCTACTGCTCAGCCCTCAGCTTACTCATCTCCATCTCCAGCTGATCTGAGTGACTTGTGGTGCAGAGCTCCTTAACCTTTTCTTCTGCTCTTCACTTTGGACTTTGAACCTCGTTTTCCATCACAGTTGCTCGCCTGTCGACTTCGTGTTATTGTGTGAGCGTACTGTAGATTCACATGTGCGCCGAACATTGTGAGATTTGAACAGCTTCTATTTCTAATGTCATATATTGACTTTATTTCCTTTCACTTCTTCTTCAGTGCAGGTGGATCGAGTGCGATGGAAATCCCCCGGGTGCTCGTTTAATTGGAGCTAAATATCAGGTGTGTTTAAACTCGACTCTTCCTTCATCTGACGAAGCTGCCTGTTAAGAGTAACTGTGAATTTCAACAACCCCGTCCTCGCAGGAGTCACTCACAAATGCATTAAATGTAAAGTCGTGAGCCTTGTTCACTTTCCCTGCTGACACACTGACAGCTGCATTCCAACACAAACACGCAGAGATGTTCTGACGTCAATGTCGCCTCTCTTGTCTTCGTACAGTAGAAAATCCCAGGGCGACTCTTTTTGTTTTTGTCAGTGAGATCATCGACACGCGTGGCTGCGCTCTTGCAGCGTTTACATTACTATGATTAAGGACCCACACGGCAGCCTCTGTGGCTGTGAAGTGAAGCCAGAACCTGCAGTAATTCTGCCTCTTTTGGAGCAACGTCGCAGGCAGATAATAATTTCCCCGGGGTAATGAGCTGAGACAGGTTCTCCCAGTTCAAATCCTCACCTTCACTGCAGGTCAGAACATTTGCAAAGTGACTGTAACACACGGACGACTCCGTGCGGCGCCTGTATTTATGATCACAGCTGAGACCAAAATGTTATTTTTTTATAGACAGTTTGGGATCGGAGTGCTAGACTTGTGCGTGATGTTGAACAGAATCAGACGCATTGACTGTTCACATTGACATAAGTCAAAAATACATAGTGTTTTTACAGAGGCAAGGGGCAAGCCGTCCGCTAAATGTGTTATTATTCCTGGTTACATGAAAACTAGAACCAGGAAGTCAAACACAACACCTGCGTCAAAGACGTTTTCATTTTTCCTTCTTTGATTTTTTTACTAAAACTGCGAAACGACTGGGAGACTGTAGCATTGTGAAATAAATGAACGCATCATAATTGTGAAACAGGGATTTTTACTCATACCGTAATCACCCAAATCTAGTCTACACTCCACTAACTCAAGCCAAAGACGGGCAAAATAATGTTGCATTCATGAAACGTGTCTGTTGTTTCTCACAAAGTGAAACACGTCACTTGAAGATAAGAAAATGAAATCATAAATCTGTGTTTCTTGTGTAAGTGTATACGCTTACGTGTGTTAGGTTATATTAGGATGAACATCGCAACATTTGATGCTCAGTGAAGTTTACTAGCTCTGCCCTAAACTGCAGAGGATGCTGACTCCTCCAGGAGGAGGACGCTCTCACTCAGCATCAGCTGTCTGCTTATGGCGGCCGTCAGCTAAAAAATGAGAAGTGTTTGACACGAGAAGTGGTGAAAAGGGCGGGACCTTGCAAACAGTTACAGAACAGTGCACGACACTACTTGTCTGCTTTGTTTAGTCATTTCAGTCAGCCTGATGCAGGGAGACAGTCTGTCCGTCCGTCTGTCTGTCTGCATGTCTGTCTGCAACCCAGGAGAGCAAAGAGAGCAGCAGAGGAAGACGAGGACCGGCAGTCTTCACTGTACCCGGTGGAGATCATCATCATCATCAGTGGATCTTACCATAAACCTGGTAGAAGGCCGCTCCATGAAGGCTCACTTCCATTTATTTGTATAGTCTGTAACTGCAGCCATTAACTAAAGTTCAGTGTTTCCCTAAAATACCGAAAAAGGACAAATGCTTTGTCCCGAGTGTGATGGGTGTGCTGCTTTTTCATCCAGAGACGATATTATTACACTTGTATCAGAGCCAACACTGTTAGTGTTACCACTTCTGCTGCTTCTCGTCTCGGATCCCTTGGTAAACCTGCAGCACTTGTCCACCCGTAGCTGTAGGATAGATTTGTGGTTTTTAAACAAAGCATATGTTGTTAGCCACATAGGAGCGGTATAAGGACTGAGGAAACATAATATCCATGGAAATGAGGTGAGGTTGTTGTTGTTGCTGCTGCCGCTTGAATGGTGATACTAAATTGCATGTAGCTGATATAATCTTCTCCTTTGGTGTACTGTTTTTTTGCGATATCATTAGTTTAGCTTATCGTAACAGTTTCTGGAATCGAACCCTGGTTCAGACGCTGACAGTGGAAGATCACACGGGGCAGATCGCATGTGTACAAACTGTATTTGGCAAAACACGTGATCCTTTTAATTTCCCTAGATAAATAGAGTTAAAAAAAAAAAAAAGGTGATGAGTGAACAGTTACACAAGCTGGATGAACAGTCTAGGGGTCAACAAGTTTCAAGTAATACAACTATATACTCAATACAGTATTTGTTTATGATTACATTATTTATGATCAAAAACTAGTGAGTCAACAGCTTTGCTAACAGCCAAACATCAAGCAAAGCCAACAACACAACGACTCTTGTTTGTCGGCTTCTTGTTCATTCACTCTCTCCTTTTCTCTTCTTAGCTTCGTCTGTCAACGTCCTGTTCGATCTTTTCGCCTCTCTCATTATCTCCATAGAGGCTGCTGAGCACGTTTACATTGTCTGCTTGCCCAGCTCCTGTTCTGGCAAGACACTGACTCTACCGAGCAAACATTTTCTCCATAAAATATCATCCAGTTTCATCTAAATAGTTGGTGGTGTGTGACTTAGTGGCGTAAAGCGCTACGTACTTCTCGCTGGTAATCGAACCCAGAGCACAAAGACACCATTCGCCTGAGTAAAGGTCTGTTATTTTATGATAGAAAGAGTTTCTAAATTTCTGTACTACAGTTTCTAGCTGGGTGTAACTCTACATTTTAAGTGCCAGAATAATAAAAGTAAACTGGGTTGGCATAAAAATGCTGGATACCTACCTCCCATTCCTGTGAGTACATGTCTTGAGTGTGTACTGCTGTGTGTGTGTGTGTATTCTGGGTTTACCTTTCCTCGCTGCCAGAGGCTGATTATGTCATGTGTTGCCACGGAGAGCGCTGTGGTGTTTTCTGTAGCGCAGAACCTCATTGGCCTCACCGCTCCAGCAACTCTCCCAGTTTATAGTGAGTTGCCATAACAACAGAGCGGCAGACCCGTCATCAACTTTGGGTGTCCGTTACCTCTGTTATGTTCTCACCGTTAAGTACAGGCTCGTATAACTAGAAATGAGTCATTTAGACAGAGATAGAGGGCTGGACGGGAAAGATAGAAGGTGGTGTGTGTGATGGGAGTCGAACGAGGGAGTATGAAGGGAGAGAGGAGGAAGATAACGAGAGGCAGAACTAAAGGGAGGCAAAATGCTTCGTGCTCTGAGGTAACACAAGGACGGTTTTCATGGGCGTTCGTGGCACATTTGCACCTGAAACTCTGAAAGGTTTGCACCAATCCAAGTGTGTGTGTGTGTGTGTGTGTGTGTTTATGTGTTTCCTCACTTCCCAGGTCTGTCTACGAGCCACACTCTGAATCCCTGGTAACCATGGAAACCGAGTTGGGCGAGAGACCAAATGCAGATGCCTCCATCTCCAGCCCTCAGAGTGAAGCCGTGGCCAATGAGCTGCAAGAGCTGTCCCTGCAGCCCGCCCCCAACCTGCCGCCAGTCAGAGACAGGAAGAATGGTAAGTGGCAGTTTTTACACTCAAAACCGGATCAAGCTGCTTCTTACTTATTCAAAGAGGTCAAAACTCAAGGTGCAAACATGCAAATAAAACCACATTATGCTCCCATTTGATTGAATGTATCTGCTGAACATGATTGTGGGCAGTTTTCTTTGTATTTAACTGTTTTAAAAATGCAAAGAAGTAAATGTTCCGAGCTGGAGGGAGGCTGTTTGTGTGCCGCGGGTATTTTCCAGCATCTGTGGAGCGGCTGTCCGCTGCTGGCGTTTACATTTCGGACATACTAGGTCTCCCCTTCGCATTACGTCAGTATAAACAGCGAGTGCCATCTTCCAAATGCACATGCACTCAGATGTGAGGTTGCTTACATTCACACCCACACACACACACAGTGTCCAAACCAGTGAAAAATCTTGTACACACTCCATATTTCAGCATATTTGAAATGACGGTTTAACAACAACGTCGGCCTTAAGCGTCACCCACACACTGAGACTTTGCGTGTAAGCTTGTCTGCAAGTATAAATACACCACACGTTAGAGGAGGTTCTCGAAGACCTCAAAGGATTTCTGTCTGCTCGTTCTAAGGCTGCAGAGAACAATCTTCATTTAGAAAGCGGGTTCAGATATAAGGACGGAGGCTCATCTCCACCTGCTATTAAAGGTATTCTGCAAGATCAGGAAGAGTTTATGGATCTGTTTTCATTTGTTGGTCGTCGCACATATTTCCTTCATCTTTTTGCTGGAAGTTTGCAGGAACAGGCGGAGTTAGACACCGTCTGGCAGATCACGTTGCATTCTCATCACAGTGACATAACATGTGAATGGATCTCGGCCTAAAATAAAGCTGCGGTTGCTGTGTTTTTGTTTTCGCGGTTGAGACGTAGACTTCTCTAGCCGGAGGCATTTAGCTGGTTGTGGATGATGAATTTTGATAAAGGAGGCATTATAATGGACTTTATGTGGAACTGAGATACAGATCCAACATTAATCGTCATCATAATATATTGTGAATGTCTCCTTTTGGCTTCTGGAGACAGTTAACCTTAAGGATTGATCTAAAATCAACACTCATGAGCAAACCTTTCCATTATTTGAGTGACACATCTGGCCCGTGTGTGTTTATTTGTATAAAAGTTTCTGCTTGCGTATTATTTAAGGTCAGGTTTGACTTTATTTACTTTCCTTTATTCAGACTTGTGTCCTAACTCCACGTTAGGTGACTATAAATGAGTAAATGCACTAATCTTTGTGATATTTACAGCACTGTTGGGAATTAATATGCATGAGAAGTTCAAATAAACTGTGAAAGGACGCATTAAACCTCGGCCTCTTTTCCTCACAACACGGGTCTGTTTTGTTTAAACATGAACACATCTGCTGCAGTAAGTTAACAGCTGACGCAGTAATCCGAAACGTGTGAGCGAACGACCCGTACCGGTTAGACAGGAAGGGCCTGTGGAGCGCTCTGTTTTAAGGTGGTGCAGTGTCCCCACCTTCTGGCCAGTGCAAGTACTACACAAGTACCTGAGTCTGGTTTAACAATTCATGAAGAGAATATCATCGGATTGACTCACGATTGGTTTTAGTCCCCTTAAACAGTCCTGAGTAACCCATCTGCATGTGGCAGCATGTGTGTGTGTGTGTGTGCAACCTTAGCCCCAGTGTGCACGGATAAAGAGACTCTGGATATAGCGATGTGGCCAGCTGGTCCTTTCTATTTAAACCTGTTGGAGAGAGTACAGAGGTTAAGAGGAAGGAGAGATGTAATATCAGAGGAGGGTCGGTTGGTCGGTCGGTTGGGGGAGTGCATGGCGTGATTTTGAAGTGAAGAAAAGGTTTTGGCTGAAGAACTTCAGGAAGAGCAAAATAGAATCTAAGGTCAAAGGGAGAGTTCAAACCACATTAACAGCAATGAATCCAAATCCACCAGAGAGTCTCAGAGTTTTGCTCCATGTCGAAGAAAATCTGGAAACTATCCGTGTAAACTTTTGAGTTTGCGGCTTAAGGAGCCCAAAACACCAAGATTAGGCTTCAGCCAACTACAGACATTTAGTGCATCTTTTAGAGCTGTCAAAACACAGTGAGCTCCCATTATTTTTAATAGTTTGCAAGAAAAAGTGAGACGGACCTAACTCATTCTGTCTCTAATTTCCACAGAGTTCAGTTTGACTGACGTGTGGATCAATAGTTAATAACTACATTTTCATTTTGAGGGAGGGAGAAAGTGGATTGGTCCCAGTGGCTATTTAAAATGATGTGTTTTGTACTTTTCAAGAACTTTCTTAGACTGAAAACAGAGTCTTCATCTGGAAAGCAGAAATATGATTATTATAATGACGTGCATGACAACTCCACCCGAGGGGGGAGGAGGAGTTCAGGGCTGGACTTAAGTTGTTTACAGCTTTGTCTTGTTTTAGGAAGAGCAGAGGTGATGAAACTGAAGAAGAGGCTGAGATGTAGCCACGAAGAACAGCGGGAGATATGAAAATAGCATTCACAGCCACCGTTGGTTTTAAGAACTCCGATATACTCGGACTAATTTAAACTCTTTCAATTCATAGGTCAACTTTTACGATCCGTGATGCATTTCATGACCCGCGTTCACAAGAAAAAGCCTTAATGAATTTTCAAAACTGCTTCTCTGCAGCAAGCAATTATTAGATCTGACGAATAAACTGGATGCAGCTTAAACCGTGACTAACTGTCCCTCTGTGTGGACCACTGCAGCCTCAGAGCCGTGATTTCATTTCCTATATCGTGGAGCAGAAAGTCGTTGGGCTTCTCTCTGAAGTATTGAGTCAGCTTTTTAATGAACACACCCCGACACGTTAGTTTACAGCAGCTACTTTTGGCGCTGACCTTTGACCCTTTCGTCTCATCGTTTCCTCCCAGTGACATAACAGCGAAACCCTTTTAATAGATCCACGGAGCACCTCCTCCCCCCCCCCTGAGAGATGACACTGATGAACATATAGCCAGACGTTCTGCAGGGTAATGAAGACCAGCTCAAAGGTCAGCAGAGAAAAAGCAAAACACTTATGAATTCAAGCGCCGTTCACAGGATCTGGTTTGTGCAGGGTTCACTGACCAGAATGAGTCTGGTCATTGACGTTTGCCTGACCTTTACAGCTTTGTGGACATCTTTAATAGAAGTCCGGGTCTGTTGGTCTGTTGGTCCACCTCTTTGATCCAAACTGAAATATCCCAACTATTGGATTTTTTTCCAGTGTACCCGCGGACGTGCTATCACTGGATTCCTTAGATGCTGAATTAAACTTGATGACTCTGAGTCAGCTCGTTCCTGCCAAGTGAAGGATGCAAAATAGAAATGAAAAAATGCACCTGAGAGCAAATGATTACAGAATCAGAGATCTTAATTAAAGTCCTACATCTAAGCTGTGTTATTACTGTCGTGGTACTTGATTTAATTGAGTATTTATTAGAGTACTAACACTAATGACTTCCCATTAGTCTCCAAGACAAGAGAGAGTGGAGAGAGTCTTTCCCCACGACTAGTCTCTGCTCTTAACTCTGATACAGCAAGACGCGGCTCCGCGTGCGGCAGAGAGAGTAAGAGGGCCGTAGATTTCCAGCCCACCCTCTGTAATTTGTTGGCTTTCATCTCGGTGTTTACGACTGGTGCGGGACGCACGCTTTATGGAGGCTTTAACTGAGTCAGAGACGTGCAAACAAAGACGTGCACACTCATCTTTAGATCCATTTATACTCTCCCTGTTACATTAATAGCACAGATATATTAGAGTGTCACACAGGTGCGCTCTCCCTGAGAATAAACAATCGCACACACACGCACAGAAATGCACCCAGGCCCTGCCAGCGGTTTTCGGTCGGGGTCTTATCTGAAGTAATGGCGGATCAGAGTCCTGATCCCCCCCCTCTCTTGTCTGACTGAGGAGTTCGTCGCCCGGGGGCCCCACATCTTTGCATATTAACACCCTCTGATCCAAAAATGCACACGCAGACACTTCGTCCTCGACACACAGCCTGTTATTTGTGTGCATCAGCTCACTTAACAATTCCCTTATGTCTGTAACACAGCCACTGATTCAATTATTACCAGGCTTTGCTCAGCGTTTCTCTGTTTTTGGAGCACTAATGTGAACACGACAAGCGCCATCGCTTCATTGTAACGCTTGCCGACAGATGAGAAGAGGGCGCTTGGTTTTTTTCACCTTGAGGAGGGAAACCTCTCACCTTTTAATGTCATGTCATATTGTCTGATGTCAGCCGGGACGGAGCCGTAATAATGGAGATGAATGAAACTGTCAGTGGACAGGAACAGGTGTTTTACGCTGACACGCAGGCGGGGAGAGGAGAAGACAGTCGCGAAGTGAGAGGCAGATAAAGGCAGTTTAAAGGCACACAGGCAGGTTTATTGACCTGCTAAAAGAGGACACATCAGGCAGCGGTCGGACTGTAGACGCAGTTACACCTTTTGATTTCTCTTATTCTTTTTTTATTTCACAACTGCTAAATGTCAAGGCCGGACTTGTGGACTGCAGATGGCGGCTTCAGAGGACAGGCTTTCTCAAAAAAGATCCTGACATTAAATTTCAGTCATTACGTGTCCTGTATTAAAACATCGCTGTAGGTGCAAAGGCTTAGAGCTCCGGTGTTTAGGCTTCATCTAATTTTGAGGTTGCAGCTTGCAAATCGCTTCGTACTTGAGGGCTTGTTTGCCCGATTGACCGTTTGTAGTCACAGCTTGTTACTTTCTGGCTCTCATCAACTGGCCGTGGCTGTGTCCGTGCTCATGATGAATGTTTGTTTGACAGAGTCATTACAGATCTCCTCTCCGGTGCTGAGCTGTGTCAGACGAGTTACGTTCTTGAGTTTGAGTCCCTCGAACTTGGCGAGCAGGGAGTGTAAAACCCCGAAAGTCAAACAGGTGCGCAGAAAGACAGCCGCACAAAAAGAGGGAAACCGGACAGAAAAGATAGCAGGCATGTAGAGTGGCAGCAGGTGTGTGTGTGTGTGTGTGTGTGTGTGTATATAATGATTTTAGGCCTGAAGGCATGCCGGCAAAGAAGTGCTCCCACAGGTGTGCACCACTGACCCCAGACTGAGCTCAGATCAGAAGTGCTAAGTGAGAGGAATTCGGTGAGGAGCAAAGGGTCTCCACTCAGAGTGTGTGTGTGTGTGTGTCCTCGTGTGTGTGTGTCCTCGTGTGTGTGTGTCCTCGTGTGCGCCTGTTTGTGTCTGTCAACGGCCAAATGACTGAGTACAGCAACAGCTGTGACAGACTGCTTGATCACGGATTCACCGACATTTGACACACACGTGAACGCACACACACACACACACACACAACCACACACACGCATACCTCTTAGTCAGTCGTGTAGCCGCAGCAAACGCAGCAGAAGCTCTTCTAAAGCCGCGCAGTAGCTTTGATACGGCAGCTTTGTAGTTATCCACGCTAGTTTTATGTCACTAACACGATACATTTAATCTAATCGAGGCGTTTTTTTTGTGATGGTAAACGTCTGTTTTGATGAAGAGAAATCTCTTTTCCAGCGTCACTCTGCCTGAAACTCTCTCACACGCGCATCCGGCTTTTGTCAAAGAGGATTACGTTGCTCTGTTTCTGTGGATGTACGGACTCGCGGCTCGCGACAGCTGCACAAATCCAACACCTGGACTAAGCCGCGGCCCACCTCCAGCTCCTCGCTTTCCCGGAGTCTCATTCAGGGTCATTTCCGAAGTTTAATCGCACCTGCCATGCTGGAGCACCTGCCTTGTGTCCGCATTGACCCTGCCCCCCTCAGGCCTCCGTCAATCAGCAGGAACATGGATGAGAGAGCCATACGGTTTGAGTTAGAGCGCCAGGCCTGTCAGAGTCTCAGACAAGGTGGGATGCCTGTTGTGTGTCTTGAATCCAGAGTGCATACAAACATATTTGTTGATTTATGTGGTTCAAACTTGAAATGCTTTTAAAAGTGGCTTGTTGGATTGATGCTTTGATATCATCGTGGTCTGTACTTGCACGGCCCCTTTCTCATCTTCTGACCACCCGAGGAGCTTCGACGTACATACTTCATTCACTGCTCAACAGTTTTGGGACCTAATCATTCACTGCACATTCACAAACTTCGGGAGTCTTCAAGGACATCAAGGACATCTCTGACACGCAGGCTGGAAGCGCCGGCGTTCAAACCACCAATCATCTGATTGGCGGACAGGCAATCTCTACTTCCTGTGTGCACGACTTCCTGAGCCAAAGCCGCAGTAGAGAAACAATGTTGAAATTATTTGAAGGTTCCGCCGATTTTAAAGAACCGGCAGCGACCGATTTAAGCGCGCGGGTCTTCCTCACAGCGTGCGAGTTCAGGCGCTCAGTGGATCAAATGCTCTACAAGCGGCCGGGTTACAGTTGGGGCTCGTCCAGCCTGGGCACAGCACACTTTGCCTCGAGCACATGAACTCAGCAACCTGTTGACTGTAGTGGCCTCCGACCAAAGTAGCTGGACTCGGTAGCAGTTTAGACCGATTTAGGAGAGGACAACTCTGCGCACTGCGAGAAGCTTCCAGAGACGTCTAAAGTGGAATGACATGGATCGAGACAAGCCCTAAAAATAAGATTTAAAGTAACAATACTTAAACCTCTTCTACAGCTGTTAGATAGTATATAGAAACAGTTTGGGTGGTTACAGATGTATATACAGTGTACAGAGTCACACAGGCCTCATTACAATCAATGGGAGTAACGAGATAAATTGGCATATTGGCAGAATTTTAACCAACAAAAGCTGAAACTTAGCTGATCTATCGATTTGTCTGTCCGTCTACAAAGAGTCTCATTCTGCCCCCCTTTTCTTCTCCAGTGAAGTCAGTCCTGTGTGTGTGTGTGTGTGTGTCTGTGTGTGTGTTGGCAATTTACAGTAATGTTCCTTCTAATTCAGCTGGCTGTCCTGAGGGATTAAGTTCCAAGCGGTTACAACATGGACACAAATAGAAAACTGTGTGAGAGAGCATGGGAGAGCGAGAGACAGGAGGACCACAGGTTAGGGGTAGAGCCGAGCACAGCAGAAACAGACCGCTGAGAAAGTTCATTTTAGCACTTAATAGTGTTTTTAAATGGAATCGTGGACAAATATACAAACGTATCCACGTGGTTCAGAAGAGATTTATAAGTTCCAGTCCATAGACGTGTGCTGAAAATCAGTTTGAAGCAGTGTTTTGAAAGGTGACACTGGTAAGCTCGGTTCCTCGTGTCTCTCTCTCCCAGGAGAGGAGGGAGGATAATGAAGAACAGCAGACACGGAGCGATAGAGAGTGAAAGGACAGAGCTGAAGACTGAAAAGATAGTGACTGAATATGGAGTAAAAGTGAAATATAGCTTCGGGGGGGAAGGCAAAATATTTCCCAACAGTTCATGGAAGGCGTCTTTAAGGTCGAAGTGACTAGCGTTAGTAGTTAGCAGGCCTCTTTTATCTGCTGTTGCTGCTGTTTCTCCTTCTAGTACACCATATTCAGTTTGCACTTTACCGACTACATCTCACCGTATCCTGCTTAAAGACCGCAGGACAAAGCTGCACGCAAAAGTTTGCTCCTTCACCAGCTGATGATCCACAGAGGACAAAGAAACAGCTATCGTCCTTGCAGTATAGTGTAGAGCTAGTTAGTCTTGGTGTTAGAAGAAAGTTGCCCTCTTCGCTAGTGTGGATAACGCTGACGTTACACCACTCATCTTAGTTTATATGGTAAGACAAGCAAACTGCTGTGACGTGAATTTTCCCGGTGTGGGTTCATTAAAGTCTACCTTAGCACACTGGGAGCAGAGGGGATGTGTTAGCTGTTCAATGGAGCCTGTAACGCCACAAAACAAGGCGAATTCCTTCTGATATGACTGTAAATAAATCAGTAGAACTCAACAAATGCTGGACTTTGGAAGCTGAGCCTTAGATTGGAGATGAACACTGTTTTGTTTAATACAGTTTGCTGCTTAGTTCACGTCCGGTCTTGGGTGATTAGTATAATTGGTCTTGTCTTCATTAAACCGCTCTGGAGTGACGGTACACTCGCTGATATGAAGTGGCATTTGAGCAATGAGCACACTTTCCCAGAATAGATTCTGTATCAGCACATTGCATCACTCGCCTGTCATCTCTCGCCACGTATCATCTGCCTCGAAAACAAGTATTGTGTGTGTGTGTGTGTATTTACACTATGTCGTCGTAAGTAGAAGTATTAAAATATCGGTGTTTATTTATGCTGGGTTAATGTGCGCCCCCGTGTGTGTTTGTGCCTTTGCAAATATTAGACTTGTAACGAGTATCTGTGTCGGTGTTTGTTTTGTGAGCATGGCCGCGTTTGTCTGCGGGAGCCAGTCAAATCTGCTCTGCCAACGGGAGAAGCTGCACCGAGCCTGCGTCAGCCGCGTCCTGATCACTGAAATCAAAGGAATGCGAATGCTTTTTTATCTCGGGACACACGGAGGTGTCTGCTGATTTCTGCCTGCAGTGTAGAAGGCCACCGCGACGCAGTTTGTTTTCATTATGACCAACCTGGAAGACGAAGAGACGCACGCAGTGCTGAAACACACGGATCTGAAACCTACCTACCTGCACAAAGTTGCAGCATGTTAGATCATGTAGAAACATTGCCGTTCATAATGATGCTGTGTGTTATGTGCTGTCTCATAAAAATACAGTTTTTGGAAAGAATGAAATCATTTTCTCTGAACTAAAACATGAAACACTCCTTTGAGCTCCTTTCCTGTACTAACCGTGTGAAATATTAACCTGACTTGTGAACAGGTGACCTCATGTACAGTCTCCGCTCGGGGTGTGAGAGCGCTGCGCTGAGGAAAGTTGAGCTACAGTTTGAATGTCATCGGTGTGACTGACTTCAGCCCAGAAGGGGCAGCAGTAAATTTAAAATTTATGGATTCGTCCTTTCGCATCAGCTCTGATGAGACCGAGTGACCTGGCAGCACGTCTGTTTTCTTTGTGCTGAACTGTGAAACTGGACATGTTTGGGAATATTATGACCACATGCACGGTTCACACTCTAGGCGGTGTCCTTGGGTTCTGTTTTAACTGATGACCTTGACCTTGACTCTTCATCGAGTCGGCAGGCAACGCTGCACATAACCCACAGCGCAGCACTTCAACCACAGCTCTGCAGCGCTAAAGTGTGAGCTAATATTGTAACTGCGGAAGGCCGGGGTGTGTGGAAAAAGAGCTCTCTACCAAAAAGTGTTCTCAGATGCTATATTTTATTACACTTTAATGCTGATTTCACAACCCAGATATAGAGGAGCTGCTGATCTGCACAAGATCACTTCCTGGAAATTCATATTTTCACTTTGACAGTTCGGCCTTGTGATTTGGTCGGTGGAAGTGTGAGGCTAGTTAAGCGCAGGTGGAGTCAGAACAAGCTGGATGAAGAGTTCTGAACATTCGGATGAATGAAGTCAGAAGAGCCTCGTTTGTTTGCTCTCTCTGTGTCGCTCTGCGGTGACGAGATGTGACAAACGCAGCGGTGAAGTTTGCTTCTATTTAATCAAATACTTGAAACAGGAAACTGTTGTGTGCAGTGTGTGTGTGTGTGTGTGTGTGTGCAGCGTGTGTGTGTGCGCAATCATGCTCGCGTCTTTTCCTTCCCTTTGTAGTGTGTGACATAACCTTTGTGTGTCTTCACACAGAGCGGCTGCGGAGAACTCATTTTGTTCATCAGCAGCGAACATGGTAGATAAAAACCTCCGTCGAGCGGCTCAGCAAACTTTACTCACATAAACAGAGAGTCTCTTTATTTTGTCTTTTTCTCTTGCAACTCGCTAAGTTCTGGGTAATGTCACTACTCTTGTGGTTTTCTGTGTCTGTGGAACCGATGCAGAAGTGATGCGTTAACAGTTTGAGGAGACTCTTCATTCATTCTGCAGTGACCGACTTTTTGTTTCTCCCGTCTCTTTCTTCAGTTCTTCAGCTGAAGCTACAACAGAGGAGGTCCAGAGAGGAGCTGGTCAACCAGGGGATCATGCCTCGTAAGTAGACTGCAGTATATGTTAGAGGACTTGATCCATGCTTAGTCATTGTCTCTGTTTTTGAGCACCTTCGGACCATGAATTGGAATTATTTTACACATGGCTGGTTCACTCTTTTTATTTTCATTCATTCGCCGGTCGGTCATCTAAGATTCTCTCTGATCAGTTCATCATGTTGAAGTGAAAATAGACAGAAGATAAACGTACTGAGCCTGTCAGTGAACATCACTGTGACTCTGACTCGGGATGTCACGCAGTTTAAAATGATGAATTGCGTCACGCAGTGCCGGAGTTGTTCTGCGTACTCACTTACAACTTTTCACTACAACCTGGCCAGTAATGCTTATTTTCAATGCTCATTAAACTGGTGTCACTAAATACTAAAAGAATAGGTCTGTAATTCTCCACAACCCAAGGTCACATATTCAGAAAGCTTCTTTTATTCAGGCAACATTCATTTTCTGTTTATCGGCTAACAGAGTGGAATAAATTACAACTTAAAGGTCCGTCAGTGGCACAAAAAGATGCACTGCAGCTGCGGCACACACACGGGTGAAAGATTACAGATAAAACATGACACAACATCCTGCAGAGCTCGAGCTGAGGCTCGGTTTAACTCTTCATTTCCACTTTGTTAGCTGGCTACACCAAGCTGAGGTGCAGCCGGCTGCTGAGGACAGAAGGTGGGATGAATCGCTGAGCTGTTAGCTAGCCGTACCTGAAAGACGAGCCGTGTATCCGCTTCCTGGCTTCACTTCACGCGCTGAGGTTTTTCATTCATTCATCACTACCTGTGTGAATCGCTCGGGTTTGTGCCATGCGGCGGTTCTCTGAAGTGATTTGGATTGTGGTTAAGACGGAGCCGTCATCATCTCCTGCCAGACGGCAGTTTCAGTGTTGAAAGAGGGGTGAATCGAGGTCCTGCTTCAACTGCCATCACAAACATCCGTTAGCTGGAGTTTTTTTTTAAACTCTGTTTTATCTGATGAAGTGATTTCCTCTGTGCAGCATCAAACACAAAATGCTGCTTTAAAAAAAGCTGCTTAGAGCTGCGTTCATATTCTTTCAGCGCCGTTCAATAGAACATGTCATTTCCATTAAACAGCATAGCTTTACACTGCCGGGTAGCACATTTATTAATAGCAGTATGTTCTGCTATTAATAATCACGAGGAACATACGTTTCTGTACAATGACCCGAATGATCGACACATCAATGCCACGAGTCCCATTTTGTTTGTTCGTCTTGTTTTTTTTTTTAGAATAGTGCCGCTTATTCTCACAAATATTGAAATTCATAAAACACGCTGTCACACAGGAAGTGCGTCGCACACCGCCTCTTATCTGCTTCTGCTTCCTATCCAGATCTGTTCATCTCTCTAACGCTCGAGTCAGCTCAAACTTTGTCACTACGCTGTAACTCGAATGATGAAAGAATTGTTTTCTCTTCTGCGTCACAAACACACACATGCGCGGCCGCTTCTTCTGACCGTCGCTGACAATGAGGGGGACGCAGCGTGCTCTTGAGTTTCCTAATCTCTGTGTGGTGAGCACGCATGTGTGGGTGGAAGTAAGACAGAGTGAGAGACACGGCTAGGTGTGACCAGAGGAGTTAGTGTCATCACACGCAGCTACTCCTGTCAGCTGACTTGTGTTTCTTTTCCTCTGACCGACCGAAATCAAAATGTTTGCTTAACATGGTTTCATCCAGTTAGCCCATGCGGCTCTGTTCTCTTTAATTTAAGGCTTGCTGCTTGATCAGGTGCCTGCTTCGTCCCCGTGTCACGTCCCCTGCAGTGTTTGAATTGCAGCATGTTCCTTTTAGTCGCACCAACAGGCCTTGCTGTTAGCATTTATAATCAAATCGGAGATGTTTCTGTCAACAGAGGAGACGCTGCCGACAAAGGATTCTGAAAGATGAGTAAAAGTACGCAACTCGCCACCGAGCTTGTGTAGAGAATAGGAAGCAACAAAAGCAGATCTACTCAGCAAAACAAGTTATTTACCTTTTTTAAAGCTATGAATCTGTGGCTCTGGCCACCGCCATGTTTGTAGTCCTGCTTCTTCCACCTCCTGGCTAATCTAAAAATGGGCAAAGACGTGGCTCTGCGTGGGCTTCACAGTCCCCCAGATTGGATCCTGCGGCTTGAACGGCCACTCCAACCATGATCGATCACTCACCTCTTCACGAAGTGATATGGAAGGTGGCCACACCTCGCCAGCTTGAACCAATCAGGAACAGAGTACCACGCACCTATAACTCTGCATACACAATAAACGCTACAAGATGCATGTTGCTTGGTTATATTTAGCTTGTAGTTCTGAAATAGTTAAGTTCAGGTGTGGATCTGTGTTTAATGTCAGAGTAAGGACGTGGCAGAACAATTAGCCGCTGACATTTCGGCTACCCTCCTCTGTTACGTGACCTTTATCATAATTGTCCCAGTAGGTTTCTCTGGGAGACTGTAGACAGTTGTGACAACACACACTGTAGAAGGAAAGTGATCACATCCCCACAACGTCCGTCTCTGTATCGCTGCTCTCATCCTTCAGCAGTCTAATTCCTGTATCTTCAACCCTGCATTACATTCCTGTTTATTCTCTTCAGTCATTCGTTTTCCACCTTACTGCCCTTGTTTCCGCTGACCTGTCCCGCCACCAAACACCCCCATCACCCAGCTCAGATTAGACCTCAAAGGAAGCTTTCGTCTCCAGATCCCGGTCGATAGTCTCACAGACGGCCTCTTGACCTCACTTAGAAATGGTGGCGGTGCCCTCACCTTCTGTGCTTGATGTCTTTGTCACTCACTGTCCTTCCTCCCTCACACTGTCCCACCATTTAAAAAAAATGATCCAGCTCCTTGTGTGCTAGTTATCGTTGCTGGACACTAAGAATCCAAAGACACTCGACTGTGGAGTGACAACAGTTCACAGTTGTCAGGCCTGTCTCGGTTTTGAATTCAGAATTAACAGACTTCAAGGAGAATAGCTTTGAAGTAGTTTTAGTCTTGTGGTGCAGCAGAGGCCATTAGCTTGACCTATTGTATGTCCTAATCAGTAAATTAAGCTACATTAATAAATAAGAATGGAGGAGAGGCCAAAGGTCATCAATAAGATTAATTGAGTTGCACCAAAGTCTCTGTGGGCACCGACAGATGGACAGTGATTTGACTGGTTGCTGAATGAGTCGCATTAAAAAGAATTTAAAGGAGTTAGGCATCGGTTTGAATTCGTCTGAACTTGACTGTTGGAAAAAGTAGAAGCCGTCACGGGTGTTTGTGTCTGCATTTGCATGCAGTGTGGAGTAAGGCCGCGTTCATTTGACACAGTGCTATAATAAGCCCGCAGAGTGATATCCTAGCTAGCACTTTATTTATACACTTCTCAGATGTGTGAAAACATTTTTTTTGAAGTTCGTGCTCATCTACATGTGGTGATCAGGTTAGCTAAGCTGGACCTTAATACTGGTGGAGCCTTTTAACAAAGATCAGTTAGTTAGAGAGCTGGTAGTTTACCGACACGCAGTGGAACTTGCTTGATTAATGTGAGTAAAGCCTGTTTAAAGTATAACATGAAAAACTACATGCAGTATGAAGCTTAGGTAGCATATTCTGAGGCGGTGATGATGGTGGAGCTACGGCTATTTTTGAATGGGTATGAAGACAAACGTCACTATAGTTAGATGTGTTAACAACAACTGGATGTACATAACAAATCTGGTCC
This sequence comes from Nibea albiflora, assembly GCA_014281875.1. Taxonomy (NCBI): domain Eukaryota; kingdom Metazoa; phylum Chordata; class Actinopteri; family Sciaenidae; genus Nibea; species Nibea albiflora. The sequence goes on along the minus strand of CM024808.1, from coordinate 17,536,335 downwards.
TTCGAATAAACTCGCCGTTATTTCAAATCAACTCAGGAGTCCGTGTTAAAACATTGAGTTCACTCCAGAGAAGAGTGAAAATGTTTTTTTCTGGGGGTTGAAATTGAACTCTCGTGGGTAAAAATGATGAGAAAAAACACCATATTGATTTAATTATCGATTTTTACAAGAACTGTCTTGACAAGTTGAATTATTTGGCATCCAGCATCACTTGTGTCACCGCTTAGGCCGCTGAAGGTTGAGATGAGCACCGTTGCAAAGGTAAAAATCTGAGGATTACAAAAACTAGTGTTATCCTGTGTTTCAAATGTCTCAAATCATGAGATCGTATACGTGAGTTTCTACTTCACATGTTCTGTTTTTTCACTTCTCTAATACGACTACGTTGCTAAGGTCGAGTAAGGTAGAGTCCGGGTTAACGTGTAAATAGAGGAAGTCTAGAAGAAGGGTAGGGGACAGGTCAGAGTGGCGATATTTAGATTGGGGAAATGCTAACTACTAAAGGAAATTAAACTAAAAACTTATGATGCCATGCCAACAATCAGGATACAGGCAGGATTCAGATAATCAATAATAAACCATCGCGAAACTACCCTGTATGCTGGCGGGCCAACTAATGGCACATTTTCATTCCAACAGCTCAGCTCAGCTTGAAATTTCACTGGAGAGCTAATCGGCTATCTAGCGAGTTCAACCAAGCAAATATATACAAATATGTTACACTGACAGAGTATCCCAGATCCCGGGCTGTACTAAAGAAATGTAACCGTTTCACACTTATTTGTCGAACTCCAGATTATTCAACTCCGGAAATTTGCTGTGTACGTGTGTATGATAACCAACTGTATGATATTGGTGGAGGTGGAGCAGCTCTCACAAAGTTCTCACGTGTGAAATGGCCGCTCTGTGTACAAATGTTTGTGTCATGAGGGTTGACCAATAAATCACAGTTTAAACGGCCGAGCTGTTGGAGTATAAAGTGGAGAGTTTCTTAAGCACAAGCCAGTTGGTTAAGTCACTTGTCATCAGCCCACTGAACATAAAAAGACAGCCTCAAAGACCGGGGGAATGCTGGTTAGCTTTAGCATGGTGGCAAGAAGCCATGATGCAGCCATTCATGCACATAATTGAGTCTTTTCTCTCTGACCTCATCCCACAACTCTCCATATTCCTCCTCTTCATTTGCCCTTCGGTGTGTTGTTCCCATTTTTCTTCCAGCTGCCTCTCTCCATTTATCTCCTCTCCCCCGTCTTCCCTCCATCCATTTTTCCGATTCTCCATCTTCTTCCTATCTATTTCCATCCTTTTTCACTCTCCTCCCCGCTTCCAAAACCTTATCTTGTGCTCATCCATCCATCCTCCCCTCCATCCCACCACCACCACCACCACCACCACCACCTCGCTTCACATGTAGCTGACTGGCAGGCAGGTTCATACACCCTCAAGGAGGCCACATAATCCCCTTATGGATGGATGAGAGGTCTAACAGGGGTGATGTCCTCAGGGTGCGCACGGGTGAGTGTGTACCAGCGGTGTGACAGTGCTCAGCGACGTGAACTCAGGCTTGAGCAGGTACCAGCAGTCCTACCCCAGGGGTCGCTAGGACAGCGACACATTTTTTTTTTGTTGCGTTAGCTGCCATCACGTTGGATTTGAGTTAATTTGAGGGTGGAAACTCTTTCCAGCTCCGGCATTTGCTGCATCTTCACTTCTTACCTGATTGTCTGGAATCATCCGGCGTCACAGTTTAAACGCACGTTCAGTTGGGTTGATGTTTGCCGACCATGCTTGGCCCCTGAAAACTTCTTGGTTGGCCTCGTCCGTATGTGCAAGATACAAAGATCGCTTTGGTCGCCGTCCACTTTCCACTATCATCTTATTTGCATGCATAAATACGTCATAATATAACGCACAGAATGCTTTGACCTACATATTATGACTTTATAATATGCTGCAATCCCTCAAGAATGGTTTCAACATACTCCACCTATCATTACTCAGGTACATCAGGCTGCACACGTGCTACGTTCTGTGAAGAATGATCAGAGAAATCATCCAAAGAAAGAACAAAAGCAACAAAAGGCAAATCTTATCACCCTGAGATGTTTCGTTTTTCTGTGAGTTGGAGGCTTGCAGAACTTTGCCGAAACACTCTTTGGTCTCACCAGCAGAAGTGGTTAAAATGTCCTAATCTATCTTAAACACCATCGATTTGATCTATGTTAAGTGCCACAATAACTCGCCACTTGCCTCTTATCTGTCTCTCACAGCCTCTTCCTCATTCATAAGGGCTTGTGATTGGTCAACAAATAAGCATTCGTACAAAAAGTTCACTTTACAACTCTGCAGCGGAGCAAATGGAGCTAATGAAATGTTTTTTTGAGGCCTTTACACTGGCCGCTGGTTTGTAACGTCCTCCTCGAGCGGGGAGGCTCGATCGCGTCTGTATTCTCACATGTGGTACGGCATTATTTAATAGTTTGAAGGTTCTTGTTTTGGAGACAAAATCATAATGCCTGTACAGATAAGCTGCATTTTCAGTGTCATCACAAGCCTTTAGGCTTTCAGGTTTCTAGCAGCACTAATCCCTCCGTCTTTATGTAATCACAGACCTACAGTGAAGTCTCGCTTGAGTTATTTGTGTATGCTGAACAGATTCCATAAATTCCACCGCTGTAAAAGAGGCTTGTTGGAGTGGAAAAGTCCATCCCATTACATTTCTCCCCTTTACCTTGAGATTTCTTTTGCAGAGCCCGTTAATGGGACCACTGCCCGGGCTATTACGCATTTTGTTCTGTCATGGCTTATAAACATGTGAGCCTGTTCGAGTGAGAGCGGGCGTTGGCAAACGCTGACATGGCCCTCGTCTTTTGCGAGAAAGGAAAAGCTTTGGAAATATAAGAGCAATAATCCTCAGCATCAGTAAACGTATTCAGACTGAACTGGACGTGAACCGAAGAGGCAAAGAGCCATTTAAAGCTATTTTGCTGTCCCATTTCCCTTCAGTGGCATGAATGTATACACAGCCATGTTAATGTCCCCTCTCTCTCTCTCTCTCTCTCTCTCTCCTCTCTCTCTCTCTCTTCTCTCTCTCCTCTCTCTCTCTCTCTCTCCCTTCTTTATTCTTCAAGCACTGAAAAGTTCAGCTGCTTTCCACGAACAGAGACGGAGCTTGGAACGAGCGCGGGTGAGTGCGTCCTCCTGGAATTAATCACTGGAGTCGAAACTGGCCCGTTTGAAGCAGACAGTCACTCTGTCTCTCTCTAAGCTCTGTGACATCTGACGTCATTACAGAAATTCTTGAGCACTCGTGTAATACAGAGAGGCTGGAAATGACAAATAAGAGCTGAGATAGCTCAGTCTCATTGGACTGTAAGGTGCAGTTTATCTAAAGTATCCATCACACCAGTGATTTTCTAAGCAGGGGCACGTGGAAAGAATATAAAGCAGTCAAGTATCTAAAAAAATACACAATAAAAGGAACAATGTGTAAAATATTTACTGTATTAAAGCATGTTATGTGACCAGAGATCGCACAGTGCTCATTTCTGATGTTGTCAGATATGAAATGAAATGTTCTCACTCTCTCTCTCCGTCAAACAAAGAGACAAAAACCAAATTAAACTCCTTCCTGTCGTCATTTGGCACCTCAGACTGAAAATGAAAATAAAATATGTTGCGCTCGTCTTGCGCTCGTGAATCTGGCCACCGGTGTGAGCTTCCAGTCTTGGGAGGAGGAGGTGGGGAGATTTGGACTGCAGTACCCCTTTTAACCGCTAGATGACAGTGTTACACATAAAGTTACATATTGTTCCTTTAAAGTAATTGCTAAACAAATTGAAATAATGAGCTAAAAGTAATAAATAAAGTGTGAACGGAGAAGATCTAGAAATAATGGATGAATGTAATTAGAGATTGATGGATGAACAAACTGTTGAAAGTAACAGATAAGTCTAAATACATGAAGTCGACGAAAAAAACATGGCAACCTCTGCACTAAATGGTTTATAATGAGGAGAGGAACTATGTGTGAACATGGGCAGTTATGGAAAATGATAAACACGTCTTTCTCTGTCTCCAGACTGAAGACTATCTCAAGAGGAAGATCAAGAGTCGACCGGAGCGATCTGAACTAATCAGGATGCACATCCTGGAGGGTGAGTGCCACATGAAGCCTCCTGTCTGTCTGGAGTTTAGGCGAGCGTGACAAATAACTTCTAAGGATCCGAGCACGAGAGTCCATCGTTTGGTTTGTGCCTGATTCCAGAGACGTCAGCGGAGCCGTCACTTCAGGCCAAGCAGCTGCAGCTGAAGAGAGCTCGCCTCGCTGATGATCTGAACGATAAAATCTCCCACCGGCCGGGGCCCATGGAGCTGATCCACAAAAACATCCTGCCTGTTCACTCCAGCATCAAACAGGCCATCATAGGTAAGCCAGGCCAGGCTTCTGTCATTCACACCTCCATGGGGTGTCTGAATGACACAAGGAATCAATCCAAAACTATTCAGTGTTTCTACAATTATTTCAGTTCCTTGGACTGTTGTCCTCCATTAACTCCTCTCACAGTCACATCTGACTAACAGAGTCAGTCCTAAGCTTGGCTCTGCTAGATGAAGTCGAGCTGTGTCTACCAAAGCAGCTGAAAAGATCAGCCTCTCTCGCTGAGCACGCCCAGCTGCGAGCGCTTGAGAGCCGCATCATTTTCTCAGCTGAGACACTTTGATTATTCCGATACAGAACGCGCACAGGACTAACGCTTAATTTATTGTTGCAAGTGCCCGAATTCACGGATTTAAAAATGTCGGCACGAGTGCACCGGATGAAGGGAAGCACATAAGGAGAGAGGACGGAGCAGCGGTGTTCATTTCTCCCCCGCTGTCGTCATCGTTCAGCACTTGTACATGTAGGACGTGACGGCCGGTCTTGGCGGTATTTATCCCGCCCTGATGCAACCAGGAAAAATATTTGCAGCACTCAGTGCTAGAACACTCTACGCCTTGTCACGTAAATGTAAATACACAGCCCTCTCACTGCAAACCGCTCAAAGAATACACTCACTACTCACTACCTACGTTGTGGTGTTCACTTTTGTTTTTTCTGGTCATGATGATCCCGTTAACTTCATTTCTGGTGTTGGCATTGAAGTGAGGTCAAATATTTCCATCAGGTGGCCAAAAAACATGACTCAAACTGAATACTCGCGGTGCTCTGTATAGTCTGGGTGTCAAACCAGTCAAGTCTAGTCAGTGTTTTTATGGCCCCTGACAGACGGGACATACCAACAACGCCTTTCAATAAACCGTGCCCTGCATATATGTGGACCAGAGAGGTGTAATATGAATTTAAAAGTGCAATATATCAAAACACGCCCACAGTTTGAGGCTCCTGACAGGACGTCCCACCTGGCCCCCTCCTCCATCATCTGAGACGGCTCAGCTGTGCTCCACACACACACACACACAAAGAAACAAAGACATATTCACGTCCAATATGTTCATCACAAAGTCCCCCAGCTGAGTATTAATGCCTCAAACAGTCACCGCCGTGGGAAACGCTAAACTCGGATAAAGTAAATCATGTTTGCGCTCTCTCGTCCTCAGTGAAGACGTCTCTTCCTCCTCTGCTGTCGCCTTGAAATGGACACGGTGTCTGTTAATAAAACCCATTATCTTTCATTAGGAGAATCACATACCGGCTGAAGAGTTATGACTCTAAACAAATGTGATTTCACTCAGCTGTAATTTGGATTTTGTGACAGAACGATCCCAGTTTCACCCTCGTCTATTACAACACCCGCAATCGAAGGAGCCGAGGAGCCAGCTAACTTTTACTGTGCATCTTCAGTCCACTGCCTCTTCTGTCAGACATTAAATAACGACATCAGAGACGCTGGATCCAGCTGCTTGATTGATGCTCGGAGGCCGAGATTCAATAACGTACAGTGTCAGTCGATTATCCGTCTCTGTCACCGCCGCGCAATAAACGCAATTGCATTACCGCCACTTACTGTAGGAGCGGCGGGAACACGAGAGTTACACAGATTTGACATGCAAAGACACACACACACACACGCGAAGCACGACACACAGACACACACTGTCACGGCACAGCGGTAAGGGAAGTCATCACATTATTGCATCTGAGGGTATTAAATCAGCCCCATGTTGTCTTTTCATCATCGCCTGCTGATGGGGAATTAATGGCCAGCAGTTTATTTTGTATAGCTGTCTGCTGCGGCTCATAGGAGCTCCTGTAATTAAATAACACACATCCGCCAGCAAAAGAAAAGTCTCTATTCTAAGTCCACAGGATTTAAGTCGGTAACTTTAGTCCTCAAATCCCTGTAAAGACTCAAAAGTCTGCAAGATAATGACATGATGATATGATACGCCTGAGGGAGGACAAGTCTACCTGCTGCATTTGTCCTTCATGCAGTTGGTTTTCACATATGTCCATTAAATGACAATCATTAGGAGGCCAACTATTTAGGTTACTCTGCAGCATCCGTCACATGAATGACAGTTCTGGAGCAGACGCTGGAGACTGCCGATCATTTTGGCTGACTTCTGGGGGTTGCTCACACGGTTCGCTGTGTTTGGATGGTAGGGAGGAATCCGCTGGTGCAACACCTGTAAATGCAGGTGATAAAAGCTTCCTGTGTGGCCTTGTCAGTGTACACAAACAAGACACACACCCACACACACTCTGAGGCAAAGAGCTTGTTCGGTCTCGCCGGGGGAAAAAAAGAACCAAGTGCTCTTTTTGAAGTTGCATTCATGTTTTTTTTTTCTCTGCCTTGGTATCAGTCCTTCCCTCCTCTGCCCTCTCAGAGACACAGTTTCCAAAGGCTTCGGGTGACAACTCGTCATGTGACGAGGACAGCAGTTACAGTCTGTCTCCAGAACAGTCGGTGAGCCAGGAGTCTCCTCTCGGACTGCTACCTCTGCCTTCTCCGCCAGAGGCTCTGACCAGGAGCAGCGTCCCATCTCCTGCACAGGTACGATCACGCCGGACAGGGTGGCATGTGGTGCACGAAGCTTCACTCCATTACCTGTAATGGTGACGCTGTTCTGCATTTCTGTCCTCCGGTACCAATAATCTGACATCGGGCATGGCTGATTTATTGGTCTGTCTCTAGGTAAGGTTATAGTGTAGCCATCAGTGATTACAGTTTGTTTTCATCTTCGTCAATCAGGTCCCTCCTCCTGTTCCTCCTCTCCCATCAATCTCTGCGTCCTCACCATCATTGAAGCTGACCAATGGGACGGCAGCACCATCTGCCCAGCGGACGGGTGCGATCTCGCAGATCAAGGTAAGGACGTCCCGTCACGCACAAGATTTAGAGAACAGAACGTGAACAGAAAACCGTCGCTGCATACCTACAAACTTAGCTGGTAGCTGGTGATCGTAGTAGTGACCAAAACAGAGCTACAAGGAGAGCACAACCTGACGTGGCCACCTTGGATGTGTGGATCGGCAACTGTTGTGTAAAATTTTACGGTGTACACTTACCACCATCCAATCTTTTTTTTTTCAGTTCCAGCCCAAACCAAACTCTGACCGCTCGGCCCAAAGACACAAGAAACCAAAGGACACCAAGCCAAAGGTAGATGTTTGCTTCTGTTTTTAGATCAGCACGGTCCTAAAGCAGAAGCAAATCAGCAACAGAAGCACATGATGCTGTCGTCCTTAAACGGTTATTTGTCGTATCGTTGATGTGTTGCCTTCCAGATTAAAAAGTTAAAGTACCATCAGTACATCCCACCTGACCAGAAGGGAGATAAAGAGCCTCCCCCTCATCTGGACTCGTCTTATGCCAAAATCCTCCAGCAGCAGCAGCTCTTCTTGCAGCTCCAGATCCTCAATCAGCAGCAGCAGCACTACAACTACCACGCCATCCTGCCTGCACCACCCAAGTATGTTGCTGTGGGTAGATACACTTAGGGGAAAGAGTTTAATTCCATGAAGTTGTCTAAGTTGTCGTTTCCCTCCCTCTGTCCAACAGACCTCAGACAGATCAGCAGCCATCTTCCTCTTCCTCCTCCAACTCCACGACCACCTCCTCCCCTCCTCGACCTGTCACCGCCCCGACGACGACGCCCTCCAACCAGGGCGGTCACAGCCGACAGAGCTCTGCTCCTTTAGGTGGGACAAAACCAGCGTCTCTGCCCCCGAACCTGGACGAACTGAAGGTTAGCTGCACAGCAACGCACAAACCCCAAAAGAAACCTGCGGAGTTAGTTCATGATCCATAACTCATGTCTCAATCTCACAGCTCGCCAGTACTGTAGTGCATTTTCATTGTACAGACCAGCAGCGAGCAGATGGAGTAACTGGTGGATGGAAGTTGACATGTAAAAGATTTTCTGTTAACAACATTTTGTCACCGAAAAGTGGGCCGCCGACTCCGAGCTGACAAAGAAAGGGACAGTGATGGATTATTCTGTCTTTTTGTTTTCTCTCCACCTTTTTACTTTGATCCTTTACAATCTTCCTCCGGTATACATCCTCATCTCGACGCTCCTGCCCCTCAAACTCAATTTCTCTTTTACTCCATCTCCCTGTCAGGTCGCTGAACTGAAGTCCGAGTTGAAGCTGCGCAGCTTGCCGGTCTCCGGCACCAAAAATGACCTCATTGAGAGGCTGAGGACCTACCAGGAGCTGAATGGAGGAAGCGACACTACCTCTTCTCCAACAGCAGGGGGTACCGCAGGGCCGGGGGCGGAAGGAGCAGGAAAATCCTCCAAAACTGCTGCAACCGCCGCCGGCAACGGCACATCGCAGCAACACTTTCACTTTCAGTGCCTTCAGACACCTTCAGGTGGGACGAACTGTGAAATCAATCACCGCTCCTCGCTTTAAGAAAAGATGTCAGAGAAAATGTGTCATTTTTATACTTTCTTCCAAGTGTGGAATAACTCTCTGTTTACCTCTGCACAGCTGACGCAGACAGCAGTGCCACTCCAGGTGCAGCCACTCCTCAGCAGCTCCTCTGCGATGGCAACATCTCCCCCGTCACCCCCTCTGAACACTCGCCCGGCGCCCTGAGCCCAGACGATACCGCCTTTAACAGCGAAGCCCTGCGGGAAATGGTCTGAATTATTTTGTTGCCGTTAAAATAGATTGAAGCTCGGCTCTCATTTTACAGCTTTGAGCATGATTATTGATTTGCAGCTTGTATCGCTCGTACCATTAAAAACTGGAGTCTGTAAAGCAACAGTCATGTTGGTATTTGTGTGATTTGGCTCCCCCATTTTCAGACATAGCAGCCAGATAATCAGCTAGTCCAACAGCGAGACGTTGCACTTCAAGGATTCTTACTTAACTTATTTTTATTTGCTCTCTTTCTGTCCAGATGAGTTCACCTCTCACCCAGTTGAGCCTGCAGCCATGTTTAACTGCTCAGCTTCCCGTTCACATCAAAGAAGAGCCGAAGTGCTCCACCCCAGCGCCGTGTCAGTTCTCTTTAAAGGCAGCCGCTCTGCAGAAGCGTTGCCTGGCCTCGTCGACTGCCACCACCGCTGCAGCCGCAGCTCCGGCAGTAGTGGCCCTGGACAAAGACAAGATGCTGCAGGAGAAAGACAAGCAGATCGAGGAGTTGACCAGGATGCTGAGGCAGAAACAGAGGCTGGTGGAGGTGCTGAGGATGCAGCTGGAGCACGGTAAGAGAGGAGGACTAGTTCCCGAGCCGCTGGTTCTTGTAAGAGTTAAACAAGAACCTCCTGATAAGCCCAGTGTCCCTCTCTCATCAGGCCATCCATCATTCCCCCCTCCACTGTCATGTGAGTTGGATGTTACCAAGGTAACTGTCAAACAGGAAGCCGTGGAGGAAGAGGAGGTTGTGTCTGAGACAACTATTCAATCACCGGACACTCGTGGATTACCGCAGTCTTCACCACAAACCCAGGAGGCGCAGAAAAAGCCAGAGCAGACGAGACAACAACAGCATATATGTCTCCAGGAAACCACTCTGCAGTTCGCCCAGCAACAGGCCATCCAGAAACTTTTGCTGCAGCAACAGCACAGCGCTCAGAGCCAGCAGCAGACCGTTCAGAACCGCAATCAGACGCTGGAGAACCAGCAGAACCTGCAGAAACTCTCTCAGCAGAGGAAGAAGAAATCTCACAAACAGCAGCTCAAACAGCAGCAGCAGCTGTCGCAGGTGCAGCAGCAACAGCGGCACCAACAGTCCAAACAACACCAGCAGCAGATGCAGCTGAAGCAACAGATTCTACTGAAGCAGCAGAAGTCTTTTTTGCAGCAGCAGAACAAGCAGCAGCAGCAGGCGAAGCAACTGCAACAAATCCAGATACAGACCAAGATCCATCTGAAGCAGCAGCAGCAGCTCCTTCAGCAGAAACAACGGGCACAACAGCAGTCACCACAGGTCAGGAAGGAGTTTTACAACCCTCGTTATGTCCGCTGAGTTCTGTGAACTAGAGCACGATGGCGAGAAATAAGTCAAACGTACACAAGTCTTCCTCTAAAAGTTTTTGTCTGATTCGTCACAGGCGTATCAGACGTGCCTCAACCAGCAGCCGGCTCCTTCTTTCCCAGTGGACCTCCTTAAGAGCAACTCTGCCCCGACTGTGGTCACCGACGGCAACGGTAACCACTTCCTGATTGCACTGACCAGTCACGTCGCTGAGAACCAAAGAAGCGACGCGCCTGATAGCAAAGCGACCAATCAAATCCCACTGCAGGTACGCGACTCATTTCCAGCAGCTTGTTTGTGTGTGTGTGTGTGTGTGTGTGTGTGTGTGTGTGGAGGTGATTCATAAATTTTATTGTTACATTCAATAAACGAACAACTCTGTCAATTTGTTCCCGCACCAGCGACAGCAGTCCACTCCAGCCAAACTTCCTGGCCACAACCTCGCTCAGCTGCCCAGAGCTGATAATCAAAGCAAACCGAGCGCACACGTGGGATTCTTGAAGCAGCAAAAGACAAAGGTGAGCGATGACGACCACAGAAGCCGCACGGCACGACAGGAAAACACTTGAAATAGAAAGAGACAGAAGAGGAATAGGGCAGCGCGGCGGTGTCCCGTGGTCGCTGGTGTTAATGCTCCATAAAGGGTGAAAGAGCTGCTCCAGTGAGTCCGGCAGCAAGCTAATGATGTATGCTGTTTGAGACAGTGACAGCAGTCCCTGATAACACTGTCTGACACCATCACAATGCTGATTATTATTGCTTTGCTAATTACTCTAACGACACCCTCCATTACTATGATTTATGCCGCTGACGGAGGAGGAACAAAGGCTGAAGTCGCGTCTTGGCTAATTGAGACGTACAGGAAACTCTCCTGAGCGCAGGCGTGCCGGAGCAGATCCTGCCACGGAAAATGTGGAGATTTAGTGGAACTGTGTGCTGATGGTGCATATTACTGCTGTCAGCAGTCTTTACCCTTCCTGTGACTCTCTTAATGCAGGGGTAGCAGTAGGCTAAAGGTTAGTGGAGAAGGCTGGAAGTTAGAAATCCTTGAGCGAGTGCCACTAAATGTGTTGTAGGGAGTTTCTCAGCAGAGATAAAGTCAAAGGTAAGGAGACTCATCTTTCCGCTCTTCTCGATCATTTGAAGCCACAGAATGGGGGAGCTCACGCATCCGCAGAGCAGCCTCAGCAGGAAGTTTCTCAGTGTTTGTCAGCACCTCCTAGTCTGCAGCCGTTCTTCAAGGACCAGGAGAGTGCCCCCTCAGGGAAAAACACCTTATCACCTTCCCCTCAAACTGTAAGTAATCTCCAGGTGACATGGGTAATCTTCCAAGGTGACTCGTACCGTCCTGCCACATTAGAAAACGGATTTTGTTATAAGTTTGGAAAATCTTTATCTTTATCTTTCACTCCCTCCTCTCGGATCCTCTAGGACCTGTGCCCCGGTCTGGATGTCTTGTTTAGTCCTCTGTCTCCAGCTTCCATTAAGACAGCTGCCTTCATCGCCTGATAACAAAGTATGACGCACTGCACGTCTGTAACATGAATGCTCGTTATCCAAAATGTGTGACTTTTACTTCCCTCGGGGGTGTTTCTTATTACGAGTACATGAACTTTAAAGAGTGACGTGATGTTCCCTCTGTTTGTCCTTTAGGAGCATGAAGATGACTTTATTGACATCATTTTGCAGACTGGAGGTAAGCTGCGATGTGATGATATTTATTTTTCAAGTTACTAAACTTGATGGTTCATTGTGTTTAATTCCGTGTTTCTCCTTTCAGAAATGCCGACCACCTTCAAACCAGCACCGGATCCTTCTCTGGACCGTACAAAGTCCTTTACCTCTTCCCCTCCTCCCTCGCCACTCCAGTTGTTACTCTCACCTCCCGTCCCACCCAGCTGTGACACCCCGCAGTTGGCCGCCTCGGTACAGTCCGAGCTTCAGACTCCCGTCAACAACACAGAAGAGAAACAACACCCCGGCAACGCCAGGAGTGGACGCCTGGAGGATTTCCTTGAAAGCACCACTGGTAAGCCTCTCCTCGGGGTGGAGCCCGGTGGCCTTTTGACTCTGATCGATGACCTCCACAGTCAAATGCTGTGCACTCCCAGCATCCTCGACCATCCCCCGTCTCCCATGGATACCTTCGACATGGAAGCGGAGGGGGAGGGTGGACTGGACGGTATGGATTGGTTGGACCTAACAATGGGGGGAGTTAGGGGAGAGGAAACGCCCACGCTTGCTCCGCTGGGTCCTCAAACACCCACCAGCGTGTTTTCCACGGACTTCCTGGACAGTTACGACCTGCAGATCCTCCAGGACTCCTGCCTATAGCCCACAGCGGTCAGGAAACAAACGGTCACATGCACTCACGGTTATACACAAGAACATGTAATTGATTGCTGAGGCTTCAGCATAATTAGAGCACTCTTCCTGTATCTTCTCACACACTGGAATATTGAATCTTCAAGCACTTTTATTTATTTTATTTACACGCTGTAATATCGATCTGCGTGCAGACACTTATTGGGCAGGTCTTATATCCGTCTCTTGCTTCTTTAGCAACACTTCTGTCGACACATTACAGGGACTTTTGTGCTTTTTGGACCCCGAAAGTAGATAAGACGCCTTCAGCTGAGCCATGAAGCCATCGCTTACACTTCAATTCATCTTTATTTGCTACAGTGAAGAAGTGTTTATCGGTTTATTTGACCCTCTCCTAATTAGAGTGCAAATCCTTAGTGGCCTTTTGCAGTAAAGATAATCAATAGTTTACCACTACAGGAAAAGGTACAGGTCATCGATAGCCAGAGTTAAGCTTGAAGACAACGATTTTCTAACAGCAGAAAAGTTTTCAAGGTGGATAGTAAAGATGTAGTTTGGGCGTAGTTGGTCATAATTTGGATATGCGTTTATTAACTACTGCTTTTCAATAATGAATTAACATTTCATTCATTATTATTCTCTCCAGTCAAAGATCGTTGCTGAAGAAACACATTTTTAGAGTTTTATTATCCATCAACAGAATACAAAACTGTGACATTCTTTTCACAGTTTTACAAATTATGAAATATCCATTAAAATTCTATTTATAAATCACCAAATCTATAACAAAAGTCACGACAAGCTGGTGGAGACTCTTTAGAATATTCAGAGACCTGCCGCTTCCCACCATGAGCAAGCGCTTGGCGACAGCAGCAAGGAAAAGCTTCCTTTAATTCAAACAAAATCTTGACTTGCGTCGTTTAATGGTCGCACAGGGGTTCACACGTAGCTCCAGTGTTACAGCACAGCGACGTTACAAAATAGGTTATGTGGTAAATAGGTGGTGAGGTGTGAAAACGCCTTCACTGACAGTTATAGTTCTCTAGTGTTTGTAATATTCCCCAAAGAGAGTTGCAAAAAGTATCTCACACCCTCTCTCTGCACTTTGCAACAGTCAGTGCTGAATGTACCGTGTACGGTATGTATAGGGCAACACGTCATCGTCCTGTATTTGAATGGAAAGAGCGCTTCAGTTCGACAAAGTTCAAGTAATTTAAGTATTTAAGCACTCTCTTAACTCTCTGATGGGAGTCTCTGATTTCATACACAACCCAACAATTCTGAGCAAATACAGTAAGTGTATTATTGAGAAATATCTGAACTTCAAAAAGTGTTTCTGAGGTCTGCACACTGATTCACGAGAAGTCTCAGGTGACTGTGAGATGAATTTAAATGGTCCAACTTGTTTGGGACTTCTTCAAAGAGTTTATATTAAATGAATATTTCTGCATATTCGAAATGATTTTAAGAAAACTGCACTTTGAATATGCCGCATGCCTCTTATGTTTTATGATACTTTATAGTTTGTACAATATATAAAAAAAACAAACTTTTACACATTTTGTATTAATGTTTCATGTCCTGAATGTAAACACGCGGCATTACGGCATCACACATGAACTACAGATCACGATGCACGTGCTTCATGTTTACATCGGCGTGTTGGACACTTGGGTCTTGAAAACTGCCAAACTGTTTGCACTTCTAATGAATGAATTCACGTGTAATATAAAGGGAAGTGAAGCTCCTTCTTCACGAGGATTATTTGGCTGTCCTGTACTGTATCAGTACTTTTGCCACCGGGGGGGGAAAGACATTTTATTGAAGTCCTTTCCCTCTTTGAGACTTTACAGTGCTGTAATATACCAGTTTAGACACTGAACGTGTTTTATAGTTTTCCATTTCTACTCGTGGAGCACTCTGGTGAGACCAGTTTGTGTGGACTGTGACTGTTTCTGACAAAATGTCTGTACTCGGAATCCAAAAACTTTGGAGACGCGTTCGTTACTGCACGCACAAACACACAAACTCATTTTTGACTCTCACTTATCATGTTACACACTGTAGCCATATTTACTTTATCAGTTCGGTTTAGCCTGCTACCTAAGATTTATGTAATTTAGCGGCAGCCGCATGGTGTCGGCCATTTGCAGCCTTTTTACTGACGATCTCCTGATTTGACGTGGATGCAAACTGGTTCGGACATTCTGTGATATTGTTCTGTGAGACGCGCTGTAAGGTTTCACAGCGTGTCACAGTTCATCGTTCAGGTTTTATTCTTTTGTACAGTTGATTTTTCTGACTTTGCTCTCACGTCCTGGCTGCTTCGACATTAGGACTTTTTCACAGGAACAGATTTCGCTTGCTACAATCAGCCCCCCTCGTTCACAAGCGACTGGAGAGGGGGGCAAAAAGCAGCTCGTTCTGTGGAGAAAAAAAAAGTTCAAATTCAAACTGAAACTGATTCTCTCGGTTTTAAATTGGATGTTTTATGGGAGGCTCCAGTAAATAGTCGGGTATTGTTTGTTTGATACTCTCGTTCTAATTTCGTGTGTGACTGACTCACCTCTCGTGTGGGTTTTCGTTGAACCTTTGAAGGATTTTAAAGTGCCTGGCATGATGCATCAAACACACTTCAACTCTGTCAAACTCATGAGGACAGGCTGTTTTCTCTGCTCTGTTATTTCTGTTTAGTGTTGAGTCGCCTGATGTAAATTATTGTGATTATTTTGGGGGAGTAGTTTGAGCTTTTTGTGTACTTTTAATTGTATTTCTTTCTTTTTTTTTTAAACCAAAAAAGAGTTTTGTTAATAAAAGACAGTATATTTAAGTCTGCGGTGGTAAGTTCTGTCTTGGTCTCCTATTGCACATCCTTCGTATCAGGTAGCACCCGCAAGTGACCACAAATATTCTAAACGCTAATTATTCTCTAACATTGGTGAGTGTCTGTCTTGCAGATTCAGCCTGGTTGAGATAAACATTAAACTGACATCCTGGAACCGTCAGTCAACGATACGAGAAGCTAATTTGTCCGTGAAGATCTTGCTTCGTGTGACGCTCCCTGACATTCTGCGGTATTGCAAAAGCTAATGACACGGAACTATACAGCTGAACATAATTGTGTGCTTGTATGTGCGGCCATCTTGTTTATCTTCACACCCACACCCCTGCTGTTCATCTCTGAACATGCATCAGAAACAATCAGACTCACACCACCAGAGCAAGCGATGCAACAGTGTCTTCATGCACATGCTGTAGCTACATAAGCCTTAATCACACACACTCTCTCTCTCTCTTGGGTGGTTAAAGTGTGTGTGTGTAAAGTGAACAGGAGGATGACAAAACTGTAGTGTTGTAAAAAGTGAGTCAGAAGAGGGCGGAAAACTGGTTGACTGCACGGCAACAGCTCTGTTTTTGGGAGAGGGAACACACACACACACACAAAATAAACACACGTTTCCACATATGCAAACTAACACACACACACACACACACACACACACACATCCTTGCCAGACCAGGATATGGGTGGGCATGTGAGGGAGGCGAATGATTGGCTGATAACAACTCTCTAGCTGCTAATGGAGGGGAGCAGAGGATGCCAGGCTAACATCTATTCCACAGTGGGCATCCTAGGCCTCCCACTGGAGCCCATAACAATAGACGGTGTGCGTGTGTTGTGTGTGTGCTCCCAAATCTACATTTTACACAATCATGCACAGCCACAGATGTTATTGTTTGTGTTGTATAAATCCGAAAGCCCCAAATATCTTGATTTTTTTTCTTTTAAAATGGAAAATTGCGAGTCACGCCGGTGGTTCTTCACCTCGTTTGATCCACGCTCAGGCTTCTCCGACCGAAGCTGGTGCTGGAGTTCGGCTCTCTGTGTTCTTCAGAAAAATGGTTATTGAGCCCTCTTAATGCATCTTAACGTCACCTCCCACTGCAGTTAAATAGAAATCATTTCACTGGTGCTTATAAACTTCTGCACTCCAGGCAAAGTGGTGTTAAGTCTTGGTTCATTTTTTAATCCCTTTTTGATGGACGTCAGCGTAATCAAACAGCTTGTGCTTCTCCAGCAGGTCAAAAAAAAAAAAAACAAGCTCCTCTTCTCCAGATGTTTACCAGAGGAGCCTTCTGCTCCGCTGCGTCCTGTTATCCCGCTCTCACCATCGTGCACCCCCCCTTAAATCCAACGCCATCGTGTTGGGCTTTGCTTAGAGGGAGTTTTCGCCATCAGGCAGCCTGGAGTGGCGGTGCAGATGCTTTGATCGTCTCGGCATCGCAGCAGGGGGGCTCGGCTTGTGAAGTGTGAAGTACGTTAGTGCACGCAGAGAAACATGTGCGTGCGCAAATGTACACACGAAGTAAACAGGGATTTATCCTTAAAGACGGGGTGTACAAACGCCTACAGGGGGAAACCAAAGCTCTAATACGGCTCGGTTAAGATTAGAAGACCTTCGTCACTTACTGTTCCAAAAGTACCACAGTCACTCCGCTCCTCGCGTCTCTAACTTCACTTCCTGCCTTTGTTGGAATTCCCGCCAGTTTGGATTTGTCTGTTTCGCCCTCATTGGTTTTCATCTGTCTCTTCTATCCTGCACTCACTTGTGTGTTTGGTTTGTTGTTGTTGTGTGTGTCAAGCCCATCTCCAGTGTTTTCCCTGTATTCTTGGATTGCCCATGTGTTCTGTTCTGAAGCTTAGCTAATAATAATAACAAATAAACAGCTCATAGGAAACACTCATGACACCAATTACGAAATCCTTTATGTTCAACATTACAGTCAGCCCCGTTACATCTTCTGCTCGCCCAGCTCCGGTTCTGGCACAACACCAGCTCTGCTTCCCATCAGCGTTTTCCTGCCCAAAGTCTAAAACTCCTCTTCCCAGCATCCAAAGAGTAGAAGTGGAGTTTACTCTACTGTCCATCAAGAAAGGTTGAGTTGTGTCGGATCATGTGCATTAACCCAACTCCTTTAGACGCACGTGAACGCCGTCATACAGACTGGTGTGAACCAAGAAGTCCGTCTGAAAACACAACTACTGATGTGAAAGCCTCCCACAGTCACAGAGTCAAACACTGCGATCGGGTGTGGAGCTTCTGTTGTTCTTGATTAGAAGTGACAGTCTTCTGAAAGCTCAGGTTATTTCAGAGCAAACCACATGACACCTCCCATGGCGGATGAGAGAGTGAAATTAATTTGTGGATCTGAAAAACATCTACTAAAGCAACATCATGGAAGTGGGAAAAAAAGGTGTTGACAGAGAAGTGTCAGGACGAAAGGAAGAGAATCTTCTATAGACTACAGCACAACGTGTATTCTTAGTACGATCCTCAAGGTCAGAGCAGGCTCGCTCCAGATGACAGATGATACGCTAAATCTGGGCGGCTCTTATGGAAACCTGCTGTGATGAAATGTTCGTACCGACACACACATGCGCACACACTGAAGTGGCAGATTTCAGCTCCAGCTGCATGTTCAGACAAAAAATGCTGACAGCGGCTGTCAGACACACATGTGAATCAGTAGAACATGGCGCACAAACATGAAGGTCTATTCTTTTCGTTGCTGATGAGGCTAACAAAAGCGGCAACCGAGGTCCTGCAGGGATGCTGCGTTTGAGCGCGGCGGGCTGTAGTCATAAAGACGGATAGCTGACTCATCGCGTTTCGGCGAATCAGTTAAGTGAGTCTGCTTTTCACCCACGGACCACCTGTCTCGCCTCAGCTCTGCGGAGCCGCAAGGATGTAATCAGCATGCACGTGAAACCTCGGCTAACTCAACTGGCAACATGTGGATCCGCTGACTCCCCTCCTGCACTGCGGAGGCAATAAAAAAATACATAAAACTAAATCAGATTTTTAATGAGCAGCCGCCGATGTGTCCGCACCTCTCATCCATGTCGATACGAGGTCAGGTGCATCCCTTACAATTAGTTCCTGGTTGTTTCTTAATTAGCTAATTAGCCAGAACATCCCATCTAGCTGCAGGCTTCATTTGACCACAGCGCGGCTCAAATGACAAAAGGAAGCGGCCAAATGCATTCACGCTAATATCAGGATCCCGTTCCATTTGGTTCAAATTTATCAGTAGTTTTCAGTCATTAAGCTGTCATCTGTAATCCAAAGACTCTCTGTCGAAGCTAAAAATGAGCTTCCTTCAGCTCTCTGCGGCGTTTTAACATCTTTCAACTGCAACTTTATTGCTCTGATTCATTCTCTCTGCTCTCATTGTTGTCTTTGTCAGCAGCCTGAAGCTGTTTTCGCTGTAAAGCCCCGTTAAAGCCGCCACACACAGCTCATCCATCACCGGTCAGCAGACGGACACGCAATTAACGCCTGGACGGTGAGCACTCTGAAATATTTAGCAGCTGAACGACTGGAAACTTCCCTCCAGGAGCCGGTGGAGACCAACGCTGAGCTAAAAGCAGTGAGCGCAAACACGCCTTTAGCAGTCACCGCTCACGCTCCTGCTCGGCAGCGTGTCAGGTGCAGGCTGTGATGTCGCCTCCAGGGAAGATGAACACAGAAAAAACAACAAAAGCAGTAAAAAACTACGGTGTAACCTCCTCCACCTCTTTTAACCCACCCAACCGCCTGCAACACAGAAGAACTGACTGAAGAACGTAGATAAAGCGCGGATTCGCCGGGAGGTGACGGGAGGGGGGGAGCACATGTTTGTGTGTGTTCATGCGTGTGTGTGTAGGAGCATTTTAGTCCCACCCTGAGCAGATTTTTATGTTTGTCGGTGAGAAAATACGAAAGCGTGAGAGAGAGAGAGAGAGAGAGAGAGAAGACGGAGAGGTGAAGAGCAAGAGAGCGGAGAACAGAAATAGCTGCGGCCCATTATCATCACCTCTACCTGTCTGGCTGTCGCACCTCTAATTACTGCTGCCACACTGCTCCAAATAGCACACAATGAAGGGAGTGTGCGCGCGTGCAGATGTGTTTGCGCCCGGCGTGTGTATTCGTGTACGGGATGTGATTTTCTGCGTTTTTACGAGACGTTTTCTGCACATTGAGTCGCTCTGTTTCACTGACTGTAATTCTTTTTTCGTGTTGTCACCCCGTGTGTGTGTGTGTGCGTGCATGTGTGTGTGTGTGTGGTGGAGATTATACCTCTCCTGTTAACCACCTGGAGAGAGGCAGCCTGGTGAGAGAAGCTTAAGGAGACTTTAATCCTTGCCTTAATGTGACAGCAGCATTTTCTGTGAAACTACCATCATTACTAAACTGTTGAGCCTCACACACACGCACGCGCGCGCACACACACACACACACACACACAGAGGCATCCTTGAAAGCAGACATTTTGCAGGAAGATAGAGTAAGTGTGACTTCATGTGTCATCTTAAGCACACTGCGAGCAGCCGATGTAGGTCAGGCGTATTGCAAACTGAGTCGCTGACTGTTCTCTGACTTATGCTTGAAACCAAATGCTACCAGGGGGATTATACAGAGACAGTGGCAAGCCACCCACCACCACACACACACACACACACACACAAATGTGCAGACCACCACATGAAGGGCCTTTTGAATCTAGGTCAGCCAAGCAGTTGAGACAGGACTGACCTTTATCGTACACGGCACACACACACACACACGCATTGCCTGACAAAATCCACAGGTAACACACGGAGGGTTGGAATATAAATCAACGCGAGCTTCATTTGTCCAGGCATATGGGACGGTCCTCTGAGTCGTCTCTGTGTCCTTGCCATCAATCTCTCCGTCTGTCTCCGTGCGTAAACTGCAGAGGCAGCATCATATGGACCCTGACAGCTTCCATACTTTCTCCCTCTGCTCAGCAAAACTGCTGAACCTTTGCCAGAGAACGAGAGGAGAGAGAGAGACAGAACGAGAGGAGAGAGAGACAGACAGCTCTGCATCCAGCGCTCCCATCTGTTTATGGTGATGCTGTCTTTTTTCTCTGGAGGTCTCTGTCAGGTTCACACGCCTGATCTCATAAGCGTGCATGTCCATCTCTCCTCCGGCTCTGCGTCTCTCTCTCTCTCTCTGTATCTACTGTACCCATGCCGTCATGCAGTCCTCTCAGTGATTCTATAAACCTGCTTGGTAAAAGTTTCCTCTGACCGCTGATGCGTCCTAAACAACAAAATCAAAGCCATCCTCTTGGAGCGAGAGCTCGAGTTGCTGAGGCAGCATTCGAGCAGTCGTAATAACGCAGTTTGTTTTTTTATTACTGACAGCTTTATCAGCTTTAAAAGCACAAGTGCACTTTAAATATACGCCTGACTCGGGCTGTCTACTTGGTAGTTTCACACCAAACGCACGAGAGCAAACAGTTCGGAGAGAGCAGCACTTAATCCCATAAATCACATTATTAATATTCTAATCTGGTATCCTCGTCCTCTCTGATTTTTATCTGCACTGCTTGAGATTGTTTCCTGATGTCCTGATTCGATCAGAGAGCAGATTTACATAATTCTGATACTTCAGAGATGCAGAAAATTAGTTTTTCCACTAGCTTCTCTGTTAGCGTTAGTAAAGTTATTGGCGTCGTCTCCCGCTTCAGCTTTTTGTAGCTTCGTCACGTAAATCTTCAGGAGGGCCACGTTCGTAGTTCTACCTCTTCCGACTGGCTAAAAATTACATTCTCAATCAAAGCATCAGTGTTGTTAATTCTGTTAACTTTAAGCCTTAATATAATGTGAACAGGTGAGTTGTATATAAATTCAGCCTCAGTACAGTCGTCATGAACGGGGAAATTAGCTATAGAGACCAAAACAGTTTTTTGTACCAGCCTGTAAACATGTTTATTTCTGCTGTGAACATTTTAACATGGGGACTTATGGAGACGGAGGTAATACAATAATATGCAAATGATGCACATTACAGTGGGGGATGTTCTTCTTTGTGCGAGCCCCACTTTGGGATTTATGATGACAAGCGAACGTGTATTTGTATCCACGAATCCTGCGTAGAGTATTTTTTGCATTGAAAGTTTTGATTAAAATAGGTACAGTACAAAGTCTCATTCTGCGGACCTGCATTCCTCGAGCTCCCTCTCTCCGCTTAGAGCCGCTGTGTTCTCTCCAGCTATATGTCATGTGACGACAGGTTGGAGGTGTAAGATGTATGACTCTGATGCAGGTGTTGCCTGACCTGCCTTCGTTTCACGAGAACACGTTGGCCCCCAAAATCACAAAAAGCAAGCGGAGGATGCCCCACCCTAACCGTGACACGGGGGATACTCTACTATTTTGTATATCCCCAAGCCTTAATCTGCTGCCTCACCCTCTCCTACAGCAAAACGCCGCCGAGTACAGCATCTTATATTAACACAGAAGTCAGAACAGTGGATGATAAGAGAGATGCTTTACCCTCCGTCTGCTCTCTCTCTCTCTCTCTCTCTGAAAACCTTCCAGCACGATCAATGAGTCAGTTATTTTTTCCCTCGTATTCTCAGTCAAGCATATTAGGAGACATTTGTGATATTCCCAGAGACTGAAGATCAAGGCAGAGAGCTTATCCACCTCCTGTTCAGCAGGCACACATTTCCCATGACAACCAGTAGAAGCTAGAGTTTAAATCTTATTATTCTCTCTCTGATCTCTTTTTTTTTCCTCCTGCGGGCCAAAGTTTCATATCCCATCGACGGTACAGCAGCTCGCGGTTTGGTTGTTGCTAGTAAAGCTTTTTGTTGCTCTCAGTGATGGAGGTATCTGCTCCTGTATCAGGCAAATGTAAAGACAGCACATACGGTATGTGTCGTAAATCTAACCTTTCCCTTTATGGCCCCTTCCACACGCAAAGTGATGTACTCTGCACACACACACACACACAACGCTACAGTTCACCAGCAAGGACCACACAATCATCTTTGGCCTGTTGCTGTGTTATTTGAGGCTTGAACACAACCTGATACTCTACCTGTGTGTTCTGGCTGTTTATTTCATGTACGCAGCTTCTAAGTCTGAGTCTGGCTCACAAGTTACGCTGCAAAATAGTTTCCTTTGGTTTGGTGTCTGGTTTGAGAGAGAGACAGATTGCGCAGTGGTTGAGCGATATAGACAGCGAGTGAGTAAAGCCGGTTAATCCATGAAATACTTTCTGATTGTTTCATAGCGGTTATGAAGCGACTTGCCACCTGTTTTAGGCTTACAGTAGGAGACGGGGTCACCTTTCACAGACGTACACACCCAGAACACACACAAACCTCATAAAACCGACACTCTAGCTCATCCCTCACTTGTTCTCTCATTTCATCACTCTTCCTCCACTTGTCATATCCTCTACACTACCTCTGTTTCTCACTCGTTCTCATCCTGAGTCCTCATTTAAAAATGTTACACCACACACACACACACACATAGGCCCAGGAGGGTTCTGTTACAGGAAGTGCTGCTTAAAGATTGGAAGCTGTGACTGAAACACCTCTCTGCTGCTTCATACAGACTCACTTATTTTGCTGTGAAGTGAAAGCAAAGTAAAACACTGGCTTGTCTGATGTAATTGGCTCTTTTGCAGAGTCTCCCTGTAACTAACATGTATGAGCAAATACAGTTTTACAGTGAAATGGATGATTACAGAGTCGAATGGATTATGCACAGGCGCATACACACCTCCTGGCAGAATACCACTGTGTTAAACATGGACAGCTGTATACGTGTTATGATTATATTACCATTAAAAACTAGCAAGTTGACAACTTTGCTAACATTCAAACATCGAGCAAGGTCAACAACACAAGATATTGTTTTATATCTGTCTTTCAGCCTTTTAGTGCACTTAGCTCTCTCTAGCTCCTGTTCTGGCACGACACTGGCTCTGCTTCCTGTGCAAAGCACCTGTGCTGCGTGACTTTGTGCCTTGAAGTGTTACGTGCTTCTCGTGGGTGATTGCAACAGGCATCCAGGGTGCAGAGTAGGAATGATTGCACTAAAAATCTAAAAAGTCACTCCAGCAGTATATCACTAGAGATATCCTATTATTTGTTACATGCATTCTTTGTCCTTGTCCACCTAATTTTACCCAAAATGCATCTGGACTGCAGAGAGTTCAGAGACTTGTGTTATGCTAGTAACCAGCTAATGTAGCCTTGAGCTGCTACAGTCAAGCAGATTTGTCTTGGCTGCAGAGGTCTTCTTTCAAACTCCACAGATTGAAGACATCACTCGAGGCACTTTATCAGAATTTGGGCTCCACTTTTTTATTTCTCTAACTTTGATGTGTAAAATCTGTTGGATCCCCCCATTTTTGAGGCAGAGCCTCCTCCCGGGAGACACCGGGCCTGAATGCTGTTTGGTTGAGGATAACCTCAGAGAACAAAAAGGCTCTTCTCCTGCTGTTGTTTCACAACCCTCATGGAGGGATGCGAAACTGTAGCTGTCAGATCATAGTAGAGCAAAAAGTATAACATTTTCCTCTCCGGGACAGAAACGCCACCACACGAGAGTTCAGATTTCATGATTCTAAAAATACATTTCTGGCTCATTCACCTTCATTTATATCTCAGTCATTATTAATTTCTTTATCTTTTATAGTCGCTCATTCCCTTTGTTCATTCTCCTCTCCGCAGCCGGCAGCTATTTTCTAATTCCTTTTCTAAAAACACTTCTTTCTCACCAGTTCACAGCTAACACCTGCAGAGTCCAACACTTCCACAGCAACGCACAGAGGATTTAATAAAGAGGTGAAACAATATAAATAAGGAACTCGGCACACGTTGCAGTAATGAGAGAAGGATGACGTTCTCATGCACGACTCCTTTTTAAGGCAGCGTCTTTCTCTCTGGCGACAAGAAATGTCAGGATTCAAAGACGTTTACATTAAAGCTCCAAATGAAACGACATGGTTTTGCATGAGATGGTACTTGTTCTCATTACACTGGATCCGGGTGACAGCTTGCATAGTTTTGCTTCTTCTTTAATGTCTGCACCAGTTATAGAACTGCCAAGACTACAAATTATTCCTTTCTTTTCCGCAGCTTTTTGCACAATTATAGACGATCACGGGCTGATGTCAACAGATACGGCGTCGCCAAAGGTCTCGGTCACTGTAGCATATTTAAATCCTTCTTGTCAGAGATAAGACTGAATGCAGTCAGCGCTGGGAAAGAGCAGTTGGTTTGAGGAGGCACTGAGGACCGGCGCCTTGTTCAACGCGGCGAAATCACTTATCAGGAAATTGAGTTATTGTTGAGAGACGGAACTGAGAGAGCGAATCATCTAATTAGAAACTGCTGAAATTTGAGGTCATTCTCCGCGTACAGCGACCTTTTTTTTTTTTTTTACACACATACACAGTAATTAACCTTTTTGTGCTTTGCCAGCTTTTTTTTAAACATGATGCATGTCTGTGCTTAAGTCCTAATAATGAATAGTCGTGATGTAATTCTAGGACACAGAGGCTGAACGTGCACCGAGAACTCACTTACAATACAGTTCTTATTCTTATTGACTGTCCATAATTTTAATTTATTGAAATTCCTCTAATGTGAAAATGCAGCAGCGCTTTGCTCACAGAAAATGGCACCTCTGTTCCAACCGCAGCTCCAGTTTATGTACAACCAATCTACAACAGCAAGCACGTTTTGATGGAAACTTAATTACTTTTTTTACATTAACCTAATATGGAAATGTTGTTAATTAACATATCTGACAAGCCTCAGATATGTTGATGCTGAACATATCAGTAAGATGTGAGTCGTGCCTCTGAGGCTGCAGTCTGAGCTGAATGTGTAACAACTTTACAGCTGGGCAGTTTGGCAGGGATTTGATCAGGAACCAAAATATTGAACCAATTAAAAGCGTGACCTGTATTACAGGGCCGGCAGTCTCTTGAGGGGGTCATGAGCATCCGAGGTCGGGGGTCAAACTGACGACACAGTGGTCCACAGAGCTGCGTGTAATATTGACAGGACATGAAGCAGTAGAAGTTTTCTTTGGCTAATGTCAATGGCACAGGGCCATAGTAGATATGCTGCCTGAGCAGCCCGCTGTTTCCACTAACATTAGCATGCACACACTGTCATTTTGGCACATAGTCCCTTTAAAGTGATGCAAAAACGCTGTAATAACTAAAATACTACAGTTAATATCACGGTTTCATTACAAAAACAGATGTTTGCCCTGCTTTTCTGCTTGGAGACGTCCGCACATCAAGGGAACTGAGCCTTACTTACGCATATCCAGGTTGCACACGCCTGACAGAAGTTCATGAGAAGAGCTGGTGTATTACTTGCATGTGAAGTGGAATTCAGCATATGCACTGCATGCAACTCGAAAGTGCGACGCCGTGTTCTTTGTATACAGACAGAGGAGACTGGGTTGACGCCACACACCGATGGGCTTGCTGTGTGCCACAGACAGATTGGGGGGAAAGTCAGAAAATACTGAGAGACGGATTAATGCATTGTTGGTTCTGGTCTTGTCATGAGATTTGTTGGCAGTAACAAAACTGTAGAATTTCTGCGCCGCATTATCCATTAATGGAAAATGTGCCGCAGAAAGCTGCAAATCTGACCATAAAAACTAATTACGACTATGTTGTTGTTCAGATGCTTTAGCCCCAATCTGTGCTTTGCTGTTCTGGCTTCATCTTGATGGCTTCATTACTGAAAAGCCAAATTCAGGGTATCCACTGATGGGTACCACAGAATATAAACACATATTGCAACTTTTACGGCAGAGCGATAGAGTCGAAAGCAACACCCTGCACAGCTCTGTATAAATATATCTATATAATATATGTTGATTAATACAGAACTGTTGATTAAAATAGAGATTTTAATCACAGTAATGATTTGGATAATTGGACTCTAGTACAGGAGCAGTGTTTACCTCTTCAGCATATACAGTGAGGCACAATGGGAACATTAGGAAGCCTCGGTGCGGTGCTGTCTGTATAGCTTTCACTGCACAGAATTGATTTCCAATACGTGTGTCAGCAGAGAGGAAGATTTGTGCAAACACAGTGTCAGGCCGACTGAATACACCTACAGCAGAGCATGGGAATACAGAGCTGGCACTTAGGCTGCAAATTAGCATGTGTGTTTTGAATTCTGTGGAGAAATGTGGCTTCCCATGTGACATGGGTATTTTTTTGGGGGGGGGGGCATTATGAATGACAACAGAAGATTATTTGCAGGTCATTCTCCAGTCACCACCCCATCAGCTGTCACAGTGCTCGTTGCCGCAGTGAGACAAATATTTCCTAAGATGCTATTTCCTGCCTCCACGGCGCCTTGTTGCTTGAATTAACCAACAGTTTTGCCTCAAATGCACTTCCCTCTCCTCGACCCTCCTGCTTGTTATCCTGATTACCACCGCGGCATCAAAATATCGCAAATGCTCGCCTGAAAACTGCTGCTGTCATGTTGTAAATGAGAGAGGTCTGTGCCTACGAGGAAAGCGAAGAATAAACAGGATCTGTCAGCAAACCAGAGTGTTACAGTCTCTGGTTAAGAGATGTGACAGATTGCCATGAATGCATGAAGAGATACGTTTACGTGTTACAAATGTTGTATGTATGCTGTGTTTACAGGAGGCGGTTGTTATTGACAGATGGCTGAATGCTCACCTGAATTTCTGTTAAGCTGTGATGTCAGGAATCACATTTAAAATCTGCCAGGGAAGTAAACGTCCACGCCTCTACACTCACGTGTTTGTATTCCTAACAAAATATCACATTTTAATGGAGCCTGTCAAAGTGGCGCTTCGCCTCGTTGGATGGCGCACGCTCCTCCGCGGCGTTTCTTTGCTCCGTATTAATAAAACATGATGTTTTTAAGGCTGTTTACTGACAGGCGGCAATTAGCTTGTAGACAGCGATGGTGTTATCCTTGAAGAATCTCTGTTAAGTAGGTAGATCGGTGATGGGATGATGACATCCGTCCTCCACGTGCTGAAAAGTGCGGATAATGAGAATTCAGAAATGTTAACTCACAATGCCTCGGAGTGTGACTGGCGTGTCTTGCCCTGCTTGGTGTATTTCCTCCTTTTCTTCCCCCGCCCTCCTGCCTGGCACATTCAGCACTTTCACAGACCTTCTTCTTCTCCTCTGACATGTTCTTTTTCCTCATTCAACAGTATTTTAAGGGCCTAGAAAGTCAAAAGTTCAGCTGTCCTTCTTTGCTCGTTACTGGGGTCATAAAGGTGACGTAGTGGACTGCATTATACACCGTTCAGCCATGACATTATGACCACCTGACTAATATTGTGAAGGTCCCCTGCCAAAACAGCCTTGACCCATCGAGGCATGGACTCTACTAGACCAGTAAAGTTGTGCTGTAGTATCCGGCACCAAGACAGAGTCGGCAGATCCTCTAAGCTGTAAGTTGTGAGGTGGGGCCTCCATGGATCGGACTCGAGGTTCTTTTCCAGCATAGCACTGACCCAAAGCATACCTATCCATCAGAACCAGCATGAAGCTTTTCAGCAGTTTGAACTACAGCCTTCCCTCCCAACGTCCATCCATAAGCCTTGGCTGCCCATGACTCTGTCGCTGGTTCATCACATTTCCCTTGGACTACTTCAGACAGGTACTGACTACTGAACACCCCACAAGAGCTGCAGTCATCTAGCCATCAGTTTGACACTTTGTCAGAGTCACTCAAATCTTGTCGCTTGCTCATTTGTCCTGCTTCTAACATCAACTTTGAGGACAGAATATTGACTTGCTGCCTGATATATTCCACCCACTGACAGGTGCCACGACACGAGATAATCTGTGTTATTCACTTCACCTGTCAGTGGTCATCATGTCATCGCTGATCGCTGTGTGTGTTGCCTGGTTTATAATTTTTGGTCTTTGCCATTTCCAAACATGAGGAGGTTACTACCTGTGACCTCAGTGCTGAGCCATTTATTTGAATTAACACCTCTAAGACGGTGTCAACAAAAACTGAACATTATAGGCATCATAAAAGTAGACTTTATGGCAGAATTGTTGCATTGGGTCATGTTAGACTGTAAAGCTGTGCTCACTGGTACTTTTGTGGTAGATTTATCCCTCAAACTGTATTTTATATTATTTTGTATTTTCCATGTTGCGACGCTCGGTGTATTTTGAGGTTTGAGGGTCAGATTCTGGGCAGATTTGTCACGACTTGCCACAGTGACTTAAACTCAGCTTCAAGTGGATGATTCTGATCCCGTCAGATTCACGTCAGCAAACGTTTGAATGTGTCGTACTTGTGTGTGAGGATCTCTGACCTGCTAAAAGACTTGTACCGTGGTATTCTTTTGTAAGGATTTTCCATTTACGCTCATGCAGGGTCACTGCCTAGAGCACATGACCACAGTGAGGGTTGGAACGTAGATGGACTGGAAAATCAAGAGCTTTGCCTTCTGCATCAGCTCCCTCTTCCTGCGAATGGTCCGGTACAAAATCCGCAGTACTGCAAACACTGCACCGATCCGCCGGGCCCATCTCATGCTCCATGAAGAAGACCCTGAGATACTTCATGGAGCAGCAAGTTGCTCTCATCCCAGAGGGAGCATTTCACCATTATCTGGTGGAGAACAATGGCCTCATACTTGAAGGTGCTGACTCTCATCTCGACCGCACAGTGCGTGCTGAAGGTCACAGCTTGAAGCCAGCAGAACCACATCATCTGCAAAAAGCAGATGATTTTTATACATACATACATAACGTACAGTTCTTATTGTGTTGAAATAAATCAAAGACAATATTGGATTAGATTTGTTTATTTGTTCAGTTTCCTCCTCAGTGCATCACACAGCATTTGCTACATTGACCTTGCAGGAAGATAAAGTGCACTCCCTACAGAAACATTTATTTTTGTATCATAAGAGGCAATTAATCTTTAAAATAATATCTGGTACCACGGTGCCTTCATCTGGGTCCACATTACTGGATCTCTGTAAGAGGAGATGCTTAATGATCGCAACCTTGGCTGTGAAGGAAATTCACACTAAACGGGCTGCATGTTTCGTTTATCCCGTTTTCTAACCTTTAACTGGAACACGAGGAAAATCGTAACGGGAATGAATTCAAGAAAAAAAAACTGGCGATCCACCCCATCAGCACATTCCTGTGCCCGTTCAGTGTCGAGCGAGTCTGTCCTACTTCCAACTATTTTTTAATTGGTTTTCATTTCTGCGTGTGTTTCATGTCAGGCGTCCAACACTCGGGCTAATATTTCCACACAACGGGCATGAAGCGAAAAATGCAAGCGGAACGCCGCTAAATCAATGCACATCGACAGACACCCAAACAGTCAAACTGAACCCCCCCCAACTCAATGTGTGCACAGACACACATACATTTCTCCTGCATATGCCAATGCGGCATGCCGGCTGAGAAAATGCTGACACAGTGTGTGGCGGCGGCGGTGGTGGTGGGGGGGGTAATCGGGCAGTGGGGCCGAGTGTAGAGCAACGAGAAAACACTCATCAAAGCTATTAGCATCCGCGTGACCCCATTGGCTGCTATGACAACAAGCTGAGCTTGCACTGATCGACAGCTCTGCAACAGCACGGATGAAGGGCAGCAACAGCCGCGTGTGATTACGACCAGTTAACACCACCATTTTTCTTTTTATCATAATGATAGGAGAAGGCAAATAATAATAATAATAATTTAAAAAAAAACAGATCCAAGTTCGGTTTCGGTGGAACGAAGGTCAGCATGATAACATCAGCAAACACCTCTACATAAATCATATTCATAGTTAGTTCCACTGCATATTTTTCCCCAGTCATTGTCGCCTTATAACCTTTATTTCAACAGGGAGGAGGGAGCAACAGAGAAAGCTCTTTTTTACAAGGACGCCCTGATTACAGTGCATATAAAACAACGTCAACAAATCATACAACAAATAAGCCAAGGACTTCAGCAAAAGGACAAAATCAATTTATGAAAACACGTGCTTTCACCCTGCTCTGTTTGAATAAAACCGTGACAGATCTCGCACAAAGATCACCTCTAAAGGTCCTTTAAAGGATTAAAGGTCACCTTTACCTTTAAGGTAATTGGCACAGAGGTTGCAACCACACCCCCACCACCTGTGCACTCGGTGGTGGACAAAGTGGGTTAACACAACGCAACAAAAAGCGGCTGAGGAGTCGAGGAAAACAAACCCCATAAAATCCCATCAACAGTAGTGCAAAGGCTAAAAAAATACAGCTCTGAGATGCGGGGAGCAGGAACACGGGGAGAAGTACTGAGCCAAAACAACGCCTGACTGGGGAACAGATGTCGACGGAAAACACATGGACTAAATACAAGAGCTAATTGACTAATTAAACAGGGGTGACACAGAAAACAGGCGAAAATAGAGACAGGAAAGACTGAGCAAGAAACCCGAAACCACGACAAGATCAACGTGTTAACGTAGCTACAGCATCCTTCTCAGGGTCGACAAACTCATCAGTCCATGAAAAGTTGGGATATGTAACGGGTGAGCAAATATTTAATCCATCAAATGTCAGTTAAAAAAAAATCTTTGTGCAGCAAGCCACAACTCGAAGCTGCTCACTTTACAGTGACATTAAAAAAAATCAAAACGCAGCCTCGCTTGAAAATTTGGAAGCAGTGAATGTTTGGCATCTTTTCTTGGAAATGCACTAATATTTAGCACTGCTGTTTCAGCACTGGGCCTGACATTAGCGTTTGCTACGTGGCAGTAGTTTGAGGAATCTCGTCATTAATTAAAAACGAGGGATAAGTGAGAAGATAAGTCAGTGAATCACAAAAGTCAGTGAGATTTATCCTCCGGTGACCATAAAGGTAAACCTCAGTGCCAGTTGGTGAGCGATGGAGTCCAAAGTGTTGATTTCAAACACATGAGCCAAGCCTCTGTCATCGCTTAGGATAAAAAAGACTGAGGAAGAACTGTAATATGTTAGCGAGATAGGGGAGTGTGTGTGTGAGAGAGAGAGGTGGGACAGACTGAGAAAAAGGGTGAGGTAAAATGCAGACGTTCTATATTTAGCAGAGGAGCTATTGTTTCCCGGCTGGGGGGAAATGAGAAAGGCGAACGGCTTGCCAAACTGAGCTTTCCGAGTAAACCAAAGTGCACAATTGCTCCTTCATGCACATGCAAATCCACATACAGATGCACAAGATCCCCTCTAACATACACACACACACACACACAAACACGTATGTGTATATATTCTGCAGCATGTGCGTGAGCGCCCTCACCGTTTTATTCCCAAGACAAGTCCACCGTCTCATGGCTGGAACTCATCACATTATTATGATCATTATTCAGGAGCTGACCTTATCAGTCTGTGATTTATCGCTGACTCCAGTACAGTATCATCATCATCGTCCCCCTCCGATCTCGCTCTCAGATTTGGTGGCCTGGCACCTCTGTATCTTTTCAGCCTTATTTAATGAGCGTTCGGAGACTGCAGATAAACAACGTTATAGAAGAGGATTGCAGGAGTGTGTGTGTGTGTGTGTGTTTATCTGTAAACATTCACACACTAACGGTTACATGCAAGCATGTTTGGCACGTGTGCTGTCGCAGGCTGCTGGCTGCCCTGAGGGGAACGTGAGCGTCTTAAACAAATTTCATGGCGAGGCAATTCCCTTAAAGCCGTGATAGTCGACCCGCTGCTTCAGCTTAAGAAAGCAGTCAAGGGATCACTTAAGTCATTAGGATTCATCATCTGGGGATCATGAACGTCAGCCTAAAAGTCCATGAATTTCATGACATCCGTCTAATAGTTGAAATAACTACTACTACTGTTGATCCTTCTGACCCAACATCGGTCCTATGTGGACACTAATGGTCTTTCTCACAGGCTGGAGAAACTGGAGTCCTGCATGTGGTTCGGTTTATCAGAACACTGTGAGATCAGGAGAGGAGCCTAATTTACAAGTCAGTCCCTTGAGTTATCTACAAGTAACCATAAAGTTATTAATCGCGCTTTAATGCCGAGGAAAATCGATTCCGTTCAGAAAATGTGTGTGAAAGCTGAAATAAATGTTGAAGCAACCCCCCCCCCCTGTGGTGTTTTGAAATGGTATTGTTTGTGCCGCTGTTTCAAAGAGCAGATCGCTGTTTGTTTTCCTCAGAGCTTAGCTCCATGAAGAAATGATCAAAACCACTTTGGAAAAAACTGACTGAAGAGAGAAACATGTTCCAATTTTTATATTGGTAGGATTGGATTGATTTATATTGTGATGGTGTGCGTTACCTGGTAACGACATAGTTTGAGAAATCATCGGTGGGCAGTTGTCATGAACGGGGAAATTAGCTATAGAGGCCAAAACTGTTTTTTGTATCAGGCTGTAAACATGTTTGTTTCTGCTGTGAAGTTTTAACATGGGGACTTATGGAGACTGACTCACTTCTGGAGGCAGCCTCAAGTGGACGTTTGAGGAACTGCAGTTTTTCACACTTCCGATTTGGCTTGAGTTTATTCATTCATTTAGTCTCAAATCATTCACTCTTCCAGTGAAGCTTTCATTATTGCCATTGCACTCCTGCAATCATTTACTTAAGAATGAAATTAAATCTACTTTAATCTCTTTCTTTTTAAATGCAGTACACTGTACTGCTGGAAAAACCCGGTTCAAATATAAAAGATGCAGAAGAAAGCTAAAGAAGCTGGAAGCTAAACTGTAGCGCTGTCAAAGCTGCTTTATGTTTCTTTCAGCGTTTGCTGTAGTGACCGCTAAAGCAGCGGTTGTTGTTCTACTGAATGTAGTTCATCCTGACACGAGCAGTATTTACGAATATTAGCCTGTGTGCCATCTCAGGGCTTCGAGTGCTGTAATGGCGCACAGTTTAGCAGCATCCCTGGATTAGGAACCAGCAGCTGAGATCAATGGAGTTTTCCCCCCTGACGCGCGTTAACGCTAAATGAGCAAAAAGTTGTGTGGAAGTTGTAACGGTGTCGTACGCGCGGTGTGATTAGCATCGATTGGGGTGCGCTGTTTTCAACCGGCTGGTTGAGGACGAGCACCACCCGTGACTCCACACAGTCAGCCGGAGGGAACGATGGTCAGCCCCAGCCTGGTGTTACATAACAGGCGAGAGAGGGAGATGACCAGAAGAAAGTCCTCCGCGTTGCCACAGGAGGTTTTTACTGCATCAATGTCAGGTCTTAAAGTAGCACCCCTCAGTTGGCTGATGAGGCAGTGAGTGACAACTGAACCTCATTAACTGTGCTGTATTTAGAGAGAGAGGGAGCCCTGTCAGCCATTACACCACCTTGCTGACAAGCTGCATGAATATATGGGATGAAGCCTGTTGAGTTTTTTTTTTTTTTACAAACCGACTCTGATCCGGAGAGAGAGGAAATCTAAACAAAAACTGCGTGCGTTTCACTTTCTCCAGAATTCAGCAGAGAGATGCGACAATAAGAATTAAAAGCTATAATACTGCAACTTCATGCCTCGAGGCAGGAAGTGTATTGTTAGTCCTGACTCTCAGTTCGGTTAGTTCACAACCCGACACTCGTCTCTCATCTTTATGAGCTGTCTACCTGCAAACAGCATGTAGCCTGAGGCTGATTTAAGCTGCATGCGGAGAAGCTGTGGGTGAATTTAAAATAAAAAACAATTATAGTTTTTGCACACGAAGTGGCTTGTCTGCTTCAGATGAGCTCCTATTTTATTGACGTGGATGCGTCAATAAAACAAAAGAAGACGATTCAAAGTAAAGTATGAACATTTTCACTCAACATATAATCGTATAAACATGAGCGGGATGCCAAAGCGGTTCTAGTTGATCTCAGAAAGCTGGGCTCCTCTTTACATGGTCTCGGTTTCCACGGAGACGACTGTACCATTACTTGAGGGCCACCAATCACGTCTCAGCATGAAGGGCAGAGGGTGCACCGCGTCAAGAAGAGGCGAAGAAGAAGAAAACAAACCATGACGACAGATTCAACTCTCCGACCTCGGCGTGGACGATGAGCCGCTTTTCCTTCTACGGGGGGAGAGCGGGGCCAAAGAGAATAATCATCAAGAAAAATGCAAAAAAAAAAAACAATGTTTGCATGGCTGAGACAGCAAGAGGAGCTTAAGGCGAAAGAGTGAAGGGTAATGAATGGTACAGGAAGCTGGAACACTAACTGCTGCTCCGTTAGAGGCCGCCATGGCTTTTTTTCTCCTCCTATCTTTGTTATAACAAACTCAAAATCACTCTATATTATCATAACTGCATTGGAGAGTAAATCAATAGATCATGTAGCATTGTGTCAGCCTGAGATGTGAACTTTTCCGTAAGTTTCTTAGACTCTCGCACGTCCTCGGTACTTTCTGACGGGTGACAGAAAATCGATTTCCAACCACCGAGCGAGAAACCTGCACTGAATCTTTAGGAGAAAAGAGAAATTAATTTAAGTGTGACAGAAATCGCTGAGCTCGCATAAATGAGCCGGACTAAGTTTGATGGATATTTTTTTGTTTGTTTGTTTTGACATAAAAATTTATGACTGTAGTTAATATTTGTTCAGTGTGACCTTCCAATAGCCCAAATTCAATAAATAACACAGCTAAATGATCTAAACCTACGCTTTCCTGCGCCGTTAAACGGTAAAGCAACACCTTTGTAGAAATTAGTATTTTTGTGATTTAGCGCCTTTATTTAAGTTATAAAAGAGAAAAGAACGGTGACGTGTGATAGGAAAGCCACAAATTTTACCCTCGGTGTCTCTACGAGACACGGCCGTCAGCGTGAAGAGCCCCACGATGCTCCTTCAGTGCATCGTTTGAAATCACATAAATTGAAGTGATTGAATTGAGTCCTCAGGCATCAATACTTTCAGCAGTGGGGTCCTTAATCATCTGCGTGAAAACCAAAGCAGGGGTTAACTCTTTAAACCAGCCGATCTCCTGTGCACTGACCCATTCAAACACACACACACACACACACACACACACACCATCCTGGTTATGTTGGCTGTAAAGCAGCCAGCAGAAAGTCCTGGAAACGAGATGGCTTTTAGAAATCGATGAGAATATCAAACAGTTCTCTGTTCGGCGACTTCGACTTCAAATCTTTAGAAAGACATATTGAATCTCCTAAAGCGCGTCTAGCTTTTTCTTTTTCTTTTTTATCGGTGGAGAGAAAAGGAGCCTCGGGGTGAGAGTCTTCAACGCTGCGTGGAAACAGAAACAAACTTAGTGAGTCGCGCAAATGTGTCATGCAGCTGCAAGTGCAAAGAGGACTTCTACTGTAAGTGTCAGCGGGGGGGCCGCACTGCTGTCTCTTGAAGGTGTGGCAGAGATAATACAGAGACGAAAAGAATGAAGAGTAAGAAAAACAGCAAGAGGGAGATTGATAGAAAGTTGGATTCAAGAAGCATTTAATTGCTAATTAATAGGATAATGTTTGAGCTGCAGTAAACTGTAAAGCCTTATGGGCCTCTATGGTGGCTCCTTATGGCGTTGCCTTTAAACTGCCTTTGGAACACTAATTAATTCACATCCTGCTGCTAATTATTTTGCCACCGCTAATTAAACTGAAAGGCACCTTCTTCTTTTCACCCAGTCGTCTCTGTCCCCTCGCTCCTCTCTTCTTTACAGCGTTTCCATCTTTGTGTTTGAGCCTCCCTCGATTCAACATGCTCATCCAAGAAGGAGCCTGACGCCCGCTTTCCCCGCAGTGTCTTCACGGCTGACAGCTGATGCTATTATTGTGTTATATGCCCCCAGCTATAAGTGAAACATCTTGCTATTTGTACCTTTAAATGCTTTCACCAACAGGGGGATTGTTAGCAGGATGTCAAATATAATCACTATCCAAATCCCAGCACCGCGCTCGGCTGATAGGATTCAACCTCACGTCTCCCACGCGGAGAATCAGAAGCTCACAAATTGCGCAACACTTGTATTATTTTTCCTTAATGATGAAAAATTCTGCTAATCTCTATCGCTGAAAAAAAAACAAAACAGCTGTTTTCCCAAGAAAACGTCCTCTGATGACTCATGACTTTCACGGCCATCTGTAACGCGCTTTGCTTCCACGCCTGAAATGACTTCGCCGGGGATGTCTTGTTTTGAAATGCACGAGGCCGTGCACTGCGGTTGAACTGTGCGAAAGGAAAAAGAAAGAGAGGTCCTCACACATGAAACCTTGACGCCTCGCCGCTGCTGATTTGTTGTTGTGCCATACGCTGGCTGATGAGTCAGAAGGCGGAGGATTGCTGCGTGATTCCGGCCTCGCTCGGATGAGCTCCGTATGAGTTCAGCCCCCCCGTGTGTGCGTGTGCACGCGACGGCTTCATGACCCCTTCGCCATAACTCGGTCATGGAAATGTATTGCATGCCAGTTTGACCCCCCCACATCCATGCGGCGGCTAATGCGCGTAGCAGCGCATGACAGTTCAATCTCATGTGAACTCACATGAACTCACACCAACTGAAGGGACAGCTCTTCACGTGATTTATGAGAAGTCAGGCGGTGTGACATGGATTTCATGGTGTGCAATTACGAGTTAGTATCAATTATAGTAATTGAAATGACCTCATTATATCTGCAATTTGGTCTGCTTATTGATACATAATGAGCAGCCGTGGAGTTTTTCACACAGCAGACATCTACAGGGCCCGAGGTCATCTTAAGCCTGACTTAACGGGTACGCAAGGATTCTTTTATATATATACAGACATTAACCTCTGTCATCAAGTGTCATCGCGGGCCGTGATTCATTTTAGCGAAGCATCCTATGATCTATTTCACACAGCAGACTGGTTATTGTTTCTAAATGTTGTTCTGATGTAACCCAATCAAATACCTCGTCCTCTTGTGTTGCAGGACGGTGAACTTAACACTTAATAACTGAATTAATGATTAAGTAAAAGGAAATGACATTTTTTTCCCAACTTGGCTCGAGGTTCCAGAGGCTCTGGAGACAGAATTTGGACTGTAAGTACACTGACTCAATAGCTGCTCCTAAAGTGCTTGAGCACTGCTTCATACTTCATATAGACTCAGGGAATGTGCTAAGCTCCCCTGAAGACACCTGAGCTCTTCTGAAAGCAATAAAAGATACATTTTGAGGGGCCTTCGAAATACTGCTAAACCATCAACCATCATCTAAATGACGGCCTCTCAGCAGTAATTAAATTCAAATTAAACAATGTCCCGTCGTTTGTATGTTTTGTCGGTAGATACGCACATCCTGTATTTGTTGCACATAAAATTGGAGTAAAATGTTTTTACCACTTCTTATGAGTGACAATGTGATTTACTACTCGATAGATAAAGTCTTCTCAAAACTTTATTGATCAGTCTCTTCTAAACATATCACACTGGAAATTATGGCAACAGTCTATTATGAAAGGAGCGTCTTCAAAAGACTCTTTCGAAGAGTTTCACCGCTTTCACGGGCAAATAGTCCGAATGATTGCAAATAAACTTCACCGTCTACAACCTGTAGTGTCAATAAAAGATTCAGAGAACCCAGACGAGTCTCTGCACTTTAGAACTTCAGACTCTCTTGACTTCATAGATGCAGTGACCAACAACTGACGACAGGACGAAAAGGAAGCGTACCGACTTTTTTTGGAATCAGGGTTGTAAAAAAAAAAAAACACGCCAACTGAACAGAGTAACATGTTTAACCTCTCTTTGACCCACTGAAGAGACACATAACACTTAACGCCGCCACAGTTTGTTCACCCATGTAATTGGAACAGTATTACCGTCCTTGCAACAGAACTTCAAAGTAAATGATCTTCCTGCAGATGAGCGCAGTGCTTCCCTGTGCTTTAAATATCCATCCACTTACATCAATAACAATTACGATGATGATTATGATGATAAAGGATTGTGCTACAGTTCTCTCGGGCTATGATGTGATTATATTACTAACGACAAAGATAATGAAAGTCATACACTATTGATTACCGCCGAAATAAACCTTTACAGTGGCGGTGTAAAATTTAAAGCCTCAATCTTTAGGAAAGAGAACGTGTGTGTGTGTGTGTGTGTGTGTTTTAGTCTGAGTGTCAAGTATCATTACAGACAGCACATGACCTTGTAAGGGTCATTAATGATTCCATGGCTGGAGGGGTTAACTAGATACGAAGAGAGAGTTTCTGTGCGTAAATGAGCTCACTGTGACTGTTTGCCTTTGGATTTCTTCGTGAGCAGCGCTCGGTAAAAGCAGACGCTGGCCGCATGTGCATTCACAGCATCGAAACACCTTCATACACTCGACATAAGAACGTCGTCTGCGTGTGAGCGCGAAAAGTGACAGAAGATATGTGTGATCGGGTAATGAGATCTGGTATTTAAAGATGTGCCGAGAATATCTTTTCAAATCAAACGACATCTTGTTTATTGTTTTATTGTGAAATATTACATCGTCTGATGAGGAGTGATGCCTCTTCATTCGCCACACCTTTTGAGATCTTGTAATATCCTCAGACAAACCATCCAACCTTTCTTCCACATCTTGAATGCAATGAATTTCTAATGACTGCCCTGATAGAAATTACATCTCAGTCTTTGCTCTCTTTGTGATGTGTCTGCACTGAAATCCGCCGGGACTGAAGATGTCTGTGCCTGTGACACATCTGTTTCGGGACAGATGTGACCCGTGGACTATTGTTTGTCAGTGTCCTCGTTTTCAACAGAGGATTCCTTTAGGGAGGCCTCGGTGGTAATCACATGAAACATTCCAGTTAACTCTTTAGAGATATTCTTTGTAGTTTTCACTCCTCATGGCAAAAAGAATCCCCCCAAAAATAACCTGGCGCAGAACTGTGACAGACGAGCTAGCCAAGAATAAACTAACTTGGGAGGGGGACTCGACATGTTGCCAAGGAAAGAGAATGATAAGGGCTCATTGTCGCCTCAGGTCCCACGAGAGACAACAGGATTAAGTAAATTAAGTTCAATTCAAATGTAATTATAACTTGAAGTTGTTATGTTATCTATACCATAGCTGATATATGTCTCCTTAAAGGAGCGGCTATGTCAAAGTGGGTGTGCACTTCAGTCCAGCCTCAAGTGGACATTTGAGGAACTGCAGATTTTGGCAGTTCCACATAGGAGAAGCGATCCAGGTACTCACAGTACTAGCAAGTGTGAGTATTGAAGTAAAGGGTCAAGATGGCGAACATGGTTGACATTACACCTGCTGAATATTAGCGTGTTAGCATCGTCATTGTGAGCATGTTGCTGTCCTACCTGCATTCATCCTGTTCTGATACAAATACTGCTACGGTAATTGAACCTGACATGTTTCTGCCCTCGTGCCGGGTAAACAGAGCCGCATACGTAACCTTATCCAAACACAGGTCAGAGTGAAATATGCTGGTGCAGGTGTATTGTAGAGCAGGTCAATTACAGATGCTCAGCAAAGTGCAACAGGCTGAACAATGTGTCAGTGTCCATTCAGTCCATCTTAGTTTGTTGTTTTAATCGTATATTATATGTTCTTAATGGCAAAGATCATATTTGATACGATCATCTTAATTGGCATGTTATTGTGTCATTTGAAGAAGCAACAAACTTGTGTCTCAGTAATTTTCATGCATGCAGGATAATTGAACATGAACATGTATTTTCCTATTCTAGGATATTCTCTGTAGCAACAGTGCAGAATCTCATTTTGACTTTGATTGTTTGTGATTGGTGGAGATGGATTTTGTGATGAACCAATTTCGGCGGAGCTTTGAAATTCGAAAGGGATAATGAGGTCACTGCAGCGGGCTTTGATGATGGCGAAGGAAACATGTCTGTCGTTGTTCCCAGCCTCTGTGCTAAGTGAACTCTGAAGGCTTACAACTCCGGAATATAAAAGAGAGAAGGATACCTTGCAGGAGTTTTATTTTGTTTGACGACCCAAGGTGGTTTAACTGTACAAAGACTTCAAAGCTTACAATCTGTGGGGAAGGAAGGAAAAAAGGGGCCGTTTGCTGTCAACATCAGGGATTTACCAGGACTACAAAATCACCTGTGGGTCCACTAAAGCTCTGATGCGTACAGTGTGCCACCCCGGACTGTTATCTTTTGGAGTAAGTGCTCCTTTTAAGCTAATAAAAAAGGAGAAATCTCTTAGTTGAGTGGCTGAATTTGACTGGAAGATTTATAGTTGTGCTTTCATGGCACTTTGTCGGAGACAACAAGGGGGTCTTTATCATTTCTAGACAAGACAAACAGACACGCTTCAGCCTCCGCTGCTCACTGACTCCAGATGAATGCAAAGTTTGTAGCACAAAATTGATAATTGACTAAATCGGGACTGCCTGACTGAATTATGAATGTCAGATGTCTCTAAATGAATATTTGAATGGATGCACTAAATTATTTTGGCTAATTTTTTAATATTTCAGTCCTCAAATTAACCATTAAACATTCTCATGGTTTCTCGCGTCTCAGTAAAAAAAAGAAAAAAGAGGATTCAGTAACTCAGGCATCGCCATAAGCCTCCTCGACTCCACTTTCCCTTTGAAGAAGTTTAAAGAATCAAATTAGAGAGGAAGCCCTGACTTTGATACAGCCATCTCAGCACGAATACACTTTAGATTAAATCAGGAAAAAATGCCCCCAGAGGCAATTTGCCTTCCGATATATGTCACGTATTTACACGCTGTAAAAATACTGGGGATTTTCTCCAGTTTACGGCCCTTCATGAAAGCTTAAAGGCGCTCCTGGGCTCTTCATGGCGTGTAGGTAATCGACAGCACAAGTTGGAATGTGTTTCTGTAAGTGTGATAAGATGATAAATATAGAGTTGGATAAACAGCTCGAGGGAGAAGCTCTGTGAGATGTGCAGTGATGTCATCAGCAGTACTGGACCAAATATGAGTCATCCGCAAGTTTAGGAGCCTCGGTGATGAAAACATCGGCCCTAAACTAGGCTAATCCACTGGAATCCACAAATTGTGCGAGCACATACAGAAGCACCCACATACTTAAACCGGAGTGGTGCCTGCATAGATCATTTAAAATGAACAAGAGATTAATTATGGAATACTACATGTGTGAATTACAGACCTTGCGCTGTATAGCTTATCGAACATGTTAATGTAAGCGCTTTACAGCCCCGCGTGTGCGTGCACAGATCACTGAGCTGCAATAACAGTCGACTGGATTTTACAAATCCGCTTTGTGTCACCAAACTTTAGCAGATCAGAAAAGAAGAAGCGAGTGAGGGCAAGTTAGTGAATGTCTCTGCATCATCAGCGTCCCCTGACGACTCTGTCCAACTCAACTTTTCTTTTTGTCTTTTAGCAGTCTCTCCCCAGCATGGCCTGACATCATGGATGGATTACTGAACGAGCACGGTTCCAGAGGTTCGAGTGGTTGCGTGCGCCTGTGTTAGAAAGCTTGAAGTGGCTGTTAACATTTCTGTTTCGAATTCAATCAACCGAGAGACGCACAGAGACTAACAAATACAAACAAAACAACAAGAAAAAGATACAACATACGACTTGAGATGTTTACAAAGAGACGCAAAGTGACAATAAAGGAATAAACACTGGCCACAAATCGACACGAAAACAACTACAAAGACAAATAAAAGGACTTCAAAGAGACGCAAAATGTCTACAAGGAGACACAAAACAACTACAAGAGGACACACACGACTTCAAGGAGACACAAGATGACTACAAGAGGACACACACGACTTCAAGGAGACACAAGATGACTACAAAGAGAAACTAAATGACTACAAGGAGACACAGAACAATTACAAAGAGACACAAAGCGACTACAAGAGGACACGCACAACTTCAAGGAGACACACAATGACTACAAAGAGAAACTAAATGACCACAGAAAGACACAAAACAATGATGACAGTAATGACAAAGAGACAAAAAAAAACGACAAAATCGTTACAAGGGAACAGATTTTTTTTCTTGTCCATGTGGAGGAAAGGTGGAGTGCCCTCCCTCATTGTTTCCCCAGATCACCCACACCGCCTACACCTTTGGATGACCTTTCCGCCTATCTTTCTCTCACACAAACTCTCTCTTTCTACAGCCCTCTTCACTCTGTCCCTCTTTTGGAGGAACAAGTGAGGACAGATCTCATCTCCGACCGGCTGATTGAGTTACTGTGGCTGTCCCTGTTGACACACACACACACACACAGACATACTGATACACACAGTCGATGGCTTTGCAGGGGACTGAAACGGCATCAGGATGTAACAGAGACATACAGCTAATAATGACACACACCTCCCACTGAGACGCTGTTGGATAATCCTGTATTGACGGCTACTTGCTGACTATCTAGCCCGGTGGCTCCTTGGGTGTTTGGTGCTCTGGTTAGCTAACTGGTAGTTCTCCGCTGGCTCTTGCTGACCTCTGACTGATTTCCATCCGTCCATCCGTTATCTATCCTGTGCAGGGTCACATGAGGATCCCAGCACACCATGGACAGCTAGTTTGTTTAAAGGGTAGCACCAAAAGGAAAGCCGCAAAGGCACAGGGAGAAGTTTCAAACTGAACGGTG
The DNA here is from genome assembly GCA_014281875.1 of Nibea albiflora. NCBI lineage: Eukaryota > Metazoa > Chordata > Actinopteri > Sciaenidae > Nibea > Nibea albiflora. The sequence goes on along the minus strand of CM024808.1, from coordinate 17,493,196 downwards.
CAAGTCAGCTGGAAGTTTCCAACTCAGGAGGCCCTCGTGCCGTCAGGTGATAGTACAGAGCATGTGACCTATTGTGATTCTGCCTGCAGCAATATCTACCACCTGTATTTCTGTAGGTATACCACTAAGCACATTTCTCAGTGAGTTGTTGCTCAGACAGGATCATCTGGACATTCATTGTACTATGCAGGTATTGGCAAGGCACTTGCGCAGTTCTCGAGACGCCAGAAAAGAAGAACAAGAAGCGAGTGGAGTGGAAATATGACTGCTTAAGCAGCGCGCTGCGTCTATTTGTCAACCTAGATGTAAACCAGCGCTGTGCACTGCTAGTGATTTGAGAAGGACCGGAGAGGGCTGGCATCTTGGGGTGAGAGATGTTGCTCGCATTCTTTCTTGTTGTGGGCATTAAGTTCTGGCCTGCAGCATTATGTTATGGCCTGTTAGCAGCTGGTACAGCTATAAGGATTATCTGTAATGAAATCCCCCTCTCTGCCGAGCAACAAATCATTTCACAGTACATGGTCTTATATCCTCTCATGCCCTTGTAAGGTCCAAGTGGAAGGTGGTTTTCTACCCTACTGGTTGGCATGCAAAGAGGATTGGTTAAGTTGAAACTTTGGCTCATGGATTGAGCGTGTTGTTGGCCATCATCAAACTAAATGACTGTTTGGATAGCTGACAGACAAGACTGGATAGGCTGGTACACAAATGGCTAAAAAAAAGTCATCAATACTTAAATGCATTAGCAGGAGTGATTGATCTGCCCGTGGAAGGGCAATTGGGGTAGACTTTCTTAGTGGGGTAAAATACAAAGGAACAGAGAGAAAAGAGAGACATGATATGGAAAACGAAGATACACTACACAGATACACGTACAGAATAGAACACCACTCCAAAGTTATGTATTCCAATAATAAACTGTAAAACCTACAACAGGAAATCCAAGACGCCCAATGGATTTATTTCTTTTTATATCAAACTGACCCATTGCCTCACAGAGAGGTTAGAGCAGGGCTCCCCTTTCACAACAGGCCTTCTCCCCCCTCCGACACGACGAGCAGGCGGGCGGGCGAGCTCTTTGTGTACTTTCTTTTGATTGAAGAAGAGGGAAAGATGAGAGCGGTTACAGACAAAGAGGGATCGCAGTACAAAAAGTGCCAGAGCTGGGAATTAGACCCAGCTGGCCCGCACGGGGCGAATTCATCTGCAAATTAAACTTTTATTTCAAGAGAGCTGCGATGATGAGAGTCCAGGAACATCTTAAAGCCTCCAGTGAGGCAGTGTTACTTTCAAGAACTTTTTATTTTTATCTCTAACCTTTGAGATATTATTGGACACAGCTGTACTGTACGCTGCCTGGAATCCTACACTGCCAGACATTGTCAGCCAATTCTTACCCAGGATGTATAGAGACGGCTGAAAAAATGTACTGTACAAGTACGTTTATTCACTTTCTTGTTGAGAATTAGATCAAAGAAGATCAATACCACCCTCATAACTGTCTGCCACGAGCCAATTAGCATAGCCTAGCATCAAGAGTGGAAACAGGGAGAAACCACTAGACCTGGACCTGTCAACACAAAGAAGTTTAATTTGGTTTATGTCCTGATGGTTTAAGAGAGAGAGAGAAAAAGAGGGAACACTGGTTGGGCGACAAATGCCGTGAATGAGAGTGAGGGAAAGCCGGTTAATGAGCAAAATAAAATGTTATTTCCTAAATGTTTCGCAGTGTTATATTCAGCACAAGCACACACACACACACACACGGCTGCACAACCCTGAATGTATCCTTACGGTCAGGGGGAAAATACCAATAAAATAAAGCAGCAAACACACATAAACACTCCTGATTACAGTGTAGAGCGTAAGCAACGCATCGAAAACAAGACTCAAGATAATCACGATGATGTAAAGTGACGATAAAGGACAGAAAAGGGCTGCGACGTGCCTCAGGACGACCGCAGAGAGTCAAAGAGATGTAAAACAAGTAAAGAGACGAAGAGACTCAAAACAGCCACATAAAGACATTACATAGTAACTTTCTGCAGTCTCTGCTGGATGTCTTACAACTTCACAGACTCAAGAAAGTCACTGCACCAAAGAACAGTCCAATATCTATCTTTAAATGATTGCAGGGGTCAAGTTTAATCCATAGTCTTTGCCCGTTGTTAATTTTACTGTAGTGTTTTGGTCTTACCGGTGTCATGGTCAGAGAGATAAAACCAATAAAACAAAGCAGCAAACCCACACACACACACACACACACACACACACACACACACACACACACACACACACACACTCCTAATTACAGCGTAGAGCGTAGACATTTAATTCCATCCCGTTAAACTCTGCCGTGATCCTCCTCTAAGGAACACGATATCTTTGTTTGTGTGTATATACGAGTGTGTGAGCTCAGGTGTGCATGAAAGTATTCATTTACGCACGCTCGTGTGTGTGTTTGTGTGCCGGCTCTGAATCAATGGCAGGTATACGATGTCTGGCCCCTGGCAGTCAAGGGCAAGGTTGTGGGAGGGCGGCGGGATGAAGGGATGGAGCCGAACAGTGCAAAACACTCCTACAACCGCAAAGATCCATCAAGATGTCATCAAACTCTTTTATTTTAGGAACTTAATCGCTTCATCTGTGTCCCTTTTTCCTTCGTCTTCTTATCGTCTCTCTTCAGTTTGTGACCATTTCAACAGACTTTCTCCTACATGACTTCAGCTTGTCCCTTCTTTTCCTTCATCTCCATCTATCTCTCCTGTTGTATCCTCTAAAAAGTTGTTCATCTCCACCCAGAACTAATCTACGCTGAGCGACAGTCGGGGACTACAGGAATGATGAGCAGCTATAGCGCGTGAAATGCGTGAGTGACACAGAGCGAGGTAAAAAAGGAGTGGGAGTGACAGGCGTGGCGTGACATATATATATATACTCGAATTTGAGAGACGTGGGAGACAGTTTGATGAGAGGATTGGAGAGACGAGGGGCGAGACAGAGACGGGCTGAGGACAGAGCGAAGGTAAAAAGAGGGGATGTGGTTTGAAGTGTCAGCCGGCGGAGATGAAGAGAAAGATTGAGGTTGGCTTTGAGGAAACTTAAGCATGTTTATCCTCCTTGAGTTTTCTATAAAATTTAATGAAGGGCGAGCTGGAGAAGAAGTGAAGAGGTGGAAGATGAGAAGAAAGTAGAGGAGAAAAGAAGGACGTGGAACGATAAGGAAGGAGCGGAGGACGAGGGAGGTGACAAATGCAAGAGGAGGAAAAGGAAATGGTGAATGAGAGAGAGGAGGGAGAACATCCATTTTATTGGCTTTGCTAAGATGTGACAGAAAAATGTCTCATAAAAATCCAGCAGCTGCTTTTAGATGGAATACAGTGAAAGGTGTCAAGATAAATAATACTTACTCTGGATGTAAATGGATGAGGATACGTTTTCCGAATATAACCAGCAGCAGGATTTTTACAGTCATTTCCGCCGCTCCTCCTCTCGCTCTGACTGACCTGTCACCACACTCAGCAGACATCATACGTGCACTGCTACAATCAGCATAATTCAGCCTCTACCCTGGAAATACATTCAGTAGTCAGATATTCGGCGAGCTTCGCGCTCGCTCTGTGATATTTCATTAGGTTTCACCAGATTTGTCAGCGCTTGACTCATGTGGCGCATGTGACCTCGGTGATGAGAAACTGACAAGCTCAGGTTAGGGACCGTCTCTTATTTTCTCGTCTTAGACAGTTCAGTCCAAGTTAACTTGGGTGGCATCTCACAGTTCGGATGCGATTCAAAGGGCTATAATTTGGCAAAAAGAGTATCGATGCATCTTGATGCACCAAAACCAATGAGATTATATGTTGTACATCGGCCTCAGAGTGTGCAATCTAGCACTGAAGCCCCGGTTTTCCCGGACTGAATACGGACACAAGTCCTTGGCAATAAAAGTTGCAGTAGCATTTACGATTTGCTTCGTTCTTTCTGAGTTGGGTGGAAACTTTGCTACCGCCTGTTGAGTCATTCTCTGGTTAGCATCTGCAACCAGGAAACATAAGAGCCATATCTGTAGTTCTTTAATGTTAGTTAATGCTGGTTGCATCAGGCGATCTTAATAACCTCAGATTATGATGCACAGCCTTCAGTTTGCTAGGGAAAAATGTTGGATTCTGCGACATAAACAGAAGATGCAGATAGTATTTATATATGAGGCTCCTGTATGTATAGGCAAGAGAAAGGGAACACAGAAACAGAGTGGGAATTGTGTAAGACCACAGCCAAGACCGATGCACAGATCTCCCATTCGATCTCTCCGTCCTCCGTCTCTCCAGAGGATTCACCCTCTCGTTCCATCTTTCCGCCTCTCCATCCATCTCGCCTCTCTTTCCTTCCCCCTCTTGTTTTCAGCCAACGCTCTCCGTTCCCATGCCTCTCTGAGCGCTGGGAGTCCGTGTCTTGTGCATCTGATGGTAGTAAACCAATCTTAATTCACCTTAACTTTAAATCCTTTTCCGAAAATTAATGACCTGCTTTCCATTAGAGAAAATGTGCTGAGGACACTTTAATGTCAGGCCGCAGCACGGAGGAGGGGGTGGCTGATTTGTGGCGCATCACGTAATCGTGGTGTGAAGCCATGCGGAGTGTGTACCGGCATGCGTGTTGTTGTGGTGCCTGTGTGTAACTCCTGATGCACTTTGCCAAAGATTGTAAGAGAATTTAGGCAGAGAGGGTTGGACAGAGTACAAACGGCGAGCGAAGAAGATGAGCTCCGGGTAAAAACAACAACAAAAGGAGACAGTGGGGCTCAAAAGTGTGTGTGTGTGTGTGTGTGTGTGTGTGAAGCAAAAGATAAAACAGGAGAGGGTGACAGGGAAATTAAAAAAAGACCTTTTAAGTAAAAAGTTGAAGATGAATATTTAAGATGAATATAATGTTCGTCACACAAACAGAATAAAATATTAAGCAGAATTTCCTTTACTTCTTCTTCCCCCCTCTCCGATGATGCCCGCTTCATGGTTGGACCCAAAGGCACTTCTTCTTCTTCTTCTTCAAAATCTTTTTTTTTTTTCCCACATTCAACATTATATCTGGGATTATTCAAAATTCATAACGTTTTTCTTCATCTCGCTCTTTTTCCTGGGAATTTTCTGGGCCCTTATGAATACTATTCTCTACCCTCAATCTGTTCTTTTCCCTCTCTGTCTCTTCCTCTGTGGGTCTAATGTGTCACTTTCCCATGAGATACTTCTTCTTTTTTCTTCCTCCTACCTGTCGTCACCTCCCTTCCTATCCATCTCTCTCCTCCTCTCCCTCTCACTATCCCTCTGTCAGTTCCTATTCCATGTTTCTTAATCCCCCTCCCTTCCCTTCCCTGAGATAATTCCTCTCCTCTTTCCCTCCCATGCTCCTCTCCGTCAAGCCCCTTCTCTCTCTCCTCTTCCTCTCTTTGGCAGCCGCTCTGCTGTCCTCTCCTCTCTCCCCTCCCTCCCCCTCTTCCTCTCTGTTTATCTCCCTCTCGCTTCCTCCTTCCCCTCTTTCTCCCACCCCCCCTTCTTCCTCTCTTTCCCTAAATCAGCCCCCTATGGACTGCAGCAACCACATACACACACACACACACACACACATGTTCCAGATGCGCTCACACACAACAAAGACCCCAAAGGATGCGCGAGAGAGGTGTTAGCACAGTGATTACAGGCGCGACACATGCATGCACGCACGCGCAAAGCATGCCTTCACGTTACAACCTGACGCTCAGTCAGCGACGGAGCTCCCATTTGTTGGACTGACAGGCATTTTGTGGAAGGAAAGTAGCATGGGGGGGAGAAGCAAAGTGAAAAGGTTAGGCAGACAGGAGGCAAATGGAGATGAATGGATATATAAAAAGAACAGGAGGAGAGAGCATGATGGGAAACAAAAAGACGAGGAGTTCTGGTGGAGAAGAAGGAAAAAACGTGGGACAAAAGTGAGACGAGAGTGTCAGTGACACATAATGAGAGAGAGGAGGAGAGCGAGAGGGAGAGTCCGCAAGCAAAAGCTGCACTCATTTATCCACAAAAGATTGAGAAGTGTGTGTGTGTGTGTGAGAGAGAGAGAGAGGGAGAGGGAGGAGTGAGCGTGCGAGAGAGGGAGGAGTGAGTTGGAGAGGGAGGAGTGAGTGAAAGAGAGAGAGGGAGAGAGGGAGTGCATGTGTGTGCGAGACATTGTCATCCAGTACTGCCAGAGAGCAGCGGCAGCAGCAGCAGCAACAGCGAGCATCGCCCGTCCGACGGGATACAGACGCACTGAGGCAGCGAGGAAATTACGGGAATACACACTGATGAAGAGGCAACAACAAAAGGAGGGAAGGATGGAATAAAAAAAGAAAAGAAAAGAAAGCATTTTGTTGCTTTCCCCACTTCTGGTTGGAGCATCCCACAAGCAGAGCACCAGTGAAAACACATACATATGATATATATATAAAATTCCTATACATATATATCAAATTATGCCTGTTTTCAAAGAAGCTGCAGCCGGACAAGGACTGAACTGACAGCAAAACAAACCAAAAGAAAAAAAGGCATGAAAAATTTGGCAGCATTTGCCTTAAAAATCTGTCGCACATTAATGCTTTGAGATTTTTTTGTCCATTTTTTTGCTCAGTGGGAGAAAAAAAAGACAAAAAAATACCATTGATGCGAATGGGAAATTTGGAAAACTGGCAACTGAGTTGTTGAAGCAGCAACAGCAACAACAACAACAAAGAGCTTCTGCTGCAGACAGTCCTTTACTTCCAAGAGGGGCTTCTTTTGAAAACAGGATTTTTACTGTATTTTTTTTTGATCTGCCCTCGGTGTCACGCGTCTATTTGGCTGGTCTGTCGCATCTCCACTTGTCTCCGTCGTCCGAATGGGCTTTGGGGGAGCGTTATTCCAGCACGCCGCTGAAAGTGCAGAGGGCAGTCCACAGGCTCCCTGACCCCACGCTGATAATTCCTCAGCAATCGGCAAAAACCCGCACAGCCCGGCTCGGGCTGTGAGGATGAGGGTGAGGTAAGTTGTGGAACAGAGAGAGAGAAAGAGGCAAAAAAAAAATATATATATATATATATCAAAGAGAGGATAGAGGGAAATTAGCATCAGAGTGTAAACAAAGAGACATAAATCATCAAAAAAAGGAGAAACCATCAGAGAACAAGCCACCAGATCCGTCATGTGGGACACTCCAACTGTGGTCAAGTAAATCCAGCATCTCTTTTTACAGCTTCTCTTGAGTCTCGGGTGCAGCAACGCTAAGGCATTAAGAACAGGCATTCAGTATCACAACATCTGCCCTCCCCTCTCGCTTTCTCCTCCTCTCTCCTCCCCCCTCAGTCTTAGCACTTGTAGGGCAGGACAGAGCGGGCTGAGAGACAGACAGAGCACCCGGGCCGGTGTCCCTGGGTCTCTTCCAGACCCCGGGATCCACGGAGAGGAGGGGTGTCAGCGGAGGAGCAGCAGCAGCAGCAGCAGCAGCAACAGGAGCCCAACGCCGAGGAACAAAAAGCCACTGGACTCCTTGTGTGTTGTTTAAAAGCTACAAGCTGACACTGACAGAGCTCTGTCACCAGGGGGGATTTGAGCTGTTTATGAATGTGTGTGTGTGTGTGAGAGAGAGAGAGAGTGAGTGTGTGTGTGATAGAAAACACGCCTCAGGTGCAAGAGGGACGCTTTTGGACTGTAATCATCATTTCAGGCTGGAGTAATGTTTTAAAGACAGCTGCTGTTACCTGTTGGCGCTGGAAATAGGAAGGAGACATCCTACAGAGTCTTTACAAAATAAAAGCTCAGTGTTTAATATCACTCATACAGACTGAACAAAGACTGGATCTACACATCTCAAGGAGGGAGTAACGTTCACCAAAGTGGACTAAGGTGACGGCGAGAATAAAAAAAAGCTCCTTTTGAACGGTGACAGTGAGAGCGAGAGGATGATGCATGCAAGTTAAGTTCCGAGAAGCGGAGGAGACTGAAACTTCACTCTTTTTCCAGAACATCAGAACTGATTTGACTCCGGTGTCGAGCTTTAGATCCACTCAGGAATATGAATCCGTCTCTGGAGTGGAAAAAGCCTTTCATGTGGGAGCCTGTGACTATCTGAGACTTAGAGGATTCTTCTTCTTCTTCTTCTTCTTCTTCTTCTTTTTTCTTTATTGTGAGCGCCCTGGACCCAAAAGTTCTCACTTTTCACGGATTATTCATCCACTCAGCGGGGGGGAGGAGGAGGAGGAGTGGGGAGCGTAGTATTGCTGGAAATGCCCGAGGCAAGTTCATTCGTACGTAACACACCCTCCTAAACTGGATTCACTCCAAGCCACAGGATTTGGATTTGTCTACAACCGCCTCTGCTGTCTGCTGTTGACATATGGCTTTGTGAAAGGTGACATTTCCTGAATTTTGGAATATTTTATTTGCTTTAACGAACACACACACACACACACCGACATACATATATACTGTGCAGGGACTGTGATGTGTCTGCGCGTTTGAGTGCCTTCTCACAAGGGACTCATTCACTCCCGTTAGGAGCATGTTGAGATGGGGGATTGATTTCTTTCACTCACTTGTTCCTCTGCCCCTCGACGACAATTTAGCTTTCTGTACCTGTGCGCAGTAATAACTCCCACAGTGCTAATTGAATGCTTTCTGTTAAATGTAGGTTAAACCTCCTCAATGATTTCTGATACCTGAGAGAGATTCATTCAATGGCTATAGTTTAAAGCTACGGACAAGAAGGATTTGTAACTTTGTCTTTGTTTTGTTTGTTTTTGAACCCAGGAGCTTTAGTTTGGGCCTGTCATTGCTAATCACACATCAGTCCAAGATGGCCACCTCCGTGCATCCACTCTTGGTAAGCCTCTCTCTGGCCGTTCTCCTGGGTCTGACCTCTCTGGGTGGGCTGACCTCGCGGCCTTCGGGTCAGGTTTTGGCCCAGGTCCCTACCAACAACCAGACAACAGAGCCCACTGTGGTACCGGAGGCCGCGCTGGCAACGCCGACTCCAGACGACAAAGCGGTCCCGACTGTCGGTAACCGTTGCTGGGGTTACTACGATGTCATGGGCCAGTGGGACCCGCCCTTCAACTGTAACGCAGGTATCTACCTGTTCTGTTGTGGTTCCTGCTTCTACCGCTTCTGCTGCCAGTTCAAAGTCCACAGTTTGGACCAGACTTCCTGTTCCAACTATGACACACCCGTTTGGGCAAACACCGGGCGACCGGCGGCCCCCGTCACAGAAGCCCACGAGGAGCCAGACCGGGATCGGACCCACATGATCGTGTATATTATCTGTGGAGTGGTGGCCATCATGGTGTTGGTCGGGATTTTCACAAAGCTCGGGCTGGAGAAGAGCCAGGGAGGACAGACGGACATGACCAACTCCAGGTATGACGAGAGAGATGGATGAATGATGATTGTGCACAGGAGGATTAATGGAGTGGTTGATTGAATGATGAGCAGAGAAATAGATGGTGATGATGATAATCACGTCACCATGAATTATCATGATACTGATGGATTGAGTATCATTGGCTCTGCTTAATAGCTGGATGGATGAAATCCAATTATCATCTAAATGTTCATATTTATTCAAGACAACAGCACATTTTTCTATTTCTACAATTACATTTTTCAGAACTAAAGCTTATCTACTGCATTTTCTTCATATTTCCCAGCTTTTTTCAAAGGCACTTAGATAAAATAGATTAAATAAGGAGTTAAGAAGTAGAAGATGAATCCCAGCAGGATTTTTTCAAAAGATAAACAACTTCAGAAAATATCTGGTCTCTTTGAAAAAGTCAGCAGCACAAGGTGCTGTGTCCGTTACAGACATTTTTTGAGGGGACTTCTTCCTTATCTGACTCACAGGTCTAAGAATAGAGGGTGTCAGTCCCTCGGAGCTTCCGTCACCGGAGGCAAATTTCTGAATTGGCCGACGCTGTCATTCAGCGTGCATCGAGGAAAGACCTGACATAACTGAGAAACACTATATTTGATCCACGCAGTCCATGCCGAAGCACGGGGCGGTTTGTTGAACGTACGGCGCCGAATTCTCTCACGTTTGTCTCTTTGTGCGTGTCTCCGCATACGCGTGAGAGGGTCACCAGCTGGATAATGAATCAAGCGTCTGAATCACAGGTGGTGACACGAGGTGATAAGTGGTGTGATATGTCTGTATGCAGCCATGAGGACATAGTGATGGAGAAGCAGAGAGAGAGAGAGAGAGAGAGGACCAGATGGAGGTCAAGCAGTAGGATGGCTGTTCGTAAGGACAGATGTCAGGTGACGGTAAGAGAGGGAGGAGTTTACAGCGTGGTTGTGGTGTGTTTTCTCTGTATTAGTGTCGCCGTTTCGCATTGACAGGTGATTGATTGCTGTGACACAGCCATGACTGTGGCAATGTGCGGCCTTCAGTGAACAATGAGAAGAGAGAGGGCTGTTTTTTTTTTTTTTGGAAGGGTGGAATATTGAGCGGATCCGACTGGAGTGCAGCCAACGGCTAATTCTAGTGCAGAGAACAGGGGTGTGTGTCTGATGTGTGTGTGTGTGTGAGAGAGGAAGAGGGAGAGACTGTGTGTGTGTGTGTGTGTGTGTGTGTGTGTGTGTGTGTGTGTGTGTGTGTGTGTGTGTGTGTGTGTGTGTGTGCTGGGTGTGACTGGCCAGCCTATCGGTTGATAAGAGTCGTGCCACAGGGGCTCTTTTACAATCCTGTCATTACCGGATCTCCTCTTCCAGTGGAGGAGGAAGAGGAAGAGGAAGAGGAGGATAACAGTGGACATCCTTGCTCATTAGTGTTACACTGCGCTGAGCCACCGTGTAACACAATGAAAGCTGGCAGCTCTTGGTACATTTTATCCCCCCCCGATTCAAACAGTTATTTTAATTCTCGAGTCCGAGGGATCGTTTCAGAGGTATTTCTGGCGTCTGGTTGGCCGTCTCAACCACGTGCAGGTCATACTGTCAAAAGAAATGTCCAGTGTTTGTCTTGGAAGTTTCACAGAGTCGACATGTTTATGCCTCCGATAAGCAGGACAGATGCTTGCCAACATCTGTCCTGCTGAAGTGTCCTGGAGCAAGACACTGAAACTCCACTGGCGTGACTGTTCACTTTGACCTTCCTGGATAAACAACTTGTTTTATTCCCCCCCAAAGGAAGTAAATAAAGCAGGAAAGGATCTCTCTTATGTCACTACATTTCAGCACAAGGACCTTTTGCCTATCAGACTAAAGCGGTGTCAAAGAACTGTATTTTTGTGTTTCTTCAAAGCTTTGTTCTGTCTGCTTGGTGGCGTTTCATTTTCAGCGTGAATGCAAAAGAGGCACAGGTACTGTGACAAACGCTGGATTGCTGTGAACGTGCCCTTCCTTGCACTGCCGCGGTGCGGTCCCCAGGAAGCGTCTCTTAACTCATAGGAGAGGACGGGGAAAGGAAAGGGTCAGTGACGAGCACACAGCAGAACAGAAAGGAAAAAGAAATAAAAGGAGAGAACAGAACTCGACAAACGTACGTCGGGAAAAACAAAGCGAGCCGCGATGCAGAGGTCGTTTTACTGCCATCTTGCCGATCACGGCACGGCTGTTTACTTTATACCTGCTAAATCTAGTTTATGTGAAGACGGAGACAAAGACAGCGGAGCTGTGATGCGACGAGGGCCCAGTGATAGAGGAGAGGACAATCCACTGGAGTGTGAGGGAGTGAGGAAGAGAGAACAGTTACACAGGAGAGAAGGAGGTGCTGATGAGTGAAGGACTAAGCTGTTGTAATTCTGCTGATTTGCCACTGAGAGTTGTGGATGACTGCGTTGCTTTGCGGCCAGGCCACACAGAAAATGATTGTCTTTCAGAAGTTGCTAAAAAGACATTTTTACTCTGGGGGGCTTGTTTTAACACCTTTGGACTGCAGTCTGACAACGTGGTTACGCTCTTACTGTTTCTCTCAGGATGGGCTGCTGTTGTTTAAACTGCCGGCAGCACTCGTACATCCTCTTTCATTTTCATTTTTGACAGGGAGGTCGTGCCAAACATTAAAATAGAGACTGATAGAGTATTGCTTTATTCACTGTCATTATATTACTTATGATCAAAAGCTAGCAAGTTGACAACTTTGCTAACAGCCAAACATCAAGCAAGGTCAAGACAAGACACGACATGGCAGCCAGATAATATTACAGAGGAGTCCAACAGCAGTCAGCCCGGCTCGGCGTCTGTCCTTCAGCCTTTTATTTCAACAAGCTCTCACCAGCGACTAAAAGTCAGTCCCAGATTTAATCTTGCCTGGCGGCTTCTTGCTCGGTCACTCTCTTACTTTCTCTTCTTAGCTTCCTCCCTCAGCGTCCTGTTTTTTTCACCTGCCATTATGTCCATAGATGCTGCTGAACCGCACTGAGATCAGATTTTGAAATCCTGATATTGGATAGTTTGCCTGTGAACGTCAAAACGCTTTGACCTCTTTGCGTCTCGGGAACACGGTGGATGAATCCTGGACCCACCACATCTATTCGTGGCCGTCCGATTTCAAAATTCATCCTCAACCTGCATACGTCTGACAGCAGAGACACTTGAACCCAGGCTGCGAGCGAGAAAGTGAGGTGGCTTTGTGTATAAATGTGTGTGTGTGTGTGTGCGTGCGTGTGTGTGTGTGCACTCGACGAATAAATCCAGCCGCAAAGCTGTTAAGGTCGTAATGCGCTGAAACCTTGGGTCAGGCAATCACAACAGGCAGCGGTGCAATGACGTATAGCACAAAACATGCCTGCACACACACTGCACACACACACACACACACACACACCTACTCAAACCTGTCATTATAACCGTTTTCCGCTGCGTCTCTCACGGGCAAACTTCTGCTAAGCAAAATGAAAAATGAATTATATCCTTTCACATGTGATTCAGAGGCGGGAATTAATATGCCAAATCAAGTTGTTTTCGATTAACAACAGCTCGACCGCTGAAGGTGAAGAGGCGATTCAGAGGGAGGGAAAAGTGAGAGCGCCTTTCAAGCTGTGCAGTAAATATTACTACAAATGTTCAAATCTATAGCCAATATGTTGACAAGGTGCCTAAAAGTCCTGTCATGAGACCACCATGCACACTGTGGCTGTAATAATCAACAATTAAGGAGTTGGAAATAAATATTTGGCACTATAAAAAAAAAGATGTGTGTGCAGCATTACTGTAAGCACAGCAGCTACTCGTGCATTAAGCAATTTAAAGACAATAAAACAATAGTTCCCAGCCAACAGCATAAATAATCTCAGTGCCAGGCATGAATTAATGCCAGTGTTAGCAGGGTGAGCATCAAACACGCACACAGCATGAGTAAATTAATCCGTCGAGGCAGCTGGACTTGCGAGATCATAAAAACTGTGAGATCCGGTGAGAATCCATCTTACCAAACCAAAGTGGTTCGGACCAATCTCTGGATCAAGTCCTCTGGGTGTGGTTTAACACCGGGTGTGTGTCTCGATGTGTGTGAGAAGTGTATCTCTTCATCGAAAGAAGAGCAGCGAATAACAGGCAACGTTTTTTTTTCACTGAAGATGATTTTTGCTCGTCTCACCAGTTTGACTACGTTAAATGGTTCTTTGATCTGATTGGTTGACGTTCGCCTGTGATGGACAGAAGACAGAAAGTTAGTTCATCCAATCATCTGGCCTAGAGAGTTCCCAGTGACGACTTCCCAGATGGTTATTTGTAACAAACTATCTGATAAATAAGTAACGTTTTGAGTTTTGAGTTCGGACGCAGGCAGGTCAGTGCTGTAAGGCCATCAGGCCCGGAAACATCAGCACGTCGATGTAAATCCAGCGATGACACAAACGTTCATTATCTGGTGCTAATGTGCATCTTTACCTCTGGATCCAACCAGTACGCCTGCCTGCGTGACATCATGGCTCTCAGAAAAACTCAGATTTGGTTATTTTTTCTTGGTTTATGTGTTTCTACCATCAGTAAGTAGTTTGCATTTCGGTTGTTTTTACGAGATCTGGACATCTGCTGCCGGGACGCGTCTGAAACGCACAAACACTGTCTAGAAAGGTCATCAGACAGCGACCTCATGGCGGTGCCTGGCTGTCATTAATGCAAACAGAACAAAATCAAGACTATAAAGTGGAAAAAGTAACCTTAACCTATAGATATGTAGAAATATTTAGCCTAGCCACACACACATGCACACACACACACACACAAACACACACTGCATAATATCCATTTCACTCCGTTGAACAGCAACATGCCACTTATCATAAGTTATTCTGCTGAAGAGCCGTGTGTTCAAGGGCAGAGGCGATTGAATGACCCACCGGGGATCCGAACGACCGTTTCCATTGGCCGTTCTGTTCCTTTACTGTATTGTGTTTCATCAACAGTGCTTTCTATTTCCTTTATTGTTCAGCCACATTGGTGCTTTTCATCACCGCCTATGACAGGTATTTAGAGGGCAGTGACAAACACGATCACGCGACTCCGCTGCTTTCCATGAAACGGCCGCAGCAGAGCACAGATGAAGCCAATATTTTATCGTGAGGTGTGTGTTTGTGCACGTGGAGGCCTGTGAGGCGGAATGAACTGATGACGAGGGGTTTCATTTTCTTTAGGTAAAGTAAAAATGAGACGTCATTAAAATATCAAATGAGAAATGCAGCCAGATCAAACAATTCTTCAAATTAACGAAGAAACTCTTCATCGGTGTGAAAGCGTGTCTTCGGCGCTGATTTCAACTCCATTGTTAGAAGCTGTTCTGCATTATCAAGAGCAGCGAGGCTTGTTAAGCTATCATCTTCCTCCTCCTCCTCCTCCTCCGTGCTTAATCTGGACCCAAAATAAACTCTTTGATGCTGCAGCGGTTTGAAAAATAGACTTTGACCCTCCCAAAGTGCGCGGTTAACTCGAATCAACAAGGAAGCGTTGTTGCCTCTGTGCACGTTTAGGGAAGCGGTGATGATTGTGAACGTATTCAACCTCACCGCTGCTTTTTAAAGGAGCAGCGTGTAGGATTGCAATATTGCAATCTCCTCACTTCACCCTTCCTGGCAATGAATGAGAACCGACCCGTCCAGTTGCTCCACGTAGAGCCAGTGTTTGTCCCGTCTGGGCATTTGAACATGGTGGATTCTTATTGCTGCTCTTAGCTGACTACTGGCTTTCGTGGAAGATTTTAGAGAGCTCTGAGAGGCAGCACTGCGCTGCAGGATGCCAGCTCACTATGTTTTGAAATACTTTCTTGAATCCGAGCAATACATATCTGGAACCAACCACTACTCTCCTGGTTGTGTGCTGTGAAAGAAACATGATTTGTAGCTGTTGTCTTGACCTGCAGATCCGCACGCAGCTGATCAATATTTGAGGGAATATTCCACAGAGCCAGTTTGAAAATGGAAGCATGTCGGGAGCAGACGTTGAAGGAAAAAAATGAATGTTTTGCAGATGTATTTAATACTGTCTGCAGCAGTGGAGCATACATTTACTCAAGTACTGCACTAAAGTAGTTAGGAGGCACTTTATACTTCTACTTCTTGTTGTTGCTGCTAATACG
This sequence comes from Nibea albiflora, assembly GCA_014281875.1. Taxonomy (NCBI): domain Eukaryota; kingdom Metazoa; phylum Chordata; class Actinopteri; family Sciaenidae; genus Nibea; species Nibea albiflora. Next base: position 17,477,644 of record CM024808.1, on the reverse strand, counting down.
ACTGTACGTCTACTTATGTAATTATGCATGCAAGACTTCCACCTGTAATTGAGTATTTTTGCCACTGTGTCTTTTTACAGGCATGTCCCATAGAGGCAGCTGTATCAGTGTTATGATTGTAACTCCACACCACACCTCAGTGCAGCAGAGCTCAGTGAGACAGATTGCTGCAGAGCTCTGAACTTCCTCGGCTCATCTGTTGCTGCAGTGGCTCCACAACACGCTACTTTCTTTCCGTTCGGTCTCCATGCTTCCTCCCCCCCCGGTCTTCCCCGTCTCCAATACGGTATCCGACCATTTCTCCTCCGAGTTTCATCACCTCATCTTCTTTTCCTCTCCCTCGCTCTCGCTTCTGGGGCCTCATGTATAAAACATTCCAGGTGCTGGGTATGAGGGGGGGAGAAGCGGTTCATGACAGATGATCAGATCTAAAAACAAAATGATGTGAGATTTAGCATATTCATACGGTGTGATCTTTTTATGCACGTTATCAAAGGGGAAACAGACGCATTTAAAATTGTGACAAGGTAAGTTTGTCGTAGCACCGCTCAGTAACAAGCCGAGTCAGCAGACGCAAAGGCACGAAGAAAAGACACAGCCAAAAACACATTACAGTCAAAATAATCGAAATCCTGATCTTTGTACAGACGTCATACTTCATACTGTCACTGATGCTGCCACAAAACTGTGAACTGAGCAGACGGATGTTTGTATAATATTCATATCACATCTTCCTGTAAAGAAAAACAGCATCGTCGTTTTCACTGCTCACCCAGCAAAAGCAACAGATTCTTCAGCCTTTCACGGCTCTTACTTACTGTACATTAAATGTCAACGTTGCAACAGCTCGTCTCGCAGTTGCCTCTTCTTCTTTTCTCTCGGCTTCATCTTTAATTTATAGTTACACGCCAAAGCATCCAGTGCCTCCTCCTCCTCATCATCATCATCCTACATCTTCTGTAAATTATATTTATATCAGTTTTTCATCGAAGCCCACGCACCCAGATTACGAGAGCATCGCAGGACGTTTAACATAAGATGAGTAGCATCTTTATTACACATGTAGATAAACGAAGAGTGATTACTTTATAATGAGAGGTTTATTTTTGAGCAGGGCCGTGGGCTGTTAACAAGGACCTGTGTCACTTTCGACTCTGTAAATCAGAGGCTCTGTGGGAGGGTTCTGTGGGAGGCCCCATTGTTAAAGTGTGTTAATATATATATTCCTCCTCTATGTTCAGCCTAGCAGTGTTTTGCTAACTCCTCGGAACTGGAGGCTGTGTGTCGGTCGGTGTGCGTTTGTGTGCATCGTCTTCGTGGGGTTTGGGAACAGGCCGTCCAATGTGGGCTCCGTTTTCACTCCAGTGATCCTGGTAATGGTCTTGTCCCAGTAGATTGACGCTGGCTCCAAGTCGCCCTGACAGAAAATCAACTGCTTACATGTAGCTGTTTGCTGGAGCGAGCACGGTAGCAAGCAGTATCATTCTGTGTGTACTACGGTCATCTCTCTTTCTCCTGCTCTTCTGAGAACTGCCTTATACTTTAACATCCATCTATCTATCTATCTATCTATCTATCTATCTATCTATCTATCTATCTATCTATCTATCTATCTATCTATCTATCTATCTATCTATCTATCTATCTATCTATCTGCTCATTTTTATTCATCGCCATCTCGCCGTCCTCAGCTATTATGCATATCCTCATTTCTTTGCAATCTGCCCTTACACCTTCTGTTTCCTTTTCATCTTTTAATATCTTCTGTCAGAGGAGGGACGAATACTGAAACATTCGACTCTGGAACGATTGTTGCCACCCGGAGCAAGTAAAATATAAAGTGCTGGTCTTCAAATAAATCATTCGCTGTGTTGAATTAGCTCGCGAGTGTATGTTTGCAATGCTTTGACAGATGATGTGTTCACAGTTCCTGTATGTGATCGTGTGTGACAGTGTATATGAAATACTGATTTACCCAGCCAGCGAGGTTGTAACTCAGAGTTCATGTAGGTGTGTAAATAATTTATGAGTGATTTTTAAAATTAAGACCCGGTCAGTCTGATAAATATAGAAAGCAGTCGACTGCAGTGATTATTTAAAGCTCGCCGTTCTCTACTCGTAATCTATATCATGCCTCTCTAACTGCTCTCCATAGTAATTATCACGTCTAATCACAGGCCTCATCATCGTATCTGCAGATCATGACAACACTGTTGCTAATGAGGAACAATGGGAAATGTAGTCCAAGCGGTGTAGATAACAATTTTCCGATAGATGTTTTTAATAACAGACCTCGACCAGCGCGTTAGGTTGCACATGGGCGTGACTCTCCTCTCCCTCGCCTCTCATCCCCTCAGCTCTTATCGCTAAACACCATCAGCGTCTACAGGAAAGCTTAAACATAACACGCAGATTAAACATGAGAAAGACATCCATCCCCTCTCTCTCCCCCCTCTAGACTCCGCCATCCTTCCATCGCTTCCCATTTGTTTCCTTTACAATCCAAAAAATAATTATCTGCTGGCTTGCATCGCTAAAACCGTCAAACACCCTCCGCACTGTGCAGGAACATAGATGAAACAAGAGTGTGGATGAAGGGGAGAGTCAGCAGAGGAGCAAGGAGGAATTCCCTCCTTCATTTTCCTCTCTGCTTTCATCTCTCACCGTCATCTTTGCTCAGGTTCTTTTTTTCTCTGTATGCTCAGGCTCGTTTCATTCCCTGTTGGTCTCTCTTTGTCTGTGCCGTGTTCCTTCCTCTCTTGATCCTTTCTTCTGTCACGCTGCCGTCTCTCCAAATGAGCCCTGATTGTTTTCCCAAAGTTTTGGGGAACTGTTCACACGCTGTACAGTGTGTAGCAAGCAAAGTATGATGACATTAATCTAATCATCAAATTAGGGATAGGATATACACGTTGACCTATACGCACAGAAAAACCCGAGAGGCTGCAGAGTGCAGTGCCGATACGCCGAGGACCAATCTCACGAGCAGTTTCTCACCTTTCAGGTTGAACAGCTGGGTTATTCATCTTCCTCTCATACCAGCTGAAAGACAGACAGAGAGAGAGAGAGTGTACTGAAATAAAACAAGTGTAGTTTCTCCTCACCTCTCAGTATAATGCACTCCTGTACAACAGACATCAATAACTAAAACTTTAAAATAAAAATAAAACTTAAAATAAAACTTTTTGTCTGCACTGTTCCAACAGTGCACCGTTGTTTGTTATGAATAATAAGAGAGAAATATTTGCTCTAATTCACTCAGTTTGTCTGAATCAATAGTCATGATCCTCAGCGGCCAACAACAAGAAGAAGAAAAACATAAATGAGCGTAACACCAATTTCAGATCACTTTGTTGTTGCACTCAGAAACAAAACTCCGAGCTGTCGCTGCTGAATTCAGCCAGAATCAGCCCAGAATGCAAAACACAATTAATTAAGTGAATGGCCAGTTTCAGCCCTGTGTTTTTATCTCGTTTATGTGACAGATCTGTTTCTTTCCATTTCCCGATGTTTGTGCTAAAAGCCTCGTCTTATTTCTGGCTAAAGTCTCTTGTGACGTGAAATTGCTAAAAAAAAAAAAAAGCATACTGTTTATCCAAAATGCCTTTTGGCATTCTCAACTGCGGTTAACGTTCTGCTCCGTAACAACGCAGGTGATACATTAAAGTGGCAAAATCAATCATCGAAATGTGGATTATTGTTCCACGCGGGTCTATTTTAGGCTCAGATCTCCTTCAGACAGCGTGTAGTCGGTGTTTCACGCCAGCTAATTGTGGCTTTACTCTGTACGTTAGTGGCGTAACATGTAATATGATTGATGAGACTGCAGGGGTTCATGGTCTACAGTCGATAGCAGCACTATATCATTTTGTCTTCTGCTCGCCTCCCTTTAGCCTCCTACCAATCCCATCCACACACACACACTCATACAGAAATACTATGACAAATACACGTTCAGTATTCACAACAACAGCAGCAGAACTGCGCTTGACATTTGCACACTCACTATGAAAAGTTTTCTGTTTTACAAAAAGGCAGCAGCAGCGAGTTCAGATCAGATCGGAGGAGTACACGACGCGCTCGGGGAATAGACGCTTTTGCAAAATAACAAACATGTATCTGATTAACACATACTCGCCCTCTTCCAAACATAGAAATATGCATAATTAATTTGTTTTTACTCGGTTTTGTTTTTCACTGTAATAAGAATCTATCTTCATCCATCTACTTCTAAAAATGTGCAACTGACTATGTTGTCCCCCTCTGCAGTTTGCAAGCTGCCGAACTCTTCCACCGGCAGTTTAAGATTTACTTTATTTGCTTTTTCATCTAAGGCAGAGGGCGACGCGTCAGACGTGTCAGTTTAAGTATTTCACGACATCAAACCACGTCACAAAAAGCCCCGTGTGCTTCAGCAGCAGAGTGTATCTCTACTCTCTGTGTACTAGGATAGGATTGTGTTTGTTCTTTGCGCTCGCTGTCTGAGCCGTAATGAAAATCAATCTGGACTCAGGCCTGCAGTTACAACGCATGATGACACTATGATAGTACACGAGGACTGCTCTGCTGCAGGAGCCAGCAGCACGTATCCGATTCGATCGCTTTACCTGCGTCTTTCGAAGAACTTTGGAAGCGTCCCATCGTCACTGGAGACATGCCCGGTTTTCTAACGCTGTCACTGTCAGCTCTTTCCAATATTTATTTTTATTGTTGTTCAGCCGGTCATAACGATGCCAACGCCGTGTCAAGTGCCATCTTCAATTATTGCTTTTGTAAACAAGCGAATCGTGCTCTCATGCTGCCTAATAACTGCAGCAACTGCACTGAATGAAGGCGACAGCAAATACTGCAACAGATTTGATGTTTAACTAGTTAAAATTTTGGCACCGAGATCGCTCTGACGGTCAAAAGTGCAATTAGTCTCAAAATCAAATTGTACTGCACGCATGCACAAAACACATTTGGCAGCAGTCAAACAGTCGATGAGTTCTAATTATACTGATGCTGCATATCAGCCTGACGCAACACCGACGCCGGCTGAGGGAACCCTGTCACCGCGGAAAGAAAGACAGAAGGTCAAGGGAGCAAGGGAAGAATGAGCGAGGGAAAGAGGTTTTGATGTCTTACCCTTGAGCTGGAGTGAAAACAATGTAATACTCCCCGTGGGCTGCTGTGAAATAACACAGACTCAATGGAAAATGACAGGGGAACCGAGATTTCTCATCTCTACATGACAGCCATGATGGTCAAACTACAACTCACCTTATCCGCACACTCCTTCCTCTCTCCAGTCATCTCTTTTTCCATCCATCACCTTCATCCGCATTTTACCTTTCTTCCCCCGCTTCCCTTTCCTCCTCCTCTGTTACCGTCCTCATAAACCCCTCAGCTTGCCTGTCCCCTCTGGTTTCTCACCACACGTTATTCATTAACATGTCAACACTACAAAGCTGTGATTTCGTGCTGTAATATTTAAACGAAATTGCAAACTCGGACACGTCAGTGACCACGTTGCGTTTTAAACACATACAGCAGTAGTGCCAAAATGAAACCGGCTGTATATCGCTAACTAAACTGATTAAAGAGACCACACTTTAACAGATTACCGACAGAGAGTGTTGCCCTCGGGCTCTCTGGCAGGCCGCTCTGAGATTCACAAACAGTGATATTAAATGCTGTTTGTACTGCGGATCCTGGCTTGCTAACATCCAAAAAGCCAACACCGGAGGACTGCAGCGTGTTAAAGCGTTTGAAGAGAATTGGCAAGTGAAAATGTTTCTCAGAGCGATGCTGTTTCTAGCAGCATTGAAGCCTTGTTATAGTTAAAAGATCTTCATATTACAAGTTGAATTAATCTATATTCTGAGGTTTTTGCCTGTAGAGACATGATGATTTGATTGGTACCTCCCAGTTATGTTAGTAAATACTAATAGTGCAACACAAATAAAGTTAGTCCATTACTCTTCTTTGTCTTAATAATTACGTTGTAGTGTATGTTGCCATAATGCTTTGTGGGGATGTAAATTGATTCCACACGTTACGCTGGTGGCTATAATTGCTGCTTCTTCCCTGAAAGTATGCTTAATCAGCTACGAGCAGTTTATTTTTGTCTACCGATGGATGATCAGACAACAGTCACTGGAATACTTTGACACTGAAGAAACTCTAACAATGCGATGACTGTCAGACAAGTTCTGAAGTTATTTTTGCAATTCCTCGGTGGATCTGTGGACGTTTATTTGCAACAGACAGAGGTCACAGGTAATGCTAAGTCCCACTGATTATAAAAATGTGTGGATTGTGTCTTTGTATTATGCTTTGTATGTAAAACACAAAGCACGGCTGTGTTAGAAGCCATTTTACAGCTGAAGACACTCTGCTGTGATTATGGGGATGTTTGCTGTGGTAAGGAATAACTGCTCAGGTACAATGGCAAAAAAAAAAGGAGGCATTAATGTTCAGACTGCTCAGTCGAGTTTTACAACGGCTGATGTGAAACAAGCATCTAGAGTTCAGCTATTGCTCCGGGAAACAAAGTCACTTCATGTACATTGTTCACTCCTGCTTTGTCCTCAGTGAAGGAATAAAAACACTGGTTACCGTCAGTCCCCATAACCAGTCAACCCAGCCCAGCCTCCCTTCCCAGTGGTGAGCTGCACTGTTTAACCATACAGTGTCCTTACACTCCTTCTGAAAGTGGAGCACGGAGGCACAGAAACACGGTTACACAACACAGGGCGAGAGAGACGAGCGGGTTTGGGGGAAACAAACGGAAAGCTTCAGGTGGAAAACACGGAGAACAAAGATAACACTAAAAGAGAAGAGATTAGTGGACTCCATGGAGGACGACCTGTGGCATCGGTAGACGTAGATGTCTCAAACATAACTATTCTTATTTTCATAGTTATACAACCGAAGTTGTGACACATTTGTTGGCATTTGCCAAGAAATCCTCTGGTCTAAATCACAAAATAGGTCATTTGCTTTTCAAAGTGACCCGTGTGGGTGTGCTTTCTGATCTGGTGTCCCTCTCAGATATGAAGTATCCATGCCTCACAAATGAATTTCAGCTCATGTCTCCCTGCTGAATGTTTTCTGGTCTGCCTCCACCACTGTAAACGTTTGGCAAAGAAAACTACTTGGTGAAAGAAAAGGTCATGCAGTTTATAGTAAATCATTGTCAATGGCTGCCAGTCATTTAATGTGAATTTCACAGTGCATTGGTGACATTCTTTTAAAGTAGCAACATCATTTTCTTCTTCAACTTTGGTTTGTGTGTGTTAGCTATACAGTATATTATAATTTGGGAACGCACTTCTTTCTCACCTAGGGCTAATGAGTCTCTCCTTCTTTCAGGCCTCTTAAAAGTTGAGGGACAATTTAAATGCAAATTAACTATTAATTGCACGTCAGCCCGATGAGATCTCATGTAAACTGTCAAATAATGGATAACGGTGCAAAGGTGAGATTACTTGAGCGTGCGCTCCAGTGGCACATCCTCTGTTGTGCTCAAGCCGGATCAATTTTCTATCAGCGGGATCTCGCTGTTATTTTCTTTCGGTTCAGATGCAAACACAAGACGAAAATGAAAGATGCACTCACCCCAGAATTCTTTTATTTATCACAAACGCAAAGCTGTGCATACACAATATGCATTCTTCAGAGTATCCGCATTGCAAACAATGAGGAAACCAGAGGGCTTTATGGGAATTTATAGGTACTTGGACGAAATGTGGCTTCAGGTTTTGTTTTATTGTACTACAAAGTGTAAAAAGACTTGCATGCTAAAGTTATATTATCATCATTTGTCTTTATATACATGCTATTTCTTCATAGCTTCTTTCTTCTTCATTGTTTTCCTCCCTAATGTTTTTTTCTCCTGTGCTCACTTCTCTTGTACCTCCTCCATTTATTCCCTTGTCCCTTCATTCATCAATCTACTTTTCCCTCCTCCATTTGGTGCGTTTATTAGTGTGAGCCGCTGCGAAATGTACGGGGGACATCTACATTCCAGCCACATGCCTCCTCTCCTCCCTACTTTTTGTACAAATGAGTGTGATAAATCTTTAGAGAGAGGAGGATGGCTCTGTGTGCTGCATACGTATCGTGAAAGAAAAAGAAATAGACAAGCAACCTGACGGTCTTTGTTTTCAACTGGGAAAACGACGGTAAACATCTCATGCACCTGTAACATATAGTGACAAGAGTTTAATATTATGTCATGGCAAACAGAGCCCTGTGGGATATTTAAGTTCTTTGACAGCTGACTCTGGAAAACAGCAGAAAAACTGTAGGTGAATGACATGCAACAATGATTCAAACACTGTAGCCGTACAGGTCCTCTATAGCTGTTTAAATGCCATGACAGCGAAAATGCATTTTGTTTTTCTCCCCCCTTCCTCCCTCCATGTGAAAAACCAGAGCTGATATTTGACGAGTTGATATAAATTTTGAATGTCGTCAAGAGGCATCGGGGAGAAATGTCAGAAATGTCAAAGTAGAAAAATCACAGAGCCTGACTGAAGAAGATGCACTGCAACTTTTGGTTTAGTTTGATGCTAGCGTCTTACTCAGTTACGGTGGGAATCAATGGACAATCTGCAATGAAATACAGAAAAAAATATGCTGTTTAAGCAAGTCTGGTACGTCTCTTGTTGAACTTTATTCCCATGGCAAACTGAATTGTCTTTTTAGGTTATAGTACTAACTGTTATCTCCCTCGCTCGCTCACTTCTGCCATGTTGTGACAGTCGCTATAGAGAGCTTGAATCACACTTAAATCTGAGTTTCATGACACTGGGATTTGTAGTTTCATCACACTTTATTCTGCATTATGTTGTGCTTTTTTTGCTTTTGAATGTAGTACGCCACTACACCGCCCCTACTCTGACCTCATTCATTGTCATTCAACTCATTCCTTGAGTGTGTCACTGAGTGTGTGCCATTACACAAATGGCTGATTACACAGTTAGGCTAGAGTAATAATCTATATAATCATCTCAACTCAGTGACATCATCTTTGTACCTGCTCCATAAGGATTATGGAGTCCATTTGGACTTGCCAAGTCTCAACATTTAATTTGGACCACATGTATTTATATTTTTTATGCATATTTATTCAAAGACCTTATGTCATCGATGCCCTCATACACGTATAGTACATTTAACCACAATTATAGTTTATTAGCTGCCACTAGATGTCGTACTTGAGCACCCGTATCTCAAATCAAAACGTCCGACTCCATTGACAAAACCACAAATTTTACCTGGCACATAAATACACACTGTATAAACAAAGCACAGAGGCTGGGAGAACAACACAGGCAGACATAATGTGACGTCATTCCCTGCTCAGTATGCCATTAGTCCAGTATATCCTTCCATATAGTTGTGTGCTGCTGTATTACTGCGTATGTTACTGTGTGTGTAGGTGCGTGCTGCACCTCCATCGGTATGTGTACAGGCATTCATTTACATATATAAACACATGATAAACCACTTCCCTCTTTGTCTGTCCGTCTCCCTCCCTTCATCCGTCTTTACCTTCCTCTTTCCTCTAAGTGATGACTATCCCGGCAGCTTAGCTCATGCTAATATCTCCAGCCATTAAGTGGATTTATGGGCCTGTTTTTCTGTGAGAGCTATAGGAACCGTTTTAAGACTCCAAATCAATGTTCTTTCCCTCTACATATACACTGTAATGTCTGCCCAGCCTGGTTTAATGAGAGAGAGATTAGTCGCTTTGTTTATGCCCGCAACGTTTCACACGTTTGAATATTGAGTAAAAAAATAATCTCAATTTAATAATTGAATTTGGAGTAGATTGGATTTTAAAGACTTGAGAAACATTTTGTAGTCTTCAACGTCAACTGCGGAAAAGAAGAGATGAGATAATGAGGGAGGCACAGGAAAGAAGAAAATTGAGCGATTCTTTAATTACATTTTTTTTTCTAAAGCCATCTGTGTGGGACCGCAAAAGACACAAACCAGCTCCACTGCACGTGCACTGAAAACAAACTATTTTTATCTATGTAAAAGTGTGGTCTGTATGTAGCCACTGCTTATATATACACGGACAGTTTTCATAAATATAGCAGAGAATGACTTGTGTGCCTCCGAGGGCCTACAGGGCACCACGTGGTGGCATATTTACATCAAAACACACTCATACACAATTAAACATGTTATTAATGGTCTTTGTCCACTGCACACTGCATTTCTCATAATGCAGCTATATATAAAAACAATATTAAAGAAAATGGATGTCATCTATTTCTGAATGTGGATCATCTGTGGAGCTCAGAGGGCTCAAACAAGCCCCTGTAAGGTAACCTACCTGTCAGTCAAAGTAATATTATTTATAAAAAATCACCCTCAGTACAATTAGCTATGGAAACATGTTTATTTCTGCTGTGATGTTGGACTTTTTAACATGGGGACTTATGGAGACTGACTCATTTTGTAGCCAGCCTCAAGTGGCCATTTGAAAAACTGCAGTTTTTGGCACTCTGTAAGTATGAAGAAAGAGAAAAATATCTGGGATAATTCCCTGTTAAGCTATAATCTTTTTGATGATTCTAGCGACCCGCTCTTACCCAGGAACAATCACATCTTACCGTATGTAAGTTGGCCAGTAATTTTCCTTCAAAATGCCTCTGTGTGACTGCGGGCTAAAAGCTCAACACAAAGCAACAAGCCGATGGAAGACTGAGAGAGAGAAAAAAAGAGGGGTGGTGTAGGGGGATTTCTGAGAAGACGCTACAAGTGTGTGCACTTACATGTGTGTGTATATGTGTGTGTGTGTGTGTGTGTGTGTGTGTGTGTGTAAGTGAATCAGAGGGCAGTTTGTCATGTTGCTGCTCCACAGCCCTGATCCAAGCTGACAGGTGAAGCTAAGCGCAGCTAAACAGTACACGTAAGAGAGAGAGAGAGAGAGAGAGAGAGAGAGAGAGAGGGGCAGTAAGGAGGCAGTGGAGATAAGGGGGAGACTGAGAGACAGGAAAAACAGAGTGATGAGGAAGGAGGGATGGACATAAAATAAGTGTGAGAAATGGAGGGATGAGATAGAGAGCCATTAAAAAGAGAAACAGGCAGACGAGAGAGATAAACAAGGAGAGGCACGACGGGGAGCCAAAGAGAGAGAGAGAGGGTGAATTTGAGCAAAATGGAAAGCTTGGGAAAAGAAAGAATTGAGATTAAATAGTGAAAGATATTGGTTAATTGGCATTTTATCAAAAGAGTGAACTGTGCAAGTTAATTTTTCATCCCATCACTGCATTAATCTACCCCTCCCTCCTTCTTTTCATGCTCTCCCCTTTCCTCTCCACTTCCTTCTGGACTGGCTGGTTGTCAGTTATGTGGACACGGGAATTGATTAAATGTTTGAGATGATTATTTATTTTTTATCAGCATTTTTTTTTTGTTCATCATTTAAGAACATTAAAATCAAAGTGAGTCCCGGTAGATATAGAACAGAGGCAGCAGTAAAAAGATACGGGAAGGAAAACGTTCCAAATAATCAAAACGAGACGACAAAATGTTCAGCAGGCACCTATATATATAAAAAATTCCTTCCTTCGTTCCCTCTGGAATAACGTTTTTTAAATTGGGACAAGTGACTGTAAAAAAAGTTGAAAGTGAAAGTTTGTTGAAATGTTGAAGATCTTTCAGAATAAGAATACGTGTTGGGGTGGGAAAAAAAGACAAAACCTACCAAGTATGACAAGAGAACGAATAGTTTTGGGAGGATGAACGCAGACAGATCAGATCAAAAGTGAAATGGACCACTTCAACGCAGTTGATGCATAAAAGATGAAGCGGACGGAGATGGAGGTGGAGAGAATGGATAGATTGGAGGTAGAGATGGGAAGAAAAGGAAGGAGAGAGAGTGTGTGTGTGGATGGAATTAGAAGTAGTCAAGGTGGACAGGTTGATAGATTAGAGTCATTGATGTGACCCACCCTGTAGGTACGCGCTCACTCACGTGAAGCCAAGATCGGACTTCTTGTACACGTGTGTGTGTGTGTGTGTGGGTGCATGTGTGCGTTTGATTCTGTGACAAATGAGGAACAAGAATTGGCTGTGAGACTTGCTTATCCATTAGTATATTACACCGCATTGTCCTTGCACTCTGTGTATGTGTGCGCTTGTAAACGCCGTGACAGGCTACATATTGTGCACAACTTTGATGTCTTCGCACGAGCCTGAACTTTGAGTCGAATGCAGCGCGAAGGCAGCATGTGTGCATGAGTGGATGTGTGCTATGAGCTAAACGCAGGTTGACTCCCACCTCCCGCTTCTGCCGTGCTGCATAGTGTTGCTCTCTGTTGCATTGCATTGCGTCGCATCAAATGTATTGTACTGCATCAAACAAATTAGCACAGCTACAGTGATCAGATAAGGTGAGTTTAATGTTTGGAGATTAAAGGCAGCAATGTATAGGTGCTGTGGGCTGTGCAGTAGAGTGCCATTAGAAATTAGTGAAACTGTGCTTGTTACACCTCTGGTGTTGTGTAGTTCATGTTTTCTGGAGTATACAGCACCAGGTCAGTAAAGTTAAGTCAAGTAAAAGTAACTTTAAAGAGCCTATGATTCATCTGTTTTTGCAGTTTGAGCTTTTTTTGATTTTCCATAATCCAACTTCACTCTATTAGTGAATTCTTACTGTTGCCGTAATGTCATTTTACGCCACATTAGGCAGCTGTTTTTAGGGAAAAGAAGAAAAAAAAACAACAGCTGCAGGCCACCTGCTTAGTACCACATGGCAGATAAACAAAGTTAGCGACCGGCTAGTGAAATTAGCAGCTAAAGATTCAGATATTTCCCTTCTTAGATGGTGGAGACCAAAACAGCGCTAAAAAGGAGAGACTGAATATTGAACTTGAACTATATTCATTAGCATGACTCCAAATGAATTCTAATGTTGCTACCGGTCTGCTGGATGTAAACAGACCACATAAAAGGTGATAATATGTCAGCGTTGTGTTCACTACTTGTTTTTTCTGCCCCTAAGTGGCCAAAAATGTCAAATAAGAATTTGGACAATAAAGTAATTTGTAATCTGAGCTAAACCACACGACTTTAGTCATTGTTATGAGCTGGATTATTTCTTGGCCAGGGGCAGTCACTTTGTGGCATCTCCACTCGTTGCCTGGTAACCTCAGAGTGGCCGGTAGTTGGACTAAACTTAGCTAAGCTAACTGGCTCCGGCTGTAGCTTCATATTTAGCACACGGACAGCAAATTTGCTGCAAACCGTTTCTTTGAAAGAGTATTTTATGCTCACCTGTTGATTAGGAACGACATGTATCCATTCTTAAAGTGAGCAGTTCTGTTCAACAACAAAGATGAGATGACTATTGAGTCATAAATTTGACCTGATGTGACACAAACACGATGCAAAAAATGAAAAAAGAGGATCTGTATGTGTTCTCATGCGTCAGGCGTTCCTGAGTGTCTAATCAAGCTGTTTGCATGTCCATTGATAGTTCACATTGCCGGCTGACCAGCTGCATCCCCTTAGCCACAAATAGCACCCATCTGAAAGACGCAGAGCTGCCACATCCCGGTGCTCATGTAAACTCCAGCTTAAATGAGCTAGAGTTAAGATTTCCCACTCATGCATGCATCCTGTATTTTGTTGTTGTTGTGTATGCGTGTGTCCCACCTTCCTGAAGTGTGCAAACAGCTCCCAGGGCGACTGACCATCATAGCACCCATGTGTCCGAGCCCGCAGTCGTAATCGAAGGTCACTTAACGCCACAGTTCACTCACCGCTCACATTTACTAGAGCCTGTCACAGCGCCGCGATGATGGAGTGCTGTGCTATTGCTAATTCATCAACGCTGCCCTGACCATGACATATTTACTGTACGTGACATTTACAGGTTGTGTGTAGTTACATCCATGAAAGGCATAAAGGGATGAATTGATCTCTTTGTCCGCATCAAAGGGATGGTTGGGATGTTGACCCCACCGGCTCAAATGTCAGAAACGGCAAAACTTTCCACACTCCCACTATGAAACATTGGAAAATAAAATAAAAGAAGCTTTAGCACAGACAAAACAAATCAAAACAGCCACACACTTCTTCTTCTCTGACAGAGCTACTGTTTTCTGCTGTGTTTGATGGAGACATATGATGAGGTTTCCCCAATGAGTGGCTGTTTAGACACTGATAGATATCTGATAAAACGGATCAATATTGCTCTGTCTATCTCGCTGTAATGATGGATGATGGTGAGATCATAGCCTACTAAGTACCTGTATATTATCAATAGTGTCAAAGGCTTCACGGGATGATGAATATTCTGCTGACAATGTGTGCGCATGTGTGTCTATGTGTGTATTCATGCGTGGGTTATGTGTGCGTCACACTGATGAATGTTTCAGAACAAATCCCTTGAGGAGAATGAATCTCTGTGTGTGTGTGTGTGTTTTGTTGTTTCTAAAATAAAGACGGCCCAAAAATAATGAGTGCAGGCGGTGACTCAGAGGTTGACATATGGTATTTTCTGTGACATCATGTTTAGCAACGCCACGGCCCCAGCACTGAGAGAGCACTGCCAGAATCTGGTTCACGCGGCTCCCAGCATGCTGGCTTTGAATTTGTTCCTTTTATTCTCATTTTGCTGCTCTATCCGGGCACACTGGTGCATTAAAGTGACGCCGCAAAAACTTGTGAATCAAACTCACCCAGAATCTTTATCGTCATTAGTGAGACATTTTCTGGGACACTGAAATGAGAGACGAGAGGAGCAACAGCTGACGATATGAAGTGATGTTAATGTAATATCTCTTTATCGGACATTATGGTAAAAACAACTTTCATATAGAGTTTTTCTTTTAGAGTTGTAGTCTCATTTTTACCAGGGATACAGGTGTCATTCTCATCTATGGCGATCGTTCGGGAAAAGGCGTATTTGTGTTCCCAGCCAACTATAATGCCGTCATTACCCCAGGAGCGGCTCCATTACATCGCAGTTTGTGATGCTGTTCTGGTCTGTTCTCCACACGGTTTCATACACCACCAGCGGAGCGACTTGCCTGCCAGACTTTGTTACGTTGCTCAGATTTGGTCATTTCCCCTCTGAGTTATGCGCTTCATGAGTAAGGCTATGCAGGTAAATGTTTTTACAGTCTGGAGTGACTCCTATGCTGTGCCATCAGGTGGTTCTACAGATTCATGCAGGTCACTGAATAAGTCTTTAAACAGCAATATTTATACGTTGCTCTTCCTTCACATCAGTTTTCACTGGCCGCTCCACAGAGATTGAAGGTCTTCCTTCCTGTCTTTTTGTCTTCTGATTGAAACTGACACTTTGCAGCTGCTATAATGGATCAGAGAATCTGACGAACACAGCGAGCGTGTCAAAAAGTTGCCGTGCAACACATATTTGAGGTGTTATATCCATGTTTGTGAGTATTACGTCTGCATTTCTTCTCAGGGGACGCACTGTTATGGAATTAAACTCTTCCTATGTGAGGTTACACACATGTAAACGTACGCTCGTGTAAGTGGATGAGAAACTATGCATGAACACGGACAGGCTCTGGCACTGCATTCACTCAGCCATGCCAAGGGACATTATTTGGCAGCTGTCAGCTCTAATAGGAGTATAGCAGGGTGGGAGACAGATCCAGGCTCTGTACCAAGCTTACAAGGGTGCACTATCTGGCAGCTACAGCATATCTGCGTGTCTGCTGTGTTTGTGTGTCAGAGGGACTTGGTGTATCAGACCCCCTCTGAGATAATGCATGCTACCACTTGTGCCACTACAGTGTCCATTTAGCCTACTATCTATCTGGCCTTGTGTGTGTGTGTTTGTTTATTTGTGTATGTGTTGCTTCCTTCTGACAGCAGTGGTGGGATGAAGTGCAGTGAATTACTGATGAAGAGAGACCTCAAGTGTTGGCTCTGTCATTCCCTAACATCACACACAGATAAACTGCAGCCTCTGACAGTATAAAGAATGGATGGCGTATGCGTGACGTCACCCACCGGTTTCCTCCCAGCTAATCTAAATATTGCCAAGGATGTGGCTGAATGAAAAAAAAACCAGACCCAGTACAGTTGAATGAACGGGCAAATTAGCTATAGAGACCAAAACAGTTTTTTGTACCAGGCTGTAAACATGTTTATTTCTGCTGTGAAAAGCCAGCCCCAAGTGGACGTTTGAGGAACTGCATGGGCGCAGGTGTGTCAGGTGGGTCTCGACACACCCAGATTCGGTGCACCTCGATCTGTCCCCCCACTTTATAAACCTCTGCTTTCTTTCTTTGCATAAGGCAAACCTCACGAAAAAAAAAATAAATAAAAGGTCTAATTAACATTTAGGTTTATTGAGTTGCGCAGCAGCACATGCGCAGTTGCAACAACTCACATGAAACACAACAAAGATTATTAATATTCGGCGTGTTGAGCTGCGCGGGGTGCGCACCGTCGCCATTTTCGAGCTTGGTCGCCATGGTTACCCGAACAAGTTTGACAGGCATCAATGGGACAGCTCCTTTGTTCAGGACCCCATGAACCTACCAACACGGCGTGCGTGACGAGGCGAGCCAAACCGAAAAGGCAACGACTGTAAGTAAACTGTGCCTGACGGTATCATGTCACCTTGCAGTCTGTTCAAAGTAAACTCGTACGGAGCAGAGATATGTCTCCTGGTAGCCTGTAGATATGCCCGCGTTAAATTACTGTCAACGCTAATGCCCATAGTTAGAAAGTCAGGATGCACTGGTTTACACTTTACACACACAGCCATGTTAAACTGTTGGAACTTTTAAAACTAGTTTTGCAGTTTTGTCCCCCCCCAGTTCAAAAAAGCTAAAGAGCTGCTCAGTGCAACTAACACGAAATATGAAAATCCAACTTAATTGTACTATTAGTGAAAGTATTTTCCTGCACATGAAAACAAAACACTCAAGCACAGCGTGTAATGTTAAATAAGTAGGTGGAAAATTTAATTATTTGGTCAAAAGGCCGCAATGAAGGACGCTTTTTTTTGGTTTGTTTGTTTTTTTGTTTTGTTTTGGGGTCTCGCATTTTTAATTAATAGTGAAATCCAAAGAGGAAACATCCCCCGCATGGTCGTAAACTCACACTCCTGCCTGCCACATTCACTCATTTAAAATTCCCCCTTTCCTCAGAGGATAACACACACACACACTGTAAACCTCTTTAAATGACCACTTATGAGAATTAAAGGGTGAGTCACTCCTGTGTGGCATCATTTATCTCCCTCTGGACTGTCCGGCGTCCCTCTGGTTGGGACTCTGGACAGTCCACAATCTGTGTTTTCATGTCCGCGTAGGTCGTTCGGGCAGCTCGACTGTAGGTGGCAAGCAGCATCGCACGCAATTATACAGCAGCAGTGTTTGAAAACAGCAGGGCTGTATCTCTTTGCTCAATCCCATGCTAGGTTACAGGCCCCTGGAATAATCTGTGGGGGGCCTTGTAATATAAACTAACCTGCTGTGACAGCGAAGAGTGATTCAGCTACAGAATGCTGTGTTATAGACCCAGGGGAGTAAATATATATGTGTGTGTGTGTGTGTGTGTGTGTGTGTGTGTGTGTGCACAACAGTACTGAATGTCTTATTACAGGACTGTGGGGTGTTTTTCTCACTTTATTTTTAGCACAAAACACTCTCTGACAATTGAAAACAATAGCACACATTATGTTATACAATCAAGACCAGGCCAGTGCAAAGTTGTGATACGCTAATACATAAAACCTGTATGGATGCAGTGATTTGGTTTCACGCTGTTTGACCACATTGATATGCAATTTGACCATGAAATAAATATTTGCTCTCCCCTCCCTCTCCTCTCCTCTCCTCTCCTCTCCTCTCCTCTCCTCTCCTCCGAAGTCGAGCGGGGTTGCAAAATGGCCGAATAGCACACACAAACACACAAAAAAAGCGTTTTTCTTTAATACTTGCAAATGAAATTCATCATAATCCGCTCCGCGCTCAATTGACGTTGCAGATTTTTGTGCAGCTGAGTGAGTGAGCAAACAAGCGAGCAAGCGAGGGAATGACTTAATCATGCTGGACTCTTAATCTCCCTTTTGAGTTTTCTGTCATGTCACAGCAACAAAACAATAAGTGCTTACATGAGCTCATAAAGTCAGCCTTTGGCTGAGCTGCTCTGCTGTGGCAGCACAGAGTTGAAGGGCACATTGGCAGCCACAGTCAATATAAAATGTGTCACATTATTTATTCCAGAACTGTTTTTCTTGCAAATGAGGTGTTATATCCATGTTTGGATATAACACCTCATTTGCAACACCAACATGAATGACCAAATGTTGTGGACTGCATTCGTTTTAATGTACAGTAACCGATAAACCGGCGTGATTTGTCCAGATTGAAATATCTGAAGGACTACCGTGAGATTTTGTACCGACGTTGATGTCCAGAGGATTAATCTCACTGATTTCACTGAGCCCACCGTGACTTTGAATTGGTTGGTTTCCGGTTTAAAAAAAAAAAAAGAAAAGTTAGTCAGTTTTAGCAGCTTCATCGCTCTCCTCTGTTTTACTCTGTTTTGAATCAGAGGGCTGAACTTAATGAATACAGTGCTGAGTTGCCACAGTCTAATCAAGGGCCACATGTTTGAACCCCGAGAAGGTTCATGCTGCGTGAATATCAGTGCCGTTTTCAGAGGCTAATCGTTTTTCCCATAAACGTCTGAATGATCACTAATTGCGCCTGACTGAGAAGATTCCACGATGGTAGCTGGCTGACTCCATTTGAAGCAATTAGCACACATATTATAAACTGCTTCACTGGAAAACTTCATGCTCAGTCAGTGCGCCCACCAGGACTTTTAATTTGTCACTGTTATCAGTCTGAATGGCTCCGTGGCTGTCGCGTCTTTGAGGTTTAGTCTCTCACATCAAATTTTGGGGCATATCGGGAGTAGAATGGATTGTAGTGTTCTCTTACTCTGCAAAGTCTGAGCCAGAAGTTCTCCCAAACCTCACGAGATTTAAACCCTCTGTGGCAGGTATTTGCAGCCTTCTGCTGAATCATTTGTGTTTATGAGTCTTGTAATGTAATTGGAAATGAGGCTCATCGGGCCTTGTGAAATGCATTGACAATATGCAGTCTAGAAACCAATACAACCCAAAATGTGCCAATGGGAAGTGGAAAGTTGACACAGGCTCACACACAGGCTGACACAGCCGAGTCCTGTGCTGAAATATGGACAGAAATAAAGAGAATTGGACTTTCTCAATGAAACAATCAAATGAGACATGACTGACTCATGCAAAGATCGAATTAGTTTGACTTTGCAGTGTCAAGTTACATGGTTGGCTATCCCAGCATGCACTGTGAAGATGAGGAACTCCCTAGATATGTTTTACTTAATTTAGATGATTGAGGCTCAATGACAAAGAAAAACAGATATGGACATCATAAGATCAAATTCAATACTGTAAGACAGTATACTGAAGCCACTAGCCTATAGCTTTTGTACTGTACATCACTGCAGCAGAATCTCTTTGCACCAACCTTCAAGTTGGGGGACTCACAAGAGACACATTTAGACAAATCTGTTTGATGAAACTGAAGCAACTGAGACAGAAATATCCAAATTTCCACTGAGAGAGACGGATGAATAAAGAAAGCTGCTCCAAAATCGTCTTTAGCTTTGATTTATTCAGCAGAGTAAGAATAAAATGAAGTTAAGACAATCTGAACTGTAAAATGTAAGAACATCATTACAAAGAATACTATTAAGAGAAGTTACATGCATTTCAGCTGCAAGGTCAGAGATCCTCACACACACAAGGTAGCTCAGAGTCTGACAAAGAGAGAGCTGCTACTCAACACTTGGTAGACACTTGTAGCAAGTCACAGCTGTTCAGTTAAAGCTTGAAATGGATACATTTTGTCACCACGTCTAACTTATATTCCCTAGTATTGGTCACGCTCAAAATTCCTCCTACGTTTCAAGTTTACTGTCTCAGTCTCTGGAGCCACAGAGGACATTACACAATTCAAATGATGTCAGTTTTCTTACTGACTGTCTTGGTAGCTCAAGATCTCTTAAAAGTAAGTTAGTAATCATTTTAAATATTGGTAGTGAAATATTGTGGAGGTTCCCTGAAGCTATTTTACATCCCTCTGGAGAGAGTGATGAGGATGTGGCTCAGTGGCATCACCTCAGCTTAGCTTGGTTAACCTGTCAACATTTTACAGCACAGCCAGCTTTTGGGAAAGAATTAAAAAAATATACTCCTCCATTATTAAGAAGTCATCTGCATGAGGTTTGCTGCCAAGTAGATTGTATAACAACAAACACGGGAAGGTAGCATGTGCTATATGGATTGTTGTGTGTAGGCCTGCAGCATACTGCAGCACCGTCTATCCTCCTTCATATCTGTGTTAGAAGTGTGTGTAGTTTGAAGCGCTGTATGTCAACACTTACAGCTTCCACCCTTATCATGAAAGAGCCAGATATCCCTCGGCATATAGACTGGGTGGATGCTATTTCTGATCTTGGGTTTACACATTATTTGAACCGATACTTAAGTGGCACAGATTTGCTTCCACATTTAAGGTAGAACGATTCAAATTTCCGGATTTGAAAAAACATTTTGAGCCCTGTGTGTGTTAGTGTGTGTGTTTGATAACAGGCTCTGATGTCTTTATATCACTTTGGATTAATTCAAGAGTGCTAATATTGTAAGTTGGAATAGTTTATGTGACAGTTTCCTCGGGGAGGGGAACAGAAACGATGGAGGGATGGCTGAGCATACTGAAGGGCGGAGAACGAAAGAAGAAGAAGAAAAAAAACAAGGGGGAGAAAATAGAAATTAGGCCAAAGGGTAAGAGGCTTGAGACAGACCAGACATGACGACAACGACGAGAGGCAGCGTGGCGAGGAATGAGAGGAGATACAGGGAGAGATAAAAGGCTCATCGCGACGAGCGACAAAAAAAGAAAAGACGAGGAAGATAACAGAAGAGGGGGGATGGAGTCAGACGCGGAAAGTTGAGGAGATAAGACGGACGGGATTAGAAGAGGGGAGAAAGAAAGAGAAGATGTTTAGAGGGAGATAGAGGGTGTCGACAACAGCAAGTACTCAACAATAGCGTTCCCGAGTATTCCGGAGGGGATGAAGGGAAGGGCGAGTGGGAGGAGAGATGGGAGAGTGACGGAGACACAGCTTCAGCTCGCTTTATTACCAATGGGAATGAGAGAGGGGGGGGGGCAGGAGAGGAAGATAAATGAAGTAATGGAATGGAAGTGGACAGATATTGATGAGGTGAGAGAGATATATGGATTGGCGAGGAAGCACACATTTTAAAGGGCTATTGAGATGCATGTGTGGGTACAATACACTGTATGTTTTCCCGTGCCACATACTGTCCACACTGTCCACTTTGAGGACACGTTTTATGAGTATTTATTGTCCTTGAATGTCTCTCAATGCGCTAATTTCCCCACGGAAAGTTAAATTATATCTGTGGAGCCTCGGCTTACTTTGCTTTACTTTACGTTACCGAGCTCGTATTTACACAGCATCTGTCAGAGGAGGTGACGCGTCATCTCAGCGCACCTCTAATTTCAAACAACCTTTTCCAGGCCAGATTTTGCTGAGCTGGGTGTTTTTCAATAATCCACCTCCCCGTTTCACACGGACACCAGGGAGGTTCCCAGTACAACCACAGATGACTGTAGGTCCCCGTGCAGCTACGCCTGAGCAGCTGAAAATTGCTTAATGGCATCGCAGTGGTGAGCAGAGTGTCGAGGGAGACGAACGAAAAGACCAGCTTCATTATTTTGTTGTACCTGGTACTTGACCTGATTTGGTGAGATAGTCTGCCCTGAGACAAACAGAAACCTGTCAGTTTGTTTCTGTCTGTCAGTGGTTGTCTTAAAAAAATCATGTATTGATGAATTTTACTCAGATTTGGTGGCTCATAAAGACAAAAAAGTTGATCAGTCATGATTTTGAGTCTGTTGTTTTGTGTTTCCTGTTTCCTGCCTTGTATCTTTATTTCCTGCCTTTGTTGTGTTTTCCCGCCAGTTGTGATTCCTTGCTCCACCCTGATTGGTTTCACCTGCCTTCTGTATTTAGTCGCTGTGTTCCTTTGAGTATTTGTCAGGTTGTACTGTGTACGTTGCAAGTTCAGTTTTTTATTTCTCTGTTTCCTTGATCTGTGTACGATCCTCAGTCCCTCGTTCCGTCTTCTGCTTCTGTATCTGCTTTTTCCCTGTTCTGGATTTTTGTTCAGTTTGTTTTGTTATCTTTGGCCTATTTCCGAACACCCCCACCCCAACAACACTCTAACCTACATTTCCTGTAAAACAGCGTAATGGCGTCTTTTAGTAGAAACTCACTCCTGGTTTTTAACACAAGCATTTTGTTATGAATTTATAGCCATGATGGCATTCTCGTGGGTTGAGTTGTACTTCTTGACCAGCAAACTAATTTCCACATTAAACATTAAATTAACGAAGTTCCCCTTTTAAGTAATTACGTGTTTGATAGGAAGGACATAAAACATTTGCCACACACATCGAAACACAAACACATCCTAACAGTTACAGTTTGATATGATGTCATTCCTATGATGGAGTCATGCATTTGTCAGTATGTTAACTGGGAGTATACAACTTTACATTTAGTGGCTATTTTGTCCCTTTGTTTAGGAATAAATTGCACAAACATACAAAAAAAAAAGACATTGTAACCTTCACAATAATACCGTTGAATTTCATTATATTGTACGTGTTCATGTTTTCATGCTCACTGCTTCTGCGACCACAGGCAATAATTTCACAGCAGGCTAATAAAAAGACAACTGCTGTACTCCATTTTTAGAGGGTTTCAACAGTGAGATTAACTGTGAGGAAATATTCATTGGTCTCTCAGGTCACAGCTGATTTGTTGACTATGTCGCTATAATTTCCTTGTCACTGGCAACACTGTCGACGGTGAGCCTTCTCTTGTTTTTAGTCCTTGTTAATGTGAGCAGCTACTGGAAAATGTAGAAAATCAATTAGTCTTTGAGGTCGACTTTGGAAATACAATAAAACTTTTCACACGAGCGGTTGTATACAGCAGATTTCCTTTGTACAGTTGAGGTCTTTGTTTACGGCGCAGGAAGAGTTAAATCTGCCTGTTCGGAAGGCCTTTTCCTGCCAGCGCTCCAGTTTTGAGGAGGCATCAAAACTTGTTCAAAGGCATCAAACAATGAAAGATGGCAAGAGGGGAAGTTGGTTTATATTTTGTAAATGATTGATGCTCCCAGTAGACAAACGTGCAGAGACTCATCCTTTTTCATCCTCCTTTCCTCTGCCATGAGTTTAACTCTGAGCATTTTCTGTTTGGGTTTGTTTTTATGGAGCTATTAAGATAAGGATGTTTGGACATTTTTAATAATGGAAATATATTATGTCCACATGAACGTGCGCGTTTCCTTTATCTCAATCTGTCCAAACAGTCTTCCCTCAGTCCTCTTTGTTTCCTTTGTGATTGCTGGACTTTTTTTTTGTCTCAGTGTGTATGCAGGATGCTTTAATAAGGTGTGTAAATGTGTGTGTTTCTTCCTGCCACCAGGGCTCTGACAGAGCTTTTGAAGCAGCCAGGGGAGGCAGGAATGGTGGATGGAACTGGGGTTCATCATCCTATAGGGACCAATGGCATCTCGGCCAGGGCGCTACGCTCCAACAATGGTGAGTCCTCTGTGTGTTGTGTGTGTGTGTGAGTATGCACACTTCCTGTGGTGTTCAGGTATTACATCATCTGTGTTTTAAGATGAGGCTAATTGAACTGCTACACAATTTTTCCACAAGCTCCCTGGAAACTGGAGAAGTACTCCCGAGGGTACAAGTACTTCTGCTTGGGTTTCACTCTTAGAGCGACCCTCCAAATCCAGAGAAATCCAGAGCAGAGGTGGATTAATTGAGAGGACTGGGAGAATGTCATAGTATCCACTGGGACATCCACAGCCCTCCAAACAAACAACACAACACACAGCGCATTAATTTCAAGCACATCTGACAGTCAGCCTTCAGATATGTTATATACAAAATACATGTTATATATGAATTTCTACACCAGAAACTTTCCCCTTGTACACACTTCTCGTCACACACTTTTACACACATAGGTCTCACTCTCTGTTGCTGTCTCTGTGTCTTAAACACAAGCACACATGCTATCCATGGGCAAGGAGGCGCGGGGATAGACAGGTCATATTTAATTAAGACGTAATTAATTGCGTTCCAGCTCCAAACCCACAGAGGCGACGCTGTGTGACCCATCTGTCTCCCCCTTTTCTCGTTAGATCTCGAGCTTTTTGACCACACACACATACATGCTCCGTATAACCCCGTGCTTCTTCAGCGGATTGAGACCCAAATTAGTCTGCATATTTCCTAAGGGCTCGTTTGTGACAAGAGTGATTGCATGCTTTAAAAGACAAAGGTCCCTGTTGCCTCACAATTTGGTCGTCGCCATGTTTCATATGATCTGGTTCATATATAAAGCATTATAGTGTTCTCTTTTCACACTGTCGCACATACAGTACGCACGCTTACACATGCAGTATTTATCCACTCACACTTCCCTCTTTGCTTTCATCTTCCCGCAATTACAATGAGCAAGTTTTTGGCCTCTTTTTCACCCCGTACTGCATCTCTTATCACTCTGCTTTTCTTCTGCCTTGTTCTTTCGGCCCTTTCATTTCTTTATTCCCCGCCTGTTAAATTCAGAAGTGGGTGTAGATCAATGCCACAAGCTCACTGGCCAGGAAGTAAAGCCTATGCTGAAGTGCAAAACTGCAGTTCCTTGAACGGCCACTTGAGGCTGACTGCAGAATGAGTCAGTCTCCATAAGTCCCCACTGTTCAAATGTCCAACAAAAACAGTTTTGGTCTCTATAGCTAATTTCCCCATTCATGACAACTGTACTGAGGATGACTTTTTATTGAACTCACCTGTTCAAATTATGTTAAGGCTTAAAGTTATGCAGAATTAACAACATGGCCACTTTGAAGATGGCTGTTTGAGGACCCAAGCATCATTTAACCCTCCAGAGGTCTGCTGGTGATCATCGTCTTTGCTGATTTTTAGATTAGGGAGGTAGAAGAGGCAGTTTGGCTTCATCTCACAACTACAGATAATCTTAACGGTTGCTCTCACACAACACTTTACTCTCTCTTCTTTCTGCAAACTGTAACTATGTGATTAGATGCAGTGACATTTACAGGCTGTAAAATTCCAACACTTAGGTTGCACAAAGAGGAAGAAGAATTATTTGCGAGTGCTTGACCACTCGGGGTAGCGAGAAAAGCCGAAGAAGAGAGAGGGAGAATTAATCCTGTAGTTAAAAAGACAATAAAAAAGAGGAAGTAACAAAAGGAAGGGTGTGAGAGGTGTGAAAGGAAGGATAAACAGGGCGGACATATGGAGGAGAGAGTGTATGTGTGTGAGTGTGGGTTGCAGGGGCTGAATGGGGATACAGGGTGATGACAGTCGGGGCGATGGGATGAAGCCATCCTGATCCTGCTGCGTCAGCCATCTACAGATAATCACCTCTTAATTAAACACATTTAATCCTCCAGGTCACTTAGACAGAGAGAGAGAGGAAAAACAGAGAGATTCAGTGAAAGAGTCGGGGAGGAAAAGACAAATGAGTATAACTGTCGATGAAATCTTCAGCAGGTTGGAGTTAAAGGACTTGTCCAGAGGAGGTTGTTTGATGGTTGGATAAAACTGTCATCCCTCTCCATGATTTCAACTTTAGGGCTCATCTAAGTATGAAAAATGATGTTTCACCACTTTGTCTGTGATTATCATCATCTTGAGATTCAAACTCTGGACAAACTCAGTAAAATGATACTATTAACAAGATTATTGCCTTTCAACTGAAAAGGCTGATTCTGTAGCAGTTTTTAGGCACACTAGAGTCCTGGCTCCGTTGATCTGTCAGTGGGTCAAACCACCAGACTGAATAGCTTGGCAACAGTTTAATATATTGCCATTGAAACTTGGTAGACGCTCAGGATCTCAGCTGGATCAATCTTGCTGACTTTGCCGATCCAAAAGTAAGGTTGACGTCTGAAGGTCTGACAGAGAGCAGGTACTGGTTGAGTGACATAGACAGTGATTGAGAGTGAGGGAGCCAGTTAATGAGCAAAATGAAGTTATTTCTTGATTGTTTCACAGCGGCTACGTTCAGCACAAGTAGAAGCCACCCCCGCACACCGCCAGACAACCCTGCGGCAAATCCTGTCTGAAAGCGCCCTCGT
Source organism: Nibea albiflora (assembly GCA_014281875.1). Classification (NCBI taxonomy): domain Eukaryota; kingdom Metazoa; phylum Chordata; class Actinopteri; family Sciaenidae; genus Nibea; species Nibea albiflora. The sequence goes on along the minus strand of CM024808.1, from coordinate 17,451,369 downwards.
GTTGCATGTTAAGCTCTTTTCTGTCTTTCACAGATTTTTCTGTGTCTCTTTACTGTGGAAGGTAAAACTGTACAAAAATAAGTCATGATTTATTCTGAACTGAAGGTTCATAGAACAGCAGTCCTCAACTTTGCTCGAGTGCAGATATAAATGCACAGAATGCAAAATTTGTACACCAGATTATCATCACTTTATTGCCTTTCCGTGCAATTTCTCTGGAGTTATCAACTTTCGTTGGCTTTACTCATCGCTATACATGTGTATTAAAGATCTAGTCTGTGGATTGGCGTGCTGTAGCTGAGTTAGAGCGAGGAAACATGAGCGCAGCTGATTAGGATGAAAATACTTCGAACAAGATCTGAGCCCTCTGTCTAATGAAGAGAGTAGCCAAATCCTCATGTTTCCCCTCTGACAAACGAATGATCTCTTTATCCGCTTCTCACTCCTCTCCTGTTCTCCTGCGCCCATTTCTGAGGTGTGTATATATATATATACTTAACAGAAAGTAAAAGATGAACTGAGGGATAAAAGGTGGTGAGATGTTAAGTCTAAGGCCGGCATATTTGACAGAAAGAGACGAGAGGAAGGGGGAAAAACAGGGAGGGAAAATATTGAGGTCATGCGACGGTTGCGCTGACTGAATCCGCGGAACGGTGTGGTTACAAAACACAGCTGATAAGATGGAGAGAAAAGAGGTTTGACAGCGAGAAGTCATTGAACAAAGTCAAAGGGGGGCAGTGGAGAGAGACGGGAGGGAGGAGATGAAACTTAGATGAGGTTAAAAGAGACAAACCTTAACAATGACATTACTGAGGCGTGGAATGGGAGAAATGCGCACAAGAGGGGGAGTGACGGTGAAGGTAAGAAAAAAGGAGATGAAATGGGGCTGACGACGGCAATGAGTGGGTGGGTGGCGTAACAGTATGTCCGGTCTACAACGAGAAAACGAGAGAGGAACTAGATCAAAAGAGAAGCACGGTAAGCGCGAGGACACCGTGTGAGAGGGTTACGCAGACTACGGGAAGGGTGAATAGAAATAGAGAGAATAGATAGAAGAGACAACATGCGGCTAGCTGCGAGGGGGACAGCTGGTCAGCTGCTGCTCTGCTCGGTTCTGGTGTGGAGAGCTGCCCCGAGGACAGCCACTCTGCTCTGCACACACACCACACACGCACAGAAACCTGCTAATTCATGTATATCCACAGCCACATACAAATATGCAGAAGGTTGCATGCGTACATCCAAACAAATCATACATAACATAAACCATGACGCACACTCTGAACACACATTTTGTTACTGTGCAGAGAGAGGGGACAGGTTAGTGGAGTTTTGACGGGATGGTGAAGGAAGTGTGAAAGGAAGTAAATAAATTATGGGTGACACGAAGGGAAAAAAGTATAATGGAAGAAAAGGCACGAAAAGAAAGGGTCCGTAAACCAGAAAAAAAGATGCAAATAAATGAGACAGTGAGCGATTATATAAAAGTGAGTGAGAGGATATCAGGCGATGGGATGTAAATTAAAATATGTGGCAGGAGGAGAGGAGTGAGCGGAGAACAGATGGCAGGGAAGGAGAGCGGGAAAGGAGGGAAGGAAGATGGAAAGCCGGGAATGCGAGAGCGCACCCAGATCACTTATGCAGACACAATCACAGCACTGACTGCAGCAGAGTGGAGCAGAGATTCTTCTTTCTTTATTTAATCAAATAACAGTCAGCAACAAACACAGCAGCACATTAGGTCAGGAATTTTTCCTCAATTGTCTTTGTAACAACTTCCCTTTAATTCATTATTAAAGTGTGAAATGTCAATCTAAGTTGTTGCCCTCAAGAATAATCTCCAGATGAAGCCACCAGTGTCCCCTTTGGTGTTTTTACCTCTGTCATTATGTCCATAGAGGCTGCTGAGCTCGATTACATTGCCCATTTGCCCAGCTCCTGTTCTGGCACGACATCGGCTCCATTCCCTATCATTATCATAAGACACTCACCCGATGCTCGGAGCTTAACATCTTCAACAAACTGAGCTAACAGCAGTCATTAGCAGATTAATTTACACGTTACATACATATATTGTTACCAATCATATTTAACCAATCGTGCCTGTGCCACAGTTGTTGTTGAAACCTTCATTTAAAACTCTTTGAATTATGATGCATTGGACTATCTCAATAATGCATGTGCACACATGTTATGCTTTATTCAGCAGTTCTCAGAGGTAACCTTCAAACAAATGATGGTTACTGAAGGAAAAGACTTCATGGGGGTGCATCTGAGCAAGGTGGACTCTTCTTCTCCACTGGAGGTCTCTTCTGAGATAGGAAAGGATTTGCATTTATGGGGCATAATTTGCATGTTGTCGGCCTGCGAGAGAGGCAGAGACGGGGTATAAACATCGGAGTGAGAGTGGGAGGAAGGGACGTCGAGATGGAACGTGGTAAAAGAGAGGAGGAGGGTGTTTGATGCAGATAGAGGGGGAGACAGTGGAGGAGGAGGGAGATAGGATCAGTGTGACATTGAAATCAAAACAAGGAAATGAGTATCGTGGGAGCCTGCAGGATGGGCGCTAAGTGAAAAATCGTACTATAGGCGGTGTGTGTATGTGTGTGTGTGTATGCAGGGGTGTGTTAGCATCTGTGAGAGAGAGAGTGTTTGTTTACATCTGTGTGTGTCCTTGATTTCTGTGGATCGTCACTACGCTGCCACATGGGGCCAGTGCCAATTATATCCGCACTGAGCTCGTCAACGACACACCGCCAGAGAGACGGGAGAGGGAAGGGAGTGAAGCAGAGCAAACATGATTTAAGAATACGTGAATATATATGTGTGTGTATGTTCATGCAAGCATGAAAACGTGCACTCATGCATGAACGTACCGTACAGTTTGTACATCAGGTGGCCAACATGTCTTCTAATCCAGTTATGGTCTTACTATTATGTCTAAATGACTGGCAGGACCTCAGGTCTACCAATCTATTTGCTGCTTCATGGGACTTTATATTCTAATTAGCGTCTGACATGATGTGCTCTGTGAACCAGAAATGACCGATCCTGACCCCGCTGGCCTTACGATGGCTAATGTGGCCTTTGACCGACCCTCAACTGTGCTCGCCTCGTACAACCGCTTTTAATATCGCAGAACAGAACAGATTTTTACGGGATCACAGGAATGTGTTTAACCAGACTTGGCAGCTGTAATACATCAACACAGATGCCACGGTTGCTTGTAGGCTCTTATGTAGCTGCAAACAAGTAGCAACCACAACAGCTGAGTGTTAAAGCCAGTTCAGGGGAACAGTTGTTGTATTTGCTGTACACAGATTGATAGGAAAATCTGCAGCGCATACAGACGGCAAACCTTTAAGATACTGCTCATCTTTAAAGTTCAAAACGAGCACATTTAATGAATGCTAGCAACATGGCTCTAGGGATGGTCGTGTTGGCCTGTCAGTGTACTGCTGCCATAAAGTTTTGTACAAACATTCATGGTCCCCTGATGATTAATCCTTTTTTCTTTGGTATCCTTTGTCCACTATTTTGGCTTTGACATTCCCAGTAGCCTCAACTGCTAATTAGCAAATGTTAGCATGCTAACACGCTAGACTAAGTGTTTTGCCACATCGTGTATGTAGGACAGATAATAGGAGGATAGCTTTGGATAAATAGTGTTTTGAGTTTTGATTCAAGGATAGACAACAATAGATGTTTTTCATTAAAACTAAGAGATTCAATATCTTACTGAGAAGCGACACAATAGCTGATTCTTTGACCAAAAAAAAGGGCTGCATCACAAGGACGTGCAAATCTTCTGTGTATTTCTGGCTATATTAGCCTTTAGACAGACTCCAGCATGTCATACATTCCCATATTTCTCTTTTAATATCCTGTTTGCTTAATCTTCTCCCCATCTCGGCCGCTCTCCTCCTTCCATCTTCCCCCTCTTATTGTATCATTTTGTATGTTTATATCTTTTGTGTCTCCTTTCCTGCTTTTTTCCCCGTTTGTTCCTCTGGCTCTTTGTTTTCTTTCTCTCGACCTTCATATGAGCCGAGCAATAATCTATTATTGTCTGGACTTGGAGAAGAGAAATGTGACACTGCATGTTCCTCCTCACATCAACTTCTAAACTTCTGTCTGTCTGTCTCTCTCTTTCTCCCCCCTCAGGCCAAACTATCTGTATCTCACCCTTCACCCTAACTACACTGACAGCAAAACCACTGAACGCCGAAAACATCCATAATAAAGTACTATTTATATATTTATGTGAGTTGCAGATATTTTTCATATACTTCTTTTGATGATTTTCACTCCTCTGAAACAGTTTTGGCTGACGAATCTGCAATACACATCTCTCAAAAGTGATATTTATTCTCATTAAGGCACGTACGAATCGCCTGATGGAATTCAAAGAGGCCGTCACACCACCAGATTTCCAATCAGATTGAGATATCCATACTGATACTGGCTAAATCAGGTGTAAGTCAGGCTGTTAATCCTCTTGTGCCTCACTAGCTTTACTCTCCCACTATCTCTTTTTCTATCTTAGTCTTCCCTTTTCCAGTTCCCTCTCATTAGCTGCCGATCTTCTCTCATCCTTTGCCCTTGAGGTCTCCTCTCTCTCTCTCTCTCTCTCTCTCTCCTCTCTCTCTCTCTCTCTCTCTCCTCTCTCTTCTCCATCTCCTCTCTCTCCTCATCTCTCTCTCTCCTCTCTCTCTCCTCTCTCTCTCTCTCCACTTGTCCTGTTGTCTCTCTATTCCCCTCCTCTTCTATTGCTTGTCTCTCTCTGTCTCTCTTTCTTTCTTTCACTCACTAAATCATAGCCGCAGTATCTACAGACTTAGCTGTCTGATCCCTTATTTTCTGACTGAACTCCAAAGTCACCCAGGAATGATCACAGAGCTATAACAAATAGAGCCACTGTTCCTTTTGGTGTTTTTCGGAGTTCACAGAGTTGAATTGAGTTGAAAGCAAACTTTTGGGGGTTACAGGGACAAAACCTGGAGGCAATGTGATGAAAATGCAAACCAGAGGGAAACGAAGATAAAAGCACAGAAAGTAAAGATAATGAGTTAGTTGAAGACAAAAGCTGATATTTCACCTCATGAGGAAAGAAAACTAAACAATTTAAATTGGATTCTGTGTGTAAAATAAAAATATAATGTCATATTTCAAAAAAACAAACTAGTTAAATAAGAATAAAGCACAAATTCAGAATATCAAATGAAGAGCATTGACGCGATGGTGCTGCTCTATTCATCCTGCTTCTGTGAAGATCCGTCTCCACCGCTGAAAGTCAACCAACTCACAGAGGAGGAATAGTCACAATGGGCTTATTAATAAGTCGGCTGCAGCAGCCGCAGATTACAGCTTTAGTGATCTGCCAAAACAATGGCCAAGACCCACAAACAAGAGACGCAGTCAGACAGGCAGAAGCCAAAGGCTGAGGGTCGGTGATTGGATAGGGAATATCTATAACTGAGTCAGGTACAGTATGTTGAAATCATCAATCATCTCTCAAAACTGCAAACGTGAACCTCACGATCACCATAGTCATTATGATTCATCGTCTGATGACCATGAATTTCATGGCAGTCCATCAAGTAGTTGTTGAGATATTTCAGTGGCTGACCGGCCGATCCTGCAAGGCTAAAAACGCACACACGGTGGGCATTTAAAGACTTATACCAGCACTCTTTGACAAAGACAATTGAGAATTTAGTTACTTTTGGACAAAGAAGACAAGAAGAAAAGGATTCAGCATCTATTTATATTCCTGGCAGTGTGGAGAGGACGGTGCTGGGCTTGGAGGGTGTTTGTACTCACAACCTCAGTATTTCTAAATTCCTGGCTATGGCCTTAATTCGGCTTGTTCAGTATCCTACTGTGTCCTGCAAAGCAATCCTGTGCCTTTTTTATTTATTTATTTATTTATTTTTTAATTCATCTAACACTTGGAGTATACGTAAAGATTTGAACCAAGTTAAATTCACACATACAGAAAAGTCTGCACTGATTTCGAGGATTTAGTCCTTTTTTTCTCTGGGATCATCTCACGTGGATCTCTGTGCTCTTGTCAGGGTGAAGTTAATACGCTTAGATCCTTGCAGCTGCTATAGAGGACATGTGTTCATAATGTATACAGCATGCAGAAGGTACAGCGGAGTACCTTCAGGCTTAGCCGTGCTGTTGTTTACACGCATGCACGAAGAGTGAAAAGGCTTTTATGTGAGTGCGTTTGCATGCTTGTGTGTGTGTGCGTGCATTGATCCAGTGGTGCGGTGTCGGGGGGGGGGGTATTTTCTCTAAGTCATTTGAAGGACACTAGACCTCGCTCTGAAGCCCCACGCGCCAAGCCATCATGACAGCCTCCATCACACACACACACACACACACACACACACACACACACACATAAAGGAGAAATGACAGCTATTGAGGATAGTGTGGACAGACAATTCATGAATTACAGCTCAATAGAGACAAATGATGGCACACACTGGCAAGACCTTGTCATTGGGAACAGTCTTAATGCGCGGGGGTTGTGACTTACGCTGTGTGTGTGTCTGTGTTTATATGTGTGTATTGGAGATGTCAAGAGAGGCTGAGGGAGGCTTTGTTGTGTCTGTCACCTCATCTGCCTCCAGCTAATCCTGAGGGTCAACCATTATGGATTGACACATTTTTTACCCATTTGACCTTAAAAATAAATAGTTGCTTGTGTGTGTGTGTGTGTGTGGTGTGTGTGTGTGTGTGTGTGTGTGTGTGTGTGTGTGTGTGTGTGTGTGCAAGCATGTGATCGCATTTAGTTTTATATTTTTTTTCCCAGCGAGTGTCACCAAGCTTTTCTGTGAATGCAGTGACAAGTGAGAGTCACCAGTCTGTCATCCTTGTTTGTATGTTATAGAAGGAATTGACTTCACTGTAGAAGAAAAAATAAATTGATTTGAAATTGAAATTAAAGTTTTGCAGAAAAGCGCTGTTATTTTAAAATCTTTTAAATCTTTTTTTTTTTGAGCCTATTATTATTGTTCGGATGTTTTTTTAAATTCGACATTAAAGAAGTGATGAGAATAGACAAAAGGTTTTTTTTTTTACTTTGCGTGCATGCCAAAGCTCTCAGCAGTCCTGCATGTGCAGAGGGTGGCATTTTCATATGTAAGGAGCAATGAGCAGAGAGGCAGTTCAAAGGGAGAATGAGGATTTCCACGGATGTGAAGAGCGTGTAAATGTGTGTGTATATACGTGAGCATTCGTGCTCGTGTCTGTTGGATGCTGATACGAGCCGCTGCTGAGCCCCTGAGTGAGGTGCAGTGCATGGCTATACATTAAATGGCCGGGATTAGCCTCGACTGCTGCGGGCTCACTGATAGTATTACTGTTATGGAGCGACTGGGAGGGATCGGGCTCCATTTTGGCGCTGTTATTCTGTCATAATGAGGCATAACCCCTCTCATAGAGGACTCAATGGTTTCCTGGTTAATGCGTCAGGCCAACGGTAGCACTTGTGCTGACTACCAGGGAGGGGGATGATGGAGAGGGGGGTGTGTTTGAAAGAGAGCATGGAGGGCCAGTAAGAAAGAACATTTACAGGATGAAGACAGGCTGTTCTGGATTAGAAGAATGTCATTTTCCCCGACTAAAATGGTTATTGTCCTGAAGATTTAATTTTCTTTCCTAGGTTGTAGTTGTCTCACCCGTGCGTGGGTCAGTATCTGTTAGAAAATCTGCATCTCTTCTGTGGCTAACGTTGATTTCATAATGATCCTAACTGCTTAAAGTCACACAAGCAGACGTTAAGCAACAGTTCATGAATACTACTGACCCATTTTTGGGTGAACTAAATATGTGAGAGTAATCTTACATGCTTTATTGTGATTATCACAGGACGGTGATGCAGCTTTCTTTTGCATGATCTACCCGTGTGCCATACAGCTGGTTCATGTTCATAACTCGACACGACTCTGAGGATCTGTACATGTGTTCTGCCATGTTCATTTTCCATAATCAAACCAGTAATCTTGTACAAGCTCACTCCTACAATTACAAGCTTAGAGATGATATCAGATGAAAGGAAAGCGTCTGCAGGAAACCGTGTGTCATTTGGCTCAATCCCGCAGCCATGAAGTGACTTTTGTCAGCGGCTGGACAATAAACTGAAGATTAAGGGGCATGACTGATTAATAAGAACATCTTCACCAACGAAACCAATAATATGTAACGGAGGAGGAGGAGGAGGAGGAGGAGGAGGAGGAGGAGGAGGTGCCTTTGATAACGATGTCTCCTTCTGTCCGTGAAGGTTTCTCCTGCTGTGAGCTTAAATTGATGTAGTTATCGCTAAAGAAACAGTGGCTTAGCTGGGCCATGGCAGGTGTGTGTGTGTGTGTGTCTACATGTTGGTGTGTGTGTGTGTGTGCGTGTGTTTGTGTCAGTGTCGCTAAGCCGAGCGATGCTGTAACTTATCTGATTGAAATCAGTCTCACATCAGAAAGCCAGAGCTCTTGGAAAGCAGCACAGGAGCGTTTGGCACACCACACACACACACACACACACACAGACAAAGACACACACACAGAGGAACAAGGAACCACAACAGGCAACACACACTTTGAGAATCTAAAAACACACAAACCTCTGCATGCACATGTGAGCACTGCACATAAAAATGACAACACACGTAAATGACAGACACACACACACACACACACACACAATGCCACATCATATCACGTCATTTCAGGGAGCGTGTTTAACCTAATCACACTCAACCATGCGTGATTCTCAGAGGGGGAGTCAGGTCTGTTATGACAGTCGATGTGCTGTGTGACGGCCACAGGCTTTAGAGAGCACCGACCAGCAGCCTGCTTTTAATACACACACACACACACACACACACACACACACACACACACACACACACACACACACACACACACAGCTGGCTCCAAATACACATGACAAAGACCTGTGCAGGATGACAGGAGAGGCAGACATTTGGACAGACAACGAGACGAGACTGCAAGGCAGGATGAGTGACTAATTGTGTGGTTCATTTTCATATCTGCAACCTGTGAGCCTGCGTCCGATCGGATCTGTCCAATGAAACCTCACGGGGAAATGTTTGCTTTGTGTTTTCAGCGGTTCCTGTGATTCAGCGTTTACCTGTAGGGAGATAACAGTGAGAAGGGAACCTAATGCATGAGCAGGAGAGTCACATCTGCCATGTTGAGGATGAATATTGCCATCTCTGTTACTACTTGAAAACAGATTCTGACAGTAGCATTGAAGCTGATTTATTCTGCTCTACAAAACAGTGCTGTTATTGCATATTGGATTAAAATGAGTGAATGAAGTGAGACCAGAATCTGACATATCAAATATTCTTATATTTTAAAGATTAGTTTATTTAAGAAGCTTAAGTTTAATTTTATATGTCGATACTGCATCTTCCCTCCACAGGCTGCAGCGTTTTTAGGTCTTATTCAAGGTATTCAAGGACAATTATTAATGACCAGCATAAAAAAGTCATGAAATTAAAGTTTTACAATATCAGTTTGGTTAAAAGCCTTCAAGCTCCAAAGCCTTTTTTCCTCATCCCCACTGTGTCTGTACTTACTGCTCTCTACCTTTATGAAGCCGTATTGACCAGTTGGGTTCATTAGTGTCATAGATGCTGCGATAGTTACATCAATCATGGGAACTTACAGAAACACACCTTCACGGTGTGTGTGTGCGTCTATGTGTATGACAAGGTGAAATTGTCAGTATAACAAAGTGAAGCCATATACCACTGCCAGTGTGCTGCTGTGCGAGTGACAGACATCATTTATCTAACAGCAGCAGTACGAGAGAGGCGCTCGCTCTCGGCCGCACGCGCACGCACGCACACACACACACTTCATATTCTTATCATTAAAAACAAATATCTCTTTTAATTGAATCATTAATCCTCGCACATTAACGTAATCCCACGTTGGATTTCGTTCAAACTTCCCCTTTTTGCTCACAGACTGCCACTTTTTCACGCCGCTCATCCTCGTCCCAACGCCCTCGCCATATGTCGAAACACACTGCCGCAATTTCTGTTGCCAGTTACAATCTATGACACGGGGACGAATCAGCACATCACTTACACCTCGCATTAAACTGTGATCTGCATCTGGATGCTATCTGGATAATTATCAGTTTGACAGTGTCCTTGTGTTCACACCTGGAAACTGTGGGCGTATGCACTGTATCGTTGCCATTTTGTCCATGTTGCGACTGATTGTCATTCTTTATAATTACTGCTGAACCAGACGACTCGATGGGGAAGTGGCGGGTCCTTTAATACAAGCCAACGTGGTAGAGGTGATGTCATTGCTTTATCTTCTCGCCTATTGCTGCTCCACCATCTGCTCAGAAACACAGCCTAATGTTTTTTTTTTCTGTAAAACTGTCTGACTGTCACTCTTATCCCGCACGCTGTCATCAATCATCCGGTTTCTTGTTACCTCCAGGGACAGGAATGCTGAGCAGAGTAATGCTCCTACCTGTGGTAATGTTTCATAAAACTCTTAGAATAGATGGGCATTAATCACATCACGTATTGAAAGGCCAATAAAAATTCATTTTTAATGTTTTCTGTCCTTGTCAAGGTGATTTGTGAAAGTGTATGTTGGACAGATTAAATGGACGTTGTCACATTGTCTTTCCTAGTGGAATATGTGCTGTGTGCGCATCCTTCATGTACAGTATCTGGATGTACTATAGGCCAACTTTAAAACAGCTATACGCCTGACGACTAAGATTGAGTTACAAGATTTAAATTTGAAAAAAAGCACTTTGTGGTCGGTGTTACAATGCTTTAACTGCATCAGTGAAAATAAGCATAGCGCTATCTGGCTTTAGTTTTATCCAAACTGGACTGCCAGTGCTTATTTTTCTAGTTTTTATTTGTATGCTAGCAGCATTCTGTAATGGATGGCAATGTCTATCTCTAACTCCCATGAGGTTTGGGCGCCTCTTTGGCTTGGCCCAGAAAATCTCAACAACCACTGAACTGATTACCATAAAATGTTGTAGTTATTGCCCCCAGATGATAAAGCCTGGTGACTTTGGTAACGGCTGACAGCTCCTCTAACGCCATCACCAGCTCAGATTTTTCATTTATCCGGCAAAATATTTTAACATCCATTATGGTTTGGCATTTGGCACAGTTTGTGTGTAGTGCGCTTTAGTTAATATTAGCATGCTAAGGAGGAAGACCAAGATGGTAAACATTGTACCTGCTAAACACCAGTATATAGAAGTAGTAGTTTCAGCACTGTTCCATCCATGACGTCACCCACAGGAGCCGTTGTGCAGCTCAGAGTCATTTCAACATGGAGGCTTATGAAGGTTGACTCATTTTGGCCAGTTGAGGAACGGCAGTGTTTGGCACTTCACCATTAGCTTCACTTCACGTCCACAGAGGTTGCCACTTGCTCCAGACTCTTGGTCTTGTTTTGAAGAGAAGAGGCAATAAAATAGTTGATTACAACTTGCTGCTGCCGCTACAATGGGCAATTTTTCTGTTGCACTTTCTCTGTGTTTGCTGGGAAATGGGAAGCCCAGTGTCAATTGGCTGGTTGCAGAAAATGGTTCATGTCGGTCTGACCCTTTTTTTTTGTGGTCACAAAATCAATTCAGTTTTTGGAAGCGCTCCGCTGCCAAGAAATTACCATGTGCAGTGTTCATATTCTGATGCACCTTTGCGGTCAAATCCTGTTTATTTTCGTATTAAACAAAGACGGTGACGTTTAGGGGGAAAGAAAGACGCAGAGAAACAAATTGAGTTCAGTAATTGCTGCACTGGCCTACTGCCGGCACACAAAAGAAAACAGTTGTTGCTGCTGGAGCCCTGAGAGAGAATTTGTTAACTTTTTATAACACAACCATTTTTAATGTTCATTGAGGTGCTCCCTCTTGTACGCGGTGGGGTGGGAAGCAGGAAAGAGAAAGACGATAAATAAATCACAAAAAGACAGATGACAAGATAGCGAGAGAAGGAACAGCGTGGGGTGGACAAGGTTGCAAAAAGTGACAGCGAGATAACGCAGAGGTTGAGAGAAAAGAAAAGGGACGGTGAGGAATCGTGAGAGAATGAGATAATCAGACAGACAGAGGGAGGAGAAAGACCAACAGGGGAAAACAGTTCCCCGGTGACACGGCACTATTGATCTTAGCTTGTTGCTTAGAGATAGTTTCTCTGAGATCAGGCTGAACGCTGACACAGCCATCACAATGCATTATGGGGGATCAAAGAGAGTCCAGTGTTAGCCACCATGCAGGAGCTGATGCCTCTGGGAGCCTGGAGACAGTGGGGAAAAGAAGGGAGGAGTGGTGAACGGAGGGAGAGGGAGGTAGGGGAGGAAACAGAGGAGGAAGGGAAACAGGATTTTCAATCACGGCCTGTCATTGGCTGTGGCATCCGAAACGCTGACCCTCGCACAGGAGAGACGAAGGAGGATTAGAGGTGGAGAGGAGAAAGGTGAGGGTGAAAAACGTGAGCGGGGAAAGAGCACGAGAAAGTAAACTAAGGAATGATCGCTTACAGTACATAGAGACATTGGAGAGAGGGTGCAATGTGGCAGAAGTGTGCGTGTGGCGAATGTGTCCTTGTGTGTGCGTGACAGATGGAGGTAATAGGGTGACGATGAGGTGAGAAACATGGTGGGACTTGAAAGAGAAAGTGAGAAGGATGAAGAGACGCTGGAAAGACTGCAGGTGGATCCGGTTAGATGAAAATAGCATGTTTGTGTGTGTGTGTGTGTGTGTGTGGCAGTAAAATCTGTTTAAACCTCTACAAAACACACCTCCTGCTCTTGGTGCTCTCATTTGTTTCCCGCTTTCTGCCTTTATTTTGTCCTCTGTCTCCGTCCGCCCCTCCTCACAACGTGTGAAATGTCACTGGACAGCTTACATGCGCCTGCTGCAGAGTGAGAGAAATGTCAAGCATGGTAAAACCGCTGACGTATCTCACTACGTGTGCTTAAGTGTGCTATATTAGTCAGTGTATAAGTCACGCTGCAGCACGGCTCGAGGCACATTAACATGCAGCATGCATGTGAACAAGTAGTATCATAACAGTGACATATGGCCTTCATGTTATCTTTAATTGTGCTTTTTAATTTGTACTGTCTGTCTCTCGTGCTGCTGAAGGTTTATCGTGAATATCTTGCACATAAAGTGCTACTTGAATGTTAGCATTTAGGGTTAGCGTTAGGGCTTGGGGTTGGGATATGTGCAGTCTGTAGATTCACAGTTTGAATGCATCATTTTGGTGTGTTGCCGCGTGGCCCGACGCAAGTGCGTTTTATAACATACCCCGAGGTGGTACACTTCACCCAGCGCGTCTCCATCAATAACAGGATGAGTCATGCTACAAATGTCAAAGTTGTGACATTGCCATATGAAGTCACAACTCCTTGTGGTATTCTGGAAGGTGCGTATGAAAACTGCACAAAAAAGGGGGGAGTGGGGGGAGTTAGGGCAGTAGAAGTATAGTCGTAGTGGAGAAACTCAAGTCGCTTAACCTCCGCTTGTTCCAGCGGGGCTAACCACACTGTTTTGTGGTCAGCTCTCTCAGGAGCGTCCATGACGAAAGGTTTTGAATGAAAATGAGCTGAATGCTGGACAACACGGTTACGTCCCTCCGCGGGAAAATAAAGGTTACGGAAAGGTCAGCGCTGTCGAGCACAGGTCACTGAGCTCAGTTTGTGTCAACTGCTGGTCGGATTGTGTTTGACAATGAAGCTAATACAAGACATGTATTCACCTAGACCTTTTTCTTCTGTTGTGTATGTGCTGCATCAATGGAGTGGAACAAAGTTCATGTTGTTAATTACACCTGTGCTTTTAGGTCTGCTGTCTAAGAAGGTCTATTAATACCTCAAATAAGCATAACTGCTTAAATTAAATGTAGTAAACACAACAAAAAATGTTGTGGTGACAATAAAAACACGGTGGTTTCAGATTTATTATCCACATTTCAAACAAAATGTGAGAACGTCAACAACTACAATGGCAAACCATTGCAGTAAGAATTCATGACGAGAGGTAAGTGTTGGCATCCGACAGCCAGCAGTAATTTAAAGTTGTCTGGAAAACAGGGCTTGACAAAATGAAACAAAGAGCAAACTGAGCTGAAGCCTTTTGGTATGAAGACCAGAGAAAATTAATTACGAAGGTTAATTATTTTTTGAACAAAGAGCACTGACAAGTCCAATGTTAGCTGGCAGGATGACGGGCGTTTTGACACAGGTGTAATTAATAACTTTAAGATGGGTGAATTGTTTCATTGAAAGAAGTGTCATTGTTATTGTAATAAGATGCACCTGTGCTTTTCTTTGTCTGTTATTTGTCGTGTATAAACAGTTGGCCTCACGGCAGTCATTTTGACTCATCCCAGCCATGGAGGTTGCTTTGTGGAGCCTATACACCAAAGTGGCAAAAACTGCAGTTCCTCAAATGGTCACCCGGGCTGGCTACAGAACAACTCAGTCTCCATAAGTCCCCATGTTAAAACGTCCAACTTCACAGCTGAAATAAACATGTTTACAGCCTGGTACAAAGAACAGTTTTAGTCTCTATAGCCAATTTCACCATTCAGGACAACTGTACCGAGGGTGAGTTTCTACATCACCTGTTCAAATTAAATGAAGATTGACTGACAGGTGGGTGTGGTTACAGGTGACTTGTTTGAGCACCCAGATGTCATTCAGCCCAACTCAGATGCACCGATGGTCCACGTCATCTTTAGATCAGTGAGAGAGGTGGCAGATACAGGACTACAAGCAGAGCCACCACAATCTGAGCTTCACAACAGCTCTCCAGAAACCTGTGGGTAACATCACAAATACAACATCCTTTCTTCATATTGTTTACGGTCGTGTGGCCGTACATGCAGTACTAATGCATTCACGAGAGCTCTCTTCAGTTGTCCCAGTAAAGGCACCTTGCACCTGTGCTTGCAGTCATGTAAGTTTCTTACATGTCACACTGTGGGAGATGGGTCTAATAAAAATCTTGGTTTCAAACTGTGCGATATCAAATTGAGGTATTTCAGGTTATGCAATGACCGGGCGGTGAATCATAGAGTGAGGAAATAAGTAAATGAGAGCACAGGTATGTCATCCGTTTTTGCATTTTTTTTGGAACTTCAAATTCAGAAATAGCGCCTTCGAAATGTCAGCCAATGTATTCTGTGTTATTTCATATAGGTTGGGTTGTAGACGTGCGTCATAGCGGCAGTCACATTGTGAAAATTTCTGACAGTCAGTATTTTGTTGTGAGCTGCCTCTCTGTCTCGCCAAAGCTCCAAATCAGCCGTTGGTGGACGTGTTTCACGGTGCGATCTCAGACCAGCAGTTTCTATCACAACTGTCAACGTTTGTCTCAGACAGCCACAAATCACGCAGTGTAAAGAAACCTTAAACCATGACAGTGTGACAGTGAGCAAGCATGCACAATACCAAGAGCCTGATATTGAAGCCACTAAATGGAACTCAGCCATCATGAAATGATTTATTTGCTTTCCCTTATCTTCTCTTGGAGAGGCCTGTGCACATATGAGTTTGGCATCGTGAACCTACATGAGTTTTATTTCCAGTTTAGACTCTAGCCGCGATGATCATCATATTAAAAACAGAAACTCTGACTCATTTTTTATACAGTTTGTAAATTTGGAAGCAGGGCTGTCTTGTGGTCTCCTGAAAATGTAATCTTTAACTTTTAAAACTTTTATTGTGTGTTTTGGAGAAGGAGGAGGTGAGAGAGAATCTGAGAATCTCAAACTGTACAAAAGAAAACAAAACAAACATTTACACTGAGTGTGAACCGCATGCAGACAATGAAGAGAGGGGCGGTCCTTAAAGGGTGGCTCGATGACACACTGAGGCCACCCTAAGTATACCCCTGCATCCCCCTAGCAGAGACAGAGATTTACAGAGCTATAATCCTATATAGATATAGGAGCTATATTCCAAATTTAATTTTGAAAATATCAGGGTTAACATGAATACCAGTATTTCATGACACCCCTGTTTGGCGCAGCAGTCGAACATCTGGAACGTGGCATGTTAGTCCAGATTTCCATCTATCCTACATCAGCCCAATCAATCTATCAGCTCCTGGATCCCAAACACCCAACACGACAACACTGTGCGAAACCCCGTCGACCGTCAGCAAGAGGCCTAATCAGCAAGAGTGATTGAAAACACCTGTGTTTGCCTTTGGGGCCTTTAAATAATGAATCGAGTCATAAGTGCAGAGGAACCTGGTCTTTTTAAGAATGGGGGAGTCATTCATAAAAGTGAGAGCGACCCATCTCAGCAGTCTGGATTATATTTAGGCCGGTGGCCTACATTTCACACCACCTAAAGGATGACAGCGCACGGAGAGAAGGGACGTGTAATTATTCGGAGGTGGCTAGACCCTCTCGTCCTCTCATCCTCTTCCCCCTCTTTGCACTCTCTCCCTCTTTCCCCTTCTCTCTGTCTCTGTCTCCTTTTCCTCTCTCCCCCTCTCTCTCTCTAAGGGGTACAGACAGAGGATCCAGCTGCCACAGTGTGACAGAATCCACAAATCACTGCCTAGGGGGAGCAAAAAGTGGGGTAGAAGCAGCAGGGGGGGAGGAGGAAGAGAAAGTGATGGGCTACGTAGAGCTGTGCGGGCATTTGACTGAGTAATAAGGCAGAGTGTTCCTTTTTTATATATATATGAAAATGGAATATAATTGGATGTCAGAGCAGTTAATAAAAGTTAGGCTGGAGTGATTGTGAACTTTCTAAAGTGATAAGAGGACGGGTAGATTCTGAAGACATGCAGACAACATTAAAAAAAAAGAGGGCAGATTGTTTCTCTGCGAGACGAGACGGCTGCTGGATGCGGTGATGTAATTTTTCTCCTCCTTTGTCACCCGCATGTCATTCTCTTTCAAAGCCATCTGCTCCCTCTGGTTCTCCACGCGAGGCTTTTCTTCTCGCTCTCCTCGTCTTCCTGCCTCCCTCACGCCATCGCACCTCTGCAACACCGTCTTCCCCTTTCGCCTCCTCTTTGCTATCCTCTCCATCATTTCCTCCCACTTCTTCCTCCATCCTTTCCTCCCTTTGTTCCTCCCCCCCTCCGCAGGGTATATAGCAGCCAATTAGCAGTCTGCACAGGACATGCTAACACCCCCTCACCCACCCGCCCGCCCACCTACCCCACTCTAACTCCCTCCCTCCCTTTCAGGTGGCCTTTGCGGCACTAACCCAGTGCACCGGTTAATCAGGTATCAGTCAGAACGTACCAAGATGGGAGCACGGATAGGGAGGTCCGGAGGTGGAGGTGGTGGCGTGGGGGGGGTGTTGGCATTGAAGGTGATTTGAAGGTCAAACATAGGCATGCACGCACACATGCACACACCCACAGAGTCTGTCAGAGAGTGTGTCTGAGGAGCATCAATCACTGTTAGACATGGTGGGTGGGCACACCAGCAAGAGATTCACGCTTTAGGAAACACGGAGAAGAGCTGGCTCCTGATCCGACACGACAAAGGAGTTGCTGTGTGTGTGTGTGTGTGTGTGTGTGTGTGTGTTCGAGTACGACTAGTGTGTGTTTGTATGCGGTACACGTGACGGAGGTGTTTGTGTGTGTTGCTTTTAAAAGGATGAGGAGTAAAGGAGCTCATTGAAGCGCAAAGCATTTCTCACAACAGTGAGAAGGTTTCAGTTCTGTTTTTACTCACGTACATTCAACACAGACATTTCCTTCACTTCCTTACTTTTACTTCCTGCCTTCAATCACACACAGATCCTTTGGCAACTCAGTTATTATACACTCACACATTTGTGGACTATATGTAACTCATACAAACCCATAGTTTGTTTTTATTCTCATAAAGTGACATGGCTTTGTACGTAGTAAATGCAGTATGTTTGATTTCTTTATACAAATGAGAGTTTAACATTTGAGGTGTTGATGCAGTATAAAGAACTAATTAACTAAGTGTTTAATTAGTTAATTAGTTCTCTTGTATTTAGTCTGTGTGTTTTCCATCCTTCATGTCAGGTGCTCTGCGTCTGTTCCCCTGTCCGGTGTCGTTCGGTCTTTGTAATTACAAGCAAGTTAAACATTATGTGGTGTTGTCAAACTGTGATCAATTAATGAAATGATTAGTTCCAGTAGTTTGATTTAAGTCAGACCATCAATACCACCCTGAAGCCTCTGAACTGTGAGCTTTAGCTTTATAAGTGAGCACTTCTGCTCGCCTCCTTCACATTTGACGTGAAATGGTGCTACTTTGTGGCAAATCTAAAGGAGGCCACAGGTCTACAGGTGACGGGACTGACACAGCCTCGGAGCCAAAGCCAAGGTCCAGATTATTTTTCTTTTCTTTCAGACATAAAGACTGACTGGCTCTCCGTAAAAACTGTGACCTGAAGTGACATACAATGTGATTTAGGCTAACCTAAGTTAGCATATGTCCTTGTTTTGATCAAATACCCAGTAGAATCCTCACACCTGTATAGACAGGTGAAGAATGACCGTATGTGAACACGTATTGAACCTCAGTAGTAAAGATAAATACTCCATGACAGGGGGAAACCTTCAGAATTGGGATTGGACTCCTTTTGTACTGCCGATCTTCATTCTCCTTGATCGAGCTTCAATAAATAATGCTGTGTCATCCAGGTATGCTGAGAACTTCTTCAGACTACATTTGAGCCTCATCTCGTCAGATTTTCACAATCTTTTATTGACGTGGAGGCAGAGATCTTTGATACAAACATCTCAAAACCTGAGCTGCAATAATATAAGAGAAGCAGCCCAGAGAATAATTGGAAATATCAGGATTAAAGTGCACAGTATTGATTGATTTATTATTAATATTGGTCTGCTGGATCAGCTTGCTCTTGTAATGTGAAACGTCTTCAGTCTGAGGTTTGTTTCTCTTGTTGCACGCATTAAAAACAACCTTGGATAGTAGCGTCACCAAGAGAGTTAAAATGAATAGAGCAAACACTGCTTTTGTGATTTGGGTTTTCGTGTCTGAGCGTGGAGTGAATTGCTCACGCTCACTTCAATCAATGCACGTCACGTATCTACTGATACAAACTGTCAAAGAAAAACATCTTTGGAAAAACTGCTTTTACCTCAGCAAACGTCTGCACAACCACTCACAGCAGCAAATATTATAAATCAAAATCAATCCCTCAATCAGTGTGCGGCCCAACATAGCTTAAATATATCAAGGTAACACGCTTGCTGTTTCATTTTCCCTGCACGTCCAAGTGGAAACGCTGGAGAAACATTCAGAACAGATGCAGGATAAATGCTGGGATCGTGGCTCGACTCTGATGGTTTCCTCTGTGGACGATTTAAAAAGCTATTCACATAATTTAGCGCTAAAAGGTGTACGTGAAGACTTGAAAAACAGGCCTTTCTTTTTTTTCCTTTTGTTCCCCACATGGCTGTAATTCTAAGAGGCTGCACAAGCTTCTTTCTTCTCTATAGGTTCGCAGTTAATATTCTTGATCAGTCGTCCCTTGCCAAGTGGAGTAAGCCGCCGAGTGATGGGCAGCACCGGCTTGCTGCTGGGTTTTTATGGTGCTGCGCGAAGGCAGCGAGCTGAGCGATTCTGCCGCCGCCGCTGCCTGGAGAATATGGATGAGATCATTCCCGTACATGCACACACAGAACAAAAGAGCTGAGACACACCTGTATATTAATGTGTGTAGTCAGTTTGGTCACATCCACACACACACACACACAGACAGCACACAGGGGAATTAACATGATGAAGTATGCGCCTCTGTGGTTAGAGGGAGTAGTAAGGCATATCGCCTCTACAATCACATTATAGGCTGGCCACAATTAGTCAGGGAGCAGCAGCGCAGTGCAGAGCTGGGGGGAGGCCGAGACAACACACACACACACACACAAATGTGTGTACACACACCTGCACCAGCCAGGTGCATGAGATACACAGGTTAATGCACTTAGCGAGACAAAATGGACGTCTTCAAGTGTTTAAGCAGATGTTTTAACTCATCAACAAACTGATTAAAGCAACAGTTATTTCCTGAACTGTCGCTGCTGTTAGCTGATGTTGGCTCACTTTGTTAGCCGGGCTGCCTGGACTGGGAGCTTAGAGCACCTGGGGAGTGTTAGCCTGTTAACTGTGGCATAAGCTCAGAAAAGAAAAGTAGAGTGACTGTGCCAGAATCTGCCAGACGAGTGAATCTGGGACTGATTTTTAGTCTTTGGCAAGAGCTTGGTGAAATAAAAGGCTGAAAGACAGACGCCGAGCTGACTGCTGTTGGAGTAGTAAGTCATATTAGCTGGCTGCTACGTCTTGTGTCGTTGACCTTGCTTGATGTTTGGCTGTTAGCAAAGTTGTCGACTGTTCTTTACATTAGGTGAGCATGATTTGGTGGATGAGTGACTGAGCTGGGCATCCGTGTGTGTGTGTATTTGTAACCTACTTGATGGCCGTCCAGTACATGACGAGTATCCCGCTTACAAGTAGTGGAATGCCGCACACAACTGTGTGTATCACTGTCAGCAACTATTATACATCAAATTACATCAGTGGAGATCGGACCAGTAACCCAAACTATTAAAGCGACAACGAGGTAGAGCGGACTTGTAGCCCGTACTACATCCATATCCTCACACGTACATCACTTTCTCTCCAGCTCTGATTTCTTATAACCAACTGTTGAAGTCACCAATGATTTTAACCTCTCTGTTTCTTTCTTTTTCACTTAGTCTTTGCCTGCCTCGCTGCTCTGTATCTTAATTGTTTCCTTCTCTGACTGAACAGCAAATTTATTAAGACACTTCATCAAATCCCTTTCTCTCTGTCTCTTTTCTTACAGTCCTCTTAGCTCGCGCTCTCTCCCTCTCTCCTCTTCTATCTCTTCTCCTCTCCTTTCTTTCATCCTTTATTGCATTCCTTTGGCTGCATCAAAGGTCTATTCAGTAATATTTCATAGAGAAACTAATATGCATACCTCGTGCCCTTTCTTCCTGTCTGGATGCATACATAAATAATTAAGTCAATGCATGATACTCTCTTCTTTCACACGACCTGGCAATGACTTGAAGGTGAGAGTGTGTGTCCGTGTGTCATATTATGACCTTGACTGTGTGTGTTAACCTTCATCTACAATTAAAAGCTGCACGCTGGTTTTGAACACACACACAGCAGCATCTTCCTGCTGACATTCATAACTCATTATTTCTTCAACAATAAGAGACCACCGTGGAATAAAGTGTAGCATTCATAATGACACTAATTTAGACACTAATGATGCTCAGTTTTTATTCTCCTCACCTACAGGATATTTCATTTTTAAGCAAACTGGTCATATCTCATGCTGGTTCGTTACCTGTGGCTAATGAAATGGGTCCAACTATTTTTACGGCCCTTAAATCAATGAAAAAAAGACACGGCCCCCACGGTGACAGAAAGGTGTAAGAAATTAGATTTAATGGACAATATGTATCAATTAATTTTTCCCTCACCTCTTTTATGGGTACAACATCGGCCCTTGGCTACAACTTCAATGGGTTTATGGATGAGGAGGAATAGGCTGTAAATCTCTCATGCCAGACTTAACATTGGTGGTGATTTAAACACCTGGACAAAAGATCACAGAACAATAAGTAGAACAGATGTTTTATGGGAATTAAAGTCTGATGTAAGGGAATTGAATCAACTAAAACCAAATGTATCTTTTTACTGATCGATTTAATGATCGATAAACACGTTAAAAGTTATCAAAAGAGAAATACACTCAACCTAAGAGCAGGTATACACCTGACATAACCATAGATAGCATAAAGCGGGGACGTCGTATCCGTGACACAAGAGCCATTGTGAAACTCAGAGTGTGGCGGCTCTAGCCACCGCCATCTTGGCTGTCTTGTCTCTGCCTCCTCCAGGTTAATCTAAAAATGGGCAAAGATGTGGATCATCGGTGGACCTGAGGCGGGCTGAACCCTCAGTACAGTCGTCATGAACGGGGAAATTAGCTACAGAGACCAAACCTGTTCTTTGTACCAGGCTGTAAACATGTTTATTTCTGCTGTGAAGTTGGGTTTTTAATATGGGGGCTTATGGAGCCTCAAATGGACATTCGAGGAACTGCAGTATTTGGCACTTCTGTCTTGGCTTCCCTTCACAGCCATGGAGATTACTGCTTGGAGTCAGGCTGAATATGAACAGTTCCAAAACAAAGATAGAAAATAATTCATCTCTGCAGGAGAGGAGAGAAACCCAAGTGAGCTCCTCCCCAAAGAGTGCTGAACAGGGGATCTCAAACAGGAAAGCAAGCAGCAAAAACTGAAATACAAAAGATTTAAGCAGAACATGCAAACGTGATGAAAAACTCGTTCAAAAACGAAAAAAAAACAGATTCTAATGATGCTTCTGAACTTGAAACGCCTGCGGTGATGACATGCTATCAGATGATATCATGAGATATTTGTTTATATTTATGCAAATCAACACCTGCTCACGCTGTGGGCAGTGCAGCAGTCACGTAAAGATGGCAACTTTTGTGAAATGTAAATCCACTTCCATTTAAATCAGGAGCAGCATGCCTGATTTAAAATGGTCTGGCCCCTGTAGTGGCGAGCCTTTGAGCGGAGTTTCAGAGATTTGTGGGTAAAGTGAAGCCCCAGGGGCTGCTTGGCCTCTGTGATGAAAGGGCATGTTCAACACTTAGAATAGGTCAATAATTCACTAGTTCTCTAAGTACAAGGGGCAGAGGTGTATACCTGTACCCTCCTACTGTTACTCACACAGACTAAACTAAAGCACACAAACACAGATCTACCAGATTGGTTATTATTAATTCAGTAGTTTTGCAGGTAGAGCAAATAGGAAGCATGCATGACTGAATATCTTTACCTTCCACAGGGATTCAGAAAGGTACTGCAACTACCAGATGTCCTCCTGATTGCCATACATCTTTTGTCCTCTGGGCTCAAAATGCTTTTATTTATAGCATAAAGTAGTTGTAGTTCAGAGACTGCTCATTTAAATTTAGATTTAAACTAAGTACATATCTGTTGCCGTGAGTTTTAGAGTATAACTGCATGTTGTGCAAACTGATGTGAAATTTGTAAATGTATCCATACTGGGGCTGGCACAAACAGGTTTACTGATTGTTTTCAATCAGTAATCAATCATCAATTAGCCATGAGATACAAATAACCCTCACTTGACCTCTGTCCTCCACCAAAACCTGATCTGGAGCCTGAAGCATCCTGAATAACTGTTGTGAAATATTTTCATGAAAGATTAATTCGAGCAAATTAGCTTAATGTATGAGACCCAGATTGAGTCTTGTTGCGTAACCACTGTTTCTTCACCTCTCCGAATTTCTGCAGCTGTTGGAGGGAGCAGGAGATGATGATTATGTAACGCACATACGCACTCAAATTCACACACAGATTGCACATGTATCAATACATACACAAAGCTGCAAGATGGCACACAAACAAGGGCTTACGAAAAGGGGACAAATACGCAATAACATCAGTAAATCGCTGCAAGTTAGCAAATGAGTTTTAGATGACTGTGCTGTACGAATGCCTCGTTTGAATAATTGAATTCTCAGAAGTTAAGAAGCGGTGGCCAGGGGTTTGCTTTGTTGTTCCTTGAAGAACAATTACAGAGAGAGTGAGAGGTGGGGGGATGAGAATGAGTCATGGTGACTCTGAGGGGCGACCGGTGGGACTTCAGAAGCCTGTCAGAGTAAAAGACGCTCTTTGTAGATAATAAAAAAAGAAATAATAGAATAAAGAGATTCCCTCACACTGTTTGCTTCAGTGTTACGTAACACACACATGGAAGCACTAATTACCACGAGCAGGCAGACTATAAACTGCACAACGTCTCTAAATATTTGTGCCTGCGTGTGCATAAACAAACATAATATCTTCCTACATTCTCCCATCACTGCAGTTTTTTTTTTAAGCCAGACAGGATACATGAAATTTGGATGAACAATGATCTGATGTGCCGTTATAGGACTGTTTATTATTTAGAGAAACATGAAAAAGGTGAGGGGCTGAAGGAAAGTTTAGCAGAAAAGCAGAAAATTAACAAAGGAGTGAGAGAGAGAAGAAGGACGAGGAATCAAATTAGGATGATAAAGAGGCCAGATTTAAATGAAATTAGAGTCTCTTTACATGTATTGTGACAGTTTTTACTATCAAAATTGTCTGGTAAAGTCAAAGGGATGAAGGGTAACATACTGTATGGCGCTGCCCGTGGTGCTGAAACTATACATGCAGTGTCTCTGTCCGTGGTGCTGAAACTATACACACAATGTCAGTGTCTCTGTCCGTGGTGCTGAAAATATACATGCAATGTCTCTGTCCATGGTGCTGAAAACAGCTGATCTAGATTCTGTTGAAGATGAAAGATGGAAACCAAGAGGGACACTCTCGGCTCGTTTCCCTCCTCTTTCGCTCTCGTTTATCTGTCTCCCATCTGTTCTTCTGTCACCGCCTCTCCACTGTCATTCATCTTCATCTGCTTTTTACTCCTCGCATCTTGCATTCCCATTTTTTTTTTTTTTTTTTTTTGTGACATTTCATCAAGAACATTTACATTGAATACAGTAGTCCAAGTTTGTTTGACTTTATTCTTCTGTGGACAGTGATGAATGCACTTAAAGCTGAGCTAATCAAGTGACTCCGTGAAAGCCTGCAGAAAATTATCAACGAACTCTCCTCAGCTTTGTGGAGCATATTAGCATTTTTCAACTCATTGTTTTAGGGCCTGCAGTTTTACTGCTCTGGCTCGGTCTCATCTCTCTCTCTCTTATTATCCTCATTTCTAGGTGCTTTCAGCAAAAAACACTCTGATAAATCCACTTTACAGGACCTCTCCAGCACCAAACAGCAGACAGACAACATTAATTACTAGCTGGTGAACATGGCACAGAGTTTTTACAACTCAGCAGGTGCATATTTCCCTCAGGAGAGGGAAACAGGACAGAGTTGGACCTCTTGAACTGTTTGTTGAATCTTTTCCGGTCTCTTTCCATGCTTCCTCCACAGAGGTGGACCTTTCCAGAGACAAAGGCCACAGTGGTTGAAGGCAGACTCCCCATTATTAGATATCTTCAGGGCTTCATTCTTTTATTCCTTATGTCCTTCCTTTATTTTTACTTTGCTTCCTCCCTGTATTAGTGTGTTTTTACACCTTCCCCCAACTATCTCTACAGTGGGAGAGTTTTAAAAGTAAAAGGCAATGTCCATCCCATGTGTATTACCAGTTCAGCGTGTCATCTCGCATCCCCTATGTTTATTTCCAGTCCAGTGCGTGTTTGTGTGTGTGTGTGTGTGTGTGTGTGTGTGTGTGTGTGTGTGTGTGTGTGTGTGTGTGTGTGTGTGTGTGTGTGTGTGTGTGTGTGTGTGTGTGTGTGTGTGTGTGTGTAGATGTATAGCAGTCCACTGCATTATGTAAAGTGCTGAGCAGACAGGCAGTCAAAGTTCAATGCATCCAATGTGTGGGCTAAAGGCAGAGAATAATGGTGTTATCCTGGGATAAGCCCTCGTTTACCCTGCAAATAGAGTGTGTTAGAGGGGAAGAGGGAAGAGGAGGGGGCAGAGAGACTTCCTCATTGGAATCAGTGTACTGAAATGACTCCATCTACTCCATTTAACACACACAAACAAGAGCGAGACTGAAGAAAGAAAGCAAGAGACAAGCATGGAATGAGTTGGCAAGCTGTGGAGAGCAGCTACTCTTTCTAGTCATTTCATCAGCCTCTTTAAGTGCCGGTTAACATTACCAATTTTTCGACTAAGACAACCAACAAGCCAACAAGGCAAAAAAAAATATGACATGATAATCCAGACGTCAAAGCTCTCGCTTCTTCTACAGGGAAAACACACCACAGCAAAAAGATACTGTAGCTGTAAGAACAAATATGTGTTTGTTTAATCTGAGTTTGTCAGACCAAAGAAGAGTCAGCCCACTTTAAATGATTAAAAATATCAATAAGTTTATGAAATGGGCAGGGGTATGCTCAGAATGGCTCCACATTTCAGTAATATATCCTTCAAAGTCTTTTCACATGTTACCGTCAGACAGACTTTAAGGTAGAGAGAAAGATGTGGGAAAGAGCATGGCTTCTTTCATTGAAAGACGACAGGTGGCTTGCCTCACTCTCACCGAGAGAGAACAAAAGAGTTAGACAAGAAGAGTTACAGGAAAGAAGCAGGTGACTGAGACAGGAAAGAGCGCGGAGAGAGGGAAAGAGGGGAGTTAACACGAGCGGGAAGAGGCATGTGACAAGAAATGTAACGGTGAGAAGCGAGATGATACAGAGAGCAGGAGACTGAGACAAAGATAAGAAGACCCACGGTGAGAGGACAGGAAGCTCAGCGAAGCAGCATCTGCTCATTTTCTACGGATGTGTTTGCGTGATTTCACGGGACCGGAACATGACACAACACCTCAAACGAATGTTGTCGTGTGTTTTATCCAGCACAGATATTAATGAAGGAGACCCATATGTTACGCACATGTCACCCACTTGAAACGTTAACACGCAAGTACGCAGTTATCTAACACATTCTTGGTTCAAGCTGTAATCTGTTTACATTTTGTAGCGACAGCAGCTAAAAATCAAGTAATATATTAAATATTATCGTATACATAAAATGTATACATGCCAGTGCCTTCATCAGTTTTTTTTTGCTTTTCAATGAATTGAAAGATCTCTTCACCGTTGTTGTCTGCCTTTGTTGAATGAGGCCTGGTTGCATAAACAAGCCATCTGTAACAGTATCCACCAGCAAAGATGAAGAAGAAGAACTCAGCTTAACTCAGCGGACATCTTCAGACAGAGCCTCGCTAGCTGCTTCACCTCTTTCCAGTCTTCATGTTATGCTAAGCTAACCCCACTGCTGTTTTTAGCATACCAACGTATCGACAGCAAGAAGGCTTATTAAGCTTCTTTGTTACATACATATATAAAATATGTTTTTCCCAGCACAATGAAAAGACAGTTTTCGAGCAGTGTGTCAAAAAGTAAACTTCTCCTTCATGTCCTCCTCTGGCCTGTCCTCTCCTCTCAGCCCTTGTTTCCTCCTTCCCTCCCCTTCGCCCATACATGAAATGATGTGACATATATGCCACTTGGCTGTTCATCCAATGTGCCCTACAGTTGCATGTGCACTCATTTCAGCCTGTGAGGCTAGCAGGACTCAAACTCTCATCCCTGCTAGTTTTATGCATTAAACAACACAGGGACTATCCTGTCTTTCTTCCTCCTCGCTGCCCACGCCACTCCCTCCTCCTCCTCCTCCGCCTCCTTGCATCTATTTTTCTTTCTTCCCTTTTTCCTTTTTTCTGTGTGTGACAGTAGTCATGTCAGAGTAAGGCTGGCTGAAGCACTTGCAGCAGTCTGCCTCTTTGATGTTGAGCCCTGCTGAATTAGGCCATCACCCAGTGGTGCTCTGCTGCCTGCCTACACTAGTCACACATATGCACCGCACGCTTGCGAGCGCGCACATACAAACAAAAACAAATGCATGCCGGTTGGAGAGCACGCAAAACATACACAAGTATACAACCTGGGTGCACAAACACGAGTCACACAGGTCCCGCAGTACCTTAAGTGCCCAAACATTTCCTACTGTCACAGTTTCCATCTCACACACACATTGTGAATTACGCTCATATACTGAAAGTCCTCATTTCCTTCTCCACTTCTCTTTAATAAACATAAAATTTGAATTCTTATGAGTGCTTCTCCTCTGAGGCCTCTATACTATAGTACATCAAAGAGCACGCACACATTCATAACACACACACACGCGCGCAGGGAAAATGTAGGACATTCAGAGAGAATTTATTCAAGAATACAGAACAGAGGGAAGAATTTATTCCCTTTCAGCGTGCTCTCTTTCGCTCATACAATATGGCCGTGTGAATAGAGACTAAAGTGACTAAGGCAGGAAGCCTACTGAATTACCCATAAAAACAGGCCGCGACCTGACATTTCATAAAATGAACATGATGTCTTAAAATGGAAATATACACTGCAAAATAATAAAAGTTTTAACTTGGATATCCCGAGGTCAGCAGAAAAAGATTTCATGGCCATATAAAAAAAGGCTGTAGTAATCAATATTTTCATGGAAACAATGAATGAAATACTGTGTAACAATATATAATGTGGACTTTATTATTATGTAATTATCACCTAATTCTAAAGATCCCATCAGCTCTACGGAGCTTTTTAGCTTCTTTTAGCGCATTGCTTACATTTTTTGGCCCACAGCTTTACTCTTTGGTTTACTGTCGCTCAGTATCGGGTGTTAAAGTCATTGTTGGCAGCAGTGAGCAGTGAGCTAACACTTTAGCAATTAGCTAATGAACAGAGTGGAGAGTGTAGCAGCTAAAGAGTGGCTAAGGGGTGGGTGGAGACCAAAGCAAAGCTAAAAGAGGACAAATATCAAACGAAAGCATTGCACTGCATTCCTAGTTTTTCCTCAAATAACCTTATAGACTGTGTATAGCACCTAGCTGCTAGCTAATGGGCTAAGAATTCTTGCGGCTGCAACCAAATTGCAATTTTCTACTAGATGTGGGTGCATAACAGATGGAGTGTATGTAGATATCCTTTGACTGGAGTTACAAGTTTCAATACTAATTGGTACTGGGTTATTTTTGTTGATACCTTCAAGGTATCAAGTACCGAAGATCTATTAATGCAAAATGCTAAATATATTTTGTTTCCTACAGTAAACTTAATATATTAACCCTGAGAGAGGTTATGTACACTCCTACTGTGACTTTTATGTTTTGCCTTAAAGTTTAAAAAAGTTTAAAAAGTCCTTTATAAATTTGTTGTATTATACCATGTCAGAAACATCAGCAGAATACTCTTCATTTCAGACCTAATTGGCATACCGCTATTTTTTCTCGTAACTCTTACACTCTCCGGTATCATTAATAGAGGAATGACCTTTTTACTTTTCACCGATAGTCATGTTCATAAAACTTTTTTAGGAGTTATTCACTTTGGATAAAAATAGAAGAACTGTTTGAGACGGAGGAAAGAAATAACTGAAACCGTCTCTTGCATCCTTCATCCGATCCCATGCCTCATTAGCAAGACTGTTATGAAGTACAGTGTTGCCAAAGCAGGTTGTACATACATAGTTCTAATAAAAGAAAGGAGAAAAAAATATCAACAAATGTTGCGCACATTACTTTCTGTGTGTGTGTGTGTGTGTGTGTGTGTGTGTGTGTGTGTGTGTGTGCGTGTGTGTGCTTTCTGCTGGCCAGGAACAGCCCTGTGGTCAAACTGGAGACCAGCCAAGGATCTTTCCATCAATTAGTTGAACCTCCCCCACCCCTCGTCTATCTCTGCCTACAACTCTTCACTCCATCTCTCTCTCTCTCTGTGTCTGTCTAATTATTTCCACTGTTGTTGGCTCACACTCAAGCAGCAAAAGCTAAGTAATTACTCAAAGATCCTAAAAATCGACTTTATGAAGCACTTATGGACAACTTTGAATGTTTTTTGTTGATTTGTTTGTTGGATTGACGGTTGTGCACCCCGTGTTTGAAACCTTGGTGGATGAGTGAGTGAATGAAGAGAGCAGGTGGTACCAGCACTTCACATAAGACAATAACAACCCACAATTTTACACACAGACGCGGCCACACACGCGTAAAATCGCAGCACACAGTTGTGCCTGAACGCACTCCGCGGCGCACACAGCGTGTCATCACTGCATATCAATTACACGGGGAAGTGAAGATCTATTTCTAATTCAATCAGTCAGCGCTGGTGTCACATCCCTCGCTCTCTGACTTTCTCCCTGCCTCTTTCGCTCTCTCTCCTCTTTCCCCCTCACTTCATTCTCACCGATGCGTCTCAGTCATCATGGGGCTGGTGGACGCGGGTGTCAGGTTTGTGTGTTTGTTTATGCATGTGTGTGTGCAAGAGAGAGAGAGATAGTGTGTGTGTGTGGTTCTAACCCTGTGGGAATAATTTAAGTTTAAGACTTCTGGTGACTTGTGGCGACGTTTTTGTTTCTTCAGGGCGAGGAGGGTTTTACAGTTAAAGATGCTATGTGGAATATTTTTACACATTGTGTCGTTCTCTCTGTTTCTAACTGTTATTTGCATTTCCTAAAAATATGACTTCATTTTCTTCTTGTTTCTTATGTGAAACTGTCTTTCTTTTTACTCAACGTTTAGCTTTGTTTTGTTTTGGTCTGTGCTAATTCCTGAGTGCTTTCCTGGCTGGTCTGTTATATGGTACTGTCCAGGAATTATTCTTAGAAGGTTTATACCTGATATACAGGCTGCATCTTTGTAGGGTCGTGTGGGGTCGCGTGCCATCTTCATTAACTTTGCTAAGTGATAATGCAGTTGGTTATGGTTTGGAAGCATAGACAATCTTAACTAGCACTGATAAATTAACTGGATTGTCTTAATACAGGATCATAGATACACATTGATTTATTGATGTGAAACTGTAAAAACAGCCACAAGTTGCTCTGGTGCATCACAAAATGAGGTATTGATTTGTACTAATTTGTAACAGATTGTACTTGTACCTTTTGGAGATAAACAGTGTGTAAAAACTGTAGATGCAGATGTAGATGGAAGTATGTGACTGTGATGCTTTGGCATCTTCAGTAATAACTGTGATATTATAGCCTAACATGTACAGAATGATGTTCAGAGCACAAATATGAACACATTACTGTTTTCTGTGCTAGCAGGCCGGTTTGAACAGGCTTCATACTAATAGAGCTATTTAGGCACTGATCATATTTACACTGCGCCAATATAAAACTCGAGGCAGGGAGAATATAAAGGTCACACATTATCACTGTGTACATGTTTCTGGATGGCTCGTGTGTAGCAAACTGTTTACTGATTGGCTGATCCCTGCTCTCGGGCGAGTGACTGAACTACTGCAGTGCAATACACGACTGAACGTTTCATTACACTGTACGAGTACTACGTGGATGTGCATGGCCTCCATGGTCCGTGTAGAAGCTAATTTTTTGATATGAAAATATTGATTAGTGCAGCTTTAAGCTCCTTTTATGGAGAACAAACACCACCCACTTCTTAGCATGAAGAGTTCACCTGCTGAAGTGGAGTGTCTTTCCCGTAGGGTGTTCCCACAGCGCAGGTCACATCAGCGTTGAAAGCAAATGACTTTGTGCTGTCAACTTCCTCAGATTTTTATCATTAAATTGCCAATACATCATAAGTGCCATACACAAACACACATGGGAGCACAAGATCAATAGGACAATTACTAGAATTTACCAGGATATTGACGGATTATCAACTGCAGACACATCGCGCACCAAAGCATACAGATATTAGCTTCAATCACTGGAACAAACTGTTATAATTGCTGTATTGATTCGTTCAGTCAGAGGCGCTTATGTCATGAAAGTGAGCACTTATAGCATATGGTTTCATCCCTTTGACAGGAAAAGCTCTCAAAGAGTCTGAGCCACGAGGAACCTGCTGCCAGAACACATACCTCGATGATGTGTTTACGTAATCAATACAGTCAGCTCCTACATTAAGTCTGTCCTGGGCAACCTGCATATCTAACGGCTGTCTGAGTATATTTTCTATTTTAAGCAGAAACATTATGTACCGGCGCCTGACAGAAATGTGCAGATGGTTAATGAACGTCAGTTAATCATTACTTCCAAAAAAGAGCTTAACTAGCGTTTTACGTCACATTCTGGATACGGTGAGCTAACGTTGTGTTTAAAGGGGGAGAAAATGGCATCTTAAGTTGGAGTCTGTCCTAAAGTGTCATGAGTTACAGAGGACTTTTGATTTTGTGATATTTTTACTCCCTCTTGAGAATATACTCATAACACCAGTTCATGAAAACATCCTTTAAATGGAAACATGGAAGCTGATGGTATCTGCTTCTCCCTCAGATCACAACCATTTGAACAACGCAGCCTTGTCTCCCCTGGGTCCAGCCATGGCTTTGTCTCACCCTCACAACAACCTGGGAATCGGCTTCAACAAATACACCTCGCTCAAGGCCGTGGGTGAGTATTACACACACACACACACGCTCACACGTACTGAGTAGAGGGAGACTAGATGGAGACACAACTTTACAACCACATTTATGCATCTTTGAATACTCACTAACAGATTCAACTACTCACTAGTGATGAGAACACAACAAGACAGATTCACAACACAGGATTAATATACAGAGGTCAAAACAAAGCAACTGGAGACAGCTTTGTGTGTGAAGGAGAACGCTAGCAGACTCAAACACAAACTGGAGGCCGAGTCTCGTTAACACAGAGGGAATGTGCGGTGCAGGTGGGGAAGCCAGTGGCGGGGTGTCCGGAGCTGGACATGGAGAGGATGGCAGAGGGGAGATCACGATTAGTCATGAAGTCAAAATCACAGAGTTAGCTGTAGCACAAGGGAGACTCAGCAATCTGGTAGCGACTCTGGGCTTTGGTTGATGGGTTGGTGGCAGGTGGTGAAGAAATCAGGCAGGTGAGAAGGAAACCAGAGAAAGAAACACAAGGTCTTGACATCGTGTTCCTGTTTTTTAACTTTGTTACATTAAAAGTGTGTTAGCTTCATAAAAACGGGGAAGACCCGTATTGAACAAAGCCGTTATTAGGATCATGGTTGCCTCACCACCATGAAAAAAACACTTTGTTATGGGCCGTGTTAGTCATCTGCCCAAAGCTCTGCCACAGTATGATGCTGACAGTGATTGACAGCTTGCCTCTCTGTTAATAGTAACCATCAATCAGCTGTCGGAAAGAAAGGTACAATGATGGCATGAATTCACTGCTGATGATGACATAACTCATAACAGACTGGTAACTCAACTGGGTTACAATTAAAACGAAAGGATGAAACACACACACACACAAACACACACAATTAGTTAGGCGTTGGTAGGTTGTGAGTGACAGTAGTCTGGACAGCAGCAGTTTGAAGCCGCTGGTTCAGGCCTCAAGCTTGTCCTCTGGCCTCTCTCTCTCTCTTTCACTCTCACACACTAAAAAATACTCATAAACATATCCAACACACACACACACATTATACTTTTTCCTTCTGCATAGACACACACGAGGGGCACGGGCGTAAACATGCACAAAGACACACACACCCCATCTATCATCTGATCACGGCAGACAGACAAGGGCACAGTGACGATGATGAGGAGCGACAGTTTGACACGCGTACATGTGCCGTTCATTGACGCAGTATGCAAAGAGAGACACGACCGCCCATCAGAGCTGCACGGTCTCAGACAGAAACCCAAGAGTACGAGACTCCCAAAGTTTTTAAGGACAAAGCTGTAATGAGTGCTCGCTAAGCCCGGCCAGCTTGAGCTACTTTCGTTACATCTGTCAGGCTTCTCACATGGCACATAATGCAGCGCACGACGATAATGGTGGAAGATTCACTGGGAGAAATTCAGCGAGACAAAAGATTTCCAGCCATCGATTTTGCTGTCGGAAGCAGATTTTATCAGTTAGTTCACTAGTAATGATAATTAAGCCGAATGAATTGGTGGAAAACGCTGTCTGTTGTTGACATTTTAATGTTTTCTGCTAGCTAAAGGCAACAGTGCAGCTTTCTATCATATCATTTTGATGCTATATTGACATGCAGTCGTGTGACTGGTGAGTTTACACTGATTTTACCAACAAAACACTAGCCGTTGTGCACGTACCGGAAATGCTTCAGACCTCCTTCTTCACCAAATTGCAACCGTACAGAGCATTAACGCCAACGTTTGACTGTGAGAGAGTAAATATAACACATGTACAACTTCTATTTGTATGTTGCGGTATTAACCGCAGCATCTCCGTCAACTTCTTCAGCCACCATTTTCACAATGGCGGTACTCAAATGGTGCCAACATGGTGACCACTGAGGCCGACGAGGGTCTCAACTTTTCGACCGTTACGAGTGCACCATTATCACTGACAGTGTGGACACACTCACGTACTCAAAATAGCAGATCTAAGTATAGTCGTACAGTCGTTGCTTTCCCTACTCATCCGTTACATTTTTTAAATACGCCCTGAGAGAGGCTTCCAGCACAATCTGAGGATACCTTTTAAAAATGTCGAGAGAGAAATGTATTTTTAACTCACAATAGAGGCCTTTTCGGTGCTTCTGAAAGTTTTTTGGAAAATGTATGAAAAGTCGGTTGCAAACGGCGCCATAGATGGGGAGCATAATAGAACAGATATGCTGCCACAGTAAGAAGGGAAAGGCCGGCAAAATGAGTGTGGAAAGTAACTGAATAGAAGAAGAGCAGGAAACAGAAAATCTCATCTCATCATTCTGCTCACCGAGTGAGAAACAAAGGCCGATTGCAGCAGAAGCAGCCCCCCAACCCCCCCCAACCACTCAATGATGAGCCTCAGACGTCATCCACATTTCACTGAAACCTAGCTCAAAATAACACCTCCAGATCCCCTCTCTCCGCGTCTAGGTGTTCACTTCTGTCTCCGTGTGATGACACGCAGACAATGAACTGCTCCTCTTTGTGCCCGTCTGTTAGGTATCTACTGTTTTTGTCTCACCCATATATACATACATATATATATATATATGCACTCATGCTGTATTTACTCATCTCTTCCAGTACAGTTCTGACACCGTGGCTCCACACGCTCTTAATGATGCACCTAAAAGCTAACACGGCACAAGTACAGCACCCCTAAATCCGGCATTTCCACACACTGATCAGCACGCCTCTCATTTCTTTATTCTCTTTGTCATTCTGTTTGTCGCCGGCGCGCACACCCACATGCATATACGCGACGTAGATGTTGACACGATATTAGATTCAAAATAATGACAGGGGAAACAAATACAGGCCTCTAACAGCCTCTAAGTGGGGAAAAAAATAGCAGACTGACATGTTGATACGCTCGTCATCTGAGTCACTGTGTGCTCACAGCAAGCAGCTTGGCCGGGAATTTTGCCTCACAGGTTACAGACTCACTACTTAGGACTCAAATGAGCGCTGCTACATCATTTGCATTACTTCAAATGAAAAAATATAATTTGGTTTCTAGTTCTAACCCTGGGATGGAGCATGTTTCCCCCATGTCTGCAGGGGTCCTCTCCAGGTACTCCTACAATCCAAAGATTGGTATAGGTGAATATAAATGGTCGGTGGATGCGAGTTCTCTGTGAAGAGCTGGCGTCCTTTCCCCCAATGTCAGCTGAGATCAGCCCCAGCCCTCTTAATTATTATCATTTGTACATATTGTGTACCCACTGTAATATGCACCCACAAGGAGAGAAAAACACACAATCCAATCATCTTTTCACACATGCTTATCAGTTCTCTTGCTGGGCAATAAACAAGCCACCGGGTCCAGAGATCCTGGCTGCGTGGACAAAGTCATGGCTAGGACGCAGAACAGTTTGGACCGGACAGCTGACCATTTGCCAGGTGAAACAGCGGGCGTCTGGACCAAGCTGCTTTGAAGTCCTTCTAGACACAATGAGACTAAATGCAGCTGTTAACAGCTCACATTTGTTTTCTTTGTTATCTCGAACAAAGCAAGACACGGGAGGTGAAGCGGGGTAAATGAAGCGGTGAGCACAAAGGGGAAAAGGATAGAACGGAAGAAGGGCATACCAGGTCAAAGAGGTTAGGACTTTGTGACAGCCAACCTGCGCCAGGTGTAGCAGCAGGACTCTGGCACGAGCAGCTCTGATATATCTGTCTTAATTAAAGGAGGACAGGTGGACAGGCGGGGAGAAAAAGGGGGATAAAGATGCGAAAGGTTAGAGAGTGAGAAGTTAAGAGGACAGAGATAGAACGGACGAGCAGAATGTCGAGAGGAGGAGGAGATGCACTTGAAAAGCAGAATTTCAATGGCTTTGGTTGGGCCTGAGGACGCAGTGATGATAAATATTAACCACTACTTCATGTGTGATGCAGAGAGCTCAGTCCAGGTTAGTCTCCAGTGAGTGTCAGGTCTTCAGAAAAGAGAAAAGACAACATGAGACAGAAGGTGGGAGGATGTTCTTGAAGAGAGCGTGAAAGACTGTTTGCCAGGATGCTAGGACTCCAAGTTCAGGGCCAAGACTGCCTGAGGTCTTTAATTAAAATCTAATGATCCAAGAGCCTGAGCAATATTTGAAGATAGTGTAGAAAAAATAGAAATTTAAGTACATATTTTGATATTCTACAATGCAGGGAAACCTGTGAAGTTAGTTAAGCGGACAGCATATCAACAAGCACACTGAAATGACTGCTGTTTGTTGGGGGTGATGCGGAAAACAGCACCGTACGACTCAGTACAAGATTAAATCATTAGATACGGTGTGGTTGTGCTTCATGTCAGATAATGGGTGAAGTAAGTTTTACTATTTTCTTTATGGCTACATAATTTGGAGTGATCTCAAATTCCCCAAAGATGGCTTTGAAGATCAAGAAACCACTGGTTCAAAGTATTGTTTTTTTTTATGTTTGGCACTTCAGGATGGAGTTCCTTTCCAAGCAGTGATCAGTGGAGTACCTGTGAAGACTAATGAGGAAGATGTTCTTGAAATCTTCTTCACTAGTCTTTTTATGAGGCGGAAATCTTCTGGTTTGAGGAACGAGGGAAAGTAACTCGTGAGTTTGTCGGTTGTCTTGCAGGACGTGATGTTCTGCTAGCAGGGAAACCCTCTAAACTCTGCAGGACCTTCCTTTAGTTCATACTTAAAAGATGTCTAATGTGTGGCCAAGCACCGACAGTCCAATGGAGATCTCAAAGTTTAGTATCGAAAATGTCAGGCCGCATTACTTCTGAATGTGTCCGTTTGAGGTAATGGTGTAGCCCTGAGAACATGGCATCTGGGGTTTAAATATTTAATTCAGTGTAAGACATCATATAGCTGCAAAGAAGAGTCGATGGAGCAGCTACAGAGCACAGTTTGAAAATGTGGAAAAAGAGGATCGGCTGTATGTTGGCCACTCCTACCTTGTACAGGTGTCCTTGAAAGCCCCTTGAAAATGCTTATGAAATTATGACTGGTGAAAACTGCACCTAAAGAAGTGAAATATAAGCTAGGAATGAGAAAATAGAGTGCTACAGGTATGTGCTGGATCGAGTCTTAATCACCTGACATGTAAATACTTGTGTTTTAAGTGTTATGTCATTACAATGTGTTTAATTCGACGCTGCACTGAGCAGGTTGTCTTGGAATATCTGCTCTAAATGGCAATAAAAATAGCCCAAATAGAATACAGTATGTTGTCAAACTCTGTCACCCTTTGGAGAGTTCAAATTATACAGTTATAATGCAGTGGCCCAGATTGGGCCCGCGGGCCTCGCTTTAGGCTGCTGTTGGATAGAGAGCAGAAGCTGAGGTTGTTGAAATAAATGAAATAGAGACAGAAAAAACAAGAGAGAGAAAGAATGAGCAGATGGAGAGTCTGTGAAATGGAGAGGAAAGCACATGATACTGTCACAGAGGACCCCGCTGTCAGGTGCCCCTGCTGGCAACATGTGTGGAAACACTCGAATGGACAGCAACAGCAGTTGTTGTGGGGAGGACGAGTGTGTTTAATTCATTGTTTCTGTGTCGTCCCAGATTTTCCCACCCTGTCCGGAGATTTGAACCAATTTTTTCTCGCATTCCGCCTCCGTACCCTCAAGTGCAGCATGTCACACCAAAAAGAAAGACACGGCGCATGAACCGCACAAAACACATCGAGGTACACATTTTTCAGAAGGCTGACATGCTCTTACAATCCAAGGCTTGCACAGCACTCATGCATATTAAACCGGTCTGTAGCAATACTGCTGACGTCCAACGAGTGTCTTCATGTCATTGTGACAAACTGCTAAAAGCTGCCAAAACCATGTGAGGCACTTTACTGCACAGATGCATACAAATCAAGCAGCTTATTCCCTTTTCAGCAGGCGAAAAATGTATGTAAATGTGCTCTTTGTCGGCACAAGTGCGGATGCACGCGTTCGTCCCTATCATCAGGATTTAAATGAAAGCAAAGCAGTTTTTCTCGTCATTCTCCTTACTCTTAGTCATCAATATTGTGACACAATAACTGCTGCATGATTTCAACAATTAAACCGATTCATTTGATTGTTCTCTCTCAGGGTTAAAACGTTAAAGAGTTTAAAGAGTAACCGATCCTCTCTGGTTGAAAGTTTGCATCAGCTAACAACAGTGATGTCACGGTGTACCAACATCAGGGCAGCAAGGTTGAGAAGTTGAACCACAGGAAGATTTTTAGCAGCTCTCTTTGTAACCCGTAATTTCCAATTCCAGTTGGTTAAATTGCTTTGAGGCTGTGCAGCTTATCACCTCCAGCATTTGAAAAGGATGGCACACGCTGCCACTACCGTAACAATTACTCTATTTATACTAAATATAAATACACAGTGTATCAAACATGACATCGCCATAGTATCAAAAAACAGGGTTTGATTTTATCCTTCCACCTTAAAGATTATGATTTCCAAGACAGATTTCTGTTGTGCAATGCAAAAATTTTTTTTTTTTAACTGCTCTCGTACTGAATTACTATTTCTTTTATGTATATATATTTGGGTAGTGCAGCTGAAGGCAGAGAGGAAAGTGGGGAGCGAGAGAAGGAATGACAACAAAAGGACAACACACTCTTTGTCCAGAAAAATAGAAAATAGATTTGTTGGTCTTGCCAGTGGAAATTGGTTAAAACATTGTTATTTAAATTTAGGCTGCTCTGTCATGTTACGAGAGAAAATATCCAGCTGACTTTTGAGATAAACAACAATTGAAATGCTTGTAGTGACAGTGGGTGTCTAAAAAGGCAGGATGGTGTTCAAATCTTTGGAGCAGCTCAGAGAATTTTACTGAGGGACCGAATGATTGCCGGTGACTCTGTCTCCTTCCTCAGCAGCTGCTGCTGTTGAAGTGCCTGGGAGTTACGCAGTGGACCCACATTTGAAGTGTTCAATAAGTAATTACCACACTGCGGTGGCACCGGACGGTTTCCTGACATGTGTGAACGTGAGGCTACTCCTCAAGGTGTCTTCCCCAAAAATACAAATATGAAGAGAATGTGAGAACATCTTCTCGTCTTGAGTCGCCTTGGCTCGAATAAATGATTAAAAATTCATCTTCAGCAGCATCCAGAGTGGAAGAAAACAGGCCTCTGCTAAACTCTGTATTACTAACAAACACAGTAGATAAAGCCATAAATCTGCAGTCTGCTTTCAGCCAGCCAATGGAGGACTTCTGTTTGCAGCGTTTATCTGAATATTGTCCAAAGGCACGAGGCTGCTCAAACTGCAAGCACAAAGCTAAGAGCCTCGGCAGTCCAATATTACAAATTTACAGCTCCCCAAATATGCTTTCAGATGATTCATTTTTGAGCTGCGTTAATGTTTCAGAGGACCTTGAAATCCCTGCGAGCACGGCGTAGGATTCTCTCTGTCACACAGGCATGCATTAATACCCACTAATGGCGAGCAACATTCATTGACGTTCATTACAACAAATTAAACTCAACTGGTCATACATCATCCAACCATAATATTGACATTGTTGATATTATTATGTTCCTGTTTGGAGTGTAATAATAATGAGATCAGACACGTAGGTGCACAAACATAAAAATATGACAAGACAAATGTGTATTGTCATAAACGTGTACAACAAGCTGATAGCAGCTGCGTCTTGTTATGTTATGAGGAAGACAGATGTTAAGATATTAAGAGAAGACTAAGAGGAAGATTAATTTAGAGCAATGACGGCACCAGCATGAAGGGAAAAGACAACAAAGCTTTTTTTCTTTTCTTTTCTTTTCTTTTTTTTAAATCTCAGACTCTTATTTCTCTCCAGGGGGAAAAAAAAATAGGACCAATAAAATGGGGCTAAGCAAACAAGGTTGTTAGTGTCTTCAGGGCAGAGTGTGTGTGATGGGGAAAGGGGCGAGGTCGGCGTAGTGATGATGACCGAACAGCGGAGTCGAGTTCCACTCAGGGAGCTTGCGCTAATCTGACTCGACGCGCTGAACCCGCTCTATTTTTATATCATACAAATCTCCCGGTTTGCCCGACACTATCTCACGCCGCCTTTTCCCGTATTTTGTGGGTGATTTTCTTCAGTCTCCGTCTGCTTGTTTCTTGTCTGGTGGTATTTTTAACTCCATGGTCAGGGTGTAGACAGTTCAAAGATCAAATACATAAATACAGTACACACATTCACATCTTCATGGGCACACACACACACACTGCAGGATTCAGCCTTGGCTTTTGTTTTATGTGCTTACTGGACAAATTTGCCTGGAACGTGTGTGTGTGTGTGTGTGGTGTGTGTGTATATATATGATTTCAGAAGTCTAGACCAAATCTGGTGGTGTAGCAAAAACACAGTTTTTTCCATTCATTTAAATGGAGCTACTGCATTTTGGTTGTGGTGGTGCATGCCACAAGGAGGCCAGAAAAAAAACGCAGTGACTTGTGGTGGAGAAGTTGATGCAACCAGATGTCATGCTGCAATGGCCAATATACGATCGGATCGGTCAAACCCTCCACAGTCAGCTTGATACTGGGCAGCTATCCAGGTGGATTTATGGACTAAATTATGATACTCTACCTGTTGTGGCTTGATTTAGTTCATGCACCCAGCTTCCATGTCTGTGTCTGCAAAATAGTGACATGAAGAAGTTTCCTTTGGTTTGCATCCGGCAGTTTGAGAGACAGAAAGACAGGAGAACGGTGGTTGAGCGATGTCGGCAGTAAATGAGAGCGAGGGAGCACTGGTACTGACGAAAACCATGAATCATGCAAAATGAAGAATTATTTTCTGATTTTTTTTCGTAGCAATTACACATGATGATTTGCCACAGTACCTGATTTGGTCTGTGTAGGGCCTAATGTACTGAATAATTATGCTTTTATCACTTTTCATCACTAATGTAATAATTAAGCATGTGTCTGCTTCACTCCCCTTCCTTTTGTCTCTCCATCATCCAGACACGACAGCAAGAGACTACTACAAGAGCTACCCAATGGTAGATTACACCCACCGCCAGTCCCCTCCCACTTTCCAGCCAATTAACTTTCACCCGAAGGACAAGCCTTTCCTCCCGCCACCCTGACATCCAT
This sequence comes from Nibea albiflora, assembly GCA_014281875.1. Classification (NCBI taxonomy): domain Eukaryota; kingdom Metazoa; phylum Chordata; class Actinopteri; family Sciaenidae; genus Nibea; species Nibea albiflora. The sequence goes on along the minus strand of CM024808.1, from coordinate 17,410,206 downwards.
GCGCCGTTGGCCATCACCATCAACGCTTCCCAGATCCCCAAACCTAAGATCTCCAAAACCAACACCCATCCACTCACCTCCAGCTCAGCCTTCAAAGCATGGGACCCCAGTAAGAGCCACATCCAACATCCGGTGGCCACCCACCTGAGCCTCCAGGGGCAGCAGCACCACACCATCCAGCAGCATCAGCAGCAGCAGCAGCACCACACGCTGCACCAGCAGAACAGCCGGCGCCAGATCTACTCCAACAAGAGGCAGTTCAGCATCGAGACGCTGCCCGAGCTCTTCTCGCAGCCACTGGGCTACGGCCACTCGCCTCACATGCACCCCAAGCACAAGGGACTGCCCACCAACAGCAAGACAGAGGTCACTGTCTGAACATGGGGATGAGTGGGTGAATAGACAGAAGAGGAAACCAAGTGGAGTTGTAAGCAACTTTAAAAGAAATGCTCAGATATCTTTTATATCCACAGCCGTAATGGCGAGACGGAAACAAGCAAATATCGTGTATAATCTGAATTTTTTTAAAACTCCTCATCATTGTTGACAAAAATCTGAATAATGTGAGGTGATATTTGTGTATTTTTAGGGCCTCTGGATCAAAACAGCAGCAGATAAGCTGTGAAGGTGGTGGATTGGCAGGTGTTGGCTGTGACTCTTTGAACCCGGCGGCTCTTCTAAATAATTGAGTGGTCTCTCAGTGTGTTGGCACAGCTCTGTTCTCCTTCTCCTCTCAGCCCCCTCACACCTCAATGACACTATGCACTGCTCTGTCGCGCCACTCCACCAGGCACAACTGTTCAAATCCCACACACAGACACTATTTACACCACAAACTAGCCCAGACGCACTCAGCCCACTGTTTCGGAGACTGCCAGAGAGGCTGGTACGGGGAGTGTTTCCCCTAAGACTTTGGCTCCCCGTCAGCAGAGACAATGCCATTGTGTTGTCAGCTCCCGTTGCCCTCCAGCCCCTCCAGAGAGTGAGATATCAGCCTCGCAATTCATACCGTAGAGGAGGGCAGGGGTGGTGGGAGAGGGGGTTGGTCATTCATCTCATTCCAGAGGCAAATGAGATGAGAAGGATCTGAACCACGTACACACCCACATACCCACAGACTGCACGCTTGTCAAAAACTACAGAAGGTTCCCAGCAGTGTCGGAGACCACAGGCAGCCCCCTACTGACACACAAACAGACACACACGTTTCTCTCCACACACACTGATCCACAGAAACCAGGCGAGGCGAATAAGCGAGCTCTCTTGTTTGTTATTTGTAACGGTTTGTTGAGCTGCTCATTTCAGTCACCATCTCTCGTGTTGCTGTGGATGTTTACCTCTAAAGGAAACCCCGAATTTGTCACAACGCTGAGAAAAAGAGTGTGTGTACTCAGAAAGGTCATTACAAAGTCATTGTATTCTCTCCTCCTCTCTGCTCCACACTGGCTTTTACAAATGAGGCTGGGTTTATGTCAGAGAAGTATGCTGCGTATTCTTACAGGCACTTGGCTGTACTAGGAAGTGAAATGATGGTGTCTGAATATATGAATATATATATATATGTACGTGCTGCAAGGTCCACTTTACTGTATTCAGGTGACAGATCCATAAACTAAAACTAATGGTTAACATTATGATGTGTTGGGTGTAGTCTGGATAAAGGAAGAAAAAGTATTTATGCTTTCAGGGGCACCTTTTTCCCAGCATGGCTATTGCTAAACGCAGCTGTTTGATGCATGTGTTTACTGCTGCAATGCTAACATAATCCAAGAGGATGAAACCACTTGCTTTGCAATTTACTTCGCTCCCTTTAAATGAAGTACTTTACATCCACAAATGAATGCACCTAAACAAAAAGCCACGTGGGCTAATCTTTGAATGCAGTTAAACACATCGGCTTTATTTGGCATGCAAATGGTCAATTAAGTAACTACATACCAGTTACTAATCCCAGTAAAGCTTCATTTGACAATGTAGGGACTCGCAAGTTTGATTGAGGGATTACAGCATTCAGTGACTTCACAGACTCGTGAAGCAGAAAGAAATGCACCTCCCAATAACTTCAACTCTAAACTGTCATATTTAAGTTTCATGGCTTGCATGGCTCATTCAGCAAATCAGCTGGTTTTATTGTGCGGACTAGTAGACAGCTGCATGGATCTACCAGAGCTAACATTAATCTAGTTGTTTAAAAGAAAAATCCCTTTTTCCTTATGCAGCTGAGGCCCGATTGAGACCAAATCTGACACCTGAGCACTGGTCAAGCGACATAGACAGTGAATGAGGGTGAGAGCCGCAACACCTGGTTTGGTCTCACTACGGGCTAATGGCTGTTCCATGTGGGCTATTGGAGGCTCACAGCAGTTTGCCCCATTGTCCCCAGAACTCTCCACAAAAACATTAGCACAATTATATTTCTTGTCCAACGCTGCTTGTTTATGGATTCAGTATATAAATTCAACATTGCTTTCAGCCTTCAAAATCCCCACATCACGTATTCTCACCTCCTCCTCCGCCGCCGTAAGGAACAATCCAACAGCCAGTCTGAGTCACTGATTGAATTCACCTTCATTTGTTATCATGAGGACACCAGCTAAGCCGCAGTGCATATGCCTGGCACATATGCCTGGCACATGCTATAGCAAATCAGGCAGGTGGTGGAACCTAATCAAACAGCGGCGCTTACCAGAGTCACACACTATTTAGCACTTTCTCTCACTCTCCCTCTCTCTTCCTGTGTCTCTCTCTCCCTTTTTGTGCTCCCTAGCAGACTGTCGCCTACCTCTCCCGACCTCCTTCTGTGCTTCCTTTTCCATGGGGGATTGAGCGATGGGTACCGAGCGCTTGTCTGATGTTTGGTACCCATTGCTCCAAGCTGTTGTAAAGCATGATATTCTCACTTGGTCCTCTTGCATGTTTTTGCGTGCAGGGAAAACTATAATTAATGACAGAGTCAGTTGCAGCATGGCAGACTCCAGATTTACTCCATAATACACCGAAGCAAATTCAAGGTGATTACGACCCCCCCATCCATAAACACGGGATGGGACATGAGTGACCAGATGCTTTGCAATATATTATTCACATCTGGAGATTTGCCGGCGATAACCTGCTACCTTAAAACTTAAACCAAGTGGATTTTTACGTAAATGCCATTCAAATTCTTAAATCCATTTTTTCAGTGCAGAAATGTCAGTCAGACAAATTCCCCAATTTGCATCTCAATTTTATGGAGCTGTGAGTGTACACAAGCAAATAAAATGAGCGACGGAATAAAACTTTAACGAGAGAGAATAAATTAGCAATATAATGCTTGTTTGTAACGCTGTGATGGCTTCTCTACTTTACCTCTCCAAGATGTGAAAAACCTGTAAGGCAAGCTGCCGGAGCGACGCTCGGAGCTGCTGGCATGCTTTTATAATAGGGATCAGCAGAGAATGGGGATCATGAATACAAAAGCATCAATGGGATATGCATGGTGTGAATATGCATCAAACACATCTGCGCCTAGGCTCTCGCCAGCACTGCACAGTGTGTAATGTACCATGTTAGAGCAGGGTTCTTCTCCTTGGCTTCACCGTCTCTTTGACTTTTATTCCCACGAGGTGCCACACTTTAAGTGGGTCACTTCGTATGAAAAGTTTTTCTGGCCTCTAAAAGCCCTACCAAAATATTCTGTGGGGTCTGTCCTTAATCACTCGGAATGCATTAGAGGTTGAGAACAAATGAGGAATGACAGCCAGTAAACAAGCAATATGCGTCAGTAAAGCAATAAACGCCCAACCGTCCACCCCCCTATCCTTATCTTTCTGTCTGCCCGTCTATCTGGAGCCCTCCTCGGAGTTCAGGGGGTGGGTGCTAATGAGGTTGCGGGTGAAACCAAAAGGAGAGCCGAGCTAAAGAATTGGCTCTGCAGAGGGCTTGGGAGCAGATGAAGGAGATGCGACGGAAAAGAGAAATGGGGTTGCATGGACCCGGCTGATATGATGATGGTTATTTTTCATTCAGATTTGTCTAAAAACATCAATTCTGGGTTTTATCTCTCTGATGTACTCAAACGACCAGCTTTTAAATGCATTATGTGACAGTAGCTGAAGGGCGAAGACGGTCTTTACTCTGGATCTCATGACTTCATCATTGTTGTGGTTGGGTCTTGAAGGAACAGGACTCATTCATACTCTTACAACACCGGCTGATTTAACAAATGCCGGAGATTTAACAGAACAGCAGCACTGGCTCCAGGATTTACAGTTAAAGAGTGGAGTATACAGTAAGTCATTCAGGACAAACAGAGCCTGAAGACAGGCTACCAGCAAACCTACAGAGAGCAGCAACAACTTCTCAACTTTCCCCAAATGTCGTTGGCAGGCCTGCACTCACAACGAGTAGCTGACAGAGTTGAAGCACGCACTGCGGATGACTGATTGTTGAATATCCTCTTGCTGTTTGGGAGATCTGCATCGAAGGTGCCACAGTCACAAGATACAATCATGGTGATGTGCTGGAAGACACCTTTTAGTGTTAATTTCCCTGTGGTCGGGCATCAGGATTTTTCTCCTCGATAATGGATGGACTTCGGTGACTCCCCTTAGGCAAAGGACTGTCTGAACAAGAGTTAGTCAGGCTGAATAAATTAGACTCTGCTGAACCACAGTTTTGCCTCTGTTGTGGACAATGTAAATACTTGAACACATGCACAAACATACACTCACATAGACACGAGAGCCACAGAGGAGTAACACTGATTATATCTTCCGTACAATGTCCACGCGTTTGTGGTACGAAACAGGACCAAAAGCCTCCAATCAGGAGAAACTGAGTACACCTAACTGATGATTTAAGCGTCCAAAACAGTGAGAATGCTGAGTCTGTTTTGGATCATCAGCTTAGAGTGAATTTACTCAATCTCGCCTGATTGATGACAGACTATGGCGGCACCTGCTCATCTCCGAGCTAACTGACTGTTGTTTGTAAAGCTTCCTCTCTATAGAAGAAACGATGCAAGTATTCTACCGCAGGTTATCTGAATGCAACCCGGTAGACATACTTGAGCTCCATGATCCCTAGCAATATATAGAATATAGTGTGTGGTTCAACTGTTTCTTTGTTTTCTGTCAGTTTGTTTTTGTACTGTGTTTTTTCAAGGATTAAACTCCTGTCCAAAAAAAAATATATATATATATATATAAAAAAGTTGATTTGACCGATGGAAAGTGCTTCCAGATTTTAGACTCATGATGGCTGCCCCCCCCCCTCCCCAACTCACCTCCCTTCTTTCCCACCAGAGGATGTCAAACGTTTGAAGCTTGTGATCTTTTCAGTTACATTGTACGGTACACATGCACTCATGTATTTAATGTTAAAAAGATATTGCATTGTATCCAAGTGCTTTGCCAACACATTAGCTGAAAGAAGAAAGGAAGACTCATGATTTCTTGTACAGCTTTTGCATCTGCAAAAAAAAATGAAAACACAAAAAAAAAGTCATGCGTCGTTTCATGATCATTTGTAACAGGCAGCAATAGGCTGCCTTGGATTGCTATGTACTACTTGTGTATATATGTATGCTGTACCACTTGTCTGCTGTGAAATTTGTTGACTACTCAGCTTATATAAGGGCTTTTTATAGATATAAAAGCAGACTGGGCAATCTGACGTCACTCTCTGTAACTTAAGACAAATTTCTCTAGAGGTTTTTTTTTTAGGGATGAAGGGTTACGAACAGAATTTTCATGCATACAAAATACTATATAAATAAAGTTTTGACTAACTGAAATGTCAATAGGCACTCATATGACGTTGGCCCATGTGTCCTGTTTGAATAAATCTTTCAAGAAATGTACCATCCATTTGTTAATTGCACACGTGTGTAGTGGTTATTTCTGTTCATCAAATATCTAACTCAGAAAATTAAAGGAGTAGTTTGAAATTTTTGACAACTACAACTTGTTTACTTCAACGCCGAGAGTTAGCACAAAGAGGTAACTGAAGGTAACCAATTTATACCAACAAGCACTCTAAATCTCACCAATTTAACGTTATATGTGGTTTGTTTAATCCACACAAAAGTCTCAAAAGAACATTTTGTGGTTTTACAGGGAGTGTGTGCTCGAGTGCAGTGAATTCCTGGAGACTTGCCCCGGGGATTACCCATTATGAAGCCCAAAAACTCAGTGTGAGGTTACCAGACAAGTAGCTCAAACTCCAGGAAGTCATTGTGCTCAGTGAAGAAACAGTCCCCAACCTCCTGTAAAAACATAATCTGTTCTTCTCACTCTTTGTTTTGTGTGTGTGTGTGTGAATTAAACAGATACAGTATAATGTGTTAACGATTAGTGCTGGGAGGCAGATTTTGCTACCTTATGACAGAGCAGGCTAGCTGTTTCCAGTCTTTATGCTTATTTATGCTTAATATTTATGATACAGACAATCTTCATTATTCACTAAGGAAGCAAACTGGAAAAAAAAGTTAACCACAGGATAATCCAAGAATGAAAGTTTCCCCCGCACTCATGACAGTGCTAGTAATTCCAAGCTGCAGCCCTAAAAAGCTTCTTCAAACTTTAATTTGACCCAGTTAGGGAGCTCCCGAGCTTGATGGCCCACACAATATGATTTGGGGTTTACCAGGAAGTGACACAAAACAGAAAAGACAGAAAGAAAGGTACCAACAGGTTGGAAAGTGTGGGATTGATCGCTGTAATAGCATCATCTGACTACCCAGAGTCAGAATCAGTCTCCTCATCCTCTCACACTTCCTCTATTAATCTGGATCCTGGGAAGATAACAGTCCTCTCTTTCTTTCTGTCCTCCTTCTACCTCTCTTCTCTTCTCTCCCCTTATGTCTTTGTCTGGCCTTAAGTCTGGTTCTCTCAAAGAGGCGTGTTGCCACTTAATTTGTTCTGACATCAATTGTGATTTGACTGGATGTGTATCCTGTGGATTATAAGTGAGCTGGCAGTTTGTGTTTTAGAGCCCCCAAGTGTGTGATGTCATCCGACAGCTTGTAAAACCCCCTTTGCACCGCCTTGTTTCCTGCAGCCTGTCAAAAGACCAATCCCTTCAGCACGTATACACACACACACGATTGAAGTAAAGCTCAATCTTAATGTATCTGAACACAACAACCGTAAAAAGCCAGTTTAGTTAAGCGTATAGCGAGAGAGAGGCGATACACATATACGGCAGGAGTCAATACGAACACTTATCATTTACTAATCATAATCAAGACTGCCCACCTGATATAATTGACACTCTGTAGCTAATTGTTTCGTATTTAGCGCAGCAACATTTTTGGATCAATACACTAATCTAGTTAAGAATGTCTGCACGGTCATTTGACTCCATTTATTGTCAACCTGCCGCTTGCATTAAACAAATTAGTTAATTGGTTTTGACACTGATAATATGATGATATGATTTATCCATGCAATAAACAGACAGAGTAGGAGAGAGACACACAATTAGACCTCTGTTTTGTCTTTATATTGTGTTCACGTTTATATTAAAAACACTAATGCCGTCCTTTATGCACATGGCTGAAAGAAATAGAGCAAAATAAGCATATCCGATGTGCAAAAAGTAAGTAATGTGTAAAAAGATGTGACTAAAAGGGGGCACAGATGTTCACACATGAACACACACAACACAACCGCACGGGGACAAACAAGCAGTCGACAATGCTGCCAGGAGGTAAAACAGGATATATGTCACTGGAGGCACATCGAGGCTGCTTAATGAAAGACAGAATGGAAAGGCTCTTTTGATTTTTTTTATCACAGCACTCTTCATAATCACACTGCTTTCCTGCTGTTGCTCCCAGAGGCTTGAAAGACAAATTCGCAGCGATTCTGCATATTTTAGTTCAAAGTGCTCTTAAAATTACAAAAAGATGCAAGTGGTAATCCTCTAGTTTAGCCTCCACACATAACTGTTGCTCCAGACTCCAGATTTATGCAAGTATTTCAACCCGTCTTTAATATTTTATTTATTATTGCAAGAAACAATGATATATAAAAAGCAAAACCTGAAACACAATGGATACATAATGCATGAAAAGTTAGCAATAGAAACTGGAAACAGCTGTCCAAGGATGCAATGTGTGCAAGTGTATGTCGACAGGGCAGTGGGCATCATCTCCAGCTGTCATAGATGTCACAGTTCATTTGTGTGTCTCAAGGGTTTGGACCAAATCCATCACAGAGAGCAAAAAGCCAAATGCCACAAACCATGTCCACAATAATTCTCTCTCTCTCTCTCTCTCTCTCTCTCTCTCTCGGTCCCTCTCGCCCATCCTGGGGCTCAGTACCAGTGTATAAATGTTCTTATTCAGGTCAGGGGATACTGGAATATTGCATTACCATTACTTATTCAGCCGCCCGGCTAATACTAATGCAGGAACTCTGTATTCTAGTAGCAAAATGAAACCTTTCAGTGACCTTATGGTTCATGAAAATGAAACATTTTCAGCAATATAACTGTCATCTAGGAATTTATTCAACAAAACTGTAGGATTATGTATCCAATCAGGAGGCTTTCCCCCAGTACGCACTTTGAGTAACAGTAAGGCAGGTGTTGCGAAGGTTTTCCATGACAAGCGTCAAGAGGGTGGCAAGAATATATCTAGGTTTGTTGAAAACAATGTTGGGAATGTGATAAAATAAGTAAATGTTCTCCATTTCTTTTTCTGTTCTCTCTTATACAATAAATTCAGTAACTTCAGTTAATAATGTCATATAATACGTTTACTTTATTTTAAAGCTGTTCTATTTATATAGTTATATTTGACAGTGTAGTGTGGCAAGTCTCACTTGAAGTGACAAACAGCCCAAAAATGATCACCCTGTTGTGTAGCTCCCATCTCAGCAGAGTGTTTTGGTGCCTTTCAGCTCATTGTTTTTGTTTTAGAGCCCATGCCTTCATCAGTTCCATTCTCATCAACGTGCTACGCACCCAAAGCAGGCAGTTCTTACCCACTTTATACAAGCACCAGACAGAAGACAGGCGAAGTTAGCGGCTAGTTGTTGAATATCAAACCGCCAGTAAAAGTACAGGGCCGATAACATTTCGAAAGTCTAGAAGTGCCTCATGATTAAATCGATTATATCTCCATCCACCAGGGCCAAAGTAGACTTGCTCTGCTGTATCCACTTCCCTTTATCCATCCATAGTGTAGCATTTAGGAACTAAAGAGTCTGAAGCTGCTGAACACAAAAACAGAGTTATAGAAGAGTGAATATTGGACTTAAATTCATCAGATTGCTAGAGACATGGCTCCAGTTTTAACCAAAGTAAAGCTGAAGTACTGAAAGTGCACAGTACAGACACGGAGACACACTGTTACAGTGACAAACCCATTTTCTTCCACTGTTGATAAACAGATAGTAAAATGGAGAGAGGGAGGAAGAGCGAATCAAGACACATTCAGAGCCATACAATGTGTCCAGCCAAAAAATATTCCTCCCATTGCGGTGTGGAGGCAGCTCTGGCATTTTACCAGCCCACCTTTGTGCATCCTACCGATGAATGGATTTTAACCGGCACCTGACAGAACCAGATAAGACAGGAGCTGCCACACAAAGCCACTCAATGCAGTCGATAATGACAGGACAGAGAACCAAATGAATGAAGGAAAAAAAAAACACCAGAGGAGGGTGAGAGATGGAGGGAAAAGGGGAGGAAATATCCCCTCTCTGAAGAAATATTGTCAAGAAGAGAATGATCGCAAGAATGAGACCGAGCTAGATAATACCAGGAGAAAAAAGGAAGGACAAAAGAAATCTGAGAGAAAAGGGAGATGACATTTCCAGCTGCACGGAGAGAAAGACGGCGAGACGCGTTTGTTTGCCGCAGAACTAACAGAATGTAACATAAGCTGTGAGAAGAGAAAGAGAGCTAGACTGGCAGAGGCAGGAGGAAGCAACGGACAGCTTTAAGTCTGGTGCTGCAGGAGAGAGACAGACAACCAAAGTGAGCGTGGAGGTTAATCCAGCTAATACGGTGGTTGACTGGGGAGTTCGCAGCTTGAAACGGGGCCATGGAGAGCAAAGGAAGTGCTGAGCCTGGTGGTTTGATGGGCTAAGTGACATGGAGGGCCAAAAGCATGCAGGTTTCACAGGCTTTCATTCCTAATACTGGCCAATCCACTGAGCTGTTCCCTCACAAACCCTTTCCCTTCCCTTAACCTGTGTTATTTAGTCTGTTTATAAGTCTCTAAATAGACTTGTGCCAGTAATATTTCTGAATATTCGGCTGATCATAAACAAAGATGCTGAACTGGAAGGGATAGCTGCTGAGGCATTAAGGTGAGCGTGTCAGATAGGAAATTATAACCACAGGGGAAACAGTGTGAAAGAAGGAGCGTGTCAGTTCATGTGTGCATGGACAGAAAGACACACACTCGTGCACAACTCTCACACAATCTTCCCCATATTCACACACATATCCACTCTCTTCATTCGTATGTCATTTTCACTCTCTCGCGTTGCTCTGCATCCCAGAGACATCGCTCTCTTTATTCCTTCGATCAATAAATTCTCTCTCATGCAGGCACACGGTCCAGCCAGTCACAGGCACACATGTGAATCTGCAACTCTGCAGGCCTGGCCAGCAACAGCTCCATCAATCTGGCCAGCTCTGTGTCTGCAACCAGCTGTCAACACGCAGTGTAACAGGAAGACAAAGGTTTAAGCATGTGAGTTTTGGTGCATGGGTGTCCACATGAGAATGGGGTAATGTTTGAGATTATTTAGATTAATTTTGACCTTTTTTTAATTATTAAGAAATTATTAAGAGGTTTGGAGGGAAGGCGTCACTACAGGGTTTTTTTTAAGAGGTTAAAATCTAAAATAATTAGCAGGTTTGATCTTTAACAACATGTTACAAAGGTATCACACGTTTCATTTAAAATATGAATTTGAAAATAGAACTCACACCCCTCTCATTCCTTGTGCTCGTACGCACCCAAGTAAGTATTCCATTGGTATCCAACATGCAGAATACATTTACACTGTAATGTGAGAATTGCAATCTAAAGTGTGACCCCATGTATACACTGCAAAATAATATATGCATTGGTGTTTTCATATTTGTGCTCTTGCATTCTTTAGTATGTATTATTTCAATCCCTGAGTATGTGTGAAATTGATAGAAATAAAGGAATCAGTGGAGACTGCACACCGCATTTTGGCCATACAGGCGAAAGCAGAGATATAAAAGTGTCATAAGATAAGAGAGATGAAGACAAAAATAATCATGTGACAGGAGGAAAAATGGGTCAATACATTAACTCTCCCTGTGCTGTCTAACGACGCACACAGTTTGATGTAGAGAGCCAACAGCAATGCACGGCCCATCGCAATCAGCTCAATATCCCTACACCAAGTGTACAGTCACCACATACAAGAGAAGGGGGTGGGAAAGAAGGGAGAGAAGGTTAGAGCTGGTTTATTATCCCCCATCCAGTAACTGTAAGTGAGATGAAGTGAGGAGGAATAAAGGTGGAAAAGGAAGAAAAAGGCCAGGTGAAGGATGCAGAGTGAGATAGAAGATGCAGCGTTCCACAGGCATCATGGTGCCATTAGATGGATGTCCTCCATCAATCTGCTCCGTCCACTGCTTCATAAACTCAATTAAACTGCAGGCCTCCAGAGGAAGAAAGCTCTCTTTCTCTATCTATCTATCTAAAACTCACTCTCCATGCCTCCCCCCTCTACTCTGGCGGGAAATCTACCGCGTTTGTGCCTCTAACTGTCCATTCATTCCCTCTTCAACAGCACAATCTGCCTCTAATGACAGAGTCAATATAAAGGAAATTAAATATAAAACTACAGTCCATCATCTACTCAACACTTTTGGTTGACCTCTTTTATCATGACTTAAAGCGCAAAAAGATTAAGCTTATTTGCAGCACTTTAATCATTCTTAAATGCTGAAGTCTGTGCTGTCTGTTAAAACAAACCAAATGTCATTTAAGGCCATATTTTACACTTTATATCAAGGGACCTCCATTTTTTATTACCGCAGTGACAAGTCAAATTCAGCTTGCTTTCAGCGCCAGAACAACAGGGATATAAAAGAAAGAAAAATAGAGACAAGCACTCCCGACTACTTCATAAAACCAAGACAAGCCCGATCAATACATCTGCTTTAAAGGGGAAATGATGGTAGATGGAGAGGAGGGTGGCAGACAGCACATAAAATCTGATGGATAGATGGAGCCAAGACCTGCTGCACAAAATTAATTAAATCTAAGGAAATTCATGGTGATTGGACACATCCGTAATTACTCTGGCTTGATTGTATGTGTGTATGTGTTTGTGTGTGTGCGTGTGTGTTTTTGCTACCTAGTGGGGACCCATGGACGCTGACCTTGTGCATGGGACCAGTAGAACCAGCTGAGTTATTATTTTGTACATTACTTGCTAGGTTGCTAGTCTCTATACACAACAGCACTGAAGCAAGACTATGCTGTGAATAGTTTTCACTAGAAGTAGGTTCCAAACTATGTCTATAAAGACTCTTGTGACTGGAGATGATGTAAGGGTATTAAACTAGAAGCAGAAAAGTCATGGGATGCTTCAAGCGCCTGCATCACCACCCCGTCATTAGCGTCAGCCAGGAGGGTGAGCCAGCGCCGTCCTGGTCGACCCAGAGGTGACCTTCACAACTGTCTTTCAGAACAGACTTTTTGCTTTTACTTAATTTTGTTTGTAAGTATGTAAAATGTATTTTGAACCACCCTGGCGCATCCCTTCAGAAAATTCTTACACAATATTTAGGAAGAGCAAGAGACTCCTCGGTTCCCTCTGTCAACCGACCCCCATCTACTGGCCAGGAGAAGGAGCTGGTACCAGCCTGGTCGCCCTGTGGTGAGGTGACAGACGGTTGTTCACAGTCTGTGAAGGTTTTCAGTCATCCGGGTCATCTTTCTTCAGAAATGTTAAGTCTGGGGGAACTGGACTTATTTGTAGATCACTGAAGACGTTTCACCTCTCATCCAAGAAGCTTCTTCAGTTCCGGTCATTCACAGCTTCATCCTGGGTAAACCACTCCCTTTATCACGGTGTATCCCAGATGAATTTAACTGAAGATTAGTTCTAATCAGAGTTTACCAAAAGTGGGTTTTAAATGAGTGAATCCAGATTAAAAATTAAGCAGAGCTCTATTAAAGCCCAATTAAAAATGAATCTCTGTTTGTGCATGCTTACCCAAAGGAAAATTACTTGCATTAGATAAATAAGAAAATAATTTGAATGTGTCGGGACCTATTAAGTATTAGGCATATTGGCATATTGTTAGTTATCCTACTCATGATGGCTCAGCAGAGACAATCTAATTTTTCCTCCTTTGAGAAAATCTTGTTGGCTGAATTAATGGAGCAATATGGAGCTGAAGCGCCTCCCTTCAATACATTAATGCAGGTATTCAGTTGTAATTAACTATTTGAAAATGAAGTACCTTACCTCCAGTCAGTAAACTAGCAGGCCACTCTGTCTCTGACCTGACCTAAAATCAGCTACAATTAATCAGTCAGTGTCAGGTGGGAACATTTCTTCCCATATGTTGACTTTTATTCCTCCATTAAAGCTTTGCTGACTGCGCGCCTGCAGCACCATCTTGCTTCACATTCTTAATGTACTGCTACCTGCTGTTGCCCTCTGTCCTGCTGGGAGTTCTGTGCATTAACAATATCAGTAATTGCTGAGAGAGGCCAGGACACACCTCATTCAGTTTTCAATCCTGCGTGGTGATTGGAGTGGCTGACCTGAGTGGCTGAGTTCCACTTGACCTCCATGCTAGTGGTGCGGCTCCAGGAATGGACTGAAATATCTATCAGATGGATTGATTCTAATCTCTTTGGGGACACCCCCGACTTATCCCCTTGCACCATCAGCAGGGTGACATTTGTGTGTTTTAATACTGAAATATCTCAACAGCATGTTAGCATTGTCACTGTATGAGAGTCTCTATTAACATCTCACTGCCTGCCTTGTCCCTCCACATGGGTATGTTTTATCTGCTCTAACACACCTCTCACTCATTATGTATTTTAATGACTCTGGTTGCATGCCTGCAGGATGTCAGCAGCCCTTCCGACTCTCAGCGCACTGGATACTGTACCACCTGGTTGATGGGAGTATGTAGCAAAAGGCCTGTCTTCAAGTCTGCCTATGATGAAGAGGCAATCTTCTAATCGTTTAAACTCACGTCGTCTCCTGGTATGGGAACCTCTTAGTTAGACACAGGAACAACCTGACTCAGGTGGTCAACCAGGCCAGTAAGATTACCAGAAATAACCGACTGTAACTCCAGAACGTGTCCAACCGATCCATAACCAAATGATGATTCACTCATTATTCCAACTGTTCCCATCTGGGAGGAGACTCAAGGTCCCATTAGACAAGAAAATGGGTACGAGATGTATTTTATGCCCTCTGATGTAGCTGTTCTGAACAGAGACATAATAAAATGAGCACTGCTGCTGCTGAAAATATATTTGATGTATTTTAGCTGCCCTTTACTGTCTGTCTGTGTCTGTTTCACGCTGTAGAATCTCTCTTTCATGTAATGCAATGGACGATAAAGTGCCTGTTCTTATCGTGGGCTTCAACAGCCTCACGGGTTATTGTGATTAATGTTCACACAAACAGAAAAATGGAAATGGAAACATTAGCTCATATTGAGTCACATCCAATTTTATGTTCATGTGCTAAAAAAGCTTAAACAATTCAGAATTGTATATGTCAGCACACAATCCACAATCCCGGTAAACTTGGTGTGTATGCTAAATATTAACATATATGCTCCTACTCAAAATACGTTGTCTTTCTAGATTATCTCCTTTTTAATTTGAGTAAACACCCAATGCTCTCATTTCAGTCTAAACCACAGAGCTAATGCATACAACATGAATCATTAGTGAGCAGTCATTCAGGGCTCATGACTGAATCCTGTCACTCTCCATCACTGCTGCTGTTGCTTTGAACTAATCTTCCTCTGCACCACTGCAGTCTCTCGCCATTGCAGGAGCTGCAATTTTTCCGCTCAATTACCACCATTAATCTGCTTCATCTGAAGCTTTTATGTTCCCTCTCTCCACAATAACGAACTCCTACAATGATTCAGTCAAGCAGCTCTGTAACAGTAAAGAGCTAAACATTCGACAGAACGAATAATACATGGTATCAAAAAAACTGAACAGGGTATGTACAGCGTGATATTGTTTCCAGTCACAAATCCATAACGTATCAAGTTCAGACTGACATTATTGGAAAAACACAGAGACCTGCACACCCACACACTCGGGCCGATGTCTTGTTTGGTTGAGCTACAGTGGAAGTTTGCCGAGGCCGTCCAATTCTAAATATTTAAGTTGCACTTGAGAATTTACTTAAAAATAAAGACTAAAAAATGACAAACCCACAAAGAATTAGTCCATGTCAGGTGGCCATAAACAAAATATTCTATTTTTGCTTTTCAGAAACATCTGATATAAAATGAAAGGGCTTCCTCGTGGACTCTTCAACAATGATACTGGAAGAGTCGTACTTAAGGGGAGGTAGAGAAACCAATGTGTCAGCAAACAGCAGTTTCACTACAGCGTTTTTTATTCTTTCTCACCTGAAAGAACGTGAAGTCGCTTTTACTTCTGCTCGTTCCACTGAGTTAGCACGGGGCATGTCAAACATCGTTATGAGAAATGTCAGACATCTGTAACTCAAACAGAAACACTCCAAAGCTTTGGCTGAATACTTAAGTGGGTACGGTTGAAATCAATGCCACATCAAAAAAACACTGCACATCTCAAAAATACAAAATAAATAAATAAATAAATACAGTTTAACAGAATCTCATGGGGAGGTTTTCCTGTAAGATTACAGACTATCAGTTCAAAGTTTGATTACTACAGGCACACCTGCCCGTAATAAACCAACTTGCACATTTCTTCCACACATTTTCCATTCAGAGTGGTCTCTTTTACTTAACGGCGTGTCACATTAGATTTACATTTAGATTTACAAAGCACCATTGTTCTGATTCCCTATGCAGGTCCCACCCTTTAATCAGCCACACTTGGCAATACATCTGGCACCTGCGAGCGGCTGAATTAATTTATGACACTGAGCTTTGCAGTTACTTGGCCTGCCTCTCGCTCTGTGCCACAATGCACAATTCGACCCCATTCACTTGAGTTTAAATCAATTCAGTCCAACTGTCTTTTGTGATTGCTGAATGGGGAACAATAATGCCAAGGCATTCAAGCACATAATCAACATTGTTTTAGAGACTAAATGAATCCCATCGCCTCTCGCAGCCGTGGATTTGAGATTAAATATTGTAATCGTACACAATATGGTAGCACTCCAATGTGCAAAACACTGTAAATAATATGGTAGTATTAATTTTAGATTATCATTATTAGTGCTGTTGACTAAAACATGCAGATTTACCGTAATACTTTAGGAAGAGGAGTGGAGGTAACACATGAAATGTAGACACTAACTTGTCAGCTGCTAACTCATTAAGCTATCAAAACAAACCTGACATAGTTATTGCATTGGAAGGAGATTTTATCCTTAAGCCCTCGACAGTCTCTCTCATTTGCATTGTATTTCTCTTACTCCCCTACTGTCCTGTCCATATCAGTGCCCTGTCTGTGTGTGTGTGTGTGTGTGTGTGTGTGTGTGTGGGTGGGTGGGTGAGTATCTGTTTTGGGGTCAGGTTGAGAGGATCTGACTGCTGTGTTGAGCTGAGTTTGGCTCCAATTAAAACAACAACAGTTGACAGCAGCAGAACACACAGTCAGAGATACAGCAGCTCAGTTCCCTGTATACTCCCAGCTATCCAATTCTCTCTGTGTTTTCTCTTCCCCGCCCTCTGTCTTTCTGTGAATCTTTCATGATCTAGGTCTGGGGGGGGGGGGCAGCAGCAAATAGCAAAAGGCCGCAGCAAAGAAAAAGACTCTGAAAATAAGACTTGAGCAAATTTGAGTGCATGAAATATATCGAAGCATAAATTTCAACACTGTTTGCTCCTGTAATTGACTTAATGGGGAAAAGATGGCTCACGCTTCAGGAAGGTGTGACTTACAGCAACCGGAGAAAGCATAGCAAGTATAGCATGTGCATGGTGTAATACCGGCTGTGTTTATTTATGGATGTATGTATCCCCTCAGGTCTGTTTCTTTGTGTGTTCCTAATCTAATTCTGTTTGAGTCCTCTTCCTCTCATTCTCTTGACCCAGCTCTCAGTTTTTTTGTTGTTTTTTCTTTTCTGTGTGCCTTCATAGCTTTCGCTTGCTGTGCTGTCACTTAGTTGCTCAGGGCTTCTTGTTTCAGCTCATCAGTAAAGTCAACTATACGGTGCAGCGCTCTGCTCCCCGTGGCTCTCTGGCTCTTCGCTCACATCTGAGAAAATATTCAAAGTTTCTCTGGACCCTGCTGCTAATTCTATCCATCATGTGTAACTAAACCACCGTTTTCATCTTTATCTCTCTGAATTTTCCACTTTGACAAGATTCTCCCCTGTGCACCAAGTGTCCAATCATATCTTAGCAACAACCTTAACTATGGATCCCAAGTCTATCAAGCTTTGAGCCTTTGAAAGAACAAATGATTTCAGATGATGATGATGATGATGGGAGGCTTCAGAAACCTGCGGGTCACATCACTCAGGCTCTGTCCATTGACAAACATAGTGACGCTGACCTCTTTTCAAAACAGTCATTTATTTGTAACCAAATGTTGTTGATGAATCATTGGAGCTACATGTTAGCAAACCCAAACACCCCTTTTGTCCTGTGAACGAATGACTCGAATCGCTCGTCCCTGTACGCAGGCCGTTCTTCATAAGTCAAGAATAATGTCTCCCAAAAGACTAGGCATGTGATTTTTTTCTGTGTTCAGAATGGCTGAGAGATCATCACTCATTCATGATCGCTGGAAGTCTTTTTGAGACTCTCTCTCAAAAGATATTCTTTAGATAAATGATCGTGTGGTTTTCTGTGCTCGGGAGGAAAATATTTTTGGCAACAGTTAAAACTCTTGCAAATGTTGCAGTGCAGTCATACTTTTGGTGAAGAAAATGTCCTCAGTTTATATTAAAGGAATTCAGAACTCAAACGAATGTAGATAATCCAAAGGGGACAGAAAAGTTGCTTAACATTACGTCTGTGTGCATCTTTTGCCTCCATCAGCTAGAACTCCCCGTTTCTTGCTTATGCTCTTGTTTCCTTCTCTATTTCTTGTCATCTGGGGACACTTCTTTATCACATCTGCCAATATCTGATGCATTTAACTTTTTTAATTCATGCACTTGGCTTGGCTTTATTCTCCTCTGTCTCTTTAAAGGAGCAGTGTGTAGGATTTATTGGCATCCAGCAATCCTCCTTGCTAGCGTGGAGAAACTGTGGCTGTAAAACATGTGAAAAACACAAAAGGCCAGTGTTTAGTTTGTCCATTCTGGGCTACTGTAGAAACATGGCAGTTCAACATGGTGGTCTAGACTCATTCTAAGGTAACAAAATACAACACAAACAACTATTTTTGTTTCTTCAGGTGATTATAGACTAATGAAAAACATAATTATGTATATTATATGCCATTTCTTCCATATTCTGCCCTCTAGATTTTACACACTGTACCTTTAAAGTATCACTCCAGGCTTTAACCTTTTCAGTTTGACATACAGAGTAACTTTCAACAGAGTTGACTTTCACCAAAGGTTGAAATGTACAAGATGCCAGGGCAGTCAAATACTGCACTTTCGATCTTCACTGCACATGCTGTAAGTTATCAGCAACTTATCAGCATCTCACCTTGACTTCAGGCTGAGGCAGGTTTACAACAGTCCCTCTTTCAGTTCTCTGCTGACCTGGTGAAACCATTTCTGTCGGGTGAGTTGTTGTTGCGTGTCGTGCCCTCGTCTCTCAGATGGACGGACTCCAAAACGCTCCACTGGCCACCTGCCCATGCAAATCATTACCTTTCGCCCCAACTCAACCTTCCTGGATTTGTGTGTGTGTGTGTGTGTGTGTGTGTGTGTGTGTGTGTGTGTGTGTGTGTGTGTGTGTGTGTGTGTTGTGTGTGTGTGTGTTCGAGACATCTTTTCAGTGATAGCACTATAACCATTGTCTCAACTGGATGCTAGTGTCTTTATCGCATTGTTTTGAAGAAAGAGAGGAGTATATGTTGTGATGTAGATGGCCAAGAAAGCACTGGCAGTGTTTTCAGGAGTAATTCAGCGTTTAGTGTATTCATTTCAGGGGATGTTTTTTCAAATTATTTTGGGGTGACGCATAATCATGCAGGTAATTATAAGCCCAAGGGTTCAAGCATTTTTAGATCATCCTGTTAATTAATGCTGATCATGTTGATTCTCAGACAATTTTGCTTAAAAAAAACAGCAAAAAAAAAATGTTTTTCAGAAATAATATTGGTGTTCCATCTCAATTCATGTACTAAGTACAGTAACTGAACATTACTTGTGTTATGTTGTGAAGACGGCACTATGTACAAGGTTTGTATTGGTGGCCAGGGAATCGTGGCTCAAAACGACATGAGAAAGGGTCAGAGGCCAAGAAGGACTCAAGGTACAGCTACATAATCTGTGTGAATTATGCAAAATTATGTAAATCACATGTAAATTACCCCCCCTTGAATTATGTTTACACAATTAAACAGGAGCTCTGAGCTAGCCAAGTCATTACCTCAGCAAAGATTTTAGATCAATGGCAAATTTACCTCTAGAACATCTAGAAAGGGTGGTCCCCACAGGTGATGGTGAAAACATTGGTCCCCATTACAAAGGGAAACCTATGTGTGTATGGGTGTCAGTCAGAGAGTTTAAGTTTAACGACTAACGGAAACCTATCGTTAGCTGGACCTTCAAAAGGCAGATTTGCTGTTAAAGGAATGGTTTGCAACATTTTGGAGAACAATCTTTTTGAGAATTATTTAAGAAGAATGATATCACCCTGACATCTGGTAGTTATAAAGTTACACCCAGTAGCCAGCTCTTATCATAGATACTGGAAACAAGCCCACAAACAACAAGCCAGCGCCTCCAAAGTTCACTAATTAACATGTTATATCTTTTTTGTAAAATCCATACAAAAATCGAAGTGCAAAAACAACAGGTTATGTGTTTTACTGTTGGCAGTTATTTCTTGGCCAGGAGCAGCAGTAACTCCCTTAGGTCTATATTAGAGTAGTATTGATCTTCACATCTCTCTGCAAGAGATAGTAACACACACATCTCTATGTGTAACTCTATGTACATAGACTGAAGATATTTGGGATAAGAACTTAGCATTAAAGTTTGTAAAAAGCGATTGAGGTATTTAGGGATGCACCAATCTAAACTGTCGGGTGGGATATTGGTGCCAATACTGATTGAATGACATGATCGATCTACATTAAATATAGTTTCAACGTCTTGATACATTTCTGTGGTTCAGCTATCACTTTCATTCATTCAGTCATGTTGGGGGTGATCATTCAGTTTTTACTGCCAAAGCAATCCTTGGCCTCGCGTTACATCACCAATGAGATTCCATCTATACAGACTTGAAATTTGGGTACTGGTATCATATTTGTTCTCAGTATCGTCAGATATCCTGAGCTGAGATATCAGAATCAATATTAAAAAGAGAAAGAGTTGGATCAGTGTTTTCCTATTAGGGTTTAGGGTTTATGTAATGACACTCATTGGGTTGCACCATCAGAGTGTCCTCTAGCTCAAACTGAAGTTGTATTTATCGATCAGTGAATCTCAAATAGAGCCGTGATGACACAGCATCAACAAGAGAGTTCATAAAGATCCTTTCATAATATTTGATATAACAAAAGAAGGAATAAGATGCTCTGAGTTTTCACCATGTGTTCCAAAGTTTCACTCGTACCTGTAAAAGTTTGACTTACCCATAAAACTGGAGGTTTGTTTCTGTGATTGTTCAACAGTTTTGACAGTTTGGCAGAAATATTTATTGTTACTCCGGCAGCAGCTCAAACTCCCACTCAAACTACCTCTTGCAGAGGAAAGAAGATCTGTTAATAATGACTCAACAACAGGCAGATATGAAAGATAGTCAGTGTGGAATGTTTTTATTTGATGCTTTTCAACTTTTTCTTTCCTGGTCATGATGACAAGGACACTCACTGTAATACACAGCTATTCTGTGAAGCTGCAGTGCACATGTGCAGTGAAAGAAAGATCTAAAATACTATCTATTTCTCACAGCAGAGGTGCTACCTCTCTCTGATTTCACTGCTCTGTTCTACTTTGTAGTCTGTGACCCATCAGATTCTGTGACCTGGTTTTGAAGCAGAGCTATAGTGCCACTACAAACATCTTTACACAAGGTCACAAGTTGTATTTTGATAGTTGTTACCAAAATGTGCAGATTCTGCCACTGGGATACGCAGTCCTTACAAAGTAAAAAGGTAAAGTTTGTGTGCTATGTGTGTGTGTGTGGTGACTTTCACCCAGCAAACTGTTGTAATTACAGGCAGCAGATTTGGCAGCTCTCTGAGTTGGAGCGTATTTGTTGCCAGTGTTTCTGTAGTTGATCTTGCAGGACAAAGGAGAATACTGGGTGCCATTGTCCACGCTCTTTCTATTTTCAGTGACAATTTTTAATCATTCTGAAGGTTTTCTCTGAGGAGACATTTGTGGGATACAGAGAATTGCTTTCATGAGTATAGCCAGCTGGCTCCACCTCTTGTCTTTCTTTAAAATGCCCCAGAATTGCTCCATTCTCTCTTCCTCTGGTATCACCGTCCTGTTTGAGATCTGGTAACTGCTTCTCTTAACCCTGGCTGATCTATGGCTTTAAAACATTACACTGCAAACTCGAAGAGTTAAGATCTGACATGTGGGTGCATGTGTTTATATGCCAATATTCAGCTTTTGTGGCCTAATGTTTATGATTTCTCACTGTCACACTTGCCCTAGGTGCACAAGAATCATATAAATGGGCAGGTGACAGAAATAGTAGAAATACCATCCCTTTTTTCCATCCATCCATTATCTGTAACCACTTATCCCCCACCGGGGTCACAGTGGGGCTGAATGAGAAGCAGGGTACACCCTCGACAAGTCCCCAGCTCATCAGAAGGCACATAGAGACATAGTGGAAAACCCTCTAAATATAATACTGTAATATAACACTACTATCAGCCTGAGCAGCAAGCTTCACAAAGGAAGGATTAATATCAAGACTGTTGCTTTAGATTGCATCAGATTACACAGGTGTGTCCTGTACTTAGTGTTATTTTAGTAGCTTTTCTTCTCGGTTACATCTTTTTCTCCTGGTCCTCGGTCTAACACCGCTCACTGGTCCTCTGGTGCCGCACATTGTCTTTTAACAGGAAATTATTTGGACCTTCGGGGTGCCTCTGCTCCCAACAAATAAAGCATCACAGCTAGCCTGCACTTATTTGATGCACTGAAGTGGAGGCTCCAGCTCTTTTTTTCACATGGTATACATTTTGGCCACAGGATCAATGAACACACCATGGTGTGTTATCTGTGCTGAGGCAGATTTCCTCTAAGCTTCCTCTAAAAACAAACCTAGTAATTTGGTCTAAATTATAGTGTAATAAGGATACACTGTATGAAAATTCTGCATGCCTCTTCCCCGATGCACCCAGTTAGAGAATAGCAAATAGTGTTTCAGGCTGTTGAATGCCCTTGGCTTCCTTTCCCTCACTTATTGTCTTCTCTGAAAAGAATAGTTTGACATTCTGGGATTTGAGCTTATTGGCTTTCTCGCTGACAGTTAGATGAGAATATTGACACCGCTCTCATGTCTGTACAGTAAATATGAAGCTATAGCCAGAAGCCAGACAACTGAGCTTTGCACGAAAGACTGGGAACAGGGGAGACCTGCTAGTCTGGAGGGATGAATACACAACACTTCAAATCCAAGACAGGACCCAAGTAACACTAAAACTTAGAGGAAGTTCAGTCATATTCAGAATGTTCAAAATAATAAATTCCCAAGATGGGTTGCATATTGTGTTTCAGTCTGGGGTCCAAGAGTTTGGGTGTCATGGGTGATCAGTCAGCATCATAATAAACCAACAACTGCTGAGTTGGTGTTTTGACTCTTAACGGAAATTTCAAGATTTCTTTTGAAACATGTTGGAAAATAGCTGTTGTCTTTATTATTGATATGTGGAGTTAGAGGTTAAATTTTATTTTTCACCAGTATTCAGTCCAAGATTTTTTGGGCAGTCCTAAGAAAAAACATTCCCCAGTATTTATGACCTCTCTTGGGAAAATGATCTTTTGCCATCTCTTTCTGAGTAAGTAAAACAGACATGGCAAAGTAAGGTATGGAAGATGACAGAAGTTGGTTCCTTAAAAAGACATTTTCAGAATGTTTGTTTGGGTTTTTCCCGTGGGTATAAAAATTAAGATTTGAAGGTTTTTGGATCAGGAGATGCATCTCAAACTCGTTTCTTTGAAGAAAGTCCTAATTATTCAAGTCAAGACAAGTTGCGGCTCTTTTCTTTCCAAGCATCCACAGAGCGACTTCAGCAGCCATGGGAAGGTCACGGCTCGATGATGCGTTGAGGCCATCCTGAGCATAATGCTCATGCTCATTTTTGCTGATTTTTACCCAATTTTGACACCTAATTTTATAACTTGTCGATATTTTTAATCATCCAAATTTTCTGTCACAGTTTTAAAATCCTTAGGTCATAATATCATACCCTCCACACACACACAATTGCATTTAACTAAGTCTCCACTATAGCAGCTGCATATTAATCTCCTCTACGATGTGTTCTGAGCTGGTGCCATCAAGTGGAAAATGTGAGTAATGCAAAATGAAGAAGCAGCACTGCTGCTGCTGAGGAATTTAAAGCTTCAGGGCTCATTCTAATTTTAGTAAGCTATATCACAGTCTGAATCAAAACAGCCTCTAATATAACAACAACATGACTGTGACTGCCTTGATATGATTTCTTTGGTTTCTTCTTGAGAATGTGCCTGTTTTGTAAGAGGGTTTGCCCCGATTATAGGAAGACATATCAAGTAATCAATATAACATGCAACAGCCAATGTGTCCATTAACGACCATTCAACCCTCAGCTATCAGGTAATTAGTGTTACCCTCTCTTATTTCCTGTTTATTTCTGTTCTCCTTTCCTCCTCTCCATCGCTCACCACTCTCTCTCTCTCTGTCTGTCTGTCTGTCTGTCTCTCTCTCTCTCTCGTCTGCCCCCCTCCCCTCCCACCTCTGCTTTACAGGTCTGCAGGCATCAGATCAGGTCCCTGTAGACTCAGACGCCACAGCTCTGTGACTCACACTTCCTCCTAATGAGGGACAAAATGGGTTTGCAGTCCTGATTCAACTGTACCACTGGCTCTGTAGTGGATCTACGACTGTAGATCGATTTACTTGTGGAAGTGTGTGTGTGTGTGTGTGTGTGTGTGTGTGGGTAGATAGACAAGGGCAATTTCCTGCACAGGGACTGCACGGATTGTTTGACCTACACAGGGTATTTTTAAAATAGAACAGTGACTAATGGCTAATTCTAACCCTTTTGGTTTTGGTTTGGGGTTGTTGTTTTCTTGATGAGGAGAAGTGATATCCTGACGTCTTGCTGGTTGTCACAGTTGACAGGACTTCACGAAACAGTGTTAATTTGTGAGCTATAGAAGTGCTAGTAGGTGGATTTTGTTACCTTTGGATAGAGCCGGGTTGACTGCTGGCTGTACCTTCATATTGAAACAAGTCTGGTATTAATTTTCTCGTGTAATTGTTGGCAAGACAGCAAAGAAGCGTATTTCCCAAAGTGATCTCACGATAATCAAACGTCGAGTTCACTTAAAGTTCGAAATTAAACATCACACAGGCACAGATAAGTCAAATCTACACATGAACACACACATATTGTCCAGATGGGACAGCCCAAGGGCATTCCAGGAAATGGCTGCGAATGGTGACTGATGCGGCAGAAGGTCTCGAGGACAGTTCACATGTCCCTCTCTATATATATTTATGCATGTATGTATTTATGCAAGGGCATGGCAGTTATCCTGGCCTTGGCTTGACATAGACAAGGAGCCCACAGCAGCTGTTGACCCCAGTGATTCCAAATGGTGACCTGGCCAGCTGGTTGGACCCGTCCCCTGTTGCTTGACTGTGGAGGGAGCTGACAAATTGGAACGGGAAATAAAGGAAGGAGATAAAGGTGGTCTGAAGGAATAGACAGACGTGCATTATCAAAGACAAAGCAAAGATGTCACACCCTTGTTGTCTTGTTTTCCTCTGCAGGTTTATGTACACTGACAATGTTCTTTCATTTGCTGTAAACCATAATTCAGAAAGTAATCTGTTTCTGGAAACAGAATGGAGCAACTCATACATAACTCAGAAATGTATTATCTGGCTTTGTGTGCATTTTACTGAGCAACAAAACAAACAAAAAAAACAGTGTAGTGGTTGTTTATATGCATTTATTTCACATGAGTGCGTTTTTTAAAGTTATCTTTAAAAAGTCAAGGGAGTACTTTGTAATAACTGCGAAGTCTAAGCCCATTACACCTAGAAAACAAAATGGGTGATGGAAAATGATAGAGGTTAAGGAACAAGGTCAAGAGAGTCCGAGGAGGAGGAGGCGAGCAGAGAAATGAGAGGAGGTCTGGAAAGCGGAGGAGGTGCAGCCAAGCAAAAAAACTCCCTGGGTAATTAAGGATTTTGAGAAAGAACAAATCAGGAAGGAGGGATGAAAAGGAAGGAGGGAAATGGGGGTGAAACAGGTGACAAATGAATGACTAGAAAAAGAGAGGACAGGCATGAGTGAGGGAAATGATGAAGAGATGACAAATGAGCTGTAGAGGATGAAGATGGAGGGAGGTGGATTACGGAGCGAGGGAACGAGGGAGGGAGTCAAAGAAGGATATCTTCTTTTCATACATGCTAAAAGAGGCTGCTGCGACAAACTGAGAGTCATTTAAACTGACACCTACAGCAGAAATGAAACCATGTCTGAGCAAGCATGACTGGACAAGAATAATCATCACACTTACTGATGTGGCATTTAGCCATTTAGCCACACTCCTATGAGACAAAACATAATTAAATGTGGAGACGACTGTCGTGACAACACACGACAATGAATGCTTGCATGCGATACATGTTTTAACAGATTATTATAGCATCGGCTCAGTTTTTTCTTCCTTCCTCGGCTAAGAGTGAACTGAAAATCTGGTTCAATGCTTGATGTTTTATTATGGTTTAGCTGCTTTAGATAGCTCGACTGATTTCTTGGTTTGAGTAAGCATCAAAAGAGATTTGAGAATCAAGCCTGTGCCATTTAGGAGCTTTTGCAGCGTATAGTGTTTTTCAAGCGTGCAGATTTGTAAATGAGATTATGAGGATGTCTTCCTGCAGAACACCAGATGCAGGAAATGTGTGACAAATTGTAGATTTTCAGTTCCCCCCCAAAACTAAGAACTGACATTCTGCTGTGCCGTGCAGTGCAAACATTAATTATTCCTTGCTCAAAGTGGTAGGGTAACCTTCAAAAATGGTACACGATTCCCTTAATTATGCATATCAGTGCTAAATGAAACATTAAGCCGAGGGGATGTAGTTCTCCCGGCAAAAACCTTCAGGAGAGCTCACACAAAAATGCAGCTTTAAAACACTTACCTGTTAAAAGCATCCCTCTTTTCTCTGTCCTGTCTCTCACCTTCCCTCGCACAGTACACACACACACACACACACACATATGAACACACACTTTGAGGACACAGTTGTGTCACATATCAAGAAGCAGAAACCTGGAACTCTTGATGAAACTGACGCTATTGTTACTTCTCCATTCATTTGCAGTATTTGCAGTTTGCAAGACTGATATTTCAGCAACTGTTGGGTGGACAGCCATCTCAACATTTAGGGTCCCGGACAGGACCGCACAGCATTTTTCATACATTTCATCCAAACTTCCCAGAAGATGACCCCTACTGACTTTGTTGATTCAATGACATTGATATTTTTGGCATTAAGCAAAATGTCCCGTATTCCAACAACTATTTTATTCACATAAAATAATTTTTTGAAGATAAACTATCTCAGCAGTGCAGCACTAAGCTTCTAAGACATCAGTAGTAATAGTAAAATAAACTTTGTGTCAGAGCTAAAATGGAGCCTATAGGTAGAAAAGCCGAGTCACCCCTACGTGTCATGGACGGATTTGTCACCACAGCAGGGGTGGATCGGCGTGACTCACTGGGTTTTTGTCACAGAAGCACTGCCGTGCTAACAACCCTGGCCAGCCTGACAGTACCCTTGTAGTCGGAGAGAAGGTTAACGTTTGTCAAACGTCACACAGACGCTCATAATTGTGCTGCTAACTGAGCTGATTCAGCTCCTCAGCCGCAGGGAGCAAGGACAGGCTAGGTCTGTCTGCATTTATTATCCACTCTCTCTTAGGAGGGGTGCTGATCTAAAGGCCATGGACCAAGTCTGCTTCACATCTGTCTGCGCGGCAGTTTTGCTGCACAGTGAGATATCCGCCATCTGGAATTGTGATACCTTCCTTGACATCATGATTGATATCACAGTTTAGTTGACAAGATGACAGCGCAGCGAGTACAGACAGGAGCTGGTATACTTTTGTGATAAATGTTAAATGACTGAACACCTCGTAATGTTGTGAACTCCATATGGAAAAATGGCTTCCAACTTCTCCAAAGATGTAGCTGGTTTTAAAGTCACATTTAGCCTCATTAATCATGAATTTGTTTTTATTTTGTATCTTTATTTTCAGTGTGTCTCATTAACCTTTTGCATTTCCCAGAGAGGACCCAGTTTTGCTGAGCGTTCACTTCCATCACAATGGAGACATTTATTGCAGATTAGTGGCCATATGAAGCAATTAGCAGGATACGTGTCTTGCTCCCTGGAGTTTAAATAGCCGTTTATGAAAGTTGGGATATAGAGGCAATATATTTGATTTAAAATGTCATGGTTTGTCCTCGGTCTTGAAACTGCAACCTTCTGATCACAATCCATCTCTGTCCTGAAGATGAATCTCTAGCTAAAGACAGAGCAACGCTTCCTCCTTGTGGATGCTCAAAGAATTTCAGCAAGGCTCTTATTAAGCACAGGTGTAATTCTAGAACAGGTCAGATGCTTGTTTTAGGTTGTCTGGTCATAATATTAGCACTTTGAGATATCAGGGCTAAAAAAAAAATAAATATATATATATATATATATATATATATATATATATATATATACCACCTAGAGGGGGGTGCTCACAAAAATAAGCCTAGCCTGCAGTGGGAGATTTATTGGATCAACACTCCCTTCACAGTTAAAATGAGGACTTTAATATTAAGCCTTTGATGGAGGCATATCCTATTATTATAGGGTTATTGTCGCCCTAGGATCTATATGTACAACTGGAATGAAATTACTTCTTGTGTCTTATTAACCTCAAGCACCCATCACATAAGTGTTTGACCCACTGGTTGAAGGATCATGCATGTGAATTATACTTGTACGTATACATTTTTTGTCCTATTAAAAAGGATATTTTCACTCATATCAATATAATTAGATAATTATGTTACTGGTCTTTTTCTTCAATACAGTATATTCCTCATTTTCTTCCTGTGGGTATGTGCCTGAGGAAGACTTGTAGTTGGTTGAAATGTTGCTAATGAAATTAAAGTGTGATTCCAGTTTAGTCAAACTTAAAATCCCATAAGACTCTTCGCAGTTCAATGATCTCATTCATCAGGGTCTCAACACTGCGCACATATCCGTCATTTTGAAATTGTACACATATTGTCGTCTATATGTGGAATCTGTGGGAAACAATCATGAACAGAGTTGTGCAAACGTGCACAGAGTCTTGGTCAGAGTGCGCATGGTTTTAGGTTTCGACGGGATTACCTGAACTTTTATTTGAAGCTTGTGCATCACATTCACATTCATTCTTCTTAGAAGAATAAAAGCAAGAAAAATGACACCAGAGAGTTTTGAATATGCAGTCAATGGCTTTATATGTAGGTACAATTACAAAAAAAAAAATACAATACAAACAATATGCATAAACATGTCTACCATAGTTAGATTACTTAAATAGGGAATAATATCCAGAACTATCTGTAGCAATTTCACATTACAGGTAGCAGCCAGCAACTACATAGACAGTATCAGAGCAACAAAGGGTGACTTGTGCAGTAATACATTTCAGTGGTCTGGTTAGCGCGTCAGTTAGTCGGTTAGAAGAAGGCAAAATAACAGAACCCAGATTGACCTGAGCTTTCTAGCCTCTTAAAGGGGAACTGACCTAAAAGTAGCCAAATATTTGTCATATAAATATCAGGTTAAACTTTTTGAAAAATAAAGTTTTGACATCCACATCGAATATATTTTTTGTGCAGGTGCACCAGAGAAATGATCACACCTCGAGTGCCGAGTGACGGCGACTGCTTGGACTGGTTATTTATTGCAGGAGAATATAATGAAAGTTAATGCTGGTAGGTCACTCTATGAGACTTCCTGTTTTTCTGTGCTTCCTTCCATCATCCGTCACTCTGTTCAGGCGTGTGACGTTCATATATGTAACACTGTCCTAATCAGATGACATGTGATATCCATACTCTCTTGAAATTAGACAGCTATGTGTTCTTTCTGGTGGCAGAGTGCAGTATATAATGCACTGAGATTATAGGCTGTGAGTATTAATGCATCCAGATGTTGTTTAATCTGGAATATTTTCAACTGCTAACGTTTCCTACAGTTTCCTGCAGAATATAATCCACGGTGTGCATTGCATGGTCAATATTAGTGAGTTGAGGGTTCCTTACTACCTCTCACTCCTTTCACCTCATTGATGTATTTTAGGGTTTTCAATATTTCTGGACCTACATAAACTAACTACCAGATTTTCAATGCGGACTGCACAGGAAGTTACCATCTGTGCTATACGACAACCATGCCAACTCCCAACAGTGTGACTGTAGCCGAGCAAGAGGGAAATGAAGGCACAGAGGTGTATTGTATCAAACACACTCTGGTGGCTGTTAAAGGACTCAAGCAGGTTGTTCTTAAGTTGACAATACAGCATATGGTCAATTCTACATTAAATAAAAAAAAAAATAAATCTGTGGCTATGCAGTTATTTAGAATTACTGACATGGCAACTAAAATGTACACACAGTAACAAAATGTATATCTATCTTTAGCATCTTCCTGTGGAGCTGGTAACACAGACCAAGAGGCATAATTTATGTCATATAACAGGGCTGTGGTGCAGTTCACTTTTACATCAGCAGGTTGATTTCATACCAAAAATCCTACAATTTTGTTTTATTTTTCTGTATATGAAAACAGTTTCGGTTGTCAAAAATGTTTTTTAAAAAAGGACCAGGATTGTCTGGAAAATGATTTTATAGCACTTGTTTTGTGTAACATACACTTTTGTAATCAACTCTACCATTAACAAATGTTAAGGAGGGTTTACTTCATATACGTAGGAATAACTGAATTTACAATGAACTGAGCCCAGTCCTGCTATAGATAGGGCTGTCACAAAATCATACGATTATCATGGCCGAAAGAGCTCACGATAACAATATTGTCACAATATCTATAGAGAATTTCTAAAAATGTCATTCAACTTTTAATTGTGTATATCGTCTCTTTTTGGCAAATGAATTTGACACTCAAAATACGAGTGCAAGGAGGTGGAGAGAGAGTCTGTAACCATAACTGTACAAAGGGTACAACTGACTAAACAAGAAATTATTAAAGAGACACTAAATTATTATCATATGTGTATTATTAACATATCAATGTTTCATTTTTATCGTGACACCCCTAGCTATAGAAACATACACTCGCATCAGTCACCTGCTGTATGTCACATCACACATGATGTGATAAATGGAATGATAATGTAAGGTTCAGTTAAGGTTATAAGTTGTAAAGTTCAACACAAAGCTTATAGGCATAAAAGGATTACTGATAGGAAAATAACTACAGGCAACAAAAAAAGCAAAAAAACAAAAAAATTATAATATAAAAGTAAAACAAATCATAAAAGTGCAAAAAATTAAAAGACTCTTCAAGATTCAACCACCTCATTTTCCATCAACCAGCATCCATTGAATTGAATATATTAAACATATCTATGCAAAAGGTGTACACTCAGATTAAATTCATTGTAGTCAGCAGCAGATGACTCTTACTGCAGAAACCATGTGTGAAACCTGATGTGGTGATTAAATAACTA
This sequence comes from Nibea albiflora, assembly GCA_014281875.1. Lineage (NCBI taxonomy): Eukaryota > Metazoa > Chordata > Actinopteri > Sciaenidae > Nibea > Nibea albiflora. Next base: position 17,378,936 of record CM024808.1, on the reverse strand, counting down.
AACTGAAGAATCAATTTCTAATCTCAAAATGGAAATGAGAAACTACAAGGTCCAACTTAAATCAAAGTAAAGGAGCATTTTGTACCTGAGTACAAAAGTTAGTACTTAGTAGAATAAGCTGGATGCACTGACGTGCAAGAGGTATTTTAATGTTGTATATGGTTTAATTACAGCTATTAGATAAATGTAGTGGAGTAAAAAGTGCAATAAATCTATGCTGTGGAGTAAATGTACAAATTAAGTTAAGCTAAATTAAGTTGCAGTGGCCCAAATCTAAATATAATTTGAATAAAGTTTATCTGGATATCTGATGTATTTCTAAGAGGGAAACATTCATCAAAGTCAGCTTATAGTGCAGGAAACAGAGTTTTGATATCTGGCTTTGCTGGTAGACCCATCTGCTTTTTGTACTTTGAAATTGATGCCCTCATACCAACTACATTTTAAATCATATCATAATTATAAATATATTTAAATCATGTAATTTAAGGATTAACTGGTCAGCAATCAGTTATAGCTTACAAAAAACCATCAGCTTCGGTGCTAGTGTATAACTTATTTACATAAAGCAAGACAGAACGACGATTAATTTGAAACTTTTCACTGACTGACTACAATGGAAGTGACCTTGCGAACACCCTGACTGACTCTGCTGTTCTCTCTCAGGTTAGACGTTTCTTCCCCCGTTGATGACGTTTCCTCCCGGGGGAGCGATGTGGATCGAGTCCAGGATGGGCCGTAGTATCTGGCCAAATGGTCTGGAGATGGGAGGATGAGATTTGAATTGATTTTTTTAACTTTTAAACTGAGTCATAAAATGATGATTGCACATTCGGGTCTGAAGGTACAACAAGAACCGGTACAACAAGAACTGCTTTGTTTTTGTTACCTTGAATTGAGCCTATCTATCTATTGACACTGCGTGTCCTCACCATGGAGTGCATCTATTAGAAGGGGAGGGTGAGGCAAGGGGTATTCAGTAGGTTGCACTGAATACCCCTTACAGCAACTACAGAATTATGAGCCAATACAGCAACAGCTCATGCTGAATTTGTGAATTTGTGGTAAAAACATGTCTCTCATATGACTGGCCATGTGACGGCTGCAAAGAGACAGTGTGAGTTTTCACAACAGTTTAACACTGTGCAACAAGTCATTATAAATCTCAGTGCAGCTGAGGGCAGAGAACCATAATGACTTTTACACTCACGTGGAGAGGACTTCAGACGGAAGGTCGGTGATGTAGGAGGGGATGGACCTGCCCGTCAGGAACTGAGCCACCTCGTTGGTGAAGGTGTTGCAGTTGTGCTCAAACAGACGATACCTGTCACCTCTGAGCCAGGAAAGAACAGAAGAGAGTTAACACATCAGATAACACATTTCACATATTGTGATTAGTCAGACTCAAGTACCAAAGAAGAGATGAATAATAGGTACTCGACCTGTATGTGCTTTCACCCAAGGAGGAGAGGTAATCCATGAAGATCTCTTCAGACACTTCAGTCTCGCCCAGCTCTACCACAGTGTCTGGAGGGCCCAGCATTGTCCCACCCTGGCAAACACACAGCAAAATGTGAACACCATATGAGAGCTATTGAAGAAAAGTAATTCTCAGAATGTAGATTTGTATCACTTTAATTCCAACACACTCTTTGATCATACATACTTGCAGCACTGTCGGAGCGGCGTTCTCAAACATCAAACAGCAGGTTTTATCAGTCCCTCTGAATTACAGAGTGATGGCGACTTTCTAGGCCTGCCATTTTGCACAATCATGTAAAAATGAATCTTACAGAGGCCGACTCACCAGTTTCAGACTTTTTTGCTGCCAGATCTAATTTAGTTACTATAAACAGTGATTTGTAAAGGCTAAATATTTAATACATCCTTCCTTCCTTGGAAAAAAAGAAAAAACAAAGCTAAGAGTGCATTTATCCACTAACATCCTGGTATATTTTGTTCCTCTGTGCCATAGAGCTCCATTGTTGTCTAAAAGCTATTAAAACACAACAATGAGTCGCATTGTTCCACTGTGAAGCAAGTTCATTTATTTCAATGAACATGGGTACTGTAGTTTATTTTAGGTCAACCCCACATACTCACCGTTCTGCTGCTAGAAATACTCACTAACACAGCTGGTTAGGAAATCACTTAGCCGTTTTGAAATCAAACTACAGTATTTGTTACACAGAGGGGGAAGAAAAGGGTTGAGAAACACTGAAGAAAAATAAAAGAAGAAACAAATAATGCCAGCCTTATTCTTTAAAATGCATTCTGGGAAATCCAAACTGAAGTAGCAGGTAATAGAATTTAAAGCATTATCACAAAATATCACCTGAGGGCATGTGAATCACTCTTTCTGTGATGTGGTAATTGGCAACATCTCACTCTATATTACGCCTTGCACACAGGCTTCAATAAGGCTTTTATTCAAGCTCATATGAATGAGACTAAGAGACTAAGTTTAAGACTTTCTGTGCACTGACAGCTGGAACACATAATCTTAGTGACAGGATGTCTCATGTCTCTCTGTTGTAACTCTTGGTTTACTTTGCATTTGCATTTCCTTCATGAACTTGTTCACTGAGACTTGGGAAACATCTAGGAGCCAGTCCGTTTGTTCTAGACGTACCGGTGAACAGCTGGAGATCCCCTCCCCTCCGAAGAAGAACTCATCACCGTATGCCACTATAGCTGTGTGCCTGGAAGAAAATCCCAAATTGATCACAGGGGTACACTCAGTGCCAAATAACAAGCCACAAACCAGTCAGCGAACCAAAAAGACTCAATTATTACAACAATAGTACAACAGTTGAATAAATACACTATCAACTCCCCTCATCTAACTGTGGAGCATAATTACACACACAGGCCGTGGCTGTTTTTAGCTGTGTTCTATGTTTTAAAGAGAGTTACAATGCCTGTGTTATTTGATCTGGGACCAGAAATGGGTCACTGGCCTACACCTGCTGGATCCACACATTAGTTGCAATGTTTTCATGACTCAGGAGGTCTGACTTTTTAGATCTCTGGCAAACCAGCTGTCAAAATAGAAGAATGAAGATTCGTACCAGATACCATCCAGTTGCTTTCCTGCAACAAAAAGAAGGACAAGAGCAGTGAGAAGAAGTCAACCCTCCGTTAACGACCTTTGAACCATTTCTTAAGATGTGAGGGCATAAAATAGTCACGATTTACAATTTGTATGTAATAAGAAATAAGTAGGTCTTAATAAGTTAATTAAAAATCAGCACAGTAACACAATAAGTGCATAAAAGCGACTCTTCAGTGTAAGCCAGAGAAGGCATCTCCACCCGGTATTTGTTATTATCACTTATTTGTCCCCAAGGCCAAGCTGCATCGGATTTTCTCTCTGTACTCACCTAACATGATTGGACTGAGGCTGCGGGCCATCCCTCTCGATAGATCATAAATATATAGCTGTACATTGTATCGCGTAGTGGTCTTATCCATAATGAAACCCTAAAAAAAGCCTTTTATTTTCCCGTTGGCTGGATAAGCTATAATGGCACAGCTGACTGGGAGGTTCTACTAATGATGTCATCACGTCTAAAAATACGTGGAACACTTCCGTGGTGGACGCTTTCAAAATAAAATATTTTCTGCGAAACTCTCATACGAAACACCGCCGGCTTTCTTCAGAGATAGTTTTATTTTGAAAGAATTGTGTGCCCTTTCCGGTATTACTCGTATCTCTTAATGACTTGACACAATTTAATTAGAGCAGTTGATAGCGGTTTTTTGGTGTTGTTGTTGTTGTTGTTGAATTGAAAAGGGAATTTCACAAAGAAATTAGCAACAGCTAACACAGATGAAGTCCGGATACTTTAATTTATCAGCCTAGTGCCCCATATTTCAGTCCTGTCGAGAAAGAGACAGATTTTTTTCAATTTTAAACAGAGTCCACCCTGACAGTTTTTGTAAAATTTTGGCAGTTTAATAAATCCTGCCTGAGGAGTGGGGCTCTCACACGTCTATTGTATAATCTCTGATGAACACTGGAGGGCGCCGGCGGATTATTATAACCTCTGGTTCACATTCCCGGGCAGAAGATGGCGCTAATGCGCCTGAAGCGGCCGTTAAAATGTTCAAAAGAAGATCCACAGTCAGGCAGCCAGCCACAGCCCCGCTGCCGGACCAAAATAGACAGTTGAGGGCTGAGCAGCTGACATAAACCAGAAATGGCTGCCACCGGAGTCCTTCCCTTCATAAGGGGGGTAGATCTCAGTGGAAACGACTTCAAAGTAAGTGTTTCACGCAGTATTCGTTCATTTTATGCCCGCCGCCGAGAAACTTAACACGTTTAGCCAGCTAGCGAGCTAAAGCTAATCCAAGTTAGACCAACGGGCGCTTCTTCAGAATGCTAGCTTAGCCTGCTAGCATTGGGCGTTAGCCAGTTGTCAGATGTCCATGACATGGACAAAGTAGCAGTGTGATCTTGACCACAAGCCTCCCTGCCTTGCTGTTAACACGTTTCTGTTTAGAGGAACTGGTCTGTAAAGAGTACTTATTTACTTCGTCAGCTGTTATGCTATTTTAGGTGGTTTGAGATTGTGTGGCTCTTATTTCAAACGCCACGGCAGCTAGCTGAGTTAGCTTCAGGGTTGGCTAACTATGTGTGTTTGTGTCAGAACAGGTCAGCGTTTAAGATAATGCCACGGCCAGAACCACTAACGTTAGCTAACGCCGCGGGGTTTGTTGAACGGCTGCAGCCGCCCATTGTTATCATACTTGTAGGTTTGGACACACTTTGTCAGGTTAGTTTAGGAGGCTGGAAAAGGCAGCAGTGGCAGCTGGGATCATCTGCCATGTTTGTGGACTGACAGGACTATTTGTGTACTTATCCCTGGGTGCCATGTCTGCATGAAAGTAGTGCAAATAAGAGGGCTGGGAATAACTTGTTTATGCATAAATTGGTGAATGGCTGATGATTCATGAAGTCTGATTTTAGCCAGTGTGGAATGACATCATTTCCTCTGCCCCATTGTGCCCTGTGAGCTGTACTTTTCATGGTTTCCTGTTACGACTGTAAAAGATAAGGTAGACTGAACCTCACAGCTGGCCAGATGTGTGCTACGTTTACTCATGTAGCTGATCTGTAATTGACTGAAGTGGTCTGATTTGTCCTGTCACTCCCACCACCCACTCATAATGACAGTGAAAGCACTGCAAGAGTGAGGCAAACTTTTAATTGTGTGTATAGGGAAAAGATTTATTGTTCAAAGTATCTAAATACTTTATTAGATGGCTTCGTATTACATGCTTTCTGTCAGTTCAGATGATTCTAGCATACAAACAAAAGTTATGTTTTACAGGCAATACCAGCTGGGTTTCATTTGCACCTTTGACTGACTCCGTCACAACTTAACATTACTATCCTGAAAAAAACATTGGTTACATTGATTAAATAAATTCAAACCAGTATTCCTGATGTCAGACATCATGCTCTCTTCTCTTTGTTGTCTTCACAGGGTGGATACTTCCCAGAGCATGTCAAGTGTATGAGCAGCCTGCGATGGCTGAAACTGAACAGGACAGGACTGTGTTACCTCCCAGAGGAGCTGGCCTCTCTGCAGAAGCTGGTGAGACTTTCCTACATAGTTGTTAGAATAACTAGTTTAGATTACGATGTAAGGTATAAACTACAAAAAAATCTTACAAAGTGGGGACACGGTGAAGACCTAAACACAAGCTATATTCACAGAGGATTCACTGTCTGCTAAAGGTCCTCACCACTTGCACTTATATCAACCTAATTTGGTGTGCCTATCTATTACTGCAGTGTTTGTAGCATTGTTTTTAATCTCTGACTCAAAGCACAGCACTTTTAAAAGTTGATCTGTGGGTAACAGAGGACATCTCATCATCTGATTGAGCACATGCAGCCCTCATTGAATCCTTGATGTCTCTGATAGGATTATCTAATCTCAACTTCCAATGCTTCAGTCAGGCTGCATTGAAACGATGATCTACGCTTACACGTTTGAACTTACCAGGTGTAGGCGAATAAGATTAGACTGTTTGTTATCATGGCTAGGAGCCACAATGTCTGTGGTGTGTTTAACAGAAATCTGCTTTGATTTTTTTAATTCTGTTTGCAGTTAGATTATTCTGTTTATAGACAATTGGGCATTACTGCATGTGGGAGTGACCTCATTTGTCAGATTTTAGATGACTGTTTGTGCAGTTGACTGTGTGTCTGTAGACAAAACCTCATATTCTCTCTCTCTTTAGGAGCATCTTTCAGTGAGTCACAACAGCCTGACCACTTTACATGGAGAACTGTCCAGCTTGCCGAACCTGCGGGTAACTGACACCCACACATGTGCAAGAAAATGCAGAGACACATGGCAATTTGTTAAAAGCAACAATGCTGCTGTCATTATTTGCCTTAGCAAGTTCACATGGGTTTTATGGTATGACCAGTAAGATCTGATTCGAGTTCTTTATAGCGACCTAAATGTGGTTCACTATGTTTGCAGGCGGTGGTAGCCAGAGCGAACAACCTGAAAAACTCTGGAGTCCCAGACGATATCTTTCAGCTAGATGACCTCTCTGTGCTGGTATGAAATAATCTCACACACACTCTTTCTCTGCTTATCACACCCGTAAAGACTTTCTATTACAGCATACCCACACTGAACAACGTGCTTCCTTCCCTTTATTTCTGGTCAACTGCATTAATCTGACACCTATCACCATCCCCCCTTTTCCAATTGTTATGACATAAAAATAAGTCTAGCTTGCAGTCAGTGTTAACCACATGTTTCTCCTTCTTTTTTTAGGATCTGAGCTACAATCAGCTGACAGAGATCCCCAGGGACCTGGAGAACAGCAGGAACATGCTGGTGCTAAATCTGAGTCACAACAGCATCGACTCCATCCCCAACCAGCTGTTCATCAACCTGACGGACCTGCTGTATCTGGACCTGAGCGACAACAAGTTGGACAGCTTTGCCCCCGCAGATGAGACGCCTGGTTCACCTGCAGACGCTCATACTGAACAACAACCCGTTGATGCACGCCCAGTTGCGGTAAGAAGGCGTGTTGCAAATGATTTCACGCCTCGACCCAAAAAATTCAGAAAGTGTCATGTTGGACCTAAACTAAGTGGAAATTGCATTCATTTATTGTAATGTTGCTCATTATTTCTGTGTGTGTGAGCAGCCAGTTGCCAGCCATGGTGGCATTACAGACTCTCCACCTGAGGAACACCCAGAGGACCCAGAGCAACATGCCAACCAGCCTGGAGGGGCTGACACATTTAGCAGGTAACACACACGCCACTCTCCTTTTCTCTTCCAGAGTGCTCACTCAGGGACCTGACACATTTTCCTTCTTACTTTTACCTCTTGGCCCATGCTCCATTTTTTTTTTATGAATGTGCCACTGTGCATATCCTCAATCTCTCTGTCTGGGGAAACATCTGGGGCTTTTTACAAACATGTGTTCCCTCCCTCTCTCTCCCCCAGACATTGACCTGTCATGCAATGACCTGACCCGGGTGCCAGAGTGCCTCTATTCACTGGGCAGTTTGAAGAGACTCAACCTAAGCAGCAATCAGATCTCAGAACTGTCTCTCTGCATTGACCAGTGGACTCAGATGGAGACACTTAACCTGAGCCGCAACCAGCTCACCTCACTGCCTGTAAGGAGGATATGTGCTTTTGTTGAAAGTCTTAAAATAAGAATAATAAAACAATAAAACATTTTATTACAGAAACGTGAGAAATATTCAAATATGTGTAACTTTCTTACCAGAGTAGTTATTGCTTTTTTAATTCTTCTTTCAGTCTGCAATCTGTAAGCTGTCCAAACTAAAGAAGCTGTATGTAAACTCTAACAAACTGGACTTCGACGGGGTTCCACCAGGAGTTGGCAAACTGTCCAGTCTCACTGAGTTCATGGCTGCTAACAACAACCTGGAACTTATCCCAGAGGGACTCTGCAGGTAACACAAACACACAGATTGGGGGTGATGTGCAGCAATGACATTTTTTTTTTCTGAAGAAAACTAAAAAACTGCAGAAAACTGTAAAGAAAAGATCTGATCTAAACCAGTTTTAATTTAATGTAGATCTAGTCAACTAAAACAATTGAAATCATGCAATTCTGTCATCTGATGTTTCCCTGAAAGGCTGTGTAGTCAGTTTTTAGTCAGTCACATCTAACAGCTGTGTAGAAATGTATGATGTCATGTCAACATGTGGTGGTGTGTTGTCATTTAGGTGTGGCAAGCTGAAGAAGCTGGTGCTGAATAAAAACCGCCTGGTAACGCTGCCTGAGGCCATCCACTTCTTGACTGATTTAGAGGTACGATGCACACCACAGCAGTAAAATACTGAGAAAATACTGGACTACAGCAGCATTTATATTGGCTCCCTCAACTCAAACTTTTTACTGAGTACATACTTTACTTTACATACTATTAACGTATCTTTCTATAGATTCTGGATGTGCGTGAGAACCCCAACCTGGTGATGCCTCCCAAACCAGTCGACAGAGGAGCAGAGTGGTACAACATTGACTTCTCCCTGCAGAACCAGCTCCGGCTGGCTGGGGCCTCACCTGCCACTGTAGCTGCAGCTGGAGGAGGTGTGTGTGTGTAACTCTATGTAATGTTTTTGTACATAAGTGTATTGGAATATTAAGTATTAGAAGTTTCAACCTGTATCTGTATGTGTGTGTGTCCAGGAGCCAGCCCGCGAGATCACCTGGCGAGGAAGATGAGACTAAGGAGGAGGAAGGATTGTTCTCAGGACGATCAGGCGAAGCAGGTGTTGAAGGGCATGAGTGATGTCGCACAGGAGAAGAAAAACATGGAGGTAAAGGAAAAAGATAAGAAAGAAGGCCAGGCAGGAAGAATAATAAACACAACAGGGTACTTGTATTTATTTACAAAGAAATCTGCTCATTTTGCAGGAGAACGGAGATTTGAAATATGGTGATTTAAAGATCCGGCGCTGGGACAAGAGTTTAGAGAAACCACAGCTGGACTACTCTGAGTTCTTTATGGAAGACGTGGGGCAGGTAAGCTATCTGTGTGTGTGTATAATCTCAGCTACAACCAACCTAAGTGCTCATGTAGACATGTGACCTCACTCCCAGACATCTTTATGCAAGTGTCGATATGTCTTTTCCATCTCTCCTTCCTAAAGGTTCCAGGTATAACGGTGTGGCAGATAGAGAATTTTGTCCCCATGCAAGTGGACGAAGCCTTCCATGGCAAGTTCTACGAGGCTGACTGCTACATCATCCTCAAGGTAACACATCAGATCTTCCATCATTTACACAGAGTACATGTCATTAGTTTTTTATTACAAAACATACATTATTTTTGGTTACAGCAAGAACATCTGTAAGTTTTAAGCACTGTATGAGCCCCTGTTTTCCTTCATGCATTCTTCATTTTGTAATCGCAGACCTTCCTGGACGACAACGGTGCGTTGAACTGGCATATCTACTACTGGATCGGCCAGGAGGCCACTCTGGACAAAAAGGCTGGTTCTGCCATCCACGCTGTCAACCTCAGGAACTTCCTCGGGGCCGAGTGCAGGACGATACGGGAAGAGATGGGAGACGAGAGCGAGGAGTTCAGTGCCGTGCGTAGAAACAAACTGGGCATACATACGTATCCTGTTATTGGATACACTACAGAAACTAAGCTCTCTGTTTGTAAGAATTAATAATGAACAGCTACATGTTGTAAATGATAGTTTCATATTGCATGCAGGTATTCAGCAATGAGATCTCCTACATCGAGGGCGGGACAGCCAGTGGATTCTACACTGTCGAGGACTCAAACTACTCCATCAGGTGCCTGAATGAATCTTGTCAGCTTACTCGCACATTCATCTATAATTAATTAAACATTCTGTTATGTAAACATTCTGCATCTGTTTGTTCTAAGTCCCTTTGTGTGTGTTTCAGGTTGTACAGAGTTTATGGCAAGAAAAACATCAAGCTGGAGTCTGTACCCGTGAAGGCCTCCTCCCTCGACCCTCGGTAACTCTCACACACACACACACACAACAGTCTCCTCCTTTCGAATTCTTTCCATCCATCCCTCCCTCTGCATTCACTGTTGACCGGAAGTCAACAGCGTTGCACATTTGTTTCTACTGCTCCCATTTAGTGTGGTACTCGGTCTATAACATCCTGTCTTTCTCTTTTTATTAGCTACGTCTTCCTGTTGGACACAGGGCTGGAAATCTTTGTCTGGAGAGGAGCCAACGCCACCCTGAGCAGCACCACGAAGGCCAGGTAAGATGTAAATCCAGTCCCAACACAAACCTTTCTGTCACTTGTTGAATAATTCATGTTAGTAAAACATTTAAACGTTGTTCAGTGATACAGTACACATGCTTTATTTTCCATCTTTCAGGTTATTTGCAGAAAAGATAAATAAGAATGAGCGTAAGGGAAAGGCGGAGATCACAACACTCATGCAGAGCCAGGAGCCTCCAGGTTTCTGGGAGGCACTGGGAGGACAACCAGAGGAGATCAAGAAACACGTACCAGATGACTTCTCTCCTATCAGACCGAAACTCTACAAGGTTAGCCTTTATTCAGTCCCACTCTCTGTAACTGGCATGTGAATGTTGCTCATTGTGGGCTGCTGTAGATGTGTACATAAAGCATTCTTAAATGTCCTGATAACGGATAGCAGCGCTGAACAGGAAATCACATTCACCAATGTTTTTATTGTCCTGTAGGTGGGCTTAGGTCTCGGCTACCTGGAACTGCCACAGATTAACTACAAGCTGTCAGTCGAGCACAAAGACCGCAAGGTCAAACTGGACACCCTGCCAGAGCTGAGACTGGTATGTTTATCTGCTGCATAAACACCGAAGCCTACACCCCTCCTCCCCTCGCTACATCACTTCTCTTTTTTTCCCATCCCTCTCTTCAGTTGCAGTCCCTGCTGGACACAAAGTGCGTGTACATCCTGGACTGCTGGTCCGACGTGTTCATCTGGATCGGGAGGAAGTCTCCGCGTCTCGTCCGTGCCGCCGCTTTAAAACTGGGTCAGAGATCTGCTCCATGCTGCACCGGCCCAAACACGCCTGCGTCACCCGCAACCTGGAGGGCACAGAGTGCCAGGTAACGCTTTACACCGCACCGCTTCAAACCCTGCTGCTGCAGAAAAAACAACAAAAACCAATAACTTCCCCTTCTTTTACCTGCTGTGTTGTAATGGTCTGAAAACACACTTTGCTGGTTACTTTGTGTCTCAAAAATAACTGAATGTACATGCAGAAAAAGGAAGAAGACGTGTCCGTGTTTAAACTGTTTTATTGTGCATATCAAACCCAGAGTGATAATAAACACAGTGTTCACCTCATACTCTCTTCAGGCACAGTAATCTTAATTTCTCTTCTTCAGGTGTTTAAGTCCAAGTTCAAGAACTGGGACGATGTGTTGAAGGTGGACTACACCAGAGCAGCTGAGACTGTACAACAGACGGACAACCTACAGGGCAAGGTCAGTAATATGTGTGTGTTTGTTTCTGAGTGTTACTACTTTGATAGCAGGCTACCAATCAAACGCTATTAATGAACCAACATGTGGCTTTTGATTTAACTGCTGAGCGTTTTATTTCTGTTTTTTGTCCTGCAGGTGAAAAAGGATGCAGAGCAGAAAGACCAGATGAAAGCCGACCTCACGGCTCTCTTCCTGCCCCGGCAGCCAGCCATGCCTCTTACTGAGGTACCAGCACACGCACAGTTATTCTTTTCCCAAAATAAAGTCTTCTTTTAGCCTGGGCCTCTTATTTTATGCATCCTTTCTGTCTAGGCTGAGCAGCTGATGGAGGAGTGGAACGAAGACCTGGACGGCATGGAGGGATTTGTGCTGGAGGGAAAGAAGTTTGCTCGCCTGCCCGAGGAGGAGTTTGGGCACTTCCACACCCAGGACTGCTACGTCTTCCTCTGCAGGTAGGGAAGTGTGTGTGCTCAGATGACCGGAACGAAGCAGAGGTGGAAACTTGGGGCTTGGGGTTAGAACTCAAGCTGTGTTTGAAATTGAAATGTTAAAAGTTGTTTTAAAAAAGTGGAGTGTACCGTGGCCTACCTTAGTTCAGTTGTTGTCTTACTCTGCTTTTATAGATACTGGGTGCCTGTCGAGTACGAAGATGAGGAGAAAGAGAAGAAGGAGGGCGAAGGCGGTGAAGGAGGTGAAGGAGGCAGAGCAGGAAAAGCAGAGGATGAGGAGGACAAACAGCCAGAGGAGGACTTCCAGTGTGTCGTCTACTTCTGGCAGGGCAGACAGGCTTCCAACATGGGCTGGCTCACTTTCACCTTCTCCCTGCAGAAGAAGTTTGAGAGTCTTTTCCCTGGAAAACTGAAGGTATCAGGTTCTGTACACATTATTTGACGCCGTTGACTCTGACTCATCATATGTGCGCTCATCGGTTTAACCCTGTCTTGGTGTTTTCAGGTGGTGCGTATGACCCAGCAGCAGGAGAACCTCAAGTTCCTGTCCCATTTCAAGAGGAAGTTCATCATCCACAAAGGGAAGAGGAAACAGAAGACTGACGCTGCTCAGCCTTCTCTTTACCACATCCGCACAAATGGCAGCGCACTTTGCACCAGGTAGACATTGAACTATTATCACCTGTCATCAGGTCCTCCAGAGAAGTGTTTTTAAACACTAGTTTTCACCTTTCATCTCTCTCTCTTTTAGGACCATCCAGATCGGAACAGATTCCAGCAATCTCAACTCAGAGTTTTGCTTCATCCTCAAGGTTGTGGTCATTTCCCCCTCGTCTCCTTCTGCTTTTGTAATGTTTGCATGAAGTCCTCTCTTTGGTTCCTGTGTAACAGAACGTGTTTTCTGCAGGTACCGTTTGAGAGTACAGACAATCAGGGCATCGTTTACACGTGGGTGGGCAGAGCCGCTGATCCCGACGAAGCCAAACTGGCCGAGGACATCATGAACTGCATGTTCGATGACACGTACAGCAAACAGGTAAATGTTCATCATGTCAAGTTTTACAAAGACAGTAAACCTTAATCAATACTGGCTTTGTCATCTCGTGAAGAAAGCACCAAGGCTCCCTGAACACATTTTCAGTTGTTATTAAAGAATGTTAAGTGTATTTTATCAAACTGATTAATCAATTTGTCTCCTAGGTAATTAATGAGGGGGAGGAGCCAGAGAACTTCTTCTGGGTGGGGATCGGTTCTCAGAAGCAGTACGATGAAGACGCAGATTATATGAAACACGCTCGGCTCTTCAGGTGGGTGAACGTTGGGTGGTGAATTCTTCATTATAGATGATCAATTTCTGTCTCTGCGTATCTTCCCTCTCTCGTGTCACTGTCTCGCTGTTTATTTCTCTTCCTCCTGCCTCTCTCAGGTGTTCGAATGAGAAGGGTTATTTCTCCGTGTCGGAGAAGTGCTCAGACTTCTGTCAGGACGACTTGGCGGATGATGACATCATGCTGCTGGACAACGGTCAAGAGGTAACAACCGATCATAGATTTGTTTGAATGTCTGCAGTCGAATCGGACAGAATTTATTTATTTATGTTTTTTATTCTTTCTTTGTTTCTTGCTTTCCCCTCAGGTGTACATGTGGGTCGGTACTCAGACTAGCCAGGTGGAGATCAAACTTAGTCTCAAAGCCTGCCAGGTTAGTGAGAAAGTTCAGTTTTTGTGTCTGTGTGTGCATTTGAGTTCAAACATTTTGATGTTATATGTCCCTCTCCTCCTCTCCAGGTTTACATCCAACACATGCGCTCTAAGGACACTGAACACCCCAGGAAGCTGCGACTGGTGCGGAAGGGAAACGAGCCCCACTGCTTCATGCGTTGCTTCCACGCCTGGGGTGCTTTCAAAACTCCCCCCTCATAGATGAGCATGCACAGGAACGCTCAAAGATACATCCAATATAATCGCTGCCATGTAATTTTCTACCAGTAAAACGATGATGATGATGATGATGTCTATGCCTAACCCAGCTTCTCCTGAGCTCTGATTCCCCCCACCTGCCTCCCAAATCCCGCTCAGCACTGCTGCTCAACAGCCTCTTGACCAACATGTTAGTGTCAGAGTCTGCCCACAAAATCAGAAAAACATCTGGACAGATTTAAATTTAGCACAACATTCGAGTCTGCGAAAGTTCTGGTCAAGAAGCAAAATATCACTTTTTTTCTACAAGCTTTTTTTAGCAGCCAGTCTGAATAAATAAGAAGAAGAGAATTATGTTTTTGAGATTAAAAAAAAAGGTTTAAAGGTGTACAGAGGCTTTATAAAAAAAAAAAAATTAAATCCAAAGGGAGGCGAGTCCCCTTACATATCGATCTGCTTTGCTGCTTTCACGTGGCTTGTGCTGCATGGTCAGTAGTTTTAAGTGGAGGAGGCTGAAGTGCTCCTCCATGCTTGGTGCCATTTTGCGCAGCTCGTTTGAAGCAGATAAAAGTTACATTTTTTTTTTTTCATCATTGAGGGACTGAACAGGAAGCAGCACTATATTTGTTTTTCTGAGGAATGTTGGTTTATACATATTTTTCTGTTGTGCGGATTATACATGTATGGTATGTTTGTGTGTTTGCCCTATGCGCCTTCATCAAAATGGGGACTGCCCCTTTCCCACAGTCTCCGGTCGCTGTTCTCACCTCTAACTTGTCCACTAACAAACCTTTTTGTATGGGATCAGATTTTGATGTAAGGATGCTTTGGATCGTGATTTGCTCTGCCATGTGAGTGGAACAGTTAACTTTATTTGGCCAAAGAAATCCTGAGCAAGTTAAAGATGAGATTGTGAGACGGAGCCTTGTTTTTATGTTTTAAGTTTGAGGACAGATGTTTAAATGTGCAATCAGTCGAGCCCGGGAGATACTGAAACTCAATAATACTGTATTCTCTTACATTACAGGCTGCATTCAACTTGTCAAAATGTTTATTTTCTTGCTTTTCTGCAGCAGAGAGGACAAGAGCTGAAGAGTTTCTTTCCAAAATGTAGTTTAATTTTTGAAGAAGTAAATGCATGAATGTGTTGCTATCTTTTTCAAATATATTTCATGTTTTGGATCAAAATTCTTCACAAATGTTAATGGGAGATCTTTTGTACCATATGAGAGACATATCTGAATGAATATAGAGACCTCTGGTTCCACTGATCTCAAATCAGAAGTTTGCTTGGTTACCAGAGGAGTTGTGATCGGTTTAACCAGTTCTAGATTCGTGCCTCCAGGTCAACGTTTTACAGAACTGCGGCATCTTGTGATTATGTGACCTGTTTAGTATACAGGCATTGGTCCAAGTACGATATCTATGTATTCTCAAATGGCTGCAACTGCCATCACTTTGTTTCTTTTTTGACTATATTTTGTCGGGGTGAATTGTATGCCTGGTAGTGTGTTTGAGTCCTACACGCATACGTATGTGTGTGTGTATATGAATATGTGCACATGCTCCTGATGCCACCTGCAGATGCTTTATTTATGTATTTTATATAAAAATAAAATCTCACATCACATCTTGTCATCGCACTCGTGTCTTTTTACATTTAGAAGGCCCTGCCTGTTAAGGTGGGGAGGTATGCCGTGGTTCTGATGGTATCCCTAAGTGGCAGCATGTACGGGTTTAAAAAGTAGGACCTAAAAATGAACACCACAAGTTATTTTAGTGTTCATTTATAAAAGTGATGCCTCAGAATGTACTTATTTAAATGTTTTTGGGGGGATAAAGAAAAAATTAGTTAGCAACAGTTTGGACTTGGACCCCAAGTTAGAAAGTGAAAAACATTTAGAGTGTGAAGAGTTTAAGTGAACTCACCAGACCTCTTTGGACCGCACCTCATCTCTGCTCGTGGCTACATTAGCCTCTATTGGCACAGTCCAAACCACACAGCAGACAAGTCCCATAGAGAGAGAGTAAATAATTTTATTAACATTCACAATTCTTCATCAGCCAAAAAAAAATGCTAAACGACCTGATTAAAATCCTACGCACAAAACTGAATGACAAAGTAGAAACAAATTCATCTTAACTGTGGAATTCAAAATGTAAATCGTGCCAGCTGTAGCATCAAAAGGGTTAATTATGTGTGTGTCAACCAGAGACCAAAAGAAGCTAACACAAAGTAAAAAAAAAAAAAAAAGCATTAACATGATTCCTACCTGTTGAGCTACGTTAGTTAATGGTGAGGTCCCTTTTTTACTTTTTATTTTGTTTAACGTGAGGTGAACAAAAAGCTTGAATACTGAGCGGCTTTTAGGCTACAACAGGTGCTAACACTTCACGCTATCATCGGCTTTCTGTTATTAACCTGTCTTCTGTAAACCTATGTATAGATACTGTTATATATATATATTTTTTTTTACACAGTAAAACCTTTTTTAAAAAAGGGGGGTTAAAAATACTGGTGATCAAAGCTCTGCATTTAGCCAATATTACCCAGAATGCACCGATTCACAGAAACCCCAAAGAAAGACATCTCCTGGGTGCATCACAGTACACAGTACGTTACACTTAGCATTCAGACTGACTTTGCTTCCCTTGCCACACTTCCCTGAGTCCCGCCAAAAGAATTTCTGCATGAGGTGATGCGACATTAACAGAAGAGGGAGAAATTTAATTGGAACCGAGAACATTTTTCTTTTCATCAAACCTGATTTTACCGAACTCGAGCAGAAAATGAGGCTAAAAAAAACCAAAAAAAAAAAACTTTATTCTCAAACGCTGGTCACTGAGGCTGGTTCACTGTAGGTGTGTCGTACCATTAGACCTCCGTATCGTACTTTATTTATCGTGCATTTAGCAATAAAGTTTTTTCAAAATATTATTTCTCCTAAATCTGCTCTGGTCCTAAAAAGATAGTACCACATTCACTTCCCTCTTCACCAGCTGGTTCTCTTTGAATCATCTCCTCTTGCATTTTATTTATCTTTAAAATATCTTTTACTTTCTCCACGAGCCGTACAAAACATATTTAATAAAGCATCAATCTTTGCAATACAAACCACCTTCATTATCCCAGCACTTTTTTTTTTTCCTTCAACACCAAGTGAGTAGACAGAGAGCTTTGGGAAACCCTCGTGGTGATGTGCTTCTGTGTAAATAACATTGGCTCACTGATTTGAAAGCAGTTGATTTATGCACCACCTCACACAGCAGACACCGTGTGAGGCAATTCAACCGCCCTTAATGGCACCTAAATAGTGGAAGAATACAAATGCTACAGCTTTCAATACTCAAATATTCAAAATACTTCATTTGCTAGTCTTGCTCTCTAAAATGCTTCCCTCTCAGTCTCTGGTGGATATCCTCAGTTCATAAATGCGGGTCATTCGCGGGGCTGTGGTGGTGTTACACAGCGTGCAGAACCATTCAACACATCCACTTGTGTGTGCACGAGGAATCAACGAGCACATTTGGCGACTGCCAATTCCAGTTCCAACTGTGGGGGAAACCTCAGACCAATCCCAGCACGCCACACAACCGTGGATAGAAATATAAAAAACACAGAAACGTGACGGGTAGGTCTCTCTATTCAGAACGTAGCAGCCCTTTTCCTCGAAGGCTGAGTCAGTCATTACGCCTGGAGAACGCCCCGTAAACATCTAAGTCAACAGAGCCAAGAAGGAATGATCGCGCAGAGCGCCGAACTGAACGGCGGAAATTCCAGTTATCGGTTCTTGAAATCAGGATCAGGTCCATCCAGGCACCACGCTGTGCTAGGTAGGGCTGTCTCTGTCTCCATGTGGGAGGCAACGTCATGTTTCCAAAGTGGTTAGAGCAGAAGAAGATTTTTGTTCTTCCAGTTGGTGGAACCACAACAAGTCTTTACTGTTGTATTCTGTGTCCATTTTAAGGCTTTCCTCCAAGTTTGTGCCAGGTTAACAGGAGAGTGCAGAGTGCTGGCTGGGGGCTTCACAGTGGGCTGGTGGGAGATGTTTGTGGTCCAGCACTGAAATCCGGTCCATCCAGACCACTTGAGCCCGTCCCTGTAATACTTTAACAACAACCACAAGACAATATGAGCAAAATTTATATTTAAAACTAGATACATAAATATCTAAGCTTTGGTCTGACATTCTGGTTTCATAGATATAAAACAAAAAATCTTTCATAATAAATCCAGAAGAATATTATTGTAAAATCCACTACAGAATGTGTCATTAAAGTGTATTATTCTATATATTTTCATTTGGTGCCACTGGAGGGTAGCAGAGAGTTTTTCAAATGAAGGCGCTGACAAACTGAGGAGGAGGGAGAGGTCAGCAGCCATTAGATCGCGATTTATGAGTCCTGTGAGTGCAGACAGTAATGCAGCCGAACCAATGAGTGCAGTTAGTGCCGAGTAGGTAACCGCCACAAGCTCCTCACTTCAGACCAAGTAAAGCTCCCACATTTCAGTAAATTCAATGATTGATACTTGATGGTTTTTGTCATTGCGCAACCAAGATCCAGCTGCAGGGTTCTTTCTCCCATTAACCCCCTCATCTCATTTTCTCTAATATCTATGTGAATGCATGTGCACGTGTGGTAGAAACAGCAGGGTGGCCAACAGCTCGTAAGAAAAAAAAAAAGACCAAACAAAAGAGAGAAATAGAATGAAACAAAACATAACTGCAGGAATTTAAACTGGTGCAGCGAATAAAGAGGCAACACAAATTAACCGCGGGCTATTTCTCAACTGCAGTCCAAAGAAAGTGGAAAAAAAACCCACCCAGAGTTACAGTACATGAAACACTGAAAAAGCACATGAGTCTGTTGAGATTTCAGCTCGGCTGATCTCTTCACAGGCGCCGGGTTGAGGGAAGCAGAGTGGAGGGCTTGTTATTGGAATGCAGCGCTCAGACAGAACAGGTCTTTGATGTTTGCACACTCTGGACCGGCTCCATTAGAAACAGGTGTCTGAGTGTGTGTGAGTGTGTGTCTATTCGTTCTGCAGTGAAGACGCAAGTGTGTGTTCGTGCATCAGCTGAAATTGGTGAGGACTATATGTTACAATAACCTCACCTGTGTTTGTGTGTGTGTGTTTCTCACCTGTTCAGTTAATGAGGATGCCGGTCGAGCGCCCCTCCTCCTCTTTAATGTTCTTTAGGTTGTTCTCTGCCTCGTCCACAGTGCTGCGTACACAAACCACAAGTTCATTCTTGTCTTAAAAAGGATAAGAGGACATTTTAAAACAGTGCGAGCTGTGTGTGTGTGTGGCTTACGTTAGAAAGTCCCTGACGTCCTCCACAGTCAGTTCTCCAGTGGAGTCGAGGGTGAGGTCAGCACAGCTGAGTGGGGAGTCCAACGGGGTGTCCAGGATGGGCGAGGACAGGGCGCTCGGAGGCTCTTCCGTTTGCCCTGTGTGTGTGTGGGGGGGGGAACCCATAGAGTCAGCAGCTGCAGCATGTTTCAACATCTGGGTGACTGATAGTTGTGTGTGTGTTGCTGGAGGACTCTAATTGGCTCTGAAAAGTTTCCCAGTAATGTCAGATTGAGTGAATAAAGTTTTGGCAAACGGTTTTAAAACAAGGCTTTATCACAATTTGGTTAGACAGAAGATTCAATGAAACCCATCTGTTGCATCTTTGATAACCAGACAATGTATTTGGAAGTAATTAAGATGAGCAAAAACAGAGTTCAGCAGCACTTAGAGAACAATAAAAAATGGATGAAATCTGTTTCTTCTCTCTTCGCTCAAGTGTTGCTCAAGCCCACATTTTTCTCAGAATCCGGTTCTGATCACTTAAAGCTGCTTTAATCAATATTTATATATCCACAAAGGCTCACATGACTTTTTGTGCTGTGTAAGGAGTAACTCATAGTGACAAACGTACAGAAAATGATCTCTAAAGAGCTCATTACCATCTTTCAGCCCAGCCCGCAACTTTACTGTCTTGGTTCGCTCTTATAGCCTCGTTTCCAGACACACAGCAGGCAGCTCAAAAAAAATCCACTGTACGACTACCTGCTCAGCACCAAGCTGCAGACAGGCAAAGTATGCAGCTAGCTTGTGAACATGGGATGGGCAGTTCTGCAGCTAAAGAGACAGATATTTCCCTCAGGAGCTGCAGAAGCACTGTGTAAAATCAGAACAGAAAGAGACTTTTTCAAAAGATGTCAGCATGTATGTTTAGTTATGAATCCCTGGTTCTGTTAACTAACTTGTGTCCACAATGGACACTTCAAAGATTAAATATTGACCTTAAAAAATAGACATTTAACCACCTGCCGAGTCTTTTAAATCTGTGTTTCATCCCATAAATACAAACTTTTTTTGATGCTTATGATATTTCAAAATGGAAAGAACATCTAAGGTCTACTGGGATATAAACAAACTCTAAGCTGGTCTCCAAAACAACCGTTATTTCCTGCCAGGGAAGGAGGCGCTGGGCAGGAGAGACAACTGGGGCATGCTGAATGGTTACCATGGAGACCGGAGGGGAACCCCTGCAAGGCCTGCTCGCAGTTTAAGAGGTTCAGCGAGAGAAAGAGGGTGAGATGAGGAAAGAGGGAGAGAAATAACAAGAGAGGGGGAGGAGGAGGAGTGTGTGTGTGTGTGTGTGTGTGTGTGTGTGTGTGTGTGTGTGTGTGTGTGTGTGTGCACGTGTGTGTCTGTGTGTGTGTGTGTGTGTGGACCTACCCTCAGCCTGACCCATCTGGTTCTTGTGGGTTCCGTTGGCCTGCGGCTGCGTCGTCGTCCCATCGCTGAGGAGACACATGAGCATGCACCATTTGCTTTGGCAGTGGATGGAGTAATAATAAAGCAATAACTGTAAAAGTATCATTTTTATGGTTTCACATGAGTGCCTCCGGCTGGTGGTAACCCAAGAGACGGCATTACGAACAGTAGGTTTAGCGGTTTTCCAATGTGGGGTCCAGGGACCACCAACAGTCCGTGATAGGCTTACAGTGGGTCGCACAAATTATTAGCAAATGCAAGAGACATTACAGGCTCATTATTCCATCTGTTAACAAGGTAAGAAATGATTTACTACAACTTTTTAGGTTTCCTAGGACCAAATTTTGCCAAACAGAGATGCTAGTGTTTGTGTCAGTGCGGAAAAGTTTGAGGGATACATAACATAAGATGCATGCCCTAATAAAAAGGGTACATCCTCGATATTGTACTATAGTGTGTGTGTGTGTGTGTTACCTGGCAGGTGTAGGCTCTAGTGGTCGGTCCAGCTGAACAGAGCAGAGTGGCTCAGTGAGGACTTTGGCAGACAGGGAGAACCTCTCATACTCTGACGGAGAGATGAGGTAAAACCCTGTGTGGAAAAATAAACAAACTTTTAACAAACACTTTCTGATCCGCTGTGACTTTTGATGGCCTGAATAAGAGATTTTTAACGTTTGATTTTCAACACATTTTCATTAAAAGCGTTTTCCTTACCTTGTCCATTCTTGGTGAAGACGCAGGATGCGATGCCGCTGATGTCTTCTTTACGGATGCAGTCGTAGCGCACCTAAAGACGCACAACGCCGATGTTAAAGGTCAGGAAAATAAATCAAATTGCCACTTCAAATACGCTCTCGATGCCCACATTAGACGTTTCCTAACACTTCCGCGCACACAGTCACCCAAACTCTACCTGAGGTCGAAGGCCAGGTATGTTAAAGAGGTGCATGTCGCCCAGGTTGGTCAGACAGACCAGTGTGTGTTCGCTGTAATCCTCCTGGGCTGTGGAGCTGAAGACCACCAGGGCCACCTTCCTCACTCGACAGCCTTCATGCGCCGTCAGCTTGAACTTGGTCTTAGCACTCACTTTGGGGAGAGAGAATACCTAGAGAGAGAGAGCAGAGCAGAAAGACTGGATTTAGATCTGTAACATCAGTCTTCAGCAGCCTCTGGAGTCCAGTTCTAACTTTTTATGGTGAATTTTAAATTCACATTTAACAAAGCTATTTAATGGTCTTACATAAACAGATCTTTTATGTGTAATACATTAAGATCTTCACCTTTAGCTGCTCCTCTGAGGCGATGAGGACAGAGTGAGCGTTGGTCATATCCGGAGCGATGGCAAGGTCCTGAGAGGCTTCGTATGGGTCCGGTAGCGGCTTCCCTCGGCCGTCCAACACACAGATCGACACCACGGGGGCTCTGTGCATCAGCTGGATCTCTTTACCCAACACTGCCTCCACACACACGCTGCCTTCGCCCGCTCCGCCACGCTCGCACACGCGCCCCGAGCCCACGCCAGGCACCTCCAGAGCGTAGGCATAGACACTCCCCGAGTTGGTGCCCGCCCATAGTGTGGGTCCGTGGTGTGTACCTGGTGGATAGAGAAATACAACACATAGTTAGTGCTGTGCAAATATGTTAAAAAAATTAACCTTTATTGTTACAGGCAGTAAAACACACCGTCACGTAGGAAGGTGTCGGCGAAGCAGAGACATCGGACCACTCCAGACAGCGAGTCGTCTGCTGACCGAGGCTCAATCCTCCGCTGTACCGGAGCCACATCCTCCTGCTCAGCAAGGGCAGCGTTGGCCTCCTGGACCTGCACACAACACCATGCAAAATGAAGAACTTATTTCTGTCTGGATGACGTTTTCACTACAAAAAGATCACAGCGACTTACCTTGCTGGTGGGTGTGGTGATAGTACGTTTCTTCCCCGACACTCTGCTCTTGCGGATGCGTCTGAAACTTTGTCGTAAGGACTTTTTCAAGGACTTGACTCTTGACAGGGGGCCCTCCATCGCCAGGGAGTCATTAGGGTGCAGGGTACACCTAGGAGAACATAAAGAGCTGTAAGTTCACACTTTGTGGATCATAATATGAATCTGACTTGTCTTTTCTTGTCTTTACTGGCACAACTGTGCTATAATTGTGAGGAAAGGTTAAATTTTCAAATCTAAATATTTTTCAATATTTCATTGAGGCTCTCTGAAGCAAAAATGAAAGGAAAGACATGAAAATGAGGAGCAGCAGGGATTGTATATACTAAATATTCCCAATGTATAAACAAAATAACAACCTGGCCAGCACAGCATTTCGTCTGTGGTAGTCAAACAGGCCAAATCCATGACTCGTCCCGAAGGAGATCAGGTTCCATTCAGCATGAAGCGCCACTGCAGTAACAGAGGCCGGAGGCAGGCACTGCACCAGGACCAGCGGCTGAAAGCCCGGAGGGAAGGGCGCAGGTTTAAGGCGCGGCTCCAGCCTGTCATGGCCCTTCCAGGTGAAACCCTCTCTGTCCTGCAGCAGATCGACCACCGACACGTCCACCAAGTGGTCTGAACGCTCGTCGCTCAAACCCAGAACAATCACCTGGAGGGACGGAGGAAGTGAAGACATTTTATTATTTTTGTCCTTAAGTGTCCAGGAGAAATGTGTAGCAGACGTTAGTGCTGACGGATGTTTTTGTGAAACGTCCGACAGTAGGACATCACAACTGGGAGTACAGAAACGCACTTTTCCTGTGTGACCCAGTTTTTCAAATGATTAGAACATAAAAGAGCTCTTCTACAAAAAGCTGAAGGCTGGGTGCACTGAAAATGTCAGCCGCAAAACAGACATCTCATAACATCAAATCCTTAATCATTTAAATGAGCAGCCGTTCGGAAAAGTGGACCAACAGCTTAGTAACAGCTTAAAGGTATTCGTAGCTAGTTTATCATCAGTTGGGGCATTTCCATCAGAGTTGAACATTTCATTATCATTATCAGTGCACAGCTCAGTCTGAAGATTCACTTACCAGGAAGTAGCTATGTGATTTTCTAAATGTGCTGCAGCGCATGAAAAAGATTAGCTTTAATTTGGTATGAATATTCATGCTTTTCATCCATATTCATGATGTTTTCAGACCTTTCCTCTGTCACCACTGTCAAGCCAAGACTTCCACTTACACACAGAAATACCAAAGGAGAGAGTGTCATGAAATTTGTTTTGCACATGCTCCGCTGGGGATGAAAACTTTTGACACTCGTAGCGTCACCCTCAGCCAAAATGTCAACGCTGAAGATATCTAGTAATCTAAAAGGCTGAGTGAGTGTTGTGAAATTTGCTGAGCACGAGTGAGTAAGCTGTGCTAACTTTAACCCAGTGACTTGAAAAACAAAAGCAGAGGCACGCTATTTGTAGCTTCGCTCGGAGATAAAAACTCTATGATCTTCCATTATTGAATTTGGTTAGTTTACTATATATTCTGTTTATGATCCATACCATGTGATCATGAGGTACAGTTTACAGGAAATGAAGCAGGAACATTAAACATCAAGACACTGTGGCCTTCTGGTTTAACTGTCCATAACAAATCCATGTAGAGGCAGAAATATGGTCTTGTTACAATAATAAAGTACATCCACTTAGTGCAGCTACATCACAGCAGAGCAGCTGTTAAGTGTGATGGCTGCCAAGTTAATCAGTTAGCCTAATTTCATCCACAGAAAATTCAACACGAGGTTATTTCATTGACATAAAAAGAATGCATCTACACACAGGACCTTTAAATCACTAAAAAACAGTCAGTAGCTCCGCATCTTGTTCGCATATACAAAAGGCTGAGTGCTTACCACAGTAACCTAGGTTAAATTCCAGCCTGTGGCCCTGTGCTGCATGACATCCCCACTCTCTCTACCCACTTTCTTGTCTCTTTACAGTTGTGCTATCCAGTGAAGACGGAGCTCAATATATTTGCGTGTGTATGTGTGTAACATCTTTACCTGTCCAGCAGTCCCAGCCACCACCAGCTTGTTGCTATACTTGCACAGACTGATCTTCTGGATGCCCAGCCTTGGGTCGTCGCTGTATGGGTCGAAACAGCCCACCTACACACACACACACACACACACACACACACACATATGTAAACGGATATCAGTAGGATAAATGCAAAGACACACTCTCTGCAGGTAGGGCTAGCAGTTTGTGTGCCAGTCCCCATCAGTGTTTTCTTCTCAAGTTTTATCTCATAAATCTAAATTGTTGTTCTGAACAGACCACAAGCGCATTAATTTGCGGCAGAGACCTCTGAAGCTTCCCTCCTTCCTCTGTTCTCCACCAATAGCCAGGAAGATCCCCCCTTTTCCCCACTCAGCAAAACATGTGCATTAATCTGTCTCTCACACACAGTAGGAATTCCAATAGAAATCCTTCTCACATGGGAGCTGTGTCTTGGCAAAACAAGGAGTAGGAGAAGTTGGTCACTAACACACACACGCACGCACACACACACATACACCACACACATACAGGCAAAGAAAGAGTGGGCTGATGGGTCTGGTTTTCATTACTAAGGAAAAAAAAGGGAAAGGCTCTTCATCCCATATGAGGGCCACATTCCTGAACATGCAGCTCTGTTACCACAGGAGACATGAGGAAAGGTGGGGGGAGTGAGAAAGTGAATAGGAAGAAAAGAAGAGTGGAAGTTGAAAATGGGCTAATTCAATCTATTTTTCCATTCTTAAATGCATCGCTTTGGATAAACTTCTACTTTTTTTTTTTTCATCCATTATTGATCCCAGCTTATCTTTGTCATCCAGCTGATTTAAATATTCATCGAGCATTTCACTTCGTGACCCATCTCCATTCCCTGTCAGCATTCTACCAAAGAAGAATCACTCTGTCAGACTTGCTTGATGTGAAATTCTGCCTCCTGATGCTGAATCAGTTCATTTAAATGTAAAAAATAAATAAAGAGTCTATTAAAACAGAATCAGACTGCGGTTCCTTCACAGTCAAGTTTTAATAACAGGAACAATGGGGTGGGTCTGTCTGAAAAACTGAACACATGAAAACAACCAGATGAGAAAATTAGGCCACAGATGTACTGTAACAGGACTGAGTGACTCTGTGTGCGTGCGCGCGTGTGTGTGTAAAACACACATTGTTTTTATTCCCACAGCCTGTAAAATAAGACCCTGTGCCTGGTCTCTAGAGGACGGATTCTTACTCTTAACCCGCCTCCTCAGTTCTCACCTTCCTAAAGGGCGGCCATTCCTCCTCCTGCTGCATGTCGGGGTCGTCGTTAGGGTCCTGAGGATCGTCGCTAGGGTCACAGTCCGTGTGGAAGACGTTGGCCGTGCTGAGTTTGTACAGCGGAGTAAGTGCAACACCTGATGCGTCCCAGAAGCGCACTGTGCCATCTTCATGTCTGAAAAACACACACCAAGATTTAAAAAGTTTGTGTGTGCCAATGTTTCAGCACAAATCAATTGAGGGTATCTGTGCATGTGCAAGTGGAAGACAGACATTTTAAGAGATGGACAGAGAGCTGCTAATTACCAGGTACAATTAGCCACATTTAATGTAATTAAAAACTATAATCCTGTAGTAAATAATGTTCAGTTTTTGAATCAATGAGGTGTTGAAGGGTGTTCCTTATACAAAAAAGTCAAGGTATTTCACTAGCATGGCCAAAGACACCACAAAGGAATATCAAAATTAATTCTCCTCCTGGTTTATGCAAAAATTTCAGTTAACTTGTCTTTTTGAGTTTTGTTTACACTGTGGTGTCTCCCCAAATTCCACTCGATACAGCTTTTTCACTTCCTTTAATGCGGTTGCTTCTTACTGTGCTCTACTATGCCAATGCTAGCTCTGCCAAACATCTGTAGTTGGCAGCAATCTGCCAACTGTCACAGGGTTTCCTTACTGCCGTGGCAATGCCGAGAAATTCTGGCTTCAGACTTTTCAGGACAAGTCACAAGCAGATCCAGTTTTGTGCAGGATATCCATGTGGTTCACAGAAAAGAAGGAACAAAACATCCCAATGCAGCTTTGAGTTATTTTACTTAGAAAGCAGCAGATTTGTGCCAGGTTTGGGCTATGAAAGAACAATGAAAACTGGATCCACCTGCTGCTGTGTGGACGCAGCCTGTGATTGTTTAGATATGTCTGTGTGTGTGTGTCTGTGTGTGTGTGTGCAGATACCCCGTCAATAGCAGCTCTTGTTGTTTGGGTGGAGGTGCCAGGTTTTTCCCTCCACATATGGGCCAACTCTGCACAAAGAAGACAAAAGATTGGAGAAAAGCTGCTGCAAACTTATTCCATTTTATCAGGGGTGGAAATTGACTGCTCTTGCCTCACAGGAATACCCTTATGGGTGAGAATGTGTACACACACAGGTTTGCACTGTTATAGTGTCAGCACCTCTGGTCTGGCCTCGCTCAGACAGAGATGATTTACGAGCTCACCAGCTGTGAGTGTCTGTGTGTGTGTGTGTGTGTGTGTGTTTGTCTAATCTGCCAGTGATCAAACAGCTGATCCAAGCTACAAAGCCTTTGCAAAGCCTTTAAATGCCTACACCTGCTCTTAAAGTTATCACACTACCAGCAGGCTGATGGTCACGCTCGGCCTGTTTCCTCAGAGCTGTTTTGCTGCCAGCCTGTGAGCTCAGCTGCACTAGTAGCATGAGTAATAACAGCTATTAAAATGCAATATCCTTTACTTGAATCAATTTACAGACTTCACTTATTACCCAGTCGTGCTATGCTGACACTTGATATGACACCTAATATCCACTTGGCAAAAGTCTGTACGGATGTTGGTTTGATAGTATATACACTGATTAGTGTTTATTACATTTAAAGCATGAGCAGCCTGGCTGTTGATCATAATCTGTTTAAGATGTTCTCAGGTTAAGCAGCTTCGATGAATCATGGATTTCCTGTAACTGAATTTCCTCACTGCCGTGCTTAAACCAATTTACAGAACAATCCGCTCGTTCAAAGCGTCCTGCAAACAGCCGCTGCTGTCCACCAGTAAAATAAATTCTAATACAGAGGACAGAAAAAAATTCAGTGCAATGTTTTTTGATGATGCCAAAAGAACATCTGAGGAAACAAAAACCAAATGTATGGCTAGAGTTTCTAAAGAGATTAGGAGACGTGCTTCTGAAGCGCCATCAGAGTGAAATTATTTGCCTAACTCACTCAGATCGTTTACTTCTTTGCTTCATTTTTAGTTTATAGATTTATTATTTTGCCTGGCAGTTAATATTTGATCTTTCTACTTCTAACAGATGTGATGTGTGTGCGACTGTGAGATAGTCCTGCGTGTGTTCTCCTTCATGTTACTGTTTTGGTGAAGAATACAAAAACGGAGAGAAATGTCAATGCAAATAACCACAGAATTTCATCAAACTGATCTCTACAAATCGCAGCGTGCTTCTCACCCCATGTACGTGTTGTCGGCCCTGCTGCGCTTTGCCGGCATTCACCAGCCTCTCCCAGAGCTTGGGAGGGACGCTGGAGATGTGGAAGGAGCAGGTGATCGCTGAGGAGTGGAGAGGAGCCAGGTAAGGAGTGGGCAGAGAGGGCCACCCGGGGGTCTGGAGGTCAATCACAACCAGCTCCTCTTCCAGAAGCACTACCAGCGCAGACGGCTCGTCGAACTCTGCACGAAGGAGACGACATTTAGACCACATTACACTTTTCAAAAAAATGAAAGTTAATTCTTGAATCAGAAATGCACAGATAGATTTCATTATGTTGGCCAACTCCTCACCTTGCTCGTGCTCTATGCTGTGGACAGTGAAGAAGTCAATGACTCGGGACGTGAAGTCCAGAGTGACGTGGTCTTTGTCTTGTTGGATGGTCAGACAGTGGCGGTCACCATAGCTGGCTCTGGGCATCCCACCGCTGTACAACAACACTGGAGAACTGGACCAAGACACAGAAAAATGTTTTTAATCTGTCGTCTAAAAGAACATAGAGCGTGTGGTTCTGATATAATCAAGCAGAATTACTTAACATTTTTAAATTCATGGACTATTTTAAAAAGAATTACAATTCACTTACGCAAAAATCTGAGTGTAATTTAGATAACTGTTAGTTGATTACTGATAATTATGAACCAATTTATTGACTTTTAGCAATAAATATTAAATATTATATTAACATGCAAATATTAGCATGCATATTTTGCTGCCCAGGTGTTGTTGATTATCTGACTCAAACATTCAGAACTAAAACAACTCAAACGAGACACAATTCTGTCTGGAGTAAAATCAGAGCTGGCAATACGTTTTATAACAGTGTCAGCACGGAGATTAACTGTGTTGATTTTGTTGAATCGGTAGCACATTACTCCTCACTGAGAGGAAATATGAATATATTCTAGTTGATATGTCAGCCTACAATAAACCATTTTAAGACGGTAATTAATTTAACAGGATTGTTTGGGTCATTTCCTGTGTTTCATGTTTTAAAAAATGTGCAATATAAATATAGAAATATATATAAATGTCTTGCATATAATGAAATAAAAACACAAGTAAAGATTTAGTAGCACTGTGATCCAAAAGGCCGTCGTCTGATTGCAGGAATCAAAAAGGACTCACCCTGTCTGAGTTGTCCTCCACAGGATCTTGTTGATGGCCTTACAGGGAAAAGGACCTGAGAGAGACAATCATGAAGTTAACATGTGAAAAACATTTAAGAGACACGGCGACTCTAAAGTGGAAAAAAACAAAACTTTTAGACTAAAAAGGGGGAAAAAACTAATCAAATGCAGAAGTGTTTAAAGCTTGAAATGTCCCACAATTATTCTGCATCACAGTCACCGTCATGCTAATTCTCACCATAAAAACGAGTCACTGTGAGTCACAACATGCCAGCAGTCATTCATTAAGCCAGTGTCAGTCACTGGACGTTGGTCTTTGTGGACGAGACCCCCGCCTCCACCAGACCTGAATGACAGTGCACTTAAACATGCCTCAAACAGACATTAGCTGGGGACGCACAAAAGAGGTGTGTGTGTATACGTGTGGGTGATGTATGCATTTCTCACCATATGGGATGGTGGAGGACACTGGTTGGTGATTGTAGGTGTCGCCATTAGTAACGGCCCACACGGCGTAGCCTCCATCATTATGGGAACTGACAAACAAGTTTCCAGATCGTTCCCACACCAGACTCTCCAGCTGCTGCAGGGGGGTTCACACACACACACACACACACAAACACACACATATAAAGCCATCAGACCAGGTTGGATAGCAGAGGAATTACAGCTCAACACAGCGTGAAATGATTAATCATCATCAGTAAGAACAAACTAAGATCTGCTCTGTAAACTACATACCTGTTTGCCCAGGAAGAGTTGCTCAGCATGACGAGTGCTCAGATCCCATAGGACCACCAGACCCCGGCTGTAGCCAATCAGAATCTTTCCTGGCTGCTGTGGATGTTCATGAAGAGATTCTACCGGCCCCAGAGATTTCCCACATCTGTAATCATCTGGCAAGCTGGGAAAACAAATCCATTAGCCATTATCCCACATCTGTAGCCTGTTTGTAAGCCGGCATGCTATGAATTACACGTATCCAGGTCAAAATGAGGTTAAATAATTGTCATGTTGATGGGGGATAAAATAATTAACACTGAAAGATTAAAAGGTGGACAGTCATAAACTCCAGATGTGAATATCCTTTTTGATCATAGATCATGTGATGACAAACGCAGTGTTTAAAAACCAACCTACCAACCAACCCAAAGTGTTCAAATTTATGTATATTATAATCAACAGCGAGCTGAAACCATCTGTATAAACTCTAATACAGCCACAGGCTGCTCTGCCAGCAACAACAACAACAACAAGAGTGAAATCAACATCAAGCCGGAGCTGAGCTGCTGGAGCTCGTGAACTAGACATTCCTCTGAGGCAGCAGAGGAATGTGGAGCGGGACACACCCTCGAGATGTCAGAGGATTCCCTCGGAGAAAGATGGGAAAAAGAGGGGGAGAAGACAGAAGAAGAAGAAGAAAGGAGGAGAGGAAACAGCTGAGAGGAAGACCGTGAGATAAATGGAAAATAAACAAACAAACAAAGAGGGAATGAAAAGAGGGCAGTGCAGCTTTCTGTGCGCTCTGCTGGGGATGAGGGGCAGCGAAAGATCATCGCAAAAGAGATAGTCATCCTGTGTGACACACACACGCACACTTCTGACTGGTTTTGTAGCGGTCACTGAGGAAGATCCTCTCCGGAAGCACAGAGGCAGAAACATTCCCAACAAAGCATTCCATTGTGTCCGTCTCTCCGTTCACAAGTATTTTTAGGGAATCCAGCATCCTGCTACAGAGTCCCAGTGATGAGCCTCTCACTCTGTCTGTGTGTGTGTGTGTATGTGTGTGTGTGTGTGCACACGTTGGACATTCAGCTGAAACACTTCCCCAACCGGAACACTGTGTTTTGGCAGCCGGTACAAAGCCTCACTGTCTAAAAGCTCCTCTCCTTTGCGCACACACACACACACACACACACACACACACACGTACGCACACACCATACAAATCACTCACAAACTCACAGGCCTTATCAGGGCCCTCGTTAGGCCTCAGTTCTGCCCACTTCCCTAAACAAGCCTGCTTAATGAGGGGTTTGGCCAAGCAGTCAGACAGTCACACAGAGGAATGAAAAAGAAACACAACAGAAGCTCTGTGATACTCTGCCAGTGCATCAACACAGGAATGCGAAGAAGAAGACAGCAGCATAAAAAATAAAGAAATTACTGTCTGGTATGTGCTTCAAAAAACAAAACAAAAAAACAGCGTGCACGTTTGTCTCTCAGATTATTTTATGTGTCTTCATCACGTTAATATACACAACACTGCAGTTTGTCCTGAAGATCTGTGTCTGTGCTCGCCGGTGAACACTCGTACATGGCATGCATGATTGTTGAGGGGCTGGACAAAATAACAGAAACACTACAATAGTCCTGTACGGACACAGTTACATATATTTTACGTTTTCTTCAGGTCTGTGTGGATGTAGATTGATCGCATTTGATTGAGAGAAGCAAACACTTCTGCAAAGTTAAATCAGTTCCAACTGATCCATGCTCACTTCAAACAGAGTGCAGACAAAAACATAAATATCCTACAGGTGATTTCATGTGAAACAACCACAAGTGTTGGAACTTTCAGGCCCTTTACAGCCACCAACTATGTGACTTAGAGTCTTATTTAGGTAATAGTAAGCATCTTAGTTCCCATTTTTGCAACAGAGTTGTCAACACAAGAAAAAAAGCCAAGGAAGTTGTTGCTTCATGAGCTCAACTTCACTGATATTTACAGCATACTGTCGCTATTTATTGTACTGCACTGTATTTCAACTCTTCCACCCAGCCCACACCCACCCCAAAACATCTGATTTACAGATTACTGTACACATCCAATGCAACAATGTCCCAGAAGAGAAGTCTCGACATCTCCGCTTTGTGCCAATTTTAATTTAATAACACCATTATCTCCGTGTGATCCACTGCTTCTCACTCACAAATC
The DNA here is from genome assembly GCA_014281875.1 of Nibea albiflora. Classification (NCBI taxonomy): domain Eukaryota; kingdom Metazoa; phylum Chordata; class Actinopteri; family Sciaenidae; genus Nibea; species Nibea albiflora. The sequence continues at coordinate 17,346,741 of CM024808.1, read as the reverse complement.
CAAAAACGTGTATTATTCATTACAACTTGACAAGTTTCACAGAAAATATCATTTTTCAGTTTCACAGTGTGCTCCCTTTCCTCTACTTTCCAAACAGTGTTCAGAAGAACTGGCTGTTCTCATGGTCCCTGAACCGCATGACCCTGACCTGCCTGCTGTTGCTGCCGGGGTCAAGAGGGATATTTGTTCCTGCGTCTATGTGTGTGAGTCCGACCTGCTCAGCTGGAGCTGTGAGTGGAGGAAACTCGAGTGTTTAAAAGGGAGACACACTGTGACAGGGGTGAAGAGCAGGGAATGAAGACTGAGTCAGGAGTTTTAGGCAAAGAAAGGGAGAAACTACAAAAAAATAACTTACTGGATAACCCTAACTCGCTTTATATTTTATTTAATTTACATATTTTTAATAATTTGTTGACATTTTCATTCTGTGAAGTCATTTATACGATAGTCTCACCTCTGTGTGACCTGATCCTGGAGCAGTGTCTGGCTGTCCTTCAGTGAAAGGTGGGGCAACTCCAGGAAGTACACACCCCCTCCCTCTGTTCCAATGCAGAGGAGGTCGCATGACCTCAGCAAGAGGAGACAGTTACCCGGGTAGCACTGAGAAGAAGAAGAGGAGGAGGAGAAAGGAGAGTGAAGCTGACAAATTATCTTAAAACTTGTACCTTTAAAAACAAAAGAACATAAATGAAGTTCTAAAATAGTATTAACGGGCTCTAATGTACCTGCAGCTCTCAATGCCGGGTCTTCCTGGAAGGCTGTAGCTGCTCACTTCCTGTAGACAGACGACTCCCTCTCTCTTAACCCCGCCTACCTCTCTGGGCGCACCGGCCACCAGCTCCCACAGGTGAATCGTGTTGTCATCCAGCAGCGACAACAGGCGGCCCTATCATAGAGCAGATATTCAAATATTAACATCAATTTGGAGATAACTCTCATCACCAAAGGGGTCTTTAAATTCAGATAATAGGTGGCTTACCTGTCCAGGCAGGAAGTGGATTTGCGTGACAGCGGTGGTGTCTTTGTGTAGTCCTGTGAACTCCACACCGGGGGCTCCATAGCTGCAAGGGTCCCGTCAAGGAAATTCACAACAAAGCAACCTTTTTACAATGTACAGCGGTCAGTAGATCCCAAAGAGAAAGTCACACAGCAGAAAAAAAAAACAAACACAGCAGGGACTTAATTCTAGTTTATAATATGGTTGGGCGATCTGGACAAATATATTGTCATTTTATTGTTAATTTAACGGTCTGCCTCCGAGGAACAAGTGACAGCCGCTGCTCAGCGAGACACTCGCTCAACAGCAAACTGAGCCAAAGAACGAGTGAGAGGAGAAACAGCTGTAGAGCCAGAATGTTTTCACATCTAACTCTGTGGATTAAAGGTTTATTTCAACCAAACCAGAGCTGATGATTGTTTGAACAGCGGAAAGACAGAGAGATGTTTTTGGTGAGTTTTATTTTGTTTCTGTCTGTTGGTTGAATGAAATGTTTTATGAGGAGTTAACACAGCAATTAAGCTAGCCTTTGAGAGAAACTTGAGAGAAAAAGATGGAGGGTTGTGTTTCTGTCTTCCAGAAGAAACTCCAGGACACACAAATCATCAGTTGTTGCGCCTTTATGGGCAATATAGCATGCAGGGAGAAAGCTGGAGACACTAATGGGTTACTTAGAGCTCAGCAACATTTGTATAAACTATTCTCATATCACATATGTCAGTACTGAATGTGGGGGAATGTGCATGTTGTCTGAGAAGACGGAGCCATTTCGTTGTTCATGTCGCACATGCAGAAAATGCAGCGCGTTACACCACCAGGAACAATATTTATATATCAATACAAACTGTAAATCTGCCACCGTCACACTGCGTTTCCCACCTCTTCTTAGTGGATAAAATGCAGAGACACGCATGAAATATTGTTCTCTCTTCCCCCTATTTAGTCCCCCTCCTTGGAGGCGCTGCAGCAACACCGCCAGGGTTACGAATCAGACTCCCATCACGGTTTAAAAATATGCATCACTTGTATGTATTTTAGGACAGTTTGGTCAAAAATGTGACAACGAAATGGCAGATGGTATGTCACTGTGTGTCACACACACACACACACACACACCAGCACATCTTAAAGCATCTCTTTAAAGCTTTTCAAAATAGAGACAGAAAATGTGTGACTGGGAGGAGGACAGAGTGCAACACCTAACAGTTAAAACTAGTAATTCAGGCTGTAAACCAGAAGAAACACGTTGGTTGGTGTAATAGCAGGGAAGAAATGAGAACATTATAACAAAGCTCATAGCAATTACCAACACCAGATGACGCAGATGCTTCAAAACCAACACTGTGTGTGTGTGTGTGTGTGTGTTTAAAACCAATAGCAATCTTCAGAGTCCTCCTTTTGTTAGTCCAGTAAATGAAGCCGAGATGATACAATAAAAGCTGCACTCGAGAACTGCGACGCCGTGGACACAACCAAGCTAAAACTGCAAATTAGCGCACAAACACACTCTTGTGAGCAATACCGACACACTTTAGTACACTGCTTACATAAGCCTGGAGGAATGTGGATTAAAAATGCAGACAAATAAGAAGAAATCTGGGGAGTTCTCATGTTTGTAGTTGAGCTGCTTTGCTTTATACTATTATCTTTTTCCAGAAAGAAGGCAAATATTGTAACTAGATACATTTAATATCCTCGTTTCATTCTTACTCATATCTTTGCTCGTCTCTTTCCTGTTCCCTGCTACATGCCCATGAAGAACTGTATACAAATCCACTCATCCTCATCTCTCCTTTCTTTCCTTTTATCCGTCCCGTGTGATAATCAAGAAATTAGCCGTGTACTGCCCACTCCAACTTCATTAACCCTCTCTTTCCACTGCGTTCTAGCAGCTATCTAGTTAGAATAAAGGTTACTACAATTTGTTTCACTGCTCTAACCAGCTTTCCCATCTCTTTCTGCCTGAAACCACTCATTTCCCCACAGGGAGTCCAGTGGACTTTTAATACCAACATTCCTCTGCTGTCTCCTTGCTCAGCTCAACGTTCCCTCCTTCAGTTCTTGGTATCCCTCTTCTCCTAACTCCTCTGCACTCTTAATAAATAATAATTAACTCCCATGCTCAGAGAAACATACCTGCTCTCCTCTTTACCTAACTTAAATCCCTCTGCTCTCGTTCTCTCCCTATCCAAATTCCCCAGAGGCCCAGCTGAGTGTTCCAGTGTTATAGCATTCCTTCGGTGTTGTCACTTCCCGTCGCCGGGTTTTATTCACTGCAATAACACTCAGCCTCGGACAGCTGGAGGTGGAGGTGTGAAGGGAACATTCACTCACGGGTCATGAATCACCAGTCCAAATAAAGAGAGACAGAGACAAATTAATTAAGAGGCACAAGTGCAGAAAAACAAAAGTATTCTACTTCTTTAAAGGAACAGTTCATATAGAAAAACACAGTTACTCGCTTTTTAGCAGAGTTTCGCAGAGTTATTTGCATGGCAAATATGTTGTTGAAAAACGCTCACTAAGTAACACATTATATATAATTTATTTAACTCCTACAAAAACAGAAGTGCAACAATGGCCGCAGGTAGTGACTTCCTGGAGTATCCCCTGTTGCCTGGAAATTATCACAGGAAGTTACTGCACCTGGCAAGAAATAGTCCAGCATTTAACGCCCCGTGACACCTCAACATGTCTACATGTTTTTGGACCTTCAGGCACAGCCTGGCTAGCTGTTTCCCTCCTGTTTCCAGTCTTTACACTCAGTTAAGCTAACAGTCTCCTGGCTGTGGGTTCATATTTAATGGATGGACACATTTCCTCTCATCTAACCCTCAGCAAGAATGTGCATTTCCCAAAAAAAAGTCAAACTACTGCCTTATGCAACCAAAGAAAGAATGTTAAAGTGCAGCACTGCATGGTACACTGTCGAACAGCTGTGTTACAAGAAGACAGGATGTGCAAAGTAAAGGTTGACAATCTGAGGAGGAATAAGTCCGGCAGGAAAAGATGATGCAACACAAACGATAACAGCACCGCTGTGCTCCAAAGTCAGGAGAGAAAATCAGACACAGCTGTGTAAGACAGATGGACAGCAGTGGTTTGTGTGTGTATCCCAGGTATGCGACGATGGCCGCAGCTCATTCATCACAAATCTATACAGCATCTCCCACAAATTTAAGCTGGCTGTGCAAAATAAGACTGCATGGAACGCTGTCAGTGCACAGAGTAAAAAATAAGACCACTAATGACTGTTTAAGACTGTGTCAGAGCCTTGACACTTGGCTGGTCTGTAGCACCTCTGACAGGAACCAGGAACGAGGCCACTGTGATCTCCGATTTCAAACCTTGTCCTTCCACACAACCCCAAATAAATATGTCCAACGGGCAGCAGAACAGAAGGGCAGAGGTTCTCACTACTATAAAGGAGGGAGAACAAACCGTGTGATCAGGAACTGCAAAAGAAAAAACTCAACTGTGGCACATATTTCACACACACACTTACTTCTTGGTGCTGGTGATGTCATTGGACAGCTGGTGAGGGGGGATTCCCGGTGATGATGTCATCACCTTCTCAATAGGGACAGCTGTAGATGGAGTCCCACTTGTTGTAACCTCATTATAAATGTGTGTGTGTTTGTGTGTCTCCTCTGAATTAAGCTCCCTACCCCCATGGGATCAGCTCATTGGCCAAGCCCCACAATAGTTGTGGGCAGTTAATAAATGTGTAAATGTGTCAGCATGCTGGCTTTCCTCTGCAACAGCCAGGCTTTTAAATACAGATACATAAAATTCACATCAATACACACACATGCAGCCACAGCCTTGTTGTGTTGTTGTTGTTGTTATCTTAACTTATTTGCCATTGTAAGGGTGTTAACATGCAAATATTTGATCATTTACACGCCACACAAAGTACAGAGGCTGGTGGAAATGTCATTAATGTTGCAGGAATTTGATAATAAACGAAAATACGAGACAGATTGAAAGTTTGACCGGTTGATACTTATTCAATAAAGACATTTCAATCTGGATAGACAGTGTGGACAGACAAATTATCATCAGATTATCATCCCTGGAGCCACACCGCTAGCTAAAACCTCTTATTCTGACAAACACTGAGGCCTGATGCCATTTGGATGTGAAAACAATCCACATGAAGACATGCTTAAATTTAAGATAGGCGGATAAATAAAAAATGGTGATAAAAGATGAAAGGAACTGCTGCAAATTCTCAGGATGCCTGACCAAGAACATCAGAGGCTTCTCCCACAGTTCAAACAGACACACACACACACACACACACACACACACACACACACACACACACACACACACACAGGGCATGAAGGATAAATGCAGTCAGGTCAGTACTCTGTAATGAACTGGAAACGGTGACTCAAAGCAGTAATTCAAAAGTCTCCTCAATCCAATGTGAATATGAAAATAAATATAATGTTAATAAAATGAACCACAGAAAAAGGCCACTCAGATCTGTTTATAAAAGGTTTAAGATGATACAATCTTGAAATAAACGTTCAAGGCGTTCCCTAAAAAAAGTTCAGAGAGAGAAAGATCGTAACTTTGAGCAACCTGTTGAATGACGCGCGGGTTCGACTGTGCTGCTCAGTGCTAGCAAACCATTCATCAAGCTACATGTTCAGAGTGGAACGTGCAAAGATTTGCTGCATTGCTCAACAGAAAACCCTGAAACACACACAATGGAGGCCTACAGTAACTCATAATCACTGAATCACTGTCTCTTCCTCACGCACACACACATACACACACATACACACACACACACACACACAAGGGTGATTGCCCGGTGATGCAGAGAGAACGCGTTAGCAAGGATAAAGCGATTTCACGGTCTGAATACAGACAAACAGAAGGCATTGTCCTCCATGCAGACACACGGCCATGCACACACACACAAACACACACAAACACACACACACACACACTCAACAGAAGATAGGAACGGACAGGAAGGATGGTTCGCTGGACCCAAGGATGAAGTTGACCGCACAGAGAGAAAGAATCAAACCACCTACACCGGAGAAAAAGTCAGAAAAGTTTAAAATGAAAACTTTAAGACTTCAAACAACAAATTGGTTTTAGGTCTTAAAACTTCTCGAGGCGTCATCTGTAAGCATTTTCTCAAACTCCCTTTCTTCTTTACACACACACACACACACACACACACACACACACAAGTCCTTAGACGTCTGGCAAAAAACAGTTGACAACAAGACAAGCCAAACAACTCCACCCACCCACTAGAGAAACAATCCCGTCTCATTTGCATCCTTTGCCTCAGCTAGTACCTCTCCACCTCCCACACCTCCCCTCTCTGCACACACTCTCCCCCGACACGGCAGCAGTCATACTTGAAGATGTACTCAACTGTCACATTAGCAACAAAACATTACAGTGTTTATCTAGAACGCAACAAACACTCGTGGTCCCCAGATTTCATCGATCCCCTGTCTGTTTTCCTCTGGTGCCACCCTGAAAGTCGTGTTGCCTTCATGAATGAATTGTAATCACTCTCCTGGCTCATCGTCACCGTGAGCATGTTAGCTCAAAGAACAGCAGCCTAACAGGGCTGCTAACATGTCAGCTGACTCGCTATCAAAGTCAAAATCCAAGAAAAGAATCAAAAACAGATTAAGACTGATCTTTTATTTAAGTGAAAGATCCTGATCGTCTAAACCAGAAATATGTCAAACATTAGATAAACAGGCAAACTGTTAAGCATTGCCAATGAATGTGGGAGGTCATTTTGTCAGCAGGTTTTTGAAAATACGAGTAGTGCCAACAAGCTAGCACACATTACTCTCTTTCTCTCACTTTAATTCAGCCCTGCAGGAATCGAATGTTTTTACACAACTCTGATTTGTCAGTTCCGTTAAATGTTTTCTTTTTCGTTCCTCAAGTCTGGTCAACTTGGTAAGACCACACAGCCTTTATCCCCACAGACAGGCCCCTCAAAGTTGTCGCCAACTGGGAAAACGAATGCGCGCGCGTGTGTGTGTGTGGGTGTGTGTCCATTCATCTGTAAGTGTGTGTATAGGTGTGGGGGTGAGGAAGGAGCGGCACAGACCAAAGACAGGGGAAAGAGGAGGGTGGAGAGGTTGAGTGAGACAGAGAAAGCAGAATAGTGATTGAGGAGGGGGGTTGGATTTTAAAGGTCCTGCCAGTCTTTAGGAATATCAATGAGATGACAAAAAGACAGAGAGAGATAGTGGTAGAAGAGACGTGATAGTGAGAAAAAAAAACTTTACAGTATAAGACAGAAAGACAGAGTTAAGGAGAGAGAAGGCAGTGTGTGGGTTCAACTTGGTTAGAGAGCTACCAGACAATTAAATACCAACATATCGATTAGTGAAATGCAGAAACAGCAACAAAAAAACCACAGGTTACATAACATTTTGTAGTATTTTCTCTACAAATTAGCCTCAAAGACAAGCCAGTCTCTGCAGCTACACTTAAACAAATTAATGTGACTTGGTAGGAGTGAAAAGCTGGCAATAAAAAAGGGCAGGAAAGGCCATAGCTGTGTAACAATTGAAAGGAAATTGTGTTGCACAAACAAGCACATGGGGAATTTACTGTTTTCACCACAAATTACTAAAACTTTGTTTACTTGGAGGACGGATAAACAATTCTGGATTCCTTCACATTAAGTTAAAGCAGCTGTCAAAGTGTCTTTAGTGTTATACATGTCCACACCCGCAACGCAAGAGTGGATGACAGTGAAGCTACGGCATGAGAAAACAGCGCTACTAAAATATGAAGAAACGCCAGCAGAAAACTTAAAAGGACAACACCCAATGATGCTGTGTGGTGTGCGTGTGACCAACAGGATGTCAGACAGACAGAGGGAGAGCTGACAGCTGGAGCACACCCACAAACATGCGGATCAAAGCTGCACTGCAAGTGTGTAAATATTAGCTCGTCCTCTGGCTGCTGGATCGCCGATACTGAAGCTTCGTGGTCACAAAGTTTCAGCGTGATTCAGCACTTACCAGACTGTCCAGATAAAAGCAGAGTCACAGCCCACAGTTACATACTGTGTACTGTTAATACTGTACGCATCATTTTCTCTTAACTGATGCGTTTTTACCAAGAAACTCCACTGTCTGACGTGCTGAGCTGCAGACTTATAATACCCTCCAGTCTGTGACTACTTCTCATCCCCAGCAACTTCGCTGGTTGTCTTGGAAACCGATTCAAAAGCTTCCTTTATTAAGACTAGACTCAGCAACAAAGCTCTTACTCACCCTATCTGCGCACACACACACACACACACACACACACAGGGAGGGTTAACCCAGGGCAGCCCAACACGCATTCTTCGACAGGAGACAGACTCCCTAAGAATCGCCCCACCACCCCCACACTTGATCTCTCTTGACATACACAAGAAAAAGTCCACACCACATTGTCCCCTTCCCTCTGCTGAGCCCCAGTCTGTGGTCGATTGCAGAAACTCTCAGGGCGTAATATGACTCTGCCTTTATAAACACGCAGAGAGTGAGGGAAGGAGGCAAAGGAAAGAACAAGTGAGAAACTCAAGCAGGAGGTTGAAGGAGAGCGCATGTGAACAAGGAGAGATCGTGCCAGGATGGAGAACAGAAGTTCAAACAATAAAAAAAAAAAAACTCCACAGATTTTTACAATTTTCCACTCCATCTTTTGTAATTGAGTCAATAAACCCGACGTCTACTTGAGCAAACTTTCTCTTCAGTTTTTTGTCTTTGCTCGTGAACTGTACAGGCGTCAGTGTGTGCAAGAATCAAACCACACATCTGGCGCTGTAAGCTGGAATTGTGTGTGTGAGCGTATTACAGTACTAGCAGGTATGCTGGCAAGCACGTCCAGGTCAAATTCATGTCAGCGAGTCTGTGAGATTATCAGGGAATGTGCACACACAAACACACACACACACAGAAGATATACCTATTTAAAATGAAGGCTAACATTTCAACCAAACTTTATTTTCAGAACTGACATCAAAACTGAAAAGATTATTCCATGGGCAGAAAAATAATCTGAAATGATTAATCGATTGCCAAAATAGTTGCAGGAAATCTTCCATCAAAAACACAAAACATTATCTGCTTCCAGCACTTGTTTCATGTCATTGTACAAACTCAAGAACCTTTTTTGCAAGCAGTCTGAAGACAGAAGCTTGAGCTCTGAGATACTGTGGCATTTTGGACATATTATAGACTATATTATAGCAGGTTATTTGACAATAAAAAGAATCATATCTTAAAGATCTGAAACTCTTTCTTCCTGGTTTGTGTCGTTTTAAAGGGTGACTGACACTCCTGTGATGTGCAGAAAAACAGCTAGGAGGTGATCTAATGCAGATGTTCCTGAACTTTCACGGCCCATGGCCTCCTGAAAGTCTACTCACAACACTTTGTGAGGTTGCAGGAGTTAGATAAGATAAATTTAACCTCTCGGGCGGTTTCACCTGAATGATTTTAAAAAGGTATAAAAAGATGAAAATTAGCCAGTATTCTACAGGGAAACCCCAGGCTTGGGAACCACTCATCTAATGCAATGAAGGTGTGAAACAAGATACTGCACATCTTTATACTCCTGCAGAATGACTCTTATTATACTCTTCAATCCTGTTATACTCTGCAGAAATACACGCTGACTTTCCAGAAATTCCAGCAGCAGCTGGGACCTTGTTAAAAAGCAGGATGACTACTCTGAGCTTTCAGTCGTTTTGTTAGAGAAGGTAGTGCAGTTATTTCACCTCCCTCTTCCATCTCCTTTACACTCCCTTGTCTTCGCTGCCTCTGTTTATCTCCACCTCTCCCCTCCTCCATCTCTCCCTCCATCCATCTCCCTCTTGGGTGCAAGTGCCTGGCACCACCAGCCCCGCTCTCTCTCTCTCTCTCCTTCTCTCTCTGAAAGCTGCATCTCAAAGAGTTGATTCTCCAGTCGAATGCATCTGCACACAACACACAGCCAGCCTCCCTTCTCTCACACACGCACGCAGATAAATGTTAAATGTTAAGTAACCATAAACAGTCACTTTAATCACACACACAGATTCAAACACTCGCATGTTTGTGCTGATAAGTCCTGTTTCACGCTCCACGCTCCACGCTCGCATCCCCCCCAAATGAAACACGCGAGGCAAACGTGAAACATGTGAGGCAAACATGCAAAACAAACACGCTCAACATACACTTTTAAAACTCCAAGGTCTTCATTTTCCTAAAGGATGATAGGGCTTGACCAGTAAACAAGAGGAAAAGACAACAACAAGGCAGCAGAATGAGGTTATCCTGCTATTAAGCTGCAGAACCGTCATTGGAATAATAACAGAGCTGGCAGCCAGAGGGAGATGAGCGAGATCAATAACATGTCACAGAGTTGTGTCATGCGGACGGTGCACGGCCTCAAGAGCTGCTGGAACTTTTGACACAAAGGACGCTCTCAGCCAAATTATGGTTTTCGCCGCGATGCATCTCCCGAGCCAAACCAATACTCATTTCCAGCGCAGCCTTTACTCGGTCTGTCCCAACTCACTCACAAACTCACACAAACAGTCTTGCATTGCCACTGCCGGGGAGTTGGGGGTTAGATTCCCACTGACCGCAAGCTCAAAAATGCATTTATGGTATTGAGAGCCTCCAGGAATAAAACCGTCCACTCAATACTTTGTGTAATGATGTTGTTGTTTTGTTTTTCGGTCTTGGTCTAATTTTCATAGCTCCGGCCAACAGTCCGATGGGCTATAATAAACATTTTACTCACAGAGTTAAGGAGGGGGGTGACAGCCTTACATATGAGTAAAACAGGGCAGGAGATGATGATGCACACCGGTGGTGAAGAAACCCCCATTTTAACCAGGTTATCTAAACCACTGATCCTTGGTGCGCCTAAAATGTCAACTGAGTGAAACTACTCAGACTACAAAACAGAAACATTTTCTGGTACGGGGGAGTCGCTCATCCCTTTCTATAAATGACCAAAATGTCAGTTGATGTGAGAAAAATGTCACTATAACCCAAAGGAATCATGACCACAGCTGTGAAACTAAAACACAGATTGTAAAATATGATTTAACTTTTTTTGCAGTTTAGACTGCAGTGACAGATCAGCTCTCTTCAAATCAGTGGTGTAGACAGTGCAACTTCCCCACAGACAGCGCACACACACACCACTGCTCCACTGACGTGATGTTATATAAACAGCTCTGCTGCAGAGATCTTCCTCAACATTCATGAGGCATCATGAGAGCAAGAAAACCAACAGCGCACGCCACTGTTCATTTAGAAAAAAAAACACTAAATGTGCGAAGCCTTTCCGTTGGCGTGTGTTTTTTCTTCAGTCAGTACAAGCTGCACAGGAAACACCAAAGAACATGACATCAAAGTGCACAACAGGTGCGTGGAGCGCCGATTTCCGTAAGCATCAAAACCCACAATGGCAGAAGGCACTGTACTCTACACTGCAGAGCTGAAGTAGAGATAAACAGAGCGGCATTTCAAAGATGTAAACAGACAAAACCGGAAGAAAAACTATTTCTGTACTCCGTACCAGTCGCTGCCCAGGCGTTTCCTTTGATGGCTATTATCCTGTGAGTTGTATTCAGCTGGATTTTGGGGACGCGTAGTCGACTGCAACTAAGGGCTGTTCGGTAAATTCATTTGAAAATTTGCGAATGAGTAAATTTGGATCAGTAAAAGTCAATGACAGTGTAAAGAATGGTATTCTTCTCCTGGTATTTGTGACGTCACCCACCCGCTCTGAGGCTCTGAATCTGAATCTCTGGCCACCGCAGCAGGTTGCCCCTCGGCAGAAGCTCCTCAACTTACTGTGACTGACGCCTCTCTGTCAGATGCATGAGCTCAGTGATAATAAAAGGATACACTTTGATGGCTCCTGATTTTGTCCCGATGGCCATAAGTTGCAGCTTGGGGTCAAAGGCCAAAGCACTGGGCTGGTGAGGGAACCCATGCTCCACAGTCTATGAGAGAAGCACAGAGTAGGAAAGACAAACAGACGAGAGATTAACATGAGACAAGAAAGAAGAAGACAACAAAAAACACACTGCTTTATTTTTTTGACAGTTCTTTCTTTAATGCCTGTCTGCGAGTGTGTCTGTGCAGTCAGCGAGGCGTCTAAAAGGGAGGACTCCCTTAATAAAGTGAGAGGAAAGTTCTTAAAAAGCACTGATGGCAGCCGCATTGCTTCATTAAAAACACTCTGCAGACTTTGTTAAATGGGATTAGCATCATTTCACAGCTTTTCCTGCTGTCTCTGACAGCTGGGGAAGCATTCACATCTACAGAGGCAAAAAACCAGAAACTTTACAGATACCTTAACCTACTTTAAAGAGGTCGAGGGGGTCTTTAAAGTTTTGTGGCCTCTGTGATCGAGAAATTTGGAAAGGAGTTATTTAACTTGGACACCACGAGGTAAATATGATATGGTAAAACATTAACTCTTTGTTTCTTCAAAGCACCAGTCCGATCACACACACATACATCAAAGTAACACTCCTGTTGAGAGACCACCTCTGTGATCGTCGTGGCAGCTGGTGCCAACCTTCAACCAGTCCAACAAACAGTTCATGGACTTCAGACCTGATGCAGCCAACCAAACTACACACTCCACTACTGTCAAAAAACTTTTACTGACATTCTTTAATATACTTTCACGTCAAGAAAATGAATCCACAACTCAAAACTGACACAAATTTGCTGCTTTCAGCTTCTCAGATGTGAAAATGTGCTGTTTTTCTGATGTCTGTGAGTTTGCATCCTTCTGGAGAAAAGCCCAGCTTATTTTGTTGCCACTACTTCTGATCACCTCTTCCATGAAATGAAAAACACACAGTAAGTGAATATCTTTGGGTTGCGGACAAAACAAGACATTTGAGGACGTGGAAAACAGCGATCAGCCTTTTTTCACCGTCTTCGGACATCTTATGAGCTACTAACTAATCGATTCATCTGGAAAATGATCATCGGATTGCTTGATAATCGTTAGTTTCGGCGCTTAATTGAATTCATGCATGACTCATTGACAAACTTGTTTCCTTTCAACATGTGCGCCATAATATCTGAATGAACCTCAACCACAACCTCTGAAAATCTGATCTGTCAGAAAGAGAAGAAACATGTCAGTTTGTGTGTGTTAGTCACCAAAGAAATACCAGCTTGTAATTGGATGGGATGCCGATGCTTTGTGCGCAACTTCAACAACAAAGGCGTGAAAGAAAAGGCCCAGTTTGGGCTGCTGACTGAGGTTCATCCACCGTGCGTGATAAATTGCGGCTTTCAACATCAAAAAAGTTTGATCGGCCTTGCCCTCGGGGACAATCTGCTCTACTTTTTCTGAGCGATGACACAACGTGCAGACAGATAGCGGCTTCACCTAACCCGAGTTCAAGGCCACCATCCTGCACAGTAGTCTATATAAGTGTACTGTAAAGTTGGCTGCAGCCCACCGGTTTAGCAACAGTGACAAAGGTGACAACGTGCAGCTCGCCTGAAAGAGGAGATCCCAACCGGTGGAGGAAGGATAATGTTAACTCAGGCTTCAGGAAGCTGAGGTTTACTGTACATGAACGGGTTTCATACCATGCCAGAGTTGAGTAGCATGAAATCTGACACTCGTGGTTTCACACACACAGACCCTCAAAAACACTGAAACAAGAAGACAGAGACAGAGAGAGAGAGAGAGAGAGAGAGAGAGAGAGAGAGAGAGAGAGAGAGTCATCCAAGAAAAGTGTCACAGCACTGACAGCCATCTTGATCAATATCTGAGCATCAAAGTGCTGCAACTCACACTAATCTCGTGAAGCCTCGTAATCTCGCCATCACTGGCATAATCTGTTGCTGATGGTTAATTACAGCAGTGTTGGCTCTGTGAGGAGAAGTTTTACCCCTCTCTCTCTTAAACGCGGGGCCTCGTTTGGATGAAAGCCAATTAACACATACACACACACGCCGTGAAAACAACTGAACCCCGCAAACACACACACACACACACACACACACATCAACAAAGCGTCCATCAAGCAGCTCGCTGCTGGAAAACACGCAAGGGAAAAAAATCAGCCACACGCAGAGGAGAGCAGGAGAGGAGCGGCCGGTTCAATGCCGCAAAGACTTAGAAACCCCGGTCCCGTTTTGAGATAGTTTTAAAGAGAGGAGGAGAAGAAGGAGAAGAAGGAGAAGAAGGAGAAGAAGGAGAAGAGGAGGGGAGCCCCTCTCCCTCCCCTCTCTCCCCCGTCCCGTTACTTTACCTTGTTGAAGGCAAAAAGCTCCTGTTTTATCTTCTCTCGCTGCGGGTCGGTGCCCTGCCGACGAAACCTAAACTTCATCATCTTGCGAGGAGGGGAGAGGGAGAGGCGAGGCAGGAGTGGCGGAGGGGCGAACACGGAGATAACGACCCGGGCTTTCTCGGGCGGTGCGGCGTAGTCGGACGATGCTAAGCTAGCTAACCGACTAGCCCATGCAGGCTGAAAGCGGGGCTGCGACGCTGCTGCTGCTGCTGCTGCTGCTGCGGGCTGCGGCTCTACTCCCTCCTCTTCTCTCCCTCCTGGTGCTGTTTAGGTCGTGGTGGGTTTGACCACAGCCACCACCTCCCCTCCATTCGCCCCCTCCCCTTCCCGGTTCACACGGACCCCGTCGCTGTTAACCAATGAGGGCGCAGAAATCTGCGAGCAATTTACACAGAAACGCCCACACAGCCCAGCGAGCCCTAGAGGAGGGGGGGACGTTCGGTTTGTAGTAAGAGGACGCACCGGGCGCACGTCGCGACGCGTAACCGACAAGACAAGTCGAGGGACGGTGTGTCCGCTACAGCAAATGAAACTACCGCACAGTAAATAGCCCGTAAGAGTTAATAAATGCAAAGCAAGTGAACTTGTTCACCTTCTATTGTTGAATTATATTTTATGACTGCAATTATAGTAAAACATTTTGGGATGATGTTAATTACTGGTTGTGTTCTGTGTTTCTTGGAATAAACTCTTGGTGTCATAGATAGAAAGGACATGAACTGACCTTAAATACTATTATTATATTTGGTATTTTACCAGAATCAGAATCATGTTTTCATTTTGTTCCTTCTTTTTTCCCTTGAATTTTATGAAGGTAGATAATGGCAATAGTCTGCTGAAACCGCTGACAGAAAAAAGAATGGACAGCATAGAGAGGTATATAAAAATTCATCCTCACTTGAGTTGCCACAAATGGGGAAATTAGCTACACAGATCAAAACAGTTTTTTGTACCAGGCTGTGAACTTGTTTATTTCTGCGGTGAAGTTTTATGGAGTGCTTATGGAGATTGACTTGCTCTGCAGCCAGCCTCAAGTGGCCGTTTGAGGAACTGCAGTTTTGTCAATCTGGGATTGGCTTCACAGTCACAGAGGTTGCCACCTGGTTGAAAATGAGCATTGACCTTGTCTTAAAATCTCTGTTATTTTAAGTACTTGTTTGTGTATTTAATAGGCTTTATTTATGTATCTAATTTCCTGTACTGTGTAATTATATTCTTTGTAAATGTTTCTGTTCTTTAAAAAACACATATTCACACATCATATCATTTATGCTACAAACTTTAATGTACAACATTATTCACATGTATTTAGATATGTACAACATATATTTACAAAACATATATACATTTTATTGTATAAATAATCATTTTTAATTAGTGCAAAGTGTTCAGTGATGTGGCCAATAACTGTGTGCCAAAAATGTGCTTCCATATTTCACGTTTCCTTGATTTCATGACAGGGAAGAAAATAAGAATATTAAATGAATTTGTGGCTTGTTCCTGTGGCTGCTTTCTCTTTGTTTCCATTTTAAATGCAATGAAACTTA
The DNA here is from genome assembly GCA_014281875.1 of Nibea albiflora. Lineage (NCBI taxonomy): Eukaryota > Metazoa > Chordata > Actinopteri > Sciaenidae > Nibea > Nibea albiflora. The sequence continues at coordinate 17,330,864 of CM024808.1, read as the reverse complement.
AAAATAAATTATTCGCTGCTCTTGCATGTAGGTCCAAGCCTCTAATAAAAAACATATTTATCATGTAAAACCACAAGCATCTGTTAATGTTAAAGGGAAGATAAGGTTTTACTACGTTTGAGTTTTTCACACATTTCAGTTTCTTTGTACAGAGCCAACAGCAGCAGGGGATTCTTACCCTCAGTGCAAGACCACATTTTAATTCAATGTCGCTGCAGGATCAAGGCTAATCAAATCACACAATTCTTCTGAAGTGGGGAAGTTAAAGTCAATTAAAGGCTTTATCCATTATATTCTCAGCCCTCAAAAGCAGCCATGGCAAGACAAGATCTTAAACAGTTTTGGCTTAAAAGATAAAACTAAAAACATTATTGAGTTTGGTAGTAAAAGGCCTTTCAGTTTCTACTTCTTACATTGCATTGCTCAGGGGTGTGCAGTGCAATGTGTGCACGTCTGTGCTGACATACTGGGTGTATGTGATTAAGCCTTGATTAATCTTTTTAAAGCAGAAATGCCTCATTCTAGAGTCTCAAATGTGAATATTTGCTGGTTTTCTTATTGTTCTGTGATTGTAGACTGATTGTATTTGGGCTTTGGACTAAATAAGCCATTTCAACATAACTTTGGCTGTTGGAAGTGGTGATTTTGATGTTTTCTCTGATATTCTATCGACAATTAATCAAGAAGATCATCGTTAGTTGCAGCTCAAATTAAATCCACTTGTTTTCAGTTACGTCATCAACATCATCATGTTGCATAAACATGACGTTTACATATGAAAATATTCTATGTGTAAAATAGAGGTAGATGCAGTACTTTTATGAGGCATACAGTTCTGTTTTCTCCGTGTGTGCATGTGCGTGTTTGTGCTATAGCAGAGTGATTTCGCTTGGTGGCAAAGTGAGTCTCTTTTCTCTGACGGACAACATGTTCTCCATGTGCATGGCAATGACTCGGCACAGCTCCAGACCCTGGAAAACACACATTCATACAGACAGCATAGCATTTAAAGTGAGCAAAATGCATAGGGAAAAAGTATACATATATATATTTAATGTCTTTTATCAAATCTGCCTGTGTCCACACACACACACACACACACCTGCTCCAGCTGCAGCTGTGTGATGCGCTGGTTGAGCAGGTCTCCTATCATGATCTCCACATATGGATAACTGGAGCCTGAAGTTGGTCTCTGGGTGCGAGTTGATTGGACCTCCTTCAGAGGGAAACGCCCCATGGCCTCCTAATCACACACAAAACCAAATATATGAATGAATGCACATACACACTATAACATTTAATATCAAAGTAAATGTTGTATTTCTTAATTTATTTAGATAAAGAAAATTGTAGGATGGAAAGAAGAAGTCTTCAAACACTATAAACAGCAGAGGGAGCCAATTGCTTTGTGCTTGTGAAGTAAATGTGAAATCTGGCCTCATGTTCCCGCCTTACACATCCAGCTACCCCGCTGCCACATTTTACACAGGCCAGATTGAGTGGATGTTTTGATTTGCATGCATGATTGTGAGAATCTGTGTGACCTACATGAGTATCCTTGTTAAGAAAGTGCAGTCCATTCAGATTGACAGCCAGGATACAGGGGGCTTGGATGGAGGCGGAGCTACAACTCTGGATGTAGAAGAAGGAGGAACCGAACATGGGGAAGGCGCTGACCAGACCTGGACAAAACACACCAAGACTCATTTTTATTATGGCATGGTGTAAGAATTACTGTCTAAGATTTGCTTTTTTGCACCGTTATAAACTCAAAAAACAGTTATTTGGGATTACATCACACAGAGCTTTACCAAGGAACTGTGCACGGGCCTGATGTGGGTTTAAGGGCTGCACCTGCTGCATGTGTTGAGTTGTCATATTCAGCCATGGCTGTGAGCCCAGTTTACCATAGAACGGTGAGGGGATACACTCCTGCACTTCACGGCTGAAAACACGCACACACAAAAGAACAAACCAGAGGCAGCATTGTAGCATTGTCGGTAGCACTGAATGTTGTTGTGTGTTTTTGTATATTTGAGCATTTAGTCATGTGTCAGGTTATGTTTTGTAGGAAGCATTAGTGTGTCTATTTGTAACAGTACTGAGAGTTAGAGCAAAAAGTGTGCTGTATGTCTATGTATGTGCATGTGTATGTCTGTATATTTACAGGGTGGGCAGGTAGATGGTGTCCTTGGCACGGTGCTGTAGGGCCGCCAGTCTGGCAATCTGCTGCAGATGCTGATCACTGGGTTTACCCTGAGGAACCACGCTCAGCAAGGCCTTCAGGTAGTCTGGCAACACCTTGAACAGAGGAAAGTTTTGTTCTTGTACATTTTGCTGCTCATTTTGTGACAAGTCTTCCATGTCAGACTGCGGCTTATGAGGAGAACATGTGGCAGCATTTCTGCAATGGGGATTGTAGATATAATATCTACAGTGCATCAAGCAGATCTTTACCTGATTATAGTGCATGGTGACGTAGAGTTCGTTGTCAAGTTTCAGAGCCAGACTCCATATGACTCTCCTGAACCACAGACTGTAGTTGGTATCCACCGGCTCTGCCTCAGTCGCAATATCAAGGATGTACTCACGCTTGTTCAGGGGACGCACATTCTGACCTACGGAGACACACACTTTAGTTATTATCTGTTTATCTATATAGCTTTTGCGTCATCATTATAGCCTTGTTACCTCCGTGTGTGACCAAAAAGACAGCATATTCATCCAAAGCCTCCGGCCTGTGCAGTCCCATCTCATAGCAAAGCTCCTCGATGACGTCCAAAGCAACCTGAAATAAAGAATCATATTAGTCTATGAATGCAGAATCTGTTTGTTGTCACGTCTGTCCAACCCTTAGCATGGTGGATGGATGCTTTTCTACAGAATCGATATGATATTATTTCACTGGATGTGTGCATGCATGTGTGTGTGTGTGAGACACTCACAGAGCATGTCTTGATTTTCAAATGCCTCTCGATTCCACCTGGCAGCAGGAACAGCTGTCTCTTGGAGCTCCGCCCAGCCTGCACGCAAACAACCAATCAGAGGGAGACGTCACACAGGAGTTAACACCAGAGTGTTACTGAGAGAGTAGGAAAGCAGCTGCTGCAGTCTCACACTTAAATGTGGCAGATGTCTTAAATAGAAAAGTATCAACACTATGTGTATTAGAGAGAGAGAGAGAGACTAACCAGCATAGCTTTGAGTTCCATGCTGTTGGGATACTGTATGCGCCCGCCGTATTGAAAAGTCCTCCTTAGATTCTGCTCACAGGCATTGGCAATACCTGTGAATTCAGCACAGCAGCCAATCAACACTTCAGATCAGTGGTGACTCAGAATAGTGTCAGCTTGGTAGTGATGGATTGATTGAGTGTGATTGAGTGGGTTGTTGATGGATTGTCTACCTTGATACTGCATCCCAGGGGTGGCACAGGCGTCCTGCAGAAACTTCAACACAAATGGCTTCATAACATCAGAGCAGCGATGGTAAGCTGTCAGGATGTACAACAGCCTCCATCCTCTCTGACAACTGTCCCTGCACAAAAAATATATAGAGCAAGGTGTAAATTGACAATGCAAGAACTGATGAAGTCCTCAGTCAGCATGTGATTTGAAGAGTCTTACGGTTTGGAGCTGGTGTTGGCAGTAACTTGCTTCATCACCTGGCAGTAGGCTTCATCCTTTATCAGGCCATGGTCCGCACTTAACTACAATTATGAGCACATTTTGAAAACACACAGATTGTTTGTTGTTCAGCTTTTGTGATAATTTTGACTGTGTTCATATAAATGTCAGGATCCATCCAGATCCTGCGGCCATTACAGCATAAAGCCACACATTTATGCATATATGTATGTTATATATGAATATACTATATATTTATATACTGTATATATTATGCATATACAGTATTTGTTGCATTGTTTTGGTGACAAAATTGTAATTTTTACTTTTGTCCACAAGATGACAGCATATATTCATGTCTGCCCATTTAGAGAAAAATAACATGCTATTTTTCTGGTTTCCACTAAAGGGCATTGGTTCAGATTTATGACACACAACAGAAAATATATAGTGACACCACACATTATGTGTTGATATGATGTCGGAGAGTGGTGTGGGTGTGGAGAGCTTAGTGTGTATGCACATATGCAACTAGAAATAGAAACTATAGTGAAAACCAGGAAAATAGCATGTTTTTGTCCTAAAGGGCAAACATGAGGAGTTTTTCGTTCCTAACTGACTCACAGGACCCTTTATTAAAGTGAGGCGCAACAGTTAATAATTAATGTGCATATCAAATATATGAGTGTGTGTGTGTGTTTGCCTGCGTACCTTCAGTATAGTGGTGACCAGGTCCTGCTCAGTCTGACCCTTCAGTGGGAAGTCACCCATGAACTTCATTATGGCTGTACAAAAAGAATCAGTCAACATGGGCACACATGATCTCATGAATATGATCTGAAGACCTGTATTTCTTTCTGCAGCAGCAAACTATTAATTTAAAATAATAGCATCTGTAGCCACTGACTACTTCTCTGCCTTCGTCTTCTATCTCCTATCTGCATCTATCCTCACTCTCTTCTCACCTATGAAGATGTCAGCAGCCACTCTGTTCATTCCACTGTCTGAGAAGTCGATCAGAGACTCCTGGATTGGAGACTGGACAGACAAGAACAAAACATAAGTTTGTGCAGCAGTACAGTACACAATATAATCAGAAGTTGAGATAATATATACGAAAGACATTTTTGACCTTGACCCCACTTTCTTTACCTTAGAGAATTTGACCATGTCAACAGGGTCCCTGCCCTCCTTCCCCTTTTTGGCTTTCTGATCACTGGGAAAAATACAAGAAGCAGTCAGCAACAAGTGTGAGCTGTTAGACTTTTAAATTAAGAACATTTTGACATGTTGTACGCGTCTGACCTTTTGTTCTTCTGTGCCTCTCTGAAGTACTTCTTGGCAAACTCAGCCATGTGGTACTGACCGCTTTGCAGAGGAATATCATCCTGCTGCACACTCACACTGTCGCCATACATCTCATTTACTACCTGATACACACACATACACCCACAGCTGTAAAAACCTAAGCAGCAGTGCCACTTAAAGGATACCAAAGATGTAATTATCTACAGAATATTTCCATTTCTGCAAACCAAAATATTCCAACATATACTATATAAACAGCAGCTGATGCCATAATACAGGGGTAGGATTCATGCTGAAATCTGAAAGTTATTCTCGCTCTTAGCTTCTCGCTCTTAGATTTCCCTGATGTAATGTAGATGCCGAAAATGCAGAAAAATGCTTCTGTAACATGATTAAACATTGCCCTGTTCTGTACCTCTGTGGAGAGGTCGAGCTCATGGGCAGCCACGGATGATCCCATCGCCACAGCAATAGCAGCAGATGCTGCGACTCTTCCCTGTCTGTCTCGAGGCTCCAGACGCTCCACAGGGAGAACCAGGAAGTCCGGAGCAGCCACAGGACGGACATGTTCGCTGGGAAACACTCCTGATCTTCCGTACACGGCCCCAAACCGCCAGCCTGTACACACACATCCACAGAGTAGAAGATATAGTCACTGAGAGGTTCATATGCAAGAGAAGAAAGGTAGTTACAAACAAACAAACCCAAAACGGTCACATGCAAAACAAAGAAAAAGCCCAAAGTGATGCCAAATGTCAAACCCAAGTTCCTGTTTTTGAATTCAAATTCAAACAAACCAACAGCAAAGCAAACACACACGACAGAACCCACCAAACTCAGGAGTGTCTCTCTTTATCTCCTCCAGAAGCATGACCTTCTTCCTCACTATGCAGCCGTAATATTTGCCTGAATGCACACACATGGACATATGCACAGCATGACAGACATGGTATGACGGACAGAGAAGCTGACATACTGTACATGGACATCAGAGAAGCAGAAAGCAGCTTTGTGTTTATGACTGTGTATCTCACCGGCCTCCAGCCCGTCCATGTGCTGAAGTCTGATGATGTCTCCTTTGTGGAAGTTGAGCAGAGACCTGTCCTCAGTAATGTAGTTCCTCACCGCCACCACGTACTCCGAGTCCTGACAGGGACACGACATGTTTGACATTGACATGCTGCAAAATCCCCAGTGGTCCAAAAAGATATCAAAAGCTATCATCACGTGTCTCTTGTTCCCTTACGACATTAAACATTTCTGACCTTCTTGAGCTCCGTGAGGAAGTAGTCGATCATGTGTTTGACCTGCGGGGCCTTGGCAGAAAACAGGATCAGCTTCTCGTTGGTTAGGTTGAACTCTAGCATGTTCTTAGAAGGAATTGATACAAACAGGATGTCCGAGTAGCTGCACAGAAAGTGATATACAAAAACCAGGAGGTCAAATTAGAGAGATAAAGAAAGGGGGGCTGGGGTAAAATGTCAAAAGTCACTTAATTGACTTTTTTATTTGGATTAAGACTTTGATGAGAGCATATATGCACTTAGACAACTGTGGAAACAGCAATGACCTTTGTCTGACATCACACACACAGACTATGTTTTCGTACAGTCTATGCGGCTCACCTGTAAGGCCTGAGCACTCTGAAGTAGTCTGGTGCAGTAGTGCTGCTCCTCACCATCTTCAGCAACTTGATGCCTTTATGAGACACGGACAGCACCTGCACTCCTGTCCCCACACTGCCCTGGAACACACACATTTACATGCACATACAAACAAACACAAACACACAAAACTGAGTACAAGCACTCATAAAAATCTTCTAAGAATCTACCAAACCAAGTGAAGAAAGAAGAAGAAGATTGCTGCTTCGCTCACAGATAAGTAAAAGACAAAAACTCACAGACGCTGGGAAGAGGCGGGAGAAGTAAATGTCCCACGAATCTCTGGCCATGGCGACCACTTTCTTCTTCACATTTTCATCATGTGTTCCTGTAACCTGATCCACGTTGTTCCCAGCTGTCAAAGAAAACATAGAAGAAGTTTAAGTGACTAAATTTAAATAAAGGATCTATGAGCCATTATAGCCCAGAGTAAAGAGTAGGAATGTGTGTTTTTTCATACAAAATAAAGCTTTCATCTTCTGTCTCTCCTCCTGGGTGATACGGATGCAGGCCTCAGAGAAGGTATCATGTACAACCTGCAGATCACAAACACATGCAGGAATAAGAGCCTGCTAAAGTGGAACTCATATTGGTATGATTTATTGCTACTGTACAGAAACTTTAGACATTACAGTTAAGAACTATAAATTAGTCTCTGCTATGATGAAATACTAAATCTTGAACAAATAAATAAATAAATGAAACATGTAAATAAATAATGAACAAAGAAATAAATCAACCTGTCTGAAGAGCAGATCCAGAATTAGTGGATTGTTAAATGTCTCTTTAGGATAGAAAACCTGTAAATGAACAAAGAGCAACAAAGCAAATGTATATTTTAGTGAATAGATATAACATGATGATATTAAAGCATTGTAATGTTATCTAATGTTAAATTCAGTACTTTGACAGTGTGTGACTGACGTTTCATCGTGCATTTTGTTGTAACATTAAACTTTTGTTCATTTATATGTTTCTGCGCTCATGAAACACACCTCTTTCCTCATGTAGAGTTTCCAGGGTACGTTGGAGTAAGTGTAATATTCATCACTGGTCCTGCTGTGGAGTTGAGTCTGAATGATCTCTTCCTCGACTGGCAACTCTCTAGAGACTGAAAACACACAAACACATAATGGTTTTTGACCTTCTTCACTTCCCATACAGGTTCACATGCAAGTATGAAAACGAGTAAAGAACTTCCTGTCTATTCTGCTGTTTATTGCTGAAGCTTATGCCACATTAGTATGTCAAAGTTCACCTTGCGGATGGGTGGGGCTTATGTTGGAGCTTGTTGACCCAGCAGGGCGAGACTTGGTTGTCTTGGAAACCTTAAGTCCTCCTTCTTCTTTAGGTTTGGATGGTGGAGGCTTCTTCGGAGTCTGACACCCAAAAAAGTCAGATATTATTATATATAATCATATTGTATATTATTATTATATTATTGTGTGTGTGCATGTGTGTGGTTGGTGCAGAGTTAAGGTACCGGCTGTGGTGGGTTTGCCATCTGATCTTTTAAGATCTCCATAGCTTCATCATGCGGGTCTGGCTTCTTTGCAAACGTCTTCCCATCACCTTTCCTACACACACAGAGGATGAGAAGCAAATAAGTGGACAGACAAAATATTTTTATTAGTATAAATATTATGGTCTGGAAATTCTGAGTTACTTTTGTGTGGCAGCTCCAGAAGATGTTGTTGTGCCGGCAGGCTGATGCTGTTTGACGATGTCTTTGATGTCGTGGCTGGGGTCAATGCGTTCTGCGTTACTAGGACTAGATCGTACCACGTCTTCAGGAGGGGGGGCACGTGCTGGACCTGGAATATCACTTTTTATTAGATCATGTGCAGATGTTTGACGATGGATTCAACTTTGCATCTTTCTACATGGTTTTAGCACTCCATCACCTATCACCCACAGATTCATTCGCTTATTTGGTGATTGTTGATAATTAAAAAGTATTTTGAAAAAAATGTCAAAATGGCACACAGCACATTTTCAGAGGTAAATTTTCCCCGAGTGTGTAAAACATACTCGTTTTTCGCTGAACAGCAGCGGACTTGTACGGCGACTCCTCTCTCTCTCTGGGCTGCAGAAAGAAAGAAGTGTTGACAGGGATAACAGCTGAGTTTGTGTTCCTTACAAGACTATACTGTGTGTCTGATTTGTATACATGCTGCGCGTTCACATGTTTACTCACAGGGCTGGGTGCGTGATGAGGCTGTGAGGGTGGTGACTGGGGGGCTGGGGCAACAGGGGGGAAGGAAGACAACATCTGCTGCTGGATCGCAATGGCCTGCATGGTCATCTGCTGGGCCTGCAACACACACATTTATATACAGTCAATGTTAATAATATTATTTTACTTAGTATCGACTTGTCTGCTGTTGATTTTTAAATCAGTTAAACTTAATTTGTTTAATATTAAAGGAATCGTTGAACTATTTACTTGAGAGTTAGACAATGAGAAGACACCTCTCTGTAAAGTCAGTATGAAGCTGCAGGCAGTAGCTTAGCTTAGCATAAAGACCAATCCAAGACTAACAAAATATGAGTACAGGAAGTCACTGCTCCCAGTAGCAGTAATATCAGGGCTGCCCAGACAAACAATGTTTGACAAACCAGAATGATAGCTTGCTGGTTGATGATGGCCTGTTGCTGTTGCGTCAGTACTGTCTGCTCCGATCCTAGACAAGTAGAAGAAATAAACAAATTAACATCAATACTGTGTAATTAAGATGATTTTGTTGTGGAAAAACAGCGGCAGCGCACACAATTCACAGCAAAAGGTGCAAACCAAACCACAAAGAGGAACTCTGCAACCTCACAACAAACTCCAAGATATTAAAAAGGTTAGATAACTTAACACAAATTGAATTTATTGTAACTCCACCATGCCAACACGCTGCAGGCCAAATATGCTGGAAAACCTAACGCACACCCAATTATTGTACCTGGCACACCTGTCATCACAGGCAAGCCTGGAACCACAGTTGTAGCAGGGAGCGAGGGCACCCCCGGCAGACCGGGGACACCAGTGACATGGGATGCTACTGTAGCATCTATGCCAGCTGCGGTAGTAGCAGCGGGTGCACGAGTGGGTGATGGGATGGGTGCTACAGGTGTGGCAGGAGCGGCGGTAGAAGAAGACAGCTGTTGGTAGGGTTGTGTAGGGCGGTTGTATTGGTGGTATTGTTGCTGCTGCTCCTGTAGCTGGTGTTGTTCATGGTGATGGTGATGGGAAGGGATTGGCATGGTAGGGACTGGTGGCATCATTCCTCCTGCCACTGGAAGCACTGGCACAGCTTGAAGAGCGACAGGCAGTGAACAGGGTGTTAAGAACGATACTTCCAAGACTCTGAACTCTGTTTTAAATGGACTTATTATTTTTCATCCTGGGCAGTCTGGAGAGGCTAAGAACTTAAGAGCAAGAGTAAGTATGGATGGCAATGTCAGTCTGTTGGTCAGTTAGTCATCACCTGGTTCAGTCTGAAATATCTCAACAAGTATGGAGATGATGAAGCCGAGTGACTTTTGTGATCCCATCATTTTTACACATTGTTCGATGACAGAAAACATTCAGAAGAATGAAAACATTCACTACATACACATATTCTCCAAAATACAGGGTCCAAGAGGGGAGAAGGGCTCAGCATTTAAAAAAATAAATAGATAAACATTTACAGTTATGTTCAGAATCTTATAATCTGTGAGTGACAGGGTGGTGTGAGGGTTGCACAACCACAGAGAGACACATAGGGAAAACTGCCTATAGAATAAATGACAGATTGTGTACGTGTAGAAAGAGAGGGAGAGAATGAGAGTGACAGATGTCTATACAGAGCAAAGGAGTCATTTGTGTGGTGACAGTGAATGGCCGTCCATGCATTATCTATGAGGTCAGACTGCTTATTACAGCCTCTAAGCGATAGATTAAGGCTAGTGAACTGTACGTCTGAACCTTTGCGCTTCAGTCCTGCTAAGTGTCATCACCCTTAAACAACAGGAAATAGTTATAATATACATTGCTTAATGTTCTTTTAATGTTTTCACATCTTCCTTCTGTTTGTAACTACCTTAAGCTGCACTGCTTTTTTAATTCTGCATTTCTGCATATTGTTGAATTGCTTCATTTTTCTGTTGACCAGATATTAATAACTGCCCAGAGAATGGAGGTTCAAAAGCCCAACGCATTGCACAGTGACTTTAGCATTCAAGGGAAGCTGTGAAGTGAGAAAGAGAACAAAGCCATTCATCAACCCGAGACTGATGCCGAGGATTTAAAACCAACTTAGAACAATTATTGTGAATTATTGATGTCAGTGGAGAGAAAAAGAGTGAGACAAAGGCTTGAAAGGCAGGACACAAGAGAGGGTGGAAATAAAAAAAAAACAGACCACTTAAGTCTGTAACAACATGAAGTACAAATCTAAAGAAAAACAAATGAGTAATCTGTATTAACACCACACATAACTAACAGAATACGCACGCACTAACTTCAGTGTTTTACCTCCAGGATGTATTCCATGTGGAAAAGGCCGACTAGGAGCTGCATGACTGTCCCCCTCTCCTCTTCCTCCTCCTGTGATGCCTATACCTCCTCCGCCCTTCATCCTTGCTGTCAAACTTCCAGTCTTTTCCATGTCCTGGTAGCCAGCGAGAGGTAGGTAACACAGATTCAGATGGAGCGGTTGAAAAAGGACGGTTGTAGATGTTGAGTAAGTGGAGTTTGAGAGACATGAAGAGCTGAGTGAGAAATGTTTTGTGTGTGCAGAGACTGGATTGTATTGGTTGATTCAGACCCTCTGTGAGTGAATCATTTAAGCTGCAGGAACTGAATACTCTGCAGGAAGTACCGTACAACCTGGAGGAGAAGCTCCAGCATGAGTGTGAGCCTCCAACAAAACTTTCTCCAACGTAAAAAACACCAATGTCTCCACCCAACAACAACAACACATAGCTATCTTCCCTGGAAAGCTGCTTGACCGCAGAGATAAGTTCATAAAATCAAATGGTCACACTGTCCTTGTCTCAAGGACACTAATTTTTGCAGCTGGTGCTCACAAAAAACAGAATATGATGTTAATGAAATAGCGTCTTTGAGAACTCTAGTTAACCTACCTGCATTTTCCTTCTGTTTCCTTCCAAGCCTTTAACAGTTTAATTTATTGAATATGCAGAAAGTGTGAAGCTGCTGACGAGATTCAAGTTGTTGCGTGCTGCCTGCTGTTAGAGTCAACTACGGTAGGCCGCTCGGTAACCTAATCACCCCTTCTGTCTGCTCCATTCATACACAAACAGAAGCAGCAGATCACATGTTCCCTCCATCCATCAGCACTAACCTCCATTCACACATGGAGGGGAACATGACGAGCATTTTCAGAGCTTAAGTTGTTTTGATAATGATGAAAACAAACCCACAAAGAAGGTAAGTAAACCCAGTCCTGACAACAGCTTGCAAAGTTTTACAGTGTATTTAATGATTAAAACCGACTTTATTAAATAATTTATTAATTAATTAATCAGCTCATGTATTTCCAAAGCAGAATGGCGGGGTGGATGTGCAGTTTCTTGTAGATTGTGTGCCAGTACTCACTGCGCTGCTGTCCGAAAGCACAGGGTCAAACAGACTGTCGAGGTAGCGGTCCATTCCTCTCTGAGCCTGACCGTCACTGAACGCATCCGACTCTCCTGCACACAGACGGACAGCAGAGCAGTTTATATGCATGACTCTTAACATATATCACATATTCCTATAAAAAATATATATATATATAGTAAAGTTTAGGTTTGTGCACCGTGGCTGTAGTAACCATCAGAGTCAGGCAGACTGTGCGCTGGTCTGCCACTGCTGCTGAGAGGAAAGGCAGGAGTGAGTTCCTCATCTGATTCAAAGCCAGTGCCAAACAAAGCACTGAGAGGAGAGGAGAGGAGAGGAGAGGAGAGGAGAGGAGAGGAGAGGAGAGGAGAGGAGAGGAGAGGAGAGGAGAGGAGAGGAGAGGAGAGGAGAGGGGAGGAGAGGAGAGGAGAGGAGAGATTTAATTTCTGTCTTTGGTGGCAACATTTCATAAATTTCATGAATTTGTGTGTGTTTTGTGCACTGACAGGCTGGCATTAGCTCGGACTTTAGCAGGGTCATCACTGCTGATGATGAAGTAGCTCTTCGGCTTTGGGAAGTCAGTCGGAAGCTCCAAGTCCGCAATGAGGTCCATCACATAGTCGTGACCCGCTAACTCCACCCACTGGCCATGCTCCTTCATCAGAACTGAACTCCCTCTCCACCAGTCAGACACTCCCCTAGACGTACGATCACACACTACAGTCAAAACACTGTGTACTGCACAATATCACTCAGTGGATTTCTGCAAAATTAATTAAGTAAATCAGCTGAACATTTGTGTCTTATACTTAAATATGAGCACCTGTGGCGCAGTATGTCCCCTGCCAAATCCTCTCCACTGGTCCAGGAATGGACTGGACACAGGAATGCTCCTCCTACAAAGAGAGGAGGGAACAAAATAATCAAGATCACCACCTGTGTCCCTCCTCCATCGTCACACTAATTGTTTAGTTGAATCAAACATAATGCAATAAATTGACAAAGAGCTCTACAATTTCATCACCTGATCCTTACTGGCAATAAATAATCAATGATCATGAGCTGTAATTGATCCCACAATAAAATTGATGCCAGCAGTCCCTGCCACGCACTTCTTTTTGATTTTTTTTTTTTTGAGGCGTGTGCTCATCTAAACTGTAGGTGAGAGTTCTACTTACATTGTTTTTCTAAATAAATAGAGAAACATGTTGTACAATGAAAAAGGGAACATGTTTATTCAAGTAACATTGGTGAATATTTGTGATATGTTCTGACGTTATATCCCAGAGAGAGCAGAAGGTTAAAGCTGCATAATGTAGTAAAAGGCAAGATGGAACTCACCATCAAAACAGTGCACGTGCAACACCATGTTTGCCTTTTTCCTGTTGGCGGTCCACTCCAGCAGTGACAGCGGATAGGTCCGTGCCGTCTCGGGGGAGGAGCCTGAGCCGAGCTGCGTCTTCTGATTGCCTTGGATGAGTCTGTGTTGCAGCAATGCCTGGCAACCAGAAGGGCTCTGGTCCGATACAAACCTGGAGAGGGAAAGACAGCTGAGTTTATACCTTATATAGAAAGAAAAAACATTTTGTCTGTGTTAAACATCCACACTTTCTTCAGCATAATTTCTGCACACACGTCTTGTAGTAAATGATGTCTTACTTCAGTAGATATTTGTCCATCTTGGGCGACGGGGCGAAGCTGCAGACACACGCCAGCAGCAGCAGCCAGCCTCTCTCTGCATTCTCAACGTTCATGTTCCTCCACACCTGATTGACGACCTGAGCCAGGATCTCATCCCGTAACCCTGGAGATGACAGCCCTCTTTGGATGATGTAATTCCCAAACATGTTCTCCTGTGCTCCGTTCAGGTGAGGGTCCCCCATGAACCGTAGCACCTAAAAGCAAAAGTTATGACAGCTAAGTGACTTATTGTTGCACCATACTTTAAATCTATCTTGCAGCCAACGATTTTATGAGACAAGCAATGACAAAAGAGAATTTTCCAATGGCCTGTCCTCTAAAAGATGACACATAATCAGGGACTAGATGATGGATCTGGGCAGAATATGAATTTCAGATTCATGGGCAAATGAAGTTTTTAGAAAAGTCAGCCCACCATGTTGAAGAGCTGCAGAGCTTCTCCTTTCAGGTCCTCCTCTAAACGGGTCAGAGGTGACTCCAGAGGTGCCATCAACATTCCAAACTTTGGTTCCTACAGTGACAAAAGATTTACAGTGTTTTCAGAAGGCGCAATAAATCTGCACATCATTTGTGTTTATTATCATCATTATTATTATTACATAGTGGTGTAGTGGAGCGAATGCAGAAACAATCATCCTTGACTCCTACTAAGAAAGATAGAATTAAAAAAAGATCCAAATAGCTAATTAAAAATGATATTTTAAGAGCTTGGTAAACTGTCAGTGGATGGACATCGCCACCTCTTGGACATTTACACTACACTACTTAGCACTACATGATTTTCAGGAAAGTTTTGTAGAGATGTCGTTTGATGCTTACTTTATGTGAGTTTTTTCTGTCTGTGTTCTTATACATCAGTTTCAGTCTAGTCACACAAAATAGATTTGCTTCCCTGTATGTACTGATGCACATCTCACCCTAAAGTAGATCTGTACGTAGCGGTAGAATGGGTAGTTGTTGATGTCCAGAGGCAGAGTGAGCTGAGCCTGTTCCTGGATATGAGGAGCTTGAAGGAGAGCCAAACAGTCTGAGTGCAACTCCCTCCTGACTAGAATGAGAGAGACGACAAGTCAACCAGCATATATATTGTGAGAAGTGTTTTTCAACATAAAAACCACCTAAAACTGGTTCATTAACTAGAAATATGGACATATACTTTTTATTGATACTGTTCAAGCTGTCCATACATTATATTTAAGACATTATTTAACAATAACATTAAGTTTGTTGATTATAATTTTTGCTCTTTTGGTTTATTAATGAATGTCTCCTTCAGAACTATTTCAAATCATATCTGGAGTTAATATTGTTGATGCTGATGAGATGAGACGTGAGTTGAATTGAGTGCCCAGCTATTTGATTTATGTGTAATATGTGTGCATGAAGACTAAAGTGGACTTCATAAAGAGAGAATTACAGACCTCCTGCTGTCTGCAGTAACGCGCCCAGCTCTGCAGGGATCACCAAGTGTGTGACGTTCACCACTTCCCTCTTGGCCAGCTCCTGAAAGAGTTAAAATCAGGAGTAAAACAGGAGCAAACACACAATACCTGTACGGATACTTTTCTTCTAAGTTTCTAAGTTCCATGCAAATCTTGAACAAACTTCCATCTTACCATCTCTCTCTTCCTCCTCTCCTCATCAATTTTCCTCTGGGCTGAAAACTTCATCTGCAAACAGATCACAGAAATCATACACAGAATATGTTCCAGAGCAAAATGCTAAAGAATTATTGAAGCAAAAGTGGGCATCATTTTCCATGTACAGTGCAAACATGAGGCATGAAAAGTTGTATTGTCTATATATGGAAAGAGATACATTGTCCTGGAGGTCCTTCATGTACCTTGATGTATCGCTTGCGGTTGACGTACATGTGGACGAGAGAGCGGAACCGAACCAGACTCTCCCTCATCTTCACATAGCGCTTCCTGGAGAGAATAGAATAGGAATACCATGACATCTCATGTTTAACTAACTCTTGTAGTGAATTGAATTCATGTTCAGTTCAAACTGTTTCCTTTAATGTCCAATATGAACAAAATAGGTGTTGTTTAGAAAGTTTAACATTGATTTAAGGTACATACAAAGAGTAGAATAAATCAACTAAATCAGGCTTTTTGCTTGGTGAATATCCTCAAAGTTATAAAACCAGTAGAAGCAGAGAATCTGACCTTGTGAGGAAGCCTTTGCACTGTGCCTGCAGCCCAATGATCTTCTTGCGAAACTCCACAAAACGTTTCCTGACAAAGAACATGCGGGTGTAACGCTGCAGAGTGAGAGCAGCAAGCTGACGAGTGCGCTCCCGTTTACACTCCAACAACTGGTAGATGTCCTCCTTCAGAAATATCTGCCATTCACATACACACATAAACACACACACACATAGTACATGTCATTTGAAAATGATAAAACAAATATCATTGGTTGGTGGTACAGACCAACGTAACTGTCACTCAAAGCTAACGTCTCACCTTTGTGACTCCAATATAGAAAGCTCCTGGTCCGAGAGGACACAGTTTACTGAGCATAAAAACACAGTTCTCTCCATTTGCTGCTGGAGGCTCTCGTATCCCCACCAGAGACTTATACCTGGGGAACATGCATTCAGATAGACACACACACAAAAAGAAATAATAGTAATTATGATATTAGGCTAAAAGTTGCTTTATCTTGGCTGCTGCAACACGTGGCTGCAGCAGCTAGCTATCACCTCCCATCCTAACCACCCAGGCACTCCACACAGACTGCCGGTGCAGAATGGATGACATTAAACCTCCACTGTGACATGATGCCACAGAGAAGCGCCAATGTACTTTCGACTAGCCAGTCCTTATCCTTGTGTTTATGTTACCTGAACAGGAAGACGTCGAATGGCATTCTGACAGGATACCCCTCTCTACGGATCCTAATGGTCTCGTAGATGCCCGAGTGTCTCAGCTGGCTGCTGACCAGCTCGTCCTCAAACACACCCGGTTGCTAAACATCAAAAAACAGTGTCTGTCAGTACCTTCAGGAGACAGTGAGACTGAACTCATGCATGTAAGTGATCATCAGTAGAAAGAACATTTGAATATCTACCTTCATATTATTTGGCTTAATGCAGCGAACAAAAAAAGGGTTGCACCTGAAATGAGAGAATAAAATCATAAAACATTCATGCTTATTATTTTCATTATTATAATATATTTATTTTAAAATGTGCCACTTTGTGGGCAACAACTGTGTGCTATCAGTTATTTTCTAATATTATATATGTGCATGTCTCCCAGGTTCACCTCTCCATCTTCTCTACTAGCTCTAGCAGGGACTGTTGGAACTTGTTGCTGACGGTGGACACTTGGTATTTTCTGGTGACTGTGCTGCTCTTCCTCATGTGACCTCCTCTCTGCTGACCCGTGACCTCTGCGTGAACCAGGAAGAGGTTTGACACCATCTGGACACACAGAAATATGTGTTTCATTGTTACATGAATCACAGATAATGTGACCATACGTGCATTATGTTGATAAGAAAGATGCTCTTGTCGCCCCACCTTGTTTTTGCTCTGAATGAACAGGTCCAGGACATCCTGACGGACCTGGTCGTGGTTCTTATCAAGGAACTTGTAAACCTGCATGGTCACAAATTATTAGAAGATCTGTCCCAAAGGTTAGGATGAGATGGATTGTGGATGTAAAATTTGGTTCCAACATTCAGCATAACTTAGTTGTACATTAATGTTTCTTTTTAATAAGAAATCTTTCTGACTGAATTGAACATTGATGAATACAATTTTCCACAACAGAGCCATGCAGCCACATGTTTAAAACAGGAGTATACTCATGGTCCAGATCAGAGGCTATCGATTACATTATTGACGTCAGTGAATTAAAGACACTCCCTCACTAACTGGCATGCCAAGTGCAGGTTTTGTCACTTGAGATGAGCCAATGAGACGACAGGTGGTGCTCTTTTCTGCATCTTCCCATGCAAACTGCCTACTGCTTCTCCTGTGTTACACACAAACTACTGATGCTTCTGCTGCTACGTAAGATGCATTTGCATGACATTACATGTTCAGATTCAGAGCAGGAGAGATGAAAAGGTTTACATGAAATGTAGGTAGCTGATTGGTAACAGATTTACGGGAAAACCGCAGACATTGGGCACTTTTCAAAAGATATTCCCACATTTGGTTTTTACTGGTAACTTGCATCTTGTATTGTACACAGCTGCAGTGTCTACAGCCCTGCCAAGCTACCAACTAACATGCTCACAATAATGATGCCAAGATGGTGATGTTTAGAAGATAATTTGTTCACCATGTCCATGCATCTCAGATAACAGGAAGTGAGAGAGAAATCTTGCCAACAGGCCATTAGCAGGTTTTGTCACATGAGCTGGGCCAATGAGAAGCTGTGTACCTGGTAGGTGACCCGGCCGGCAAAGTGCTTGATGGCGAACTCTGGGACGGGCATCTTTGGCTTCTGATACAGCGGGTTGTTGCCATGGTGATAGTGACACTTTTGGAGAAAAGTGTGGTCTGTCGCCTGGCAACAAAGCAGTAAACTCTAAGTGGCATGTAAAATATTTTAACATCAGATATGTTCAGGTTATTCTTAGGTTTCCTCTAGTCCACCTGTGGGAAAAAGCTCTGATCATCCAGAATCCGTAGTATGCCATGAGGCTTCGCAGCAATGAGATCAATGCAGGGTTGGTTGTCACTGAACGGGATGTCCTGCCAGGGGATCTGTTCCCGGCTGTACTCCTCCTACATGGGATCACATGATCACAATTTCCTGCACAATGGAAAACTTTGTCTACATATGTCTTATTATTGTTTCCGTCAACTTATCAGTTAATTCACTAATTGTTCCAAGACTCATTTAGATCTTTTTGTATCCTTGTTTGCATATGTGCATGCAAACACTTGCATTTGTGTGCATTTTGTGTGTGTGTGATGGCATGTGTGTGACGTCGACTCACCTGTTCTTCCCTGAATACGATCCTGTTGAAGAAGAACTGCAGGTACTCATTTGCATAATTAATGCAAAGCTGCTCAAAGCTGTTGAAGGCCAGATCCTGTGGTTCACCACATAAACACACACACATATGTACACATATATAGACACACAGCTGGTAGTTCTTCGTGTCTCAGCTACATGTCTAAAGAGTGATTATCCTGTTGTCTCTCAGCTGTGCGACAGAAGGAAGTGACAGACGAAAAGGTGAAAAGATCCTGTGTGGATAAGCATACAAGAAAACACACTTACCTCAAATCCATAAATGTCTAGGATGGATATGGAGAGGGAGTGTTGGCTGGGGTACACCTGAGTGTTGATCCTCTCAGTTAACCAGTGGAAGAGCAGCGAGTACAGGATCTTGGCAACAGCATCTCTGGAGAAACAACAACATCTTAATAGGAACAAAATGGCTTCTAAAGGAATAATAATATATTTTCATGCAGTGCATGTAACTGTCTCTCACCTGGCATCAACAGCACTTTCCACAGTCAGTGGAGTGTAGATCTTGTCCCTCATTGTCTCCTGTAGAGAAGATAGAGGGCAAACAATTTCAGCATCATGGTACGACTTAGACCTCTTATTGAGACTGGATGTGTGCAGATTGAGCTTGATTGACAACTCCTTCACTCTCCTGTTAGTTTTGTTGTGAGACAGTAGTTTGATTCATAGTAGGAAAAGAAGTTGTATTAAGTGTCCAGGTAAACTGTAACAGAATGATACCTTTGAAAACCCTTAAAAATGTCTATCTTTGAGTCATTTTAACCTCCAGCTTCTCCTTGCAAACCTGAAACCACAGCTCAATATGTTGGGAGTTGTCGTCTGCAAGCAGAGCTCACTGCCACATATTCTGTTACAGTCCTTTAAATTAAATGAAGTAGACCTGAAAAGTAGCTGAAAGTGCAGGACACTACGACTGTATGATTAAAAACTATATACACTCTGCTGAGGTGCTATATAAGCTGTGTAATATATATAATTATGAAGACTAACTCTTTCTATGAAGTGCATTATTGAATCACCATTCAATAATGCCCCCATAATATCAGCTGCCATAATATCCTACAGATATGGACTTCATAGAAACTCCACTGCCACTGATTTAGTTAAAGAACAACAGATGTTCTCTAAATACTGATAAGTCTGAGTCTGAGTCCTTGAGCTACACAAAGCTGTCGCCTGTGCCCAGTTTTATCAATCTAATTTTAATTGAATTATCAGAAAAATAGAAAAAGAAATGTAAAAGTACGTGCATTTCCATCCACTTAGCTTAGCTTAGCTGGTTCATCAAGATAATCAATAGGTAGCACCCACCAGGTCAGGTGCCTTATATCATTGTAGACGAGAAGGTTGTTTGTTCTTGTATTAATGCAAAGGTTACAGTCTGCTCATCTCTACTGCAGTCATTTTTAATCTCATCCACTCAACCTTGTTGACTTCTTCGTCTTTGCTTGCCTCCTTTCTTTCTACTCTCCCACTTGGATTTCTTCTACTCGATTAGTCATTGATGTGAGTGTCTTGGACCTGGGGTCCAATCAGATAAAGACTCCATTAGATCATCACACTTGTACACACACACACTCACATGCACACACACACACCACATCCAACTAAATGAAATTAGTGACTCCTCTCCTGTTACATCGGGACCACAGGAACCACCTTTGTAATTAGAAATTCAATTATAGAAAAGAGTGTAAGAGTATAAGAGACAGAGTATAAGACTGTGTACATGCAGAGGACATAAGGTCCACCATGATCAGACGGATACTAAAGCATGGCGTTTTATGATTTACCAAATACTGGAATATGGGGGAATGTGGATTTTAAAAAAGATTTGCCAAGAGGACAAGGATTTTTGTTTCCTGGATTTCCACTTTGTGAGCTAATACAATGTAAATGGAGCAACAGGTGGAGAACTGGAATACTTGGTTTATTTCACCTGCTTCCTCCTCTCTTTGTTGTTCTTTTGGCTTTTTGTTGTTTGTGCTCATGATCCACTAATGCCATCAGCTGTTTATCTTGCACACCATGGAGCTGTTATAGATACAGTGTCTTTTTTAAGGACACTATGGCAAATTAAATCTCAGGACTGAATGTCTGGTGATTAAGGTGCATCATTTTATACAACATAGAAGAGATAGAGTAGGTAGCAGCTTCTTGGACATTACCTGAAGACAAGCTATTTCTTTTTTTTGTCCCCTAAGAATCTTTGGATGTGAGAAGAGACAAAACCCAGTAAGCTGTTCTGCAAGCTGAAAATTTACTAAAGTTTTTTCTTCATTTTGTTTGAATTTGAAATACTCCTAAAAAGTTGGCGTTGTGGACAAAGCAAGGCAGATGCTCAATTATAAAGGCTATGATGTTTTATAGAGGCTGGAAGTAAGATCCCAACAAAAAAGTGAAAGGTCATTGTGTGTAGAGTGTGTAGAGTGTAAGTGATAGGCCAAAATAATCGATGCTGACATATCAAAATCACATCTGTAGTTACATAACGAGCTGTGATTCTATTACAACATAGAAACTAGATCGGGCTGTTCTACACAGGGTCAGATTTGATTTTAATGAATTTAATGAATGAATGAATGAGGGCACAGCAGGAGGTCAGAGGTTAGAGGTAAGCGACTTACAGCAGTAACTAAAGTCCAAGACACGAAGAGTGATGTGTAACGTAGAATAAACGAGGTGTCACTACAGCTCTGGCTCATTATTTTAGAGAAATGCACACAGCATTTCCTTGAAAATTATATTATATTCCTTGAAATTTGTGTCTTTAGTGCAAACTCCTTGTGTCCTTTTGTATATGTGAGGATATAAAATTCAATACTTTAAAATAAGACTATTGTTATTATTATTATTATTATTATTATTATTATTATTATTATTATTATTATTATTATTATTATTAAGAAATATAAGACATTTATTACTTCCTTTATAAATAGTTAGAGTTATTATGCGCAGAATTAAGTATGATAATATAAATATAAAGCTTAGGGGGATAATATATTGGCTTAAAATTACCACATTTTTAAATATTCAGCTTTTTTTCCGAATAATATAAAATGAATAACAACACAGTGAATTTAATTAGCCACTTCTTTTACTTTCTACTGATAAAGATAGTCCATGGTGGGTAGCCCTAAAGTCAGTTATATTAAGAGCACTGTTAAACACATTACATGCATACAGAAACAAAAACTATGATCTTTTCTCAGTCCGAGTAAGATGAGAATGTAGTTTAATCTATGTGGATAATTACTTAGAAAAAGTAAAACAGTGAAGAGCCTAATATTCCTCAAACCTTTAGAGATAAAGATAGAGATAGAGATAGAGATAGAGATAGACAAGTCAAGACAACTCCACAAGTAGGTCAGCGACAGCAGTGTTGCCTCTTTCTTTGCTTGTATGTGCGTGTGTTTGATCAACAGATTTGTCTCCTTTGTGTGTAGAACCAGTAACATCAGTACAGTATGTGTGTCTAAGCATCTAACGGAAACTCAACTGGAAATGTACTGAGAATGGAGAGACGCAGCCCAAGAATGGCGAGGACTCGAGTCTCTTGTTTTCAAGTGGGGATGCTCCAGTTTGATACTGACCGTGACTTTAAAGGTGATGGATTTCTGTAGTCCCTCTGGAGAGATCTGCAGCAGCTCTGCCACCACTCTGATCTCCTGAGCACTCACCACTGACGCCACCTCCTGGCCATCAGCCTGTCGTACAACATGGAAAGAAAAAGAAAAACTACTTACTCTGAGATGCTTACAATCACCAATGTTTGTCAATGCTTTTGTTTTTGAGATTATTTTTCACATATTGTCTAAATATTCCAAAAATGTACCAATAAGTGTAAAACACTAACTAAAAACCAAGAAAGAAAGAAATAAGGATCACTTTGGAAACACTACCTCGTGTCTCTGAAAGTAGACGTTGCCCAGGTGCAGTATGGAAGAAAGAACTCTGTAGATGGCTGACTGGTCTTCAGGGGTGAAGCGGAGGATCTCCATGGCAGCACGCAGCCGCAGGAAGTCCTCTGCATCATTCTTTCCTGTTATGCCACAATCCCCTCCCTGTATGAAGATTGACAGAGAAAACATGCACTTCCAAATGTGATCTGTATCCTCACACGACATCCCTGCAAAGTCCTGAAAAGACTGATGATAATGATGCACAGTCTCTTTCTACCTGGTTGAGGTAATAATAGGTCTCAGCCTCTTGTAAATAGAAAGCCTGCTTCTGCTGCGAGGGAAGACCTGCCAGCATCTCGTAAAAGATGTGATAGTTCCTCTCATCTTTGGCCTGAAGAGGAAATATGAGTTCAACATTTTCATATATAAAAAAGTATAAGATATGAACCATCATAATGTGTGTGTGTGTCTGCACTGGATTCCACTGGAATCACCTGGAAGACGATACGGGACTTTTCCAGTAGATACTGAGAGGTTATGGCACCACTGATTACACCACTGTACAGAACAAACAAGAAAAGAAAAAGCAACAGTTGAATTTAATTTAATATTAATACACTTTTTCATGACTGCTTTATAATATACTATACAATAACTGAATGAAGAGGTGATGGCGTGAATTCTGTGAATGAATTTTATACTCACTCCTCCAGAAAGACCTCTATGTATTTCCCGAAACGACTGGAATTATCATTCCGTACAGTTTTGGCATTTCCAAAAGATTCCAGCAGAGGAGCTGCCTCGAGTATCTGCCAGGCATTCAAACACACACAGTAAAGCAATAAACTTTATCAGCTGGGAGACAAACATGCTGAAAATATCTTGTAATATCAGTAACAGCTGGTCTATGCACTAGCATGCACTTGCACTGTTTTCAAGGGTTTGCTAAAAAAAAATAATAAAAAGCAAGAAACAATGCTATGTAAAAATCAAACAATCAAATTAAAGACTTAAAAGGAAACATTTCTGGTCAATATTGTCACACACCACAGCAAAACACAGCAACCTGCTATTCTTATGGCCATGATGTGTAAAATGTAAAGCACAAGTAATGCAGGGAACCCCACTACCTCAATCTGCACCCAGGAAGAGCCAGAGACATGGAAAAGAAATGCATGGAGGCATTAGTTATCCTTCAAGACAGGAACATGTGTGTTTGTATGTGTCCAAATCTGCTGGCAGATCCCCGTGCATGTCCAGGTGTGTGTTTGTGTGTGTTCATACCTGTTGAGCAAGATTGCTTTTGTGATGTATTGCGGTTAGGTAACGAAGGACTAGTTTGGTGGCCTCTGTTTTCCCAGATCCGCTCTCCCCACTGAAACACATTAACACTCATCACTATGACTGAGCATTTAATACAGTATATTGTATAATGAATTGTGCCAGGGGTCCACTAAAGAGGTGGCACCATTTTTCTTTGCATATGAGATAGGTAGGTATTTTGAGGGAGGAAAGATAGGGCAGTTGTAGTTGTATTCTGTTGTGGTTCAAATATAAAAAATATTGAAGTTGTCCATAAAGTTGGAATAAAATATTTTTACCTCTTCTCATAAAATGTGTGACAATGTGATTTATTCTTGTTAGATAAAGTGCTATCTTCTCAACTTTATTGATCAGTCTCTAAAAACAGGAATGTGCCTGAAAACAATATTATTCTAAGTTTATGGGCAACAGTAATGGTCTATTTGATTCAAGTGGATGGTATAACTGACAAGTATAACGGCTACACACAAAATTACAAGAGAAAAACTGTAATATATGAAATAAAAATGGTGGCAAACTTTTTTTGCATTCTCTCATGATAATGTTAGTATTTGTGTTTAGTATTCTTTAATATAGGCAGAATAAACTTTCCCAATTTGCATACTTGGCTGTGATAATTCATTTGTTAAAAGGTACAGTAGTGGAAAATCCAATTATTTGACGTCAAGGCTGGAGACTGAACATTATCCGCACTTTGAGCACCACTACACCCAGCTTTTATTAATCACTTAGAGCATCCATTATTTGATCCTTCTCACCTCCCTCACTGGCGCTTGTGGAGTGTTTCGCTTAATCGACTAAGTGATGTGAGACCAGGCTAATCTTGCATTAGCCAAGGCCTCGATTCCACTTTTGCGTTAAACCACTTGAAACGCTCCTACGCGCACACACAGACACACACTGTGCTTCAACACTGCCAACAGCTTAGCGCTAAATACCACCATTATGTGAGCTTGGCCAGTGGGGGGCAGATGTGTATGTGTGTGTGCGGGTGTGTGTGTGTGTGTCTTTAGGGACACTGGCACCTTGACCACATTCCAGCATAAGGTTTCAATTCACAGGCTGCTTAGCTAAAAACGGGGCCATTACTGGTCACTGTACACCAGACCTCAGTTACCCCTTAACACGCACTCAATGACTCACACACAAACACAGGGTTCACACACGTGCACTTTGACACACACACACACACACGTCTGAAAGATAATCTGCTCCTGGCCCAGACATGGCTGGGCTTTCCTTACAGGTGTCTCCTTCCGAATACGGCTTGAGTGTTCCAGGTGTGTGCGAGTGTGTGCATGTGTAGGTGTTTGTTTATCTCTTATGATTGTTTCTGGACATTTTGAAAAGCATATATCTATGTGTAAAGATGTGGATGTGCTGTATATATGTCTATGCTTTTACATGTGAGTGAAATGTAAATGAGGTTACTTAGAGAGCATGTGTTTGCGTGCAGAAATCTGTTTTGAGCAAGGCGCCTGTGACAGACGGAGCTCGAAAGGAGTGAAGGATGGCTCTGTCTTAAGTTTGCTGGCCAGAAAACCACAGACAGACACTCATGAATTTACAAACACTAATCCAACTAAAGATGGAAACCTGACTGTCCATGAAGCTTCATGGACACTGTATACATCAAGGTTAAAATGCTCTGAAACCTTGGAAGGTTACTAATGACAAACAAAACAAAAAAGATCTTTCTGGTATAATGGTTGTGAACTTTGATGTCTGAGTTAAAAGTAAATGGAAAGTAATTAAAATGGATTAAAATGATTATAGGAAGTCAGCTACTTACCTGATGATTATGACCTGGTTGTGTTTGGCATCCATCATTTTGGAATAAGCAGCATTTGCTATGGCAAACAAATGCCTGATGGAGAAACAGGAATTGCTATTAGATATCTTAAGAGATGAAAGTAATAAACTTAAACTTTAAGCACAGAAATATTCACACTTCTTTTCTATCCTCATCTACCTCCATTTTTCCTTTCCCTGTCTTAATTATTTACCTGCATAGAAAGGAAGCTAACATTATGAATAAAAAAGGAAAGAAGCCTTTTTTATTTGGAATGTTAGCTTCCTTTCTACCTTGTATGCTTCTTTTATCACAATCAAACCAAATTGTTCTACTCTGTCTATATCTGTTCTGTGTTTTGACTTGTCCAGTGTGTACCCCACCCCCACAATTTGAGCGTGAACGTGACTTACGGAGGGTTCTCTCCCAGAGCACAGCCTTTGTAGAGCAGCACCATGTCCGTCCCATAAATGTTGTACATTTTATAGGGGTTAACAGACACCAGGATACTTCCTATGTATGTCTGAAATAAAACAAGGAATAAGAAGTGATACAAATATACATTTGTAAACTATTATGTCCAAATTTTGTAGGTGATTGTGTGTTGTGTGTGTTGAGCTGATGAGATACTTGCATAAATTAGCTGCCTGCTCCGATCTTTGCCTCAGGTTCAGCAGAACAGCCTCTTCATGCATATCCCTAAACAGAATCAACAGGACAATGGTATTTAAAGATAACAGAGAACTTGACAAATCACTCCACAAACATTTCCATGTTTGCACTATGCTGATCAATATTTACACAGTTGTCACCAGTGCAATTATAAACTTAAACAACCCATCCAGAATGTAACTTTTCATGTGTTTGAAAATTCATATCCAGTTCCTAGTGTGTAAGTCAGCTCTAATGAATAGATAGATATTAGTAGAATATTAGTAGAGTGTTATGAATGTAATGTTTTTTTTTCTTTGTTAAACATTTTACTGTTGTGCTTGTCATTGCAGGCCTTAACTCAGATGTGATGATCTTTTACTTACTCCAGCTGTGTCATATCTTCCACTCCATCTTCTATTCGTTGCTCCCGGTGACCCACAGTGGGCATGCTTCTGATTGAGTACATCTAAAACACACACACGCACTCAGAAATAAGGTCCTGCACACAGTGGGATCATGCACTGCTAAATACACACTCTTGTCTCACCAAATCTGCGCCATCACCTATTCTATTTATTCTATTCACATATTCTGTTATTTCAAAAACCATCAACACATCGTTAAGTTACCCAAATAAGCCACCATACCGCTGATTGCTTTGCCCTACTTAAAATCCACTAACAGGTCGTCACAACATTACACATGCAATTGCAAGAAGAACATGAAGACTTAGAATAGTGCCCAGCATTAGTTCTTGTGTCTACTTGTAGTGTGAATCATACATTAGAAACTTTTACCTTGTCAAACCAGTTCCCCTCTGGTTCCCCCTCCCTGCTGAGATTCCACTCCCCTGCTTGTTGTCCTACTTCCTGTTCCATCAGGCTGTGGGGGTCCAGCAGTTCCCCATCTCTATACATGGACCACTTATTGAGGTTCTGCACTGTCCCATGAGGCAGTACCCTCTCTGCACCCCACACATCCATATCTTGGTCCAGTCCAGAACCTCCAGGGCCCTGTGCCCAATGCTGTCCAAGGCCAGAACCCTGGACCTGGGGAGACACTACAGCATATGAAGGTAGATGAAAAGAGGCCCCCCGGAGATGAGGGTTCTTCAGAGCACCAGAGAGATTTAGTGAGCGAGGTTCTGGGGTTTTAGGAGCACCAAGCCGTGTCATGATATTACCTTCGGGGAGACGGTACTTTGCCCCGCGAAGATTTGGGTTCTTTGATAGGGCATTAGACAGGTCAAGTTTTTGAGGTGCAGGCTGAGAGCGGGTCATAAGAGTTCCATCTGGCAAACGATAAGTGGCAGATCGGACACTCGGGTTGCGGAGAGCATTGGACAGGTCAAGGGATCGTGACTGAGCGGTATCAGCAGAACCAGGCTTCCTAAATAAAGATTTATCTGGGAGTTTGTATGAGGCACCACGAAGGCTGGTACTTAGCATGGCACCAGAAAGGAGAGGAGAGGTGGGAGCTTGTGGTTGGTTCCGTGAAAACAATGACGATCCTTCTGGGAGCTGAAATTTTGCCTTACGCAGGTTAGCATTCATCAGAGCACTAGATAGCCCTGGTGATGTATTCTGAGCATTCTGTGGCTCATCTCCTGGATGTGTTAGAAATGAACCATCTGGTAACTGATAAGAGGCTGAACGAACATTACGATTGAGAAGAGCAGAGGAGAGCATAGAAGGGGAAGTGACTGGCTCAGCTGCTGGCTCATTTCTTGTGACCAAAGTTCCATCTGGCAACCTGTAGGTGGCTTTACGTACATTAGGATTCAACAATGCAGAAGAAAGCATGGGAGAGGAAGCGGAAGGTGTAGGCTCTGTTCGCGTTACAAGAGTGCCATCAGGCAAACGATATGTGGCCTGTCGTAAACTGGGATTGAGCAAGGCAGAGGACAACATAGAGGACGAGAGCGCTGATGGCTCTGGAGAAGGTTCAGGAGTTCCAGTTCTGGTGACAAACGAGCCATCAGGCAAACGATATGTGGCCTGTCGCAAACTGGAATTGAGCAAAGCAGAAGAGAGCGTAGAGGACGAGAGAGGTGATGGACCCGAGGATGGTTCAGCAGCTTCAGTTCTGGTGACAAATGAGCCATCAGGCAAACGATACGTGGCCTGCCGCAAATTGGGATTGAGCAAGGCAGAAGAGAGCACAGAGGATGAGAGGGGTGATGAGGATGGCTCAGCAGCTTCAGTTCTGGTGACCAATGAGCCATCAGGTAGTCTATATGTGGCCTGGCGTAAGTTTGGGTTCTGCAGGGCGTTTGAAAGCATAGAGGGTGACAGCATCCCACCACCACTGACACCTCCACCATCAGTAGTAACTGGAGGGCTAGCAGGGCCGCGAGACATTGTCAAAGTGCCACCTGGAAGTTTAAACATGGATCCCTGGATTTGGGAAGTCCGTAGTCCACCAGAAAGAAATGAGGAGGAGCCTCTGATATTTCCTTGTTGAGATGCAATGGGAGGAGAGGCAGGGGAGACAGAAGGCATGGGGGAGATGTGTCGTTGAAGGGGTGAAGCAAACGAAGCATTACGTAGTTGGGAGGAAAGCATAGCGGAAGACAAGTGTGGGGAGGAGGGCATAGAGGGGACAGGACTAGGTGCCATCTGAGGGGGTGTGAGGACAGGGGTATATAGGTTGGCATTGCGTTGTAGAGGAGATGAGTAAGAGGCACTACGCAGTTGGGGGTTCTGCCTCAAAGCATTAGATAAACCAAGAGTGGCATTAGGATTAACCCCCTGGCTCACCTGTATGTCAGCTAATATCTCCCCCTGCCCACCAGGTATGGGGGAAGGGCTTCTCTGTAGAGGTGTGGCTATACTAGCATTCTGCAGATAAGGGTTCTGGAGTGTGCGTCCCAGAAAAGGTGAGGAGGGCACAGTTTGAGGGAGGTTTTGAGGGTACATTTCTTGCTGTGGGTGAGGGGAGGAGGGTCTCTGCAAAGGAGAAGAGTAAGCAGTGGGGGAAGGAAGAGGAGATGGAGGAAAGGGAGCTCCTACAATCTGAGGGTTAGGTGCAGCATTTGAAAGCACTGGAGATGAGCCTGGTTCCATCATTGTGTAGTCATACTGAGTAATATTATAAGATGGTGGGAATGTACCACCAACACCTGGAGAAAGACTGGGCTGAGGTACTTGAGGTTGAAAAGATGCTGGCCTGACACTATAGGGACTCATAGCCCTGTGGGGAAAGGGGGATGATGGTTGAGATATATGGTGCATGGGGGAGGCTGAACGTGAAAACATGGGAGACTGGTGTCGCATTGGTTGTGGAGATGGGGGTCTACTCTGCAGTCTACGCACTGATGGCTGGGGGGAAAGGGGGGCACTCTGTTTCAAAGAGGGCTGTGGAGACAGGGGGGGCATTGGGGGAGGTGCTCTGAATGACTGCCTAGACTGAAGAGAAGGCTGGTTTCTGGGCATACGTACGAGCGGCTGGCCCCTACCTACAGGTCTGTGGAAGCCTCCTTGAGGAGTACCAATTCGCTTTGACTCCCTTAACCCTGTAGGCCGGGATCCTGTCCTGGCTAACATAGGTGTTCCGGCTATACCTCCTACCTGTCCTGAGGGAGGAGCTGGGCCACTACGGATAGAGGACCTGAAAGGGGCTACATGCTGAGTGATAGGAGGTCCATGTCTACTGTGTCTCTGTGAATAGGGGTTAGCTGGGATTAGAGGTTTCACGGCCCCCATGGGCACCTGACCTCGACCTGCAGCACCACCTCTCAACCTGCGAGTAGAGGACCGGGTGGGGAGGGGGCGACTGCTGATACGTGATGGAGAAGGGGACGGAGAACGACGGGGGGAGGCAGGGCGGAAGGCATGTGGCGGAGAACGAGATCTCTCAGGCAGTAGGGGACTCCGTCTCTGTGGAGATGGTAGGGGAGGAGAGGGGGAACGCCTCAACATGGATGTTTGTTTTCTATCTCTGGGCAAATGCGGTCTGTGGGATGGCAGAGGCACTGCATCTGGAGGGGGATGCTGTCTAAAAGACAGTCTTGGGGAAGGTGGTGGGCTTGGTCTTTTCCTCATTGATCCTCTGGGTGAAGCAAAGGGGCTAGAAAGTGGGGATTGGGGTCGAATACTTGATGGAGCCCTGCGTAACCCAATACGCCCCCGGCCTCTTGCCAGAGACGGCTGAGTTCTCACTGACATCCCTCTCCTGGGGGGTGGTGGAGAAGAAGGTGGGCTAGGTAGTCTCCGCCTGTCAAGTGCAGGAGTCAGCCTTTGGCCTGCCATTGAAGCCCGGGGAGGTGGTCCTCTTCTTTGGAAACGAGGGGAGAGGAAGGGGTCTGGTTGGATGCTTGTTTGGAAGTCCATGTGAAGTTGTGAGAGGTGAGGTGATGGAGGTGGCATTGCCCTAAATGATCCTGGCCTCATTGACAGCTGTGGGGATGGAAGGGGACTCATTCGTCGCACTGGCCTAGGTGAGGCCATTGGTGAATGCATTGGTGAATGCATTGGTGAATGCATTAGTGGAGGCATTCGTGGAGGCATTGGTGGCTGCATTGGTGGCTGCATTGGTGGGCCCATTGGTGACATTTGCCCCATGTGGAACATTTGTGGTTCTTGGGGGGCGTACGGTTGGTAACCTTGAGAGGGTGTACGATGAAGTGGTACTGGAGATGGTGGCAAATGACCAGGAGAAACAGAGAAAGGAGGATGAGCAGGCTGAGGGACAGAGAAGAGCTCTGGCTGAATGTTCATAGCTGTTGGCGAGGGGGCTCGTCTTGGGAAAATTGGGGTTTGTTGTTGGTTCATGACAGTGGGGTAATGAGGCTGTGCAGGAAGGTATGGCAGAAAGGGCTCCTCATATTGTATATCTGACATTATTTCCATATTGTTCAGGGCAAGAACTGGGGAGGAAGGGGGGAACATTGGGGAGGAGGGAGGAGGCGGTGGCAGGGTTTCCACCTCAAGTGTGTCTCTTCCAAATAGCCTAACCTGGGGCCGGGGGACCCTAAACAGGTCTGCTGAAAATGGCTCAGAAAGACTGTAAGACATCTGTTCCTGTCCATAAAACTGTCCTGTCATAGCTGGATCTAGCCCAGCATCCATATATAAAGGTTGCTGATTAGGGTTATACATAGCAGCAGGGTCTACATATCCCAGCATTGGGTCAGCGTATATGTCTGAAAGAACTTCATAACCATCACTCATCATGTCATAAGGGTCTGACATTGCATAGTTATAACCCATATTTTGGTCAAAGTAATCTCCATACAGCTCAGGGTCATATGGGTCATAGAAACCATCCATTCCATTACCATAATAATATGGTTCTGGCTCCATTGCATACAGCATCCCATCCTCACCATAATAATACTCCACCTCTTCATCGCCATAGTAGTCTTCATATTCATCGTCATAATAGCCGTAAGGGTAACCATAGTGATCATCATCATAGTAATACTCATCATCATAATAAAAATTGCCCTGTTCATCATAGTAACCATATTCATCTTCCCACTCATCATCATAGTAATCCATTTCCTCTCCATAAGGGTCATATGGGTCATAGCCCATGGGTTGTCTCTGGAAGCCTCTAGGTCCAAATCTGTCATAGTAATCATCCTCATATCCATATTCATCATCATCATACTCATAGGCCTCATTGTAGTAATATGTCTCTCTCCCTCTACCATCCCTGTTAGCAAATGACAGACGCTTTCGTCCCCGTCCTCCTGCTCGTGCCCCCAGCCGACCTTGGCCCTTAGCAGTAAGGAACCTCCCTGTCAACCAGTTAGTTGCTGCAGCTATCCTTCCTATCGTCCAGGCTTTACTCTTGAACCTTGAACCTTCTTTCTTTTTTCCAAACATGCCTTTGAACTTCCCTCCCAGTCCCTTTGCCTCTTTTGCCATTTTCCCACCACTTAAACCAGACAGATTTAAGGTCTTTTTAGGTGTTTCTTTTGCAGTATCATTCTTTTTATTAAACAAGCTAAAGCCAGAAAGACCTGGCTTTTTGTCACCAGAAGATTTACCCCCAAACCCAGAAAAAAGCTTGCTAGCGCCACCTAAGAGTGGTTTACTACCAGAGGGCTTCTTTTTCTTGGAGAGTCGTAGGAAGAGGCGGGAGGTGCTTTTAAGGTTTCTCTTTGGTTTTGCTTTCTGTGGCTGCTGTGTTTTAGCGGGAAAGCCAAAAGGAGAGGCCTTCCCTGTGAGGCCTGACAGAGCACTGGAGGCTCCCTTGAGCTGAGAGCCGAGTTGAGGTGTTTTTGCTGCACCCTTGCGTCCCTCTGCAGCAAAGCCCATCATAGCTTTGGAGGCTCCTTTGATATGGACATCACTCATTTTTTTCAAGTTTACTGGACCCATCTGTGGCTTCCGCTTCGTTCCCACATCCTCATCCTCTTCCTCATCAGACAGAGCTGCATTTTTTGGAGGCTTAAACCCCTTCACAGCCTTGGATGCACCTTTCAGAGCTGCTTTCCCTTTACCTTTATCCTTCTTGGTAACTACCTCTTCCTCGCTCATATCCTCATCGGACCTCACCTCCTCTTCTTCTTCCTCTGACCCCTCTTCTGATTCACTGACGGGTTTCTTTCCTTTGCCTTTCTTCCCATCATCCTTCCCTTTCCCCTTAGCTGGTGGCTCCTCCGCTTTCTTTCCTCCTTTTTTGTCATCTTTCCCTCCCTTTTTATCATCCTTTCCCCCCTTCTTTGGCTCCTCTGACTTGCCTTTCTTGGCAGCCGATTTTGAGTCACCTTTTTTAGGTGGCATGATGTCTCCTCACTCAAATCATTCTATGCAAGATGAGGAAGAACAAGTTCCCAAAGTGTGTTGCAAGTGTGCAAATCAGCATAAATGTGAGAGTCCAAATAGTGGCAACATCCTCTCATTCTCAATTGTTGCTCACGTCTTCTCTCCTTCTTCCTCCATCTGATCTGTCCTTGTGACACCCCAGAAACACTGTGGCACACTCTGTCCCAAGTCGGTTGTTCTATAATGCACACTGAGACAAACAGAAACCACAGTCCTTCAAAACACGATCCAGTAATGGAGTCGGAATCTCAGCCATCAGTGCTTGCTCGCATTACAGTACGTCTTAAAGCCTGAGCAAAAGAAGCTGTTGTCTCATTGTGTGTAAAAAGAGACAGAAACCTGTTTATGAGTTTTAAAATGCTTATTGAATTTTTTAAAAAGTTATGTATGAAAAGAAATCATCTTACTGGTTACAGTCTCTCTTAGTTTTACCCACTTGTTGCCTCTGGCTCAGTGAGTCCATCCATAGCAAAAGACTCAGTCTTGTTCCTCTTTATAGGTTTGTAAGTAACTTTCCAGGGTCACACGATGAATAAAAGACCCTGCTATCCCAGTGACAGAGTCTGTGTAGTCCTTTGTGTGTCTCCTATTGTTAGTGCGTCCTGTGAGTCCAGCAGTGAATCCTCATCTTGGCCGCCGCACCAACTTTGGCAGGATGTCCCCCCAACAAGGAGAGCCGATGAGCGTGCGTCTGTGCAAGTCTGGGCCTTCAGGGGTGTCCTCCTCTTTGTCTGAGTGTGAGTATGTATGTGTGTTTCATTTGTGGTTGTATCCTCCCACATCCACGTCAGCTTGCCTTTGTGACCTCCTGCAACCTTCTGCATCTCCCTCTCTCTCGTTACTGCGACTCCATCCATCCGCTGTGCGCCACAGGCCTTGTTATATCCTCAGTAAATGTGCATGTACACATGAGCATATGTATTGTATGTCAGTGTGTGTATATCCATCACAGTGACTTTATCCCTAGTTATATTTGCAAAGGGCATCTTAATGTACCAGCTATACTGCCTCGGGGTAACCCTATCTGCAGGCTCGCTCCAGTATGAATAATGCAGGCTGGCTGAGCTGTTGCTAAACTGTGTCTGAGAGGCGAAGCCATGCAGAGCCAAAACACACCACCAGTAGCATCATAGACCGCTGCGAGTGATGCATGCTACAATGTTCATACACGCATTAAACAGTATATGCACAAACTAACAGTACATGGAAGATACAACTTAGGTCTTACAGCAGCTAATTATTCATTTTAAATGAAGTAAAGATTTAAAATGAATAATTAGCTGCTGTATCTGTAGTCAGTTTTGCACTCTAGCTAACTAAAGTAATTAATTTACAGCATCTACATTTTTTACTCCTCAAAAGATTCCCCAAAAGTCACGTATTAGCCTGATTTAGAGCTCAGAAATAAAAAGTAACCAACAGACATTTTCTTCATGTCATTGGCAAAATCCTTAAATACTAAATAGCCTTTTTCATGAGTCTATATCCTATCCTACAAATGGCCACTGGAAATCTTTATAAATATAGTAATTAATGGCTGTCATCTAAAAATGTCAATTGGATCAGAAAAACATACCTTGAAATCATATCTCCTCATCAAAAAATCAAACCACACACATATACATTCATGTATTCCCTGTCATTAGAAGGTGCAACATCATTTTACAGGTTAATGTTAATTACTAACATCAAGGATGGCCTGATGTTAGCTCATTGATGATGATCTGATGTTAATTCATTGATGATGGGCTGATATTCCAGGAGGTCATCTCAGTGGCAGATATGAATGTTTAATGACTGTCCTGTGTTCTGCCTACGCAGCATGGATAAAACATTCATCGTAGGCGGCTCTAAATATATCACAAAGGGTCAACCCTGCCCTGGCCTGCTCCCCAACCAATATATTATACATACTGGCTAGTGTCAGGGGTTAACAGGCAAACACCATAAAGCAGACAGAGGATAGGAGAGTAAATAGCAAAAGAAAGTAATTTCTGATAACTAACATTTAATCCAGACATTTATCTATGTGGATATGTTGGATATGTATTATTTTATGACACTATCTCTTTTAAATATATATATATATATATAAAAGAAAGATCTTGATCACTTATGTCAGTTACAGTTAGCAGGTCCACCTCCGAGTTTTCTTTCTGCCAACTAGAGTCGGAAGGACTAATAGTCTTGACCTGAGATAAGATCTGAGCAGAAATCTGTATCATGTATCCCCATGGGCAGAGACCATGACAAAACTCTAAACTGTCTGCAGGCTGCACAGCAATAACAACAACAGCAGAAGTTGTTGGTATCATCTAACTGCAGATGGAGATAAGGGGATAAAGAGTGTGCACAGAGGAAAGTTCAAAAGTTCTTTCTTGCTCATCAGATACACACTCAGAGAAGTTTGTTGGTCACCTCACAGGCAAAGGGAAACACAAAGAGATCTATTTGATATGTGTGATATGTATCTGCTGTCTGGCTGATGTGGTCTGTTGAATGAGTGAACTGGTAATGAATAGAGCGTAGATGACAGAGATGGAGGAGGTGGAGAAAGAGGAGAGGGAGCTGGGCAAAGGTAAGGAGGGATAAAGAGACAGGGGTGCATCAATGAGTTGCTGATGAATGAACTGCGGATTACATAAACGCTGAAACATAAATAAAGTGATGGATATAGGGAGGAACAGAAGATGGAGGGATGACAGAGAGAGTGATATAGAGAGGGAGCGAGAGATGAAGGGGAGAGAGTCTCTTCACCTACGTGCCAATCACTGACAGCACGCTTTCAGCAGACGCACTCAGTGACACAACGCTAATAAAGGAGATCACCTGAGCAGAGCAACGCCAACAGGCTCATTTAATGACTGCGGACACACGCGCACATACATACACACACTTAGACAGGTCTCATAATGAAGATTGCGTGCGATCACTGAATGCAGGATCTACTCTGAATTATCTGGAGAGAATATTTAGAGACTGACAGCTACACACACGCAGGTTAATTGGAGGATTGAAAGCACACACACACACATACCCACCTACATGCTGCACAGGCAATACATTTGTACATGTACAATGTACATAATACATTACACATTAGACAGCTTGGCCCCAGATGCATGTCATATACTTTGTGTCTGCTTAATAACGAATCAACACACAATAGTATTCTCATTATCAAACCCTGAACAAGACGGTTTCTGCCTGTATATCTCTGTTTGTGTCTGTGTTGCTAGGTGTGGCCTCCAGTCTTTTCCTCACCTGCTTGGTATCTTGGGTTAGGGTATCTTGAAACAATAGCATTCTGATCCAGAATATCACCTATAATAAAAATGTAATGTGGTCTATATGTCTATAGACTGATAGACAAGTCATAACCTCTGTGTGTCTCTTACCATTAAAGGACACGTTCTCTCCATCAAATACTCTTGTTTTTAAGATATTAAATATTTTCTTGCTGCTTTATAAAATAAAATACAATAAATAAATTCCCCATCCAGAATTGACTGTTCTGTTGTCAAACCAACATCATCTTTGGCCTTGTGCCTCACAGCTTGGAGTATCATTCTGTGTGTGAACTGCTTAGACTGATTCAGGTTTATGGCTGGTGTTTGCACTTTGGGTCTGAAGACGTTCATTTGACGATCCATTCAGCAGATGATGACATATTTTACAGAATTCAAGTGAAAATTAAACTATTTCGTGTCCTGTGTTTATGACTTTAGAGCAAGTTTACAGGGGAGGTGGAGATCAGTATCAAGATAAATCTGAAAGGTCATGATATGACTGATTGGGGAAGGCAAAACAACAAAACATTTTATGGTTTAACTGAACCATAAGGAAGGACAGAGTGACAGAAGGAAAGACTGTCTTTTTCAGACAGAGAAGTTGAGACAGGAGGATGAGGAGGTTAGACTCAAGTTTCCTGTAAGCCTTTAAGCCCCATTCAGGTCTTAACCTTCGCTGCCAGATTACCGTGCAACTTGACAATGGAGAAACGCCAGCAGCTGCTAACACACTACGCACAGGATCAAACACCGACACTCTGCTGGATAAAGTGCTATTAATAGACCTGAAAAAAAGATGTTCACTTTGATAAGTGCATTAAAAGAATATTTTGAGGCGGTATCAAACAAATACAAATATTTGTATGTATATATATATATATTCTGATAATTTGAGTGAGTGAAAATTACTGCACTACCTTTTTCAAATAGATGACATGGCTCTCAAGATCAGAGTGTATCAAGAACAAGATAAGTAAAACTAAAATGATGGAGGGTTGAAACCAAATCTAGACAAAGGCAGAACTTTGACAGAACTGTCTTCAATATCCACAATTATTACACGAGGTGGAGGGAATACTGTTCACAGTGAATTACTGCATGTTTGCAGTGGTAAATACCAAATACCGAAACCAGATTCTTGAAGCAGAGCCAAAAAACATCTGACAACAACGCTAAATAACTTGCTTACAAATAAACACAGTACATGAACTGCCATACCCTCTGATAACAATATATATTATTTTTTCTATAAATACAGTCAGCATTTG
Organism: Nibea albiflora; assembly: GCA_014281875.1. Lineage (NCBI taxonomy): Eukaryota > Metazoa > Chordata > Actinopteri > Sciaenidae > Nibea > Nibea albiflora. Next base: position 17,292,958 of record CM024808.1, on the reverse strand, counting down.
GATGTGGTTCACCTTACCTTGTCTCTGTTTTTGAGTGACAGGTGTTGATATTTAGGGCTGTTATTACCGAGAAATATCCACAAAAATGTCTGAACACACTTGTTGTCTGAGCGAAAAACAAACTCACTGAATTCTCGTCCTATTCTGGACCCTCTGATGTTTTATAGCCCTCTGCACACGCAGGCGTACACACGAACACAAACCTTTCCTTCAATTACACCCATCTAGACACACAATGAGTCTTCAATGGTAAACATACCCTCTTTTGCTTCAGAGAGGCTTCAGTGATTACCTGTACATCTACAGGACAAATGTACAATGGTTAATGGTCCTGTAGAAAGAATGTTCAGATATAAGACTACTCTTTACATGAATCCATGCATTAGTTGTGCAGCGATTAGGTTTCTTAGTAAACATGCTGCACTTGTACATGTGTTGTGTGTAGAGTGCCACATTGTCCCCCTCTGCATAAGTGCCTGAGTCAACAATTGTGCAGGTCCATTGTGCGTTAATGGCAGGATAGCACACAACACACACACACACATACACGCACACAATTATGCTATCATCATCCCACACTGGCATCCCAGTGTCAGAGTGATTTGTTATGAAACTCCTTTAATGACTTAATGATGGTTGTGTGTAATTGTGTGTGTGTGTGTGTGTGTGTGTTGGAGAACCTTATCAGAACTCCTCACATCCACACACACGCGCACACACATAAACACACACACACACACACAAACTGGTTTCCATTTGGAATGGAGACCAAGTCTGTGCTCATCACCTGTGGGGTGAAGCGCTGCTTCTCTCCAGTCCACAGTATACTAATTTTACATGAATCCATGATGGACCAGTGTACGTCAATGTTTGTGTAATTACTGTTGCTGCCAGAAGGGGGAGACAAAAGTTCCATACTGCATGTTCAAGAAGGTGTGGATGTTGTTGGGAATCTCACCGTTGCAATGTAAATCAAGCAACAATAAAACTACTAACCATTTCATGATCACATACATATAAGCATATTGCAGGTGCTAATATGTATGCTTATGTGTAATGTGACCTATTACAGAACCTTTGAACATTTGTTTTTTTAAGGGTGGAAATGATAAATATATTTGCATTTATACTGACTCCTTGTATTTTCCCCTGATATTAGTAATTACTTAAGTGTCAATAATTGAGTGTTATTATATTATTATATTATAACGAGAAAGCAACACGTGTTGTATAGCTGAAGTTGTTTTAACTTCATGCTGTCCAACAAGGTCTGATTGCCTCCCACATTTCTCTGTGTTAATACATAGTGATTTTAAATCATAATCTCTGAGTGTTTTAATATTGTGAATATCGTGCAGGGCAGATTATTTTCTAATGATGCAACTGGTCTCTTTAAAAGCACAAAATCCATTCATTCATTATTCAAGTAGTATTTGCATGCAGGATTATTGATTCTCTTTCTTGTGTGTCAGTGGACTAGGTTATCCCTTAGATAAACACCAGTGCAAACCTCAATAAGATGATGGACGGGATGAACAAACAAGGATTTAAACCCGTACCTCTTTCTGGTATGAAACCCAACACAGCAAACCATTGTCTTCACCAATCCCTACTGGAAAAACTCCCTCCACAGTGCACCAACATAAAAGTTGAAAAAGCTGTATTATTAAACCGGACGTCTAATTTGTTGTCTTATATTATATTTGAGGACAGAACTGTCTAATCAATTTAACCCATCATCCATTTCATTATGTTATTTAAATTTTAGTTTAACTGTATCTCATAAAAGTCGTATTTAAACATTTTACCTCTCAGTGAATATATAACTAGTATGAAGGTAGGCCAAATTTTCCCCTCTGGTCTTTCAAACCACAAACTGAACAGATTCATGTAATGAGCAAGCTGAAGCAGAAGAGGGCAGAAGAGACAAAGTAATCAGTACAACATCTCTCAAATGCTGATGATTTTTGTTTATATTTGGTATCTTTCCTATTGTATTACAACATCAATGACATCAAGGACATCCTGAACAGGCAGAAGAGGGCATTTAGGGAAGGCTGACAGGGAAGAGCTGAGGAGCATGCTTTTTAAGAATTCAAGGTCTGTCTGAGAGAGGCAAAGGTACAGAAAGAAGGTAGAACAGAAGGTGCGGCACAGCAACATGAGGGAGATCTGGGATGGCATGAAAACCATCATAGGCTGCAAGAAGAATGGCAGTAGGACAGAAGAGGGAAATGCTGGGAGAGCACATCAGCTGAACCTGTCTTTCTGTTTTTGTTTTGTTTTGTTTTGATATTCCAGTGACTACCCACTTGGAACTTGTCTCCCCACCTCCACACCCAGGGACAATTATCCCCCTCCCCACTACCATCATCAAGGATCAGGTGAGCAGAGAGGTGAGGAGTCTCCGTCCAAGGAAAGCAGCAGGAGATGGGAGATTTTTGGGCCTTGTTCAAACTTTATTTAGACAGATAGCGCTGAAGAGTGCCAGGAATGCAGGGAGAGCGATATGGAGAATGACATGCAGCAAAGTTGGATTAAAACCCTGGGCCACTGCAGCAAGGACTGAGCCTTTGTACATGGGGTAGATGCTCAACTAACTAAGCTAATTGACACCCCGCTCTGCAGTGTGTAGAATTGTAATTCAGCAGAAACATTTCATAAAATGATCTCATATAACGCTGTCCTTGTCCTTGTTGAGAATAATTGGCATTTCTGATGTCTTCTAATAATGTATTTCTACTAAGAAAAGAGCTCCATGATATGAACCATTTACTGTTCAAATGGACATTGGTTCAAGTCTGGCCAGGGAATACTGTTGCATCCCTAATTCATCTCACCTTATTTTACCTGTTCTCTTCAGTATGCTCATCTAATAAGGACAAAACTGCTATCCCCCTTACCCTTCAAAAAATATCATGGCATGGTACTACTAGAAAAATGGTTGTACATTTTCTAGAAGGAATTGATGCTTAGTACCTCAATTGTTATCACAATTTGAAATCAGACATGTAATTATTGCTGTAAAAGGAGAGGAGGGGAGCGCTCAGTTAACAGTGCGATGCAGTGTGCTGCAATTAAAAGTCATGTAGGCATTGCTTGCTCTTAAAGTCAAATTACCTCAGTTTATCATCTTCAAGTCTCCGTGCTAGTTCAATGCCACCCCCACTAGCCACTGTATACTGAACTCAGGAAAACTCAAATGATATTCAGCCAGTTAGAAAAAAAACATAGAAATGAATGACATTCAAAAAATGTTCGTGGTGCCTTTTATCTAATGAAAATTAACTGATTTGTGACTTGAAATCTGGAATTTAGCTGCTTTAGTACATGTACACGATGTGACAATTGACATAGCAAATATTGTCCTTACTCTGATGAGAAAGGAGGTTTCAGTACAATAAGACACCATACAGTGGAGAAGATTCAAAGAAGCTCAGTGTCTAATGCTGTCATTAGACAATTAGGACTGCAGGTAACAAAAACAGGAATTAAATTATTTAAACACTCCGATTATCAAAATATTACTTTTTTTGTCAACTGACTAATCAATACATTTAATAATCTCTGTAGCTTTGTGTCAAATTAAAAAACAAGAACATTTAGTTGGATTTCCATTGATTAAACTTCTTGACTAAACTTGAATCTGTTTAAACAGGAGCTAACTGGTTAAAGACAAGTCTGCAAACTACTACAGAAAACTACTTCTTCTGCAAACTTTAACTTATTAACATTGAATTTACTTTTAGATATTCAGTTTTAAACAACATGCCGAAGGCAACAGACTACAAAAGAAGTCTTATAAAAGGACTCTAATTAAACACTCAGTTGTTGCTCACCACACACACACACACATACACACAAACTCACACTTAGCCATGCCATATGGAGCCAAACAGCATCAAGTGTCATGCCTGCTCCACACAATACACACCCAGTCGACCGTACCTTTGTTTCTTCTTTTTCTCCACAATATTATCCCTCCATCATTCCTCTCCTCTTCACGTTATTCCAAAGCAGAATCTCTCCATCCACGATTCACTCTGGCAAGACATCTTTAAGGCATCTTTAAGGCCAGCAGTTTCAACTCACAGACCCTCTCTCTCTATCTCTCTCATAAAGCCTCCCACTCAGTCCCCCTTTCCTAGACTGAAGAGATGCTTGTCAATATTTAATGGTGCTATTGTGCTTGTGTGTGTGTGTGCGCGCAAGTGAATGGAGAGCATTGGCTGGGAGTCCATACTTTCTGGTCAGCCTGTCCAGGAGCGTTGGAGACAACAGCAAAAACAGCTGGGCAGCAGGGATAGAGGCAGTAGGGAGGGGTCAGAGGTGACTGACCCTCACTTGCTGCACATCTGAGGAAATGTTACTACAATTAGTAATGATATTAAACGCACCACTTTTCAAAAAATAATAATAATAATTAAAAAATAATTTTAAAAAAAAATAAAAAATTCCACTATCAAAGCGGAACTTAATAAGCTTCCACCGTCGGAACTTAAACGTGTGACATCCAGCGGAAGTAAACACTACAGCCGTTAGCAGCGTTAGCTCTGTGCACGTAACGTTATTGAATGAAGTGGAAGACGGTATTGTAGCGGTGGCACAGTTAATTATTTAATTTGTAATTAAGCAACAATGTCTTCAGTTGAGTGTTTGAGAGAGTTTGTCAACGAGCGACTAACTGCTGCTGCTGAAGAAATATTTGGAGTGTTTCAAAAAACTATCGTCGAGTACGAAGAAGAGATCTATCGTCAGCGCAAACTGCTGGATATCGTTTGGAAACCTGAAATAAAGTTACACAGGATAGGTTTGTAAAACTTTTACTTGTTAATAATCATTTATAATCACAGCTGTTAGATACATCAGTAACGTTACTGCTACTAATTTAGTCGCATGTCTGCATTTTCTCTTCACCATCACAGTAGTATCATATCCCTTTTGTTCTCTGTCCCTCCAGATCTTCAACAGCAACATGTCTGTGAGGAGGAAGAGGAGGAGGTTCTCACTGACCAGCAGCTCTGTAACCAGGAGAGGAGCTCCAGTCTGGACCAAGAGGACCCAGAGCCTCTACAGATTAAAGAGGAACAGGAGGAACTCTGCACCAGTCAGGAGGGAGAGGAGGTTGTGCTGAAGGTGGAGGCTGATCCCTTTGTGGTGACTCCTACTGATGAGGGAAAAAAACATGTTAAACCAGAACCTGAAAGTGACCACCAGCTGCTGTCGAACAACTTTCATGCAGCTGAGAGCCAAGATCAGAAAGGATACAAGCATGAAGACTCTACTAGAGATGCAGAGTCAGAACAAAATAATCAGCAACATGAAAACAGAAGTCAGAGTAACATTGTCTATAACCCTGACTTGTCAGTGATTAATGGTAATACTCACAAAGGTAAACACTCTTTTAAATGTGACAAATGTGATGACGATTTTAAGCACAGCTCTTCATTGAGGAGACACATGAGATTTCACACAAGTGGGAAGCCGTATATTTGCAAAACCTGCAGGAAATGTTTCAGTAACATGGAAACATTGAGACAGCATCAAAGATTTCACACATGTGAAAAAACATACATTTGTACAACATGTGGGAAAGGATTCGCGAGGAGTGATACTTTGAAAATCCACATTCGAGCCGTCCACACTAGTGAGAGACCGTACCTTTGCAAAACCTGCGGGACAAGGTTCAGTATCCTATCATCATTGAACTCGCATCAGAGGATTCACACTGGTGAGAAGCCGTATACTTGCACAATATGTGGGAAAGCATTTGCACGGAATGGTGCCTTGAAAGTACACATTAGATGTATTCATAATGGTGAGAAGCCATATACGTGCACAGGATGTGGGAAAGCGTTTGCGCAGAATAGTGCCTTGACAGTACACATTAGACAAATCCACACTGGTGAGAAGCCGTACCTTTGCAAGATCTGTGGGAAAGGATTCACTGTTCCAGCACAACTGAAAACACATACAGAAACACACACTGGTGAGAAGCCGTATGCCTGCAACATGTGTGAGAAAAGATACTGCTACAACAAAGACTTGAAAATCCACATTCGAGCCTGTCCACACTGATGAGAGACCGTACCTTTGCAAAACCTGCGGGACAAGGTTCAGTATCCTATCATCATTGAAATCGCATCAGAGGATTCACACTGGTGAGAAGCTGTATACTTGCACAATATGTGGGAAAGCATTTGCACGGAATGGTGCCTTGACAGCACACATTAGACAAATCCACACTGGTGAGAAGCCGTACCTTTGCAAGATCTGTGGGAAAGGATTCACTGCTCTTTCCCATCTGAAAGCACATACAGAAACACACGCAGGTGAGAAGCCATATGCCTGCAATGTGTGAGAAAAGATACTGGTACAGGAGAAACTTGAACATTCACATGAATATCCATACAAGTCAATAGCGTAAGTTAAGTCAATAGCTGTTATCTTGCAAAACACAAGAGCTTTCACACATAGTGGTGACTTCACAGTCCATGAGCAGAGCCAACACTGGTGAGAGACTATTGAAATATTTGGCAAATTTTGTAAGCGGCAGATGATTCAGTTCAGTTCATTCGTCGTCGGAACAGAAGAACTCACAGAAGTGAGGAGCCACATAATTGCAGCAGTTTTGGGAAAAAGGTTTTACTCAAATCACATTCTTTAAAAAACATCTTAAGATCAATATACACACTCCTGTAGAGACATGTTCACAAACTGAGATAAATGCATTTGTGGAGAAGCTTCATCAATGTCACTGAATGTAAAATAGTTTCAATAAAGATGAAATCTAAATATTTTAATGTAAAGTTTCCAAGTCAGATTGAGTGAATGCCAACACTATTTTATATGGCCACATGAGAAGTCCTATTGAATGTAAATGTACCTTTTTTTTTGCTCCTTTATTCTGTGTTCTACTTCCCTGTGCCTGATTTTTAAGCTGAATTGTATTATCAGAACTTTTGAAAGAACAGGGACCCGCACATGTAATTCTTTTTTTTAAGGGTCACATTTTAAGCCTGGCCTAAAAAAAAGTTTGCTTCATTCACCTTTAATTTCACCCTATTAACTGTGAAAAATGTATCCATCCTGCTTCACTTATCATACTAGTAAGAAGCTTAAGTTGTTAATGTTATTGATTCATGTTCATTCCACAACAAAGAACGAACTCCTGTGTTTTAGCCAACACCTTTCCTCTCCTTTTGTTTCTTTTCCCGTAGCAGCTGGCCGTGTTATGTTAGCATCATATATCATTTTTGTTACATTTTTAATTCTGAAGAATTATTTTGACAAAATTGGCGGACCCCCTTTAGTACCTCTCTGGACCCCTATTTGAAGACCCCTGCATTTAAGCTTGTTGGACCACTGGAACTGAATAGCTGACTGTATCTTCAACATGAGAGAAGAGGAAAATAAAATAGCTGTCTACTCATAATGCTTTGTTTATGTGTGATGAACAAACATTTTGCTACAAATGCAGCTCTTTATTCTTGAAACTTTACTACATTTACTGATGATATTAAATACTCCAATTCTCAATAAATACCATGCCCGACATGCGGAAAGAAAAGCGTCTGCACATCCACCGTCGGAACTTAACAGTGTGACACCCAGCGGAAGTAAACACTACAGCCGTTAGCAGCGTTAGCTCTGTGCACGTGACGTTATTGAATGCAGTGGAAGACGGTATTGTAGCGGTGGCACAGTTAGTTATTTAATTTGTAATTAAGCAACAATGTCTTCAGTTGAGTGTTTGAGAGAGTTTGTCAACGAGCGACTATCTGCTGCTGCTGAAGAAATATTTGGAGTTTTTCAAAAAACTATCGTCGAGTACGAAGAAGAGATCTATCGTCAGCGCAAACTGCTGGATATCGTTTGGAAACCTGAAATAAAGTTACACAGGATAGGTTTGTAAAACTTTTACTAGTTAATAATCATTTATAATCACAGCTGTTAGATACATCAGTAACGTTACTGCTACTAATTTAGTCGCATGTCTGCATTTTCTCTTCACCATCACAGTAGTATCATATCCCTTTTGTTCTCTGTCCCTCCAGATCTTCAACAGCAACATGTCTGTAAGGAGGAAGAGGAGGAGGTTCTCACTGACCAGCAGCTCTGTAACCAGGAGAGGAGCTCCAGTCTGGACCAAGAGGACCCAGAGCCTCTACAGATTAAAGAGGAACAGGAGGAACTCTGCACCAGTCAGGAGGGAGAGGAGGTTGTGCTGAAGGTGGAGGCTGATCCCTTTGTGGTGACTCCTACTGATGAAGGAAAGGAGCATGTTAAACCAGAACCTGAAAGTGACCACCAGCTGCTGTTGAACAACTTTTCTGCAGCTGAGAGCCAAGATCAGAAAGGATACAAGCACGAAGACTCAACTAGAGATGCAGAGTCAGAACAAAACAATCAACAGCATGAAAACAAGAGTAACAGTAACATCGTCTATAACCCTGACATGTCAGAGATTGATGGTAATGCTCACGCAGACAAACACTCTTTTAAACGTGACTTTTGTGGGAAAGATTTTAACAAGAAAGCAAATTTACAGAGACATGTGAGAGTTCACTCAGGTGAGAAACTGTATACTTGCACAACATGTGGAAAAGCGTATAAACATCAAGGTACCTTGAGAGTACACATTAGACAAAACCACACTGGTGAGAGGCCGCACCTTTGCAAGATCTGTGGGAAAGGATTCACTCTTCTGTCACAACTGAAAAGACATACAAGAACACATACTGGTGAGAAGCCGTATACTTGCACAATGTGTGGGAAAGCGTTTGCGCAGAGTGCTACCTTGACAGTACACATTAGATGTATTCACAGTGGTGAGAAGCCGTATACTTGTACAATATGTGGGAAAGCGTTTGCGCAGAGAGGAGCCTTGACAGTACACATTAGACAAATCCACACTGATGAGAGGCCGCACCTTTGCAAGATCTGTGGGAAAGGATTCACTCTTCCGTCAAAACTGAAAATACATACAAGAACACATACTGGTGAGAAGCCGTATACTTGCACAATATGTGGGAAAGCATTTGCACAGAGTGGTACCTTGACAGGACACATTAGATCTATTCACAGTGATGAGAAGCCGCACCTTTGCAAGATCCGTGGGAAAGGATTCACTGCTCTTTCCCATCTGAAAGCACATACAGAAACACACGCAGCTGAGAAGCCATATGCCTGCAATGTGTGTGAGAAAAGATACTGGTACAGGAGAAACTTGAACATTCACATGAATATCCATACAAGTCAATAGCGTAAGTTAAGTCAATAGCTGTTATCTTGCAAAACACAAGAGCTTTCACACATAGTGGTGACTTCACAGTCCATGAGCAGAGCCAACACTGGTGAGAGACTATTGAAATATTTGGCAAATTTTGTAAGCGGCAGATGATTCGGTTCAGTTCATTCGTCGTCGGAACAGAAGAACTCACAGAAGTGAGGAGCCACATAATTGCAGCAGTTTTGGGAAAAAGGTTTTACTCAAATCACATTCTTTAAAAAACATCTTAAGATCAATATACACACTCCTGTAGAGACATGTTCACAAACTGAGATAAATGCATTTGTGGAGAAGCTTCATCAATGTCACTGAATGTAAAATAGTTTCAATAAAGATGAAATCTAAATATTTTAATGTAAAGTTTCCAAGTCAGATTGAGTGAATGCCAACACTATTTTATATGGCCACATGAGAAGTCCTATTGAATGTAAATGTACCTTTTTTTTTGCTACTTTATTCTGTGTCCTACTTCCCTGTGCCTGATTTTGAAGCTGAATTGAAATATCAGAACTTTTGAAAGAACAGGGATCCGCACATGTAATTCTTTTTTTAAGACTCACAATTTAAGCCTGGCCTAAAAGAAAGTTTTATGTTTGCTTCATTCACCTTTAATTTCACCCTATTAACTGTGAAAAATGTATCCATCCTGCTTCACTTATCATACTAGAAAGAAGCTTAAGTTGTTAATGTTATTGATTCATGTTCATTCCACAACAAAGAACGAACTCCTGTGTTTTAGCCAACACCTTTCCTCTCCTTTTGTTTCTTTTCCCGTAGCAGCTGGCCGTGTTATGTTAGCGTCATATATCATTTTTGTTACATTTTTAATTCTGAAGAATTATTTTGACAAAATTGGCAGACCCCATTTAGTACCTGTGCGGACCCCCTAGGGGTCATGGACCCCTATTTGAAGACCCCTGCATTTAAGCTTGTTGGACCACTGGAACTGAATAGCTGACTGTATCTTCAACATGAGAGAAGAGGAAAATAAAATAGCTGTCTACTCATAATGCTTTGTTTATGTGTGATGAACAAACATTTTGCTACAGATGCAGCTCTTTATTCTTGAAACTTCACTACATTTACTGATGATATTAAATACTCCAATTCTCAATAAATACCATGCCCGACATGCGGAAAGAAACGCGTCTGCACATCCACCGTCGGAACTTAACAGTGTGACACCCAGCGGAAGTAAACACTACATGCGTTAGCTTTGTTCACGTGACGTTATTGAATGCAGTGGAAGACGGTATTGTAGCGGTGGCACAGTTAATTATTTAATTTGTAATTAAACAACAATGTCTTCAGTTGAGTGTTTGAGAGAGTTTGTCAACGAGCGACTAACTGCTGCTGCTGAAGAAATATTTGGAGTGTTTCAAAAAACTATCGTCGAGTACGAAGAAGAGATCTATCGTCAGAGCAAACTGCTGGATATCGTTTGGAAACCTGAAATAAAGTTACACAGGATAGGTTTGTGGCTGGTTAATCATATATTATCACAGTTGTTTGATACACCAGTAACGTCACTGCTACTAATTTAGTCGCATGTCTGCATTTTCTCTTCACCATCACAGTAGTATCATATCCCTTTTGTTCTCTGTCCCTCCAGATCTCCAACAGCAACATGTCTGTGAGGAGACAGAGGAGGAGGTTCTCACTGACCAGCAGCTCTGTAACCAGGAGAGGAGCTCCAGTCTGGACCAAGAGGACCCAGAGCCTCTACAGATTAAAGAGGAACAGGAGGAACTCTGCACCAGTCAGGAGGGAGAGGAGGTTGTGCTGAAGGTGGAGGCTGATACCTTTGTGGTGACTCCTACTGATGAGGAAAGGGACCATGTTAAACCAGAACCTGAAAGTGACCACCAGCTGCTGTTGAACAACTTGCATGTAGCTGAGAGCCAAGATCAGAAAGGATACAAGCATGAAGACTCTACTAGAGATGCAGAGTCAGAACAAAATAATCAACAGCATGAAAACCAGAGTAACAGTAACATCGTCTATAACCCCGACATGTCAGAGATTGATGGTAATGCTCTCGCAGACAAACACTCTTTAAAATGTGACATTTGTGGGAAAGATTTTAACAAGAAAGCAAATTTAAGGAAACATGTGAGAGTTCACACAGGTGAGAAACCGTTTACTTGCACAGTATGTGGAAAAGCGTATAAACAGCAAAGTAACTTGAAAACACACATTAGACAAATCCACACTGGTGAGAAGCCGTATACTTGCACTGTATGTGGGAAAGCGTTTGCACGGAGTACTAACTTGAAAGCTCACATTAGATATATTCACAGTGATGAGAGGCCGCACCTTTGCAAGATCTGTGGGAAAGGATTCACTCTTCTGTCAGAACTGAAATCACATACCAGAACACATACTGGTGAGAGGCTGTATACTTGCACTGTATGTGGGAAAGCGTTTACACGGAGTACTACCTTGAAAGTACACATTAGATGTATTCACAGTGATGAGAGGCCGCACCTTTGCAAGATCTGTGGGAAAGGATTCAAAGTTATGTCACACCTGAAATCACATACAAGAACACATACTGGTGAGAAGCCGTATATATGTACAACATGTGGGAAAGCTTTTACTTTCCATGCAGCATTGAATAAACACACAAGAATCCACACTGGTGAGAGGCCGCACCTTTGCTAGATCTGTGGGAAAGGATTCCATGTTCTGTCACAACTGAAAGCACATGCAGTGAAGAAGCCATATGCCTGCATCATGTGTGAGAAAAGATAATGCCACGGGAGAAACTTGAAAATTCACATGAAAATTCATGCAGGTGAATAGCTGTTATCTTACAAAACACAAGAGCTTTCACACATATTGGTGACTTCAGAGTCCACGAGAAGAGCCATCACTGGTGAGAGACTATGGAAATATTTGGCAAATTTTGTAAGTGGCAGATGAGACCCTTTGTATTTGCAAAACATGTGGGAGACGATTCAGTTCCGGTGGTTCGTAGTCGGAACAGAAGAACTCACAGAAATGAGAGGCCATATAATTGCAGCAGTTTTGGGAAAAGTTTTACTCAAATCACATTCTTGAAAAAACACCTGAAGGTCAATATACACACGCTACATCAATGTCACTGAATGTAAAATGTTTTAAATAAAGATGAAATCTAAATATTTTAATGTAAAGTTTCCAAGTCAGATTGAGTAAATACCATCACTATTTTACATGGCCACATGAGAAGTCCTATTGAATGTAAATGTACCCTTTTTTTGCTACTTTATTCTGTGTCCTACTTCCCTGTGCCTGATTTTGACGCTGAATTGAATTATCAGAACTTTTGAAAGAACAGGGACCCGCACATGTAATTCTTTTTTTAAGACTCACATTTTAAGCCTGGCCTAAAAGAAAGTTTTATGTTTGCTTCATTCACCTTTAATTTCACCCTATTAACTGTGAAAAATGTATCCATCCTGCTTCACTTATCATACTAGTAAGAAGCTTAAGTTGTTAATGTTATTGATTCATGTTCATTCCACAACAAAGAACGAACTCCTGTGTTTTATCCAACACCTTTCCTCTCCTTTTGTTTCTTTTCCCGTAGCAGCTGGCCGTGTTATGTTAGCATCATATATCATTTTTGTTACATTTTTAATTCTGAAGAATTATTTTGACAAAATTGGCGGACCCCCTTTAGTACCTCTCTGGACCCCTATTTGAAGACCCCTGCATTTAAGCTTGTTGGACCACTGGAACTGAATAGCTGACTGTATCTTCAACATGAGAGAAGAGGAAAATAAAATAGCTGTCTACTCATAATGCTTTGTTTATGTGTGATGAACAAACATTTTGCTACAGATGCAGCTCTTTATTCTTGAAACTTTACTACATTTACTGATGATATTAAATACTCCAATTCTCCATAAATACCATGCCCGACATGCGGAAAGAAAAGCGTCTGCACATCCACCGTCGGAACTTAACAGTGTGACACCCAGCGGAAGTAAACACTACATCCGTTAGCAGCGTTAGCTCTGTGCGCGTGACGTTATTGAATGCAGTGGAAGACGGTATTGTAGCGGTGGCACAGTTAGTTATTTAATTTGTAATTAAGCAACAATGTCTTCAGTTGAGTGTTTGAGAGAGTTTGTCAACGAGCGACTAACTGCTGCTGCTGAAGAAATATTTGGAGTGTTTCAAAAAACTATCGTCGAGTACGAAGAAGAGATCTATCGTCAGCGCAAACTGCTGGATATCGTTTGGAAACCTGAAATAAAGTTACACAGGATAGGTTTGTAAAACTTTTACTAGTTAATATCATTTATAATCCACAGCTGATAGATACATCAGTAACGTTACTGCTACTAATTTAGTCGCATGTCTGCATTTTCTCTTCACCATCACAGTAGTATCATATCCCTTTTGTTCTCTGTCCCTCCAGATCTCCAACAGCAACATGTCTGTAAGGAGGAAGAGGAGGAGGTTCTCACTGACCAGCAGCTCTGTAACCAGGAGAGGAGCTCCAGTCTGGACCAAGAGGACCCAGAGCCTCTACAGATTAAAGAGGAACAGGAGGAACTCTGCACCAGTCAGGAGGGAGAGGAGGTTGTGCTGAAGGTGGAGGCTGTTACCTGTATGGTGACTCCTAATGATGAGGAAAAGGACCATGTTGAACCAGAACCTGAAAGTGACCACCAGCTGCTGTTGAACAACTTTTCTGCAGCTGAGAGCCAAGATCAGAAAGGATACAAGCATGAAGACTCAAAACAAAAACAAAGCAATCAGCAATATGAAAACAGAAGTAACAGTAACATCGTCTGCAACCCTGACTTGTCAGAGATTGGTGGTAATGCTCTCAAAATTAAATACTTTTTTAAGTGTGACAACTGTGGTAAAGACTTTAAGAACAAGTCACTATTGCGGAGACATACGAGAATTCACACTGGTGAGAAGCCGTATATTTGCACAACATGTGGGAAATCTTTTGGCGATAGTAGTACCCTGAAAGGACACATTGGACAAGTCCACGCTGATGAGAGGCCGTTCCTTTGCAACACCTGCGGGAAAGCATTTGGTAAGATGCAAACATTGAGACGGCATCAAATAATTCACACTGGTGAAAAGCCGTATACTTGCACAACATGTGGGAAATCTTTTGCACATAGTAGTAACCTGAAAGAACACATTAGACAAGTCCACGCTGATGAGAGGCCGCACCTTTGCAACACCTGCGGGAAAACATTTGGTAAGATGCAAACATTGAGACGGCATCAAAGAATACACACAGGTGAAAAACCATATATATGTACAACATGTGGGAAAGCTTTTACTTTCCATGCAGCATTGAATAAACACACAAGAATCCACACTGGTGAGAGGCCGCACCTTTGCAAGATCTGTGGCAAAGGATTCCATGTTCCGTCACAACTGAAAGCACATGCAGAAACACATGCAGCGGAGAAGACATATGCCTGCAACATGTGTGAGAAAAGATACTGCTACAGGAGAAACTTGAAAATTCACATGAAAATTCATGCAGGTGAATAGCTGTTATCTTGCAAAACACAAGAGCTTTCACACATATTGGTGACTTCAGAGTCCACAAGAAGAGCCATCACTGGTGAGAGACTATGGAAATATTTGGCAAATTTTGTAAGTGGCAGATGAGACCCTTTGTATTTGCAAAACATGTGGGAGACGATTCAGTTCCGGTGGTTCGTAGTCGGAACAGAAGAACTCACAGAAACGAGAGGCCATATAATTGCAGCAGTTTTGGGAAAAGTTTTACTCATCACATTCTTGAAAAAACACCTGAAGGTCAATATACACACGCTACATCAATGTCACTGAATGTAAAATGTTTTAAATAAAGATGAAATCTAAATATTTTAATGTAAAGTTTCCAAGTCAGATTGAGTAAATACCATCACTATTTTACATGGCCACATGAGAAGTCCTATTGAATGTAAATGTACCCTTTTTTGCTACTTTATTCTGTGTTCTACTTCCCTGTGCCTGATTTGAGCTGAATTGAATTACCAGAACTTTTGAAAGGTTTCTTGATATATGTACACATACACTGAAATTAATATTTACAAAGTCTGAATGTTGTGTACTTTTTTGAGTCCTTCTTATGTGCAGCTCTGTGATCAAGTTCTCAAGTGTCATGGTGCAGAAAGGATGAATTAATCAAAATTATATTTAAATTGAGCCAGATGGTTATATTATAATCATCTTTACTTCATTCACTTATTGAAATAGGTCCCTGTCCACTGGAACTGGATACCTGACTGTATCTTCAACAAGAGGTAAGAGGAAAATAAAATAGCCGTCTATTCATAATGCTTTGTTTATGTGTGATGAACAAACTTCTTTGGCTACAGATGCAGCTCTTTATTCTTGAAACTTTACTATATTTACTGATGGTATTAAATACTCAAATTCTCAATAAATACCATGCCCGACATGCGGAACCTAGTATTCTTCTGCACATCCACCGCCGGAACTTATCTAGTGTGACATCTAGCGGAAGTAAATGCTTGAGCCGTAATTGCCAAAAACGTAACGGTCGAAGACAGTATTGTAGCGGTGGCACAGTTAGTTATTTAATTTGTAATTAAACAACAATGTCTTCAGTTGAGTGTTTGAGAGAGTTTGTCAACGAGCGACTAACTGCTGCTGCTGAAGAAATATTTGGAGTGTTTCATAAAAACTATCGTCGAGTACGAAGAAGAGATCTATCGTCAGCGCAAACTGCTGGATATCGTTTGGAAACCTGAAATTAGGTTACACAGGATAGGTTTGTAGCTAGTTAATTATATAGTATCAAAGCTGTTAGATACATCAGTAACGTTACTGCTACTAATTTAGTCGCATGTCTGCATTTTCTCTTCACCATCACAGTAGTATCATATCCCTTTTGTTCTCTGTCCCTCCAGATCTTCAACAGCAACATGTCTGTGAGGAGGACAGAGGAGGAGGTTCTCACTGACCAGCAGCTCTGTAACCAGGAGAGGAGCTCCAGTCTGGACCAAGAGGACCCAGAGCCTCTACAGATTAAAGCGGAACAGGAGGAACTCTGCACCAGTCAGGAGGGAGAGGAGGTTGTGCTGAAGATGGATGCTGACACCTTTGTGGTGACTCCTACTGATGAGGAAAGGGACCATGTTGAACCAGAACCTGAAAGTGACCACCAGCTGCTGTTGAACAACTTTTATGCAGCTGAGAGCCAAGATCAGAAAGGATACAAGCATGAAGACTCTACTAGAGATGCAGAGTCAGAACAAAACAATCAACAATATGGAAACAGAAGTCACAGTAACATCACCTATGACCCTAACTCATCAGAGGTCGACAGTAATTTTCACATCCAGCCATTCAAATGTAAAACTTGTGGAAAGGATTGTAAGAATGAGTCAGGACTTCAGAAACACATGAGAATGCACACAGGTGAGAAACCGTATATTTGCACAACATGTGGGAAATCTTTCACACAGAGTTGTTCTTTGACAGTCCACATTAGAGGTGCTCACACTGGTGAGAAGCCGTATATTTGCAAGACATGTGGGAAAGCTTTCACACAGAGTTGTTCTTTGACAGTCCACATTAGATGTGCCCACACTGGTGAGAGACCGTACGCTTGCAAGATCTGCGGGAGAAGATTCACTGACATGTCAACATTGAGAACGCATCAGAGAATTCACACAGGTGAAAAGCCGTATATCTGTACGTCATGTGGGAAGGCTTTCAGGCAGAGTGGTACCTTGAAAGTCCACATTAGTCGCATCCACACTGGTGAGAAGCCGCATGCTTGCAACATATGTGAGAAAAGGTACTGCCACAGGTCCGACTTGAGAAAACACTTGAAAACCCATACAGATCAATAGCTGTTAACCTGCGAAACATGGGAGTGTTCACACATAGTGGTGACTTTACAGTCCATGAGATGAGCTGACACTGGTGAGATCTTTGCAATATTTGGCAAATATTTTAAATTGCAGGCAAACCATGTGGGAGACCGTTAAGTTCCAGTGGTTCATGATCGGAACAGAAAAACTCAGAGAAGTGAGGAGCCACATAATTGCAGAAGATTTTGGAAAAATTTTACCCAATTCACGTTCTTTAAAAAACACCTGAGGATCAATTTACACACTCCTGTAGAAACATGATCACAAACTGAAAGAAATACATGTGCAGAGACTACTTCCCTCTTCTGACAGAAACAGATTTCTTCATTGAAAGCTTGTTGATTTCCTGTAATTGGATGGATATGGGTAAACACTGTGTGTATCCAATGGCTGACTGTAAATAAAAACAAACACAAAATACAAGACCATTGCATGTGAATGTACCTTGTTTTTGCTATTTTAAACTGCACACTACCTCATTGTGCTTCATTGATTAAATCAAATAAAATGGCAACAACTATAAGAGTTGCTCTTGTTTATGTTTATGGCTATGCTTACCTGTCAAGTCCTCAGTTTTGTTTTTTAACTGTACTTGTGTCTATATATGTTTCATATTTGTGCTAAGAGAGCAAAGTGTAATCGGCCAAATTCCTCGTGTGTGTTCACAGACCTGGTGAACTGAAGTGATTTTGATTCTGAAGTGTCACGCTACAGAAAGGATGGATTGAGCAAATTGATATTTACATTGGTTCAGCGAGTTATATAATAAACAGTCATCTTTACTTCTGTCACTTGTCTCTTCTGATTGAAATAGTTGTATTCATTAAAAGCTTGTTGGTCCACTGGAACTGAATAGCTGACTGAAGCTTCAACGAGAGAAAAAGAAAATAACTGTCTACTCACAATGCTTTGTTTCTGTGTGATGCAAACTAAGCATAAAATAGATAATTTCTAGAAATAAGAGAGTGGCGCAGAGGTATTAGGTGTTGAACAGTTTATTCTTGAAACTTTATTATATTCACTAATAATATTAAACACAGCAATCACATACCATCAACTGAAAACGTAATTGAAGAAGCTTCCGCACATCCACCGTCGGAACTTAACAGTGTGACACCCAACGGAAGTAAACACTGCAGCCGTTAGCAGCGTTAGCTCTGTGCTCATGATATTGAATGAAGTGGAAGACGCTATTGTAGCGGTGGCACAGTTAATTATTTAATTTGTAATTAAGTAACAATGTCTTCAGTTGAGTGTTTGAGAGAGTTTGTCAACGAGCGACTAACTGCTGCTGCTGAAGAAATATTTGGAGTGTTTCAAAAAACTATCGTCGAGTACGAAGAAGAGATCTATCGTCAGCGCAAACTGCTGGATATCGTTTGGAAACCTGAAATAAAGTTACACAGGATAGGTTTGTAAAACTGCTACTCGGTAGTCATGTATAACCACAGTGGTTAAATGCATCATTAACGTTACTACTACTAATTTAGTCGCATGTCTGCATTTCCTCTTCACCATCACAGTAGTATCATATCCCTTTTGCTCTCTGTCCCTCCAGATCTCCAACAGCAACATGTCTGTGAGGAGACAGAGGAGGAGGTTCTCACTGACCAGCAGCTCTGTAACCAGGAGAGGAGCTCCAGTCTGGACCAAGAGGACCCAGAGCCTCTACAGATTAAAGCGGAACAGGAGGAACTCTGCACCAGTCAGGAGGGAGAGGAGGTTGTGCTGAAGGTGGATGCTGCTACCTGTACGGTGACTCCTACTGATGAGGAAAAGGACCATGTTAAACCAGAACCTGAAAATGACCACCAGCTGCTGTTGAACAACTTTTCTGCAGCTGAGAGCCAAGATCAGAAAGGATACAAGCATGAAGACTCTACTAGAGATGCAGAGTCAGAACAAAACAATCAACAGCATGAAAACAAGAGTAACAGTAACACTGTCTGCAACCCTGACATGTCAGAGATTGGTAGTACTCGCAAAGGTAAACACTCTTTTAAATGTGACAATTGTGGTAAAGCCTTTAAGCACAAGTCATCATTGTATAAACATGCGAGAATTCACACAGATGAGAAGTCGTATATTTGCAACACCTGCTCAAAAAGATTTGCGAAGATGGAAACATTGAGACGGCATCAGAGAATTCACACAGGTGAGAAGCCGTATATTTGCACAACATGTGGAAAAGCTTTTACACAGAATGGTACTTTGAAAGTACACATTAGACAAATCCACACTGGTGAGAAGCCGTATCTTTGCAACACTTGTGGGAAAAGATTCAGTGACATGTCAGCACTGAAAATGCATCAAAGAATTCACACAGGTGAGAAGCCGTATATTTGTACAACATGTGGGAAGGCTTTCACAAAGAGCAGTAATTTGAAAGTGCACATTCGAGGCACCCATACTGATGATAGGCCGTACCTTTGCAATACCTGCGGGAAAAGATTTGCTGTTCTGGCGCGATTGAAAAAACATGCAGGAACACACACAGGTGAGAGGCCATACACTGCAACATGTGTGAGAAAAGATACTCCCACACAAAAAACTCGAAAAGGCAAATGAAAATCCATACATGTCTTTTAATGTTCACTCGCACATCATGGGAGGTTTCATACATAGTGGTGACTTTACAGTAAATGAGAAGAGCTAACACTGGTTTAAAACCCAAACCTTTAAATTGCAGGCAAGTAGCTTTGTATTTACAATCATTACAGATTTACATCTATGTTACTGAATGTAAAATGTTTTCAATAAGATTGAACATGAATATCTTAAGGTAAAGTTTCCATGTTAAATTTGGGTGAATGAAAAGTCCTGTTGAATGTGAATGTACCTTATTTTTGCTGTTTTATACTGTACATTACTTCACCGTGTCTGATTTGATTTAATCAAATAAAATGGTAACAATTACAGTTGAAATAGCAAATTCAATTCAATCAAAAATTAGTTGGTGAGGTTTTATCTTGTCCTGTTTTTTTCTCTTGTGCCAGAGTGTCTTGTTCTTGCAGTGCACTACAGCCATGGTCCACTTTTTGTCCTTGCCTTTTCTCGACACAAGCCTATATTCTTCAATTGCGAGTGATTTGTTTTTTGTTTGTTTGCAATGTTCATAGCATTTTAGTTCAGTTAATTTTCATAGCCCTTGTTAGCCTCTTTTGGAGATTTAGACTCTACTAGAGATGCAGAGTCAGAACAAAACAATCAACAATATGAACACAAAAGTAACAGTAACATTGTCTACAACCCTGACTTTGATTGATGGTAATACTCACAAAAGTAAAAACTTTCAAAAGTGACAGTTGTGGTGAAGATTTTAAGCACAAGTCATCATTGTATGAACATGTGAGAATTCACACAGTTAAGAAGCTGCACATCTGCGCAACATGTGGGAAAGCATTTAAGCTCCGGTCAACATTGTATAATCACACTTGACTAAAACAACTTCAAGCTCTCAGGTTTTTATTTTTTCATCAAGTCTGCTAGACTAAGCACTTAGTCTGTGACTCAAGATCCAGACTGATAGTCCACAACACAGTCCACAAGAAGAGTCAACACTAGTGATAGAGCTTTGCAATATACGGCTCATAAACAGCTCTGTGATCAACAGTACTGAAATATAAGTTCAGATTTTTACTTGCAAAAAACCCCAGAAACAATCATCTTTACCTCATTCATTTCTGATTTGTAATATACGTTATTCATTAAATGCACGCATTTAATGTCTCAACAAGAGGCAAGAGGAAAAGAAAACAGCTGTGAAAACACATAATGCTTTGATACTGTTATTTTTTTCAAACTTTACTAACTTTACTGATAATATTTAAAAGACAGTGTTTAAATTATAAAAAGCATCAACTGAAAGCGGAACATTATAAGCTTCCGCACATCCACCGTCGGAACATAACAGTGTGACACCCAGCGGAAGTAAACACTACAGTTTTAGCAGCGTTAGCTCTGTGCACGTAACGTTATTGAATGAAGTGGAAGACGGTATTGTAGCGGTGGCACAGTTAATTATTTTATTTGTAATTAAGCAACAATGTCTTCAGTTGAGTGTTTGAGAGAGTTTGTCAACGAGCGACTAACTGCTGCTGCTGAAGAAATATTTGGAGTGTTTCAAAAAACTATCGTCGAGTACGAAGAAGAGATCTATCGTCAGCGCAAACTGCTGGATATCGTTTTTAAACCTAAAATAAAGTTACACAGGATAGGTGTGTAAAACGTTTACTAGTTAATAATCATTTATAATCACAGCTGTTAGATACATCAGTAACGTTACTGCTACTAATTTAGTCGCATGTCTGCATTTTCTCTTCACCATCACAGTAGTATCATATCCCTTTTGTTCTCTGTCCCTCCAGATCTCCAACAGCAACATGTCTGTGAGGAGGAAGAGGAGGAGGTTCTCACTGACCAGCAGCTCTGTAACCAGGAGAGGAGCTCCAGTCTGGACCAAGAGGACCCAGAGCCTCTACAGATTAAAGAGGAACAGGAGGAACTCTGCACCAGTCAGGAGGGAGAGGAGGTTGTGCTGAAGGTGGAGGCTGATACCTTTGTGGTGACTCCTACTGATGAGGACATGGACTATGTTGAACCAGAACCTGAAAGTGACCACCAGCTGCTGTTGAACAACTTTTCTGCAGCCGAGAGCCAAGATCAGAAAGGATACAAGCATGAAGACTCTACTAGAGATGCAGAGTCAGAACAAAACAATCAACAATATGAACACGAAAGTAACAGTAACATTGTCTACAACCCTGACATGTCAGAGATTAATGGTAATACTCACAAAGGTAAACACTCTTTCAAATGTGACACTTGTGGTGAAGATTTTAAGCACAAGTCATCATTGTATAATCACAGAAAACTACACACAGGTGAGAGGCCGTATATCTGCACAACATGTGGGAAAAGTTTCATTAGCATGTCAGCATTGAAAATGCATCAGAGAATTCACACAGGTGAGAAACCGTTTACATGTAAAACATGTGGGAGAGCGTTTAAGCTCCGGTCAACATTGTGTAGACACAGAAAGCTACACACAGGTGAGAAGCCGTATATCTGCACAACATGTGGGAAAGGTTTCATACAGATGACACATTTGAAAGTCCACATTAGAAGCGCTCACACTGGTGAGAGGCCGTACATTTGCAACACCTGTGAGAAAAGTTTCACTGACGTGTCAGCATTCAGAGCGCATCAGAGAGTTCACACAGGTGAGAAGCCGCATATTTGTACCACCTGTGGGAAAGCTTTCAGGAGGAGCAGTGCTTTGAAAGTCCATATTCAAGGTGCCCACACAGGTGAGAGGCCACACCTTTGCAAAACCTGCGGGAAAGGATTCATTGTTCTGTCACAATTGAAACACCATATGGCAACACACACAGGTGAGACAAGGTACACCTGCAACATATGCCAGAAAAGATACTACTACATGTCTGACTTAAGAAAGCACATGAAAGTCCATACACGTCATTAGCCGTTAACTCACAAAACATGGGAACTTTAACACATATTGGCAGCTTTACTGTTGTAGTATACAATGTTCCAGATAGCATTTTAGTTGGTGATCAAAATCCATTTTGTAGCAGATCGATTGTTTGCCATATAAAATATGTAATAGCTGAAACTCTTTTGAAATGCTGTATAAAAGGGTGAAACTCAACTGTGTGAAAAGTGAAGAAGAGAAGAGGTATTCTAGGACACATGTAAGTTGAACAAGATAAGGAAAGTGGTGAACACATGCTGGGTCAGCAGTAATGTAAGCTCAGCCCAAATAAAATGATTGGATACAATCAGAATTGTGTGATCTTCATTTTTGGTTTATTGGATGAGAATGAAAATGTGCAGTATTGTATCAAATTGTGAAAAGTTGCTTCATATATATTATGTGCATGTAGATACTATATACTTATATTGATATATACATGAACTGAAATATTTACAAAGTCTAAATATTGTGTATATTTTTGAGTACTGCTCATAAACAGCTCTGTGATCAACACCGTACTGAAATATAAGTTCAGAATCTCACTTACAAAAAAACAAAACAATCAGCTTTACCTCATTCACTTCTGATCTGAAATCAGTGTTATTCATTAAACACTTGTTGGTATACTGGAATGAAATGGCTGACTGTAGATTCAACAAGAGGCAAGAGGAAAAGAAAACAGCTGTCTACTCATGATGCTTTGATACTGTTATTTTTTCAAACTTTAGTGCATTTACTAATGATATTAAAAACACAAAGTTTCAATTTAAAAAAGAATAATCTGAAAGCGGAACATTATAACTTACGCACATTCACCATCGGAACATAACAGTGTGACACCCAGCGGAAGTAAACACTACAGCCGTTAGCAGCGTTAGCTCTGTGCACGTAACGTTATTGAATGAAGTGGAAGACGGTATTGTAGCGGTGGCACAGTTAATCATTTAAGTTGTAATTAAACAACAATGTCTTCAGTTGAGTGTTTGAGAGAGTTTGTCAACGAGCGACTAACTGCTGCTGCTGAAGAAATATTTGGAGTGTTTCAAAAAACTATCGTCGAGTACGAAGAAGAGATCTATCGTCAGCGCAAACTGCTGGCTATCGTTTGGAAACCTGAAATAAAGTTACACAGGATAGGTTTGTAAAACTTTTACTTGTTAATAATCATTTATAATCACAGCTGTTAGATACATCAGTAACGTTACTGCTACTAATTTAGTCGCATGTCTGCATTTTCTCTTCACCATCACAGTAGTATCATATCCCTTTTGTTCTCTGTCCCTCCAGATCTCCAACAGCAACATGTCTGTGAGGAGGAAGAGGAGGAGGTTCTCACTGACCAGCAGCTCTGTAACCAGGAGAGGAGCTCCAGTCTGGACCAAGAGGACCCAGAGCCTCTACAGATTAAAGAGGAACAGGAGGAACTCTGCACCAGTCAGGAGGGAGAGGAGGTTGTGCTGAAGGTGGAGGCTGTTACCTGTATGGTGACTCCTACTGATGAGGAAAGGGACCATGTTAAACCAGAACCTGAAAGTGACCACCAGCTGCTGTTGAACAACTTTTCTGCAGCCGAGAGCCAAGATCAGAAAGGATACAAGCATGAAGACTCTACTAGAGATGCAGAGTCAGAACAAAACAATCAACAATATGAACACGAAAGTAACAGTAACATTGTCTACAACCCTGACATGTCAGATCACACAGGTGAGATACCGTTTACATGTAAAACATGTGGGAGAGCGTTTAAGCTCCGGTCAACATTGTGTAGACACAGAAAGCTACACACAGGTGAGAAGCCGCATATCTGCACAACATGTGGGAAAGGTTTCATACAGATGACACATTTGAAAGTCCACATTAGAAGCGCTCACACTGGTGAGAGGCCGTACATTTGCAACACCTGTGAGAAAAGTTTCACTGACGTGTCAGCATTCAGAGCGCATCAGAGAGTTCACACAGGTGAGAAGCCGCATATCTGCACAACATGTGGGAAAAGTTTCATTAAGATGTCAGCATTGAAAATGCATCAGAGAATTCACACAGGTGAGAAACCGTTTACATGTAAAACATGTGGGAGAGCGTTTAAGTTTCGGTCATCATTGTATAATCACACAAAACTACACACAGGTGAGAAGCCGCATATCTGCACAACATGTGGGAAAGGTTTCATAAAGCTGACAGATTTGAATGTCCACATTAGAAGCGCACATACTGGTGAGAGGCCGTACATTTGCAACACCTGCGGGAAAGGATTCATTGTTCTGACACGATTGAAATGCCATATGGCAAAACACACAGGTGAGACAAGGTACACCTGCAACATATGTGAGAAAAGATACTACTACATGTCTGACTTAAGAAAGCACATGAAAGTCCATACACGTCATTAGCCGTTAACTCACAGAACATGGGAACTTTAACACATATTGGCAGCTTTACTGTTGTAGTATACAATGTTCCAGATAGCATTTTAGTTGGTGATCAAAATCCATTTTGTAGCAGATCGATTGTTTGCCATATAAAATATGTAATAGCTGAAACTCTTTTGAAATGCTGTATAAAAGGGTGAAACTCAACTGTGTGAAAAGTGAAGAAGAGAAGAGGTATTCTAGGACACATGTAAGTTGAACAAGATAAGGAAAGTGGTGAACACATGCTGGGTCAGCAGTAATGTAAGCTCAGCCCAAATAAAATGATTGGATACAATCAGAATTGTGTGATCTTCATTTTTGGTTTATTGGATGAGAATGAGCAGTATTGTATCAAATTGTGAAAAGTTGCTTCATATATTATGTGCATGTAGATACTATATACTTATATTGATATATACATGAACTGAAATATTTACAAAGTCTAAATATTGTGTATATTTTTGAGTACCGCTCATAAACAGCTCTGTGATCAACACCGTACTGAAATATAAGTTCAGATTCTCACTTACAAAAAAACAAAACAATCAGCTTTACCTCATTCACTTCTGATCTGAAATCAGTGTTATTCATTAAACACTTGTTGGTATACTGGAATGAAATGGCTGACTGTAGATTCAACAAGAGGCAAGAGGAAAAGAAAACAGCTGTCTACTCATAATGCTTTGATACTGTTATTTTTTCAAACTTTAGTGCATTTACTAATGATATTAAAAACACAAAGTTTCAATTTAAAAAAGAATAATCTGAAAGCGGAACATTATAAGCTTCCGCACATCCACCGTCGGAACATAACAGTGTGACACCCAGCGGAAGTAAACACTACAGCCGTTAGCAGCGTTAGCTCTGTGCACGTGACGTTATTGAATGAAGTGGAAGACGGTATTGTAGCGGTGGCACAGTTAATCATTTAAGTTGTAATTAAACAACAATGTCTTCAGTTGAGTGTTTGAGAGAGTTTGTCAACGAGCGACTAACTGCTGCTGCTGAAGAAATATTTGGAGTGTTTCAAAAAACTATCGTCGAGTACGAAGAAGAGATCTATCGTCAGCGCAAACTGCTGGCTATCGTTTGGAAACCTGAAATAAAGTTACACAGGATAGGTTTGTAAAACTTTTACTAGTTAATAATCATTTATAATCACAGCTGTTAGATACATCAGTAACGTTACTGCTACTAATTTAGTCGCATGTCTGCATTTCCTCTTCACCATCACAGTAGTATCATATCCCTTTTGCTCTCTGTCCCTCCAGATCTCCAACAGCAACATGTCTGTAAGGAGGAAGAGGAGGAGGTTCTCACTGACCAGCAGCTCTGTAACCAGGAGAGGAGCTCCAGTCTGGACCAAGAGGACCCAGAGCCTCTACAGATTAAAGAGGAACAGGAGGAACTCTGCACCAGTCAGGAGGGAGAGGAGGTTGTGCTGAAGGTGGAGGCTGTTACCTGTACGGTGACTCCTACTGATGAGGAAAGGGACCATGTTGAACCAGAACCTGAAAGTGACCACCAGCTGCTGTTGAACAACTTTTCTGCAGCCGAGAGCCAAGATCAGAAAGGATACAAGCATGAAGACTCTACTAGAGATGCAGAGTCAGAACAAAACAATCAGCAATATGAACACAAGAGTAACAGTAACATTGTCTACAACCCTGACATGTCAGAGATTGATGGTAATACTCACAAAGGTGAACACTCTTTCAAATGTGACACTTGTGGTGAAGATTTTAAGCACAAGTCATCATTGTATGAACATGCGAGAATTCACACAGTTGAGAAGCCATATATCTGCACAACATGTGGGAAAGCGTTCACGCTCCATTCAGCATTACATACTCACACAAAACTACATTCAGACGAGAGGCCGTATATCTGCACAACATGTGGGAAAAGTTTCATTAGCATGTCCTCATTGAAAATGCATCAGAGAATTCACACAGGTGAGAAACCGTATACATGTAAAACATGTGGGAGAGCGTTTAAGCACCAGTCAACATTGTGTAGACACAGAAAACTACACACAGGAGAGAGGCCGTATATCTGCACAACATGTGGGAAAAGTTTTATTATCATGTACTCATTGAAAATGCATCAGAGAATTCACACAGGTGAGAAACCGTATACATGTAAAACATGTGGGAAAGCGTTTAAGCTTCAGTCAACATTGTGTAGACACAGAAAACTACACACAGGAGAGAGGCCGTATATCTGCACAACATGTGGGAAAAGTTTTATTATCATGTACTCATTGAAAATGCATCAGAGAATTCACACAGGTGAGAAACCGTATACATGTAAAACATGTGGGAGAGCGTTTAAGCTCCGGTCAACATTGTGTAGACACAGAAAACTACACACAGGTGAGAAGCCGCATATTTGTACCACATGTGGGAAAGCTTTCAGGAGGAGCAGTGCTTTGAAAGTCCATATTCAAGGTGCCCACACAGGTGAGAGGCCGCACCTTTGCAAAACCTGCGGGAAAGGATTCATTGTTCTGTCACAATTGAAACACCATATGGCAACACACAGGTGAGACAAGGTACACCTACAACATATGCCAGAAAAGATACTACCACATGTCTGACTTAAGAAAGCACATGAAAGTCCATACACGTCATTAGCCGTTAACTCACAAAACATGGGAACTTTAACACATATTGGCAGCTTTACTGTTGTAGTGTACAATGTTCCAGATAGCATTTTAGTTGGTGATCAAAATCCATTTTGTAGCAGATCGATTGTTTGCCATATAAAATATGTAATAGCTGAAACTCTTTTGAAATGCTGTATAAAAGGGTGAAACTCAACTGTGTGAAAAATGAAGAAGAGAAGAGGTATTCTAGGACACATGTAAGTTGAACAAGATAAGGAAAGTGGTGAACACATGCTGGGTCAGCAGTAATGTAAGCTCAGCCCAAATAAAATGATTGGATACAATCAGAATTGTCTGATCTTCATTTTTGGTTTATTGGATGAGAATGAAAATGTGCAGTATTGTATCAAATTGTGAAAAGTTGCTTCATATATTATGTGGATGTAGATACTATATACTTATATTGATATATACATGAACTGAAATATTTACAAAGTCTAAATATTGTGTATATTTTTGAGTACCGCTCATAAACAGCTCTGTGATCAACACCGTACTGAAATATAAGTTCAGATTCTCACTTACAAAAAAACAAAACAATCATCTTTACCTCATTCACTTCTGATCTGAAATCAGTGTTATTCATTAAACACTTGTTGGTATACTGGAATGAAATGGCTGACTGTAGATTCAACAAGAGGCAAGAGGAAAAGAAAACAGCTGTCTACTCATAATGCTTTGATACTGTTATTTTTTCAAACTTTACTGCATTTACTAATGATATTAAAAACACAAAGTTTCAATTTAAAAAAGAATAATCTGAAAGCGGAACATTATAAGCTTCCGCACATTCACCGTCGGAACATAACAGTGTGACACCCAGCGGAAGTAAACACTACAGTTGTTAGCCGCGTTAGCTCTGTGCACGTGACGTTATTGAATGAAGTGGAAGACGGTATTGTAGCGGTGGCACAGTTAATCATTTAATTTGTAATTAAACAACAATGTCTTCAGTTGAGTGTTTGAGAGAGTTTGTCAACGAGCGACTAACTGCTGCTGCTGAAGAAATATTTGGAGTGTTTCAAAAAACTATCGTCGAGTACGAAGAAGAGATCTATCGTCAGCGCAAACTGCTGGCTATCGTTTGGAAACCTGAAATAAAGTTACACAGGATAGGTTTGTAAAACTTTTACTAGTTAATAATCATTTATAATCACAGCTGTTAGATACATCAGTAACGTTACTGCTACTAATTTAGTCGCATGTCTGCATTTTCTCTTCACCATCACAGTAGTATCATATCCCTTTTGCTCTCTGTCCCTCCAGATCTCCAACAGCAACATGTCTGTGAGGAGGAAGAGGAGGAGGTTCTCACTGACCAGCAGCTCTGTAACCAGGAGAGGAGCTCCAGTCTGGACCAAGAGGACCCAGAGCCTCTACAGATTAAAGAGGAACAGGAGGAACTCTGCACCAGTCAGGAGGGAGAGGAGGTTGTGCTGAAGGTGGAGGCTGTTACCTGTACGGTGACTCCTACTGATGAGGAAAAGGACCATGTTGAACCAGAACCTGAAAGTGACCACCAGCTGCTGTTGAACAACTTTTCTGCAGCTGAGAGCCAAGATCAGAAAGGATACAAGCATGAAGACTCTACTAGAGATGCAGAGTCAGAACAAAATAATCAACAGCATGAAAACAAGAGTAACAGTAACATTGTCTACAACCCTGACATGTCAGAGATTGATGGTAATACTCACAAAGGCAAACACTCTTTCAAATGTGATACTTGTGGTAAAGATTTTAAGTACAAGTCATCACTGTATGAACATGCGAGAATTCATGCAGTTGAGAAGCCATATAGCTGCACAACATGTGGAAGAGCGTTTAAACTTTATTCATCATTGTATAATCACAGAAAAATTCACACAGGTGAGAAGTTGTATATTTGCAACACCTGTGGGAAAAAATTTGGTAAGATGCATACATTGACACGGCATCAAAGAATACACACAGGTGAAAAACCATATACATGTACAACATGTGGGAAAGCGTTTAAGTTCCAGTCAGGATTGCATCATCATACAAAACTACACACAGGTGAGAAGCCGTATATCTGCACAACATGTGGGAAAGGTTTCATACAGATGACACATTTGAAAGTCCACATTAGAAGCGCACATACTAGTGAGAGGCCATATATCTGCACAGCATGTGGGAAAAGTTTCATTAGCACGTCAGCATTGAATAGGCATCAGAGAATACACACAAGTGAGAAAACGTATACATGCAAAACATGTGGAAAAGCGTTTCAACTCTATTCATCATTGTATAAACACAGAAAACTACACCCAGGAGAGAGGCCGTATATCTGCACAGCATGTGGGAAAAGTTTCATTAACATGTCAGCATTGAAAATTCATCAGACAATGCACACAAGTGAGAAACCGTATACATGTACAACATGTGGGAAAGCGTTTAAACTCCGGTCAACATTGTATAATCACACAAAACTACACACAGGTGAGAAGCCGCATATCTGCACAACATGTGGGAAAGATTTCATAAAGCTGACAGATTTGAATGTCCACATTAGAAGTGCACATACTGGTGAGAGGCCGTACATTTGCAACACCTGTGGGAAAGGATTTATTGTTCTGACACAATTGAAACACCATATGGCAAAACACACAGGTGAGACAAGGTACACCTGCAACATATGCCAGAAAAGATACTACTACATGTCTGACTTAAGAAAGCACATGAAAGTCCATACACGTCATTAGCCGTTAACTCACAAAACATGGGAACTTTAACAGATATTAGCAGCTTTACTGTTGTAGTATACAATGTTCCAGATTTTGTTGTGGCATACTGACCAGGATATGAAGTATACATTTGCATTGTTGAAGCATTTTAGTTGGCGATCAAAATCCTTTTTGTAGCAGATGGATTGTTTTCAATGTAAAATTCTGTGAAAAGAATAAAACTGTACTGCATTCAACTCTGAAGCTCTCTATATGACCGTCTGTGTTTTTTACCCATGTATTATTAGAATGACTATTAGAATGTTTCTGGTTGCGTCAGTTTAACCATTTTATTTTGAAAGAAACAACCGGAAAAGTCTGCAATGGCGGCAACTTAATAATAGTTAACGTGTTGCAGTTTCACACTAACTCAAGAGTCTTATGTCTGAATCTGGCGTAAATATCTTTAATATTGATGGAGAAAAAAATAAAATTAGATGTAGCTTACCCCGTAGACGCCTTGAGCGTCATAGTGGTCCCACAAAACCATCTGTATCGACATAAGCAGAATTTTTCATTTTATTTTGAATTTTTTTTACCGGAAGTTTTGATGTGCTGTCATGTTCGCAATGGCATAAGTTTGATTAATATAATGTGTTGCAGTTCCAGACTGTGACCAGAAGAGGGCGACAAAGACTCGTAATTACAACGTGTATTGTGAGATACAATAAATAAGTAAGTAAATATTTGATTACGTGATTATCGCCTCACTCGTTTATAACAGTTTACTACACTGTATGTCGGGATTTCATAACAATTCAAGTTAGATCATTTCACATATCTTTATCACTTAATCTTCTATCAGGTTGTACCGTGACGCTAAAATGACGGGTTTAATTTTGATGCCGTTCTCCATGATGACCGCCAGACGGCAGTAAAAACTCATGATTTTAAATACGTTAAATGGGTTTATTTCCTACAGGGTATAACATGGGTTTAGATTAGTAAATGACAAAGTGAAAATTGATACTTACTGACAAAATAAGTATGTTGGATTTTTACTGAAGAAGTAGAATTCGTGTTTATTACGTGACCACTAGAAAACAATGAAAAAAATATTCGTCTTTATGAACTTCCGTTATGTTGCCGGAAGCGATTAAAGAAAAAGAAAAACGGACAGGCTGTAATGATTGTGATTTTATTAATTCAATGTGTTACAGTTTTACTCTGTAAGACACAAATATAACTGTGGCTAACGATAATGTTGCAGCAACTGCGTTCAGTGATGATATTGGTGGGTAGTACTAATAGAAAGTTCTGGAGCACCTAGCTTACTAGCTCGTTAGGTATAAGTAACATTAGCCCAGTTAGCACTTAGCCTTACTCGTTCTAGTTTCACCAGAAATATTCTATATAACCGTCTTTGTTTTACTGATGTATTGGCGCTATAATGGCGACTACTAAAACACATTTTCGTTAGATTGTTTCTAGTTGCATCAGTTTAACCATTTTATTTTGAAAGTAATAACCGGAAATGTAAGTTATTTCTGCAATGACGTTAGATTTATTAATTCAACGTGTTGCAGTTTCAAACTAACTCACGAGTCTTATGACTGAATCTGGTGTAAATATCTTTAATATTGATGGAGAAAAAAAATAGATCTAGCTTCCCCCGTAGACCACCTGAGCGTCAGAGTGGTCCCATAAAACCATCTATCGACATAAACAGAATTTTTCACTTTATTTTGAAAATCATTACCGGAAGTTTTGATGTGCTGTCATGTCCGCAATGGCGTAAGCTTGATTACTGTAATTTGTTGCAGTTCCAGACTGTGACCAGAAGAGGGCGACAAAGACTCGTAATTACAACGTGTATTGTGAGATACAATAAATGAGTAAGTAAATATTTGATTACGTGATTATCGCCTCGCTCGTTTATAACAGTTTACTACACTGTATGTCGGGATTTTATAACAATTCAAGTTAGATCATTTCACATATCTTTATCACTTAATCTTCTATCAGGTTGTACAGTGACGCTAAATTGACGGGTTTAAATTTGATGCTGTTCTCCATGATGACCGCCAGACGGCAGTAAAAACTCATGATTTTAAATACGTTAAATGGGTTTATTTCTTACAGGGAATAAAATAGGTTTAGATTAGTTAATTAACAAAGTGATCATTGATTCTGACTGACATAAAAATAAATATGTTGGATTTTTACTGAAGAAGTGGAATTCGTGTTTATTAACCACGTTTTAACCACTATTATGACCACTAGAGAGGCTGCAATGATGTGGTTTTATTAATTCAATATGTTGCAGTTTCACACTCTAAGTCACAAATATAACTGTGGTCAATGATAATGTTGAAACAGCTGCGGTCAGTGATGATATTGGTCCAGGGGACAGCATTACTAATGTTGTAAGCTTGCTCAACAGGTCATCACTACAAAGGTCTTCATGATCATCAGTCTCCTCTGCATCCCTTAAAGCAGAGGCTGAAAGGGCTGCTCTCATTGCTAAGGCAGCTGCCCTCAAAGAAAGATGAGCTGGAGCTTCAAATCAGATGAAAAAAGGAATTGCTACAGTGCCAGCAGAGGTACAGCTCAAGGTTTCGGCCAATCAGTCCAAAGGTCAAGGTAAATAAACAGGCTTTCCAATGGTAACATTTGCAAAGAAGCATTGTTAAAACAAAAAATTGAGCTACCAAACAGAAATTTCCTATACACCCACATTGATGGTCTTTAGCAAGCAGTGTTGATCGCAGAGCTGTATATTAGCAGTTCACAACATTTATACTTTGTAAATATTTATTAGATCAATCAGGCACAGTGAAGTAGTGTGCAGTATAAAACAGCAAAACGAAGGTACGTTCACATTCAACAGGACTTCTCATGTGGCCATATAAAATAGTGTTGACATTCACTTCACATCCCTGACTTGGAAACTTTACATTAAATATTTACACTGTAACTTTGTTGATATCATTTTACATTCAGGAACATAGATGTAGTTTCTGCATGTGTGTATTTTTCTCTGTTTGTGAACATGTCTCTACAGGAGTGTGTATATTGATCCTCAGGTGTTTTTTAAAGAATGTGATTTGAATAAAACATTTCCCAAAACTGCTGCAGTTATAGAGCTCTTCACTTCTCAGTTCTTCTGTTCCGACCACGAACCACTGGACCTGAACTCTCTCCCACATGTTTTGTAAAAACAAAAGTCCTGTGTATTGAGAATTAGCGGCTATCACCCTGTATGGATTTTCATATGGTTTTTCAAGTCAGGCGTGTGATAGAATCTTTTCTCACAAATGTTGCAGGCATACCGCTGCTTACCTCTGTGGACTTCTTTAATGTGGACTGTCAAGCTACTACTTAGTGGGAAAGCTTTCCCACATCTTGTACAAGTATACGGCTTCTCACCTGTGTGAATTCTCTGATGCACTTTCAATGCTGACATGTCACTGAATCTTTTGCCACAGACCTTGCAAAGATGTGGACTCTCACCATTGTGAATGTGTCTAATGTGTCCTTTCAAGGTACTACTTTGTGCGAAACCCTTCCCACATGTTTTGCAAGTATACGGCTTCTCACCTGTGTGACTTCTTTGATGCACTCTCAAAGATGACATGCTACTGTATCTTTTGCCACAGATCTTGCAAAGGTGTGGACTCTCACCACTGTGAATGTGTCTAATGTGTCCTTTCAAGGTACCACTTTGTGTGAAACCCTTCCCACATGTTGTGCAAGTATACCGCTTCTCACCTGTATGAAATGTTATGTGTTTCAGTAATACTGACTTGTACTTAAAATCTTTACCACAGCTGTCACATTTTAAAGATTGTTTGTGAGTATTGCTGAAACTTCTGCCTTTGTGTTGTTGGTGACCGTTTTCTGGTTTGGGTTCACTTTAATTATTAACTGGTTCAGGTTCACTGCGGCCACTTTCAGGTTCTGGTTTACTCTGGTCCCTTTCCTCATCAGTAGGAGTCACCATAGCAGCCTCCACCGTTAGCACAGCCTCCTCTCCCTCCTGACTGGTGCAGAGTTCCTCCTGTTCCTCTTTAATCTGTAGAGGCTCTGGGTCCTCTTGGTCCAGACTGGAGCTCCTCTCCTGGTTACAGAGCTGCTGGTCAGTGAGAACCTCCTCCTCTGTCTCCTCACAGACATGTTGCTGTTGGAGATCTGGAGGGACAGAGAACAAAAGGGATATGATACTACTGTGATGGTGAAGAGGAAATGCAGACATGCGACTAAATTAGTAGCAGTAACATTAACGATGAATCTAATAACCGTCATGTATGGTTATACAACAAGTAGTTCTCACCGAACAATCTAATTGGTTAACTGGACATTAAGAATGTGCTCAAATCAGCATGGCAGCACACCTCCTCTTCATGGTGTTAATCCTCACTCTTACTGATCAGACAGGTCCTCTGGTTAATATCATCAGTTAGCTGCCGTGATGTCAGAGCATGCACTTCCTTTGTAGTCTTCAGTAAATATTCAGTTCATGTGTGTAACCACATTAACCACCTCTGACATGATGAGAAAAACCTGACTAAACAAAATAGTTCAGCCAAGAACTCTGTACTGTTTGCCAACCCTCAAACAAAGTGAGAGATTTGATGTTAATTCATTTGTTCGTCTGTCACTTCAGTGACTTCAACACCGTCATGCCAATATTAAAGCACACCCTGCCATGTAATATCGCATAATTAACTAGTAAAAGTTTTACAAACCTATCCTGTGTAACTTTATTTCAGGTTTCCAAACGATATCCAGCAGTTTGCGCTGACGATAGATCTCTTCTTCGTACTCGACGATAGTTTTCTTGAAACACTCCAAATATTTCTTCAGCAGCAGCAGTTAGTCGCTCGTTGACAAACTCTCTCAAACACTCAACTGAAGACATTGTTTCTTAATTACAAATTAATAAATTAACTGTGCCACCGCTACAATACCGTCTTCCACTGCATTCAACGTTGCGTGCACAGAGCTAACGTTGCTAAGGGCTGTAGTGTTTACTTCCGCTTGACGTCACATTGTTAAGTTCCGACGGTGGATATGTCGAAGCTTATAACGTTCCGCTTTCAGTTTTTTTTTAAATTGAAAACTGGTGTTTAATAACATCTGTAAATGTTGTAAATTTTCAGGAATAATCAGCACACTCTGTAACAAAAGATATTTGCTCATCACACATGAACAAAGTATTATGAATAGACAGATATTTTCTTTTCCTCTTGTTGAAGCTACACTGAGCTATTCAATTCCAGTGTACCAACAAGCTTTTAATGAATACATCTATTTCAATCAGAAGAGACAAGAGAATGAAATAAAAACGATTGTTTATTATGTAACTCTGTATTAGCAGTACTCCAAAAACTAAACATCCAGACTTTGTAAACATTTGTTTCATTACATGTGTACATATATCAAGCAACATTTCACAATTTTTATTTGATTCAATTTCCTACTTCAATTGTAAGTGTTGCTAATTTAGGGTCAAATCAATGAAGTACACAAGCTCACTGTACAGTATAAAATAGCAAAAAGAAGGTACTTTCACATTCAGTAGGACTTCTCATATGGTCATATGAAACAGTGACGTTATTCACTCAAATCTGACTTGGAAACTTTACATTACAATATTTGCAAATGTATACTTCATATCCTGGTCAGTATGCCACAACAAAATCTGGAACATTGTATACTACAACAGTAAAGCTGCTAATATCTGTTAAAGTTCCCATGTTTTGTGAGTTAACGGCTAATGATGTGTATGGACTTTCATGTGCTTTTTAAAGTCAGACATGTGGTAGTATCTTTTCTGGCATATGTTGCAGGTGTACCTTGTCTCACCTGTGTGTCTTGCCATATGGTGTTTCAATTTTGACAGAACAATAAATCCTTTCCCGCAAGTTTTGCAAAGGTGTGGCCTCTCACCTGTGTGGGCACCTTGAATATGGATTTTCAAACTACTGCTCCTCGTGAAAGCTTTCCCACATGTGGTACAAATATGCGGCTTCTCACCTGTGTGAATTCTATGATGCGCTCTGAATGCTGACATGCCAGTGAATCCTTTCCCACAGGTGTTGCAAATGTACGGCCTCTCACCAGTGTGAGCGCTTCTAATGTGGACTTTCAAATGTGTCATCTGTATGAAACCTTTCCCACATGTTGTGCAGATATACGGCTTCTCACCTGTGTGTAGTTTTGTGTGTTTATACAATGTTGACCGGAGCTTAAAGGCTTTCCCACATGTTGTACATGTATACGGTTTTTCACCTGTGTGTATTCTTTGATGCCGTGTCAATGTTTGCATCTTACCAAATTTTTTCCCACAGGTGTTGCAAATATACAACTTCTCACCTGTGTGAATTTTTGCATGTTCATACAGTGATGACTTGTACTTAAAATCTTCACCACAAGTGTCACATTTGAAAGAGTGTTTACCTTTGTGAGAATTACCATTAATCTCTGACATGTCAGGGTTGTAGACAATGTTACTGTTACTTTCGTGTTCATATTGTTGATTGTTTTGTTCTGACTCTGCATCTCTAGTAGAGTCTTCATGCTTGTATCCTTTCTGATCTTGGCTCTCAGCTGCAGAAAAGTTGTTCAACAGCAGCTGGTGGTCACTTTCAGGTTCTGGTTTAACATGGTCCCTTTCCTCATCAGTAGGAGTCACCATACAGGTAACAGCCTCCACCTTCAGTACAACCTCCTCTCCCTCCTGACTGGTGCACAGTTCCTCCTGTTCCTCTTTAATCTGTAGAGGCTCTGGGTCCTCTTGGTCCAGACTGGAGCTCCTCTCCTGGTTACAGAGCTGCTGGTCAGTGAGAACCTCCTCCTCTGTCTCCTTACAGACATGTTGCTGTTGGAGATCTGGAGGGACAGAGAGCAAAAGGGATATGATACTACTGTGATGGTGAAGAGAAAATGCAGACATGCGACTAAATTAGTAGAAGTAACGTTACTGATGTATCTAAACACTGTGATTATAAATGATTATTAACTAGTAAAAGTTTTACAAACCTATCCTGTGTAACTTTATTTCAGGTTTACAAACGATATCCAGCAGTTTGCGCTGACGATAGATCTCTTCTTCGTACTCGACGATAGTTTTTTGAAACACTCCAAATATTTCTTCAGCAGCAGCAGTTAGTCGCTCGTTGACAAACTCTCTCAAACACTCAACTGAAGACATTGTTGCTTAATTACAAGTTAAATAATTAACTGTGCCACCGCTGCAATACCGTCTTCCACTTCATTCAATAACGTTACGTGCACAGAGCTAACGCTGCTAGCGACTGTAGTGTTTACTTCCGCTGGATGTCACACTGTTAAGTTCCGACGGTGGATGTGCGGAAGCTTATAATGTTCCGCTTTCAGTTGACGATATTTTATTGAAAACTGGTGCCTTTAATATCATTAGTAAATGTTGTAAAGTTTCAAGAATAATTAGCACAATTTTCAACAAAAGATGTTTGCTCATCACACATACACAAAGCATTATGAATAGATATCTATTTTATTTTCCTCTTGTTGAAGCTACAGTCAGCTATTCAGATCCAGTGAACCAACAAGCTTTTAATGAATACATTTATTTCACTCAGAAGAGACAAGTAAATGAAGTAAAGATGATTGTTTGTTATATAACTCTCTTACCCAATTTGAATGTCATTTTGTTTAATACATTATTTCTGTATTAAATAAATAAGTTTAGCAAGCAGTGTTGATCAGAGAACTATATATCAGCACTACTCCGTAAAACAAAAAACTGAGCTACCAAACAGAAATTTCCTTTTCCATTTTTGTGTGTAGTTTATATATACACACAGACAGTCTTTAGCAAGCAGTGTTGATCACAGAGCTGTACATTAGCAGTACTCAAAAAAGTCCACAACATTTATACTTTGTAAAGATTTATTGAATCAATCAAGCACAGTGAAGTAGTGTGCAGTATAAAACAGCAAGAAGGTACATTCACATTCAACAGGACTTCTCATGTGGTCCATATAAAATAGTGTTGACATTCACTTCACATCCCTGACTTGGAAACTTTACATTAAATATGTACACTGTAACTTTGTTGATATCATTTTACATTCAGGAACATAGATGTAGTTTCTGCACGTGTGTATTTCTCTGTTTGTGAACATGTCTCTACAGGAGTGTGTATATTGATCCTCAGGTGTTTTTTAAAGAATGTGATTTGAATAAAACATTTCCCAAAACTGCTGCAGTTATAGAGCTCTTCACTTCTCAGTTCTTCTGTTCCGACCACGATCCACTGGACCTGAACTCTCTCCCACATGTTTTGTAAAAACAAAAGTCCTGTGTATTGAGAATTAGCGGCTAATCTGTATGGATTTTCATATGGTTTTTCAAGTCAGGCGTGTGATAGAATCTTTTCTCACAAATGTTGCAGGCATACCGCTGCTTACCTCTGTGGACTTCTTTAATGTGGACTGTCAAGCTACTACTTAGTGGGAAAGCTTTCCGACATCTTGTACAAGTATACGGCTTCTCACCTGTGTGACTCCTCTGATCCACTTTCAATGATGACTTTCTACTGTATCTTTTGCCACAGCCCTAGCAAAGATGTGGACTTTCACCATTGTGAATGTGTCTAATGTGTCCTTTCAAGGTACCACTATGTGTGAAAGATTTCCCACATATTGTGCAAGTATACGGCTTCTCACCTGTGTGAATTCTCTGATGCCTGTGCAATGATGAAATGCGACTGAATCTTTTGCCACAGACCTTGCAAAGGTGCGGCATCTCATCACTGTGAATGTGTCTAATGTGTCCTTGCAAGGTACTACGATGTGTGAAAGCTTTCCCACATGTTGTACAAGCATACGGCTTCTCACCCGTGTGAGCACTCAGATGCCTTTTCA
Source organism: Nibea albiflora (assembly GCA_014281875.1). Classification (NCBI taxonomy): domain Eukaryota; kingdom Metazoa; phylum Chordata; class Actinopteri; family Sciaenidae; genus Nibea; species Nibea albiflora. The sequence goes on along the minus strand of CM024808.1, from coordinate 17,253,620 downwards.
ATGATGAAATGCCACTGAATCGTTTTCCACAGACCTTGCAAAGATATGGACTCTCACCACTGTGAATGTGTCTAATGTGTCCTTTCAATGTATTTCTATGTGTGAAAGCTTTTCCACATGTTGTACAAGTATACGGCTTCTCACTTGTGTGAACACTCTGATGATCTTTCAACGATGACATGCGACTGAATCTTTTGCCACAGATCTTGCAAAGGTGTGGCCTCTCACCACTGTGAATGTGTCTAATGTGTCCTTTCAAGGCACCGTTCTCTCTGAAAGCTTTCCCACATGTTGTACAAGTATATGGCTTCTCACCTGTGTGAATTCTTTGATGCTGTTTCAATGACGACGTGCAACTGAATCTTTTCCTGCAGACCTCGCAAGGGAGCGGCCTCTCACCAGTGTGAATGTTCCTAATGTGGTCTGCCAAGGAACTATTTCGTGTGAAACCCTTCCCACATGTTGTGCAAGTAAACGGCTTCTCACCTGTGTGAACTGTCATGTGTGTCTGCAATACTGACTTGTACTTAAAATCTTTATTACAGATGTCACATTCAAAAGACTGTTTGTGAGTATTGCTGCAACTTCTGCCTTTGTGTTGTTGCTCAGCATTTTCTGGTTCAGGTTCACTTTGATTATTTTCAGGTTCTGGTTTAACATGGTCCCTTTCCTCATCAGTAGGAGTCACCACAAAGGGATCAGCCTCCACCTTCAGCACAACCTCCTCTCCCTCCTGACTGGTGCAGAGTTCCTCCTGTTCCTCTTTAATCTGTAGAGGCTCTGGGTCCTCTTGGTCCAGACTGGAGCTCCTCTCCTGGTTACAGAGCTGCTGGTCAGTGAGAACCTCCTCCTCTGTCCTCCTTACAGGCATGTTGCTGTTGGAGATCTGGAGGGACAGAGAGCAAAAGGGATATGATACTACTGTGATGGTGAAGAGAAAATGCAGACATGCGACTAAATTAGTAGCAGTAACGTTACTGATGTATCTATCAGCTGTGATTATAAATGATTATTAACTAGTAAAAGTTTTACAAACCTATCCTGTGTAACTTTATTTCAGGTTTCCAAACGATATCCAGCAGTTTGCGCTGACGATAGATCTCTTCTTCGTACTCGACGATAGTTTTTTGAAACACTCCAAATATTTCTTCAGCAGCAGCAGTTAGTCGCTCGTTGACAAACTCTCTCAAACACTCAACTGAAGACATTGTTGCTTAATTACAAATTAAATAATTCACTGTGCCACCGCTACAATACCGTCTTCCACTGCATTCAATAACGTTACGCGCACAGAGCTAACGTTGCTAAGGGCAGTAGTGTTTACTTCCGCTGGATGTCACACTGTTAAGTTCCGACGGTGGATATGTCGAAGCTTATAACGTTCCGCTTTCAGTTTTTTAAATTTTTTTTATTTTTTTTATTGAAAACTGGTGTTTAATAACATCTGTAAATGTAAATTTTCAGGAATAATCAGCACACTCTGTAACAAAAGATATTTGCTCATCACACATGAACAAAGTATTATGAATAGACAGATATTTTCTTTTCCTCTTGTTGAAGCTACACTGAGCTATTCAATTCCAGTGTACCAACAAGCTTTTAATGAATACATCTATTTCAATCAGAAGAGACAAGAGAATGAAATAAAAACGATTGTTTATTATGTAACTCTGTATTAGCAGTACTCCAAAAACTAAACATCTAGACTTTGTAAACATTTGTTTCATTACATGTGTACATATATCAAGCAACATTTCACAATTTTTATTTAATTCAATTTCCTACTTCAGTTGTAAGTGTTGCTAATTTAGGGTCAAATCAATGAAGTACACAAGCTCACTGTACAGTATAAAATAGCAAAAAGAAGGTACTTTCACATTCAGTAGGACTTCTCATATGGTCATATGAAACAGTGACGTTATTCACTCAAATCTGACGTGGAAACTTTACATTACAATATTTGCATTTCATCATCAACATCTTGTGAATATGTCTCTACAGGAGTGCGTATATTGATCCTCACATGTTTTTTTTCAAGAATGCGATCTGAGCAAAACTTTTCCCCAAACTGTGGCTCCTCACTTCTGTGAAATCTTCTTTTCTGACCACGAACCACTGGAGCTGTATTGTGTGAAAGGTTCTGAGTTGACAGCGATTGGCTTGTATGGATTTTCATGTGGTTTTTCAAGTTAGATGTGGCACAGAATGATTTCCCACAGATCTTGCAAAGGTACGGTCTCTCACCAGTGTGGACACGTCTAATGTGGACTTTCAAGTTACAATTGTGAGAGAAAGCTTTCCCACATGCTGTGCACATATATGGCTTTTCACCTGTGTGAATTCTTTGATGCTTTTTCAATTGTGACGTGAAACTGAATCTTTTCCTGCAGACCTCGCAAGGGAGCGGCCTCTCACCAGTGTGAATGTTCCTAATGTGGTCTGCCAAGGAACTATTTCGTGTGAAACCCTTCCCACATGTTGTGCAAGTAAACGGCTTCTCACCTGTGTGAACTGTCATGTGTGTCTGCAATACTGACTTGTACTTAAAATCTTTATTACAGATGTCACATTCAAAAGACTGTTTGTGAGTATTGCTGCAACTTCTGCCTTTGTGTTGTTGCTCAGCATTTTCTGGTTCAGGTTCACTTTGATTATTTTCAGGTTCTGGTTTAACGTGGTCCTTTTCCTCATCAGTAGGAGTCACCATACAGGTAACAGCCTCCACCTTCAGCACAACCTCCTCTCCCTCCTGACTGGTGCACAGTTCCTCCTGTTCCTCTTTAATCTGTAGAGGCTCTGGGTCCTCTTGGTCCAGACTGGAGCTCCTCTCCTGGTTACAGAGCTGCTGGTCAGTGAGAACCTCCTCCTCTTCCTCCTCACAGACATGTTGCTGTTGGAGATCTGGAGGGACAGAGAACAAAAGGGATATGATACTACTGTGATGGTGAAGAGAAAATGCAGACATGCGACTGAATTAGTAGCAGTAACGTTACTGATGTATGTAAACACTGTAATTATAAATGATTATTAACAAGTAAAAGTTTTACAAACCTATCCTGTGTAACTTTATTTCAGGTTTACAAACGATAGCCAGCAGTTTGCGCTGACGATAGATCTCTTCTTCGTACTCGACGATAGTTTTTTGAAACACTCCAAATATTTCTTCAGCAGCAGCAGTTAGTCGCTCGTTGACAAACTCTCTCAAACACTCAACTGAAGACATTGTTGTTTAATTACAAATTAAATAATTAACTGTGCCACCGCTACAATACCGTCTTCCACTTCATTCAATAACGTCACGCGCACAGAGCTAACGCTGCTAACGGCTGTAGTGTTGTTGTAGTGGACCTCACACTGTTAAGTTCCGACGGTGGATGTGCAGAAAACTCTTGAGTTCCGCTTTCAGTTGGTGGTATTTTATTGAAAATAGGTGCGTTTATTAGTAGAAAATGTTATAAAGTTTCAAGAACAATCAGCGACACAAAATCTTTGTTCATCACACATAAACAAAGCATTATGAGTAGACAGCTATTTTCCTTTTCTCTTGTTGAGCTACAGTCAGCTATTCAATTGCATTGGATCAGCAAGTTTTTAATGAATACATCTATTTCAATCAGAAGAGAGAGTGAATGAAGTAAAGATGATTATTTATTTCTCTGACCAAATCTGAATATCACTTTGTTTGTTTAATCCATCCATCTGTATTACGACACTTCAGAACATTAGCAAGCAGTGTTGATCACAGAGCTGTATATTAGGAGCACTCCAAAAAGTACACAGCATTTGGACTTTGTAAACTTTTATTTCAGTATGTCTGTGTGTGTGTATATACATACACAAACATACATACTATATATAAAAAACATTTCACAAATTCTGATACTTCAGTTTGCTAATTCTGCTATAAATTGAACAGTGAAATAGTGTACAGTATAAAACAGCAAAAATAAGTCACATTTATATACAATAGGACTTCTCATATGGCCACAAAACATTCAGTCAATGGGTTCTTTAGTTCTGAGCACAAACCACTGCAAATGAATCATATCCCATATATTTTGCAATACAAATCTACTTACCTGTCACTTACATATTTTACCTAATATGGCAAAGGTCTCTCACCAGTGTTGGCTCTTCTCGTGGACTGTAAGGTCGACACTATGTGTCAAAGGTCCCGTGATTTGTGTTAACAGCGATTAACCTGTATGTATTTTCATGTGCTTTTTCAAGTCGGATGTCACGCAGCATGTTTTCTTACATGTGTTGCAGCGTATGGCCCCTCGACTGTGTGTGTGCTTGCGTGTTTTGGTTTTTTCAAATTGTGTCAGAATCTTTTCTCACACACTGCAGGCGTACGGCCTCTCACCTCTGTGAACGCGACTAACGTGGACTTTCCAATGAATTCTCTGTCTGAACGCTCTCCCACATGTCGCACAAACATACGGCTTCTCTCCTGTGTGAATTCTGTGATGCAGTTTCAGTACTGACATGTCCGTGAATCTTTTCCCGCAGACCTTGCAAAGGTGCGGCTTTTCACCACTGTGGAGGCGTCTAATGTGTACTTTCAAGGTCTCATTGAGTCTGAAAGCTTTCCCACATGTTGCACAAATATATGGCTTCTCACCTGTGTGAATACTCTGATGGTTTTTCAATGAGTTAGTTGAACGGAATCTCTTCCCACAGGTGATGCAAAAGTACGGCTTCTCATCTGGGTGGACACGTTGTATGTGTATTTTCAAGAGTTTATCCTGTCTGAAAACTTTCCTACATGTTGTACAAGGATACCTGTCCTGATTAATGTGAATTGTCTGATGGTTTTTCAGTTCCGAAATGTCAATGAAACTATTCCCACAGATGTTACAACGGTACGGCCTCTCCACATCATGAACATCTTTAATGTGGGCGGTCATGTAACGTCTCTCTCTGAAAGCTTTCCCACAAGTTGAGCAAGCAAACGGCTTCTCATCTGAGTGAATTTTCTGATGCGCTGTCAATTTTGATTTGACAGGAAATCTTTTTCCACAGACCTTGCAAAGATGCGGCCTCTCACTAGTGTGTAAACTTATAATGTGGACATTCAAGGTAGCACGGCAACTGAAAGTTTTCCCACATGCTGTGCAAATATACGGTTTCTCAACTGAAGATTCACTGTAGTCACTTTCAGGTTCTGGTTTAACACAGTCCCTTTCCTCATCAGTAGGAGCCATCGTACAGGTAGCAGCCTCCACCTTCAACACAACCTCCTCTCCCTCCTGACTGGTGCAGAGTTCCTCCTGTTCCTCTTTAATCTGTAGAGGCTCTGGGTCCTCTTGGTCCAGACTGGAGCTCCTCTCCTGGTTACAGAGCTGCTGGTCAGTGAGAACCTCCTCCTCTGTCTCATCACAGACATGTTGCTGTTGGAGATCTGGAGGGACAGAGAGCAAAAGGGATATGATACTACTGTGATGGTGAAGAGAAAATGCAGACATGCGACTAAATTAGTAGCAGTAACGTTACTGATGTATCTATCAGCTGTGATTATAAATGATTATTAACTAGTAAAAGTTTTACAAACCTATCCTGTGTAACTTTATTTCAGGTTTACAAACGATATCCAGCAGTTTGCGCTGACGATAGATCTCTTCTTCGTACTCGACGATAGTTTTTTGAAAAACTCCAAATATTTCTTCAGCAGCAGCAGTTAGTCGCTCGTTGACAAACTCTCTCAAACACTCAACTGAAGACATTGTTGCTTAATTACAAGTTAAATAATTAACTGTGCCACCGCTACAATACCGTCTTCCACTTCATTCAATAACGTTGCGTGCACAGAGCTAACGCTGCTAACGGCTGTAGTGTTTACCTCCGCTGGGTGTCACACTGTTATGTTCCGACGGTGGATGTGCAGAAAACTCTTGAGTTCCGCTTTCAGTTGGTGGTATTTTATTGAAAATAGGTGCGTTTATTAGTAGTAAATGTTAGAAAGTTTCAAGAATAATCAGCACAATTTGGAACACAATATCTTTTCTCATCATCCATGAACAAAGCATTATGAGTAGACAGCGATCTTTTTCTCTTGTTGAAGCTACAGTCAGCTATTCAGTTACAGTGGACGAACAAAGTTTTAATGAATACATCTAGTGAAGTGAATGAAGTAAAGATGATTGTTTATTATTTATTTCGCTGACTAAATCTGAATATCACTTTGTTTGTTTAATACATCCATCTGTATCATGACACTAGCAGCACTCCAAAAAGTACTTTTATTTCGGTACATGTGTATAAAGATCAAGCAACATTTCACAATTTCTATGTAATTCAATTTCCTACTTCAACAGTAATTGCTCCCACTTTATGGTCAAATCAATCAGGCGCAGTACCTCACTGCGGAGTATAAAATAGGAAAAAGAAGGTACGTCCACATTTAATACGTCTTCTCATGTGGTCATATAAATCAGTTTCGTTTTTCACTCAAAACTTTACATTTCATCATCAACATTTCTTTCAGTTTGTGAGCATGCCTCTACAGGAGTGTGTATATTGATCCTCCGGTGTTTCTTCAGGATTTCAGTCAAACTTTTCCCAAAACTGCTGTAATTATGTGGCTCCTCACTTCTGTGAAGCCTTCTGTTCTGACCATGAACCACTCAAAATGAATTGTCTTCCATATATTTTGCAAATACAAATCTACTTGCCTGCAACTTATGTATTGCCAAATATGGCAAAGGTCTCTCACCAGTGTTGGCTCTTCTCGTGGACTCCAAGTTCACCAGTATGTATTAAAGGTTCTAAGTTGGCAGCTATTAACCTGTATGTATTTCCATGTGCTTTTTCAAGTCAGATGTGGTGCATTATGTTTTCTCATACTTGTTGCAGTGAACAGTCTCTCATCTGTGTGTGTTGTTGCATGTTTTTTGTGTCAGAACAATGAATCTCACATGTTGCAGGTGTCCAGCCTCTCACCTGTGTGGATGCGTCTAACGTGGGCTCTCAAATGAGTTCTCTGTCTGAAAGCCTTCCCACATGTTGCACAAATATACGGCCTCTCATCTGTGTGAATTCTCTCATGCTTGCTCAATGCTGACCTGTCACTCAAAGTTTTCCCACAGGTGTTGCAAAGGTACCGCTTCTCATCTGTGTGGACATCTTGTATGTGCATTGTCAAGAGTTTTTTTTGTCTGAAAACTTTCCCACATGTTGTACAAGTGTACATCCCCTCATTAATGTGGATTCTCTGATGCTTTTTCAGTGCTGATATGTCAATGAAACTGTTCCCACAGATGTTGCAAAGGTAAGGCCTCTCAACACTGTGAATGTCTCTAATATGGGTTCTCAAGGTATTCTTCTGTCTGAAAGCTTTTCCACATGTTGTGCAAATAAACGGCTTCTCATCTGTGTGAACTCTCTGATGCACTGTCATTTCTGACTTGATGGCAAATGCTTTTCCACAGATCTTGCAAATGTACGGCCTCTCACCTGTGTGGACACGTCTAATGTGGATTTTCAAGTTACCATTCAGTGGAAAAGCTCTCCCACATATTGTGCAAATATACGGCTTCTCACCTGTATGCATTCTCTCATGCATTTTCAATGATGACAGACAAAGGAATCTTCTCCGACAGATCTTGCAAACGTGTGGCCTCTCACTATTGTGGATGCGTCTTATGTGGACATTCATGGTACTCCTCTGTGCGAAGGCTTTCCCACATGTTGTGCACGTATGTAGCTTTTTGCCTAAGTGGGTGCCAGTAATGTGGGCTGTCAAATTACCTTTCTTCGCGAAAGCTTTCCCACATGTTGTGCAAGTATACGGCCTCTCACCTGTGTGAACTTTCTGATGCTCTTTTAATGTTGACATGACACCGAATCTTTTCCCACACGTGTTGCAAATGTATGACCTCTCACCAAAGTGGGTGCGTCTTATATGGCTTTCCAAGCCCCAACTCCGCATGAAACCCTTCCCACATGCTGTGCAAATATATGGCTTCTCAACTGAAGGTTCACTGTGGTGACTTTCTGGTTCTGGTTCAACATGGTCCCTTTCCTCATCAGCAGGAGTCACCGCAAAGGGATCAGCCTCCACCTTCAGCACAACCTCCTCTCCCTCCTGACTGGTGCAGAGTTCCTCCTGTTCCTCTTTAATCTGTAGAGGCTCTGGGTCCTCTTGGTCCAGACTGGAGCTCCTCTCCTGGTTACAGAGCTGCTGGTCAGTGAGAACCTCCTCCTCTGTCTCCTCACAGACATGTTGCTGTTGGAGATCTGGAGGGACAGAAAATGCAGACATGCGACTAAATTAGTAGCAGTGAGTGAGTAAATTAGAAGCAGAATATTTCTGATTAATTTAACAAATATGATTATGTGTGAGTATACAAGTAGTCTGATTGAAAAAAGAAAGTTGTTTTTGAAAGACTAAAGCATTAGATAAATATTAGATTTTAAAAAACATGTTGATTTTGGAAATGATTACACTGATCTCTTTTCAGTGCAGTCTGACTTTTGGACTTTACAATATTGTGGAGTTATTGGAAATATTTGGATCGCATCCCCCATCAGCTGTGCAGTGCAAGTCTCAAATACATTGCACTTAACTAAAAGCAATGTAATTCCACAGGCTTAAGAGCTTTCCCCCCTCACGCAGGAATGTGTTTTAGTTGTACCATGTATCCTATGACCTGTACCGTATGTGTTGATAGTTATCAGGACCACAATGTCTAAGATTATGTTAAGACAAGAAACATCATACTGAAAGGTACTGATGGAGAAAGGTAGCCCCTGATGTTTTACAAATGTTACAGTATAGACTTCCTACATAAGGAGTTGTGAGAAACATAGTCTTTGCTCATTTTCAGTGACATGTCACTGAATCTTTTCCCACAGATCTTGCAAAGGTATGGCTTTTAAACAGTGTGAATGTTTATACTGTAATGTGCACTGTCACATAGGCACTCCGTGTGAAAGCTTTCCCACAAATATACAGCTTCTTACCTGTGTGAATTCTCAGGTGATTCTGCAATGCTGCTTTGTGCATAAAATCTTGACCACAGCTGTCACAGTTGAAAGACTGTTTGTGAGTTTTGCTGTGATTTCTGTGATGGTATTGTTGGTTGTCGCAATCTTGTTCAGGTTCACTGTGGTCAAGTTCTGGTTCTAGTTCACTTTCCTCATCAGTAGGAGCCACCGCAAAGGGATCAGCCTCCACCTTCAGCACAACCTCCTCTCCCTCCTGAATGGTGCAGAGTTCCTCCTGTTCCTCTTTAATCTGTAGAGGCTCTGGGTCCTCTTGGTCCAGACTGGAGCTCCTCTCCTGGTTACAGAGCTGCTGGTCAGTGAGAACCTCCTCCTCTGTCTCCTCACAGACATGTTGCTGTTGGAGATCTGGAGGGACAGAGAACAAAAGGGATATGATACTACTGTGATGGTGAAGAGAAAATGCAGACATGCGACTAAATTAGTAGCAGTTGATTATAAATGATTATTAACTAGTAAAAGTTTTACAAACCTATCCTGCGTAACTTTATTTCAGGTTTACAAACGATATCCAGCAGTTTGCGCTGACGATAGATCTCTTCTTCGTACTCGACGATAGTTTTTTGAAACACTCCAAATATTTCTTCAGCAGCAGCAGTTAGTCGCTCGTTGACAAACTCTCTCAAACACTCAATTGAAGACATTGTTGCTTAATTACAAATTAAATAATTAACTGTGCCACCGCTACAATACCGTCTTCCACTTCATTCAATAACGTCACGCGCACAGAGCTAACGCTGCTAACGGCTGTAGTGTTTACTTCCGCTGGGTGTCACACTCTTAAGTTCCGACGGTGGATGTGCGGAAGCTTGTTCCGTTCCGGTTTCAGTTGATGGGATTTTATTGAAAACAGGTGCATTCGATATCACTGGTAAATGGTGGAAAGATTCAAAAGATGATGAAACAAAAGATGTTTACTCATCACACATAAAGCATTATAAGTACATCTATTTCAATCAGAAGAGACATGTGAATGAAGAAAAGATGATTTTTTTTATCATAACTCCTTGACCCAATTTAAATAACATTTTGTTTATTTCATCCTTTCTGTACCGTGACACATCAGAACTTTAGCAAGTAGTGTTGATCACAGGGCTGTATATTAGCAGCACTCCAAAAAGTACACAACATCTAGACTTTGTAAACCTTTATTTCAGTACATGTGTGTATATATATATATATATATATATATATATATATATATATATATATATATATATATTCCTACTTCAGCTGTAATTTTTGCTAATTTACGGTCAAATCAATCAGGCACAGTACCTCACTGTACAGTATAAAATAGCAAAAAGAAGGTACGTTCACATTCAATAGGACATATAAATAAAAATCTGACTTGGAAACTTTACATCAAAATATTTCAGTTCCATCATCAACATTTCTCTGTTTGTGAACATGTCTCTACAGGAGTGTGTATATAGATCCTCAGGTATTTATTCAAGAATGTGATTTGAGTAAAACTGTGTTCTGACCACAAACCACTGGAACTAAATTGTGTGAACAGCAGCAATTAACATGTATGTATTTTCAGCTGATTTTTCAAGTCGGGTGTGGTGCAGTATGTTTTCTCATACATGTTGCAACACATGGCCTCTCACCTGTGTGGACGCCTCTAATATGGAGGTTCATGGTTCTACTCTGTGTGAAAGACTTCCCACTTGTTGTAGAAGTATATGTTTTCTGACCTATGGGTACTCGCTGATGCTTTTTCATTGACATGAGAATGGATGATTTATGACAGATCTTTCAAACGTGTGACCTCTCCAGCGTGAGTGCGTCTAATGTGGACTGTCAATTGATTTCGCCATGTGAACGCTTTCCCACATGTGCAAATATATGGCTTCTCACCTGTGTGTATCCTCTCATGTAATTTCAGTGCTGAAATATCACTGAATCTTTTCCCACAGATCTTGCAAAGAGACGGCCTTTCACCAGTGTGGACGCGTCTAATGTGCACTGTCAAGTTACCATTCAGTCTGAAAGCTCTCCCACATGTTGCACAAATATACGGCTTCTCACCTGTGTGAATCGTCTGATGTGATTTCAATATTGAAACATCATTGAATGTTTTCCCACAGCTCTTGCAAAGGTACGGCCTTTCATTAGTGTGGATGCGTCTAATGTGAACAGTCAAGGTACCTTTCTGTGCGAAAGCTTTCCCACATGTTGTGCAAATAAACGGCTTCTCACCGGTGTGAACTCTCTGATGCGATTTCATTGATGTCTTATCACTGAATCCTTTCCGACAAATCTTGCAAAAGTGCGACCTCTCAACAGTGTGGGCGCGTTTAATGTGGAGATTCAAGGCACTACGCTGGGTGAAACCTCTCCTGCATGTTGTGCAAATATATGGCCTCTCGCCTGTGTGAATTCTCTGATGCAGTGTCAATGAGTCAATTCTGCGAAATTTTTTCCCGCAGATTTTGCAAAGGTACGGCTTCTCACCTGTGTGCATTCTCACGTGTTTCAGAAGATCTGACTTATACTTATAATCCTTTCCACAAGTGTTACATTTTAAAAACTGTCTGTGAATATTACTGTCAGCCCCTGACAAGTTAGGGTTGTAGACAACATTACTTTGACTTCCGTTTTCATATTGCTGATTGTTTTGTTCTGAATCTGCATCTCTAGTAGAGTTTTGTTTGCCACGTTCCTGCTTTTGTCTCTCAGTTATGTGAGATTTGTGAGAGAAGAAATTGTGGTCACTTTCAGGTTCTGGTTCAACACAGTCCCTTTCCTCATCAGCAGGAGTCACCACAAAGGGATCAGCCTCCACCTTCAGCACAACCTCCTCTCCCTCCTGACTGGTGCAGAGTTCCTCCTGTTCCTCTTTAATCTGTAGAGGCTCTGGGTCCTCTTGGTCCAGACTGGAGCTCCTCTCCTGGTTACAGAGCTGCTGGTCAGTGAGAACCTCCTCCTCTGTCTCCTCACAGACATGTTGCTGTTGGAGATCTGGAGGGACAGAGAGCAAAAGGGATATGATACTACTGTGATGGTGAAGAGAAAATGCAGACATGCGACTAAATTAGTAGCAGTGACGTTACTGATGTATCTAAACACTGTAATTATAAATGATTATTAACTAGTAAAAGTTTTACAAACCTATCCTGTGTAACTTTATTTCAGGTTTCCAAACGATATCCAGCAGTTTGCGCTGACGATAGATCTCTTCTTCGTACTCGACGATAGTTTTTTGAAACACTCCAAATATTTCTTCAGCAGCAGCAAGTTAGTCGCTCGTTGACAAACTCTCTCAAACACTCAACTGAAGACATTGTTGCTTAATTACAAGTTAAATAATTAACTGTGCCACCGCTACAATACCGTCTTCCACTTCATTCAATATTATGAGCACAGAGCTAACGCTGCTAACGGATGTAATGTTTACTTCTGCTGGGTGTCACACTGTTTAGTTCCGATGGTGTATGCGCGGAAGCTTATAATGTTCCGCTTTCAGTTGATGGGATTTTTTTTGACAGCTAGTGCGTTTATAATTAGTAAATGTTTGAAAGTTTCAAGAATAATCGGTACAATCTGTAACAAAAGATGTTTACTCGTCACACAAAACAAAGCATTATGAGTACATCTATTTTCTTTTTCTTTTGTTGAAGCTACAGTCAGCTATTCAGTTCCAGTAGCTGTAGGTATTCATTTCAGTACATCTGTGTGTGTGTGTGTGTATATATACAAACATACATATTATATATTTTTAAAAAACAGCATTTCACAAATTGTGATGATTCAATTTGCTAATCCAGTTATAAATCAGACACAGTGAAGTACTTTACAGTAGAAAGCAGCAAAAATAAGGCACATTTATATACAATAGGACTTCTCATATGGCAATACAAAACGGTCAGTCAGTCAGATCTTCAGTTCTGACCACGAACCACTCGAAATGAATTGTTTTGCAAATACAAATCTACTTGCCTGCGACTTATACGTTTTGACAAACATCACAAAGGTCTCTCACCATTGTTGGCTCTCCTTGTGGACTGCAAGGTCACCACTATGTGTGAAAGGTCCCATGATTTCTGAGTTAACAGCGATTAACTTGTATGGAACTTCATGTGCCCTTTCAAGTCAGATATGACGCAGCATGTTTTCTCACACGTCTTACACTGCATGGCCTCTCATCTGTATATGTTGCCGCATGTTTTGTTTTTTTCATTTGCATCATAACAATGAATCTTTTCTCAAACATTGCTGGCGTACGGCCTCTCACCGTTGTGGATGCGTTTGATGTGGACTTTCCAATGAATTCTCTGTCTGAACGCTCTCCCACATGTTGCACAAACATACGGCTTCTCTCCTGTGTGAATTCTTTGATGCTGTTTCAATGAGTAATTTATACGAAATCTTTTCCCACAGGTAGTGCAAAGGTACGGCTTCTCACCCGTGTGAACACTCTGATGCATTTTACATGATGATGCATCAACGAATCTCTTCCCACAGGTGTTGCACAGGTACGGCCTCTCACCAGTGTGGAAGCGTCTTTTATGGCCTGTCAAGTCACAACTCTTTCTGAAAGCTTTCCCACATGTTGTGCAAATATACAGCTTCTCTACTGTGTGGATGCCCAGATGGTTCAGAAGATCTGACTTATACTGATAAACCTTTCCACAAATGTTACATTTAAAAGACAGGTTTGTGAATATTACTGTCACCCACTGACATGTTAGGGTTGTAGATGCTGTTAATGTTACTTTTGTTTTCATATTGCTGATTGTTTTGTTCTGACTCTGCATCTCTAGTAGAGTCTTCATGCTTGTATCCTTTCTGATCTTGGCTCTCAGGCTGCAGAAAAGTTGTTCAACAGCAGCTGGTGGTCACTTTCAGGTTCTGGTTCAGCATGGTCACTTTCCTCATCATTAGGAGTTACCAAAAAGGGATCAGCCTCCACCTTCAGCACAACCTCCTCTCCCTCCTGACTGGTGCAGGGTTCCTCCTGTTCCTCTTTAATCTGTAGAGGCTCTGGGTCCTCTTGGTCCAGACTGGAGCTCCTCTCCTGGTTACAGAGCTGCTGGTCAGTGAGAAACTCCTCCTCTTCCTCCTCACAGACATGTTGCTGTTGGAGATCTGGAGGGACAGAGAGCAAAAGGGATATGATACTACTGTGATGGTGAAGAGAAAATGCAGACATGCGACTAAATTAGTAGCAGTAACGTTACTGATGTATCTAAACACTGTGATTATAAATGATTATTAACAAGTAAAAGTTTTACAAACCTATCCTGTGTAACTTTATTTCAGGTTTACAAACGATATCCAGCAGTTTGCGCTGACGATAGATCTCTTCTTCGTACTCGACGATAGTTCTTTGAAAAACTCCAAATATTTCTTCAGCAGCAGCAGTTAGTCGCTCGTTGACAAACTCTCTCAAACACTCAACTGAAGACATTGTTGCTTAATTACAAATTAAATAATTAACTGTGCCACCGCTACAATAGCGTCTTCCACTTCATTCAATAACGTTACGTGAACAGAGCTAACGCTGGTAACAACTGTAGTGTTTACTTCCGCTGGGTGTCACACTGTTAAGTTCCGACGGTGGATGTGCGTAAGTTATTATATGTTCCGCTTTCAGTTGATGGTATTTTATTGAAAACTGGTGCGTTTAATAACATTAGTAAGTGTTGTAAAGTTGTACCTTCAACTGGAAGCGGAACGTAATAAGCCTCCGCACATCCATCGCCGGAACTTAAGAGTGTGACACCCAACGGAAGTAAACACTACAGCCGTTAGCAGCGTTAGCTCTGTGTACGTAATATTGAATGAAGTGGAAGACAGTATTGTAGCGGTGGCACAGTTAATCATTTGATTTGTAATTAAACAACAATGTCTTCACTTGAGTGTTTGAGAGAGTTTGTCAACGAGCGACTAACTGCTGCTGCTGAAGAAATATTTGGAGTATTTCAAAAAACTATCGTCGAGTACGAAGAAGAGATCTATCGTCAGCGCAAACTGCTGGATATCGTTTGTAAACCTGAAATAAAGTTAAACAGGATAGGTGTGTAAAAACTTTTTATTAAGTTATTTAATTATTATTAAAATATTTTTTTTCCCTATAAAATCAAATACATCCTTCACGGTCGGTCGGTCGGTCGGTCGTTAAACCGAAACACCATCCAATGATTTTAAAATAATTTCTCCTTTTTTTGAGAGTCATATATTTTAAATCTGCTCGGCCTTTCACGGTGAGCATTCCTCACATATATACTGCTGTTCGGTCTGAAGCTAAATCTCCGTAATGGTAAAGAGAAAATATGCAAACAGTGCTGATCATCTCTCACAGAGTAGGCCAGACGACCTTACTTCAGACATCACTTCTGATCAACCCTACGCCATTAAATGATTGGGAATGAAACTGAGGTTAAATATATTAATACTCAGCTATACTAAATAAATACTAAATTATAGCATAGTTTATAAGCTGCCTTATACTGTTAAGAAAAAGTCCTGGAAAATGACTTTTGAAAGAGTGGAAACACAGATATTTGAATGTACAATTAGTAATTTGCTTGCATGTCTGTTTTTTCTCTGTCACAGTAGTATCATATTCCCTTTGTTTTCTGCCCCTACAGAGCTCTTACAGCAACATGATGAAGAGGATGAAGTTCTCACTGACCAGGAGCTCTTTGACCAGGAGAGGAACTCCAGTCTGGACCTAGAGGATTCAGAGCCTCTACAGATTAAAGAGGAACAGGAGGAACTCTGCACCAGTCAGGAGGGAGAGGAGGTTGTGGTGAAGGTGGAGGCTGATACCTTTATGGTGACTCCTACTTATGAGGAAAGTGACCACGGTGAACCAGAACCTGAAAGTGACCACCAGCTCCTCTTTCATAACTTTTATGTAGCTGAGAACCAAGATCAGGAAGGATACAAGCATGGAAACTCCACTAGAGATTCACAGCCTGATCAATACAATCAACAATACGAGAGCAGAAGTCAAAGTAACATTGTCTACAACCCTAACTTGCCAGGGGTTGACAGTAACACCCTCAAACAGTCTTTCAAATGTGAAAGCTGTGGGAAAGACTTTAAGCACAAGTCCAAATTGCTAAGACATGCTAGAATCCACACAGGTGATAAGCCGTATTTGTGCAACACCTGTGGGAAAGATTTCAGATTTAGCAGTGGCTTGAAAGTCCACATGAGAACACACACAGGTGAGAGGCCATACCTTTGCAAGACCTGTGGGAAAAGATTCAGTGACATGCCAGGCTTGACAAAGCATATGAGAATACACACAGGTGAGAAGCCATGCCTCTGCAACACATGTGGCAAAAGATTTGGTGACATGCCTGCATTGAAAAAACATATAAGAGTCCACACAGGTGAGAAGCCTTATTCGTGCAAAATATGTGGCAAAGATTTCCGATTTAGCAGTGTCTTAAAAGTCCACCTGAGAACACACACAGGTGAGAAACCGTACATGTGCAACACCTGTGGGAAAAAATTTGGTGACATGCCAGCGTTGAAAAGGCATGCAAGGATACACACAGGGGAGAAGCCGTATTCTTGCAAAACATGTGGGAAAGATTTCCGATTTGGCAGTTACTTGACAGTCCACATCAGAAGGGCCCACACTGGTGAGAGGCCGTACGTTTGCAAGATCTGCGGGCAAAGATACTTTGATGCGTCTCATTTGGCAAAGCATAAAAAAACACATACAGTCCAGTAGTATTTGTAAAACATGGGCTTCATTTCTAGTGTTTCATGGTCAAAACACAGAAGCCACATAAATGCAGCACCTACGGGAAAGGGACTCGATTTGAGGATGTAAAAACAAGGGAAATAAATGTGGAATTAAGAAATTAAAGTCCCCTGGAATAAATAAAAACATATTTTTCTTCAATTAAAAAACAATTCATTTATATATTGCACGATATTGACAAATTTATATATTTATCTAATCATTTATTTATATATTTATTGGTTTATTAATTTATTTCAGGATTAGTATAACAGAGCCAATGGTCCAAATAAAATATAAAAACGTTAAAAAGATAGTAGCGTCATTGATTGTAATTTATTTTAGTGTTCAGCCTTGTGTATGGCACCTTTGGCTTTGCACCCTCACACCTATAGCGCACAACCCAGAGCAGCAAGACGCTGACTGCAGTTTACTTAACGCCCAAAGGCGGCATTATTAATGAGGGTTTTCTGAATGTTACATAGAGAACCTTTAATAGTCGTAACAATCAATTAAAATGGCTTTCCATAATGAATAAGCTGAAGTGCTTTCCAAGTATCCATGGAGATAATTGCCTTCAATTGAAGCTCAACTGCCGATTGTAAGGAGTGCAGGCAAACTGCCGTTGGGTTGTGCACCGTGCTGTGTTCATTTGCCGTCCTGTGCAGCAGCTGCCAGGGAATAATTATGATAATAATGCATTTATGTTTACATTCAATTTGTTTGACTATTGACTATTCACTTTGTAAACCACAGAAAGCACTGTTAGTCAAACTTAAGCTGTAAGAAAGAAGACACTAGGGGTAAGACAAGCTAAATTTCGTTTAGCTAGCTTTAGATACATTATGTGCCTTTTGTTTGAAATGACGGATCTTTCATAATGTATCACTTTTGATCAACTGACCAATCAAAGCCTGGATGGGCGGGACTTTAAAAACATTTCAAACTTTTTTCCAAATGTTGAACTCATTGTTATGCATGAATGGTTATGATTATTGATTCATTTAGTACTTAGCATTAACAAACTCAAACACTAACCACCATTGTAGTCTTCTTTTGCACAAGGATTTAATGAAGGAGCAAAACCTAAAACAATAAATGTTGTATTTGTTTAACTGCTGTATTGTCCAACTGAAATTATTATACTTGTGGTCTTTAGTATACTATTATATTTAATTAAAGTGAATATAGGCTACTAACTATTAAGTAATTAACATTAATACAGTGCTAACATTACACTTTTATTTAATGTTATACTAACACTAATATATATTAGTCACTAATCAAGGTGTTCAATGTGTTCAAGGTGTCCAATGTGTTCCCCTGGTTCACATCTGTTGAACTACAGTTATTGCTATGAATATTGTTTTGTGAGTTTACATAACTGGATTGTAATCAAATGTCTGTAATTGGATGTAAAATGTTTTTCATAAAGATTACTTGTCAATATGTTGGTGTAAAGTTTCCCTTCATGAATGTATAACTTCCAGGCAGACCGTTTGATGGCTGGGCTTGGTACTGGTAAAATAATGTGAAACCAAAACAATGACATCAAAGGCAAATTTAAACTAATTACTATATTAAGACATTTGATTCTACACTTTTCTTTCACTAATCCTGACTTCTCTGTAGTCCGATTGAGTGAGAAACGTAGGAGAAAGTCCAGATTTGACCAGTCTGTGATCAGATATGGTCTTGATGTGAAAAAAGGAGTGAAATGTCTATTTTCTTTGCATTTTCACAAATTTGAAAGAGGTTTTAAACACCATCAAGCTTTAACCTAAAATGTCTAACACACTGTCACATGAATAACAGTAAATACTGCCAAATGAAAGTAGATCTAATGTTGTTCTAGTTACAGAACATTAGATCTATATGAACTCAGTGATATGTATGCATCATTGTTGTGTTCAGTTTGTTTCTGCTGCCCTCATTTGACCAAAAGAATAATTATGTTATATTAAATCATATATCTGGAGAGTCAATAAATGGAACAGTACCTGTAAATGGTTGCTGTGTAAAAAAGGTCTCTTGGTAAAAGATATTTTTGGGTCTTTTGACCTTTATTGGACAGACAGCTGAAGAGTGACATGAAAGTATGAAGAGAGAGGGGGAATGATATGCAGCAGGTGAGCTACCAGGTGCCCCTACCTTTCTATTTAATGACAAGATGGCTGCTGCAAAATAAAAATCTCCCAAGAAAACTCCATAGATAAGAATGATGAAATAACAACTCATAACTGATAAAAATAAAACAAACATGGATTCATTTAAGATTTTTTGGACTTTATTCTTTTTCCAATCCGTTTTCTCCTTGAATCAATGCATCTTTATCTTAATCAAAAGGTAAAATACATCACTTCCTTTCCACAACCGACTCAAATCTGGCCTGCCTCTCTTTAATGTGTTTTGTTGATTTTCATATACAAAATAAGAATGGCGGCTATTGTTTTTTTCCATTGCTGTATATCTACTGTACAGAAAATTTCAAACTCCTCCCACTCAGTCTCTCCTCTGTCCAGTTGTTTTACTTCTTAACGATCTGGATGACGTCCTCATGCTCCATGATGTGTGTTAGTCCGACCCTCTGAGGGCTATACTTGGTACTGGTTCCCTGGTGAATCAACAGACAATACAGTGTCATAATGTCAAGTATACAGTTGGTATAAATGTGATGAACATGAGTTCAAAGAGTTGATGAGAATCAGTTTCTGAAGGTCGTTGCTTCTGAAAACTTGAACTTACCCAAACCAGGGCGTATTTGAACTGGCTGGCTAAGGTTCTGTGGATTCGATGGCACTGCAGGTAGAAAACAAAATGTGTATATTTGCACATATATCAAACATAGTGTGGATACGTTATTTATGTACGAATGTTGATCTTTACTTACCACGTGTTCTACACTTGCTCCTCTTCTCATAATGATGGCGTCATTAAAGTCTGGGCGCTCTAATAGAAAAAGAAGAAATTAATAAAAACACTTGTGCATGTGACAGTCTTAGTGTAGAGTGCATGAGGGAAAATGTGTGTGTACCTCCTCTTTTCTTAGTATAAATGCAAATCAGAGCCAGGTATTCCCACAACGTCTCCAGAAGGTAATCCAGGTTCAACTTCATGCCACAACTGAAATGAACACATGGGCACAAAAAGCAGGAAACTGTTTACCTCCCACATACATATGAAAAAAGTAAGCTGAGTCACTCTCTTTAACACACACACATATATACACACACACACACACACACACACATCCTGACCTGATGACAGCACTGTTAGGTCTGCGAGCCAGGCGGTCCACCTCCTCGATGGAGATTTGATCCACCTTATTGTACACCTGTAAATTTGACAAATAACAAGAGGAGAAGAAAATGTAGGCTTAAATGAATAAATAAATAAATTCAGACAAAGCAGGAGAGATTTGCCCAAAGCCTTGAAACTCTGAATACAGTGATTTTCCTGTTTTAACTTAAATTAATATATTTTTCTGTGAGTTCAAAATTTAGAGAAAAACATTTTTGTTGTCCAAATAGTTAAAATTTTAGAGGTATGAGGCTTTGAGCCAACCCAGATGACGAGCACTGACATACATATAGGCAAGGCATGTAAACTCTGTTTCCAACGATGACGTCGATGAACTCGTCTGGTGTGCTGTCCTCCCTGAAAAGGACTTCTGCGTTAAAGATTTCTGAGGAGGAGTTAAAGAAATTCGACCAGATATTATCAACAGGTCCATGGACATGACAAATGGATGGAAAAGTCAGGACTCTGCTGAAGGCAGGGTGGAGGATACTGTATTCGTGAAGGATCAGCTGAACAAGCTTCTCTGAGCAGTGGGTGAGAGGAACTGTGGAGTTGTAGGAGAGGCCGCCACCTTTCTTGGGCTACAGAGAGAAATCACATTTTTAGTTTTTTAGTTTGGTATAACAAGATTTCAATTCTGGAGAGGACAAGCTAGTATCAAAGCCAGTGTTGTTGCGTTATCTCAAAGACTAAAAGCTCTAAAAGCCATAGGTCTTTGAAACGAGCTGTTGATGATAACAAAAAAAAAATCTACCTTGAAATAAATATTTGGTTTTGTCCTGTTGAGTCTGATGCCCACGGACTCCAACTCTTTTTCTAGTAGCTCTCTATAAAAAGGTAAAAAAGGTAAAGACAAGAATTAGCTGGGGGAAAAAAAGCCTTTCAACCCCCCTTCCAACATCTTGCTCACACACAGTGAGCAACACACACCTCTGAACATCTCCTTTGGTGGCATCCAACATCATGATGACAACGTCCGCTGTCCTGGCAACAGCAATGACCTGCCGACCTCTGCCCTTGCCTGTAAGAGGCCAAAGTGTACGCACACGCCACCAAGTATATTTTAATTTGTATTTATTTATTCAGCAGTTTGTCATCATTCATTTAAAATTCTAATAAAGTAGTAATCTGCTGACTTTGAATACAAAAATAAGAAAATAAACTCACCCTGGGCAGCACCCTCGATGATTCCTGGCAGATCGAGCAGCTGGATGTTGGCTCCTTTGTACTGAAGAGAAACAATAAGAGTGTGAATTGCTTTTGCTACATTGTGACACACGGTTTAAAACTGCAAGTGTTCAGATAGACTGAATGTGTACCTCTATGACACCAGGTATGCAGGTGAGAGTGGTGAACTCATAGGAAGCAGCTTCACTGGCTGTTGATGTCATCAAACTAAGGAAGGTGGACTGCAGGACACATCAGAGGATTCAGTTAGAGCAGCACAGGTTGAATCTTTAGATTATGTTTCATTTCTCTTACCGGTGCCTTTTTGTTTGTATTTGAGAGACACTACAGGATTAAAGAAACATAATGATGAACGTGATGTTTCCATGTTGACGTACCTTACCCACAGAAGGGAAACCGATAAGAGCAACACGAGCATCTCCTGATTTCATAACATCAAAGCCCTCGCCTTTGGCCCCTGCCGACTTGGACGGTTCAAGGAGCTGAGCTCTGTATTTGGCTAGCTTTGCCTTGAGCAAACCCAGATGGTACTCAGTGGCTGGAGGAATTAATAAAACAAAAGTGTCAAAAAATCTTATAGTATAGTGAGAGAGAACTGCTCAGTTGAATTAAAAAGATATAAAGAAGTTTACGGACAGTCCCTTTAATGTTGTGGTAACTATAATCAGGCTTGAGGTGTCAGTTAGCGGGCTACCCCTGGTGTGTCTGTGATATTAATGGGTAATACAACACTGACAGAAGACAGTGACACACACACAGCTGGCTACAAGTTCGTTCATGGTTTAGCCTGAGTTAGCTAACAGTTAGCTCAGCCATTGCCACTCTCTTACCTTTGTTTTTCTGTGTCCGAGCGATTTCTCGCTCTATTTCAGCGATTTTCTCCAAGATCCCCATTGTGGCAGTTCAGTTGAGTTACAGCTTCACTGTCAGGGAGAGAGAATAAGACCAGAAACGTGTCACTCCAGCAGTTGTTAGCTTTGTTAGCCACCCGGCTAACCAGCTAACTAACGGTGTTTAACAGTAGACAAACAGCGTTAAACACGGCGAACAAACACACACAGGTCTAAATGAGTGTCCGCACAAAACATACGTAATGACAACAGTTTAAAATGACGTACAAGTATAGATATTTACACTTTGACGCGTGCTACACTCCGCGGCATGCACAGAGAACTGACATCACACACAGGTGTTTCGGTTTAACGCGCGACCGTGTTGACTGGTGACCCTCAGCCGGGTGCGTCTATGGTTGTGGTTACGGCAGCTGTTGAAAACACGTAAAGTGACATCGTAAATTACTTTTATTTTTCTCATTAACGTTACAATGTCAAAAAACTACTCGATCCGTTTAATTCGTGTTTTGTTTGACATCTACGTGTTCTCTTCCTGTTTCAACAGCTACGACAAACACCGATGCTTCCCGTTGACGATCACTAGTTAACACGGCCGCTCTTTAAACCGGCACACCGGAACACGTTCCGTGCTCATGAACGGTCCGGGTGAAACAACTCACTTACTGTAACCTAACGCATATAGTATCTTGTATCTTTGGCTCACATCGACCGGGAAGTGTGCAGCGTAACCATGACATTGACCCTGCGGTAGAGTAAAATATTAAAAATGTGTCAGATAATGTGTCTATTCAGAGGTGAACGTAAGTTGCGTTTCGGCAGCCGGATATTAATGAATTGTATCGATATTACAGGTCAGTCAAAGTTATTAGGTAAGAGCGAACATGGCTGCGCCCACAGGACCGAGAGGACCACAAGCTCCTAGCCCGCCTGGGTTTGAAGGTTTTCCGTTTGCAGTGGCCGGGAGACCACCGGAGGACAGCCCCGGGAAAGGGCAGGAGCAGAGCGGAGACGTGAAAAAGAAGCCGTGTAGGGCTTGTACGGACTTTAAATCGTGGATGAAGGTCCAGAAGAAACAGACGACAGCTGCTGTACAGGTGACATGAGATCTAGGCGGGCTGGCAGGTTGGAGAATGTGGGGGATGATTTCTTTAAGAGGCGTAAAGTTTGGCTTGACTAGAAGATGGTTTCTGATCTGATATACTTCTTTAAAGTTTAAGAGCTTCACCGGAAAGTTTGCTGTCTCAGGGTTTTGAAATTGTGAACTTTGGAGCCACTGTGGAGAAGGAACAATCCCCAAGCCTTTCGTAATAATAATATAATAATAATAACTTAAATTTATGTAACAGCTTTTAAAATCCAACAGAAACAATCCACAGAAACAGGCAGAACAATGAAAAAGGGAAAAAAATCAAACACCAGCTATTCATTGGCAATGTAGAAGGTTCAAAACAGAAGAATAAAAGAACAAAGAAATAGTACTAAATGAGGTCATAAAAAAGTAAAAGATGAAGCCAAGCTGCTGCACTCTGGAGTAGCTGGAGGTGTGTATTTTTTGTTTATACCGGAGAGGAGTGAGTTGCAGTGGTCAGGTCAGGATTTGATACTAATCTCCAAGGTACAGAGCCTCTTTTCTGGATGTAGGACAGGATATGAGCGGTGCATCCACAGTATATATCCGAAAAAACAACTAGCTGACTCTGCTCATGTCTATATGATTCTCCAGGAGACCCAAGCTGCAGAGTCAGAGCCGCAAGAAGATCCACAGTGTCCACTAGACAGGCAAGAGCTGGGACGTAACACCTGGTCCTTCCTGCACACTATGGCAGCGTATTACCCCGACCAGCCGTCTTCTACCCAGCAGCAGGAGATGGGACAGTTCATCAACCTTTTTTCCAAATTCTTCCCATGTGACGAGTGTGCTGAAGACCTCAGGGCCAGGTCAGGTTTTTACACAAGAAAGCAAACAGATCTGCAGCTGTCACATTTCCTCATTTTAAGAGCAGACTGTTTCTAAAAGCACCATACTCTCTCCACAGATTGAAAACCAATCAGCCGGACACCAGGAGTCGCCACGCTCTTTCTCAGTGGTTCTGTCACATCCACAATGACATCAACGTCCGTCTGGGCAAGCCTGAGTTCGACTGCTCCCGTGTGGACGAGAGGTGGAAGGACGGATGGAAAGATGGTTCCTGTGACTGAGGGGGTGCAAAACTTTCAGTGAAAGCACCACAAGGTGGAGCTCCTTTCTCTGTTGTGCAGACAGATCCGAGACGTTTCTTGTTTTGTAATTAGTGAAATAACTGATTGGTAATATAAGTAAAGAAAACGAGTAGATACAAAGTATTCCCCCATTTCTTCTGTTACAACCGAGACTCATAAAAACATAGTAAAGCTAATTCCAGTTATTGGTGAGTTTTAAAAGTTTACAAATGTTTATTGTGTCCAATCTTGTGTGAAATACAGACCGTATTTTTGCCTTTTGGGTCATAGTACAACTCTAATTTTTCTGTTAAATCAGTAAATTGTTAATTGAAATGTTGTTCCCTGGTCTCGTTATAATTTTGTCTCGTTCTCCAAAACAACTAGTACATCACCAAATATCACATTCTTAAATGTGTGGAAAAAAATGTAATATAAAACTTTCATTATGTCATCTGTAATATATGTGAGAGAAATATATATATTTACACTGATGATTACAGAATGCTTTTTCAATGTCATACCTCTCTATTTGTGTTTATGTGTGTTGTGGGGTAGTTTACCTGCAGAGTGTGTTAATTTATTTGCTTAATTTGGCGCTGAGATTGATATACATGTAATTCTAATGAGTGATTGATCATTTAATCATTAAATTAAGTTTTGTTTTGTTTTTTATTGTTGATTACAGTTTCTCAGACGTGATCATTTGCTTTTTCTGAGCCTTTTTTTCCGAACAAAATTAGTAATTTTGAAGAAACACTTTGGATTCCATTAATGTAAATGGGTGTTTGTCATTATTTGAGACATTTTAAACACACACACAAACACAACTTAAGTGTTGCCACTCTTTAGTGTCTCTGTTTGTTTCACGTTCATCCTCATTTCATTTAAACATCCCCAGGTGTTAATTACTTCCCCTCCAGTACGAGTTTGCTTCCGTTTATCTCCACAAGTTGACATTACTCATAAAATATTGAATTTTGAAGATGATGAGTTTGACCCCGAGTGGTTTGATCTTGCATAACAGCAGCTTCCGTTTGTGATAGGATTCTTCTGGAGAGACAAGAAATAAAGACAACAGACGACAAGTTAATTGTTTCTATCCAATAAAGCTTGAAAGTCCAGAAAATATCGTAAAAATAAAGAGACATGTTTATTATATGTTTGGCAAACTCCACATATGGAAGAGGAGGCAGCACGGTGGTCATTGTTGAGGTCACTTTATTTGGTGAATGCCCCATGATAAGTGACTTGTGACTATACTGTGTTGTGGTATTTGGCGTAGCGGCATCATCATGAGACTTTCATCCACATCATAATTCATAATTTAGCTTGTGACTAATGATCAGATTTTTCACTCACACAGTATATTGTTTGTAGCCTACAGTCCGGAACATCTATAGAAGCTCCAGGCCACTGAGGACAGTGAGCTTCTATTATTAGAGTTAGAGTTTACATTGATCATTTTGTGCATATTTGACCACAGTGGTATTTCACTGTGAAACTGGGGGCACTAAATTGCAAAAATACCAATTTCTATGCAGTGTTGCTTTAAGGAAGTACAATACATATTTGCTGGAGTAGCCCATTTAAAGGCGCCAGCAGATTATTACCACAAACCATCCACAGTGGCTTTGTTTATTTTGCCAATCAGATGTGACTTTTCCCTCACAGTATGCCTCTGTTGTTTTTAATATTTATATAAGCTGTCATATTCATATTTAATTCTGTCAAATAGCTTATCAGAGCGCGTGCACGTCGCTCAGTGCACGCTCAACCAAGCGCGCCGTGCCCGCGCGCCTCTGGGTGCGCGCAGGACCCGTCCCTACAGCAGAGAGCAGCAGCGCATCCATCCTGCCGTGGAGCCGGGAGCGTGGAGCCGCGAGGAGCGCAGAGAGAGCGAGAAGAGAGAGAGAGAGAGCCACAGAAGATGGACGGAGTGGGATCGTTCGGAGCGGGCCGGGCCGGGACCACTATCGACCCGATTGCCTTCGCCAAACAGCCGCAGACCATCCTCAGAGTGCTGTCCTGGGTGAGAGCGGGTTTTTACGGTACTACTGCTGTTTGCGTGTGGATGTGTGTATATGGATGCGTGTGTGGTGGTGGTGGTGGTGGGGGTCCTCTCTCTGTTGTCGTTGCTGCGCGAGACCCGTGACGTGTTCTCACTGCAAATATAGACCCTAGAAATCCAGCGATAATTGATCAGCAGGGTGTGTAGATGGAAACCACAGAATGAATGTTTCTATTGAAGTGTGTCTATACTGAAATGTACCGTACAGGGTGTAACCAAGGCCTGGTGCTTGTCTGACACCATGACCATGAAACTGATCTCAATACAGATGTTTTTTTGTTTTTATCTGAGGCCGATATATGATTTAAAAATCTTATATTTTGATTGATAAATAAGATGTGGAGCAGAGCGGATCAGGATTGTGAAGAAAATGAGAAAGACAAATCCATCACCTATTCATCCCCCACAGCTTCGTCCTTCATGATATTCCATATTATTATTTTTAAAAATGTCTTAATCTAAGTCACACCCTCTCAAGTCATATCGACAATCTTATTTCCAGCTAATGGTTTTGCTGATTTACCCTAAACGGTCGTCGTCCGTCATCCTACCTGTGATTGGTCCGTGATCATCATTACGCACGCAGGGCCACGGAGACTCGTCGTGCCCTGACGCTTGATGTAGCGCATCACCTTTAGGTGACACAGAGAAGGTCTTTTTTTGCCAGTACAGGGATTTCTGAAACACACCCAGCAAATAATTTCATCCTAACAAATGTCTGGTTTCATGTCTTTGAGTGTGTTATGTTTACTGCACAACGCACTGAGGTTAAGAGCTACTACTGAGCCCTCTGGCTACACAAGAAAAGCCTACATCAATTTTCATTTTAAAACAGTTTGTGCTTTAAAGTTTAATTGGAAGCCTTCAAAATGTCAGATCATGCAAGCGTCACATCTTAATATTCATCTGTGCAGCTGCAGCAGTGGAAGAAGAAGTACTCAGAGCCTTAAGTAAAAGTACCAATATAGCACTGTAAAGTACTCAATTTCAAGTGTATTCATGTACTCAAAAATGTACTTCCAACCATCTATTTTCTGTAACCGCTTACGGTCACAGTGGAGCTGGAGCCTATCCCAGCTGACTTTGGGTGAGAGGTGGGGTACACCCTGGCCAGCTCATCATAGACAAACAACCATTCACACTCACATTTACACCTACAGGCAATTCAGAGTCAACACTTAACCTGTTAACCTGAGAACCCACACAAACACCACCTAGCATAAAATGGAAATACTCAAGTAAAGTAAAATTATTTGTAAGTTCAATGACGACAGGACAGCTCTCACTTTCTTAACTGAAACAAGTTCTTGTTCCATCATTACTAAAACTTACTACAAACTTTAAATTCTAAAGCTGACTGCAAGAAGATGAGACAAGTGCAGAGAAGTGAGTAGGCAAAAGAAGGATGAGGAAAATATCACAGATTGATTCCCGTCATATTTTTAAATAAAACAAAGAAACCAATCAAAGTGTCCATTTGGAGATGCAGTACTTTGATCCATGAAAGCAGGTTTATAATTCTGATTCACTAAAAGCACCTGGGTGTGTATCTGCTCAGATTATGTCCACACATGTGATTAGTTTAAAATGTGGACCCAGCATTATCCTATTGTGTGTCTCTCCACCATCATATGATCCAAACCCCCAAGTGTGAATGCATGTCTGCGAGTATGTGTGTCACATGGCCCTATTCTGCCATCGAGTGTTAGTCAGCTGATCAGTGCCAGTGTGTGAGGCCAGTAGAGAGAGAGAGAGGTCAGAAGAAATACAAAGAACTTAATTAACTTCAGATCAGACCTAAAGAATGGTGTTATTCATATTAATGAAACAAACCAAAAATAAATGCGAGCAACCTTTATCAAACTTCCTGTTTTTGGTGTACACACCGCCTCAGGATGATGTGATTCTTGTGGGGAAGTGAAGCATCCACCTCTTCAGTCAGTCAGAGAGAAAGGGAGGAAATTAGGTTAATGCTTTGGGTCTGAGCACGCTCAAAGAGACGCTCTCCAGTAGTGCTGTCACAATCCTGTTTACACTGAGCTTACGATGGTGTTTGTGTGAACAAGACAGGAAGTGGAGGAGATAGATATGTTGATTGCTTAGGCAATAATTTGTATGTTCTTTCTCCTCCTCCTCCTCCTCCTCCTCCTCCTCCTCCTCCTCCTCCTCTCCTCCTCCTCCTCCTCCTCCTCCTCCTTTTGCGTCCCCCCATCCGCAGATATTTTCCCTGGTGGTCTTTGCCTCCATTGTCAATGAGGGTTATGTTAACATAGGCAGCGAACGTCTCCACTGTGTCTTCAACAAGAATGCAGACGCGTGCAACTACGGTGTGTTCGTGGGCCTGGTGGGCCTGCTGGCATGTTCCTTCTTCTTCCTGCTCGACTATAAGTTCTCCTCCATCAGCTCTGTCAAAGACAGGAAGAAGGCCATCATGCTGGAGATCGGCTTCTCAGGTGAGGAGGCAATCATGTACAGAATGGGTAGATTTTAGTCCCAGTTTTTTTTTTTTAGATAATTCTTAAAGCTTCCCAAGAGTCAGGAAGTGTAAGACCCGACTTTGGACATGTCATAGTTAGCTTGTGATTTGTTGAGTAGGTTTGGTTTCCCCAAATTGCCAAAATGTAGCTCACTTCATAGTTTCAGGTGACTGAAGGTATTAGAGAAATGACTGGATTTTTAATATCTGAAAGGGAACAAAGAATTGGGTTAGCATGACATAATTCATCACATGCGCCTGATGTGTTGTGTGTAAATTTAACTTGCGAATTGTCTTTTTCTCACAGGTTTTTGGACCTTTCTGTACTTTGTAAGTTTCTGCTTCCTGGCCAATCAGTGGTCTCGGACTACATCTGATGAGCTGCCACTCAACCAGGGGGCAGATGCAGCCCGGGCTGCCATCGCCTTTTCTTTCTTCTCCATAATCACCTGGGTGAGAACATGCAAACACAGACATAAAAAGAAATGTTCATATATTAACACAAAATTTACACCTTATTTTGCTTAATTTAATACTTGTTGCATGACCTGTGGATAGTGACTCTTTACATCCTAAGGTCTAGACAAACTCAGCTGCCATTCAGTTCCAGCCTTTAATCAACCAACAGATGACTCATTCATTGAAATATTAACTTAAATCATACTTATTATATATTTTTTACTTTAGGACTGCAGAAAAATACATACAATATAAGAAATTAAGCAATATTAAATATTACAATAAATGTTTTATATTGAGCTGAGGTGAATTAACAGGATTGGTACATCCCCACTTTTGACTGAGCAGTCTGACTTTCCAAAGAGAAAAGTTAATAACACTTCAGAGGCTCTGGATTAGAGGCACCCTGACCAGTCGGGCCCCTGTGCCTGTGCCTGGTTGGCCCCTTTGATAATCCATCCATGGCCTAATCTATTGACAGTAATCCATTCCTGACTAAATTGAAGGTGAGGAACTGGTCATGCATAATAACATTTTTATGCTCCACCTACTTATAGTATTTATCTACATGGCGTGTGAGTTTAGAGGCTCCATCATTATTGTCTTGACATTTACTGAACACTCCCCTTTGGTTGAAGCATTTTGGGAAATATGCTTATTTGTGTTCCAGTTGAGAGTTGGTATTTGTGTTGGATATAAAACTAGAGTCAAGTTAACTTAGCATAGCACAGACTGAAAACGGGGGGAAACAGTTAACATGGCTCTGTCCAAACATAACAAAATCTAAACTTTTAAACTACTGCCCCGCTCTCTTCCCCCCTGTTGCCCCTGTAGGCTGGTCTAACGGTGCGTGCAGTCCAGAAGTATCTGCTTGGCACAGACATGACTCTGTTCACCACGGAGCACATGGACGGCGGCGCGCCCACCCAACCATATCCCTCCAATTCTCCAGTAGGCGGAACCACTGAGACTACAGAGACCTACCAGAGCCCACCGTTCACTGAGAACAACGCAGCACCCACATACCAGGTTCCCATTTACTAGATGAGATAGACCTGATGGTGGAAAAGGAGAGTCAGGAGAGTGACAGAAAATTGCTTCCTGTGATGTTACACCTACAGTTGTTTAAGTGTTGATCTGGGCTGAGTTTTCAAGAATTGGTAAAAAAAACAAAAACAGACAAACAAAAAACAGCCTCTCCTCTCTAGGTTTATTCCTCTCGTTCCCTTAACATTCCAGTTTTGTCGGCACTTTTCTATACTTGTATGTCGAACTCCATTTCGTAATTCTGGTGTCCTGAGATTAGAGCAGATGAGAGAAAAAGAAAACAAGAGGAGGAGATGTAGAAGAAGAAGCGGCCACTTTGCAGCATTAACACTATTTTGAAGAAAGAAAAGAGGGATCAAAGTCAGTATTGGATTACTAAAAACAGTGCTGAAGGCACTCACATAAAGCACCTTCATCTTATTCTTTTCATTCATTCAAGTGTTAAAACTCCCTTTTCATGCCAAACAGTACGGGGGATGTTTGTTTTTTTTTAGCTACAGTACGGTCTGGTCGCTCCTCCATCTTTCCCTGCTGCAGTTAAAAGTGATCATGTGCATTGAATCTGCATGTTTCCAAACTTAGAGATCAACTAAGTGCCATACTGTACTGTGTGTCTCAGACAGTGACTTAATTTAGTAGATTTTCACATGCTGTTAAAAAAAACAACAACAACAACAATGTTTTGTGACCAAGTGCAATATCTCACATTCTTATGTAGATCTGTAGGTAGGTATGTAGTGTATTGTCGGTATGATAGTTACTGTCAGATTAGACTAATCTTAGGCACTGTCTCAAATTACATACTAGTCTTTGAATTGTACAAACAAATCTCAGGCAAATTTCCAAATTGAAATAGTTGATCTGACTGGTGATGTTTGCAAGATACAGAAATTATTGTATATCTGACAGATCCCGAGAGAGGTTTTCATCCACAAAAGCTTGTTGGCAACTTAAATAAAATTAGTATTAGTCAAGAAGCTTTTGTATCATCTTTCCAGTTATTTACTGTATGGTCTTCCTCGATATATTGGAATATTTTAACACACTTTAAAGGATAACAGTGTTGATAGCTTAATCTGTGTGATGCCGGTTTATTTATGTGCAGTCACTTTTCCCAGGTTGGTCTTAAGATTTATCGGGGAAAATGTAATCCACAATTAATCAACTTTTCAGTCTGTTATGTTTCTGTGCCAAGCTTGGATGGATTATTGAATGAGGCTTCGGGGCAGAAAGGAGTCAGTGGGCCTCTCAGAGTCTTGAGAGTCTGGAGAATCAAGTGACTACAAAAAGATGCAAACCCCTAACTACAAAGAGACACAAAATGACCACAAAGTGATGCAAAACAACTACAAAGAGACACAAAATGACCACAAAGTGATGCAAAACAACTACAAAGAGACACAAAATGACCACAAAGTGATGCAAAACACCTCCAAAGAGACACAAAATGACAACAAAGTGAGGCAAACTAACTACAAAGACATGCAATGAATACAAATGGATATAAAATGGCCACAAAGAGACACAAAACAACTACAGTAACACAAAATAACCACAAAAAGGCGAAAACGTCAAAGACCACAAAATTCACAAAGAGATGTGGCTATAATTTGAAATCATTTTTTGTCTCTTTCAGTCCCGAGGTTTTATTTCTGTCTAGGAGGGTTAGGGGGCCCTTAACATGGCTGTAGCCAGTTGTCCGTTGTCTCACAATCCGTCCATGGTACCAGGGAATGTATGTAGTGTGTCATCTGAGACAGTGTTCTATGTTGAGTGTTGTGTGTGTATAAAATGGGGCGACTGAGGAGATTTTGGGTAAGTCAGGTCTGTTTATGTTTACGTTTTAGAAGCTGCCAAACTGCCCTGTGTTCTTATTGCTGTCTTCTGATTACCACATTACTAATATGTTGTTAATGTCTATAGGATTTTATGTAATCACAAAGCAGGGGGCGGGGGGTGCAACAGATAAGTTTATATCCAGTGAGAGGTCGAGTTTTGCTGGAGGATTCAGTCTCAGGCAAAAGAAAAATCTGTTTGTGGGATGTTAAGGATCACTAGCTGGCTAATTCATTGATCCTGCAATCCTGCCACTGAGGGAGGGGTGGTGATGGTGGTCAGAATTTGTTACCATGGCGACAGGGACAGTCTAGGGTGGATGTGGGTCACTAAGGGCCCTGATGTAGATAGTAACCATGCCAACCATGTCGGTGTATACCAGTGTCTGTGTCGTGGTTCATGTACAATCGCCATCAGCGAATCTGTAGTTTTTGGTGTGTATGTGTGTGTGTGTGTGTGTATGAGTGCAAGTGCACGTGTGTTGGAGGGACATGTGAGTCTGTTTGTGTGAAAATGTGTGAATGTGTGTAGTTAATTAAAATTTGTGGTGCATAAAAATTCTTTTCTTGAACATCTGTTTTGTCAAAGTTTTAGTGCAAAGGAGGAAATCATAAATCTGTTACATCGCTGAATCATTTCCCCAAAATAAAATATATTATCAGTGACCCTGTCAAGATACCTGAATTACAAATATAAAGACTAAGAGATTTTTTTATGAATAGAGCCAAATATAAAAGTTAATGTTAAGTGATATAATTGACCTGTAGAATGCCTTGCTGCCTGCTTGTCTAACTAATCCTCTGTAAACAGCGCCCTCTGCAGACCAGATAAGGCACTGCAGCAGCAGCAGGACAACTGGGGCTCTCCGTTTATAAAAGTAATCATGATAATAATGCATGGAATTGTTGTATAGATCTCATTATATATTGAATACTATGTTATTCTTACGTTGACTCCTTATATTAACTGTGACCATACAACCAAACAACACTTTGTTTTCTTCAGTGCTGTTATCTCAACCTCATGATGCTGTTGGTCACACACATCCTGGTGTATACATATCTCAGAGCTGCAGGGTGAAGCTGTACCAAAATTCTGGTTGTAACTTACACTTTCTTTACTTAAAACCGTAGCAAAGAAATCTAAATGTGACTCCACAATCTAGGGCCTTGAGCTACACAAGAGAAAATGTTAGTCAACAAAGTACAGACTCTATGTTCAAGTTTAAGTCCCAGGAAGTGAATTTAATAAAGAAGTAAGTCCTTATTGTGAATGCAGTCTTAAGGCAAATAATGTCAATTTCTATTTTTCCTTGCTCCAGTACTAAAAATGATTGAAACCATTTCAAAGTAGTCTTGTAAAACAGAGCCAAGACCAGTTAGTTGAAGATTTACCTGCAAGCATGATTTTCTTTTTTACATTTTATTCCCCAGACTCTGTCAACAAGTGCACAGTTAAGTGGCCATATCTTATAAAGTGAGGGGTAACAGTAGTAGTATTTCCTTTCAGGGAGTTTGGTTTGGGAAAGGGTGCAACACTGAGTGCACTGAGTGCTGGAGTATTACTGGGTGGGGGTATGATGCAGTACGTCTAGTGCAGTTAAAGGACTTCTATACTTTGTGGTTTTTCATGTTTTAGCCAATTATCTACAAGCTTTACAATTCTAATGTTGCAGAAATTCAATACAAGAAATGTTCATCTTGACTTGATGCTTATTGTTTGACTTTCAGGTTTGACTCTCTGACAACTTTGAGTGCCAGCTAACAAACACTCAAAGTTTCTGCTCAGTGCCCTCAAACGATATAACATTGAAGTTATAATCCTTACGATTTTTAAATCAACCCTCAATCAATCAATCATGGGGTCATTCAATGAATTCCCTATATAGTTAACTGTTAGTAGGGGAGTCTGGTGATAAATTCCTATATATGTATATATATAAATTCTTGTGAGTTTTTCATTCTCCAAGGAAGGAAATCAATTGACATGTTTTGGAAAATGTTACTGATAATGTAAAGCACGAACAAGTATGTTAAAATATGAAAAACCACTGGTATAGTTCTTTAAATCTTGGGTATTACTGGGCTGCTAGTAACCTGTTAACTGTGGTTAGGGTGAGGCCACAGGGTGAGACTGATGGTACTATTAGGTAGTTTGGGGTACTGTCATGTCAGGTTGTAATATTGTTCTCAGTGCTTCGGTCTCTTCTTCGGTCAGTGTGGTATATAAAAATAATAATACAAGCATTCTCTATGTTTTGTGCTCTGGCCCATGTACACTACCGTGGTATTGGTTGATTGTAAAATACAGTATGTTATTGAAGTAAATGGAACCTGTGTGTGATGCTGTCTAGGGTCTGGTTTGTCCTGTACTACTGAAAATAAAAAAAATAATATTAATAATGATTACTTATTAACTAGAATGCACTCTTTGTTGGAAATACTTTGTTTGACCACTCTTAAAATGGCCGTTGGCACCAAATTTATACAAAGTTATATGTGATCATGCTGTTGTTTTGCTAGACTGAGATAATAAAAGGTGATGATATGTAGTGACGCTGGTGCCATCAGTTGTACGGTTTCCAGTATAAAACATTGCATGGATGTTACAATATCTCCCCCCCATAATATTGATACTAAAAATTTAACCCCCATCGACCAACAAAGAAATAAACATTGATTCTGTAGCGTGCTACCCCCCTTTAACATGTTTCTTCTGAGTTGACCTCTTCAGTGTAAAAAATAACGCTGTGTACAGAGATGTGTGTCACTGTCTGTTATCTGAATGTCTCTGGACTGCAGTCTGACAGTCACGCCAATAAAAAAGAAAACATGTTTTGGACTGCCTGTTTCTGACTTTAATGTGTGAAAATTGTATCATATTTAAAGCTGCTATGATCCATATTTTCATCAGAATTATGAAGTGAAAACAATGAAAGTGGAGCTTAGTGACCCCCTCCCATAAAATGTTCAACAATCAAACTGACTAACACATTTATTAGCCAAACTTAAGTTCTGGATTACTAAGTACAACAGAATTTTAGAGATCAGAGTAACTAAAAAATAAAAGTTTAGTCAAATTGCCTTGCCTAGCACAACCTTTTGAGTACTACAACAGTACATTTTAAATATTGAAATAAATAAAATAACCGTTTTGTTTTGCCCTGTATACATTTGTTATGCACAACACAAAGTGATATTCATAACAAACAACTGATTATAAAGCTGCAGTTTGTTGTTCTGTGGCAAGAGTCCCATTATGCAGAAAGAAAAGAAAAACACTCAAACCATCTATGAATGCATTAGTCCATTACCATCCATTTCGCATGCACGCACAGAGACAAAGATACAGAAACATACGGTGCTGAAAGAAACAGCTTTATTCAGACAGAAAAAAGTAAGCTGTTCTAAGATGTAGAGACAAACTTTATACTGTACATACTCATTTAGACACACACATGGACAGGTGCACACCCAGGTGGGCAGCAGTGCAAGCTAAGAGTCCCGAGAGCGAAGATGAACAGGTATCAGTGTAAAGGATGTAACCAGTACCCCCGCCTCAAAACAAACTGAGTAAACATGCCCAGTGTGTGGAGACAGTGTGTGTCGGGGTTGGAATGACAATGTTTTGTTTTTGTGTTGCAAGTGTTATGTATGGAAGCCCTATACATTTTATTTCCTTCCTATTTAAATCATTATCTTGAAATGATATCAGAACAGAACAGGATAATTTTTGAGATATCTTGACATAATGACTTTGTTTTCTCAAAAACAAAAATAAAAGGATAGTCTAGTACGTTAAATCACTGTAGAAAACATCATCACCCCCAGCGGGGCTGTATCAATCAGTGTGTCCCATCCATCAGTTAGCATCAGGTCAGCATGGCATGATGTGTGGAATGTGGAATGGAAATCTCATGTCTATTACATTTGATTAATTATCTTAATCTTCAATTAATTATTAGTTATCAGGAAAATAAAGTCTTGTTATCTCAAGATGAAAAAAGAAAATTATCCTGCTATCTCAGGACAGCGTTATCTCCAAAATAATTCAAGTAAATAAAATGTATGCATGACCACTTAGGGCTTCCATAATCATGATAATGAGTACTACAAGTTTTTCATTTGTTGTTTTTGTTGTTGGTTTTCATCTCAAAACAAGATGAGAAACCTTGAGATTTAAATTTTAAAAAAGCAGTTATTGTCTCATTTTACCACTAACCCTTAAAAATTAGATACATCATTTGAACTCTGGAAAACACGCAGATGCAATGATTAACCAATCTACCAATCAATAAGTCAAATAATGAGTGATGTGAACATTCAAATATGAACCAAAATTTGTTCTATTTCCCAAAGCAGCTTACTTCACATGACACCTCTGACAGGGAAAAATCCAGTCAGTCATTCAAAACACTGAACGGATTTTCCACCTTGACGAACAATTAAAAACAGCTACACTTAAATAAATATGGTACTGAATTCGTATTTATTCAAGCAGCCCCGCTGGGGAATCAAACATATCTTATCCGCTTTGATGATAACAAAATACATTTTGCGAAAATGCAAAGCAAGTAAAAAAAAAAGAAAGAAAAGTAAATCAATACCATTATTGTATCTTGTATCAGGGAGTGATGCATTCAAGCTCGTCTCTCCTCTCTCATTAAATAAATTGACAGTTCTGGTTAGATGTTGCCAGTGCCAGTGCCAGCTGGAGACGTCCTCAAAGGATGTGAGTGGAAATGGGAGTTGAAATGGGGCAACCGTGTGTGTTAACTGTGAAACCATTCACACAAATCTATCAACAGAATTCCCATAAAACTACAAACATCATTAACCATCTTAAATTCCAATTTGTTAGAGATATAAGCCCCAAACTCCACTGGGACGTGGTCACGTGGGAAACAGGCTGCTGTTTTCCAGACTAGCTGTTGCAGGGCTGCAGGAGCAACTGAAAATTGGCCCCCAAAATGGCAAACAGAGCAGAAAAAAAACAAGGGGCTAGCTGATGATACGGCTAATTGATTGCAAGGAAGGGAACTCCTCATTCTCCCTGATGTGCAGGGTCTTGTGGGAGTTAAAGTCTTTGGGGGCAAGTACCTGTCTACAAGTGGGGCACACCTGGCAGTCCAGCTCAGCTGCAGCGTTAGCTGCTGTGGTCGGCGTCTGCCAGGCGTTCTTCTTGTTCTTGTTTTTCTTTCCTCCTCCACCACCTGACTGCTTCTCCATTGCTCTGCAGTCTCCATGGGCAGTCAGAAGCTCCTGCTGCTTACCAGTGTCCGGCAATAGCACCAGCAGCTCATTGAAGATGCGGTTAAAGTCATCTCCGAGCAGGTCCTTGCAGCTGCGGTGGTACTGGGCGGCTGATAACACGCCCTGGGAACAAAGAGAGAAAGTCAGGAGATGAGCAGAGTGAGGAAGTAAGTGTAGATTAAGAACTGTTTGTACAATCCAAAATGTAAACAAATCCAGGAGTAAAATTTGTGATAGGATCATAGTTTTGATTAGTATTTCACAAATACCTGTCTAAACTGTGCAGAGTAGTTTTTGAACTCATTGAACTTTGACTCATCATTGTGGAGGTACTTTCTAATGGATTGGATCAACTCCAGATTCCTCTGATGGAAGTCGTCTGGCACAAGGTAGCCACTACTCGACACCTTGGGCGGTCTGGGAAATTAAAACAAAAAAAGAGAGACATTACGTTCACCCACTTAGTACCTGACGAGGCCAACATCAATAAATCAAAGAGGGAGACTGTCTCACGCGTTGACTGGAGAAGGAGCTGGCTCCACCACATTGCTATTGAGAGGGATCCCAGTGAATCCCGGGGGAGGTTTAGTGGCTGAGATGCCCAGGCCAGGTGGAGGTGGGGGCAGAGCAGAGGATGGGGCAGGAGCTGAGACTTTCATCGGGAAGGAACTCTTGAAACCTGAGTGATAAACACAGTGTGAGCGATCACTTAAGTTAATACATAAGACATCAGATAAGACGTGACAAAACACAAAAATTGGACAACAGGACTAAACCTTGGAGTTAATTTGAGGCAGCAATCAATATAGCTGACAGTGACGGCTGTAAATTCAGCAAACCGGCTCCCAAACACAGACCTCTTTAGGCCTTAATATTGACAAAGCAATAACTTCCAAAACTGCCACACAGACGAGAGGAGAAATTAGTGATCGAGACCCCAACTTGCTATGGAGATTTTTATTGGCTTTGTATTTTGAGAGATAAATTGGAGCATTTCCAATTCACTTCCAGAAAGTCTGTCTGACTTTTTTTTGGAGACAGCACCTATCAGCCACTAAAGCAGGTGCACAGTCAGCATCCAAGAACAAGTCAAACTCAGTTAAGTCATCGCAAATTATGTTGTTCTAGTCAGTATTTGAAACCCCACCAGACGTGCTGCAGTCTGTTTCAGAAGCGTCCAGAAATGGACGACCAAAAGGGGAAACAATACAATATGAAGCATAATTACTCATGGTACAAGCAGATAAACCAGGGGAAAATGACCAAATCTGAGCAAGTCTGGTGGGAAAAAAGCTCCTTGTGGGGTTTGAATCTGCGTGTAGACCACATTGATTTTCAATTCAGTTTTATTTTATGTTTTTTTGAGGATTTAAAAATAAATAAATCAGGCTATGGATAATATATAAACAGATCAGTATGCAAAAACCTTCAGAATAGATAAATGTATAAAATGATATCATCCTGCAGTGCTGTACCTGGTGGAGGGTTCTTGGTCATTAGAGCAGGGAACTCTTCCTCCTGTTCAAGAGGGGGATCTGTGTTGGGATGAGGGGTCACAGTAACCGCCTTCTTAATAATGGGTGGTGACTTCTCAGGGTGGCCATTAGCCAATCCAGTCGCCATTGCCGCTGTCACCGCACTGGAAATGGGTTTGTTCCAAGTCTTCTCAGGGACGTTCTCCTTCTGTGCTGCCGTCTCCACTGACTTTGCGCTTACAGTTTGCGTCATCCCTGACGAAGAAGACACAGACGTCGAGGGAGCGGCCGTGTTCTTCTGCTGTTTTTTCTTCTTGCTGGCTTTCGAGGTAGGAGGATCTGGATTGGGGTTGGGGTTTGGAGGGTTGGAGGTCATGGGAGGGGGTTTGCTGTTGCCTTTAACAGTGAGCAGAGAGGAGATATCCAACATGGTGGGCACCGAGCGGAACTCCTGCTGTGTCAGTCCTCCACTCTCATCATCAGATGACGGAGGAGACCGATTAGATGCTGCTCTCCCGTTCTCACCCACTTTCTTTTTCCTGCGTGAAGACGAAGAGGTCGATGAGGAGAGCGGCTGAGGTCCAGAGGGTGCAGATGAGAGTGGCGGTGGAGGTCTGGAGGAAGGAGGAGGATGAGAGGCAGGTTTGGCCACGGCAGTGTGGTTGGACCAGGCAGAGTTTCTGCCAGCTGTGGTTTTGAGGGGCCGGATTTTTGACACGAGAGCGGGGAAATCCTCTTCTTGAAAAGAGGAAGTCTTTTTAGGTTGGGCAGAGTAAGCCGGGGTCATTGGGGATGAGACAGCAACAGCTGAGAGGCTCGGGAAATCGTCTTCCTTTAAAGTCGCACGGGGTGCAGTTAGGGCCACAGGAACTGGCTTTACACTGCAGAGAACAACAGAAATTAAACATTCCTATACAACATGGTGAAAGATGAGGATTTCAGTTTGTAATGTGTCTTAAGGTTACATTGGTGTGGCAGCTGTGGCTCCTAACGCTGGGAAGTCATCTTCTCCTGGATTACTGCTCTTCATTGTTCTCACTGTGGAAGAGGTGAGAAGAAAAGTGTCAGCACACGTTGTATTAGCCCTTACAGCTAAATTAAATTATAGCCATCAACATATTAAGTATATATATTTTCTGTCTCACCTGGAGGTTTATTTGTTGGTTTGAGGTTTCCAGTCCTGTGTCTGGGCTCTTCTGGTTCTGTTCTCTCTGTCCTCTCCTCTCTGCAGTGTTTGGGAGCGCTCTTCTCCTGCACTGCTCCTCTCTCCTCCTGTCTACGCATCGCCAGGGACGCCCTCCTAGCAGCTGCCATCTCCCTGTCTTCTTCCTCCCTGCGTGTACAAGGACACATTCAAATACACTCGACTGGACAAATATGCATCATGACTGGAGTTTGGTATAGCATTTTGTATGGTTTGAACACAAACATCAAATAGCTCTGTTAAAGCCTTTAGAGACTGCCCAGCGCAACATATCAATAGAGTTATTGTACAAAAAGAAATGTTACACACACAGTGACAGTGCAAGGTTGTGGGACACTCAGTTATGACAGCATGATGCGGCCATTCATTAAATATTTTCCATGTTCATGCCTCAACAATGGCACTGGATGCTCTGCAGTCCAGTTACAGGGCTCATGATCACAGCCACATATTTGTCTGCCCGCTGTGGAAGCACAGATACAGAGCTGGCCTACAACATGTGAAGTCATAAATCTACCATCCGAACAACACCGCACTGCTAATTCAGACTCACCTGGAGTACCTCCAGCTCTTCTGCCCACCCTGAGACCTTGCTCCTCTTCCACCTCGACTGTTACGCAGCTCCTCATAGTCCTCACCTGACACCATACCTGACATGACAGACACGCCCAATAACATTAATAACAACAATCTAAATATTAAGATGACATCAGTCTCTCACACGCACACAGACCTTCATTTCTCCTCTGTTGTCTTGGGGCGTAGTTAAACTGCAGGTCGATCTGGCGGTTCTGTCGAGCCTCTGCTCGATTCTTGCTGTGTTCTGCGGCCTTGTGGGCCTTG
Organism: Nibea albiflora; assembly: GCA_014281875.1. NCBI lineage: Eukaryota > Metazoa > Chordata > Actinopteri > Sciaenidae > Nibea > Nibea albiflora. The sequence continues at coordinate 17,212,699 of CM024808.1, read as the reverse complement.
TAGTCGATCTCAGTGCGGAATGCATGGGTGAACTGTTCTGTGGCGCAACGGCCTTCCTCGCAAAGATAGTGACTCTCTCTGAAGTGCTCGCTCAGGTATGGATAATCACTGTTGACCGCAGCATTAAGAATGAAATGTAATATGTATTTTTGTAATATAATAAACATCAAAACTGTGTGTTTGAAATGCTTTTATACACACCTGTAGTATTCCTGGGAACCATCGGCATCACAGAAATGGCAGAAGTAGTGGTCCCTGCGCAAATGTTTAAGCAGCTCATCATTATCAAGGTAACGGTCATCGCAGAACTTGCACAGAGGGTGTCCTCTGTGACTGGTATCGTCCGGGTCTCCATGTGCTCGGTGACGTGCCAGTTCCTTGCGGTTGTACCACTTGCGCTCATGGGAGAAAATCTGATGGGAGATAAGATAAATAAAGATGATTAGATTTAATATATGTAATAATATGTAGTATCATATAGACATAATATTGCTTAAAAAGTCAGTACTCCTTATATGGAGAACCTTGTGAGTCTTGCAGTGATGAGGAAAAAATATATATATATGTGATATGTGAATCAATACATATATATATATAGACGTAGATCACAATACAAAGAGAATTATAAATAACTTCAAAACAACTGGTGCTGGGAACAATTAGATGGATCAATATTTACTGATAATTCCAAAATATCAATATAAAATAACTCCTCCTTCCATGATGCTGTGCTTAAACACTTTTCATAGTAAGTCTGGCCAAGTCCAATACCAGATCAATAATGTGCTCGTTTTACTGTATATTATAATTAATAATGGCATTATACCGTGTAAGATCCTCTGTAATCGATTTGTGTCGCTGTAGTGAAGGAAAAAAGTTTTGATGCCCTCCAGTGATCCAAAACCTAAACTGCACACACTTTAACAATTGATAATATTTTCCCCAAAGTTGATTCTTCAAAGTTTGTTAGTGTCCCATACATAACTTTTCATGATAGCTCTAATTGGTCATCAACTGGTAGTTCACACACATTGACATTTTCATACTGACAGAAATCTATTCTATAACTGGTCAACAATAGGTCTATCTACTATCCTGTCTGATCTGTATGTGAAAACTGTGGGCTGTATCTGTGTGGTATTCTGATTGAACAATGACTGACACGCCTAGGATCAGATGGTTAGGAATGAGTATACCTTGAGATGCTTTGTGCAGAGTTTACAACAGAAGAGCTCATGCTGCTTCCTCATGTGGTACTCCAGCTCCTCAAACTTTGAGAAGACCTTAGGCTCTGAACAGCGGAGACACTCTGGCAACAGCAGATGCCTGATAAAACACACACACAGAAAGATTCAATCAGAGTTGAGCAAACACACTATCAGAAACTATAGTGAGGATTAAAACCAAACTAAATGAACTGATGAAATAAAGAAATAACTCTAATAACTTTAGAAATAACTAACTTTCTTGTATGTAAAGGACGTTATTGCTCTGAATAATCAAACAACAATTCTAAGAAGGATTACTGCAGTATAGCTGAATAAAAAGTTCAGATAAAATGATGCAAATAATCCTACAAGTTGCTGTGTGTTCTTGTTTTTGCTTTGGTATAGTGGTGGTGCTCTGTAGTGTGGAGAGTTGTTATTTTTTTACTGTGTGCACATGTATATTTAACCCCTTATTTCAGTATGAGTTAACTATTTAACTACTTACAATTTAATTATTTTCAACACAAAGAAGCATCGCTCCTGAGCAATGATGTGTTTTTATTCTGCACACTGTCATAGCAGTAGTGTGGGTGTCTTAAATGTCAGCACACACGCGATAGGCAAACATAAAATTAGGTTCTTTCTTCATATAAAACCAGAAAAACTGGTTACCTGGGTTTCTTTAGTTACCCAATTATAAATACTTTCCAAGGAACTGATAGCTCAAAGTTAACAGACAAAGTTAACAGAGTGAAATGTTTTTGACTGTTTTTGAGTCTACACTGATTGTAGTAGTAAGAGTTGAAATTATTAACGGTCTCTAAATAACACAGTCATAAGGATGAAGGATGGAGCAGAGCAGCACCTGTACTGGGCATAGATCTTCTCGTCACTGAAATAGATATCATGCTTCTTCTCACAGGGGAACTGCTGATAGGGCAGGGACAAGAAGGCCTCCAGTTTTTTCACAAACACCACCTGAGAACAGGACAGACAGTACATTAGAATGGCTGGTCATTTCATGCCACACTCACTGCTGAAAACCCAATTCACAGGGTTTATATTCACAAGCAGATTTTGTTTTGTCAGTTTTCAGAGGCTGGAATGCTACACATGTGTAGTCAACAAAGCAGATTTTATGTAATGTGATGGGTATCCTATGGAAAATAGGGATGCATTCACCAGACAGTACAGAAATTTACATATAAATTCAATGCCAATAGCAGCATCCAGCTGTAATAGTACTTGACGGTGACCCATATTTGACAATATCGATACTCCAAAGTTGACAATAGGCGTTTGAAGTTAGTGCTAGGCCCCTGATGTTATCACCCTTCTGAGTCAAGTGGGCTCAAGTCCATTTAGCTGGCTACTTGTTATATGAGAGGAAAGGCCTCAAGGAAAAGGAGAGAGAGAGACGGGCTGGCTAACCACCTTTAGACAGGTCTAGCGTTTTAATACACAACAACCGAGGGAATGACAGCTAGCAAGCTACCTGCCACCGCTGCAGCGTTTAGGCGTGCTCATGCTGGTTTGTCTGAGACAGCTGACATGTTGCCCTAGCTCAAAACGCACTGACAGTTCTCTAAATCACAACAGTTATTTGTCACATTTAGCAAAGGCCATTTGGACTACCACGCTGTCAAATGCTCAACTGCGGTGGTCAACCTGTTAGCCAACTCTACCTGACTTAAGGTGGAGCTAATCTACAGTGGCTAAGCTAGCTTTGCTAAGCTAATGACAGCAGAAAAAAAGTAGTCAGAGGAGTTGTTAGAGACCGCGGGTAGCTATGTCTTATTTACCACCAGTGATTTTCATTTATTACTAATCCAACTAAGATATTATCATACAAATATCAACTAGTTTTTCTACAATAAAACTACCAAAGGCGCGCGGCCTAGATGGCTACCACCGGGCGCCATCCCCGAAGCACAGTAGCGAATGTATCCGCACCTTGTCGAGCTCCACCCGGCAGACAGCGCAGTACTTCTGGTCGCACAGCACCCTCATTTTGGTGGAGCAGCGGTAACAAACCGGGTGGTCGCATTTTCCCAAGGCGAAGATATCGACTTCTTGGCAGCACAGGACGCAGTGTTTCTCTGCTTCTTTCGTGGTTGTTGAATCCATTGTGGGGGTTTTTAAAAAAGGCACGAATCTACTTTAACAATATTTGTTATTAGGGAGAGCCTCAGCCGCTGAAGTGCTTACGTAATTATGAAAGTCGGAGCTACTGCCGCGTCACGTAACTATCGTACCTCCGATCTGTATAGTATGTGGATGGAAAATACACCTTCCGGTGCTGCTGCTTATACCCATCATACGAGTGTCCATCTGCGTAGGAGAGCATGACTGTCCCACGTGTCGTCCCATGGTGTGTGCCGGGCACCCGGTCTGAGCCTGCAGGAGCTGATGCTGATATGAGGTCCTGGACATGTGCCTCAAAGTCCTGGTTCTAAATACACACCAGTGTTTTTACAGTATTTTTACAGTATTTTTATGAAGTGAGTTGCAACTATATCAGGACTTCAAAAGAAATTCAATGCACTATTGTATTTTAATTTAACTTAACTGCATTTAAAATTGTATTTACAATTCTAAATTCTTAATTTTCACAATCTAACTCAGAATTATCCTGGTTTCATTGTTTGAACAGGAAGAAAAAAGTCTGTATTGTTTATCGGCTCTGACTGTCTTCACTCTGAATCTGCACAGAGGGAGGGTTTGCTATTTCACAACAACATGTCGAGTAAGTGAAAATGAAGACATCCATTTAATCATTTCAACAAGACATCAGGAGAACATCAGCAGGCACGAGTTCATTCCTTGTACTGAATAAAACTGCTACGTGTTAAGGTGACTTTAGTGGTTTTTGGAGATTTAAGGCCACTAAAGTTTAGGTTTATTGTGAGCTGTTGTACTCATTATGATTTCCAACACAACAGAATGACAAAGTAACACATTCAATACTATTTTAGTAGTATCTGCAGGATGTGGTCACCAATAAAGTCCACTGTTTTAAAGAAAGTGACACATTCCCAGGAAGTCCTCATTGGAGCTGTAAGCAGTGAATAATACAGTCAGCTAGTGCTTTAATGTGATCAAGTGCCCATGTTTGTAGAGTGTTTTGCTTTCTAGCGTTTCTTGTAGTGTATTTTGTTCAGTCCCATGATTCTGAAGGTGCAGCTGGCAATCTTCTCATACAGAAGGAACATGAGGGCAGCAGTCAGCACCGTCTGCAGCAGCTTGGCCTCCAGGCCTTTGAACAGACCCAATATGCCATACTTCCTGCAGGGTCATAATGATAAATGTAAATATGTGAAAGAGTAAAAGTATTTGTTTATTCATGCAAATGGTATATCATGCATTGTTCTCCTGGGTGTACAAAAGCTAATGACAGATCTGCATATTGATGATAAATATATTGGTTAAAAAGACAATGGACCTCACACAAGAACCAAATCTGATTTGTTTCTCAAATGATTTTCTTCAGTCTTGGCTGACCAGTTATTTGCATGTCATCGGGTCAGCTTTGTGCATTCAGGCATTGTTGACTCACCTGCACTGATTTCTGTGATAACAACATAGGCTTAGACTGTTTACATAATGTTATGTTGTGGTACAGTTTTTCAAATAAAGTGCCTAAGTTATAGGCCATATCATGGAGATGTGATTTCTAGTGCTCAAAGTCAAAAATCATCATTGCGTTATGCACAACATCTAAAGAGAAAAACTTAAAGGTCCAGTGTATAGGATTTTATGGCTGTCAGTGAGGCTGCAGGTTTCAACCAACAACGGTGGCTGCAAAAAATATTAAAGGCCCTATAGTTAGTGTTTACTTTGTATATTCTGGACTTAGGGATATTATCTTCAATTAGATCCTCCTAAATGCTACACACTGGACCTGTAAATTGAGCCATGAAGTTACACAAAATTAAAATTGCAACAATGAATACCTTAATAAGTCTTAATCTGTGTGTTTGTGTGTACACCCACCTGACTCTATTGACCAATAGACACTTGATAGTCCTTAGACTAGACAGTAGTCTTGACTTGTCCATTGACTCGTTGAACTGACCAAACTGTATTGTTTTAAAAACAAGAACAAACATTTCCTCTTAAATCTTCAAGGGAGAAAGATTTTAATTATATAAAATCTGAATTTTAAGAAACAAATACAGGTGTATAAAACCTACCCTAAGAATGGACTGTATAGTCTGCAGTGGGTACGTAACAACAGTGGCAACCATTTTGGCAACAGCACCGATCATGAAGGCCTCTACAGATGACAGCTTGGGGGGGGGGGGGGCAAAACATGTTATATTTTTGTGCAATTTCATATTAAAGTGACAAAAATGTGTGTGGTGTGAAACACAGCCAAACCTTCAGCTTAAGCCACACAAAAATCATGTGAATAGAATTAATAAGTGTCTGCATATCAAGTGTCTACTCATCCATATGATGGGATGACCTGAAACAGCTTCTTTCCTTTACTTTTCTCTTTTCCATTCCAGCTCTGATTTCAGCTCTTTCAGATGTCACATACTCATAATCCCTCCATCTCTCTCTGTTTCTTGCTCACCTCCCTGGGAACTCCTCTCCTGAGCTGTCTCTTCAGTCCTTCATAAATCATGAACTGGATGGCGGGGTTCAGCACCAGCAGCAGGGATGGGAAGGTCCCGTTCCACAATGCACCCACGCCCTCACCACGGATGATCTGCATAAATGCATCTGGAAAAAAACAAAAGAGCAAAATTGCAATTACTGAACTCTGTGTATTGTACTCAGTATAACCTACAATTACACAAACATGATCTGACAATGACCATTTACCCAGAATGCCAGAGTAGTTGGTGGGCCGTATGTCTTCATTGCGAAAGTTTGAACCTTGAAGCTTCAGCCTGGTGTTGACGACCCACAAAGGAGTAGTAACTAGTACATTTACAACACCTAGAGTCAAGAAAGCAAATATAAATTAACACTGGCCCTGTCAACAACAAGTTCAAACCCTGAAATTAGATTAACTTTCTTATCCTGTGTCACAACAACAAAACTTGAATGATCTGTACCCTCTTACCTGCAGCAATGCCAATGATTAAGTCACTGCTGGTTGTTGACTGTTTTCCCTTCAGCCAGTTAGCCTTGAGGCTGTGGAAGCAGTAGAAGTAAACAAAGTTGGAGCAGCACAGGCTGCAGATGACTGGGAACCAACCTCTGTACAAAGCCTGTCTGCAGGGGGGAGACAGCAAACACAGGAACACATCTTAGAGGTACTCCTATACTGTAGCAGACATATGTGGTCTCTCTAAATATGTATATTTTAGATTCTTCAGAGCAACCCTTTGCTGTGATGACATTCTTTCACTCAGCTTTGTGCATTTGAGACCATCACTTGTGGTGTTCAACTGTAGTAGTAATCCATATTATGACTGCAGATGCTCAGCCAAGTAAAGTAAAATAACAGTCCATCAAGACAAGTCAATCTGGAAAATGAGAAAGAACTCAGATTGTGTCTTTTAGTACAGTTAAAAACATCAAATTGTGTGATGAAACTGGTTCTCATGAAGATGACGATGGTGTGTGCAGCTTTGCTGGGACACTATTATTCATCAAAATTCAAAGAAAGCTTAACCAACATGGCTACCACAGAATTCTGCTATCCAGTTTAGTTTGCACTTAATCATTTGTTTTTCAACATGACAGTGAACCAAAACACTCTTCCAGGCTACGTAAGGCTAACCGCAGAGCAAAGAAAAAGCAGTCAACAAGTGCTCAGCATATATGTCATCCTTTAAGACTGCTTAAAAAGCAGTGCAGGTGATGACCTCATGCCAAGAATGTGCAAATTTGTCATCAAAGTAAAATGTGGTTACTTTGAATAATAATGAAATATAAAAAGATATTTTGCTTTGTCTTTACCACATATGTCTGCAATGTAGAAAATAATAATAATTAAAAAAAACACATTCAATCAAGTCTAGTAACATTTTTCACTCACAGTCCTTCCTCTTTGACAATTTCTGCAAGAATGGCTGGGGTTGATTTGGCTTTCCTATGTTCATCCACTGAACACAAACAAAAAGACAACTTGTTTTATTACACTGATTATTAGAATTATAGGAACTTTAAATAAGACTGTGTCACTTCTGTTTATTACCTTGAAGCCTTAGTCTTGCAGTATCAAGAGGGAAGAATACTGTCATGGCAGTCACACTTCCCTAAAACAATAAAGAAACTCAGCATATCAGTCCTTTTTTATCCCATAACAATTTAAAAACACACACACATTGACTAAAGATGCTGTATTTTCTAAATGATCTTAAAACACTCCTCAATTCGGCATCGCTGTTAAATTATATGTAATACCAGTTGTTGCCAGAAAGGTTAGCCAAAACATTTGAAAAGATCTTAGTCTATTTAATGTGAAATGTGGGGCTATCAGGTCTAAAACGTTACATTTTGAATGACGTATTGTGATTTGCACTACATGAACACTAACTACAGAGTTACAGCTGCTGTCTTTGTACACCCAATTACAGGAATAGAAAATGAAAGAAAGGTTAACTTACCATTGCTCCTGACACAGCGTGAACCAAACTCTCATACGTGAAAACCGCGGAGCTCATTTTGAATTTATTTGGATTTTCCAACCTTTTAATTGACTTAAATAAATCCACATGAAACTGCTTCTTCTACAACTAAACATCTACTGGACCCTCACACCGCTACGGACGGTTGTTGATGTCGCGCTTCCTTGTAGTAGGCTGTCCTTCTGCTGAGCACATGGGCGTTATGGGTAATGTAGTTCTAGGTAAAACTAATTCGCATTTCAAATTGTTCTTTTTAAAAAATGTTTTAGAAATATTTGTTCCATAGCAACAAATACTCTCCATTGCCATGCATTACAGTGATTTGTATATTTTCCCCCTTCATTTTATTTTTCATTTAATTGCATTTTATTATATGTACCGTGTATACCCAAACTACAGATGCCTTAGTGACAGTGCAATGATGGGTGGCAGGTGTTATCAGAGCCTAAAGTTAGTTCACCATGGTGCGTACCAGCAGTCTGTATGTGTCTGTTTGTGGATTGTTTATTCAAATTGATAATGCACTCAGTGCTGCCACAGACCTCTTGGTGGCCTCTCTCAGACTGTTTGATGACATGCTGCTCTAGGAAAATTAACAGCTGAGCCATATGTTTATTTCAACAAAACAGTATCGTTCTTCGTTCTATCATTTCAGTTAACTTATGATGGAGTATTCCCTCGTCTCTAGTGTTTTCTTTTCCAGACAACTGGCAAAACAGCAGATGGAAGCTCCAGATCTAACTTCCTTCATTACACACATCTGCTCTTCATTCAACTTATTATGTTTCTGTCTGAAACAGCAATGATTTAGAAAGGAGGCTGAATTCTTGTTTTTATATTATTTTTATATTAGTTCTGAACCAAGGTTCACTTGTAGACATTTATTTTTACATTGACATAAAAGCTTTTATTATTGCACTAAATAGTGTGGTTCAAAAGCTGTAAAACAGTCATCAATCATCAAAAAATAAATACTTTTTACAGACACTGGATGTGACAATGCAAAGAAAAACAGTATAGTGGGCTATATGCTTATGTTCAAGCCATACAGCCAATATGACGACACGCACGTTAAGTCATCTGATCACATATGGAGTTAGTCCACGATAGTCCACCACGTATGGAGTAGACAAAATTAAAAGTTATTACATGTTTGAGGGTGGAATGTGTGTTAGAAAAACAAATGGCATCTATTTAACCACTCGCATAGCAACATGAACTTGAGCAAGGCACTTATTTCTCAGACTACTGCGGTGGAATTGCTCACGGTGGAATACTGGTTATAGTAGGCAGCTCCCAGTTGTTTAAGAGAGCGGCAGCTTACATGCTAACACACGTCAACATTTAAAACTGGCTTGTGAGGGTATATGACTTTTAAATGCAGTGCAGGTAGTCAGTGAGGTGGAGCATGCATGCTCGCCATGGCCCTCATGACTAAACTGCTAAAATACATTAAAATAGATAATAATCAGTCTCCAGCCCATTCACTAAGCCACTCCTGACACTGCCTCCTCTGCTCCTCGCTCTCCTCCTCAGTCCTCTGGTCCTTGCTTCCTTTCCTCCTCTCCTCCTTCTTTCTTGCCCTCTCTCTCTCCTCCTCTTTGATCTTCCTCTCCTCCTCCACCCTCTTCGCCAGCAGGGCCTCCACCGTCGCCTCCAGAGTACGTAACGAGCGCTGCGGGAGCCACTTGGGATCCGCTAAGGGGAGAAAGGGGTCTCCAGCAGAGACGAGCAAGGGCAGAGGTTCCAGGGGAATGTGGAGGAAGTGGGCGTGCAGCATCATGCGGTAGGGGGCGTCATCCGCTCCTGAGCTGTAGGTGAAGTCTCCGACGATGGGGTGACCGATTGCGCTGCAGTGGACCCTCAACTGATGGGTTCGTCCTTGAGGGAGGAAAAGATGAAAAAGACATTTCACAGCTGTGCCAGAGCATTATTATGAAATGCTGATTTTATGGCATGGTCAAGATAATCCACCTCTATAATCATTTTTAATTTCCCATATATGAAAAGAAGAAGGAGTGTTGTTACCAGTGAGTGGCTGCAGTAACACCTTGGTGACAGGATCTCCATCGTACAACCCATACTCCAACACCGTCAGCTCGGTTTGGCAGGACTTGGGGTTCTCACAACCTGATGAGAGAAGGATAGAGGAAGATTTTAAGGTCCAGTGTGAAAGATTTAGGTGTATCTACTGGAAGAAATGGATTACAATATTCATATGTGTATGAGTATTTACAGACCACAAACAAAACTTACTAAACAAAATTTGGGATTTCCAGTTAGAATCTTTAAAATTTATATCATCAGACAACACAGTACAAGCCAAGCTTGGTCTACATACCTTCTGTTCCCTCAATACACATCATGTGTGTTTTTCCCTCTGATGTGTTCTTGCCGATGGCAAAGTCCAAAGTTTGTGTCTCTTCTTCCACCCAGCCACGTACCTGGAAAACAAAATATTTGGTATTTCCTTGCAGATATTTTTGATCATACCACATGCATATATATGATAGATATATGGTAATAACTCTGTTGTGTGCTTGTGTTTCACTGTGTTTGTGTACCAGGGCGAGGTAGGCTTTTGTGACGGTGCGGTCCTTGAAGCAACGGTACGCCCGCCCAGCAGCAGCCTTATTGAGGGCGACACAGAGAGCCCCACTTGTGGAGAAATCCAACTGATGACAGAACCTGTCAATGAGAGGGAAAGACGATGACACTCTTTATGAGCACGATGCATGTGAGCTTCTGTATTCAGTTTTAGTGTGATTCTGACCTGAAGCCATAGTAGGTGCTGGGGTCTGCCAGCTGAGGGAAGCGTTGTCGAAGCTGTGCCTGGACGGTGTGTTTCTCGTACCACATCTTGCTGTCAATGCGAATGTCCCAGTGTTTGTCCACTACAATGTAGTCATCGCTCTGGTACAGCACACGCAGGCTCTCCAAGCTGGCAGGCTCTGTGGTCATCATGTGCAGCGTTTAACTGACGCAGCTGATACAGGCCTGCAGAGACAAGGTTAATATTTCACTGTGATCATTTATTTTATGTTATTTCAGATTATTAAAGGGCCACCTCACTGTGTTACATGTGAATTGTGAATGTGATATGATATGAAGCATATTAAAATATTCACGTTATGTGTACATTATCTGTTCATATGTGATATAATAAAACATCTGTTCATTAAATATCTGCTTATAATTATTTAAGCATCATGAGATTTTGCTTCCTCCTTTATAATACAGCTGTAGGCTACGACCGGTAGCAGGTTAGCCTAACTTATCTTGAAGGCTGACTCAATCAAAAGTGTTGCTTCAGACAGTCTGGAAGACTTTATGGTAAGGCAATGCTCTGATTAGCATGTTAGCATCGTTGCTTTCCTGGCTACTGTGCGCTGACACAAGGGGATAACTAACCAGCTATCTGTTAGCGTCTAAAAACCGCGGCTGCCTGGTTAACTACCACGAAGAAGTAAATATGTCTTTAAACATACCGAGTTTGAGCAAACACAGATGTAAACAAATCCACAAGTGATGCAGTGGACTGCGCAGCCTCTCCTTCTTCCTCTCTGCTGCTTATGGCGGAAAACAGAAATATGTACAGCGCCACCTGCTGGACTGACGTAGTAATCCAGTAAACTTTCTTTATATGCTATATATGTCGTATATGTTATAAATTCAGTACACTGATCTTTCTGTTGGTTTGCATCTGTCATGGTTTTGTGTTTAGTGTTTCCTGTTTTATCATGTAATTCTCCCCTCTCCATGTCTTCTGTCTCAAACTCATCATTCCACACCTCCCTTCAAACCCTTTTCTCTCCTTTTGGTTCTGTGTTTCTTTAAAAACAGGATGAGCTATGAAGAGATGGTTAGCCTGCTCAGAGTCTCATCTCCGTCTGGTTTCCTCCTGTCATCCTGCCACCAGCCAACATCGGTCCATTTTCAGACTCAATAAAATGAAGCAATGTATACCTGCAACCTTTCACATCTTATGCTGCATGTGTGTTGTGAGCAGAGTGAGCAGTTTTGGGGTCCAGAATTTGTAAAATTTTATCACAGCAGATGAACGCACAGGTGTTACTAGAGCCAATGTGGCTGCAGAACGTGCTGACTCACTGTTATTCATTTCACCAGTGAATTTCCTGCCATGAGAATGTGACAAAGACCCACTGACTGTGACTGTGAATCTTAAAGCAGATCACTGCCGTAATTTCATCTCCTCTCCTGAGCAGTTAGTAAAATCTAATTTTAATAGACACATTACGGATTGTGGCAATACTATCAAGTCCATCATCTCGACAAAGGGGATTATGTTTATTGTATTTGTTTCATCTGTTTCTGCTCTGTTGGTTAGTGCAGTTTCAGGTCACATACTCATGAATTGTAATGTCCTTAATCCCTCAACCTCCACTCGACATTTTTATCTGGCAGGGGTCACCGGCTGTGATGACACTTTCTATCCAGGATTGTGAGCATGTAGTATTTATGATCATGAAATACTATTGTGTCTTCTGTTGTTGTTTTTCTCTATTTTGTCTGATATTGCAGTACTTTGCTTCCTTTACTTTCCTTATATTAACACTGCATTATTGTTATAGATGAGGTGTGGCAGTCATAGTGCTTATTTTTGAGTAAATGATGATGAAGCTTTGCCCAAATAGATGCTGGAACATCAGAGAGTTCTGGGAAAGAGACAATGGAACAAGAATTACATTGCCAGCCCGTTTAATTGTTCTCTTGAAGAAAATCGATATTAGTTTCAGTCAATTAATCACTGATCGTTTTTACTTCAATTTGATTATTATCATATCATATCATTATAATATTTTCTTTAATTTTATGTTTTTTTGTTTGGCCACTGCTGTTGACATTTCATCTTTTTTTATGATTTTCTTTCTTTGGAATGTACTGTACTGAAATATGATGGTCGAATAAAGTGCAGACTCTTCCTGTAAGTAATCCCTGAGCACAGCCAGGTATTAATGTGTTTTCATCTAAGAAGATCAAGAATTATTACATAATTGGCATTTCATAACTCTTCCCATTCTGCGTGTGAGTGCGTAAATGAGACAGGTGTTACTACAGAATAGGATTCAAATGTGGTGTTGTGGCTCTATTGTTGGATTTCTACATATTGTTGCATAACATTCCGGAGCAAATCATCTTAGAGTGCTGAATGGCAGATTGGCATGTTTACCTGGGCGTGCACTATGATAAAAAAAAGTATCACACGCACACAAAGAGATGCACGTGGTACTACGCAGTTTAAGTGGAAATCACAAACATTTCAGTCAGATGACAGAGAAGATGAAGCAGAGACAGGCTTAGCTGTCAGACATCCGTGAAGATTTAAAATATCAACAATTTTTTGAAGAGACTAAAGGAGTTTTTCATCTTTTCATATTTTGTGGTCTGTGAATGAAAAACCCAAATAGATGCTGCGTTTCTCTGGATTTAGCTGATTCTATGTTGTCCTAGGTCGTTTCATGGATTTTATCCTTTGTGCTCTTTGGATGTTTGTGGAGTTTCAAAGCTTGCTGGAGGACTGGAACCAGTCTGATATATGACATACAATCCCTGCAGAGTCTCAGGTCAGTTTCCTCCCCAGGTGCAGGAGCGTACAAGCTGTCTGGATACACCAGCTAGATCTGATCACTGAAAGTGTAGGTGTCACATTACAAACTGTGGATATCTCACACCAAAAGAAGTTTGTCTGATCCTTGCACGTATTTCTGTATTTTGTTATTTTCGGGGACTTTTCACTTTCAAATTGCTACACCTTCTGTGTTGTGACCTCTCTGTGCACCATGCAGAATAAGTCATTTCTGCAGGCTCGCTGTGAAGAGCCTTTAATGACATCGGACTGGGGCATCCCTCTAGTGCTGGCCCTGCTGTTGCTGGCACTGCTCTATGCCTTCCTCTACCTGCCTGCCACAGCTCAGCGAGCCCTGCTGGAGCAGGCCCTCAGCAGCAACAACACAACCACAGCAGTGACCACGGACGACTGGCTCACAGATGAGTAGGACATATGGACACAAATAGATGGAGAGCTTTAAAAACATGTAGACATATGACGGTGGTCATAGCGGTCATCGATGCTGACCTTGAGTAGTGAGTGAGTAGTGAGGATTACCCTGCTGTCAAGTATTTTGACAATATGACAATATGAAGCAGATTGATTGAGTGGATGGATTATCTGCACCCCCAATGACATCAAAGGACAATGTATGTATAAGTACCCCTGACTAAGTGACATATTTTGTGGATATTTCATATTACACATAACAGCAGTTCAAAACTGTAACTGGTGAATAGTAGTTTGTGTCATGACTTTTTAGCAGATTTTTAGGAACTTTTTATACAATTTTTTGTTTTTATTTATTTTTATTCTGTTGTTAAATATTACTTGATACCGCTTTAAGGAGGTGCCAGTCCACCTGTCCTGTCTCCTTGTCTAAATCTGTTTCAAAGATAAAAATGATACTGGAGAACAGCATAAACAGGAGGAACAAAACCCACCTACCAGCACCTCTAAGGCTCAGTAATTAACACGTATCCACAACTTGTAATTTCTCCACTTTTTAAACAGATTAAACAAACCAGATCCAATGTGTTACTAGCTAAGCTAACTGACTGAGATGATTTTAATGGAGAGAAGCATCAGTCTTCTCATCTAACTCACAAACAAGCACATTCCCGCAAATGTCTAAGTATTGCTTTAAAACTACCATGATATGGTGTTTGTATTATGTGTAATGTAGAATATTAAACATATATTAAAAGTTTTTTCCAACTCTCTTCTGCCCTTGTTTGCTTGTTTCTCTCCATGAATCCACAAACTTACATTTGCCTTTGTTACAAGTCTTAGTACTATCACAGTATTTCAGTAGGACTGAAATTTTGCAATTGGAAGAGTAACTTTGATATTCTGATAACAGAAACTGGGGTAATAAGAAAATAAGATTTTGTCTTAGCTACTTATTTACTAAACAGGCATATTCCCTGAAATGTTGGACTATAGCCGTGTGTCCATACAGGCAAACAAAAAAGAGACATCTCACTCATTGTTTGAATGGCCTTTATTAAAAGATACAGGATACTAGATTTGACACCAATATTTGGGGATGCAGCACTTGATCGTTACAGGCTGGAGCATTAGACACTGACAAATGTTTCCAGGTATCTGTGCCTTTAAAAATATCCCTGTAAATACTGTATCTGCAGTATATGGCAACCATTGACATCTGGATATTGCGTCATTGTATCATTTTTTTTAAAATCACATTAAATTTTACAATAAAGTCGTAAAAAAGGAAGAGAGAATCTTGCTAAACCATGCAACACCCGAACAAGCCAACATTTACAGTTAGTCTTAGATCACAACGATTTCAAATGGTATTTCAATGTTCAATATGTTCAGCAACAATGACAATATCATATCCAAAGACTTAAACACAATAATGATACTTCATATTTTTTAAAGGAGAATTATTTCATCCCTTGATATACTCCTCAGACAGTACTCCATCTTTCAGCTACCATCTGAAAATGTTTCATTAATGTTCAAAGCAGAGTTTTATTCACATCTTGTGTTCTTGGTACATGAGAGAGGTTTAGAAAGGGCTAATTTTGTTCTTTTTTTTACTGAGTGAAGAGTATCAAATCCTAAAGGACATACATGCATCTCTTTCTACAATATGCACAGTTCGGTTACTTTAACTGGTCTGCTCCACAAAGACTCGAGAAAACTGGTGCTTTGAAAGCAAACTGCAATGTTAAAATACACCATGTCTAAATCTGATAAAACACAAGCTAAAGATCTTGTGCATGTGAGAAGAGGTGATTGATATTTTCATCATCCCAGTTTATTAACAGTTTGTAAAGACAATATTTGGATGATCAGAGGTATTTTTTTTATTCTAAAACATATTTTTCTTACTGTAGCGATGATGTATACTGTTTTTTCTACGTGTGTGTGATTTCAAAAAGTATTTGTTGTTTGATTTGTTTACTGCAGTTAAAAGGCAGAAAATCATTATGCAACATAATTAATATCATGATATGAAAGTAAGACAAAACATAGAAAAAAAAGTCTTCCTTCAAATAACTTTTTTGTACTCCTTCCCTCAATCAGTCAATAAAATAATCAATCAATACCCTATGACTTGGGATAGAGATTAATATAAATATGTTGGAACCTAACTGAACATACAGTTACATGAACTAGAAAGATGTGACAGAAAGGAGGAGAAAGCTTAAAAAATATGTATCCAACTCATCTACAACTTAAACCCACCACACAACATTTTTTCTGTTTCCATTTCAGCGAATTGGCACTGTTAAAAATACCCCCAGGATGATGCTCATGCATGTTCTGAATTTATTATGGAACTTGACCCTCTTTTTCTAAGTGGATTTATGGATGTTCACTCAGGATGGAGATATAAAGCCTAGTGTAATTATAAGTCACATCTGTGTGTTCAGATTGTGTTTCGTCATGACTCATTCGATACGTCTTTCTAGCTCACATTGTTGCATTTTACTTTTCTACCTCAGCCTAGCATAAAAACAAAGTTTAAATTTTCGGCATTTCATTTTTTTGTGCATAACAGCTGGATGTAAACCCATCTACAGCTTCTGCCACAGCGCCACCTGTTGACCACGTTGGTGAGCGGGCAAAATCAGCAAAATTACATTAACTAACTTCCCTTAGGTATGCACCTGTCATTTTCATCTGACACAGCATCATTGCCTCATGTCGCTCCTCTCTCCATCTTTCAACTCTCTTTGACCTTTTAACAAACATTCTGACATGTGAATTCCTGCTGAACATCCTAATGCAGTCTGTATTTACGTATTTCATCTCTTCTCTTTGGAAAACTCTGTTTGACAGATATCAAAGGTTTGTAATTATGCATTGTATATATTGTATTTCCCTTTTTGTGCCTCAAACTGACTTCCTTTAACAATCCACTGCTGCTTTGTGAAGGCAGGGATACATGAAAGGATGAGAAGGAAGGGTGGCAGAAAGGAAGCGGAGACAAAAAAGGGGGGCTTGTCGGGACCAAAGCTTCATCATGTAGACAGCTCTGGATGGATGGGATGTAGAAGAGGAAAAGAAAACAGTGGCAGGGACAGAAGGCAGACAGTGGAAGGGACTCTCTTTTCTAAAAGTCCCTGTCACTCAGGAGAACAGACGAGGAAGAAAAAGGTAGAAGAGGAGAATAAGGAGGAAGAAGAGGAGAAGGAGAAGTAGAGCCTCCTGTCTCAGGCCATTGCAAGGCTGCTCTCACAGGACAAAGCGGAGGTTGACTAAAGAGAGGGAAGGGAAAGAGGGCGGTGAAGAATAGGACTGAAAGAAGAGCATCGTGTTAATCCCAGTCCTTCTTGACATCAAGGTTCCACTCCCAGTCCAAGTAGACATTCTTGTCGTCATCGGTGAAGCGAGAACAGATCCCATAGGAGCCACGTGACATCAAACCTTTGGGTGCCTCATCATCCGGGAATACAAACTCATACTCCTCTGCCTTTGGGGCGTAACTTCCCACCATGTACGATACCTTGCCAACTGCAGGAAAACACAAAAGGAACTCAAGTAAGCAGAATTTTTATCAAAGTGCTAAAAGTGAGATTCTTATAGGGTGACAATGGAGCGCTTTGTGGCTCCAGAGGGACCTGTATGAAGTCTTGAGCCAACCTTAAAATGTCACTTAATGATCATCATCTTAACAAGGTATAGTTGTCAGCTGAACTGAACTTACTGTGTACTCCTTTTCTGCTGATCACATGATGGTACCTCAAACCAGCAACGATTTCTCTGTTCACCTGCAGACACACACAGTTTCATCAAATCTTTGATCCAAGTTAACATGAACGTGGGTTGGCATTACATGAGTTTATCAACTGGTTATGTGGTTCTTCATTCCTCTATGACCACAGCTACGCATCCATACATTTCCTACACTCACTTTATCCTGTTAGGCTTTCTTCAGCACAAAAAATCTCAGTTGCAGGTAACAGTCTCGTGAAATACGAGGGATTAAACACTTAATTTTCTGACAAGTTGTGCGCTTGCAAGGACATGGAACACGCATTCAGACTAACGAGCTTTTGTGATCTGGGTAAATTTGATTTAAAGACAGCAGTGAAGATGTTTGCCCAGCAGGTGTCCTCACAGCAGAGCAAAGTCAATCACTGAGCTGTTTGGTCATTCTCTGCACAGCTTCCCTTCAGGGGGAGTATTGCCTCTAGTCTACCACCCCTCCCCAGACACAGACACACTCACACAATGACCTCTTTTCTTTCTGTAGCCATGCAGACTCTTCATTTAAACAAAAACTGCCATATTTGATTGGAGTTTGTCTTTTCTCAGTATTGATAAAATATTCTCTGCAGATAAATGTCCCACAGTCTGAATCACTCTCACAAACTAAAGGAGACAATTATTGATCTCATATTCAGCCAGTTGCAGAGTGTTTTGCAGAAGTTACCCTGAATTTTAGAGTTATGATAACAATACTAGATCAAGTATAGTTCCTCAGGACAAATCACCTATAAACACATGCTTTTAGCTTTCTTGTTTGGTGTCCCTTCTCATTGTGTCTGTAACATTGTTTCCTGCTGTTTCCACTCATTTTGTCTGTTCTGCATGGATCAGTGTGGACCGCCTGTGTCTTGTTATTTTGTCTTTAGTTGTGTTTGTGAGCTTCTTGGCTTCAGCGTTTGCTCTCTTACTGTGTGTCAAGGGTTCATCCCTGTGTTTTGTCCTTGTGCTTTGGGATCTTTTCTTTTCTGGACCTTGCCTCTTCTTTTGGAATTTTTTTATTACCTATATCAGCTTCAACACCCTGTAAGTTCTGTGTGATTAAATCATTTTTGGACTGCACAAACTCTGCCTCCCTGTGGCGTCTTCATTTGGCCCTTTCCTCAAATTACCTCTCTTGTATAACAGTGAGTCAAGTAGTGATGTATCTTGCATTCATGGGTCAATATTGTTGGTTGGCACATTTTTCTTACTCTTGTGGCTAACTGGAGAAATATAAAACTGCTTAATAATTCTTAATATGATCATTGTCCAATAAACATCCTGCTCTGCATTTCCTTTGAAAAATATTTTATCATCCACACTTTGGATTTATTTATAGTGGATGCAGAGGTCAATGCTGCTGTGTGTTTACATCGGGTCGTTTATTTTATGACAAATGTCTGTGTGAAAGTGGGGAGGGTAACAAATGAAGGTCAGGCAAGGAGAGGAGAAGAGAGATGAAGCAAGAGAAGGACAGAGAAAGTCAGGCATTTATAGAGAAGCTGAGAAAAATGCGTTAGAGGCAACAATTTGGGTGTTTTGGGTTTTAATGGGAGGGCTGTGGGGCTCTTACGACAAAATTAATGTAACTTTCTCAATCAGTGGACCATTTTGGTGAGTTGATGAGCAAAAACGAAGCACTGAAACAAACAGGAATAACGGTGGTAGCAATCCAGTCATTATTTGATTAGTATACTATTCTTTTAAAAAAAAAAAGAAACACTAATGGCTCTTTGAGACTAACAAGTTTTAGTGTAGTGCATTGGCATTCTAACGTTTGCTAATTAGCGCTTAAAGTAAACTAGAGCTGGACAAGCATCTTAAGCCAAAAGATTACAATTTTGACCTGATAATGCCACAAAAGGTGAGTTTTTATTTGTCCTAAAGGAAACATGAAAGACATTTCATGGTTATCCATCCAATAGTTGTTCAGGCAAATCAATAAAATGTGAACCTCATGCAGCAGCTCAAGAAACATTTAGGGGTTCATGCGGATTCATCCTCTGGGTTTGTGAACGTTTACACAAAAGTTTGTGCCAGTCCATTCGGTAGATTTTCAAAGGAAGTGGAAGCATCACCAAAGTCACTAAGTCACGATTCTTTCGTTGCGTACCATTTATATCAAAATATTTCCATGTAAATCCATCCGGTTGTTGTTGAGACAGTCAATCTGGACCAAAGACGAGGACTGACAGACTGGCAGTCTCACATCCCCAGAGCCACGTTGCAACTCAAATCAAAGACTAAATTAAGTAATCTAAAAAAATAATGATCTGTCAGTCTTGCGAAACTAGATTGCTGACGAAGTTGCTTATCGAGCATTAATACTTCCCGGCACCACAAAATGAAACTGAAAAGACTCATTAAATATGATAATGGCCTTGTTTGTGGTTGTACAGGACATGGTGGCTTACTCAGCACGGTCTCTCTCTCCCTCTCCTTCTGTTTATCACTTACAGTAAATATCTGATCATCTGTTTGTTTATTCCATCCATACACATGCACATGAATATATCCACAGTAAATCTCTCCGTCCTTAATATATCTCTGTCTTACCTTGTAGTCTATCTTTAGTCTGTATGTCACTCCTTCCTTTAAGGCGAGGCTCTTCTCCTTCAGAGCTTGCACGTCTCCTGCAAAAACAACAATAGCATCACTCATTGGTCAACACGTATGACATCACCTGCTACAGCATCTCCAAATGACTCACTGTATGACCACTGCTGCTGATTTACACCCCCCAAGTGAGCCTCTGAAAATTTGTCTTTTATTGCTTTTAGCAGTTAATGAATCATTTTAACATTTTCAAGTTTATGTATTGAATTTCTAAACAAACAGTCAATAAAAGCGGCACGTTGAGCTTCAGTTGAAATGGATATAAACAGAACAGGATGAGAAAAAGTAACACGGATGGCCAAAAGAAACAAAAACAAAATAAATGTACAAACTTAACTTATGTTTCTAGAGCGATGTATTTTATGGACATGTAATGAATTGTTTAATATTCATATTCATGAATATTCTTAAAGGGAGATTGGTGTAATATTTGTAGGGCAGGGAGCTTTAGTTTTATCCAAAATGCTAATATTTTTTTTTTTAAACATTTTGTCAACATTACAAAAACAGGTAACTGTTATTATGATAAGGTTGTTTGACATTGACTACTGTTAGTTATTGCTTTGACTAATGGTTGCGTATTGATTACTCAGTTTCTAACAGCAATAAATGGTTGCCCCTTGTGTGCGCTCTTAAACTAATTGTAATATGTACAATTTGGTGTAACATATAATACTAATATGTTCATCTTTGTGGTGCAATGATTGTTACAATCTAAAGATGACGAACCTTAATGTAACATTAATGCAGTTAAAGGTTAAGCTCAATGATGCTCGATATGATAAATAGAGCTAAAATGATAAATCATTTTAGCTCCAAAACCTTTGTACAATGAAATTGTCTTTGTCGCACTGTGGGGTTGAATGGGTTCATATTGAAAGGAGGGGGGAAACATCCCAGACCATTGTAAAAGCACATCGCAATCAGAAATGCATCCACTGCCTAATCACTTTATATCTCAATTTAAACCCAACCATCAGTCCTGAGTGCTTCCTAATGGAAAGAGAGAGAGAAGCAGAGGAAGAGAGGAGAGGAGATGAAGGAGAGATAGAGGAATAAAAACAGACAGCTGTGATGTGTGGAAGAAGACAGACAAGCAAAGAAAGGAAGTGACCTACAGATAACACACACACACACACACACACACAAACAGAGCACACTACAAGGATGGAGGTTTGATTCCCACTGGTGTCACCCATATTAAAAATATATGCACTTGTGGGACACTTTGAGTGAAAGCCTCCAAGAAACAGCTTGATAAAAACTCGTGATTTCACTTTCATTGAGAATCGTCATGTCGTCCTGTGGTTTGGAAGAGTTATATCACATGAAACACTTTAAAATCCCCATTAGATAAAATCAAAAATGTATGTTATCGAGCTAATGAAGCTGTTCCTTGCTGTCTGACACTTTTTTCTTGTCTCAGTCTCATTTAATTCGGTCTCTTTCTATGTGAACTGTGGTGAAAAACTCTGACTCCTCTACCCTCTCCTCTCGTCTCAGGAGACAAAAAGAGAAAAGATACTGGACTCCCCTGGGAGCGTCTGACTGAGAAAATAGGTCAGTGTGGAGAGCTGTCTACCTGTTCCCCCCATGCACACACACACCTACACACAATATGTCCTCATGCAAGGATGCACACGTGCAGAGCGACCCACGCGTTGAACAAACAGCTGAAGCTTGCACCACAAATGATCTACTGATTATACTGATAAAGGGCAGAAAATGTCAGGGAATAAATGAACTGCCTGTTTACTTTATGATCTATGACAGAAACTAAGAAGACTAAAGAAGAGGTGACTGAGCAAGAAGGCTGCCGACAAGAGTAAATCTGGGACTGGATTTTCATTTCTTCTTTGGGTATTTCTACACCAAAATATAGCATCAAACACGGCAGTCAAATGACACACGTCTGATTTCATGTCAACTGGGAAGCAATGCTGCTGTTTCAGTGGAGCAATTAGACATGACGTGTAAATAAGTCAATTAGCTGCATGGGACCTGTGCAATACGTTTATGGGAGACAACCTTTCGCGGAGATTAGTTTGTCATCAAAAGAATGGTTCCAAAGAAATTTAGACTAGCACCTTTTTCTATTCACTTTCTGCCCACTTAAAGTGGTCACATATTACTGACATTAGAACCACAGCACATAATAAATGTGGGATGAATGTGCGTGGCTGAGTAAATGTGTAAAAGCATGCATGCTCAGCAGAACAACCCTGAAAAAACATGAAAGTTTAACAAAGCCAGTGCTTACGTCTAGGGCATTGGAGTGCTGAAAAGTCAGAGGATAGGATATTGCTTGTGCTCTGGCAGCAGGCCACACAGTACAGTACGTGACACACCATATATCAGAGACCAAAGTGTTGCATTATGCCTTATAGCATGGAAATATGTTTGTGCAGAGTGTTATCAACTGAGACAAAGAATATGTCTCAAGAATAAGATAAAGTGTGGAAATTATTTCAGAGCTGCAAGTTTTATCGTAAAAATGTTACGATCCCCTTAAAATTTGACGTTGAACATACACTTCTAACCAAACTAGGTCACAGTATTGTGCCTACACTATGTGTGTTTTGCACGGGTGGCCCCATTGGACAATAAATCTATATCTCTGGCAGTCGTAGTGCTGTATCCAGCGAGACAAAGAAGAACATTAAAAGTAGCTTTTGTGCCGTCAGCTCAGCCCGAGAAAACAAACTATTTTTCATGTTTCAGTGCATCAACCTTCAGGCCATTGATCTAAACACAAACAACAACTGAGATGACAAAGATACTGTAATTTCTTGAGAGCAAAAATAAATCTAAAAGTGAATCACAGCGCAGGAGCAGCCCTGATAAAAAGGCAGCGATATATGGAATGATATCTGAAGCAAAGATTAAGTGAAGAATTCAAAATGAGAAAGAGCAAATATCATGTGAGAGAGAAAATGAAGCAGTCAGACATGTTGTTTTGTTTTATCAACCAGGAAAGGTCTCACTGAAATGAAAAAGTCCTGGCCAAGACAGGTAGCAGCAAACAAACTATGAACACATAAATTAAAACAGACACAAAACAAAACAGACAGTATTAAAACTATAACATCCCCCAAAAAACAGAGGTGCAGTACAAGCTGTGAATCCAATGATCAGTTTGAGCTAGGTTGGCCTGTGATAGATTTATAGGGGACATATTGGGACAAAATTACAAAAATAACCCAAGAAACGATTATACCTTCATGATCAACAAAACAACTAAACTGAACTTGAAATACGATACAAACACAATACAAACGGAGTCAGAGTGCTGCTTTGGGGCATGCTGGTTCACTGCTACAATAAAGGGAACACAACCTTAATTAGTATCATTGGTAACACCTGTGTTTACCCTATTTCATGTCAAAAAGGCTGCTGTGAAAAAGGTCTATCTGAACCAACACTCTATGTCTGATGGGTCAAGCTATTATCGCACTCATATTGTCTGAATCTGACGTTACATTAGTTTATATGAACAAAATGGTACAATTACTTATGGGATGTCTTGCATTGCTGTTTTACTGTGACCCAATTCAGTAAACATGGGCGTAAATGGACATAAAAAAAACAATATATTATGAACTCTTTTGTAGTGGATCACAAAGCAAAGGCTCCGAGCACCACTTATCCTGTTGTTGTCTGTGCTGACAGAGACTCAGAGGTTTGATGATGTACTCAGAGAGTTCACCTCCTGAGCCGTTCATGAGCCGTTCTGAACTGAGAAGTTCAGGTTGAGACGTGATCCAAACAACCTGAGAGGAGTTAAAAGGTCTCTGATTGGACAACCAGTCAAGCGTGCAGTTGTGTCTCCTTTCTCGTCTGCACTGACACTCACAGTGTCGAGCAATCACATCGTATCTCACCCTGAAATTCAGAGCCTATAGGTCGACAGTGAGGCAACATGCTCTCATGTGCATCCTGGTCAAAACTTCCCTTGACGGCCCACTGATGCTTCGGCCCACCAGGATTTGTATGCCAGATGGCCAGTATACCACAGCATGCAGTAGAAAATGCACGGCATCACTTAGAGCACCGTGCTGCTTTGGTAACAGCTTATAGTGTATAATGAGGTCTCTAATGCATTCAGCCACCGACGGAAAGTCCATTTCACATCCAGTCTGGTGCCGGCTCGGCTATCTGACTGCAACATGATACACCAGCAGGACCGATTATTACACCGCCGCTTACTCTGTAGATTAATGATTAAAGATCTTTTTCTCTCACGCAGCATTCAGCAACTTCTCTTTCTCCCTTTACCTCTGCGACACGAACACACACATTCATCCATCTTAAACCTAATCTTCATTTGAACAGCTTCCAAGGGAAAAAGTGGTATAAGGACTAGTTTTTCAGCGAGATTTTCCAGGTACATGAGCTGAACACTTTATACACACTACGTAACAGAGCATTTCGTATAATGAACTGAAGGTGTTTTGTCTGCCTGTTGGGACAAAAGGCAGGCACAAATTTACAAAACCTTTAATCTTCAATATAATCATCAGGGGCCAGTTTCATAAAAGTCACTGTTCACAAAAAGCAGATAAATTTGTGAGGCCTATCGCTATGCATGCATGCGCGTATGCATGGATGACAAGTGATTAAAAAGACATGTTGGATTTAAAGTGAGAGGAAGTGATCTCAGGTTGCATATTTTGTGAAACCAACCTCTTCCTTACAACTGATCCACTTTCACCAAAATCAGTGAAATAGTTGGAGCTGTGTGACCTAGCGCTGTAAAGCTTGTGTTCTTCTCCTGAGCGCAAAGTTACACAGTACAGAAACAGACGTATGAATGACAGACACCATTCACCTCATTACAAGTCAGTGTAACATCAACATGATTGAAAATCTGTTATTTCATGTTAGAAACGTTGCTTTAAAGGTTTTAAGTCTCTAGCTCCAGTCGATAATCCTAATGACATCACTATGACATCATCTGATGGCGGATGTGTACTCCTTATGACGAGAAAAATAAATTTCATGTTTGTAATCAGTGGAGTGCCCCTTTAAACTCCCCCAGTTTGTAATATAATCTTTTCTGTTAAAAATGTGTAGTGCCCAAGTCCAACCCCAGATTACTCAATTGATTTTCCATCCGCCTTTCTCTTCCTCCATCATCTATGATTGAGATCAGATCTGGGAAGCATTAGATCTGTCTGGTATGGAGGAACCAGCGTGCTCTTCCTATTTCATGCAATTCAGCAGATCTTCCATTACGCACGGAAACATGCACATTAAAGCCTGCTGGATGGTCTCTCTCTCTCTGTGTTTGAATCAGAGGACACTGCATAGTACAAAGTTAGTATCGCCTAGCAACCAGGTGACCTTTCCTATTAGCAGTCTGGGATTGTGTCTTTTTCTGCGTGGATGTGCATATGTATGCGATCGGCAGGGAAATCCTCTGGTGGAAAAATCATAGCAAGTCCTGCATGCAGTGAAATCAGTTACAGGAACTGTAGTCCTTCTTATCAGACACACCCTGACGCACAAGTCAATGATAGGTGAACCCACACACACACATAGATCGATCCTTTCCCCAACTTTGTCTCCTGTAGGGAGTGACATAATCTCTTTGCACCCACCTGATTACCATGCACTGCAGACACACACACACACACACACAAAGTTACAGCCTCCTCATTCCCCTTCCCTGTATGTCGCTTTCTCCTGCACCCAGGGGAAGATGTCAATACTGCCCACTAAGCAAACATTTAGCTGTCTCTCCTCCTTCTCAAGCATGAACACACCCACTGCAGTCTTTCTGCACATAAAATGCAGCACAGCTGGGGTAAGATGCCTTGCTCCAGGGCATATCAGTGATTTGTGTCACCATACAGGAAGCAAGGGTGTAGCAGCACCACAACACATGCACAACCAGCCTGGGTTTAAGGGAGCAACGTAAAGCTGGATAGAGAAGAATTCAGAGGAGTGATAGAGTGATGGTAAGCGTACCTGTCAGGTCCATGGTCAGTGGTCCAGGTGCTTCGTCACAAAGCAGGGTCATTCTGGTCACCTGGACATTTGGCACTGAGAGGTCTGGAGAGGAAAAGGATGAGGTTATTACAGTATTCATTCATTTCTTCATTCACTAATTTATATATTTATTTGCTAAACTAGTTTGACATTTTGGAAAATTCCTTCATTTGCCTTCTTGCGGAGTTAGATCTTTCTGGTGTTTTGCAGCCAAGGGGGTTGAAATTAGCAACTACACTGCTAGTCTACAATGTACAGTCATGCTGGTGGTTTTGTATCAGTGCTTTGAGTTAAAATGTTTAGTCAATTTAAGCCTAGCTAATCAGCACTAAACACAAACTGCAACTGAGCATTATGGTAATTACTTTTACTGGCATTTGGTCATAAATCAAATTATTGGACAAACTAAAACTGAATGAATGTCTGTACTAAGTTACAAGGTAATCAACTCAGTAGCTGTTGAAACATTTTACCCAGAGACGCAAATTTAAGTTGTATGGTGGTCATTAGGAAGCCATTAGGATTCATCCTCTGAACTGTTACTGTTGGTACAAATGTAAGAGGATATTCCATTGGAGGACTGGCCAGCAGAATGATAATGGCTAAAATAAATAAGCCCACAATACTAATACTGCTGAAAATAAGCTGTAGTTTTAGCTTGTATGTCTGTAAACACTTCAGTAATTGTGGAAGAAAACCAGCATTGTGGGCTGACATCAGTATTCAGCATGGCCAAAAGATAAATGGCCTCTGTGTGACAATAAAGTGCTCTCTGTGTTTCCTTTCTCTCCTTACAGCCTTTTCCACTGAATTCAATGTTACTAAGATGTAGATGTGGCGGTGTTGACTTACAGCAGCGGAGGAGTCAGAGCTATTCTACTGATATCAGCTGTCATGGCCCGGCTGCTGGATTAGAGATGCTGAGGCAAGCAGATCTGTTTCAGTGTGTGTATGTGTGTGTGTGTGTGTGTGTGTGTGTGTGTGTGTGTGTGTGTGTGTGTGTGTGTGTGTGCATGTGTGTGTGTTTGATCAGAAGTTGATGACTATGTGGAACTATGCACCAAGTCGTTATATTGAGTGTATGGTATTATTAAAGCTGCAGTAACAGTAGGTACCAGAGTGAATCACCAGCTCTGCTATCATGTCAGGTAAACAATGAATACACACACCTGCCCTAAGTACCTGCCCCAGCAGGGTCTGCTTGTACTTGACCAGGCTCTCGTCATCTTTGTCCAGCTCCTGAATCTCCTCCAAAGACTTCTGGACTGGAGGTTTATAGTTCAGGTTTCTCTCGTCCTCTTCCTCTTCGATTTGCAATTGTTTCTTCTCAGCCATTAGACCTTCCAGAAAGGAGAGGATGGAGAAGCTCGTTAAAGGGAGTAGAAGTAGTTTTATAAAATCTAATTAGAAATTGTATATTTTTTTGTTTTTGTTTGATTATTTGAGCTACTGCA
This sequence comes from Nibea albiflora, assembly GCA_014281875.1. NCBI lineage: Eukaryota > Metazoa > Chordata > Actinopteri > Sciaenidae > Nibea > Nibea albiflora. The sequence continues at coordinate 17,185,044 of CM024808.1, read as the reverse complement.
CAATCTTCCTGGTTGGGAATCTCTGAACTATAGATTTCACATAAGTTGCTACCACATGAGTGAAATACGGGTAAGGGAGGAAGAGGTAAAGTAGGAATAAAGTGCTGACATTGTATCCCATTTGACAAAAACATGCTCTATATCACTGTATACTGTTGGTGTATATTAGTTTTAATTGTTGTACATGGTTAGAAAGTTACTTCTATATAAGTAACTAAAGCTAAAATAATCAAATGTGACCTTTCTCTGGCAGTAAACTGAAAAAAGCTAAGTAGGAAAAGGCAAGTAATATTTGCAGTAGAGACCATCTGGAGTAAATATTTCTGTTATATTTCAGCGACTGAAACTCAACCAGCACCGGCAAGATTGCTTTACTGTCTAGGATAAGATGTATATTACTCTATGTAGGGCAGCTCCAGCCATCCGGGGTTTGATTTCATCAGGGATTTTGATTCAATATTGAGTTTTACAGACATTCGATAATGTGTTCTGCAAGCTGAAATCTCATTTTAGCATTTCTACCTCATGCGCACCTCCAGAGAGTGGATACTTGCAAACTGGAATAGTTACAATAACTGGAGGGATTTGGTCAGACAAAGCCACAGCTGACGGCAGTGATGAAAACACAGCAGTTTTAGGTAAACTGACAAAACAAGCATTGCTGCAAAACTGTCACCATGTTAGCAGAACAGGGTGACAGTTTTGACATTTTGACTTTAGACCACAATGAAGGTGAAACTTTTATACTGAAGGGACAACTTATTTACCAAGATGTACCACTGTGCACACTGACAAACCTGTTATTGGACATTATCATGGCGATATAAAAATTGTCTGGAGCTTTTAACATTTGCTTTACATAGCAGGTAATCCATCAGAGTTGTAGTGATGTTGTGGTCACTTCATTACAAGCGTAACATTGGAAGTAATGTAACTTTGACCACAATAAAAGTAGACTTGATGTCAAAGACTTTTAATTAATTTACATTAATGAGTGTTTCTGTATTTGTATTGTGATTAAAAAAAAGTGCACAAGTCCTTTTTTCTAAAAAGATTTTTTTTTTACATATTATATCATTGTATGGTTCAAATGAGACACACAAACTTGTTCTTTCCTTATTGACTTACACAAGGACAACACCCATGACTACACACACAAAAACAGATCATTTCCTACAATAAAACATTACATGGCTGCCAACACGAATGCACAATGCATACCTCTAGACTCCAATTATCTGGAGAAGACAGACACGAAGTGCGCTGTGGATGTCTATTTACTGTGCTGTAACAGGTTTGTGTAATAGCCTCTGGTTCTGTTTTTACTGTTCATAATGAGACAGCTCAGTGTACATCAGCTCAGAGCTGTGTGTAGAGGTAATTGGATGACACAGAGAGTACACAAATGCCCACACACACAGACACACACACTGTAGTCACAAACATACCCACCAAACACATATAAATGCGCAGTCACACAGTGTTACAGATTCTGTAAACATTAGTGGAAATCAAACACATTAAACTGAGACGTGCAGTAATGACAAGTGTCAACACACACACACACACACATAACCATGCACTCATCTGTGTATTTGTAGCAGCACCCCACCCAGTCATGACCAAACACGGCTGCCTTCGCCCGTCACCATGGCAACCCTTTCAACTCCCCTTGCAGTGACATCACCTTTGCTGTGGATCTGTTTTATATGCCTGAATATACACAGTGGGGCATTTTATTTTTACTTGCGACAAGAGAGATCCGTGGCATACGAGTTTTAATACATCCTGCACACACACACACACACACACACACACACACACACACACACACCAATAGATCTATATTTAAAGGCACGGTGTTCTTGGATGTTATAATCCCTTGGTTGTAGTTTTCCTTAAATCAATATTTAGCCAAAGTGCAGAGATTGTTTTCTATACTACAGTAAAGTTTCCTCATATTTGAGATAAAGCTAATCTACCATCACTTTAACACAGTGTTTGGTTGCTGTTAGCATGGAGCACTATAAACTAACACTGGCTCTAGATGCACCTAGTTTGTCACACCTTCAGGGACTAGTGCAGTTTTTCCTCCATACTAGGAAGGAGAGAGTGAGGGGAAGGGATTGCAATCAGCAACCCCACTGCAAGGTGCCACCCCAAGGTGGAAACCTTATAGTATTATAGTAACAAATAAGGTGGTCAGCAAATAAACACAAGTTTCTTTCGCATTTAGAGAGAACTTTTTTAATGTTTAGAACAATAAATATTAATATTGATATTAACTATCCTATAATGTGCAAAGCCATAAATTAACCAAACATTTTGAATTTGCATATTTTATATAGAACAGAGAATAAGACACAACACTGAAAGGCAAAAAAAGATCAAATATTGGCTTATTGAAAGAGATCACAGCTGCTTTGAAATATTAACACAAAGATCTCATTCAGATTTCTTTTTCTCCCTTCTGCACACACCATAAACTCTACAAAATGTCAGATATGGTACAGGACTTCATAAATAATTCACCTAGCTTTATTTACATATCAAACTCTGCAGCCTGCCTCCACAGGAGCGTGCATGTGCACACATGTACACACATCGCTGCGTTAAAGCATGTTCTGAGCCGCTATTAGAACAAGTTTCCTCTGTGACATCTGAGAGCTCCTCTTTGATCTCAAGACTGCTGACCTGTCACAGAAAGCGTATCAATTAACATTTATTTGAAAAGGCAGGGTTCAGTCCACAGAGACACTGGCTTTGTGTTTTAATATGGATTTCTTTTAAAGTTGTAGTGTGTGGTAGTAGAAACCTTTCAACCTCAGGAAAGATTTCTCGCTTGTTTTAACATCATTTACAGAGTCTGTACCGATTTATCTGAAATGATGGACACTGAGAAGAAGCCGTGGCTGTCTGTGAGAAGATCTCAGCCAAATATTCTGTAATAACATTTGACTTCCTAAACCCTAAAGAATTCATCTGCAAAACAGCATCCAAAAGAATATGTCTGTAAATCCTGAAATAAAACGACTCGCTGAGACACCTTCACCCAAAGAGACTTGATGAATATTAACTACCTAAGTAGGCTATATACTCTCTAGTCTTGGTCTTGACTTGGACTCCACCACTCAAATTCTTGGTTAGGTGGTTGGTCTTATACACTGGTCTTGACCATGACTTGGTCTCAGTTTAGGTGGTCTTAGCATTTTTGCTTTTTAATTTCAGTTACCAAAGGAAGAAGAGGAGAGGAAAAGGCAGCTGAATTAAGCCTTAAACATGCAGGGCTAAAACCCTCCATATTGTGTGACTCATGGTGTTAGAAACAAGCTAACACTAGCGAAAAGCCAGAAGTGTGTGTGCCTGTGCATGTGTGTTTGTTCTTGTACATGTGTGGACGTGTGTGTGGTCTGTTCACCCCCCCACCCATCTGTGATGTGATATTAACTGGTGGATTTTCTTTGATGCCCGTAAAACCGCCTCATTACCCAAGTAGCTTTGAAAGCATCTTCTGCATCATTACACACATGCCTGATATAAAATATGCACTACAAGTGTAAATCAGTAAATCAGCACTCTTTTTTTTTTTCACAAATGATGCTACTGGGGACTAAAGATACCTTTAAGACACTTGTCACCTTTGAAAAATACTAATACAGTTATTTCTGAAATGTTAAGGTAAACTCTGTAATCTTATTTATGGATAATAACTCAAAATTATTACAGTTGTTCCAAACTGTTCCTTATACTGGTTGCCCTGCAGTGGAAGTGTCCTTGAGCAAGATATTGAACCCCGATGGCTATGACATCAGTGTGTGAATGTGTATTTCTGCGTGTGCCCTGATGTATTGTCACTTTTCTGAAGCTGCTTAATTGGAATACCGTATTTTCCGAATAAGTCGCTCCAGAGTACAAGTCGGAATGCGGATGTCAAGCATGTTAATAATGTGATCCGGTGTTCTCAATTAGTTGCTTTTCAACAAACTCACGGAAAGTGTCGACCTCGTCTTGGGAGTCTGCTGGCCGTTTTTGGGACATCGTTGTCGGTGCTCTGGTGGAGAGGTGGTTGCGATGAATGAAGCGGTAACACCAAGAAGATCCCCCCGCAAAGTCGCTTATATTCATCGTCTTGGCAACCGCCTGGGCGTGCAGACGTAACTGCACCGCTGACACCACTCTCCCGGCAGCACGTTGTTCAAGCGCCCATTTGCGAACTTTTTCCTCCAGCTGTGGCCATCGAGGTTTTAGCCCGCGATTAGCTTTTTTTGTTTTCTTCATTGCAGCTAGAGCGTCCTCCGCTTTTCGCCAGTTCCTCGCAAGTTTCTCGCTCACTCCAAACTTTCTTCCTGCTGCCCGATTACCGTTTTCGATGGCATATTTCACTACATGCAGCTTGAAATCTGCAGAATATGCTTTTCTTTTTCGACCCATTTGTGTTCAGTCTTTCTCGGTTGTCTTTCAGTGGTGGTAGGAGTAGCAGATACTGGCACACAAGCCTAGAGCGCCCTCTAACGGACACGTGAAATTACCGTATATATTTTAATATATAAGTCGCACATGAGTATAAGTCGCAAGGCTATCCAAACCATGACAAAGGTGCGACTTATAGTCCGAAAATACGAAATAAATATCTCTGCAAATCCTTGGGTGCGGTCGAATAGTCAATTTTGCTTAGGAACCTTCCTACCTGAAATAACCCGGAAGTATTAACGCGTCCGCCATGATAAGAGCCGTTCGAATTCTCTAACTGCGGCAGCGGTTAAAAAAATCGGCGCACTGTTCAGTCATTCACAACCAGAAAGGTTGAGCAATATTCATTTATTATTTGAATTCTGATGTTGATAATGAAGTCATGTTTTTCCTGCATTAAACTACATGCTAAGAGCGCAATTGAAGTATCTATTAAGTATCTCAGATGCGCGTTTTGCAGTCGTCATCTCCTAACTCCTTATAAATTCTCCTTCACATCTTTCCTTGACGGCGTGAGGTTTTCTATCGAGGTCAAGGAAAAGTGGTTAGGGAAGGATTTAGGAGCTTTTTTTTTTTTGACTATTCAACTTAACCCCTTGACTGAAATCTTCAGAAAATGTCTAGTTTTTTTTTTTTTTACATTTATTTGGATGATGGTTAACCCTGTCGCTAAATCAGTCATTTTTACACTAAGACAGAGGATCTGCAGCCAGTATGTGCAACCACATGTAACATGTAACAAAACTCACTCAGTAAAACATTACATCTTATTTATTTATTTCATTAAAAAAATGACATAACAAATGTTGCATGTGGCTGTTGGTGGCAGTAGCTTCCTGCAGTTTCTGCTGGTTGCCCAGCAACAGTTTGGAGCCAATAAATAGTTCCATGAATTGACTTTTTAAAAATTGAATTAGCAAACAAGATCTAACTTCTCACTATCTTATCTTCTATTTAACTAAGAAAGATTTTGTTACCTTCAGGCAGAGACAGGCTAGCTGTTCCCAACTGTTTCCAGTCTTTATGCTAAGCTAAGCTAACTGACTGCAGATATTGGAGTGGTATTGATCTTCTTATCTAATTTTAAAGCTTAATTCCCTTTAGGTGGATTGTTTAGCTGTGTGCAATTCTGTTCATCACGTCAGGGATAGAAAATGGAAGTAAAGAATTTGTTCTGACATTTATTGAAAATACTGCATCATAAGTGGGACATTATCTCACAAACTAAATGAGAAATGTTTAATTTAATCTGAAATAATCGAAGTTAAACTGATCTCCCTTTGTCTCAACGGCCTTCCTCTGTTTTAATATTTGCTTCCTGTCTGCCTCCTCTTTCCCTCTTTAACCTAGATAACTGTTCACTGTGTCAGGAAAACACTTTCTCACTATGTGTGTGTTTGTGAGTGTGTGTGCCATAAGAGTTGATTTGCTGTTTTTTATAGTCCTTTGAGGCTCGCTGTCACTGCTCTGTTCTAATACTATAACGAGACCTCTGGGACACTGAAACACACACACATATACTAAAGGACACACACAGCGGAAGATGAAAAGGAATCTTTCAGGCTTGTGCAAAGCCAATAACAGCTCTCACAATGAAGGGAAAAGGCAGTCAAGGAAGAATGACCAACATAACAGCATTACAGCAGGCCATGTGAGTGGGGTTCACTTCCATCTCTGAGGCAGCTGTCAGTGCGTGGCCTTTTCTGCCACAACATAGCCAGAATCGATCTGTCACCTTCAAAATTTTCGTGTAAGCCTGCAGACACCAGAGACGCTCGTAACACTTTGTCAGGATATCCATGAAATGGTTTGATTCTCATTTCTAAATGTTTCCTTGTTGATGAAAGGCTGATTTGACAAACAGATGATACCAGCTGCTGTGAAGTGTTACTGATGCTTTCACCATTAAATATGCTGTACTTGTGATGTTACACTTGTCAGCAGTGATTAGGGTATGATTCAGCTTTGTCAGCTCAGATTTAAATGTGTTAAAATGCATGATCCATATGCTGTCCCAATATTTAATACTGGCAAAAACTAAAAAGTAGGCTCTTCATCTCTCCAGGATAACAGGAACAATCAATGCTGATATTGTCGTGCCAGAACAGGAGCTGGTGAAGCAGGCAGTGTAACCAGGCTCAGCAGCTGCTATGGACATAATGACAGAGGCAAAAAAACATTGATGAAGGAAGCTAAGAAGAGAAAATGAGAGAGTAAATGTTCTATGTGAAGCACAATGTGTAAATTACCGTGCTGTGATGCATATAACTGCTTTAACTTTATTCTCTGTACCTGCATTTTGGGTTATGGGTGGGAAAGCTGTTGTGAGGGTTTTCTTAACTGAAAACTCTTAACTGTACCTGATTGACCGGCTAGCTGTTGCAGATTAAATCAAGAGCTGAAGTGAAAGAAACTTGCTGGTTCCAGAAGTCTGGAAGTGGGAAAACATAATTTAAATTCCTACTGACATTTGCAGCTACAACATGTCTATATTCTTAGATAAGAATGTTAGTTTTTGTTTTGTTTTTTATTTATCTAACCATATAATTATATATATATTATTTCAGTTTTGTAGTGACCTTTAACAACCCTTTCGCACAAACCCCTGTACCTTAGCCTGAATGTAAGTCATGACGTCATCTCTCAAAACATCCACCCCTTTTATCAACCTCCTCCCTTGTGAATATTTCTCCTTCACACGTATACAGTAATATGTCCTCAGCCGCTCCGTCAGCCTTGTTGAGACAGCAGGTTGCCTAATTGAGTGACTTGATTGGTCTCGTATGTGTCTACTCTCCCGTACAACCTCATTTGTCACTACTGGGACAGACAGACGAGGAGGAGGAGGAGGAGGGATGATGTGAGAAGCAGATACTGTACAGTTTCTTAAACACATCTGACAAGCTGACAGCGAGTGTGTGTTCGTGAGTAGACCTGAATTGCAGTGAGTAGGTAAAAAAGGGAGCTTAGGGTAAAGAAGAGGGAAGGGAGGAGAGGATTAGAGAGTGAAGTATGGAGGTTGTTTAATCTGACAGTGGGAGGAAGACAAAAAGAGGGAAGTGAAGACAGACAGAGGAAGGTGTAAAAGTGAGGGAGGATGAGGAAGCATAAAAAAATGACAGACTAAGGAGGAGATTAGAGAGGAAGGGAGGGATGATGAGTTAGAAAATGCAGGAGGAGAGAAAAAGGATTTCAATTAGCTTGTTTGAACGCTCGCTGCTCGCTGCCTTGCGCTGCTGTTTGCTGATTGATAGCTCATGAAGAGCGTTCTGCCACATGGGCCTCACCCACTCACCCACTCTCTTCCACCACCAGCACCACCACACACACAAACACACACTTTGCTGTGAAACATCCTAAGCTGCTCTCCCTTCTTTCCTGGAAACAGCTGCTGACAGAACATGTCGATCTCAACCACCAACACTTCCCTTTGTTTCTTTTATGTTTACCCCCTCCTCCTTTCTTCCTTACCCCCCTCCATCTCATCATCTTCCACCTACTTCTTCCAACCATTTCCACTTAGCTTATCCCTCCACCTCCTCCTCCTCTTCCGTTCCCTATAACTTCACCTCCTCCTCTTCTCCAAACCTCTTTACCTACCGCCTTCCGTCATTTTTGCTCCCTTACTCTCGCCGTTTATCTTCCACTCAGTCACCTCCCACGTACCTATCAAAAATCTTCTCCTCCTCGTTTTTTCAAAATTCAATCTCAGCCAAGTGTTTTTGACAAGATTCGATGTGTCATATCCACAGAAACCTGTACAGATTCCCTGTGAACAGTTTGTCCTCGCTTGAAGCTGTTTTCTTATTTTGTTTCTGACAAAAAAATATGCAAAAACAGCACTGAAATATATTTTTTGTAATGACATATTTGGAGTGATTCAGTGCTTCTAAAGTGAACTGAACTTTAGGGACTGAAGAAATAAATGAGCAGCAGAAGCAGACTGAAAAGCTGTGACATGAAGATCTACGGTTGGTGGATCCAGACTGGAGCAGAGCGATCAATTCAAATTGCTATTTGAAATTCATCGAGTTAATGGAATAGATTATTCACAGCCAGCTCAGATCTTAAATCAAATTTCACTTCCAAGAGCTTCTCATTTTCTTCGGTTTGCACTCTTTGTGGTTGTCCTGCCTCTTTCCTCTCTGTTTCTGTCTTTCTTTTCCAATTACTTTACCTTTTTTCTCTTTATCTCACCAAACACACACTCTTTATACACACACCTGTGTGAGGGGAAACCCCAGGACTGTTCCACCATCTGTAACAGCATTACTGCAGTGTGAACACACACACACAAACAGAGAGGGGAGTGAACTGCCGTGCATTGCAAATATGTTGCAAATACAAGCAAAAAAAATACAGTTAGAAGTAACAACAGACAATGGTAACATCATTTGAGTCCAGCATACGCTGTGTCATCACACACACTCCCTCCTCTGCCAACATTTCTCATGGACACACTCCCTTTTGCATGTGTGTGTGCGTGTGTGTGTGTGTGTGAGCAGAAACATAATTACAAAAGCCGGCAGCACACATGCACAGAAGAACACAGGCACACACACACACACACACACACAGGAGAGAGTGTAGGATGTGATCAATAGCTATTGATCTGCCACCTTTAGCTTGTCTTGGCAGCGTTTCATGTTAGACATAAAAATGTCCACACACGCCAGGACAGAGACGTATGGCACGCACGCACACACATGATTATAATTTAATGAATCCGCTAAACAAACACCATAAAATAGATAATTCATGCACAGTGTAATAACTTGGATCAGTGAAGTTATACTAATTTACTAAGCACACACACACACACACACACACTCCTCCATTGCCTCACCTCTGTAGCACATAGTTAGCCACAGCAGCTCCAGCACCTGACCCCCAAACTCACACACGTCCACTCCCAGCATGGTGCCTCTCTCTGCGGGGGCTGCACCCTGTGCGACGGCTGGCAGAAGAAGAACCACAGAACCGGGGAACCTCCACAGGTAGTGACAAAGTATCAGAGCAGGGATGGATTAAAGAGGAGAGCATCCACAAAAAGTCTTGGATTGGAAAGAAAGAGGGTTGGTCAGATGGGCATCTCCTCCGTGGAGGAAATGTAGGGAGAAAAAATGTAGTTGTGAGGGGCTGAAGGGGGTTGAGGAAAAGGTCTGGCGAGAGCGAGACAAGAGAGGCAGGGAGGGTATCCTTGGGTGTGGGTGTGGATGTGATGGGGATGTGTGTGAGCAAGAGAGAGAGAGAGAGAGAGGATGGAGGGAGGGGTGGGTGAGGGAGAGGCAGCAGACACAAGAAGCAGCCGGCTTTCTACTCTTCCTCCTCTCCTCCTTCTTCTTCTTCTTCTCTTTTGTAAACTAGAGCAAGAAGGGAAGAAATCTAAATGCTAAAATAGCTAACTGTCTGCTAACTTGCATGCAGCAGAGAGGATGCTGGGAGCTAACAGTGGCAGGCAGACGTTGGTTTAGCCGGTAGAGTGTCTGCAGCAGCAGTGTGTGTGTGTGTATGTGTGTGTGGTACTCAGACGCTGGCTATCGATTCGCGGACGAGCAGCAAACCCCTCCCCTCCTCTCCTCTCCCTGCCTCCCTTCCTCCTCCCTCCTTCCTCCTCCTCGTGTCATCAGCCCAGAGACTGCAATGAGCTCATCCTTTACCCCCTCCCTCATTCACTCTTCCTCGCCTCCCCTCACCTCATTCCTTCTCACGCACTCTTCAACTCTTTCATGCTTTTATTTCCCTCTTCATTTTTCATCACTTTTTATGAATTCACATGTGGTGTCCACTCTCTCCCTCCACCTATTCATCACTGTGTCACGCCATCTCTCTCTCTCTCTTTGCTGTCTTTATTTAACGTAACCCCACCCCTTCTTCTTTATCTCCCTCTGTTTTTTAGTGACCACACCCTGTCAGCAGTATGCTTCAATCATGACTCTCTGTCTCTTTTATACTCTATCTTTTCTCCATCATTTTGTCTTTTTTTTCTCTCCTCTCTCTCCTCTCTTCTGACATCCCTGGAGCAATGAGGGAGGCTGTAGTATAGAATACAAACGGGGGGTTGCTTCTTCTTCCCACTTGACAATCAGACACACTCCCTTCACACACGTCTACACACACACATACACCTTGTCATTCAGCGGTTGTTCAGCTATCATGTTATGAGAGACAACTTCTCTCCTTCTCTGTCTCTCACTCTCTTAGACTGCTGGCAAACCTTAGCATCGATGTTATGTTACACCCACACATATACATTTACCTAAAACACGCAGAAATTAGTAGTTTGTGGGAATGAAGTGGGATTTCAATACAATTCCTCTAAATATATGCATGAAGTACCTGACATAAAAGGACAAATTCCACATATCAACCGTAAACTTACCCATATTTGATTTGTCACGTTACGATTAATGATTAAACTCAAGAAACTGACTGAGAAAGGTTTTTATTGGTGAAACGAGCCAGTTTGATAAATGAGGGATGTCGGATCGTGTGGTTGGAGAGAAAATGAGAGAGGGAAGGAAGTGAGAGCGAGCAGAGATAAAAAAAATAAATAAAATAAGATAAAATAAAATAAAAAACACAGAGGAGGCAGAGGAGAGACAGAGCTGAGGCTGTGTCTTGATCCAAACTCAATTTGGCGATAGTTTCCTTTTTGATTTCTTGCCAGCAAAAAGCAGTCATATTGGAACAGATAGAGAGAGAGAGAGGACGTTTATGGGTTTGAGCTAGACCAATATATTTGGGTCAATACTGTTACTGTTTTTTGTTTTTTTTAAAATAAAAGATGAGTCATGTTTCACTGCTGATTATATAACTGTTTTAGATACAGTGTCTTTACATTATCTGACAAAAAATCCTCAAGTAATTAAAAGAACCCTTAATCTGTATCAAGATTATTAATATCAGCTGTGAGGCAGTACAGGGCACTCACAACAAGAAGGTTCCTGATTCGAATTCACCAGCTGGCCTTTCTGTGTGGGTTCACTCCAGGTACTCCGGCTTCCTCCCACAGTTCAAAAACATTAACAGGTTTATAGGTTAATCAGTGTCTCTAAATAGCCCATAGGTGTGAATGGTTCTTTGTCAACCCTGTGTTGAACTGGCCACTCTCACTCGGACAAGGAGAGATCCCCTTTAAATATGCAAATTTAGAGCATTTCATTTGTACACTTCCTGTATTTTTGCTTGAAAAACTAACATCCTATTACATTTAGCCTATAATAACAGTTCATTTTGTCATAATGTATTTTGAGGTACACTTTGAATATCCAGTTCATCACAGGGCACATTGACAAACAACCATGCACACCTACAGGGAATTTAGAGCAAGTGTCTAAAAAACAAACCTTGTATAGTCCTCAACTGAGTCTGTATGTGAGCCTAAATGAGACCCGAACATTTCAGGTTATCCTGACATCACCTGCCCTGCAGGCTCGGTCATTAATGTGAAGCTCAGCTGGAGGTCTTTATAGGCAGGTCACAGTGCTTTCAGCCACTACACAATCAAATCATGACTAACAGAGATTACTCAAAAGAGGATCACTATATATAGTTTTTATATTCCCTCAAACTGGCAGAAATCTTGAGACTCATTGTACAAATCCATCATTTTTAAATGGTTAACGACTGATTTAATATCGTTGACTTGTCCTACCAATCACCCCTGTCAGTGTCAGCACTGGGTCTTTCTCCTGTCTGTCCTAAAGCAAGCAGTGCTATAAAGCCATTATACTCATATTGCTTTATGGTAATATAAATCAGCAGCGGCAGTGGTCCCCAGTGGAATGAGTGGCATCTATAAAATGTGTGCTTGAACAAGGTAGTCATGGAAGGTGTCATAAAGAGTGTCTGGGCGTAAGGAGCCCCCCAGGGTTCAGCCATGCACAGCCACATCATTTTACTCAAACAGGAAAAAAACCTGATAAAATGCTCAGCAGGCACCGGCCAAGGACCTGCTGCGCTGAGGTATTATCCCTATAATGGGAAGTCAGTAGCTCAGCCCTCAACAGAACCATCACTCATCTACAAATACAGAAATACAGAACAACTACTTTGAAAAAATGGAGCTGGCAACACCGAAAACTAAGGCAATCAAATAAATGGCATCTAACACTCGAAATGAAAGCAGTATTTTGGGAAATATCTTGTTGAGAGTAAGAGGACAAGATTGATACCACACATGTCTGTATTTTAGATATGAAGTTAGCTTAGCTTAGCATAACAACTGGAAGTAGAGGGAAAGAACTAGACTGGCTCTGTCCAAATTAACATGTAATATCCAAGCAGCAACCTCTGTGGCTGTGAAGTGAAGCCAATGCAAAATTATAGTTCCATAAACGACCACTTGAGGCTGGCTACAAAACAAATCAATCTCCATAAGTCCCCATGTTAAAATGTCCAACTTCACAACAGAAATAAACATGTTTACAGCCTGGTACAAAAACAGTTTTTGTCTCCATAAGTAATTTCTCTGTTCATGACAGCAGTACTGAGAGTGAATTTGAGTAATGAAAAATCCCCCTAAATATTACACACTGGACCTCTAAAGCTCATGTTATCTAACCACTGCCCTGGGTACTAGGAGAACAAGTAGTCTTGGTTATCTCTCTTGCTGTTTCACAGTCTTAAGTTATTTTATCATCTCGATAAGGTGCACGGATAGTGCTGACGACTGATGAAAAACAATTATCATACAGTAACACACCTTATATTGAATTACAGACTGATATCACATGGATTCGCAAGTGTAATCTGCATTGATTTGGCAAGTTATTCCATTAAGCTGCGGGTACATGAGCTTTGGTAATTGCTTTTTCTCTCACACATAGATACAGTATGTAAGCTATACACTTGGGGTGTGCGTATAAGCAGTGTCTAAATGGTTTTCAGACAGCATATTGGGTGGGGAGCATTTATCTCTCTTAGTGTTGAAAGAATAACCCAAATCATTTGGAGCTCATTCAACCATAACTGCCTGATTTAGTCAGACTGAAAATGACTGAATAATCCAGATGCTAATTGTCTGAGGGAATGAATAATAACTGGATGTAGTAAAGGAAGTCGCCGGGCAACAAAGAATGAATAAATACAAAGGTGTTTGTCAAGTGATGATTGAATAAGTATGGAGGGAATCAGGTGGAAATCAAGTTTCTCGGGGGAAGAATGAACGAGTAAAGGATTTTTTTGGCAGTGATGAGCGAATATTATGCGAACAAGTTCACTCAATTTATCAAAGGCAGAAGAGGAGTTCCAGAGGCTAGTGTTAGCAATAATGGGACACAACACCAGACTGTACAGTAATCTGTATTAGGACAAATAATGCAGATCTCATTCATAAACATTATTATTGAATTGGTTTGTTTTTTCCATTTTATCACCATGTGGTAGGGTCCTTGGCTCAGGGCGGAGCAGCAAGGGGAATAACAGCTTGAAAATGCTAAGAAATTAATACCTTTCTAATGAATGCTTTTCTAATGAATACCTAAAGTTTTTTTATAGCTGAAAAAAGCACATTGTTACAGCAAACAGTTATTTCGAGCCTACCAAGGAGTAAAAACACCTATTCAACGATGACCTCTGCTCTCTGATTGCCTTTTGGTACAGAATCTTATCTCAATCTTATGAGCAAAAACTAGTGAGTCATAACTTTGCTAGATGAAAGCTGATTTTGGTGTCAAACATGGTTGCTGTTCATGCAATCAGAACAGGAACAGCTGATTTCGGCCAAAGACAAAATCTTAATGGAGAGGTACAATTAGCAAGTGTTATCAAATGGCCTTTTACTGACATCCAGTGGAGACTAAGAAAAGTGGTATATAAGGGCATTGTAGGTGTGACTGTTTGTGTCACTGAAATTATTTACGGTGCCCTTATATTTTTTGTAATAGATTATACTGATGATGAATACAGGTTCCAGTGCTTCTAAGATTACATGTTCCCCAGTGTCTCAGCTCCCAGAATTTTTATCTACGGTTATGTTTTGATGATTAGTTGAATCCAGAGACACGTGCCCAGTAATTGTTTGTCCGTTCTCAGCTACTGTAGAAACATGGTGGTTCAACTCTGTGGAAGAGGAACAAGCAGCAACCTCCGTGGCTGTGAAGTGAAGCCAGTGTGGAAGTGCCAAAAACTGCAGTTCCTCAAATGTCCACTTAGGTGCAGAACTGAGTCAGTCTCCATAAGTCCCCATGTTAAACTGTCCAAAATCACAGCAGAAATTAACATATTTACAATCTGGTACAAACAGTTTTGGTCTCTATAGCTAATTTCCCCGTTCATGACGACTGTACTGAGGGTGAATTTATATACAACTCACCTGTTCAGATCAGATTAAGGCTTAAAGTTATGCAGAATTAACAGCATGGCTGCTTTGATTGATTGTTAGAGCACCCAAGCTTCATTTGGTTCAATGATGATCCACATCTTTGCAGATTTATAGATTAGCTGGGAGGGAAGAGACAGGACTGCCATCATGGTGGCATCCAGCGCCGCTCATACACTGTCCACTGATTAAAACAGACAAATCATATAATAACAATAGATAAATTTCAATTTTATTAATTCACAAAAGGTTTATCCAGTGGTTATAAAATCGAGCATAGTCTATATTATAACATCTAGAACTGTACAACAAAAACAGACCAAAAAAGAGACAAAAATCAAAGTAAGACCAATGAAATGCACAAAAAAAAAAAACACTGACAGTTGAAGAAATGTTAGATTGACAAACTGACAAAATAAAATAATTATAAATCAGAGAATCTGTGTTTTGTGTGATGTCCTGACTGGACAGGAACACACGGATTGGTTTACACAGAAGGTAGGTGGTAAGAATAGTTTACATTCATATAGAGCTTCAGGAGGGACACTTGTGGGTATTTCTCAACAGAGACTTTTTTCAGTAGTAGTTCTAAAGTGCAAACATTTGGAGGTGTGTTCGTACCTCTGAGTATCAACCCATAAGAGCAGATATCTCTTGCTAAAACTGCTTCACAAAGCATCCTTGCGACCAAAAATCAAGCCTCTTCTCCACTCTTCAAACTGCACTTGTGAAAAGTGTTTTTTGAGTTATGGAAAATGTGGAACCCAGAACACAAACTTTAAATTAACATAAGTGGTTAACGTCAACAATAAATAACAGCATTCACACAGTGCAAAACTACACAATAATGGAAAATACTAACTTTTCTAACATCGCTAAAGACCTCAAATAGTCAGTGAAGTTGTTGATGTTACGTCCAGACTCACTCAAAATAGCAAAGCAAACCACTAAACTTAAAATGTCTCGTTTGGTTCAATAGCAAGACAAATAAAGCATCTGTTTGAATTATTTAAAAATGTAATCGATGTTATGACAGATTAATAATGCATCGCCACATTATTAAAACATTCCTTCATAAAGAGAACATACTGTTTACATGATGTTGAGGAAGCAGAATAAGACTGAGAACAACGGACACATCAAACTGATTCTTCCTCTCTTCCTGCTGGCAAAGTGGCTGTTTTATTTTGAAAAGATCCTGTCGTTTTGCCTTTTTTGACCCCCATACAACTAGAACGTAAACAATCTATCAAAGCCCGGTGCTTAGGTACAATTGATGCTTCAGTGCAGCAGCGTTAATAATAATGGAAGTCAAGAACTCAGGATCCTTTCAAAGTAAAACAGACAGATTTACCAGATGGAGTTTGTGCGTTATGAGCCTTGGGAGTTATTTTGTTTGACAGTCTTTTTGTTTTGACCTTAGCCTGTAGGTGTGGTTTCATTGTGTCGTCATGGTGATCATTTTGTCATAAAAGAATAACAGAGGCCTCTTGTTGGTCCTTGGTGGTGTCCTTTTAGGCTGCATAGCTGGAGGTTGACAGCTAATGAGGCAACAGGTGGTCATAGTTTATGTGTGTTTGTGTGTGTGTGCACTATGTCTGGGCCAGCTGAAGTTCCTCCAGTCCGTGTTTGCCGAGGTGATACCTGGCCAAGTCTTTCCTGGTCACCAGTCCAACCACCTGCAGAGATCATCATTGTGGCATTCAGCAACAAGACTGTGATCATGAAATAATCTGATCAATACATAAAGAGGAGTTCCCAGAACACAAACACACACTCTTACCCTGTTCTCATCATCCACCACCACCAGGTGTCTTAGTCCCAGAGCTCTGAACAGCTTAAACACACGAGGCAGAGATGTTTCCTGCAAACAAACCACCTCATTTAAACTGAACCTCTTTAATTTCATCTGTAAAAAACTAACCAAACCAAACTAGATTGAATGAATACAATTATAACTGTAAGAAAAACAACTGAGCAGTCTGATATGTCTCTGTGTTACCTGTGGTACAGTGTAAGGTGTTGCGTTCATGAACTCTGTCAGGTCCATCATACACTCCCTCTCGTCCTGGGAGACGTGGATGCTCTGGATCGGGGGGAAGCGAGGATAGGCGTCCCTGAAGTCCTTCAGCTGGAGCTTCCTGTGAGTCAGCCGGGACCGAGCCAACTCCACAAACACCTGGCAGGACAGAGCAAAGGACAAACCGTGACTGATTGAACTACCACACCTGTGACGTATCTGAGCATAAACGTCTTTTTTTCCACCCCCCATTGCTGCTGTTACCTTGTGTTTGAGAAGAACAATGAGCTGAGAGCGAAGGATGAGGCCGCAGAGCTTCGCTGGCTGAACAGGGGAGGAGAACAGAACAGATTTCACATTTAAGTTTAACCTCAAGTTAAAAATTTTGGTACAGTATTTCATCATGGATCTATAATTTGCTGCTGTATTTTTGCATCATTTTTCAGTGACTGACGATTGTTGGTTAAAGAAATGGCAGCCTCAAGAGCGACACGAAAACTGCATTTACTGTTGATGTTCTCCACTGATATCTGTACATTATTCTCCATTGAGTTTCTGTGTTTTACATTAGGTTTACCCTTTAAACCCTAAAAACCCAATGTTTCAATGGTGGGCACATTTTATCCAATTAAAAGACAGAACTCAAGCCTTCATACAGTACCTCATCATTGCCAGCAACTTGCACGACGACTGGGAAGCCGTTGTGATTGGTCGATGTGTTACTAAGAACGTCCACGATGGTTCCCACCTTCTCTATCCTGTTCAAACAGGTGACTGGAGAACTCATCACCTCTCTGGATGTGATGAGAGAGAGTGAGAAAGTCAAACTTATAAAATCAGTTTCAATCAGTGAGTTTCACTCAACATCAACATCAACAAACAGAAGTGACTTTACCTGGCGGTCAGCCAGTGGGAGGTGGCAGGAGCCTCCCAGTGCAGGAAGGGAACGCTCTGCAGCTTGATGTGGATATCATAGAGACCCTGAAACAGGAGAAAGAAACAAACTTTACACAGAGAGAAATATAGTTTGACTTTTTTTGTTAGCTTCGGAGCCATTTCAGCACTAGTGGCAATTTATTATTTTTTTAGCTGTGCCTCCTTTTCCTCCTCCTCCATTTCCTCTGTGGGTGGTATTGTGGGACAATAATGTTCTTCAAGGACACACACAAATCAAACATTTTTGTGCTGACTTTAAATCTGTACTTTTATAGTGTTACATTGTCAAAATCTGCTGAAAGTCAGTGTGTTATTAAGGTTTTTGGATGCGACTACAATATGCCCAAATACTGTCCTCTGCACATGGAAAGCAGTGAGTTTGTTGGCTTCTTTCTGTATTGCACTCTTTGTGAGGGATACCATAAAGTGGATTTATCACTTTTATCACAGACTGAGGCAGGAACAGTGTGTCCGTACTTAACTCACCTCTACAAAGTAGTCTCCTACTATCTTGGCAGTCATGAGGACAAGCATGATGGGAAGGCCGTATGTGATGTTTCCTGTAGCCTCCACCATGATGACAGTCAAACTGAGAGTCATCCTCACAATACCACCTGTGGAGATGGATAATTTTAAAAAAAATTAGGTGACAGTCTGCTGGAGTTTTCATGAAGCTGTGCATGTATCAGCATGATTGGTCATAACAATATGTTTCCAATCTGGTTCTTAATTCCCGTTAAGCACTAAAACCAAAAGAGCGCTAACAAGGTCAGGGTTGATGTTACTCACCTAACTGAGCTGCAGCTCCCATCAGGGCATATTTACCAGGGACAGCCCAGGTCTAACAAAATACACATGACAAAGTCAAACAGTTGTTCATTTCATTAAGGAAAACCCACTTCAAATCTACAAATATGTTCATTTTCAACATGTTTGAATGTACTCAGAAAGAAATTCACACGAAGCAAAAGGACAAAAGGGGTTATGGGAAATGTGGTCTTCAGTTTGAGAAACCACACATATGGTCCATTTCTCAGTACAGGAACTGAAAGGTGTCATCTTGTCCTCACTGAATGACGTGTGATGCACACACACTAACCGAGCCAGTGGTGGTGATGGAGGCCAGCAATATTCCAAACAATCTTCCCCAGGCGGCTCCTATTAGCAGAGATGGGATGAAGACTCCAGCAGACACCGCCAGGCCGTAGGTCCAACACGCCAGGAAGAAATAAGTCAGAGTGAACAAACCCAGCGTCAAGGGATTGTAGGTTCCTTTAAGAAAGGTGACATAAGTAATGTGTTTTCACTTTGGCCTGTACACAAAATAAGAAAAAATAGCTGTGCACATGTTTGTACGCAGCTGTCGGCTTTACCTGGCTGGTTGTGGAAGAGACTGCGAACACTTCTCTCAGGAGTGTTGAAGAAGGCCGTTGCCATGGAGTTATACTCCCCATCTGCACAGAACAACTTTGAGAGACAGACAGAAAATGACAATAGTGAGACAACAAGAGAAAGAAGAGGAAACACAAAGCGCCATCCTCCCTTTGTGTCCTTTGTTGAAGCTTTTACATCTACCAGCTGACATACAATTTTAAAACGAAGGGGGGTAGGACAGAGAAGGACTGTCATCCACATTTGGTGTTGAAAATTTAAACAAATGCCCTGAGTGTGAATTGTTTTCTTTTTCACGTCGCTCTCTCATCAAGGAGTCACCAACATTTTGACAGTTCATCCAGCAGGGAAGATGAATGCGTGAGCAAATATATTGGCAATCAATCCAGCAGTTGATGAGTCATGTCAGTCAAAATGACAAAATGTGAATATAATTTGGTGACAGTAAAGAAAAAAAAGAAAAAAAAAAATCAGGAGATCATGAAAGCTGCCCTCTATGGACCATGAATGTCAAAAATATCCTCTTCTTAGATCCACAAATGAATGTGTTTATATGTGTATTATAAGTTTTTCTATAACATAAAAAAAAAGTAGTTGTACAAACTTAAAATGCAACATGCACCTCTGCAGGAGTATGAAGTGTTTTTGGACATCAACTTGCATCAAAAAAATCACCAGTATATTTGGCAATACTAGTGGTAAAGCTTAATGAACTGAAAGTCCACTGTGTGGTAAAAAAGGAAGTACTCACTGTGAGAAAGCAAGAGCTCATCTGTTGGTCATCACACATCAGTGGTCATCAGTGTGTTCGTTTTAAAACCATAATCATGTATGACTTGTTGTGATACAATGCAACTGGCCTCCTGAGTCTTAGCTTTATTACACGTTGTCATTTAAACCAAGGTAAGTCGACAAGAGTTTAGTTTTCAGACAGCTGACATAGATGACAAATGTCAAAGGTGTGTGTTTGTATACCTGCAGTGGGTACTCCTCAGTGTGCTCTGGCCCCAGAGGCTGACAGTCATTAGAGAAGTAGATCATGGTGAATGACACTGTCGCAGTCACCGCGGCCACCAACATGGCCTCCATCACTTGCAAACAAGGGCGATGGACATACCTGTAACACACATAAACACACACACAGTGGCTTTAATGAACCAGAACCTTACAAAAATGTTGACTTCCTGTCCGCCTGAGTTTGGACTTTCCAAAGTGAAGAGGTTACTGTGTGAGTGCAATGAAAAACAAAGCATAAAACAAAGCTTCTCTGCCATTTTGTGCCTTCAGGCAATGTGGCTGCATAAATGTCAAGAAGACTCAATTACTGTTACAAAATGTAACACAAACTCACTGCGTCAGATGACGGATGGAGTATTTTTAGAAGCAGTACTGCCCAGACAGGTACAGAATATTATGTACTGAGAAAATGCCAGATAATCAGGACACGAATGCCATTTTATAGCCAGTTATAAACTTCATAGCCACTGTAAATCGTCTGTGACAGGTGTTTGTTTTGTTTTTATACATTTATACTAATATAAACAGAATTATGTATATTATATTTATGTCTATGTCTTCAATTACTGTAAGGCCCTGCTGATGGGCCTCCCAGCCTGCACAGTGAAACCTCTCCAGATGGTCCAGAACGCAGCAGCACACCTGGTCTTAAATCAACCCAAATGGGCACACGTTACCCCGCTGCTCATCAAGCTCCACTGGCTACCTGTAGCAACCTGGATTAAATTCAAATATAATGCATAATACAAAGTAGTCTCCTGTTCTACGCGACTTGAATGTCCTTACACAGACATGTGTTACCTCCTTAAATAAACAACGCCTGACTCAGGGGAGTCCCTCTATACCTTCAAAACACCTCCAGAAGACCCAGCTCTTCAGAGAGGATCTCCTCTGCAACACTACGCTTTGGATAGAACCCTCAACTGTTATGCTGTGTGTGATCTGGATTGTATTCCTGGTATACATTCACAAAGTGTCAAATCCAGATCCAAAATAGAATATGGAAACTCCCCACATCACCTCTGTACAGCCAAACCGGCACCAATGTCTGATAAAATACCTCAAAATTGGAGTATGTCAGTAATGGGTATCTCAGAAGGTGCAAGCCTTAGCTATGATAGTAAATGTAGCTTCATCAATGCCACAATTTAATGTCATATCTAAATCCTTCTCATCTTGATAATAAGATAATTCTAAGATTGCACTCATTATCCACTATCATACAAAATATATCTACATAATAAACATTCAATTATTAAATGTTATAATAGTCATACTACTATCACAAAATCTGCACATATGTACCCTCCAACTCCAAACAAGGAAGCAGGAAGTGCAGGTGCATTAGCAGAAGTCTCCTCCCAGGCCACTCTGTCAGTAACTGTACCTGTTCTTACTGGGACTATTTATAAACACTTCAATCACAAGATGCTGTCATATGAGAATCTGTTTTAAGCTTGCATCTGAAAACTTCCTCGTCTTGCACCACGCCCTGTCTTTGACAGACAAGAGCAAAGCCTCTGCGCTACAAGTGTGTTGTTTTTCTTGGCACACTGCACAAACAAAGCAATTCTTAGTATCAACTCTTCAACTCTTCGTAGATCACTTGACCCGTTGTTGGAACATTTTTCCTTGAGTTAATAACACTTTGTTTTGTTCTTGCAAGAAGCTGAACCATTTCTAAATCCTACCTGATCCTAAATATGGTCAGCCAGTAGTTGAGAACGTTGAATAGAGCTCCTAGTAATCCACCTGCACAGGAGAGAGATGAACACACATATAAGCCGGCTGTTTCTCAAGTGAAGAGCGTGCGACGAACAGAATAGACTTAAATAGTTCTTACCTATAGCTCCCATTGCGATGAACAAGGGAATCTCATAAAGGTTATAGGCCACACTCTGAAGAAAGACAAATTAGATCATGTCACACTGACTAACAAACAACATAAAGCTGAGAAAATACATGATATGTGTGTAAGTTCCTCACTTCATTCTCAAAGCGTCCAAAGTTGATGAGACCTGGGTTGGAAAGATCTCCTGGGTTGTTGTGATAGATACTGAGGAAGAAGTTCAGGGTGAAGGTAGAGATCATGGAGGCAAAGAACTGCAGATGAAAAAAAAACAGGTAGAACACTGAGAAGTGAAAAGGACAACATAACACAATCATTACTAATGACAATAACTTACTATTCTCCACATCAGCACACATAGGACAATAACTTACTATCCTCCACGTCAACATCTGGTTCCAGAAAGAAGCTCCCTCCTCTAGAGAGAACAGAACGCCGCCTGCCGACCAAAAAGAGACAAGAAATTTGAACTAGATATTCACTGTGATCGGATGATGAGCATCCACGATGCCAAGCTAGCTCAACACACTGTTGGATGATTTAATGGGTTCACTTAAGTTGAACTGTAAGCAATCTTTTTAACCATTTCTACACCTCTGTATACGTACATGGCAGCTTTTTTCCCCCACAGCTGTATGATCACAACAAGCAGCCATCAACAAACTAGGTCAGGTAAGTTGGGGGATTGAAGGGCTCACCAAATTAAATTTGAGACTGTAGAGAATGAAATTTAGTATATGAAACTATGATGGAAAACCAGTAGAGACATTTGTTATTATAATCAAATCATGCAATCATTTCTAATGATAAAATTATTACAAAATCAATGTGACCTGGAGCCAGATAGGTGGCAAAAAATTGAGGTTTAATTAATTTAATTGTTGCTCAGATCATCACTAGCCCATTATGAGTCTGTGAGCTTCTTAGCTGCTATAGCCTGTGAGTGTAGTCTATGATGGTGACACATACAGTGCAATATAATTACAAACTTATTTTTCAACATGTTTTTTGTATCCAATTAGCTAACGAAATAAGGCTCTATTTTTTTTCTTATAACCTTCTCATCATCTGTCAACACCATAAACTGCCTAGTGACAGTACGCCCCCTTTCCTGTTGATTGGAGAACAAGCGCTTTAGAAGGAATTTCCTCACAGGTTTCTTTGTCCTTAGTTTTGGCATGCGGCCATATTGTTCGACTGCAGCTAAACCGCTCTCACAACTAAAGCAAACAACTAACAGAGCACGTGTTTGTACTGTGCACTGGTACTGGTAAGGTTGCTTTACCGACTGGTGCTCCAAAAGCAGCAGAAACGCCAGCAGCAGCTCCAGCAGACACAAAGTCTCGTTTTTCTGTGTCTCTCCGGAAGTATTCAAAGATCTACAAACACACATATTATTAATTATAAATTATTTGTACTCACAAACACACTGTAACCATAGACAGCTTTTAATGGTGCACAGGCATGCTTGACCAATGAGCAGTAATATTTAGATTTAAGGATACACCACACACAGCATACATAGAAACTCACTACACACACTGACCTTGAAGTCTCTTTTTAAAGAGGTGCTCCTGCCCTGAGAGACCCCTGCAGCTACAACAGCACCAGAGTGAATCATGGGCCCTTCCTTGAGGGATTGTGGGTAAACAAGAAGACAGCTATTAAAAGGAGTTGTGTACAGTGTCAATCCACACAACTTTTAAATGGAAATTATCAAAGTTAATTGTAAAATGACAACTCTGAAGGCACAAAACATCAGCTATTGCACTGGGAGAAGTCAGTGAGCTGAATGTTTACCTTTCCAACAGCAAGACCTCCAACCACTGAGCAGATAACACCACACACTTTCACCACCAGTGTCTGCGGAGGACAAACACACACGTGTTTAGAGTATGAAAGTCCTTTGAGTTCAAGTCCATCCATTTGTGAATGTGTGTTTATGTCTTTACCTTGAGTCGTACCACCCTGGGAATCTTGACTCCATTCAGGTAACATTTGATCTGAGGGATACCACTTCCTGCTGCTATGGGCTGGATGAGACAAAGAAGGATGTCAGAAGACGGACGGGATGATTCATAGCGAAAGAATTATTTACTTATTATTCCATGAAATGGCATTAAGAGCTGATACAAACTATGAGGAAATAAATGAACCACTTCTCAAAGTTAAAACTCTCAGGCTGCCCAGCGACACTGTGGCTAACCAGAGGGGAAGAAATAGGGAAGCACCTTCATCCTACAAATTTCAGTATTACACAGTGTCGGAGTCAGACTATTGCTTTATTAGTTTTCACTTCCACATCCAAACAATTTCTAATTCCAGTCATGCAATTCCTTTCTGCTTTTAGGGCATACTTCTTCTAAATCCCATCTTTCACACTCGAGGAATACCCCAAGAGAAGAAGACAACAGAAATTGTGGAATTTTTATCAAAAGGGTCATTATTTCTCTTTCAGTCTTACCTCAAAATATGCAACTATGATGGCCCCCACCATGACAAAGGCGGAGTTAAAGACAGCCCAGAGGATGAGAGAGATCGAAAGACCGCCCACCTCTGTAAACTTCTCAATGTCTGTAAGAGGTCAGAGGTCAAGGAAAGTTGGGGGATCTGAAATTTAAAAAGGACTATGTGTAAGATTTAAGTGGCATCTAGCAGTGATGTTGGCAAATGCAACCACTTCGCCTCACCCTCTTGTAGCACACACCAAAAGCTACTAGATAAAAAGATACTAGGACCACAGCTTCCCTTAACTGAGTGCCACTTGTGCTTAGAATATAATTAATAATTAGGGAATCTGCAAACCTGCCAGCCCATTTGTAAGTTGTCTACAATACAGGAAATTATTCAAAATAATATATACAAAATATTCTTCAAGACACTGTTTCTGCTGCAATCCATCTGGTGTCAACATGTTAGTCTGACTAGGTGCATCATGTGCAACTCTACAGGATACTCTCTTTGACAACTTGGTATTTCATCCCAGCCAGTTGCTCCACCACGATGTCAATGAAACAGGCGATGAGTCCGGTCAGAAAGCCGATTAGACCACAGACAACCCAGCGACTGATCTCCAGACAGCGGAAACCCTAAAAATACAAGATGAGAGAGGCAGACAGGAGATACAGGACAAGGAGGGAGAAACAAACAGTAGAGGAGAGAGACGGACATATTTATACAGACTTAAATTAAAAAGTTCTAACATATATTTAGGTGATTCCCAGTCCACCTACCATATGACTCATTCTCCTCTCCTCCTCCAGAAACAGCTGATTCTCAATGTTATCATAGTCCAAACTCTGGAATAGCAAAACAAATACAATAAATTAGTAAAACAGTGATAAAAGTGATGATGTTTATTTCTATTTTTCCCAAAATTGTGACATAACTTCACTGAGTGCATATCCACTTTTTGGATCGATGACAGCAACTTAGCAAACCAAAAACATGTTAATACAAAGCTGATTTCATAAACTGTTTACTGCCTGCTTAAGAAGATTAATTCTCTTTTTGTTGCACCATTATGTTGATTTAGTTGTACATTTGCTAGTCGTGTTACTGACTAATAATGTGAGTGGGCTGTTTTACCTCAAATTTAAGCGACAGTAGCTTCTCATTATGAGGGATCTCTTTAGGCCGCCCTCTCAAAGAGTCCTGCAGGGGGAAAACACAGAAGAAAAAAAAAGAGGTCAGGACACCAACACTGACCTATCACCTCTGCCCTGTTCATGAATCATGTGAGGGGCTGCAAGGAGGAGCTGGAAACTGACGTCAGAGAAATCAAACATTTTGGAAACAACATAAATGAGCGTAGCAGGATTTGAAAAACAAAGATATTTTTCAAATCTCAGGCATCACTTCAAAAGAAAAAAAGACATTTCACAGACTTTAGATACTAGAGCATTTATAATGAGACAGATGGAAGGTGCAGTGACTGTGACCAGTGTTTCCTCCAAAACATTTAGCATAACAATCAAATCTTTACCAGTTTAGTGTTGAAGGAAAGGCTGGTGCAAAAGAGTGCATTCTGACATACATACAAGCCAGCTACAGCACAGGCAATTTAAAGTACTCCATTTCACATTAACATGCACTGTTACGCAGGCCTCTGTCACATGTCTGTGGCCCGTCTGTACAGCTAACACAATCAGCAGCGGATAAAGCGTCTAAACAAGATAGCAGACATTCACATAAACACACGCTGGAAATAAATCTTTTGTTTACAGCATACAACAATCGAGCACAATCACATGCACGGCATCACATTCCCATGAGACAATGAAACTGATGGTTTCTGTCTCAGAGGGAAACCGATGTCTTCAGAGTTTTTATTGCCTGGTTGAACTTACTGTGCCTGTACAGAAACAAACTTGATGGTACCTCTCTCTGGTGTCAGCTAATTGAATTTTATTAACACCTTACAGCAGAAGGGTTTCGCCTGTCGCTCTGTATTTAATCTGTGTGTGGGATTTTACAAAAATACTAAAATGGCTGAGCAGTCATGGTGAAGCTTATTATCACAGACATGGTCAATTTATCATTTACAATGCGTCACGGTGGAAACTGTCACACAGTGCAAGCACGTGTCTTTTATGCACACTGGGTGAGTCAACCATCGCTGCCCTGCTTTGGCTTACTTCCCACATTAGGCTTAAGCTGTATTCAGGAGGGAGTAGCTGAGATTAAATCATATACAATACTGTCTGAACCCTCAGCTATATCTCAGGCTGAATCTCTTAAATTAGGCCTTATGGACAAAGACAGTGGACACAAGCTCAGCCTGAGCATGAGGCTAAATCACTTTCGGTTAACTGTAAATCACCCCTACATACCGCTGGATACTGTGTGTGTAATTTTAAAACACATCTGATCACCTCGTATTGATTTGATTGTGAATAGTTTGGTTTAGGCGTCTAAAAGAACTACCGCGAAAGATCGTGATGAAGTGATGATCAACAGGAGCGACACAGAAGACACAGAGAGAAAGAGTGAGATGACGTTTTCGAGGCTCGGGGCTTTACCTCATCCGACGTTATCTCCTCCTCCAAATCCACCGTGCTGAGTCTGCCTATCTGAAATATACTGCGTCCTTCAGACAGCTACAGACATCACAGACAGCAACAGAAATATATATATGTATATATATATATATGCGCGTGTGTGCATACTGCTAAGTGTGGCAATATCCAGACTTTATTCAACATCGCACAGATGTTGGTACCCAATAGGGTCCAATGAGTACAACAGAGCTCAGTTTGTTGACTCATCTTTGAGGCAAAAATAATAATAATAAAAATAATAATTAAAGATACATGTCTTAAAATCCCAAAACAATCTCCTATTTAAATACACTGACAAAAGAAGTAACTAGTTCGAACTATGCTCCTGATGTAGGAAGTAGATGACTAGTCCTGATGGCATAGCAGGTCGAAAAAGGAAGTTGTTTTTTCCAGTGTGTCCATAATAGCTGGACAGACTGAAGGTCTAATATCTCATAACATTATTAGAGTTTGATCTTGATCTTTTGATCTCTTGATCTTTCTGTCCTCTATTACAATAAAAAAAAACCTTGTACAGGATTAAAATAGCATCTATAGACAGGCAGAGATAATCTGTAACCTCGTGTGATGACCTGAGAAGTACAATGAACCCTTTAAACATAAGTTACATTATCATTAAGTGTATAATATGAGCATCAGACTGACTTTTCCAGTTCAAATAAGCTAATATGTAGCTCATGTAACAAGCTATTGGAAGGGCTAGCCTTTCAAAAGTCTCTATAATGTGATTAGTTTTTAATCTAATTGTGTGCTTCATGTGAGTAATTACATTTTTTTACCGATTTAATCACTTTTCCATGCAGTCACATTCCGCCCCAAACAAAGCTTGTTGTTACTTCTGATACCCAGCTGCAAACACACCAAAACACACCCCGAAAATAACGCTGCGTGTGCGGCAATGCATTCACAAGCATCCATGGCCCATGCAGCGTTTAACGTAACCTCGCGGATGTTTTATAAAAACACATGACGAAGCATCTTCATGGTGCAAAACAGATGTTTAGCTAACGCAGCTAACATGCTAGCTGTACCTGTCTGGAGTGTCTGGGCTGCTCGGAGCCGTTAAGCAGCGGGGTCCCCTCCCCGGTTGCGCCGGACTCGTCAGCCCGGCTGGACCACGACACTTTCTTCGTGATGTTAGCCATGGTGTCCCCCCCTCACCCTCTGTAGCTCGCAGCGCTAACTGTCGCTAAATGTATTTCATTAACTGCAGTTGTAGCTGGCTAACTACTGTAGTTCTTCCTCAGCTCCCCATGATCATTCCCCTAACTCGTGACTTTTTGTAAGGTGCGCGTGCAGGGCCAAAAATATCAGTTTGCCGCGTTGGATGCTGGGATTTGTAGTTTTAACGGTTTGGATTCTGATTTAACGGTTTGGATTCTGAATTTCTGAAATTCTTTCTGTAAATATGACATCAAGAAGTATTTAATTTTGTAGTCCAGACCACAATTTGAAGATTATTGGATTTGTACCCATGCACCCAAAAAAGGATAAAGACAACCACATGGTGAGTTTTAATACATTTATTTATATAAAAATAAGCATTACATTTCTAATGACAACCCACCAAAAGTTAAAAACACAAACAGATAAGACAGAAAGTGCAGCTTCACTGACAAAAATGTTATCACAATTAATATGAATAATAATTTCAATATATAATCATGTCTCTTGAAAAAATGGATCAAACTATTATTATTTTGTTGATACTTCATGTACATTTTGCTGATAATACTTACATACTTTAACTGAAGTAAGGTTTTAAGTATTGTAATGGAGTATATTAATATCATGCTATAACTACTTTACTTATTTATTGTATGTAAAGGATCTAAATACTTCTTCTACTGTTAACTTTAAATCCAATAAGAATATACTGATATGTGTACATCCAAGAAATATAAAACAATGAAATACATTTTTTATTTGACTTTTTAAGAGGCAGGTAAGAGACAATTAACAGAAATCAGATTTTGACATCAAACTTACACACAGTGCTCTAAACATTCACATGCCACCTGCTGCACCTCCCCATGTACCTCCTTTATGTCCTCCATGTCAAGCACCACCCCTCTGGGAACACCTCTTCCTTCTGCCACACCTTCTACCTCTGAAGGACTCAGTACCCGGTTCCATACTCTGAATCCCGCCACTTGCCCAGCAAAACCCTCCGCCGCATCAAACTCTCCACCAACAACATCCTGCTCCTGACCCAGCACCACTGATCCACCTCCAGCAATCTCCCAGCCCTTCCTGAAGTTGGAGCCGGAGGAGGTGAGGCGCCGGTCATTGTAGTGCCAGAAACGACCCTGGATGGAGGACCAGACGATGCAGAGGTGGTGCCAACGAGCATCCATGAAAGATGACACAGGGAGACGGCGATGGACAGGGTCTCCGATTACAAAGTCCAGGGAGGGGGATGAAGACGAGTTACGTCCATACAAAACTAACTGGTTATCATTGTCATTTGTGGCATAAGAGAGTAGTGTGCCAACATGTGGGGCCTCCACACGGAGCCATAAACATACAGAGAGCTCAGGAAGGTTGGGGAGAGTCAGGGAGAAGGTGACATAGTTCTCTGCTGAGGCCGAGGGGAAGAACAGCATGGAATCCACGTTACAGACTGCAGACAGAGGGAGAAAAAGATATGTTAACTAGTGAGCCTTACAGGTTCTGGTAAGCAGATTTTGTTAGCAAGGCTAGTCGGTCCAAATGTTTACTTACTGGTTGCATCCTTTTTGGGAACTGGTTGTGCTGGGATCTTTTGCCTCATAGGAAGCTGGAGGAGGTTGTGGATCACTGAAGACTCCACCTTTGTGTCACTCTCTTCTTCCTCCTCTCCTTCCAACCTGCTCACCCTTTGCTTATAAGACTCAGACTGGGGTCGAGGGAGAGCATCTGAAGCCTGGTGCTGTGGAGCCTCCAGGCGGGTCCTGCTCTGTCTGTCTTTGATGGTTTCAGGATGAGTTGGAGCCTGGGACAGGGGCTGGGGCTGGGGCCAAGAGGGGTGACTGGGTTTGTGCAACTGATGGTGTCTGTGACGATGTGTTTTAGGCCGGGATTGATGCTGAATCTGGGTATGATGATATGGTATAGTTTGATGAGAATGGACCTGCTCTTGCTGGGCAGGGTAAGGCTTTGTTTGAGCCCGTACCTGAATCTGTGACTGAGGGCGGTAAGGGTCAGGCTGAGGCAGGTAATCTGTGGACAGGGGTAGAGGGGTTGGGCTCTGGGCCTTTAAATGTTTAGGCTGGTTTGATGTTGCTTGGTATTGATGGGGCTGTTGGGAGTGTCTGCTCTGAGATGTTACCTGTGCATGATCAGTCTGGAAATAGCTGATACCTTCTTGTCCGGGGTGGGTATGTCCATCCAGAATCTTCCCAGGCCTCCCTCCTCTATGTGCCTGGCTTCTCCTGCGTGGTTCATAATATCCTTGAGGTGTGACATTGGCGTTAAGGGACCCTCTGCTTTTCCCTCCTCCATTAAACTGCAGAACCTCATTGATCCGGCCCTCAAGCCGGGTCACACGTAGTGCCTGGTTTTTAAGAGATTCCTGCAACCCTCTGAGCCCAACAAGCAGCTCATCACGCTGGATCTGAAGGGCGGCCAGCCTTTCATCCTGGCTCTGGAGCTCCATGGTGAGGTTGAAGAAGTCCTGACCAGGATCTAGCTTCTGTTTCTGGGCGTTGCGGCGGTTCTCCCTCAGGTTCCTCTCCATCAGAGCCAGACGACCCTCCATCCGCTTACTCTTCTTCTCAAGCTTCCTGCTCCAGTCTCTGGGATGATAATCAACATGAGAAAAATTTTGTTATTCAAAATAGTTAATCATCATTTTCCAACCCCATAAAAGAACAGCTGCCGAACAGAAAGGCCACCCACTCAAAAACTTCTTATATTACCAAATCCTCCAAGTTTGACTATGTCCTGTTCTTTTTTTAATGTGTCATGACCTCTGTAAGGAGATCTAATTCCTGTCATTTTCAGAGCTGACTTAGACTAGACTTACCTGTTAGAGCAAATTGCCTTCAACTTGAAAAATACAACCATTTATCAACGACTGTGTCAACATATGTCAGTTTACAGATTATATTTACAATAAACCTCCCGAGCTCTAACCTGAGACTGTCAATCTCCTGCGTTGTGCTCTGCTTGAGATGTTCGAGGTCCTGTGACATGTGGTGCCACTGTTCACTCAGGGCTTGAATACGAGTTGCCAGTACCCCCGAGGAGTTTCTGTTCTGGTTCAGGGCCAACATGTCCAAACGGGCTTGGGTCAGCGCCTGGAACTGCTGGAACTTATAACAAAGTAAAAGTCTCTTCACAAGCCTTTCTGCAGATGTTTGGTAACTGATTAGAAGGTCAGGAAAATTCTTAAAAAAAAACCACATTCATATTCATATCTGTGATGACTTTTCCACTATAAAATAACAGCCCTGTTCCTGTGCTACAGAAACAATGAAGTTGATGAAAAGAGGTTTGAACTTAAAGCTCTTAGTAACAGATGAATTAGCAGTTTTAAACCCTTAAGGCTAGTTATTAATCATTGTTGCAGACCTTATGCAAACACATTACAAATACATATAAATATGTGATTTAAATGTAGCTGAAATCATGTGAATTCACGAGAGAGGCTGCAGAAACGGCAGTTAATTTCATTTGGTTAAGATAGGCTAGTTAGGTTTAAGACTGTGTTGTACACACACAGTCTGATTCATACTGACCTGCTCGTTGAGTCGTCGTAGTTTCTGGGACACAGAATCAACTCCCTGTAACTTAACAGGCTGAATTTGTAGCAGAAGCATGTGGACCAAGATCTGGGGCCAGTGACCCGGCCTAAGGCTGCCCATGGTGCAGTGGAGCTGGGAGAAATGCAGCCAGGAGCCTGGATCCCTGTCTGTATGTCTTGAGGTGGTGGAACAAATAGAGGGGATAAAGACATAACTGAAAAGGGCTGGTCTTGATACACACTGTATGGACACACACAATACACAAAAGCACACCCACGAGCTGGGACAAGAACACACTTTCCATTTTCCACAACATCATTGGGGACCTCAGAGGAAATGCAGATGGATTTAACAGGTAGTCAGCTTCTCTCTGCCTCTCTCTCACTCCGCTACACCAATAAGCACAAAGAAAAGAGAAATGAATACAAAACAATCTACTAAATGATGTCCAGGGTTTATAAAAATGTAGAATAATATAAGCAGATTTCTAATCTCAGTTTAGCAATGTTCAAATATGAGAAAGTGACATTTTTCATGCTTCCTAATTGTTGCTGTACTGTAACTGGATCCTGTATTAAAACAATTGATTGATTTATTGACATCTTTCACTACCTTCTTGGAGGACAATGACTACTGTTTGAAAAGGGACTTTTAATATGAAAACTTTGGTTATAAGAATGTGGTCTCGTATTTGTGTGTATGGTAGTGTGCTTGTGTGTGTGGTGATAATACGGCAGTAAATCTCATGATGCGTGGGCTGCTGAACAAGCGGCCTGTACTTTCCTCTTCCCCCTGACTCAACTGCCAGGGGATCTTGCTCTCTTCTTCTTCTGCTTTCTTTTCACTGGCCCAATCCAGGAATCATGCAGTTTACCCCTCCCTTCCTCTTTCTGTTCAAGACCAGGTTGCAACACTGGCTTCATTTACATTGGGGAAATAATTATTATTGACTAATAAAGTCAGTAATCTGTGATAGATTTAATTCCCCACATGTATAATTATTTATTAGTTTTCATTTAGGGTAGAAAGGCAACACAGGGGATTAAAATGCTCCACTCAAAATCACACTGAGCAGATTAAAAATCAGTTTTTGATTTAAAAAAAAAGTTTAAAATGTTGCTACTGTTGAAAATTTATTGCTGAGTCCTTCATATTCAAAATCACAGCACGCATTCCTGTTCAATTTCACTTGTGGAACTTCAGTGCAAACGCAGTTTCCAGTTTCACTTTCCTTATGACCACTTGACATGTAGCTAGTCTGTCAGTTTCAGTCGGTGAGCCTGGAAAACCCTCAAACACACACTGACACACTGTCACACAGGAGGATCAACTTCATCATTCGAACAGATCGTTTTTCTTCTTCACTCTGTAAAGAAGGATCACATCAAAGCTTGATGGACTTTTCCTCTTGACGTGAGGAAGACGAACAAAGGAACTTTACAGATCTTGAAATCAGACAAGTTTGAAGCTCCATCTGCAGACATGGATGAAGAGACTCCCCTGCTAAACAAAAGACCAACATCGAGTGAATCCAAGGTTGGAAACTTTTCACTTACTTAAATTAATCTTATTTACTCTGTGACTGATTGATTTAACATGAACAAAAAAAAACAAGAAGAAAACTAATAATGGACATATTATTCACCACTTGTTTACTTGGGATGGTCTAACTTATTGTGAAAAAAACTGTATTTCAGACTGGACTGGAAAGTTTCACAGATATTATATTTTTACAGAACTAAGAGTTATATGGTAACAATCGCTGACAACTGATCTGAACCTGATCTGAAGAACATGGCTGATAATCTGCAGTTTATTTAATGATTTTATGGAGAAAGAAAGTTTTTAAAGAGACATGTTGGAAAAGTACAGTAGTCTTTGTCTAACCAAGGAAACAATCCTATTATTGACTGATGACTGAGCAGATGTACTGATCCTTGTCTCTTTATCATGCTACAGCATGCACACAAGCTCTGCTACAGGTCTGCAGGAAGCTTTTTATTTCATGCAGAATGCAAATATGTTTTGCAGGAGTGAAGGGAGATCAGCGGCTTGAGTTGCTTGATCAGCCATTCAATTCATGGCAAAATAATACTTAAGTAGTAACAAGATGGATGAATTTAGACGTCTCATTGAGTTCTGACTATTATCTAAGATACCTGACACCACCTGCATTGGTGCAAACTGGTCCCAGGAAGTTTAGGGAGGAGATTTATTTACACAGTGCCATTTTGCACTCATTACAAAATGAACAAATTCTAACATTAAACCCAGTAACTGTTAGTCAGCAGAGTATAAAAGCAGGAAGTGTTTGGTTGTCACTTCCTATAATTCTTACGAATGTGTCATTAGTATGTTAGGTTTGGATGTTTGTTTATGACCCCATGTGGGACTGACTTGCCGGATGCCAGCAGTTTAAATTCTACAACCGCAGAATGCATCGTGGCTGAAACAGAAACTTTCAGCAGAGAAAAACAGAGCTGAATAACCTGCCTCAGGTTTAACTGCCTGCTGTCACATAGTGTAGTTCTCCCTTTTTTTTATCCTGGTAAAATATTTATATAAGTGTGTATTCAGCGGTACTCATGCAGGCAAAAGTTCATTGTGGGATTTTCTGTGGGTTAACTTTGAGTCAAACAGGAAACAAAAAAACACACATTACTGCTGTGTGTAAGACCTCACTTGTGCACTTCTGCAAATCAAAGTCACTTGATTTTGAGGCAGAGTTTGCGCAAAAATAATTTAATAACACAAAACTTACAGAGTGATGAGGCAGACAACTGAAACCAAGAAGCTTACAGACTAAATACTAAAGTGAAAGCAGGAAATCAAGACACAGATGAAAACCAGTGATAGTATAAAGAATGGACGTTGTATCCGTGACGTCACTGGTAAGAAGAGAGTCCTCTTTCACCTCCCAGCTAATCTAAAAATGGAGAAAGACGTGGATCACTGACAGACCTGAGGTGGGCTAAATTATGCCTGTGCCATCTGTGACACCACCCACCTGTCAATCAAAGCAGCCACACTGTTATTTATGTAGAACTTTAAGCCTGAATATAATTTGTAACTTCTTTAGCTCTGAAATCTTTTAGCTTGTTTTAACCTGTCCCCCTTCCACTCCAGATCAACAACTCCAAACTCTACCTGGCCGTCTTCTCTGCCATCCTGGGCAACTTCAACTTTGGTTACTCCCTGGTCTACTCATCCCCGGTCCTGCCACAGCTAATGAGACCTGATGCTGAACCCCAGCTCAGGATGGACACGGAGCAGGCCGCCTGGTTCGGCTCAATCTACACACTAGGGGCAGCAGCCGGAGGGCTGGGGGCTATGCT
Source organism: Nibea albiflora (assembly GCA_014281875.1). Classification (NCBI taxonomy): domain Eukaryota; kingdom Metazoa; phylum Chordata; class Actinopteri; family Sciaenidae; genus Nibea; species Nibea albiflora. The sequence continues at coordinate 17,149,914 of CM024808.1, read as the reverse complement.
GCTCAACGACTTGATTGGACGGAAGCTGAGCGTCATGATGTCAGCAGTGCCGTCGACCATAGGGTGGGTCTCAGGATTAACATACAGCCACCAAACTGTGGTGTAATGCAACTGTGTACATTACTACTGTAAGATTTGATGTACTTGTACTTTATACCCCTTTATATTTTACAGTATATTGATCCAGATTTTGTGTTACTTGGGGCAACTTTCTGCTATGATGGTAGTAAAACATCAATGAAAATCTGATTGCTTCTTCATAACACAACACAACCTCTCTAACAACACGTTATTCAGTACCTTTCATCCATAAAATCCACACATTCAGTGGTATCCATAGGGTCATGATGATGGATGTCTTTGTGCGAGTCTGCATGTACCGTTTGTTTTAAAAATTTCCATCTGTGTGTGTCTTAGATACATGTTGCTTGGAGGGGCTGTGGACCGGTGGATGCTCCATGTGGGCCGTTTCCTCACAGGCATTGCCGGGGGGATGACAGCAGCATCCATTCCTGTAGGTTACCATGGATACAGAAACAATTTTAAAAACCTGTTTTATCCCCTTTTTTGTCCTATAAAAAAAACATCCTTACCCCTTGGTTTCGTCACATAATTTTAATGTATATTACCCTTTTTTTCTGATTGATACTACATGTGTTCATGTGACTGTATATATGTCTTTTGTATGTTCATATCACAGGTTTACATCTCAGAGATTTCCCACAAATCAGTGAGAGGAGCTCTGGGTTCCTGCCCTCAGATCACTGCTGTGTTTGGGGCACTTGCACTCTATGCCTTAGGTAATAACATGCTACTATACCACTGCATAAATACTAATGTGCAGTATCTTAATTTATACATTTAGCTCAAATGTAGGGATGCTCAGAGTCATTTCTAGACTATTTTTGCCATTGGTTGTGTGTATTTATGACAGCAGTAAATCGTTCAGCTGCTTCATATATGATGTACAGGTCTGGTGGTAGAGTGGCGGTGGCTGGCAGTGGCAGGAGAGGTGCCAGCTCTGCTGATGGTTGTGCTGCTGGCATTCATGCCTTGCTCCCCCAGGAGGCTCCTCTCTCTGGGCAGAGAGCAGCAGGCTGAGAGGGCCCTCCGCTGGCTGAGGGGAAAAGACTACGACACGCACATTGAACTCAGTGCCATACAGGTAAGATGTACATAACTGCTATAATGTGATAAGAAGTCAGTTAAGAGGACCACTGGAGTTAAATAGACACACTGATGTTAAAGTGAGTTTAAAGGATGACAGATGAGGTTTTAAAGCGACATTAGCAACAATCTGTAGACCTGTTTTTGTGATTTAACACCCCTGCAGTGCCACTCATAAATATGAGATACATTAGATTACATTACATTACTTATGATCAGAAACTAGCAAGTCGACAACTTTTCTAACAGCCAAACATCAAGCAAGTGTAACAACACAAGACAGCATCTGTCTTTCAGCCTTTTTTTCACCAAGCTCTCGCCAACAAGCTTAGAAGCTTAGCTGGTTGTATTGCTTTAATGACATTTTTGATTTGAGTTCTTGAAATAAATATAAAGTAGTACATGCACATATTGTATGCTTTATGCGTTTATCTGTGTGTCTTCCAATACACAGCACAGCATCAGCAAACAGGGTAGAGTCACATGGTCACAGCTGGCCACACCCCTGTACTACCGGCCAATCATGATCTCAGTTGTGATGCGTTTCCTGCAACAGATGACAGGCATCACGCCGATTCTGGTCTACCTGGAGACCATCTTTTCCCAAAGTAAAGCGTTCCTGGAGCCCAGGTTGGACATTTATTCTATTTATCTATAACTTTAAATCATTATATTTAGCAGTTTGTTTACTTGATAATGATGCAAATGTATCATTTTTCTATTCATCATTTATTTATCAAGTCATGTGTATTGTGTGAAATACTTCTCCTGTGTCTGTCAGGTATGATGCCGCCATCGTGGGTGCAGTGCGCCTCTTATCTGTTGCCACGGCGGCCATGTTAATGGACAAAGCGGGACGCAAAGCCCTGCTGTACACGTCGAGCATGTTGATGTTCGTGGCCACTCTGACTCTGACCATGATCTCACACACCACACCTTGCTCTCCAGGCCCCACCCCTCATAATGTCACTGTGAGTTTGGACTACAACTCCCATAATGACATTACAATCACTGCAGCGAGCATCCTTCCTCTCATCAGCACCATGGTGTTCATATTTGGTGAGTGTTGCTAGCAATGAAATCCATGCTTTACTTGATGTGGTCACACTGACTTAAAATCCATGGAGGGTAATGTTTGCTCATTCAGTGCGCCACTTTGGACCGGAATGAAATTATTGCCTTATTGTACAAATCATAAAATACTAATTTCAAGGCTGTTGTTTTTGGGTCATTACAGGTCACACATTGGCACTTGTAAACACAAATGCCAGTTAGCTTGTTTGTTGGGCAAATATTTGCTAACCTGTTATGTGTCTTTGTATTTAATGAAACATGCTGTTTTATCTTTTGTCTTGTTCCAACAAGTTAAGACCTGTTATGTCCTCAGGTCATTTTGTTATGCATAGCTCTCAAAAGATGATTAACTGCTGTTTAGTACATGTCAACCTCCATCTTGTACTCAGGGAACCTTTGTTTAGTTATATTGCTTTCAGTTATGTCCTCACGCCTTACTTAATTGGGAAAACATTTCAGGTGTAACAGTGTGGTCATGTTTTGCTGCTTGCAAACCATTGTAGCATCTTTTTGTGCTTTTGTGGTATCATGACATCGTCTTCTTTATAATGAGCTGTTTGCTTTGTCATCACATTGTTTGTTGTCTCCTAGGATACGCCATGGGATGGGGCCCAATCACGTGGTTGCTGATGTCAGAGGTGTTGCCTCTGGCTGCCAGGGGTGTTGCTTCAGGTCTGTGTGTGACTGTCAGCTGGTTGACGGCCTTTATGCTCACACACGCCTTCACACACCTGGTGGACAAGTACGGCCTGTACGTGCCCTACTTGGGTTTTACTGTGGTGTGTGTGCTCTGTCTGCTGTTCAACGCTGTGTGCATCCCAGAGACTCGTGGCCGCTCACTGGAGGAAATCGAGAACTATTTCAGGACAGGGCGTACGTTCACCATCACCCGGAGTCATTCCACTGCTCACAGTTGATCCTAAGGATCACTTTTATCAAAGGATGAGTTATCCCCATGATGAACCCCTAAAACAGGGCTGCTGTAAAGTGATCTTTGAGTTTAATATGTTAAAGTTTAAAGGGTCTGAGGATAGAGGCTTAGAGAGTGTAAAGCCCTCAGTTCAAACAATACTATAGTCATACAAATGCACCTTTCTGATTAGCTTACAGGTTATATGTATTATATATCACACATCACAAACATACTTTAGTTAATTTACTACTGATACTTATCTAGCACTTTACATATGGAGAGTTGTCGGGGGATGGCAAGCAGGTTTCAACAGACATGTCAGCTCCTTTCTTGACTACATCTCAACCACTGACAGTATAAACAATGGACAGTGTATGTGTAACGTCACCCACAGGTTTCTCTGAAGCTCATAGTGTGGTGGCTCTGGTGGTCTTGTCTCTTCTGCTTCCTGGCTAATCTAAAAATCAGCAAATGCGTGGCTCATCAGCGGACCTGACATGAGTCAAATGATGCCTGGTGGCTCAAACAAGCTGTAGTGGTACCTACATGTCACCCTCAGTATAGTTGTCATGAACGGGGAAAGTAGCTATAGAGACCAAAACTGTTTTTTGTACCAGGCTGTAAACATGTTTATTTCTGCTGTGAAGTTGGACATTTTAACATGGAGGCTTATGGAGACCGACTCACTTCTGTAACCAGCCTCAAGTGGACATTTGAAGAACTTCAGTTTTTGACCACATTGGCGTCACTTTACAGCCACAGAGGTTGCCACTTAATATCAACTGATATGGCAACCTATTACTTGGTGGACAGTAATTCAGTCAAGGTACTAGTTCTCAAACTATGGCACCACTGGTGGTACACAGACCTCCTTCTGGTGGTGTTGTGGTACTTTTTGAAAATGTAATTAATTAATTTAAAAACATATTGTATAAAGAAATACAACCAATACTGAAGAAAAATAAACTTTGAGATTACTGGAATATTTTTGCATTTCCTTGGTTATTTTGTTTTAATGTCAGCTCACTATGTAGTCACATTCATGTACATAGTGCGCAAATACATTCATGAGTGGCTCCAAGCTAAACAGAGGTAAAATGAATGTTCAGAAAACAATGAACTTCTATTACTGCTACTGTATTTTAGCATGGTACTTGGAGAGCCTGTGGAGGAACATGGTGTTAAATGTTTGAGAAAACATAACAATTCAGGTGATCACACTCTTAACAGAAACATAGTTATGAATATATATTCCATTTCTGCCTTATTCTAAAAAAACAGAGCATCTAAATCTGACACACTGTAAATTTAAAGTGAGTATGAACAACACAAGTACTCCTTACTCCTTTAGCATAATACACTCTGATATGTCTGAATTGTATTCATTTTTGTCGTCTGTTAAAACCAGTAAGAAGCTGAGCTGCTGCATTCCTGGTTAAAGCCAGAGAGGAGGGAGTTACAGTAGTTGAGTCTAGAATAAAAAATGTGTATATATGTAAAAGAATATTGTATACTACTACATAATTCTAAATAATAAATATAAATAAATTGAATAGATAGAATAGAAGATAGAAGAATAAATAGAGCAGGTTACCAGCTGTTCAAACAAAAAAACTGGTTCATCATCTTCCTGGCATAAGAGAACAGGAAGTGGCGATGCGGCGCACGCTAGTGGCACAGCAGGCCAAGTCACATGCCGTAGCGTGCTGTCAGTGTCGCAGGTTTGAGCCTGACTCACAGCCAGTGATGCACATCACTGCCTAACTCCCCATCCCTGATACAAGCACACAATATATCAACTATAAAGGGCGAGCATGACGAATGATACAAATATTTTAGAAAGTGTTTGGCAAAACATGTAAATGAATGTAATTATTGAATCACTTTAGGCACCCTGAAAGCATGTACCTAATAATGCAGAGATAAGTATGTGCATGTGTGATGTGTGAACCAAACTGCAGTGTTTGATTCACATGTCAAGTGACACAACTTAGGTTTCGGTGCGTGTGTGTGTATGACCACGCCTTACCTAAAGCAGTGTTCGTTGATGACAGGCAAGAGAAAAAGCTTTAATAAATCATGAGTGCAGGAATGTTTAGTTTGTAAAAGCAGTGCATACAATGACATGTGGTCTATACAGGGCACTGGAACAAGGACCTTTAACAGTATGAAACTTTTCATGGTGCATTATTGGTCAAACATAGACGGTGTCTTCACTCCAGCAGCTACCAAGGTTTTCAGAGTCTGGGACTGTGAGCCTCCCCTCAGACAAAGCGTGGAAGAATTCACCCCCTCCTTCCCTTTTAGCTGTTTGACATAACTTCAGACAACAGCAATACATTAACAAAAGGTCTGTCCTCAGGCATTTATTAGTTTTGGAGCACAGTTACAAAGTGCTTTACCATAAAGCAGAACACAACAACAATGAGCCTAAAAGCCTTAAAAGAGTAAAAGTAAAAGATGTCATAAGACAGAAATTGAATTAACTAAAGAAATTTTTAAAAAGTCTATCTTTAAAAGTGATTTAAAAGAGGAGACAAGAGTTTGCAGCCCTGATCTTGTCATTTCATAGACTGCATAGTCATCAAAGGCCCTGTCACCTTCATGTTTACATCTGGATCCAGACAAAACCTAGAATAATACATACGAGGATCTCAGAGAGCAAGAGGGAACATATTACACTAAATGATGTGCTAAATATTTTGGTGTATGAAGTAATTAAAATCTTAACTTTATAAGCTCAGTAGTCTCACATTTTGTAAACTAACACATAAACTGGTTAAACAAATGCCACCAGCAGCTCCTGTCAGTTGAATGTAGCAGCCACGACTGCTGTTCTTCTATATTAGGAATAATGTGCAGCGAGTCGGTCACTGTGATTGAAGACCTGAGCCACCACATCATGGTTTATTTTTGCAACAATGACCCGCTCGCTGTACATTATCCTACTTATTACATACACTGGCTACTTAAGACAGAAATCAATACATGACACAAAATATTGATTTTAATTTGATTTCAAATGTATTTGTTTGCACTGCGGCTTTCCAGAATCTATGACAGATCTGTGTGCCTGCAAACTGTTTTGACCTTCAGTATGTTCACTAAAATTATACAGAGATCCATAACAAAGATATTTATGAGATGATATAGATTTTTTGGCCGTGGGTAATGAAAAGACTTTGGCACACTGTTGAACTCAACATCGGGAAACCATTACTAATCTTGTTTGGATACATTCTTGGAATACTGACGGTAATAGCCAAAGATGACAGTCATTAAAACGCAAACATGCTATGGCAGATATGTATCACTGGAGGTGATTATGCCTTGTGCATGTATGTGTAATGCTGGTGCTTTTTGAGGTGTTTCTGTCATCAGTTGTCAACAACAACGTTTCTTGTAAACCACATGTGTCATTTTTTCAGTAAAAGGTGTAAAACTCAATCTGTTTGGTGACTTTATCTTGCTTGCAAGATTATCATTCAGGCTTCGTTCAGCAATTAATCAACATCTGAGCTTCTAAACAGCTCTTCAGAAACCTGTAAGTGATATCATGAATACCATGTCCATACTTTGTACTGTCTATTCAACACAACATAAGTTGAATGTGATGTTGACCTCAGGCTCGTAGCTAAACAGACGGTCAGATGACAGATAAGCATGGGAGCAGACAGTAGGACACTCTCATACAGTAGCTCTTAACTTAGATTCGCTCAGTATTTACTTACCTGCTGAGTCAGAGACTATTTTTAAATCGATGATTGATGATGATTAAACCCACCCCCTCTTTTCCTCTCCTTCTCTCCATCATTTTTTCCTTCCTCACCACCTGCCTGCTGCCTTCTGTGGAGGACTTTGTTTCTCTCCCTTTTAAGTGTTTTTTGTGGCTACATATATCATCTCATAAATAGCTTTTTTATGGATCTCTATATAATCTAGTAAACATACACATGCAGCCCACAAGAGTCAAGTAAAACAAGTAAAAATCTTTCTATTTTTGAAAAATCTAAACAAACACTCCCTCATAATAATAATATATCATATATATAATAATAGAGTATACCACATGGCTCAGTGATGCACAGGTCCAGTACTCGATGCACAGGTGTGTATTGATGTCTAATGTTATGCAGATGATCTTCAACTATACCCTATAAATAATATAGATTATATCATTGAAATGTCTGTTAGAAAACTGATTTTAATCTAATATTAATTCTGGTTATAATCAATTTAAAGGAATATAAGCATTGATCATTTCCCCCATTTAGTTACTGACTTTAACAATTCATTACTTAACTACAGGTGGTTTTAGGACTGTGAAAGACCATTAACTAATTTACAATAAGCTGCCTTGGGTCGTGTTCCAAGCTACATACCACATTTTCAGAACACCATTAAAAACAGCTGTTAAAGAGTAGCTTTAAGGCCTTCGGCATCCTTTTTGCTTAACGCTATAAACAAAAGAAAACTGACAAGATAACAAAGCCGTCAGAGCATCTAAGCTTAGGAATTATCTACATAAACAGTTAAGGTCTCCTTTTTTTCCTTTGGGTTTTTTGTTTTATTTTTATCCCATCATTAAATATTATTTTGATTTGATTTGATTTGATTACTCATAGTTTCATAAGCGGTCCTAATCTTAGTAGCACTAACAAAAATGTGTGTTTTGCCGTTTCTTTAAAAGGACTAATTGGATAAAAAAAAAAAAAAAGCATAATTATCTTAATATTTAAATTATATCAGCATTAACATTGTGTCAAGGCTATTAAGGGGATAAGGGATCAACCTTTGCCCTGTAATCACTTAAAAATGTCCCAGTTATACAAAACGTCATAGCACATACACACACATACACACACACACCTCAGTCTCTGTAAGGATTGGTCCATTCTCTGGAATGTTGTTCATCAAGCCCAACACACAATCACACACAAATACTTATATACTATCACCTCACCCAGTTGACATCATGAGCAGACACACCACCTTACACTTTCACACATGTCTTTACTACTGTAAATGCAACTGAGGTGTTTGGGGGTGAAGGGAACTTAGGAGCTGTATTTTATACTTAAAATGATTAAATTAAAATGTGCTTTGGCTCATTTTAATTTATATATTTTGAGATAGAAATGTAACCTGTCATATTTAACGTCAACTTACAAGGAAACTTTTAGGACAGTCAGGAATGAAATTGTCTTATAGACTTTATAGAATTGATAAAAACACCTCTCTGGTTTTAAATGGATTAGTCTGTAATGAAGGTCAGTAGGCCGTGGTCCATTAGAAAATGGCTCTGGGTTGGAAGGTCATTGATTTAAATCCCTACATATGATGACATTTTCCAGCCTCCCTCAGTGTACATGTGAGGTGTGCCTAAGTCCAGTAGTCTTAGTACTCTGTGATCCAGTGATCAGTAGCAGAAAAATGTGGTTGGACTGGCCCGCCCCCAGCTGACTGAGAGATTTTTCGGTTTAAATTCAATGACAAAACAGAAACAAAACAGTTCAATCAAATAAGATAAAATGAGCCACACAAGAAAATGCAAAAAATCTGAACCAAAAAAACAAACAATTAGTTTGGCTTCAATCTTTGCACCTTGCGCAGTTTGGACACCCAGAATCATTCAACCCCTCCCAGTAGCCTGTTGTCCACCATTACAATGTCAAGTGATGGGTTGGAAGTCCTTTGTATGGCCATGTGTTGATCTATAAAGTTTATCTGAATGATAACACACAAAAGTTTGAAGAGAGCAAAATGTAACTTTCATTTAAATCATAGCCTTGAGGGAAGAGTTTGACATACATACAAACTTGCTTTTAGGCGGAAAGTTACATAAGAAGACTGACACCAGTTTATCTGTCCCATCTATCTGTCTGCTACATCCAGAAACTGAGAGTATAGCTTAGCACAAGGACTGGAAACTAAATGTTATATCGTGCTTAATTTGTACAAAAACCAAAGTGTAAAAATGTTTTGTGGATAATTAGCTGCACTGTTTCTTAGCCGGGACCAGTCTTTGAATCTCAGGCGGTTGCCTGGCGGCTAGTCCAAGCCAAAAACTAGTCAGACACATAAAATCCTTGTTTTGTGTTGTTTCTTGTATAGCTTAAATAAATAAATGTCACATATTAATAGAAGTATTAACAGGGTAGAGCAAGGCTAGTTGTTTCCCTTTGTTTCCTGTCTTTATGCTAAGATAAACTAAGCTGTGAATGGCATTAATCTTCTCATCTAAATTTCCTCAGGACAGCAATTAAGCATACTTTAACGTCAAACTATTTGAACTATGTTTTCCAGCCAAGATCTTTGATCATACTCAACAAGAAACCACCATCATGACATACGCTAAAATACAGCTGTGTAGGCCAACCCTACTTAGCGAAGGAGAGTTTACACATTTTATCTTGTGATTAATCGTAGATGTACGCGTGCAGTGTGTGCAAGAATGTGACATCAGCAAACTAAAACAAGATAGATACAGAATGAGCATTACATTCCAGCAATCTGTCTTATTTTCTTTCAGAATGTCGCAGTATTTTGATGGTATAATATTTTTAAAGTTATGTATTTAGTTATGTTATTTATTTATTTAGAAAAGGCTTTGTTGCTGGGACTCTTGGTAGTTAATAATTTATATATAATTTAGCTCCCAAAACTTCAGCCTGTGGTTGACCTTAGGCTTTTACTACATGAATACAGATGCATGTGGCCATGTTCAGATTCTTGCACAAAATTATGTAATTATAGGCTAGTTGGTTGACCTCCTTAGGTTGTTTCAGTGTCTCGTTATAGCAGCTTTTCCATGCTGAACATACTCAACATTTTTCGTCATAAATTTTAAGGTAATGTCTGAATATTTGTAAACTTTCAAATTTTTGTTGATGGCTTCGGTCGCATTCCAGTACAAAAACTATGAGTCTGCGTTAATGAAATAGTCTGCACACAAAGAACCAGGAGGGAAACTGGTTATTCTCACCTAACAGAGACACACATGTACACACTCCCTCAGTAATCTCCCAGAAACAAAGAAGAAGTTAAAAAAGAAGACAGGTGCAGCCTTTGAAAGTTACACCTAAACGCTCAGTGACTCATTCTGGCTGCATATTCACGTCTTTTGTCGACAGGGACGTACCTGTGGGCGTGCCCAGGGAGAGGCTTCTACAGGTACAGGTGAGACAGGTGCACGTTCTCAGCTATCTGGACTCTACATCAGCAGCAGTTCACACACAAACCTCTGCATACGGACTGCAACACCTGGCGAAGGTAAGACTGCTATTAATTAATATGAAGATCTGATTACACAGATTCAGATTTTTGCTTTCCTTGAGTTTGTAAGACGGGATCTAAAGCTGGAGATGTAAGAGGAGTTAATATTTATGTATGTGAGGTTTGACATTTGTGCTGAGAGGATTTAAACGTAGCTTGTGTGAAAAAATAAAAAGGTTTGATGACAGAAAAACATGCATAGAAAGATGATAGATGAACTGAGAAGTACATATTCATCTCTAACCGTAAATCTTATATTAAACGAACCTGTTAAGACATAAATCTGTTGTCTTTTTACTATTGGAATGTGATCACAGGCACAACAGGTTTTATAGGTTGCCTGCAGGAATATTTCAGACAGGAAGTGATCTTCATTTTTTAAAGTTTATTCTCAGTCACTTTTGTTGTAATTTGCCTCTTTTTTATGGATGTTTCTGTTTTTTTGTTTGTTTTTTTGTGGTTTTGAGGTTTTGAACAATACATACAGGCCATGGGTGTAGCCCAGGGGGCATGCAGCTGTGAACACAGCACAGCTCTTGTTCAGTGGCTCGGACTATGGCATGTTTAGGTTTAATGTGTCAAGCTGAACTACTACAAAGATCTGTAGGGATGTTAAGCTCCTAATACATGTGGACATGCATCAGATTTCTAATGTGGCATTGTATTTTTAAAGTGAAACGGTCTGCTGAAGAATCTTTACACCAACACATCATGTCAGATTGATTTTCAGTCTGATCTGACCTCCAATCAGCCCCAAAACAAAGGATTTAATGTTGTGGTATACAACATTTTGCTATAGTTTTCTTTAGCTTATTTAACATTAACTTATTTGTAGTTTGGTTAAAGTCGGTGGTTAAAATAAGAGAATCTTTTTACAGCAGCAGAATAATGGGATCAGTATTGGAAACAGTAGCCATGACAATGAGGAACACAAAATATAGATGAAATATGTAGTTCATATTCTGCTTCTTCATTTGTTTGATGCTGTCAGATTTTTAAAAAAAGAAATCAAGCTTTCTAGCAGTGACACCTGATTGTGGCGCTGAGACACAGTCGTGAGACAAAGGACGATGATCCGACCAGTGTCATGTTGAGTTTCAGGGACCTGAAACAAGGCGGTACATCGTATTAAGGAAGACTCGTCTGACAAAGTTACACTGGATATAAAACACACTGTGAAATCTGACTGATTTTAGCATTTGACTGACTTTTGTTTAACTGGTTTAATTTATCAACATTCAAGAGCCATTTTTCTTTGTATTACAGCCATATAACAACAAAAAGCTATAGTCACAAGAACGACACAAATAAAAAACACAAACCTTCTAAAAATCGATCGTTTTCATGATATAATGTTATTTTTATGCTTAAAATTAGAAAATGAAAATCATTATAATATAGTATTTTCATCTGCAGCATCTTGGATCATGTGAACTACATGCACTCTTCAGTAATGTGGGTTGAAACTTTTCTGTGTTGTGGCTGATCAGAATGGAGGTCTTACTGACCAATCAGAGAAAGAAAATGACGTCGAGCTTCCTCTGGATGACTCAAATTTATTTCCAGCGGCAGTTGGATTGACTCTGTGCGTTTGTATGTGAAGTCATAAAAGATTAATTGGGTAATTTCCATTTTTAAATTCGCCCTTCTCGTTTGTCAGCTAGCGAACAGTCTTCCCACGCTGGCGCGCTCAGAGTTAGGTTTGACCAGCACAGCTGCTGCATACATTATGGCCACACCTGTGACTCAGATGTGTCTCGGGGTGTTCACTTGTCTAAATGAAAAACTGGAATGTTTAGCATACTGAACTTAACAGATCAGTCTGTATGTGATCAGCTTTCTTAGCCACAGTGGGAAATTACCAGCCGATATGATAATGAAACACCAGGAAATCACCTAAAGCAGCTGGTTTGATATTTTTAACTCACTCACTAACGCTTCTTTGGGATGTTTCTTGTCAATAGGATGGATAAGATTTTATAAGTGGCTCAGTAACTGGGCCAGTTTTTCCCGATCAGTCACGCCCATCTCTTCCTCAATGAACCCACTCCCAGGCACCTGCCTCGGTGATGAGGTTTCAGAGAAAGCAAAGCTGAGGTCATGTGCCTCGGCCGTCTCTCTCACAGAGGACTTATTGTTTGATCAGCAGCCTCTAACTTTTCCCCTTTGTGGTTTAAAAGCATCTCTGCAATGTGGTAGACAGATTTTTTTGACAGCCGCACCCAGTTGCAGTCTCCATCAGCAGCTTTACATCCGGTTCAACGACAGAAACACTTTAATAATTTATTCACTTCAGTTCTCTCCTGTTTGTCTTGATGATAGAAATTATTTTGTCATTGGAATTTCATACAGAGAGGTCTTAAACACACCACGACTTCTTTACAGACAAACCACCCTCCTCGAAAACAAGACTCTGAAACAACTTTACACAACTTAGTCGACTACCCTGAACCTAACACACCCAAAACTCTCCAATTAATGTCGCACTGGTCGTTTACAGTGCAGTGGAACAGAGCCAACGAGCGAAAGAGCAACTCAGCCAGTTATTCCACATCAGTGCTCCGAACCTGACAATCTGCTTCGATTGTAGCTTTTTATCAAAACACACGTTTTAAACAGTTTAACAGTTTCATTTGCCACTACAGCTTTTTGCAAACCATTTTAGGACAAAGGGAAATGAATCTTGAATGTTGTAAACAGGTTCAACAAAAGTCAGTCAAATGTTAAATTCAGTCAAATTTCAGAGCGTGTTTGTATTTTTGTGTAACTCAGACAGTCTTCCTTGCTTCAGTGCACCGCCTTGTATTTTCATTTTTTTCTGTATGAGATTGGTGAGTTCTTGTCTGTAAAAAACTGTAATTACTTTTATGATTTAAAAATATTTAGCAATGTGTGGCTTTTATATTTCAAAGTGAACAGTCATTCACGCAAAATGATGTCAGGGTTTTTTTTTTCTGCCTCGGATGAGCTCACTCAACAGATTTCAGATTCTGATTTGTTGCAGCAGTTCAGTCTGCAGCGACACACCCTCAGTCTGTGACACAGAGAGAAACATGCAGCTCGGTCGCATTCCTGCGCCGACATATGGGTGTATGTAAGCCCTCTGTATGTGTGTGTGTATGTGCATGTATGTGTGTGTGAGACAATGACAAAGCAGTTGAGAGTTAAAACTCCAAGTGACAAGTGATGAACTACGTATGGCTACACTTCTGTTCATGTGAAGAATGATTGGAGCAAAGTGGAGACTGAGATGTTCGTTACAGGGAGGATGTTGTGTGATAATGTGTGTACTGTGTGTATTAGTGTGTGTTAGAGAGAGACAGAGAGAGAGAGAGAGAGAGAGAGAGAGAGAGAGAGAGGTTGCTTAGTCATGCTGTGCTGTTGTGTTTGTTTATATATAAAGAGAGACAGAGTGAAAATAAGGAGACAAAAGAATGAGATATTTTTTTCCCTGTATGAGATCATTACATGAAACTGGTCACATGACTTTTGTTTTCCACTGAGGCAGACAACAGCAACAGTACATGAAAAGTGTGACGTTATGGGTCTGTTAATATGTAAGCAGTCCATAAATCCACACATTGTTTGCAAGTGTTTACAGTGCAGTATATTTTATTTACTTATACTGCATGACTGCATAAAAAAAACCTTTCATTTGACCTTTCATTTGACCGTTAATCAAACATAATTCATGTTTTCACCCAGACTCCCTCTTTGGCTGTCCTATGGTTTTCGCTACATCTTGTATCTTATTGTCACGGCTCACATTCCTCTTTAGCTTCGTCAGTAGAGCATCGATAAGCATATTTAGCATGCCGGTGATGTGGTTTGGTCATTGAAGTGTGTGTTCTACGTGCCAGGTGGAGATGGAAGTAGCCACAGAGAATGATCAGGCTGATTTTTGATATGCGAATGACTTATATGGAGGTTATTCATACATTCAGCATGATTACTACTGGACAGAGAAAACCACTGAAACTGTTACTTTTATATATTTGTTGAGGTGTTTTTAGAAATCTTTGTCATTTCCATAAGAGTCGGTCTTAAAGTTATAACCCTTAAACAATTCAATGAATTGAATTATTGTTGAATTTAATTGTTTTCTGTATTATTGATACTGGCCTCACAGTTGAATTGTCTTTATGTTCTAGCTTCAAAGAAAGCTGTAGATGTAATCCAGCTTCTCAAGTAATATTAAAATCTTTTGGTAAATGTGATGACAACCTATAATTAAAGCAAATGAATCCTCTCTGTTGGTTTAAGTGTTGCTTAAATTTTCAGTGCAAGCAGACAAAAGCTTTCTGTGAACGACCACACCTAAAACATGTCAGCCATCACACCCCAGAAGGGCAGAGGCAGAGCAAGGCGTTTTCCACCTTGGCTACTGACAGGAAACATCCACACAATGTCTATACCATATGCCAACAACTATTTGGGATTAAATATGTGTCTCTGAGTGTTGACAGGCGTTTCCATCAGAGCCTGACAGATGTTTTTTTTAGCGCCATCAGTCAGGTTTTGGCTCCCTCTGGTGGCAGAAAGCAGCATTATAGGCTGGTTAGAGTGCCTGTGTGCAGGTTTTAGAGTCTTAGGTGTATTTTGTCTTTACTGCTAATGAACACGAGCACTGTTTGTTTGTAACAATCATTTTCTCTCTGCAGCACAATGAGTACAGATGGACAGAGAGAACCGCCTCCCTACATCGTACCAGGTAAACCCTCAAACACACCATGCTCACACACATCATCATCATCAACATTGGACTGGGCCATTCACTGTCTCTTCTGTTTCTTCCTCTGCTCCAGTTGAAGGTCAGGGGGATGGAGTGAAGGTGTATCACCTCCACACCCCATTCAACCCTAACGCCTCACAGCAAGCCTCTAATGTCACGCCAGGTAAACTCACACCTGATCGAACACCTCCTAGAAACACACAAAGAAAACCTAATGTACATGTATAACTGTCTCTTTTCATTCACCAGTGTACACCAGTGGAGGAGGCGGCAGTGGTGCAGGTCTCGAGTCGGGAGATGGCAAAAGGAAATTCGTGAGCTACGACACGGCACTAGGGAGGACTCCTGGCATGACGACTTGCACTTCTTGCCAGCAGCAGGTCATGACCAACGTCTCCTACAAAGCAGGGATGTACGCCTGGCTGATGTGCTTACTCTTCATCTGCTGTGGGTGAGTATGTGCTTCAGGGCGCCTGTCATAGTCGGCATGGCCACCTCAACCTGCTTTGGGGATCTGTTGAGCCCATACAGACATAATACACATCTCTGTTACCTCCAAGGTCCCATTAATACAGGTCACATGCACAATGACCCAGTACAGACCCAAGACAAAGCCACATCATTAGCTAAATAATACAGGACCAACCACAGTTGATGCTTCACTTTAGTTGGGTAAAATGAAGAATCACAGATGACATACAGTAATCGTAGAGGTTTGGGAGCCTCAGTGCAGTCAGAGAGACATGAGTCCACATGTAGTGTAACTTGAATACTTCCCAAACCTCAGCAAAAGTTCTCAAAGATGTGCAAGATGGCTCTATTTATGATATACTATATCACTGTTTGGACAACATATAAATATCTTGCTGTAAGAGTGTATGTAAGTGGAAACAAACATTTGGACAGATACGGACAGCGGTGTGGTATATCTCATATCAGACCTCATTGCAGCTTTAAATCTAAACAGGAAGTATTGTATTGCACCACCAGGGGCTTCTTTTCCTCCCTCCATAGGAAGTGAATATGATGGACTGAGTACAGGGGTATACATTTCAGTGCAGTGGATGACTATATCTGAAAATAAGGCCTGCTTTATCATAGTAAATTAAAAAGAGAATATAAAAGATTTATTCATAATTTTATTCATTAAAATTATTTGTGTAGAAAAGGATAGAAAAGTGTCACGTGATTTTTGGCTGTAAAAATCTAATAATCTGCCAATTATAATCTAATAATCTGTTGCATTATGTGTCCCGTCTCTGCATCAAGGCTTCTTATCATCCGCAACAATGAGATCATAGACACAGGTTGATCTGACCAATTTGGAGTTTTATTGCAGCAAAGACCTTTCTGGTAAATTCTGGGACCGAGCTGCATGATGCTGACTGTGTGTGTGTGTGTGTTTCTGTGTGTTGCAGGTTAGTCTTGTGCTGCTGCCTGATCCCTTTCTTCGTGAAAAAATTCAAGGACGTGTACCACACATGCCCTCGCTGCAACAGAGTCCTGCACATTGAGAAGAAAAAGTGTTGTAAATGAGGGCAAAGGGCAAAGGGCAAAAAATGAGACTGTAGAAATATGAAACAACATCCTGTTAGCGTTGTCTGTGTTTGGGTTGTAGCATATTTCTATGGATGAGCCACTGCATTAGCCAAGACAAAACATATATGAATAAATAAAATAAAAAAATAAAAAATATTAGCTAACAAACTGGGAGTGATTGTTTTGTCAGAGTTTACAGATACGTATAAAGCTCTGGCGAGTTAAATCAAGCACACCCCATGCACTTTTTGGGCGCCCGTTTCAGCTGAAAAAAACTTTCTCTCTTACTCTACTTAGAAACTTATACATATATTATGTTGTTTAAATGAAGGCTTGTACATAAACTTATACTTCATGTTTCGAGGGACTGCTCATTTGAAATTTAAACAGACAAGCTGTCCATTTGAAGGGAGTGCCATCACTTTTGTAACAGCACTGAAAAACAAGCCAGCACGACGTTAAACCAGAGCAGAGTGCAAGAACTCAGGAGTATATTCTTATATTAAGAATATAAGAATATTTTCTCACAGTGAATTTGCGTTGGCGTAACACTCCAGAATAAAATCAGACCAATGTGGCTTATTTGTGTTATATTTATATGTTGTCAGCCATGAAACAACTCTTATAATTCTTATATGAAGGGATGAAGGGGAAATCTGAGTGAGCATGAAGTTCAAAGAAAAGCTTATATATTGTATGACCGGCTGTAAATGTCATTTTTTGCTTCCAAACAATGATTTGTTGATGCAAACAACAATGCACAATTAAAGCAATATTACACTATGATGCGTTTATTGGCATTTTGTGGTTGAGCCACTGATCAAAGATCATCTCTGTGTTGAACAACGCCTGCTTTTTACCTGCTAGCTTAAAATCTTCCTGTTTCAGAATACATGTGCAATGTATAAGAGCAAGCAGGCAACATGTTGTAGGATGTGAAGGACGTGATTCCTCTTCATCTTCATCATATTGTCTCCTGGATGAAGCTGAGTATGCTTGGACTTTGTTATGTACTATTATTAACTATTTTATAACATTATTTCTCTAATAAAAATAGACTATATAGACGACATACGGCACCCTGCTGTCTTTATTTTTGTCCTTTTTCTTGCCCTCCTATAGAGGTCAGAGGCTGAGAGAAGACTCCTTACACACAATACACAATCACACGATGATACAAAAGTCGTTAAAACTCTCAGAAAAATGCAGCAATCAGCAACTAAAGCAACTAGGCAAACCGCAGTGGTGAGAAAAGACCAGCCAAAACTCCAGAAGAGCTACTAAAGGGACCTTGTGTGAGATTTGTTTTTTGTCAGCTGCTGTGTCCAACGTCAAGAATTAGTGAATTTAATGATATCTTTATCACATTCCCCTCAGAATAAACTTTAATAACTCCGATTTTAATAACTTGACTTTTCCTCTAGTGCCACCATCAGGTTCAAAACATGAATGGCTTGACATGGCTTCAGACTCTCAGTTGGTTTTAAATTGAATCACGTAATATTATTTAGATACTCTCAAGCAAAGTTATCGCTGAGTGAGACATCACTGTCAGATCCAGTTTGAAGGAAAATGTCTTCCATGTTGAAGGCATGCTGTAGTTTATGAAACCAAACTGCATGTAGGTAAGTTTTAGATGTTGATAATGACTCTCAGCCATGAATTTGATAAGTTGTAGGTCAAAGGAAACTTTTGGATGAAATAGTTTGACTTTTTGGGAAAACACTTATTAGCTTTCTTGCCAAGAGTTACACACCACTGTAAGATTTGGCTGTTACATACAGAAGCACAACAAGTAGGAAGTTAGGTTAGCTTAGCATGTGCAACAGAAATGAAGGAAAACAACTTGGCTCTGAGCAGTTGCCAGGACACCAGCAGAGACTCCAGGAAGTCACTACTCCCAGACAAAGGAGACAGAGCTAATTTATTAATTGTTAATTTGTGAGCATTAGAAGCAGATTTTGTCACCTTTGGGCAGAGCTAGGCTAACAGTTTCCCTCCTCTTTCAGTCTTTATGCTAAGCTAGGCTAACTTGGTGCGAGCTGTAATGTTATATTTAAATGGACAGAATCTGAAAAGCAAGTAATTGTATTTCCCAAACAGTCTAATTATTCTTTGTGTTTCTGGTTGAGCACCGGTATGGACAAGCAGCAGTGTTTTTTTTGTTTTTATAGAAAATTTTATTCAACATACATTTTCCAGCAAAAAGGCAATATACAGGAATAGTTGTCGTACACTGCTGCTACACTGAGGATTTTAAACTGGAAAAGATCAAATTAAGGTGTGATTCTGCAGGTCATCTTTGTACTGCACTTTTTAACAAGACAAAACCAATGCAGTTAGTTTTGAAAAGAAAAAAAAATCCAAATGTAACAGAAAAAAATCGTCAATGGTACATCAGGAACGCAAAGAAAAAGAGAAAAACCCTACACACAAGAAATATGAACACCTGGCTCCTTCTGTACCCAACAACAAAGGCGTGTTTCTCTTAAATTTTACACGTTCATATTTTTAAATATACAATTCTTAAATGTTGTCTTTACAGAGCCAGCTATGCGCTATTAGGGGAGCATTCCATCTGTGCTTTAAAAGGAAAACAAACAAAAATAAAACCCCCCCAAAAAAGAAAAGAAATTCATAGGGCTTAAAGTGTTTCTTACAATGCTGGTTTTGTCTCTACACAATCCTCAAACCCGTGGGCTCGAAGTGTCTGCAGCTCCCTACCAAGCATAGCGCAGTTACTGCTCCCCATCACCTGGAGGCAGACAATTTCAATCGAGAGAGAAAGATGACGAAAGCTTGTGTGTGTTTGCGTTCAGAGGAATGACTGAGAAAGACATTTAAAACCCCCTGAAAAAAAAAAAAATGGAAGAGAAAGTCAAGGGGGTTAATGTCCGTGCATGTGTGTGTGTGTTCCTTTAAAGTCACCAAGCAACTCAAAACCACAACCAAAATGTACATTTGCCAGTCCTGAGAAACCTCTGACATTAAGTGCCAACGTGCAAGATGAAATACAGACAAATTTCCTCCTTATTTTTTTCCCCATTTATTTTTTTTTAAACAGATGCTGTGGATTTTTATTTTATTATACAAGATCTGCAGAAAGACAAAAAAAAATTAATTCATTTTTTTCCTCCAACCAAACTAAGTGAGAAAGAACTGTGTAAACTTGGAAATACTTGCTTTGTTGCACTAAAAGGATGGGAGCAGGGAAAAAAAACATAGAACCACGTCAGGGCAACTAAGTGAGCCTCGGGATGAACGCCGGTTTGCGACCATCGCGCCCTCCTCTCCCCTCTCTCTCTTTTCTGTCAGTTAGTTCTCGCAAAAACATCCCTCCATCAAACTCTCCACACAGCAGCATGATGCCTCTTCAAACAACTCTTTATTAAAAACAACCCCCAAAAAAATCTGAAGGGAAAAAAAAAAGCTTGTGTGGGGCGGGAAAAGAAAAAACTAGCCTAGAAGTTCATATATATATATATCTATGTATATATATATATACTTATATTTATACTGTGTCCCACTTCCTCTCCCCTCTCCGCTTATTTTATATTAAAATCCAATTCATTTCTCCCACTTTCAGATAGGCAAAAAAAAAAAAAAAAAACAGGCAGTCAACAGGTAGAGAAGCCAGAAAAAAACAAACAACCGAACAGCCTCAAACAGAGGGAGACGATTAAAAAAAGAAAAATAACAAAACAAAATGAATAACAAAATGAACAGTCAGGAGGTGGTTGGTGCAGTTTATTTTGTGGTTGAAGGATAATCCGTCAGCTGCAGCAAGATCCGTATCGCTTGAAGACATAGTGCCGGTGTAGAGCTGTAGAGGTGTCCAGGCGGGGTGTTAAAAGTGATGAACACACACACACATACGAGCACGCACGCACGCCCACACAGTCTCTCACACACAAACACACACACACACACACACACGGTTGGTTACAGTCTGTGGTTATGGTGTGTTAAATTAGGTAAGGAGGGAGGCGGAGCAGGAGGAGGAGAAGGAGGAGGAGAAGGAGGATGGAGGAGGACAAAGAGGAAGGGCGGGCTGCTTTAGTTGTGGATCTTGATTGCTTTCTCCAGGTAGGTGTAGCGACCTCTCTTTGGAGCTTTGTTGAAATGATCCAACCCTAGCCAGGGGCGCGGGTGGGACATGTTACCTGCAAAGAGACATGGCAGAGAAAGTGTTAACATGCACTCGCATCACGGATATATTCAGACAGGATTCAGTGCTGTGGTGAAAACGCAGGTTTTTCTGTTCATTTGAGGCAGGGTTGTCTGTGGTGGTGCAAGCTGCAAGGGGGAGAAAAAACTGCAGCGGAGAAGTTGAGCTAGATCCAACTTATGGAAAAAACGCAGCCCAATGTCACGTTGGGACCAACGATAAGCTCATCAGTCCAAACAGTGATACAGAATTTTATGCAAACTTGTGTTAGCAGCAGTAAATACCTGGCTGTGGTTCAAAGTCCTTCAGGTTGACCTCATACTCGTCTTCAGTGATGTACTGATGCCGCCCCATCATCACAATTCGCAAACTTGAACTGAGAATGAACACACACACACACACACACACACATTATTCGGCAGCTCACCACGGTTTACCAGCAGGAAGCTAAATATTTGTCATTATTTTGGCCAATAAATAAAATGTTATTACCTTAAAAAAACATTTTAAAATGCACAAAACACTCATTAATCTCTGGCTATGAGCAGAACTTGATGTTATACCTTCTCAAATTCTTTCTCCTGAATGTCCAGCATGGTCTGGATCCTCCTCATCACCTCCCGAAATGACTCACCCTGCGGGGGGAGGCAGGGGTGTGATTCAAGGACGGAAATAACCAGACGAACACACAGCATGAGGTTAACAGTTACACATTATGCTGAGTAGACTAAGAATAATCTCTTTCACTCGAGTACAAACAAACCTGTCTGATCTTGAGCAAGAAGGGGATCCCAAAGGTGCCGAAGACTTCCTTGTGGAAGTGAGCCGACAGGGATTAGCATTTCACTGTCCTTGTCCAAGTCCACCTGGTCCAAAGGAATCTCCTGAGTGACGGAAGACAACGGGAGAAGTGACAAGAGGAGAGATTTAGTCGGTTACCAACTCAAGAGCAAGTTCAGAAAATGTGCATCATGCTGAGCAATCTAACAAACTCTCATTGTTAGTGTCACTGTTAGGCGTTGTTCCTTCAGTTTCGTTTTAGGTTCATCTTTGACAACTGAACAAGTTTATTCTGAGTAAGTGAAACCCTGCAAATAATGTCTGCCAACCCGGGCCTGGTTCGTGTTAGACAAACTTAGTGGGCCGTGTCAAAAAAACATAGCTGTCATGCTGATGGCCTGTTAAGTGGAAGAGTGCCTGGAGGAAAGAAAAAAAAAAGACCAAAAATAAAACTACAAAGTGAAGAGAGGAAAAACCTCACAAGCACACGTACCTCTATTCTGAAGGTGCGGCTGGCAGCCGGAGATAAACATTCTAGCAGCTCGTCCTCCTGGTGAACCCCAATGATTTTATAGCTTACTATCTCTAACAGCCTACAGGGGGGAAAAAGAGAGGACAGGCAGAGAGAGATGAGAAAGGTTTAATACTCTACAGGGCATAAAATCAGATTATATAAGGAATAACATAAACATCTGTCAACAAATGTCAACATAGGAAAATCAGATGAATCTGTGCAGGTGATGGTTGGCCAAAACAGAAGAGAAGGGTGCTGAAATAACTACATCGTGATGGGAAAAGTCTGAATTGATGCTTTGTTGGCGTTCGGGTCGTTCAGGGTTATATGCTAACTTGGTTTATCGTAGAGTGTAACTGATAGCTGGAGGCATATATTCAGCAGATTTTCTTGCATCCTTTCCTCCAAACAGTCTTATTTTTTGTCTGATCTGTATAAATCTGAAGAAGTATCATGAAGTGGAGGTCAGTGCCTCTGTGGCTCACTGCTGTACGCAGACTGATAAACCAGTGTGAAGATAAATCCACATTTCCACCCCCAAAATGTAAAAATTAAACCTGAGCTCTCCTCCTGCTAGAAAACCTTCAAATCAGAAGTGAGTGCGGGTGTTTATTCCTCCAGAACCTACAGCAGCTGTGACTTCGCTATGGCCGGCAACTTTACAGGATGAAACTGACCAGACTGTACGCTCGCCATCATATGCCAAATTTCCACAGGGTAGGATACCTGCAGCTACAGGACACACTGCGGTGTGTCAAACACACTGGAACAACAACAACAACACACACACTCGTGCAGGGTGGATACCTGAGCTTCTCAGAGCCTTTTTCAGAGAGCTCCACTGCCTTTTTACATTCTTCCAAAAGGTCCCGCACACAGCCATGCTTGTCAGGGTAGAGGGTGATCTCCTGCAACACACACATACAGGGTTAATGTCTGTGCTGGAATCACACAAAACATCTGATTTATGAATATTATGATGATATGTAGTGGCACATGTCATACTCCTCAGGGGGGAATGTGTGTGAGTCTGGCACATAATGTGGCTGTGGTGCGTGTGCGATTGTGTTTTACCTCCTCTCTGAACTGGCTGTTGAGCCATATGGATTTAAAACTCCTCCTGTTCTCAAAGTCTGTTATCTTCATCTTTAACTGTGGATGATAAATAGAGAAACAAAGAGTCAGGAAGACATTTTGCTGAGCAACACTTACTTCTATAGCTACAAATAATTTACTTAAAGTGACAGCGAGGCTGGAGAAAACAGTTATTTTGAAAAAATGGTATACGATGGAGGATGACGACAACCGTGTGGCTTTTTTCTGGAAGTTTATCTTTACTGATATGAGCTGCAAGCTGACTGAGTTAGTTTTGGCTTTGTTAGTTCACCGAGGACTATCTATTACAAACAAAGCCACATCGTAATGAGCTGCCGGACGACCTTATCGGCTCAGTGTTTGACATTAATGTGTTTTCTTCCATCCAGAGTATTTTTTTACTGTACAAACATAATAAAAATGTTTGTCTTCGACTTACAACAAAGCATCTTTGGATTATGAACAATGATACATCAGCCATCGGACCTCATCGACAGAAGATTCAAAACCATTTAAGAAAGATGAGCGTAAAATGAAATATTAAAAAGGTTGAAAGTAAGACTGCAACTAACAATTATTGTCATTGTTAACAGTGAAAACAGTGAAAAGGGACCTTGTTTACAATTAGGGGAGCAACAATTAACAAACACAAAGACGTCACAGAGCTGGCGAGCGTCTCCTACCTGCTGGTAGTACAGTTTCTTGGGCTGCCGAGGTTTGAAGAATTGCAGCAGGTCCCGCAGTGTTCCCTCATAGTTGTGTCTGAGAGGATTCCCTGGACCGTCCCTGTACCTGGCCACCACACCACCAGGCAGGGGGGGAGGATGACGAAGAGGGAGGAAAGAAAAAATGACAGGAGAAGAGGAAGAGTGTGTGGGGGGGAGGAGGAGGAGGAGGCGATGGAGGAGAGGGGGGGAAAAAAGAGGCAAGTGGACAAGGAGAGGAAAGAGAGAGAGAGAGAAGGTGAACATGAGGGGAAGATGAGAAAATTCAGAGACGCAGAATGGAGGACAGGAAGGAGGCAGAGTGGGAGGAGTTAGAGGAAAACAACAAAGAAAGGTGGGGGGGGACAGGTTACGCAACATTTCTACTGACAACTGCAAGTAATCAAAGCAAACATGTGACCAGCTGTGTGAGAGAACAGCAGATGAATAGACACATTTTCTTTCTATACGCCAAGTAATACTTTGAACCACCAACCTGACTGATGGTAGCAATATTAGCAACTACTGCTATTACAGTCATTACGGTGATTATTGCGACGATTCATCAAGTTAAGCTTTTTGAGTTCCCACTCTTTAAGAAATCATTTTCCGTTTTGCCTCCTCTTTTGTTAGACGTGATTAGCACCGGTATGTTTTCTCTTCACTGCTATGAACCACGGCCTCAGCAGAGATCTACAGCGTGTGTGAGGAACATTCACTGTGAAACTGTGAGAGGCAGAGTGCATTTCAAATCCATTTCAAATAAAGAAACCATTCAAAATCAGTAGGTGGTCAGCGTTTATGGGACACTCTGTTACTCGCTTGGCTGTTCAAATAGCTGAATTCTCTGCTGCAGTCTCAGACGCATTGACTGCAGTCTGACCACAATATTACTTTAGTTTCTACAGCCCTTAAGTAACAGAACAGTTCAAACCAAGCAGACTTTGTTCTTTTGCAGAGGATTAATCTTTTCCACCACAACAACAAATGTAAATGATCAATATGCACGTAAACTGACTAACGGGAGCTGAAATGAAAAGAGTGTGTACTTTTCCCATTCAGAGTCTGATAAAAACAAGTATCATACCGCACAGTATCCTACCGACAGTCGAGTTTCAAGTAAGCACTTCGGTTTGTGGGTGAGAAGCTAAAATACAACCCAAGTTTTATTTTTTTAACATAAATTATTTCCAGGATATTTGGACATTTTAATCAATTTCCAACCACTAAATTTCCTAGTTTTCCAGGAGGTGTGGGACTTCTAGTAATTGCTGCACAGCTAATGGCTATGGCCATAGCTATCTCATGGCCTTTCTCCTGGCTTGACATACAGCAAGAAAGTCAAGGTGACAGTGTTTTAATGTTACTACGTTCAGACAGCAGGCACTTCTTGGGGTTTTCTCAACATCACTGATCATGCAAAGGCTGTATGTGTGTGTGTGTGTTTGAGACAAGCCTCCTACCCCTGTGACTTGAAGAACTGCAGCAGCATGGGATCTGTGTTCAACCTCTGCGCTACTGTCTTGGCCACCTGACAGAGAGACAATAAACATCAGATCAAGCTCAGAACTTAACAGGCTTTAAGCAAATAGAGCATCAAACACAAAATATCAAAGTAAATTTCAAGTCGGCCAGTTTCACTTGACCAAAATGACAAATGAAAAATGGACTGAATTACTTCAAACACTAGTGACAAAGACATGGATTCATTTTCTTTTTTCAAACTTCAAACAACGTGCTTGAATGGCCCGCACCTGAAAATAGTTCATGCGGTTAGACAGCGTGACCACGAAGCCGGGGTCATTGTGGATGGTCTTGTCACAGAAAATGACGTCCACACGGTGGTAGAGATCCCGGAAATAGTCCTTGGCTGTAGGCAGCTCACTGCTGTCGTTCTCTGGGTCGTCCCTGCACGGTTTGACAAAGGGAGGAGAAAAGATTAATTGTGTTGACAGGAGAGAAGAGGAGACAGAAGAAGTGACAAAGCCAGTTGAAAGGACAGGTAGTAGGAGGCATGATTAGGAAGAGGGTATGAAGCAATAGAGGAACAGCAAAATATTTGAAACCTGAATCCTCCTTGTTTCTCTGTGTTTCATCAGAAATACCTGACATGTCTCTCTGGTGTTTTTATTTTTTGGACAAAATATACTGTACAAAATCAGGTCGTGCAAGTTCAGCTTAAAAGTGCCCTGTAGAGTTTTTGTTGTAAACAAACTAAAGTTATATTTCCATTCAGTGTCATTCACCAGAACACTGTGAAGTCTAACGAACATATTCATTGAAGTTCTAATTTAAAATCTAGCATTGTTTACATCAATGTTCGCTCGCTTGCAATCTTCTTCGCTGCTTTATCGCCACCAACTGTCAATCAGCAGAAATACTCATCATAACAACTCGTTGTAGTTTAACACATTTAGCTGTTAACACACAATAAGTCTTACTTTTGGAAGACAATGATGTCCCCGTCCATGAGCTCATCCAGGGCCTTGTCCAGAGAGACATCATAGTCCTGTATCCGCTCTGTTAGATTGGGCTTTACTTCCTGTAACACACATAAGGCATCGTGCGAAATGTGGTCACAGTGAAGCTACATGAGCACAAGTGCACACGAGCATTTGGTAATGGATATGTAAACATGCAGAGCTACAGAAGGGTAAGTGTGAGAAAAAGAGATGCTACATATGACAGTAAGAACGTGTTTGCAAGAGAGTGAGTGAGGGAATGTGTGTGTGTGTGTGAGATAGAGCGTGAGAATGAGAGTGTGTGAAGGAGCAAGTGAGAACGAGTGAGAAAACGACAGGAGAATGTGCCAGTAAGTGAGCGACACATAAATAGATCACCTCATAGAGGATAAGGCTAGTTTCCTGCTGAAACCCTGCTCTCTCACACATCACTGGTAGAAGGTCTCCTGGTTACAGAGAGAGACAAAACACACACACAAAGATGATTTAATCCTCAAGTTCAAAACATTTTAAAATTATGACAGTGTTGAGGTTAAAATAGACTCGGATGTTGCCAGTACTTACTTATTTTGCAGGATATAGGTGTGTAGATATGTCCACAATAATTTAAGCTTCTGGTTTTGGGATCATACATCTTCAAGAACAACATGACATCATCTGGAAGGAAAGAGACAAAGTCACCAAAAAATGCAGCAGTGGAGGATATGGAGTCCCAGTAGAGCGTGTACCATGAATTAAGTCTTCTGAAATAGTAACGGATGAAAACAACTTGGTTCAAACATAGACACTGTTGCTATGGGTAGACTGCAGGTCAAAGAAATTGCTTAAATCAACACTAGTGTTAAAATTAAAGTATTAAACACAAGAACAGAAGTTTTTTAACTTTGTCACCCTGCCCAAGCCACACCAAACCTAAAACGTCACTATTGTGTTACATTACTTATTTCCTATGTTAACAGCAACAGCCCAGTAATCATAACCTGTGAAGGAGCATTTCTAGTAATTCAAGTTGCTGCGAACACAAACAGAATGCCAAGGACGTTTGAAACAGAGCACAAGTCACTGTCACGAGTCACTGAGCTCTCCAAATAAAACTCCATGAACAAAAGTGCCACTTCGTGTGGAGCACTGCTGAAGAAGACACTGAGCTGAATGAGAGTTGATGTGTGGGACTTACGGTCTTTGTCAAACTTGGGTAACGTGGCGCCACTGGCCGCCATCTCTGGATCCACAGTCTCCAGAAATATTGTCCAGGGGTTCTCGTTGTCGCTCAAGTCGATCATCTGAAATGCAAACATGTGAATACTGATTAGAAAAATCCATTTTATATACAAGAGTGGGTCATGCTATAGTGGTCAAGTAGTGTATGTATACACAAAACTGCTCATGTTACAAAACAGTACAGTTTTCCTGTACAGTTGTAACTCAACACCTGACTGCAGATAAAAATGTTTCTAAAAGTGAGACCCAAAATACCGTCACAGGTTTCCACCCACAAACAGGTCGTCCAGACACAAACACTTACCGACTTGTTGCAGTCAGCCTCGTAATCGAGCATGGCGGGTCGCTTGGTTCCATTGCTCCGGGCCTGCATAGGCCACAGCCTCATCTGGTCCTGCGGGAAACCCTGCAGCAAATCAACGGCTGAGTTTAATTAAATTTGCACTAAACAGAAAAGCTAATATCTTAATATGAGAAGAAGGTGGGGAGAGGAAGGGAGAGAGCGGTATGAAAGGCAGTTACAGGAGTGGAGGCAGTAAGTGTCATGCCAGGGCTCCAGATTATGACCATTTATCTAATTCTACAATTTAAAAGTAAAATTGCCAACTGTTGATAATTTTCCAAGTTAGTCATTATACTAACTGCTGATCAATGGAGTGAATGTGTATTTGCTTCACATCAGTGCTGGGCTTTCTTGCTTATATGTAAACAGGAAATCAATACGCGTTCTCTTTCAGATCCATGATCATGTGTTGAGAGCAGTGACTCAGTATGTAGTGTATGTGGAGAGAGATGTTAGCCGCTCAATGAGCCATCTGAATGAGTATTGAAATTGAAACCTGTATCCAATCTGCATTACTCAACATTTTTAGTACTTCTTAAAAAATGTATTAATCTTACTTTACAGTAATCTTAAGAAACTTAGGCTGAAGTATTATGAAGAGTAGTTTTCTCTCACCATGGTCTGGGAGAGGTTCTGGACAAACTCTTGCAGCGTAGAGCTCTTCAGGACCTTGAAGACTGTGTACTTCACCTTCTCCTCATCATACATGTCGTTGCCCTGATGACCGCAGAACTGGTCCTCTGTCACCATCTGTCCAGAAGAGGAAGAGTACAGGAAGAAAACAACATTAGTGTCTGACAGTGAAACCGGATACACAACAACGAACCAAAGACAGAGAACCAAAAACCTGGTGAGAAAAAAAGACAACATGATAGGCAGATGGCTGCAAAGTGTCTGTTGATGGTTAGTTTCTGGTTTTGCCGCTCCAGTGTACGAGCTTAAATGAGTCCAGCAGAACCAGCACTTGTCATTATAAACCATCCACAAGCAGTTCTGCAGCAGTGCTGTGGAGTTACCAGCGTTATCATGGTAAGTTGCTAAGTAGTTTGTGATATACATTGCTGGAAAGTTAAACAATGAGCCCATCATTTCTCCTTTTCACGATAACTAATATAACCGTGTCCATGACAACTGTCACACCTGTTTGCAATGATAACGAGGTAGCTAGCCAGCAAGTACAGTCAGTAACACAGCACAAGTACAAAGCCTTGTTTTGATCCGCTCTGCTTGTCCTATTCAAGTTACTGAATTACACTGTTGATAGAAACTCAACACTACCTGTATTTCAAATTAAAATACCTCTAGCATTTAGGCTTTTATTGTGAAATGTTGAAAACCTGCAACTCCATTCTCATTTGCGGCTCTCATTGTGTTCCATTTAAGCACTGCTGAGTTACGTGCGACACCTAGAGGTAAAATTTGGTCCGGTCCAGTCTTTGGATAAAGATCAAACCATTTAGAAAACGCTTACGTCATCCTCAGTGTGTCGGCTGCACATCCTCATCTAACCAGATCACTTTAGCATTCCACACATTTAAAACCACAACTGCCTTATCCATATCATGATGCCCACCATGTTTTAATCAAACAAGGAGTTAGCAGTCCTCGTGACATTTTCTCATAGTCAGTTAAAACAAATGAGAAAATAGCCTCTTCTGGAGTTGACATTCATTTGTTCCTCCTATGCCTCAACAGAGTAAAGCAACAAAGAGAAACTGGCCTTTTGTCCTGCCTTCATACATGGCCAAATGACAAAAAACAGAGCAGCCAATGTCTTTCAACAGCCTCTCTTATCATTTAACAAGCCATTCCACATTATCACTCGCTGGTCTTCTTGCCATCACAACCACAATGTGCCTGCCAAAGCTCACCATAGTACCTATATTTTGCCTGTGGGAACGTTCGCGCTCAGGCAGAGAAAACAACTGTAGACTCTAATTCGCAGAAAGGAGTTGTCAGCAGTTGGCCAACTCTCCGTGTTTGTGCCGATATAAAAGTATGTCACAAGAACAGCTTCCAGCTTCCTACTGCACCTTCTAGTCTGTCAAACTGTAATGAAGCCAAAAATGGTGGATCGGTTTCTCATGTATACACTCACGCTAAGCACTGAGCAGCCAGACCAGCACTTTGTAATTGTAAAAACAGCCACTTGAGACGGCAAAGCATCAAAGCGCATTAAGAGCACTTGAACAGAAGTCCTGGTTTCCTACCTGGACCTGCATGTAGAGGTGAGCCTCTTGTCGCTCCTTCCTCTTCTGTGCCTCCACCCTTTTCTCCTCCTGCAGACGTTCCACCAGCTGCTGGGGGATGTCCACGTCAGTCATTGGCTGAAGCACCTCACCTGGGACACAGGGAGCGATGCAAGTGAGAATCATGAACGATGTGTGTGACCAATGTGTAATACAAAGAGCTAAGGTAAGGGGAATCAAGTTACTTACTGAGCTTGGACTCACGGATGTACACCAACATGTACGCGTTGGTGCAGTGGCGCACTGAGAGGTCATCGTCGTGACCACCGTAATTGTGCTCTATGGCCTCCTCCTTGGTGCACCGCGACACCACGTCATCATCAAACTTACACCACTGGAGAGAGAGAGAGAATAATAGACGAGAGGGGTGGGGGGAGGAGGAGGAGGAGAGATGAGGAGGACCGGGGAAAAAAGGGAAGGTAACGCAGAGGAAGGAGATGGAAGAAAAAGAGAAAACCAGAAAGCACTTAAGACGACCGTTTATGTGAAATCATCTTGACATGCTTTCAAATCAACCCCCGATACCAACATGCAAATTCATCATGCTACACTCATTACCCTCATCGTCTTATGTTTGAACATCCATCAACGTGTCCTCTCAAATGAGGACTAGTACAGGGTACTCAACTAGTTGCACACTGCATTAATGTGTGTGTGGAAAACTAATACAAGTCTGAGCTTTAAGCCAATGCTTCAGTGACACACGCGTCATCAGCCACAAAAGCTGACAGGAAACATTTATCTGACTTTGTAGCTCACTCAAAACTGGTTCTGAATAGTCGGTTCTTTTGGCATTAAGTGGTGAGCTTCATGATAAGGACCCTTCTGAATAATTGACACACCCTAGTTGAATAATTGTCAGCTCTAAATCTGAGTGGGTAAGTCAGGAAATGCTTCACCTCATTTTGAACATCTTTGGATATCTTTTGGAATAAAATGTCAACGAAGTGGCAGCTAATATTTGTTTAGCTTGGCTCTGGAGTATTTGTCATTCCAGCCTTTCAAACCATGTTTCACAGAGATAATATATATGCTGTATATTACCATATCAAATATAATCATGATGATGTCATATCTAAAAATGTTGAGCATCCCAACTAATACTGAAACCTGACAATGTTCTTAATGCAAGTGATCATTTGAATTATAGGTAGCAGCACAAAAACCCCAAACATGCCACAGAATTTTTGGGTGAAAGGTGTGTATATATTAAAAAAATTGTTCTCACTATTGGTTCCTTGACACTCACTTTGCCGTCTCCTTTTGGGTTAAGATAGACGACGTAGTGACCGCCATGGTTGTCCCCGCTGTGCACTAGCACTGCGTGCAGGATGTAATTGGCCGGGTCCTTGGAGTCTGGCTTCTGAAGGAACTCATCCAGGGGCAACTGATCTGGAAACTCAAACCTATCGGGGAAAGAGGAGGAAGGAGAGGGGAGAAGAAGCAGGGATGACGGGCAGGAGATGCAGGGAGGGGCAGGTTGGAGAAGATGGGTAGAATAAAAAAAAGATCATATAT
The DNA here is from genome assembly GCA_014281875.1 of Nibea albiflora. Classification (NCBI taxonomy): domain Eukaryota; kingdom Metazoa; phylum Chordata; class Actinopteri; family Sciaenidae; genus Nibea; species Nibea albiflora. The sequence continues at coordinate 17,118,160 of CM024808.1, read as the reverse complement.
TAAAGGTGTTGAGAAACATATTCAAACAAGAGAAAAGGCGCAAGTTTAATTTGTGTGTGCGAGTGTGAGTACATATACTAAGCCCTCGGGGGCCAGGTGCTGATGGCAGCGTCACAAGGATGACTCAGAGCCCTTTGAGACACTACAGGGGAAAATTAGCTATTCTGGATGGCTGCACATGTGTGTGTGTGTGCTGCGCGCTCTGAAAGTGTCACAATATCCTGTTGGATTGTTAAAACACGATTAGCTCACAGAAAGCTTTACGCAGAACGATACAGCCTCCTGTGAAAGAAAAAACTCTCAATGACTCACTTTCTCACTGTATTAGTGCAGGAGGTCAGGGCATGCTGCTCAGAGAGAGGAGGCAGTCTCTAAGTGTTTCTGGAAATAGACAGCTCCTTTAACCTCTGTCATAATGGACCGTGCAGTCTGCCTGTGCACCTGTCACTGACGTATGTGTGAAAATAATATAAATGAATGTGCATGCAAGTGTGCAAGAGTGAGGATGTTTGTTCTACCTGTCAGTTAATCTTGATGTTTTGGATCTGTCTGTGGATCATACATGAACCTCATCAGCTGCAGATGAAGGATTGGAGGGAAGGTAAGGAACTTCACTCCCTTTTCTGCTTCCTGTAACACAGACAAACATCCCGTTGACATTCATTCTCCAACCCTTTAACACATGCTACATTAAGTAACTTATTTTAACCGGACCTTTGGACCAAACACGTTATTTCAAATCTTTTAATGCACCATAGCCAGATATGCAGGGAGAGAGCCCCGGTGGGAGAGAACCCTGTTGAGCTTGTGCCAGTTATTGTTGTATTATTGTATTTCTTATGTCTTCGCTCAAATTGCTGCGAGCCGGAATGAGCTAGAAACATAAAACCTGGCACAATAACTGGAAACAATGTGCAAACACTTCCCAACAGCCCAATCAGTGAGATAAATAAAAGATACACATTTCCACTGAAAAGTAGTAAACTTGGTCAAAAAACATCAAAATCTCTCCACTAAGGGCGGCGTTTAGATGACAGTTGATCATAACCCATTAATCATTTTGTGCCACATTGACTGGCCTTACGACATGTTTGCTCCTGATTCAAGATGCCTTTGATCAATCTCCTGAACATACACCACAAGTTACTCAAAACCAATGAAGGGATTTCCAACAACGTAATTTAAACGCTGCAGGCTTTGATGATGATAAAACAAGTGTGTGACTGGTCGCACTCACAGAATTATGTGAAGGGAAGCTTAATGAAGCCAGAAACCTCTTCGATTGTGGTTGTCTTTTCTGCTTCCATCAGCAGAGCGCAAAAAAGGTGTGAACCTGCTAACTGTGGCTTGAAGCCGAATTTTTCTTTATTATTGTTTGTGCTCGTCTTCCATTAGAACAAGTGAGTTAGCATGGATTCGGTTTTAAAACCACATATTCATATAGTTTGTAGTAGAATCAGAGGAGCAACTTTTCCCAGCTTGTCGACCTGATAATTTGGATGCAGCTCAGATGTAAACCCATATCTTACACTTCAAATTTCACATCGTCCTGACAAAGTCAACAAGCTCTTGCTTTATCAGTTGACAAAGATGTGTTTTAAACAAGCGTGAATGGCAATTGGGATACAGCAAAAAATAAATAAAACATAAAACTAAATGTAAGCAAACTGAAATAAACTCGACACAAAAGACACATAAATAATTTAAATCCAGTCTCACCTGCAGGCCATGCTCTCCTGCGTCGTATTTGTTGTCTCCATCTAACTGCTCAGTTGCAACATAATCTTTGAATGACTCGAAAGACTACAAATAAGCAGAAAGCACACATGTCGTCAAGAAAACATCCATACTGGTAACTTCAAAGTCAGTAATTAACTGATGGAGTAGCAGTTGTGTTGAAGTTTCCACTTACTGTTTTTCTTTCCTTTTATGCTAAGCTGGATGTCATAGTAGTCCTCTATCCGCTCTGACCGGTAGTCCACATGCTTACATTGGATGTATGACTGGAGAGTAACACACACAAGAGTCAGACTGTATAATACAGGTTAAAAATATTATTTCTAAGAGGGGCACTTCTTGATATAACATCGCTCTATTCTTAAACTGACCTTGTTCCAGTCTACATCCTGTGCCAAGTAAGACTACTTCACATCATCACTATGTTAACAAAATCTGCAGCAGTATTTACATAATGGATGCTGTGCTGACATTACTCTGCAAAAGAAGGCTGAAAACCTCTACTTTCAACAAATAAACAGGACAGATTTCACTCAAACATCATTTGTCTTTTTGAAATGTTGCTCAGGGTAGACCGAGGGAGTTTCATAACTACACATAAATGCCACCGCAGCCATAAAGATGAGTCAGGCAAGAAGAGAGGCAGACAGAGAGGAAACGTACCACCATCTTTCCTCTGAAGAGCTTGGGGATGGTTCCCTCAACACAAGTGCCTTTCATTTTGTTCTCCACGTTGTCCAGGAGCTAGAACACACGCACAATAAGTCAGTAATTATTCAGCATGCATACATTTACACATCCACATTCTTAAAGAGCATATAAGAGGACTCACCACTCTGCACAGCTCCTGAACATCATGTTGCATGAAGCTATCTAGTGTTTCCCATCTTCACGTAGGAGAAAAGAAACAGAGAGACCGTTATACAATAGTCGGAGACAAGGAACGTTTTGTGGCTGGTAAAATTTTTAATTCAACTAAAAATAATATTCACGCAAGGGAGGTTATGTCAAAGCTACTCTTGTTCCCAACTTCAGGTAGTATCCTAGAAAGTAGTGCAAAGACCTTTCCCATGTTATTCAAACTGTCTGTTCAAACGTCTCACTTTCTTCCCATCTTCAATTTGTCTAGCATTTCAATCTCAACATGAAAATAATGAGGAAATTATATTATACAAGTACACCACTGAGCTAAAAATACATAATACTGGTTTTACTTGTCACTCTAGTCTCCTTCTGTGTCACCCCAAGACAAAAGACAGGTGAGCTGTCAATGCCAAAAAGTCTAACGTACCCAAAGGACTTTGTGAGTTTCTTGGTGCCGACGGGTTTGTCGCTGTGCTGCAGTTCGTAGAAAACCCTCTGCAGTGCCAGGGGAACGCTCTTGGATGAGTCGTCTCCCTCCGTGGGCATCATGTACACCGCCTGGGAAGAAAGTCAGGAGGAGTGACACCAGGATTAGGAGTTTTACAAAGTAACGCTCTTAGATTGAAGTTGCTAATTACCACTGCCAAGGAGGGCTCTGTTTTCACTGCAGTTTGTTTGTCTGCCAGCCGGATTACAGAAGAAATGCTGGCCCGATTTTTTGATGAAACTTAGAAGGATGTAGCATGGGCCAGGGAAGAACCCATTGAATTTTGTATATACTCTAAATATACTCTGAGTTTCTACTGTTTTATAAAGACATTTAGTACATTAAAACTACTGGAAAAACCTATGCAACTGCACCAAGACTATGATGAATAAAGGGGCCTCTATGTTCCTTTTCAGCAGCTGTAGAGGAACACTGATGAAGAAAATAGATACTCTGAATTTCAGTATAGCCTGTTTCAGCCTGTTTGTAAAAAAATACAAGCACTCAAAACACTGAACTGAAGCTCTAGTACGCACATTTATACATGAAATATACACTATCTTTAGCAGGTCAGATAAAGCCAATGCACTAAATAACTTAAACACACATGCAAAGATGAAAGATATAGCCATACCCGTCTTAGCTGGTTGGTGAAGAAGAGAGTCTGTAGCAGGCTATTCATATAGCAGGTAGCTCCCTGGTTCTTCAGTCCAACGTAGCCTGTGTGTTTCTTGGAGTCCCAGCTGGTTATGGAGAGAAGGCCGATGTTAGGGTTATAATTGAAAAAAAATCCAATCAGAGAAATTAAACCTAGGAACATTGTGGGAAACCCCAGAGAAGATTAAGAGCTACATACGCCACTCCATGTGGAGCATCTGCCTGGACATAGACTTCAAAGGTGACTTTGTCATCCTCGATGAAGCCCCTCTCTGGATCAGTCACATCCTGAAACACAACACCACCAAGAGGGTTCACATCAATAGGAACTGCTAAAGGGATTTACTTAGATTACTACCTTTATGGGTGACAAAGAACCAACACACAGAGGTTCTAAGAGCATTCTGGAGCAACCAATAATGAAAAGTAAGGTTTTGCTATGTCTGTCTACTCTACCAGCCAAAAAACAAGCAAAAGTCTATGTTTCTTTGGTGATTAAGTCCCATTTGAAAAACTGATCTCAATTTTTCTCAGTCTTTCTCTCTACTTACACTCCAGGACATGAAGTTGGAGAAACCCCAATCATTCTCTTTGTGGAAGAACAGGTGACTGATCCTGCGGCTGAAGGATTTCTCGTCGTCTTTGTAGTTGATGATCTTCAGCATGGCCTGTGCGTGGCATGACCATGACCTGAAAAACCAAAAACAGGAGTCAGAAATTGTGACAGGGGATTTTTTCAAATTAACACATACCATTTTCTCTCAACTGTACTTCCTTGAAAAGATTCCAGGACATGAAACAGACCTGGACTTTCATGAATTGTGCAGACATGATGAACGAATGAGCTGTCTGAACGAGTTACCTAGTTTAGATTATTAGGTTCATGAAATGAGCCAGATTGATCGAGTGTTTCACAAATGATGTAATCTATATGCAGCCAACTCACAAAAATTCACAGCCACGAAGGAGGCGATACATTTTTAAACCAGTTTTCATACTGCAAACAAAAGGCTGCGTTGGTGAACTTGATTTATTGCATTTATAGCACAAAACAACCAACGTGTAGTAACTGGTGGGTCAAGTCAGTGAGCAGTAACCCTGTAAGGGGAATTACGATGCGGTAGGGCCTCAGCCATTTTCACTTCCTTTCATGTTTCTTGGTGGTGACTTCAAATAATAATAATTTGGCTAATAATGCCACAATGGTACACAAACAACAACTTCTACTTGATGAGAAGATCAGGTCATCATATCGTATGTTATCAAGCTATGACAAGAGATTTCTGTGTCTTGAAGTGTCAATAACTCAGATGCAAGTCATGTCACTCATTAGGAAATGGAAGGAATATATCACAGCTCCAAAGAGCAGACTGTCCTGCCTGTCAAGCGTCCATGTGTGAATGATATAAAGATGCCAAGAGGCTTCTGGCAATTTTGAAGGGCCCATGGCTCAGATAACAGTTACACTAGCGGTTCACTGGTTGCAGCAAAGAGAAAGACAACGTAAAAAAAAAAAAAACTAATATGACATCTGGGCTAGTGTTTGCCCAAAGGCATGTGTGCGAGCATAACAATCTGGAAGACGGTTTGATGGTCTGATGAGACCAAAGTTGAGCTTTCTGCCAATCGTACTGAATGCTACGTCTGACATAATTCAAACTCCACGCGGAAGCACACCATGCCAACCGTGAAGCATGGTGATGGGATGCTTAAGGTCTGGTAGGCTTTTCCAGTTAGAAGATGAATATAAAAATGACTGAGTACTACTGAGTAACATGTCTGCACTGATTTGAACACCAGTTTTGTAAAAGGTGACCATTCCTTTCTAACTATTGAAACTTTTTAATGTCTAGGAAACTGTTTGTTGTGTAACCTCAAAAGGATGTGTGTCTGTGTCTCTGCAATATCCCCCAAATCCCTCGTCCAACAAACAAGACACCTACGTGGAGTCTGATTCTGCGTTACACTGCAGGAAGAAGCCCACGCTCTTCTGGTGTGGCCGGTCTGGGTAGAAGCGCGGCATCACCATGATCTTCCATGGAAGGTTCCGGACAAAGCAGGATGGGCTGAGCACCGACTCACTAAGGCGGCTGAAGCGCTCCACCACAAAGCGGAAAGTCGCTTCTGACCGCCAACTGGTGTCTGTGGAAAGATGGAAGGGTAAATGTGGACAGGTTAGATGGTGAGGGGAGAACAGGTTCACCGACATAGCCAGGTGCGACTGGTCAGTGGATATAAAATGTTCTCAAAACCTGATGTGAAACGCTCCACGGCCCATTAAACCGACTCATTCACAGGGTGATGTTGCTTCACGCCAAGTGAAAGTGTTTGTGTAAGTGCACATTGTCCTCACCATCCTCCATGTCCTCCTCTGTGTTGTTGTGTCCATCTGCCATGGCCACGTTACCATTGATCACTGGGTTGGCCGGGATTCTTGGAGGGTCGTCTGTGTCCCCAGCTGTAAAAAGAGGGAAGCAACATGATAAATCTGCATGGATAGCCTAGTTCTAGCATAGATAGCAGGGTGGGGACCTTCTCTTCTATTGGAGGAATGCCGTCGGAAGCTTCTGCCTTGCTAACTATGTGCAGCTCAGAAACAAGAGGACCAAAAAGTCAGACACAAGGCCAAAAAAAAAAGTTGTGCTGACAATCTGCTAGATCACTTTACTTCTCCAGAATATACAAAATCAATACAACTCAAACTTTAATATTCTTACAATACAATTATGAAAATGATGGAAAAACTTGATGGGAGATTATTCAAGTTCTTATTGCCTGGTTACTATCAACATTTATAGCCTTTGAAGAGCAGAACAGACGAACAAGCAGTTAATTAACATTAATTTAAGGCATTAAAACAGCAAGTTTTTTTTAAACAAACAAAAAAAGTAATTCTGCAATTACGGTCTCCATCTTTATCTCCTGCATTCCCCCACAGTGATCCTTCTTTTCCCCCTTCATACATTTCACTGGGAAAACCCTGCTGAGACAGCATGACAAGTCTTCTTTCCCAGTCTGTGTGTCAGAGCGAGGACAAACGAAAGAATGTGTATGTGTGTGTGTGTGCGTAACAAAGACCATGCAATATTACAGTAGGCTGGGTAATTATGGACACAATGCAGGATTAAGCTGCAAGTCATCGCTCAAACAAAAACACGCGCGCGCACAGGACAACAATTATCCCAGCCAAATAATGAGACGGCTCGATGCACAGTTTCATCTATCAAAACACACTGATGACAGAAGCAGAGGAGAGCTTAGAGTAGACTTCAAGGAGGATCCTGCGTGGATAATGACAATGATGCTGCAGAAGGCAGTCTCGAGAGCGACAACAGCACTGACACTAACACTCTGGCATGTGTCTCCAAATGTGTTGGCGTGTCTCTTACACTGTACTTCATGTGTATCTGTGTTTCCTGTTTTCCTCCAAGCCGACAGACGCGGTGGTATCAGCTGTGTACGTGTGTGTCTCTCCAGGTAACGTTACTGACAGAGTCCTCCAACAGACTGACCTCGTTTCCTCAAGTGGATTACGCTCAGCTAATGAGGTCTGTCAGTCAACTCCATGACAACTTCTTGTCCCGCCCACTATATCCATATATCCTGAAATGTCTGAGAAATATGTGCTGGATGGATCAGTCACTGAAATCTGCACGAGTCACAGTTCATATTGGACTAAACTCCATAAAACAAAAGGCTTACAGTAGAACGTACTGTGACTTAAACTACACAGGTGTCTGGAAATTCCCAGGCATCTCAAGATGCTGATTTATTATTTATAAATACATATTTCCAAGAAGCATCACAGTACCTGGTCTGAATACCTGCTATGGATGCACTACAGCAGTAAATGTTAAGAGGTACGTCTTTCCAATCAAGTGTGAAGTGTACACAAAGTAATCTCTCCTAATTTCCCATGGCCTCTGGACTGAAAACAGCACATAAAAGTTTAAATCATCAAGAAATTTTTTTTCCCTTACGAGACAACTGTGTGTCGAGCAGATAAATAAGTCCAGATGTGTGTTTAATCTACAGCAACAAGGTTATAATGGCGCAGCGGATCCTGTTATAATGCCCCCAAGATGCTGAAATGCTGTTTAGTGCATCAGACAGCACAGAGATGCGTTTTCCTACTCACGGATTTTGACCGCTGCAGTAAAAGGTACGAACCACTCCGACAGCGACACTATCACAAAGTATAAATAACACCATTAAACGAAAGTTTGATTTAAAACCGGTTATTTGTGGGGATGCTAATCTTAGTCCTCAACCCTGCCCTATTAGGGAAATCACGTTTTATAACAAAGATATCTTTTGAGAAATGCATTTTTGGAGAGTCATTACAGGCCTAAACACTGGACTGATTGTGTGGCAGCAACAGCCTGCCATCCAAGTAACATTGTTTTAGCAAATAACAGACACACAGGGCCAATGATGGATTAATTCCACTGCAACTGTATGGAGCCTCATAGCATAAAGGAGTTTATCATTTGAGCTTGTTTACACTGCCCTTGTAAGGCTGCAGTGCATTAGGAGACAACCTAAGGAGGGTGGAAAGTAAAGGGTGAGGATGTCTAGTGAGTGCACCTGCTACTTGTTAAACAAGTATTAACGTGAAAGATTGAAAAATATAAATGCCAACAAGGGCTGTTTCTACTTGCTTAAATGTGTAATTAAAATAAGAGGCCTAATAACAAGTAACAGAGTCTGTGTGAGCAGATAATAAAATCGCTAGGACTAAATGACGCAGTGATGCTGAGGGCTTCCACAGGCCTCTGCTGTCTATAAAGTTGACATTAGAAAAACTTAAGAAAAATGCGACTAGTGCGGGTGTTGTCTGTGTTAAACGCTTATAAATCGCTAACAGAGGTGGCCCTGAGCCCAAAACCTGACTAACAAAAACACAGATCATTAAAAATGGCGAGCTCCATGCCGTTTGGTCTTCCATACAATGAAGCAGCAAATCCCCGCGCTGCTGCCCCAGTGCGGGCCTGGCTTACCGCAGCGGCGACTACCGTTACTTGCCAGCACTGCCACACGTTTCACATAACAGACCGTCAAAACGTCAGCATATCAACTAACAAACAACTAAATCCACAGAATTATTCACATTTGGTGTTTCATACTGGTGCATGCTCTGCTGGAATGGCTAAACTTGTTATACCACAGTCAATTTAGCAAATCACGATTGACGCATCTGCGTTAGCGTTAGCTTCCTAGCTATCTAGCAAACACACTAGCCTTAGATTCATCTGCGGGCCGTTATTAGCTAACATTAGCTGGGATGACTAGTACCAGCTAACAGGCTACAATATAAGCTGGAGGAAAAAATATCACCCGGAGTGGGCGCATTGTACCGTCAGACAGCAGTAAGAAACAAGCGAAAAAATCTAGATTACGCGAGGCAGATATTCAAGGCCTATCATTCGCGCAATAGCCAAAGCGAACGTTGCAAAATACAAGCCACCATTTTGGAACGCCACACACCCCCTCCGTGAGCATTAGCCGTTCAGCTAACTAGCATGCTAGCCAGCGAATGAACGTAAAGAAATAGGACTTCGAGGCTAATTGACTAGCTCACGATTAGCTGCCCCGCTAGCAACGTACATTACGTTTTACCAGCTTAATGAGCACACGGGGTACTAAAACACACACACAGTGCTGCCTGTTCTGCACACATTTACAAGAAATATTATCAAATTAAATGTTTTGACAGCACATTTTAGGGAGCATTTTATTCTGTAGATAACCGATATCGTTACTCTGCAGGCCCGCATTTAATGTACAAGCCATCAGACACGATGCTAACACACTATCTTTTACAGATGCTAACGTAATGTTACGCGTCGAACCTTTACCAAAAGCTTATATTTTAACACCACCAGTAAATGTAGCTAAGCGACGGTTGCTTTAGTCACGAAATAATGTTGGCTAACTTTGATGAAGAGCGCAGGTGCCCGATAACTGTCAAAATCAACCTCAAAAGCGCAGTGAAGTCAAAGTAGCCACGATTAATTTACCTAGCAATGGTTCCGCGTTAATTGCAAGACTAACAGCCAGAGTGTTTACAAACATTTAGGTTATCAACAACCTGAGGGCCTGGAAGTCCGTGACTGTGTGTGGATTCAAAACGGCGATGATTTGGCATCTGAAAAACTTGTTACAAGCAAACAAACCCGGACAAAAACTGAACAGCTTATATAGAAATGCAGCCCATGTCCGAATGAATGATTTGTGTGGCTAATCTCTTAACAGTGTGAATGAACGGCTCTTTTTTTGGGTCATCGTCTACAAGCAATGGAATATTGCAGGCACAAGGAGAAGAAATACAAGCTCCATTCGCTTATAACGCAAAATGAGGTCAGCTCCACACAAGTATGCTGCAACGGACGCACAATCAGCAAAAATGCAGCCGGCTATCCTAGCTAGCTTGGGGCCTTCGTGTTTACTGTAAAGTTGAGCTCAGCTTGCACAAATAAAACTCCATGCATTTCACGTGCAGCTGTTAAATTCTGACAAAAAAGGTTGTAAAGTGCCCGTTCGCCCTTCTTGGGATCATTACTTACCTTCCATCTCCATGTCCTCTGGTTCGCTGAGCTGCTGCTCGCCGGCTTTCTGTTGCTGCTGCTGCTGCGTGTGGTGATGGTGGTGGTTCATGTTGGCAGCTGTTGTTGTTGTGGTAGTGATGCGGGGCTCCCTACTATCTCTGTTTCCCTCGACCTTGTCCAGGGTTGGCTCGGCGGGGAACCGGGTTCTAGACTGCTGGTGAGGTGTGGTAGGATGCGGAGGTGGGGTGGACAGGTCGAGCCTCGGCGGCCGGGCCTGCTCTGTTGCGACCTCGGCCTTGTCCGCTGTCAGCGCCGGGGAGTGAGGAGGGGAGGTCGGCGGGGGAGCGGGTAGAGAAACGCGGACGTATTTGCTCGCTATTCGCCCAATCTCGGCGCCTTTGGTGGGTGCGAGTCGCTGGCTGACGGCGGGGGGTGGGATGGATGGACCGGGGCTCCGAGCAGGGAGGCCCACAGAAATTAGCTAAATCAATCCGGCTTTACCCCGGGAAAATATGGGGTAATAAGACAACGCACAGCACGACCTGCACCTTGTGGAACAAATACCCTGTTTATAGCTAGCGTTAAACTACCTGACACTAGGCAGCCAACTGCTAATATAGGTACAACAACAATGAAAACAAAGGCTCATTTGCTATAGACACACATTCAACAACTTTGCCTGCGATATCCCCAGTCCGTGTGCTCCTCCGATTGTCCCTCGTCTGGGGGAGAGCGGAGGAAAAAGCTATCCATTCAAAGCAGTTTCCAATACGGAATAGCACTAATGTTGATTTGGAAGTTCGCGGAGACGAGAGTTGCCACTGCCCGACATAAACCAATTCCCCCAAAGCGCCCCTAACACGATAAACGACAAAACGCGGCAGCTCGTTGCATTTCGAGCTAACCTCTTGTTTCTTATGAGGAATGTGCCCGGTCATATAATGCTAGCCTGAGCTGTGTGGCTCTCAACCCGCTCCTCCTGTGGTTTGTGATGTGTTGAGTCTGAGGTAAATCTCAAAATGGCGGTCGCGCTTTTCTCTGAAATGTCACATCCGCATGGAGATCCAAACACTGGCCCATCCCCGGCCAGGTTCACATGCACGCTAAATGATAGGGATCAGGCGTGTGCGTCTGATACAGAGGAAATAAAATATAAGAGCTAATAAACAATTATTATTAGAGGAATATAAATTATAGGAAAGGCAACACAGGGTTAAGCATACTGGTGAGGGCATGTTGCATTGGGGGCCCCAATCACTGATTTACCATGACTGGAAAAATCATTGTCTGGATGAGGAAACAAACTTAAGTACTGAATTAAGTAGATGAAAAATCTACTATTTAATTCCACTCGTAAGACCTCATACTTGGGTGTAGTTAAAGGCTTCATTTTACTGTAGGTTTATACTTCTTCAAATGAAACATTAATGCAGGATTTTTACTTTAATGCAGTATTTCTATACATCATTTCAATAGGCTAATCTATATTAGGCACCCAGGCTTGTTGGACTTATTGTTTTTATTTACATTTGTAAATGCATTTAATTTATATCATGATGCTCTCCAAGTTAAGCTGTGTTTACTCATAAGTTTGCTTGCACTAAGTGGTAGTGCCCATCTCTGCCTCTGCAGGGCCTCTTTTTGCTGCAAAATACTGTGTTACTCAAGGTTTAATTAAAGTAGGATAAATGACAGAAAAGACGACAAAACTGGACTTAGAAAACTTTAGGTACTAATTTAGAGCAGACATATACACAATTCCTTAATTATTTATCCTCCCAAAAATAGCCTCCAACCACAACAAACTGGATGCAGTGTCACTGTAGTGTGGAGAAATGCACAATTTCCAATTATTTTTTATTTTATTTTTAAGTACACTGGCGCATTGGACGAATTTACCGTTTATTACTTATTAAAATGGTCTACACACATAAACATATAATACATATAACTTATAATATAAATTGCGGCAATACAATCATGCAAAACTGTAAATTAATGACAACAACACTACAATAATTTCACTTTACTCACTGGTGAAACGTACCAACTCTTAAATAATTGAGTATTATCATGGTGTAGGTTAATCTACGTCCAATCATGTACTATCCCTTTACCAAGGCAGTGTCTACTAACACTTAGCGGGTCCATATCTGCAGTGCTGAAACCAGACAGTCCGTGGCTGAAACAGACGTTCAGCATTCAGATTCTGAGTAACTAGCACCATCCAGTGAAGAGAACACAGTACTACACTCGCACTTGGCCTTATAGACCACAGTCGCAGTTGGGCTTTTTATGACTGACTCACTCTCACTTTAATTTCCTGGTGTTCGTTCTTAAAAATATTCATTATTAAATATAGCACACCATAACTATATTGTCATGGGTGTTCATATGTAACATATGTTCATATATATCATATATGATCTTGTAGAGTGTTCATAGGTGTCGTTTAATATATGGTAGTTATGTTGTTGTGGAGGGACAGAAGTTTAGTACAGTCCTTTCTAGCACGTGGGTTTCGAATTATTAGAGAGGATTTTAAATTATATCACAGCATATTATATTATATCATATTATATTATATTATATTATATTATATTATATTATATTATATTTGAGATAGATAGATAGATAGATAGATAGATAGATAGATAGATAGATAGATAGATAGATAGATACTTTATTGATCACATCATCTACAAATTACAGATTTAAAAACTATACAACTAAATTAATAATTATTATATTATATTATATAATATTATATTATATTATATTATAACAGTCATTTTCATGACAAAATTTGCTCTCTCTTGCAAGCTTCAGTAATGGGGAATTTTCACTGAAGTTCTTTTGTGTCAATGCCGTGACGGAAGTGTCAGAGAGCCAATCAAATTCTGAGAAAATACCTAAAGCCCACCCTGCAGTGTTCATGTCGCCAATTATCGTTGACATCTACTGTACAGGGCGGGATGAAGCGCATAACAGGGTAGTCTGCGTTGTATATATCCCGACGTCGGCAACTAGGAAAAATAGTTAGCTAAGCTTATCTTCACAGATGGTGGTGAAAGGGAGCGACGACGTTATATTTTAGTACGAAATAGTGAAACACCGCCACTATTCATGATTTTGTTCACATAATTCTTCATAGGGTGTCTAGATCGCGATCTTTTAACACATTAAAAGCGCATTTTCATCGAGTTTTGGTGCATTAAATGGAGGAGAAGAAGGAAGACGGAGACTCGGAGATACAGGAACACGGACCCGAGCACTGGTTCTCAAAATGGGAGCGGCAGTGTTTGGCCGAAGCGGAGCAGAGAGAGCCGAGCGAGGAGGAGGCCGACAACGACCAGGATAAACTGTGGCATCTCTTCCAGAACTCCGCCACTGCTGTGGCACAGTTATACAAAGGTCCAAACCTGCGCTTTCTGTTCGCTTGTTCGCCTAACGATACTTTGCCTACATTGTCAGTAATGCCTCTGGCTTTAGTTTGGTAGCAGCCTGGCTACTTAACGGAGCGTTACTGTAAACTAACGTTAGCGTCGGTATCAGTTGATGGCTAACTAGCCCGCTGGCCAGTACTGGGTAACGTTTACAGCTGATTTTGCAATGCTAAATTTAGCTAGCCTGCGTTAGCCAGTGACAAAAAAATAGTTATGAACTTGAATGTGATCTCAGCACACCTGTTTCGATTGTTAAACGGCCGCGGCTATTTAGACAGACACATTTAAAGTAGCTTGAGTTAATTTCTTTGTCAATAAGTCAGCTTGTTGACACCAAGTTAGACAGCAGCGGACAGCTAACGTAACGTTAGCCAGGCTAGTTACAAAATGGCGATGGTAACAACAATCGTAGCTACGCGACATTCCCAGATGACAGTCTCTTGCAGACTGTCAGTGTAGCCATCTGTTATACCGGACGGCGATTTAAGCTGTTGAATTTGTGCTGCAAAGATTTAAAAGTTAGCAGCACACAAAGTGGACACTTTGCGTCCAAACGTCCGGTTTGCTGCTGAGTGAGCAGTTTGTTTAGCAACGGGCAGCCAGCGTTATAATCACAAAATGGCGAGGATAGTATTGGTTCGCTATGGAAATATTGGTTTGTCTACAATCTGCTGTGGCCGTGGTGTCCTCAGACACAATATATCCCTGCCCGATTTGACACAGCTCGACCTGTTAGCTCTATCCATGTTCGGCATGTATGTTTGACACGGCTTAGGAACTTTACTGCTGAGAGGGCAGTTAAGTTGGTGTGTCGGTGCTTTTTCTCTTGCTTAACAAGCTGCTGCCAAGCTGGCCATCTAGCGCTTGCTGACAGTTATTTTTATGCCAAACCCTGTTCATGCAATTGTAGATACAAGACAAAATGGCGAATGAACATGCTTGCTGTGCCTCTCAGATGTTGTTGTTGTTGTTGGTCACATTGATCAACAGTGCTTGGTTTTTAAATTATGAACCTATTTCATCTGTGTGTGTATGAACCATTTTCTTCTACAGATAGAGTATGCCATCAGCAGGGGCTGTCATTGTGGGTGCCATTTCAGAACTCTGCTACAGCAGTTACCAACCTCTACAAAGGTATCCGACCACGTCCCTCTCCTCTCCATCCTTTGTGGTTTTTGATTTATTGATCTGCCAACTTCTCCACCTGCAGTTGTTTTTGTTCTTCATTCCATCAATATGGGCTGTAGCTGGCCATCATTGTACATGTAGACATGCTTTTATTGACAGCCTCATACAAGATACATACATGGTAAACATCTGTTCTTATCAGCTCTGTATTGATCAGTCTGTCAGGGCTTGTAGGTTTTTGTATGTCAGTGAGAGACATGTTCATTGTGGGGTTAAAAAAAAGGCAGTTGTTTATAACAAGAATTCACCAGTGACACAGGGGTGGTTTGTTGTAGCAACAATGAGCTTGTACTAGACTTGACTCTTGTTAGCAAGTGGTGAGTCGTTGACACTTTCTGGAAGTGACTTGTCTCCTGGTTTAAATGCTGCCAGTTGTGCGGATTACTGCTCCTATTTGCTTGGCTTTGGGATACATGATAATAAATGATTATTTTTATGATGTTTTCCACCATCGCAGAGAGTGTGGAGGCCCATCAGAGAAGCTTTGATAGGGGCATCCAGATAGGCCACCAACGGCGCAATAAGGTAGGTCTTGTCCCTCTTTTTTTTCTACGTTTAAGAACCAAGTGCTTACAGACTACATTACGTTCAGACAACTGGTATTGTGCAGGGGACTAAACCACTTCAGTGCTTGTTAATTAAATTAAACCGTGACTGACTAATTGATGGATCTTTCATTGGCTTCCAGGACATGTTGGCCTGGGTGAAAAAGCGTCGGAGAACCATCCGTAGGGAGGATCTTATCAGCTTTCTCTGCGGGAAAGCACCACCACACAGGAGTAGCAGGGCCAACCCCCGGCTGGCCATGGTGGCCCCAAGTCGGGCTAATTCACCAGCCGAGACTGGCTCATCTGTGGAAGCAGACCTCCAGCCCTTCAGGGAGGCCATAGCACTGCACGGTGAGGATACTTTAAGTGCATGCATGGCTCACAACTTGACAAACCGGTGGTCATTCTAGCCTTGTAATCAGAAACTTGTGGCAGCAGGTTGTTGGATAGAAAATCAGCTGTACTGCTCGTCTTTAAGGTCAGCATAGAAGACCACTGACGTTGCATCTTTCTGTTATTGTGTGTGTGTGTGTGTGTGTAGGCAAGCTCACACAGATTGTTCAGAGTGTGGGTGTGATCTACTGATTCTACAAATTTAATAGATTGAAGGTTTGACAGTGTGTTGAAGAGTGGTTATATGAATAAACAGTATCATCTGGATTATTGACTGATATACAGGTTGTCACCTGTATTGTATTGTATTGTATTGTATTGTAGTCTAGTCACTAAATTACTGTGTGAGAGAGAGAGAGAGAGACAGCATGCTTGTCCTTCAGCCGTCGTACTCTGCCACATGTAGCTCAGAGATAAGGGTATGTTTTGCACGGGTGTGTAAGTATTGGCCAATGGTGAAAGAGGGCCTCACTTTGTTAGCCCCTGGTGTGTGTGTGGTAGTTATCTAGTGATTCTGTTTTTGTTTTAATATAAGTGTGTGTATTTCTATTTGTATTTAAGTTATATTACACTATGTTGGTATTTCGGATGTGCTGTCAGCGCAATTGAATATTCAGAACTTTATCTGAACGTCCCCACGTTTTCAAAGGGGCCATTTTGGGTTGTAGCTGAGGTCAGGGAGGATGATGTTAGGCATTTGGTGGTTTAGGTTTACAGACACACAAGTTCAGTCTGTGTCAGGAGGTTTCGCTGATCAGATATCTTTTGCATTTCACCACCGGTGTTTGTGTGTGTTGGGGACCAAAATATTATTTTGAACTACAGACAAATCGTATTTCACATTTTCGCTAACTGCCTCCACGACTCTCTCAAATTCGGATTTAAAAAAAAAATGTTTTTAATCAACCTTTAAGCACAAAGTTGGCTTGTATTTTTATAACCTCCCTGCTGCAATGAAGACCCGTGTGAAAATCTTTTTGTCTGCTGGATTGAAAACTTAAGTATGTACCGTGCTTGACCATTTAAAGAGCATTTCCCTTGGAGCTTAGAAATGGTTTCTTGATTGGTTTACCACATTGTGGTTTGAAGTTACACCTGTCACACACTGTGTAGCCAACAAAAATCTTACTGCAGCCGTGCATGTTTTCATCACCGTGGGAGTCATTTTGTTCAGCCCAAGTTTTGGCATTAAGTGATGATGAAGTGTATTTGACTGGGAAACATCCTAACAATGTGATTCTGACGAAGCTTAAACCTTGTTCTCTTCTCAGTCCTTCCCGACAAGTATTGAACAAATTCTCAGAGCCTACAGAAACATATTCATGATAACGTGTGATGAACTTGAACTTGAAATCCAAAATAGGGACCGAAAGAGACACTAAAACAACAGGCGGGGCGAGTGACTTTGACAAATGAAGCCTGTTAAAGAGCTGTTTACTTACTGTGTCCTTCACCATCACAAGGGAAGGTTTCACCTGGCAGCACGTTTAATAGCCTCTAACTGGTTATATCTCAGAGAGACGAAGACATTTGTTTTAGGTCTTAGTGAAGTCCTACAAGCTTTGATCACTGACATGTTTAAGCACTGCCAATGCAGACATGCGCACACAATCTTTATGTTCCTGTGTGAGCAGACAGATGCCATTTGGAGCCATACAGATGATGATGATGAGTATTGGATTAATGCATTCATGCTAGTTTGTAATTCACTGTTGGTCCACACTGGCATTTCATCATAACATGTTGCGTGTCTTTTCTTTAACTCTTGACACTCTCTCCTTTCTATCCCGTCTCCTCCTCCTTCCACAGGTCTGAGCGGAGCCATGGCAAGTATCAGTGTGCGCTCCGGTGCTCCGGGGTCTCCCACACACATGAGTGGGAGCAGCAGCAACGGTGGCGGCGCCGGTGGAGGTGGATCTTCCGGCTCGGGCCCGGTGTGCCGCAGCAGGCGTAACGGTCTCCAAGACGTCGACCTGAACACTTTCATCTCAGAGGAGATGGCACTGCATCTGGACTCTACAGGCTCCGCCTCTGCCGGAGGGGGAGGAACCAGGAAACGAAACTCCACCCAGTGTAGTGACGTCATCACAGACTCCCCTACACACAAACGCAACAGGATGATCTGATCTGCTGCCTGCCTATGTGTGTGAGAGGGGGGTGGGGGGGAGGAGGAAGCCTTCAAAGCCAAGGCTAGGAGAGGGGGATGGATGGGCTTATGTGGGACAGATGCGCAGATGGACAGACAGACATTCGGATGCCTCGCTGTGCAAAAGAACCCGGGCTGAAAATGAAAACAGGGACTGAAAGTCTCCGTTCGGTCTATCCAGATATTGAATGAATCCTATTCCTTGTCTCCTTTCCCCTACACTATTACTACAAATCACCGATCTGCAATCAGAACACTTGAAGAGTGTGTGCGGGCGACTGGGAGGTCCGGACGACATCACGCACTCCTTGGACATCGCTGCCCTGGAAAGGAGACAACGAAGGAAGCTCACCAACTCATCCCGGGACGCAGACAGTTCTCAAAAAGGGGGTGAAAATGCACTGTGCTGCTCGACAAGTAAAAGCCACTTGATCCTTGACACGTTTGTGCCCTTCCTTCCCTTAACCTCGCCCATCCTCACCCACCACCTTAATAAGGAAGTGAGGGCCATGATCAAAAATCGTCTCACTCAGTGAATCAAGTTGCTCGCCAAATGTTGGACCCAAGTCTGTCAGACTCACCTCTGCGTCAACAACAACCCTCCTGTTCTTTCTGTTACTTCATCATCGCAGCTCTCGGTTGTCGTCGCCTGTCAGTGGTGGAGCTAAATCGCCCAGTAGGAGCACATCTGTGGCATCATCCTGCCGCTGCTAGATTGACGGCATGTAACTACCAATTGCAGGCCATTGATGTTTGGACATTTAGATCTTATTCTCTGCTAACTACTCTGTTTCAACAGTGGCTCGATTTAGTTCAGCCAGTCGCCCTTTTTTTTTTTGTTAAGTCTTCAACCACCAGTGTTAAAATTCTAGGTTTGTTGCCACTGTTTGCAGCAGTGATCGCCAAGATAATTTTGCGTTCTTTCACCACCTTGTTTGTATTTTTGTTGTTGAGGATAAAGGAAAGGAAAACTTTTTTTTTTGTGTGTGTGTGTATACAGCTTCTCAGACAGCCCGTTTGCTGACTGCGGCGCCCTCTCCCCCTTTACCCTAGTCTTATTATTACAAAAGCAGCTGCTGTTTTATGTGATCTTGTGATTATTCTGATGAGTTGCAATAAGGATTTTTGCACTTAGCTTTCACCTCTAACTCATGCAAACAAATCGGCTCTTCCATTGTATCCCAGTTGTAGCCTTGTCCAACCCCAAACGGGCCCGCTCGCCGTCGGTCCACACATTAATTTACCGGTTGGTGCTTGGATTTAAAAACAAGCACTTGGCTAGAAATGGAGCTCTCACGCACACCTCTGGTTCCATCAACTCTTCAAGAGTGTTTTGATCAAGTTGTGGAGCATTACTGCTTGAGACTCAGAGTCCTTCCCTGTCTGACAAAATGATTGAAGTTATCGGAAGATAATCGGTGCTGTAAGGAAAGCATAAATCACAGAAATGTTCTTACGAAGGCAGCGTTGCTCAACAGACCCACCAAAACATGCCAGCCGGTGCACACAAGGCAGCGGATAATTTGGCTGGAGCGGGTGTTGGGACACCGTCTGCTTTTTCTATAAGGGGTGTGTGCATTAATAAGACGTAGATTTTTTTTGTTTTTTTTTTTAAACGTGGTACAGGATGATGCAACTCTGGGCTTGTTTCATTCTTGAAATGGTCGTTGCCTTCCATCCTTCTGTAAGGGAATCGAGTAGGAGACACTGATATCACAGGAGTCAGAAATTTGGGTATATTTAGCAGTTTATAAAGTAATGTGAACTGGTACTGTACTGATCTTTGGCTTATTTTAGGGGTCTTCATGAAAGATTATCAGAGTTAAAGCTAAGCTTGTTTGTGGGCATAATAAACTCAATTGTTGGAATATGCTTTCATTTAGCATAGGAAGCTAACAAATGATTAAAAATTTGAGTTGTCTAGTTATTAAACCAGTTATAAATATCTCCAGTGCTGTAGTAGTGATACAGTAAGTTGTGAGTGAGTTGGCCGGGGCGTAAACCCTTCAACTTGTTACCTGTGATACCCGCTGTGGCTGACTTGTGGGATGTCAATGTTTCCTCCTCCCTTTCCACTTTTTTTTGGTTGTTGTTGTTGACTTGTTCACTCCCCTTCACCATTCTGACCTGGAGTGAGGAGTTTCTTTTGTTGTATAAAGCATGCCAGTTTTTAACTTCTGTTACATTTTGGTCACAGATTTCATTTTTTTTTTTTTTTTTTTTTTTTTTTTTGCGTTTTATAGGTTGGCTTTTTATATTCATACTCGATTACTGGCTTGTCGGTGAAAGAAAAGAACCAAGATTGTTGATTCTGTCAAAATGAACGAAGACGTCTGCATTGATTAAATAGCTCTCGAAACCACTGAATTAGACTGATGAAAATGTAAACCTCATATTAGGAAAGGGCGATTTGATTCGCCTACAGAGAGTCTCTGATTACTGTGAAGACTGGCCAACAATAGTAATTCGTGGTGAGGCCATGTCGGTCTTAGTTTAAAAATAAATTTTAAAAAAAGCAAACCATGTCTCGTAAGTTCTGATAAGCGTCAGCTATCACAGGTCTGATAAATTATGTAACACAGGAAGGATCCATGATTCTTGAATTTGAACTTCGCCCTTAAAGTCGCACAGTTTTATACTCTGGGAGTGCTCATGATGTGATGTGGTGTTCAGAGCTGATGGAGTGACAGCCTGTCCACACGCTCTTCATTAAACCAGGAGAATGCATGTAGAACATTGTAGTTGTTTTTTCTTTCTCCAGACACTTTACTCATTTGTTTTGTGTCAAACACTCAACGTTGGCGTCGGTAGCATTCATGGCTGAAACCAAAACGGTGCGTTCGGTTACAAGTGAATAGTTGTAACTTCAGTTAAAGGAGAGATGAAAAGTGTCTGCTGACAGAAAACATTTAAACTCAGACCATCAACTGATTTCTTTCCCCCAATGGAGTTGCCTATGAGCAGGATTGTGCCGTCTTCCCAACCCTACTGTTCGACCTGCAGTGTTGACCCCCCTGTTGATTAGCCTGGTTATATTAGAGGGAGGGGCGGTGGGGCACTTTGTGTTTTTTTTCTTTTCTTCCCCTGAGCCAGTCACCGGCCTTCATCCACATTGTTTCAAAAGGCTGACTCATGCCACGTGTCTCTGGAGCCAACACTATTATCAGCTGTTTCTTGATACTTATTTGTTTAAAAAGTAATAAATGGCTAATCTATATACTTAACATTTAATTGTTGGTATGATATATGTGGTTCACATTGTAAAAGAAATAAAACCATTGAGTTGCAATTGGATGGACTATGTTTCATTAAAAAAACAGAAAATGGAGAGTTTTGGTTTATTTGTTTTTTTTAAAAAAATGATTTTACTCAGATCATGACAGTTTATTCTGTTAACTCTTGTGGAAATGAAGTGATCAGTTTAGAGTAAATTAACAGCAAAGCTATTTTTCCCACTCTAGGTAAATAAGTTTAAGTTTTCTTTTTCCTCCTCAGTGTATTTGCACATATACATATTTTAGTGAACGCGACAGCTTCCCTCTATAGACGGTAGACTTTGGCAGACATACAAATGAGGAGCAGTAAGCATTTTATGCCAGTAATCTTTCTCTCTGCAGGTCAGGTTTTGTATTTATTTTTCACATGTTTCCAGAGTTTTTAGTGACACACATTGAGTTATTTGAGGCTCAGAATTGACATGATTAGAGGAAGGAAGATCAACGTTTCTCTTAAGAGTGAAGTTCTGCTTTAGGCCACTGGGTGATGCCAGAGGACAGCATTAGGAAAAAAAACGTAAAAAGTGTTTATGATGATGAAATATAAGAAGACAGTGCTATGTTTGTGTCTTCCTGCTCACTGTAGTGTAGCATTTACAACGTCCATCTCAAACTATGAGCACATTCTGATGAAAGCTGATGTTCTGGGTGTGTTGTGGTTTTATATGATCTTAAAGGTTCCAAGCAGGGACTGACTTATTAAAACAACACTCCATGTGGTACCTTTAAACAAAGAAAACAGCTGAGTTTTCATATCTGCAATATAAACATACAATATAATTGTGAATTGTGTTGTAGAGCACAAGACAGAGCTGAGATCACAAGAAGCGGATTTGAATATTTATTTATTTGCTGCAATATTTTAGATGTTGGCTTTGTTTATTTGATGCTTACAGAAAATGACACAGTTGTAGCTGATCACGAGGAACATAATGAAATAAAAATCCACAGTATTAAATAAGTTTCATGACAAATAACAAAAGCCAGCGAAGGAGGAGGCAAACAAACAAACGTGTTCCTCAACATCAAAAATAAAACGACCAAGACTAAAACAACAGAGTATCACAAACTGCTGATATGAGTGCTCTGTTGCCCAAATGAACCGTGGACATGAATCCTAGCCAAGATCCTCAAACGCAACTGTCGTTGCTATTGTTTTGGTCCGTGGGTGGTATTTTACAAGCTGTTCCCACATTCTTCAAACACCTCCACCTCCTTATCTTCACCTACAGCTGCTGTCAGAGGGCGAAGCCAGCCGCACAGAGGTCCTTAAGTTTTCCTCACAGCACAGTGAGCAGCTATGTGAACGCACTTCATTAGAAAATCAAAACTGAATGCCTGTGGGGGTTTTTAATTAGTGCTCAGACTAGTTTGGATGGTAAACATGAGCACGTCTTATAGGATTCATGGATTTAAACGATTTCCACTACAATTTGGAGCGTAAAAAATTTCAGCTAAATTCATTTTATTCATTGTGTGCTTTTCTAATGCTCAAAAATCAGAATCATATCAGGGATCTTAATAGGACCAGATGTTTTTCCTTGGGCAGAGAAGCTCACAGCCTCTAAGAGCAGATGGATAGAAGGTGAGATCAAGTCCATTTCAGGCTAATGAGAGACCCCAGCCTGGGCCTGGCTGGAAAGGGCACGGATCCTGCTGAAGGTTTCGCACTCAGATCTGGCTGAGGGGCAGGAACTTCTGGTAGTAGCTCTTGGTTACATCAATCATCAGGTCCTGCGTGCACTCTGGGAGCTCTCCTGAAAATAAACCTGAGAGACAGAGCAGGACAAAGACAAACACAGGTAAAGACATGATGGGTGAACAGAGTTGAAAGTGGTGTGTGTGTTGGTGTGGTGCAGCTGACCTGGGCATCCGGAAAAGACGGTAAAAGGCGGCACCACGGTCTCAGGAGGGAGCACGGTGTTGTCTAAGATCTTGCAGCAGTCCTTCAGCACACAGCGACGACCCTGTACACAATACACAGAACACAACATTGTATGTGATCACAGGCCTCTATGTTTATATCACCATTAAATTGAGCGGTTAAATTAAATTTTTTTATGTGTGGAATCGAGCATGGCAATTAAATATAATCTGTTCCTGCAGTGGCAGCTGCACTAACATCAGGACTGTGCCTGTGCTCAAAGCAATTTGCTGCTGCATCAGTTCCTCTGACCATGACAACCATGTGACTGCTTCACCTCAGGCGAGAGGAGACAGTACCTCTGTTTATGTCCTCTCACTGGGACAGAGCTTTGTCTCTTTTAGCATTTTTTCTGTGTGTGTGTGTGTGTGTGTGTTCATCACTCTCACTATGACACAGTTCTTGCCAATGTGGACATAGGAACCAATCTGCGCTGCGTTGACCACACAGTCCTCCTCGATGAAGACGTGGTCTCCGATGTGCAGCGGGAAGAACGCCACTCTAGAAAATAACAGGAAGAGATGATGAGAAGTTAAGGGTCCAAAATAAATCTGTATTTCTTCCATTTACAGAGCAAATAATGTGCAGAATAAACAATAATGAAACCCTTCAAGTGGGTAATGGTGTAGCATTGACATTTGGTTACTGTTTTTGGTCATGTTACATATAAATTATCTGAATTAAATAAAGAATAAATGCCTCTGCCTGCCCTCCATTCACATCCAGATGATTATTATAATAAAAAAATATATTTTACCCTTTGCTGAACTTTTTGAAAGGTGGTCGAATGACGCTCCGGCTCTTCACCACACAGTGTCTGCCCACCCTGACATTAGCCAGGTCCCCTCTGATGATGCAGTCATTCATGACAATAGTCTGGAACACACACGCACACGCACACAATTTAAGCTACATCAATGCCAAACACACATACACAGTACACTGATATCAACAAAGCTGCCCTAGCAGGCAGGCTGTTGTTATTGTTTCCCTTACTTTCCCATTGAGGACGATGTTTTGACTCCCACACAGCACTGACTGCCTGCTCACTTTGTTACCAGAAGCCTGAAATCAAACGACAGAAATGGTTAATAATCATATTAACGCGTGTTTTCATCTTCATTGTCCATCTAAACCGAGTAAAAACAATTATTTCTGCTGTCCAACGCCCAACGCCCCGTCCAGCTTCAGTTAGCCACATTTAGCTTTAGCCAGCTAACAACGGCTTAAAAACAAATACGTTACCGTCTCAATGTACTCCGCTTTGTTGTACAGTATTTCAGACAACTCCATGGCTGTGAATATGACAGAATACTTAAGACAGTGTGCTTAATTAAGTAATAATAGCTAACGCATCTGTCTGTTGTTGCTCGCTGTCCTGCTGTCAGCTCTTCTTCTGCCGACACCGATGAATGGATCTCCAGACAAAAAGAGTCGAGCTCCAAATCATCGATTGACTTGGTCAAAACCAAACAAATGAAACACTCCACTTGCATTTGTTATATTTGTGTTGTTTTGTATATGAGATGAGATGTATACAAAATGTTAAATTATTCCTCTCCTTCAGGTTAGCTGCATTGTACTGTATGTATTGTTTAAACGGTTAATCCAAATAAGTAATATGTGATCGATTGCTCTTACCTGAGTTGAATCCTGGCTCTTTAGCACTTTTTAAAAAATTATTTTACTTTTTAAGTACATGTTTATAATTCTGTTTGTTTTAAATGTCTGTTTAGTAACTAATATTATAAAAATACGAAAATAAAATACGCAAAATAAAGATTAAAACTCGTCTTATGCGCATGCGCACGGTAGAGCCCTTGACCTCGCTTCTTCTTCGCGCTGCACGCAGCCAGTCACTTCTCCCCGTCATGGCGGCTCGTGTCCTGCAGCAGTGCGTCCGCTCGCTCGCCCGGCCCTCGTTGAGGCTCTCCTCGGCTAACCTGGCCGTCAGAGCCGCTGCCGCCCCTGTTAGCAACCATCCACCGACCTCTCTCCTTCGCCGCAGACAGCCGGAAGACGCGGTGGCTCGGGCAGAGCCGGGTGAGTCTCCCCTGTAACATTGAAGCGTCGTGGCCTAGCGTCTCGCTGCTGTGACCTACCGACGTCTTTCAAACCTGTCAGGCTAACGCAGACCGCTAAAAGTTCATGACGGCATGGGAGCTGTTCAAATCACCCCGAATAAAAATCTGTTGGTGTGATATCCTTGCTTGAAACCCGCCAAACCTTATAACGTCACATTTTTTGATTCACAACGGCCATGTTTTGCTTGTTAGCTAGATAGCTAATTAGCCATTTGGTTAGTTAGCAAAGTTCATTGCCAGACATTTATGTTGTTGTTTCTCTCACATGTAAGAGCCACATGGATGATCATAACCACACACATATCTAACATAGGCAACAGCAACTTGGTGTCTAGAATATTAGCAGTAGTGTTTAAATATTTGGTGTTATGTATCTTGTTAGTTTCATAACACAGAATCACTTGTAACCCTACATAACCCTTATTGTGGGTCACATGCCATCACAGTATCATTAAATAAGATGCTAATTACAGACATGTATTACCTACATATTTAGAAGTAAGGAAACAGTTGTTTGTCTGGCACGTTGAATTAACTGGACTGTAGTGACTTTCTGGGAAGCTGAGACAGCTGTTGAATAATTTAGTTTCACTACACTGATGTGGACTTAAAGTATTTATTTTATTATCTATGATTAATTAAATAAATAGAATGTGCAGGACAGACTGTTAGAAAGTGGTCAAGAGTGTCAGCTCTGTCCTGGACTGCCCCCTAGACTCCATAGAGGAGTTAACCATGCCGACATTTCTCATGAACAACTCCTCACATGACACTTAAATGAGTGAATATAGATGCTGTGAAAGTTGCAACAGGAAATGTAAAAACCCAAAAAAACTCTGTCTCTCTTTCTCTGCCATTTCCTGTCCAACCCTCGTGTCCTGCCATAATATAAATATCAAAAAAAGAATACAAGAAAAACACCCTGCCAGACAGAGAAATGAACTCCATATCTAACACCAAAAACACACACACTAACTAATAATAAGCTTTAGATCATGAAGACATTTTCAGTTTGTTTTTGAATGTGCACACAGTTGTGATAAATGGATCTGCATCTTAGCTTTTAATCATCTGATAATCTGAGAGGTCATTGAGCGGCTTAGAAACATACTAAAGAATGAAGTCATTAAAGTGCTTTAAAGAGTATAAGTAGAGTTTTTAAATTATGCACTAGGCACTAATAAAGTGATGTGATTTCTGCAGTAATGTGTTCAGCTCCGCTTGTTTGCACAACATGAAACCTTCAACCTACTGTTGTCTCCAGAAAAGAATAGTCTAACATGGTGGAGATTAATGCAGGAATAAAATATCCTGATCCTGGAAGTTTTAATATTAATCCAGTGTGAGTTTTAATTGATATGTTGCCACAGGGATCATTTGTTGGTCTTGTGTGCTTGAGATCGTCCTCTTCCAGGCTCCTGAGCTCCAGCCTGTCTAAAAGTTTGTGTTTATAATATTTTGACCTACAAATGTGAAGTCAGCATACTGCTTCAATCCATGAGCTGTTGTCGCTCTCTGAATGATCTCCACTTCTTTACCCTGTCTGCATTTCCACCTCATCATCCTTGTCCCTGACCCTCTCCTTCTTCTGTTCCTCCACAGATCCCCTCAGCGGGCTTGTTGTGCAGACAGTATGGAGATCTGCCCCCCCTCACCCTAGAGACCATCAAAGACCGCGTCATGTATGTGCCTCAAGCTGTACGACAAGATCAGCCCTGAGAAGGTGAGAGCGAGCGTCGACTAGCTAAGAAATTATCAGTGAAGGATGGATGCATTGTTACATGTGATAATGTTATCAAATATCCATAATTCATAAACATAACCCGTGTTACTCTCTGCTCCACAGCTGCAGACAACCTCCCACTTCATGAAAGACTTGGGTCTGGACAGCTTGGACCAGGTGGAGATCATTATGGCCATGGAGGATGAGTTTGGTGAGTGTCTGTCAGGAGTGGGCAGAGTCACACACTTCACACTTTAGTGCATTTCAGTGTGCAGTAGTTTCAGAGTGTAATCCCAGCTTCTCCTATCAGCATCCTCTGCGGTCTTTTTGCATCTGTCATTGTGTACATACAGGCTGCTGAGTCGGGTTATGTTGTCTGGTCTGTGACGATGCATTTTTCAGATAAAACGTCTGAACAGATTTAGTGTAAGAAGTACGAGAATAGCAGCTGCAACAATTGAGTGACAGAAGATTAAATGAATGGTTTCAACCATTTTTTAAAACAAAAATACCCCCAAAATTCTGTGGTTTCAGCTTCTGCAAGTATGAGGATTTGCCACTGTTTTGATCTTTATTGTTGCAAACTGATTGACAAACAATAAGACATCTGATGATGTCAGCAAGGACAAGAAGGAATTTTCACATTTTATTTCACTCAATTGATGATGAAAATAAGTTAGTTGCAGCCCTACAGGAGATATTCTGCAGTCTATAAAGAAACACTTCAGTTATCTGAAAAGTTACAAATCACCAAATTTGGGGATCTATGATTTTCACGGGCGCGGGTAATCGGATGGTGACGGTCTTTGTGGTGCGTTTAAGTGCAGCTTAACAGAAAACACAAGGTGGTGTTCACACGATGTTGTACTCTGTGTTTCCTCTGCAGGCTTTGAGATCCCTGACGCAGAAGCAGAGAAGTTGATGAGTCCTGAGGAGATTGTACAATATATCGCAGACAAGAATGACGTTTATGAATAATCTGTTCTATAGCTCACTACAGAGGTACGTCTCTGTCCACCATGTTTTCTTTTTTCCCTTTTTTCTGCCTCATCAGTCTTCCTTGCATGTTAAATGTTCTGTTTATGTTCCTGTGTAATCATGTATATGTTTCATTTCTTCCCCAGAGGTTGATCCCAGTGACCCCACAGGAAGTACTCGTGAAGCAGATGGGCGCCAAACCATTTCCCACTTCCTCCCGTCAGCTCTTTTGTCCAGTACGGCATTGTTGGCTGCCGTGTCTTGTGTTTTGACTGTATTTAAATGAACATGTGCTTTGGGAGCTTGAAGATAAAAACAGAAATATTAGACAAGGTTATATCACAGTTTTGGTTTTTCTCACTTAACAGCTCCACCCTGTGGTTCAGATGTATAATTTCTCATGAATAGATCAATAAAGACACAAACCGTATCGATCTAGAGCTGTCTGTGATTCAATTTGTTACATCATAAAGGTACAGACACAAATGTCGATTAAAGCCAAGGCATTAATGCCATACATATATACACCAACCGACCTACTTTTAGAAAGCTAATGTAATGCAGGACGCCTGAAACAAGTGAGACTTCAAACATTTATGAAAACTGAAGATTTCTCATCTTACATGACCAGTTCAGAGCTCCCAGTAACAGTTTGTTCATCAACTTTGTGGAAATTTTTGCTAGACTTTCCATGAGATGATGCACCATTTAATATACAGAGACATGAAAGATTAAGCAAACACGGAGAAATAAAGACCCCAGGAGGCGACCACTGAGTCATTGTTAGTCTTTTATTGAGGGTTGTACCCAAGTTTTACAGCTTTGTATGATGGCTGCAGGAGCCAGAGGGTTACAAACAGTAATCAGTATACGAGTACAGCCAACAGAAGACCTACTACCTACTACTCTACACCTTAGTACAGATTTCTCTTAAGAGCACTAAAATCCAGAAAAATAAGAGAAAAAAAACAAGAACAAACCAAGCAACAAAGGAAGGAGAATAAAAAGATTAAATGAAACCAAAAAACAAATAGACAGCATCAGAGGAGACATTCATTATTAGAGCACACTGGAGTTGGTTTTCTATACCTTGTAATATCAGGCGACTTCGTTTTTGTCAATTTTTATACCCATACAAATAAAGATTGTCCTTCAAAAAGTGCAGTTTCCCCCCAAAGTTTAAGATAAAATCCTTTGATGACCCGAGGAAGACGTTTGAAAATAAAAAGGTACTTCCTGTTTTTGTTTGTAAGAGAGGAAGACTTCCTCTCTTTGATTATAGACACTGTACGTTTATATTCTCATATATATATATATACATACATATATATACATATATGTATTATATATAGTTTCAACAGTCTCCCAAAGCAATGTGCATAATAGGTTTACAGGTGATCCAACTACACACTGTGGATTGATAGAATCTCTATAAAAAACATTGTAGTTGTGTAAAATTTGCAGTTTCACCGGCCTCGCTCTCCTCACGTGTCGAGGAGACAAGCTGTGAAAATAAAGAAATGGACTTTGCAAATCTTAACCTGTCCTCCTCTCCTGCTACAACTGGCCCGACGGTTGCTAGGTAATAAAGGTTTTTTTTTCAGTTTTCATCATTATTATTATTATTAGTAGTAGTACGATTCAACGATGGCACAACATGTTTGAGGAATATTATTGGGAATCCCATCTCAGCTGTATTTTTAAAAAGTTTTTGGGATTTTTTTTTTTTCATTTATTTATTCAAAGAAAGCAAAAAACCCAAGGTGGACATGGAAGCCTGGGTTCAACACTCCACTGCATAGTCTCTCTGAACGACACCCACACCCTCCCCACATCTTGTACTGTAAACCACCCCACCCACCCACGACATCCCTCCCGCCCCACCCGACCCACATCTTTGTGCTGGTTAGACTAAAGCTTTTCAGGGTTTTTGTTTGTGTGTATTCATACTAAATGTAAAATGACAAAAAAGACAGCAGATTCTCACAGTTTTTGTGTTTTTTTTCTTCTTTTGTTTGATTTTTTTTTAATTTTATTTTTTTATATATATTTTTTTTGTTGTTTTTTTATGTGTCAAAAAAATAGCCATAGCGCTTTTTGATCGACATTAGGAGCCGTTGGGTGTGTGTGTTATGATATAATATAGCATTTGCTCACAGGATAGTTAAGTCAAGAGAAAAACAAAGTCACATTATTTTTTTTATTAAACATTAAAAAGTAGTAGAGTATCACCAGCCAGCTTCCCTCCTCTCCTCCCCCCTTTTCTCTATTCCTTCCTTCCTTCCTTGCTTCCTTCTTCCCTCCCCTCCCCTCATCTGGCCCTGTTGGGAAGCTGCTTGGCAGCCCTGGGGATTGTACATTGCTCGTGGTGGTTTTCACTTACTGAAATAAGTTTTTTTTTCCTCACATCATCCTTTTGCAAATGACATTTTTTCTTCAAGCATTTAACATTGTCCAGCTTTTTAAATTACACATACACAACAACGACCAAAAAAAAAAAAATGTTTTTATTTGAATCAGTCCCTTTCCTTCCCTCTCACCCTCCCTCCTCAATTTGGCATGATAATGTGTTTACGCATACACACTTGCACACACATACACACACACTAACAGTAGATTGGACGAGACAGAAACAGAGCAGAGATTTAAGCTGGAAACCAAAAACAGTAACATCAACATCAATGAGAGGCGTTTTACAGACGTTGCTTGTCCCTTCTCTAACAGCAGAGCGACGCTCCCCTCCTGAGCCACTGATCGGGGGTCAGTTTTTGCCCCGCTAATGGTTAAGGTAAGGATACTGAGGAAGGACAAAACTGCTCCGACATCAGCTGCGCTGAGGAGGGGAAGCATCAACAAAAATCAGATAATTTCAACAAGAGCGGAAAGGGATTCTAGACTATTTAGAGTTCACTTGCCTCCTGTCAGTTTTGCGGTACCTCTCCTGTAGTTAAGCTTAGGGAGTTGGGAGAGGGAGGAGAGCTGATCCTGGATAAGCCAGCAAAAGAGGCAAGTGTAACCCCGTGTCCCTGAAAAGCCAGGAAGAACCAGCCGATCAACAAGTCACATCCCCTTTTGCCTGAGTCACTACGGGCCGACAAGAAAGCCTTGTCTCGTTTTCAGTCAAGCTACAGACACGAGCGTCCCTCACGGCAACAGCTACCAACAGTCACCACGACAACCAGGCGCGGTCAGAACAGTGAATACTTATTCAGATAAGAAAAAACAGTGAGCAGTGGTTGCTTGGTTTAATTTTTTGTGTCTCCAATGAGGCCAGAGAAGGCAGGCCGAGGCTCCGGCCGTTGAGTTTTATACTTTTTAAACCGTTTTCAGCTACATTCTGGCTCAGCTCGCCACCGGCCGGCCCGGTGAGCAGAGAGAGGTAAACCTGGAGAAACCTCCCCTTCTCCCGCTACCTCACCGGGACCAACAAAGCACCATCTCCTCTAGCCACAGCACACACACACACACACACACACACACAACTTCCATTTCAGTTGAGAACATGTAGACACACACACACACATTTTACCCTGTGACAACACGCTCACAGACGCACCTCCTCCCCTCAGACAGAGCTGAAAATCCAATCTACGCCGCCGTCGCCAGCTGTCTGTCCGACCAGTCTATCATGTCGGCTTTGCTCTCTGCTCGCTCGGCCTTTAATCTAATCCACCCAAGTGCAAAATCCAAGGCTCCTCAGTTCAATTTGTCAAATTAAGTTAACTCGAAAACAAATGACAAAACATGGTTCAGATGTTCCACTTGATAACATTTTGTTAAACAAGACAAAAAAACAAATACAAATAAGAGATATATAGTTTAAGCAAAGAGATCTGGAATTAAGTAAACTAATCTTTTTGAATTATTTGGTAGAGAGCAGTTCAATACTGGCACACACCACTGTCAAGTCTGGCTAATACTCAAGGTTCTGTCTCACTACGTATGCTTTGAAGTTGTTAAATATTCACGGCTAAACTTAAAAACACAACTAAAGCCAACGTTTTGAGTACTTCTGAAATAAAAACCTATAATCGGAGGGGGAAAACACACACACACACGCAAACACACATAAACAGAATAATTACACAATGAAGAAAAGAAATTAAGGTCCATGGCTTCGCTAATGCTGACTTCTCTCATTCAAACACACACCACACACACACACACACACTCTCTGAAGCTTTGTTTTGTTTTTCCCCGGATATTGTGCATCATAGTAACTAAACAATCACTGGTAGGTAGATGAATCTTGTTATTCACACGTGTATTTTGTCTACGAACACCACTGGTGGATTTACATTCACGCCGTTCTCACACACAACCCACCCACGACCCCACTCCAGCGGTAGAACTCACATCTGCCGGTACACACTCACACACACACACGATTCATCAAGTCAGGAACTTCAGATAAGTACCCCCCTCCCCCTCCCGAAGGAAAAAAATAATAAACAGTACAACAATACAATCATATTCTATTTGTAAACAGGTAGAAGCCACTTGACTTGTTGTTGCATCTTCGGACACAATTAGGATCAAGGCAATGAAATGTGGACGACTTTTGCACTGTTAAAATAGGTTATCTTCAACCAAAAACAAAAAAAAAAAAGATTTTTAAAGGTTATCTTCTTTCCTTTTTTTTTTTGTCAAAACACCATATGTGGCAATGAGAGTGATTAAAAAAAAGAAAGCAAGTAATATTTCGCATTTTGTTGTACTTAATGAAACATTAAAACATGTGAGACACGGGAAGAAAAAAAAAAAAAACGCCTCTCTGTAGGCCATGTGAGAGGCTACAGTATGCATAGATACAGATTCGCCTTTCTCTTGGTTTATAAGTCTGACAAGACAGAACATTTTTCCACTGACAGTCACACACTCACACGATAAACACTCCCCACTTTTGATTCGTTTTGTTTTTTAACATCAGTGGAGTGGAGGACTGGAGGAGGAAGAGGGGGAGGAGAGGAGGAGCAGTGGGATTTATTTTCTCTTTTATTCTACAGCCCGTTCCTCCACCTCTCCACGTTTAGGATCCCCCCCACCTTCCCCTCCATCAAAAGACAGCATATTGAAAGCAGTGTGTTGAGCTTCTCCAGCTTAAAGCAGTTATTTGGCAGAGGAAAAAAAAAAACTTACAGACCTATACATAGTTTTCAGTGCTAGAAGTTGGATTTTCCTTTCCTACAAGGAGTAGTAGTTTTTTTTGTTGTTTTTTTTAATTCACCTACAATAGGGGGGGAAAACTGGCTTGATTTCCTGAGAACCAT
Source organism: Nibea albiflora (assembly GCA_014281875.1). Classification (NCBI taxonomy): domain Eukaryota; kingdom Metazoa; phylum Chordata; class Actinopteri; family Sciaenidae; genus Nibea; species Nibea albiflora. Next base: position 17,084,892 of record CM024808.1, on the reverse strand, counting down.
TGCTGGTTATTTAGCAGACAAAGAGGAATAGTTCAAATAACCAACGCCATGGCCAAAAACACTGATCCGAATTCCCAGAGTTACAAAGCATCGTCTTCATCCTCAATAAGAGTTTACATTTTTTGTTGTTTTTCTATTTGTTTTATGCATTTTTTAAAGTTTTTTTAAATCATTTTTTAATTTTTTTGAGTATTTTTTTTTTTAATTTTATTTTATTCCATCTTCTCTTTAAAATGAAGAATGAACACACGTTCCGCCTCCTAAGTCTTGTAAACAAGAGGTTGCAGTGTGGCACCTCCAAAACATTGAAAGCCTATTCTGAAAGTGCTGTTCCCCCCTACCTGCCCACTAGGGGGCTAGTGGGAGGGGCTTGCTAGATAGGCCCCACCCCCTCTACATTAGGGCGGGCGGGGCTTGCTAGTCCCAGCTGCGGCTACAGTCCTTTGCACTGCAGAGCTCAACGTTCTTTAGTTTTAAAACAAAATTGGTGCAATACTTTTTTAATGTCACTTTTAACTATCACCAGATAATCCTCCTAAGTCAGCTTTTTATTCTTCTTTTAACTATCTGTTGATCTTGAACTCCACGACAACGCAGTAAGGTAGGCGTGCCAAGGCAGAGAGGAGCGCACACACACTCATTCGCACACACAATCACACGCACACAAAGTACTTCCACACATACACACACGTGCGCGTGCACACGCATACACACATACGGTAAGGACCTCAATGAGTAAACAGCTACACTGGAAAAACTGGCTGCTCCCTCTATATTGCAGATTATATATACTGAGAAAAAACCACATTCAGTGCAAAGTTAAAAAAGCTCATACTCCAACATTGTCAGCAAATAAATGCAAAAAAAAAAAAGAAAACAAAAAGAAAACGTTAAAAATGAAAAGAATTGGAATTCAAATAAACATGACGAATGAAACAAAAAATATATATATATAATAATGAGCTCGATTGAAGCTTTTTTCGGTCTGAAAGAGCACTACCTGGAAGCAAATATCCATCCGTTCACATTATAGAATTGGCCTGCATGATTCAAGTATTCCGACTGATATGTTTTTGGGCTAAAACAAAGTGGACATATGTGCAGAGAGAGAAACGTAACTTGTTTTCCACAGGGGTGACCCCGTTTTTGAATATCTTGTAAGTGAGAAAGAGTCCAACTAGTGCCATTGCGTTTATAACTACTTTTTTTTTTCTCATTTTCTTCTGCTGATTATTGATAATTCTCTACTGACCCTTCCTCCAGCCTGTTTGATTGGCAGGCGGCAGTTCACATGGAGTCCCCTCCCCCTGTCAGATGATCCACCGGGAGGAAGGAGCTGATTGGAGAAGGGCTGCTGATCCTCCCTGCCTCGGTGCCACTGGGGCTCCCCCACAAGCTACTGGAATAGTTGGGCCCGCCCCAGAGGGAGGAGCTGTGGAGATCGCTGCTGTTCCATTGGTTGGGTTCAGGAGCGCGGCTGGGAAAGGGGTGAGACTGATCCATTCTGCTCTGAGAGGAGCCAATGGTCTGCCAGCTAGAGGAGGGAGTGGCCAATGACTGCCCTTGTGCAAAGAAACGGTTGATTTCCTCCTCGCTGGCAAACTCAGCCAGAATAGTAGTGTTCCCCAAAACACACCTGTAGAGGGACGAAAGGTGAGACACACAGCATGAATGAGTGCTGCTCCAAAAACAGCCACGATCAAAACATTTATATATGCACTCAAGAAACTGAGTAACTCAGTCCAACTTTATTTTGGATGATCCAATGTTCGGTGGTGGAAACACTTATTTAAGCCCAAATCAGACATTGCACCAAATCATTGTAGCTACATGTCACTGTGACCATATGAGCCTCGATCAAACACAGGACGACTGCCTTAATACAGAAAAGGTAAAAGCAGAGAGTGTGTGTCTATTGCCCTTACATGTGCAGGCTCTTCTGGGCCTTGGCGGCCTCATCCTTGGAGCTGTAGCATACCACGGCAGTTACCGTGCGGCAGGTTGAGGTGGAATGTGATCAGAGGGCCGTGCTGCATGCACAAAGTCCTCAGGGTAGAGCCGTCAATCTGTGACACACACACACAGGGAATTAACAGGGGTATTTGTTAAGCAACTGTAAATGATTTGTTAAATGTGAACTCCATAAAAAACAAAAATGTTTGATTAAATGTTGTATTTATGTACATGCAAGTACCTGAGGTGTGAGATTCTTCAGAACGAGCCATTGGGTTCTCCCTGAGCTGCTGCTGTCACCCCAACTGGAACCTGCCAAAACACAGAGCAGAATCACGGTTAGCAGATGATAATGAGCATTTTAAGAATACTGACAAAAACTTATCCCAGTTATTAAAACATTATGACAGGTAGTACAATATGTGTGCGTCTCCCTCAGCTCTCACCAGGTGTGTATCTGGACTCAGTGGAGCCCCACCCTCCCAGCCTCAGGGCAGAGCCGTCCCAGCCGGAAGAGGCAGAGCTGGGCTTCTGGCTGGTGAGGCCGGGTGGTGGTCTGGAGGGGGCCGCCACAGACAGCGCTTTGGGAGGCAGGGGGACCTTCCACAGCTCATGGGCCAGGGAGGAGTTGGACACAGAACCGCCGCCGGGAGACCACTTTGACTCACTGGGTCTGGCTGCAGGGAGAGAAGCAAGATCTATGAACTCTGTCACTCTGGATATTCAACATATGAACTTGGCTGAAGGCTGAACAGGAACTCGTACCTGAAGTGCTTTGTGCTGTACTGGTGAGGGAACCGCTGTGGCTGGAGGCACGAATGGATGACCAGGCACTGTTAGAAGGCATCGTGGTGTTCAGTGATGAGGATGGCCCTGGGAAACACAGAGATAAGAGTTAATGTCTGTGACAGTGTGTTCAATAGCACCAAGCTGAATCTCGCATTAACCTGAATCTTACCTCTAACAGGATTATGATTGAGCAACAAAAAGTACTTATAATAACTTGATAATTAAGAACAAACTCAGATCTATAATCAGATTTTTTCTTAATGATCTGTAACTACAACCTGATAATGAGATCTGCAGCAGCAGACGGAAGTGTTGAAAAAAAATTATGTAAATGTGAGTCATTACAACAACAAGTGAAGCCCCTTTGACACCCCATTTCTTGGTTATTTGGATTTTTCCACTGTCTGTATAAATACAATATAAACACTAAAAAAGCAAAATGGAAGTTTATACTCAGTTTATATCCGACTATGTGTGTGTTACGTACCGTTGTTCCTGTCCCTGAGGTGGTCTGTGTCGCGGACGGTGTTGATGGAGAGGTTGTTGATGACACTGCCGGGGGTCACATAAGGGTCAGTCTCAGGGTCAATGTTGGGGTAACCTTTCCAAGGCTCCCCGGGCCGGAACTCTGCACACAGACACGGACACACACAACAGAGAGATTAGCAGTTTTCAAAGCAGATATTTTGTTTGGTTTGTTTTGTGCATGTGAAGGCAAGCAGACCTGGGGGCCAGGTGACAGTGTTTCCATGGGGCGGGGGGGAGTTGGCACGGGGCGGCCAGCCATCGGCCACCGAGCCCATTGATTGGCCGGGAGGACTCAGGGGTGATGGGCCAGGAGACAGGAAGTCATAGAAGGGAGAGTCCTCCAGACGCAGCCCAGACGACATAGCACCTGTGGGACAAACACACATACAAACAAAAATGAAGACACAATCACACAGACTCAAACTATTTGATTTGGTGGTTAGTCGTAGATGTACTAAGACAAACACAAACTCTTCTTTACCAGTTTTGCTGTTCTGCTCCAGAGGGTCAGTAGCCCAAAGTTTCTTCAGTTTGGACTGGGGCGGCTCTTTGTAGCTCACAGCTCCGCCACCACTACTACTACCTATGTCCAGGGGTACATTCAGGTTAGAGTTCAAGCCTGTTGGGACGTATGGAGGGAGAGATAAAACAACAGAGGGAGAGGGAATTAGAGAAACAGTCAAAACTAAAAAAGGTCATTCCCATATTCTTCTTCTTCTACTTCTTAAAATCAAACAGTAGCCAACGTACTTAAAGGGAAATTGCTGAAGGATCCGAGAGCAGCAGCATCCTTCTGCATCTCAGGGGTATTGTGGGGCAAGTAGTTATCCAGGTACGGTTTGAGGGGTGTGGCCTGTTTCAGCAGGGAGGGATCCAGGTGCCGTGGGGGCTGCATCATTGATGGAGACGAACCGATAGGACGTGTCTGAAGACAGTAGACAGGAAGTTAGAGACACCAATCTATGAGACAACACCAGAGATCTACTGTTTCATCGGAAGGAGTTTTACACACTAACCTGTTCAGTCTGTCGTCCCACAGCCATGACTCTCTGGCTCTGAGCCTTCTGCTGCTGCTGCTGTTGTTGTTGCTGTCGCTGCTGCTCGAGGAGAAGACGCTGCAGGCAAACAAAAAGAAAAATACATGTTGTCTATATGTTTTTGTATTGTTCAGATTAAGCATTAAGAATGTCCTTTTCTCTATGCCTGTGTGCATTTTTCCATCACCCTACCTGTAACTGGCTGAACTGGTTGAGTTGTGTCAACTGGTTGAGCTGGGAGAGTTGGTTGAGCACAGCCACCTGCTGAGGGCCAAACAGAGGATTCAGTCCTCCGTTACCTCCTGGGTACTTCAACAGGGATGGAGGGACCTGAACACAAACAAGTTTTCAGTTTTAGTTTATAAAAATGCCACTCAAGTTTTCCTATGAATCATAAACAATGAATGGAAAACTTGGAACACAAACATATCGGTACATCTATAAATTATGATATGATCTGCATGCGTTGACCTGAAAATGCTCTGCATTAAATATGCAGACAATTCATAGCATTGCTGAGACAAGAGCAGTCTTGTAAAAACTTAAACTGTAGATGCAATGATGCCTAAATAACCTGAAAATATTAATGTTGTGTGTGTGTGTGTTACCTGAGAGGGCAGGATGGGTGGAGGCACTTGGTTACGAAGGTTGGGTTGGGGAGGGACCTGGGACTGGGGGCCGCCTCGGCCCTGTGCTACGCTGCTGCCACCCATCATGGGGTTTACATTCTGTGCAGGGAAGACACAGAAACACACAAAGGGTCAAACAACTTCCAACAAACTCAATAATTACTTTGTTTGACAAGATAAGAAACAAGTAACCATGAACCTGTTGGTGACTTTGTGACCACAGGTACAATTATAAATAAAATGTTGGATACATTTGGGAAAAGACTAACAGTAACACTCTAGAATAGCATCCATGTAATGTCAACATATTTTGACATAGAGATATGTCTTTATCGCTGGGATACGACTGAGGCTCAAGACCTAGGGACAACATCCTCGCCATCCTTCCACACTCACCTGCCGAGCGGCCCCAGGACTAGAGTGGGCAGGAGATGGCCCAGAGTCGAGACAGGGGATAGGCTGAGCAGAATTGGAAGGGGAAAAGCTCATGCTTTGATTGGAGGAGAGCTCATCAGAAGTGTGGCTATCGTAAGCAGAGGGGGAAACAGACAGCTGCAGAAGCAAGGCCGTACGGGTGCACAGCAGATGGACGGCAAGCACAGAGGGACAGGAAGCACATCAGCAGCCAGAGAAGTGCAGAGAGAGAAGGAGAAAAGAAGGAAAAGAGTTAATTTTGGAGAAGAGATGGAGGAGGGGAGGGGAAGAGAATGGAAGGACAGAGGAGACAATGAGAGTAAACGGTGTAGAACAGAGTGTAAAAGGACGAGAAGAGAAGTTGGCATAAAAATGAGGTGGCACCAGAGGATGGAGGTCAGGAAGATAGAAACAAATATAGAGACGAGCAGCATTTAATGCAGAAGGTAAAGCAGCAAAGCCAAACAAGCTCACAGAAGCTTTGTAAAGAACTGTTTTTATACTTTTATAAGTGTGTGCATATTTTATTGGCTTCTGTGGCAAGAATCAAATGAAACATTTCGACAGTCAACTCATCAGATGCAGTGTGGACGAACAACCACTGTGGGGCACTACAGGGCTGAGAGATGTTTGAGGCACACACACACAACAGACTTTCACTCCACACCTACCTCATGATCACTACAATGGCGGAGAGACTGACTGACTGTTTTTAACCTCAACCACGGAAACGCTGATGTTTTCTGTGTACCTTGTCATAGTAAGGGCTGCGATCCATGGCAGACTCCTTGTGGAGCTGGTGTCGAGACCCAGGGTTCTTTCCCATTACTCCATTGAAGTCTCCCATATCCATGCGCTTGTCCTGCACCATCCCTACTCCAGTCTTCATGGAGTCATCAGGAGAGTCTCTCTGCAGAGGGGAAGACAAGAACATGGAATTAAAGAGACAGAAAATCATAAATGTAGCAGTAAACAGCATTTAAACAGATAATGAAATTTTAAGTGAAATAGTACATACAGAGAAGTTCATGGTGTTGAACTGGTTGATGAAGGGTTTCATCCATGGGTCATCCTGTTTGTTGACTGGTTTGTTCATCTGAAACATTGCAGACAAAGAAATAATTAGGTGGAAACTTAATGTTTTCATGTTTAGGATGAACAAATGTGCAAATTTAAAAAGGAGAGCAAACCTTGTAGGAGCTTTTATGCTTGTAGTTCCAGGTGTTTTGATCATGGGACCGGTTGTCCTGTTGGCTGTTACTCCACATGCCGATCTCCACCTCCTCTTCCTGGTCCCAGCTATTGCCCATGGACACCTCCTCACCGACCCACGTCTCCATGGGCTTAGGACCTGGAGCTGCACAGAAGGACAGAGAACGAACATGAATACCAAGTAATGACTGTGCACTAAAGTCAGACCTCAAGATCTAGAGCGGCTAATATTCTTAACATAATCATACTTATGTAGGTTCCTGCTGGATATTTATATATATGCGTGCACCTACCTGATTTATGCTGGCCGCCCCATCCAGACTCTCTGCTACCCCTGCTGGGTTCACCCCTGTTGGGTTCTTCCCAGCTGGAGCTGGTGTCCATGGGCTTCCCCCAGGCAGATGTCCCATTGTCCACTGTTACAGGTGGAGCAGGTGTCGGCTCGCCCCATGTTGAGGACTCCTTCGGCTGGGAGTAAGGCTCACCCCAACCTGAAGAAAAAGAAGAAGGAGGCATCTATCAGAAGTGAGGAAATCATTTCTATGGTAGCCTAAAGCCCCAAACATAAAATACACACAGCAAACACACATTGCTTTGTAGCCAGCAGCAGCAACGACATCACAATATTCTAATATTCCAGGTCTGTTCTGCTGCATATTCTCACAAAATGAAAAAAAATTATTCCTCTCGACAAAGGACATCTAATAAATCTAATCAATGTCTCCGATTTAAATTTAAATATGTAGATGAATGCGGTCTCTTGTGACCATACTCACATTTTCAGATTTACAATGATCCGGCAAGTTTTTGTTTTTCTCTGCAGGAATTAGCTCAGAGAGACAGAGAGAGAGAGCCCTGCTTAGGCCCCTGGGGAACCCCGTGTCAACTTGCTTATGTAAGTGTTGTTTACTTTAACTCCTGTGGCTATCTCGATGTGTGCACGTCCCCCTCTATACGCTTTTCAAATGTGAGGCTGCGTGCATTCAAGTGAGTGCGACTAAGAGTTCAAAAGACTCCTGTTACAGCTGACCACCCAGACCTGCTACTTTCTCTCTCCGTGGGAGGCGTTTGGGGAAATGCCAGGGATACCTCCCCTTAAAAATAGGACAGATCATAGGGTGGCCTCAGGCTCCAGTGTCCCTCATGTGATCGGGAATGCTTGCACACACAAGTACATGAACACAGGCGTGCGCAGGTAGATGCACATACATACATTGACACGTTATAAGGCAGATGTATACATTTGCTTTACTCAGGCAGCAGTGTGTGTGCATCTGGTGCTAACACACACATACACCAATTGACAAACTGCAATCCTAGCCCGCATCTACTGCTCTGTTTCACCATCCATGTAAGTGCATTAGATGATCTAATAAAAGGGGTATGAGAAAGACAATACGGGTGTTCGACAGGTTGTAACAAAAGTGAAGTAGGTTTTAGTTGCTCATGTGTACATCTATTATTTCTAGGACTTTAACAGATATTGAAAAACACGTTAGAACCATTTTAAGACATTTATCTAAATTTACGAGGTTGCCGTTTTTGTGATTTCTGCACTGCAACGAATCAAAATGTACAAGCTGATTTTGTTCTCATCACAGTAGCTGCCTCGTTTGCCCCACCCTTCCTTGCCATCCACTTTACTGCTCCAGTTAGCTCACTAGACAGCAACCCTGAATAACCCTAACAGCCCCTCCTCTCTTTTTTTTTTTACCCCCCCCCTCCTTACTTCCCATCTTACATTGGAACCATTCCTATTACTAAGTCACCAGACCACCTCCTCTAGCACTCATGGTCTTTCTTTCTCTCTTCGTCTCAAAGCCAACAAAAGCCAGTGTTTCAGCGAGCAGAATTGGCGGGTGAGCGAGAAAAGGGCGGAGGGAAAAAAAAGGCGAATGAGAGGAGAGAAAAATCGATGCTCTTAGCATTCCAAAGGGATGACTCAACCGGTTTTTACAAAAAGCCCTCGACACAGACAACACCGTAGGGAGATGGGAGAGAATGGCTGTACGTGTTTGTTTTCCCTCTACGCTTCTGTGCAAATTGTGTATGCTTTTGAATACATTTGTGAATGCATGCGCATCCAGTTTTCTGACGAAATCCTTTTAAGACCGAATTTCAGCTATTGCAAAAAAGAGGGAGAGTGTGGGTGGGTGGCACCTTTTTAGCTGTTCATAAGGGTTATAGACTGCATCAGAAGACTTGCACTTACATGCTCGAACCATTTCAGATATGGGCTTGTGCCATAGCATTTTTATACGTACCTCAATATCAAACAATAATCTCTAAGATAACGCAACCCAGAGTGAGAACTGTGCATCTGCAGAACTGATGAATTGATTTACACATTTCGTCATTCAACAGTGCGATGATGAATGTATCCCTGCAGGCTAAAAAACATAACAGTGGAACATGTAAATAACGACTAGATGTGTTGTAACCTGGCCGACCTCATCTACTTAGGCCTAAACTATAATGAGTGGTGTGACTCATTGGTATTAGAAACATTGTCATAATTTTTCACATACATACACGTGTTAAGAGCTGTGCGAGCATGTGCCAAAGTTTTCGTACCTCTGTGTTTTTAACATTCAAAGCTGTGTGAGCAATTGGTGGATGCATGAATGCATAAATCATATATAAAAGGTGATTATTTGTAAGAATTCTGTCCTGCCTCAAATATATTGGACGACCAGCACGAGTACCACAGGCTGTGTGTTGTGTGTTATAGTAACATAAGCACCTCCCAGGCCGGTTTAAATTTTTTTCTCCGACTAAGAAAACCCCTTTTCCCCATAATGAATTGATCAGGAGTCAAGAAACAGGCCGATAAGCAGAATCAATGTTGGTGTAAACAAAACCTTATAAGTTCCCATCCCCATTACATATTCCAGCTTACCAGAACTGCAGTTTTTGTCCTGGGCAATCGGCTGCATAGGCTGAGGAGGATGTTTCGAGCTGTGCTGGGGGTGAGACTGGTGCTGGGGGTGGGACTGGTGCTGAGAGGATGGGCCGACGGCCTCCTGCTCTGATTGGCCAGTCCTGTTCCACATGTTGACAGTTCCACCGCTGTATTTACCTAGGAGGGAAGTTTAATTACACAGTCATCAGCTGAAAATGCGAAGCCTGGAATTTCCTTTGATTTTGTTCAGGCCTCAGAGGAGCTCTCTTTGAAGAAAAGAAAAGTGGGATAAATGTTTACCAGGGTCTCCCCAAGCTGCTGTCCCGTCATCGATTTCCATCCTCCGACGAATGGACTCTGGAGAAGGCTCTTCCCACCCAGTTGCCACTTCCTCCTTCTGACCTACTGTGGGGATGGGGCCTCCCAGCCAGCCTGATAGAAAAAACATAATAAAAGTGAGTCATCAACTGCATGTCTTGCTAAAGTGTGTCAAACAGCTAGAATTTTATTTTAGTTTTGAGTTTGGATGCCACTAAAACACACAGGCATGAGGACTTCTTAATGTTCCTACCTGTGGGCTTGTTCGGGCCTTGATTGCCTCTGGACGTGTTGGATTCAGGACCTTTTCCCCACTCGTTGGAGGGCTTGGGATTCGGTTCACCCCAGTTCTGGGCTCCATGGTTGTTCTTCATTGGCTCACCCCACCCCTGGCTGTTACTCTGAGAATGGGGTTTGTGGACCGAGTCGCCCCAGTTGGAACTTGGGTTTGGAGTGCTCTGGTCTGGAGTATTTGATCCTCCACTCCCTACCCAGGTGTTGCTGCTGCTGGTGTTGGTTCGGCTTGGCTCACTCCAACATCCAGAGCCAGACCGGTCGCTGTCGCTGTCCCAGCCCACTGAGCCTGCGCCTTTTTGGGTCTCTCCCCAGTGGTTGTTACCCCCTGGTCTGGAACCATCTCCACTATTACCCCAGCCTTCACTTCCATTTCCACTGTTGGAACCCCAGCCCTGCTGTGGTTTTGGTGCATTAGTCCATGTGTTGGACCTAAATCAAAGCAAAGAAGGTAATGAGTAAAATAATAATATAGAAAGTGGACAATAAAGGTCAGATGGACTATAGGTAGGTCCAATCAGTCCTTACCTGTCATCTTTGTTAATGTTATTGCTCCAGGTGTTACTGGTGTTGTTGTTCCCCTTGTAGCTCGATCCATTGTCCCAGCCACTCTGCCCACCTCCACTCGCTGGGGCTTTGGTGTCCCAACCAGAGGTCTGTCGATCTCCCCAGCCAGAACCTCCTGTAGCTGGGCCTGAGTTTCCTGACCCACCCCCCCAACCTGGAAGTAAAATAAAAGGGAGATCAATTTTACGCTTAATGTTTACTGCTGAGTTCTGTAGTAGGATTTTTGGTCTAACTTTGAAATTTTACAAGTGATTTAAACAGAAATATTCATACGTATTACAGACATACCTCCAGAGGTCTGGGAGGGAGCTGCCGGTGTTGCTGTGCCCCAGCCGGAGCCTCCACTGCTATGCTTTCTTTCCTCTCCTCTGGAACCCTGGTGCTGATTAGTAGAAGTGATATCCCAGGCGGTGTTTTGTCGTATGGGCGTCTGTCCCCATCCAGTGTTGGACAGAACCCTCGGGTCCACATCGGCCCGGGCCACAGGTGGCAGTACTGCTGGGGGGTTAACTTTTCTGCGGTTTCCCCCTTTTGGCTGGCTGCCGTCTCTATCTGAGCTGGATCTGCCTCCGGAACTCTCTCCGCTTCCTTCGCTTCCTCCAGAGCGACCCCAGCCTCCAGTGACACTCCCTAAGCCTTGGCTTCCACCTCCTCCACCTCCACCTCCCATGCCCATGGCATCATCCTCCAGGCTCTTCCAGCCATTGTTGGCGGAGCTTCCTTTATGACTTCCAGCATCTGAATGGTTGTTACCAGGAGTTGCTGATCCCCATTCTCCGTTTGACATCTTGTTGTTACATGTGGAAGAGGATGATGACGATGAGGAAGAAGACGAGGCGCTGCTACCCCAGGGACGAGGTATCCCAGCTGGAGCGCCTATCGTAGTTTGGTTGCCATTTCCTGGTGTTTGGCCTGCAGAACTTGGGGTCTGGTTTGAGCCAATACCCCAGGACAAGTTACTCTGGGGCTGGTTTGGGTTATTCGTGGGCCCCTGGTCCCAGCGTGGGGCCCCAGTGTTATTGTGGTTATTATTACTCTTGTAAGCAGCAGTAGAGGAGATTTGGGGGTTCCCAGCCTGCATTAAGGCAGGGTTTTGGGGGTTCACAGTGTCTGCATTTGGGTGGCCCTTGTCTCCAGGGTAGGTAGTTGCGCCCCAAGGCGTACCGAAGGCCCCAGGACCCCCCAGCTCTCCTTGGGGGTGCTGGGGGACTGATGAGGGGTTTCCATTGGCCAGCGGACCCCCATTCCCTCCTCCAATAGAGCCCCAGGAACAATCCCCACTGAGCTGGGGTGAGGCGGTAGAGTTTGGTGGACTAGAGGTCATTGTGGCATTAGTAGTAGTAGTAGTAGTATTCATCATAATAGTGTTATTTGGTCCATTGGATTCAGTGTTAAGGTTGGTAGGCTGTAGACCACCATTTCCACTGTTGCTGCTTCCTAACACCTTGCTGCTTGCTGTACCATTATTCACCTCAGTGTCTTCCATCATACTGCTGTTGTTTGGAGCTGCCATGCTACCCCAGCCCAGCATGGGGCTCTGTTGGGGAGCTAGACCTAGTTTGGAACTCATCCCCTGAGCCTGTGGAGGCCGTTGGCCCTGGGACACTGGGCTTGGGGTTGGATTCTGCGGCCAGGCACCGTGGTTGGCATTTGGGTTTAAAGTGTTTGGGTTTAACCCTCCATTGATGCAGGGGGTGCTTCCGCCAGTGGTGATCATGTTGCTGCCTGACTGGGTGCCCCATACACCACTGTTATTGACGGGCCTGTTGTTGTGGTTACCCATGTTATTGCTGCCAATACTGCTGGACCCAGCCACAGAGTAGTGGGAGGGCCCGGTGATGTTATTATTTCCATTATTTGCACCGCCGATGGTTCCCATCCCTCCACCGATTACCGGACGACTGTTGCCGTTGCTGTCTCCATTCACTGAAACGCCGACCATCATGGCGGAAGTCACCGAAGGGGAGGAAGGGGAAGAAGCCGGAGAAGACACAGAGGAAGAAGCATTTGCTGACATCATCATCACTGTTGTCACAGCGGCAAGGTTTTTCTCTGAGCCGACCGAGGAGCTAGAGTCTGCGTCCATGCATTCTGATGCCAACTCTGGGTCTGATCCTGACCCGCAGCCAGAAGAGGAAGAAGATGAGGAGCAAGAGAATGAAGAGGAGGAGGGAGGCCAGACAGAAGAGTTGGTTGAAGAAGGGTTGTTGGGTTTGTCAGTGCTTCCGTCAACTAAGACCTTGCCCCAGTTGCTGTTGCTGTCACTGCTGCAGGGAGAGCCAGAGGACCAGGGGGAAGGCTCATACTGCGAGTCCAAACAAGGATGCTCCAGACCTGGTGAGAGAAGGGTGGACATTGTAGGGGATACTATTAGATTTGGGACTTGAACTTTAGAAAAATGTTTAGCAGAGGTGCTGTTACATCATCAGCAAGAAATGACAAGACAGTGACATGTGCTTTATATTAAATAAAACAACAGATGTGGTTTAAATTTCCCTCATTCACCGTTGCTTTGATTTCTGTTCCCTCCAACCTTCAGCTGCCAGACTGTTCTGGATGTGATCAGCGCCAGGCCTGAGCCTGGACACAGCTGCCACCATTTTGTCACCACAGCAGGACACAAAAGCATGCCAAAGCTATAAACTAGGATTCAGGGAGGCGGAGGACGACCATCAGCAGGAGAGGGGAGATGGAGGGCATAGGGGAGATGGCAATTGAGTGTGAAAAGAGGGAGGGAGCTGATGGCAAAAGGAAAAGATTCAGACTTGGTTTAAAGCTTGATATTTTTTCCGAATATACTAAAACCGTCTGAGATCATCTGCATTCAGACCTGGAATGTCTCTAAAATTAGACTCCAGAGAGCACTTGTGATCCGATTTCGCTTTCATTGCCATAAGGCAAACCCTTATTCAGTCGCAATGTCGAGTGCTTGAATTTTCGGTGCTGCAGCAGCCCTCTGTGCTAATTGCCTTATTTATCAGCATTTGGCAGAAGTCTTTGTCACTAAAAAACAGCATTCTTGCAGAGGGAGCCCCCATTCATTTCCTATGGCAAACTAATGTTAATCCATTGAGGTGCTAACAATAAAAGTGTTTTGGTGAAGGCAGTGTAGTAGACTGTTTTGACATTGTGAAAGAACGGTGAGCTAAGGTTACCAAAGGTTGAGTCAATTTAGTTTATCCAAATACGGACACATTTTTCTGCTTTTTGACAGAAGGTTAGTGATCCAAGGACTGCAAGGAGTGAGCAGATTTTCAAGTAAGCTATGAAAGGGGCGCACCTCAAAAAATAGCAAGGGCTGACTTTCGGTCTTGTTTGTTCTGCTGTATGAACAAACAAACTTTCAGCTACAGAAGGAAAAACAAATATTGTGCAGAAGCTTTGCAGTAGATTTTGCAGTTGAAGGCGCTGTTGATTTGTGAGCAAATGCCCAAAAGACTGAGCCACAAAGATAAAATGATTTCCTTTATCGGTCTGTCCTATGAAGATCCGGAGGGCACTGACTCACAGGTAGCTCGGTTGTGTTTTGAATTTGAATACATCATCAACTGCTTACTCCCTTTCCTTTTCTGGTTTCTTCACCGGCTGAAGCCAACTAAGAGTCACTTGACCGACAGGTTGCCCATCTTTTGGTCATTCGCCCTCAAAGTGTCTCTCACTTTCAAAGCTTCTCTTTCACATTAACCGGTTGCCAGCTCTCTGTGGCGCTTATCTTGCTCGCTTGCCAAGTCTCCTCTTGCACCCTCTCACACACTCACTCATTTATCCATCGCTTTCCGCTTCTCTGATATGCCATGAATAAAATGTACCATCTGTCAAGGTCAGGTCAGACCGGGTGGCTACACCTAGTCTAAAAAAACAAAAGCAGAGCGCCAAAGAAAGACGTTGGGAGTGGGAGTGAAGAATGAAACGCAGAGGAACGGGTAGGAGGGGGAGGAAGGAAGAAGGTAATGTGTAGTCACCTGTTTGATTAGGGGAGTGGCTGACGGAATCCCGAATGGGAGCCATGCCTGGAAACAGAGAGAGGAAAGACTGTCAAACAGACTTAGAGGGAGTTAGAGATAGAGCCAGAAAACAAACACGTGGGGAGATGCTAGAAATAGCTGGGACAGATAGGACATTCAATGAGAATCAAGCAAACAGAAAAGAAACATAGAGTGTTAAAGTAAGAAGGGCTTGCAAGTAGAAGAGCATTAGTGGACAGACCCTGCTAGTTGTTGATCCTAAGTAAGTAGTTACAATTTGTTATAGAAGTAATAATTAACGTGTGTGTAATTCTTTTTAATTAGATTTTCCCCTTTTAGCACTACAGTATGACTGCACACTAACAAATTATCATCTTCCACTTAACATCACAGTTTAGAGTGAAACAAATTTGTACTTCAGGGTTTTTTTAAAAGTCAATGTTGCACAAAAGTTGCATTTCTTTTTTAAATGTGCTGTTTTACTTGAAAAGGCCTCAAATGATTACAAGTGAATCATGTTCAGGATGCCATTTAGAGCAGCCTCCACTCTTGATTTACCGCTGTGTTATGCAAATTGGAAACAGTTTTTTTTCTGACTAGATCAATTCATTTCCAACTATTCAGGATATAAGAACAAGCAGAAACTCATCAGAAGCTATGAGCAAGAACACACCCACATTTTAACATTTATTGCCATTCAAATAAAATTGTAGAATTGTTTTCTTTTCCAAGAATGTGATTACTCAGTATGTTTTTAAGGACACAGACAAATCAAACTGAATGTTTGTTGCTTGTGCTCTTTTCTTTCCTTTCGTAGCTTACCTGTGAGTGGGGCTCGTGGGTGTGGCTCCTGGCTAGGCAGGAGGGCGTCCCCGGGCTGCGTGGAGAACAGGTGACCTCTGGTTCCCAGGTCGACGAAGGGGAGGTCAAAAGGTCAAAGCTCAGAGGGCACAGCCTCAAGGGTCTGAGGTGAAGAGGCAGGGCTTGTCAGAGCGGGCAGCAGGCTGCTCAGGCCCCCTTGGCATTGCTGAGTACTGTATGTGTGAGCGTTTGTGTGTGCGTTGGTGTGTACGTGCACGCGTCTATGTGTGGGGAAGGGGAAAAGGGGGGATGTGGTTTAGATTTAGGACTCTGCCTTGACTTGGTATGCTCTGGCACTGCAAGAGAAAGAAAGACAAAAGAGGAAAGAAAGGTGGTTAGTCAAACGTACTGCACGCTCATTATCAATAACCTTCCAAGACAATCATCAGTTTGTCAACAACTCAGTCACAACAAGTTGCTAATCCGTAGCAACATTCCAAATGTAGATGACTGAGTCATGCCTGATCAAACAGTCACTTATGGGAATATTTGACTTGTCTAGCTACTTAAAATAAATAAGACTGTGGTAACAAAAAAAAATCCCCTGTGACGGAGCGACGGACGCTACCAGGAGGTTTGCAGCAGGATTGTGTTAGCATTACTTGAAAATGAGAAAATTGGCGTCTTCACTGTGAACACTCTCTACCAGCCGCACCCAAAACAAACAGTCAACGCTCATTTCTGTTTTTATGGTTTCCACATGGCATCTCCTCAGCCTTGATGCACAGTTACATTTTCTACAATATAGCTATGGATGCCAATTCAATGATGTTATGGATCCTGCAAACACAGCCCTGTCCATTCTCTCGCTACGGTTGAAGAAGACTAATTATTCCCATCTCTCCTCGCTCTGGCTTATGTGTCAGACATGTATGTGCGTCAGCTCGGTTAGTCAGAAGTGTAGCATGAAGACAGAGCGAAAGGGAGGACTGACCACCCCACACACCTTCCTGCAGGGGGGGTGACTGTGTGCAGGCTAGGCTAGATTAGGGTTATACAACAGGCTTAAAGATGGTAGCACTGCTCTATGAAGCCAATGGCAAGAAAAACCTCTTACTGTGGAGCAGAGAAATCGAAGTCGTACCAAGAGACGGCAAGTGAGGGAGGTAAAAACAATAAGAAGAGGAGGACAAAGGCTTAAATCAACAGAGAAGACAGGGGACGGAGACATCCTTCAGTAAAAGTGGACCAATGTGTTTGACAGCGAGAAGAAAAGTGTGTGTGTGCGTGTGCCTCCTGACCTTTCTTAGTGCAGGTTAGCAAGTGTGCTAGCTCTCTCTGCCTGCTGCTGCAGTACACAGGTCTATTTATAAACCTTCAGTTCAAATAGCAACCACTCTGTTCACAAGCCAACATGATAAGAGAGCAAACAAACCCATGCAGGCAGCGAGCAAGTGTACGGATGCAATAAAGCATGCATGTGTTACGAGTTTTAAAGATTCTAATATTTAATGTGGAGTGTTTATTATGGTAGGAATAACCTTATTAAAAAGGACAAAGTAATCCAGTTGCTAGAAGTCATGTCAGGGAGAAAGTTTTTTTCAGAGCAGCAGCCAACACTATAAAACTCTTCCATACTGACCAGACTCACTTAAGTGAGGCCAAACGCCACCTTTGTTAACTCACAGCTCACTAGTTAAACCTGGGCACGCTGCCAACATCTAAACATAAAGCCTGCCAGAAGCTGCTTAGCCACTCTCTGGAACCAATCAAAAAACAGACAGCACGATGATATCATCATTACAAAATACTTTCTCAAGAAAGTGACTCAAAAGTATTTTAAAGAAGAAGCACTTGACAAAAAAAAAAAACAACACTCCCACAAGAAACAGAAGAAAGGTGGAGCGTTGCCTGTGAAATTGACCTGCTCCCTCTGGCAGTCACGGCACTAAAACAGTAAGCCCCTTCGAGCAAACAGAGTTGTTTACTTCCATGGATCTTGACACAACTTCCCGTACCATGAAAGACCTCCGTCAACCCTGAAGCATCAGATTAAAAGCGGCTACGCTGAGAAAACCACTTATCCTTTTAAGGTGGTGCAAAGCAATGTAGAAAGATGAAAATAATGACTTTTCTGACTCGTGTTGCACACTAAAATTAAATCATCTCCATAATTTAAGCTCACACTTTACACTGACACTGACACCAGCTATTTTGATGACCAACTAATGTCCCATTTCAGCGGAAACGCCTCACGTTTGCTGGTTCTCAGGTGAGGATTTGGTTGTTTTCTTTGTGTTATATGATAGTAAACTTGATACATTCAGGGTTTTGGATTACACTGCAGACAAAACAAGCAACGATGTAATCAATAACTAAAATAACTGTTACATTTGTAGCTGCTACATTTAACTGAATATTTTAAAGCAATTCTCCAAAGCATCAATGTATTAAAGTACAAAGATTATTTATTTTTTTATAATTTATTGATGAATTATGATTTAAAACACTTCAGCGTGGTTCAATCCTGCCATGGATAAGCATGTTCTTTGCCGCTGCTCGGTACATAGTGTACAGTTTGTTCCTCTTTCCCCCTGCTTCCATCTGAGAACTGCTTTCATGAGGGCCCCTGGAGTTGGCAGCAGCTCGACTGCTGCTATCATCTTACAGACAGACAGAGCGGGCTGAGGGGGTGGAGGGCTAGGGGGAGGCTGGAGAGGGGATATAGGGACAAGACACAAACACAGAGTGTGCAGCAGCTGAGAGAGAGAGAGCGAGAGGGGGAAAGAGAAATGTGACGAACAGAATAGGAAAACACAGATGATACTAAAGGTAAGGAGGAGGGAAGAGAGAGAGAGTGGAATGTGAAAAGTAGGAACAAAGAGGCAAGAGGCAAAAGAGCCTGTCATTGAAGTTGATGCGAGAGGAATGCAGCTGCAGTTTCGAACATGTATAACAAGCAAAAAGGTCAACTTCCTGAAGTCGGCCGCACATGAGTTCGGTACAATATGTACTGGAGAAGAGGCGAAGTGGCCAACATGCTGAGTCCTAGAACAGTAGAAAAAGGGATCAATAGAATTAACCAACAAAGTGTTTTGGCCCTGTTTGCTACCTTACATAAAGTAACCTGGAGAGTAGGTGGAGGTGGATCTGAACCAAAGTACATCTGAATACACAAGAAAGGATGTTTGTGTGTCTGATTCTGGTCAGAAAAGACGCACCCTGCAATAAATACATGTTCATTTCAAAACTGTTATGTTAAGGAATAAAAATGAGCCTGAGGTTCAGAGGTAGCTTCGACTTGTCTAAGTTTAGAAAGTAATTGCCAATCACAAGAGACACCACATATTTGCACTACAAATGGCCCAACAACACGTTTTACAAGCTTTGCATCGCACCGTCAAACACGCTATATGCAGTGACTGTCAACTCAACATTGCTTTTAGCTTAAGGCGCTCTTCGTGTGTCCTGCTGTTGCTATGCAACTGCAAATTTTCTATTTCAAGCGTGATGTTTGGTTGCCAAAAGCTGACATATTCTTTAACATTATTTGCATGCCAGGAAAACACATCGTGGCCCTTAGCAACTAACCTCGAGGCTGAATATGGGGGAAAAAAAGAAAAGAAAAGATGTCGCACAGAATGGGCGGTATGTGGAGTATAAATAGCACACAGGTACAGATATGCAACGTGATATGGATTTGGCTATACGGTTGTGTGTTGGTATAAAATGGATTTCACCTGTCGCGTCACTTCAAGTGCGAGAACGAGGGTCAGTGCACTCTCTGCACTTTGTGACGGCGCGCACAGTATATCTGACAGAAGTTATTAACAACACATGGACATGGTTTCTAATCCTCTACAGCCCCGACACAAGCACACTGTTGAATGTTCCTTATACTCACGGACATGTGAGGGATTAACAAAGACTTTCTTCATTATTGTATCTTTAAATTCCTCGTTGGGGCAGAACAATCTCTAATCTACTCTCTGGAGCCGAACAGACCAGTAAAGGAGCTCTTGTTAGGGAAGACCCTGTTGTCACGGCAACATTCCTAAACACTCCCAGTTCCTCTGGGCTTGTCCGAGCAAGGTGACATCAGCTCGAGAGGCGAATGCCAGTGAGTTTCTCCCTTTGAAAACATGCAAAGAAAAGCTGAGGGGGGAAAGTAAGCGAGCACGAGTGGGGGAAATGTACTGAAGTGCAGGTGTTGCTGTGTTGTACACGTCTGCATCCCCTTACATGAGATTGCATGTGCGATGTGTGTGTGCGCCAGAGCAGATAAGCGCACTTGTCACATGGTCCACTGCCGTCACGTAAACTTTGGGAGGGGTTTGGAGGGGGCACCTCACATACACACACACACCAAACTCAACACAAAAGCACAGTGTACAGTTTTTGCTTATGACTCAGCTGGTTTGTCCATTATTCAACCATCAGTCAACCATTTGTCTTTACAGTCACCTGTCCACCCACACCCAGGGTGGTAGTGGTTGCCACCAGGCACATAGAGAGCTACGCTAAAAATAGTTTAACATTAGTCAGTAGGAGAGGCAGTTTGCGTACAAATTTCCATCGACATCTAGGCTGCTACTTTGCCATAAAACAAACCAGTTAATACATTTTCTTTTTGTTTCTGGAAAGTTCAGCTAGTTTTAGTCCTACTGATGATCACATCTGTTTTTAATCACTGATTGCACAGCATTAAGAATTAAAGTGCTGTTTAGGAGAAATCAGATGCCAAGTTATGCATATTTCTTCAGCTACGTTTATTTTCTAAAGCTTTGTCCTATGGCGTAAGGCTGCCACAAAGGATCATTTCCCCTAAGTTCATCTTCATCTATGTCAGACAAATAGATCTGAATTGAACTAATGTGTGTTGAAAAACTAGATCTTGCAGAAAAATTAGCCTATAGACTCTAGCTGTAGTAAAACACTGTCAAGTATAGACACTGAGTCTTTCAGAGGAACAACGATCACACTCTTGTTATTGTATAACCATTATCTGGGGGGAAGAGCTTCCATGACGATAAGTGGCTGTGCCAGTTCACAGTTTGGTACTACTGAGACTGAAACTCTGAACTACACTTGCCTGTTTGCACTGGAACACATCACCGTCATCTAACAACGTAGTAAGGAGACTGAGACTAGACACGCACAGCGGGACGGAGGTGAAGACGAGTGAAAACAAAAGCGAGAGACAGAGCGACTGAAACATAAAGACTCCGTCAAGGTCAGAGATAGACGCTATCAGACTTCCTGCCTACACTAGCCATGACAGTAGTTTCAGCTGTAACATTAGTAGGCTCGTACAAACAGGGCTCAGTGGAAACTGTAACGGCAATTCAAATGGAAAACGCGACTACGTCACATGGCAAAGTACACCGGGGCTGTTATAAGAGCAAAGCACACTGCTCTGCTGGGACAGACAAACAGAGATAGAGCACAGAGCGTGCGAGGAAGGAAAAAATGTTGGAAAAATAAACATCTTTAATATTTTTGAAACTTATGAAGGCTGAATTGGACAAATCGTTTAAAATTAGACAAAAAGGAGGCGATGTGAGCCAAGCAGTTTGTGGATCTTCTTCTGGGAGATGAGCGTTGCTATTTAACACTGCACCAATTTCTATCATGAATTGCCAGACTGCAGCACTGATTAAACTTATTGCAATCCATTGTAATTTTGATATACAAAGCATTTAGTACTTGAGATGCAAAACAGCCTATCTGAACACGATGAGAACAGGACCTAATAGTTTTAGTGGCACATTGCTTATTATAGATGAACAGCTCTGTATAAGGTGAGCAGACGTTTATGTCCTAGGTGCAGCAGATGCTGATAAATCACTAAAACGAAAATAACCTTTGCGATGCCACATCAGAACAAACAGTTGGCTCTAGTTCTGAGCAATAGCACATCTTTTTATCATGGAATCATAACATGTTTTTACTGTGATGACTCCAGTTCAATACATTTGAAATAAAATGACTAAAATAAGCCAGACACACGCAGACAGCTGTCCCACAGCTGATACAACAGAAGCCATGACGTCTTCTCTCACCTTTTGACCAGACCTGTATCTTCTTAACCTCCTTCCTCGTCACACTCTCCGTCTCTCTCTCTCTTCCATCCACTGTTCTTCCCTCTATGGGTATGTTCCCTGTGGAAAAACAGGAGGAAATACCATTACTTTCATTGGGATTGCATTTTGCGTTGACGTGACACAATAACAGTTTTTGTTTTTATACATTCTCACCCGTAAGAAATGCCTAAATAAGTGCTTTGCGCGTCATTTTGTGATTATGAGTTGATGCACTGAGATAAGCTAGAAGCCATGAAAATGCAGAGGTCATTTTCACGACCACACGAAGTTTTAGCAGAATCATTTTCAGACAGCTTCAATAATCAAGCACTGAAGTCATTTATGTTCTCAAATTTTCGGATTTTCTTACAAATGCTGTAAAGATCTTCGTGATATGAGCTGTTAGTCAGAGGAAGACAGGCAACCTGAAGACTTTGTTTCTTTTTCTAAAAAGGTCTATGTGTGCTTTGGCTATGTTGTTTTAAGGGATGGAGCAGTTTCACATTACTTTTTGCTTATACTGAAAGTGATAGTATTGTTCCAGTTTATGTTACCTAGCAACAACATACAAACAAAATGAAAACATGTGGTCGCAACATATAAAACGCATCTTATTCACCACTCTCCGCTGACTGAAATTATTTTTTTTTTCCACTCCCAAAAAAGGAAATAAGCTCTTCCTATTAGTGTCCTGTTGGTTTGTAATCAGAGTGTGGTTTCTCCCTCAGTGAGTGTTAAGTTCAGCCGCACCGGGCCCGGTGGGTGTGCCATTTAGCCAGCGGGAGAAAGCTGCAGGCTGCAGTCTAATCCCATAATGGGATTACAGCACAGCATTTACCTTAGCTATAAACAGATGGACGTACAGAGATGCTAAAGCAACCAAGACAGACAACACGGCTGCAACGTTAAATGTGTAATCAGGCACATTTTGTTTGATAATTGCGCAGAGGCTCAGAAATGCTGAAATACTGTTCCTGTCAACCATTAATGTTAATGTAATATTCGAGTTCAGTATGTTGCATTTACAGGATTAAGACTTGTTTTTAGAGAATAATTTCTTCATCATCCGGACTTGAAGAATTTTTTCAGGGTAAAAATTGCAAAATTATCTTTACAATAGGATTTTTAATGCATACTGTGCAGCCCTAGTTCTTGAATATGATATATAACATGCTGGACCTTTTGGTAGTTTTATTTGGTAGTATGCAGGACTGTGAGCTTAAGTCTGAAACTGACGAGAGAACAGCCTGTGACAACAGTCTGACAAACAGATTAGTGGCACGTACTGCTGTTTGACAGCATCATCAAAAGTCACCAAAGTCATAAATCTTTTTTCACATTGGGGATTAAAATTAAACTATTCTGGTCAAAACATTTTATAATTACAATACAAATGCGCACACAGTTCCATCCTTTATTTTTGCCACCACCTCTCCCTGTGTTCCCACACCCGCCCCCTCTCCATCCTCCAACTCCTTCCCAACCATCAAGTGCTTCAGCAGATGGTCCTGGGTTCAACAACAACAACAGCAGAGTATGGTGGGCCCTCCTGGAGTGCACACACACACACACACCATGGACAGCATCTGTTTATGAATGGGATGACAATTGCCCATCCCCCCCTCCTGCCCCGACAGCTACAGCTGACAGAGGGAGGAGGGGGCGCCGGGAGTCACCAAAAGAAGTGATAAAGAAGAAAAGGGCAGTCACAACAGGGGGAAGGACAGACGAGGACAACAAAGTTAAAATGAAAAATATATTTTTTAGTTGTTTTTTGTTTTTTTCTAGGACCGGATGGCACTGAAAAATCTTTTCCTGGCATTCAAACAGCTAACAATTTGTGTTTCGCCTATTAAAAGCAGACTTGCATTCTTGGATGCGGGGCTGAACTTAACTCCAGTGGTTACTCGTCTTAACTATCACCTTTAAAAAGGTCTTAGGTGAGGTATGCGTTTCTGCGTGTCAGGCAACGGTCAGAGTTCAAGAGGGTAGACTCACCCAGAAATGAATATTTCACCTCACAGGTGTGCTGTCCTGGCCGCTTCTTCATAAAACTTCAAAATCATTAATTATTCCACTGTATTCATCAAATGTCTACTAGCTTTCTGTGCGTGCTAATCTGGTGACTGCTTCCCTAATCTAGGCCATCAGACTGAAGATAAGCACAGGGTGCTGACCATTTGTTTTCTGTTATTGTTTTATATTGAGTTTTGTTAATGTACAATGACGATAAAACAGGTCAGTTATATAAGTTTCCTTCCCTGTTGGTCCGAATGACTACAAGTACTACATTCTCCACAGTCACTTTAGCATGTACAAAACAGTAGTTATCATAGTATGGACATGCCAAGAAAGGATTCATTGAATCCATCAAACCGATGTGAAAAAATACGAATACAACATGCACTTCAAAGCACACAAACAATCAATAGTCAACTGACTTCTTTCATGAATCAATTTGTCACTTTTCAAGCAAAAATACACACATTTGCTGGTACCAGCCTATAAAATGTGCGCATTAAGGGATAATGATGATTAGAAAATGCCGTCCTGAACAAAATATCATCCACAAAACATTTTAAAACGACAATTACCGACAACGCCCACCAGACAGAACACAGCTGCCATTTTCACCAAAACATCCAAATCAGCAGGCCGATGAAGAGGAACGGCTTTCCAAAACATCTCCTCTCTAAATATGGTCTTTGTAGTGTTTAAAGTGGATGGAATAACAGTCTGGACGCAGCTGTATTCCACTATTAAGCGCATACTTTTTGGTTTTTCCATCTTCAGAAAGAGGGGAGGGTTAGAGAGCGGACAGATAAAGGATGAGGGAAATAGTTAGAAAAGGTCACAAGTGATGTCAGCGCCGTAAGCATGATACATCAAGAGTCCTGTAAGTACAGAAGATACACGTTTGATTTAGCTTACACAGAAGTGTGCAAGGTGATTGTTTTTAACATACTTTGTGCCCGTATGTCCTGGTAAACAAACTGATTTTCTCTGAACTCATCTCCCACATCCTCTGTTATCTTTAGGGTATCTGTTTTGCTTAAAGCCACATCTACTCAACCTCTGTGAGATTCACAGCGTAGCACAGTTTTGGTGCCACCCACTTGCCTTTTCTATGAACCCAATTCTTCCTACTGTCAAATAAAGCTGAAAGACTTAAAATATAATCAGACTATATTTGGGTTTCTGAGGGGGAAGAGATAAATCAGAGGCTTTGGGCTACTGCATCCTAAGACCCTGTAGGAGTGTTTTTCACTCCCAGAAAGTGAGTCATGCAGCGAAGCCGGCAAGGACTTTCAAATTTATGTGAGACGGAATATTGATTGCATTTGTAGCCTTGTGGAAGTAGCCATTTTCACACAAACATCTCAGACATGCACCCAAACATAAACCGGTAGACGTGAGGATCCGCAAATATACGCTCACAAGAGCTCGCCTGTCCCTGAAGAACAAAAGCCAGAGGGTAGTCGCGTGGCTAATTTACATGTACAACACCACATCATTTGCATCAATTTGCATTAGCATGTTCTCACACAGGCTGAACACTGGAGGGTCCATTCAGGGAAGCCATCACTCAATTAGAGAATGACCAAAAAAAAAAAAAAGTATCTCCTTGTTGCAAACAGCCCGACAGCGAAAGGCTTTGTGATTGCAAGATATGACATTTCCTGCTCAGCTGCATTAAAGCTGTTGTTTCAACAGCGCAGTCAAATTAAAAAAAAAAAAAAAATCAGGCTGGTTCATTTCAGGTCACGGTAACTTAAGTAAGGCAATATGATATTTCTGGCTGAAAAATGCGGTTCAATTTTGCTGCTGGCAGACGAGGGTGGAGCGGGTTGTCATCAGTATTTCTGACAGCGAGGCTTATTGCAGGTTTCTGGAGAAAAAAAAACTCAATTCAAGAACGCAAAAGCATGTTTACTTTAATGTAAATTGTATGCTGTTAGCAAAATGGGACACTGTTATGAGCCGTTAAGCCAAACTACGCTTAGAAAAGTGCAAAAAAATTGCAGGATTTTCATGCTATTTTTGCCGTAGGTGGACATTTGGCATTAAGCAACATGTGAGAGCAGAAAAACGGCTACTTATGAATATTTTAATACTTTACAGCTTCAAATTTAAATCAAAACCATTACACGGGATAAAAATGGACTTGAGATCAAAGTCTGCAGCAACAAAGCCAAAGACACCATTTCCCATACTCAGAGCTAAACAACAAGCTCACCTATAAATAGCTTTGTGTGACTTGAATCTCGTCTGAGCCTGCACAGGTAAACTGCACCGAATACTCCATTCCTGCTCCCGTCTCATGACCATCTATCTGCAGGTGTGGCTTTACTGCACAGAAGGGCAATGGTCAACTATCTAATCCACCCACCAATATAGCAATGTTGCAACGCCTTAGGAATTTATAGCGCTGCCATATTAAATTCCAAACACGACGGTCTCGAGATGGCCATGGAGACGACGTTCTTTGACGCGTCATGATATTTTTAGGCAAGAATAAAAACAGTGACTTGAAGAATGGAGGCAAACAACAAATAGTGAAAGTGAAACTAGACAGCACACTGTTCTAAAAAGGAAATAACACCAGTTACACCTAATTACACTTTTTTTTTGACTGTGTTGTGATTAAGAATGTAACAAGCCCACGAGCAATAGACTGGATCCTTGAGTATCTGTGAGCAAGCCGGTTGGCGAGTCCGTGTCTATAAACTGACTCACAGTTTGGTTTATGCATAACTGAAGTGCTTCAGAGTAGAAGCTCTGAACACTCTGGGTTTTTTTGCCCTGGAGGATGTAATCCTCGCTCGGTGCCACAAACCCTATAAACGTATTCAATTTATGATACTGTGGTTTGCCTTTTATAGAAACGTCCACCAATCCTCTGATGCTATTTGTAAACTTTAGGACAGGACCTCTTATTTAAAACATAAAAGCAAAACCACTTTACAAAAGCTACAGTCTGAAACAGAAATGACCTCAAGTAACACTATACTGTTGCCATTGTGTTATTTATGGGACGGAGATGCTCTGTCTACATCTGTGATAAAAAAAAATATATATTACAACTCTTTGAATCCTAGAATTAAACTGGGAGTTGAGATTGCACCGTTATTCATTAGATTAAACGAGATGAATCATTTGAATGCTACTGTAGGAAACAGAAACTAAAAGTGTAAATGTGATAAAAATGTTGATACATCTCTGTGTATTAATAGTTTCCTCTTACATTACTTCACTCGCAGTCTATGCCTCCCATCCCCCCTCCACACACAGTGCTGGAAAATACAGATGGGTGTTAAAAACAAACCTGAATAAACGAGTAAAGAAACATAATGAATGCTGATGTTTCCACACATGTGCACTGCACGGTACAATTAAGCAATTAACATCCAATCGTGCTCTGTGACATGTAGAAAATGCTGCACATGCCCAGTTGATTCTGGTTTTGTATCGAGAGGAAAAAGATCTAAGAGGGTTCATTGTTCATTGCACGGATGACAGAAGCTTCAGTCACAAAGCCTGATCAACGGGCCGGTGTTTCAATAGGAACGGTGACTAATGTGACATCTGCATTTAGATCTACAGGACAGACGTCAGTATATAAGGCAAGAAATCAGACTGCCAGTAACACCAGTCTGTCAACAGTCCCATAAAGAGGATATTAAAGTAGTGCTGCAGTGCACAAACTCCTCATTACAAAGTTGAATGCACATTTTAGTGTTCAGTGGTGTTCAAACTATCGCCTCTGGTCTGCAGAGATATGGAAAAAAGTGATATGGTGAGATGAGTCATACTTCATATTCTTATCGGTGGGAGAGTGCATGTGTGGCGAATGGTGCAGGCCTGAATGCTTGACCCCATTATTGAGGGGATCCGGTAGCTCTGTTCTGCTGTGAGGGGCATTTCACTGGCATGGTTTGGGTCCACTTCTCCCCTTAAGGCCAAGTTATAGTTGTATGCCATGGACTACGCAAGTGAATTAGACCGCTGTGAGCATCGCTCTGCACTTTACACTGCCAAAATACCAAAATACTAGTTGGCGATGGGGTTTCCGTGCCAATGTGTTGAGTTTCTTCGAGTACTATAAACAATGGTGACTGAAACTGAAGCTCTACTTCGACTCTTTGAGGGAATGAGGGAACAGGAGCGGACACATGTGTGTCACACAGCATCACACGTTACTCATATGCTACGACCTTAAGTCACCAGATCGCAACACAACTGAACACTTAGGGGAGATTTTAGACGGTACAACCACAACCATCATCAAAGCACCAAATGAGGGAAAGTTCAGAGGCTTGTAGAATCAATGCCAAAGTACACTGGCCTACCTTTCTCTCTTTTTCCTATATCCCATCTGTATATCCCAATACCAGGAAAACATTAATCATCATCCACGGGCTTCCGCAACCATCATCATGAAAACGCACATAGCTAAAGCTAAATAATATATTTTTTTTTTTTAAATATAAAAACACAACAAAACTACAGGAATTGGACTAAACCAGCATTAAAAACAGGGTGGTAGAGAAGTCTGACATTTCTTTTTTGACACTTTCTGGAGGCGAGTCAAAGGTGTGTTGATGCTCTGGCTCCCTATAAATTACACACACACACAAAACTATTCAGGAAACTGAGCGTGATCAGATTCACAAAAAGATTTAGGCTTTAAAAACAGAAAACAGATTAAACGTAGCCCTTGCGGCGGGTCGGATGGACGAGTTGTGGTCCGCGGCTCTATTGTGTGGCTGCAGGTCGACCAACTGTATGGACACAATGAGCTGCACAAACACCTCTCCGCACACAAAACATCAGGACTCCGGCTTCTCGTTTAGCGATTTTAAAAACAGCAAAGCTTATTCAGCACAATGCGGCCTAGACCAACCCAGACCCTCCAATTCAATTCAAACGGAACTGCATGTGCTTGCATAAGCACCAGCAGCAGCAGCCACCCATCCCGTCCCGTCCCCCTGATCCACACAGACTAACACACACACACACACACATCACCTAAAGAGACGTATTGTAAATTTGCACGCATGTATGTGCGTATTTACAGTGGCAAACTCACCTGTTAAGATGCTTTAGCTTCTTTGGTGGCAACAGCTTCCGATTCCCAATCTCTGAAAAACAAATACGTAACAGGAGGGTTAATCACTCAGAAATCATTTACTTAAACAAACCTCAATTATAAATAAACCATACCCTGCCCGAGGGTGCTTTGCACTTTTATTGGTTTACTGTGATTAAACAACACCTACGTGTATGTGATACAGACAGACAGGTGAATTTGCAAACCACTTTTAATGTCTCACATTAATTATTAAATGGTGGACAGGTTATAACAGCACACCTCATCCCCACACGCACCACACTCCATGCAAGGACAAGCAAACACAAACAAACATTGCGATTCGTGAAAAGTATGCCAATTAGCCAAGGTGGAAAAATGCAGATTAAACCGCATTACATGGAAAAGCTGGGGCCCTTCAAGGTGGACAGAAAATGTGTGTGTGTCTGAGCGTGTCAGATAAAGACGCAGAGAGTGAGAGTGTGTGTGTAGGTCAGAGTTGCAGCTCCAGTCCTGATCGGCCATTATCTCAGCTGTTGCCTGACTTACAGCTTAACCAACATGGCTTCTCTCTCTCTTCGAGTCTGGTATTTTTCCAACGCGAGCCAAAACACCAACAATGGCCCTCAACAGGGGCATTGAATTACAGTCGATGCAATTCAATTATCGTGTGGCTCGGTCGCGTTTGCAGCCTCGTCGGTCCAGTGTAAAAAGTTAAGTGGATACGACTGCATAAACCCAGTACAGCCGAGCAAACGTTAGTCTGAAGCTAGCCTGTCGTCCTGCCGACAGAGGGTGTTAAAACATCGACACACACAACTCTGCAGAGTTCTCGATTTTCACCCCCAAATTCACACTTACATTAAACCTCGGCGTCACATTTTTGCCCATTTATTCAAGAACAATCTCGACGACCGTGTCGCCTTTGCAAAGCCATGAAAAAACAGCCGGGAAACCAGGCGGAGTCACCGCCAAGCAACCTACGTCGTCAAATTAGCACGGATGCTAATGCTCGCTACAGGCTAACGTTACGAAGCGGCTAGTTAACGCACCCGGTTTTATGTCAAATGAAGCGAGTGTGATACTTTAATAAACACAACGATACAAAGAATTGATGAACACTGTTGTGGTGTCGGTTAACACGTCAACAAATACACAAAATATCTAAATAAAAGCATAATACAGCCTTTTGACAGATACGTACGCACAGCTGCCGAGCTAAGGTTAACCAACGTTCGTACTAGTTAGCGCCAGCAAACGGTTAACCTGCCTACAAATACTAAAGCTCTGTCTGTCAAACACGGCATGAAATGTGCAGACATCTGCATGCAAACCCGGATTTCCTAGTCTGTGCGTTTGCCATTTACCTTTGCAAACTGCAACCGAGCCGCCTTGGCCAAGTGCTACAGCTTCAACGGGAGGCTAGTTTAGCTTAGCTTAGCTTAACCCAAACAACAGCGGCGGCTCCAACTTATCTACACCAGTACCCGGTCTCCTCGCTCTGCGCTGTCTGTGTGTACGTTTAATCTCGACAAAAATAAAGGATCACCCAGTAGGAAAACACCACCAAACCAAGCTTACCTCATTGAAGTATAAAGTGCAACAGAGTGGAAAGGAAAGCCGGCTGTAAGGCTAAAAGAATTTCAACGCGTTTGCAGCATCTACGAGGGGAGGCATCCGTCCTGCATGATCGCCATTTTCTTAACTCGCTGCTGGCTAACCTTCTTTCGCTTGAGCTCTGCTTTCCCCTCCTCTCTCTCTGCATTCACTTCAGCTATGACTGTGTGTGTGTGTGTGTGTGTTTCTGGAGGGGGGAAGACAGGGCAGGAAACACATTCACCACTTCCTCTGACTGAGAAAACCAAACAGCGAGAAGAAACCTAAGCGGTATCGAAAGATGAGTAAAAGTGGGCATGTAAAACTGGGCACGTCGACCATGTTCAGGTTGAGCAGCTCGCTCCTATAAATCAATGACAAATCTTAACATGATACCACCTGCACCAGACACAAAAACATCTACAGTTAAATATTTAATTAAAGATTTAAGTGTACCATAAATCATTTTTTTTATCTTCACATGTAATAAAAAAAGATGTTTCCACACATCAGTGTGAAATGTGAAAAATAAATCTCAATTATTGATATTTATCTGCCTGGGTACAGATCACATTTCAATCTTCTAATCCAGGGCCATAGCCAAATTTTTATGTATATAATGCCAAATCATAACACAACACTCATGACTCATGACTTTACATATAATATTATTTACAGAGGCACAACAATTCCCACCATGGGCAAGCACTCGTTGGCAATATTTTCTGACCATGAACCAAAAATATATTATATAAATATATAATATTTATAATATTTATCTTAAGTTTTGTTTTAAATCATGCAGCCAAACTAAACTGTGATTTTCAGTTGGGAGTTTGAAGTGTCCATGAGCAGAGCATTGATTATTTATAGCTACTCTGAGGATTCAAGAGAAATAAGAACTCTCTTGCCAGTTATATGTTATGACTCCATGCAAAACAAATGTAAAATGTAAAACATGGACACATTTGTCCTCTCTTGTCTAATGTTATTCCCTCTGTGTCATAATTCATGGTTTTATTAATAAATTGATGAGGTAATTGCCCTTGTGCGTGGTTGACCAAAGGTATTACTGTACATACTGCAACTGCTGATTGCTTAAGAACAAGCGCCCAGTTGTGACATCATTTTCTTTTTCCTGTATGTACAAGGGAAAAAACAATGCTCTCCCTTTCAGACTTGAGTTTACTTCTGATTGTTTGTAGAAATTGGCAATTTAAAAGATGTCACACGCAGAATTTCAAACACAAGGAGAATTTTAGCATCTCTCGTCTACTGCTTTCACAAAGCTTGTCTTAGCCACCCATGCATGGTTTTGGCTGTTATGTAAGAAAACAATCCTGAAAAGAATTGTTTAAAAAAAAAGAAGAAGAAGAAGAAGAGAGACAGACAGAAACAAGAGAGGAGAGAGAGAGACCAACAAATACAGAGTGGAATCTGCCAACTGCAACGTTTCACCAACGAGACAAAGGCTGTTGCTGCTTACAGGAGAGACCAGCGATACGTGTGTGCAAAGCAATGACCATTGACCCTCTGATGGCAAAAACAACCCCCATCCTTGTGCACAAATTACCGCCCTTATCTGTTTGTATTTGACTGTGAAGGGAGAGAGAGAAAGAGGCGTAGAGTTCATCTACTGCCAAGTAATTATTTTATTTGCCCGGGTATCCAAGACAGAGTCAGATTAGATTTTACAGTATGTAAACAAGTTGCTAAACTCTAAGCACTGGTGGAGATTTGCCATGTAGTTACTTATAATCATACATGTGCAATCATAGTGAAATCTGTGTTTCCTAATAGATTCCTAATGCTAAAGATGTGTTCGACTGGTAAGATATAAATGGCCTCAAATGGTATTTATACTTCCTGCCTTCTTGCACTTGTTAACTACAAGATGAGACACATTGAGGATGTCACGTGATTACAGCTTGAGAAGTTAAATCTAAACAAATTTTTACAAAGTGCTTCACAAGGCAGCTCAGTGTTAGAGCTGTTCTTGCACGAACTGTATTAACATGTAGGAAAATGCTCTTTAAACTACTGTATAATAAAACAGTCAATAAAGCGTCGCACCTCTCGTAAACTTGTATCACAGTTGCTTTCAAAGCTTGTAATTACTTTACATCATACAGGATGCTGATTTACACCTCCTAGTTGTGTTTCAATGTTTCCTGTTACATTTCATTTGCGGGATTTGAGGTCACTCACACAGTTGTTTGATGTCATGTGCAGTATTATGTAAATGTATGATAGCAGTGTTGACGATGATAAAGAGTGCATTCATAGAAGGCACTGCAGACCACACTAGCTAGATTATTAAATGTATACAGCACAGCAGTGTGTAAGAGCTAAATGCAAATGCTAACACACTTGTGATGGTATAAAGTTCAACATCCTTGGTTAGCCTGTTAGCATGCTAAATGCTAATAAGCTCTAAATACAGGATAGGATAGTTCACTGGGTTAAGGAATCACCAAGTCAGTTCAATTCAGCAGACTTCTGGATATGTTGGAGTTTATTTAGGACTATGGATGATGTGCTATATAACATACCGTTGTATTAGTCTATTCTGGATGTGCTGAAGGTTTCAGCAGCAGAGAAGGAGGTTTGTTGAAAGTTAGTGCTTGTGTCTATGACAGTTTCTCACGACACCCCCATAATATATAACTTCTCTTATAAGTTCTCTCAATGCAAATCCCATGGTTTATTGGTATAGGGAGTTAGCAAGGAAAGCATAGGACTCAACAGAACGTACTGACATGATAACATGATAATCAGCCTGGGGCACTTTGACACAGACATGCAAACAAACCCCACAGCTCACATACCTGTTTGTTACAAGTTAGTAATCATGTGTTTCAATAGAAGCTATAATAGAAAAGTTAAGTCAACTACACTGTAGAAAAGACCTGGGAGTTTTTCTGGCATGTTCAGTGAGTGTCCACTCATGCATCGCAATATACTGAGGCAAACTAGCATTAGATTAAGTTGGTAGACCGTAACAAAACAGAAAAGTCCAGAGACAGCCAGCGTTTAAAAAAAAAAAAAAAAAAAAAAACCCTGAACAAAGCAAGACAGAGAAGAATAGAACAGTACAGAGTAGATCAAAACAGCTTTGCTACAGAGTCAGGTCACAAGCAGTAAAATGGTGAATCTTTTACATCTGTGGCAACATTAAGAGCATAAAAAATATATTTTAGGTTTCTGTTTTTTTATTTTAAAGTGTCCCAGAAACCAATACCCGATAGTGACTTGGATGTGTGTGTTTGAAAGGGCAAAAAACTACTTCTTGGCTGCTTGTCACAATGATGATACATCTGCAATTTCGAAACCGAGTTCTGTGTATTTGTGTGTGTCTGTGTGTGTGTAGGTGTACGGAGACAAGAGCAGGGCAGTGAAGTCAAAGAGTTTGGCAATGCTCTCTGACAAGGCAGTCACCTTGACAAGCAGAGCAGGCCATGGTTTAATCATTTACACACACACACACACACACACACACATACACACGCTCACAGGGTTCAAATGCAGGAAATAGACCCTGGTTACCTGTGCAAACAAATCCATACAGGTAAACACGTGCCCACATCTACTGGCCCGGCGCTGGCTGTTATGTAGTAAGTTATGTAAGTGACAACTTGTATTAATTTTTTTCAGATTTAATGCTTTATCTGTCCCTCGTTTTACATGTTTTGTTGGATTGGTGTACACACACACACACACACAGACAGGTCACAGTGATAAGTTGCAGCTGCATGAGTTAGGGAGCGTGTAAAAATGGGAAGACCATTGTGCTGGAGGGAGAGAAAGGGGCATAGAAAATTGGGCTGAAATGTGAATGTAAGGGAGGAAAAGGGACGTTGAGCATACAGGAGTGGGGAACAGAAAGTTAGTGAGGAGAAAGAGAGAGAGAGAGAGATTATGTGTAGAGCGGGTGAGAGTGTGAGAGACAGACAGACTGACAGACAGAAGAAGGTCAGAAAAGAGATTTGCATGTCAAGTAGTAATAGGCTTGTCCTGAGTACAGACACGCACGCTACTAAGCTGCAGTGTTCACAGTGCTGCAGTGTGTGTGTGTGTGCATTATCTCTGCTGGCTGTCAACCTAAACTAACCAACACTGTGCCTAAACCTGTAAAACAACATGTATGCATCGTGTTTGTATGTGTCTGCGACTTCTTCTTCTTCTTCTTCTTCACTGTTCCTTTGAGTCTGATCGAAATCATTCATCACTCTCTCAAGCTGCCTCCCCCATCCTGTCCACACTTATCATCACAGCCCCTTCATTTTTCACGTTCTCCCTCCCCAACCTCATTATCTTCTTCGTGTCTCCACCCTCCTCCCTCACTTTCTATCAGCACAAACACAGAAGATACACAATAGCGGCCAGCGTGCACACACACTCACACATACACAAATAAGCTGTCCTTCTCTTATTCTCCTCTGTTTATTTCTGTGTTCTTTTACATCAGTGTTTTTCCTTTAAGCGCGCCAAGTGAAATTCATCCATTGTTAATTTGAATCATGTGTTTTGCTGCCTTAATGACTTAAAAAAAACACACACACACAAGCAAATCCACCAGTATAGAAGGCAGAAGGCAGCTATTTCAAAAGGCAGGTCCATCAACATTTCGATGAGCCAGTGAGTGCTTGTTGACATCAATTAGTCTTTTTCCAGCTCTGAATGCCACGCCGGTAACTCATAATTTGAAAGCTTGCAGAAAGGAAAACCTGCAATACTCCAATTCAAATGTGCTGCAATTTAAATGGAGACAGTGGACAACATTCATAATTTAGAGATATCACAGAGGTCAGATCAAATAAAGTAAGTCAGCATAATGTTTTTAGCCATTTACATCAAATATTTTACAATATTTGGGCACTTTGGTAGCGTTAGGATCCAGCTGGTGACCATCGTTGCATGTCATTCCCCATCTCTCACTCATCTTTCTCCTCTCAGCTCTACGATAAAGACACCAAAATCCAAGCTATTACACCATTACACAGCGTTGCCTGTCTTATATTTTTGTTTTATAAAAGGGTTTTGCAGCTGCAGACTTGTAAGAAAAAAATGAAATAGATTTGTTGTGGCTACAATTACGCCTGGTCAACCAATCACCTGAACATTGATCCCCCTTCAGCTCTCAGTGCATGTGCACACAACCAGCTGAATACCAACCTAATCCATCAACTGTTTTGCTTGTGATTTCTTTCTTTTCTTTTTCTTTTTTTTACTTACACACAGATGACTTTCATTCACCCTTGCAGACTTTATTTATGCATGCACACACACAAACATAGGGGATATCCTGCAATACAGACATGTACTATGACAGTATTTTCAGGAGATCGTTCCATTTCTGTCACTATAATCCATCACCAGGTCTTGAATATGCAGATAGTCTTGATAAGCATGCAGGGTGACAGTATAACATATTCAAATGTACCCCTTTATTTAAATTCACTCTCATTTATATTCATATCACTGATCCAATGCCGGCCTTGCTCCTCTATTAACACAGGAACTCATGCAGATCGGTGGTCACAAGGTACAGTGATTGGCTGGTCTTATTGTCATTCATCTCTGGCGTCCATATTTTACCCTGCGGATAAAGGTGATACCGGGCAAAGAAACAAACACACAGCAGCACGTTCAGTCACACACATGCTCAACACTCTGCACCCCACAATGTGCTAACATGAGTACATAAAAGTGTCAAAGACAGCCCTGTCACCTTTCTGTTGTTCATTCAGTGGAGTGCGTGTTCATGTGAGGGCAGTAGATGAAGGTGGTGGAAAGGAAAAATGAGGCTCAGACAGGAACATAAAAACTATTGATTTCTTTCTGACGGTCCAAGAATTAATTTTAAAAGACTGCTTTTTATCCTGGAGAACAATTAATATTAAAATAATTGTTTTATAACTTTAGGAAATATGTATGTTTGCTCTCTTGGTGAAAGTTAGATTAGAATGTCCACTCTTGTGGCTGTAAGGTAAATATGGAGCTATAGCCAGCAGCCAAATAGCTTAGCTTCAGTGTTGTAGCACTCAAAACTGGTTTTGGTCCTCAGACCGGTCTCAAGAACACTTTTGTCTCAGACAAAGAGATGCATTTTACGATTTATTTGCTAACTCTCTGGGAGCAGACATCCATTTCCTAAACCACAGAAAGTTCATCTGCAAAGCAACGTCCAAAAGAATATGCGGCGGTTTGTAAATACTTCAAGGTGACACTTAATGAGGTGACTCAGTGTAGCAACCACGCTTCACCCAAAGAATTTTCTTGGTCTTGACTTGGTCTCAACCCTTCAAAGTCTTGGTCCTGGTCTTGGTCATAACTCTTAGTTTAGTTGGTCTTGACTCCAGAACTGCTTAGCTTAGCACAAAGACTGGAAACAGGAGGGAACAGCTGGCCTGACTGTGTCTGGGATTTTGTACAGTACTATTTCATGGCCGGGTGCAGTGACTACACTTTGAGTTTCACTTCACACTTCAATAGAGATTCTGGTAGGTAGATTTTTTTTTTTAGTTCTTTAGACAGGACTGTTTCCCTCTCTTTAGATTGTTACTTTGATTTTCACACCAGTGCTAAATATGTACATCTCATTCACTGTCAGCGAATGTAAATGACTGTCAGTCAGTCCATCAAAAAGTCCTCCTCCACATGGCGCAGGTGTCTCGCTTTACTTGCATGAGCGGAATCACTTGACCCGAAAAATGATCAAACAGAAATGTTGGGAGGATACACTAACAGGTTTTGATGAAACTGCAGAAAGCACCTGGGGCTCTGTTCACAAAGACATTTTGCAGTCTGTAGATCACAGAGACTCTCCAGATATGATTTGACTGTTTTCTTCTCATAGCTAACTGTAAAATGGACTCAACTCACATTCACTCTTTGGACTTTTTTTTTTTTGGAACTGCCAAGTTTATCTCAGAATAAAAGGGACATGTTTTGAACACGGGGCAGAAAAAAATCACTCAGAGAGCCTAGAGACCAAACGTCTGCCTTGCAAGTAAATATGGACAGAGGAAGTACAGAGGAAATGAACTCTGTAAAGCCTCATTTGAAGTCACACCACAGCTGAGCTGAAACACAGACGGTTCACTGCTATTATAACGTCTGATTTACAGTATATTCAGCATAGAAAACTTATGCTAAACTGCATGAAGTATGCCTCAGCAGCAGCAATTTTCACTTTGTCCAGTATTTTGGTTTGCAACCAAATACCTGCAAAACTAATGACAGTCAGGCTCATCTGTAGTTTGAGTTCATTGGTTATTGACAAATGCTAACAGGCTAAAATATGTTAAACCAAGATGCATGGTTAACAAGTCTGCTTGATATGATGTTAGCCCCTTACAGAGCTGTTTGCAGGCTGCAGACTCTCAGTTCTTTGGTTTAAATGTTTCATTGAAGGTTTGGTTTGGATGGAAACGGTTACCAGGATGTACTGTACACCTGGAGCTGCTGATGCACGCTGATACATTTGTGACATTTGGAGAGGAAAAATGGGGAAATACATGCGTTTGCTGACGTTTGATTTGCTATTGGTGTTTTGTTTAACCTCTAGTTCATCATGCAGCACAAGGAAAAGGTCATCAGAGCAAATGCAATTAGAACTCCTAACCTTTGCGTGATTTTTAAAATGGAACAACTTTGTTTTGTGCAGAAGAAAAAGAAGAGAAAAAGGGGACATTTTGAGCTAAAAAAACAAATTTCTTGACCTTCCAAATGTTAATAGCAGTCAGTAAATATCAGACTTCTTTGGTTGGAGTTTGTAACGTAAAGCACAGTTTAGTCTCTGTGCCGGGGCCATGATGCAATGTGTGGCATGCAGACTGACCTGCGAGCCATTGTCATGGACAGAGCCACTGCTGGCCTTTTGTTAATGCGGGACAGGCCAGTAGACCTCTTGTGGAGAGGGGCAGAGAGAGAGAGAGAGAGAGAGAGAGAGAGAGAGAGAGAGTGTAGCTGCAGTTCAAAGTGTGAATGACAAAGAGGAGAATGATGTGATGGGAGGGAAAAAGTGGCAGACACAGGAGATGAGGAGGGGGTGGGATGGCGAGGAGCTGGCATAAATGACTGAGAGCTAAACGATTCATCACATTAAACGCTCCACATTTAAATCTAACATGTCGCCTTTATCTAAGTCTTATCGACCTCTGACTATCCTTTATTCCAGCTCCACTATTCTGCTGTCTACTTCTGCTGCAAAGAGGTCAATTAAGTGTAATTACATTGGAGTTAATTCTTAATCTAGTTAACAGGCTGAAAAAGAGAAGATGCAATTATAGTTTTCATTTTTACATTCGAGGGAACTTATTTCCTCTCGTCTCGTTCTCCCTGCACGCCGCCCCAACCCCCATGCCAGTCCGAGCAGCCCAAATCGAAATGTGTGTGTGAATGTGTCTTGTGTGTGCTCAGAATGTTCTAGTGCACAGGGGGGAAGGGGTGTGTGTGTGTGTGTGTGTGTGTAGATTGTCCTGGCATGCTGCCAGTCTCTCTCAGTCTCTCATTACCACTGTGTGTGTGCGTGTGTGTGTGTGTGCGCGCAACGGGGGCCTGCCAGCGTGACGGGCGTCACCAAGGCAACGCCAGAGCAGGTTCCAGATGCAATGCATCATATTTCTACAGGAAGGTGCACGTGCATACGCATACATGCACGTACGAGCACTCATGCACACGCTCACATTAAATGGGCAGTAGACCTTTGGTTAGCCATGCAGATTAGTTTTATCACGATGGACCAACTCTCATTTAAATATTCATTCTTTCTTTTATTCCCCTCCGTTCTCAGATGGGTGATTGGCTGCCTGGATCCAGCAATCATCCTGGACACACACACATGCACGGACACACACACACACAGTTGAGCATACACTTGCAAAATCTGATTAAAGGGAACCTTACTTTTTACCCGTTTCTCCTTGACGTTAAAGGACGAGTTCGACAAACTGAGAGCCAGCTGAGAAGATCGACACCACTGTCTTATCTGTCTGTTGGAGCCAACAGGCTAGTTTAGCTTAGCATAGTCCAAAGAGACAAACTGGAACACTTAATGGACACTAACTTAATTATTAGGTGGATTTTGTTACCTTTAGAGGTAGCTGTTTCCCCCTGTGCTCCTGCTGAGCTCACCAGCTGCTGGCTCCAGCAGACCAGACAGACCAATATCCAAAAATGTTGAACTATTCCTTTAATTAATGTCTTTGTGAGTATTGTTATAGAGCGGATTCGTGTGGGCTTCTCAGGCTTTTGAGTGATTCATCCATATAAACAATGAGCAATGGTTATGATTCATTTAAAAGACATGAAAGTACATCACTGCGGACATAACATCTAAATATGACCTACGGTGCTGACAATGTTGATCAAAATTAAAGGTGAATTTTTATTTCAGCATACAGTTATGTTGCCTTTAAATTTCACATGTCCAGTCCAGGTGACATCCTAAAAAGTAACTTTATATTTGCCTTTTAATTCATCAACTCTCTTCTCTTCTTTCCACTTTCATTCTTACAAAGGTTAAAACATTTTCTCACTATATTGTCGTGATCTAACTTTGTATTTTACACCAATTGGTCCCCTTCTTCCGTCCTTACAACATATCCTCCACAATGACTCACAGCAGTTACATAGAAGTGGCTCTAATAAAAACTCTGGTTTATGTCACTATTAAGCCCCGACAGTGAAGAGGACTGTGTTTTGGTTTGAGGTGTGTATAAGAAAAGAGGAGGGGGGGGGGAAATATATATATCATTGTATGTATCCATAAGAATCTTTTCGTGTTTATATAAGTGTGTGTGGTTGTGTGTGTGT
Organism: Nibea albiflora; assembly: GCA_014281875.1. Lineage (NCBI taxonomy): Eukaryota > Metazoa > Chordata > Actinopteri > Sciaenidae > Nibea > Nibea albiflora. The sequence goes on along the minus strand of CM024808.1, from coordinate 17,044,895 downwards.
GTGCGTGTGTGTAGAGTTTCTGTCGGCATGACTTATTCATAACAGCGTAGAGTTACAGTCGGCCCAATCAGACTAACATTTCCACAGCAGGTTTCCGAAGAACAAATTTTCTAAACCACACACTAAGACACTTCCTGAGGTGAACATTTCCAAAAAAATCAATTTTAAGTCCAATATTGTCCTCAAGATTTGCCTCGCCACTAAATGTCCAATGTTAGACTTAATGCACTCTATCTGGTAGCTGCTTATTGCTGGTTTAGCAGTTGAAATGACTTGCATTTGAGTGCACAGAAAAGGGTTTGAATATCAGTCTGAGAATACCTGAGAATATTTTGGCTAAAAAGAGAAACAGACCAAACTCAATCTTTTTCTGTCTAATTTAATGGTCACAGTAATAAAACTTTTCATGAGATATTCAGAACATTTCCAATAAATAATTCATCTTAAAGCATCATTGTACAGAAATGAAAGCAATGTTGTTGAATTGCATTGTGGGTAATGTAGGCACAAGGATATTGTCCAACTGCCCATTGTGAGTCTGACAGGCTTCATTTTAAAAAGATAAAACAAGCAAACCATAAATAAACTGAAGTATCTACTTAACTTTCTATGGGTTTAAGTCTCGCTGTAAGCTGCAACATTTTCAGAGCAAGTGAACAGTATTTCAAAGACTGAGAGAGTCTGTTCATCTGTTTCCAATCTTATGTCTTTGGAAGCAAAATAAGAAGGTTGGGAAAGCGCTGGCAGCCCATTTACAGTTAAACTACTAACTAATACTGATTTTACTGTGGAAACATGAGCTCACACACTTTAGCCCTGAAAACAGAAGTTAGCAAAAGTTCATGTTCATCAATACAAATCATCAATGCTCAGTTTTAATGGAAGGTGTTACTCAATATAGTGACGCCGTTGCTTGGATAACCAACCGACACTTTTTCTGTCCCTGACACATTTCAGCCTGAAAAAAAATAAAAAATAAAAAAGCTTCAAAAACATGGCTCGCTTCAAACATTTTCTCAGTAGTTGCTTAGAAACGGTAGAAACCACAAGCAGTGAATTCAACTTCAATGTGCATCCAGTTATGTGTTAGAGGATACAGAGGCCTCACAGATGTATGTCAGCTCCCTCAGTCTGAGCACAGAACAACAAGCCACAGCCTTACTCTGTGGAAACAATGGTGATGCAGATTAAAAACAAATGCATCACGGAGAGGAGCTGTGCTTCTACACATATGTCATGAGGACATATTTATAGATATTCTTGCCCCATGAAGATGACAACCTCCTCGAGGAGGGTCTCACTCAGTCAGACTCGACATGGAGGAGGCGAGGTCTCCACCTGATTGGTGGTTTAAAAAAAAAAATATGCGTGGGAGGTGTTGTGACACTGAAGCTACAGGTCTATCAGAAACTTGTGTTTATTTATAATGCCGGGTCCTTTTTTTTCATTGTTGTCACATCAAATATCAAACGTGGGTAAGGACTGAGAGGTCATTTGCAATAAGAATTTTCAAGATGAGGAACATGTAGCATTGGCCAAAAATATCAAATCAAAGTCACAATGATATGTGGATAAAATATTGTAAAAAGAAAAAAACACAAATAAAGTTCCAAATTAACAATCAGACATATGTTTTATGGAAAATATCATGCGTGTGATACAGTGCAAAAAAGTGTTAAGTGCAAAAAGTGTTAGGGTTAGTGTGAGATACAGCAGAGGCATTTTTTGACTTCTGGATGAACAAGAAAGTTTGAGCCTGACCTTTGCTGGAGAAAGTTGTGAGATTCTGCTCCTTCATTGGGAGACGCAGGGGCACCATTTGTAAAGCTGACATGTGATTCCTTGCCCGATAGCGACCGTAAATCTGTCTATTTTCAACTGTAATCTCGTCATTTTTTATCCTGTTTATTCTGTTATGCTTGGAGGTTGTAATTGTGCTAATTCTTTGTTAGCAAAAGCAGAATTCTCACTAAAGAAACTCGCTGGCTTTCGTAGTATCAGGAGGTACGTGCTGGATCTAAAGTAAAGTTAATAAGATCATTGGGCAATCCCAAAATCTATTCGTAAAGTCCCCCACCAACACAAGTGCAGTGTTAATCATCACATAATCAAGAAAGAGAAATTGCCTCAGCAGCTATTTGGAGGAATAACAGTTCATATAAATTATGCATCATCATGCCTGAATCAGTTCACATGTGTCTAATTTCTAGATAGTTAAGATAAATAGATCAGAGTGTCTTTCATGACTCTCATGGTGACTTCCCTCATAATGGTTTACTTTGCAAATGAATCTATATGTGCTGGAGTCTGGCCCGGTGCCAAATGGCAATTGGTTGTCATTCTAGCAGAAACAAAAGACGAGCAATGACAGTCAGAGCGCGAGAGAGAATGTGCGCGTGTGGTGTGTGAGTGAGCAAGAGAGAGAAAAAGAGACAGCGAGATATAAAAAGTGAAAGAGAAAGAGGGAACAACGTGAAAGGGGCTGTGCAGATTTCACATCTCAGTGAGCACGAAGGACAGAGTGAGAAATGACTGGAGATTAGAAATGGAGAGTGTAAAAGAGAGAAAAAAAGGACACGGGGGAGGGAGGGTGAGATGAAGGTGAGAGTTTGTTTTTAAGTTAAGTTTGTTAAGTTTACAGTACGCCGCTAAATGGATGAAAGGAAAAGACAAGGGAGGCATTCATCTACATTCAGGAATACAGAGTTTATAGTTTCAACATAACTATGACCCTGTTTACGTGCAGCATTTTTAATAACATCACCTGCCAGTTTCACACATAAAACACAGAACTTTTCAATACAAAGACATCCGACTGTTCGTGTGAAAAGCAATTACTACGGAGAGGAGAACCCCGAAATGTTGCAGGTTTTCTCTTGCAGCTCGGTGCCGTTTTCCTTCTACGATTCAGCTCAGATCAAAAACCATCGCAGACTCTCTGGTAACATTATTCTATGACGAGAGTATCGAGGTTATGTGCAGGCGGTGGTTTAGAGAGATGATTTCCATTGTGGAACTCAAACCTTTGAAGGATTACTGTGCTTTTCAGATTAAAACTATTGTTAATAATTAATAATAAATGATCTAAAATCAAACAATAACATTCAGTACATGACAGTAACACCAGCAGAGTATTAAAAGACAAGCTGAAGAGATGAGTCTTTGATTTATTTTTTAGAAATACTCCGAAATTTTATCTTTCTGTTCTATAAGGTGTGAAATAATAACATAACACATAAATAAACCATTTTTATGGGATGTAAAGTCAGGAGCAAAGTCAACACAGTTTAATGATTTACTTATTCCACAGAGGAACAGAAACGTTATCGTTAATTTTCTCTCTGCTGCTGTTTTGCACCGCAGAACCATCTCTGTCTCTCAGATTAGATCAGCCAGCAGCTGCGTAAGTCATTTTGTTATGTGGTCCACTCAGAATTTGATCCGACGGCGATGAAGAATTTGATATCAGCGTCAGTGCGCTTTAAAGATATGCCAACCTGCTGACTGGAGGTTTAATGGAGAGTTTAAGTCTGCCGTGACGGTCTCGACACAATTTATGAGGATTTTCTTTGCATAATTTTACAGACATTTTTGTCATCAAATACTTAATTGGTTAATTAGTTACAGAATCAAAATCCTTACTGCTCACATCCTCTGGCCTGTCCCAAGTTTCTGCACACTGATCGTTGAATTCGTCCAGTGTTTCACTGTGCTAAATGCTGGATGGTGCAGCTGTTTGTGTCTGCCATTACAGACACGAGCTGAAATGTCCAAAGATGCTGAGAGTAAAAGAAACTGCGTTTTATTAATTTATCTGCTTTTATGACTTTGTTTATTGCATCCCAAGTGTGTGGTCGCTGTGATAATTTAATCTGGATAACATGAACTAGTCTTTGAATTTTACAACACTTTAAATTTTTATGATTCAGTTCGACTACAGCAGGACACACACACACACACACACATACAGAGTTCCTTTCTTCCCTCTCCATCTCCATATCAATGGCTGCAGGACAATCAACTAGCTGGTTCACACCAGCAGCCTGGCAGACACACACACACACACACACACTCATTTTCTTTCTCCTCCTTCCTCATCTCCGACTCTTTCTTTTGTGTTTCTTCTCACTCACACACTGGATGATCGCAGGACATGAAAAAAAAATCAAACATATCACCAAACGTGTATTCATGTTTCACCTGTTACGTTGACACTTTCATCCACGGCAGTTTACCATCACACAGTAAACAACAATAAATGCCTCCAATAAGGCGACGAGGAATGGATACTACTGTGTATCGCCTCGAAAACTCACTCAAACACCGGAGAAAACAGCTCTGCTGAACAGCTACGCTCATCTGTAACAAGGTAACAAATGAAGAAGGAAGAAGAAATTGTGCTTCGTTGTGGAACCACTGCTCTTTAGACAAACTATTGTTTCCTATGCATGTTCAGTTTTAGGTAGCATGCATTTTAAAAGGTGCACTTTGGCTCAGAAACACTTAAAAAGTCAACTGTAACCAATCGTTTTAACTACTTTCAAACCTTCTGGAGAGACGACTTTCAACAATAAAGAGACAGAATATAAATCTCAGTGTATTTTGTCTGATCAAAACAGTTTCCCATAAAGCACAGCGCTCTCAAAGAGGATATTGCCAACTACTGCTGCTGACTGTAGGCTTGTGTCATCATGACTGGCTGCTAGTTGTATATTTTAACCGAAATAGACGCCTTGAAGGGGACTTCGTTAGCCCATGTGTGTCAGAGACTTGTCATTCTGCAGTGAAGACTGTTGCTGTTAAAACATCTTAAAGAAGAGAAAACTGTATAAATTATTTACAGCAGGATTACTGAGCTCAAACAACACACTGACTCAGACAAATGTAGGAATGTAAGCACAGAAAGTAGTCACTACCACTCTGACATACAGCTACTTAGAAGAAACAAACATCAGGCACTAGTCAATGTCCAAGTATGTCACTGCACAATTAATATAGTGCGTGTGTGTGTGTGTGTGTGGAAATGTGTGTGTCAGGATGTCGATGTTGCTTTATTTTGATGACAGGACGCATGATTCCCACACCCACCCCTCTTTCCCCTCCCCTCCTCTCCGCATGTTAATGAGCCGTCACCATGGACACGCTAATTAAACTGAATGCTGCACACTCACCCAATCAGGAGTACAGAGGAATGTAGACATCACACACACACACACACACACACACACACACACCACGCTGGTAGAGATTTTACTGGGTGAACTGTTGCAAGTGCAAGCACACAAATGTTGAAGATGGACTAAAATGGACGACAGCACACAGCACACAGCGGCGCATAAATACTAAAGATCAATCTGAGTCTCTCTCTTTCGTACTTGTAGGGTGTGTGTGTGTGTGTGTGTGTGTGTGTGTGTGTGTGTGCGTACGTGTGTGTTTGAGGGTGGTCACAACCATAAATAAGGTGTCTAGACAGCACAGCCGTCAGTCTGGCCTTTGCTGTGTGTTGAACATACAAATCAACAGAGTGACAAAGAGAGAGAGAGAGAGACAGAGACGAGAGAGAGAGAGAGGGAGAGAGAGAGAGAGAGAGAGAGAGAGAGAGAGAGAGAGAGAGAGAGAGAGGCTAGGTTTGTAATAAATATGCATGATCTGTGTCCTCCTTGAGGAAAGACTGATTCATACAATGCCTTGCCTTGCTGGCATCACACACTCAAGCGCACTCTCTCTCACACACATTCACACCAGAGGCACATTTTCACCAACACACAACAACAGGGAGCCTTTTAACCCGTCACTTTTTCCACCCCTCGCCTTTCTGTTGATCTTCCTCTGGTTTCATCTTCCTCCTGTTTTTAGTCCGTACACAGAATGTCCCACTTTCTGTTTCTATTTTCATGCGTCTTTCTTCCTCTTTCCATGGAGTAAAACCTCTCGCACCATACCTGTCTGTCTTCACGTGTGTCTCTCTGCCTCATCCTGAAATCGACCCCATTTTTGTCTCGGTCAGACAAAAGGGACTTTCCAGATTGGTCAAGACCACAACACCACAGGGATATCATATCACAGCCTGTGATTTATTTGTTATCAGTACTGTGTAAAACATGACTCACTTCTCATTTCACTTGTTTATTATTATAAACTTTGTTATCTTCTTTAATAAAATTGGCTAAACCCCAAAGACTTAATCTGCAAATCAGCACGCACAAAGTGTAAATATTCACTACCTAAGTAGCATACATGTATATGCTGTCTTGGTCTCACCAAGCTGCTTTGGCATTGGTCTTGACTTGATCTTGACCTCTCAAAGTCTTGGTCTTGTCTCTGTCTTGATGTTTTGGTGTCACTTTAGGAGGTCTTGACTAGGACACTGCTTGATGACTTTTGACATCCACTTTTTATAAGACAACTAAGAAATCTGAACATCTGCAATTTCGTGGAAAAAAGTTTTGTTAACTGCTGTTTGTACTTTGATGCTCAACAATCTAAACACGTTACTGCTTAGAGATTGTAGATTGTTTTTCTTTATTTCAGGGCAGACATTTAGTTATATTTAGCATATGAGATAGTCATGAGGATAGTTAGCGCGTGTAACATCATTGTCTAATGTAAGCAGGGACTGCTGTAAATAATCTATAAATAATGCTGAACCTCTTCCACATTTGTTTATTGTCTGTGTGCAGGATTCATTTTCTGACATCATAACCCACGAATGCAGAGCTGCTCTGCAGCATCCATGAGACCAACAGCAAGGACGGGAAAATAGCCTCTGCTGTTTGCGACTGCATCGTCGAGAAGAAATAAAGCTGAGTGAATGTGAACGGTGATTAATTAACCCACATAACTGTATCTTCAGTGAGTTCCCGTAAGTCTCTGCAAGCTGGATTTGATAATGCACTGAAGTAAGGACACTGCTGGGTACTCTAAAGGCAGGGAATTAAAAGTTTTTAGAAATGGTCAGCAGTAACAAGGACGAGGAGAGGAGGAGAGGAGAGGAGAGGGGGGAAGAGGAGAGGAGAGGAGAGGAGAGGAGAGGAGAGGAGAGGAGAGGAGAGGAGAGGAGAGGAGAGGAGAGGAGAGGAGAGGAGGTGGGTTTTAAATCTGTTCTTAAACTCAATAGGGTAACACTAGCCCTTGGCAAAGACACACACACACACACACACACACACACACACACACACACACACACACACACACACACACACACACACACACACACACACACAGTCTGGGTAGCCTGAGATGCTCATTGTTATTCTGCACACAGTTGTGGTCACAGACAGGGCCAGGCAGGAGTGCAGACACACATGCACACACACACTCACGCATGCACACACACACACACACACACCCACACACATGCTGAAGCACATGTTGTCATGACACATTACAAATGCTAAATACCATACAAGATTAAGAATTACAAAAGCAGCACTAATTTGCATGCACACAATTGCACATACTGCCAGGCACACACACCTACACGGACACACACACACATTCCATCACTGCCAGAGTAACATCTGCCACCAATAGACTTCTTTCTTTCTTTCATTCAAAGCAGGCTCTCCTCCTGGCACTTCATGAAACACGGCGAGAGGAAAGAAGGAAGCAAACGACAAAAATACAAAGTATTTCCCAACATAAACTCCGTGTGACAACGATTTCACCTCGAGTCACCCTGTGAGGAAACACCAGCAACTGTGTCTGTTCTTATCTGGTTTGTGGTGTAGTTCAACTTCTCTACACACTAAAAATCCACTTACAGTGAGAGGATGCCATTTAACACTGACTTTGAACTTTGTGGATTTTAGTTTGGACCATAAATTGAATTTACTGCAGCCTGCTTTACAACAACTCTCCAGCAGAGGACGCTAAAACCAGAACTTGTTACTAGTGGCTGACAGATGTGGATGCAACTCCTTTATATACTGTTGGGTTGTTTAGTCTACAGAAATGCATCATGGTCTATAAGATTATCATATGATTGTGTTGAACCATGTATCTCATGTTTTCAATAATCCAAGAGAGTTTTTAATTTGTTTATTTAGTTTAAGAACACTTCATCTTTCAGACTATCACAGATACACTGGACAACTTATAATCTCCAAAGTAACTGGTAACTAAAGCTATCAGACAAAGGGAGTAAAAAGTACATATTTGCCTCTGAGATGTTTTGGAGTATGACGTACAAGTACCTCAAATTTGTAGCCAAGTACTTTACGTGATGTGTACCAAACCTTTGTCTTACTGTTAAATGATGGATTCATGTGTATATTCACATGTTTCTTCATTATGCACACTGAAAGAGTTTTAAGATTTGTCCTTGTTCAGTGTTCGGTGATGATGATGCCGAGAACTCTGTAACATCGGACCAAAATCTCAACTGGGGTTCAAAGTGATGACTGCAAAGGTCATAGCATATGATTTACATAATTTGCATACTCATTACACCATCCAGTGATCCTTTGTATCCCGTAGATGGAAGCATTATCATCCTGGAAGAGACCACTCCTAACAGTATGTATTAATTATGAGCCTCCACTCGCTAATTTAGATTTAATTTGTCACCTGTCTCTATATGAAATACTTAGAGTTAGCTCCATTTCGACCAACTATAACAACTCATAACACATTTATGCATCTAATAATACAAGTTAGTACACTCACAGGGGACATTTTTCTGATTACTTTAATTTCACTATTTTTCAGAATTTATTATTGCTACTTTATTTAACTAAAGAAATAAATGTATCCTGACATAATCAAAAGACTTGGTTTTTATACCCACTGACTACAACTTCCATCTACATTACTGTCAAAAACATTGATACAACTATAATGTTTTTTATATCTGATTTCTATCCACTTCACTTTACATTTATCCAACTAAAATAACATCATACATCGATCAATCAATCAATACATTAAATATCCATTTTCAAAATTCTTTTTGCAGCTTCATTTAAATGCTGCTGAAGATAATTACACTGATAAACCGTATCCCAACATCAAATCTAGGAGGAAAACAAAAAGCAAGCACTGAAATTGTGGAGAGTATAATGTGAGTTTGCTTTGGGGTGACCTTGAATGCATCAACCTGGATGATTTCCAAAACAGTCCATGCCTGTAATTGCAGAATTGTGCACTGTGATGGATTGCATACTGGATATATTATTTATTTCATGCATCTTTTCCTTTTTTTTTGCAGCTTAATGTTTGCTATACTTTTTATCTTCACTTTAAATGCATTGAATTTCTTCTTTCAGAGCGTCACAGTCTGAAGTAAGACTTAGTTATCTCGAAAGCAATCTGGCAGCGGGTCCTTTTCTCAATCACCACATGGATGTAATGCCACAAACAAGTGTTTGCAGCTGCCACCGGCCCCCAAACAAGCCAATCTGCATACGCCTCTCTCTCTCACACACACACACACACACACACACACACACACACACACACACACACACACACACACACACACAAACAAGACAACGCAGCTTAGTCTTCATCAGGCAGCGTTGGCACAGCGCCCTGAGACGTCGGCACACATCACGGGCACAAAGGAGAGAAGGAAACCCAGACAAAAAAAAAAAAAGAGGAGGAAAGAAATAAAGACAAAACAGAAAAAAAGAGGCTAAAATAAGCAGAGAGGAAGAAACAAAGCGCAGCGGACGGCGGGACGACAGAGAAATAAAGAAGGCTGAAAGAGAAATCTGACAAAACGTACCTCGTTTCTGATCTTCACCACACAGGGAGAGCAGGAGGGATGCTGCTCTTGATTGCTACTGGGTCCACCTCTCTGTCTGTCTGTCTGTCTGTCCTTCTGCCTGACTGGAATCTTTGTCTGTGTGTCTGTGCATCTGTCTCTCTGCCATCTGTATCTGTCTGATGTCTCATATTTTGTAATATGCCTTCGTGTTATGCAGGGTCAGTGTCCTGGTGTTTTTTTTTTTCTTAATCCGTAGTTTACTTTATTGTTCTATCTGTCTATCTGCCTGTCTGTCTGTCTGTTTTGTCTCTTCCATTTTACACATCTTTTGTCGTCTATCAGACAGTTTTTCATACAGTTATTGTCTGTCTGTCTGTCTGTCTGTCTGTCTGTCTGTCTGTCTGTCTGTCTGTCTGCAGCGTCCCCCCTGCCCCGCTCTACAAGCGCCCACACAAACACACAAAGTGAGGCACAGATGGACAGACGACCATGTTAGACTCAACAACAAAAAAGCAGCAAAAAACAAAAAAAGTACAGAGGAAACACAGACGACCGCAGGAAGCAGGGACGAGGTGTGGGATGCTGGGAGCCCACGAAGTTTAGCGGCCATCTTGGAGGACACGCAGCAGAGCACAACAAGCCAATGGTGACAGCATAAGAGATGCCCGACCGTCCGGGCACCCAACCGCCCAAAGGTTTGGCCGCAGGCCAAGTCGGGCATCCCACACTCACCAGATTCTCTCTTTTCAATCCCAGCATGCCTTGGCAAGACGACGAGTGATTGCAGTCACAACGGCAAAACAGAGAAGAGACAGAAAGAGAGACAGAGATGCTGGATCTCTGCCATGTCTTCCTTGTAGTGAGTTAATGAAGCAAGAAAAGCTTGGATGCACTTCAAGCATCAACTTTCACACACACACACACACACGCACGCACGCACACAAACACAAGCCAGCACAGACAGCAGGCATATTGAACACGTCTTTCAGATTTATTTCAACAGCTTCCCACCTCCTGCACAAACAAAAACCCTAACAAGGCAAACAGCCACCAACCTGTCTGAAAACTGGATGTCTTTGTTCGGGGTTCACCGTGTTTGTTTGATGTCTTGATTCACGTTTTTAGTCATTTTTAATGTTCAGGAAATAAACAAATGCCCTCCCACCCCCCAAAATATATATTTCTTGCATTCAGCATGGGCATCCTTACCTGGGATGCAGGCGGGCAGACCAGATGAGTGGAGGGGAGGTGTTGTTGTGTTCAATCTCTGGATGGGAAGCTTACAGCCGGGTGGGCAGAGAGGAGAAAGAGGAAATGGAGAGATGACGACAAGCAGGGGGGCAAAGATGAGGACGAGCACGGAGATGATGGCATGGTACTCCAGGGAGCATTCATTCTGCGATCCATTTACAGAAAATGGCAGAAATAGAATAGAATATGTAGTTACGTATCTTTTCATTACTGTATAATCACCTCAAAATAAGAACTGTTATGTTTTTGTTACCTTAGAATGAGCCTCTTCAGATGCCACAGGTCCTCTTTCATGGAGTCAACCATTTTCCTACAGTAGCCCAGGAGGGACAAACTAAACACTGATTCTAGATAGGATGTTTACACCGCTAGATCTCATGAAATCCTACACACTGCTCCTGTTAATAATCTGCAGCCATGCTACTCAGGCAAAGTGACAGGACAAAACCTCTCATAAAACTGCAAGTTGTTGTTCTTAGGCTTTGGTTTTAAACTAACAAACATTAGCCGGCGGGCAGATTTTATCTTTGGACACAGCCAGGCGAGCTGTTTACCTCTGCTTCGTGTTTTTGTGCTAAGACGAGCCAGCTGTCTCCTGGCTCTCACTTCATATTTAGCAAAGTGTCTGTTCAGGCAGAATCTCTTCACTTCAGACCTTTCAACAAGTTGCACAAGACAAAACGGCTCATCAATGACTTTAAGAAAGGATCCATCATCCCTGAAACTACGACGAGTGGGCAGGAAGCCGATCAACTGTGAGACAGAAAACGAGACTCAAAGTCTTCAGGCACTTCCAAAGTGTGGAACAGCACATCGTCTGTCAGAAGAAAAGGTTAAGGGGCTCTCCACCACATCGAATGAGAATAAGTCTCTGTGGAAGCAGGTGGAGTATTTAACAAACCAGGTCCAGAAAGAGAGAAACTGAAGCTTAGTGATCATCTGCAGGAGAGAAGATCTGCCTATCAGCAACAACTTGAGATGGAGAGGAAGCCTGTTGCTTAACGGGTGAAGGAGTACCAGGAGCTGATTAGTAAGTACTATGAATTGTACCTCTTTAAATTGTGAGACTGCAGCAGCATTCATATTATTCACTACCCCATTTAATGAAATACTGCTTTTAATCTACAGCATATATGCAAGTTATGTAGGAAAAAACTCAACATATAGCACAGGTGTTAAAGAGAGGTGTGCATGTATACAGGATGAGTGTTAGCCTCTATTACCTGATCATCAAAAGAACTGAATTCAGTGTTTCTCAAAATTATGCTTAAAATATACCTTGAATTTAAAATTATGTAGAATTTTGTAGACTCCCGAGCAGCCAGCTAATATTACTTACTAGTCCAACAGTAAGAAGTCCGGCCCCGCGTCTGTCTTTCAGCCTTTTATTTCACAAAGCTCTCGCCAACGACTAAAGTCAGTCTCTGTTGCCTCTGTTGTTACGTCCAAAGAGGCTGCTGAGAGCGGTTACTTTGCATGCTTGCCCAGCTCCGGTTCTGCAGCATAATTTAAATCTGTTTAATTTGTTGTCTAAATTTTGGCCAATTCTTGTTGTGCTACACGCTCTACATTCATTTATACTCAAACACTTCAGCTTGCTAATTGCTAATTTGAACCAAACCACTAGCATGACTAAAGATACACATACTTCTAAGTCAAAAATCCAATTTAGTTGCCCAATAAAACTGTTACACATATTTCTGAAATTAAAGATGTTACTTGCTGACATGTTGTGGAAGTCATGTGATCCAGACAGAAAACAGACAGAATTTCATAGATGTTTCATTTATTTCCTTCAAAACAGGAAAAACTGAACTTTTCTCGGGTATTTTTTTTTTATCCATCCAACGTTTTTAAATCAAACATTTACAAAATTAAAAAGAAAAAATAAATACAACACAGAGGATCAAATCATAAATGTTCACAGTATATGTTTTAAATGAATCACAAACTCAGTAATCCTCCGTGTGCTCCTGAGTGAAGCAAATGAAATTAACAGACCAACGTGTTGTCAAGATTTACTTAATGCAAGCTGGAACATGTTAGGTCAGTACATAAACCATAGTTTGTGGCAGTCCTGAGCAAGATGTGAGGCTGTGCAAGTCCCTTGACCCCTAAGTAATTCAAGGTTTCATTCACATTAATTTTTTTATATATAAAGTGCATTTCCTTCACGATTTGTTCACTTTTGTTTTGGATGATGCATATTTTATATAAGGTGATACAAAAAGTATCCTGGGAAAAATTATAATTTAAGTCAAAGAAAATAAATCCAGGCACTTTTTTTTTTCCTTTTTGTAACAGTCAAAATAACATAACTGAGCAGAGCTTTGCATCCTCCACCTCTCCTTCCCTCTCCTCCTCCCCGTCATCTCTGCTTTTCCTTGCTTTCTTCTTCTTGTGTTTCTTCAGCTCCCCATCCTCCAGCAGCTCAGATGCAGCTCGTCTCTTTCTGTGCTTCTTTTCTTTCTGATTCCACTCTTTCCTCGCGTCGTCGCCGCTGCTGCTGTCATGACTCGCTGATGAACTGATGCTGTTGCTGCTGGGTCGCTCCCCGTCCTCCAGCTCTCCCCTTTCCTCCCACCTGGTCCGTCTGGCCAGTTTATGAGCCTCATCCTCCCATCGGCTGCTTCCTTCTCCCTCAGCCACCGTATCTCGATTTTCTCTCTCCCTCTTGCCTTCTTTTAATATTTTATCCACCTTGTTTCGCTTCCACTCAACCATTTCTACCTTGCCCTCATTTCTACTTCTGTTCTGCGTTAATTCCCGAGCGGGGCTGCTCGCTCTGTGCTTACTGACCTCTGACCCTCCAGAGGATTCATAGGGGAGCGGGTCTCTCTCCTTAGCCTGGCTGTGAGAGAGGGAAGGTGGGGAGCAGTGGGTCCGTGCTGGCTTGTCTTGGTGGTAGTAGTGTGGAAGGTGTGCATTTGGATCAGACACTTCGGCAGCTCTGCTTAAGGTGCTACTTTCCTGGTTTCTACTACTGATGGATTTCCCACCCAGAGAGTAAGAACTCTTGTTGTTACCCTGGTCGTCCCTTTGCTGCCTGTCTCTCCTCTCTGTGTCAAGTGACGGATAAGTGTAAGAGTAAGAAGAGGAGGAAGGGAGGTTCCTCTTGTGCCCCCTCTCTCTCTCCCTGTCTCTGCCTTTCTCTTCCACCCTTGTCCTCTCTCTCTCTTTTGATCTTTTGCTCTCTTTCTGCCTCTCCCTCGGTCTCTCGCTCTCCCTCCCTCTCTCTCTGTCCCCCGGTCTCTCCATCTCCATCCTCTCACTAGACAAGGCTCTGTCAGGTTTGTCTTTGCCACTAGAGGGAGCCACACTTCTGTGTGAGCTGGACAAAGTGGAGTTGTTCTCCCTCTCCCTGTCCCTTCCTCTCTCCATTGCTCTGACTGTATCTTTTTCTATTCCTTTACGTCTCTGATCTTCATGCTCTTCCTCTGTTCCCCTCTTGGCTGGTGTCTCTGCTGATGGTGGAAAGGCTGCAAGGGCATCCGACTGATCTTTGATCTCTTCCTCACCGCGCTCTTCTGCATCAGACTCTTCCTTCTCCCATTTGGATCGAGGGACCTGGGACAGAGAGTGAAGGCGTGACTGTGACAAAAAGCACTTTCTGAGTGCTGTAGCTCTTAATCCTTTGACTCATGCACCTCTAGAACAGAGCAAAGCACCCTACTGTCCAACAAAGTTCAGAGAAATCTTGCAAAACTCAAAAAATGATAGCTATTTATGTCATGCAAACGTTTTATTTTATTTATGATGTGACTCCTCTCCTCCACACAGGCTGCTCTCGTGGACACACCTGTATGAGTACGAGCTCGCCCTGTCTGTCTGCAGCCCTGTTGTGGGTGTACTCCTCCAGCGTTTTCACCACCATCTTCCTCTCCTGCTGACGATCCTCGTCGCTGCTGCATTTAACATTTAACACAAATAAAAGTCAAAACAAAAGAAAGGACATTTTCTGCTTCTTTTGACAGCGGGTCAGTTTGAAATGTTGCACGGTGAAATGGAAGATGAAATAAAGTAATATTCCGACCTGCCATCATCCACCGCAGTGTTTAGTCCATCATGGCTCTCATTTCTGCTCCTCTCTGACCCTTGTAGTGCCTTCTACTTCCCCCATCACTTCCTCCATCAACCCCCCCTTTGCCTTTGACTCCCTCTTTTCCTTCCCTGTGCTTTCTCCCTCCGCCGTCTTCTCCTCATTTGTCACCTTCATCCAGTCTTGTTCCTCCCACTGTATTTGGCTCTCCTCCTTCTTCTCCTCCTCCTCCACCCCCTTGAAGGCACAACGCCATAAGTCAAAGTCCTCCTCTTCTTTGTCCTCTTTCTTTCTCTCTCCTGAAACCTCTCTCTTGTCATCTGCGATGGTCTTCCATACTGGTCTGTTCTCTCCATCGTCTGGTTTTATTTTTTCCTCGGACACATCTTTCTGGTCTCTGCTGGGTTCCATTTCTTCTGTTGTTTTTCCTGAGATGCTCTCTAAATAAGATGCGTCCTGTTTTTCCGTGTTCTCTTCCTTCCTCTTCATATCCAGGTTGATGTTGATGCTTATCTTCTTCTGTGGTTTCACCTTCATCCCTCCCTCCCAGATGTCTCTCTCTGTCAGAGGCCATGACTTGCTCTCCTTTTTCTTCTCCGTCTTTTTGTTGAATGGTTTCGGGGATTCACTCTTGTGGATTTTTGGGACCTCTTCGTGTTTTGTTTTCAGGCATCTGCTGCTTTGAGCCTTAACAGAACTCCTCTCCACGTCCTCTACTTTTCTTTTTCGTTTTTTCTCTGATCTTGAGTCAGCATCTTTGCCGCCTCCACGGTGTCTGTATCTGTCTGTATCCGCCCTCTCTGCACCTTTGCTGGGTTTCTCTTTATGCCGTCTCTCCACATCTTGCCTGGAGTCTGAATATTTGCCTCTTCTCCATCCTTTCTCTTTATCCAAACGCTTATCTGGTTTCGTGAGTGGTCGGACTGATTCTGAGGCTTCATTGGCACTGACTTTGTCCTGTTCTGAGGTGTTATGCTTCCTCTTGTCCTTCCTGCACTCATCCGCTGAGTCTGCAACATCAGGGGATGAAGACTCTCCTCTCCCTTCCTTGTGTTTCTTCACACTCTTTTGCTCGTGTTTTAAGGTGCCGGAGCTCTTCTTAGTGATTAGCTGCTTGTCGTCGTTCCTTCTTTCCCGCCGCTCTGCTTGCTTACTGCTCTTCGTAAGTGTGATTGGCGGGCGGCTGTACTTCTCAGAGCACCTCTGCTGATGGGCCCTCGGCTTAGCTCTGTCTTCAGACGGAGTGGAGCGACTGTCGCTGGACGACTGAAAGGGAGGTGAGCGGCTGTCAATCGACGAATGAGACGGAGAGGAGCGGCTCTCGCTAGACGACTGAGACGGAGGAGAGCGGCTGTCACTGGATGACTGCGATGGAGGCGAGCGCCCGTCCGTCCGTGCAGATCGTTTACCTTGAAGACGGCCGTGTTTTCTGCTTTCATCTCCGTCCCCCCATTGAGGATGAGGAGTGGGAGGAAGACTGAGGAGGGGAGGAGGCAGCTGGTGAAAGTGGCTGACATAGCTGCTGAAATATTTCCCATACCACTCTTTGTAGTCCCTTTCCCACTGCAGGTAGCGCTCTCTGTCCATCTCCTGACTGCCTGGGTGACTGCTTGAACTCCCCCCCGGGCCTCCTGCCTCCCGCTTGGAGCATTCCCCTTGCTTTCTGGAGCTGTGGCCGCTCGGAGCAGACTTCTTATGGTGATGTCGACTGTGATGGCTGGTTTTGCGACGATCCGACGACGACTTGGACCTGGAATGGTAAGTCACTCGAGGTGAAGATGACGAGGACGGCGTAGGAGAACGTTTGTAACCATAGCTATAAGAGTGGGAGGAATGAGAGCGGGAGTGGGTGTAAGGCGAGTGTGGCCTGGGGGAAAAAAGAGGAAATATGTCATATACTTTTTAATATTTTGTAACACAATAAATGTAAGATCTGTAAGAATCACACACATCCAAACATACCTTGATCTGCTTTGGGACCTGGACCGGGAACGGGATCTGGACCTGCTTGAAGAGCGAGAGTAGGAGCGAGAAGATTTGGACTTTGACGACTTTGAATTAGACCGAGAGGAGGAACGTCTGTAGTTAGATCCTCTGTGAGGTGACCTGAGTGGCAAAGAGAGAAGGTAGCAACTGACGGGAGGTCTAGATGTCATATTATTATCAGTATATTGTCCTCAGACTACGAAAACTCTGCAGAAATCTGATCAGCAACAGAAATCTCCTCATAAACAGAATCTGCATGTTTCAATAAGGTCACTTTAAAGTTTATTTTCTTGTCTGCTTTTGAAATAAAGACGATTTTAAAAAGGATAAAACATCTGGCAATGATTTAACTTAACTTTTCAGCCCCTCACTGATACCCTGTGATGGATATGACTGTTTGCAAAAGAGTGTTTCATTTACCTCTCCTTCTTATTTCTCTGATGCATGTACCACTCCTTTGGGATAAGGGCAGGGATCGGGGATGCGGAGGTAGAGGAGCAGAGGGAGGGGACGGGAGCACCCTGGGGGGTGGGGAGTGTCCAGACGGGCGTGGCAGGTGGGTACCCAGGGTGGTAACTGTTGAGAGGCTGCTGGGCGGCGAGGAATGTGTGGAAGAGGGGGGAGGGGAAGAGAGGCGGGGGAACTGCTGGATATGAAGAGGAAGAAGAGGTGGAGGAGGGAGGAAGCTGCTGGGTGTGGAAGGATTCACTCCAGCTTCTGGTGGGACAGCTTGAAGAGGAGGAAGAGGAGCTGTGCGGGAGAGAGGAAGAGAGAGTCTTAAAATCGGTGGGTAGAGAAAAAACAGACTAGTACGTAAACACACACACACTTCACTGACCTCTCCCAGCATGTTGAGGGTCCAGAGAGTCTTGGAGGTGGACCTGTGGAGTTAGGGGAAATGGTTTTACAATATAATAAAGTATGATGAATAAACAGGAAGAGATGCAGCTTCTTAAGTCGCTCACCTGTGGAGGCCTGCTGTAGATTCACACTGACTGTCTTGGGCTGCTCGACCTCTGGAGCGTGGTTAACCTGAGCAAACATCACAGACTTCATACAGAGAAACTTTGCTGCATGGATTCAGTGTGTCTGTGTCAGTGTGTGTCTGTCCTCACCAGTGGTATTAACTGTGATGGAGCAGCAGCTGGGTCTTTGTGTGAAACCGGTACAGAAGGTGCAGCAGCCGCTGAGTCATCATGCGTCTTCTCTTCAGCCTCTCTGAGTAAACAGAAGATACACCAAAAATCCACATCAGCGCGACTGTTTGCAAGTCGATCAATCTCGAATCCACGGTGCCATGTTTGATCAGACACCGCGCCAAATGCTCAACTTCTGCGCGTCCTTGGCGGCTGTACCCGCAGAAGCAAACTCTCAGAAGAGGATAACAACTTTAAAAACTTCACACTGCATCCCTAAGTGACTTTACTTGTCGAATATCTCCAGGTGGTTCTGCACGGGCTGGAGGGACGTGCTCGGCGTCTTGGAAGCGGGGTTGGGGCCGGTTGATGTGGGAGGATCTCGACGCACCTGAGACGATGACGGCGTGTCTGCAGCCTGTGAGCGCGGCACAAGAGGGTCCTAAAGAAGGGAGGCAACAAGAGAACAGAGGGCAAATTCTCAGCAGAGATTTAATAATAAACAAAATGGCATCAAATAGCTACATAATTAGTTTAAATATGCAGTATATTGTTTTAATAGTTTAATAGTTCAAAAGTACTATCACACTGAGGCAGGACAAACATCTGATTGTGTAAAGAAAACAGTCATTATTCTGCTCCTGACTCACGCAGGTACTGTGCTGGATGGAACACATCATTATGAGGCTCACCTGCTGGCTGTGGCTGGGCTGGTAAAGTTTTGGAGCTTGGCTCTGCATAATGATAGGCGGCGGGGTGGGGACGGGGCTCGGCGTCTGGGCTGGATTTAAGGATTGGGATGTAGCAGACATTCCACTCAGACTTTTAGTCTGGCCTTGGTCTTTCTTAAAGGTGTTCACAGCCTGTGGTGGGACAACAAGACAAACACGTCACTCCTCTATATTCACCAATTCTAACGCTGATATGTATTCGTCTGTCAATTCACCTGTCGGAGAAATTTATTGGCTATCAGGTTATCAGGTGAGACATCGGATTGGTTACAAGTGGGGCAGACATGTTCCTCTGAATCCAGCAAGGTGGTGCGAATGCCTGAGCAGGAGATAAAGACAGTGGAAATGTCAACATCAGACTGAAGAACGACCACAGTGTCGTTACATGTGTTGACATTAACAGTGGGGATGTTTCAGCATGTATGATGTATGATAAACTGGTTCTTTTATTTTGAAAGTAACCAAGTAATGCAGAGGCAGAAACATCACTTCCTGCACTTCTAGAGAGATTGTAGTGTACATGTGCGTGCGTGTGTGTGCAGCAGACGCTCACAGTCGTCACAGTAGCTGTTTCCGCAGCAGGGTATGACCACAGCGTCACTCAGCAGGTCATGACAGATCAAACAGACGAGCTCGTCCGGTATCTGCTCCTCCTTCTCTTCTGTCTTTGGCTGCTCCTGAGGAACGAATGGAGGCTTCTCCTTCTTGCCAATGGCATACGCCTTACTGTGAACAGACAACAGTTCACATACCAGAGTGGCTTTAAAAGGGTGAGGCTGTTGTTTTTGTGTCAGCTGCTGGAATTGAACCTGTGACATTTTATGTGAGGAACAGTCTTGATAAATGTGCCTATGATGATTCAGCTATCCGGGATTTCGGCAGTCATCCAAGAGGCCTCGGTGGGTGAAGCAGCAAACCAGTGAACCGGCTGCCTTTGACTCAGCATAATTACTTTTTTTCTTGCATCAGTTAATCTTAGGGTCTTAAAATGAGCGCAATAATACATAACCAAAAAAACTGAAAAGGGAAGGAGGTGTCTTGGAAGGTGGCAATTGCTCATATCTCTGGTGCTTTCAAAACTCAAGGTATGTAATAATTTTTGTACCCTGGATATAATCTTTAAAGGAATAGTTCCACAATTTGGCAAATTTAGAAATGTATCATTTCTTCTCAGATACACGAGAAGACCACTCCATGTCTGCGTTGGCTCCTGTAAGCAGCTGGTTAGCTTAGCTTAGCTTAGCTTAGCGTAAAGGCTGGAAAAGAGCCAAAAACTGCAGTTCCTCAAATGTCCACTTGGGGCTGGCTACAGAACGAGTCAATCTACATAAGTCCCCATGTTAAAATGTACATTTACAGCCTGGTAACAGTTTGGATTGACAGGTAGGTGCCATTACAGATGGCTTGCTAGTATTATGTATACTGTCACTGGAAATTAGGTTAATTTGTGGGTTTTAGAGGGGCCTGGCTAGCTTTAAATTTAATGGACAAACATGAGAGTGGTATCAATCTTCTCCTCCAACTCTTGGCAAGAAAGTGATAAGTTTATTTCCCAAAATGCCAAACTGCTCCTTGAAAACAAAAGACACACAAACACTCTTTTGTCTTACGCATGTATGGCAGGAATCGCGTAATGTCCACAGTTGGTCAGCATGGCTCCCTTTATGTTGGGATCGTCCACTTCCACCATGAAGGAACGAGGGATGCCCGTGCTTTTCTTTAATCTTGGAGGGGCCTCGAAATTTTTGTCCTGCTGTCAAGTACACACATGAATCGACGTTTAATGCTAGGCCTACAGCCAACACTTGATTACGTGTTGAATACACACAACACACACACACACACACTCTAGTGCTTGATGCAGAAATGTGGAGACACACAGTAATCATTTTCTTCTGCCTCACATGTTCTGCCCTTACCCCGCTGGTGGGACAGTTCCTGATGTGGTGTCCGGTATTTCCACAGCGATAACAGGTGTAGTTTGCTGGTAGAGCAGCACCAAATTTCTTGTAACTACAGAAAGAAAGAGAGACGAAGACAGAAAATTATAGAAAAACAAGAAAATGAAGAGAATGATGTAAATTTAGGGGGGAGCATGGAGTGGAGATGGGGTAATGTAATTAAAGACAAGGGAGAAAAAGTGAGACAGAACATGGACAGAATTTAAGAAAAGGGTGGAGAGCAGTGCTAAAGGAGATAGAAATAAGGGTGGAGCAGGGGATTTGAAACCATTACAGAGGTGACTCACTTCATGGAATCGTAGGTGCTCTGATTTAGGATCACTTTGAGCTTATCCTCTTCTGACACGTCTGCATCAGCCAGGTTGGCCATCTGCATGCACATACACGAACGTATGTGAGCAACACACCCAGAGATGGCAGGTTTAAAAAATTAGGATCAGTGACTCACATGATCCGGGACAAATACATAAAAACTGAATAAGTATCTAAGTGAGTATACCTTTGAGAAAAGGGGTAAGGTTCCCGAAGAATGCTGGTCATCCATCTGTTAGAATTAAACACAACATCAGTTTCATGGAGAGCCTCAGGTTGCGTGTGTTGGGAGAAGATTGAGAGCTCACACACGCTTACTTTGAACTTGTTCTGACGCTTTATGCCTGGTAACATTGGTGATTTTTCTATGCAGCATTGGAGCAACTGCTGTCAAATGTTCACTTTTATAACCCTTTGAGCTGAGATACAATTTACAGCAGCATCCAGCAGTGATTTTCATACAGAGTGGATAATAAATGTCTCTTCTCATCCCGGGATTACTGCCTCAGCACCACCTGCCAACTCACTTCTCATCCCTGCGAATTTGCTACACTGAAAATGAAGAAGCCAACAACATAATACTCCCAGGGACAATTCACCAGTCAGGCCCAACATTTTTTGGATAAAAAAAAGAAAACATCTTTTTTCTCTCATATCTCCTAACGTCTACCTCAGTTCCTCCTTTCACATTGGTTCTTTCTTGTTTCTGAGCACATGTTCTTCTGCTGTGCTTTAATAGATTAAAGCAAAATCAATGTGTGTGACAGATGAGGAATGTTGGTCTGGACCTGACAGAAATATCTTTACAAACATGAAATGCTGTACTAACATCCATGGTGCCCAGATAAAGAATCCCAGTGACATTTGACATTCATCTTTTGGACTGATTCTGCTCAGGATGTATCATGATCCACTGATTTTTCATTCAACACCACCATCAGGGTAAAATTTCTAGTACCAATTACCAAATATCAGCATGCCACCAGGCTGCACTAACACAGTGAGCATGATAAACATTGTATCCATGTTAGCAAGCTGACATTAGCATTTAGCAATCTGTTTCTCTTCCAATCCGTCAACCTTGCTACATTTATGTTAGAGTTAGGGTAAGTTTTAGGTTGTTATGAGCCAATCGGGGTCATGTATCGTTACCACATCTTTATATTCAGTCAATGTTTTTTAAAATAATATTTGAAATCTTATGAAAATCCAAATATTCAAACATTAACATTAAGTTTTCACCTGACCCACCCATCGCTCCCAAATTATACCAGATCTTCATACCTGGCTTTATTTAAGAAGGTATTGAGTTGCATTATGGGAAATGTAGGGCACAGTGTTTTTGGCTATTTTTTTTGCCTGTTCTGCTTAGCTTGTATTTTTTGAGACCCTCAACTTCTTGATTGAGCAACACTAAAGAAATTCACTGGAGTTCCTCTTTAAGCTTGCACAATGTCTAATATAAGACTTCAGTATGTGTCCTATTATCTTTCAGCTCCAGTTGTCTTTCATGCAAAGGGACACCAATGATCAGAAAATGTCCAACGATGACAGATACCAATGTCTCCAAAATGTGAATTCAAACACATAATCAATACATAAGACAGATTCATACAAACGACTTTATTGGTTATAAAACACAAAATAAAAAAATTAAAAAGTGTGTGGTCCAACAGACTCAAAGTACTAAGAACAGTGGCAGACACTTTACCTACTGAGAAACCAGAAACAGAGTCAGTCAGGTCAGTGAACACTAATTCAAACTGCAGCAAGGAAATGTTTTTTAAATGAGTCCAGCCTGAATGATATTAATGATGGTTGATTTGGTTCTGGTGACACTGTATTCGTGTGTTGTTTTCATTTGAAATGCTTCTAAGACATTCATTTCTGAATTTGAAATTCTGAAATTGAACTCAAGTTTCAGAGTGCTCTGTAGATTTAGATGATCCTGGTGCTAAATTATTTATTTGGACACACTCAGTTATTTTGTGGATGATGGACTTCAATCTGTAAGGATGAGGATCGATTGAGATCCAATACACTAAACAAAAAGATGTCCTTAATGTAACTTAAAGACTGCCCGGTTATTAAAAGAAGCTGGTAATTTATAGATCTATAAATGCTGATAGGATGCGAGTGCTGCAGCAGCTCATGCATAAGAGATTATTGGACAATGACCATCAGCAGCAATAAAGCAACAGTTGGCTTTATCAGCTGTGAATAGCTGGCCTACATGATAACGTCTGACCCACCCGAGCAGCTCCCACCACCCACAGACAGAAACTGAATGATCCTCAACAATGAACGCTGACTGGTGACGCAGCCGTTTGTTAAATTAACAGCTGAGCACTTTCATTAGAGAGAATATATATATAATATATATATGTTTATATATATACTAGCAAGCCATCTATAATATATATATGTTTTTATCCTAACGGTTAAGAATATAGCACTGGACAATAAGGTTTATCTCAGAGCAGTTGTGCCCTGTAAAACAAATGCCAAGTACTGACTTGCACTTCCTCTTTGCGACAGGAACATAAACTGCAATAGAGGAAATAGAGGCTTTCTACGATTTAGATTGCGGTCTCATTTGTTTAAATCTATCAAAGCACACAGCTGATGTTTCACAGATATTTGCTGTTAACTGTGTGTGTGTTTAGTGGAGCTGCAGGAGAACAAGTGCAGTGGGTTTGGTTACGTACTGCTTTGGCGGCTCTGAAGGAGTGATGCTGGACGTCCGATCGCTCACTGAAACACAAAAGGAAATCATTATCATCCAGGAGAAAAATCAGAGCTGAAATATACAACGTTTTTTGCTTATTTAAGGGGAATTTTATGTCAACAAAACAAAGTATAAAATATAAACGTTAAGACAATCTTAGAAGTGAATCCCACATTTACTGAAAACCAGCATTGTTGTGGTTTAGTTTTTAAAGCAGTTAATGTGAAAGTCCTTGGTGCCCACAACACATGCCACATTGAAACCCCAACTCTGGATGTCAACAGCAGATGTTTTCTTAAGACTTCCTTCCTGATTTCCTCCAAAACCCAGAATGCCCCTAAACCTGTTTCGTTTGGCTGTGAGGTGTGTATGTGTCTATTACAATAAAGTCAGCTTGATAATGGATATTTTTTAAAATTTCAAAGTACAACTTTAAGATATGGCTGTGGTGTGTCAAAGTATATGAAATATTCACTTTCTTTTCTTGTGGTTTATCTAGAAAATATGATATATTTTTTAATGACAGATTTGGGCGTTGATGGCAGATTGTGACTCAAGGGTGAACCACTTACTCTTCTGAAGGACTGACATTAAAATTTGAGTCACTGTAGCATCAAAACCTCAACATCTGGGCTAGTTCATGAAGTCGTAGACAGTACAATAAAACTGACTCATAAATGTCAGTTACATTGACCCACAGCTATTTTTTTGTTTTCCTTTAGTTAAGCTTACAGTTTATTTTTAGGTTTGCTGTAAAATGTCTTTAAAATTACTCAAAGTTTGAAGCTGAGTCACTGTCAGCCTGCTTGTGCGGGTGGAGAGTTAACTTTCTGCTCTTAATCTTTAGGGCGACGTTACACCTCTCTTCAGCCCTAATTCCCCTCCACCCGTCTGCGTGGTGCTGACGGGGCTAATCACCTGACCACTGCTCTGTTCCAGTGAGATCTTTTCCTGCTCTCCATGCATAAAACCCCACGCCACTGCTGGCTCTCCTGCCTAAGCCTGACTAATATTTAGGTAATCCCTGTGAACGTCAGCGTGGAGTTACACTTCTGCTCTCTCCTCTTTTCCTGTGAGCTGTTTGATAATGCAAATGTTATGTTAAATCAAACAGTTTAATCAACTGTCGACTGTCAGCAGAGAGAACCAGTAACAGGCCTCTGTATGTTCACCATGATGTTAATAGCTTGGTTTTCTTCATTACTGTTGTGCTGCTAATGCTGCTGCTGCTCAGAACCAGCCTGATAAGCAAAAACAAAACTCCTATATTATGTTAACCTGCACATCAATACTAGTAAGATGACATCTGTACAAGTCAGAAAATAAGTTACCAGGTGGAGGCGCTTGTAGGCAGGGTGGAGGACTGTGCATGTCACACTTACATGTTGCGGGTCTTGTTCGAGTGGGACCTGCCTCCGATGAGCGGGATTCTCCTCACGATGACGGTGGAGCCTTTGGGGATCAGACCTTCATCTTCTGTGTACTCTGAGAGGGGCGGATGGAGCAAGTGAGGGTTTAAAAATGTAAAGTTTAGACACACGGGTAAATATATACAATAAAGAAAATCTGTCATCTTCAGGTTAATGGAGGAATCATGCACCCTTCACTGACACTCAGTTAGTGTGAGATTTACAGTCTTGAACAGTAATTCTGGGACAGTAACGAAGTCCACATGATTATTTTCAGTATAAATCAACCTGTTGATTATTTTCTTGATCAATCAATTAACTGTTTAGCCTATACCAGTCATAAAATACTGACATATGTTCAGTTAATTTTGATTGACAGTCACACCTGAGCGTCTCACCGAGTGAATTATTGGTATTTTTGCTTGAAAAACAATTAATAGATCATCAAAATAGTTTCTGTTGGCTGACTCATCCAATTACTCTCAACTCTTCATATAATATGAGGTCAGGTTTGTGTGATTACCATGTTTGATCTGCACTTCACTTGTATTTCAGCCAGTTTGTATCCCTATACTGATGCTGGACATAAATCTTATGGTCATGACTTGGCTGTACTCCTACCCTACCTTTGCTATTTTTATCCCACACATCTCACACTGGGACTCTCTAACATGCCATGCACTGACACGGCTGATCCACCACCGTCAGGCCGTTTAATGAAGGGCATGAGGCGTAAATGCAGCAGGAATGTGGGCCCATTCATGACACCCTTTTGTCAGTGCTTGACTTTTCTGGACCCCAGCTCAAAGAGGTGACGCAGCCTCCCCGTCTCTCTTTCTCTCTGTCACCAGCCCAGCTGTCAAACCTGGACCACGTGTTTACTTCCAAAGTTCAAACACACTCTTTATCAGCCCCGCACATTTATGTCTTACCTTCCTTGGTTTGGTCGTTTGTGATCTGCAGGTCGCAGTCCCCGGCTCGGAGCTTCTCCCTGCCCATGATCTGCCTCTTCAGATCCCCCAGCGTGATGTGCGGGCCGTCAAAAACCACCATGTCGAAGATGAGTTTGGAGGAGAATTTATAACGGACATGAGACATGTTGAAATTTAACTTTAAAGGAATAAAAAAAAAAAAAAAAACTCCTCCCGTGGTGTCACAGAAACGGCAGCTGACACCTGACAGAAAACCTCTGTATCGCGGTAGTTGCTATGGGAGTACAAAGTTAGCTAGCTTGGCGTTAGCAGCCGGCTAAGTCAGCGGTCTATCAAGCTAGCTCGTTAATTAACAGCTGCCGGATAAAGTGGCGTTCACGGACTGACATTTCCCGGCGTCTGGCGGAACAGCAGCAGAGATTCAAACCAAAGCGTACTCAGTCCGTTTCGACTCTAACCTAAACTTTTATTCCTGCCAATTGTGCCTCTAAAAAACCCCCCGAAGTGTTCACTGACAGAAACCACCAACTGTTTCCGCAAGCAACGGCTCGTCAGCACAGTGCACGCACCAGCTGATGCTGCGTTCACGTGATGCTCCGTAAGCTACAACTCCCAAACTATGACATGGCTATGATATCGTTCCCTCTCTGGTTTCTCGACAATAAATGCGTTTAAAAAGTCAGATTTCCATACATCTCCATACAGCTAATATAATTTGCAAGTTCAGTTCTTTATAATATCAGTTGGATTCTTGGTATCGCGAAATAATTTCACTATTAATGAATTAATTTTGGATTAAAAGCATCCTGGTAATGAATAGATGACTCATATTCTGCCGCGATTGGCTCTATCTAAGTGATATCCGTACATTTTATTTAAATGTTCAGTGTTATAAGATTTAGGGGGCTGTATTTACAGGATATTATATTCATTGATAACTTGAGAAGAATGAGTCTCTTATATCTACAGACACTGCGGGTCCTCTTCTTCAGAGTCTGCCATATTGAATCGCCATGTTTCTACTGTAGCACAGAATAGACAAACTAAAGGCTGGCTCTATGGACATTTCATGACCACCGTAGTTTCTTTTTATGTCTACAAGGAGAGGATGAGGCAGGATTGCAATCGAAAACACACTGGGCCTTTAACACCACGTAGGTTTTTGTGTTTGACTTGAGGATAAAGTAACATAAGAAAGAACAGGGCCAAATGATGGCAGCCAGTGCCATCAGTATATGAATGTGTGTGTGTGTGTGTGAATGGGTGAATCATATATGAGCAAAAGCAATCTGAGTGATCAGAAACCTAGAGGCGCTGCATAAGTACGGTCTAAAATCATTTAGCCTCTTTAGCACGCTAGAAAATATAGCCTCATTTTGTACATCAGGAATAAAAAAGCAGACATACGTAGATATTTGTGAAAACCCACAACAATTTTTATGCCTCCACACTACCCATTACCCAGTGTCGTTTTTTGCGCGTTTTTTCTCATGCACCTGAAGGCACCATCCTGCCTCCACGCTGAGCAGTCAGTGCACCTGTTTGGGATCAGGGGACAACAGGCTGGCCGGCTCAAAGAAAACCAGATTTACACCCTATAATGATTAAATAACCGCTGTCTCTGGTCCAGTTCTTCTGTTGTAGATCTGATAAGTTGATATATATCTTTTTTAAAAGGTGTTTTGTAGTCCCAGTGTGAGGCTCACACTCCAAAGCAGCCAAGCAGCCAAGCTCACAGAGATTTAGGATCACAGCAGAAAGAAAGACAAGAAAAAGAGAGAGAGAGAGATGTTTTTTAATCAGAGAAGCTACAGAATGCACACTATTTTAATTTTTAACTTAATTTCTGCTGCATTCCTGCTGCTTGTGTGGCACAAACCCACTAGAGGGAGACAAAGCACCACTTATGATGCTGATGTGCGTCATGGTAAAACATGCTTAATTGTCCTTGACTGAAATAAATCCCTGTCTGATTTAACTGCAGCACACACAGTCTGTGCGTTAACTCCTCCTGTCCAACCAGGTGTTCCCCTACACCACCAACTATTTCGCTGATTTTGGTGAGGCTGGATCAAATTCTATGGAGAAAATGTTTTCTGGTTCTCCCTCTGATGTCCTCAGGCTGCTCCACTGAGTTTCCTGGTGGACAGTAAAGTAAACTACCCCCAACTATAGATGCTGTTAGCTAATGTTAGCTCAGTTTGTTAGCTGGACTGTGAGCTCAGAGCACCGGGAGTGTTAGTGTTTGTACCAGGATGTTCTCAGACACGGGGCACAGGGGAATGCTGACAGGGAGCAACGCAGATGTTGTGCCAGAACCGGAGCTGGGCTGTTTCTAGTCTCTATGCTAAGCTAAGCTAAGCTAGCTAGCTGTTGACTGTAGCTTCATATTTACTGTACAGACACAATAGTGGTATCGATCGAATAAAAACACGTTGTACATATTTTAATGCATTAAAGGTTTATTTGTCACATACCTCACGTCTCGCTACCAAAGAGATGGAGACGAGAAGTGATGAAACAAGACGAGCAAGAAAGGCACTTAGGAAGCAGGAATCTTCTCTAACGTCATCACTACAGGTTGGTGGTAATGACACGCACAAACAAACACACACAGGGAGGCAAGCTGATTGGTTGGAGTCAGATAAATGGAGGCAGAGAAAGGAGAGATGAGTGAAGAGTGTTTGAGGAAGTGTTTTGCACTCAGCCTCCTCTCGCCTCTCTCCTGCCTGCTCTGCTCTGCTCAGAGGAGGGATTTGCCCTATCTTCCCTGGCTTAGCACACCATTGTGAAAGCAGTGGGAGGATGGAGAGATGCAGAAGGAGAGAGAGGGAGAGAGGATGAAAGGGAAACAGCTGCTGCCTTTAAACTGATGTTCTTCTTATCGTGATATGATACAGGACATGTTCAGTGACTCAGCCATCAAAGAGCTTCTGGGAAACAATTATATCCTCAGCTTTATGTGCGTGTACGTGTGTGTGGGCGTGCATGTGTGAAATCTGGATGGAAAATGACGTGTTTATTATAGTATATTATAGTGTTGCATGGAAAGTTTGACAATTCTGATATTCGATCTCATAATTTTGATCCAACATAAGAATTTTTAGTATTTAGCTATTTGAAATGATCTTCCAATACAATGCATAAGCTCCACTAAGATGTATAATAATGCATATAACTGACTGAACCTTCTGACTGATGGACTGGGTGACTAAAACACCTTTGCTGTTGGCCTGATCTGAAGCAAAGTTGACTGACTGGCTGTTAAGTAACTGACTATGTGGCTGCCAAACTAGTGCAAAAAGGTTGAATCTCTTCAGGACCCAATCAGAATCTCTTCTGTCAGGACCAATGACAGTATAAAGAATGGAGTTACGTCACCTGTAGGTTTCCAAAGTGCTGTTTTAAAGCCGTAAATATGTGGTGCTGGAAGCTGCCAGTGTTGCTTGTACGGATTCATCTGCCTTCTGCCTAATCTAAATATCGGCAAAGACGTGGATCAAAACATTGTGGCGGGCCAAATGATGCCTGGGTACTTGAATAAGCCATATAAAACTGCACTTACCTGTCAATCAAAGCAACCATGCTATTAATTATGCGTAACTTTAAGCCTTAATATAATTTGAACGGGAGATCAAAACCGTTGCCTGAACCAGGCTGTAAACTGTGAAGTTGGACATTTTAACATGGGGACTTATGGAGAGTGACTCACTTCTGCAGCCTGTCTCAAGTGGCTGCTTGAGGAACTGCAGTTTTTAGCACTTCCGCACTGGCTACATTTTCCAGCACCCGGGGTTGCCTGGTCAGGACACAGCTTCATGTTGCTTTACAGCATTTTCCAAAATATCCATCCTCCCCTCCACCTTTACACTCTCGCCTTCTTGTCTTTCTGCTTCAGCAGTGTTCACAGCTCCAAGGCTTTTTTTTTTTCCCACATTGCAGATGGTCATAGTGTTACTCCACTCAAGGCGCACACACACATACACACTCACACACACACACTCACGACATTGCTCTCTTTGTCAGTGACAATGGTTCAGAGTGCTCTTCACTCGGTTTGCCCTTCTCACAGAGCAGAAGTGTCTCTCGTCCTCAAAAGCTCAACTTGGCTGAAGACTTGTCAACCCGGTCTGGTGTTGATCTGATGCTTTGTGGCATCAACAACAGAGCAACATCACATGATGAAGGAAAAACATTTTGTGGATTTTTAGCCATGTTGGTTTGTCAGTTGATCCACCAAATTTTATTGGCAAAAAATTTAGTACAGACATTCATGTTTCCCAGATGATGAATCCTAATGACTTGAAAGCCCCTTGACTTTTCCTCTAGTGCCTGCATGTTTGTGGTATTGATTAGTTATGGAAAGGTTAACAGGCCTGAGCAACTTTCATGTTTTTTTTAAACTTCACACCAACAATTTAAATCACGACATCCATAGAGTGAAGTGCGATAGCGAGTGCAAGCTGTCTAAATATTCAAAAACATGATTAAATATGGAATTAGCATATACTTATAGTATAGTAAATCTGATTTCAAACAATAATTTATGCAGACAATGGACAATGGAATGAATAGATAGATAGATAGATAGATAGATAGATAGATAGATAGATAGATAGATAGATAGATAGATAGATAGATAGATAGATAGATAGATAGATAGATAGATAGATAGATAGATAGATAGATCATTAGGACATCAAAGCTGGCAGGAACTCTCCCTCAGAGCCTCATTTTGTCACAAACAGCTGTTAGAGCAACCTCCAACTGGGACACAAACACAGACACACACTGACACAGACACACACTTGTATTTGTGTAACATTAGAAGCTTGCCTGGTATAATATTACAACTCTATGTCACATTGCCAGATGTGTGTGTATGTGTGTGTGTGTGTGTGTGTGTGTGTGTATATTTTGTCCCAAACAAACTACCTAGTCACCGCAATGACCTTCGATATTCAGAGGAAATCTGCACAAATTCCTGTTTTATTTTCAGAGTACATAGAGGTAAGACATTACGCTCTGCTACAGCACTATAAAATAATCTGATGTGGGTTTCCTGCTGGGAAATGCTCAGTGTCTTTTATGGGCTATTAGCATAAGGGGCCATTTTCTCGTATTGGGCCAATGGAGCTGAAGAAAGCAATTACTACAGTACCATACTGCTCGATGGGAGGGTGGAGTTTCAAAACAGAAAAATGTGGCTAAGAGGATCAAGGATAAGAAAAAAAAATGGCAGAGAGAGCCTGGGTGAAAAGGGGAAAAAGGAAAACGTGGGCGATGGCCACAATATCTCTGTGCAACAGAAGAGACGTGCGTCAGGAGCGAGTGAGTGACAAAATGGCACGCATAAAGACAGTTAAGAGGAACAAAAGCAGAGTGGCAGCCAATCCCAGTGTGCCGGAGAGTCTCCCATAATCCCGTCATCCACTCTAATCTCTATGACGACGACGTGGAGCTCCATCGGTGACGTCACAGTTATGAATATTCATCAGGTGAATCTGAGCTCTCCACCGAATCCTTCCTCTTCACGATACATACTCTTATAGTCTTGCTGTTACTTTATATACCAGTAATACACAACAGCATATCTGAAACAAATTAAGCTGCATATATACAACATTTAAACACAAACAAAGACAGACTCAGAAACGTGGCACATGTCAAAACACGTCACATTATCACATTAGAGCCAGTTTCTTTGAATTCTTGTCCTTGAATGGTTTGAATCAGTGTCAAGGCCGGAGAATGCTAAACAAAACTACTTTGTCTCAGCCAGCGACGTTGGTGCTGACGATAGCTGCTTTGATTGGCCACACCTGAAGGCCAGATGAAAGGCCGTCCCTCATAGAGGGGGGAGATTGTTGCACACTATCTTTACAGCAAAGTATTTATAGGTTTTTAAGTTTTGCACCTCTGCAAACCTGATGAAGTGCTGCATGAAGTGCTTGTCAGATTGCTGGTTCGTTCAATTGTTGAAAGGGTGCAGGGAATTCAGACACTGTTTGGTCATCCAACGAAACACTTTGGGTGAAGCATACTGACACCCTTAGGATAGGATATTAACATATTCCGAAAGGTGATGTTTAAGTCTGTAGCAGATGAACTCAGAGCATGATACTGTAGGATGTTTTATCACGGCTTGGTAGAAAGCAGTACTGCCCTGTGGTACCAAGTCTTGAACTGAACTAGTGATGGCAGACAAAGGGCGAATCATCCTGATGTTGTACAGTTGTGATGTTTGCCAAGATATTCCTAGTCCAGGATCGCACCCAGGCTCTTCACTGTCCGAGTCATCGCAACAGTATTGATGGACAGGTCTTGATGTGACAATATGAGAGTTGAGGGCAGCGATCAAAGAGGGATTTTCTCTTTTCACATTGCTTAATTTGAATAATTTCCAGAGGATTTCACTAAAAATAGTTTCCCCTCTCATATGATTGGGTTGCAATCCCTTAGATTGATCAATCCCCTTGCCGGGGTCCTCAGGTTGGGAGCTACTACTTTAAATGATGAACACTGAAGGTTCTGTAAGCCTTCGTGGTGAGTTGCACCCACAATTCCTCAAAATCATTTGATCAGCGGCTCCTGCGGCACGCTCTGCGAACAGATGGAGCCCACTTGATGTGACACATGGATAAATACTGTACATGAATGATGCAGCAGCCTCACATCAATGCGGGAATACTATCAGATGCATCATTCCACTTACGATCTGATTAGAAAAAAAGTGACAAAACAAACAGATGGAGAGCAACGCATACACATGATTTTATTCGTATGTGCATGTACACCTCCCAAACACACACACACACACACACACACTGTCATGTAAACATAGTCCTCTCCACGCTTCCATCTCTTTATCTCCTTCAAACACCTCAAATCTGTCACCTCCTCCGGTCTCCTCATTAACTTTTTTCTCTCCCCTCTTAACTCTCCGTCTTCCCTTGCTTCATCCAGACATCTGGCTGTGTGGTGGCTGTGGAGATAAGCAGAGGAGTAATCTATCGGACGGCTAAATCAGAACGGTTGACACAGCACAGCTGATGCACATCTACCGCGCGTGTGTGCGTGTGCATGTGTGTGTGACGTTTTCTCATCAATATTGTGCAGGTTTACGTTGCTGTGTGGCGAGGTTTCTGCTGAAGATTAGATAGCGTTGATTTGTTGAAAAGACCGCTGAATTATGTTGCTATCTGTGTGTGTGTGTGTGTGTGTGTGTGTGCAGGGTGTAAGAGCAGAGCACACGTCGTTCACTCACGTACACACACAAACACAAAATGAACTCACCACAGGCACTTTGAAAAGGTGACTCTTTATTTTTCTAATTATTATACTGTATATAATATTCCTTCTCTCTAGATATAGGTAATCATATTTATATCATGTAAGTAAAAGTGTGCTTTTATTCACAGCATGTGTCCATGTCAGACCGCTGTTAGTTGGAGGTTTACATTATAAAGTATACAGTGAAACTGGCTGGCAGCTGTGTGTGTGCGTGTGTGTGTGTGTAAGTGTGAGCTGTGAGAGTTATACAGTCAGTGTGCCTGTGTATAGAAAGACAAATGTGAGTGCCAGCATGTTTCTGCATGCATGTGTGTGTGTGTGTGTGTGTGGTGTGTGTGTGTTTGTTGAGGACTAAGTATCTCATGATAGGGCTCAGAGGTATGGAGCAGGATAAAAAGCTGCCCATTGACACAGATTTCAAAACAGCTGATCACCTTCGACCCTCGAACGCGTCACCCGTCTCCAATGCTTTTAGGTGTTTTACAGTTACGACCCACATTTTCAGGGGTTTTTTTTACTCGTTAATGCTACTTCAGGTTCCAGCTGCACATTTGTCTCGACTCGCTTTCGTTTTTCACTTTCATCACAGAGTAACGGCCGGCTGCTATTTACTCTCCTCATCTCCGTCTGAATAGTTTCACCTCAAAGCAAACTGCTACAATGCCTGCAAGATACACTCCCTGAAAATAAAAATAAAAACTTTTTGCTCTTTTGCAAGGTCATTGCTACACATGTAATAAACACAACATCAACAATAATAAAATATTCATCCTCACTTTTACCAATATTCTGGTTCTTTTCTTTTTGTGGTGTTCCTCTTCAGGGACTTCTCTCCATCTTTGTCATTATATGCAGCATAAATGCTAACTCGAATCAACTAAGAAATACATAAAAAATGTCACTAACTTCTCCATCTTTTCTCCTGAGTTTGTGTTCTGGCATGTGTGTGTGTGTGTGTTTTTTTAACAGTCCTCGGGTCAGTTTGAAATGGACAAAGTCAGGTTACAACAGTGACAGTCTACAGCCATGCTAGCAGCTCTGTGCTGCACATCGTTGAGCTAAATGCAAGCATGCGCGCACTGAACGTGATGTTTGCATTGTCATTGTGAGCCTGTTAGCGTACTAAGACAAAACATGGCTAAGGCTGATAGGAATGTCATTAGTTCTGCAGGTATTTGGACCTGAACTTAAATGAAAAGTTATTATAATTCATCCAGAGCAGATGTGAAAGTCTGTGCCTAATTTTATGGCAAGTTTAACACGTCAGCCTCATGGTGGCGCTAGACGAAAGGTCGGGGAATACCAAAATCATCAGTATTGATGGATATCTTTCCCAAATTTCATGACAGTTCAACAAATAGGCGTTGAGATACTTCAGTATGGGCCAAAATGGTTGACCGATACTGCTAGCATGACTGAAACCCTTCAGTCACTCTGTAATAATACCAACATCGTGTTTGCTTGTTGTGCGTCTGTTGGTCTGGTAACCTGACTACCCATTACAACATGGCTCAGTAGAAAGTGATGGCCAATTTAGTCTCTTTGGGGCATGGCTTTCTCAGATCTGAATATATCACATGAGCATTGTAGGAACTGGTCTGAATCATGTCATCTCGTGTCCTTCTTTTAAGAAGGAGAAACCTTTAACATGCACTGGCTCTGCTGCACATAAGCACTTTATGCAAGAGGGAGCCCAAATACACCCGATGCAGAGCGAAAAGTCTCGAAGCCTGCTAAAACATCCTGCCATTTTGGGCCTTTCATCCTTGGTCGGTCAACCGTGGCAGCCTCGGATATGTTTTGCATGTAAACAACACTGCCTGAACACGGGGCTTGAGGCGAAACCATAAAAAGCTGATTTTAATCGCTCTGTTTTTTGTAATAATGTATGTAAAATGTAGCACAGGTACGAAATCTCTCTAGCTAACGGGTTAAAGGGCGACACAGAAAACAGGATATTGTTAAGGAAGATGGCAGTCTGGAAAACTCTTGCTAACTCTGCTATTTTAATCATAGAGTCTGTTTATGGGACTTGCATTTGAAACCAGTAATTTACCTGTCCAGAATCTCTCTGTATGCTGTCCCACATAAACAGCAGACGTTTTAATTCTAACTGGCAGTACAAGTGGGTCGACCTCTCTCGTCGGCTGAAAGAGGAAACCATGTCATGTAAAAACAAACCCTCAACAACACGTTTTACAAGCAGACCAAGACCCCCCAACTTTTTCTTGTCTGATTTTAGGAAGTTTGAGAACACAACGAACAGCAGGCTACACCAGGGCGTGCTGATTCAAGACCAGATGTCATTAGGGATTTGATAGATTATTCTCTATCCCCCTCTGCTGATCCTGAATCAGCCTCACAGACTGAGACCGAGACAAGCCAGATCTGAGCAGGTGTGTCAAAATGAAAGGCCGACGATCGCGTCAGACCTTTGAAATGAAATTTAAAAAAGACTTCCCTCTCAGCCTTGTAACATAAACTCCTTAGTCACTTGTAATACACATTATCCGCCTGAAATCACTGACTCCAAAACAGTCCTTGTATCTTGTATGGCTGCGTCTGCTGAGGAATGATCGGGGCAGTTAGCTCTAAAACTGATCCCAGTGCGACCGTTTAATGGTCGTGGGAATGCAGAGGAGGTTATACTGGAAGCCCCATGGCTGATCTGGGAGCTGTCTGAAGGCAGGACAGGCAGGCACTGGGTGCATGGGTGAGGAGAGGCTAACTGCACACGCACACACACACACACACACATACACAAAAACACACGTGAATATAACCACACGCAAACATGCAGGCACATAACTCCACCCGTAAGCCCTCCTCACACAGTAACCTTGTACGTGTTAGTATGTGTGTGTGTGTGTGTGTGTGTGTGTTGGTAGCGAGTGCAAAGTGTAAAGAGCTTATAGCATGTGTGTTTGTCTCAGAACTATTCCATTAAATTCACATTTTCTCAAACAGTTCTTCTGGTCCTCCGTGTTCGATTAGCTGGCTCAGTGTACTTGAAGTTCCATTGAGGAGCGACACATCAGCGACAGAAACAGTTTGTTGTTTTTCTCCCATAGAAACACTTACAATGATTTTTTTTTTTTCCAAACATGACACAGTGATTTTTCTTTTAACAGGACACAGTTATCCCCACACTGCACTGGGCAAAGCTGAAGCTGTGAGTGTACTGCATCAGTGTGTGTGTGTGTGTGTGTGTTTGTGCATAAATGAATAAATAAATGTCTGTGTATGTGAGCATTGATGTGCTTCTATACTCATGAGGACCTACATCGCAGCGCAACTCCTGCTTAAAATATGGAAATCTTTCTGTTTAGATAAGTTTGGTAAGTAAGAGCAATTAATTCATACGCGACGATTAACATCTTCACTTGTGGTTAATATCTTAATTTGCTAAATTTGAAATTAATTTCACTTGTGATATC
Organism: Nibea albiflora; assembly: GCA_014281875.1. Lineage (NCBI taxonomy): Eukaryota > Metazoa > Chordata > Actinopteri > Sciaenidae > Nibea > Nibea albiflora. Next base: position 17,007,971 of record CM024808.1, on the reverse strand, counting down.
ATTATTTCATCACAATATGAGTGTGTGCTCAAGGCCTCCTTCCCTCGCCCTGATACGTGTAACGCTTAAAACAGTTTTAATTTGAAAGTGCCAACAGACGACCAGGATAGAGGATTTGAGTGAAGTTGTTAAAGCGCATAATTTTGGATACTTTTCTAATTTGCAGTTATATTTTATCATTTGATTTGTCTGATCAGGAGATATTGGCAGTTAACCCTCGTGCGTCACTACGGACATTTTTGTCCATTTGGGCAATTTTTTCCTCTTCATCTGGACATCATTTCAGCTCTGTTAGTCTCTCTCCTGACAAATTTTGGAATTCAAATTCAATTTTTTCTAATAGATCAATAGAACACTGAAAAATGTACTACCCTCTTAAGTAATTAAGGACAAAAATGTTACAAAAAACTTCCTAATTTTTCCTGCATCTTCAGCCCTGCTCAAATCTACCAAACATTCAATCATTTTGAGGATTTCAACCCTTTAAATGCAAGTCTTGACAGCAGGTTTCCTGAAGCGCACATTTTTTCCCTTAATAACTTAAGAGGGTAGTAAATTCAACTGACGCATGAGGAGTTAACGAAGCTGCCTAATTGTTGAGAAATACACAGGGGCAATGCAATAAAGCGTTACTTCTATGAAGTAAAATCGTATTGTTTCACAGACTGATGCATTTGATTGCACTGAGCTCTGCCTGTAGAGCGTTGGGTCAGTAAGTCCTCAAAAGTGTAGCAACCTTACAGTGAATGCATGTATGTATGTGCATATGTGCGTGTGTGTGTGTGTGCAGTGTGTATTGCACTTTCAGTGTTGAGTGTCCCGCTGACAAACTGCAAAAGTGACCTCTGGCACCAGTGAGGTGAGGTTAATGTCCACGAGAGATCGTCCGAGCGCTCCACTGTCTCTTCCTCTCCTCCCGTCTCAGAGGCTTCAGATGTGATCAAAACAACACAATCTCACAAACCACATCAAAGTAGAAAATGAAACTAGAATAATATAATATTACAAAGACTACGACCCCTGCTTCCCCAACTCTGCTCCCTTCCATCAAACCCCCCGTTAATAGATTAATAACTATAATATGTGACAGAGTTTGTCATCCTCTGCACAGTGGCACCTTTAGAGTAGAATAATTTTTTTTACTAATAATACAATTATTTGTTGTTGATATCAGAGTATCAAAGCTGTATGGCGGTAAGAAGGAATAGACAGAGGCCTGGTCTCAAAAAGCACCCTATGCTCTATTAGAGTAAACATCATTAAACACAGCACAGGCTCACGGGCCCTCACACCCTCGTAAGGTGTCTTAAATGTAGCAGTCCAGTATCCCTACGGAGTTCAGAGATTAGGGTGCCATTTGAGACTCGATTAGAGATACAGCGAATGTAAGCACTGGAAGCGGATGGATATGGCATGCATGGTTTGAAAGGTCAATGCTGACATGGCTCATGGATGCGGGTCTGAACTCTGACCCCTGGCAGACCCTCAGGATCCGAGGGGCATCTGATGTGCTGAGCTACATCGCTACTACTGCTGAGTCAGTATACTGCAGGAAATCCTGTGCAAAAAAGAGTACTTAGAGCGGTGAACCTATGATCTAAAGCTAACCTGGAGGCCGTGATATACAGGAAAGATTTTGAGTAATATTTGGCACCAAGTATGATTAACGATATTTTGCTAATATATGTTTGATCCTTAAGCTAACTCAAATAAGTCTTAATTAAAATTGTCCTACCTCTGCTTAAGGCAATAATCTTCATCTCTAATTACTTCGCCGATCTAACCTAAAGATAGCAAAACAAAAACCAGCAGCTAACCTGTAGCTAACATGAGCAGAAGAGTGCAGCCTTTGCATCTTCCCTACCTCTGCTTCTCCTCTGCGAGAAGCGTGTTATGTCGTTAGTTAACTGTTCAGCTGGTTTAAAAAATGGTTGCCCCTGTGCAAAAATGGACTTTCCTTTCCTACATCCTCCACCCTTAAAACGACGCTGCCGCAGCGCTGAGCATAAAAAGCCCTTGTGTGCTCCTGTCCTTTAAAAATTAAAAGCCCTTGCTTTGAGAAAAGCATTTTTTTCCCTTTCACAGCCCGTGACAACTGCTGTTGTAGTTAGCTTGCAAAATTAATATTTACACTCGGACGGCAGCAAGAGCGCGTCCGCGGTGATACACGTTTTGTCCCTTTAAGCTCCCTTTATGGCGTCAAAGACAGTGGATAAGACAGCAGCGTCATAAATTAAACAGTATGACTGAGGTTTAAAACATCGTTTATTATCAGGGTAATAACTCTCAGAGTAGTAGTGGTGGTGGTGGTAGTGGTGGTGGTGGTATCAGCTTGGTGTTGTTTCATGTTTAGTTTATACAAAACAGTGCAATGGTGGCTTAGGGAGGTAACAAAGGAAACAGAAATGTGTATTTTTTTTGTGCCCTCTTTGAGTTTCACGCTCGCTTTTTGCTCACAGAGAGAAAATACTGTTAACATTTATACTTAGATCTCCAAAAGTCTCCCTCTCTCTTTTATGGCTAATTCGCCTCCTTCTCACCCCATCACAGCCCCTCTCCTTGGATGTGTGTGTGAGATCAGGTGTTGTCCAGTGACCTGAAGAATGCACTCTGTAACAAAGCGTGGTCTTCTTGGGTCTTTATATGCGTTGTGAGAGCCTAGATTTACTAATAATTCTCTGCCTACACTTAGATCAGAGACAGGAAGCGATAGATCAGCAACAGACTGTGCAAAAAGACATAAATGAAGCCTGATAAGGTGCATTTAGGAACGGGGAAGTCCACAACAGCACAGATAGAGTATTTAACATGTCTATTCATTTAGAAACATCTTCATCTCACAGCCACCGATGCCTAAGACCTCAGAAACATCTCCTAAATGTCACCAATTAACACTTTTTAGCTACGATGACACTGATCCAGCCTCATTTGCGCCTCTCGTCTCTCCTCTCGTCTGACACTTCTGTCCTATTCATCCAGTCGCTGCGTGGATTCGAGCCCCTCTATCTTCTCTCTTCGCTTTCATAAACGAGCCCTCTCCCTCACTTCCTGTCATCTTGCTGAAACTAAGGGGCTCTCCACCGAGGCAGAAGAGTCAAAACTCAGCGCGATAAATCATGTGCAGCTCATATTAATGTGCGGCAAAGAACTTGAATGCTTAGCCAGCACTTGGCTTTTTAATACAAAATGGTGCCAACACCGGTGTACGGGGAGTGTCAGAGAGTGCATCAGCTTGGTATCCGGATACAACCTCGACCAAATCTAAGCTCAAACCTGCCCATACATTTATTATTTTTATGTTTACCTGTACACAAGGGAGACACGTATAAGCTTGTGCGTGTTTGTGCAGATGTATACATGTAAGGGAGATAAAGAGGAGGAGAGGCTGTGAGTGATCCTCTTCCATCTATTTATCTTTAAGTTCTTTCTCTGCAGAGCCTCAAATGTAGAAGAGCGATGTGTACTTTTAATCCGAGGTGAGCATTTTCTCCGTGTTTATTTCTGCTGCTGCAAACTTTGACAATTGTTCTGGCAAGAAAAGACAACTTCATGTTAAATTCATCTGAAAGGTAAGAGGTAGTGGGCAAACAAAACAAAAAAAACAACCTCCATCTGTTTGTTTAATGTCTTTTTGGCTCTGCCTTAAAGCGTATTCACAGCTCAGCGGTCTCCTCTCCACAGCACCCTGAACCAACAACCTCCAGAAAAACCCCTAACTAGTCTACGACGAGCGACACCAAACGGAAGACAGGACCTAAAAGAGGAAGGGAGGAGGGCGTTGGCAGTGAGGCGGGCTATGGGTCGGGTCGGTGGGGGGCTACACAGAAAAATATGGAAGGTGAAAGAGTGATGAGTGAAGGCAGACAGACAGACGGACAAATATTTGATCATCTCTTTAAGATTTAGGTGCAGAAAAATAAACTGACGAGATGACTCGTGTGGCTGGAAACAGGGGTAAAAGGAAGCACCAATGATCTAACGTTACCATCTAAAGTTAGTTTTGTTGAGTCACACCTCCCCCCCCTCCCCCCAACAGCTGATCTGTAGTCAGTGCACGTCATCACAAAACCACTATGCAGATTTAACAACTGACCTGGGATCAGAGAGATGGGGGTGAGTGTTACCAGGAATGAGCTCGATTCAGTTTCAGTTCAGTCGGCCACGAAGTGAGCTTCGATCAGAGCAGTCAATATGAAAGGAGCGTATATACAACATGTATAGAAATAATAACGAGTGCCACGCGTGTGCTGCCAAACTGCGTCGTCGATCCGTATTTTGGATCCGGCTGAACTGAAAATGAATGAATCCCGATCCTGAGGTGTTAACTGGCGCACTTTTAAATAGCATCGTAATCAGAGAGACAGCTCGGAGCTCCGAGGCTGTCCTCTGCGCTAATCCAACGCTGCTGCTATCCAAAGTGTCAGGAGGACAGAGGTCAAAAGGTCAAAGATCACGCAAAGTCTCTCACCTCTTTCCTCGTCTCCTTAAGTTCACATTATCTTTTTTTTTTAAGGAGAAGTTGCCCCAAACAGCAAACCACTTAATCGATATGCTTTTAAGCTCGGGTCAACCCCCGTTTCATCCCCAGAAAGTCAATTTATGAACATAAATTGAATGTGCCTTCATATGTAAGGAGTTACAGGTATAACTACAGTGATATGTGGTAAAGTGGAGTTGGGAACAACTTCTCCATCAAAACCGACCCTGCTACACACACTGAAACTCTCACAGGGCTCAGGATTCACAGTTCAAAGGCTAAAAGTTCACAGTTCACAGTCAAAGTTTATCAAACCCCTTGTCCCACCCCGTAACCCTGTGTGTCCCCTCCTTTCTCTTGCGCTCCCCCTGTATTTCTCGTCATCCTTCTCTTTGATACTCTGATTGGGCGATATCTGCGGCCAACACCTCTCAGACGGGCGTGGTCCTGCGGTTGGGGTCCTTGCTGTAGTCTTTAGTGAGCGTGCTGCTCTGGAGGAACTCCCTCTCCGAGTTGAGCAGCCCGCCCATGCCGCCGGATTTGGTGCCGGCGTTGCCTGCCTCGCGTGGGTTCAGCGTGTACATGGGCATCTCGGAGGCGGCGGGCCCCGTGTAGCCGCCTTTCCCCAGCGGTGAGGCGTCGCGGCTGGGGGCCTCAGAAGAACGCACGCTGGAGCGACGCCGGAAGCGGTAGCGGTAGGACGGGATGCGGCTGAAAGCGGACTTTTTGATGAGCTCGGTGCGGGACTTGGCCCGTAGCTTGCGGTGCTTCTCGATGAACATGTGCACGGCCAGCACGCCCACCATTTCTGCCATGATGAAGGAGAGGGCGCCAAAGTAGAAGGACCAACCATAGGAGTAGGACTTTTTGCTGTCGCTCTGGCCTGGGTCACCCGAGTTGGCTGAGATATAGACAATAATTCCTATGATGTTGCTGAGCCCTGGAAGAGTGTGAAAGAAGGAGAAAGACAATAAGAGATGGAAGAGGAGAGGGCGTCTCATCTCAGACAAAAACAATGAAAAACAGGTTAGGAGATTAGGTTAGGTAGGTTAGGTTTGGTTAGGAGATGAAAATAGAAGTTAATGCACAATAAAAAGACTATGCATCTACAGCATAGTCTGCACCAAATTTCATGCCATTTCATCCATTAGTCATTGAGATATTTCAGTCTGGTCAAAAGGTGGTGGCCCAAACGACCGAGAGACCGACGTTGCCATCCTTGGAACTATGCTGCTAGCACGGCTGTGAACCAGAAATGACATAAGACGTGATAAAGTGGCAGATTAAAGAGGGTACACGTGATTGAAAAAGTGCTAGAGCAAAGATTTGAGAGCCCCGGGTAGAGACGAGGAGTGACGGGGGCGACAGCCAGATGAAACAAAACAAATAACGGGAGGCGAACATCAGAGAGAGGGAGTGGATCTTGATAGAAACGTTGGAGAGTCATTCCACACAGCTGGGCGCTCTTATTCCATATCATTAGTCCAGAATACAGTGCTCATGCAGTGTGGTGGAACGCACAGAATGGGGACAATTAGCCAGCTGTAATTAACCAGAATCAGCCCCACACTATTGTGGTAAATAATTACCAATTTGGCTCCATGAATTTACTACAAAACCCAATGGGACCCTACACATCCCACTAAACAGCAATTACAACCCTTTGTGTGTGTGTGTGTGTGTCAGGGGCAAGAGTGTAAGTGTGTGTGTGTGTGTGTTTATGAGAGTGTCAGCATCCACGTGATAGTATGTATGTGTGTTTACACTCTCACACCCTCGCAGTGCATCACAGCGGCATCACGGTATTCTTGCTGATTGATTAATCAGCTGCTGTGCCTAATTTCCACACTCTGACTGCTCGCACAGGCACTTCTGTGTGCTTTAGATGCCTAACGGGCTTCTTCTACAAATATTTGAGTGCTGCACCTCCTCTGTTTAAAGTGGCTCCACACACACACACACACACACACACACACGTCCCTTGTTGCTATCTCAAATGCAGCGGACATCCTTGTATTTAATTACCTTGAGATCACACAGATTTGAACCTGCTGAGCTCCTCCTGTAAGACGAAGGTGTTTTAAGTCATTTTGGCCGACGCTGCAGCTAAAATGGCCGCTGTGTCGTGTTTAACAGCGTTGTCATGGAGATGAACATCAGCACGCTTACAGCGTGCTGCATCTCATGCACTAAAAGTGAAACATTTCTCTGGCAACAAGAAATACCACAACAACATTTAATCACTGACTGAATCACTTAAGTAACCAAGAAGTGAAGCTAAATTCAGGGTTAAAAAGTAATACTTGGTCATTGATTATAGAGCAATGATAACAGGATGTGCAACCTGGATGAAGTGGAAGTAGCTATGAAGATGAATTCACCTGTTAGCGTGTGCGATACTTTTCCTAAACCCAACCTGATCACTGCTCTACATTAGAGTCAAGATGTAAAAGACGTGTCCTTCAGGGGAGAACAACAACTTCTTGCTCTAAATGCAGGACCTATTTCATGCAATCTAGTACACTGATGACTGATCACTGTACCTCCCCTCTAAAAATAGAGAAGACACTATTTCCAACAAAAAAGACACACACACACACACACAGTCCAGACTGACCTGCAGAGACGAAGAAGATCCCTGCACTGAGGATGACATTGTGTCGGCTCCGGTAAAACTCACTGGCGGCCACGCAGAGCCCCCCCAGGAACAGCAGGCCCACGCTCATGATGGGGAAGATACTGGAGGCACGCACAGCACCTGTACACCCAAACACACACACACACACACACACACACACACACACACACACACACACACACACACACACACACACACACACACACACACACACACAGGAAGGAAGTAGAAACACATTTATAACTGAAAGGTACAAACATTTTGTGCTGTGTTAAGTTGTTGCGGGATGAAACTGTTAGTGTTGGAGGTGCATTGTATATGTATATTCTGGGTCAAAGTTATGGGAGTCCCGGTTGGATTGTTTGTTTCAGGAATCACTTTGACGGCTGGTTTATGTATTATTTGGAAACAGATTTCAAAATAAGCTTTTCCAGTCCAATATAACCCCCAGAATTATTCTGAGGTTCGAAAACAGCTTTCAGATTTGACAAAAATGGGTAAATGGCATGGTCAAGACAACATCCTATGAGACTGAGCTCAGTATGAAAGATGTGATTTGAATACAAATGGACAAATTCAGTCAGAGGTAAGAAGCTCACGTGAATGTGACAGCTTAATTTGATGTAAAGTTAATTAGTGAGGTTCATGAGCAGGGCCACACCTCTAATCACCTGTGGAGCTACTTGTAATAAAGTGCCGACCTCCATGTTTGTGAAGTGAAGCCAAATCGGCTTCTTCAGAAACCTGTGGGTGACGTCACACTTACGCTGCCCATTCTTTATACTGTCATTGTTCATCCAATCACTTCCCTACTCTATCCCTCCTCTGCTCATCCCTACCCACATCCTTTCATCCTCTCGTCACTCCTTCACTCCTTTCCTGTTTTACTGTCCACATCTTGTTTTGACATAATATTTTCTGCTGTGACCTGAGATCACTCGCTGCCAACCTTTTTAATCGATTTTTCCTGTGATAAATTGATTCATTTTGAGACATTAAAACTGGAATTAAAGTGCAGAAACAATTTAATTCACCAAATGAAGATAAACTGGAATCAAAATGTCTGCACGGTTCCACATCAGTTAGTACTTTAAAGTCACTGTTTCATTTTAAATCCACTGTGCTGGAGGACAGAGCTAAAACAATGAAAACTGTTTCACTTTCCACACACACACACACACATGAGACAGACACACATTGGCCAGTGTGCTGCTACATGCTTGACTGCGTCTGAATCCAGAACATGTTAAAGCATTCAGAGGCCTCGCTTGAGAGAGAGAGAGGGAGATGGATGTAAGAGGGAAAAGATGGACTAAAACCAAGACAGATGGAGAGTCGCGCTGACACATATGCAAGATGAAAATAATGAATAGCGGAGATGATGAAAATGAAAGCGAGGCTTCAGTGGGAGTGAAATATTTGTCAGAACCCCATATGTGTGCATGATGTGGCACCATATTGAAGGATATTTGTAAACAGCTTGTCATGCAGAACCGAGCTGCGTGGATTTTTTTCCATAACAGCTGATGCGTGCTCGTACATCACAGGTGTATCGTTACAAAACAAAACAAAATATCCTGTGAGTCAAATATTTGCCTTCATTTCCAACATGACTGACGGCTGCAAGGACCAGTGGCGTCGCTGCTGTTGAGCCGTAAGCCCCGCCCCTCTGGCCCACACCCCTGGGCTGTATGAAATGCCGGTCACTAGGTCCCAGCTCCCCATTGGCTGGCTGGCTCTGAGGCCTGTGATCTAATTGGCTGCCTCTGGGGATGTTGCTCTGTGTTCAGTGAAGCGATGAGAAAGAAGCACAGGCTGAATCCATTTTTTCTTTTTTTTGTTGTTGTTGTTGCTATTTTCTCACTCCGTCCATCTTTACTCTGTCTTTACAGACGGAGGCCCCTCCTCTCTGTTATCCACTAAGCCATCCTCTATCTATCTGTGTGGATGCTTCCTGTTTACCTCCGTCCTATTCCTCTTTCTGGAAATAACAAGGTGCTCCCTTCTTTGTGCTTCGTCATTTTCTCATCATGCCTGTGTTTTTTCTCTTGTTTTTCTCGCGTTTACTGATAAAACTCTGTTTACATCTGTTGTTCTCTCCATCATATCCTCTCTGTTCATCTGTCTCCCCTCGTGTTTTCTGTAGCTAACCGTTCATTCTTGCAAGCCAATGTTACGCGACATAATTCTATCACATCTGCAGCGATATCATCTCTGCTGGTTCCCGCCCATGAAGTAAATAACACTTTATGGCACTACAGAGCCGGTGTCATGCCAGAACTGGAGCTGGGCAAGCAGGCAATGTAACTGGGCTAAGAGGCAAAGAGACTGAAGAGGATGTTGATGGAGGAAGCTAAGAGATAAAAGGAGAGAGTGAGCGAGCAGAAGCAGCCAGACCAGAGTAAATCTGGGACTGACTTTTAGTTGTTGGCGAGAGCGTGGTGAAATAAAAGGCTGAAAGACAGACGCCAAGCTGGGCTTCTTCTTGTTGTCAGACTAGGCAGTGATAGTAGCGGGTGTGCGTGTGTGTATGTATGTGTATGCACACGTGTTGTGCTTGTGTTTTATCAAACTTACGGAGGAGGTATTCAGCAGCGTCTGCTTCATAGTCAGCGTCTTCCGGGAAGTGATCAATCTTCTTACACACACCTCTGAATGTTCCTGCAGGGGAGAAACACAGAGAAGTTCAGATCTTTATTCTTACACAAGACAAAATGAAAAACTATTTGTTTTACTTGAACACACACACACACACACACTGGATTTCTACTGGTATTCCACACAGATGGATGAAATCAAGACCAAGATCAATTTATACCAAAGTATATTTACTTATTCCATCTGTCTATGAGATGCTGGCTCCCAACTGTGGTTCAAAACTTTCTGAGCAATAACGCCATGTAAACTTTGCTAACAGGGCGTTGCTTACATAATTCTTTAATGGTCACAGGCACTACTCTTATGGGTAATGAGAAAGGCTTGTGTCTTGTGCAGAGTCATTGCACTTATTCATATTGGGCTTATACTGAAGTCTTATTAAAACTGGGATTTTAAATTGCTGTCTTGTTATTGTTATTTCTGTGTGGACCTCAGGAAGACTAGCAACCTATTTGTGGCAGCTAATGGGAATCCAAATAAAAATAAAGATTAAATAAAGAAGTTCTGCAGAGTCTAATAATAATTTTACCGTTGCACTTAAATGCCTCAAATGCAAAACTGTCCTGATGTGTTCTGATCTGTTATGATGGCAGCAACGACTAACTCCCTATCACGTATGAGTATCTACACGGCAACATTAATGTGTGATTAGGGTTAGTGCTAGGGTTCAAATTAATTAGTCAGTTATGTTTTAGTCATGAAAATGTCAGATATAATTGCAAAAACAGCTGGAGTTCGATTGTTGAATCAATAATCAGTCATCTTGAGTGATTGCACCGCTTCGAATCACATTTTCAGGAGAGTGAACATGCACGCATCCACAGACAAGAACATGAATATATACGAAGAGCAGAAAAACCAGCAGAGGAGAGAGAGAGAGAGAGAGAGAGAGAGAGGGAGAGATGACAGATGATGCAGGACAGAGCTGTAGCCTTCAGGGTATATATGGGAAACACCAATGAAAAGCCTTATCACACCCAGCACACACACACACACACACACACACACACACACACACGATTACCACTTTGAATACAGAAGCACACGCTAAAATACAGACATCAAGTATACACACACATCAAGCAAGCTCATTAAACTGATACATGAACACTATCAATCATGCATGCAAGTAAAAGCCTTTATATCAATGCATGTCAGTTGGTGTGTGGTGTGTGTGTGTTTGTGTGTGTGTGTTGTGTTGTATCGACTAGGATGCAGTCTCCTACGAGCGTGCCGTGTGTCGGGCAGAGAGTGACTCATCCTCCTTGGTACAAGTCCTCCTCAAACACACACACACACACACACACACATACAGCATCCCCTGTGTGCGTGCTGCTCGCGCATGTGGAAGAGTGTTTACGTGCATGCTGTGTGTGTGCGAGTGTGTGTGTGTACACCGCATGTAGCTTAATTCCCACCCATCATTCAGTCCCATTCACACATGGTCAACACCACAGGGGATAGAAAGAGGAAGAGAGAGAGAGAGAGCGCGATGGGGGATGACTGAGGAGGGATGAAGAGGAAGAGGAGAGAAAGGGAGATGAAGGAGGATGAAGAGAGAGGAAGTGGTGGTTGAAAGAGGTTTGGTGGTGAAACGACACAGCGGAATTCGAGGAGAAATGGGAGGATAGAGGCTGAAGAAGAACAACGAACGTCTCAACCTAATTGCTAATTTGCATATGAAGAGGTTCTTTCCAGTACCCACACTCAGAAAATCATTCATGAATTGATTCATCCAGCTCACGGATAGTAACTAAACTCTAACCGAGACTGTGATTGACAAAAAAAGACGTTTACAGTGTGTTTGGGATGGTAGATTTCATCAAAGAATGATCTGTAACATTTTCATATGAATTAAAGGCTGTTTTGCTACAACAAATAAACACGAGTGTACGCGCGGAATCATCCCTGAACAGCCTCTTAATGCCGTCATCCTCGTCCTTTCATAGTTTCATTAATGGATTTCTGATTTTCTGTGTGAAGGTGCCGGTTCACAAATGAAAGTCAGAAACTCACACATGATTTCAAAATGGATGCTATGGCTGCATTTACTTCAATCTGTGTCTGTATCCACGTCTCTCCATTCTCTGTCCTCGTGATCCAGTGTGAGGAGTTTTTGTGTCTCTAGTGAAAATTGGGAACTACTTTTATAACTGACTGATTGATTTGAGTACAATTTTCCTGGTTAGAGCTTTTTAAATCTTTTTTGGTTTCCTTAGTCGTCTTAAATTTTAAGTAATCTTAACATCTTTACGTTCTGGAGACATTTGGAGACATCAGCTCGGACTCTTGTTGTATCAATTAACTGTAATTAGCTGCATCCTTAAAGATCCAGTGTGTTGAATGAATACTGTCCGATCTCTCACACTCTCCTTCCAAACTCTCGCTGTGAAACTGTGAAAAGGCCATGTCTGGATCGGTGTTTGGTCTGTCTGTTCTGGGCTACTGTACGGGGGGTATTTTCTGTTGAGGATTATTACAGATTTGTTGTGATGAGGGACTGACTCAAAATAAACGACAGTGCCCATGTTTATTGTAATGAAAATGCCAATTCAACAGTGTGTCTCACTGATGTGTTTTAAATCGTTTCTGGACAACAATGAAGCTCTCTGGCACAGAGGAAGAAGACATATCAGGCTTTGGCTAGACAGAAAACACTTGTTAGCAGGATCATTGTTGCTTTCGGTCTTTTCAAGGGATTTGTTGATAATAATAAAAAAAAACATGTCTCTATTCTTTAACGCGGCCGAGTTTTGATTGGAGTCACACAAGGTAAGTGTAGCCTTAATTCTAGTTTTCAGTTTTATTCATATAGCGCCATATCATGACTTTAGCTTAGCTGTTCCTGTTGGACGCTTTAAGATGTAAATCATCATCAGTCAGAGAGCTCTACCTTGTGTCTGCCGGGCGGGAAATTTATTATACCTCCTGCCTTTTAATGTATCGAACCATCCTGATGTATGGAGCACCAAACGGCCTCATGCAATCAGATGCCAGTGAAGCGATGCACACACACACACACACACACACACTCACTGATGAGCATAGAGGATGGTCTGCAGGCAACAGAGAGATGGATGGCTGCTTTTATTTCTCTCGCCGTGCGCCGAGCATCTAAATCACAACTGAATAAACACAGTTAAAAGCCTAGCACGCGTGCGTGCACACACACACACACACACAGAATACAGTCTACTCATTATCACACACTTTTGTGTTAGTGCACCTGATGATGTCACACTAGAGCACACTAAAGATGGTCTGCTAAAAATAGCCTCAACGCACACACACACACAGACATAGGGAGAGTCATTAAGACTGCTGTGTTGGACCTTCAGGTCAGCATGTTCATCATGATAATGTGCGAGTAACAAACAGCGCACTGGGAATCTTTAAAACAATAGGACACACACATTAACACACACACACACACACAAACAGGGAAGGGAGAGTATGTAGCTGACAGTATGAACTGAAATATGCTACTTTTACTGTCAAAACAACAGTCACACAAATCACATTCATCCCTCCGTACACACATTAATATTGGCTGATTGGCTACCATGCTAGATGCCAACGGTTCAACAAAAGGGCGCTAATCACACTCACACACCGATGGCGCAGCCTTCGGGAGCAGTTTGGGGATTCGGTATCTTGCCCGAGGATGCTTCAAGGAAGAGCAGGGGGATCGAACAGTGGACGACCCTCGCTTCCTCCTGAGCCCCTACAAGGCAACAGTTTGTATGCTGCATCATCAAGGATTCTAGTCTTGATACTAATCTGATATGTGTTTAGAGTAGGCAGAAAAAGGAAAATAGCCACGTCATGTCTTGATTTTATAATATTTTCATCTACTGATTGTCAGTTCATACACCCTCGAAAACCAACGGAACGAAAGCCCTCCAAAAGGAACTCATGCAAATGTTCGTTTGGTCTTTTCATTAGATTTGCTGACAAAAATATAGTATGTAGTATGTATTTTGATACATGTCTAAGAATAATTAGACAAACAGATTTACTGGATTGTCCAGCTTTGGCTGACGTATACACTTTTTAGTCATTTTAGACATTAAACTTTGTATTGTGTATTCATTCATAGATTATTCATATTTGCTTATCCTGTTCAGTTTCACAGGTGGGCTGGATTGTACCCCAGCATAGAAGGGTTAGTAGTAAGAAAGAACATGGACAGGTTGTCACCCTATCAGAGGACAAATATGGACCAGAGATGGAGCAGAATAACAATCTGGATCAACAGAACAGACACAGACACTGCTGTCAGTCTGCAACCAAATGTGCGTGTTGCCCACACTGAGGTTTTGGAGAGCTACCTCCAAAATGTTGTATCAGTGAGTGAGTCAGTAGCTGTCACACAGACTTATGTGTCACATCCAGCCTATGATCTCATCAAAGAGAAACCAGTGCAACCGTGCAACCGGGCTGTTCATCAAGTTCATCACAAAGTTTGGCTTGAAAAGGTTTTTAAATTTCTGGTTTGGGAATTAAAAAGCTGTCGACAAATCCAGGATCACTGCAGCAGACAGGTTTGATTACAGCCCTTCATCTCGGCCTTTCCTGTAGAGGTTTGTCTTACTTTCAACCTTCTTCCTTTGACGTCAACATCTCCATTTCCTTTGCCTCTGTCACTTTCACCTCCTCAATTTGCTTTCCTCTCCCTCTCTTTCTCTCTGTTAATTCAGATTGATTATGCTGTAAACCTCAACTTCAATGATATTAGCCCTTCAGGTTGCAATGACTCTATTTAAATATCACTAAGCTCTTTAGCTCAGAACAAAACCTCCAGAGGAGACAGAGGTGGGCAGAGATCCACCTAACCTTTCAGAAAAAGTGAATTAATTTTACTGTAGGTATTTAATTCAATGTCACCAGCTTCAACAAAACACAAATACAACATTACATTTCTTAATATAAAACCAATATTACTATCTAATCTGCGTTCCAACACTTGGAAATGGAGCATGTGGCTTCTACGGCAAAATCCACTGCGAGGCACTCAAGTGGATAAAAATAAAGAGCCATCAATATATATGGGCTTAACACATTTTCTGTAATAACAGAGCTTTTTAAACATAATTAAAATCGTTGCCCACATTTCCTCTGAAAGAAAATCTGTGATCTCATTTGAGAGATAAACAGATCCCTAACAAGACCAATAAAACAGACTCACACAGGTTTATCTCCAGATAAGAGAGTACACAATTAATCAATAAACAATTATTTGCCGTTCGCGTTTTATGTCTTTAAGAGACGTTCTTCAGTTCTTGTAATTTTACTCAAACCTGCACACGCCCAAATCTCTCCATGATGGCTGACTGAATGGAGGCTCCTAATTAATGTCCCTCATTAAGATGCAACATAAGCAGTAGATTTTGACAAGCTGTTCACAGTAGTGGAGGTTATTGCAGCGATTAAGGCCGTCTCCCTGAGACTTCACCAAGCAGCCGTTTCACTAATACTGAAGTACAAAGAACAATTACCGTGCACTTCCTAATGGCCACTTTCATTATTAAATGTGCACAGCAAAATTCTAGGGGAATTATATCAGCGGCCGTTTGGATGTAGTACTTCCCAATATTATTTTGCCTGATCAGAGGGGGTTCATAAAATAATAAGACTGCTTGCTCTTCCTTTTCTTATCCGTACTACGTGGTACATAGCCGAACTTGGCTAACTTAATGGTACCTCCAAATAATGAGTGAAAGCAACCACTCTGAGACAGACTTGTTCAGACCAATTTTTTCCCATTCTTGTGTAACCGTTGGGACTGTTGAAATACTAACCAACATGTACTACAGTGTATCTGCAATTGCTGGTTGTTGGGATAATGGTGCCCAGTTGGAAAATTTTAAGATATCACCGAACCGTGGATCGTACAGAACATAAAGTTTTGCAATGATATGATAATATGAATTTCACCCCTATGATTTCAGATATTTCCCTCAAAGTGATTTACACAATATGCATGCATGTTGGGGCTGGAGCAGACAAGCCATAAGGAGTCTGTACACAGTTGGATAAATGTCTGTAGACTGGCTTGACTTGTATCTACAATAATTTTCTGTCCTGATTGTGTCAGTTCCACACACAGATAACCATTTCACATATGCAAATGTTTATGATCAGAAGTAACCACACACACATTTTCACACACAGTAACATTGAAACACACGAAAAAGCTTATTTGTGTTTTGGACCGACCACGTCACACTGCTGGTTTGTTTCTCTAATTCGGTGCACCTCGAAGGTCATGTAAGTGTGTGCGTACATGGGCACTGAAGTGTATGTGTATTTGTGGTGGATTCAGTCTAATTAACATCAAACTAATAAACAGGGAAACAACGGCATACATACTAATATAGCAAAAACACACACACAAACTACATTTCAGACACACACACACAGCAGGAGCATCTATCAGGAGACATTTGCCTCACAAAGGTCAACGTGGCCTGAGGGCCGCTGCAACCACAGTCGCAGCAAGGCATGACGGGACACGGCGAATGGGGATGGGAGTCCAAGCGTGTGCATGTGTGTTTATTCTGAGTCATGTGGTTTAGTTTCTCCTACTGGGCCCAGTATGCTGCTGCTGTCACTTGTATGCATGAACACATGCACATATGAACATGGACATGCACATGCGCAGTGTGCGAAAAACCATGACGTCATGATTAGACAGCACAGTCGCAAACAAAAGACACAGGAAAGAGAGAAGGACACGCACTGCCTCTCATGTTTGGTTCCGGGCATCACAGAACATGTTTGAACGCCATGCTTTGACGGACAGATGAAGCCAGCAGTGTTGCAGCTTCCACGTCTGAAAGGGCTCTTGAGATAGACACATAGCTGAGCACACACACATTTTCGAAAATGTGTATGAAAGCAGTAGTACAGCAAATCCAAGGGCTTAGAAGACGAGAGGTGGAGGTGAAACACAACGCTTTTATTATTTAGCTTCACATCTCACCTTACTTTCCATTTGTGCACCGTGCACATCTCTAACTATCCTTGATTATCGTCCTATCATCATAACATCAATATAATCAAAACTACTTCATCATATCAAAACAACTCTGAACATTTAACATCCTGTTTCAGTTCAAAAAACATAAATGTAATGTATCAGCTTAGTTCTGTTTGTGAAATTACATGCAAGCAACGCAGCGTGCATACTAAGCCATGAAAACATTCCACTAGAAAAAAATAATTGTGCCTCAAATCAAGGTTAAAAACGAGACAAACACAAACAACACTGCGTGTCCAGATGCCCCCGCGATTGTGACGAGCCGGCCATGAGGTGCCAGCTGTTTGTCCTTGAACTAACTCTGTCCCACACACACACACACGCACACACACACACACACTGAATGTACAGCAGAGTAACAGGTCAAACACAGAAACAGAATAAAGGAAGGAAAGCACAGAGTGTCTTGAAGCAAATATTTTTATAATAAATTGTGGCTCTTTTGTTGCATGTAAAACTTTAATTGTTGAATAGCTGATTCGGTTTAAGATGGGGGGAGGATGTCTTTTTTTCAGCTTCAAAACAGGTAAGGTGAATGATCGTGGTCATGGTTAAAAGGAGCTAATGTTTACTGTTGGTAGGAAACAAATGCAAACTGCAGACTCGCATGTTGAATAAACACTCTTCATCTGCCCAGGTACCCATCCCAACCTCCTCGCTATGAGGTTTTACAATGTTGTACCATCACGTTAATCTTTCCTTTGCCTCCGTGCGTCAGCAACACAAAAACGCAGGTCATTTTAGGCATCTGAACAATTGACCACACTGTAGTAATTGTGATGAGGACAGGCTCGTTCTGGGGGAGCTGTCCCTAATCAGTTGATGTGTAGTCTGAAAAGCTGCATGCGAGTGGCCGCACAGTCACACAAACACATGCAGTCAGAATATAAAGCGTTTCGTCGACTAGAAAACAGCGGAGAAGAAGAGGAGGGAGTGAGCAAGAGCGAGGAAAAGGAAGTTGAAAAGCAGAGCAAATTGGACTGCTTGTTTCCTCAGAACGCCTCTGACAGCTCAGTGTGGGTGACTGTGCCTCGCTCTCTCTCTCTCTCTCTCTCTCTGTCCCTACCTCTCTCACTCTCTCTGATTACCTCTTTCCTGGCGAAGGAGAAAGAAGATGGGAGAGAGGGAAAAGAGAGAGAGAGAGAGAGAGGAAGAGGCTAGTTTCCACGGTGATGGCTGATGAAAGAGAACGAGACAGGTTCTGCTTGGTTGCACACCTCCTCTTTCTCTTTCTCTCGCTTCTTCACCCCCATTCTCAGTCTGTTCTTCCTCAAACGTCCATGTTCTCCTTCTCTCCCTCAAACATTTTTCTGTTCCAGATCTTCCCATCATCATCCCTCCTTTTCTCTGCCTCGTTTTCTCCGCTCTCATTACCTAAACATCCATTCATTGCTTCCCGATCTCCCCGCCATCGCCTCGCATCTCTTCGCACTTTTGCACACGTTTGTTTCTACTGTAGCATTCAGCTGCACAACATCGCCAAAAGTATGTGGACGCCTCATTCCTACAGCTGCTAGGACAGCCTCCACTCTTTGTCCGTGGGAATTGGCTCCCTTTCTTGCTCCCATCAGGTACAGGTACATAGAACAATAATACAATAAGGTTCCAGTTCTCACCAAAACAATTATTAAAAAATAAAAAAAAACATGACATGGACTTCCCCAAACAGTTTACACGGAGCATGGAGCTGGATGAACTCTATTTAATAAAATATCATTGTATACTATCAAGATTTCCTTTAATTGGAGCTAAGAGATCCATCCCAAAGCACAAAAAATGAACAAATGAACAATTCATTACTGCAAATCATATTCTCCAGATGTGAGAGAACATGCTCGTGTCCACATACTTTTGGCCATACAGTATATCTGTCTCCACACTGTTCTTTCTTATTATTTTCTTTCATAATTCCTCACGTACCATCTCTTTGGCTCTCCAGCTTCTGTCTTCCCCCACCTCCCTCTTCGTTCCCGCAGCCACCTGGGTGATCATTTTTGTCCCCATCTCCGTTTAAAACCCTGCTCCCTCTCTCTATTACCAGGTGATCATTTAGATCCCCGCCGCGGTCAAACACTCCCCAGAGATTCACCTGAAACAGAGGCCATGCACGGCTCATCCATCACTTTCCACCCACCACCACCACCATCCCCTCTCCACCCTGCTTCATTCATGCACATTCTGGTCTCTCTTTCATTCATGCTCTGTCTCCATCCTATACATAACGCTCCCTCGTCCTTCACTCTCTCTCTCCCTCTCTCTGCTCATTTCCTGGCTTTCTCATGCTCATTTATCACAGAGGGAACTTAACACCTCAGCACACCTGCGCAGACACACAACAACACATTCACCGCATGCCGACCGCACACAAACTATTGGTGGGTAGAGGAAAAGGCACATTAAAGCACGTTGCACTTACAGTAACGTGGGCCCCATTTACAGCACAGCTGGTATTAACAAGCAGGTATATCTATATATATGGAGAGCAAGACATAAATATATATTTTTATGGAGGAAATATGTTGGTATCAAGCTTGTTTTATTTTACTGTGTGTGTGACACTGACTGATTTTTTCTCTGGGAGGTTACTTTCAGTGTTTTTATTGTACGTGACGTTCCACAGTGCACTGATATTTTTTCACAGTTCAGATCCAAAGCTTTTATTTTCATACATAAATCTAATAATTAAAAGAAAATGTTCATTTGCAGAGGATCGTGTGCTGGAGTGCAACACTGTCATTGGCTAGCGTGGATCATTTTCCATAACCACTTATCAGGGTCGCCAGGGGTTGATCCCAGTTGACATTGGGGCGAGAGGTTTGGTGCACCCTGTACAGGTCGCCAGTTCATCTGCGTGTCTTTGGACTGTGGGTGGAAGCTGGAGTACCCGAAAAGAACCCATGCAGACACAGGGAGAACATTCAGGGATAATAATTACTGTTTCTCTATAATTACAGGTGTGCGGCTCTGCGTGTAGATGTGGCTTGCTGTAATTTCTTTCTGAGATGAACATTATTTTGGTTAATTGTTTTCTTTCTGAGAAAGCGAGTACACCAGATGCTCAGTAACACCACAAAAAAACAAACATACTACACGTTAATCACCTTTAGCTCATCAATTTTTATGTTTTATTGTCTGAAATAAGAAGCTTCTTAAGGCTCTCTTCCTCTCACCTCACATTGTCTGTGTAAGATGTGCTGCATGCTAAATGCTGCACAGCACACAGGCATGACTGCTCTGTACATTTCCTGTAAGAACACTGCATACATGATGTTTTTCTGTCCTCCCTCTCTCCCGCTCCATCCCTCATTCACTCACTCTCTAATGCCAGGCCGAGTACAAGCCACATGTACACGAGTCAGGGACATCCATTTCCTGTCAGTTTATGAGGCGTTTATGAATTATAAAACTGTGACAAGCGGGGACCCGGAATGAGCGACGAGGGGGGGAGGATAAGATGGACAGAAAGAGAGAGGAGATAAGAGAACTTAGCCGCTTTAGTCGTGCTGTAGTGTATATGTGTGCATGTTTTTGTGTCTGCTGCATGTGAATGTGGTGTGTGTGTGTTGTGTGTGTGTGTGTGCGTGTGCATGCACTGACATTGTGCTGACATTGTGTTAACTTGGCATACCGTTCCCGCAGCTGTGCTTATTTGGTGGCTTGGGAATATCCTAGAATTTGTCTATTTATTCATTCAATTACAAGTGTGTGTCTGTGTATGTAAATGAGAGTGTGTGTGTGTGTTCAATATACCTGAGCCATCTGGCCTTGTAATAGCCTTCTATGCCCCCCAGAATGAGATGGTTATGTCTGGCTGCATCACAAACACACACCCGCACAAAAGACACATGCATGCCTCTACCAGAGGCGATGTGTCTTTTTAATGATAATGCACAAGAAGAATTTTCAGAGGATCAAAGTCAAATCATTATGTGAATTATGTGTGACGTCATAATGAAGCACCCGATAGAAAAGAAGCTACATCAACGACCAATCTTAAAGGAAAAAAATCAGATATTTGTTTGTTGTCACACACCATCAAACAGCCCTAAAGTTATCCACCAATACACCCAAGAATGGCCTGGCTTGATCTATTACGTCCATTTAATATATATTTTTTAATGTTTCTGTGGTTTTGGCTGGTTGGAGACGAGTGATTTGACCTTTCTCTGACATGAAAAATGGTATCATGACATCTCTGCTTCATTGGAGATTCCACAGGGAAAGCAACAGGAAAGGTGGAAAGAGAAGGAGGACGACATGCAGCCAAGGTCAAAGCCCAGACTCAAATCTGTGATCTGTGATCTGTGATGTTCCAACCTCAAACTTTCTTCCCACACTTTTTTCACTTTGTCAAGTTTGCTGTTATAAAGCACACTTTAACCAATTAAAGTAAACTCAAATAAAAAAAAAGGCAACTTTACCTCCTGAAATCGAGCTAATCTTATTTATCTATCTGCTCCAATTATCTCTGCCCCCTGTACTTTCATCCTGATCTTGGCTTAAGTTTCGATTTTTCCAAGTCCAACTTGAGGATTTGGAAGTCAGATGGCTTCATGAACCGGAGAGCTGATTCTTACTGTGGTCAGGTGTCTCATTTAAAGGTCCAGTGTGTTAATTAGACATAAGTATGTTTTCTGTTGCGTTAGAATCAGTCTTTTATATCTACAGACGTTGCTGGTGCTCTTCTGGTGAGCTTCTACAGTAGCACAGAGTCGGCTGATTTGCGATCACCACAGTTTCTCCTTCACACATGAAACACGAGTGTGCAACCACAGCGCTTGATGCCACTAAATCCTACACACCGAACCTCTCAATAATTAAATGATAGAAAATAACGACGTATACCAATCAATAAGTACAAAAACTGATGTACAAACTCGTTCAAGGTTCTAGCTGACTGTCGAATTCAAGTCAACAAAATGTCACCAAGAAGAAGCAGCAACCACCGCACCTATGTGATGACCACATATTCCTCGATATGTTCACTAGATTCTGGCTCCAGAAATACAAACACATGAATCTCATTGGTCACTGTGGGTGTCATAGTTTGTCACAATGAGACCTATGACTGCATAAATCGACAGGTTTCTCTCAGCTGTGGTGGTTGCCAAGTGCACACCTGATCCCTGCACAAATCTAAGGCTACGCCACGCTGCCCAAATTAGTATTTCCTGGCTCCCAACAACAAGACAGCAAGATGGCTTCAAAAGAACAAATTCCAAACAGCGCTGTGAGCGAGAGTCCCGGCAACAGTGTGCAGATCCAGGTACTTGTTAGCGGCGTGGTTCAGCTGACTGGCTTAATAACACTGCCAGCTGTCTGTGTTTGTGCCTGTTAGTGCTTTATTTGTACCTTCAGCTATGCAGTGTGATGACAACAAGAGCAGGCTCACATCACAGACATTAACAGGTTCATTATGTTGCAGGGGGAGAAGATGTGAGGGTGAACTCAGGGAAGGACAAGCAGCTTCTTAAGAGCTGAGTTTCAGGGATTATAGGATGCTGTCACACTCACACAGGCAAACACACACACACACATACACACACACTGGCATCCAATGTTTCTCTGGTGTTAGATAGACAGGAGCAGGACAGTAGGAGACGGGACAGACACACAAAACACACACACTGACAGGCAGTGAGACCGCTACAAGAGACAGACAGCCAGCCAGTCAGACTGATCACGTACCTTCCAGACAGCAGGTTCGCCAGAGGCCGGAGTGCGTCATCACCTCCTCGTTCTTGCGGCTCGTGTCGTTGTCAGCCGCTGCTCTTCACGCGGCAGACCCCGCGCGAGTACAGCCAGTAGTCGGTACCGACGGCGATGGTCATGAGGCTGAAGGCGGCGAACGCGCCCACCGTCGTCACGAGCATCTGGACGCCGCGGTCACACATCAGCATCTTCATATAGGCGGCTCCTGTTTGTCTTAATCTTTCTTCTTCTTCTTCTTCTTCTTCTTGCTCTCTTTTAGATTATTTCCTTTATATCCCGCGAGATTTGGAGAGTCAGAGTGAGCGGGTTCAACAGACAGGCACTCAAAAAATTGTTATGAAAATAGAAATGTTATTTTTGTGTGTGTGTGTGTGTGTGTGTGTGTGTGGAGCGAAAAATGAAATACTTGGCGGCTCGTGGCAAAGGGCGGGAAGGTGGGAGGGCTGGCACGTCACTTTCTCGCGCATCAAAAACCGGTTTTCACCAACACCACCCTCATATATACACACACACACACGCACGCACGCACGCAAACACACGCGCACACACTCACGCACACATACACATACGACCACCGGTTGTCCCCGACACTCAGAGTCAGAGTGGAGGGGAACAGCAATGCCACATTCTGCCGCTCCTTCCCCTCCGTCCGTGTGTTGGTCCTCGGGTTAGAGCCGCGTTATCCACCGGTAACCTTAGCTCCTCTTTCCTTCCTTCCTGCTTTCCTTCCTTCCTGCTTTCCTTCCTTCCTTCCTTCCTTCCTTCCTTCCTTCCTTCCTTCCTTCCTTCCTTCTCAACTTCTGCTTTCCCAAAACAGCACCCTTATCTGTTAACCATTAACAGCCAAGGTCTGAGTGAGGGGACTCCATCTTTAAAACAACAACAGAAAAAGGGGGGGGGGGTTAGTTTGTTTTCTTCACTGATGTAACCGGATTTCTACTAAAACATCACTGTTTAGGCGGCTCGCCCCTCACTCACTCATTCACTCACTCACCGCTGGATTTCTTGATCTCCTCCTTCGACAGTCTCTCTCAGTACAGACAGCAGCGACCAAAATGTGAGGCGAGCACAGCGGGTTTGTTCTTTCTTGCTCGGTTTTCCTGCTGAATTAGGCCTATTGAATGAGCAGGCGAATGAATAAAGCCCATACGTCAGCTATGAAGACAGAGTGGACGGTGATCCGTCGTGTGTTTTCCACTCCAGCTGTTGACTCACTGGCATTTTTCCCTCCTCCTCCTTCTCGATGTCCACAGTGCACAGTGCAGAAACTCGTCCAAACACGCAGCCTCTAATATAAATGCATGTTTTTTTTCATAGATTATCTGCAGTGGAGAGACGCGCAGCGCGGGTGTTTAAGTTGAACGGGCACCCAAAATAAAAACCAAGACGGCGTTAATCAAATTTCTCCTCCAGGACAGAAACAAGCAGGTCTTCTCTCTCTCACCGCCGAAGTTAAACAGCCACAAACGGGAGAGACCGTAGGCTAAGACGCCTCCCTGACGGAGCCTGTACGGACAGCTACACCCGCCTGGGTTTGCTCCCGAGAAACGTGCCCGTTGGTACAAATGAAAAAAAAATGACAGCCGTCGCCTCCTCCTCCTCCTCCTCCTCTTCGTCTTCCCCCTCCTCCTCCTCCTCTTCCCTCTCGGTCCAACCAACACAAACTAAAACTAACCGCGCGTCTCCTCAAACTCCGCCTGAGGCCGCGCTGCTCTGCTCGGATTGGACTCGTGAGTGACAGCGCCCTTCAGGAGCTAATCATGTACAGTCACTGATGTACGTCCCGCCCACCGCCGCAACGCCGTCAGTATAAAGCATGGGGAGCTCCAGCTCACAGAGGAGATCATATTTTGAGTTTTATTAGGCTATATTATCAGAGACACGTCGTTATGTGACTGTAATCAGACAGGCTGTATCAAACAGAGTAATTTTCATAATAGAAGCTCATTGTCGGACACAAATAGTGTCAGTATGTTCACAAACCACCTGCTTCTAACGTCTTAAATGCAGCTCTCACTGTTTTTAGGCAGTGTCGCGCTTTGCCGTTTTGCCGCTGCAGCGTTTGCCGCGTCTGTGGAGCTGTCCATGGTGCGGAATACGGCGCTCCGGCGCTGTCCTTGGTGCTGACTCGAAGCGTAGCGATCTCCTCCCTCTCTCCTCAGCCTCAGCACCACCGCACTGATTAGTTAGAAGAGAGAGTAGAAGAGAGGGAGAGAGAGAGAGAGATAAAGACAGAGAGAGAGAGAGAGAGATTGGCAAGCGATGCATGAAGAATCGAGCCCGGGAGAGAAGCAGAGACGCCACTTAAAGAGCCACGGACCGTTTTTAATGATTCCACTCCAGCGAGGCTTCCACACAAGGCGGTCTGAGGCTTCACAGTTCACTTAACACGCGGGAATGCGTGCACGTGGATGCACGAATGTGTTTGTGTGTGTGTATGTGCATGTAGCCCGTGTTCACGTGACCCTGTTGTGTGTTCACATATGAACATGTGTAGGAGCGCGTGTGTGCGTGCCGCAGGCTGCTGAACAGACCTGACTGTTTTGAAGCTCACTGTATTGCCTGTTTAAACAGCACTGAACGGAAGCCTGTCTTCGCCATTGGAGGCCAATACAAATGATCAGGTGACAGGACTGCTCCCTCCTCCCTCTAATTGTTGTATGGATGTGCTTATTTACTGGTGACCAGCTTTGATCAGTGAGTAGGTGGCATGCTTGCATGCACACGCACAAGACAGACTTTTCTGTGCATGTTTGTCGAAGGTGGCGAAAGACAGACGGTGATGCTTAGTTAAACAAAGTTGTGTCAGTCTTGTTCACTGTGCCATAACTAACCGGCTGACTGGTTTACTGACTGACAGGCTGTAAAGTGACTTAAAGATATGATGAGTGATGCGCTGACTGCTACAGCAACGGGCAGTTTAGCTGCTGGAATTGGTGGTTATCGGACAAGACTACACAATAAACAGGAAGAGGAAACAGAGGATCAAAAACAGAGAGGGAGAAAAGTGAAGAGAGAGAGAGAGAGAAAGAAGGATTACAGTTAATAATTAAATAATTGCATGAACAGATCAACAGAGAAAGCAGTGACAGGTCCTATCATCCTTCTCACTTGCTCTGCTAGTGTGTATGTGTGTATATGTGTGTGTGTGTGTCCGAGGCCTTTGCTGCCTGCGTTATCTCACAAGGAGACTCATTAACATAGAAATGACTTCAGGAAGAGAAGTACAGCGTTTCACCTCTGGTGAGAGACAGGAGGGAGGGAGGGAAGCTGGAGAAAGGGAGAGAAGAGGAGTGACAGCACCGAGGAGGATAGGAGGGAGGAAGAGGTGAGAGAGACTGTATAGGTAAGGAGGGAGAGAAGAAGAGAGCGGGGAGATAAGGAAGGGAAGCACGAGGATTGGGAAAGACTGAGGAGAGAGAGGCACTGATGGAGGCAAAAAATTAGAAGACGGAGTGAGTACGATAGAAGGAGAAGAGAGGGAGGAGAAAAGGAGGGAGCAGAGGGAAAGTGGTGTATCAGGGCAACCCTGTGTCATCCTAGAGATTATGTTTATAAAGCAGCAATGTGTTGTCAAATGAAGATCTGAGGAAAATATACATATGTGCAGCCTCATGTTCTATGTTTTCCCAACAGAGGAACTTTTACACCAATGAAACTGCAAATTGTAGAGAGGTGTTTGGTTGATTGGTGTAGGTTTAGGCGACAAAGTACTTTGTTCAGGAAAGATGGTGTTTTTGGTTTCATGTGAAGTAAACACATCGAAAATTTTCATTCCAAATCCATGATCTTTCATCTCTATATAATGTTTTTTAGGAGTCCCGCACTGGATTCAGATTACTTACCGAAACCTATCAATACATGGCACTTTTTGCTGGTGCACATGTCTACACCAAAAAACTGCTGCTGTTTCTTTGCTTTCCAAAAGATTTTGACCGAACCTGCAGGTCCGACTGTTTCTGAGAAGTCTCATCACTGCAACATGAAAAGAAGTTTAACTTTTCTGAAAGATATAATATTAATTTCTATTAAAAGTCTGATTACCATTTGGTTTTTGACCCTGGTATTCGCTAGGGTCAACTGGAGAAAAGCATCATGGGAAATGTTTGCCCTGCTCTCTCTCTCTTTGTTTCAGTTCTCACTTTCCTCTCCTCCTCTGTCCTCAGTTATTGGCTGTACAACAGGAGGATAAGGAGAGGAAGATGGGATGGTTCTTGAAGAGAGCAGGAGGAGGAGGAGGAGGAGGAGGACTGCAGGGGTTCTGCTCAGTGAACTGGAACCCTCTCACGCCTCTGGCCAGTGCTCAGAGACTGGGAGGAAGAGGAGGGATGAGGAGGAAGAGGGCAGGCAAGACAAGAGGAAGAAGTGCGAGGAAACAGAAAACCACAGAGAAATTAGAGAGGGAAAGATAAACTATTTGGAGGAAGTGCAAGATGACGGACAACACAAATATACTGCAAGCTGTGCACACTCACAGACAGCGAAGACACAGACACGTTACAGGAAGAGTTTCCATGATATTCAACCATTTACTGACCTGTTTATTTATGTTTTACATTAGTGAGGATCACACTTTGTATGTGGATATTACAATATACATCTCTGCCTATGCATGAACAGTATGGATGTGTCTATTTGTGTGCATCTGTGTTTATATTTGTTTCTGTGTTTGTGTGTGTTTTACCAGATGGGAATGACTCCAGGGCAAGAGAGAGGACATATGGTGATGTGGCATGATTCTGGCGTGATGCTAATATGTCAAAACTGTGATTTATGACTTAGACGTCCACAGACACAGCCTCGGGAAATTCTCTATGAAAGATAGTGTGTGTGTGTGTTTGTGTGTGTGTATATTGAAACTGAGACATTTTCAGATGTGTGTTGTCTTACTCGGCAGCAGCGGGAATATGACAAAAACAAGGTAATGCTTCTGTAGGTGGCGCTCTAATGTGAAGTAATAATGTGTGTTCATGGGACTGAGGAGTAGGAGAGACAAGAGGTCAGTGATCACGTGGCAACATTTTTAATTTGAGTGCATAATGAAAATGTGCATAAAGGTGTTTGGGTGTGTGTGTGTGCGTGCGTGTGTTCGACACAGATTGATTGAAGGACTGACAGATTGATTGATTAAGAGAGAGGAAGTGGAGGGTGACTGATCAGGGGAGACACACAGAGAGAAAGAAATGTATCTTAATTGTGAGGGCACATGTGTGATGGTGTGAAAGTGTGTCTAATATGTCTACCTAATGAAAATGTGTGTAGGGTTGAATGAGAGAGAGAGAGAGTGAGAGAGAGAGAGATAGTGTGAAATAAATCCAATAAGCTCCTCGTCATGCTCCCCTCTTGAGCGTTTTTAAGATCCACTGAATGAAATAAATAAGAGATTCTTTTGGTTTTGTCAGTTTCCTCTTTTTATCTCTCTCTCTCTCTCTCTCTCTCTCTCCAGTGTACTGCAGCGCCCTGCTGTTGTTCTTCTCTTGTACATCAACAACAGCAGCAAGCTTCTTGCTAACACATCTCATTGACCATTTTCTAAACCCAGTGCAGCAATTGTCCAATCGTAGCCTAGTAAATGTAACTACGCATGGTTTGGCTTTCTACGCATTTTGAAGCAGCGTACGCAGACAAGTAAGAGCTTTTTTCAAGGTTTAGCCTAGGGAGCAAAACAATATGACTAGATAAACGTAAGATGAAATGTGATGAAAAGATATGTGACATAGGCCTGTAACTTTATATTCAGCCTCTTATGATATCATGCATGTAGCCATCAAGTCCAAATTTAAGACCCTTTTAAAAGGTTCTTATTTTTACTTTGTACAGAAAACGCGTTTCTAAACACAAAGCACAAATGAAACAAGACAACATCGGATCTTTCAACAGGATTTATTATTCTACAATCGAAAACATCACAATACACATTTTCTTATTGGTAAACTATCTCACAAAACATATTCTTACTCTTCATTTGCAGTATTTTTGCTGTTCTCTGCAAGTAAAAACTGTAAATTATCTTCAGATTATTACTTGTTGGTTAGCGTGCAAGCCCAGCTGAGATCAAAGCGGAAATAAGGTCAAGAAACAACAGATTTTAACCGTACTTATAGCTCATCTGATTTCAAATTTAATGTCAAGTAGCCTCAGCAAGGATTGCAAGAGAGGAGGGATGTGACGGATATCAATATGAGACAAATCAGGGAGAATGATAAAGAAAGCATTAAAGACGAGAGAGAGCAAAAGAATGAAGAGTGAAATGGATCTTCGAGAATGAAGAGAAGAGGAAAATGGTGGTGCAAAGAAAGAAAAGCCCATGGAGAGGGGTAAAGGTCAAGAGGAGGGAAAATGAGGTAGAAAAAAAGACAATGAGGAAGAAGGAGAGCTGGAGAAAGGTCAGAGGAAAAAATAAAATGACAGATGAAAAGGCGTGATGAAAGAAAAGGTCGGAAAGAAAGAAAGGAGTGAAGGAAGGACAACACTATTTAAGAGTTGGTACACTTTTAGGCCAAAACTACTCCACACTGCACAACTGGTACTACTGTATGAGCGGGTGGGTGGAAGGTTAAACAAGTATTTTATGATGTAAAATATATTTTTTGGACCTTATTTGCATGTTTTCTATTGCAACTCATATATATATATATATAATTTTACCCCTAAACACATAAACTTCTCTGTGTATAAATGTAATCATGGAAATGGAAGACTCCTATGGACTTGAAAAATATTTATATATGTACAAACGAAGCAGAACATAACCCCTGTATAATATTTCATAAATAGGTAACAATGACATGAGACATTTCTCATAAATTACGCAACATAAACCCTATTCATGTCTAATAAAGTAATTATCACACACCAGTCCATCAATCAACACTTAATATAGGATAAATCCATATAATATGGAACAAGATATGAAAGAGAAAGAGAGAGATCATCACATGCATGCATAGTATAATTCCTTATAGTCCTGATCTGGAATTTTTAACACCAAACATAACCATAACGAGTAACTGGATGATGGTTATGTCACCGGTTATTAAAACGCTGAGAGCGGAGCTTCTCGAAGGAAAGAAAACGTGGTCATGTTTACATGTGTGTTACTGTCGATGCGCCTCGTGTCTCTCGAGTTGGTGCTGTTTGGTCGGGTGCAGATAGAAAGCCGTTAGCTTCCGTCGTCGCCACAAAAAGAGAGATTTCTTATTAAGATTGAAAGACATATATCAAACATATCTGAGTTATATGCATGTACAGTTACACACTCACTCATTCACACACAGGTTTGACACAGCTGTCGAGTGCTATTGAATGCTTCAGGGTCTGCGGTTTCGCTTGAGAGTTAGGCGTGATTAACATTAGGAGATATTTACACTCTTGACCTGAGCAATATACAGCTCTACGATTGTGAACACACAAATTATACTTCATATTTTACATCATGTAAATAAGAGGACAGGACTGCAGAGTCAGAGCCAGTGGAATTCCCTCAATGGTGAGAGAGCTCGGAAGGATGTTGTATATGCTTATATATATATATATGTACAATATATGCATATGTACTTTATATAGTATACGTGAGGGTACTGTTTGTGCTGATTAAAGAAGGGAAAAACAATCTAGGCCTGTGTAATGGACCTACAGTATATGTCTTGTGTGCCTCCAGGAGCGAACATTTCACAGTCATTGTCCGCCTTGTTACGCTTCACCTAATAATTCCAACCCTCAGTCATGGATCGGACTGTATGGCCTTGTGTGTGTGTGTGTGTCTGTGTGTGTGTGCAGTACACAAAGCTAGTTGGCATCATAGCCAATGTAATGCGGTTTGAAGCTGGAAGGCAGATTTGCTGAATTTGAGCTGAATTTGAAATAATTGGCTTCATCCAATGAAGCCTTATAAACACACACACACACACACACACACACACGCACACATACATACACACACACACACACACCTAGACACACACCAGCACCACACACAAACGTTCACACATGTAGTCTAGCATACGGATATTTTTTTCAAAACATGCACGCAAACACAGCGCCAACACACAGATGGGTTATGAGGAAGAAGTGCAATATAAATAATTGAGAAAAGCGGCATTACTGTTATTATTGCTGTTTGTGAAATCGCTCCCTCGGGGGTTGTCCAAGCAGCTCCTCATTCACTGTGTGTGCATCTGCATGTGTGTACGTGTGCATGCTCCACTGGTGACTGCCGCATTGCCAACCCTGTGACACCACGTCATACTAGGCTCCCACTGAGGCCTTGTCAGAAGTATGGATTAGAGCCAAAACAAAATAAATAAATAAAAAGAAGAAGACAACAGGGGGATGGGGGCGAAGGGAGAAGGGAGAAGGCAAGAGCCAAAAGAAGGAAAAAGAAGGATGAGAAGGTTTGACAGGCTGTGAAGTTTGCTCATTAGGCATATTCCTCTGCGAGGGCACTGTGTGAGACGCAGCACTTCCCCGGTGCAGCTCATGACAGTGTACAGGCTGGCTGAAACAGGCAACAATGGTCAAGACACACAAACTGCACCGCTACACAGTGCTCCTCACGGTGTATGTTCAGATGGCTAAAGCCAGCACAGCTTTGTTTGAACGGCTGCAGAACTGTAGATGTTCGTTTCAGGATTTTACAAAGCAACGAGAGTAACGAGTTCAAAATGTACAAAACTGCTAACGTCATGATGATTTGGTCCACTCATGATCTAAAAACATTTGATTATCTAGAAACAGCTTCCTGTTTGTTTTGGTCCCATCTCTCCTTGTAGAATCATAAAGCATTTATCCATGTCTGGACAGAGGACAAAACCAGGACTAGAAGGAGTGTGTCATGTTAAAAATACAACGGCAATGCTGCTTTCAACAGTACTTGCGAACAGCATTTTAACTGCACCAGGCAAATCGCACCTGGGACTGAGAGTGCTGCTTGTATCCTCGCATGGTTTGGTTAGAGATGTCACAACAATGTAGTTAAACTCACTAGAGAACGTATCACAGCACTTCAGTGAAAAAAGGTGAAAATTGGTTAGGTTTGTTGTAGCATTTAAGCTGACTTATGCCGTAAACGGAGCATTTGGTTTGCTAAATTCTATTATAATCATGGCATAAAATTAAGAAAAGGGAGTACTTGTTGAGCTGGCAAGCAGGACAGGGGTAGTGTGGTATTCATGGTGTCTGGGCTGCTCATATCATTGTAATACATTGTGAAAATAATTGGTTAATTGTAGTCTTTTGAAAGTTATATTTTCCCATACATCTAGCATGTCAAGCTTTTATCCTGTACAAAAAGCACATTTTGACACCAGGCGCATTTTTGATACAATACTTCAAAATCTTTGGTATCCAGTCTATTGTGCAAGTTTGGTGTTTTGATACCTTTCTTATGCTGAAGTATTGGACAAACCCTTTTATGGCCTTAAAGGGAAAGCAGACATGTACTGAACAAACACAAAATAATTAGACTTTTAGTGCTAGTTTGCCTCCCTATCTGCTCTGAAACCTCGTTTTCAATCAGTCCATCAGACGTGTGTTAATTTGCAGGAGCCACATATTCAGGGTTAGTGTAGGAGAAGCCGAGGAAATCGTCCTGGTCCAGGTTCATGATGACAAGCTTGTCGGTCGGTGTCAAGTCCACCGGCATCTTGGTGAACTCCTTGTCAAAGTTACAGGTGTCCCGACGGTTCCGCTGCAGGTGGAGTTTATGAGATTATGAAGGAGAGAGGATATGAAGGAAGGGGGAATTGAAGGTAGGATGTATAAAAATGATGGGAGGAGAATGGGATGGATTGGAAAGAAGAAGAGAGACAATTACTGTTAGATAATGTTTAGTACAATATCATCTGCATAGAAGTGCATGTCATCTTCATTTGGACCAATCTTCTCATCTCAGAAAATTACCAAAATGACTTTTGAAGTGTTGACATAATTTTGGGCTACTTAGATTTTATTTTGCTGATTAGAGAGAATGTTTGTTTTTTAAACAGCAAGTATCCCAGGATATTTATAATAAACATAATGAAAAGAATACCTCCACACTAATTATAGTTATTAATTCGTTTTTGAAAAGGCAATAACTGTACACACCTGTCCATTTTTTAGTCTGTATCTTACAACATTGCTGATGTAAGCATTTATTAAAATGAATCATCATCTCTTCGTGACAATGCAGGCAGCTGTCATCACTACCACCCAGCATATTATATTATATATTTTATGCCTAACATAAAATATATATCGTATGAAGTGAATTTGAAGCACAGTTCTTCACTTTTATGTCACTACCATTTATTTGTCACCTGAACATCCAATCTTTCCAGCTACGTCTCACCAGCCAGTGTTACTTTTTTTTTTTTTTAACATTATCTTTATAATGCCAGGACTGCGGGTCACAGAAATCAGGATATTTTTGCAGCTCAAAAATGAGCCTCTCCTTGTCCGCTGTGACAGGTACAAGACTACAGAAGACATACTACACCTGACAAGAGAAGATGTGGGTACAGTAGGCCGAATGAGCTCAGCAATGCTGTTTCAACAGTAGGAATGAAAAATAGACAGTAGTGTATTCTGTGTGCCTGGTTTGCTGGTACTGGTGTGTGACAGGAACAAACACAACACCTTCCTATTGTCCTGTCTTTGACTGAGCTGGTCCCTTTTGCTTATTCCATTTAAAATCAGGTCTCAAACTTGTTGTGGTGACGATTTACTACTGTTAAGAGGCACCTGTATGAATAATGGCAGATAAAAGAAAGATAAAGCTAGAGATATATACAAGGATAGGATGACACAGAAAGAGAAAGCCAGATGTCTCGTATCTTGTTCCCAGAGATGAAATAAAGTACAAGGAAAGTATCAAAATACCAAGAGGTGGCAGGCAAGCCATAATAGAAAGAACAAAAATATCATATTAGTAGCATCTGTATTAAATACTCTACATTTAAGGATCAGCTAGGAGAGGAGGTGTGCAGAGAGCCTCAAGCACTTAGACGAGAGACAGATGCTAAGCAACATGAATCAAGACTGGGAAAAAGAAGGAGACGGGAGGACAGCAACAGTAACTGTGACTTTATGTAGGAGGGAAATCTGTGTGTGCATGTGTGTGTGTGTGTGGTAGTGGAGGGTTTCTCTGGGGCAGGACATTGTTAATGCACTGCTTGGCTCAGTTGGTGTATGGATGGAGGAAAGAAAAGAGCGAGCGGGGTGTTAAAGATGGAGCAGTGTGCGTTGGTGAAGGGGGGGGGGGGGCACGTTAGATGCGGTAAATGGAGAGCGGCTGCCATTTGATTCACTGACACACTCACACGGTTGGGGATTTAATTCTTATTGAGGGCTACCCGTGCTGTACGCATGCATGATGCTGTAAGGCGCTGTGGGTAAGAGCGAGCTTTAAGGGAAGGGTGGGGAGTCGCATCACTGTATGCCATATATGGCCTGTAGGATGTGCGATTGTTTGTGTCCTGTCATGTGACTTTAAAACTCATGGAGGTGGAGGAGGAGGATTGGTTAGGGGGCATCCGTGTACTTCATGTCCAGGAAATACACTCATTTTATCCAGTGTGTATTTGTCAGTTTAGTAGAAGTATTAGGCGTATACGCAGAGAATTATACAGTAGATTAATATTTTAATATAATTATCATGGTCTGCCCTCTGCACTGCTCAGCTAACGTTTATTTGTCTGAGTGCTCTATTTCTAGATCTCTCCAGCACATAGTTCATAATAAACACCTGTGTGGGAAAGTCTTTAAAGCCCATGAGGTCTTTTTGCTGTATTCATAATGGGTTTAACGTAATTACGAGTTCCCAACATGTTGATAGCGTTCACATCAACATCTAAAGTCGTAATTAGGACTGGGAAAAGTAGGACTTTTCTGAAAGCTCAAGTATATCCAGCTTGCCATATCTGAAAACTATGTAGCCAAAGTACATTGTTCAATATAATTAAGTGAATCTTTCTCTCTCTACCATCATTTCATACGGTACGTATCAGTGAATAAAGAAATATTTATTTTCTGTTTAAAAGAAATCTGGTTAAAAAAAAATAAATCAGACTTTAAAACTGGAGCACAAACCTTCTGCACTAGTGTTATTTATCTCGGACCATGTCCGAGATGCAGCGTGATAAGGGGCTCTTTTGTATTTCATCCCTGTTTTTTTTTGGGTTTGAACTTTTTATTACAAAAGCTGATAACTTTACATTTTTCGGCAAAAGTCAGTGAGATAGATAGATAGATAGATAGATAGATAGATAGATAGACAAACAGACATGTCTCAGAAAATCCACAACCGACCATAAATACATCTAAATACATCCAAAAAAAGTCAAGAGTTCAACCACCATGTATGTTTCGAAAAACACATATAGATAGTCCAACTCAGCACAAGGAAGAGGACGTGGAAGGAAAGTGGTGAAGACAGGAAGAGACAGGACTAAAGAGGAGAATCTAGTCAAGTAGACATTACAATGTTGGTCCAACACTCCTGAAGGTAGAAAGTCGATACAAGCTCGTACATCACAACAATGCCTGTTTCTACTGTTTGTCAAGAGTGAGGCAGAGGAAGGTGGGGGAGAGAGACAGAGAGGGACAGGAGAGCTTTCAAGGATCACAGGAACCACAAGCCAACGTTGCGTCTCCTACCTTCATCTGCCAACTCTCCCATCGCCTGAGAGGAGCTCCCTCCATCCACAGGGACACACCTGCCACAGCTGGCCCAGATCCACCTCACGTTCCTGGGCATGATATCCACTAGAATGCCTCGTTTCAAGAGAGGCACTGATACAATACTCACTTCCCAAATTATGTACCGGAGATGGTGGTTTTGTTATTTTAGATTTTGTTTTATTTAACCCCGTGCAAGAGTCCACAGATACCAATATGTCATTTTGTTGAGATGTGTAAAAAAGGATGCACAGGATGTAGGAAATATTTTCATTTAATGGAGGTGGTGCAGACCTAGGTTTGAATCTTTCACTCGTCAGCAACATGAAAAGAACAAGCTGATACAGAATGTACATTATATCGTCAGGCGGTGTGGAATAAGATCATTCAAATGATTAGCACTACTTCGTAAAATTTACCTTCTAGTTCATTTTTAATGACTCTGCATACTCAGTTATTTATAATGTGGATAGTTAGACGTGTACTCCCTCCCTTATAGTTTAGCAACTATAGCGATTCACTGCTGGCCAAGGTTTGGACAAAGGAATGGATTCAACTGTGTTTATTTACTCTAATGTAAGATGTAATCATTAGCATTAACTGTCTTAATAGCTTACTACCGATAGAAGTAAGCTATTGTGCACAGAGGAGGATTAATTATTGTTAATTGCTGTTTTTTGTGGGGTTAAGGTGAAGTTAAAAAAGCACAAGAATGACCACATCCGCTGTGTGGAAGCTAGTCCTGGACACTATCAGAATTTTATGGATGTTACTGGCTCTGCCCTGCTCTTATGGATGTGGGGAAGCTAAATATGATCAACAAATGTGTAGGCCATATATTTTTAATATTAGCACTAACTAATGCTGCCAGTGAGGACGGTGAAATTCCTCACACATGCAGCTTCGGTCTTTTTAGCAAGATATCATGTATGTAGCATGTGCATGAGCTAAATATTAAAAACATCAGCCGGAGGTTCAACCAACTTCAGGAGCTAACATGAAATTAGCTAGCAGCTAGCTCCAGCTGATAAAATCATCAGCCGACAATGTTGATGATTGAAACAGGGTTCATCAGGAGTGTGCGGGGCTTTTAAACTGAAATCTGATGGGTGGTATCTATCGGAGTAGATTCAATACAGCATAGTGTGCCAACATATGCTTTTATTATCATATCCTGAAGGAATATTCTATGAGTTTTTACTCATCCATGTCAGCACTAGCTATTGCTAATCGATATATACTGTCAAACTAAATGTCACTCAGCTCATGGCTCGCAGTCAAGGCAGTTTATCTGACTGGAAATATGAACACACTCATGCACGGAGAGATGTGTACGAGTGTGTTTATGTTTCCAAAAGCCTTGTAAATTCACTGTGCACACTGCCGAAGACCGTTCATGGCAGTTATTTAGCAAAAATACACATAAAACTCACACACACACGCACACACACACACACACACACACACAGCTGCCAGCCATGTAGGCCAGCTCATAATGTGTTCCATCTCAACACGCTTCAATTGCAGTCAATGCTGTGAGGCAGAGAGACAGAGATAGAGATATGGAGAGGGGACGAGATGCAGCAAAGGACAGGGAGTGAGATAAATATCAGTGGCCCTTGGTATAGATGTATAGATAGAAAGCTTAGGATATACAGTAGCATCAGGGCAAAACACACACACACACACACACAATTGCTGTGCTCCAGAGGCACGGTTTTAATAGAGAAACATGACTCTGAGTCTTTAATTTAGACTTTCCCTCTTTACACCTCCCTTCCCTCTCTTCCTCTCCTCTTCTGCCTTCCTGCCTCTCTCCTCTCCACCTCTCTCTCTCTCTCACACACACACACCCATCTTTTTTCAGTAACGAGAGGATTAGCGGGAGACGAGCCGATGTCAGCTGAGGATGCGGGGAGAGTGGGAAGCACAGAGGAAAAGGGAGGTGAAGAGGAGAGGAGGGTGAATGAAAGGCGGTATCGAACGCTGACCTGTTTTGGGCTGATAAGCGCAGGCTGCTTTGTGCTGA
The DNA here is from genome assembly GCA_014281875.1 of Nibea albiflora. NCBI lineage: Eukaryota > Metazoa > Chordata > Actinopteri > Sciaenidae > Nibea > Nibea albiflora. The sequence continues at coordinate 16,970,758 of CM024808.1, read as the reverse complement.
AGCCACTGGCTTTAATTTGGGGGCCGCAACATTTGGAATTAATTATCACACACACTCCAGCACTGCTGCGGCTTACTGTGTACATGGCTATTACATCCACTCCAATACAAACTTTATACAGCTTATGTGCTGGAACTTACTGTTACACAGGAGTTTGTATTGCTGTTATGATAAATTTACATAAAATACAGCTGCACTACAATGTTAGTATACTGTTATACAAAGAGGGATGTGGGGTATGCCTTCTATGAATAACTGTTCAGGTTATGGGCAACAAAGGAACAGGAAGACACGCGATTCTTGTCGCGAGATTTGAGTCATTATTTATCAGTTGTCAGGACTGTATATAATCCAGGATATAGCTTGCTTGCTAATCAGCCGGCTAATTGTTCTATGTGAACAAAAGTGCGACAACCTTGTTAAAAGGAATAAATACATAACTGCTAAATGGAATAAAATGAATACAAAAACTAACCTTCAGCAGTGTGGCATGACAGCTCAGGGGAATTCAAGATAAATATCAATGAATAATGGACAACAAAGGCGACAGCTAGCTTAGCATTCTGTCCATGAAGGATGCCTGTAAAAGAGCTTTTCCACAGCAGCCATTTTGACATGAAATACTGAACACAGGTGTTACCAATGACCATTGCATTCAGGTCAGACAGTCAGTGTGCTGCTGTGGTGCAGCTTGATATCCATTATGAACATGTTTTCTCGTCTACCTCTGTCCAATTAGTACACATGGCTGATGATCTTTCTTTTGGTCATAGAAAAGTGTGGCGTCCTAATTAAGAAAACATTACCGTTCATGTAGAGGTGATACCGTAATAAAAAACTAAGCGTTTCATTCTGTGCTCACACATATTACCGACGGTTACAGTGCCAGAGACTGCTGACTAATCTAAAGTAGTTTAGTGCCACATTTATGTGATGTGACTGAGCTTGTATATCAGAGGGTTAACTGCTCGTGCTAGAGAGAGTTTTACAGCAGCGTGCTGTATATTATTTTTTATTAAACACGGGACATGGGTGTAAAATAATAAAAAAAATGTGTAAGCTGTTGGACGGTGAAAAAACATCTGAGCCAAATGTCACACTGTTATGGTCGTATGCCTCGACCTTCCACCCGAATATAAAGAACTTAAAGGTCGTCTCAACACGTTTGACTAACTTCATCAAAGTTTAACCTCGCTGGCACAGTTTTTCTCTTCCCAGCCGTGGATATTGAACCATAACCAGATCACATTCCACATTCCCATTCCCTGTGGATGATTGTTGTAGATGTTGCTTTCCATCATCCACCATGGCTCAGACCACGACTGCCACGGTTCAGAACCTGCATCTAGTTTGCGCACACCCTTGTAAACATTATACTGTACTTGGGATGGTAAATGGTGCAAGATACAGTAAGCCCTATTAAAAGTAAATGTGCAGCTAGTAAGAGCAGCGGCAGCAGCGGCGGCTTGGCTACAGTGGATTGGGAGCAGCTTTAGAGGCGGCGTGAAGCGGTTGAGTGGCTCAGCAGGGCTGTGTGTATGTAGGCCGTGTTCTGCATGTTATTTCCTTGAAGTCATCAGACCTACGCTCCCCCATCAGGGAAAGGCTCTTATGATAAGTGGCAGCCATGAAATATGCACAGCCTGTCGTAGCCGCCTGCCTCGCTTCACAGAGCCTCTCTCTCTTTGCTTCCTCGTCCCCTCCCTTCCTCCTTTCCACTGTCCCTTCTTACTACCTCTCCCTCTTCTCTTCTCCTCGTCGCCTCTCATTGTGGAATTGCTTCTCTCTTCTTCTCTTTCATGTGTTTTCCCCTCTCCCAGAAACTCCTCGTCTGTCACCCTCCATCACTCTTATCTCTCTTTACCTCCTTTTCTCTATCCACCACGGTGATTTTTTTTTCCCTTTTTTTGAAGCACATCAAAACACACACAATGAACATCATATAAACACAAACAAACATCCCCTAACACATCTTTTAAATCCTTTATTTTCGGTATGCCTGTTTTTCCTGGAAAACAAACAAAAAAAAATTTGGCACATGGAAAGCAATGTGAAAAGCATTTTTTTTTTCTCTCTCTTTTGGATATATTTCATTATTTTCACATGTAGCGCGCACAACAGTAGCTTGGATCACACTTTTGAAGCAGTGCTGACACAGAGAACATGTAATCACCCTAATATGTTAAATGTATATAAATCCTAACTAATAAAAAGGTAAAACAAAAGCATTTTTCATGCAGAGTTCATTTTGTTTCTCCTTCAGCAGGAAGGAATCATAGAAACAAAACACAAATCCTGGAATAATACTTCTCCTCTTGTCCTTTGCAATACTGACCACATGGTGTATAAATATATGGATATATCAACATTTGACACAGCTATATACTGTATTTGCTCATGTATAAGTGTATATTTTTTGTTGTTATAATACAGGAGACACTGACTGTAATAAATACCGACAATGGAGGTACGACACAGATAATGGTTTACGTCGTCGAGTCATAAAAACACACACAGCTGTCGTCACTTTCAATCTCACAATCGCGGACGAGACGTAAAGAAGCTGAACAACTCGTCTATCCAGTAACCTAATCAACTTGTCAAATGACTTCACGTAACAGGTCTCAATGCCACCGAAAAGCATCCAACATGCACAGAGCGTTACGGAGGGCGGCGTGTGAAAACATTCAAATCGATGATGAGGCAGCTAAAGGGAGGGGGCGGGGGCTTCCTGCTCTGAATTCTTGCCATTCCCAAAGGGATCAGGCCTTCGCTCCCTCAGCTTTCTGCTAACCCTTCACCATCTGTCCTACTGGTCAGGAATAAGCAGAAAATTAGTTCACTTGGAAAATGATCCAACTGGCACACTTACAGACATGGTAACACTTTCTGTATAGACCATATATATATATATAGTGCGTTATGGGGACATTTATAATACATTATTAATGCATTCATAATGCTTCATGACCACTCTTAAACACACATAATGCTTTTTGATGCACTACATTCAGTCACAGAACATTATAGATGTAAGGCATTATAAACACATTATAACTGATTACGACTGCTCCGTAACGCACTATAGATGTGACCCTCATTAAAAGTGTTACTGAAATGCTGATTACTGAAATAGATTTAAAAAATTAAGTTAAACATAAATTGCTAGTGTCCTGCAATTTTTGCTTCACTTTAATTGCAGATATTTTTTTCATGACCTGTCAGATACGTTTTCATGTTTCAGATTTTTAAAGCTTATCATGACAAATTCTAGTCAAACTGCCTCGACGACAGCAACATGAGTGTATCTCTAGCTGGCCATTTGTATATGAAGAACTACTGCCTTCTGCATTAACGTAGCAACAAATATTTTAGGAATCTGAAGTCCAAAATGTCCTATAACCGTTCAAGTGAATTAACCGTATGATATTATAGCTTTATTCTTCGTTTCCTGCAGATCCTGTGCAGACAGCTTCATGCCTCTACGTCTGATAAACACCACAACTTCTCTGTGATGATGAGGAGTGTGATATGAAGAAGCACCTCCACACAACATTAGCTCTGGCCGAGATAAATCTCCGTACCAATATGCCGTTTATCCTTTTGTATCTAAATTAATTACACTTACATTAATTACAGTTCTAACCTGAGCCTTCTGAGATTCATTACCAGATCTGTCTTCCTGTCAACAACATTATTGCTAGCTGGGAAAAAAAACAAAAGACAGAACATACACCCACACCACATCCTCCTGCTTCAGAAAGCCTCGCTTTAACCTGTGTCCACATTTGCTGCTGCTGTCGCTTGGATGGAAATGCTTATTGCGCAGGCAGATGGCTACTTGGAAAAACACCAGTCACAGTGAGATGAGCTTTAAATCCTTCCTGCAATCCTCTAACCAAAAAAGTAAACTGGACAAGTTGAGCCGCACAATATATTGGTTTGCTTATCTGTGTGAAATCCATTTTTCTGCCACAACTTTTGTGCCTAGGAAACCTTTCAGACACTCACGTACTTCACTTGCACCCTGAAAGCAGGAAACTGGGTTCAATTTTAATTTCCAGACCATCGTACCCTGCAAAGGATCCCTAGTACTGAAGTCGAACCATCCAGGTGGAATTTGCAGCACTGAATGTCAATGGTGATTCGGACATGAGGTTAAAGACTACACTAACTTACACTAACAGTCTCTAGTATCATGATTCGCTTTATAAGAAATCGATTGTTTTAATTGTCACTATCATGCATTTCTACAGGAAAGCAGCTTTTTCCTTCACTAAAGTAAGTAAGGTGAGCATACCGGTGCTGCTGGACATGAAGGGGGTGTGCGAACAATCACCTTACAAACAGATGTTGACACGAGGCCAGGCAAGGCGCTGGGCAGGTATGGACATACATAACCAAAATTGCAAACACGAATGTGCGCTTGAAATACGCCGTACTCGTTCGCACACATATAAAACATACACATGTGCACGCACACATACATACGCTGTAAACAAATGCCCAGGTATCGGAATCATGCTTTTGTAAAACACAAAGAAACTAACTGCTAGTCTCTTTCATTGCTTAAATACTAGATAACAGAAAATCAGAGTATAAGAAGTAGTATTATCTATCTAGTTAACTGACTCAAAGCCTATATAAGACTACATTTCCCAGCAGCAATTTACCATCATGATCCAAGACAAAGAAAATCTAATATTTGCGGACAAATCAGATTTTCCATTGTCTCATTGAGTAAAAACATACTCCATGTTTCTTTAATATGTGTTTTGAACAGCCACTCAATGGCGGCAGAGATAAGATGCTAAAATGCTGCTGGGAGACAAAGGGCTATTATTGATATAGAAACTCATGCACAAGTATGTGAAGCATTCCAGTTTTTTTTTTTTGTTTGTTTGTTTGTTTAGTCTAAGATAAGGATAAACATACAGACACTATTATTCTCATACACTGAATAAAAAGCACACCAGAATTACAGGCCGAACTCAAAATGCGCCGGAGTAGCCGAGGAATGACTAAAAGAAAAGTTAAATCACAATTTCCACCAAAAGAAGTCAAAACATGGAATGCTGGAGATATGTCTTATGTGAATGACGCAGCTGTGTGCTCGTGTGTGCTGGAGGGATCGGGACTTCAGTGTTGTGTGGTTAGATTGTAAATGTACTGCATTTCTGTCAGTGAATGCATCGCTGTGTAATTACTCATGGACAATGTCCGTAAATTTTGGATTTTATGAACTTTTGAGGGTCACCGTTTATTTCTAATCCTTAAACTGATGATGTCTGGTAAATTTAACACAAGCACTGTTCACACTGTCTGCATCTCAAGCTGAAAATCATCCCAGATGTGAAAGCTTGTGATGAATGACAAAGTCAAAGGCTAACTTCTCGCTAACTACTAACATGTTGATCACCTAAGAAGCATGGAAATATACTGGATTTGTTTATTCTCTATCTAAGTTTAGTTAGTTTAAATTGTACTTTTGAAGCTGCACATGCATTCAGGCCGTTTTATGCTGCACCTGGACCCTCGGAGGACCCTCAACACATCATCCAGGTTACAGCAGTGTGAACAATAAATGTGTGTATATGTGTGTTGTGATATGTCTGTGTGTTAGTTTAAGTCATGGCTTTTAGGTTCCTGTGGCAGCACAAATCATTTCAAGCTGATATGTGTGTGTGTGCGTGTGTGTGTGTGTGTATATTACAGGGGTACACAAGGCTGATACTAGGGAAACTGATCGTGTATATGTTGTGTGTGTGTGTGTGTTTGTGTGTGTATGATTCCATGTGTCCGTGCATGAGCTGAAATCAAGCCTGCTCGGCGGCAGTGGTGGTAGCAGCATTTCCTGGGAACTCTGGGTTGATAAAGGAGAATCCCTGGAACTCGTCCTGGTCCAGGTTCTGAATCACTTCCTCATCGGGAGGGGTCAGCACCGGTGGGTGGCGTGTGAAAAAACGGTCAAAGTTCTCCGCATCCCGTCCACACTGTTGAGGAGGGTGGGGAGGGATGAGAGCACAGGGGAAGGGGCGGATGGGGTAAAGGGAGGAGTGGGAATGGAGAGGAATGGATGGATTCGGGTGGGGTGGGAGGGGCAGAAGAAGAGGAAAACAAAAGAAGGGGAATGGTGGGTTGAACCAGGGTGTGAGATGACATTACTTGAACATGGTTTCAAATATCAGAACAAGGTGCCAGAACTTGGGGTGCGCTTGGTTCAACTCTCTGGTGTAATTTATTATTCCTGTCAAAATGATGCAAAAATACCACTCTCGGGAGAGGTGAATCAAGCGCGCCTCAGGTATGCGCTTTCCTTTTTGAAATATTTGAAACATATTCTATTTTTAAACAGAACAAGGTCACTGAAGTCTCAAACGTCCTGTGGCGGTGCACTACACTGGACTGGTGTCCGTGCAAAACACGGAGGTCTAAGTTTTTTGGTCACTCGAAAAGCATCCCATCATGGCTGTAAGTAAATAGCCAAAAACAAACTTTCCTTGGTGTTTCATCATAATTTTTGGGTTGTAATGCTTTAATTGGAATTTCTAAATCATCGTACGAGGAAAAGGCTCAAAGCCATGAGACGAACATGGTGTAATTGTGGGTTAATTGTGGGTTAATTATATGCTGCAGCTGTGGAGACACACTGAGATATGATAAACCAAATCAGACAAGCAGCTCGTATGCAAAAGAGCACTGGGAGTGACTCAAAATCTCTCTCTCTAGATATTTGCTCAGAAGCTGCACAATTTGAGATATTCTGTGTAAGACGATGATGCTGAAATCACATCTATCAAATGAAAATGTCCGTTCTTACTCTGATATTCAATCAAAACTCCAATTATTGGGCAATTTACATTAGATTTGTTTTCTGTGTCATCGTTCATATCCTCGTTCTGACCACCGGGAACCCAAAAAGAGCTTCTATACCCGTGAGATGTGCGTCCATCTAAGTACATAAAACAAGTTATTAACTTGAAAACTATATTTTCCCGACAGTGTGCCTCACAGGGACTTTGGGCTGAGCCATTCCTTTTTTTCCCCTCCCCCCACCCCTTCTCTATCACTGCACTGAGCTTTAATTAACACAACAAGGATCCAGTGTCCTCTGACAACATCACCCAGAGGAAAACTACAAACTCATTAAATCTCTGTAACTCGGAAAAACCAAATGAAATTAAGCCAGACTGTTTATAGTTTGGGGAAATATGTGAAATGAGAAATACACCAGGGTCAAATAGTATTTGCAGCTAATTACTCGCGTTTGTTTTAACCTGTTTGGGGGAACCAGATGGGTAGAATTTGCCATATGGGGAAATGAAATAAGTGGCACAAAAGTTTAGAAGCAGTACACAACGCCTCAGCCAAGGAAATGACAGCTGATGTGGTCAGAATCTCCCGTATCATACTCAAATTAAAGGCAAAATATGTATTCAATACCAGGAGTTTGATTTTGGCTATGCGCCTTACTTCCAAAGGTGATGGAGGAGATGTTTCTATCATATAAAAAACTCTGGTCTTTGATATAGTTTTGAATAAATGCTGGTGTTTTCTGTTAACAGTAGTGCACTCCGGGACAGGTTCCATTTGAGACTGAGCACCAGAGCATGCAAATAAACAGAAACAAACATGAGCAAACTGTGAACACAGAGAAGGACAAATAAAAATGTGTAAGGACAGATGGGTTGATGCATGGCAACACTAAACAGTGAACAGATGGATGGATTGATGGAAGGATGGAGTCTTTAGATGGAAGGATGGATGGATGGATGGACTGACAACAGATAGCTTGATGCACTGACAGATGAACAATAGTAACATAAGACAGTGGCTGTAAATGAAAGTCCAAGGTGATGGCATGAACGTTCTTTAACTGTTGGATGAATCAATAAACCGACCGGTCAGTCAACCAGGCTGTTAGTTGGTCGGTCAGTCAACCACACATTCAAAAGCTCATCTGATCAACCATCAAACAGACTCTTCAAAGGCGCTCGCAGGGTGTGAAACCAAAAGCAGAGCGTAATCACAAACAGTTAGGAAACCAACTTTTGACAAAAGTGAGGCGCGCCACCGCAACCTTTTTTTTCAAAAGCATCAAACATCCTCCATCAACAAACCGTCTGAAGAGGACTGATTTGAGGCGGTGAGAAATATAGATCAGCCTCTCCTCAAAACAATACACACATCGCTTAAATAAGCCTGATAGCAGAGCACCAAAGGAAATGATTGAAGCAGACGCTAAAGTCAACCCTAAACTTTTATGCAGGGTTCTTCAAAAAAAAAAAAAAAACCTCAACCTTTATTTGTCCTCTGAAAGAGGAAGAAAGAGAGAGATAGAAGGCGACAGCGCAGAGAGGTGAAAGACAAGAGACGTTAGAAAGACGAGATCAAACAGAAAGAGAGAGGCCGATACGGAAAAAGAGAAAAGAGGCGAAGAGATCAGTCGACATATGTTAGTAGTCACATCAGAGGACGCCCTGCAGAAACACGCCTCAGTGTTAAAACGCAGCCAGGTCCTAATGGTGACCTCTAACATCCACACATGGAGATCATATGATGCAGACGCATAAACACAGGAGCATGCATACACACTGCAGCATTACTGATCCAGCTTAGAACACACACACACACACACACACACACACACACACACACACATACACACACACACAAAACCCCAGTGGGCCAAGACAGCTGCATAAAAAGCTCAACTCAGAAAAACTCTTAAGCAGCAGTCTGGCCTAAGGCTGTGTGAGTGTGTATGATGGTGTGTGTGTGTGTGTGTGAGTACGAGATGAAATCATCCTGACTCAAGTTCTGATCCAACTAATTTTGTCGGAGAAACAAAACAACAGAAAACCACACACACACACACACACACAGTTGTTTCAGGTCACTGTGTGGACGTATTCCCCTTGAGGTTTACTCTAAACTCAATCCAACCCCGATGAAGACGGAAACTATTTCAGCTCATGCAGAATGCGACTGCACCAAACTGGGGACACGGATTTTGTGTTTCAGTTCAGCAGGAACTGATGAAACGAACGTGAATTTAAATCTCGACTCCAAAATCTGAAAAAAATATCCACCACCGTTGTTGCAATCAGACTTTAACGTTGCCGTCTTTCCTCTGTTTGTCACCGTCACTGCCAAAATCTTCACCGTATTCTTACTCATGACCCACATTCATCACGACATCTTTCCCATAATCATCATTCCTGTACCACCTCTGTCCTCATCACCACCACACATTCGTCTCCATCGTCATCCTCCACACTTACCTGTGCGCATCGTCCCATACAGAGGAGGGGGAAGAGACAGAAACATCACGTTGAAAGTGATAGGACGTGTAAGATAACAGAAACAGAAGAGAGATAGTTGTCGAGGGAAAACAGAAGAAGTTAGGCTGAAGGAAGGGAGCTAAATGTGTCCTTCAATCACAACAAAGCGTCGTTTGAGGCAGCGTCCGCCAGGAGTTTAACCTCTTACAGGATTACACTCCTGGTCTTTGCTGTGGTGGGAGAGTAATTAACCCCTCTGGCCACTCGTGAATTGCATCTGGGGTCGGGTCGGGTTCAGCGGGGTCAGACTTACAGCTCTTGGTTTGAATGGCGGCTGCACCTCCTTGTTCTCCAGTTTCTCCCAGTCCATGTAGCGGAAGAAGCTGTGGTCCCTGATGTCTCTCTCCCCCTCCGGACCACAGCCCAGTCGTTTCGCTGGATGCTTCGTCATCAGCTGGACGGACAGAGAGAAGAGATTTACTGTATGTCCCTTCGTTCCTTCCCTCTATTCCTTTCCTTATAGCACATGTGCTTTGTCCCTTTTCACCTGTATTCTCATGTCCACTGCCTCCATCTTTACTGCACCTTGTTCATGGCATCAACCCGATAGTTGCTGAGACATCTCACTCAAAACCTCGCTCATGCTTGTATGTTGGTACTACATTTCATGGTAACCCATCCAACCAACAGACCAACATTTTCATTAATGTAAAGTCTTTATTTGTTGCTTTTGTTATAAAGTAAGCTGTAGGCATCACCCTAAACTCTAAGACAGGTCCGTATCTGATCTAAACTCAACAGTGTGCTGCTGCAGTGCCCCAAATTTCCCCTCTGGCATCATTAAAGTTTCATCTCATTTATTCCTGTCTCTTTTCCTCAGTGTTCACGACTCCTCCCTTCATTCATTTCTCTTCATAAATAAATGTCATTACAATGATTATTATTATTTCTTCACTGCCTTTTCTTTGCTTCTTTTATACATCTATCAGTTTTACTATCTATCATGGCAGAAGCTTCTCCCTGGGGACCAAATCTAATCCAGCGAACCACCGCCCGCGGATAAATGAAGAACTGTTGCTTTTTTCCTCTTTTACCACAGCAGTTTTTTCCACAGGCGGAATTAAGGAGCGTTTACAATGTCTGTCCACACAAAACCTTAAGAACAACACCAAGGCCAGTGACGTCAGTGTGTGTATGCGTGTGTGTGTGTGTGTGTGTGTGTGTAGGTGGGGTGTGCCTCCCTCAGGAGAAGCAGTCATAACTCATTACATTAGAACTAAAATAACATTTTCCACGGGTCAGTCAACCTTACACTGCGCGCACACGCACACACACACACAAACACTGCTCAGGAGATAAGTGCATACACACACAGACTCACTTACTAATCCATGCACACACATGCCTTATTTAACAGCTGCGCAGTAAGTCAACTGTTGAGTTAAGAATAATAAGAATAATAATAGCAACTTAATTTTACAAGATTCCAGCAACAAATCTTCTGTTTGTTTTTTTTGCAGCTCCGTTACAGCAGCTACTTTCCTTTGAGGAGAGTCTTGGTGGATCTGCGGTCTTGCTCACTGAGAACAGAACGTCCAGTGGGCCACAAATATATGGCATATGTGAAAATGGCGCGGTTTACTTGTTCCGGTCACTCTGCACTAACGGGCTGCGTTCACCATCTGGCTGAAACTGTTCTTACCTACAATCCATGGCGCGTCTTTTTACTTTCAGGGCTTAATTCATGCAGGCTGGGGGTAAAGCAAACACGGTATAATGTGACTGTTTTTATGATGGATAATTTCATCACTTTCCAAATTACCAAGCAGGTGCCAGGACATAAAAAAAAGGTCTCATGCTATTAGTTTAAGTTTGTGGCTCCAAAGGAGGCTGCTTGCACCAAGTAAGGTGGAGCGCAGAAGCAGAAGGGTTTTGTGTTTATGCAGATCAGGTGGTGCGGTGCAATTTTAGGTCATACTATAGCAGAAAATTGCAACTGCGCCTTCACATGTGCAGACAAAATCTTATGCAAAGACAGAAATCATTGTAGGCCTGGTGTAGTTTTTACTGTGCATCCACATTGTTACTGAGTTTGTGTATGCATTCTCCCTTGTTGTGTACGTGCTGCTCTGCTGTGAAGACTGAGCTTCTTGCTTCTTGCATTGCAGAAACACAACGGGGAATAGCGGTGGAAAGAGGCTGTGTGTGTGAGTGTGTGTGTGTGTGTGTGTGTGTGGAGGATGTGTGTCTTCGCCTGTGTAAGGACACACATGCACAATTACTCTTTGCTGTAAAATCATGTGAAGTCTGAAGACATGTACCTTACACTATAGCACTACAGAACATATTGTAGTAGCAGCTTAAGTGTGTGTGTGTGTATGTGTATGTGTGTGTGGCCCATTTCTGGCTATGAAATATAGATGCTGGTCAGGGTGGAAGCAGGGGAGTGGAAATGTCTCTGATCAGTCGCTTTCCACACACATGTGCTCACAGGCCTGCCCACTGTATGAACTCTGTACTGCACATTTCAGGAATTCAACTATTCTTGATCCAAACTACGCTGAAAGTAAGACGTGTACCTTAAAACACAGATAACTGGTGATGGGATAAATATTTTGCAGCACCTCACACACTCACTTACTATCACTGTTTGTGAGGGAATCTTCTATTCTAGCAAGCAACATACGGGGATTACACAGGCTCAAGCATATGTCTTGAAGTCACTGTGGATCACAGGTGACAGGTACGTAACGTAGAAACCACTACAGAGTCAGTATGTAAGTAAGTATGAACGCATTTCATGTTGTAATAACTTAGACTGTAGATGAGTAGAAGCATTTAGAGACACAGAGTAGTTGTGTTACTACCCTGAGGACATACAGACGAGCCAGAGAGGACTGATTTGAGGACTGACTGACATCTTCTTCTTCCTCAGAGCTGAAGCGTCATCATGTCATTACAAGCGATTTGATAAATCCTCTATTCTCCTCGATCAAGCTTCAATAAACCTTTCAGCGCATGAAATCTTGAACTCCTGTTCACTTCCTCTCTGTGGATCATATTTATTAACAGGCTATTTAAGCTAAAGTTTGGCACAGCGCCGTCATTGTTCACTGTATTCATCGCCTGAAATATGAACTTTACGTGACTTTTATTCTTCTTCCCTTTTTCAAAATGGAAATATCTTGTAACATTTCAAGAGGAAAGCCTCATGTAACACACACACACACACACACACACACACACACACATCATATATATTCATGCATTGAGTTAACCCAGGCAGTGCTGGCAGGGCGCAGTGGGAGCTGTGGGGGTGGACGGAGGCGAGCTTTTCATGCTCCACTGAAGATCCACTGTTGTAGCACTACAACCCAGTAATCATCACTAATACATAACGTACCCCGTGCGCGTGTGTGTGTGTGTCTGTGCGAGCGCATCTCACTGAACATATATGTCATCAATTTGCCGATGAATGCCTTTGCCTTTAAATTTAGGGACTTAAGTCACGCTGGGATAGACACGTGTGTCTTGATTCAAGCTTAATATAGAAATATGTTGCAGCTTAAGAAACAATTAGGAGAGAACAGTGTCGTTCTTTCTTCCCCTCTTCTTTATTAATGAATGAAAATCTTTGTTTTATGTTTACACACTGACTAATTTATGTCAGCATCTTTTCCAGCTCGTGAGTTTGTGCAGATGTGAAGCATGACGGAGAGTAAAGGTGATACTACAGCTCCTGAATGCCTGATTAAATCACTGGAGAGGGAGATGACCTGCTCTGTGCAAAAGGACTGGTGTGTATCTAAACATTACATACATCCCCCTGTGTGTGTGTGTGTGTGTGTGTGTGTGTGTGTGTGTGTGTGTGTGTGCAGCTTGTGATCATGGTCAGTGAAGCGTGCGGTTAGGAGATGAGACAGAGAGGTGGTGGTTTGATAGAGAGGACTCACTCCATTTATAGCAGTAATCAGCTCATACGCACTGACAGAGACGCGTGCACACACACACCTACGCGTACACACACACACACACACACACACACACACACACAAATTGGCACACAAATCCAGTCCAGTTGGGAAGTGTCAGGGCATCATTTGATACTGTCCGGCCTTTTCTGAAGAGGAGTTTCCACAGTCAACTGAGCACACTGCACAAGCTTAGGCTATTAGAGCGGGAGAGAGAGAGAGAGAGAGAGAGAGAGAGAGAGGGAGTGAGGCAGAGAGAGAGTGTATCTGTGTGTGTGAGAGAGATAGTGAGGATGTACAGTGAAAAAAGGGAAACAGCGGCTTAACAATGAACACTGCAGAGAGAGAAGAAGGAAAGTAGAGCGTTATGAGAGAGAGAGAGAGAGAGAGAGAGAGAGAGAGAGAGAGAGAGAGAGAGAGATGGAAGCAGAATAGATAGCGAGAGCGGACAATGTTGTTTCACTCCAAATAAATGTTCCCCCACAATGGTTTTAATTATGCAGATAATTCTGATGTCCCTCTCTGCCTCCTTCTCTTCTTTCTTCACCTCCTCCCTCTTCGGCCTCCTAATTCTCTCCTCTGCGTGTGTGTGTGAGTGTGTGAAAGAAAGAGAGAGAGTGGTGAAGAGAGGGAGCGAGACAGAAAGGAAGAAAGAGATAGATTTTACGAGGAGGGAGCGAGGTTGAGCTTGCAAGACAGACAAGGGACTTGTGTTGTACTGTATGTGTGTGTGTGTGTGTGTGTGTGTGTCGTGTGTGTGTGTGCGCGTACACACTCACCCCTTTACAGATAGCGACAGCCTCCTTGGACATTGACTTGGGATAGGAGACGTGATGCTCCATGATGGACTGAAATAACTCATCCTCATCTTCTCCGTCAAATGGAGGCTGGAGAGGAGGAGGAGGAGAAGCAGGAGAAGCAGGAGGTGCAGGAGAAGCAGGAGAAGCAGGAGGTGCAGGAGGCCAGACAGGACAAATAGAGGATATTTAAATTTAATCATTAAAAGCTTTTTATTGTCTCAGCTTCTCAGAATGAAAATACTGCACACATTCACAATAACCACTCTAAACGAGATCTCCAGGATTTGAAAATGTCACATCTACTTTCACAATTATTAATACCACGAGAGAAAAACTCATCAAGGTGTATAATTTAACAGCTAACCTTTCATTACACGGTGTCAAATTTTAAAGGCTACGATCACAAGTGTTTGTGTTTTAGTCATGAATATGAATCCTGTTGTGAGAGGAGTTGTCTCAAATGATATTTTAGTTTAAATCAGGTTTAATATTTCTATTGATAAAACCAAAAACACACAGACTAACCTGTCCAGCCAGCATCTCGTAGAGCAATACGCCAAAGGCCCACCAGTCCACTGATTTTCCATACGGTTGGTAGGCTATGATCTGAAATATAAGAGTTCAATCAAGCGCCGTTAAGACAAGGCAGTCTTCAAACCCTTTGTCACTTCTGCACAGCTGGCCAGTCGCGACATGAAGCGGGTGCAAACGTTGTGTCGTTGGTTTTGGAGTGCTACACGGCAAGTTTACAAGTAATTCTGATGAAGGTTGGCGGCTCCCGAACTGTGAGGTCATCAGGTTAGCCAATTAAAATGCAGCTATGAGATCAAACTGATTTAGCATGCTGAATTATCCACACGCTTGTGCTGTAGCTACAGCAGCAGTACTAGTGCGCAGAGGGAGTTTTAGTTAGTCACAACATTAGCAAGCGACACTACAAGCAACATATGTGAACAGGCCAGACCTCACACACACACACACACACTCTACCTCAGGAGCTATGTAGTCCGGTGTTCCGCAGAAGGTCTTGGTGGTGACTCCATCGTGCATATTTTCTTTACACATGCCGAAATCTGCTATCTTAATGTGACCCTCACAGTCCAGCATCACATTGTCAAGCTTCAGATCTCTGCAGAAGGGAACCACAGTGTTAAAGAGGAATGACACCTGATCCTGATGACCGAACATGGACCATGAAGGCTCATGTAGTGGATATACTATCTAAGATGTCATACATGATTTGACGTAATACCATTTTTAAATAAAGATAATGAATTAGGATGTTGTCTTGGGTTATGAGCATACCTGTAGATGATGCCCTTTAGATGTAGGAAGAACAGACCGATGGCTATCTCCGCCGCATAGAATCTACACAAACACGGGGAGAAACAAAAATACTAATTAGAAAAAGGCCGAGAGGGAGGACGAGAGGAAAACAGAGGGATAATTTGTGTGCGTGTGTGTCTGCGTAAAGGTCAGTGCTGTCTCTTCAAAGCCAGGGAGCGGCTGATAAGATCAACAGGAGGAGTCTGGACACACTGACCGCGCGGGCCAGCCATTGTCCGCGTGGGCGTGCACAATCGGTGCCTGTAAAGTGCACCTAAATGATGTCAAGAGGCATTTCGAAGGCGTGCAGAATGTATAGTTCGGAGCTTGTTTGATGTTTTAACTGTGATCGGAGTGACGTCTCTGCAGCTGGAGCTAACGCGGCTTTGGATGCAGGACGCAAACACAAGAGACAAAAGTTCATCATCATCCAACGGAGCAGAGCATCTTGACCATTGTCTAATAAATAAATTAAACAGAGCAGAGAGCGGTGATGGCCTTAGATAAACGAGCTTCCTCACCCTGTTCGACTTGCCCTTCAGCAGTCTAAACCCTCTGCCAGAGGGAAGAAACTCTAATTCCCAATAAAGCAGACGAAGGGCAAACTCCTCCACGGCTCTCGCTTTCTCCGACAGCCTGCTTGTCAAATATGTCAGCACGCTGGTTTGACTTGACACCAGTGATCTCTCGCCAGCCACCTTAATTATATTGTGCAGTTTTGGAGGTATTGTACCGCACGCTGAAAACTCTGCTGCTGGATTACTCTCATCTCTTTGAAGTTCTTCAGAGCAGCAACGCACACCGGGGCGAGCAACATATTTCAACCCCGGGTTCTGCTGGATCAAACTGCTTATTCAGTAAGATTTAAAAAAAAAGCATTAGCAAACGGTGAGACACCTATAAGCGTGGGATTAAGATTTTGTGTTATGATGGCATGAGAATGCACCTTACAAAAGCTGCTGAGTGTGTGTGTGTGTGTGTACTCACACAGCATGGGGCTCTTTGAACTTGCCGACCTGCTGAATCTGATACATGAGATCTCCTCCGTTTATGTACTCCATGACAAAATACAAACGGTCCTGCGTGAGAGATAGACGGAGAGCGAGAACAGATAAAAAAAAAAAGTGCACACGTTGATAAAAGGAGGTGAGAGGTCACAGAGAAAACGAGAGAAAGGGATTGTTCAGGGGGGGGATAGATAGAGGGTGACGGGTCACATCAGAGAAGATTAGAGGGGAGATACAGAAAAATGGAGGGATAAAAGATAAAAAAAGGAAGAAGGCAGTGAGCAAGAGGTGATCGGGTTGTTGTCTCTGCGCCCGATCAGTCTTCTACTGTGGGAACACGGCGGCTTCAATTTAGGAGCTAATTCTCCTCCATTATCTACAGAAATTGCCAATAAGGTACAGTGTGTGAGGGAGTGTGGAGGGATTTGACGTGGCCCATGTGTGTGTTTGGAGAAAATATTGTGGAGTTGTGTTGTTTAAAGTGTTGTCTGTGTGCTTTCCTGAACTGCCTCCATGTTTTTAATGATTTTCTGTACGTGCGATGTGCCATATTCTTCTTCTGTTCACAGCATTTAGAAACATATTGGCCAATGAAAAGATGCTTTGTTAGATCATGTATGTAGAATAGACGGAAGGGGCATAGCTTTGGATAAATAACTGAACATGACATCACTGCGCAAACACAGATTCTTATTTTTGGTGCTAAATGTGTCTCATTGTAGCTTTTTTGGTTCATTCTGTGTGATATATTATAAGAAAAATAGTTGTTTTTTATCTTCATATGTCGTTTTCATTCATTTATTGTATGTGTGTGTGTTATAATTGCCTTTCTGTGTGTGTGTGTGTGTGTGTGCCTGGTAAATCCCATACAGTACGTATGAATCCTCTGGTCAGGAAATTATTGCTGACGAGGATTAACACAGTCACTTCTGGTTTGTGTGTGTAGGTCAGGTCAGACTTTCCCATCTAGCCTTTAACCGCAGCCTCAAATGGATTCACAACACATCATATTCATTAATCAATGAAAACATGTACAAATGAGTGTGTTATGTTGTAAATGACACGACCGGCGAGCTATATTTACTCCTCTGTTGACTCATCTTTAGTGTAATATGGATTAGACGTCAGTAGATGAGCATGAATCAAATATGAATCCGGCCTGTGTGCTCCAGCTGTGAGCCGGTGACAGCAGGCAGGGTGGCTGCTGTTCAGACCACAGCACTCACCAGCGGTGCGGCTCTGTCCTTCAGCAGGACGCCGCACAGTGGCTCCCTTCATGTCAAATATGATGTGAAGGTGTGGGGACCTACCGAGGGCGTCCATTCAGCTCGCAGAGAATGTAAAATAGATTTTTGGATTTCTTTTTTCGGGATTTCTAGTCACTGTTTGTTTGCGTGTGTGTGTGTGTGCAACCAACCAAGCAAACATTTTCCATTTAAACCAAAGTTTAAAGTCCACAGAGTCTGAACCTACGGCAAATAAAACTCCAGAATGAAATGAAATATTACTTCTGTAGTCGTCTGTGCCATTTTCTGAAATTTGTCCTCCTTTGAACAGTTTGCGCTTTTGTTATTTTTGCTTTGTTAGAATATATTAGAATATATCTACGTTTGTTAGATGATGAACGTGCAGGCAAGCAGTAAATACACGATTATACTTTACTGTATGTGTGTACACAGCAAAAACTAATACAACAGTCCTGCAATGAATCCACGAAGGCCCAGAATGTATCAGTTTCAATGTTTTGTTGCAACTGGAAAGAGAGTGTTTGGTGTTTGGTGTCAATTTGAGGTTTGACTGTGTTACATTACACAGAGAGATGTTCAGCCCACCCTCAGTGATATAAATGGGGTCTCATATCTGCTATACATGAAGCAGCTGGCTGTCTTAGCTTAGCATAAAGACTTTACACAGGGGCAAACAGGTGAGGCCGGCTCTGTTAGGTAACACAAACAAGATAGTTATGTGGTAACAGTGTGTAATAAAACACTAAAATATGATATACAACCTTCGTTAAAGTACGATGGCCCACCTACCATGCTCTGGAAGGTGGAGTGCAGCTGTGTTAAGAACGGAGGCTTTCCAGACAATGCTAACACTCTCTTCTCCACCATGGTGCACTCCACGTCATCATCCTGGATCACAACGTCCTTCTTGAGGATCTTTACAGCGTACAGATCCTCTGTCCCCTTACGCTCCGCCAGCATCACCTACAGAGAGTACAGAGAGGATAGAAGGGGAGTACAAGGAAGGTAAATTCATTAATATTCAAAATCTTCTTTTTCAGCATCACCTTGGAAGAAAGGCAGGTGCAAAGGAAGAAAGAGGGATGAAAAGGGCAAGGAGGGGAGGGAGGGAGGCAGAGAGATGTGTGAGGCAGGGAAAGCAGCAGAGAAGCAAAAGGCAGGGAGTGTTTTGGGTTCGTCAAAGCAGAAATAAAGAGACGAAGGGCAGGAAGGAGAGAGACTACAGGAGAAATGGAAAGAAAAGAAAGGCAGGACAGTGATAAAAGGTACAAGATAGATCAAATAAAATCTTGTTTGCAATTTGTGCCAGACGGCACAATATCTTAAAAACTTCAAGGCATGTCAAATTGTGAGATATATGCCTGATGATCGACGGCACCAGGATGTGTATAAGAACAAACACACACATGTCATCAACTTGCATCATCTGTTTGTGCTACAGTACCTTCATTTTGAAAATGATTTCTTTGGCCGTAGCGCTGGCATTATTTAGATTTTTCTTTTAACTTTGCAATAATGGAGCTCACATTTCATGCATATTGTCCAGTGGTTACTGTGTTGACATCAGTCGTAGCACAGGCACAGAGTTCGCTTAACCCGTTACCAAACACACAAATGATGTCCAACCATAGCTGATCTTGGACTTCTTCCTCTTTACAAAATTTTTTGAAATGTTTCTCAACTTTTTTGAAAATCAGTCAGCTGGAAATTCAAACAAAACAACAAAACACTGGCCGGCCGTGTTTGCGCTGAAATATCACTTGTGCTATATCTTTTATGAAAAGCACTTTGGGTCTTGGTGCCATCATCATCACACTCTGTGTGCTGCTGCCTGAGAAGGGACACCTTGACAGGCATAGCGGTAAAATAACAGTGACTAAGGGACCATTTGGTCCAAAATTTTGTAAAGATGGCCATCTTTGGGTGCCAAAGCTAAATTGGCCGTTGGTGCACATGTCTCATAGTTGCCATTTTGTATTAACAACCAAATATCTCAGGCCAATTAAGGCCGTAATTAACCATTCACCACGATCACAAGGCCACACGGCTCGGTTCTACCTTCGCTTCACTAAAGAAGAAGAAAAGAGGAAGGGCAGCGATTTTGTTTGAAATAAAGACAAACCAAGACACAAAGCTTTTTTAGTGCTTCTGTGAGATTTTCAAACCGCTTCAGCGTCTCTTTGCCCTTCATGAACATCAAGGAGGAGAAAAGTAGAAAAGAAAGAGGCAGAAGAAGAAGAAGAAGGGATTATTTCTCTCCTTTTTTTAGGGCACACAGTGTGGGGGCGGGTGGAGATAAAGCAAGGTGAATGAGTGAGGAGAGTGAGATGTAAAGAGGAGGAGGAGGGAGTGAAGGGCAGGAGGCGTGGAGGGACAGAGGAAACTGGCAGCAGTCAAGCAATCAAGGATCATATTTGTTTTAACTGTGTAGTCTTGAAGCACGTCTTCCTTTAGTTACACACGCAGAAAACACACAACAGGTGGTAGTTTCATGTATAATCTGTGCCTGCTGATTCCTGTGGAGGTTGACCAGACAGATGCCGTGAATAAAACCACTATGAGATGCCTCTGTGTTGCTGTGTATGTTTGTGTGTGTGTGTGTGTAATCAGCAGTTTCAGTGTCTTTTGGTCAAGGTCAGACTCACATTGCTTACAGTCTCTCAAACAAAGGAGTAAATGTCTGTGTCTGGTCTCCTTCTCTCAGGTCTCTGTGTTTACCGTATCCTGTTCTCCTCTCCTTTTTCGCCACCTCTTGTTTCTCGATTTCTCCCTTTCCTACTTTCCTCTTCCTTTACCCTCTCCTGTCCTCATATCTTCTTTCGCGAAGAATCCAGCAGCTGCCGCTGCAAATAGCAGGCGAAATGTAGGTCAAGTCTCAGCTCACAGGTCATCTCATAAAAAGCTGAAGCAGGCTTGTGACCAGGTCAGAAAAGTTCAACTCTCTCGATATGCGGGAATTATATGAGAAAGTGGTCTGTGCTGTGCGTATAGCAAACCTTAGCAAAGAGGAGCTTTGAAGCAAAAGTTCAACATACTTGGAAATACATTTTTCACTTTCTCGCAGAGTTAGATGAGAAACAGACTCTTACATCTGTCTGCTCAAGGTTACAGCCAGGACATGTTTACCTAACAAATCTGCCAAGCGGATGGTAACAGATCATTTCTTGTTCAGTAGCAGGAGTGTCCATGACTTCAAGCAGTCACTGTTTCAGGAACATAATGTCCTGTAACCCTGTTTCTGAGTGAATAATGAGTTTTAAAAGCTACTTGTAGGCGGATTTTCTTACTTTTGCATTAAGCTGGTCAAGTAACATCCCTGTTTTATGTCTCTATGCTAAGCTAAGCTAAGCACCTGCTGGCTGTAGCCTTACATTGAACAGACAGATAAGAGAGCTGTTGTGTAACTGTCGGCAAGAAAGCTGTGCAAGATCCAGGATGCTAAACTATATTTAATTTGAACAGGAAGAAGAAAATGCATATTATCTGTATATCACAAGCTAGCTTGCCCAGCTTATCGGCGAGGTTAACTTTAGATTTGAAACTTTAGAAGAAGTCAGATTAACATTTTCAAGCTCGGCTGTGACTGTCACTGTATACTAACAGCAAAAACACAGACCCAGAGACGCAGACCAAACCGAGGACAGTTCTAACTTCTTGTAAATTATCTGCACAGATGTCTTTTTTTCCCCCACAAGTTAAACTACTTTGCTGAAACTAGTCGACTCACTGCACACCCTTCCTCTTCCTATCATTCTAAAACTAATAAAAGTACTTTCAACGTTTCATCTTAAAACAAGCCAGTGAACAGGCAAGAAGAAAAAATGGCTGAGCTTTACATTACATGGCTAACATGGCGTGTTTGTAGTTCTAGGAAGGCTAATTGAGTTTTGGGACCCCAACAAAGGATCTTTCATCCAATCGTATTTCATATTAAAACCTTTTATAAAACGTTTCCTATGTTCATTTGCATAAAACACAGGGTGAACCTAGCGACTTGAAAATGCTGCAGAAATTAGGCTGGGTTTGATTGATTTATTGATGTGTTTAATATACCATTCCTCCGGGGAAGCAAGATAGACTTCGAAAGACCATTTTGTAAATTAAACACGGGGCTTAATCTCCACAGTGAGTGAGACATCTGCCAACAGAAACATGTGCTGTCAAGCGCAGAGTGAGCAGAACCGCTACCTGTTCACTCCTTAAAAGTTGCCGTGCATTCACGTCAGCTTAATGACGTAAATGGAAAACATGTCACGATGATTATTTTTCGCAAAACTGCCAAGAATAGAGCAATCAGAGTGACCTTATGTCCACTTCATCATTTTTTTTTACCCCCTAAGAGATCAAAAAAATTAGCAGCTTTGCTGCTTATGCTGTATAAATATTCAGGCATGATAATGTGGATGGGGTTATTGGGTCTGCGATGCTACAGGGAGTGTAGGGCAAATGGACAAAGACATACAGGTCCAGTATGTGTGTGTGTGAGGGTGTAAATGTGTGTGTTTGTATCAAGGGCAGCCACAGTTCAAGGATGTGCTTTGTAATCTTTATCATTAAAGTTTAGATATTGGTTGAAGTTGGATCTAAGCTGGTCTGACTCACATATCACATATGGTGGCAGTGTGACTCTATGTAAATACAAACTCTATAAAGTTGAAATAGGGAGGAAGGACACCATCTGGCCCAAAGCTCATTTTATGCAACCACAAGGACAAGAGACACAGGCGGAAGAAGACATGAAACTTCAAGGTTTCAACCAAAATCAATCTGCACATAAAAGACACACAAGCCACAACCAAAGCTTTTGGGCGTCATTACACAGTTCTTGGTGACACATTTGATTCATTATAGCTTGTGTTATATCATTTTAGGCAGTTACCTGATGCAGTTAGCGTCCAAGTTACATTTCATGATCTCATCTGGGCTCAGCGTCTTAACTCAAGGTCACTTTGGTCACGGCAGTCATTCATAAACTGGCTACTGTACTATGAATTGTGGCGTTTGTCACTAACAGCTGACGCCCTTTTATCCAAGAAAGTTGTTCAGGGTCATTTGACAGAAAAGCAATCCTCGGGATATTAACTGTCATATGTCGTAAACGATGCCACTGTTTTCTCTGCTGACCTTGCAGAGTGAATTTACCCAGGGAAAACTAATGAAACCACACTCCGCTGCACTGCATGATACTGCACTATGCTGTATTACGGCGGGCTGTGTCGTATTATTCTAACCTGTCATATATCATACAGTCTATATGGTCTGATGGATCATATCCACTGAGGCAGTGTGTATTTCCTGTCTGGCCTGGCGCAGACAGTCATTGTGGGACACAGTGCGACTTCTTCAGGCGGTGAGTGTGCCCGAGTTGACAAACACATTTAATCTTCTACTCATGAATGGAAACAGACTTTTGATGAATATTTCTTTGCTTTCATCAAACTTCCGTATGCGCACGCTGTACTCCTTTGTGCCGGCTGACAGCAGACCACAGCACGATCAGAAGTTTGGTGTAAGTTGGATCTGCTTCGTCAGGCTCGTGCGGTTTGATCGGATTTGATTGACAGTTTTCTGATAACAAACAAATAACAGACTGTCTTCACATTATAATTAAATAAATTTGAATACATCAGTCTCTCATGTGACATAATCTGTTTAAACTAAAGCAAAGTACTATTATATTGTGGATTAATCTGTTAATCTTACTTAGTAACAACAACAACAGTACACACTGATCTCATGTCAGCTACAGTAAACACATTTTAA
Source organism: Nibea albiflora (assembly GCA_014281875.1). NCBI lineage: Eukaryota > Metazoa > Chordata > Actinopteri > Sciaenidae > Nibea > Nibea albiflora. Next base: position 16,947,360 of record CM024808.1, on the reverse strand, counting down.
AAGTCTTGGCTTTGATTGTTTGACACAACCTGATAAACAAAATACATATTTTATCCCCAACAGCAGATATCGCAAAGATGCTATTACCTGGCTAACTTTCTGATATGGATCAATAATATGGAAAATTAACTGACATGGAAGAAAGACATGGAGAAAGGTGGAGCTCTTCCTTTTTGCTGAAAAAGGTCAATAAAATGATCAGAGAGCCTTTGGAGACCAAACTGTTCACATCCTGTAATGTGTAAAAACACAGATTCAAACATACATGCGTATGCTTGCATGCGTGTGTGTGTGTGTGTGTGTGTATAGAGACACGACATTACAGATCAGGCTGTGTGTGTGTGTGTGTGTGTGTTATTATCACACTGTACGCGTGTCCACAGAGGAACGTTAGCAGTGCTGCTGTGATGCAGATGTCCTCAGACACAGAGGCAGCAGCCTCCCACACAAAAACTCAGGAACCGTTAAAACGACACACACATCACGCGAACGCTTGTTTGTGCGTACATAGAACAGGCCTGAACGAGGAGAATGTGTGCACACGCGTGTGTGTGTGTGCATGCGTGTTTCTACAGAAGGTGTGTACTCATGCGGATCTGCGCACATTTCTGCAATCTGCGTGTGTGCATGTGTGTCGGGTATTCCAGTAATGATCGACCCTCGACTCAGTCCCACATTGACGCATCAGTGTTGCTTTAAATGCCTGTTACCATGGAAACAGGCTGCCGGCATACAGGTCTGGTACACAGACAATGTTCTCTCTCTTTTTCTCTTTCTGTCACTTTCTCTCTCTCTCTCTCCACCCCTGCTGCTCCACCCATCGTTTACCCAATTTTCTCCCTCGCTCCCCCTCTCTCCCCCTCCACATCTCCCCGTTCTTTTCTGTTTCCTGCCTTGATTTTCATTCACTCTCCCCTCTCCGCGCGCCCCCCCCCCCCACCCCCTCCTTCTCCGCTCTCCCTCTTTTCATTCAGACTGACGTCTTTACCTCTCTCTCAATTCATTCATGTCAACCTTGCCGCCGTGCTCTCACATCTCTGTCTCTCCCTCCTTTCATCACTCTCTCTCTCCACTTGTCACGTCATCCTCCTTCGTCTCTCTTTCCCTTCATCCATCTCTGTCTACCTGTGCTTCAGCTCCTTTAATTCCTGCTATCTCTCTGTCTTCTCGTTCTGTCCGTCTCTCCTCTCCTCTAAGCTCCATGTGTGGATATAAAAGCTGTGACGCTCAGTCAAACGCAAAGCGCACATAAGTGCTCACAGCATATAACTACAGCAACAATATACTTATTGTATCCATGATTTTGCATACGTACGACGGATACAACAAATATAATACGTTCCCTTGCTGCAGTGGCTGTGTGCATCCTTAAAATAAGTGCTAGAGAATACAGTTGAGCCCTTTACTATGATCTTGAAGTGTTAGTTCAGATTTTTGTTGCATTACCAGGCTGCCAGAAATTCCCTAAAGTAAAGGGTTCATATCAATCTTTTGACGGAAACCGGAAATTTACCTTGCAGAACACAGGAGTCGCTGGGCGGACACTGACTTTTTAGGTGGGCCTTTGTTTTAGGTGGCTAAAATATGTTTTTTTGTTGCTGCTCCTTTAAAGCATGCATATACACAGAAATACACTAAAGTATCCCCCTATGGCACAAACACAGCGGCAGACAAGACAGACACAGACATCGTGGTCTCACCTTGCCGAAGCTCCCCTTGCCCAGCACCATCAGGAAGTTAAAGTCAGACAGCTTCATGCGATCTTGGTTGCCATTGGAGTCGAACCGGGATGCAGCGTTGGCCGACTTGCCTTCTGTGTTCTTTCCAGGGCCGATCTTGGCTCTCTGGATGAGATGAAGAAAAAAGACAGGACTACATTAGACACGACCTCCAACGTTCAAAGAGAGAGAGAGTGGAGAGAGTTATAGAGGTTTGAGTTGGCACATAACTGTCATATATTTAAGCATAACATTAAAATAAAATTATGATGGCGCAGCTGCTGATTACAGGGCCTTGCAACAGTTTTTGCTGAGGGAAGTAAAACATTTGTTCTGCCGGTCCTGGGACTGAAACCTGCAACTGAGGTGCCATTTGTAGCGTTTTAAAAAATAATTTAACTCATCGGTGTCATAAACAACAGACTGGTAGAGATTACCATAAAACTGCATTTCACTCTAAGTGATATTTAATTGGTTATGGGCACAAAAAGGGATTGTGGCTGTTGGAGGCAAGCATCAACATTTATGTGTTAAACTCTCGTGCTACTAATTATCTTGACCAAAGTCAGATTGCCTATGGTAAATATGGCAAATATGGTCAATATACCATCATATCAGAGTTTTCAATGAACAAAACATCTGACAAGCTGACATTTTAGGCAGAAACACAAATTTCACAAGTCAAAGTTCTAACAAAAACACCTATTTTAAAACTTCAGGGACATTCAGGGACTTTTGAAATCACATTTTGTGGCATCTTAATATCACAGAGAAGACATTTCTGTTAGAGAGCCAGGAGTGGAATTGATAAATATGCCCTAATCAAATGTGAAAGTTTTCAGCGTTTTGGTTCATTGTGTTTCATTTATTCCATGCAGGAACTTTACACTCCACTTCACACTTTCCATAACAAATATGGCCTCACTGTGAGTCTGCCAACTCTGTTCAATCATGACTGTCACCGCGTCCCTTGTTTCTGTCCTTCAAGCACTCCGTCCCACTCGCAACTGAACGTTTTTTGGAACGCGTCTCTTCTCTCTCAAATTCATTTCGACTTCATCTTTGCAAATTTGCAATGTGTCTCTCTGCCTCTCTGACTGTCTGTCATCACTTCCCCGTCTCTCTACTCTATTCACTCCCTTTCATTTCCAACTCTCTCTCTGCCTTGACCTTGTCTCACTCTCTCTTCCTGTCTCTGTTCTAAGAAACTATTGCAATCTTAAAATCTAATCTAATTATAGTCTTGCCCACTTTGTTAAGCCATGCTTCAATTTAGAGAGAGAACGACATTAACAAAATGCCTGCACTCTTAGAGACAGATGTACAGGATGAGTACATCTTATCCTATCTTATCTCAAATTGCTGATCCGCACCGAGGCCCCTCTGCGTTCCTGTCCTGTGCAGTCATTTCTCCGCGGCCTTGTCTTGAAAATTGTAAAGCATCCAAACACTCCTGCTGCTCCCCGCTCTGTTTGTATGTGTGTGTTGTGCGCGCGAGCGCTGCAACCCATACGGTTCTCGACTCATCAATGGATAAAAGGCTCTATCTGTCTCCATCTGTTCTGACACACACACGCACACACACACATACACACAGAGACACACACACACAGACAGAGGAGCAGTCGAGGTATTTGTGAGCAGCAGAGCATGCTGAAGGCAACACTCTCAAAGCCTTCAGAGATTAATGCTGCTGTCTCTGTCCGTCTCTCTGTCTACAGCCACGTGTCCAAGTATGTTTGTGCACATTAGACACCGTAGAAAAGAGGATGAAAGCAGCAGCAAATTAAGATGTATCGACCCCAGACTCAAAGTGGTTTTTGCTCTTGTGGGGAGTCTTCATGCCTTCATGTCACCTGGCTTACTGCTGAAAATCTGCTCCTTTACTCGACCTTTATCCAGTTTCCTTCCTGAAAATGACTCGTTCCTTTCTACTGACACAACTACTTCTTCTTCTTCTGATTATACAGTTAGCTTCCGAGATATCGGTGCATTATCACCACCTCCATGACACATAATGCATCATATTTTGCGTGATCCAACCCATGGAAAAATGAAGCTACTTCATATACTTTGGTGTTTGTTTTAAAGAAGAAGAATAACAATAAGAAAAGTTTGGTCAATCTTTTAAAAAAAAAAAAAAAACTGTAGATGGGAACATGCTGCGTCTCATTTAACGACAATAAATCTCCCACTGCCTTTACATCTGTCTGTACTTCTGTCAGTAGCACAATCCACCTTCATTTTCCTCCCCATTTACCCCCCTCACTCTTCTTTGATTCAGCTCCCAGTATGCGTGCAAGACAGGAGAGAGGAGGAAGAGGCAAACAAGAAAGAGAGAGGAAGGAAATAAAGAAACAAAGAGTAAGAATGACTAAATCTAAAAGTAGGAGAGGAGTGAGTGGAAGAACGAGAAAAGAACGGAGGACGAGTGACAGTAAAAATTCATTTTTCATTTGTTTGTATGTGCGCTTTCACGCTAATAAACTTTATTAAACCAGAGAAATGTGGCTCCAAATGAGGATAACTTCATCATAAGGCTAGCTCTCTGCCCCTGAATTTCCTCTGAACAACAGTAATAAAGTTTGTCTGTGTGCCGCGTGTGTTTGTGCGATTCCGAATCAGGTGTGTGGAGACACGCAGGTCAAGTTACCAAAGACCAATCTCTCTCTGTCTGTGTCGGTGTCTTTCTCTCTCTCTGGCATCTTGTGCGCTTGTGTGTGTGTGTGTGTGCGCGCGCGTGTGTGCGTCTGATAGCTCGCCCCCTGAGATTGTGTCTCTGTGAACGTCTGAGGACCGTGACCTTGAGGAGATGGAGGGAAAAGAAAAACAGATAAAGAGAGTGAAACACACGAGGGGGCACTGAAGGTGACAGAGGACAAAGCAGATAAGTCAAGAGGAGAAAGGGAAGCAAAATGAAGACAGAGAGGAGAGGAGAGGAGAGGAGAGGAGAGGAGAGGAGAGGAGAGGAGAGGAGAGGAGAGGAGAGGAGAGGAGACTACAATCCCCCCACATAAAGCCAACACGCAGACTCTTAAGTAAACACACTATTAGTAATGGAAATGATCTCGTTTCACAGCACTTCTTATAAACCCAGATTTCTTTTAGTTGGTAGAAATAAGTGTACTTTAGGAGACAGGTGAAATAACGCAGTGGAAGAAAACAAAGAAACCATCACATAATAAATTCATCAGCCTTAATCGTAGGCCTGTAGCAGGAGAAACATCTTTATTAAAACCTTAAGTGGTTCCTAGAAAAAACACACACAGTTCATCCACAGAAAACTGGGCCAAGAGTGACTAAGACACCTGCACTGCAACACAAACTGAAGAAGAAATGATTCAGGTCAAAAGGCCAGTTAGAAACACTTGCTGCCATCTGGGTCAACCAACATGCTGCGCGTGACGATGGCGTTTTAATGAGCGCAAGCTGCACTGACAGCCGAAGAACCCGGTCAGCTTAGCCCCTCAAGTTCAGACCACATAAACCGTCAGCGGAGCTGGGATTGAACAGTAGCTGCTCAAAATAGATTTACATTTTGAGGAACAGGCTTATTTGCTTTAATTTGAAGCTGCAGCCAGCAGCTGGTTGACTTAGTACAAAGAGAGAAACTGTCAGAAATCAGGCTACAACCTCCCCATAAAACCACAAGATGTCATTTTACACCTTGGTTTGTGAGCACGGAGCCAGGATAGCTGTTCCCATCTGCTGGCAGCCTTCTGCCGTGCAACTGGGGCTAAATCGGGTGACAGGTGAGAGAATAAAAACAAAAATCCCCCCCCCCTCAAAATGGCCACAATTTATTGTGTGATCCACACATTTCAGATCGACTCTGATGTTTGGTGACTTCATGTCAGCACGACAGAAGGGGAAGCGGAAAAGAGAAGGAAAAAGAGGAAAGACACAGAGCAGGGTTATCCTCTCCACTGCCAAATGTGTTAATGAGTGGGCCTACTGGTCAGACACACACACACACATTCACGTCTGGACCTGCAGTGTGCCAGACCGGATGGTACTATAAGTGTGCCTGCCAACTGCTAACAGCTCTCCCAGAGAGGCTCTCACTCAGACACACACAGATGCACAGCGTGCACACACACACACACACTCACCATACCATACCGACACATTCAAACACACACGCAGGCACACATTTGCACATTTCCGAGCGCAAACATTAGCCGTCTAAAAGAGGTACGGGTGCACACCTCAAATTTCTGCCGTAGCTCCTCGTTGCCCTCCTCGCCCTCCGGAGCAACGGGGACGTTGAAGTACTCGCCTTCTTCCTGGGAGAGCAGCTTAAACCTGAAGAGAGAGAATATTTCCAGTCAAATCAATTCCCAATTAGTTTATACAATTTAGGCATTTAACCGCTGCCATTAGCTGAAGCTGCTGACAGTCAGTGCACCGATTTAAAGTCCTGAAGAATGATCAGCTGATTATTTAGTAATTCACTCTCCTTCATGGTGATCTAGCGGAGCCCAACAGAGATGAGCCCCGAACACAGCTGAGCTGCTTATTATTTAACAGAATCAATAGAATATAATTTTTCACGCTGGCCTCATTACATCTGATGCCAAAACCTCATAACACCGGCATCGCCGCCATATTCATAGTAAATAACATTGTGATGGCTGTTTATGCTTCAGTGACACAGATCTAAACACACACACTTCTTATTCTGGCTTCGTCCCCCTCAGAAAATGTAGCCGCCGTTGGTCGTGACCATTTTTATCAGCAGTGTGCCTTTTTATTCTCTTTGGTTTATTGACTTTTTTTGGTCGTAAATAGTCAGCGCTGTATGTGGGCCGTGACATCCAAACAAAAAAACAACCGAATGAAATAGTTTTATGCGGCTGTTGTTGACAGTCTAGCGACCTGGGATGGAGCTTAACAACCTGAATCCATCAGAGATTTTGACTTTTAAGTGTCACTGTCTGCGAGTTTTGTCAATATGTTGCTAAATTCACAACGCATACTCTAACTAATGTGAATACTATAGACATAATTTCCCACTGCAAAAGTCTGGCCTTTGAGTAAACTTGGGGGGATGCATCCAGTAACTTATGTTTAAGTCTGAGGTGTCATGTTACAGTTAAAGTCTGTGAAAAGTAAGAATAAATCTGTGTTCTTCACGGACGTTAATGACATAGTTCACTTCTTCTTGTATGTTTAATATTTTATCATTAAATATATTATTTGCAGTGGTGCAAGTGTTATTAGACAATAAAACTGGCACATTCTCTGCAGCCAACATTTTCCAGCCTCAGAACTGTGTTTTCTTGAACCCTCTCGCGGTAAAATGTGCCCTGCACGGTGTAGCTCACTTTTAATAATTCCCTTGCCGCACTCGCTTGATGCAAGGCGTAGCTGGAATCAGCAAGTATACATTATCATACGTTATAGGTGTTAGAGGCCAATCGCATCCATTACTTTCATGATCTTTAAATGCAGGGCTCTCTCTGTCATGATGACAGTTTGGGAATGCCGTGGAGAGTTCCTCCTCAGAGGAAACTTATTTTTGTCCCGGATGAACAGGGAAGCAAATATATCAGATATACTGCCCAGAGCAGGAAGTAGTCATGTGATCCACTCTTAATCGCACAGTGGAAACACCTAAAGTGATGAAAGGTAATCAAACATTAACAACAGAACTAAAAGTAGGTTTTCAGACGTCAGCAAATATCAGCAAAAATGAGATTAAGTCTCGAGATCAACTGTTTCGAACAGAATTTCAAATACTCCCCGTACAGGATAACAACGAACAGAACACACAGGATTTAAGCTTTAAACTTCAGCTGCTCTGTTCATGTCACTCTCGCTCTGTTCCTCCTTCTGGCTGCTGGTGCCAGCAGGTGTGAGGCTTTGGAAGCTGCACACAGAAAACACACACTTACACAGGTTCTCTCGGCTCTGAATATCAGCTTTTTAATGGCATCTCTCTCACACCTCTCCACCGCCATTCCACCTCAAACGCTGGCATCTCATTAAAAACCCTGACAGAGCGGTGTCAGCAAAAAGAGAGGAAGACAGAGAGATACAGAGGCTGAACTAGAGAGTGGGAGGGAGGTGAGGTGAGGAGATAAAGAGACAGGGTAGAGATGCTTTGGCACCGAGTATCACCAGAATAAAAAGAGGAGCTCCAACTAAAGTATTTCTCCAACAGTGCGGTAATGAAGAAGGTCACCTTCACTCTCCCTCCTCCTCTACCTGTGCCGTTTCTCCTCCTCGCAACTCCTCCACCCCCTCTCCTCCCTCCATCCGTCCCCTCTTTCATCTCACCATCCATCCACTCCTTGTTTCTGGAGCTCTGAGATGCCGAAGGACAGCGATCCCATGAAGTCGTTGCGGCTGGTCAGGTCCCAGTCCCACACCTCCACGGACAGGCGACGGTCCTTGTCGTACTCCTTCAGGTGGCTGGCAGAGAAACAAGGACAATCAACAGTTGGATAAAGGCGGGCGGAGATACCTGTAGGTGTTGTTTTGACACTTTGACCCTTTCCTGTTAGGTTTCTAACTTTTAAAGCCACATGACAGAAGTCTTGGATTAATAATTAGTGTTTGTGGCCTTGTATGAGTCCTCTGGTAGTCAGATCCACCTCATTTTCCCAATACAAGACACATAGTAGCTCCTATCTAACCTGGGCGTTACATTCAGGTCAAATGTTTGAAGCATGTTTATTAGAACTCTCCTATCATCTCTTATTTTGATTTCTTGGGTAGGTGCACAAATAAAAGGCTTTTCAAACTGAACATCTGCACCCAAACGCCACAAAATGCAAATCTCAGTCTTCTTGCATGCAAACTGTGATGTCGCTTATTAAGAATCTAATTGGAGCCAACTGCAGGAAACAACCCCAAAAGCAAGGTTTAATGAATAGAAGGAGCCAGATGTTTTTATCTGAGCGCCAGTGGTTACGCTTGCTTGGAAAGCCGAGCATAATGTGATGTTCTTAAAACGCCACACTGAGTCAGAGAGAGAGAGAGAGAGCGAGAGAGAGAGATGAAGAAACAGAGATAAAAATGAGAAAAGACTTAATGAAGGAGAAGAGAGGAAATGGAGAGACACACACAAAGATAAATAAAATGAGAGATCACCAAGTCTTACAATTTAAAGGTCTCATTCCAGGTGGGGTTGAGGCAGCACTTTATGGTCTTGGTCTTCTGTTTGCTCTCGCTGCGGGGATCTGGGATCAGTTTAAGCTTCACATAGGGGTCTGACAGACCGTTGGGGTCCATAGGAACCAGATTCCTGCCCTCTTTGACTGCGGGGGAGAAGATAGGACAGAAAGAGGGGAGGGGAGGAGAAGGTGAGATAAAGAAAAAGAGCAAACTTAGAGTTGACTTCAAATTAGCATCGGGAACAATGACATTTAATGGGGAATAAGATTTTCTTTGAGACTAATAAGTCATTTTCCGCCGCTAGTTCATCTCACATCAAAAATAACCAGGAGACTAGTCGTTAAATGGTGTGGGCTCATGGGAGTTGTTGTCTTAATTGTTAAACAAGCACCACTGCTGAGCAAAATCTATCTGATGTGACTCAAAACATTGCTCACTGATTATTCGTGTTATGTTTAGTCACATTCACCAACTTCCTTCTCACTCTCTGACGTATGCTGTGTTCATCTAGAAGTTATAGCATCTAGAGGAAAAGAGGAAATACAGCGTTACCTGAATGAAATGATAGATTTCTCTGGGTTTGAATATCGTTGTAAACATTTGGGGTAATGTAAGTAAGTAGTAGTAGTGTGGTAAATCACCACAACCTGGTATTAAGGTTTCTTTCTACTGGTCCGGTGGGTGAGTTTTATCAAAACCTCACTGTACTTGTAGACATGACCATCCAGTAACTCATCAACAGCTTCATAATTAAGAGTCACTCATGTTTAGCAGGTTGACTAACTGGTTAATTTCTTGTGTGTGTGTGTGTATGACGTGAATTTGGAGAAAACTTCCTGTCAGTAATCTGCTTAACAACAAAACTCTCCCCCGACACCAACAAATTAAATTAACCATGCCGAACTTGAGGCAACACACACACACACACACACACACACACACACCACAACCCCCAGTGTTGTACTGGGGGTTAAAGCCTTGAGGTTGCCAGATATGTCTGTAATGACCATGTAGGCAGATGAAGGTTGCCATTTCCAACACTAATCCTTCTTTTGTGGCGGTCTGTTATTGGGCTGTAATTGTATTCCAGTGGCGTAAAATCCCCAGCGATTGGGGTGTGTGTGTGTGTGTGTGTGTGTGTGTGTGTGTGTGTGTGTGTGTGTGTGCACAATTATTGTTGCTGGTCAAGTTCTGAGGTCACATCCAATTACCAGAAGCCGAGCCGGTGCTGCTTGTGTGTCTAAGGCTGCTCGCTGGGGAAGCACTCCAGAACACACAAAAACACACACACACACACACACAGTACCTATCCCACACCTCCCCATAAACACACACACAGCCGCACACAGCACAAAGTACTCAGCTGATGTTGCTAAATAATTGTGTTCTGTGGAAAATGAGAAGCAGAAGAATGGGAGAGGAAACTATGATAGAGGTAGGCTATGCAACGCTGCATGTAGACCGCGTGTCGCTTCATGTGAAGATAATATTTTGATATTTTTGAGTTTGATTCACAAGCCGGTGTTCAGAGGAAAGGCAACATTACTTATTTATCACATTTCAAGAGCACAAATCTGATCTGACACTGCACAAAGATCCATCTACAAACGAAGAAACCTAAAAATATGTCTTTCGGTATCTCAGTTTAGGCTCAGTAACACAGAATATGATCGCACTTCTGTAGTTTCTGTGTGTTCGGTTGAGCTGCTTTCGGGTTCACACAACCCAAAACATAATGCCACACGGACTGTCACGCTATTCATTCAACACTTCTGAATAGATCTGAATAATCTTCATTTAGACCTGACCCTGAATCCAAGCTGGACTGTGTCCACACTTTTTCAGTCGCTTCGGCCTAATCTGGACAGGATATCCACTTGTCTTATGATCCAAGCTTGTCCTAAGCATAATTTGGTCCATTTGAATGAAGTTTGTTCTTTCTGGTGCCCCTTTTGGATTGAGTCCTTTCAAATTTGTGAAATTTGAGTTTGATTTTCAGCCGTAACTGAAAGGAGAGCTTCCCAGCGAGCTCGCAGCGTGAGAAAACCTCAGGACGTCAGAGGAATGAGGTTTCCATGCTGTTAAAGCGCTATGCTACGCTAAGCTGCGAGAGGTTAACCACAGCACAGACCCAACGGCCAGCATTAAACCCTCAGCGGAGCAGGTCAATAAATATTAGATGATGCCTGTTAAAGTGACCATCAAATGCTGGTTGAGGCGAGCTATAAAGAGGCTAGCATGCCAAATAGTCTCACAGGACATTTACAGTAAATAGAGGAGGGTGTGTGTGTGTGTGTTATGAGTTAATGGATCTGCATGCACAGGTGTGTAATGTGCACCTTGAGTGTGTATGTGTTGAATTCTTGCTTGCATAGAATTTGTGCTAATTGCAAAGAGCGTGCATGGGTGTGTTAATAGATGAGTGTGTGTGAGTGAGAGAGAGAGAGAGAAAAGAGATAACGTGTGTATTTGAGTCTACAGGGAGGGCGAGTGGAGATAAGAGTGCAGTAACAGCAGAATACTGTATGTGCACAGCAGCGTGGGTGTTGGCAGTGCACCTTTTCCCATGTGAAAAAGCCTCGTCGGAGTCTTAGTCGGATTCTTATGTTCTGTGCAGCTGCTGCTCGCCTGTATATGTGCTGCAAAAATAGGCTTTTCCAGATAATTTCAACTTGGGGGGTGGCGTAACAGTCATGCCGAGCACATTTATATGCTCAGTTCGGCTTGTCTGGACAGCTGAGAACGAGAGTCACCGCAAGAGTCTCCTCCACCAAGAGGATTTCCTCGTGAGTGTCCTGATCGCCTGCGCCAACTATAAGAAACAGGCCCAAAAAATGAGTTAAATGGGTCTAAATGGACGTCTGGTGACTTGATGTTCTGGCTATATTTCCTTCATGTGTTGCCACGTCAACACCAGAGGGTTAAATTTAGGAGCACAGTCCACGAGGACCGCGACTTCAGGGACTGGTACTGTGTTTGTTTTGACTCTTAACCCTTCCCCTCTACGGCTCACACCTAGAGACAAATCTGCATTTGGTTAACACAATAACTTCAAAGGTACCAAGGTATTGCAAAATCTGCACCTCCTCTGTGGTTCAGTGAAGTGACAATGTGTAAATACTACTTGAGCCATTTCTGGGTGAGCTAAATGTGTAAGAGCAGTCTTACAGTTCATAACGAAGGGCGAGTATACGCACACTTCTCCAGGCATTTAATTTGAGCAACGTCAACAACGTCATGTCAAAACACCTATTAAACACTTTATAATGACTAATTGGTTAAGTGTTCTTCGATTTAAGCGTGAGTTTTCAAAGAGCAGTGTTCAAATTCCCATTGGGGCCATCCAGAAAATATGAAGACACCAAGATGTGGCAGGCAAATGTTTTATTTATGGACTACTGGCTGTATATAAAATTAATGAAACTGTTATTTCATATACTCTTGAGGGTGTTTTAAAAGCTTTGTATGTTAAACTTTGCTTTTGAGCCAAACCACAGACACATCATGGGCGTATTAAGGCACTGGCACACTCATCTGAACCCTCTCTCCATACACCTTTTCCAGTTTGGACTATTTCTGTCGCCTTTTCACGTGAACAGCCGACAGCAACACCTTGAATGCCTTCTAGGTGAGACTGTCTGCTGTTTCCCCCCTTTTTTAAACAACCACCTCATCTCACCCCTTCTCTCGTCTCTCTCTGTCACGCTGAGCGCCTATAAACACTTTTGCCGTGTGATTTGGTGGAACAACACGTTGTATGAGCTAATTCTTTTAGAGTGCGTGCTTCGGCAGCATGTGCAGCGCCAAAAGACGGGTGAATCTTTCAAGCCCCCCCACTGCATTTTCCCTGCGAAGGCGTCCTTGAGCTAGATGCTGATCCTTCATCCCCGTTCTGCCGCTGACCCTGAGCTCTGATCTCCCAGTGAGGGGGGGGAAGGAGGCGACTTAAAAGTGATCAATAAAGTGTCACTTTACCACCCATGTCAATTGCTTTGATTGAATCCACAACTTAGTCCACGGCGGATGCGTTTCTCAGTGTAGCGGCCATTTCCACCAGCTCTTGCTATGTTAAGCTGTAGAATAATTGCTTATGGTTCACAATTCATCCTCTGTGGTGGTGTTTCTTTTCTTTTTTTTTCATCATCTGACTGCAATGAGGGAGAAAGCTACTGGTGGCTCCACACTGACCCCTGTGGGTGGAAATGAGTACTACACCTTCTTCTACCTCAAATTATTGACGGCACAGCTGTGCAGCAGAACGTCAGGGTTAAACTGACAGGTGCAAGTGTTGACAACAACATTTTGTAACTGTTCTAACATAAAATAACAGACTTCAAATCATTCTGATGCTACGCTGACGTGTTGTCGGGTCAATGATGTCTCTGTTCCTGCACTATGTAACTTCGTGCTGCAGGTACGGCCTCCTGCACAAGGTGTGACATGCTGTAAGCCACACACCACCGACTATTTCACTGATTTTGGAGAAACTCGATCATCTTTTGTGGAGAAACTGTTCTCTGCTCCAGCTGAGGTGACGTGTGTGGTGTTTCTACCACAGGAGTGTGGTGGAGGAAACAATGACAGAGGCAAAGAGACGCAAGAGGATGCTGAACTTTTAGTCGTTGGTGAAATTAAAGTTTGACAGACAGACGCCGAGCTGGGCTTCTTGCTGTCGGACTAGTGAGTAATATGAGCTGGCTGCTATGTCTTGTGTTGATGTCTGGCTGTTCGCAAAGTTGTTGACGTGTTAGTTTTTGATCATAAGTAATGTAATCATACACATGTACGTAATCATAGTAAATACACCCAGTTACATTCCACCGCTGACTAAACTATATAAAATAACGTTTGCTTGCAATTTCCCTTGTCTGACAGCTTCCACCGTTCAGCTCCGTTTTATTTCATTCTGTTCCATTATGGAGCACTTGTGAGGTTTCGCCTTTATTGCTGTCGTAGCAGTCTCTGCGTGATAAGTCTGCTCGCTTATCATTTCCCACAGTAAATCCCAGCTAATGATCAGTGTATGAGCGTGGGAACAGGAAGAGAGAGAGAGAGAGAGCGGGAGAGCGAGAAAGACAAAGAAGGGATGAAAACCAGAGAAAGAGCGTGGAGGGGAAATGCTTTTATATGCAGACATGGGCACATTCAGTGCACGTGCACGCCTCTTTTCAGGATATTCTAAAGTCTTTTAGGGGTGATTTTTTTTCCCGCCGATGAACAGATCCTGCAGATTTAAGCGCCGTTTCATTTCTTTCTTTCACAGCAGAACTGAAAATCATTTCTATTTGCTTAAACAGGAAGTTCACCTTCTCAGATTCACTTCAAAGTCAAGTAGAATCAAAGTCCAGTTTCCATCAGGTCACATTTAGTTCGTAATTACTTTTCCGGCAAAAATAAATCAACTAAATTGATCTTAATGCATAACGATGCGTTCATGTGCACACTGGCAACTCCTCCTGCTTGTTGGAAGCTTATTTTTTATGGAAAATAAAAAGGTTTTCCATCCACCCATCTCCTGAATCAACATTTATTATCTCACTGGGGATGAACTGCAGGACGGCTGAAGCCGGGGCAGATTTGTGTCGGCTGTGAATGGCTCATTTACAGGAACATGCAGTCAGGTAGATGAGAGTGATGTTTATGTTTACTCAACATCAAGACAGTCCGACGTTCTCAGAGGCACAGCTGCTGTAATTAAATGAAGACAGCAAAGTTAATGCAAACCTCTGCTGCCACCTGCAGGCACGACAACGCACTACAAGTAAACCACACTACCATTTTCCATTTATGAGGCAGGTGAGGAAACTCTCTCCAGGAAAGGAGACTGTGAACCTGTCTATCTATCTATCTGTCTGTCTATCTGTCTATCTATCTATCTGTCTGTCTATCTGTCTATCTATCTATCAGGACTCCAAACTGTTTCATACACACGATGACTCAGCTGATGACTAATGTCCTCCACAACTACTGAGGTTTTTGGCGACGGCTGAACATACTCCAGGCTGCTTGTCGTCACTCGATGTACTCATGTTTTATGTATTTTATGTTTTATGTATCTCACTCGCCTCCGTCTCTGTGTTTTCTATGTTTTGTCTGGCTGCAAGAAGAACGCACCCTCCGAGACAATCAAGATTAGAAGTTGAAGAATAATAATAATGTCATCTTGACATCAGCTGCCTGATCGTCTTGCTTCACTTAGCTTCCACTTACTGTACCTGTGTCACTCCGCCCAAACAGCACATCCAGTATTTCTGTTAGCTTAATATCACACACATGTATCTTCTGTGAAGTGCTTAGTATTGATTCATGTGCTGACACAATACACTCGTATGTAATAAGCGTATATGTTTGGTACAGATACAGCCATCTTTCACCTCTGCAGGTCGACCAGCAGAGGGAGACAGATGACAGGTATTCTCCAACATGAACACACACGCCAAGTAAACTGGTGACAGATTGTGTGTGTGTGTGTACACTTACTGGTAACAGTGAGTACATTGGTCTTGACCTCAGCGGTGATCTGGATGCGACCTCTCCTCTCAGTGTGGTCTGTACCACACAGGCTCGGCACATTGGCCACACAGCGCTTGTGGATGTTCATCATACAATCTGGAACACACACGCACGCACGCACACGTCAAAATATGGCAGCATTTGAACAATAAAAATATAGTGATGATAATATGAGGCATGCATAGCTTTGCAAAGATGTAAAATGCAGTTATTTGCACACGCATCAGTATTGACAGGTGTGTTTTTGGTGAGTCACGCTGAGTGAGATCGTGAATATGAGCACATACGGTCACATCTCATGCCCTGGTGTATGAGGCCGTAGAGCAGAGAGCCACAGTGGTCGCAGAAGGTCGGGCTGGAGTAGGTGTGGATCTTAAACTTATGCTTCGCCCTCGGGTCCTGGAAGGAAGGAAGGAAGGAAGGAAGGAATGAAGGAAGGAAGGAGAGATAGAAGAATCAATCATTCAAATCTATATGCAGTCATATTTCCTGCCTTTTTCTCCTTAAAGCAACAGACAGAAGGAAGCATCTTAGTTCTCTTGTCAAACACTGATTGGTCTGCTTGAATGATTCTGTAAATATCGCGCAAAACTAAAATAGTTTAGTGCGTGTACTGTACGTGGCTGCCATATGTGCGTTATCTATTAATACAAAATATGAATGTCCGCCAAACATGATTATTAGCTCTTGCATCAGACTGGGTTTTATTCATAATACTCGGCAGGCGTAACTCATTCATGCCTTCATCTCTTTTATTCTCCACTTTCCACGGCTGTGCACACTCTGTATACAGACAATGCAGCATTTATTTACCCGGTCGTTTGCATTGTAATCTGATCACGATGAGTTTCATTAGAATTTCTGTAGAAACACTGATGTGTGTGCGCGTGTTTGCAATCGCAAAACGAACGCACTGTATGGAGTCAACCTTCCATGAAGTTTGTTAAAGCCCCATTGACTTTAAACAGGAACAGAGAAAGAGGAGGGAGGCAAGAAGAGGTCGCATCATTCTGCCGGGCACAAACGCACGGTCAAGGTCACAACTTCTGCTTACTGTAAATGACTTTGTCAATAATAATGTAAAGGTCTAGATCTAATCATTCATCATTTGTCGGATTGATTTTTTTCCGTTGTGATAGGCGTCCATAATGAAGGTAGAACTGGGACAGAAACAAGCTATTTCTGTCCGAGGTGTGCGTCTGGGTGACACCTGCAACCATGGCTCAGTGGGCAGACACCTACAGCTAAACACTGTGGTTTCAGTGGCCCACACACACACACACACACGCACACACACCCACATTAACTCTAGACATGTAACTGATGGCCATTAGCTCATTCACACGCACAAACGCGGCAACATGAACCCACGGACGGTGCGAACATCCAATCCACCACTTGAGATGGATCCAGGTTGTTCGGTGAAGCGGAGATACTTCAGTGTAGGAGTTTAAATATTTCTGCCAAGGGAATCCATCAAAGTTACCAAACATGCAGCTACACTATTTAATATCAAATTATCTCCTCAAGTCTAAGTTGCTTTGATGAACAAATACACGAGCGTGTACTGCCAAACATTTTTTATTGTTGTGAATCAAATCAGGTGTTGTTTGGTGTGTGTAGACAGTTTTCTCTGACGTGTTTTCACCTCAAGGAGCTGATTGATTTCTTCCCCTTCTCCACACCTGTCCTGGAAAATAATGTTTAATTTAGGCTGCCACTGCCTGAATTATATCCAGCTTCCCCAAGGTGTCTTCAGCAGTGTGTGTGTGAATGCTTGTTAAGCCTAAATGACTGTGCGGCTGCCTGCGCGTAGGTGTGTGGGTTTCTTTGCACAACTGCGTATGTGTTTTGCATTCGTGCGTGTCCATCCTTGTGTGTGTTTGTTTCTCTGCCGGGTTCTCATCTTTCTCAAGGACAGGACCAACTCCTGCTTGTTTTTGTCCCTCTGAAAAACAAGGGAACATTGTGCTGCTCGAGCTCCAGCGATGAGCAACAGCAGACAGGGAGCAATGTGAGGGCTGGTGAGGAAGCGTGCCAGCTTCTCTACAAACACTAATGATTGAATACAACCACCTCGAAATCCAAGGATTAATCAGGGAGGCATGGAAAATGAAAATAGAAATCGGAGACAAAAAGACAGCCTCCTCTTTTTAAATCCAAATGTGAGATTCTGCTGACGGCTGATCAGTCAAAACAGAACAGATAGTCCATAAACACGATGCCAACGCGTCTGTCAGTTCATTTTACTGTGCAAGTATTACAGACTGGAAAAACCTTCAATCAGGCCTGTGTTAAGGGAAGGGCACATTTTCCAGACATTCTCTGAACCCTCAATTCTTTCTAATTATTTCAGGAATCTTCAAGAAATGAGTGTCTGTGTCTCAAAAAAAAAAAGCACCTATAAGCATTAACATCTGGAAACAAGCGTTAGCTAAATGCTAATGTTTGGTTTACCGTTTACCGCATTACTTTAGTGTGTTAGCATGCTAACATTTGCTAAGCTTTGACCTGGTGAAGTGGCTGAAATCAGCATCATGGGTGTTATTCTAATTCATCCTGAGGGGAGCATCTGTATTAAATGTTATGGTAATATTCCAACCAAGGATGTCAAGCTGCTGCTGGTGCGACAGACAAACTCAGGGGATCGCCAAAGTCAGCGGGATATATCCTCTGGGGAACTTGGATGCCTGCGCTAAATTTCAAGGCAATCTTTCAGGCAGCTCATATTTCAGTCTGGATCAAAATGGATGACTCGCTGATATGAGATATGACACATGCACGATATTACAAACATGAAAACAGATAAAAGCCAAGGAGGCCAGGGACGCGGGACCCATATTAACGGCGACTACTCTTTATGATCTAGCCAAACAGCAAACTCCAGAACTGCTTCGACTTTAATGAAAAAATAATGTGCTGTAACGGCTGAAATGTGGCGCATATTAAACTTTATTTCATTACAAATTTTTTTTATTTTTTATTATTTCACACTACTGTTTCTGTACACTTGTACATTTTCTTTTTTCCTGCCTGCATGTTGCCAACTTTTTTCAATAGTTTCAGCCTCTTGTTTCACTTAATTTTTACTCACTAAGACCCCACGAATCAAAAGCAGATGGCACGGTGTGGTGTTCCCGGACAAATGAGCGTATTGCGTGGCATATGTTGTGTTACTGGGTGTCAAACCGAAAGCACGCTCCTAACATCAGCACAGGATGCCAGAGCATGACTACCCATTAGTCAGTGCAAACACACACGCGCTGTTTTTTTTTTTTGGTCATTGTGCTTTCACTCACTCTTTTCTTTCTTTTGTTTAAGTTTAACACACTCCTGTTCATTATTTTCAACGCCAACAACATCAGTCAACGCGCGCAGACGCATCCTGTCCTGTCATTCATGACGCTGTGTGACAGACAGGTTGACAGTAGACAACAAAGCGTCCTGGCTCTGTTTTGACATTGTTTTGACTTCATTTTCCACCTTATTGATTTTGTCTTCGGTCCACTCACTCTTCGTGAGTTAAAGCTTGCTGTCTTATTGATATTTCTACAGTGGCAACACTTATCTGCCGTACTGTAATCTTATCATAAAACTGAACCGTCTCAAATAACCAGACGCAATCTATGATTGTTTAGCAAACAATTTCAAATGTTTCCTTCTTAATTTTCCACTTTGCCCTAATGACGTTTATTTCTCTCATCATATTTAATTTCGTTGCATCCTGACATAAATTAAGCGTAATCTTTCCACTTTGTTCTGGCCTGATGAAGAGATTATGGACAAAAATGGGAAAAACTCCTTCTGAGAACAATAAAATGAAAATGAAACCGCAAAAATGTGCACTGTCTGAGCACCGCAGAGGTACACGACGGCAATTTCATCTGAATGCACCGCTAAGATGTCAAGTCAAGTATCCACACAGCACGAGCTTGAATCCAAATGTATACAAAGATCTCATGAAGCTTCACTTCTGAACCCCGGCAGAAATGTTAAGTAGCCAGCTCTGACTGTATGTTACTCTCTGTTCTTTATGAAGCTCGAGACTTTATGGGAAAAAAAGCTGAAACTATTAACTTTAACTAAGTCCTGCCAAACATGAATCTACCCTAAAAGCACACCAGGTGTTTAAGCTTTTTAATTGGCTTTAGAGGCGAGGCAGTTGAACTGTTTCGTTGTTTATTCGATCATCAGAACTGACCATTATGGGACCAAGTATCTTTGAGCTTTGAACTGTTACTGAGTCTCCGTGTCTTCTTAGCTCACTTCATGCCGCGTGCTGCCTTATTTAAACGCAGCAGCAGAATAAACACTGGAAACCAGTAACGCGTCTCATGTGACAGTGTGAAGTTAATCAAAGTGTCTTTGTTTACAGCCGAATACCAGTATTTCATCCCAACAGCCGATTCATAAACAGACTGTTCTCTCTCTACTAAAAGGAACAAAGTAAAATGTAATACTGCAGAGGCTGCTTTTTCTGTCCTGATCAATAAAACAAATGCACAGCCACTGTGTTTATCTGACTCAGGCTTGTAATTCCTCCTCTGGGAATGTTTAAGTGTTTCCGTGTGAGAGACAATTTAAAGATTTCTTCGGGAAGATATGATGAGCAAACATTCTTTGGAAAAGAGGACTAGCACTGGCACTACAAGAGCGGCGAAGAATGAATGAGCGATAAGAGCAAAGGGAGCAAGGGAGTGAAGGGAGGGCTGAGGGTGGCGCTTTCGTCTTCACACCCTGAACATAATTCCTCTCCTCCTTCCTTCCCTCCGTATGCTAATCGCGGTCTCTCCATCACTTGATGAGCCCTCCTCCTCCCTCGAAGGTTACCTTACGGTTTCCAGCGTGGATTTTAACCATCTGGTCACACATACTGTTAAATATAGCGTCGTGTCTGGATGTATAAGTTTCATGTTCCATGAGAAATCTCATATTCAGCAAAACGGGGGTGAAGACATGAGGTAACACAAAGAGACACACCTGTAGCTCAGCTGCTATGTCAAAGAGTGTCTAAAAATAAGTTTAAGACATTAAAACGTCTCCATTACGGAGAGAATCCTGAGAAATGATTTGACTTATCTGCTCTGCCATTTGACGAGAGATAAAGCGCGATCGAATTTTAAAGCGCAGAAGTTCAAAACGCCCGATTTGAAAAAGATGCTCAATTTTCTCCTCTTTGAAACGACGGGAACTGGAATCAAGTGTCTTGATTAGAGGCACAGACACTCCTAGTTGTGCTACAAAATAGCAATGATAAACAGCAAACGCTCTCTACGCTCTGAAATCTCATTCACGTGCGTGAAAAGGGACCTGGCATGTCACATCCCTGCATGAAACGCAAAACTCAGATCAACTTTGAAATGAGGAACGCACGAAATACGGCGTGAAACAGGAGTCAGCAGGAAGGTGGATACTTCCTAAACACTTGGCGCCAACGGTGAGTGGATCGGTCGTTCACGCTGTCACTGGGTCGAAACCCGAAACCCGACAGGACTCTTTCCGTGTGGACTTTGTTCTCCTCGTGTCTGCATGGGTTTCCTCTGGGTGTTTCTGTTTCCTCTCACAGCCTGAAGACATGCAGATTAGATGAACTGAGCGCTATAAATTGCCCGTAGCAGTGGAGTCTGTTTATGGGTGTTAGCGCTGTGATAGAGCGTCCAGGGAGAAACATGCCTCTCACATGCCGAGAGAGTCTCTACGGGTGGGGGGGGGGGTCATTACCACCCTGCTTCACTTGTGCGCAATAAAGTGAACACAAAGAAAATCGATGTCTGCAAATGGGAACATGTGCTGTAATGTTTTCATATATTATTTCTCCATAAAGTCTGTCATTTAGTGCGCGCTCGTGTATGTGTGTGTGCAGAAGAGTGAACGAGAACATATAAAATGCATGCTGTGGCTGCATGTATGTGACAGGCAGAGAGATTACAGGAGGAGAGAGGAGGAAGTAAATCTAGTCAGGTGTATATATATATCACGGGAAGCGACACACACACACACACAAAGCATAACATAAACACTAATAACATCCTGACTCGGTCCAAAGGTAATAAAATCCACGGAGCAGCTCACCGAAACGTGTTGATTCTCCTTTGTTTGCAACTCTGTCTCATTTTATGTGCCAGTTATGCCCGACGCCAGCTGTTTGCAGCCTGTATAATAAGATAGCCGGCTCGCAGTGGTGTCAACCTTCTTGTTGTAGTTTTAGATCTTCACCTATAAAAAGGTGCTTGACGATTCTAATTGTATAATTCAGTTCCAGTTTGCAACGTCTCTCTTTAAATGTTCTCCAGAGAACTTGTTGCGGGACGTGCTCTTTTAGCAGTATTCTATAATATATGTTCTGTCTTCTCTGTACACACGACTCCTGCGGCGTTGTCTTGTGCGTGCGTGGGTTCTCTGCGGGCTTCCTCCCACCGTCCGAAGACGTGCAGGTTAATTGGTGTCTCTAAAAATCACCCGTAGGTGTGATTTATTTGTCTCCATGTGTCAGCCCTGTGATGAACCGGTGATTCGTCCAGCATGCGCCCCGCCTCTCCCCCAGTGTCAGCTGGGATTGGCTCCAGCCCCCCCTGCGACCTTGATAAAGACAAGTGGTTATGGAAAACGGATGGTTGGCCACCTATTGTGTGTCTGTCCCTCCTGGAAGAGGGAGGCTTCATCCATGTTTTCCCTCTTGTGGGAGTTATTCCTCATTTAGATCGACTAAGGCCAGAGGTTGTGTACGCTTTACTACTTTGAGGCAAATTGGACTGTATAAATAAAACCATCTCAGCATGACTTGATATTTCCGTCGGGAAAATTCCACGACATTCCAGGAATCCCATGACTAGCGAGAAATAAATGAATTCCCGTCTTCTACATTTAACCGTTAAGCTGGTTTGGATCACTGTTGTCCTCATGTGCACATCTCAGTATCTTAGCCTCTCGCACACACTGAGTTCTATACCATTAGCGTACTGTGGGCATGAAATGTAGGTTTCATTAGAGGATCTCATCCCTCGACCTCTCCCACAGGGAACCCATTCTATTAACCCAGATCTATAATTGACTTCTTCTTTTAAACATACATAGCTGACAGAGAAGAGGAAGAGAGGGACTGGCGTGAGGTAAAATAGGAGTGGTGGGCTGATTGCTGCAAACCTCGAGACAACATTACTGATTACAGAAAATAAATCGTTCTGCCTCGTGTGTCTTCTTCCACCGCTGCGTCCATTAGAAAGCATCTCCAGCTTCTCTGCTCCTTCACACACGTGACCCAGAAAGAACTCGCTCGACATTATCAGCTTCAAAAACTCCGAGAAATGACGCTCAGGACCGGTCGACGCCTGAAGGAGTCATTTTATTTTGATGTAAATGAATCCTATTATAGCGCTGACAAAGGACTGCAACTAATTATTTTTTTAATTACTGACTAATCTGCCTGTGATTGTCTCTATTAGTCAATTATTTGTCTTAAAAGGTCAGAAAGTGATAACAGTTTTTAGAAGCTCCCTGATTTTTTCCGAGTGTTCACATTTCAAGAGCTGAAACTGCAGATCTTTGGGCATTTTTTGGCCTCAGAAATATCTAGATTGTTGCCAATTTTCTTTGCTCAGTTAATGAATACTTAAATTAATAAAGAAATTCATCTACTGGCTCCAATAATCTCTGAGCTTGTGAATTTTCAGCTATTAAACGAGCAGGGCATTTATCCTGAATTTGGACATTAAACTGTGACACTTCGGCGTACTCAAAATGTTCTACAAACTAAGAATGCGCCTCCGAGATCATCTGAATATTCACGGTCGTCTTCTCAGAAACACAGTAAAATGGAAGCCGTGGAAGATTTCCATAATCTTGAGAAAGAGCACACCAGAGGGGGAGAAAACGCAGCTATATTCTCTCTTTGGCAGCACAGCAAAGCTGAATCTTAAACAGTGTGACTCGACCTAGCCATTCATTGTCGTAATTAAGTATTTGACAGATAAAACTGCAGAGGACGCCTCGATGTGCTGCATGTTGGAGCTGAAAACGACTGGCTGGAAAACGTTATCAGAGTTTCAGGTTCATGAAGCCATTTCTATGCATGTTGGTGGTGCGTGGGCGAAAACATTAAGTCAAGCAGTGCGAGTCTGACGCCATTATTAGAAAATATTCACCCAGCTGTTCTATATTGTTCCACGACAAAGTCTGAGCACGTACATGATCAAATAATATTATCACTTCCTGCTCTGGCAATCAGGCAAATAGGCGATGTGACGTTCTCTGTCTGCTACGGAGAATTCATCAGATCGTTCTTTTCTTCCTCTGTCCCGAATTTGATAAAACTTCATCAAGACAAGAGATGACCAGTGGAAAAACCCAGCGTCATAAATCTGAGCATTGTAAGCCGCCTCCGCCTCCTCCTCCACCTCCTCCTCCTCCTCCTTTAATAATCTCAGAGCAGGCTACCTGTCGTCATGCCTCCTATATTTAAACACGCAGCTAGTTTGGTGCAGCGTTACCCTGGAGTTACCGTACGTCCCCACTGTGCAGCAACCGAGGTCACAAGAGCATGAACTCATTAAGGGAATGACATGGTGGGGGTGGTAAGGCCCCGTAATTAAGAGCAGCGCCCCCCCGGGTGGAGTGGCATTTAAATAGAGGATGTACAGAATAGAGTTGGAGAGAGGGAGAGGGGTGGCGGAGAGAGACTGGGAGAGGTGAGTTACCTGTACATATATACATTATGCAGGAGATTAAAATCTCTTTCTCAAGAGTGACCGAGGGCAGCATGCACGCTAAATATAAAAACACAGTGGCATGAAAAGAGGAGGAGGCATCAGGGGCAATAGACAGGAGGAGAAGTGTGGAGATTTGAAATGACTAATGAAGAAACAGGTTGCAAGAAGGAGAAGAAGAAGGAGAAGAAGGAGGAGAAGGAGAAGGAGAAGGAGAAGAAGAAGAAGCTATATAGAGAAAGAAAGAGGAAGAAGCAGTCAGGTGTAGAGCACTAAAAAATAAGTGAGGTGGGGTTTTTTTGACTTACAGACATATGATGAGATTAGAGGAAAGACCTGAGACTTATCAGTCATACAGAACACACCACAGGAAGTCGAGCAGCCAACACTAGCGTTTCCTTTGGAGGCGTCTCACTGAGGGTACTTGTCAGACTGAAGGGGCACTCCAGAGGGAAGTGAGGACGTGGCTGAGGAACTTAAAGACCCCGGGGGTTTTTGAGAGGATGAAGATGGCATCCTGAAAGTGCCCTTAAGAATCGAGAAGGCAACTCATTTTGTCCTCTCGATAGGGCAGATTAAAGAATGAGAACGAGTGAAAAGATGCTGCTCCTCATCTCCTTCAGAGAGTGGATGAGATTATGATAAAAGTACCACTTAAGGGCACTTCCTGTTTCAGCAGAGGAGAAGTGAAGACGACGTTCAAAGAGAATTAATAACACGAGAACAGGCGCGGCTTATTAAAGTTCAGACCGTTTAAGAAACAGTTAAACGCTCCATAGAGCTGCGATGAACTGAAAAGTCAGGTGGTTATTCTTTGCGGGTTTGTCACTACGGCAACATAAAAAGTAGTCACGTTGATCCACGGCTGCCGTCAAAATTTGGTTTATGAGCATCTACTTTGACATAATTTGCTTGTGTTGTAGTTTTGTTTATGCTTCCGGTGGCGCAACAGCTCACAGCGAGAAGGTTTCCTGCTGTGTCTGCACGGGTTCTCTCTGAAATTGCCAACAAGTGTGAATGCAAACCCCAGCTCACCCAATGTCCCTAATACCTGACCCTAGAACTGTAAAATATATAAGTAAGTAAGTAAGTAAGTATTATACTTAATACATCCACTGTGATTCACAGCATGAAAAATCCTTTGACCAAGTAATAAAATATCCCTGTATTATTGCTTTTATTGCACGGTTTCATTTGTTTATAGCAACCTGCCAATATATGTGATTTAATTTGACAGTGAAACAAAACACTACATGTACTATTAGAAAAAAAAAAAAAAAATCAATACACGATCACAGCAGCACCAAAGACCCCGACCATGAACATTGTGTTCATCCCTTTCACAGCTGAAGAAATCTGACATTTTCCATCAAGCCACCGGAGCTGCTCAGTGGCCAATATTGAGTGTTCTCTGCAGCCTCGGGTGTTACATGTCTATATATAACTTCTACAGTATCGAGTCTATCAAATGTAAATGCTAGAGGATTCCTGCGTGAGTGTGTGACGGTATAGTAGAGCCGTCAAGACAGGAAAAAGGAAAGAGGCAGCTGAACCGTAACGCCGGTGTTGACGGGTGAAAAAGAGACCACGAGATGGATACGTCTGCGCGCTCTCGCCTTCCAGCTGTCTGTTTCTACTCGTGCTCGCAGGCCAGGCGTGTGATTTTAACGTGATTTGTTTATTTGTACTCACGTCTGACGCAGGTCCTTTATCAGCACCTGGACAGGAGAAAGTGACGAACTCATGGCACCGTTTGTGGACCACGAAACAACACACTGTGGAGAGAGAGAGAGAGAGAGAGAGAAAATTTAGCAACATTAACAAAACATTTTAGGCATTTTTTTCATTTTATTATTTTTATTTTTTATCATTTTTAAAAACACTGCTTCCAGGGTAGCCTAAATTTGGATTTTTAGTGGCCAAAGTCATCGCCTCGTTGTAAGACTCATACCGAAATCATGCTGAGTGAGTGATGAGTGTTCTGATGCTAACACAGCCTCAGCTGGAGAGTTTTTAATCAGCATATTTGCAACATACATATATAAGTGAGGAAAAACTGATTTATTTTTACAATATCAAGGCGAGTCAGTCAAACCCGCGCATGGTCTGCAGGAGTCTGACTAGACTCGGCTTTAAAATGTCAAAGTACAATTTTAAAATGGACGTAATTACATAAGTTATGTTCAATTAGACAGAGGCTCCATGAAAGTTGTTTTTCTGTCTCCGAGCTGTTTCGAAGCAGCACTCTCTTAACCTATGAAAAGCTGTAGCTGTGATGAATGTACAGAGTGATGCTGTGCCTCTGTCTTTACACCCACACACTCTTATTGTCACTCCCGCACTGTTGACTCATTGTCAGTTACTCTGGATAAGAGGACCTTCTAAATGTCTACATTGTAATATAAAATGTATCCTCTGATCTGTATCTGAATTTCCTGCGTTTACAAAGTTTGCCTGTCGACAGAATTGAAGAAAATTTCAACAAATTCAAGTTGGGTTTTTTTTATTCTCCTCCCCAGGCGTGTTGAAAAGAACAAGTACATACACAAACACGCACGACGGATGAAAGAAATCCTGTACAATCACTATCTCAGCGAGATGAAAAAGCGGAACGTGGCTCCACTTTTCAGGTTGGTAACAATCAGCGGTGCAGAAACACGCGAAAAGCTTCAACGCGTAGCGAGCCTGTCATCTCCACCCTGATCAATGTCAGCTCCGCTGACAGGCAAGACGAACAGGAAGGCTAAAAATATCTCACAATCATGCACACATACACAGTCAATATGATTGTGCCCCAGAGGATATTTACACAGTGTGTATGTCTGAGTGCGAGGTGCAGATGGGAGCTGGAAATGCACTGAACAACGGAGATTTCGATGATAGCAGCAGCCAAGACGGGCGACAGAGCGACTGCTAAAATAATAAAGCACTGTTTGAATCATCTTGCTACAGTGAGGTACTATACCTGCTTGTTTAGGTTACTCACATCTTTCATGGAAAACTACGAATCATTCTCTGGTGCCAGCTTCTCTTGTGTCAGCCCTTTTGCTGCTTTTCTTTGTTTAAATGTGACAGTGAACGTGAACGTCTCTGGATTCTGAGCTGTTGGACATCATCATGACTTCACAACATGGATTTTCAACTCTTTTCTGATGTTTTACAGGCCAAATAATTCATTTATTTATGCAGGAAAGATGCAGATTAATTAGTGATGAAACCGCAATGATACGTTTTATAAAGAGTGGTAGCTGTAAGTAGACCTACTCACAGGAAACAAACAAGCCAACATGTCAAATGCTGACGTAAAGTTCATTTTCTAATGGAAATGTCAAAGTGGCATAACTTAAATTGCAATACACTTTGCAACGCAAAGATGAACTTTTTTCCACAAGTAACTATTTGATTTAAATCATGAACGTTCGTCGGAAGATGACGGATGAAGGAAACGAAGCCTGCACACTTCAAGCGCAAACCTCCAGGTGTGTTCATGTGATGTCAGCCAACCTTGACCAATTAGAGAAGAGCAAAAGCAAACACTGTGAGGCAAACAGTCGACCGGGCTGCTGGTAGCGTGTAGACTTACAGATCAAAATTAGGAAGCTAGTCGGGAAAATGCCGATGTGTTGCCTGGAAATAAGTGATGAGGTAAACAAAGAAATCTTAATCTGTTGTCACTGTTAACTAATAAATAACGCTTATAAAACTGCTATTTTATTCTACTTTTATGCTCAGAGGTAAATAGGACACTCCATTTATTATTACATTTGATATTTTTACACTGTGGCATTGTTACTTTGATTTTCTTCCACCTCAGTCTCAGTTCTTTAAAAAGACGCCTGGCTAGTTAATGTGATGTGGTAACCAGTAGAGACAGGGAGTGCATCTGTGAACATATCAGATCTTTTTTGCATCGCGCTCTGTGCTGCCTCCTTAAAACTACTTTCAAACATTTGCATAACTCCGCTCTTGGTACGGGAAGTAAGGTCACATGCGCACAAAGTCATGAATCTGGCATCCACAGTTTTAAATCACAACACACTGACTTTCTCTCCGCACTTCGCACGTCCTTCTCGGCAGTCTCTCCTGCCTCATTTACATATTTGGAGATCAGCTTTTCCGTCTAATTCTATTAGCTTCTATTGTCAAACTTGCACCAATCAGAGGGGTTATAATTAATACGAAGACTCTCTCTCTCTCTCAACACGTACACACACACAAATCATGTGCACCTCAATGGTGCTTCACTCCCACGCAATATCCTCTTTTTGGTCACACCACCCACTCACTGAGATGATACCACACACACACACATACATACACACAGTCCACCCACTCATTCCAGTGATATTGCAGATTGAATACACAGAGTGAGGGTGGAGGGATAGAGGTAGAGATAGAAATTGTGAGAGCTGTGTTCACATATTGCTTCAAGGCAACTGCTCTTTTGGAGTATTGCAACTGCCAAATCCCTAACCAAAAAACACACACACACACGCACACAAACATATCTGTCACCAGACAACGACCGTACAATATGACCCTCTTTACAAAATGTATACCACACACCGAAAATGAAGCGCGCCCTCCGTTTTATCCGCTCCATTCACCCCAATAATTACCTCACTGCTCCATCTGCACATGCAGTCAGTTAACACGACAAACTGACAATGGTGGAAAGTGGAAAAGGCAGGTGGCAGAACCTCACGCAGCCTAAAGAGGGCTGAGGGGAAAAGTTTAAACACAGAGATCACAGTGCAGGTGGAATACCTGAGGCGGGTGTTTGACTGGCTGCCTTTTGGAAAGCTCATATGAGCTTCCTGTCGGAGTAGAAAAGAGGTAGCTCTGCTATTTTCTTTTGAGCTTGAATTCCTCCGGTAAAAAAAAAGGATTCTTACACTTAGAAAACACTTGTTGTATTTATTGTTGCTGGTGTTGAGAGCAGTGATGGAAGAAGCATTTAGAGCCTTTACTTGAGTACAACTGAATCACACTGCAAGTTGCAAGTCTTGCCTTAAAAATGTTACTTACTGTAAATGGAAATATCGTCGCTGAAATATAACTAAAGTGACAAAAGTAAAAGAATGAGAGTCAATGTTAATGTTTTAATGCCACAGTGTGTAAGGTGCGGCCGTTTAATTTGAAAGTTTCTGTATTTTATTTGTGTTTGTAGTGCAGCTTTAGTTTCACCTAGGGTTGCAAAGGGGCGGAACATTTCTGGTAAATTTCCACAAACTTTCAATATTTTGGAAATGTTTCAAATTGGGAACTTTCCATGGGAATTATACTGGAAATTTTGGGTAATTTAACAATTGTGGGTAAGCTAGCATCATAAGATAACCTCATAAATGGTCAATGAAATGATGTTAGCAGCTAGCTATCTGCTGTATGAATACACAAGCTCTCTGTTAAGGGCCAACCTTTAATCCTGTAAATTCCCAGAAATTCCTGTTAATTCCAACTTTGAAAATTCCCATAATTTTGCAACCCTAATTTGTTTGAATGGAAATCATTTAGCTAACGTTCAGAAGCAGTATCACACCTCATCCGTTTCTCTTCCTGTCATTTGTCTATGAACACTTTTCTGCCCTGTGTGTCTGTTTGTCCCCCCTCCTCCTGTATGGTATCTCATAAGGTTCCCTCGGGGTCTGCTGAGCCATGACAGATCCTTTGCAAACCTTTCCACACACAGCATGCAGTCACTAATTTAATATTCAATTATTCAGTTAGTTTTGCATCTCAGTGCTTATTTCCTAGGAGCAACAATCGATTTGTTTAACAGCTGGAGCTCCAAGAGTCACGTTCTGTTGTCTTGCTCTAAATGTAGCATGAATCAAACCAGTGTCCTTTCAGTTACTGTGGATGTTTCCTGCATATATTCCTCAGAAGCCAATAAAACCTCCTCCTCCTCCTCCTCTGCTGCCCTCTTGGTGCCCTTAATGTGCTGGTCTCAGTCTGACTCTGGTGTAGCTGGCACCCTGCCTACCTGCCTTCATTATTTATCATATACATTAAATATCCATGGAAAACGCGTGCACACACAAACGGCACAGTTACAGTTTGTCCCTTTGTCATTTCTTTCTCTGTCCACCTGCTCTCAATTCTTTATCTTCCATCGGCCTGTTGCCTCACTGTGGCTGTGACCTGGGCTTAGGTTACTGCAGAGGTAAGCAGCCGTGTAGTGTACCTGTAGAGTCTGCCCGTAACATTGGCTGGGCATTGAGTTACTCTACAGGCTGCTTTTAGCACCTCAGGAGTCCTTCTTCAGCCAACGGGGAGGTTTTCACTGTCGGCTTAGTTGGACTGAGGAGGATCAATTAGGCTGTTGTACAATCAGTGAACACTACAGTCTTTGAGTAATGAGCCTTTTGCATTAATGCTGTTTCTGCAGATAAAACCATCATCTCCGGTGTATCCCTAAAGGTCTCCCACTGCCATGTTTCTCTGTAATTTTGTTACTTAGTGCTATGCAAGTATTGACACGTTCTCATGTTGTCCCCAAAGCGGTAATTTTCCCAAGCCTTTTCCCAAGAAGGAGCAGGCCACTGCACGCACAGTCATGTCGGCTGACCAGATGAGTCTCTCCTTTACGTTTTAGGTCCACATATATATGTAAATTGACAGTGAAGCTGCAGGGCAAAATCACATTTACACTCTGAAAGAGCTGAAACAGTTTGTCAGTGTATCACTGTTTGGTGTCAACTGTCAGAAAAATAAAGAGAGCTGATTAATAATTTCTCATTTCTCAAGCAGAAATGCTGCTTGGCTCTTAAATATGAGGATTCGCTGCGTTTCTCTGATGGCGAACTGACTATTTTTGGTTTTGGACTGATTGCCGGATAAAACGAGTGATTTGAAAGCACCACCTCGGGCTTTGGGAAATTATAATCAGAGTTGTTTTTTTTTTTTTTACTATTTTCTCAAACAATCAGCAGATTAATCTAGAATGAAAACAAGCATTAGTTGCAGCCCTAGTGATTTGATTCACTAATTACTTTTAAGGCCGTTTAGCTCTCTAATCCTTATGCATAAAATTAACAGTGCAGTGATGGACTTTAAAAGATACAGTGTCATCATGAGCGTCAGATTGCATCACTTTAATAAGAAACTATCCATTGGCAACGATTTAAGCGTTGAATTTCAAAGTGTAAATGTGGAATTACTTTAATTTAAGTGGTAAACAAAGACATGTCGAGTATTTGCATGTATCTCAAATCCACCACATTTCCCTACGGGTACAACTTCTCTGTCTCTGACACACACACACACACACACACACACACAGATTCCCACTTGAAACCTGTCAGCTTTAGCTCTTTAAAGTGTCCCATGTTGCTCCCGGTCCCTGCCCACCAGTCACATGACCTCGTTATGTAACAGCAGGTTGGCAAATCAATATCATCCTCCACATCAAGCTTTCTGCATTATCAATACAGTGTGACGACGGGAGCTCGAACAGACGGCGCAGTGCATCATCTCACAGACAGTAAGATGAGAGTTAATCTTTTGTTTACTCCTGAAGCTGAAGCAAGGAGACGATTTCCTTTCAGAGTCAAAATGTTCCACCTTTTTTCAAAAGGCAGCGATTTACTCGGAATTTTAAAAGTATTAAATTGCAAAATGTCACCGGTTTACCAAATACTAGATCCCACACAGAGCGAACTTTTAAGGTCTTAGATTAATGGGACGATGATTTTTTAATCGCTAATGCAGTCGACTATTTTGAAAGAAAAGTTTCTTTACTCTCTTATTTTCACCTTCTCTTTGATTTCCTGCTCTCTCTCTCTCTCTCTCCACCGCTCATCTCCATTTCTTTCTATTCTTTTCTACCACCATCTCTATTTCCTCTCTTCTCTGTTCCAGTATGAAACGTTGGCAGAACACTGATGTTGTACATAGCTGTTTCCTCTAATGAGCTGCCAATGCGTGTGTGTGTGTGTGTGTGTGTGTGTGTGTGTGCATGTGAGACACAGTGACATGCTGTACAGTGATGTCCCAGATTTAGATACTGTCAAATTCAGCGGCCAGGTTCAGGGCCGAGAAACGCGCAGTGACGAAGCTCTGTGGTTAGACACATTTATTAATCTATAGCTGTAGTAGTACATCACCTATAGTACATCACCGACACGCACACACAGTGCTCTCTGCGTGGTTGAATATCTGATGTAACAGAGCATCTGACGATCTGATCAGTAACTGATGTAACAGTCTATTTAAGGCCAGGGTTGATTGGTGGTATCAGATCTGAACACAGCTCTACTCTGACGTGGCACACAGTGATTGGACGTATATCTCTCACATGGTATCGAGATGAAATGTTCTCCCACAGGTCACAAACAAGTGCCCCTATCGCAAAAAGTGAACACAGCAGAGGCCTCGCTGAAATTTGTATAGAGCAAGGCACACACACACACACAGATGGCAGACTGGAGGAGCCGGGGATCGAACCACCGATCTTCTGAACAGCAGACGATCCCGGCTCTACCTCCTGAGCCACAGCCACAGGAGAAGACGCAACAAACTGACAACCAGAAATCGGTGGAAAGTTGCGAATATTGCATCAGCGTTTGTTCCAGTGTTATTCAGAGCACTGGTTCCCACTGCAGCGTGACAGCCGTAGCTGAATGACTTGTGCAGGGAAATAAACAAATGAATTTTTCACGTTGTCACGCTGACATTTATTTCGCTATAATTCAACTTGCATCCTTTTTTAATTAGTTGCTTCCTCTACCAGCGTTAATGATTGATGAAATAATCCTGTGGTGATGCTGCTTGACTTGAAAACATTTGAATCAGAGGAAGGTTTCAGTTGCTCGCTATCGCCGCGCACAGATCTGACGTGCCGCCGTTGTTCATCTCGGCAGCAGGAGGTTTCGGTCACGTGCTTCATGTACATCATGATAACACGACTAAATGTTTCCATAGCTCTTTGTTGCATTTTGTTTGTTTGAATTTCGAGCCATTCCTTTATCCGTTTCTTGGTCTACTGTATCTGGCCCGGTTTTATCGACACAACATTTGAGCCTGATTCACTCGTCAAATGTTTCTATCATTTGCTAAGAAGCCATAATGTTCACAGATGGGATCTAAGTGATGTGGGAGGCTCTTCCGGCTTCTCATTTGATTTCTACATGATGACACAATATGCTGGAAAATCAGGACAGTGCACGCTGCCGTGCCACGCTCTCCAGTGAGGATATTGGCCTTGTGGCTCGGCACGCGGTTAACACTATGTGTTATTTTCTGACTGACATGATGAGCAGTTCGCTTTCTATTTGAGACAATCTGTGACATTTTGATTTTCACACTCGAATGCTACGTTGACTGGCTGCGCTCGCCGACTGCGCCGACTAGAAAACATCTCCATCAGATCTTCTCCGTGACCACGTCCTGGCAGACCTGGCACAGGTGTTTAGAGAGGTCTGGGCGAGCCAGACTACTGCTCCGGTTTCTGTTTCTTGCTCTTCCTACGGTCTCGGTGAAGAGGAAATATCCTGATGAGTGGGGGTGAAAGACTCAAAGAAGAAGCCGATGCAACAGGAGGGAGACTAGAAGAAGAGCGATGTGATAAAAAAAAAAGAGGAAGAAAAGAAAGAAAGTCAATAATGTGAACAAAACACGCCATTCACCTTGGGCACCTCCCCTCGTGTGTGTGTGTGTGTGTGTGTGTGTATGTGTGTGTAAGGGCTTATATAAGGGGGCTGAACAGCCTACGCCAATGTATAAATACCCACGATGGTGCTGGTGAAGCAGTGAGAAGGGTCAGAGTGAGTCAGCACACCCATATCACTCCTCCTCTTTCTCTCTCTCTCTCTCTCTCTCCCTTCCATCAATCCATCCTCTCTTCTTCTCTCTTCTCCTCCTCCTCCAGCTCTACATCTATAATTTTTCACGTTGCAACCGTGCGTCTTTTCACGGGAGAAAAACACAGAGGACTTCACTTGGCAGGCAAACTCTGACCTCCGGTTGGTGTTGATCGCGAGGCAAGCAACAGGCGGTGTAAACAAATCCAAACAATCAATTACACTCGCACAAAAAGAGCCTTTTTAAAACGGCGGCGCTTTGATGTCAAGGTTTTCACATCCGCCACGCTCAATTATCGCGCGGGTTGAGGTTGAGGGGTGCAATTCTATTCATTTTTTTGCTGTTCTATTTTATTCGCAGAGGCTTTCCATTTATTTGTGTAAGAATGAGCCCATCTGTTCTTTAAGTGGCCTCGCTGCGTTTTTTAATTTCAGAAACGCCCGAAGTAAAACAGAAAGACGCTTGGTCGTGTCACTTCCCTCCTCTCTGGACAAACTGTTTATTGCTGACTGACAGCTCACGCGCACTTTGTTTATTTGTGTGCGTCCTCGCCGCCTGGGCGATGACCTTGTCTGCTTTCTTACAGCGCGTCATATTCCTTGATGTGCCCCGTTATTTACACACATTTCACTTTTCAAAGAAGATAAAGTTTTTGCTCCATTATCCACTTTCCATTTCCTGTGGAAATGTACGCTCATCTTTCATCCTTATCAATTATTTCTGTCTGTGAAACCACACATGTTCTACATTAGCACCATCATACACCGCAGGACAATTTTACATTTGATGCATGTAAGTGATTATCATCATCACTCGATTGATTGATTGATTTAAATCGAGTCGTTAAGCCCGGGTGTCTTTTTTAGGCCTCTGCTCGAAAACTGGTTCCCCAGTCGGTGCTAAAGATTTCAGATAAATAGTGTCGATTAATAGATTCGATGCCATGGACAATCTCTTAAACGGAGTGTAAATTAGTAACTCATCGGTACCTGCGATCAGAAGACACAGTACCTTCTAATATTGCTATACAGATCTGTGTGTCTGTGCGTGCCACCTGTGAAAATCAGTTAGTACAGTGTGTTATCCTTTCAATAGTGTACATTCAATTAGAAAAAAACAAAAACAAAACAGGAGACACTACAGTCTGGCTGGCTTCGCGCTCCGTTCGATTTCAGTTTCAGCTCTGTGCCAGCGCTGTGAAAGAATTCTGGCACAAGACGATTTTACGTGGTCCAGCTTACACCTCCACCCTTATCCTCTCTCTCATTCACTCCATCTCTTTCTCTCTCTCTCCCCTTCTCTCAATCTTTTCCATTCACCGTGTCCGTCTTTCATTGACTCCATCTCCTCCTCTCAATTTCTGTCCATCAGAGCCCGTCTGTCTGTCTCTTTGACTTTTTCCTCGCATCCCACTCTCTCTGTCTGATTCATTCCCCGGTCTCTTATTCTGTCACTCGTAAATCCATTTCCTTTCTCTCCCTCTGTCTCCATCATACTGCCATGCTTTAGATCATTGTCCTCATGATTTTTGTCAGCGTTGCCTTTATTTACACTCTGTTACTGTTGCAAACTTCCAGACCTGAGAGCTGACCAGCGTCTGTGCAGCCTGTCTGAGCCGCTTCACTGCAGTGTGGGTGGACCCAAAAAACACAGAAACTATATGACACTTAATAAAATAAAATAAAATAGCCGAACATGCAGCTTTACAGCTGTAAAATTAGCTAGCATGCATACCAACAGCTGGTAAGATATTTGACTCTGCACCAAAGCAGTGAACCAACCCAACAGATTAAAAAAAATGCTACTTATGGCCTCTAAAATGGGTAATATTATGATTCTAACCAGAGATCACATCAAAAGGGCTAATCGGTATCGATTAAGATATTATTGGTTAATCGGTTTGTCTATAAAGGCCATTAGGAAGGAAACAAATGGATGCTGCAATTTCCCAGAGCTGAATATGATGTCTTAAAATAACACGCAAGAAAAAAAAACAAAGCAAAGCAAATGTTTGTGGATTGATAATTATCTATAAGAAACGATTTGAGGATCAAAATTGAAAATCAAAAAAAAAGATCCAGAGGTTCAACGTACAGTCAAACATGAGGAGAGCGCATCATTTAGAAGATAAAGAAGGAAAAAATCATTCATTTACATTGTTAATCTTTGCACCAACAACAGCTGTCACTTCACTTTCTCTGCCTCTGTGTGTGTGTGTGTGTGTGTGTGGAGGGCACTTGGATTCCTCTCATAGCAGAAGTACATCTACCTCCACAATGTGACCTGAACAGACAACTTCTGAACGTGGCCAGCCAAAACACACACACACACACACAACCCTGTAATCTCCTGTACTGTACATCAACTTTTCTCCTGCTGTCCTCCCTCACTCCCTCCCTCCACCCTTCACTGCCACTCTCTCTCTCTCTCTCTCTCTCTCTCTCTCTCTCTCTCTCTCTCTCTCTCTTTCCTAACTCCCCCGCAAACAGTACCTGCTGTTTTGGTCCAGACGGCAAGAAAAATAACCGAGGTTAGGAAAGAATAAGTTGGAGAAATAGAGCGCTCGAGTGCATAAATTATGTGAACGCTGTCTGTATTTAATTTGCTGAAGAGTACAGTCATCGCACTCAGCAAGCAGTTTTATCTAATGTGCTGATTTACTCATTAATTCAGAGAGAGAGCGAGAGCGAGAGCGAGCGAGTTGTGGTATGAAGAGGATGACGGACACAGAGTGGGAGAGAGAGGACAGAGGGGTGAGAGTGAAGAGCTGCAGATATTAACAAGAGAGCTGACGGGTATGAATACCAAATGATGAACTAAATACAAGTTGTAAGGACGCTAACATCAGGAAATAAACGGAAATAAAAAATTAATGTGTCTCCTGGAAGGACACGTGCAATCAAATGCAATCCAGCACACACACACACACACACACACACACACACACACACACCTCTGTTTGTGAAATCTTGGGTCATAGACATTGTACCGGGGTGGCTTGCTGATGGTTTGATGGAGAACAAAAAATGTAGAGGACCCCTCAGCTCTCAAAACTCAATGGTCAACAGTCAACACACCAAACAAAATGACACAACAGAGCTGCAAACAACAGTCCACGCTGTGGAAATCTAACACCGCGCTCATCTACATGAATATTGCGGTATTTCTTTGAAATCCTGCGGCACAGTGAGTGATGCATTAAGAGCTGCAAACAGGCCGTACTTCATATTGCGCTTTTATCCGGAGCGCTTTGCAATTTCTCCCTCATTCGCCAACGTCGACAGCAGTGAGATCCCGCAACACTGAGCTAACCATCGCATTTAACGTCTTGCTAAGGACACTTCAACACGCGAACAAAAGGAGCAATTAGCCGACAACCTGCCCGGGATTGTGTGAAAGCAATTTTCTGTAAATGGCTTTTTGCTCTGTAATGAGACTCCTCATTAAAACAATGTGAAGGAAAATGACACAAAAGCTTTTCTTGTACGACGTTTTATGATCACTGAAACCTAAGCCGCCAGGTTATATGAGGCCAAACACTAATTCCAGAGTCCGTGTGGGTGGTCAGGTTTTAATCCTGCCTGCTGGAGAATGTGTGGATGGTTTTCCACCATTAATCCTTTTTAATAAAAGGTGCAGGACAGACAATATGGGGCTGACCTGGTGTCAGTATTACTGTAACAGAAAGACAAAAGCCAACAGCAGTAAAACTATAAAACTATAACTAATAACTACAGCTTGAATAAACAAAGTTTTACAGTCATAGTTATAACTCCTTGGCCAAAGTGGGAGGCAGTGTTTGTTTGCGTGTGTGTGTGTGTGTGTGTTTGAGGGCAAAACAGGACATAGTCTACATCATCTCGCTCAGTGCTTGGCAACAGACCAGTGCTGCCTGACTACCCGTTATCCTCTTTACATATGCAGACACACACAATGTACTCCGTCCCTCTGTCTGTCCGTCCTTCTGTCTCCTGTCTTTAAATGGGCTTTAATGGTGCGACGGGAAAATCGCAATTTCGGCTACGGAGTTCATCTACGAAGAAGAAACGATGATGATGGTGTCAAGTCGAACACACCGTGGGAGGGTGATATTTAAACAATACACTCTGCTACCAGCTGAAGCACGTAAAGTCTTAAACTCAACAATATTCTCTTGGTAAAGTGTCAGAGAGAAGAATAAAAAGAAACTAATGAGGTGGGGGAGCGAGGTGGAGTCGGAGAGAGAATGAGAGGAGGAAAGGACGGACGACAGACGAGAGGGAAAAAGCAAGAGATGTGAAAGAAAAGTGGCACAAAAGCATAAAGTCAAATAAAGAGAGAGAGAGACGTACAGATGGAGGGAGAGGCAGAAAAAGAGGTCTGGGATCACTGCTCTCCTGTCAGCTCGTGTCCCTGTTGCTAGGTTACCATCCATAGATGAATGGGTTAAAGTATCTCAGGAGCAACAGTGACATAGTTAGCTGATCTCCATCAGACAACACACACACAGAAATGGAGCAACTCGTTACCCATATTTAGATTTAGATTTTTGATATGATATGTGCACACAAACACACAACACACCGCATCCCTGTGAGCTGAGCGTTACACCTGGAAACACACACACGTTTAGAAATGTTTGTGGTTTCATTACCAGGAATGCTTGCGGGTTAAACACATCATAAACGTGCAGCAAAACACTGTAAAATCACCATAAACACGGAGACAAGATTTATCCGTGTTTACATCATTTTTGTAGTCCAGTTTTCTCTGTAACAAAAACTACAGATGGCACCTCTGCAGCCATCTTGGAGAGTTCACTCCAAACTTTTCAGAATCAGTATTCAGGCTGTGAAATTTTGTCCAAGAAACCGACTGACCTTTTGTCCTAGGAATGATATCATAGTACATTTTTCAAACCCACAGCAGCAGCAGCATCTCTCCCCCAGCAGTTAGTAATCCAGGTGGGCCATCCCACCTACACACCGTGATTCACGTTTTAAGCATTTAGCTCATCTCGTCGTCATCGAGTCAAATTGCCCCGAGAGCAACTGATCAGAATCAATCTGCAGATCACCTACGTTACAAGCAGCAAGTACAGAGCGGTGCAAAGATCCTGTGACAGCGAACATGTAGGAGACAAGTGGTGGGAAAGTCAATAATTAAGGAGAGGATGAGGAGAGGGTGCATATGATGTTATAGTGTTGAGTTGTAATGTGGGTGGAACGGTGTTGGAAACACACCTCTGGCTCCTTTACTGAGACTGCAGTACGTTTACACAAATCTGCTTTAAAATACTTTTAATGTATATTGTGTGTACTCTCTGTGTGTGCCTGTATGTGCTGATGCCATTACTGCAGGACTTTCTTTATTTCCGGGGGGGGGATTTTGATTTAAATGATTTAAAATGACACTTTACAGTAGGAACAGTATCACAAAATACAAGGTGATGGGTGCAACTGTTCAACACAACTGTTACATGAACTTTTGTCTTCAAGGAGTTGAACTGTACTGAGTCATGCCAAAATAACTCACCACAATCATTTTCTGAGAGAGCACAAGACCAGGTTCGAGAGAGAGGAAACTTACCAGCAGCTACATTAGATATTGTGTCCAATAAAATGTTTGTCAAACACCCAATCATCATTCAGTTAAAGTCTGCGTGAAGTAAGAATAAGTATGTGTCGTCTGACCAAAGGAGAAAGTGTTATAAACCACACAGTATGCAAAGAAGACATGAACTACGTTAATGTTTAATGTGCACTAACCCTGCCACCAGGAGTCACCCAGTCAAAAAAGCGCTCACATTCTGTTCACAGCGTTTTAATGATGCCTGGTTACCCGCCGAAGTGGCTGGTGGCGGCCACCAATATAGCAGCCACAGGCAGAAAGAACCATTTCCCCCTCTGTGCTGCAGCGAGGCAGCTATTGACAGAGTTAAGTATAGATGATGGTTCTCTCCGGGACTGACACAGATTCACAATGAGTTAGCACCTATTCATGTGGCACAACTATGAAAAAAAAAATGTCAATAGCCAACAAGACATTGGTTTAATGAGCTGACATATTGTAATACCGCGATCTTTGGGGTAATGAAGAGCCGCTGCCTCTGTCTGACAAACCGAGGTGAGCTATGAAACGGGAGATTGCTCAACTGTGAGCTGATTACTTAAATGACTAAATACGTCTTTTATGTGTGCTTCAGAATTACTCATGACTGGGCCGAAAAAGACGCCTCGTGTTACGGTACGCTTAAAGGGACAGTTTGGTATTTTTCAACCTTTTTTCATGTGTTTGTGACTAATGAGGACGACAGCATCTTGGTGCACTTGTGTGTTGATGTAAGTCCAGTAAAAGTGCTTGTTGTTGGTGACTTTGAGCTACGGGCGTGGTTCAACACAACGTGCACGTGACGCTGTGTGAGAAGTCACTGCTTGAAAACAACACGAGGTTAACGTAGATTATGTTGGCATCAGCTATGTCAGTACTGGGGAACTTTTCTTCACTGACAGAGCAAAAAATGATGGAAATTGATGGAAATTGCATTTCTTTCTAGCACCAACTACAACCTCGAGTTGTAGTTTTTGAAAGTGTCTGTCCTTTTCCAAACCATTCGGTGCAGCCAGGTTATGTTTTTTCCACTGCCAGGCTCAGATTATTATCACGGCCAGAGAAATACTTTTTGTATCAACAGAAACCGCTCACTCTGTTTAAGGAGACCAGACTCCATGTTACTTTTCAGTTGCAGTACATGGGAGTTGTTTCTACCACTCCCTCGATCAGTCCGTTTGTTGGTGTCAGCGTGCGGCTTTTGGTGTATAGTTCCAACACACAATAAGAGGAACAAACTGCAGAGCTTTGTGTTCAGTGCCAATGATCTGATATTAGAATGGAAACACGGATAGTAAACAAGCCAAACGTCACCAAATTAACTTTGAGCACTGTTAGCAGTTAGCTCAAAGCCAAGTAGTTGAAGTATCGCCAAAGAGCCGTGGCTGTAATCTAAGAATGGATGTCGCCTCTTAATCTTGTTTTCGAGTTCATCATGTGACATGCTTGTGATAATCAATTTTTTTTTTTCACCTGAGCGCGAAGAATCTAAATTTAGTTACTAATAACCGGTGTCTGCTCTTTATTTTTAATGTGTGTGTGTGTGTGTGTAGGCCGTGATGTCAAACGCGCTCGACCCACATTGGCTGTCTGATCCGTCCTGATATGTCTCCAAGGTGTCACCGTGGCAACGGGTGTACTATTGCTGCAAATGTCAGCAGCAAGGACGACCGAGCCCTGAAGGAGATAGTCTGTCAATCTGTAACTGAAAGTGACTACAAGCACACACACACACACACACACACACACAAACAAACCGTCAGTGATCAGTCTTCCGATGTGTGAAAGTAGATCAGAGCAAAAGGAGCTGGTCCTCACTGACAAGAAGTAAAATTAGACTTTGTCACACACACACAGACACACACCTGTGGACTACCACACACATACAGATGCATCAGGTAGCCACTGCTGATGGCAGAAACAAAGAACTCCTGCCGCCGCTTTGCTCTGTCGCTCACTTTTCTGTGGAAGTATTCGGAACAAGGCATGCACACATATGCACGGTCTCTCACGTTAGACACACTCTCAAACATGTTCACACTCTGACAGCAACACACACACGACAGCTCTTTAACACCCTCCATATTAAACTGAGAAAAGGAAGCAGTTATGGGTGGAAACACACTGGGTGTTACTGTAGAATGACTGTCAGAAAAAACTACTATACTGTAAACAAAGCCATAATAGCATCAGTTGAGTTAAAGCTGAAAATCGCATAAATAAAGTTTGCATGCTCTCCTCCACTAGCAATAATCAGTAAGCCTTCCCGCCTAAAACATATGATTCATATAATGCTGCTGTGTGTCATGAGCACAAGCTTATTTAGGATGCAAGTTTGTTGTGTCTGAAAAGCAGCAAGGGAATGTAGGAAAAATCAATACACTATAATGCTGCAATATCAATAAGCGGGCCGAGGCTCACTATCAGAGCTTGTTACACGCACTACAGTGGCGTGGCTTGAAAGATGGCACAGTGGTGTTATATAACATAAACTCTTGAAAACGCTGAAAATAATGTCCTCGACGGACTGTTTGGACGAGGCCAGTGCTTCACTGATAATCAAGAGACGGACGCAAAGAACTCACAAAAATGCATCGACAACAGTTTAAAAGCTTTCTCTACTTCTGTGAAGATCTGCATGACGCAGGTTTCTCAAAGTCAACAGGGAAACGGGTATTTTTAGCCATGCTAGCGGCATGACGGCCAGTCGATCCACCACTTTGGACCTCACTGAAATATCTCAGCAACTGTTTCTGGATGATGAACCTCGCTGCGGTGATCCCTGATATCTTCCGTAGCTTTACCACGAGGTTCTGAGTGAAATGTCTGTACCTGCATTCACTCCTCAGTACGAGCATCAGCAGGAAGACCATCTGATGCTCAACACAGTCCAATAAGAAAAAAGAAGCTAATCCGTGCTAACGAAACTCTGCTACAACTCACAGTCCACAATTTCACACCCGCGACATGTTCACCTTATCGACAAGCCTGATGAAGCTTGACTCTACGACTATTACAGTATGCTTTGCAGTGTGTGGCAACCCACTTCTTCATTTTTGAATATTATGTTTATAAATTAATTATACAACATAAAAATAGATGTAGCTGTGACCAACCTGTATTACAGATATGTTAGCGGATGTAATAGATTTCTGATTTACCACAACATCACTGTTGAAGTTTCTGAATTGGACAAATTGAACTGAAATCTCCATCTCCACAAAAAGACAAAAGAAAGATATTCAGTTTAAAACGTTTTAAAATCCAGTTAAAACCAGTTTAAACCTTCTCCCCGGTAAACTTCAGGCATGTCTGGGGGCAGCAGGACTGAGAGCCCCCACAGTTACACGTCTTTATCCTCTGATCAATGCTTTCTGTTACCTCAATAAACACCTCTGTCGCTTTTTAATCCTTTCCTTTTTTTTTCCCCCCTGGTGCTTTTCAATGTTCTCCCTTCACACCTACACAGTCAGCCCTCCCTCCTCTTCCATCCCCCTCTCCACTCCCCCATCCATCCATCCATCCATCCATCCATCCCATTTGGTGGTACTCTCAGTGGAACACTTGGGCTATTTATAAAAGCATCAAAGCCCACAGCTTCCAACACACAGAGAAGGGGGGGTATAGAAAGAGGAGGAGGGAGAAGTGGGGACTGGAGGGTGAGGGAAGGAGGAGAGAGGAAGAACTAAGACGAACAAGGAGGGAAAAGTATTGGGAAAGACAGCGCAATGAAGGGTAAGAAGAGGGTAGGGGAAGAAAGCTGGTGGGAGAGAGGCGAAGTGACGAAGAGAAAGACGGATAAGAAAGGTGAGAAGGAAGAGAGAGAAGAACCAAGAAGACATCGGAAGCACAGAGGAGGTGGAAAAACAAAAGACTGGATGACAAAGTCAGAAATGTTTTATCCATTTCCTCTTGCTTCAGGATCTCACTGATACACCTTAACATCAGCTCTGTGTGAGCGTGTGTGTGTGTCTTTCTGCCTTTAATGTGTTCATGCATGAACGCCCGTTTTCTTTTTGTGCATGCATTTGTGTGATCTGTGTGTGTGTGTGCAAGCATGCGCACGTGCATGTATCCGTGTGTGTTTGTGTGTGTAGGAGGCAGGTTTTGGATCTGGAGACCTTCCGCCCACACAGGTTGGAGTTGCAGAAGCACCTGAGCTGCGTTCGGCACCGCCAACAGACACAGATGTTTGCAAATGTTCACCAACTCATTTGAACCCGAACAGGCTCATGAAAAGGCGGAAAAGATACTCTGTGGGCCTGGAGCCCAACAGCGGCCGGTGAAAGCAAGAGATACCCGATTAAACCCGGACACAAAAGACACCATCAGTCAAAGGGGAGCTTGAATAGAGCTCTTTATGAACACATATATTTTTCCTTTTGAAGAGTGCTAATAGCTGCAGCAAACAACACCTTTATGGGCTTGTTTTAGGTGCAATCTACACCCTGTGCCTACACCATTTCATCTCTCCCTCTTCCTCTTTCTCTCTCTCTCTCTCTCTCGCCTCTATTCTATCTCTTCTTCCATGTCCATTATCTCACCCACCACCTCTCTGCTCGAGTGTCATTCCGGCATACCTTTCTCATTCATTTCCAACCATCTGCCTTGTTTAATTTATTCTAGTTTCTTTGTAGAGTGTATTGTCCTCTGCCTGCAGGAACATACCGCTTGAGTTTTTGTGCGGTCCGTTTCGATCAAGAACGCCATCAAATTCTTTTCAAATGTGCCACGATTTGTCTTGATGGCGTTCATCGGCACCGGCACAGCGCGTTACGGTACGCACAACGAGAGCTCATACACACTGTAAAAGGATTATATTTGGGATGCTGAATAGAACGGTGGCTCGAATACATTAACTTACAGAGGATGCGTGTTATCTGTTTCTGCTGTAACGTATCCTTCCTCATTCTTTCTTATCAACTGAATTCCTGTATTTTTGTATGTTCTCTACATAGTATGCATTATTACATCACGCTACGTTACAAAACCACAGAGAAAGCAGCACTTTTTTTTTTTTATGACGGCTCTCGAAGGACATGCGTCTTTTCATCCTTCTGTTTTCCCCTGCACTTGCTGTGAGTTACTTCTATTGGAACTTTCCAGGAAACCACCATGTAATCCTCCTGCCCTTCCCACTCACT
Source organism: Nibea albiflora (assembly GCA_014281875.1). Classification (NCBI taxonomy): domain Eukaryota; kingdom Metazoa; phylum Chordata; class Actinopteri; family Sciaenidae; genus Nibea; species Nibea albiflora. Next base: position 16,902,771 of record CM024808.1, on the reverse strand, counting down.
TCCCCCTCTCCCTCCGTTTGTCTTCCTTCTTCTTCTTCCTCCATGAATTCCACCCCCACTTTTTCATCGCCTCTCTCTCTCTCTCCTCCCCTTTTCATCTCTCATCTCGTCATCCTCCTTTTCCATCTTTTCACGCATGCCTTCCGCATCTGATTCTCCCACTTCCCCTCTTTATTCCCACATTCGCCCCATTTCTCACACTTCCTGCTACTCAGCGGCCCCCCTCCATCCCTCTCAAGCTTCTCTAAAAGGGATAATTTGTCCATTAAGTCTGTGTGGAGACAGTGGAGGACGCTCGACAGCCTGTTACACACTGAAACCCAACTCATTATTAACACACTTGTTTAGGACCGTGTGCATAAACACACACACACACACACACACGCACACAGACAAACAAAAGCAATCACGTGGAAGCAGAGCACACACACACAGCTCTGCACAAACAACCATTAAGGAAACAAGAGCTCACCAGCTCATTAAACTGTACATGAAGCATGCTCGCACGGCTCAAATTAGTATGAAATATTCACACAAAAATCACACACACTTACACCATGTTACATAATGCGAGCTGCTATCACCCTCCGAGTCCGACACTCTTTCTAGTGTATGGAAAACTAAACGGCAGAATCTCACTGAGGCATTACAGTTTACTGTTTACAGCTACAACAACACCAAGGCTGCTCAGACCAGCAGCGCTCTACAGAGTTACACAATATGTAAAACCCATTCGAACGGCTGTGGGTTTGTCTTTGTTTTATTCTTCATGTTAAGCATTCTTTTTTCCCCACCAATGAAAAAGCAAAAGAGAAAAACAGAGGCGTGGTCTGTCGCCTCCTCTTGGCTTCAGATGTGGCTGTTTTGAGTCTAGTTTCATAAAGAACCGTGGCCGTGGCCTGAATGTATTTTTGAACTGCATGTTCTCGTAACAGCGGGCAACATGTTGCTTGACTCGAACAAGGCAACACAACCTCCACGTGAGGTTACGTGAGGAACTATAAGTTGGGCACGTCGCATCACAGATGATCACCAACCTCAGTTTATTTTGGAAACACTTGCAACTATCTACACCACATCCTTCTTAGGCACACACAAGCCACCGCTGCTGCTTTGTGAAACCTGTTAAAAGCTGCAGTCGGTGGGGCTGAGTTCACCATCAAGCCCCTCCAACCTCTTTCTGAATCTACAGCGGAGAGCGCACCTACACGCTACACTTTTTAAACTAACCCTGCCTGGCTACCTTCCTGTGTTACCAAAAAGCAACTTAAAAATACATCGAAGAGAGTTGGCTGAGGCAAATTTAACTTCCCTTTTTTTTTTTTTTTTTTCAGCCGTGACAATTCAGAATGAAAGCCAAGAGGAACAAACGTCAAATGCTACTAATGAAGCAAAGCTTTGTTGAACATATTCGCTTTGCATGCGAGAGGAAACCGCAGCAATCAACAGACCAAAAAGGTACTTTAACGTGCAGCATTCATGTTAGGACGTGGAACTCTGGCATTTTTTTCCAGGTTCAACCATCATGTTGGGGCTTTATATTAAAACAACCCGGCTACTGTGAAGGCAAAACAAATGAGCTGCAGTGCGATAAGGGTAACAGATGGTGAGACAATCCTCCTCTTCTGGATCACCAAAAACTTCAAGCAGCCAAAGCCAGAGGAGGTCATCGCAGTTATCGTGTAGGACAAATAAAAACTGATCGGACTCGTGTAGCAAACAATCCATAAACATCATGTAAGACGGTAAAAGGCGCTAACACAATCAATACACTCGTCAGGTCTTATTAATGATATGACCTTTCATTGAAAGACGCGCAAACATGCAGGCCATAAACACTCAGATATACATTCGTCATCGCACTGCATACTACACACACAAAAACACCCACATTCTGCTCTGTGAGAAATACAGTATTTGACTGTCAAACTATGTAAACCCAAGAGGCAAACACTTTGTGTGTGACCTTGCAGAGGAATTCCCTTTCTCCCCGAGCTCTAGGGAAGTGATACTCTGGCCCCAGACGGACAAATGGGTCGGAGAATAAGTCAGGACACACACACATACGTAGACACACACACACACACCTGATGAAAGAGGTAAGTGCAAACTGTTGCTAAGTGCTAAGTCACTCACTCCCACACACAAACGCACAAACACACACAAATGTGTGTTATTTTTGGCAACCGACTGGAGGGAGAGCTGCAGTTTTCAGGCGTGAAATCGCCCCCCCTTCCCCTCTTCCCCCTCCGTCCACGTACTTAACTATCTAACTAACTAGTGGTCTCTTCCTTCGTATGTTTATGGGGTCCCAACAATGCCGACCACGCCACTTCCTCTCCACGCAGAGGGTCACGGGGTCCCTACAGTGCAGCGGATGCTTCCCATATAAAGGACGCTATTGACCCATCACATATACACACGGGCTAATTAGCAGCGAACCCACTGCTGTGCTGAACAGCACCTCGTCCATCCTACATCATATAGACGGCTGCGTCTGACTATTTCACTGTTGCTAGGAGACGTGAAAATCCTTGAACACATCCATTTGGCTGTTAATACAAGTGAAAAAAAAACCCCACAGACTTCAAGTAAATTGATTTAAAAAAAAAAAACCAACATATTTTTGACAGCTGGATGGGTTTTTCTGGCACTTTATGCCCGTCTCGTCTGTGCAGTACGGAGATGGCGGGACAGCGAGGGGAGAGAAGAGAGCAAAGAAAAGCAAAGCAGATGAAGTTTTCTTCGTGAGCATGGCGTGTCAGACAGCAGACAGTGCCTACAAGTTTCATTCTGTTCGGTGTCGTCGCAGGAAGCGAACGCTGCGTCGCTCATCAAAAAAAAAAAGATCTAACTTCAACCTCCACCTTTAATCCTCCATTAGGCCTGCAAACTGAAGGAGCCGCGTGACAGAGCGCCTCTTTCTCGTCGATGTCTTGAAGTATTTTTTTTCCCACCGAAGAGATTTTGACACGTCACAGTAGAAAAAGCACAGATTTATACAAATTAACGACGCTCCTTTTTCAGTTTCAGGCTCCTCGTATTGTGCATGCTGGCTCACTGACACGCTGCCAACACCTGGCTAGAACAGAGCCAGTGTTCTTAGCATCACCTGTGCTCCACCTATGAAAAGCCAAGTCTGCTGTCAAAAACGTCCGATATAACATTTGACATGGTCAAGAATAAATATAGTTTTTGATTATACGGCTCGGAGTGTTTCATGCTGAGTCACCTCCTTCCACATCCATGATCATCTTCCTACCACCACACCTACAGCATGCTCCTGAAGCAAATCTGCCTCCACTTTTTGATCTCTAATTGCTATGTTCAATCAATCTTACTGTCCAACACATGTCATATATACACTTGGATACGGTGGAAACCAGTTCTTTCTTTTCATCGGCAGTTATTTTTCGCCCAGACTGGAGTGAGAGCGTCATGATACTGTTCTTTGCGCCCGTCAAATCCCAGGACTATTTTAAACCGTTGGAGCTTTGAGTGAATTGCACACCGGGGAGGTTGACTGGCCTGTCAGGCTGGTGACATTTTGAGTCTAGATTTGAGCTCATGAAAGGTGTTCATTAAAAAACCACTTAAAAATAATATCACTGAATAAATAATGAAACGGCCTCGTTTTTTTTTTTCCCTTTCTTTTCTTAATTGCAGTCATTGTGGAAACAAGTGAAGTTTAGGGCGCACTGTCGCCGCAATCCGAAACATAAGAGCTCAGAAGCCTGTTCACCTGAGCGCTCACAGGAAGAAGAAAGGACATCGAGATAAAATGATTTACTAGAGAGGAGGAAGGGGAGAAAGTGAAAGGGAAAGAAACCGGAGAGACGGGAGCAGCGAGGTGGAGAAGAAGAGGAAGAAGCAGGTAGTGGAGGGAAGTGACAAAGGTGAGACGGAGAATGCTGAGAGAACGTTGAGGCAGCAAACTTAACCTCTGATCATTCAGAAGTGGAGCACCGCCTGACGGCGTGCATGAGCGTGTGTGTGTGTGTGAACGTTTAATCCACCTACCTTGACATTGGAATCCCTGCTTGCCAAAACCCCTGTGGAGATAACATACAGAGGAAACAGGTTAACCATTGTACATGTACGGGCAGGTGTTGTGTGTGTGTGTGTGTGTGTGTGTGGTGTGTGTGTGTGTGTGTGTGTGTGTGTGTGTGTGTGTGTGAATAAACACTACTCGCACACAGACATAGAAATAACCTGAAAAGGGAGTTCTGAAACTCTTTTTGTCACTTTGGGGCATTTGCGTGAAAGCAAATATCATTTGTGTGCCGCACGAAGGCTCTCAATCCAGAAGAGCACAAATTAAAAACACACACACACAAACACGCACGCACGCAATGAATTATGCAGGCAGCCAGGACATTCGATTATAGTGCCAACAGTACATGCACTGAGGTCAACTCAGGTCCACAAACACACTCATACGTGCTCAGAAGTTCTGTTCTGTTCGGCTCGGCTGCAGTGGCAGCCCTGGGGGTAAAATAATCAACCACACCCGGCCAACAGTATGGAGAGTGCTGGGAGGGATCCCTGCAGGTGCACGCACGCACACACACACACACACACACACACACACACACACACACACGCACACATATGTGTGCAAACACACATTCAGGTTCGCTCATTTTCGTATTGTGGCTACAAATAGATCTCTAAATCTCTAGGGGTGTGAAATCACTCAGTGTTCTCATTGTTCTTTTTATGCTTATTGACCCAAATAGATAGATAGATAGATAGATAGATAGATAGATAGATAGATAGATAGATAGATAGATAGATAGATAGATAGATAGATAGATAGATAATCTAAACAGGTCAAGCAATTACACAGGGTGCAAAGTGTCCCTCTATTTAAGGGTATTTACAACCAGTGAGACCATCCCATTTGATTCCCCATCACACACACACACACACACACACACACACACACACACACACACACACACACGCACACTTCTAGGTCAAATCATTTAGCCATTCACAAATTAAAAAGCCCATCACAGGACTTAAATAATGGCCGTTTTGGGAATAGTGCACAGCGCAGATAATAATAAACGGGACAAATTAGGCCAACACGGAGCCGGAAACTCATTTAATAACCTGAGCGCTGTCACTGTCTAGTAAACCCTGGTGGGCTGCAGGGTGACACGTCTGTACAGGTGACTGAGAGGAGAAAAAGATGAGAGCAGGAGCAACAGGAGGGAGTGTTGAGGTGTTTTTGGAGCCCGTGTAGTGAGAAGCTTGTTGTTACAGCTCAGGTTCTCTCTCTCTCTCTCGTGGCTGCAAACTGGCCACTTTTGGAGAGCATGTTTCATTTCGTCTCAGCCTCTCTCTCAGTTCCTCTGCCTACTTAATACCATCAAACAATGGTCTTTTCCTTTTCACTGGTGCGGCCCACATATCTCTCCGTCTTCCCTCCTGCCCTGCCTCACATATATAGCCTCAACAAGTACATAAATAAGGCTGAGATCGATGTTTATTCTGAGACAACCGTGCAGCCCTCCCACTTTCTTTATCCCTGCTGCAACTTCATGATGCAATGCGAGCAAACACTGGAGTCTACAGCCATTTTGTCCACCTCTTTCTACTTTTCTCACTTCAGCTGTCATTAAATCATGAAGTGAACTTGTCTCCTGCTTTATATTGCATCTCCCGGTGCACCCACTTAAAGTATATTATTAAACACCCATAGTTTTACTCAAAACACCAATAAACCAGGTAAGACAGATGTTTTAAAACTGCTCTCCTGTCCATCCATCCATCCATCATCCATCCATCCCAGTGTCAGCTGCTCACCAGATGAAGTCGGTGCAGTGGCTGCAGAAGGTGGGCTGCTTGAAGAAGCGCGCGATGAATTTGTGGTCCTTCACCTCGTGCACGTTCTTCTGGCGGAGGGCTCCCTGACGGGCGAAGCCCCGCATGGGCTCGCGGGGTCCGTCCTCCCCGTCGCTGTTGGCCGCCGCCGAGTCTGCCATTGTCTCTCCTGACTGTCTGTGTCTTCACGCTCTTACTTTTAACTGACGCGACGTCAAGTTGTCGGCGCCTTAAAATAAAGACACAGAGAGAGAGAGAGAGAGAGAGAGAAGCTTGCCGGTGCAAAAAAAAAAGAAGAAAAAGTCGTTTGTGGCGCGCTGTTCCGCGTCGAGCTGCTCGGTACTTTGTTTGGGTTTGTTTGTTATCTTGTCCTTCAGCTGAGTTGACTGACTGACTGTCGTCCGCCGCGCTGCGCTGCGCTCCCTCCGCTTCCTCTTTTTCTTGTGAGCGCACAGAGAACCGGTGACTACCACAGAGAGAGAGAGAGAGAGAGAGAGAGAGAGAGAGAGAGAGAGAGAGAGGAGCTTTAACTTCCTTACTTCTCCTTCACATGTAAGATAAATGTTATTTGAAGTGTAAAAGCTGATGTATCTCTATTTTTTTTAAAATCTCAAAGTGTGGTTTAATTTGTTTAAACGTGACTAAAAACACAACTTTTTTTTTTAATACCACAAAGATCACAAAGGTGCCTATTAAATATTTAATGCAGGATCTGTGTAATGAAATATTAATATTTTTTTACCCAATCAATTCAATTCTGTGGCACATTAAAGGCAGACGTGATCATTCTGATGAAAGCCTGGTGATCTTTCATGGTTTTATTCTGTGAAGATGAAGGGGCATGGCGAATGAAAATCAGGTGAGAAATTGTTAATGGATTAAACAGCCTGATAAACCTTTTTTTTGGATAATCCTGAAAAATTAAAAACTGATTTACGTCAGCTTGAAGTGGTTTTCCAGTCGCTGTTGTCCACAGGATGCAAAGAAAACCCTCCCTACTGTGTGTCAGTGTGAGCGATGGGGGGCAAAATCCACAGTGCTTCCCAAAGTTCATCCATAATCTGTAATCACTTATCCTCATAAGGGCCACAGTGAGGCTGGAGCCTATCCAGGCGGGGCACACCCTGGACAAGTCGCCAGCTCATCACAGGCCACGTAGAGGCCTGGGGCCGATTTAGAGTCACCAATCACACTGAAAGGCCTCAGCCGAGGTTCAAGCCAGAAACCTTCTCTCCGTGAGGCCAAAGCCAGTGTGAGCTAATGTTGTTATCGTCCAAAGTTACAATGTTTTTAGTATGAAACTCCACCGTGCACTTCCACAGACAGTGACACAAAGAGGCAATTTAACACTGGAGTGTAGGAGTGTATGTTTGGAAGATAACCACTTGATCTGAGCAAGTCAGGCTGCAAAGCCTTGCTTTAGCTGAACTTTAGGGAGGGATCTCTTTGCAGCCAGTTTGGACAGGAGGAACAATTATTGTACAGTAACCAGCTTAGTTTTCACCCTTCATCCAGGAGGCTCCAGTTCTAACTGACTGGTGTGGAGTTCCTTGTATTTATCTCTGTGTCAACTGCCTTCAGATGCGTGTACGGCCATCCATCCAGTGGGACGTCGTGGTCACCTGGAGTGAAGGCGTGGATGGTGGTCGTTTCCCTCACATTACCTGCAGGCCGCTGACACATCCTGGCCTCGTGTGAAGGTGTGCACCTTAACATCCAACTGGATGGAGGGGTGAGTCCATGAGTCACATGCCTCTGAGACCTGGTTGGCATTCAAGTGGTGAAAGTCCTTGTCAAAGACATCCAAACACAGCTGCACAGCTTCATCTGCAGACTTTGTCAAAGACTTCCCTCTGAAAACACGTTAGATGCGTGTAAACGTGGCCGCCTCTACATGTGAAATGATGACACTCGGTGCGAGCTCTGCAAAGGCGGTACACTGGAACAGAAGGATAAACGTCATTTCTTAAATTAGCAATTCATGCAGCCAAAGCAAACACGGAGAATGACTTCAAATATTTGAAATTGGGATGTTCCCATTTGAGGAAGGAGAAACACAGACTCCCGTCACTTAAAGTTGGAGTGCTGGCACCGAACGCACGCACAGTTGCTGAGTTCTGACTCATCTTAAGACTTTTGCTTTCAAAAGGATTTTGGAGGATCATCATCAGCGACTGTTGGATGAATTTCATGTCAACAAGTTTTCCAAGATGCATTCAAGGTATTAAATTATATGACTTTGTGAGTCATTTGCTCTGTGAATGTGACGCTTCGCAGAAAGAGCCAAGAAACATATTTAACCACCTGCATCTCTCAGTATAGTAAATGCAGAGGGATGAATATGTGAGGCGTGATGGCAGCAATGCAGGCAAAGAGGTGAGTGATTGTTACTTTGAAGTGTGAAGCACGACACCGCCGCCGCCGCTGCTATATATCCTTCATATAAATACAGCAAAGTATTGATTTCCCACCTGTTTTAAGGCCGCAGAATTTAATTTGAGGGCAGTGACAACCATCGTCCCAGCTGATCCATGCTACACACACACACAAATCATGGCAGTCAGCTGGCAGTGGATGACCTAGATGAGATTGATTTAGCTGCAGGACAGATAACTGCGTGCGGTTCACCCTGGTCTCATCGATACAAGGCTGACTTAGATCTCTAGTTTTCTGTTTCTGTTCACTATCACTTTGCTTATTCAGAACATTATCCGCACACACGCCCGCATTGTTACATAAGCATCAGCCTTGACAGCTGGCAAAATGATAAGAATGCCTTAATTTGCAATGGTGACAGGCGCCGAGAGACACCGGCGGTGACGTGAGCATACCCTGCGAGCACCTGAACGGGCCCGTGTGTATGTATAGACTCCGAGAGAGAGGGTGAGCAATCATTTTCTCACGTAAGCTACTGATCTTTTTCAATCGCATCAATACACAGGGCCTGATGCAACAGTTCCCCAGGGCTAATGAACTAGGGCGAGTGTCTGTGCCAACCAGCTTGTGTCCGATGAGATGCGGATGACAGCAGGTACGCTGGTGTTATTTTCTCCCCCCCATTTTTTTTTCTTCTCCCAAATCTATTTGAGTTGCACTTCATATTTCCACTGAAGCAGAGGACAACCATGCTTGTTTTTTTTTTGGTTTTTTTTAATTATCTCGAGATCACAAGTTAATTGTGTGATTTTCTGTATCAAGCAAGAATGGGAGAGAATTCATCTCGAAACTTCTGCAATAGTGTCCGCAAGCACAAACCTGTGTACTCACAAAAAACAAAAGTTTGCTTTGAATATAAAATATCTTGTTTTGTACTGTATTTAGATGACTGCAGGTTGAAAGGCTGCTTCAGTGTTTGATGAGCTGGTAATGAGACTTTTTTCCTCGGCAGCCATTTTGACATGAAATCGTAGGGTCGAGGCAGGTGTTACCAACGACACTAATTAAGGCACCGTTCCATTTAGTGCAGCAGAGCTTTTCCAGTGAGCCAATATGACACAGCAGCACCCTGACTGTCTGACCTGACAGGAACGGACCCCTAATTAGTATCTTTCCACTACTTGCCACCAATGAATCTGTGGTATCGTCACTGAAATCGCATCCGGCTCGATCTGCTCTGAGCTGATTGACGTGGTCAGTCTCTGCGTCCGTCAAAAATAGCACAGCTGCGTGTTCTCCACAAAAGCAGATGCTCTCGGGGCATTTCTGACCGCTTCGAGTTTGATCGTAATTATTGTCTGAAATGGGCACAAAAAGCTGAGTCGAAATGTGCTGCAGACGTGGACTGGAACATGCTCACAGTGACATAGCAACCTGCTAATGTTTAACAGGTGTTTAACATGTTCAAGCAACTTAGTTTAGCGTGTTAGCATGCTAACATTGGCTAATTAGCACTAATCAGTACAGTTAAGGCTAATGAGAATGTCATTTGGTGGGGCATCACGAGATATTGACGACGAAATGGTGATTTTGTGTTTATAATACTCAATAATAATATTAAAATATCCTTAAATAATTTCTGTCCTCACTTTGTTGTATCGTAGGTGGGCGTAATGCACCTTAATGCTGGTTGCTGGTGTTACAGTTGAGTGTAATTTATTTGCCAAAACAGAGACAATAAAAGTTAAAGATGAATTTGACTGGTGTTATTTTGTTTTCCTTTCCTCAGGATTTGGGAAATGTAGGAAACAGCTGACTAAAACACAAGTAGATGTCGCTGGGGGCGCGATCTACAAGCAGTTTCTCTTAACTTTCCACCTGATTGTTCCTTTATCTGATTTATCCAATGTTATCCATATTATTTATCACAAAGATATGTCTTTTCTGCATCTTCCTCTCCTGATTTCCGTCTCTTCATTTCCATCTTGCGCCTCTCCCCTCTCTCGCTCGCTGTCTCTGAGCATGTTTTCCTCTCCTGGTCCTTTTTTTTTTCTCATCTTTTTCTTCCACAAAGGGAGGGAGTTGTTACATAAACCTGTTGTTTCCTTCGTCATCCTCTGACTACAGCACAGAAACAACAGAACACACTCTGACGCGCAAACACAGCTACAGAAACGCATGCACGGACGCACACACTAACGGTGCTGCTTTAAGCTTTGTTGCATTGTTGGAGTTTTAATCTCTTGTCTCGACTCAGTTTTAATTTATTTAACAAAACATATAATGTACACACACGAGGCCAACCATTAGCCAACTTAACCTCACACACGCGTAAACACGCTTGGCCTCTACCACGCAGTCTGTGGAGGGATACTGTTTGGATACCCCCTCCCCCTCCTGCACACACACATAAACACAGGTATGTGTATAGCCTAAGGCAAGTATGTGGCAAACCCACACTTGCAGGCAAAAACCGACCTCACTTATGTAACTTTGATCTGTAATGAGTTCCTCTCTCCCTCTGTCTGTCTGTCTCCCCCTCTGCACCCCTCACCCTCTCTCATTTGTTAAATACAACTCAAACATCATTGATCTGAAACCACAGCGAGCTCCTTCTTCTGCTTTCACACGACATTTGCATATCTGCACTTCTCTCTCTTTCTCTCTCTCTCTCTCTCTCACTCTTTGGCTGTGTGCACGAGTGTGTGTCCGTGTGTAGTTGCACAAACGTGTTTATCGTGCATAACTCTACTTCACTGCCGGCGTCGTTTGAGGCCGCGTGTTGTGTTGCTGTTTGACACCTCCGGCAGCACAGTTAGCATAAGGGGCGAACAGTGTGTGTTCCAGTAAACAGTGATGTTGTGTGCTTCTGTGGGACAACAGGAAGTGTATCATTTTATTTAATCTTTGCTCTGCTGATTTGAATTTTTATCTGACCCCAGAGGACTTGATAAGACCGCACACTGTCCAGAAAGGTCGCAGAAAAGGCAGAATCCACGTGAATTCTGTCATCGCCTCTGTCCCGTCAACGCATTTGTCAGCACAGCGTCCTTTCAGGGTAATGTTTCTGACATTCATCCATGTTTCATGCCTGTGAGAATGTCAGCTGTGGCTCCTTACGACAGCCCAGTTTAGATTAATTGGCGAAGGGTGACGGCTTCATGGCTAACGAGGTCAAACAAGCTGCCAGAAATCTTGTTAACGACCTCTGAGCGGCACAAACAGGTCAGCTTTGGATCTGCACACACGACCAAAATGTCACTGTTTCTTGTCACCACATTGCGTACTGTACACACCAAAGAGATGAGTTCCAGCCTGGACAGTGAGCACGGGTCTTAGCCACTTCAGCGTGCAGAGTAGTTTGATATTTCATAGAAAGTTTTACTTTCTGTTCATTGTTCAGTCAAACTAAATGTCGTCTGGAGCAAAATTGGGTTTTTAAAAATTGACAGACATCATAATCCAAAGTTATCTGCCTGTGGGACTGAAGCACGTGTGGCTAGTTCAAGTCATGAGTCATCATAAGACCTTTGCTTACATAACAGCTTCTTTATGACGGTAGAATCTGTTTCAGGTATCGACTGATGAATCTCAGGTGGGTCATTTCTTTTGCAAACTGGACGTGCTGTACTGTGCCGTGTTTTGGAGTCAAATCTTCAAACGTTGCTGTAGACAAACTACAGACGACAGAGGTGCGGTTCACTCAATCACCTTGTGTATTATTGGGGTGGCAGGAGCTCAGTCTGTATGGACCTGGAGTGATAATAATGTGATAATGTGCAATGTTTGGTGAACTCACAGCTGCTTTAAGACTTCTCAAGCTCTGAGGTCGTAGCACCAGAAAACTTTGGAATGCTGATTGTGCAGATTATTTTAAGGAGCACCTAAAGACGTACCTGTCCAGACAAGCTTTTGGGTAACCTGCATGCACGAGATCTGCCTCTCGTATATTCACTGTGTATTATGTAATGATTTGACCTGTTTCTTGTATGCTGTACCTTCTTTCTTGTCCACAGAAATAATTAAATAAAAAGGCGTGTCGCCTTTATATTTTAATTATGAGATAATCAGCAATAATTTGCTTGTGAATGTGCATCTTAATGTCTCACCTGTGTTGGCAAGACAATGATTTGATGCAGGACATCTCACATCTTTATTAGTGCATTTTGCTGCACACTGGAACAGCCAGTTCCCCTCACACTGCAGTGTTTGTTGCTGCTAACTCCCACTGTTGGCCTGGGGAGCGTGTAAACAACATTTCTTTTCCGATGTGCGTGGACTTGTGCCAGCTGCTTAGCTTCACCTGTTGGAGAGGCGCCTCACCGGAAGAAAACAACATGCGCAGAGGTTCGGGCTGACCTCTCGACATCCAGTTGCCCTCAGCACCAACCGTCCTCTTGGACTCGCCAGCACAGTGAAAAGAACATAATCCCTCACTGGACTCCCACAAACGATCACTTCTGGCTGCGTTCGATTAGATACGAGCTGACCTTCTTTTTCTCAGCAGGAGGAATATAAGGTCCTGTAATGAGCCTGCTTATGTGTTGAAAGCTTAGAGGCCAGAATGGTTCACCTGGGCACAGAGCTGCCTTTGGGTCTGAATTATTTTACACTATGTATGTGTGGTCCGATTACAATCACCTGCGAGAAGTATGTACCGCTTTACTTCACTTATTTTTGGGGGAAATCGAATCATATTTTATGTAGGAAACGTTTTCTGCTTTCCCTCTGATGTCAACAAAGTAAACCGCTGCACGCTGCAGCTGCAGCTGCTGTTAGCGAATGTAAGCTCAGTTTGTGAGCCAGGCTGTGCGGCCTAGGGACTGTTGGGAGCGCCGGGAAGGTGGAGGTTTTCAGTGAACCGTGATCGGGAGCAGAGCCACGGAAAACTGGAGAGGGCAATGTCGGGCTATCGGACAGAGGTGGACAAGCTGGGCTAGTTAGCCGGCTGCTGTGTCTTGTGTTGTTGCGCTTGCCTGATGTTTGACTGTTGTCTCACTAATTAGCTAATAGCTGTCCATATTCAGTGCTGGTATTACAAAAATATCAATTTACACAATGTTGCTTTAATAATTGATTGGCACACCGGTGTGTGGAGAAGAGATTTTTAGCCTTTAACGCACGTGATCACGATGTCATAGCTACACATGAGCTGTCTTATGAGGTGAATGTAGTAAAAAACAAAACTCAAATCCTCTGCCCACCCAAGAATACACACGTACCCTAACTATGAATGCCAAGCGGAAGAAATCTTTGATCTCTGAACATCATACGCGGAAAAAGGACTCATTACACTGTGTACAGTACTGCTATTTATACATGAAAGACTGGAGCTTGTGGGAGAGAGGAAGAAGAAGAAGAAGAAGAGAGAGAGCGATGTAGATGGAGGGAAATAAAGAGAGAGAGAGGGAGAAAACAGTGAGGCTTTCTACCTCCAGCCTGGTGGTGATCTCCATCTCTCATCTAGCAAAACACACCCACACAGCACCTTATTATGACCTCTCTCACTTCACCACTTTCTCTGTCTCCCTCCCTCTCTCCCTCCTGAAGCACAGGGAGATTGATCCAAAATGACAAAACGGTGCGCTCTAGTGGCCACAAGATGTAATGTTGTAATCATGTGCTGTAATGATACCAGTTTGTCCTCTCCTGACTCTGAATTTATCACAACTTTTGGTACTTTTTGTGCTTTTGTTGTACTTTTTTTTTTCTAACTTCTGTCTTTCCCCGTGTAATCTGGCAGCTCCAAACCTCGACCCACGAAGAGCTGCAGTTAAAACTGCAGCCGATAGACAGACAGATAGTGAAAGGTCTTGCCACAATAGTTTTGAGACCGGTGTCTAAAATCTATCCACACTAGATGGAGACAGAGCTGTATATTTGTTGCATTCATGGCGCTGTACTAGAAATGGACACTGACACCTGTAGCATGAAGAGTGGAAAGTTAATGCCCAGGCTGGGATGCTTGTTACACTGATACTTTTAGATCAATATTTGTAGGTTACAGTCTCATCATTCATACACAAGTAATCTAAAGCGAAGCCCAACGTTGACTACAAAGGCAGTATACAGTCCTTGTTTCTTTATTTCATAGATCAATAACCTCTAATATCATAAAAACAAAACCTGCCACGCCCATAATGTTTGAACCCGAATTCAAACACAGACCAAGAGCTAGGAGAGAACAAAGGTGTCTCCAGGACGACGTGGGGTTGGAAGCTGTGGCTGGCCTGGCAGACAAGTGGAGTTTGTTGCGAAGGCCAAACTGACTGCTGGAGATAAAGGTTGGGCTGGAGGCGGCAGGTGGAATGGGCTGGTCGGCGTGGCAAAATCTGAGGCAAAGGTACAGTTTGCAACACAAAGCAGGGCAAAGGACAAAAGAGCAGTCAGCTGACTGAGGTGAAGCAGACCGTAGTGTTTGTATCACGTGGGAAACTGAACCAACAGGTGGAGTCTGTACGAGCGGGCCGGGGTTAAATACTGCACAGTTCTGAGGGGAAGGGAGTGGGAAACCAGGATATATACAGTTGAAACATAACACGGGAAACACTGGGAAAATGGGAGAGGCAGCACAGAGCCACGGCATAACAGTCACCAACTTGATTTCTGCCACCAGAAGGGATGCCACACCAGTAAAACCAGTCCAATGAATTTCACAGTAAACTCCACCCAAACCGGTGGGAGTAAGACGGCTATTTAAAGTGCACATCCCAAGTAAGTGCTGTTATTAGTTGTAAGAATTATTCAAAAATGAACTTCTCCTCCACCCAGACACCACCCCCACTGGATAGTGTATTTTGAGGGAACAGCCAACCTTAAATATCTTTAGTTTGTGAAGTTTAAAATATTCCAGAGCTTGGATTCAAATGCACTCCTCTTGTGTTCTTTGGAAACGTATGACACACATACTATGAACACACACAGCACAGCGTTTGAACTGGAAGCACACAAACTGATTTCTGAGTACGAGACTTTGCTGACGTGTTTGAAAATGGCCCAGTTCCACAAACGTACAGCTTTTGTGCTCAGAACAACAGCACTACAGTACCATGTGACCGGAGAAGGACCCCCAGGTGGGGAACCTGACACTGATTACTGTAAACGCCGGCCTTTGTGCTGACAGCTCAGTTGACAGACTATTCACGAAATGAAACTGTAAATAATAATCTAAACACAGGTCTGCAAGAGCTTTAGAGATGAGCACCTTATAAACACGTACTGTCCTCAAATGATCTCTGACTTGTTTTGTGTCAGGTCAAGCCTGATATTTTAAAATCCCCACGAAAAGCCCTCTGTTCTCTACCTAAAGCATCTATTAATATGCATTTCCCCTTTAATGAGAATTAGAAAAGCAGCTTCCTGTCAGATGGGAGGTTTAGTTTCATTGCAATCATACATATGGTGTAAGAATGAAAGGAGTAGTTCAACTTTTTTGGAAATACACTTACTATTTGCTTTCTTGGCAAAGGTTGGCTGAGAGGATCAACACCAAACAGACTGTACTAAAGTGGCACATTGTGATTGAGCGGGGGCTTATGCAGGGACTATTATGCAGTATGAAATCATACACCTCCTGTTTATAGAGTTTTTGTACAGATTAAGCAGACAAGATATAACATGTAAGTTACTGAGCCTTAGAAGTACAGGTAGACAGATTTTTTTTGTTACCTGTATAGAGCCAGGCTAGCTGTTTCCCCCTGTTTCCAGTCTTTGTGCTAAGCTAAGCTAACTGGCTGCTGGCTCTGGCTTCATATAACCATACACCCACGCTGTGTTGTTATTTTAAATGCAGGAAATGTTGGTAAAACGGGCACAGACATTCAGGCAAAAAAAGGTTTTCTCAAAGGCTTTCCTTCCTTGAATGAAGGCGTCAGGCCTTTTCCACAGGAGACATGTTGCGTCTTACTGTAAACTAACTACAAATATAGGACAATGTTACAATGAACCAACGCTGACAGCACCAGGAAACTGAAACAGTAGCGACGAACAGACACAGCCCAACGTTTGTTTGCTTTTTTTAGCTTCCCATGGAAAATGTTAGCATCTTCATCTTCATATCTTTGTGTTGAGTGATACAGCAGCCAATCCAGAGTTTAATCTCATACCAACATACTATTAGCGCGTAATGAGCCATGACCATCTGTCACCACGCTGTAAGTGAGTGGCAGCTATTACTGTGATGTGAACGCCAAATCGAATACCAAAACACAAGCGAAACTCACCTTACCAGATGTAAGATTTTGACATTAAATCAGGGTTTCTGTGTGTGCGGTGTGCTTACTGTAAATGGTTTACATAGATCCTCTTCTTCTGAAATGCTGTATTATTATAGAGAAGTGCCATTTCCCTCTTTCTGTGGTTTCACAGACTTAAACAAAGTCTCACATACACACTAACAGGACAGCGTGAGCAAACTTAGACAGCTAATATTTGACCACCATAAAGTCTCTTTGTTTAAGTAACAGCAACGCCATATTCCCTTTTTTGCAAAAAGCGTCACGCTGACCTCGCTTTCATTTCATCATTTCATTTCTTTGAAAGTGAAAAAAAAAGTTTGCATAATTCCATCAAACACAAACTTTTCTGTGCAGATATCTTTTTTTAACGGATGACGTCAGCCACGGGCGAACATGGACAAAACCTTAAGTGCGTGTCAGGTTATTAAAATACAACCTCACGACATTCAGCAATGATGCCTCAAACAGAAATAAACTTCCATGAGTTAAGCGTGTACCTGCAGGCGTGTGTATGTTTTTTCTTTAATGGTGTCACTGTATAGATGTACTCACACGCGGGTCCGCAGTATTCACGTGATCTTCTGGGTTGCTGTGGAAACGCGGTTCTCAGTACTTTTCCAAAACTTTTCACACGGTCAGAGCAACAGACGTTAGTGTGGAATAAACCGTGTATCGATGACCACATCTTTCAAAAGTCACAGACATTCTGCCAAATCAGCATCTATGAAGAAATAAAGACATGTGTAAAAACTCCTAACTGTGTTAATAACTTCTGTTTTTTATTGGTTGATGACCTTTATGAAAGACAATGCGGTCTTTCACCGTCATCGTCATTCACAGTCCAGTCTCAGGACGATGCCTCTTTTTTCTTCCACCTCGCTCTCAGAAGACAGAGCTGACGAGCACTGATGTATTTCTGTAACTGCAGCTACCCTTGAACTCCGAGCAACTTCTTTTCACAAGCTTCTCCCACCCCGAAAAACATGAAGTGCATCATCTGCGTTGGCAGCGTAACCAACGGAGGGAAAACCACCCTCACCTGACGCCCCGATCAAGAACCTGCCCAACTGTTGGGTGGTACATCAGGGTGACGTCTTCAAGCCCCAAGATCAGATTGAAGTGTATGCTTTAAGCAGGTGTACGATGTCATTACTACTCATGGACGGCATGATGACCCCCGTGATTAGCATTAATAATAGCCTGGATACTGAGATCGTCCCAAAGTCTAGAGTGAGGAGGAGGAGGAAGAGACCCACATCCTTATTGTTGAGGGCTTTCTGCTTTACACCTACGGACCTTTGACCGATGTGCCGCTCCAAAAAGAGGCCCCTCTATCTGAAACACAAGAACATCACGAACATGAATATGTATGTTTAAGCCTCTGGTGGTATTGTGTTGTGTTAGTATTAGCAGATGTTGCTCAGTGATCAGTGTTCTGGTACAAGATCTGCTCCTGAGATCTGAGAAGTGTCTCGGCTGCATGTCGGTAAAGACAGAACAATTTTGTAAACTCAGTACTGAGAAATGTGTGTTAAAGAGAAGTGTGACACAGTGCCAGATACTACCATGTTGACAGGAGGTCACATGACTTCATAAAAGTGAGAAAGAGGGGCAACCACAGATCTGCGGTGTGTGTCGGCGTGTGTGTGTGTGTGTGCGCAGTGTGTGTATGTGGGGGTGCATTTCTATGCGTGTGTGTGTTGAAGGTTGATTTATGAGTGAGGCTGTATTTATTGGAAAGATAACAATTTGTGAGTGTGTGTGGTGTGTGTGTATTCCTGTAAGTCATTCATGGCAGGTGTAGTATTAATGATAACTGAGAGCGTTTACTTGCACATAAGTGTCCCAGTTTTGACCCTTTTGCTGCATGTGATCCATTTCAGGATATCTGGTTCTTAGTGTCTGGAGGTTTTCTGGTCATCGGTGTGTAGGTGTGTGTCAATTCTTCATACATTTCCAGGAACCATCCAAAATGTCACGAGTGGAAAGATCGCAGTCAGTTAAAAAAATGTTTCCACAGAGTAGAGAGGACTGAACAGTGTACCACTCCACACAGTAGGAAAGAGTGGCAGCAGGTGTCACGTGTTTGAAAAGGCCTTTTAGGGTGCTGCACGTGGTAAATAAAACATAATCAAGTGCCCTTCCAGCGCAGAAACTATGGCGGCACCGTCCTCTCCCTCTTCCTTCCCGAGCTGGACCGTCTGTAGGTAATGACGGAGAAGGAGGATGCCGTTCAAGGCGGTTTGTATGCCGAGCAACTCCGACCCCCTGCGTGACGTGCTGGCTGAGAAGAAGGGCATCTTCAGGGTTCCACCAAGAAGCGAAAGACATCGTCTCTGTGAAGCTGTGGCAGACCTGATATTTATTTTCTTAAATCATGGGTTTGTGAGGAATACCAGTCAAGCGGGCGTTTGATACATCCTCTACTGTCACCTTGAAACAGAGGAACATCGCAGCAGCAACAGAAGATGTGGTCCAGTTGTAGTCCGGTCTAGTAATCGTTCGCCTCACAGGAAGAAGCTCCCAGCTCGGGGATTCTGTGTGCAGTTTGCATGTTCTCTCCGCGTCTGTGTGGATTCTCTCTGGGTTGTCCGGCTTCCTCCCGCAGTCCAATAACATTCAGGTTATACAGATACTTTTTAAATATGTAAATGAAGCCCCCCCCTCATGTGCTGCATGAAAAGACTTCCGCTGTCTATTTCCAAGTTATCATTTGTTTCATGTGTACTATGAGGCATCGAACAATCGCAGAGCAAAAGCTGGATGGACGAACGGCTGAACACCTGATGCCCAGCTGTGTCTGGACAAACACACCTAACAGCCAAACAAAGCTTTTTACATTTCTTATTTACTTTGTCACGGCTCATACCAGACCTGTTTTTCTGTGTAAGTTGAGTGGACCGGATCGGAGTCAGATTTGTTTTGACGTCCGTGCTGTTAGCGCTTGGACCCTGACAGGATGATGAGTTTTCAAACCGGAACGTGAGCTACATGGAAATCTAAGTAGCTGCTGTTTCCTTGAGAGAAACTGGACGAATCAGACAAAGGGGGGAAAAAAATAAACTTTTTTTCCTGCAGTTTGGAATAAAGACAACAGACTGTGGTAGTAAGTAATCACCTAGTCACGCAGCAGACATGATTTTATGTGGTTTCATGTCCTTGCACGGCCTCATCGATACTTGACAGTCCGTGAAGGAATTTCACTTTGAATCCTGGTAGAAGTGGGAAGAGGCTCTGAGAGCTGACCTGGCTGTGTGCTTTTGTGTGTGCGCGTTTGCATGCACAACATGCACACAGGGCAGCGAACAATATATCATGACTTATCCGATTAACACCAAACGTACAAAGCATCACGGAAGGAAGAGGAAATGCAAACAGCGCTGTTTGGACTGAGCAGCCCGTCGCGTTGACATCAGCAAGGAACAATGACAATAATACTGAGTGCAGCTTCTCTTAATGTGGCGAGCAGTCTGAGGCGCTCTACATATATTAAAATAGATTGTGACCTTTATACCAACTCAGCCAATTCGGCCGACTCTTTTGCTTTCTGTTTCTTCAGCAGCTATCTACATTTAGCAGATAATGTTAAACGGTTTATAAGAGGGTGTGTGTGTGTGTGTGCGTGTTGTGCCAGCAGAGTTAAGCCGACGGTGGCACCAGAAAGATTACTCTATTCAGCCGTCCATGTCAAAGCCTCTCACTGCGAACGAAAGAGTATCATCCTGCAGAAATCAGATCAGATGTTTAATGTTGGAGATGAAGCTTTTCGTGTCAAAATAAGATTATTAAATTAGTAATTTCCTTTACAGGAGGGATTATTAGAGCACTCGGTGGTGTGGAAACTGTTACACCTTGTTTGATCAGATAACGTGAACCTCCTCTTAAAGGTTTTGGTTTTTCTTTTGGTTTAAGAAGACTTTGCTGGGGCATGAAATCCTGACGCGATGAATTCCCCAAAAGTACCCTAGCGTCAACACAGTATTCTATGGAAGTCAAACAAGTTGACTTTTCACGTGAACTTGCCCGAAACATTTTCCTTTGAATCATCTTCTTATTATTTTTCTGGTCTGGTCTGTGACTCCGGGAAGAAACCCATGAGCTTAAATCATGTGATTTCTAGTTGATTTAAGTTTTAAAGTAGGAATTCTGAGCAGGCCCGTCTGCCCAGAAGGTTACTTTCACTTTCGGATTCCTAGAAAAGCAGAGCGTTACTCGCAGTTGGGTCGCTGAGGTGGACACATACCACAGGCTAGAGAGGGCTACGCACGTTTGCAGACACACAAAAACACTCACATACTGTAAACATACACGCGGTCACGAACCTGGCGTGCGTATGCAGATCAATTATGCGATAAAAAAAAAAGAGAATACCAAAGAAACAGCACATGTGCGTGTGCTTGTGCGCATGCACGGGTGTCAGAGTGTGTTAGGTGTGTCATATAATTGCTGTTATCTGTTTGTTTGCGTGTTTACACTGATTATAAGTTAGACTACTGTTGAGTACAAGATGTTGTCTGCACTCTGCAGTCCAGCCTGCGTGCTTCCATTTCTTAACCGTCACACCCCCGTCGTTCTTTTCCTAGAAAGAAGAGGGAAAACAGGAAACTCAGCACAGTAGTGAATCACTGTAGCAATTAGAATTCAGTTTCATTCTCACAAAGGTTTTATTTTTTTCTCTTGCCACAGTTGTAACGTTTGAACAGTTCATTTTGCCGGCCACATAGCTCATTACGCTTTGTGCTTTTGTTAAAGTGATGTTTTGGAAAGAGCAGTTGCTAAAGTATCAAACCAAATGTGGGTCTGGGCAGACTTCATCTCAGCAGACATCTCGACGCCAAGCAGATCGACAACAAAGACACAGCTGTGTGCGCACAGCAGAAAAGTGGCATTTTCAGTACTCGAGTACTTGCAGAAAAGAAATCTAACTCGAGAAAGGAACAGGAGGAGCGAAGCCTGGGGAAGCCTAAAAATCAGCTGCAGACTGTAAAGGTTAGCCCACGTGGACGCAATGCTATCCTCGGAGCTGCGTGTCACAGGGCGGTTCTGAAATGGCGAGCAAGCAAGCAACACCTTGTCGGTACTTTGCAGATCAGAGTTACCGCACTTAACATCTTCCTCACTCTCACAGCACCCTCAAGTATTCCTGCTCAGCAAACTGCATCAGCTTCACCATGACATGCGATGTGCTGGCTAAACTTGATGGAGACTTTGAGACTGAAAATGTCATTTTTGCTGCACAGAAAAGGCGAATGTTCTATATGTTGACGCCCAAATTAACATGCAAGTGCTCATTTCCATCCCTAGTAGCAGCCGCAGTGTCTAAACGCTGATGTTTTTGTATTGAGGAAATGGTTTCTATGAAATCTCTGCTGGGGTTGTCACATGGCAGCCACTTGTGTGTCCAGTTTTATAGAAACAGGGCAGGAGGCCAACGTCTGACGAATACAGCAGGCACGCCAACTGGCCAGCAGAGCCAACACTTGGTAAGAGCCATGAACAAGAGGAACTTCAGGATCCAGAGCAGCTGTTTGATTCCTTTCAACAAGAAAGCGTGACAAAGTTGTTGCTGTTGTGTCAACTTTTTTTCCCACACAGGACTTTGTGGCAAAGACTTTCTGGAACGCAGAAATAAGGCGAACAAAGGTTGATGAAAAGGTACTGGCAAACCTCAGGAGTGGACTGCATGATACACTAATGTAATTGGAAGCCAAGATGGATTCATGTTCAGACTGGGAGCAAGCAGATAAAAGGACACTGTGGTCCAGAGTTGTATATAGTGTAATGCTTGAATCATCTGATCAGATGAATGGATCTGACTCTGACTGGCCTTCCCAGATCATATTTCATTTCCCCAGTAGTAGCTGAAGCAACAGGCCTCCACTAATAGAGTAGATTTGTACATTAATCAGAAACATCAATGCATTGCAGGCAATGATCCAGCCTCTAGCAGAGAGCATGAGTGAGCACAGCGTTCTGATCGTGTCCTCTGCGTTGGTTTCAGCATAGTCCTGTGAACAGAGCTGATGATTATGAAGTTGCTCTTACACATGAAGATATAGGTTTTTGTGAATGTGGAAAGTCAGCTTCGATGGGCTGATGATGTTCAGGTACAGGGTTGCAGAAAGACTGCGTCCCCTCATGATTCAGCCAGTAGTTTATTAGTTTGTTAGTATATAAGCACCCTGAATATCAGAAATTCTAGCTGTGTCCCAATTCAGGGGCAATTTAAGGCAACAAAAACACAATGACTCTGATTGATTATACACTCATATAAACAAGCTTATGAATATTATATTCAATCAATAGATACTTCTAAATCTTACACACTGGACCTTCAGTACATTTATACTTGAGTATTACTCTTTACACAGCTAGATTTCAGAGGAAAAACTGTACTTGATTTTGCCTTAACCAGAAATTATAAGAAGGCTAGAAAATATAAAACGTCGTAAAATACTTAAATGTGTGGTTCCCAAACCTTTTCGACCGCTTATAAAAAGCACTGTCTTGGCTGTCTTAGTTGTTAACGGTTCCATCAAGGGAGAGGTTTTCCAGCTAAACTCGGATTAACAAGAACGAAAGAGAAAGGGCCACGATGAGATCATCTAAGTATTTTAGACAAAATCGGGCCACTTACTTCCTATAAACCTGCTCGAGGAAACGATTCTCTACACGCTGATGTCAGCAATGTGAGTTAAAATAAATAAATAAATACAAGCATAACATCCAGTTCAGCTCCTCACTGCAGGTTTCACTCTTGCCAGTCATACAGGCTGTTGACGTGGCGCAAACGCCACGATATTGCTGAAAATGTGATTTTGTAATGTAATTGTAATATTTTTTTAATAATTACAAAAAAAAGAACTAGATAAATATTAGCCCTGAGAGCACAGCGTGGGGCACAGCATTATAAAGAAATTCACCTCTTCTTCCCCAGAATTTCCTCAGAGGCTTCATCAGGACAGCTGCCAGAATGGTTTCCTGGAGCCACTCTGGCTTTTCGAGGAAACCCTTTTGATTCATTCGCCGTAGCCGTTTCACTATAAGTCGTTTCACTTGCTGAATATACCTTAACAAAATAGAGCACGTCCAACAGCTCCGTTTTCACTGATTTCAAAACACTTGAATTATTGGCAGTGATTTCAGAGTCCGTGAGCGGGACAATGGATCGGCTCTGGAGTTATTTCGTCGCTGCCCATAGTTTGGTAGGAGGAAACAATAACGCGTTTGTGTTCTATCAAAGGGCAGAGGAAACACAAAGACCCTTCAGTTGTAACAGTGGGACGATGAGAGGATGAAAAGAACAATAACCTGAATCCAGAAAGCTTTTGAGTGCTTCGGGTGTCATTTTCTCATATTCCAGGATGTATATAATACACCTTTAAAAAGCAGCTGTTCTCGGTGGAGGAGAAACAAGAAGTTAAGGTAACTTAAAATATGCACTCTGTGGGAGTTTGTCATGCAACGGCTCCCTTCTGAGAAGATTCTGTAAATGACATGAGCAGAAGTTTTCCTGTTAACATTAACTTCTTTAACACTAGGCACTACTGGAAACTATTAAGGCCAGAGGGATTTTATTGGCGAGCTGTAAAATATGAAAAGTGCTTCCCATAAGCACCAGGAAGACATTTGCACAATCATTTTCAACATAATTACCCCACGTGCGTAGGTCTCTTGTTAGTATATCATACAATCTAGATTACAAATTTGAAAGTTAAATGTCCCAGTAGGTTTCCAGGACATCTTTCAGTAATTCACTGAAATGCAGCCCTGCTTCCTCTTTTATCAGGATTTGATTATGTTTTGACAGATTTCTGGATTTGGATTTCAGTCAGGCGCAACCGAAGACAGCTGCTCCTTGTCCTGCCTCTGCCATGAACTATTTCACACGATAACACTAGGAAAGAGACAGGCTGAGTGTGATATAAAGGTGCTCTGGCTGCTTTGGGTCAGAAAACATTTGGGTCTGCTCACCAAAGAAGCTTTTGGGAAATGCCAAAATGAACAATTATTAACTTTTTTTATGAGGTTTGGTAACAACGCCTTTTCCCAACTGCGGTAGACTCTGTTCTCTTTTTTTACAGCAACAAGAATCCAAACAATAATCACCCAGCGTGCCAGAAAACACCTGAAATAAACATTCATGGTCTTCACTTTTTTTGTGTTTCTGTTTCTTTTCATGCTTTATCTGTGAAACTCATCTCGAACGAATTATATGAAATGAAACTGTAGCACACACACACAAAAAGAAACAACAATAAAAGTTATACAACCCCGTTATAAGATGATTTAGTAGTTGGTTTACCGCACATGAGGATGTACTATAACGTAACATGCCCGGCCCAAAAGGCAGACACAGCAGGTTTATAACCGTTATGTGTGATCTGTGTTTACTATAAGATAACAGCTTTGTGAGGCGTCATTCATGCCTTATCATAGTTCCAGGCCAATCGGCAGCAGAGCATTTACAGGCAAGGGTTAAAAATGAAAGTGAAAGAGACAGAAGGTGTAGTTCACAATAAAAAAATAAAAAAATGACTTGATTTTGAATTTTCAGCATTTTTGGGCCGCTCTCATATTGAAAGTACATTCATACATGGAGCAAGACCTGATGACCGCATGAGGGAGTAATGGTTGACGCTGCGTTTACAGGAATATGAGGGATTATCTGCAATTACACTGAATCATCCAGATAAAAAAAGAAGTCAAAATAAACAGACCCAGAAACAATAGAACAATGAAAAGATGATGAAATAAACATTTCTGGTGAGAGAACGGGAAATGATTTATAGTTGTTTAACGTGAATGGCAGAGAATGGCGACGTGACCCCAGCGTGACCACAACGCCCAAGGGATGCAAATGTTTTTATTTACCAGACACACAGTCTTGTGCAGTATGTGGACACGCCTACACAAGGAGACACAGGTCCTGTTCATCACTTAATCTGTCGAGGTGTGACAGTTAACGCTGCATGAAACACGACCTGACCCTTTGTTAGCTGACAAAAAAGTCTACAATGCATTGAGTCAATGTAAAAGGGAGACATAATAACAGCAGTCCTGCTGCAGAAACTGACAACGTGCCGTGACCTGTTAATGTTGTTTCATGTGCTAATATTCAGCGCTGCTGATGTCTCAGGATGTTTTATAACAAGTTCAGAAAAGACCAAGCACACATGGTTTATTACAACAGGCCCCTGCATGACTAGAAGCAACAAAAACAGATTTCCCCTGCTCTGCATTTTTCATCCATCTGTCATCCATCCATCGACGAACTCTCTGACTCTGTGCGCGCTCTCCTTCAAGAGCTAACAGAAAAACAACAAGCTTTGGGGACCAATTTCCAAGTGTGGCTACAGCAACTAGAAACCGACTCCACATCATTTAGACTGCAACATTTTCGTGTGTTGGAGACCTTTTCTGCTGAATAAACCTGCAAATGCGTTCGCAACGGTCTGCAAGAATGTTTCATTCTCCTGCTTCTCTCCCCGTTTTGCAGATATTAAAAGCATGCGCGTGTCATAAACAACGAGTGCATGACAAGCACACAATTGGCACACTGTTGCATCCATATTGTACATGAAGACACACTGTCAACATTCTGCAAGGACCTGTAATCAGACACAGCACGCTCTGTGTTAAGCGGCCAAAGTTTCATTCTCCACATTCCCTCCCCGTTTCACAGAAATGAAACTCATGGAGTGTAGGCACACATGTAAACAAACACTGCATGCAGGATAATATACACACACAACACATGTACTCAACATGTATACATCTGCACACTGTTAGACTCTGCATTTTATGCAGTCGGTGATGCAGTGAATATAATATGTCTGCAATGTATTGAAGGGTTCAAAGAAGAACGTGCAGACAGAGAGAGAGAGAGAGCTCTGGCAGACATCCACTGTTACTATTTGTGTGTGTTTCTGATTAAGCGCAATCCTTTAACCCATTGCTAACCGGAGCCAAACCGGTTAGCAATACAACCACCCTCCTTCTTTAAACCTTTCAACTAGTTACTTGCTACTCATTTTGCAATCTCAGACGTTTTTAAGATATCTAATCAAAATGAATTCATGATTAAAAAAAAAAAAAAAAAAAAAAGAAGAAAAAGATATGAGATCAGATCTTACAAGGAACTGACTGCAGGCCCACATCTGGTTTTGTCTGGACTGCAAAGGTTTACGTCATAAAATGCATGGCTCTAAGCCATGTTTGGAGGTTTTTGCTGAAGTGCAATTCATATTTGTACAGATGCGTCTCGCTTTGGCTGCTCCAGACTCCCGTATCAGATTTCAGACTTTGAGCCATGACTCGCAACAAAGTGACCGTTTAATGCATCATCATACAGGGGACAGCCTGTGGACTGACGCTGAAATAAGCTGCATGCTACTAATTTGGAAGGGGGCATCCGCACAGATAAAGATGCATTAAGGCCGTATCACATAGTTTGAGACACAAATTTAATGCTACCAACACTGCTCCCTCTGCAGCCACAAAACAAAACCTTTAATGCATCTTTGATAACTTATGCAAAAGTACTCAACAAGACGTCAGGAGAAGAAAACTGGCACAGATCCCTTCTAAGGGACTGCCAAGGGGCATAGTTTGCACAATCAGGTACTAATAATGGAACCAGCAGATTAATCTGAGTACTAGCTGAGTCAAACAAAGTCTGCAAAAATGAAACTTATAAGAGGCCCCATGACCTATCCTTAGCCTGTTCTTTAAGCAGTGCCAGCTGTCATCGGCTGTTCACTTTCTGTTTATCTGACTTTGCTCCTGTTTCACCACGACCACACGGGGCTCAGTTCATCTCTCGCTCTTCCAATCCGTGCTCACACTAACTTTACTTATGTTGTCCGTATGCTTGCCTTGCCCTTCATCTTGTAAAGCTGAACGGTGCCGCAGGGTAACGTCCTCATGAAGGCCGTTTTGTTTAAAGGAAATCTCTTCGCTTTGACACTGCTCATGCGCAGACAACATCCAGAATGAACTCGTCATGTAGATTACGTTATTTATTGTAGAGCTCATTGTGCAATACGCGGATGCACCGATAAACACAGGTTAAGTCATCCACAACCGATGAGTGATGATGAGTGTAGCCGGCGTTCAGTAGATCTAGAAATCACCAAGCTTATGAAGGCTCTTGGTGAGGCACGGCATACCTTAGAGCCTCAGTAATACTCTGAGTTATAGTAACACTACAGATCATACAGTACAAGATAAAAAAAAATATATATATATGGCCTGGCATCGGGTGGCACGGTGTGGCCTAGTTTCTGAAAGCCAAAGTGGTGAGATGACTGTCCCGGTGTCACAACACCAGCATTTCTGAGATGAGCTCATTCCAAATGTCACTCAGCCTATTACTAACAACAAATGAAGAAGTGCAGTCCAGACTGCCATGACTCCCCTCATGGTGCCGGGTCAACTGATTAGCTCACTGCTGCTTTTGGTTTTTATATATATATATACAGATACATTTACTGTAAACAGATTGGGGCTTATCTCGTGGGTCAAAGGTTGTCACATGCTTATCTTGACTTGTCATTTTGATGGCGTGCATGTTCAAACAGACAGAGGACTATCTGCGCCCATAACGCCAGACATCACCTAACCTAAATAGACACATACTTCATGAAATCAAGCTGCCATCTGTCGGTCTGTCCGTCTGTCTTTCCGTAAGCGTCTCACAGTCACGTGGTTTTGCGGTTTACTTGAAATTCTCTCTCTCTCTCTCTCTCTCTCTCTCTCTCTCGAGCGGCCGAGGGAGCCGCGGTGGTTTCACTTTCGTTTAGTGTTTATAAGAAATCCGAATGGCTGCACTTGAACTCGCTGTTCCAGGAAGCTGGCCGACGCTATATAAACGACAGTGAGCCTGTTCGCTCACTCACTCACTCACACACACACACGCACACACGCGAGAAACACAGAGAGCCGGTGATGATTTGACGGGTGGAAATCACAGCCAAGCAGATCGATCAGACACCGATCGGTCCTGTCCACCGTCATCCCCCTCACCGTGTGCTGCGTAACGGATTACCTGCAGGATTTTTTTATTATTTTTTTCATCATTTCTATCGCTTGTATCCTCCTTTGTTTTGGTGCACTTTGGGATTATCCGCACGGAGGGATCTTTAAAGCGTCGCTGCTGTTAGAACAAAACGGTAAGACACATGCAAACTCTCAGGGGTGTTTTTGCGGCATTCATGGCTGTCTTTTTCTCTGGGCATTGCACACTGGGAAAATGATCTGCAGAATCTGAATTCATGGATTTTTTTTAATGGATTATGAGATCCATTCATGGGTAAATAAGCGCATAAAAAAAAAAAACCTGGATTGAGTTTCACTCCTAACCTCGTTTGATCCCTGCAGACCAGCTGTTATGAGTTTAATGCGTAAATCCGAAATTTGATCATAGCTTCAGCCTTATCCATCTCTCATCTGTCACAGGGCGATCGTGCGTCTGATTGCCTGGAATTAAAGCTAAAACAAATCAACAACAACAAAAAAATTTCACAACATGTCACTACCTGGTGATCAGAACCCTTTCCTGGAATTTAGAGCAGCTTTTAAACAACTAAACAAGTTTTAAGAAGTGTACAGCACAGAGGTGACTCACACACACACACACACACAGACAGATGAAGCCTGTGGTTTGGGGCTTCTGTTAAATGTGCTCAGCTGATGAGAAGCTATAGATCTTCATCGTCACCTCAGTGGTGTGTACTTTTTGTGACCTGAAGGACTCAGCAGAAGTAGAACAGTGTTTTGTTTTCGAATTTTTTTGTTCTTTGTCATCGGCTTGAAAAAAGTTTGGTTTCGACCCGAAGTGAGAAAGTAAAAAAAATACAGTAATGAGCGTCATAAATTGTGTGTGTGTGTGTGTGTGTGTGTGTGTGTGTGTGTGTGTGTGGGAGGGTGGGGGGGGGGGGGGGGTACAGTAATCTGTCTGTGGCTGACATCAGTGTCGACTGTATTACAGCCAAACCGCAGATTCCACTCATAGCAAACACAGTACCCGTCAATGGAAACTAGAAAAGATTTTTGACCTAGACTTAGAGAAAGTTAGTGTGTGTCTCTCACACACACCTACACACACACACACAAGTCTTTCTCCTTTTAAGGCCTTACATGGTCATTCCCTGAAACCAGGTCGGTTTCTCTCTCAGCTGACTTCAAAATCTTCAATGAATGTCTGATGTTAACGCTTTCTTTCTTCTCTGTTCTCTCTCAGGATGTCAGTGTGGTGGTTAGAGATGGGAGAGGGTCTGGGGCCGCTCTCCCCTGTAGGATGGTAGCCGACAGCACAGTCGAAGGCCATGACAAGACCCACTTGTCAAGCTCATCGTCTTCATCCTCGTCCTCATCATCCTCGTCCTTGTCCTCATCCTCATCCTTATCGTCATCATCTTCCTTGTCCTCCCTGTCCTCGCTGTCATCATCACTGGCCGGGAACGAGCTTGCTCTCAGCCCTCAACGCACAGAGTCGGAGCAGCTTCAGCGTCGGGCAGCTCCAGAGCCGAACCCGAGATCAGTGTCTGTTCCCACCGTGTGCCTGACCCACTTCCCCACCTTCACCAGGAAAGAGGACTACAACATCATCACAGACACAGCGGCCAAGCTTGAGCGCAGCGGCTTCTACTGGGGTCCTCTGGGCGTGGAGGACGCCCATCGCATGCTGAGAGGCGCTCCTCTGGGAAGCTTCCTCATCCGCGACAGCCGTCAGAAAGACGTCTTCTTCACGCTGTCCTACCACGCCAAGAGCGGTCCGGTCAGCGTGCGCATCGACTACAAGCGGGAAAAGTTCTCACTGGCGGGCAGCGAGCGCTCGTTCCCGACGCTGTTCGCCCTCTTGGAGCATTACATCAGTTCTCCAAAGAAGAGCCTGAGTGTCCCCTACAGGAGATGGCAACCGTCTCTGCAGGAGCTATGCAGGAAGCGCATCATGGAGGTGTGCGATGGAGCAAGCCTGGTGTCAGAGCTCCCTCTCACCCATGTTGTCCAGGACTTTCTGTTGGAATTCCCTTACAAACTATAAGAAGCTTGACTCATAAAGTTTTGATAGTATTATTTCTCATTTCAAGGACGCAGTTTTTACCAAGTAGCAGTAAACGGGAGTCTTTGGGAAAGCCTGCCCGTCACGCGCTGGATACTAAGACTGTATCGCCGTGGTTACAGATGAAAACAGCTCCCTGGTTTGAGCTGAAAAACTGCAAAGCGTTTCGTCACCGCGGTCAAGTGCAGGC
Organism: Nibea albiflora; assembly: GCA_014281875.1. Classification (NCBI taxonomy): domain Eukaryota; kingdom Metazoa; phylum Chordata; class Actinopteri; family Sciaenidae; genus Nibea; species Nibea albiflora. The sequence goes on along the minus strand of CM024808.1, from coordinate 16,872,071 downwards.
GGTCTCCAATTGGACAGGGTCCATGCATGACAATTCAACATACATTACCTCGAGGGACTCGACTTCCACTTGCACACCAACATCAACATCAACATCAACATCAACATCAACATCAACATCAACATCAACAGAGCACCTTTTAGTCTTGAGGAGGCATGAAAAGTTGGAAAACGCTGCATTAAGAAAAAACTACAGTCACAGCGGAGCTATCACAGAGTTAATAGAACTGGTGAGGTCAGCTGTGTCTTATCCATTGGAAACTGTTGGGTCCTTTGTCGCCTCTTGGTCGCCGCCAGAGGCCCGAAAATATTTCAAGGTGGAGTGGACTTTTAGAAATAAAGATGCTTGTTGGAGGGTACGTTTGAAACCATCGCACGCGCCGGTACCAATGAGATTTATTTTTGTAGCAGATTTTAATACTCTAATGTTGTTGAAAGTTTACATCACACATGAATGTTTGCCAGCACCGATGGCTCAAATATCACTTGATGTCTTTTTAAAGTCTGAGCGTGACCCAGATGAAATACTGAAGATGATGTCAGGTGTTGGAGTCCTGAGGTCTGGTGTTACTGTAAGTTGTACTGTATGCGGAGGCATCCCACCTCTTGTTGAAACATCTCTGCCAGGCAGATAACATATTTTTCTTTACTGAATCAGATATATATAAGTATTTTTTTATATTTTTATTTCTTACTATTGTATTTGAAATAAAATATTCTTAAAGTAACCTTGCCGGGTTTTTATCTTGTTATTTTCTGACTGGTATATCTCTTCCCCAAATCATGTCATGTGCCGGAGTGGTAGGAGTTTGTAGGGGCGGAGATAGAGGAAGGGATAAGCACACACACACACACACACACACACACACACCCTTACAATCAGACTTAAAATCCATGCTACGTCACAGACTTTAGGAGGCAGACAGACAGGAACTGCGACGTGGTAGCGTACTGTATCGTCACCACAGTGATTCATCTGTGTAGGGTAAAGTGACAGGTGGGTGGGTTACTTTGGTAGTAAATGGACTATGAAAGCTTAGAAACACACACACTTACCAGAAACAGGGGCAGAGGTGACACATAATGAAGCATGTACGTACACAATTGTGTATGTCTGTCTGCGTGCGTGCGTGTGTGTGTAGCACTTTTAACCTAATGAGGACCAGATTAAAATTTCCTCAAGAGGAAGAGGGAAAGTTTTTTTGGGTTAGTGGTTTGACAGAGACACATTAGATCAAGGTCAGGGTTAGAGTTATGGCTCGTGTTTCATTTTAGAGTTATGATAAATTCTTTGCATACAGGACGCGTATGTAAATAAGCAGGATGGTATGAGAAAAGAAATGACAAGAAATATCAGGCAAGGAATATAAAGACTCTACATGCCGTGCAGAAAAGCCACAAGACACGAAGAAGATGATCAAAACGATGACTTTTCTTTTTAAACAAAGCACTGCCATTGTTCACTTTACACTACGTGAAATGCCACCTTTCTGTAACGGGTGTGGCAGAACCAGGTGGGTATCTGGTTTTGAGAGCGTGACTCACAAGAGTGTGTGTGCGTGTGTGTGTGTGTGTGTTTTTGGCAAACATACTTCACGCACAATATTTGTCACACAAGACCAAAACTCAGCTGAAGGCTTCCCTGAACACTGTTCTCGTTTTCTTCAGAAGTGAAGCCAAGCTGAAACGGGAGGCGACAGCATGTGAAACGCGCCGAGCACAGTGATTTCAACAGGAACCTCACAGAGCCGTTCACACGCAGAGCTGTTGCATTCGTCCAAACTGCTGTGGAGTTGCAGCAGGAGTTGATGAAACTTCAACAGTTGGACAGTGAAAGCTATTGCACGGGTCCGTGTGACATTGTTCAATGTGAAATGAGGCTGTCGAACAGCAACGATGAGGCTGCTCAGCATCTTTGTAAGGGAGAACGCTGCTGCTGGTGGTGAAGGGTTTCTTCACACAGTTTGCAGAGCTGGGGAACAGATTTCACTGTTTTCATCATAGATGCAGAACACACACACACACACACACACAAGCATGAACAGCCGACACGAGGCGACGGTTAGGCTAGCATAAAGGCTAGAAACAGACACGGATAGCGCTGTTTCCCCACTTTTGTAGTCTTTGTACCCAGTTTTGGGATTAATAAAGTATTTCTAATCTAATCTAATCTAAGATAAACTAAGCTAATGGCTGCTAGCTTCAGCCTTATATTTATAGCAACATCAACATACACACTAAGCTCCCAGGAAATTTGATAATGGCCAAATGGTATAATGACAGTAATGGTATCAAAAGGCCAAAAGACTGAAGAATGGTTGTGAAGACATTTATTTGAGCTTTAGGACATCAGAATTTTTATCCATTCAGTCCAAAAAACATTTGGAAAGTCGAGACGAGAGTCGATTAAATCCGTTTATCTCCGTTTAAGTTAGCGTAGGTCTAAACCGGATGACACGCGGAGGCATGTGTCAGATCTAGGTAACGTTACACCTGAAAAAATAACTTTTGTGGCTTCATGCAGCACTGAGCAGCTTCAATAAGAATCAACAGAACGCCGTATCCACCTTCTCATCTCACTGTCCTTCCCAAATTGTGGAACTAGTCCTTTAAGAGACAATGACTGGGACGGATGAAACCTGAAAGCTGTCTTATCTTGAACGTTGTCTTTAGAAAGCAGAATCATTTTGTTATATTTGCAGTTTCATGACATTTGTGAGAGTATGTGTCACTTTTTCAGACAAGAGTATTGTACTCTTCACAAGTTGAGGTTTTAACCTTAGCTAACCTCCAACCCCTTCCTCATACTAACCAGAACTCCAACGCTAAAACCAAACCTTACCATAAAGCTTTGTGATCTTTTACGGGGATTTTTTTTTTTTTTTTTTATCTCTTGGGTCTAGACAAAAGTTGCCACGCGCACATACGCACACAAACAAACACACAATGTTGAGTCATAGCGAACGCTCGCAACTCGATTCAAGTAAAGCCTGAGTAGTTTGAGGATATAATTACCTCAGCTTGAGGAAGAAGCTGAGCAGGGGTGGAACACACAGTGGAACATGAGTCAATACAACACTATCATTGCCATCTCTTAGTTTTAATAGGTGTATACATGTTATCAATCACTTTACCTAGAAAATGATGTAATCGATTCAGGCGCAGAATGCGTGTGTGTGTGTGTGTGTGTTCATGTGGGTCTGGGGGAGTGATGATGATTGAATCGTATATACGTACAAGTTTCATTCAAGGCTTCTCAGTTGTCAGGACATTCCCGGCTATTTTGAGAAGTGAAAGGTAAAGCGAGGCGTTGCGCGATCAGCTGATTTCTGTGGAATCCTCGGTCCTCGGAGTGTTTCGTTCTGTAAGCTTCTGCGGAAGACGATGAAAGCCAAAACCTGACGATCAACATTCCCACAGGAAGCCTTCCAAGGGAGAAGAATAACAGGGAGATGTCTTTTCTGAAACTGACCTCCACGCTCGATGTGAATGAGATGCTCTGTTATTCGGCTCGGTGATCCTGTTTCAGCGAGTTCAAATAGCACTTTGATATTTTGTTACTCCCCGTTGGCTATTAGCCTTTACACACACTATCATCCTATCTCGCAACCTCGCTCTCTGCTCTTGTCTTGGACATCGCTCTCCTGTGAGAGAGCGCCAACTCCACAGCTTCCATGTAAACCACTTCGCTGAAATAAAATCACGCAGGAAAACATTTCCCACAGCACTCATTAGTCACCAGCTTCCATTCGCTCTTCAGGATTTCTTTTCCAACTAATTCCTGATATCTCTGAATGCATGGCATGATAAACTTTGTGGAAATTTGTCTGGCTGTTTCCGTTTCCCGTCCTTGTGCTAAGCTGGCCATAGCAGAGGTCCTCTCAAGTTTCACACAAACCCGAGGGCCCGGGAGAGGTCCCAGAATGGGTTCAGATCCATGTGTTACTGGCTCTGGGTTCTGTTCCATGGCAGGATAGAGCTGGAGTGACGCCATCAGTAGGTTTCCGAAGCGCTTTTTTCAAAGCTGAAAATATGCGACGCTTGCTGCCACCATTATGGGCTGACCTGAGGCGGGACGAATGATGCCTGGGTGCTTCAATAAGGCACCTGTAACGGTATTCAACCCGAACGGGATAGAGGCCAAAACCGCTGTCTGAACCAGGCTGTAAACATTTTTACTTCTGCTGTGAAATTGGACATTTGAACGTGCGGGCTTATGGAGGTTGACTCACTTGTGCAGAGCCCGTCTCGAGCGACCACTTGAGGAAGTTGAGCACTTCCACATTGGCTTCATTTCCCAGCATCGGTGTTTGCCACCTGATCTGGGAAGAAGTGCGCGGGCGTAACACTTCTGAATCTGTGGCCACAGAGGGGCACAAAGCGACCCACACATGCGGGCGCCTCCTCTCAGGAGGTGACAGGTCATAGAGTCAGAGATGATAGCAAACTTTATCCAGTGGCAGATCCTCTATCAGGAAAACCATCCAGCCAGTGTGAACATGGATCAGAACATGAACAGAGGTTACAAGAAATATCTGATGTAGAAAGAATTCAGTTTGTCAGTCAAAACGCTGAATGTCATCAGTAACTTCCTGGAGTGTTGGTTGCCTGGTAACGTAGCTGCCCCTTTCAAGTGCTAAGGTATGCTAATTTGCTTCTGGCTGGTATAAACTTTGGTATAGACATCATTAAATTAATTATATATGTTATTTATTTAAAAATAAAAGGCATGTTCTCAAATTTAATCCATTTCTGTCGCAACAAAACCAGAAATGCCAAAAATGTGACACTTGCAATCTTCAAATAAGATCCGTGTCAGTGCTGTGACTGTCGCCGAGTGCATAGAAAACACACTGACACACACACACACACACACACACACACACACACACACACACACACACACAAGAGCATTTTGTTATGGTTGCACAGTACCAGGAACCCATTCAAATGTTTACGCACACACAACCAGACTTCCATGAAGAGAGGAACCGAGATAAAAGCAACACATACAGACCACAAGATGACTGAGGGCTCCTGCAGCAGCCACAGAAACACAACGCAAAGGTAGAAAGTGTAAAGGCAGCGTCACGATCTTTGCCTCGAGGCTGTCTCACATGCAGACGCACGCGAATGCGAGCTCAAGTGAGAAGAAAAACACTTCACAGTAGTGAAGAGGCGAACACATTTCTCTGTAGAGGAAAAGGCCTTCAGAGCAGGGGTGTCACTCTTCTATCTGTCATGATGTTTAAACTTTGATCGGGGACTTGATGTGCAGCGATGCCTCTCACATTATTTACAGAATCATATTTAATCACTGTCTGATGCCACGTCTGAACAAGCCCGGGCCCCTGCGGTGCGAAACACAGCCAGGTATTGACTCATCCATCACAGAGCCGGACGATGACTTCATTCTTGGAATATTATGACTGTTTTCTCGAAATTAAAAACTTTCTTGAAATATCACGGCTCAAAAGTTTTACAACTCTTCTCAAAAGTACGGCTTAGAGAGCATGACATCTCCATATTTCCTCCCTCAGAGTCACCCTCTATAAGCAGAAACCTTTTTTCTATTCGTGGAAGCCTTTACACACCCAGCAGTGTGTGTGTGTGTGTGTGTGTGTTTTCCTGGTGATGGCAGTTCTAATACTTCCTGTGGCTTTCTTGCTCAAACTCTGAGGAGAACCTCCTCTGCTGTTACTACCAGAGAGCCATTCTGAGAAAAAAAAAATCACGCGAGAGAGATAAGGAGGCACAACACACACACGAGGGCGAAGAGAGAAAAGAAAAAAAACCCTCTCTGCCGTGTGCTAGCAATAACAACAACCAAGAATAACGAGACTCATGCAGCAGGCGCTCTTGTTAAGTAGAATAATTTATTGCAGTTCTTTATTTATTTCTCTGTTTCAGTTCATTAACAATAATTACAGGTTCAAAAGCCAAAAGCATTTACAGAGCATACAAACATGTTACATACACACACACTACAATCAGAGACTAAATAATGGACACTCGTCACGGCATGTTTGGACAGAGGTTGCCAACGGTTACGAGCAACACGCCGCCATGTTCCTTTGAACCATTGGTAGCCGCTCCACAATTCTGCCAAGCCTCTTCAGCATGTCAGTGATCATCATCACCATCATCATCATCACTATCATCCAATGTATTTACAGTAGCAAGATGGAAATACTAAGAGACAGACTCAAAAAAAAGAGTATTGCTCTGAATTTCTCCTTTATAAACTCGTTAATGACTGTACAGAGTTAAAAATTAAGAATGATCGAGCGTTAAGACTTTAGCTGTATGACAATGGCACAGAAAAGGAGGACGAGGCGGGAAACAGAAGAGAGAGAGAGTGAGAGGAGGGGTTAATAAAAGGGTTAAAAAAAGGACGAGGCGGTCAGGAGAAAATATGCTCTAAGCCATCTGTGACTGTGCTTTGTTAGTTACAAATCAAGTCGTGAATTAAAGGATAAAACACACTGATCCCACTCAAACCCATCACATCACACCGCTGTTTGGAGAGACAAGCTGTCCTTTACATTCATCTCTCCCCGCATCGGTTAGCTCTTGACATTATTGCAGTAGTAAAGCTTTATTCGGCTGATTAAAGGAGGAGGGGGTTTGCCCCTTGACACTGACCTCAGAGCAGTGTTTCCCGGGGTTTTAAACGCGGCCGTGCATCTGATCCAAACAACCCCATTTTCGGGATTCTTTTGGGAATTAACCACATTATACTCCTACTTTTCCTGCAGAAAATGGGGATTTTATAGGTTGGGAGGGGAAAAAAAAGAAAAGAAGAATCGCTCTCCGCATCCTGTTTATCAAATTACAAAAAGGATGTGTGAGAGCACTTATCGTTTCCAAGCCATTTCCAAATAAAAGGAAGCTTAAAAACTGAGCTCAGGTCAGTGCCTGAGGGGCAACCAGCAGATACATTCAACCCAGTGTTGTCATGGCGACTTCGTGTAGAGAATGAATGGATGAATGAATGTGCTTCTAAATCGGGTACTGAACTACTATTCATTATGTATAAACTACTTTACTACTTGTTCAATGCAGTCCATTCAGATCTTTCACACCATTTACTCATTCGGTCCGTCCGGTTGCTGATTGGTGAGTAAACACATGATCTAATCCCTGCAGGTTATCAACTACAGAATGTGTTTGGGAAGGAAGTTAGTGATCTGGAATGGAGGCCAAAATGAAAGCCAAACCAACGAGGTCAAAGATTTGTTGATCACTGTTGCATATCTGAAGAAAAACAAAACTGCTTTGTTGAGCTCTCTCACACACACACACCTCAATTTGAACAGCCACACTTTGACACCAGCGAACGTTTCCAGTGTGAGACCTGCTGCCTCCTCGATGGAGAAGCTGCTGAGCGTTTCAAACGTTTTCTTTTGAAGACAGATTTACTGAACTGGAAACAAATGGATCCTCACTTGACAGAAGAATGAGCAAGAACTAAACAAAATGTACAACACACACACATACACACACACCCGTGGTAGCTGAATAGTCTGAGCCCACACACACACACACACACTCACACAAACACCCCTATCCAATGACAGTTCTAGTTGGCAGTAACTGCAAACAGAGTCTGATATGCGAGTGGTTAAAGTGCAGACGACTCTCTGTACTGCGTTTGTGTGTGTGTGTGTGTGTGTGTGTGACTGTCTATAATCATGGAAGTGACCATCACCACAAAACTTAAGTAGTGAAGTGTAACATGAACGTGAGACAAAAATAGAGTGAATAAAACAGCTCACAGCAGCAGCATGTGGTATGTGGTGTGTGTGTGTGTGTGTGTGTGTGTGTGTGTGTGTGTGTGTCTGAGCTGACAAACAATCGATCAGAATGAGTAAAAAACGTTGCTGGTTGCGCGCCTCTACACACGCTTGCTAAAAACACGACGGGACACACTCGAGCTCACAGAAAACCCAAATGTGCTTTAAAGCCTTCCTCGAGCTGGACCAGTGTCTGCCTCGTCCTCGGTCTGTGCGAGTAAAAAGAGTCTTTCTTCATGTGCAAACACAAACGCTGAGATGCCTCCAAAAGCCCCTTAAACTATTCACGTCACACTACCTGCAGGTCGCAGCAAGAAAACGTACTGCAGCCAAGCTGGATAGTTTACTATCACCCTGTCGCTCTCCTGTGTGTGTGCGTGTATGTGTGTGAGAGAGGTGAGTTTAAGTGCATGAATGTGAGTGTGTGTGTGTGTTGATTAATCCAACTCAGGTGAGTCTGGCGAGTCAGTGTGTGTCTCTGCATACTCCGTCGAGTCATCTTCTTGCAGCTCTTGGTCTCTATTCACCTCTAAAGGTGCGTCTTCACCTTCCGGCTCCTCTGGCACCTCATCGGTGGGCGTGACCAACTCCGTCGTCGTAGTTTCCTCTTTCAACGTTGCATCCGTCTCCGTCTCATCCGTCGGCGACCCTTCTTCATCTTGCAGCTCCTCCTCTTCTTTCCTGCCCCCCTCTTTCTCTTCATCCTCCTCCTCTTCTGCGATGGAGGCGCCCGGTCTCTGGAGGGTGTGCGTCATGGGAGCGTGGCTGGCGCACGGGTGCAGGTGCGGCGAGTCGGCGGGGGGCAGCAGTGTGAGCGACTCCACGCTCAGGGCGTCTGCGTTGTTGTCGGTGAGGAGGGAGATGGTGGGCTGGGATGCTGGGGTGAGGCTTGGAGCCAGGGCTGGAGCATTGACTGAGGCCGATAGAGTAGAGGATACTAGGTTTACTTCTCCAGTTCCTCCTTCCCCTTCTCCGCCCGAGGACGGGGGTGTGCTCCAAAAATGTACCATCATCTAGAGGAGCAGAGGAGAAGGTGAGCTTAGACACAAATTCCCACGTTGCCTTTCATTTATAAAACTTTCAAACAATTTATTGCTGAGTTCCTGCACATGTAGCTTCTGATAAAAGTTTGATGATAAATTCCATAACCAGTGAGGAGCCTCGAACCCCTCGGGATTTACACATGAACATAGGCACACGGGAGAGCTTTGTTTAGTTACTACAGAGGTCTATGCAGGTAAGAAATGCCACATGCATTTGGACAGACACAGGCAGACTGACGACTGAGCAGCACAGCGCAGCGTGTCCATCAGGTACCTCCTTTTGTTCAGAGTCACAAACAGGATTAAGTAGCAGGTTTTCCACACAAACAGCGCAGAACGATCACAACAAACTAAAAGACTGCAGATCTACAAGTAGCGTAAAAACAGAGTTAAAAACATGCAGGAAAAATAAATATGGAGAAGATGAATTCTTCTTTTTAGGATCATTTTTCAGAATGTTGCCACTGGCTGAAATCGAACCGCAAACAGTTAACGACCAGAATAAAAAAAAGGTACATGTGGACACACTGCACACGGTGATATAAGCAGCAGCAGCAGCAGCTGTGTTAGTATTGTCACGGTAACAGCATGTTTGTGGGCAGAATTACAAAATAAACTGCACTGCAGTGTAAAATGCTGTGTAAGCATACTTACATTGTAAGAGTGTAATGGTGCAGAATGGGAAATACAACAGAACTGTTTTACAATTATCAACATGAAACTGTGTGAGAAGTTACAGCTTCCTGAGACATATCGAACTCTGGAGGTCAACACATAGCAAGAAGCTGAAGAAGAAGAACGGATACACATTTTACTCGTGCGACAGACGGAATTTGAAGCTGGTTGCTGACCGAGAGGTAAGTAATGTAAAACTCACTGTCTACACACACACACACACACACCAAAGGACAGTGCCTGACACTCTTGATGACATGACTGAGTCATGTTATATGGAACATTTTCATAAAAACAAGATATGGTTAAACACCTGAATGAAAAAGGGATCCCAACCAGTTCCTCAGCCCTCCCCAGTTCTTAAATACTTTTCCCTGTGCTGGTATTTAGGTCAGTTAAAGTGAAACTGACAACGCTCTGTGAACATACACGCCCTGAATAATCTATAGCAGGATGAGCGTTGTTTCTACAGAAGGGAGGTGGCACATAACTTGTGACACACCTGTGCTAGACTTTATGGCATATGCAAACACAAACACTACGCCTCAACATATGAGATAATTAACGGAGGAGCAGGTGTGGTGTTGAGTCTATATTATGGTCTGCACTCACTCAGACACTACACCTAACACTCTGAAAATAGAACACTGCATGTAGAGGTGTGATGTATCAGGGCAGGGCTGTGTGAAGCAAACCCAATACCACGTCTGACATTTCTTTAATTCAGAGAGAAGCTGAGCGTTCATTCTGCACCCTGTGTGCCTTTAAGACAAGTACATGTTGTATACACATCTAGTTAATGTTACCTTGAACACTGGCACACCGGTCCAGCATGTTTACCTTTAATGAATCTCTTGAGGACAAAAGCAGGCAGCTACAGTTTAACCACACAGACCTCTGCACACAGCAGACTTGATATTCTACTTTTTTATGAAGGTAACGTCTGGTTACAGTTCATCATAGTTCCATCTTTCTTTTTAGCAGAAGCAGCATCTTAAGTTTTATCGTTGAAACATATTAGTGGACATGTGTCACATTCATTCGATGGGAAGAAATGGAAACTCATTGTTGAAATAAAATTCATTCATCATTTCATGTCACCTACAAAAGCAACACACACTCTTGATATCGACAGACGGGCTTCGGACTGAACAGCCAGTCGTAGCTTCATGTCATTTTCAGGAGATTCAATGAAGGTAAACAATGAACGACTGAGTGTGACAGCGCTGCACTCAGAGGTGGTGCACCGAGGTTAACTAGGTTAGGTGGAGTGCATGTTTGGCAGGCATTATTATTTATTATTATTGAGTGTGCCTGAAAGGGCTCTGTACTATTTGTTGATATGATCCACCCCTGTCACACTTTTAAGGGTAAGTTGTGATTATTTAGCTTCACACATGAAACATTACACGTAAGCGCCTACTCTATATGACCCTGAAGTGTCCCTGTGCTACTACTGTGTGTGTGTGTGTGTGTGTGTGTCTACACACATGTATGTATATATAATGTGACTGTACTGTCTGGGTGTGCTGTATTTGCTGTTAGCCACACCTCAGTTTAGTGTACTGTTAAAGTGTAAGGAGTGTATCGTATGTGCTTACTAACGTACATGTTTATGCGTGTAAGGAATGTGCTGTGTGTAAGCTACCTGTGGGGCTCTGAGCTGATGTAGTGCTCGCAGTAACAGAGTCACATCTTCCTGTGCTCCCGCTCCCACTGGAGGGAGGTGAGGGGGAGGAAAGTGGCGAGGGACTGTGCTGTGACACACAGTGGGCCACTGCGAAACCTGGAGACGCCACACACGAACACAGACACACATGTATAGACACACACACATTTGTTACCATACTGGGAAGGTATTCCACCTGACACATAACTGGTCCTAACATCCTCATTTCAGGTGATGAATGAATGTTTTTTTTTAATATCAATATGCCAAAAAAGAGACTTTTGCTAACATTTAAAAGCGCCTATAAATATATTTTGATAAAGTATGACCCGACCAGAAGCTGGCTATCATTCTCACAGAGATGAAGCCTGGATTTCAGGATCTTAATTCCCATAGGAGCAGATTCCCTTACTGAGACAAACAAAGAGCCCCTTTCAGGGAGCACAGCAGGTAATATAAACCTGTGATTACGCGTTTAGCAGGAACAGACGAGGCTACAAACAAGAGTGAACCTCAAGTGAAACTATATGGACTGGTGTTTAACGGATAAGAAAATACATGAATTAAAAAGAAAAGTGAGTTTTCTGATCAAAGAAACAATCTGCTGAACTTCTACACTACAGATCAAATCACAAGATATTATCACTGTATGGTTTGAATGTCAGGGCATGTCTGAAAACCTTTTTTTAAGACTTAAAAAGAAGCCTTAATAAAACTACATTTACCTGATGCTATATTATTGATTGTTACAATACTTCTCATAAGCATCGAGTGTGTGTTAACCAGGGGTCAGAGGTTCCTGTCATTGTTTTATGATGCTTTTATCATCAGTGACATCTTCTTAATGTCTACTGTGTCTAGATTGTAAGCAGAGAGGTGGATTTCTGAGGTAGTGTACAGGTTAAAGCAACAGTGGAGCCTGGTCACCTGGTACTTTATCAACGGAGGTGAAGACCGATCTGTTTGCCGTGGGGTCATTGGGCGCTCTTCTCGATTGCTCGTAGAATCTGAAAGGCAGGCCGCTGGGTGAAGCGTTGGCCGTCTGGCCGAAACCCAACACCTCTGTTGCACTGGGCTGCACAGGCAGGTCCAAAAGAGCTGCATGCAGAGGAGACAGAGAGTACAAGAGGGATATAAACACGGCGCCACCACACTGCTGATTTGAAATCATGTGACATTACAGGTCTGTCTGCCTGTCTTATGTCACCAAAAAGGACTAAATATCTAACTGGGTCCGCCATATTTGTGTTTACTATGATTCGATGTGACAAAGAAATATCTTTCTGTGAATCTGTGACTGCTACTACTTTGGCAAGACACACATCTTCCTCAGCTTTGCTGTGCTGGCTAAATGACTTGTGTGTAATTCTAAAGAGTGAGATGGATTCTAACTTTTCATGTGTGAATAGAAACAAAGAAGAACCGGCCATCTTGGCCAGAGAGGTAGAATTGCAATTAAAATAAACAATAAATAATAAATAAATAATAATAATAGGAACTGAGGAACACATTAAAAAAAAAATCGATTAAAGTGATTGAACAGGAAATAACGTACTAATCCTAATAAAATAAAAGACATTAGGATTCACTTGTGCTTTTTTTTACAGCTTCAGAGTGTACCTAGGTGTTAAGATGTGGTGGTAGATTACTGATGACTGATATTTTCAGTCTACTTCTGGTTTCTAAGAGATCTATTTTTACACATCATGTGATTTCTTTTAAAAACTGTTTTTATTTTTCTATTCTTAGGTTACATGAGGCCACGTGTGGGCCTTGAGGTCCTCGGCAGTATTAGTTTTTTGGCTTTGGTTGAGAACAGTAGATGCCAGTCTATCTCAACACTGTGGTGCCCAGGATTGAAGAGGCCTATTGCTGCCTTCCTAGACAGAATAGCTTGCCATTGACGGTCCAATCTGCGTAAACTAACCATCAAAGCAAGGGCTTCAGCGTTAAACAGATTTCCAGTTACTCACCTGCAATCCTCTGCATCTTCATGCGTCGGGCCTGGATGCGACCCTTGGCCAGCCGCTGCTTGGCGATGATGCAGCGGATATGGTCAGCAAAGATGAAGTTGGCTTGCAGGATGGGCAGGGGCTTGGCGTGGGGGTTGGAGCTGGGCTTATGGATGACGATGTTCAATGCTCTGCTGTCGTCCTCAACGCCAGACACCTGCATGTCCTGTTGAGGGAAGGAGGGGAGGGAGAAGGAGAGAGAGACAGAGGGTGACGGTTAGATTAAGGTGGTGAGGTGGGTTGCTGTGGGTGTGTCTATACCTGCTGAATGTAACCGCTGTGAAACAATCAGGAAATAACATTTTATTTCTCTGATTAATAACAGCTTTATCGAGGCAGGCGCTCGCTCTCTGTGTTGTTACTGTCTTTTGTCCCAAAAGTTGAATCTAGCTCAACTTCCCTCCCTGTTTGCCTGTTCCTGTCTGAATGCTCACTTACTTGGAGAAGGCCGGCGAACTTGACTACCCCCCATCCGAGCCGTTTGGTTTCTGGTTCGACCAGACTCATCTGGTACACGTCTACAGCGAGGAACCTCTGGGCCTGGCCGCCATCTTTACTGACCACCATGCAGGCTATGAGGTCACTGTTATCTGAAAAGAGACAGACATGACTGTGAGTGTACAACTCAGATCGAGGTATGAATGATTTATATACAACACTGTATTTGCTGTGGAATATGTCGCAGACACACAGTACTGAAGACATGAAACTTTCTAAGAGTTTTCATCCCAAAAGTCACTAATATAAACTATGGAACTCAAACAAACACAAGATGTTGGATGACACTAATTAAAAATGCTACACCATTTACTAAAATGTCTCACGAGGTACTACTAAACATGAACTTGATTACTAATCCCAAACCAAACCACAGAATGAGGACACTAGTTTTAACTTCTGCTTTATGTTGCAAAGGAATGCAATGATTCATCTTCTTTAGAAACAACTTATAGAAGCTCAATGTGGCCAGCAATTACTTCCGAGAAGTTTACAACCCTGTAACACTGAAAACACTGACTGATCTTAATGATGTATTGATGAACTCTGTGTTTGACTTTAAGACGATATGCTTACTTAATGTGCAGTCATACTGTACATATTGACAGAGCAGGCATACTGAAGCACACAAAACAGACAGACTGCTACACAAACCTGAAGAAGACATGTTTCTCCCACACGTCTAGCAGCACGATGAACAAATGGTAAGCCTACATCTAAGCAGCTTCTCGTTTACCACAAACTCTACTGCACGGTAGCACATGAAATGTGCAACTAATGATTTGATTTGACACCACTTGTTTTGGTTTAAATATCCACCCACTCTCGCTGGCTTTAAATGTTAACTAGTAACACCACACTGAGGTACAAAACATTTCTTTCTCTTGCACAGTCTTACTCATAATATGCAACCTAACATTTTTGCTCTCCTTGGATTCTTTAATCTGATATGTGACTCGTGGGAAACGTGAAATTGGTTGGATCCATAGCCATGACTACACTCGTTTTTTGTAGCCCCATCAGTGCTCTGTTTTGGTGTTTTTCTGAAGGTTGGACAGCTCTTTGGTGGTGGCTTGGCTTGCAGTGTAACACATACATGTGGCCTTCGGGTTATATGACTTCCTTTCTAACCAAAACGACGAGATCAACAAGAGTTGCCAGGAACTTGACTATACCCACTGAAACTGAGTGGTGAAAAGTACCTGCAGATGGAGAGGTAGTACCGACTCACTTCAGCAGCAAAGAGATGCTAACAGACAAATGGTCATGGAAATTAGGGGAAGTCTGATAGTTTGAATCCCCAGACCAGTTGGGAAAAAACCCTTCCACCCCCAGTTTCTACTTGACTTCTGACTACAGAAGGCGGGAATGGGTCGTCTTTCCTGGTCCAAACGGCTTGAAAATGTGGGAATAGATGACTCCATCCAGTAGTTTTATTGGGATCATTCAAACAGTGATGATTTCAGCCACTTCATTTGTCATCCAACAGACAAACAAAAAGGAAGCCCCTTTTTATGAAAGATTTGGTTTCGTGAGGTAAACAATGTTTCTACGCATCAGTCAAGTGAACAAAAACAAAAAGTGACATGGTTGTTCACTTAACTAAAAGCTCTGAGGCCTACTGCTATGTCATGATTCATCAAAACTCAGGACAGTTTTGTCATCATTAGTCATTCATTTAGTGCGTTAGTAATGCTATGTATTTCAAAAGTTCTTCAGAAATGTGTTTTTTTTTTCTGACTAACGGAAGACACCTCCTGTTCCAACAATGTACTGTATAAAAAGCACCAGACAATACTGCAGTGAGTAGCTGAATTGTCTGTCTGTGTTCAACACTCCCTGTCCCCTGCAAGCATTCCTACTGTAGCCTCAGGGAGGCTACAGTACTGAAGGTTGACAATAGAGCCACTGTGTTTAAAAACAAATGTGACTCTAGTCTCGATTATATATATATATATACACACACACAAAATATATATACAAATATATATATACAAATATATATATACAAAAGTCCAAGGAAGTGATAATTATCTTATGAGGACACAAAAACAAATTCCTACCATGTTACCATGTTAAACCTGCATGTCTTTATGTCTTTATATGCACCATTGATTCAAACGTTGGCCTGATATACTCCTGCCTTTCACTCTTGAGGCAAATCTCATATTGATGGGAAAGAAACATGACCATCTCTTCAACCACAAAGCTGCTGACACAATATATAAAGGTACAAACATTAGCAAATGTTCTGTGATTCAACAGTTACCAGAGGATGTGGTGAAATGGAGGCGGTGCCACCTTAATGGTCAGAAAAAGGAGTTTGTGGGTGGAAGGTTGCAGGTTTAAATCCCCCAAGCCCACGAGGAAAAACCCACCTACATTTCACAATGACTCTGCAGAAAGTGTTTGCTTAATTCAAAGTGACGGTGACTTAGTAAAAAAGGAAAAGAAAACCCAACAAAAGAAAGATTCCTTAACCAAACATGCAGAAGTTTAAATTCAAGACAGATCAGCTCTAATCTATATACACATTGTTTTAAATGATCTTTTCCAGTGACAGAAACTTAAAGGAAGCCATGTCATACTTGATATGATATTTCTTAAAGGCTATCATTACCTAAATCTGCCACAGACTCTTTCAACAGGCATTTGGAATCTTCAAAACAGTCACAGTTTCAGCCACTGAACTTGATTTGAAAGTTATGTTACATTACATTACATTGCATACATTTAGTTTCAATCTTTCCATCCACCTGTCAAGTGATTTCTTAAGATCACCCACCCTCCTCCCAAAAGAGCGGAGGGCCTTCAACGGGGTTTGGGAAAGTGCTAGTAGAGCTTTAACCACAAAACACACCCAGTACCAACGTGGAAAGTCTTAAAAACTTGTTAGTTGTTGATATCAGCAAATTATGGTGGTCTGAAGACAAAAAGGAATTATAAAAGTGAAATTGGTAATGAACTAATTCAGGCAACACAGACATGACACATCTCCAGAAAGCATTTTGGTATCTGACACTGCTGTGTCATTGGTTTGATCTACTCATTGGACCACTGTCAGATTAAAGTGTTGTACTGAAACTGCAGCTCAGTCATCAAAGATCATACATGATAACTGATAAAGGCCATGACTACCAAATTTGCCACAGGTCTACAGTCATCACTGCTTAGTAAACAACTCAGTGGAATTTACAATGAACTCTATTTTTCATGCATAATTCTAAGAAGTGGTTTCGTTGGTAAGAAGGCTGCCATTTCAAAATCACATAAAATGAGAAATAAGATTAAAAGAAAAACACTTTACTTGTACAGAGGGGGAAGTGATGTGTTTTTCTTAAATTCTCATCCTGAGAGTCATGCAGAAAAAGAGTTAAGAATAGTGATGGTGCAAAGAAAGAGTGAAAGAGGAAAAGAAAACAGATGAGGAGGAAAAGAGGTTTTCTTGGCTTTCACAATAAGATAGACCTAATATTAGAACTACGACTTACTGCTCTGGGGAATTTGTGGTGAATTATTTCAGTTTCTTTCTGAGATGTTCTGCCAATTAAAATAATCACAAAATGGAAATGAGGAATAGGCTCATTTCAAATAAGAGAGAGTAGCTTACTCTCTACTCACCAACTCTCTTCTGAAAGCCATGAGTCAAACGGTATGCAGCATTACGTAATGTGTGTGCATGGATGTATGTTCTATGCCGTCTGGTATGCCAGCTGTTCAGCAGCAGAGTGTCATTAACACAGCCCAGAAAATGGTGACAGGTGGCCACACTGTCACTTATAAAGACAACAATTCACACTCACATTTACACCAACAAGCAATTCAGGGTCACCAGTTCATCTCGCCTTCGTCTCTTTGGACTCGTGATTGAAAATGTGAATGATTTATCAACTATACTGACTGATTTCCACAGAGGCTACGCAGAAGACAGTGAGGCTGCTTGCTTGATTGCTTTTGGGTGGTTATAACCGTATTCGGCTGAGTCACAGATAACTTGGAATTGTGAAATTGAATAACAATGCCGTGACAACAACACATTAAGTGACGGTTGTATTTCCTTAATCTCTTCCAAGACTATCTTATGATAACTGGTGGTAAGTATTTAGAGAGAACTATAGCATCACACCTGATAACTATTAAAGAGTAGTCACGATTTTATTTTTTCACACCTAGATATTTAGTTGACTCAAAAGCTCCCTTTTGGTCTCCTAAAGATTAGCAGAGACTGTACAAATCTGCCTAATAATCTGTCATTTGACTTTCTGTGTTTGTAGGATCTCAAGCGCCAAGGAGCCACAAACGCATGCAATGCTCACGTCGACAACAAAATTTGCTAACTTTGTGCGTGTGTGGGACAGTGTTGTCGCTCCTGTTCACATTACTGTGCAGACGTATTTGCGAGCTCCTGCAGAGCACAGCTAACCACGTGTAAGTTTCCATAACATCATCTACACACCTGTGTACAGTAAGACAAGACTGATCAGGTTTTTATCGGTGTGTGGGAAGCTGTGTGTGTAGACACTAGTGTGTGTCTGTACGCTCAGCTTTGCATCACTGTGGTTGTGCACGTTTGCATGTGAATATGTTAAGATGTGCATATACGTCTGTGTTATAGATTGTGTATGAGTGTGTTAGAAACAGAGAGAGAGTGAGAATTACTGATCTTTGCCTGATATGTATGCTGTCGATGATTAGAGTTGTTATTGTTTGCTTTCCTGGAAAGTCTTATACTTTTATTTATTTTCCTTAATTTAGTCTTTTATGTTGTCTCTGCGTTTAAAAATCATAAATGAATATGCACAACAGCTGTCCTGTAGCATGTGATCTGGTTTTGCACTGTATATAAACTGCTTTTCTTTCTGTGTTTGTGTGTGTGTGTGTGTGTGTGTGTCTTACTGAGGTCTAAGACATCATCTGTCTTGATAAGGTCTTCAGGTCTTGTCAGAGGCAGCTGTGTCTCAGGTTCTCCCTGAAGCTGGAGCGATAAGGACCGCAACATGAAGAACACACGGATTGCCTGTAGGCGGCATGGAGAGGTCCAACACAGACAAAAACAATTGGAGATGTTATGATAAATCAACCTCCAATAAACCAAACCAATAAAAAGAACAAAATGAGTGACAGTGCTGAAAACACTCTGTTCCAGTGTAGCGTGTTTGTAAGATGAGTAATGTTTTTGGCAAAACACAAAACCAGAAGCATGTAACTTGAGGCGTACTTGCTTCTTTAGAATTAACGAGTTAATTAAACATAAACATGCGTAATATACGTCCAGTCCAACCAGTTGATTTCACATGCCATTACATTGTATTACATGCAACGCAGACTGAGCTCGAGCGTGCGTGCATGTGTGGACGCACCCTGCGTGTCTTCTCCACATCTCCACAGGGGAGTCTCTTAACGAAGTCGATGCCCGTCAGAGGGGTCCCGGTGGGTGGCAGCAGCACTGAGGCATCCATCATTAGATACTCCACATTCAGCGGTTTACTCTGCAACGCAAACGTTTACAGATGAGTCCATGGAACAGCAACCAGAATACATTTGTAAACTCGGATAAATCACGTTTCATTTCTTAAGAAGGAAAAACATGACATCACATCAAATGAGGAAAACTAACCGTCATGCTCCTGTATTCGTCTTCAAACATGTCCAGAAAGATCTCCTCGCCCTGTGTTGACAATTAAATTGGATGCCAGTTAAAAATAGGCCAGACTTCAACTCCATTTTTGCACAAAGCTGTCAAAAGGCCAGATTCTTTCATACAACATGTTTTGTGTTTGCATAGAAACAGAAATTATCAGTCAATCTGCTCATTTTCTCAGTTTGGCATCATTCTGAAACAAAGCAGCCACATAGCCTTTTTGATCTGACAGTGGTGAGACAGAGGACATTTTAGGACACATTACTGTCTATCAAAACTAACATAATTATAATCATATAGCTCATTACTCTCATAAACCACGATGCCAGTAGAAAGAAGGATGTTGCACATGTGTATAAACTTGCTTAAAACTTGGATGATATTTAACAAGCTACCTGCTCAGACACCCTCATGTTTTTCCCTCTGTTTACCACTCGTTACATCTTATCCCATGTTGATATCTTATATTCAGCTGACTCATCTGTTCGTGCAAGTCTCTGTGTGCACAGTGTACAAACAGTCTATGGAAGCACGCACACAATATTTTATGACGTTAGTAACGTACGAGTTCTTTTGTGTGCTTATGGTCTTATTTCTGCACTGTGGCATCTTCTGTGGAACCACATTCTACAGTCACACGCAACAGACCAGTGACTTATCAAACAAGCACTGCTTCTTATCTGGGCATATGCCCCCCCCTCCCTTCTTTAAAACATGATACTACCTGCGCTGTGCACAAATCCGACTCATCGGCTGTGTGTTGCAGCACATTACTAAATATGAATCATCTTTGGAGGAGGGAAGGGGGGAAATTCTTAAATGACACCCTGTAAATAAAATTAACCAAAACAGGAAGTGCTGGACAGATAAGACAAATCGTTGGACATGCACAGTTGAGCATCTTAACATCCAGGCCACCGATAGTTCATCTAACCGCCCTCATACGTCCAGGCAACTTTGAACATTTTCACTTTGAGTAAAGCAATTCAGAAGAGACCAAGTAATTATCAAAGTGTTTGAATTGGTGGATGTGTTTCTAAATAGAACTGCACTCATATGTTTTGATAAGAATTTAACTTAGATGAAAACTTAGAATTAAACGACTTAAGATCAAGATTATTCACAATATGAAACATTTGAGATATTCTAGATATTTAAACAGCCAATGTTTAAAGAGAAGTTCAAAGACACTTAAACCAAATGAGTATTTCATTTATTAAGATTCATCATCATCATTTTTCCGCTGCTCGGAGTCACGTGTTGATCACAGTAATACTTTCCAGAATGCGGTGGTACAATTTTTCTTTCTTGATGGTCTATGTGGTTGAAAGGTGACAAAGCCAGCCAAAGCTAACTACCATGACTGATTCCAAAACTGATATCCAAAGATAGTCAAAAAGAAACAGAAAGCATTTTCCTTGCATGTGTGAAAGAATATAAAGATACACAGGAATCACTTTCAGTTTTACCTATTACACCTTAGTGGAAATCGCTTCAGTTATAATCACTGGATTCGCTTAAACACACGTAACCAAATGCCAAAGGAGACTTATCACACAATAGAGTGTGATTCAGCTTTTTTGTGACATGCTTCTTAAGAACTGGTTGTAACACCAGAACTTCTCACATGCTTGACTCAGTGTTGTTTTGTTTTTCTCCCTGAATTTTCCTTTTGTCCATCTCAAAGCTGTCTGAGTAGACAGACCAGCAAAGGTATGACTATTAATCCCTATTGTGCTACAGCGGTCAGCACAATGCTAAATATTTGGCATTAATATAATTTGTGTGACAACGTTAGTCTGCTTCTCTGAGTCTGTTTTCATCTGTCAGTTGTTCCTTGCCCTTTATACTTATTCGTGTTCATAATACTGCATACTGCATGTAGGTTAGCACTGCATGTGTGCATTGGGTAGATAAAAGGTTATCTTAAGTGTGTGTTTGTGTGAGTTACTGTGTACACTCACCTTGTAGAACCCCCGCAGTAAATGGAGACTTTCCTCTCGTGCACCCTGCAGACACAAACATGTGTAAACAGTGCTAAATACAGTCTGAGCATTCACGTGACACAAACTTAATTTTTTATTAAGATTAACATGTATATTTCGAGTTGTTCACATATAAAGTAACATAACCTACAACCACTGTTATGACCCCATGTCAAATAAAACCTAGTCTTCATCTCAGCAAACCAAAGTCATTGTAAAAGCATTAAAGCAGATGTTCTTACTTCTTAAATCCTCCTCTCGCGAAGCTTCACTGATTCAAATCTCTGCACACTATCTTCTACCTTGTGTATAAACTTGCTTACTGAGTGCTTGTCTTTTTGTAATTCTTCATAGACCACAAGCTAAAAATGCAGATTAGATTATGATTAGTTAACAATATGCTTTGTTTCCATTCCTGTGAAATGATGACGGACAGCAGTCAATCATAATAACACGAGTAACTACTAGTAAATCTACACTCATGATGACACAGTGTACTATTTAATGTTAAATACTGTAATGCTTTTACTCCTGCGTTATTACAGTTATGCAAGACCAATTCCTCTAACGGCAACAAAGGCTTTCCTGGTTTAGTCAATCACGCCAGAGAACTACAGAGATGAGTTATGTGTAGCCAATGTCCTTCCTGACGATAGAATAAAAGAAGGGTAAGACTGGTAATCCTCGGATTATGTGAGGAACACTGAGAACACAGAGATGAGTAACATAACTAATCAGCCATTTCCCCACAGAAGGGCGAAAAGAAAATCAGCAGGGTTAGGGTCAACACAGTTTCCTCAACACCCTCAACATTACCATTTCAGCCAAAGAAGCACTGACCCATTTAAAAGAGGCTCTTCCTTTATGTTAAACTGTGAGGTGGGAAATTCTTCAAGCAGAAAACCCCCAGTGATGTTAAACTGACTGATATCAATACCAAACCTGGCTAGACCTGCTCAGACAACTACTGTAAAATGACCGTGGTCAGGTTTCAATTCATTTTTTAATTCAGTCAGATTAAACATTACTCAAAAAAACAAAACAAACACACTAGTAGTATCACAACTACTTCCTGTAACTCCTGTAAAGAAAGCGAAGAGGAAACCAAATAAAGAGAGGGCGGGGAGGATTATTTGAAATGAGCAAAGAGGAAATTAAACATTTCCCAGAAGGATGAGGAAAAAAAATGAGTGCTAGCTGTAATCCAGTGGTAGTGAGAAAGAAAGAGGAAGCGTTCATGTGAGTACATGAGGTGTGGTTTGGGTGCTGAAAGAGCAGGGAAAGGATGGTCATCAACGATATTCCATATGCTGCAAAATGTCTCATAGACCACTAATTAGGAATCGCTGAGAAACCCTGTAGCTACAGATTCTGAGGAAAAGGTGACCTCAAACTTTTGTGACTTTGTAATGTGTAATGTTTGTGCGTGTGGTATGTTGACAGGAAATGTATGTATGAGAGCTGCATGAACATGTTTGTGAGCGTTATACCTCCATGCAGGCCAGATGAACGTCTTTGATTATACAGTCATTTCCAGAGAGCACAGACTGCTTCAACAAAAGGCAGCTCAGCTCCAGGGTCGCAAGACGCACTCTGCCATCTGCACACAGACACACACACATAAATACACAAGAATAAGAGAAATATATACACGATTAAATGGTGGTGATAACTTACGGTTACCTGTAACCTCATATCGCTTTAACAAAGCAAGGTCTTTATGTCTTATATGTGACCAAAATGTGTTATATCATATATTAATTCACTTGTACATAACTTCTCATTGTAGATGTTGTAATTTTACTAAAGTATGTCCATGTGTGTATGTTCAAATGAGACTAAAGAAATAACTAATACCTTTCTTGAGGACCTATCAGCTTTTTATTTGTATTCTGGCATTCCACTCTTATACTGGTCCTTTATGGAGGAGGTCCAGGAGTGCCGTTAGCGTTAGCTAGCTCACCACTATCACTAACAACGAGTAAAGCTGTCCAGTAAACTTGGACAGTTGAGGCAGAGAAGATGAAAAATGTGTAACTGTCCTTCACAACTGAAAAAGCACCATAAAGACTTGAAGAGAAGTCCTGAGCAAACTCTGGCCACGTTTAATATGAACATCCAACATTGTAACAGTATACATGACAGAAAACAAGGCAAAGCATAAAAATCTTCCCTTTAATTTTATATTCATCACACAGCTATGCACAGTAACAGGAATTTAAACTGGAATTGGACTGAGGGAGTGGCTTGTTTATGTCATTTAAACAACCAAAGATATTACAGATATTATTATCATCCCAAAGGCTGTGTGTTACCTGGCTGTGCTGCCTGGCTCATAACTCTGATCAATCTCTCAGCCAGCACCAGGCTGTAGGAGCTCCTCTCCTGATCAGGAACTGGTAACTGCAGACGCTCCAGAAGATCTCGGTTTATACCTACAGATAAATGGACGGATGGACAGAGAGGCCAGGTGAGGAAGAAGTTGCATGTAGATTTAGCTGAACATCCTCCAAAACTACCATGCAGGTGAATCAACACCTGTTCATTTATTTAATTTATGTGTATAAATGAAAGGAAACCTTTGCTGTGTGAGACGGCGTAAAGCAGACAAAGGACAAACAAGGCGTGGTAGTCATCGTTGGTGCAGTCAAGGGCACTGTACACCATGTCTAAGAATGGCCTGTGGAGAGAGAGGAAGAACACATCGGTACAGGCACTTCTGTCTTGTCTTTCATTTATTCTTTTCACTTCTAGACTACTTCTAACAGTTCAGTGTGTCGAGATCCGTGCGTGCACGTACCTGCTCCTCTGCGTGTGTGTGCGGGTGGCTGCGGCGGTCTTCTCTTCATCAGTGATGTTCTGCTCCGTCAGCTCTGACACCTTGCACTTCTCCATCACCACCATCTCTATCTCTGTGTGCGCACACATACGGACTTTGTACTTATACTATACAAACTATTAGCATTCCTGTCACACAGCCTGAATGAAAACAACACATCATGGCTGTGATGAAAATGTCACCAGTGATCATGAATGTAAATCTGAACTGCTTCCTTCACCAGTTAAAAAAGAAATATTGATTGATGGGACGTGTTAAAGCAGTAAAATGGTCTGATCATAACATCGGTGTCTGCTTACTATAGAATAGAGAGTTGATGTAACTATGTAAAAAGTAAGGAATATATAAACCAGTGACGTACAGCATGTCACCGTCTATCCCTGAAAACGTTTCTTCTTTTATCACTTTTCTTATCAATCAGTTAAATTTGGTCGGTGTTTTTCCACCCCAAATGGTACATTTGTCATTATGAAACTATCTGTTCTGCAGCCCACGATGCCATTAGTGTTAAAACTCTCTGCAAGAAACTATTCAGTCAATGCATGGAAGGAATCATTTCAGATGAGTGAAATGGTCACATTTTACTTAACACACACACACACACACACCACGCTGCACACACACATGCACATGGAGCAGGAGTGAGAGACAGGCGGAGAGGTGAGGAGCACAGGATGGATGGTGTGTCACCGTGGAAATGGACACCATAGAGATTGTGGACATGTGATTGGTGGTACCATGGTAACTACAGGGAACTTAAAGGTGCCAAACAGAGGAAGCAGCAGAAAGAGGAAGGCCTCATCTCAAAACTAGTCAAAGATTACATTTACTTTCTTTCTGCTTTTTTTTTCTCTTTTATTCTGCATTTAGCTTTTAACTTTTAATACTCTATTCTTAGAATTGTGTTGTTTTCAACACTCTTCCTTTTACAGGAATGGTGCAGGTTCTTTACTTGAGAAATGTATAACTACTGCTCAAGAGGTTGCACAATCTAATCTGAATTTGCCAATAAAATGTAAAGGCATGGAGATGACAGCAGCAGTCATGTGCACACTGAAATAAGCCTCCAAAAACCTAAAAAGCAAAAAAAAAAAAGCAGAGCACATTTGCAGTTAAAGTGAAACCGCTATCATCCTTTATTTTGTCTTTTTAAGAGTTGGTCTCTCTTTTCTGTTTGGAGACGAGGGATGCTGCAGTGGTGGCTGTTGGGTAACCAGGGTGCATTATGGGAGACTGTGTCTGATTGATGGGAGTAAAGAAACACTCACAAAACACAGTCCTGTACTGCTGTGTCCAATGAGACACACACTCACCTTCCGCCGTCTCCCCACTCGCTCTGCTTCCCTTAGAACTCCCACCTCCTCCTCCTCCTAATCCCTCTGTACCTTTTCCCTTCTCCCTCTCTCGGCCTCCCTCCCTCTCGCCTGCTCTGCCGCCGTCGTCGTCCCAGCCCTCCTCTCCTCCTCCTACTCCGCTGCCTCCTCCCCCTCCCCCAGCCCTTTCGTCCTCCTCTTCCTCGCCCAGGTTCTTGTAGTTTGGCCTCTTTTGAGTTCTCTTGCGGCCACGGTGGCGTGACAGCTCCAGAGAGCGCTCCAGAGACTCAGGGGGTTTGGTGAAGCGACGCACCCCTCCTGCACTGGCCTGGGATAAAGGAGGACAGAGAAGCAAAGGTGTGAGATGGGGAGACATCATATGTGTTACTTCAGATTTATTTTATCAACTCTACGTTATGAAAAAATAAAATCCTTTCTGGCAACTCTGAAATCATTAAAATATTTGGTTGTCATGTGCCCTCAGAGTTGTTTTTGGTTCAAATAAAGCAGTGGATACAAAAATGGTTCAAAACAACAGAGAGAAAAAAACTGGTATGGGTATAATTAGTAAAGTATTAATACTCAAACACTCAGAGTCCGGATATGATAAGAAACTCTTTCCAGAAAGCAGCATCTCTGCAACCCTTTACTGGTAGACGCGCACGCAAAAAACAGACACATGAACATGCATGAGAACAGATACTGACACGCACCAAAACACACTTGCATAACTGATGCGACTATATCTCCTCACACAAGCACACAAATGCATGGCCTTACAGTAAATCACCTCCACCATCTCATTGATCAAAGTCCGGTAAAACACACAAGCCACTTCCTTACTGATAAACTTTATCACAACAAAAGGAAAAAATGACCACTTTACACATACGCACGCACGCACACACACACACACGCACGCACACACACACACACACACACACACGCACGCACACACACACACGCACACACACACACACGCACGCACACACGCACGCAGAGCTGATAGCTGATAGAGCTCTGACTTCTCCGAAACCATACTGGAAATATAAGAAAACAACTTCTCACATGTAGCCCTCAAAACTGACACAAAAACACAGATACGCACACAGGAAACAGCTGGTAAATGATAACATGGTGAGCAAAGATTTTAACACAAACTTACAATAAAATACAGCAAGGTGTAATGACAAAAAATTTTACTACTTTTAATTCTAATTAAATTGAATACATCATTATTTGATTTATTTGTGCCTCAGATTAAGTCAGCCCTGTTTCTTTTATTTTATTTCAGCTAATTTCCACAGAACACAAAGGAAAGTCTTTTAAATCCGTCCTGCAGCTATCCATGCTTTAAAAAACAGACAACTATCATCTTTCTATCAGACTGGATACATCTGAGTACTTAGCATTGTGCTGTAGTGTGCAAGCTGTCAGACATAAACCACAGACTAGTATCAGTGTGTATGTGTGTGCATGTGTGTTGCACCTGTTAGCTGACTATGTTCTGGTAAACCGCTCACACTCTGAGCCTATGCTGAGAAATTAATGGAGGTCAGGGAGCACGGAAGGCAGACCTACCTACACATGTATGCATGCACGCACGCGCACACACACACACACACACACTCTCACTCAGGCAAACCGCACAAACACACCCAGCACATCAAAACAGGGCACCACTGCAGCTCAAAGATGAATGCAAAGACCTAAAAAAGCATGTGCTTTGGGGAAAAAAGAGACAGTCGTGCAGACATGCAACATCATGTATCTAACTGGTGCACTTGCAAGTAAACACATGTACAAAAAAAGAAGAGAGAGAGAGAGAGAGAGAGAGAGAGAGAGAGAGAGAGAGAGAGAGAGAGAGAGAGAGAGAGAGAGAGAGAGAGAGAGAGAAGAAAGAAAGAGAAAAAGAAAGAAAGAAAGAAAGAGAAAAACACTTCTTCCAGGAAAGAGATTTGGGTTAGGTGAGCCAGTTCTGTCAGTGTTCCATCATGTGACCTAATTTCCTGCCACATCACACACAAACAGGAAGTACCATTTGACCACCTGTGCAGAAACAGAGGCCATGCCTCATCAGACAGGCGTTTCATCTCCAATCAATCAAACAATAACAAACAGTAGTTCTATCTGATGTGACAGAAACTATAGCTATAATAATTAGAATTCTAATAATACGTTTTTATTATCTCTTAGGCGTCATCTGGAAATGTCATGTGCTTTTTCAACACAAATTCCTGTGTAAAAAATGCATGGTGTGCCCTCAAACATGCATCTGAACACAGGTATGAGACACTGCAGGTTAAATGCCAGTAAATGACATTTGACTTAGTAACCAGTCTTCTATTGAGAACGGAGACAACATCATTTGAATAGTTCAATTCTGTCAAACCATTGAAGCTCCTATTTTGAGCTGATAGGTGGAAAACAGCAGGGAACCAAAAAAAGGAGAAAAAACACCAGAACTAACCCAGAAATGAGAGAATGAGAGGGAAAGCCACATGACAGTGACGTTTGAGTGGCTTCTACACTATGTTTGATATAGTTCTTTAATTGTTTGCAAAGTGCAACACAAATGTTTAAAAATGCAAAATGTGACACAAAATGCAAAGACAGAGAAAGGTACTGCTGGAGGGTCTGACTGCTTCCTACTGTGGTATACCAACACCGTTAAGACATCACGCCTCAACACACATTCACTGAAAAGATAGGCTGCTTCTTACAACAGCCACAGGTCTAACACACACATGCGCGCGCGCACACACACACACAGCACAGAGAATAACCACAAGGGTTCTCAGAAATGCTCACTACCTAAGCACACCCACCTGGCTTCACAAACAGATGGTCAAAGAGTTAACAAGAAGGGAGGGGGGGAGTTAGAAAATGAGACTTGATGGGGAAGATGAGGGGGAGGCAAATGTTACATAGAAAGAAAGGGGCAAAAAGAAAAGGGAAATAAAAGGCACAGATGTAAATATAGAGACGATGAGAGAAAACAATACAAAGAGGAAAGAGAAAGCAGACAGGACGCACCTATCTGAAGCTTAGGCAGGAGAAAAGGTGGAGATAAGGGAGAGAGAGTTCAAAAAGTATAAAGAAGAAAAACAGTGTAGGTATTTTGCATATTGCTGCATTGATGTGGGTGAATAATGGAGAAAACATGACTCTGTGATCTTATAACCACCTACACGCACTTCTGGAACTCAAGTCTTTATATGTGTGTATGTTTATACCTATATGTGCATGTCTCCACGAGGTTGCCATGAGTATACTAATGCAATGTACAGTCTGCTCTGTCCGTCATGTCGAACATCATTGTGTTTCGGGACTGCGCTGTGTGTATTGCATGTTTGTAAATGTTTTTGTGTGTGTGTGTTACCGTGTTCTTGTGTGTGCTGTGTTTATCGGTCTGAGCGCTGAAGACAGACAGGTCTCCGTTGAGAATAACGTTGGCCAGGGCGTTCACCATTGGCTGATAGTGGATGATGAGAAAAACCTGTAAAACACACAGAAAGGCACAGAAATAAGAAAGTAATCAGAGTACATAGAAAAACCTGAAGCATTTGAATTAAAGAAAAAAAAAACTGTACGGCAAAGTTCATTCCGCTTCAAGGTCAGCAGTCCAGATTGGCGATAACAAAAGAACATTTAATCAACTCACAAATCATCGTCATCTCTGACTGGGCGCCACGAAAGCGAGGCAGACACAGTTCACACGCAGTTAGTAGATTTTTATTTCTAACTCAGCCATTTTTGGTCAACTACATTTACACAAGTTGTAGATCTGATAACAAACGCACAAACACAACTGCAACAACAGTCTCTCCAGCAGTTGACATCGCCATGACAACGATGTCATTGATAGGGAGATGAGTCATAATCAAACTTCATTTATCTGGGAACAAAATCTGTGAATAACCTCCAGCAACCCTGGATATTCAACATCATGCATACATTTCAATAAAATGTATGTAACATTGTATTTATAACATGTAGTATGTGCTATGCATAGCTTGATTTGCTGTTTGGTCCTAAC
The DNA here is from genome assembly GCA_014281875.1 of Nibea albiflora. Classification (NCBI taxonomy): domain Eukaryota; kingdom Metazoa; phylum Chordata; class Actinopteri; family Sciaenidae; genus Nibea; species Nibea albiflora. Next base: position 16,842,562 of record CM024808.1, on the reverse strand, counting down.
GTGGTGGTTACTGCACTTTCAGATCATGAACCAACTGCTGCAAGTCAAAGAAAAGTCTGTGAAGCTTACTTTAAATTTCAGCCAAACTTTGAGGCAAGCATTGAAATTTTATTGAAGGTTTTCTTTCCATGAGAATGTAGAAGAAATGCAGAACAGTTCTACAAACAACACACATGAAGCTGAAATATTTCATAATGCTTGGATCATATTCATGGGTCATGTTTAACACATGAACAAAAATCTGATAAACAGGCAGAATGATTGGCACATCATCTGACCACACAAGTAATAGTATATCAGTTCTTTGGCGATGGTAGCATGTGATACACAGCATGTGTGTATGTTTTACTTACTTGCGACAGCAGGTAGAGGGAGACCTGAGGGTTGATCTTTCGGTCTTCAGACTGAAGAAAGAAATAAAAAATAATAATAATAAAAATAATGACAGACAAGGTCACATAAATAGTACTTCCATAGCTAGTAGGAAAGAAGGATGTTCTCAAACATCATCTCTTATGAATACAATGCTATGTAGCAGCTCAGTGTTGAAGCTCTGTAGTCAGTCAGGTGGTGAAAGGCACCAGTACTAGGCAAAACATAGAATTGCTTAAACTTAAAGCAAATTAAAGACGTCACCTTGAACTGTGATATATTATATATATATAAAACAACAATTTGATGTCAGATATGAATGGAGGATGAAGATTTTATCATCAGTGTAACCCATTTCATTTCAACATGCACTTCAGGGTAACGTACCGTCTCGGGGCTAACCAGAGAGTAGACATAGAGGGGCAGGAACAAACGGTTGAGGAGGTGGTCGGTCAAAACGTCATTCAGGAATTCACAGTTGATTATGAGGATGTCGTTCAGGTAGTGCAGATGGTCAAGGTGCTCTGCTACCAGGTCACTTAATTTCCCTCTGTTCTTATGTCTGGGAGACAAAGAGGAGCAGAGAGAATGGTTGTTATTTAAGAACAAAACATCCCGAGGCATGAAGAAGATGTTCTCAATGTTTTATTGTACATTACTAAATTTAAGCTGACAATGAGCTCACCACAGTTACGATAACATGACGCCTTCCTGGGTGATTTTTTATGAGTGGCACAATTAACTTGAAATCCATGCTGTATTCAGAGTAAGTGACTAAGTTCAAATATATTATGATGCAATACAAAGGCATCGCGTCTCTTAAAAGAAGCGTCCTGTAATAAGCACCAGGACAACACTTAGAAACCAGAATCAAGCCTGACCCCTAGGGGCCACAGGGGAAAACACACAGAGAGATGGCACTTACTCTTCATCTGTCTGCACACACTTGTCCAGTTCGATAACGTGGCTCCCAATAAACCAGACCAAGTTGCTGAAATATGGGACAGCTGTCTTATCTCGTATGTAGTGCAGCATGTGTTGGTTGTCCACTGGAGAGAGCAGGGTCAGGATCAAGATCTGGGTTAGTGTTGTTACCAAGGCTGCCCACGGGTATCAAATACCCACAACACTCACACATGCTCATATGTACAGTACATAGACTTTGTGATCCCAGAGAAATATCAAAATGTGACAGTTAAATGTGATTTGAAAAACAAACACAACCATTAAAATTAAGAGGCAAATTAAGAAAATTAACAACCATGTTAAGTCAAATTAAGCGCATGAATTTGCCCAGTCTATTGTTAATACAGCACAAATGGAACACTACTAAAGCGGGGGAAAAAAATGTTGAATTTCAAATTGAAGTGTTAAGTGTGTGAGGGGTCACTCGCACTGTTATTAGTCAAGAGACAAACAAAACACTTTTCCAACTGATTTTCTGTCTAATCAAAGCCATCTGAGTGTGTGTTTATCAGCGTTTCACACCCACAGAGTCTCTCCTGAGGAGTTATCTTAAGAGCGAGATCTGAGCCACATTTGGGCTTTGTATTCGTAGTGATGAAACTCACAAGATTAGTCATCGGGCAGTGGGCAATGTTTAAAATAATTTCTGTGTAATTTGTGTGCAAAGGTTAAGGGGAAACTCCACCAATTTCACACATCAAAGTATGTTTATGGGTGTTAAGAAGGCTCCAGAGGAAGCTGCATGAAGCCTGATACATTGCCTCAAGTGATGTCACTTGAAACAGCATCAGTTTGGGCTGAAGACTACATAAAAATAAAAAAAATAAAATCGCAGATGCGGAGTTAAAAAGCAGTGAGCTCACCAGAACTCTGTAGCCTGTTGCTCAATTCTGCTTGAGGCTAGCACATTAGCAGCAACTAGTCAAACTGTTTGCAGTTTAGCTGCTCTGTGTGTAATGCAGGTGTCAGGTTTTTAACCAGGAAATGGATGCACGCAGTATAAAAAGACAACATCTCTGGTTCTGCTGCATCAAAACTATCCATCTGTCTGTGTTATAGAAGTGCAATGGTACATCAGCAGAGTTACTTTTGATAAAGCAAAGGTGTAAAAAGCTAACTGGATAGGCTTGGCCTATAAAAGGGGATAAGCTACTGTATGTGTCCACAAATACATACAAGAACAGCAATAGAGAAACTTCAGTGAAGGGAACCAGGAAGTTGAGACATCAGAGAGAATATCTGAGAGGCAATTAGGGATGCTTCTGTTCTGTGAATGACAACTGACTTTAAATGTGAACAGTCCTGGCGTAGTGACACTATCCTCATGTAGCTGTCCAAGCTGATAGTAATTTAGCAATGCCAATCGACAAACTGGGAAACTGTCAAACTGGGAAAACCGTGAATGAGCAACCGAATCAAATGAATGAATCACACAACAGCAGAAAACAAACAGACAGATCACAAGCTGCCACTAGTCAGAGTCACGGTGTCATTCCAGCTCAGTCCATCAGTGGATGACCAGAGAATTAAAGCAGGGGGAGATACTGACTGAATAACCACAGTGACCAAAAACTGTTAGACCCATCACCAAAATAACCAAGACGTGGGGCTCAGCTGAAATTAAGAGTGTGGAACAATTAACCCAAGAAAAACAATTTTTAAAAAAGGCATGCAGGTGTTTCTGCATATATGTAGGTGGGTGGGTGATACAGAATGGTTTACAAGAACAAGAATTGCAATTACTCATACCGGTACATTTATAACAAATACACCATTAGGTACAAATAGGGCTGGGTATCAACAAGTACTCACATGTCATGTCTAATAATAACTCATTTTACAGTTTAGAGGCAAATTTACAGTAACAATACTGTTAAAACAGCCAACAAACTACAACAATGATTGGCTTATAGGCTAATTACCACCTGTTTTAGAATTGTACTGCATCAGTGTGCTGCATGTAACAACTTGTAATAGTGTTCGAGAGAAAGTATCAACAAAACATGGTTCTAGGATACCCAGCCCTACAAAAAAGACTGAATGAATGGAACCAACTTACATGAAACTGGAGTTAGGCAGATGGGGCGCGCAGAGGGAGGAGGGAGAGGGGGAGAGAGACAAGGAGAGGAAGAGGAGGAGGAGTGGTTGTTGAAGAGGAGGAGGGAGAGGGGGAAACAGACACAGGGTTAACGTGAGTAAAGGGGCGGCTGTGGAGGGGTGGTGGTTGGGAAGGACCCCGCAGGTATCTTTACTAATAAACTGCAAACAATGGCACTTCTGGCAAAAGGAGTTCATGTTCGCTAAACATATGAAACTCATCTTCAGGACTTCACATTGCGTTTAACTGCATGTCAACAAGAGAAGACTGGAACGAGCAGCTTCCTCAGAAACAAACAAAACGTAACATGACATCATTTGACTAACTTAGCTTAACGAGTACTGATGCTGATTAAAATCCTTTTCCAGGGTGTCATTTGTTGCAGGGCATGATCCATGGAATCAGTAGGAAGCATCAAACTGTGACACATTTAATGTTATAATAATGTGAAAAAGTTTTCAGTGTTGGGTTACTTTAAAACACAATTAAATTCATGAGATTTGAGGGGTAGGCCACACATTGTGCAGCCTAATCTCAGAATGTAATGTTTATTTTGTGTCTCAGGCTGTACATTAGCATGCAGATGTTCTGCACGGTCCCCTGACATTACCCAGATGGTGGGGAAAAACCGTTGCTGCTTTAAGTTGATGCTTCCCCTTTTTGACCGATTCCTTACTATAGCGTAGCACATTGCCAGCCCATCAATGATACATTCCCGACATCACTAAGTTAAATGACCTGTATGCCTTCTACTGTGGTTAAAGTCAGTTGTGCTGAAGTGTAATGACGTCAATGCTGAGAGTTATAGAATCAGGACTTTATGGACGACATCAGACACAAAGTTGTAAGGTGCAAAGCAAACATGCAGGACTAAACAGACAAGTACAAAGACAGACGGGATGCCAGAGTTGATACGTTGCAGTGACTGTGTGTTGAGGTAATGTTATGTATAGTGAAGAAGAGCATGATATGTGGAGGAAAGCCAAACCCGCTAAGCACACCACCTGCCTCACATGGAGTGACAGCGACAAGCTCTGAGCCCTGAGAAGCCCAGAGAGACGGCAGGAAGGAGAAGCAGAGTCTGACGCAGCACATTGCAGAAAGTGACACAGCCTTTAGATGTTTCAGACTCACAGAATCACTGCTGTGTTGCACCTGAGAGGACGTAGCCTCAGAGGAAAAGCCTGCACTACTAATCGGCAAGAGATTTTTGGGTGGGGGGATTTCAGTGACTTTGCATGCTGGGTAGATTGGACTTGAGTTAGTTCCTTTTATCGTTAGTGAATAGGAGGACTTGAAATCCGTAAGGCGGTGATGCTGAACCTTGTGGTGACGCACACAGAGTTCAAATTAAGTTTAATCATGACGTTGCTGTCTCAGGAGTCTGGTTTCAGAAACCTATTTTAAAAAATGCAACATTCCCACAAGTTGGTTTTCTGCTGAGTTATGTTATTAGATCATAACTTATTTTTATATCTTATTAATCAGTATAGCATTTACAGAATTTACATCCAAATGTAATTATTATTGCACACCTGAACTGGTTGAAAAGAAACAAAACAAAAAAGGTTCTTATTCTATACATTTGTCATTATCTCAGTAGCATCTGCTGTTACTCAGTAAAATCAGTATTTGACAATAATAAAAATCATTTATCCTCACAGTAACCATCAACCCCTAAAGTCGCTTGTTTGCACAAAAAAGACTCACAGAGCTGCTAGCAGAGTTTCCACAGTTACAGCCAGACCTTGCTGTGCAGATCCTCAACTCTAAGTATTTGTACGTATTTTCTGCATTACTGTAAATAAACACTTCATGAAGTAAAAGGACAGTGTTAAATGACATTTAGAAAAAGGTATATTTTAACTTCACATTCCCAGAGAGCCATCTTTTTAAATTAGAATGATGAAAGTAGAAAGCAACAAAACATTTAAGGCCAAAGAACTCAGCAGACTGCGTATCTGTGTGTGTTTGTCACAGCGTTACCTGTTAGTCATGCTCATGCACCAGAAGCAGCAGCAAGAAGGAGGGAAGGAGTACAAAGAAAGGCGGTCGGCAGTCCTAGCATCCTATGATTGAGAGTGAGTCTGTGTGTGTGTGCGCATGTGTGTGTACGTTTAGCATGTGCCCATGCGTGTTATTACCACTCACCTTTGTAGACGTTGAGTGTGATGGTGCGGACTGCGATGCGGACCATGCTTTCAGGGTGGTTGAAAAACTTAATGGCCTCGGTGTACAGGGCAAAGTCATTAGTGTGCTGTGTGTGGGAGACAGAGAGGGGGCGCCGGTGAGCAAGGCACAGCATTGCACCGTCGCGCTCAGGCCACAAACGACCACAGAGAGAGAGAGACAGAAAGCAGCTTGGGGAGACAGAAATTCTGGGCAGTAGCGCAGTTTGATAAGAAAAGACTACAGAGAGTATTCAAGTTGTGACAGGGTTACTGTAAGACAGTAAGCATGATGGAGAATTATTTCTCCACCTTAGGTCAACAAACAGCCCACTAGTAACCTGGACCAACTCAAATCCTGTAGAATTTGACAAACGTGTTATGACTCTCAAATCAGTCAGTATGGATGTTACATGGATGGATAATGGATAATTTGTTATATAATTTGTTGCTGACTTGTTGCTTGACTTGGGTTGTACACGACAGAGATACTCAAAGAGACCATGGTAAACTAAACAGACTCCTAACAGTAATTTAGATGTATAAACATACCAGCATGCTGCGCATAGTAAATTTAGGTACAACAAACCGGCAGCTCTGCATCTTACAGTCATCTCTCTCTGTGCCAGGGCCTGATCCTCTACTCAAACATTCCTCAGTCACTGCAACCTCCGGCCAATCACAGTTGAGGGTCGCAGAGCAAACAGTCACCCAGAGGTCACAGCAAATGAAGAAATCCGACCCTGACACCAAACCCAAACCAGGAGTCTCTCCTGTGCTCGTGAAAATGTAAGTTGTGTAGATCTGACAGGAACACGAGTGGACAAAGTAATCAGCTATCCAATAGCGCCCTCTGGAGGAAACTATAAATCAATAAATGACTTAAATGAAGAGAGAGAGATAAATTATAAATACAACTTTTGTAAATTGTGGGGGAAAGGATGCAGTGAGGTGCTTATGTTTTTCAAATATAACTTGCCTTCAGAATAACTCAGAGTTAGCTATGTTGCTTAAAACTGCACATCCAAAAGTGAAAAATGTCTTTTACATGACATTATATAAATAGAAATGCTCTCAGATCTACACACGGGTCTGGTTTTGGCTTCAGGGACAAAGCTACCATCAACAGTACACCAATAACTTTCCCCAGCACACACAGGCCAGTGGAAGGACAACAGATACTGCTGTAACAATGAAGGGTAACAACATCATCATTACAGGTCGCTCAAGTGCTCGATATTCTTTGTTGTTACCATCTACTACCACACAAACACAGTCACACTCACGCATTCACATTCTCTTGTTGAAACACTGTTTATTACTATAATAAATGAACAGTCCCTTAAATGAAGGCAATATTGACACTTGTATTTGTATAAGCTAGTGAAGAGAAAGATTATTTGAGGACAAGATCAGATAAATCTACACAGGAAGTTGATGTTTTGGCGGGGGAAGTGTGCTGCTCATGACTCGTGGATAGAAGTAGGCTGATAAGTACCAACGCAGGACTTGCACAAATTGCAAAAGAAAGCCTCCTATCTTTCATCTCTTCCTTTCTCCTTTTTGTTTGTCATGGTGAGTGCACAGAAACTGACTGACTGAATGACAGATCCTCTATATGTCTCCTTTCTTTCGCTTCCTCCAATCCCCCCCCCCCCCCCTCCCCATCTGTGTATGGCCTCACCTCATTGTAGAAGAAGTGCACGGTATGGTTGTTGAGTTTGAGTGAGAGGGTCTTGAGGAAGGAGATATAGTAGGCCATGATCTCCTCGTCCGAGAAGTCAAACTTGTGGACAATGATGGAGTTCACGTGGTTGTTTGACAACAGGTAATCTGAGAAGAGAAGGAGAAGAGACCGGGTCAGCAAATGTTTTACAACGATGGCTTTTTGTAAACTGCTGTCAATCTTGCCATTTACCATCTAATGATTATAGAAGAGCATACTGAGCACCTATAACTGACAGTGTATAGCTTCACTGCTTTCATTTTTGCTCTCCTATCATCAGATCAGTGAGGTTGGACTGCAGTGACTGTTATGTGCAGTGAACACGAGAAACTTACCATCACAGCTGTCACTTTTTTAATACCCCTACAATTTGCTGAGATGCAACCCTCACTTACTTTATATAAAGCTATCAGCCCACTGTGTGACAGTGTATCATCTCCTGAATCTTTGGTTGCCTAGCAACAACAAAAAATGCAGCAGGCTGCAAATGCATTGTCCATTTCAGCAAAGAAAGGCAGTGCATTGTTTAGCCTGCAAAATGCATCTACACGCTGTATATATCAGAGCAATCCAACAAACAGTGTAAAAAGTACAGTGGACATATTTCACTGCTCACATTTGATCTGAAAACATTGTATTCCCAACAGCACCACAGCCTCAAAATATTTTAAGAAAGGTATTCTTTGTTGCATTACATTGTGTTTCTAGATTCTCATACTTACAAAGGGAAGTCTCGTGGCTGATGTTCTCGAACAGTATGTTGAGGGTCTGCAGGAGCTGGACGCACACGTAGCGTCCTGACTTCTGACGCAGGATGTTCAGGAAGAATGCGAACATGTTCTTCTCCAGGAAGAAGCTAAACACGCACACAAAGAGTGTACACACAAACACATACATGATTCTATTCATGATGACTTGATCTTCAAATTTAATAGTCAAAAAGAAGAATGTTCCTCCGTTGCAGCATCCTGATAGAGTAGTTGGTAACATGCCTGATTTTATTTCTGGCAACAGAGCGTTGTTGTATTTTATACACTTCATGAATCTTGTTTCGATACTGCACTTTGCTCATATCCTGTAGTCACATACTGCTCGTTCCACCCTTACAGTTTATCATTTAAAGCGACCAATCATTGGACCAGATCTCAGACTAGATACCCAGTTATAAAAACTCTGTAGCTAATAACTATAAAATACCAAACATCTACAAGTCTAGAAAATTATGAGTGATCATAATGTCATGTATATTGTGAGGGTTTCTTAATGCCATCAAGTGCACTTTCATCATATTCTGTGGTTTCTCAAAGCCATTTCCTGTTTCATATCATAAAGCCAGAGGTGGTGAAATGGATATACAGAGGTGATGACATACAGCGCAAACTGCAGAGCTGCTTCTGATTAAAAGCAAAACACAAGCACGATGGTCTCATGAGCTTAACTTCCCCCAGAAATGACTTTGTGTTTTGTGTAGTTAAGACACTGCAAGAGAACACTCTTGAAGTCTTTTTATAATAAACCACTGAAGCATTTCAAAGACAAGCCTATTACTCCTATACAATAAGCCAACTGCTCAGCTGAATATGAATGTGACTATTTGGGACTGTAGAAAGCTTGCAGAACATTCACTTCCTCACCATCACAAGTATGTTAAAGTTTTCATCAGTGAAAACAGGCTGAGTTCTTGTCTTGTTTCAGTACAATTATCAATTGGTTAGTTATAATATTAAAGAGAAAGGTTTCCCAGTTGAAGTTTGCCTGTTCAAACATCTCCAGATCAGGTGATTACACATAAAAATTAAAAAATAAATGGCAAGCAAACTGTTCACAAATGTGCACCTGCATGAAGGTGAGGTTTAAAAAAAAAAAAGAGTGTGCACACTAAGCAAACAATGTCAACATGAGCCCTATAAGCAAATACAGAGCTTTCACTCCCACACAGGAATCTAAATCTGCATATAAATAGCTACAGGTGAGGGATCTGGCGTAAAGACACTGACTGGTACTTACTCAAACACAGAGCTGTCATTCTGGTCCCCCCAGATGAGGATCTCTGTGATGGAGCGGATGGTCTCCACGAGAAGATTTCGGTTGTGGTCTGTCACTGTGGTGTTTTTGGTCAGGACGTGGTACATATACCTGATGGGGAGACATGAATGATGGGAAAACGTGTTGAATTCTCACCTCAGTTTTTTAAATATGTACAAATCTATCTTTAAACATGACAGCAGGATAATAAAACAACTTACGGGACATTGGCTACCATAGTGGCGAGGTGGTGACTGTCAATTGTAAACCATGTTATTTCTACGCGCACAAAATTTCAGCCTCTAATTTAGAGTCAATAAAACATCTCCAAATACTGTAATACGGGTGTCTTCAACCTTTTTCAGCCCAAGGACCCCTTGGACGAGAGACAAATAGAACAGCCTGGTTTATAATAACTTTACTCACCTTTTATTTCACATTATTAACAAATATGCTGGGTTATTAACCTATATGTGTAACAATTTTTGACAAAAGTAACTTTTTATTGCATATTAATGCTTGCATTGAGTTTACTCAGTGATTTTGTTATATTTTTTGCCATAGATTTTTAATTCCCCCTGGTTGAAGACCCCTGCTGTAATATAACATCATATACTGTACATAATCAGGCTCCTCGCGACTCTGCTATGGGTGTGTGCTTGATTAACTACAGTTAATTTGTTGCACCTGTTGTGGTGGCACAACTCTGAAGTTCTGCCAGCCTGATTGGTGCATGGACTTTGGTGACCTCAATAATTCCCCAACATAGCTCCTCCCTGCTTCAGCCTCAGCAGACTTGGTCTAATTAGCCAGAATAACTGAAACACCTGTGCACGCACTTCGAGTCCCGCTACTACTTCGATTTTTCAGCTTGTACGGACAGTTAATGTTGGATGTTATGTAGCCGATTTTATCGTCCAAAAACTGTTAGAACAGGATGGATTATCACTTTAAAGCTAACTATCACGAGCTAGCTCGCACGCCCATTCTCAAGCAGAGCATGGAGCGACACGGCGACCGTGGATTTAATTAGCTGACTGGACATCTGCTACAATTGGTTAGCTAACGTTACTGTTATTTTAGCTGTTAGTAACTATGCTAATGAACGCTGGCAACGTCCCCAGTCACAGCAGAGGCTAACGTTAGCATATCTAAATGCTACTCACTTCAAATGGTCCAAGGAGTGGATGTTTTTCGTCTTCCCCTGTCCTCCAACCCAACTCCGTGACCGGCCAAACATTGTTGCGGTGTTAAAGGGGGGGTGATATTTCGCACGGTGCGTTAATTTACTCGGGTTAGTGTCCCCGTGTGTCCATTACACCCACTTTCCCGTGTAGATAGCTTCTTAGCAAACAGAAGGTGATAAGCGGCGATAGCAGCGCTAAGGGGGGTCATTACGTAACGGGTTTAGTGGACGGTGTGTCTGGGAGTTGGTGTTCCTTCCCCGCGACGGACTCTTTACACAGCATTCAAGAGCGAGCGAACAAAAAACTACAACTCTCACTTCCTATGTTAGCAGTGACTATAAAAGCAGGCGACGCGTCCTCGCGTGGGCCAACTGACATCTTAAAGACCAATCACAGTCGAGCCTGCCGAGCGGCGAGCCAATCAGCTGCCGAGGCTTCAGGTGTCGCTTTGTCGTCGGGACTGTTTTGATGCAGTTGGCGAAAATGTTAGACGGGACATTTAGCCACACAAACGTCGACAGGAGCGCGTATTTGTGAGTGTTTTCGCATTTTCCCGGACGGATATGTACGCAGGGAAAGCCTTCGCTTGTAGAAATGTTCGCGTTTGTTTTCACTAGCAGTGCATGCTACTGTTTTTAGCCGTTGCCAGCTGGCATGGCGTGAATTCCGCAAAGAATCAATGTCAAGAATGCGTCGAGCTCACTAACGTGATATTTTGATACTGTCCCTCCGGTTATTAATAGTTAGCTATGAGCGTTACACCCTTAAATCTACCTGTTTTCTTCTGGACCGTACAGATAAAGTGGCACTCATAAGCTACCCCCTCTCAATCACTGTTTGCAGGTCGGGACGAGCCGAAATGGACGCCCCAACCCCATCACCACCCCACACTGATATCTAGCGGTGTCACAAGCAACTCCAGTCGGTCACATCCTCGCTTGCTTCCCAACTAACCTCAAGCAAGAACCTCAAACCGTGGCTCTCTTTGTCTTCTATGACACATCCAATTTATGCCCAGCTAGATTCGGTAGAATCGCTGTTGGACGAACTCCCATATATGTTTTATCTGGGCCTGTTCTTTGTGAACGTCCTGATCCTCTACTATGCCTTTCTGATGGAGTACATCGTCCTGAATGTGGGGATAGTGTTTCTGCCTGAGGACATGGACCAGGCGCTGGTGGACCTCGGGGTGCTGTCCGACCCGGCGTCTGTCCCTTACGACACGGACACGGAGCTGGATGTGTTTGAGGGCTATCTTGAGTGACAGGGCGCTCCTGGAGGACGAAAAGTGGGTTGTTGTTTTTTAAAGGTGGTGATGTTTCAGAGGTCTGGGTCCAGCGTGAATACTCCCTGGTCGGTCATGTGGGGAGAAAATGCCTCAAGGTGGATGCTGTTGCTGCCTTTTTCTCTCACGGACATGTCAGTGAAAAAGTAAGCAAAGCACACAAAATATTGTTTGTTTTAATGTCTTGCACACAGACTCACACCACACAAAGAATCATAAGAATAAAAACTTCTGAATCAAGAAATGTTTTATTGATAATCTGTTGTAATCTTGTCTCATGTTTCTAGGCTGTCTCGGCTCAAACTAAGGTAGCCTGAAGTGATTCAGCACCGCCGGCCATACGATCAGCGATTCTTCCGTGGGAAGAGCACTCTGCACTGGATCAGCTGTCAGTCACTCAATCTATTGCCCATGCTAAAAACTGTTGCCTCCGCTCACACGCGGTGAGGATCAGCGCTGGCATCCGCCATGGACACGATGAAAGATACAAAGGAAGTGCTGCAAGAGGAAGGAGACGGCTGTTCCCTGCGGATGAAAAATGAATGTCACTCGAGATGTTGAGCACGATTCAGATCGATACACTTAAAAGTGATCCGTTACCAAGGCTGCGCAAAGATCTGGTGGCGGACTGCTGAAGGAAGCGAACTGAAAACTTTCCACTTCAGTCACAGTGTGATGTCTTCCACGGTGTGAGTCAGAAGAACTTGTAAAGTGTGGGAAAACAATGTCCACTATAGGCCTGTCGCATACTTAATCACTCGCAGAGCAACTTGTTTCAAAAGGCATCGTTAGGTCGCAGGCTCACTCATTCTGAAGTTTAAAATGTGTCTTTCGAGGTCACCCATACTGTACGTCTGCTTCAGGGATGTACGCACTCTCAGGAGCACAGTTAGGAACTCACACACTGGCAGGACACAGACACTGGACACAGGAAAATCACTTCACACTCTCTTACAAATCAGGAGCACCACCAAACTTTTCACTGTAATGTAGGAAGTATTAAAGTATCTAGGTAGGTTTTCTGGTATATCATATTAGTAATTTGGATTATATGCAAATTACAATTTTCCACTTAACAGTTGTAGATTACTAATGACCACAAGTGGCCAAATGTGTCAAACTGTTATGAGCTGTGTCAAAGGTTGAATGAAGACTCCCTGTTTTTCGTCCTGAGTTGCATACATGTTTAGTTTTTAAAAGTGAGTTAGAGACATGGAAACACTCGAGGCGTGATATCTGCTCCGTTTAGTTGTCAAACTCTTGTTTTGTCAGACTTTCTTCTGTTTGTTATGAAACATGAAATAATTACTCTTGGCAGCAATAATGAACTGGAGTTCAGTTCAGTACTCACACAGATGAGATCATGCACAGAATCAGGTTATTGTTCCATCCATCCGTTAGGTTTGGTCGTGGACGGGTGGGAGAACACCGCCTTGTATCTGTGATGCTTGTAAAAGGGGAGCTCAGCTGATTCACTAGATGTTAAAATGTAGATATGAAAGTACTGTACACAGACAATTCTTGGAAGCAATACAGAGGAACAAATGTTCTCTCCTCGCGTACAGTACTGCCCACCAGAATGAGCGGATAGCTGTCACAGTGCGGTCGCAACTGAAGCTGTAGAGACCGTTCCAATTTGCACATGCATGTTTCATAATCTAAATACGTTCTTGTCCAGACTTTTCTTGCCTGTCAGTGGTTTAAACATTACAGTCTGCTAGACAACCTTTCACCCACATGTTTGACCATCACTTGGCCTACTCATTTCAAATGGTATATTTAGATACAGTCAGTGAAGTGTCCACAGCCACATTGTGTAGTAATGAATTCAAAAGAAAAATGCAACTTAAGAACAGGGATGTAAAGAATAATTGTGTCCAACACTTTTAATTCATTCACGAAGGCTGATAACCAAACTGTTTCTTGGCTGTTTTGTTTGTGGGGACATTTGCAGTGATTGGATTGGATTGTTTATCCCTTTGTATAAATCAATGTCCATTAAAAAGAAATCTATTTTTGGCAGGATTAAAAAGAACATATATATCCATCTGAAAGGCACTTAGATCACATGACACCAAAGCTCAGGATACTAATATTCATTAAATATTGTAAAACATGTCCGTGTGGAATTTGATCAAAAAGTCATTGAATCAATACCAAGTAAGTGCTTACTGTAGATGACAAGTAAGTCATCAATACCTATCCAAGAGGACGCTGGAGGTGGACGACATCAACAGGCTGATTGACCCAATGTCTGAATGTCAGGACGACGACTCGAGAAAAACAAACGTTGAAGTTGCTCCCCGCCACTGGAGTGAAGCGGTGAGACGAGGAGGATCTTCAGTTTTGTACAAAAGCTGTTTATAAGTCACTGGTGTTGGTCGCAGGTATAAAACTGCTTGTGCCATTTCCCCGGGCGTGACGCCACACTGTGCTGGTCAGGTTCTGATCAACGCCGCTCACAGCATCTTAGTTTAGTGGAACCACATAAGACGTCACGAAGACTTTGACGGACGAGCGCTTCAGCTCAAGCTGTTGGATGTTTAGTCATCATTAACATACAGCCATACAACCCAACGCTTGTGTCATCCCTCCACACGCACTTCTTTGCAGACATGCACACGCTATAATAAGCTATGGATCGTTAACAGAGTTTTATTTTCCAATGTGTATTTAATAAACTTTGAGCGAATGCCAGCTTTTTTTTGTCTCTTCCTCCAGCCGCTGTTATTTGAGATGTTTATTGAAGATCATGCTGCGGCAGACAACTCTTGTTTACTTGTCGCCGCGTGCTCTTTTGGTGTCACTTTACATTTTGCCCACAAGAGAGCATCAGCACACCAGAAAACAGCAGCAGTTTGTTGGCATGGGTTGATGCCATGTGTTTTATTTATGAAGCAAGGTGCTTCATAAATTAAAAAAAAACGCAACAGACCGCAACCTTCTGGTCTTCAGAATCTGCAGTATGCCAGGAATAAGGTCTGTAAAATGCCCGTGACTAATAACAGAGACTACCTGGCGTGCCACAACCATCTGCTGTTTCTGGCTGAGGAAAGGGTTAAAAAAGTTCCTCTGTGATACCAGTGGCATTTGCTGTGATGCAGCCATGAAGCATGCTAAGACTTTACCCTGCATTGATATTACACAACACAGTACAACACAGTAACTTATTTTATTTTGATGGATATTCACGTGCTGCGTGGTCTATTTACACAACAACACAACATTCTGTTTTTCTATATTAAATTAGGACTGCAATTGTAATTCAAATCACTGATATTAACAAATGAAGTATATCAATGAATACTGTATCGAGCGCCTGAGGGCACTAGCGAACAAAGAAACTGTGGCTTGTTTTCTTCCTACTTCCTAAAATGAATTACATAGCCACAATTTTTAAAAAAAAAGAGAAATCTAGATGTAGCTAATTCTAAGTGTTCGTCTTAAGCGTTTCACACCTACGGCCTATGTGACAAAATGCCAAAAATGAAACAGTTGAAGGGGAAGCATAGTTTTGAAGTGGAACAAACAATCATCAGACTCTGTTCACTGATATTAACTGACAAACAAGTGTGATGATGTGGGCAGTGGCTCAGAGGTCTGGCGGTGATTCTCTGATTGAGTTCTTATTGACCTGATGTTTATTTTCTTTTTACCTTTAAAGCATCACTCTAATGATTTAGTATTACATTTCCGCAACTTTACGGGACTTGTAATGACAGATTAGAAAGAGAATAGTCAAGATCAAGACTGTTTATAGTATAGACCTTTATGTACCCCCACTCGTTTTACCATGACGTCAAAATTTGAGGAAGTGTCCCCCTGCTTTGTACAGTCAGAAAAATTTTGATTAAAGCAAGTCAAGTAATGTGTTGGACTATGCAAAGTCACACACACCGTGACATTGTTAAAGGTCAGTGTGTATCAAAATAGAGAACAGAAACACATTGTGAAGGAAGTGAAAAGTGGTTCATAACACACCGAAGAATTCAATGCGCTCGGGAAGCGATGGCACAAACAAACAGACGAAGTCGACGATATAAATGAAAACGACTTTATTTACATTAAAGTGCAGGACGAGTTTTAATCAATCTATAATGCACAGCTCATGTACAGAAGAAGAACACACAAAAATACTGTTTTCATTACCAAAAAACCCCAAAAAACAGGAACCTTTAAAAATGGCACAGAGTACAAAAAACTAGCCAGCATGAGAAATATAGTGCAAATATGCTTCTTGAATTGCCACACATCTTTACACACATACGCCCTTGCGTTGTTATGAAGGATTTATCGCTTCCTTGTAGCAATGCCTGGAATCTTTGAAACCATTTGGCAAGCTGAACAGAAGAATACAGCCTGTTTTAGTGCTCACTCTCTCTTTGCTTCCTGTTACTGCTGTAGGTCAAGCGCACATGCTTCAGATAGTGCGTTGTGTAGTGTCAACATGCATGCATGAGGTGCATGGCAAAAAGCTCGTAGCTTTGGGTTGAGAGGCTTCATAGTTTTAATGGCAAAGAATCCGGTTGTCCTGCTGCTGAAGTCTCTCAAACACTCCGTATGGAATACACTGGTTCCACATCCTGTGAGGAGATGATGGGAAAAGAGGGCAACATGACATAACAGGGAAGGAAATTCAAAACAAAGGCTAGTTTTGGTTGCGGAGCATTGAAATATCTTTCCAAAAAAACACGTGGACAGGATATGATTATCGTTGCCATACAACACACACACACGCGCACGCACACACACACACACACAGATCGCAGGTGCAAGCGAGGCTTTCTCACCTCAAAGTTTTCATTCTTTTACAGTTTTTCAGACTGACTCCCAGGCTCTGCGCTCCAACATCTGTGAGCTTGTTATACTTCACGCTGTCAAACAGAAACAGTTTACACTTTCAACGCGTACTACTGATAACGACAAATCGACGTGAAACACATTTTTGTCAACATATTAGTCACCATAAACCAATACATCAGCTGATCAACATTTCACTGGTTCCTCTTTTTACATGTGTGTGTGTGTGTGTGTGTGTGTGTGTGTGTGATTTGTCTATGATCCAAATGATATATAGCACAAAATAGTGATAACACAGTATATTTTCTTATTAATCAAATAAACAGACAGGTATTACGTAAGATATGTCTTGCTGGCGTACATATAGGGTCAGGTGAGTGCAACATGTTATCACAACAGGCATGAATACACAGAAAAATTTCTAATGAAAAGAAAAAAAATAGAGATATATATATATATATGAAGTCTTACTCAAGATCGGTGAGGGAGGCCACGTGGGGCAGGACAGCTGCTAAACTCTCTGCCCCTTCGTCAGAAATCACATTACTGTAAAGGCTGGAAAAAACAATGGGGAGGAAAGGGGAAGCGAAAATGTGTGGGTTCACTGCGTCTCACTTTGGGTGGTAGCTTTGTAGCTATAAATATGTGTGTACATTATATACCTCAAACAGTGCAGTTTGGGCAGACCCTTCAGCGTGGTTGCCAGTTTTTTCACCCCCTCATTTCCTATGCAGTTCTGTGACAGACTGGAAACCAGAAGGAAACATACAAATCTTACTTTTTTGGTGATTTGTTGTGCATTGCGAGTTCAAACGTAAACGCAATCGAAGGATTAAGAAAGGGGATTTTTGTACTTACTTGAGTACCTCCAGGAAACAGAGGGAGGCTAAAGCATCAGCCAGCTTCTCTGCTCCTTTGTCCCCTATCTTACTGTTCTCTAGACTGAAGGAGGAGAATGAGAAAGCTGCTGTCAGTCTCTAGAAACAAGTATAAACACAGAGATCGATCCACTGAGTCATAACAAGGTAACAGGTAAAGGTGTGTATATTTACTCTAAGTGCTGCAGGTTGTGTAGACCTGGCAGGAGCTCCCACAGCCTTGGAAGAGCAAGGGGACCATTCTCTGGACCGAGCCTACAGGAGGGAAGATAATGCCATTATCATCACCGTCATCATCGTTATCATCATCATAATTCAAATGGCAGAGCTACTCACTCAAACTCCAGCTTGTGCAGCTCTTTGACAGCTGGTACTCCCTCTGCCAAGATGGAATCTAATTGGCTGGGACTACAAGTAAACACAGCACACAGTTCAGCAAGCAGACACGTGTAATAAAGTACAACTGAATGAATCTGAAAGAATGTCTGGTATTATTACCTGTCTGTCAGCCTCTTGTGCGTATGGATGTTCACCAGCTTTGCCAGGTGCTCTATGTGACACACCTGTGTGGCTTTTAGGGGGTGAATCTTGAGTCTGGACACGGCCCGTTGTCGGAGCCCTTCGTCGTCACCTTGCTCCAGCTGCTCCCATAAGGAGATGACGTCAGCAATGCATGCCCTAAAAGACACCCAAGAAGTTGACACACTGGAAAACAAGGTTTGTCTCTGTTGTGAGAATAAAGGCTTTTAGGGTGAGGACTAGTCAATGTTTGGTAACACTGGCTGAGATAGCTGGAGTGTAAACCTCCCTAAATCAAATAAAGAGTAGGGCAGTGCCGCTAACATTGGCCTTGATTCTGACAATATCCAGGATTCGCTTCCACACAATGGGGGAAATACTACACATTAGATGTCCCAGTCAGGAGTGGGGCTTTTTTTTCTTTCTTATGACCTCACAAAGTTAGTTAATTATTGACTTTTTGCCCTTGGAAGAAGGCCAGTTAGCCTGACATAAAAACAAATACATAAAAGCAAATATACAATTAAATTTACTGTTGTGGTTTGGCAAGTTCACAAAAACACACCACAGTTCTACAATGCCATAAAGATCACTTCACAATGTGGAAAAGAACTGGCCTGCCTTCCATAGTGTTGCTATGGTATGATTGGCCAATCGCTGTCTAGGAGAGCGGTGAACAAACTCAACTGATACCAAGCAGCTCTTTGAAATGTTGACTGTGTACCTGTATGTATTAAGGTTGTTGAGTCCCACCAAAGCTCTGAGTCCAGAGATCTGTATCCCAGAATCCTCCAGATCCAAACAAAAACTTCTACCCTCAGTTGCACCCCTTTCAAGAACGTTCTGCACAGCGAACACATCCGCTGGGTTGAGTGGAACTCCACGAAATGTGAGGACCTCTGGGAGATTTGATGCCAGGTGACCAACTAGTTCTGCGCTGTCTCCGCTACCATCACCATGTGTGGCACTTGCCTCATAAACATAGTGACAAGCCTCCAGGACCTGGGCAGGGCTTAGGTCACCGTACAAAAGACCTTCAAGGTGCTTTGTTACTAAAGTCTGCTTGCCAGCCACCATGTCTCTAAAGGCAGTCGCTGTGTGTGAGTGAAGCCTCTGCAGCTCTTTCCTGTCGTGGAAAAGAAGCCCGACTGCAAATCGTTGAGTGAGCTCAAGCTCCTCCCTTTGAGGGCGCCGACGTGCCTTTGGGCCTGACTGGAAAGGAAGGGTCTGAAGGAAGGTGCGATCTGAAACAGTCCTAGGGAAACAGGAAATGAGAAAGAATTAAGGAAATCAATACAGCAGGCAACTGAAGGTGAGAATAGGATGAATCAACTATGTATCCATATTAGGATAAAGGACAGAGGAACTATTTTCTTCTGATAAATCAAGTGACTTTTACCTTGACAAAGACAAATGGACCCCTGCCAAGTAACTCTGAAGGAAAGGGTTGGCCCACAACATGATGTTGTCATCGCCAGCATAGGCGTTTCCACTGTCTTCTTTCACTTCTCTTCTAATGTCCTCTTTGTCCACTCCTCCTCCTCCCTTTGTCTCACCACTTGAGACAACTTGCCTCCTCAGGTGGTAGGAGGTAAAAAGCCCTGTCCTGTAGCCGAATTCCTTGAGTTTGGCAGATGTGATCCGTCCGGTGTGGAGGATGGAGGAGTTTGCTTTGACACACTCCCAGGCCAAAGAACTCAGCTGGGAAAGCAACTCTCTCTGCTGTGTTCTATCTACTCCCTCACTAACACTCTCCATCTCCTCTTGGTCCACTTCATCTTCCTCTTTCTCCTGTTTTTTCGCCCTCCTTGCTCTTTGGGGGCGAGTGTGAACCTGCGCTCTGGACTTTGTCCGAGTATTTCTTTGATCCCTCTTCGCTTTAGGACTACTTGAGATTTGGGTCTGGGTCTCTTCTCCGGGTTCCACGGGTATTTCCGTTTGAGGTTCAGCCTCTGAGTGTGTGGTTTTATTGTCCATTTCCATCTTCAGACGAAGCACTTGATGGCAGAGCCCGGTTAAAGTTCTCGGTAGGACCTCCAAACCTTTGGACTCTTTTAAAAGCCAGCAGACCAACTGACATAGTCCAGGGTTCCAGCACAGGAGATGTAGGTAGCTGCAGTTTTTTAGGCAGTCCAAGGCAGATGCTCTGAGGGCAGGATCTGTGATGTACTGGGACAGATATGTCTCTATGTCTGTCGGGGTGAAGCCACACATCTCCAAAAAGCTGTCCGTCCGCCGGAGTAGCTGGCTGGCAGTACCTCTTGGTCTGGTAGAAAGCAAAAGAGTGCAGCCTGGAAGGAGGATCCTCTGAAGGATGGCAGAGTATAACTGCCTTACTGTGTACGTCTGTGCTTTGCTGTCTCTCTGCAATGATGTTATCAAGTCTCTTTCTTGAGTTTGGAGTAGGCATTCATAGTCACGCAACTCATCGAACCCATCAAAAATGATGAGCACACGCTTAGGGGCTGCAAGGATTTGAGCGAACACTGCCTCTGGATCCAAACAGGGAGGAACAAAGGAGGAGACATTTAATAGGAGGGACCGAAGGCTAAAGGTCGACTCCATTAACGTGAGTGCTTTGCCGTCTAGTAAGAAGACAAAGTCAAACTGTGGAATGGAGTCTCTGGACCAGTCAAGACACAGCTTCCTGATCAGGGTAGTCTTTCCCATGCCAGCATTGCCAAGCAGCAGTATGTAGCGTTTAGGTTTGTCTCCATTTGAGCCTTCAAAGATCTAAATGGAAAAAGATAAACATACAGTGATTTCACTACTCATATAAACTAATCAAAATGTTGAGCTTTATAGTAAAAAGTTCATGTTACGGTAGATGATAACTGTTTTTCGATCCATTCAAAGTTAAACTTACCTGGCTTGGTCGCAACAAGCTCTTTTGCCGATCTGTATCTCCCATGATAACTAGCTCTTTGTCCAAGACTTTGTTTGTGGTTTTTGCAGTGCGAACTATTTCCCTCTGGCTCACTTGCACATCGACGTGATGAGAGGTCAGGCTAAGGTTTGCCTCCAGATCCTGACACATACGCGCTTTGGCTTCCTGTATGTAGTCCTTTACCGCTTCTGAAAAACAAACACAGACAAATGCCAAGCTGCTATTACACAGAGCATGATTTGTACTTTCAGGAAATGATATCAAAAAACAAGAGAGATGAAAAAGCATCTGGTAACTTACGTGGAATATCAGGGACAGTGGGAGACTGAGGAAGAGGTGATTCCTTACATGCAGACATCACTGAAATGCAATGTGTCATGATATTCGTAACATGGCAACAACTCTACAGGATCATTTCTGCACATGGAGCGAGAAGTGACATAATACTCACCATTGCTGGGGGAGACGGGTGAGGTACAGGGGGGAGACATGGCTTTGCTAGCAGTGTCTGACAGAGATCCTGGTGGGGATGAGCTAGCTTGAACTGGCACCACTGCACCGTCCACTAGAAACACAAGAAGAGAAAAATGAAGAGGCTGCATTCACATGTAGGGCAGTTTGTAGAGAGTGATCGCCATGTTGCTGCTTAAAAAAAGGAGAAGCAAAACTGTAAATGTGGAACCTCTGCATACATGTACATGAAGTAGAGTCAGCAAACAAACATACATGCATGCACATCCAAAAAGTGTTCTTGACTCACCTGGGGAGAGGGGAGGCATTTGACGTTTGCAGGACGGTGAGGGAGCAGGAACTATAATCAGAAATAGAGATTAGCTTATTCCAGGTACGTGTTGCATAATAACTAAACGCAGATGGCCCTGCATTGCTGTCAGTGGCAGCCATATTTAATACAACCAGAGCTGAAAGAGGGGGAAGGGGTTGGAGCTTCAAGACAAGAGGGCCAAGGAGTCATGATCACTTGTCTTTTTGTTATGCCAAGTAGTCCCATGCTAGCAGTTAGCATGCTTATTTACTCCAAAGGCAGCATAGGATACAAATGTTCATTGAAATGAATACATCCAAGTATGTTGCATTTGCAACCCAATGTAAGCGGATACTTGACTCACCTAATATATAAGTAGGCGAAGCAGCTGAATTGTGGAATGGGAGTCTAATAACCGGAGGTGAGAGCCTCAGCGTCTGAACAACATTATATCCTGTAGCCTCTGGAATGGTAATAAACTGGATGGAGGGAGGAAGATGAAAGATTCTTTGTGGAGTGGAGGGGAGGCTCGCTCCCTCTGCTGGACTCGGCTCTGATCCTGTATCAGTGCCTGCAAAAAAAAAAAAAAAGAAAGCAACAACCCCTTATTATTCTCTGGCTCCACGTTCTGTTAACCTCGAACATATTAACCAGGAAATAAAAAGGACGGCAAGGGGAAAAAAAATCAAGCTGATAGTTTACTTCCCAATGACTCATCTCATTCAATGAGAGATATTTGTAGACCTGAAAAACATACATCATTGAAGACTACACATGGCTTACAGCTGTGTACTATAAACTATCAACAGCAGATTTATTTATTTTTTTTAGCTATAAAAATAATTTTAAAAAAGCTGATCTGGTGGAAGTCAAGTGAGGTGAGGCTTTTTCTTTTTGCTCATCTGTATGATCTTTTCTCACAAACTCAAAATCTAACTTCCTGTTTCTTGGTGTTGGTTAGCTCAGTTGGCAGAGCATCCGTCCCATGTGCAAAGGCTCAGTCCTTGCCGCAGCGACCCACGGTTCAAATCCGGCCTGTGGCCTTTTGCTGCATGTCATTCTCCATCTCTGTCTCCCCGCATTCCTGTCACTCTTTAAGCTGTCTTTGTCAAATAAAGCTTGAAAAGGCCAAAAAAAATATCTGCAAAAACCAAAACTTCCTGTTTCTCTCTTGTTTTCCATCCAAGAAGGAACCAAGTCAAGCATGGCTAATAAACAGCTTTTTTTTCTTGCCTGTAAACTAATCTGATGTGCTCATGTTACACCTGTCTTGTTAACGTGACCATTTGCATGACACAACCGTCATGGTTACTTTCTTCCAGCCCCTTTAATGTCCGTAACCTGAAATACTGTTTCTTACCACTGACACAAATAGATAGAAATTGTTATTACCTTACTTTAAATGTTTTTTTAAAAATATATGTAATATATAATCAATTCACAGCAGGAACCTTGGAAACTTACGTTGGTTGATAACCGGCTCAGCCTGTCGCTCTTTGGGCTTTGGTCGACCTGCAAAAGTTGAAGAACCAACATTACAACAAAGTAAAAAGCATTGGGCCAGTATGGGGCTTTTACCCAGGACCACTTAGGAAACCACCTAATAGAAATTTGATCCATTAATCCAACTGTAATATAAATTCAACACCAACAAAGGGTATAATTAAGCCTCTGTCATATACTGGCACCACACTGGGTCAATTTTAGCCCAGTAAGCCAGAAAAGGACCTCATTCTGAACATTTTATCTAGACCAAAAGGTGATTGAGTGGTTCTTTGGAACAACCTTTCTATGGGGCTTGTTATGTGCATCTGTGCACCTTTAAGGGAAAGTGCTGTTTAAAGGACAATATTGCTGTTTTGGCAAGTTTAAGCTCCATGACTACAAACTGTAACACAAGAAATACATTTCAATAATCTACACGTCTATTCCAAAATCTAAAAACTTTCTTTTTGCTGAGGTGAAAAATTGGTTATTGCATGCACCTGGACACTCTGCTAGATAAAACATTAGCTGTGGGTAGATTATATATTTCACACAGTCCCACATTTGGTGTCAAATAGTTCAACAGGTCAAACCAACAGTCTGAGTGAGTCACCTGTTGTTCTTTGCCTTTTTGGCCTAGATGGCGTGTTCTCATCAGTGCACCGCTGTGAACGTGGAACTGAAATGGAGAAATATATATAACATGTAAATCTGCTAGACAAACAAAGTTATGCAAAGTTATTCTTCTTCCAGATGCAGATGAGTTCAGGCCGAAGCTGAAATATTCTGAAGTTGTGTATGACAAAGAGGTGATCGGGTTGTGGTAGTAGGGTCTGGTTATCTACCTCTGGTTCTTTTCCTTCTGTCATTTACTTTGTCCGTTAGTTTGCCCTCTTGTCCCTGCTGGTTGCTGTCTTGGCTGGGTAACTCTGTTGGCGTGGGAACGTCACCTGAAGTGCATGAAAAAGGGGAAGTAAAAGTAACCAGACATGGTTGTTATTCTCATAAATTTCAATACTGAACTGAAAATCTTAGCAGTGAAGCATGTTTCTCCAAACATCTTGAAGAAAAAGGAAATGACACACAGGACGAGGCTTCACTTTCTTAACCCTTTAGCTTTGGTGGCATTGGCTGTATTTCCTTGTTGCCCGCTTACCCTTCAACTAACCTTCTACTAACCCGGTATGTATAGTCAGATAATGTCATGCAGAGGCCTAACAGCTGTTATGGAAAAAATAATAAAGTAGGTAACTTGTCCCACCTTACACTTCTCAGGGTCAAAGACTAGATCTGCTCAGCAGGAGTGCACATCTGTCTACATTTTTGTTGACATGCGGTCGGCTAACGTCTGCTCTGCTTGTCATAGTCAGTCGAATGTCATTCTTGTTCCACAGCGTCATATATTACAGTTGGAAGGCTGGTTGCTTGTTGTGTTGCAGTTCGTATTGTCTAAAGTGTGTTTATAGCATTAAACCTGTTAAACCTGTTACGTTAACAATATCGAGCGATCGTGCTGTCACCTCCACCTCTTGTTTAGATTTTGTGTTGTGGGTAATCAAATCTTATACTCTGTGTAGGTTATTTATATTACATATATATATATTGTATTGAGTTTCTTGTGTGTTTATATGTAAATTACGGTAGCAGTGCTACAATGCAAGGGAGGTGCCACCTTAGATCTTGCCTAGGGCGGCAAATTGGTTAGGGACTGATCTAACTAATAAACGTTCTTAATCTATTTGTTCCAGTGTGTCTGTATATTATTCATGTGCTGTCTGATGTTTTAAAGCTTTAGCCCGATTATTGTTCTCCTTTATTGGCTGCCTGTGGTCAGCAGCTGCAAAATGAAAAGTGAAGATCCTTACTGCAGAGTTCCTCCTCACAATTAAACCATAGGTCGCCAAGGAACACATCTGGATCTAGATAAGGATACGCACAGGGAGAATTAAACAAAAGATCACCTTTGTTATTGCTGCGTTATTACACACTGTATACTGTTCATTAAGATGTGTGCAGAGGTTTTTGTTGCTTACCTATTGTCTTGAGGTAATCGTCATCTGAGGTTAATCCACCTAAAACACAAATAATGAGCGCAATCAGACAAAACAACAACAGCTCGCCTTCCATTTTCATTCATTTGGTTTACCAATGAACCATTCATTCAAGGTTCAGGTGTTCTTCTGTGGCTACTTTTCTAAATTCAAGTCTCAGTTATGATATTTATAATATATTATAACAAGAGGCTACAACAGTGGAAAACGTCCAAGTTCAGAGGAGAACAGGAGGAGCGCAACAAGAGGAGCCCTCATCAAGAGTCTTACAGGAAATCTGACTTTGTGTTCCCTGAAACAGACCCAGATATTCATCAGAAAGAATGTACTGTATGTAATAGAAAAGGCGAAGTTGCAAAGTAGTTGTGATTACATCTGTAGGTGTACTTGTCAACAAAAAAATCTTTACCAGTAAAATTAATGAATACATATCACTCATGTTTAAATATCCTCCTCCCCTTAAACCAGCACATATCCCAAACTTCAAATACAAAATGTCCGGTAAGTAACCGGTTGCATGCTATCTATGACAGATAATTCAAACTCAAACAATACTAACCTAGTAGATCGTTGAATTCAGGGTAGTTAGACAGGACGTGGTCCAATTCCTGCATCTTGTCACCTGCTGGCACACAAAAATGAAGTGGAAAAAAGTGATATTTATGTATGAGGACCGAAAGCATCACGTTGACTGAGCACCGGATTGAACTGATTGCAACGTCTTGACCTGTGACGCATTTTGTTTTGCTGTTGTTCATTTCAAAGCGCGTTCACAGCGTGGCACAGCGCTGTGGTGAAATGAATGATCGGTGACGATGATGCTTTGCAATCCAAACTGTGCTATATTCAGAAAGGCATGTTCAAAGATCAAAACTGACATAATGTCGGGTACTGTAGAGATCACGCTCCTCACAACACCACCGGATGGATCAGTTACAGAAATACATTTTTATTATACAAATCCATTTAACTGTTCTACTTTTTGAACAGGTTAGATCAATACACATACTATAACAGATACTAAATACCTCGTCAGGATACAGCTGGTTCTGCAGACTGCGGCGTCTTGTTAGGGGATAGGTAACTTGACTTGATTTGTTCATAAAAAAACTGATTTGCTTGAGTCACATGTCCGGTTTCTATGAAGCAGACTACAGTACCCTTTCACATCATCAGTGTGTTCATTCATGTAGAACCATTTTGCCTTACACACTCCACACATGTTATCTAAACTCAAAGAAGACCAACCTGGTAATTCTCCAAAGCCAGGACACATGAATGGGTCTTCATCCACTTGCT
Organism: Nibea albiflora; assembly: GCA_014281875.1. Lineage (NCBI taxonomy): Eukaryota > Metazoa > Chordata > Actinopteri > Sciaenidae > Nibea > Nibea albiflora. The sequence goes on along the minus strand of CM024808.1, from coordinate 16,816,053 downwards.
GCATCTTGGCACCTGATAACACACACACACACACACTGTAATTAATGTCATTATAGGGGTCATTTTAACTTTATGCAGGTGACTAGCGAATTACAGTTCTACTATTTATTTTTAAGAAAAGTCCAGCTGTTGATCATCAGGTGCAGAAAAAACAACCAGGGACCATGTTATTAAAGCCAAAGTTTTTCTTAAGCATCATTATGTAACTTTTCTACTATAAAATGAGAAGCCACGATATGATGGTTGCACTATCTGACTCTGTGCTCTGCGTACGATCTTAAATGACCGTCGCACACCACCAGCTAAGCCCTTGAAGAGACAGAGCAGACTTCTTGAGGAAGCTTGGGCCCTTTAATGTGTGTAGCATGATGCTGCAAATGTCTCGGCGGTCTGTTGTTGCAAGAACAATAGTCTGTCTTCTGTGCGGCCATCTATTTTGGCGTCAGAGCCAGCGACACAGAGCAGTTTGATTCGGCGAGTCTTGTAGCTCATTGCTCAAAAAAGGACGGCTACAGCGAGCCATTCCTGCCACCAGCTATTACAGGTTATAATAACTCCCCACTCAGGAAGTGAACATCTATTTCACTGATTTTGGTAAAAGTGAGTCATATTTTATGACGGTGTTATGTTTTCTGGCTTGCCCTCTGAGGTCCTCTGGCTGCTCCACCTCATCTCTCAGTTTCTTCAGTAAACAAACAGCTGCAACACTGTAGCTTCTGTTAACTTATGTTAGCTCTCTTTGGCAGGCCGCCTAGACCGGGAGCTCCGGACACAGTCGGAGAGTTTGTACTTTGGATGGCAAGAGGATGGCATAAGAAGCCAAGAAGAGAAAAAGAGAGATTGACTGAACAATGATGGCTGCCAGACAAAAGTAAATGTGGTGAGAGCTTGGTGAAATTAAAGGTGTAAAGACAGACGCTGGGCTGGGCTTTTTGCTGTTGGACATGTGAGTATTATTAGTTTTCGATCAGAAAATAATGTAATCACAACAAATGCACGTGTGCAGCTGTCCTTATTGATTGAGATTGAAACTCGGGGATGCTAAATGACAACAAATCCCAGTTCATAACTAACGTAATGTTTCTATAAGATGTGAGCTACGGAAAAATAGAAAATCACCTTTTTAATGCCAATAATTTATACTCACCCACAAATGTTTCACTTTCTCTAGCTTGTACTGAGGTATATCTGTACATGTTTCCTGTCTGTGAGGTGAGTGTGGTCGGGATTTGATGTGTGTTTCTAGGTTTGCTCTTCAGAGATACAGAAACAATATGGCATATAGCATAGCATATGGTTTTGTATATGGGGCTCATCGTAATGTTGATCATGTTAATGGACATTAAACAGTACACCCCCCCTATTATAATGCATTTAATGTACTAATGTATTCACTGAATTTAATTCACTTGATTCCTCATTTTATTTTGTAATCTTTTATTTTATTCACTCATGCACTCATGTCTTTTTTTTTTTTGCATTAGCAGCTGGTAAATCTGCGGTGCCTATGAATGAAGTTCACTGTGGAAAACAGGGGCCTTTTTAAGTGACACAGGAAGACTGCGCACGACTGTGCACAGAAGATGTAAACACACCGTGCAGCATCGTACTGATGCGCTTGCTTTGCTTTGGGATTAAGGCTACAACCGCAATGAACTGCAACGTCTAGTTCAGCCTTTGTCACATCATCCCCCCTCATTTTCTATTGAATGCCAAAAAGCAACAATAATACAACATAAAAGAATAGAAAAGTGGCTATTCAGGAAGATCAGGAACTGATAATGGAAGGGAAGGAAGAGGTTGTGCCAATTGTCTACAAACTTACTGGTACCATTATGTTGCTTACTCCCCAGTTTAAAAGTGAAACTAGGGCACCACACAAGCAAGACTGACATGAAACAATGGCTAAATTTGGCATTCAAATCAGCACGGACAAGGAAAGCTAGGATGAAAGGAAACCGAAAAAGTTGCTTGATGTCGTTTTTATGATGTAGCATGGGCTAGAGGTTAAACTTCAATATTTGAATGGGAACCAACTTTGCAGGCAGCCTACAATAAATAGTTCATCATGTTCAATACGGACACAATACATGGAGAAGTGCACACTTCTTATGTTTTTACATAAAGTGTAACTCTCCACCATCTAGTCTGTCTGTCTCATCCTGGACACATCCTTCAGGTTAAATAATGAAAACATGGAATCATCATTGGAAGTATTTTTCTTCCTTCTTTCTCTCCATCAGTTAAAATGTAAAAGCCAAGCTAACATGGGACCCGGTATTAATCGTGTGTTTTCCTAAATGAAAGTTTGAGATGATGGTGAAAGTGTTAACCACACGCCACTTTTACCTTTGTGTGTGTGAATGTGAATGTTGTTACTCGCAAACCTGGACCTCTGTTTGGATGTGGGTAATATTCAAACTGTAATGAGCTGTTTGAATATCATATAATGATAAAAACTAACTAAGTAACTAACAAAGATAAGGTTGTTGACGTTGTACAGAGCAGCTGTCTCGCTCTAGAATGGCAACACGTCTGTGGACTCACCTGCTGGCTTGCCATCATAGAGCGGCAGTGCAACCATTCCAAAGTCATCAACCTTATCTTTGTTAGTTATTTACAATCAGTTTTTTTATTATTATTATTTAATTTTCTACATGCTAACTACTTACTTACTAGGATAAACAGTCCATTGCATTTCCATCCCATTCCAACATCTCATTACAGTTTGAATATTACCCACATTCGAGATGTTCTGACTGCCTACACATGTGGCACAATCAGCTACGGCACGGTGTCCTGTTCAGAAGCAACACTGACTGGCTCCTTTGAAAACCACACAGGATGTCACAGCATCTTTACAACCAGCGGTTTCTGATGTCAGGTGACCTTTGGGGGGATTTTACTGTACACTTTTCTCTCTTTTCGGGGGGGGGGGGGGGTTGTTATATCTCAAGCTGCAGAGGTAGCTCAGTATCAAACCATCAAAATGTTGGTGCGGCTGATAGGGTAAGGGGACGTCACGAAGTAGAGTGACTGCCCGCCGCATGTTTGGCACTCCTCTGGGATGCCTCCTCACCCTCTGTTTGAAGCCCCAAATACATATTTTTCAAGTATTTTTCATATATAGACACACACACACACACACACACACACACACACACACACACACACAAAGGGATCATACACATGTAAATGTGGGGATGTGGTGGAGTGATGGGCAGCCATATAGTGGCACCCTAGGAGCAGTCAGGGGTTTGATACCTTGCTCAGGAAGAGAACAGGCACCGCTCCAGATACTACTTTGGTCCAAGCTGGACTTGAAATATGGCCGCCCTCTAGTTCCCGATCCAAGAGCTACTGCTGCCCATTTTGGCCTCTCAGGTCAGATAACAGTAAACCAGACAACACAGAGCCATAAAAAAGACCTGCTGTAGACTTCACTCTCTGACCGACAGTAGGTGAAATTTGTGCACGAATCAAAAGTTTTGCCACACTCTCAGTTTTACACTCTCTGCGGATGTGGTACAGGTTAAAGGTGGAGTTAATGCAACATTCTTTCCTGCTATTTTAGTGCATGACAAAAGAAACAGGAATGAGTTGATTTGTCGCCTCATAACACACCCAAAAAATGCCTGAGCTATGATAAACATTACACAACATAATTCCAGCACCACGTTGAATGCTCGGTCGCAATGAGTTCATCAATAAGAACAAACACACATCTCCAGGATGAGAAAAAAAGAAAGTTTTGTTTGAGTAGTTGCTCAATTTAAATCAGACTGAAAGTTCATGTTGCTGTCACACACACTCCTACGCGCGGCGACGCCGTCTATTGTGCGCGTCTATTTGGGTTTGACAATGCAGTGTAAAGCAATCACTTTCTTTTTACGCCCCCCTCCCCGAAAGTCCCTACAATCCCCAAAGCATCTCCTGACAATAAGATGAGATCACCTCAGATTCAGCCTTGATGCACCATTTTACGCATGGGGGGATGGAGTTTACTCGGCCTGTAATGGCTGAATCTTTTTCTAAAAAATCTACATAAATTATAAAATAAACATAGAGTCCGGGCATTCACACTTATATTAACCGTTTTGGCTAAGGTGATTTAAGCGCAGAAAATGATGCATTTAAAATAAAATACGCTTCAATGTTGAATACCTCACGATGAAAACAATTGGAAAAACGTTCACCACTGGTGCACAATAAGCAAAACAACATAAAACCATTGCAAGGTAGCTTAAATAAATGGAAGAAGAAGTACATGTGAGGGCAGAGCCCCCCGACATCTTTCCTACCCATGCTTGCGCACTTTGGACAAACGCGCCCAAATCACCAAGATCAGAGCCAGGATCATATTTTTACCTGCCGGGGCGACCACGCTGGATGATGCTCTGGTCCTGCTGTATATTTCGGGATAAATCTCCACCTGTGGTAAGTACAGTAATCGCTGTATATGTCCTCGGGTGCCCTATGAGTGCGCACTGCGTTCACGCTCTGAGAATAAATTTGCCTTTACTTTCACTTTGTTGCACTGGCAGTAGCACAAAACGGGTACAGCCGAAGGCGAATTAACTGTAGTTTCAGTTTGAGCCTTCAAAAACTGCCAGAAGCTGTAAATAAACTCCCTTTGGGTGTGAAGTTTGACCTGAATCAAAAGTCTCATTTTTATGCAGGTTCCTGACAGATGTTTATACTTATTGTAGTTTTTTAAAAAATTACATTTTGGTTATCTAAGGAGATTGTCATTATTGTTATATTATTAGCTCATGTCACTTCCCCTCTTTTCCATCACTTCCCTGTAAGTCTAAGGTCCTCTTTCTTTGCTGTCCAGAATACACCTGGACAGTAGTGACCTGCTCTGACTGCATGTTTATCTTGTGCTCTTAGATCACTTTTCTCCCAGCAAGGTGCCTTCAGCTGACCGTGGACGGTTTGTATTCCAAATATTATGTCGCACAGGTCAACTGTGTGAGTGGTTGTTTGTCTCTGTGTGCCCTGCGATGAGTTGGGCGACTTGTCTAGGGTGTACCCTGCCTCTCCCCAAAAGTCAGCTGGGATGGTCTGGGTGATGGGTCGATGGCTCATCTTGCTTTAAAATGCACTAATTGCCCCTCATACCACACACACACACACACAAACAAACACACGCTCTCTGAACAAGGAAACATGGGGAGTTTCATACTGGAAAGCACCTACTCTACCTGTTTATTAACGGCAATCAGATCATTATGCTCCATGCCACACATGCCATTTATACCAGTTGGTTTACTAAGTGATACAAAGGCATTACCATGCCAAACATTGGGTGTAGACACACACAGCTAGTACTGGAAATAAGAAAGATGTCAGGAAGTGTGGGAAAGCACAGGTGAAGCGAAGGGCAGAGGAATCAGTGCTGGGTCTGCACAATGTGGCGCCCTGATTGAGCTGTGATTTGTATGCCATGGCAACATCACATACCAATGATGTCCACATACCAAGCTCTGCCCTTGAGCCCTATCACAACTATCTTCACAGCGCTTGAATCATTTCAGGCAAACAATCTTAACCGCAATGTTATTTACACTGGATAGCGGATGTCCCACTTAGGCTCAACTTCCATATCAAAATGTTTACCCCTTGAAACCCTGTCGTCTGTCTGTCTGTCTGTCTGTCTGTCTGTCTGTCTGTCGATGCATTTCTCACTAGTTGTTACAAACCAAACAATCAACCGTTTAATGGAGAAAATAATCAACAGATCAATCCGTAATGATAACAGTCATTGATCGCAGTCTATACTGAACTGAATACCCCTCACCTCACATTTCCCCTTTAAGTTTGTATGAGGAATTACACTGGCATTGTGAAACTTGTGAAAATCCCTGTCTCGAGAGTATTCAAATATTTATATATATTATATATTTTTAGTATTATTAATAGTATTTTTTAGTATTTCTTATTAGAAGAATTGGTACTTTTACTCTTACTACTAATACTAGGATACTTTCTCCACCTCTTTACTCAAAATGAAACCGAAAGTACGGCACACCCTAACTACCAAACCCTGTGCAAACAATAAACAAAAATACATGTGGTCAAACTGGTCATACACGTGATATTTGAAGGATTTTTTCCACCACCACAGGTTATGAAGCAGACGTTGATTTTGTGACATTTGGTCGAAAGCACCAAAAGGAAAAACGGAAAGCACCTGGAGATTTCTGCAGGTGAAAGAAGTTTCTTTCAGGTACTACGGTGATGTTGATGCCTGTACAGCAATAAAAGCAAGGCTTTGATGTATTTCTATAACCTCAGACGGATCATGTAGAAAGAAGAGAACACAAAGAGACAAAGAGCGATGATTGAGTGCAAACTCACCCCATTGTGAATCCACCTTTTCCTCATCCCTTCTGCTGCTCTCATGGGAGTCCGTCATGGCCTCAGTGCTGCAGGTTTTTGCACCGCAAGCAGCCCAGAGAACATTTTCTCCATCGTCTGGAACACTTAATGTCATGCTATGATCAGTGCTGGAATAACAGGAGTTATCTTGTGCGTTGCCGTGAATGTCATTTGGTGTACAAGAAGAAAATAAATGTGCAATATCATCTGCGAATCCTGGAAAGCCACACTGAATGTTTCCCATCAAACTGAGCAGGTCCTCACTCGTGTTTGCCGCTCTGTCCGTCATCCATGTGTTGTTGTTCGCGTCTGTCGCCGCACAGGCCTCAACAGGTGAGCCATATCCTGCTGCTCCTGCATCGCCGAAAGGATCCGCGTTCAATCCCATGGCCACCACGCTCTCATAGGTAGGGAAAGTTTCTTCTTTATCCAGTGTGAAGTTTGGCAACGCAAGTCCCGTGTCTGTGCAGTTGAAGCTGTCAGAATAGAAATTTAGTGTCCTGCAGGCAGTGGCAAGCTCTATTTCCTCATCCATGCTCAAACCATTGCATTGTGCTCCACTGTCTGTCACTGTGTTTTCACACCCAGCAGTCATAGAAGAAACCAGGGGGAGCAGCATCATCTGTCCTCTGTCCCAGTGTTGCCACAGAGGCACAGCTATCCTCCTAGCCGCCTCCTCTACCTGCTCTAACCACTCCTTCTCATCCTCTGAATTCCCCTCATCTGCTCTTTCACTATCACTTACTTGCTTCTGCATTGATTCTGCACCTCTCAGCAGTTGTGTTATTTCATCACGGTGTCCTAGACTGCATTGGTGGTCACATACCAGCGGTGTAGGACAGAGCCTGTGATCCAGGTGGTATTGATCCATCACTGGTGGACTGGTGGACCATGCACTGTTAAGTTCATCAGCAACAGATTCTCGGCACACCTGAGTGAGTTGACGTTGGCTGAAACGCCGGTGGGTGGTCGATCCGGGAGAACACACCTGATCAGATCCTGGTCCACGTGCCAATTCTTTGCGGACCCGCTCGGGTGTCGCCCCCCTGGTAAGTCCACGCAAAGCCAGGCTCTTGCTGTAGGCCTCCGAGATGATCCGCTCCTCCACCAAAGCCTCCAGCAGAGAATGGATCTCGGCAAGCGGTGCTGAAGTCAGAGCCAGCCGCACCCCGTCCAGAACCTCCTTGAACTGGGTCATGGTGATGACATTTGCCCCCCGGACATTGATGTCCACCACAGGCAGCTCATAGTAGATATGAGATTGAGTTTTATTTTTTGAAGGAACACATTGCTTTTGCTTTGGAGGCGTTCTCATTAAGAGAGGGAGGTGTTTGTGTGGTTGGAGGGGAGGAGGGTGGGATTTTTTATGTGTGAATGTATGTGAGAGAAACTTTACTGGAGATGTCATTATTAGGAGGTGTGCCTACATCATCCTTCCACAGACTGAAACCCACTCCTGTTTAGTCAGAATGAATGCTGCCTAATATTACTAGTTTTCACAGAGGCTACGCCACTGAGTGCCTTAGATTTCAACATTCACTTAAAAGAAAACAGGAATAGGATTGGTCATCGATTTAGGGAGTTTCTTTGTGCCACAGAGTGTCACAAATGGAGGAAATTCACTTATCTTTATTTCCCTAATTAAAACCACTCCCACAGTCCACCTCGAGGCGGTCATGATATAATGTTTTCACACGTTTGCCTGGCAGAAACATAACTGAGCACTGATACACCGTGTGCCCCCTTCCTGTAGTCACTGTGAACACAAACGTGCAAACCGCTACCACTATGAGTATTAAACGAGTCCTCTTTCTTCTGGTGGTGAAAACCGGTTTTGTGCCTAATGGCCATGCCCGTGTTTGCCATGCTTCGGTTGCAGTTTCAGCATCTGCCTGCTGAGATGCGGCTTGGATAGGCAGAGTCGATACCTCGAAATTGGTGGGTGCTCACTGGCGTTAAGAATAGCCTTTACTCCTCCACATTCAAACCAGTTCAGTGAACTACTTTCAGTGTTTCCATTTAGTAAGATTTATTTCGGTTACAGCGCTGAGGATGAGGATAAGCGGTTAGAGATAATGGATGGATGGAAATCTGTTTACATTAGTTATGGGTTTCTTGTATTCTAGGAAATTAAACCAACTGCATCCCAGTGTATTTTTATTTCCATGCATTTATTTCTTTGTCTGTATAAAATGTCAGACGAAATGTAAGTCAACAGGCTGCGACCACCACTTATCAGAAAATATAAATAAAACTACATGTGACAAACACTTCATCTGTGTGACTGTCGCTTGTTTTGTCTGTCGGCAGGATGCAGACACAGTTTCACATGTGTTTTTTAGTGAACCCCAGAGGAACTATGACGAAGTGTGGCATGTACAAATACAGATGAGAGAACACAAACACACAAGTAAAACATGGTGGCTAAACCTGGCAACCCGGACCAGCTGAAACTGGTATTAAGGCATTTATACTAAAAACTGTAGAGTTTAGTTTCGAGAGTACTCTTTGATCAAAGATTACTTGAGATAACATAGACCGGCATCGACTAACAGACTTCATGTTTGATCATTTATTTTATAAATCAGTTAAAGCAAGTGCAATGCACAGCATGATGTGTCCAGAACATTGGTTTATAACAAATGGATGCTCAAACTTTACATCTGGTCAGTAAGCGCACACACACACAGACACACAGACACACGCCGTGAGTCAAATGTTGGTGCCCTTTGTCTGAAGCGTTTGTTTTTACATGTTGAAAACAAAGCAAACATTCTGCATTTCATTAAAGATTTACATCTTCACGCAGTTGTCTCATTTCACACGAGGAACGATTAGAATTAGAGAAAACAATTATTGGGAAACTGAAATTTAACACTATGCTGACGGCACAGCATTGTTTAAATCTGACCGATGGTACCGTCATTAGACTTTCTCTCTTTGCAAACTGTTGATTCAGAAACTGTGGCGGCCGATGGAGCCATAAATACAAGCGAGGGCAACAAAATATCCCTGTAGTAAATAGTTCTTGATACACTACATGATCAGAGATCTAACTTCCTCAAATAGCAATATCGCCTACTGCAGCACAACTGGGAGACATAGTAGAGTCTCATTTGTGAACAAAGAGAGAATAAACTACGAGTGCAGCATGTGCTGACCTCCCGGGCTGAATTAAAGGATGAGTCTCCTCATGAAATGACCAAAAATAACACAAATGAACAGATGAAGTATTGTCTGTGTATTGCAGTATTACCATTTAAATGGAGTCAATCCCGCATGCGGTCCTTCTGCTATGAATACTTACTCAAATAACAGATGTGTATTAATCCCCAGCTGAAAATAGTCCCCTACGGATATTTACTTTCATTTGGGCAACGTTTACTGCAGCAGTTTTCAAAGTCTGAGACTAAAAACTATGTATTGATCTTCAAACTATGAACAGTCTGTGATTATTTTTATATATTTATTACAAAGTGGAACTAGTCTCTATAATATTACAATGAAACGGCCATTTAAGATGATTTGAGATAATTCTGGAAGACTCTGATGAGTGCTGCATTGTTAATTAGTATGAGCGTTCCTATGTGGGTTTCTTCTTGCTCAGTAGCTTCATTTCTGTCACGCTCTCATCGTGTGATCCGTCTCAGTGTTTTGGTCCGATATGGCCGCCATCAAAGTGGGCTCAGCTGGTGCTCTGCTCCTCAGTCACACGGTTGGTACAATAGTCCTGAATACCTGGTGGAGGAGAGGAGAGAGTGAAGATGACGATGATGATGATGATAGCTTTAATGAGCTTGATTTCCAAGAACACAAAAAACTGTGTGCGTCTGCGTTCATCTTCTTCACACACACACACCGTAGTGAACCATTCATCACAAACCACCTTTGATTGTTCAACTTTAATCTCATGATGCAAGTGCAGTTATTGAATATCTCTTCCTCTTTAGCCCGCTGCTTCTCATTTGCGAAGCGAACACTTCTTCTTTCAGAACATTTTATCAGGAATTGGACATCAAGTAAAGCGTGTAGTCATCAAAAAAAAATAATGATGGACTTCGCTGGAAGCCGGAATGCGTGTGTCCCACTTCCCTACCGGAATCCGCGGCACAATGAGAGCGGCGGTGAGAAAAGTGTACGCCTGGAGACGTACACACCACAAACAGTGCCATGTACGTCACAGAAAACACTCACTCTGCACAATACTGTGGTAGACTTGAGCGGCTGGGGAGTCGGGTACTTCGTTGAGGAAAGACTTGCCCTCGTCACAGCTCCGCGCTATCCGCGGGTCCAGAGGTACCTTTCCTAACAGCGGCAGCTTTAGAGTCTCACACATTCGCTCGGCACCTCCGCTGGTTGGAGGGAAGATCTGGGATGTGTTCTACGAAACAAAAAAAAAAGGAAGAGGACAAAGGAAAATATTGAGTTATGTATGCACTTTCAGGTTCAACACTACTGTGCCATTAAAATTCATCGTAAATTTGCTGTTTAGAGTTCTCACTTCTCAAAAACTGGTTCATACGTGTTTACAGTGCTTCAATGACTTCTAGTTCACAAACTGAAGCTGTTTGAGCTGTTTTTCAACTCCTTTATATGCCAGTGGCTTATTTCAAGGCGTAAAACCGCTATTCATCTCTTCATTAGCGACAGGGTACAGTCAATGTTCAACCTTTGAACACTGAAAAACATTCACAGATTTTGGTTGATGTCTGTGTGTGTGTGTGTGTGTGTGTGGGTTTACAGCTGCACGTGTTTGAAAAAGCCTGCACGCTGCACACGCTCATTTAGTGGCTGTGTGACTCTAACCTAGTTCAGGCCAAAGGGGAAACATGTTCAGGCGTTCAACAAGCACGTACAGCTTCGAAACACAACGTAGCTCCACCGGCCATCAGAGACAAACAACACAAACAGTGATGTCAGTGATGGTCTACCGCTGAACCTGCAGCCGCCGGTCCTATCGTGTGTGACCTCTGCTCTCTATGCAGTTGTTTCATGCAGCTATTTTCATGTTTGACTGGGTCGGTTGTGTGTCAGTCAGCGACCTTGCATGAAGGACAAACGAAGCCACTCATGTTCTCCACCACTCCGATGATTGGGAGCTTGACTTTCTGACAGAAGCGGATCTCCTTCCGGACGTCCTGCAAAGATATCTCCTAGGGAGAGAGAGAAAGAGAGAGAAAGAGAAAGAGGGAGAGGGACAGAGAGAGAGGGACAGAGAGAGAGGGAGGGAGGAAACGAAACGAAAGACAGGAAGAAAAATGCAAAAAGAAAAAGAGTCAGCGTGACAAAACAAAAGCGACGCGATGGAGAGAGCGAAAGTGTTTTCTCTTCCCTCGAGGCTGCTATCATGGTATTCTTGAGAAAGACAGTTAGCCCCATAAGAGGGTTGGAGTAAACTCCCACCAACATTAACGCGAAAAAGCAACTCTTCTCTTTATATCTACTCATCTCTTGATATTACCACAGTTTGGCTGGTGTACTCGGGTAATTCCCGCCCTTTGTGTGGTGAGTTTTGGTTAAGTGAGAGCCGACGGAATGAGGAAATGACTCTGCTGCTGTCTGACCTCACGGATCCAAGTCTAATTAAAGCATTAGGAAGTGTTCAGCTCAGATTAAGTCTTTCACCAATCGCGAATCAAACATTTACTTTCTTAAAAGAGCACACTTTGTAATCTGGGTCACACGTCAGGAACACTTGAGCACCGTCTTTACACTGTATAGGTTAATCAAGTACATATACTATGATGATGAGGTGTGTGTGCGGTTCTAAAGATTAAAATCGGTACTGTTGCTATGGTGGCAGACACTTAGTACGCACAACCACCTTAAGGTTAATGTGTATCTTTGTCATACACACGTGCCAAAAGTCAAACCAGGTGTGAAGGAATGAGCACTAAGCAACTAAAGCCTGACAGGTATCGTGTTGTGTTTGTGTGTGTGTTAATTAATAAATACAGTTTATATTATCATAAATTTAGAGTGTGTACCTAAGAACAAGCGCTTGTAAAGTATATTATAGACTGTGTTGATACCGGTTTGCTGCTTTTGTTGTGTCTTGTGTAAACGAATAAGTACTAAACAAGCCGGATTATAACTTTATAAGGTCTGGTGACAGCCTGTGCAGTCGCAGAGCTGTCTTGACTTTTTATGTCTTTATGGTTTTCTGATAAAATAGCATCCTCTGTTGGTTGCTATATTGTACTTTTGGTTGGCAGATAGTCTTACAGTGAGTTTTTCTTGAAATAACACACAAAAAAAAAGTGCGACTGACGCTGAGGCTACTTTCATTCTGCACGCACATTACCTGCTACTTGCAATTCCTGCACAGTTGTGCTGCTTTTTTAAAAAAAAATTCAAACATATTGTGTATATATATTTATATTGTTTATACTTTATACATGTTATACAGTTTATACATCCAGTGGACCCGCCCCATTCAGTGACACCTAATTTCATAAACTGGTGGATATTTTTAATCATTCAAATTTGGCTGTGTGGTTACTAACACTTTCTTCTTTGGTATGACAAAATGAGAAAACTCAGAACACATTTTTTCTACGTCTACGCTGACTCTGAGGTGAGGCTCTCTATCTGCCTGACGTGTTTAGACTTCACAGAATTCATTTCTGAAACCCCCCAACAAACGGCTTTAACTCGTAGCTGCGGGTTCGACATGTAGGTGGTGAGACGACTGGTGACAGTCATCACTGTGCAAACTTCCACGTGTAATGGACCACCAGGATTATACCTCTTCTATTAAGTCTATGGCTACTGCTACATGCTCTCGACACAAGTTCAGTCAGAGGGACGTTACACCAAATATTTTTGATTATAAAAAGACTCCTGTAAGCGTGTTGGAAATATAGCTGTGTCATGGAGAGGCCGAGCGCTAGCTTTACCATGGGGGAGCGGCGCTAAGATGATGCAGGGCAGTTGTATCAATGTTGCATTATGAGTAAAGGCTGCGATTGTTCGCTCTCGCTCTCTGACTGTTAATATCGTTGTGACTTTCAGTGTTACGATCACTCTCATAATTACTGTCTGGAGAGTGCCGCTAACTCCAGGTGCTTAAAACGCCCTTCTGGGAAATGTAGTAAATTACCAAGTGAAGTCAAATCTGAAAGTAGACATGGATGGAATTTCCCTTCGCAGTTGCTGTAAATGCTATTGATAATGCTCAGTGCAGTAACGGCCATGAGTTACATGTCTGAGCATGTGTGGGTGTGTGTGGGTGTGTGTGCTACCTGGGGTGTGGTGATGATGACAGCTCCGTCGACGTGGGTGGAGCTTAGATACTGGACAATTGACAGGTGTTCATCAGAGGTGCCGGGGGGCGTGTCCACGATGAGGTAATCCAGGTCGCCCCAGTCAACGTCTCTCAAGAACTGCTTGATCATCCCTAAATGTTTTAGACACCCCGCGGGTTATTTGGTGATGTGACACTTGGAAACGGTAAGTTCACACACATACACACACACACACACACACACACACAGTACCATTCTTCTTGGGTCCTCTCCAGATCACGGCGTCATCGGGGCTACCGAGCAGGAAGCCGATAGACATGACGGACAGGTTTTCCTCTACAAACTGCGGCACAGAAACACACAGACATCACGGTACATGCTATTTCTTCAAAGGAGATGGACATTAAACAAAAATCGAAGGCTTGAAAAACTTGAAGTGACTCACCACGGGAGACCAGCCTGAGCCACTCTGGTGAACCTGTGCAGAAGACGACAGATGAAGAAATGAATTTGTCATTTAAAAGATTCCACGATAAGATGTAAATTGCGAGCCCCTTCATGAAACGCACATCAATATCCACACATATTTTAACTGTGAATAGATTAAAAAAAAGAAATAATATAAATAATTACGTATAGACTGTACACACACTGTTCCCCGATAGATATAAGTTGTGGTCACCTCGACCCCGGAACAACTGGAAGTGACTTGCCAGAGGATCTAAACCTGCAAACTGGCTTGTACATGCTTAGCATGTTGGGATACATTTGGGAAGCCAGTGTGCAGGAAGCTGAATTCGGTCTGTTAAATGCATATGCACATAAACCTAGAAAGTAACAGACCTACCAGGAAGTAAAAGTCTAACATGACTTTATTCATGCGGGAAGATTCTCATGAGCGTCAGCGTTTCTCTTCCCACAACTCACCTGTTCTCCCTCTAAACCCATAATCCGAGGAATGGACGGACCACAGATATCTACATCCAGCAGGGCGACCTAAAACAGAGAAACAAAGAGTCTTTAGTCTCCAGTGTAACAAATTATCCAACAGGGTAAACTGACTTTGGACCGATTTCTGTAATCCTACACAAATACCTACAACAAGCGTTCATCGTCTTCTTTTAATCCTCATGATCTACAGAGGGAATGTTGGCTCATGACTCAAAGTTCTCTGAAGTCCAGAGAAATAAGGAGGAGGAGGAGGAGGAGGAGGAGGAGGATGGGTGACAAGGCTGTATTTACAAAAATGTAACCTCAACTGCTGTCAGCTGCTGAACACGGTGTGAACGTCACACTGGTTTGTTCCATCCGTACTGAGCCAGCTGAATCATTCTCTAATCTTTTTTTTTTTACCTCCCATTCAAGATCAAGTCTTTTTTTTCTGCCCCAAAACAAACAAACAAAAGACCAGCATGGTATATGGTTTGCTGGGAGCTGTTCGCATGTAGCTTCAACACGCTGCAACCGAGGCATCGTAAAAACAGAATGCTGCTCAGCTGTGGTTCAGCTAAAGTAGGACTTCTAGTGGTCATAGCAGCAGCTATACTGGGCATACGATTTCAGCTTGTAAAAGTTTTCATGACCCTAAACCTCTGTCGGAGCAGTGCCCTCTAGTGGCATTTTGTTGGTGTACCCTGCATTTTGTAAGGACCTGTAGCTGGGTTTCAACCAAACCTCAGGTATGGTATAAACCACAGCTTCAAAGGCGGTGAGAGACCACAGGACTTTGCTCCATATAACATACACTTAACCCTGAAGGCAAAATATCTCACCGGCTGCGATATGAACGACGTTAAGCAAACAGTTTGGTAACTTTTAATTGTTTTTCATTTCTTTGGTTTTGGATTACCTCCTTTGTGCCGTCACTTGCCAGGGCGTGTGCCAGGTGAGCGCTGAAGGTGCTCTTCCCGACTCCTCCTTTCCCAGACAGCACGAGGATCTTATGTTTGACTGTCGACATCTTCTCTCCTATCTCTGCTATGGCTGCAGACGAGGCAAGGAGGGAGACACAAGACTCTCAAATGAGACAAAACAGCCGAAATATTGGTTGATTTAAAGCTACTCAACTTTCCCGGTGACTGTGTTTACCAGGGTCGGGGGCCTTGGTGGCTCCAGAAGCACACAGTTTCTGGTTGGGACATCCCTGACATGACGACG
Organism: Nibea albiflora; assembly: GCA_014281875.1. NCBI lineage: Eukaryota > Metazoa > Chordata > Actinopteri > Sciaenidae > Nibea > Nibea albiflora. The sequence goes on along the minus strand of CM024808.1, from coordinate 16,800,265 downwards.
TCTTTCCTGCCTGCTCACTTTGTGTACCCGGACAGTCTGAAAGAATTAAACACATCAGTTATTACAGGTGTTGGAAACCGAGACACGTTCAGGCGGATGAAGTTGAACTTTTATTCTTTTCAGCCCCGCTACCTGCTGGTGGGAGCGCCAACTCATGCTGCGCAGCCAAACTTTGATACAAACTCACAGGACTTCCTCTTAAAGTTCTAGTTTCCAGACATACGAAAAAATACTTCAATTTTGGTGGCAATGTGTATAAAATATGACACAAGGTGTCAACTATATTTAGGTTTTGGAACCTCTAACAGACGTGTGTTGTTGAGTGTTTGTGTTTTATTTCATTTGTTAAATGCGTGAAGTGTCTCGTGGAAATGGTGACTGCTTATTTTACGGATGTTATTATTTTGATTGTCGTCTATTTATGAGAAATATATATATATAAAGTTCAATAAAAACATTGTTGATAGAAAAACCAACTACATCTTATTGGCTATACAATCCACACTGCACTACTGTGAAGTAATTAAGTAACACGTTACTGACGTAACTTTCCACTCTGACTATGAAATGTCAGAGTAACGTTAGTTCACCAAATACATGTAAAATACAGTTGGTGTGTCACTGCGCAAGTTTTATTCAGGTAAAGATGACAAACTTCTTCAATGACATTAAACCGCTAACGTTTATCTAACGATTATCTAACGTTTACCTAACGCTGTACTAACTGCGTCACTGAATTACATCATTCAACAGCCGTTTAATTAGATCCAAAAGAGTCCAGCAGGGCCAGTTAGCAGCAGTGTGAGTGTGTCCAGCTGAATATTGGCTGATATTTTGTCCATCTGTCGCCTGTCTGGATACAAAAACACTGAAAACAAACAGCGACGTTGGAAAGAGTTCCTGTTAGCAACAGTAACCGTGTGACGTTTGTCTGAAACCCGCCATAACCGCCACGAAGACGCGATATAAAGCTGCAAACTGTGAACCAGCTACATTGTGTTGTCTTTGTGTAAAAGTGCCCGAAATATTAAGAATTAAAAACTCACGCTCCGGAGCGTTGTCCGGCACGTCCGACATGTTTGCAATGCTGTCCACCCGTCTAAATCTTCCCCCTTCGAAGGTTCCGCATTACGCACAACATGAAACAGAGTTTAGCAAGTCATGGTGGTGACATAGCAAAGAAAATGTGCGCGTAAAGTGCATGTCATAATATTATATATGATTCGGGTTATCTTTGCTGCCATAAACAATCAAATTAAACTTGATTTCAGTCACATTTCCCCCCTTTCATCTATTTTTCAGTGTAAGTAGAAAAATACACGAACTAAAACTGAATTAAATCCACAGAAATGTTCACTAATAAACACATTTCATGAATATACAAATGAAAACTGACACCACTGCTGCAGCAGCAAGACAGGGAGTGAAAATGATGTTACTAAACTGTGTGCTTTGATCGTGCATTGTAGGTAAACTTGTGCTGGGTTTCTTTGGATACAACTCAACAGAATACAGGAACCATTTATTTAGAAGACTTTTTAAATGTATTTATTTGATAAAATTAGGTAACATTTTTTTTCAAAACAATTGAAAACAATTCCCTACAATGATTACGAGTCTCATGTACTGGCAGTTTACTTCCTTTAACACCAGAAAAGTAGGTATAGTGGCCAAAACTACAACAACAACCGAACATTAATTGACATTGTTACACATTCAGCAGGTAATACGATGGGAGGTCCCGTCAGTACTGTGTTTCAGTACAATGATCATTAACATGAAACAGGAGCAGGAGGTTAATGGGTAGGTGATGACTGGAGCTCAAGATGACTAAGTGTGTCCACCAGGGTGTGATGTTGAGTTATGGCACCAAACACTACAGTCATCTACAGTAGAAAAGGAGACAGAGAGGCAGGCAGTAACAGCTCTTATTCAAGTTTCATACAAGTTTGAATTAAAGCAGATTAAATGAATATTTGTACGGATGAATTGACCTCTGACAGTTTATCCAACAAAGCGTGGCACTTGTGACGTTTTCCACCTCTCTATCCTTTTTACACTCAGCTCATATGACAGCTCTGTGTTTGTGCGTGTGTGTGTTCCATGTATTGTTACGTTGGCCTTCTTCTCTCTGCTCAAACACATTCAAACTTTGTGACCGAGCTGTTTCATTGGCTCGGTGGCGTTACACGAAAAGGGCGATTGGCTGACACAGTGTCATTGTCCGGCTTTGCAATCGAAGAACAAAGGAGAGGGAAACGTTTTTGGCGTGCATATGTGTGCGCCTGTGTGTGCCTGTGTGTAATGTGTGTGAGTTAAACATACAGACATTTCAGTGTTTTTTTTTTACATAGGAAGGTTTGTGTGTTTAAGCGTGTGTGTTTTGGTGTCTGTGTGTGTGTGTGTGTGTTCCTCCCCTCCCCCAATTGTTTGCCTTGTCGAGAGTGTGTAATGTGATATTTTCTTTGTGTTGGCCCATCTGTCATTAACTGACAAACGTATTCACACAAGCCAATAGCAACCTTCACTTCACTGTTCACCACTATCTTCATATGCAGGCAGGTGGCCACAACGCAGTGTGTAAAAACCTGATTGTCTTGTCAGGGCAACACAGTAAGACTATAATACGTCTAGCTGAGGATGCATGTTGTCCATGAAGACAAGACAACTAACCTTCAAATAGGATTTCAATCAGTACTGGATGTTTCCATCAAATGTGCCTGATGTGTGATGGCTGTGCGAACTTGTCCCACTTTTGTAGATAATGGGGGAGAATATTAAAGGAGATGTTTATTGATGCACAAAGACAAAAAGTAGGAAAAGTCCTCGGGACAGACGCTGAGACAGACACACACAAAGATTTAAACAGATCAAGGGGTGCAGCACACACAGAGAGAGAGAGAGAGAGAGAGACAGAGAGCAAACAGACGGGTGTCATCAGGTGTGTAATTCATCCCCCGAGGCTACATGAAAGTCTAAGCAGAGGAAAACAACAGTACAGCTGGAGACTTGAGTTTGGAAGAGTACTTTGTCAAATGGCAATAACATCCTTCCTCTTCCCCCCGTCGCTATTCCTCGCATGCCTCTCCGCACCCCTTAATGGAAGTGCTAAAAAGGTCGAATTAGCTCTTTGAATGGAGCGAGAGGAGACTCAAAGCAGACATTATCCAGCTTACAATGCTCTGCGAAATCTCCAGACAGACGCAAAACAAACTATATATCACTCATTGTTCACGCTTATCCATGTCAGATAATGCATTTTTGGACTAGGGGAGTACTATACTATACCTCAAACCTTTCTTTAATGGCACAAGACACTCTATTTTATTACAAAATGTACAGATACAACAACATACGTGTCGTATTCCAGGGTTAATGAGAGTCTCAGAGTCTCGAGCATCATTTTGTCCTGATTTGACACGGACGTTTCCAAGGACGTGATGCTGGTGTCTTCCAATTTTGGAGTGGCTGGAACGCCACGGGGCGCTGACGTGTTCAGCATTTATTATTGATTAAATTATTCATGATTAGTTATATAAATGATTTGTTCTCTGTAGGAAAACAAGAGGTTTTCTCATCATCATTAACCTTAACACACGTCAAAAGTGTTTATTTGAGCCATGACATCATCTCTCAAATCTCACACACACACACACACACACACACACACACACACACACACACACACACACACACACACACACACACACACACACACACACACACACACATGCAAGTTCAGTTGACCAGATAGTCCATCATGAAGTCAGAAGACACGTTCTGTCCATTCAGCAAACGGTCTAAAACACACACACACACACACAGCCTAACAAGTTAAGCCTTGGTTGTAAAAGCAGTCATCACATTATTGTGAACAATGACATACACACACACTAGCCTTACCATAATTCACACTTTTTCCTCTAAGGATTAACAGAGCGAGCTTTGCGTGGGCGTGTGGCAGAGATGACAAATGAAGAGGAAAGAGGAAGTTGGTCGTTTATGGAAACAGATGGGTGTGATCAGGACACAGTGCTGCTAACAAATTTAAAGTGAAAGCTAATTAAGTGGGAGGATTTCATTTCATTTCATTTCATTTATAAAGATCTTAAAAACAAACGTGAAGCGTTCACTCATTTTGTTTCTCTCTCTTCTGAGTAGAATACCAATCTGTGGCGGAGTTAATGTGCATAGAGTAATATACTACAAGTACTGACTGAATCTTCACGTTCCATACATCACATCTTAGAAGTGAAACGTATAAAACAACTTATTCAGTCTGTGTGTGAGGGCTGACATTGTTCCTCGTCTCCGCAGACGATCTACTTTCTGCACACTTGATTTTTAATTATAGTATGTGTGACCGCAGTGTGAAGGAGATCTTTGCCGACAAATTATGTCGTCCTGTCAGATCAGATTCTTCTTGATGAACATGTATGAGTTGCTTGGCTGAGCTCTGAGGTACCGTCATAGTTGAACCTACAGTATAGAAATCAATGAGAGTGGAGAGGGTGACCTGTTGGTCAGAGATGCTGCCCCACAAAAAGGATGACAGAATGTCACAGGTTCAGTCCTTGAAACAACCACGCCTGCGTGGTTTGGGTTCCTCCTCTGTCATTCTTCTACCTCAGATCCTCCCCTCTTCCTTTCTTCCTTCCATTCCTCCCCTTTCCTCCTCTTTCCTCCCTCTCTTATGAAATTCTCAGCTGCTGCAGTCATGTGGGGTCGCACCCTCGGAGACTTTTTTAGTGGTTTTAACTGCACATTGTTGGCCAATGTGTGTGTGTGTGTTCACCTGTTTTGAGAAGTTCACCTCTCACCCCAGAAACAAGAATGTTTGTTAGAGAAGCCACACCTAACGAAAATATGCAAAGTAACACACACACGCCCACACACATTAGGCGTACACTATGCAAAATCATTGCTCACCATCATAAGGCGCATGTTGTGTTCATGCATACATCTGTGTGTGAACACTCCCTTAACGATAATGCATGCAAATCTCCGTTAGTCATCTATCCAGATCATAGTTTAGATAAACGGACCGTTGAATACGCACACAAACAAAGAAATACTACAGTTTGTGGATACGCTATACACAGGAAACGAATATTATTAATACATTTCTCCTGATTTGCGAAGACATTTGAAGGAGCAGTTTGATATTTCGGGACATATACTTGCAAATATGAAACTAGCTTAGCATAAGGCTATGAAGGTTACGGTAACACACACACACAAATGCAGGGGAGTGACCATCGGCTTCGCTAATGGTTCATGCGGTGACTTTGCATTGCTAGAATTTCAGCTCCATGTGACTGTGCTCTAGAGACTGCGAATGGGAAAAGGATAGACAGGCCAGTGCTTAATAAAATCACAAATAACATGTTATGTCTTGTTTGTTTAATCTATACGTGCCCAATAATGGAATACCACATAACCTCCGGCAAAACTCACACTTTGGATACAGATTTTGACAAAGGAGATGCTGGTAAGGGCATGATCCCTCACTGGCTTCCCACAAACTGCATCCCCACAAAATCCAGTTTCCTGACGCTCATTTCAAAGGCAAGAAGAAGCTGCAACTGTATTCTTTTGAACCCAAAATAAGTAAGCTGTATCCTACCAATACTGTACAATACAGTTGAGCAATAGGCTGCATGTGTGCACGTGCGCACACACACACGCACACAGAAGAGGAATTTCAGAAACTTCTTGGAGTTATTCTGGTCAGGCTGCAGCCAAAGGAATCCCAGACATCAACTCTGTTTTCATGCGTCCATCCCCCAGCCTCCGTCTCACAAGCACCGCAACCTGAACCAGTGACCACGCCACCCAGCTCCCTAGACCAAACTAATCAAACAGCCCCCCCCCCAACACCCCAAATAACTCAACCTGAGCCTCGCAACTCAACCTCAGAATGCTGCCACGGTCGATGAAGGTGGACTTTATCAACATCTGGTTCTCAATGCGGCTCTGCGATCATAAGTAAGACAATGTAAGACAATGGGTTTTTTTTTGTACTGTTGATCTGTGTGAATATGAGATGGCTGTGTGTTGATGTGGGGATAGAATCCTTACTTGACCTTTGACCAGCCAGCACCCTCGCACTTTAAACAGCCTCCATGACAATGCTGAAGGCATGGAAGTATGCACGCATGTGAGCAAACACTCACACACACGCAGTCTGAAGAGGTCAGAGGTCCGTCAGCGCTGGCTGATAGGAGGTGTCTCCTGCTCCCCCCCTCAGCTGCCCTGACTCACTGCCTAAACAGAATAACCCAAGAATAACCATTGTTATGTTCGTTATGCGTTTCTGTGCCTGGATTAGACATTTGAGGGGGCAGTTGCGGTGATGTTGAAAATATCTTTGTTCCCACGAAAGGAAGCCAGTTGTGCGTCCGTGACAGTGTGTCAAAGTGTTTATGTAAAGGAAGGAAGATTAGCTAGGCAAGCGGCCTATTTATGGTCACTACTGTGTTAGATAGTATTTTCCTCTGCATTTACATGCACACACACACACAGGATGGTTTTAAACTTTGAGGACACAAAGACAGGAGAAGAATCGACCCTGCATTTCCTGCCGTGGAAATGAAAAATATCTGCAGCTTGTGATTGAGCAGTAACTCTATCGAGAAATACACCCGATCGTAAACAGGAAGTGATCGCTTCGGCAACGTGGCGCTCTCAATCCTCGGCTCTTTCCTCTTAGATGCGCTGATGTGACATGACAGGGTGTCTGAGGACATCGCACATCTTTGGGGATACTGCTGCGTGCATTAGTGGCGCAGGAATGCACTTTTAAAAATCTATAAAAAGGACGCTACAAAACATTGTTGCAAAAGGAAATGTCTCTCAAAAATAGATTGTGGAGGCGGCTATTTTTGGTTGGTGGTCAAAGGACCTGTGTCATGCACTCGTGGCTGCAAGCACATTTCCATCGGCGTCCATCAACTCATTTTTTTCTAGCGAACCGTTTAGATTAAATCTGATATAAATGTGATCGTCTCTCTCCTCTGTCCTTTCTTGCAGACTTTCAGGTAATAGCCCGGTTCTTTTTTGTGCTGCCATTGATTTTCTGTTCTTGCAACAGAGATTCTAAAAATATGTTGGACACACGCGGTCATAAAATATTTGGTTTCGATCAATCACCTGATTAAACAGTGATTCTTAAAATAGACCGTGTGTGTGTTTTTTCTGTAGGTGCGTCTGTTCGGCAAGCTGAGACAAAAAAGTGCTGATAATCTGCGATGGCTGTGTAAATTGCAGCTCCTTAATGATCCTTCTTATCAGTGCAATACTTGTGCCAGCAGTCATTTCCTTGTTGACTCGTTTGGGTTTGGGTTTGGTGGCTGTGCCCTGTTTGATATGATTGTGGGACAAACCCTGGCCCAAATCTCACAGTCACTCCCAGTTTCTTTTCTTGCTGTTTTCAGTTTAATTCCAGCGCGCCTCTATTGTCTCTCTGTCCAGCGCTGACTGGTGTGGCCAGGTGCTTAGGCAAATGAATGAAAATCTGAGGATGCAAATGCCATGGAAAGTAGGATGTGTTTGTGTGCGCCATCTTTTAGCCCTACCAGATCTGGTCTGGTTACACACACAGGCAGGAGTGGTGAGAGGTGTGTGTGGCTAATGAATTTTTTTGGGACTACTTTCTGTTTGCTTGTTATGTCTCCCCCAGGCTGCTGACAACGGATGACTTGGATGTCAACTTAGTTGCCTTATTAAATAAGGCACCTATTTTTTGTTGTTGCTGTTTTTCTGGGATTATTTGAACGTAACACACACCGTATTTAAAGCACATCTTCCCCTTTTCATTTTTACATGAAACAACAGTAGCCTCGACCACCAAAATAGCATCTCTAAAGTGGATGTGTTTAAAAATGTTCCTTGCTTTGTCTCGCATGTCTTCGCTGTACTGTTTGTGACCCTTTTAATACTTATGCAGCTGTTTGAATGTATGTTTTTTTTTTTAAGAAAATGTCCAGAGAAATCTAAATTTTCAAATATCTCTGCACCAGTGTGAACACAGTCTGCGCCTCTCCCTCCCACCACCAGAGCAGAGGGAAGGGAGGAAGGGAAGAAGGGAGGGAGGGAGGGAGGAGTGAGGTGTAGAAAACAGTTTGACCGCCAGCATTGTTCCACAATCACATCTTTCTGACTCGGTCACTATCTCTGTTTCTTTCTCTGTGTATAATTTTCTGTTTATTTTTTCCTCTCCAATAATATTGCTCCTGTCCGCCGCTATCTTCCAAATCGCGTCTTTTGTTTTGGTCGTTTTCCTGCGCTGCTCAGTCTGCCTCCTGCTGATTGCCTACAGTAGCAGGCCTCTTCGGAGCGAGCGTGGACACACACTCGTGCACGCACTCAAACACACATGCATGCTGTGAGAAACAGGAACAGAGGAGGTGGGAGGGGGGGGAGTGGACGCGCTTCCTGTCTGGTTGTAGACCTGTGTGTTTCTGGCATGTGTCCAGGTGGTGCTTTGAATTTTAATGGTCACACAGGCGGCGTTACTGTAGAAGAAAGAAGGTAACAAAACATATTTTATTTAAACTTATATATTTTTAAACGGCTGGAATTTCATCTTCTATTTACAAGACAAGTCGGACTGAATATTTCACTGCTGCTCTTCACAGGACGTCAGTGCAGGAGGAGCAGTGTGCTGTGTAATCATTGCATTTTGTTTAAAACCAACAGAAAAAAGAGATGCAACATTTTTTTTCCCATATATTCCGACTTCGAAGTTAGAAGAAAAGTATAGCTAGAGTTACTATTTGCTTTGCAGATTGAAATTCTAAACAAAAACATGTTAATCATCTCTGCCGAGGAGGGTACATTTTCAATGTTGTTTGCTTATTTGTCTGTCAAAAGGATTATGTTGAAGGAAAAAAAAAAGTACTGGCCTGACTTCCAGGAAACTTTGTGGAAGGGTGTAGCGTAGGGCCAGGAAGAAGGAGCTGCTAGAAAATGAACTGAATGAACCAAAGCGTGTGTGTGTGAACCTGAAAGTGAATGGTGTGCTGTGACTCAGCATACAACAGACCAGCTCAGACATCTGCACTCTCCGAGTGCTTTTTCCAAGCTGTAATATATTGAACTGCAACATTATTGCTCGTACATACGCGTGATTGATGTGTGCATGTAGATTTGCACTTCCACTTTATTATGCAATACTCTTTTCCTCTGGGTCATACACCCCAGAAAAGGGAGAGTGTGTTTCGCAACATGGGCTGGGTCTGTCTCGCTTCTGAAACTATTTGATTCAGCTTGTTTGGGAGGAGAGACGGATTAAAGCGCGCAGCAGGAGGATTCAGAATATACGCCGTGCATAGCAATACTCAATATACGACTCTGTGTGGATGCAAGATCACAGAGAAGCAAGCGCGGGTCACCTAAGAATCTCTTAAAGGTGAAAAACTAGGAGAGCAATGATCTATTTTTGCCTCGGGTGAGATACTACACCATACTAAACAGCCATATTACAGAGTTTATTGGGTGGAGATGTGTACACCTCATTGTTACCACCTATAGGTGTATCACAAAAGCAGGTAACTGATATATGTCTACAGTGACATACAGTATGAGTGGGTTTGCAGTGTTTACCTGTGTGGTGGTTACCTGACACCTGGCAGAGACATCAGACCTGTTCCCACCACTCCTGTGTGTGTGTATATTTGTGCATAAAAGTGTGTTTGGGTGAGAGCAGTGTTAGGGGGGCTGACATGCCCGAGCAGCTGAGGATGATGGGATTTCTTTGTTGTACAAACAGGTACTGGCTGTGGGCCTGTATGTGTGCGAGTGCAGTTATGCGCAGCGATGCTGAAAGGATCAACAGCAGGCTGACGCGCAGGTGAAAGACTAAATAAAAGACTGTCTCTACACCTGGTGCATGTGGGCAGAGGTTTCTGATGCGACTCTAAGATCTGATTGAAATTGTTATTTTTGAGGTATGATCCTCCAGATTAGAGAAAAATTGCGATCCTGCGTCAGTTTTCAGGCATTTATGATTCTTTCTAAAAGGTTAATAAACAAATGAACTAGTGTTTGGCTGCAATACATGTCAGTAATCATGTTAAAACTTGCAGGAGGTGTAAGGCGAGTCTAAAAAAGCAGGAAACAAACGAGGAAGAGAGCATCCATTGTTTTATGTGTTAATGTGGCATCTTCGGCGTACAGACATACAGATTCCACCCATTCCTCTGCACAACACATTATGTGTGCGCGTTCCTAAAAGTATGTATATGCTCTGTCGTGCGTATGAGTATGTGCGCAAACATGAGCATTCTCTGAGCAATCTGTGGTTTAACGAGAATTTTTGTCCGTGGCGACCTGCTGTTCTCACACAGCAACGCGAGCGGAGCTTCCTGAGGCCTTTCAAAGGAATCCTAACAGCTTTCCTCCCTGCTGTCTGCCGCAAGAACATGCATACGAGGAGAGGTCAAGCAAGTGGCAGAGTAACTGATGGACTTTTTTAAAGCCTCGAGCCTTAAGTCTAACATGTGACTTTAAAGTAAAGACAACTCTTTCTTTCTTTCTTTCTTTCGAAATGCATGAAATATGTTGGAAAATAGTTGCTGAAAACACGTGAAAAGACGTTGAATGATGTATTACTGAAATGTTGAGTTAGAGGTCAAAACTGTTTTTCAGTCCGGGATTTTGTGGGCGGTCCTTAAAGAGTGGCTCGATGACACACTGAGGCCACCCTAAGCGTGCGCCTGCAGCCCTAGCAGAGAGATAGAGATGAATGTCATCTCAAAGTCATTTTCTGAACTCATCTGACACTTTTCAGACGCTACAAAATGGCTGCCTGACTGCTCCCACGTGGCATATGGCTTCAGCATATTCAGCGGACACGCCCCCCACAGTCCTGCTGAGAACACTACTCATTTTTACCTGATTTTGACGCCTAATTTCAGAAGCTTGTACAGAAACAGCGTCCAAGCCAAAAAGTCAAAGTGTCCCACAGTGCCTCCTCTGACTGGCCAAATCTCACGCCTGCCCTTGTACAGTTCAAAAGTTCAAATGTAGTAAATCACAAACTCACATTTCAGACCTAAAGATTGAAAACGTTAAATGTCAGAGTGTTACATCCTCAGGCTGGATGAGTCATTCCAGCAGTGATGGCAGTCCCGTGTTGTGGCCGCCTGGAAAATGCAAAGAATTATGTGCTACGAGCCTTGACAATGCCCACTTCATTGCCTCGTGCCTGTCCTAACTAACTGTCTCCTTATGACCCCACAAAAGAATCCCATCCCGTCACAATGGCAACATCGGACCACAAATGTCCTGACATCATGTAAACTTAGTCAGGTATAAAACAGCAGACTCAAGTGCTGATTTTTCAGTTATACTGAAAGTTATTTGCCAATGGCAAGTCTTGATGGGAAAGCTGTTTGCCGACTCAGCCCCTAAGCTGATATGCTTTTAGTGAAAGGTGTGGCATTGTATAAACACGGGCTTTTATTTTACAGCATCAGCTGTAAATGAATACGAACAAAGAGTAAAAAATGGAGTTTTAAGAAATAAGGTTATTTGCTTTCTGATCACAAGTTAGATGGGAAACACATGCCACTCCTGCACCTGTCCTTTTATTATGAAGCCAGCAGCCACTTAGCTTAGCTTAGCATAAAGAGTGAAAACTCCATGTTGCCATGTTTCACCGCCTAGTTTAAACAGTTCCCCAGAACAGGTGAAGTAAACACAGGCTCTAGGTCAGGCCTTTTGCCTGTTTTTTGCTGTTAGTTTCTCCTTTCATGCCAGGAAGGTGAGGCGGTGGCAATCGACGGTTACCACTAAACTTTACAAGCAAAAAACTTCATCAAAACTGCCCGAATCACACAAAATGACACAAATGACGGATGAATTGGGGCGCTCTGATGTGCTCTTGTCATTCATCAAGCATGACGGCAGACAAATGTGGTAATGTGGTAAGTCAGACAGTTGGTAGGCCTGGCGCCGAGGAAAGGCCAGAGAAAACCGGGGGGGTATGAAAGAGGAAGAGGAACAGAAAATCTTGTTTTCTAATAAGTCGGTTGCGCTTGTATGAACTCTTGTTGTCATATCCATGGAAACACAGCACGCAGAATGTGAGAAATGATTTTGCGTGGAAGAAGAGGAAGAGGTAGAGGAAGATGCTGTAATTAGAAGGAGCGCGAAAAGAGGGTCAGCTCTGAACCAGCCCCTCAGTGCTGCCAGTCCTGCACAATAATCCAAAAAGTGGGTGAATAAATACAATTTAATTAAAACTCAAGTAAAGAAGTCAGGGGTTGTACAAACACAGGAAAGTCACCACTACGACAAGTTGACCTGTAATATCCATATTTCCCCCCCCTCCTTGCTCTTTTTTTGTAATCCACTTCTCATTCCTTCCTCTTCATGACTTTTGATCCCCTTTTATCTTTTTAATTTCCTTTCGTCTCCCTCTCTGTCTGACCTCTTTTCTCCTCTTCTGCCTGTCTGCCGTGAGAGGAAACAGACTTTTAAACTTCCACTCTCCCTCCTCAAAATCATTTTATTATTATTATTTATATATATATAGATATAGATTTTCCCGCCGAGCTCCAACGCCTGTTGTCACCAATCCTCTCGCGTGTGTCACTCGAAATACACACACACAGCGGGCACGCGCGCGCGCACAGGCGCACTCGTATTAAATCCCAAACCACACCCAGCACCAGCTCTCGAGCACCTCCCACGCGCGCTCGCAGCAGCCGGGAGAGCCAGAGTGCGTGCGTCTCTAACTTTGTTTTTTTTTTTTTTGGAGTGAGGGGCTCGTATTCAAGATCTCCAGCTGCCGCTTTTCTCACGTTTGGAGGCTTTTTTTTTCTCTCCTCCACGCAATATTTTGGCACTTCACTTCCCATAATCCCACCGTTCCTACAGACTGACACTGTGGTTTCCTTCCAGTCCAAACTCGGTGAGTAAACTCTGTGTTTTTTTTTTTAGTTTACATACTTTGAATGCTGCAGCAAACTTTCTGTGTGGGTTTCATGCCCCACTCTGGTTGTGAAATGTCTCGTTGGATTCACCACAAACATTATTGTGTGTCTTTGTGGTGAATCCTCTAAGAGATGGTACATATCTTTCAAATATTCCTAAAATAACGCGTGCCCTGTCCGGATATCTGCCTCTTTAAAAATGAATGTGTGTTTTGTTTGATGATCTGTCACACGTGAGCTTTAAGGAAACTTTCCTGTCGTGTTTTTTTCCCCCTCTGTGGGTATTTTTACACAGATCATAACTTCTGCTGAGTGACTCCAAACTTTTCAGACTTTGGAAATGAAAGGGGCGTTGTCAGCCACCGATGTGTGTGTGTGTGTGCGTGTGTGTGTGTGTGTGTGTGTGTTAAATGTCTGAGTGCAGTGAATGGATGTTAAGTGCGTTTCGAGGGAAGATAAACTTTTTTCAATGGATACAGGAAACGTGTGTGTGTGTGTGTGTGCGTGTGTGTGTGTCTCATATCTGCTGCACTCCTTAGACCTTCCACCGTGTCGGTAAGCCTGCTCATGTGGTCATGGCACTACATTCAAATGTTATTCTTATCTCGTTCTTGTGCCTTGAATTAGTTTGTATCATTGTGTTGCTCCTTCTCTCGACTTGTGCTGATGCTCGTAGAGTTTTGGAGTGTTTTAATGCACATTGAACCGAATCAGAGCATCGGGTTCAAAATGAGCTCACGTCCAGTGCAAATCTTTGCCAAAGTGCTGCATACCATTACCCCTGTCTTGCATTTTGCTTTTAATGAGCCAGTTCATCACTCTTGCGTCCTCCCTCCATGGATGGACGCCCTCTTGTGGTTGCAAACAACAACATAGCCCAGGTTTTCCATGGTTGGAGGAGATTTTTCAGACTGAGGCTGCAGAAATGGAGACTCATCCTCATCAGACAATGTTTGGAGAATGCAGTCTGAGGAAAGCCCTGCCGCTGGCAGCCTTGGCACCGGCCTGAAGGCCGAATATCAAACGAAGTGAACAGTTTGCTGGAAACTAATTTCCACCACCCCCTCTTCCTCCTGCTGGCGTGCACTTATAAATGCATGGAAAAAGGCATGGATTGGTGAAAAAAGAGTAGACGGGAAGATTGTCCTGAAACATGAAAGTGTAATCCACTCCCACGCTGATGTCACACATATTGTGAGCTTCTTGTGCATGCCGGTGGTCTGCAGATCTGCAGAGATTACGCTTCATGAAGTCTGGAAATGAAACCTCAAAGTCCTCTTATATTACATTACATCAACTCTCTAAGCGAGGAGAGAGTTAAGACTTAATGATACATCAGACCAACCGTGAGTCAAGTTTAACGAGCCCCGCGGCCATCAAACGTACAAATGTGTTAAGTAATGTGTTAAACAGCCGCAAAGGAACGCTAATGAATGAATGCTTTAAAGCTGCAGCGTGTAATGTGGACCTGATTCACGCGTTACAGAAGGCACACTGGCTGTAAGAGCCACTGCGAGTAGAAGAAGTGGAAGTAGAGGAGAAATGGCGGGATGTGTGTGTGTGTGTGTGTGTGTGTGTGTGTGTGTGTGTGTGTGTGTGTGTTTGTGTGGTTGTTAACCTCTTTATCAGGTGTTCCCTGACTCGGCTCTGCCATGTGGGAGTCATAGCGCTGTCACTTAAGGAATGTGATCGAAAAACGTACACACACACTTAAAAACCGTGTCAGTGTCCGACATGAAAGGATTCCTGTGTCAGAGGGACGTCTTTACACCCAGCAGGAAAACACTAGTGTGCATGTGTGTGTGTCTGTGTGTGTGTACGTTCCTGATTCTTTAAGGAAGCATGAGCCACACACACACTGTGCACTTTACAACAATGTTGGTCTGATTGTGCGGAACAATGTGTGGATTCTGTATGCTCCCCTGCTCGACAGACGTGGCACGGCGACATTTTTAGATGATGTGGGAAATGTCAAGTTATTAAGCTTGTGTCGCCAGGTAATAAGACTCAGTCTCATGACTGTTATGTTACTTACAGTGTTGTTGTCAATTTGGGCTGTGAATGCGCCATTTGTGCGCACTTATCATCCCCAAAAAATAAAATGTACATCAATCTTTTCAGGGAGGACGGCCCACTCTGCTCTGATTTAGCAGAGTGGGGACTGTGAGAAGTGAAGTGACAGCGCCGTGTGTGAGTGTCTGTCCGTCGTGCATCCATCAAGTATGAGAGAGCACACGGACACAGTTTGGAAAAGGCCTTGTTACATTACGTAGAGTCTGTAAACTGAATCTGCTTATATTTATAATTCTGTACTGACGTCTGCTCATACATCCTACAACTGTGCCCCTGTGTACGTGTGTGTGTGTGTGTGTGTGTGTGTGTGTGTGTGTGTGTACGTGTGTGTGTGTGGACAGACTTTTATGTCCTCTTCCTAAACAAAGCTTTGTTTGGCCGCTGGCTTTGCTCCAGGAAAGACGTGCCTTTTGTGTTTTCTCTAAAAATAAGTCCTAGCCTGGCTATTGTTATGTACACTCTTTCTTTCTCTCTCTCTCTCTCTTTCTCACACACACACACACACACACACACACTAGGTTGTTCAAATGTATGCAGCTTAGATACTGTAAGGCCATACCCGGAGGAAGCACAGAGTCTTACCTCAAGGTGCACGTGCACACACTTTTTCCAGAGCTGTCAGCTGCACCTCACAGTCATCATCAGCGGGTGGTGTTTGTTCAGTTTTTAGTCAACACATGGCACACCTAAAATCTACAATACCAGATGAATAATCCTTAAAAGGGATAGATTGGACACTATTTTGTTGTTTTGCTATGAAGATTTGATCCCGTCTGAATGAATGTATTAGAACAGTTTGTGCAAAACAAAATGAGGCATTTAAGGTGAAGCGTGCTAAGGTAGTGAATCCCAGAAGATTGGAAGTTTGGAGGAGGAAATGTTGCATACTGAGTCTCAACTGTACGACCTCATAAGGGGCCAGAGGGCTCCACTGGAAGCCTTTCTTGCCTTTCTGTCTACCTCAATCAGTTTTTCCATGGTCAAAGACAGAAAGAGAGGGAGAGAGAGGGAGAGAGAGATACAGGGAAAGAGAGAGTGGGACAGTGAGAGAGACGGGGGAGTGAGATTCAGAGGCCCAGTTAAGTCTGTGGCTTTGTGTTTTATGAAAAGAGTAAAAAAGGACATTAAAAGTCAGCATTTTCCACCAGGCAAGGGAATCAGTCGACACACACACACACACACACACAGACACACACAGACTTGTACTCTTGCGCCGAGTCCCCCAGCCTCCTATTATAAGGCTGAGTGGAGAGGAGGCATTTGTGCCTGTTTGTGTGTGTGTGTGTGTCAGGCGAGATGGCTGAAGTCAAACTCTCTCAACCTATGTGATAATCACACAGGAGTACAGTCAACGGGCGACACAAAGAAATACCGGCATGGGAGGACACAAACAGTGCAACATGCATGCAGTGAAGCGACATGGCGTGTGGTCGGTTTCATCATTAAAACCAGACACAAACACACTTTTTATAGCTCTAATGTTTAATGCCACTGTATGATATTTAATGATACATATAGGATCGTTTTGAACTGGATTGACTGACATGGGACAGCTGAGGGAAACACCCTTCAGCGCGTGCATTGATCTGCTACGATATATACGGCATGAAGATCGGTGAAATATCGGTGTTATGCATGCCATACTAGCATGGCTAATACACACAGCATGCATGTGGATATGGCTGTGTGTGTGTGTGTGTGTGTGTGTGTCTGCAGCTGTTGCGTGGTGTCAGAGGAGTTTCACGGAGCATCAGCGTGGTCACGCTTTGCAAGGCAACACAGTTCCCGAGGATAAGTGGGCACATTTGGGTTAATGTTTGGTTTATTGCTCTAGAAAATTGGATGCGTTACTCATGTTAAAAGGGTTATTATCATACTGTGGTATTACAGTGTGTTTGCTTAATGAAATCTAGCCGACAGAACATACATTTTTGTCCCTTAAAGGGGAGATTATGATGAGTTATGATAATAATACATCAGCATAATTGTAGCTGTTGGGTAAGTACGCTTCTATGTACTCTTTATAGTTGGGGGAATCAAAGTAACACAAGCAAACACCGGAGGCATTTATGCATCTATGTCTGCAGTCTACAGAGTTTGAATTAACCTTAATCATCCGAGCTGCGTCTGTGAGTCTGTCATTTTTTTTTGGCGGGTTTCGTGGCAGGCTAGCTGCTTGCGGTTTCCCTGTCGTTTACATGCATGCGTGTACATCAGGGCGAGTGTGAGTGTGTGTGCGCGCGCCTTTACGCTTGTGTTTTTGTTTTTCTCTCTTCCCTCCATTTCTCTCCAATGGGGTTCCCTTCTTTTCTCCCTCCTGTCTCCTCCCTCCCTCCCTCTCTCTTCTCTTTCCTCTTCACTGAGACGAAAAGGCAGCTGCAGACAGAATCAGATCCAGCTGTGTGTGTGTGTGTGTGTGTGTGTGTGTGTGTACATGTCTGGGAGATTATTTGCTGCTCCAAAGAATGTTCCTGCAGGTCAGATTAGACTCAAATACCAAAAACATGCTTTGTAATGGATGTGGTGAATTTAGTTATTGGTTTGCCACCACGTCTTCCCTCTTTCTGCTCCATTTTCTCTCCCCTCTCTATCTTTCTCCACCCTCTGTGTTCTGTAGGGTCATACCGAAAGTCTGATTAGTCACACTAAAAACTCAGTTAGTATAAAATGTTATAAACGGCTGATTTTCTGGGAATTTACAGGTCTGTGAAGCTATAAAAACCGGAGCTCTTAAATGCCGCTCCTAAAAATAAGTTTGTCTCACATTTCCTCCCGGTGTGACCTGTCACTCTCACACCACTATATGTTCACACACATCCTCTAGAAAACAAGAGTAATGTGTGCTGCAAGATGTGCAGTGGTGATATATCTGCATTGTATGTGATTCATATAAGAGTGTGTCTTTAAGGATTAGGGACGTTTTCAGTGTGTTTTGTGTGCTGGCTCAGTAAGCTGCCACATACTGTACTTACAGTTTATGATGTGAGTGTCCTGTATAAAACAAATGTTCTTTTTATAGGCTGGCATTGCTGCACATTGTTTATTTATTCTGCCATATCACATCCAGGCCCTCACGTGACCCCTTTCAGTTCCGCTCGTGCGATATTCTTAGTCTTTTCCTCACGCGGTTCAGGTGCAAATTAAAGTTCTTAGCTGCCAGGTCATTGTCCTCTTCAGTCTCATTCTCGGAGCATTACGAGCTTGCGGCGAACCCCATGCCTCATGAATCAAAGTGCGTAGCTCACGTTTGATGTCTCACCACCTCCGTTTTACGATTTACCCCCCCTTGTTACCCCTTCCCCCAACTCAGACAGGGAGGGCCTATCCTCTGGCACACCCCGCGGCCACATGCTCGCACACAAAAACTGTGGCCTGCTTCCTGTCGGCGGGGAGAGGCTGTTTTTACTGTGACTCCATTTTGGCGGAGAGGGCTAATTCCTCTGCTGTCTGGCTCTGTGTATATATATGTGTGTGTGAGTGTGTGTGTGTGTGTGCCTGCACACTCGCATGTGCTTTTAAACATGTCTGCGCCTCTGCCTGCTCAGCCTCTGAACTTCTTTGGTGGCAGCCACTGAAATCAAACTCACCCGTGTAAACTGTATGTGTGTATCTATGTAATTGTGTGTACGTTCTGCCCACGGGGTAGTTACTTTGGCGTTTACAGTGTACACAGGGAGCAGATTGCAAGCACCGTGCCGTCAGAGACGCGGTAAAGTAAACAGTAAACAGTAAACAGCCTCTAAAGCGGTGCTGGAAAGCAGTCGGAAAGAAATATATTCTAGATTTCGTAATCTTGTCTTGTGTGATTATTTGTAGCAGGCTGAATGTTAAACAGAATGATGCTGACATAGCATTTTATACGCTGAGCAAAGCCCTTTTATGGATAAACAAACAAATGGGTTTCTGGATGTATTGGACGTTTTTAATGGAATTTTTTCCCCCTTGAGACAATTTCTGGTAGAATATGTGAACAAAACACGAAGAAAAGCAACACAAAACGATAAAGAATATTTTATATTCTTAAGAAAAAAGAGTCATTTTACTGTTGTAGTCAGCTTAGGATGACCTTATCTTAACCTGAGGCTCACACACACCCACCTGTTATGACTGTCAACACTTGTGGACATTTAATTTGTGTCATATTGCAACAAAAGTCAAGGTCATGCTTGACACAAACAAATTAATAGGCTGGAATTTAACTCGCCACCTACCTAGCGTATTTATGTATAGCAGGTAAGCCTCAGAAATGTGTATATTTTTCCTGTGGCTGGGACCTTTGACCTCGTTTGCACACTTTCTAGCATCTCCATACACCGTACCAACATAGCGTGTCGTATTCCGGCCGCCCGTCATGACTGAACAGAGCACAGACTGCCCATTTAAAGATGTAAACAGTCGACTCCTCGCTTCTATCAACAAGTCATTGGATTAAGGCCTTCAATCACTGCAGAGTAAACACCACACACCCACATACTGTACACACTCTCAAACGCACATATATATATATAAATCTGAGATGAATGCAGCGTGTGTATATATATATATATATATAGATACAGATATTCAGAATTTGTTTTTCAAAACCGTTCTCTGCTGTTTGGGCCAGAAATAAATTCAGATATGTACTTATTATTCTGATATTACACTTGGCTATCATTTAATTATGTTTCAGATTCTTACAAACTGAGCAGAACCCCTGTAATAGTTTTGTCTGTGTGTTTGATGTATGCTGATGACACGCAAGGGCTTAATCCGTCATGTGTCTGTGTGTGTGTTATTAGTCTCACATATATGTTTCTCCCAACAGCTTCCTTTCTTGTGAAGGACCTTGATCCACCCCTAGACAAGCCTGCGTGACAGCCAGCAGTAAACACACATCAGCAGCAGGACTGTCATCTACCTGAAGCTGAAACATACGTCGTCATCAGCCAGCGAGAGAGCCACGCGGACAGCTACTGAAGAAGCCTGTGAGATATACAAGCGGCCTGATTAAAAGGGCAACAACCAGCAGCCATGTTGATCATCTTAGCCTTCATCGTCCTCTTCCACGTGGCTGCGGCCATCCTCCTCTTTGTTCGCCACCATTCACAACGTGAGTATAAACACTGTGGACATACAACAAAGAGCAGGGCAGTCCAGGGATAGTTTCATGATTTTAACGACCTCTGTGTCCCTCGCTGATGCAGGCATGGTGGCTGGTGGCGCCACCCGGTCGCGAGCTGATCTACACTGACCTGTGGTACACCTGTAACTCCACCTGCGCTCCTGTGGCAAACAGCCATACCGCTGATGCAGGTAAGGCCGCGTTTGGCTACGCCGCCTACAGGATGTGTGCCTGCTGTGCGTTTGTATGTGTAACGCCTCCTTTCTCCTCTCTCCTCAGCCTACCTGCAGGCCGTCCAGGCCACTATGATCCTGGCAACCATTTTATGCTGTGTCAGCTTCTTCGTCTTCATCCTTCAGCTCTTCAGGCTCCAACAGGGAGAGAGATTCATCTTCACCGCTATCATTCAGCTACTGGCCTGTGAGTGACACACACACACACTCACATATTTAACTTTTCAATGCAGCAAAGTTGTCCTAACTTCTCTTACTAGCCATCAGCAGCCTTTCAGTTTCTCCCCAGTGTGCAGGGTCCTTATCTAAACTGGTTGAATATTTCAGACTTTCGAGTGTAATTTTCGTTCTCCTCCTTCTCCCTTCCAGCTCTGTGTGTGATGATTGCAGCGTCCATCTACACAGCCGAGAAAGACAGCTTTCACAAGCAGGAAGGCCTTAAGGACGGCTCTTACGGCTCCTCCTTCGTCCTGGCCTGGATCAGCTTCCCGATGACTCTCATCAGCGGCCTCATGTACCTGGTGCTCAGGAAGCGCAAATAGATGCGAGGGGCTTGACGCACAGGCACGCAGATATTCGAATATGATAGAAATACACAGCTTGGACACAAATGCAGAAAGACACGCCCTACACTTTCCCTCAACAAACACGCATGCGCACATCATCTTTCTTAGATTTTATGATACCATCGGAGGACATGATTTGTTCTTCTGTTTCAATGCTTGACAGCAACTAAAATATGTTTCTGGAAATGTTAAAGATGAGAAATATATCGCACTTCTTATCCGATCTGCAGGGTCGGGGTGTCCCAGTCCATGTTTTGACTTTCAGTTTTTGAATTTTGAATTTTGATCATTGGGTTTATGTCCTGAAAACTGTCGTTTACATTTACAAATTCATATATATAGGATAATTTACCTGGTGGTAACTGTGATATGCATAGATAGAATGCACCACACTAGGCCATATGGACAAATTGAAATCATGTGTGACACCCCTGTCTGCAATGTCTGGTTTGAAAATTGTAACCTGACC
Organism: Nibea albiflora; assembly: GCA_014281875.1. Taxonomy (NCBI): domain Eukaryota; kingdom Metazoa; phylum Chordata; class Actinopteri; family Sciaenidae; genus Nibea; species Nibea albiflora. The sequence goes on along the minus strand of CM024808.1, from coordinate 16,778,879 downwards.
ATTGCCATCTAGATTTATTTACATGTAATTGAGGTCAAATCCACTCAATGCTGCATTCATCCGTCACTCACTACTTCCTGCGTTTCCCGAGAACATACAGTACCTTCGCCACGTACTTCCCACTTTCTCCCTTAGCCGGGACACGAGCAGTCTTTGTCTCCTGCTTCCCGCCGCCTCTGTTCATAGGAATCAGTCTGAAACATCTGATCACGAAGGATAACGGTTAAAGACAAATGGGCAGGTTTTGTCTTAACTTGGTCGTTGACTTTCCAAAGGGGTCCATACTTTGTTTTTGTGAATCTATAATCATCTGAATTTATTTTGTACATATTTGCTGTGTATGTATAGTTAAGGTTAATTGCCTAAAGCTTATTTCTAAGACTGAAATACTAAAATGATATATATATATATATATATATAAAAAAGAAGAAAATAGAGAATCTTATGTTAACCATAGCTTACAGGAAGTGTAGTGAAGCAGTAGTTGAGGTATAATATGTAGGATTTTAAAACCCCGTGGTTTGTATTCTTATGTTACTGACTTGTGTTTTAACGGTGAAAAAGGAACCAATGATGTGCTGTGATGTTTGAGATTTTAAATGACAACGTAGAAACATGCAAACTTGAAATAGGAACGAACGATTTTATTTTCTTTTTTTGGTTTTGTTTTGTTATTGTTGTGATTTTTTTTTTGTTCACAGCTTCACTGAGAAAAAGACGAAAACCTATTTATTGTTTAAAACCACTGTTGTGTATTTTAGCATCATGTGACTGAGGACGTATGAAGTAATCAAGTCTTGCCATGTTTTTCCCTCTCTGGCTGGGTCACTGTTTATTTGGTTCATTACTGAAACATCTCAAACAGCCCAAAGCGCATGTCATGCACTTGTGCTCTGGCATTTAACAACACTAAATTAGTCACTGTATTCCTCTGATCCCACGTAGCTCTGTATCAACAGGTTTTCTTTTCCTCTTTCTTGGAGTTGGTTCGGGGACGTTGGAACGGTTAAAGAAGAGCAGCTGGGTATTAACTTTGCAGTCGCTAGGACTTGGAACATTTCCAGGAAGTGTCCAGTCCAACTCGGACTTGCTGGCTCCTTCAGAGGTGCACTGGGTTGTTTTGTGATAGATATATTTTCATTGGACCACAGAGCCAGGTAACTTACTATCTCACCGATTATGAAGATTCAGGGAAAAGGCATGGAAATGAAGAGGTTGCTCTGCTATCTCAAGGCGATACTTAAAAAAAATGATCAAAACAACATATCGGAGGCCGAGATTGTGAAGTTTGTTTTTGTGAAATTGTCATCTTAAGAGTGTTTTACTTAATAATAAACCTCCTGTTTGCATGCAAGTTTTTGTCTTTCAGCAAATCCCTTTAACTTATATTGAAATGAAAATTAAGTTATTGCAGTAAAAAAAAGGAAAGGCTGAAAAATTAGTTTCTTTTTGTGAAATACTGTTTATTATAGATGTTGTAAAGTTTGGATCGATTTGGTTTAACTTTGCTGGTTTCAAAACAGATCTAAATTTAGAACAAACCAAGTACTTGAACTTCAGTTCAGCCACAGAAACCACAAGAATCACTCCTAAGAGTTGAGTTATGAGAGACGGTTTGGAAATGTTTTTGTTCATGGTCGCGATCATTTTTTCTGTAGTGTGTTTTATGTCATTGTACAGGTAGATGTACTGTATCTTAGTTCATGTAGATCTATACAAATTAACCACAGGACCATAGCAACAAATAATCATCTGAGCTGTCGAAGCCAAAACTGTATTTGTTTTTGGATTTGTTTTTGCTTTTCTTAACATTTTTTTGCAGTTGAAATATTTCGAATGCTTCATGAAGTATTAATTCCACATTGATTGAGAGACCTGTTGAAATGGTTTTAAAACTGGTTATATCTCTGCACAGGATTCATCCAAACGTTTTGTACGCATGGCTAATATGTCACGTCAAATTGGAGTGTCTCTGCTTGTCACAGGCTCTTTTGCTTTCACTATTTTTAGGCAAATTAAATAACAACCTGCTATTTATTTTAAAGCTCTGTTGCATTATCCATGGCAGTTTCTGTAATCTGTAAGATATCACTGTTTTCAAGGCCTCGCGTCATCCAACTAAAAATGTTTGTCTGCTGCTGACACCCAGTGGACTGATAGAAAACTACACAGTGTGTAGGTGATAGTTTTGTAGTTGCAGGCTCCTGTCATGCACTCCTGGAAAAGAATGAACTTGTTTCTGCTCGGTGAATCCTGGTGCCTCTAATCTCGGGCTCCCCTGCAAGAATTTACTGGTGCTTATTTTCCCACCCTCTGTTTCCAACACCCATCAGATGTAGATCTCAATAAATGTATTTTACAATAAATAAAATTTCTTTGTGTGTGTGCCAAATCTGTCACTGAGTCAAGTATCCATCTATACTCCTCCCCTCTTCTATCTCCAATTTCCTGAGGGAAAGATCAACATTTCACCCCAATATTACTACTTTTCTTATTTTCAGCCACCCTACCCAAGTCACCCATGATGCTGAACTTGCTCTGTTTGTATTTTGACGTTTTGAATGAATCCACTGATGTGCTCAGGATATATAATAGACCTTTTTTTTGTTCACAGCAGCCATTTTGACATGAAATATTAATTAAAATTAATTAGTATCATTGGCAAGGCCTGTGTTTACTTCACTAATTAATGTCAAAATAAACAAAACAAAAAAAAAAAAGTCGCCACTTGTGAGCTTTTATTTTGAAGGAATCGGACCGGACGTGTTTCAAAGTAAGACCTAACGGTAGAAACTGGCTGGCCGGACTACACGAAGAGGATATATATCACTCAGATATAAAGTATACTTTAAGATGTACTACAATATGAATGTTTCCACGTAGTATCAACATATCTCGGGCGCTAGCATCAGCTAGCTCGCTTGCTAATTCATAGATAGAGGACTGACTGCTGCAGCTGAAGGTGAGTTAGCACTCACACAGTTGAAGCTTGTTTCTCGGCTTATTCAGCCACCGTCGGTAAATGTTGCTATGTTGCTAATTCACGTTAAGACAACGTGTGTAGTTAGTAGAGTACGTTAGTTAGTGAAATACGACGGCTGAATCTCATCTTAGGTAGCTCGCTAGCTAGCTAGCCAGGAAATAAGTCAGTGTTTGTTATTGTTGTCATAACTTTATGTGTCTTTCACAAGGTGGTAACACAGAAACATATTAACATCTTTCATATGATGAAGAAGCTCAGCTGTCTGTATGTATTTCATCATTTTATTTCAAAAAGCTCAGTCAGCATCCTCTTCAGTCTCTTCTCCTCTGCCACAGCTCACAGTCTGGGCAGAAAAGAGCTAACATTAGCAGCACCAGTAAACTAAATCACAGAGAGTTGATGCGGAGCGGCTGGAGGGCGTCAGAGGAGACACGAGAACATGTGTCCTCCATAAAATATGATCCGGTTTCACCCAAAAATCACTGAAATAGTCGGTGGTGTGTGACATCCATAAAGCGATACGTTTCATAGGTGATCATACCCGGAGCACAAAGTTACACAGTGCAAGAACAGACGTGCGAACGGCAGAGACACCATTCACCTGATTACAAGTCAGAGTTAGTTTATGGTAGAAAACCGACTACACCCCAGTCTGACTGGCTGCTTTGGATGTAACGCATTAATCATTTATGTTGCCATGGAGATGACATATGTACATGCTTTTATGTTTTGAGCGTACAAAGTGAGAAACGCCAACTCAAAACAAAGTGCATCAGACTTTCTGTTTGCGTGTGTTTGTCTATACATGAAGAATGAAGAGGTTGCGCTCCACGTCAGCGTCCTCCGGAGCCGGCGATAAAAGGCTTAAATTCTCCCAATCTCAAGTAAGAAACACAGCTGGAAAGGGACAATTAAATTACTTATTAAAAATTCAAATACTTATTCATACTCTTTCTTACGTTCGCAAAAACCTATACTGCATTCTGAGTGTCATGTTTTGTGTATGTGTGTGTGTCTGCAGGTGCAGATGCTGATCAAGCAGGAGGTTCTCAGTGCAGTGAGACAGAATGAAACCAAGATGCAGAGTTTAATAGAAGCCATTCAACAGCTGGATCATGAATGCGACTATGAACGCACCTTCCAAAAACTGGAGGTCAGTGGTCTTCTTGTATGTACACATCTGACTCATTCACCGCCTCTCTTTGTTCATTCCTTTTCTTCTCTTCCTCCTTTTCTTACTTTCTTCACATCTTCTTTTTTTTTTGAATTTGACAGCTGCTGGTATTTTTTTTTAACTCTTTACACCAACAAACCAAACATGAATGCCTTGTGGATGTATCTCAGAGCTGAATTGGTGACAAAGAATACCTTAAACCCGATAAATCTTTACAGAATGCTCCTCTCCTCCTCAGGCTCAAATTAACGTGGTAACAAGGAGAGCAGAAGCAGCTCTTGCCTGCATGACAAAGACAAAGAAAAAGGTTTGATGCAGACAAACGCACATAAACATGAATGCACATGGCGTCTTCATATCTGATTTATAAACAGAAGTGTTTGACTTTCAGAGGCCGCCACCTTCTCCTGTTAGTGTGGACACCACCGGGTATGTAAAACCAGATTCACTGAAAGCTAAAAACGACCTAATATGAATCTGTGCCTTAGATTTATTTGCATTTAATCAGTTTTTGAGACGGCTTGATTCGATGTCCAACTCTGCAGGTCAGACTCTGAGGATGAAACCATGGAAACCGTGTCACAGAGTAAGAGCCCAGCGAGCATGTCTGAAGTAATGAATATTTGCATTTGGAGGTCACATGAGTTTTAATCAGTGCAGTTTTATTTCTCTGTAGACAAAGAGCGCATGGAGTGCAAGGACACGAGAGGAAAGCTCTTTGAAATGATGGTAAATATTCTGTCTTTTCCACTTCACTATTCTTCTACTGTTTATACCGAGGAAATAATTAACCTTAAAATTGGTTATTGGGCTAATAATTTATGGTCAGATAGAGTCAGAGGTTAAAGTTTGGTCCTCTCTGTCCAGGAAACCACAAGAAAGACACTCCACATGACCAAAGACGATAACAAAGGTGAGATTGTTTCATGTGCACGAGCAGATGTTTGAATCATTCCGACTTCATTAGCTTCTGGTGACATTATTTCATCACACAGTGAGAAAAAACTGACACGATAAGCTGTTGTAATGACCAAAATTAAAGAATATGAGTCAGTGAGTAGATTAATAAATAACCACATGCCGCCCCCACCCCCCCTTCTCTTCCGTGTCCCATCCTCCGTTGCTTGTCACTGCACTTAATCTGTGTTAAGCCTTGACGGCTGCCATAGAAGATTTAAGTGAAGTGCTCCAGTCTCCTCCAGCTCCTGTGACGGTAGGATCATAATTTGATTCGTCAGTTTTGAAACATACCGGGCACGAATATGTTATTTGTTAAGGAAGCAAAAAAAAAACATCTATAAATCTTACTCTTCATACATTTTTAAGCCGATAAGTGCTCATCTTCCTTTTCTACGCTTTGTCACGTTGTGTACTTCAGAGAAAAAAAGATCCACCAGATGCGCAGGAAAAGGAAAATGTCGAGGATTGCAAAAAATTTGAAGAGCCAAAGGCCGAAAGGGTGAAAGCAGAATGTATCTCTCCTGGCCATAGTAGCAGTCCCAAGCACACAGAAGCAAAGCAGGTAACCCACGCTGAACCACAGTATTCACTCAGTCGTGATTCTGTTTGCTACTTCTATTAACTCCATCCCCTTTCTCTGAACACAAGGACACGCTTCCTTATCCTCGTCTTCCGCCCACCCCGTTGCCGTCCAACCTCAGCACGGAGGCTGCCTTATACAACATCCCCCAGAGACCGGTAGTACAGCTGGCTCTCATCAAGAATCCCCGCAGCCTCTCTTTGCTCTGGAAGCTGGAGGAGGATGACCCTTGTGCACCGCCCATGGATAGTTACAGGTGAGAAGCAGCAGAGGGAATTGTCAAACTTCTCTTTTCTTTTTTGGCTGGGTAGAGTCAGTGCTTGGTCCTGGATCCAAATATTTAGAGTGAAACACAAGATGCGTTCCAGCACGCTGAAAGTTTGTAGCGTTAATCTGCTTATTATTGTCATAGTTATTATTGTCTTTCGGGTTTTGAAGTTCAAAAAATGCTTCTTAGACAAGCAGCCACCCAACCAGGTTGATTATGGGAGAGGTGTTGCAGCAGAGTTTAGATAGTCAGAGGTCTTCACTGCAGCTCTTCTTGCCTTTCTTAGTGTTTTTTACACGCTCTCTCTCTCTCTCGTTCGCTTCCTTGCTGCAGCATCTTATTAACCACGGAAAAGGTTAAGGGTTCCGGCATCTTCCCAAAATGGAATACCCTTGACGAGGTGAAGGCCATCCCTCTGCCCATGTGTGTAATGGTCACCAAGTTCAAGGCCGGGCACAAGGTGTGTGTCGCTGTGGTGGGCAAAGACAAGTTCGGCCGGTTCGGACCTTACAGTAAAGTTCTAACCGCGGCCATACCCGAGTAGAAGAGGACGTGGGATCACGGCGGAGACGACACAAGCAGCTCGGGATTTACCCACTCTTTCTACGTTTGTTATCAAAAACCAGTGCAAGTGCCTTCAGCTTCATAACTTTGAGAGGATTTTTGTGGTTGCACTTGATGGCATTGTTACATAGACATGTTTTTTTTTTTTTTTACTAAACGAAATAATAGTATACTAAACTTTTGGATTTTTTCTATTTCATACAATAAATGCTTCAGATTATTTGGCTGCTTGTCAAAGAAAGTTTGAAATGACACCATCATCGCTGCATTTGAATTTGCACCATACAATTGATTAACTTCACAAGTGGCTATTGGAGAGAGCTGACGGCTAAAATTCTCACCAGGTTCAGGCGTAGAACGACGTTAATCAGAGTCACAGGTCACCGACTGCCATCACGGCGCTTCTTTTATCTCTCGCGCTCACACTTAACCCACCGTCGTGCTCAGATGTTTCCTTTTCCTACTTGATAGCGCTCTGCTTGCTTGCCAGCTGGCAGCAGTGCCTGGAGGTCTTGCATCCAGTGAGCGTAAAGAAAGAAAACAGGATGCAGTCCCTATCGGTCAAAACAGACGCCTGACGTACTCGGGTGAAATTTGGGGGATTCAGACCTGACTGGACACACACAAAAAATAGTCAACCTGTCACCCACACATTGTTTTGCATTTATTTATTTCGCAATTTCTGTGGCCGTGCAGGGGTCTTTTTAGAAGAAAGGCTTAGGTTAGGCTGCTGGAAGTGGAATCTGTAGTATAGAGAATGATAAGTCTAAGTGTATTAGTAGTCTACTTTGAATTCTGAAGATGAACATACATTTGCACTGATCTGTCAGGCTGCCGTCAGGTTTTGATTTGATCCTCTGAAGTTGCCCGCTCTGGAGCACGTAAGCCATGCAGCGCAGGTTACCATGGTGATCTTAAAAGCGAGTCCGTTAGTGATACCGGAAAACCCGAGTTAATCCCAAAGATAACGGACTGACTCACTCATCATCCTTCGCTGTACATCCTCCCTGATATCCGTAACTGTGGTGAAAACTCAACACAGAGTCAATACACAATAGCTAGAACCAAACCAGACAGAGGTGCGGTGATGGATGGTGCGACTTACCTGCATTTCCCTTTGCAGTACACACGACTGCAGTTATTTTCCCCTCCTGCATGTCAGAATATGCGTATGATGCATATATAGATGGTAAGATTTATGCCTTTTGTGCCGGTGGTCAGGCACAGTTTGATATTTTGCTGTGTATGAAGGAGTGGGAGTGCAGCTATAAAGGGAGTCATTAGACACACACTGAACGCCTGCTCCCAGCATCAGCAATAGTCTGTGTGTGTACAGTATATGTGTGTGTGTGTCTCCCCTTGACCAGGACCCAGTGGGGAAGCACAGCAGAGTGATAGACCTCCTAAGACCACTTAAAACACACGCACCCACTTTTTACAGAGACAGAGACAAAATATATACATATACACCGACACAGTGGCCTAATTAGAGCTGACAGCAGAGGAGAGAGAGCTTACAAAGTGAGGGCGAGGAAGAAAGGAAAATAGAAGAGAGAGATGGTGCAGAGAAAGCGGACAGAGAAAACAGAGGTGGAACAGAGAGTGCGATGATGGAGCGAATGCATTCTTTAAAATTTTAAAGTGAAGTGTTGGCAGAATGGTAACAGGCTTTTCCCTTCCCTGCTGTAAAATGGATGATGTGCATGTGTGTACATATCATCATACTTTCTCCTCCATGCCTCACAGTGGGAACCACACATGTAGATACCACCTATTCATCTTCTCTGTGTCTCACAATGACAGATATACACTGGTCTGATGTCCAAATGTCTAAAGGTCTGGGTGATTTATTTATTACCAAGACATATGCATGGCAACTTCATCTCACTAACTCCACTCTGTTGCTCCACTGGAATTAGATGTCTGGTTTTACTTAAAAAAAGGGTGTGGAGTTGATATTGTGCAGTGTTTCGATCATAAATTTGTACCACGCAAAAGAATATAACAGACTCTCTCATTCACTTTCTCTTTCCTCCTCCCCGAGACACACACACACACTCACTCACTCACTCTACTGGGTCCGCCCACCAAAAGATTGCTCGTCTTGATAAATTTTTTTTGCTCAGTTTTCTCAAGCCGCTACACCCATAGCTTTGAAAATGGAGCAAGGTTTCACATCGTTCTGAAGGACCTCAGAGACAAAGGTAAAGCATTTTTGAATAGTTTAATATCTTGTTAAATCAAAAGCAAGAGAATCAAGAGTTGTTTTAGAGTTGGATACAATACAGAGACCAAACTGTTTATTTACTTGTAATGCAGAAAGTGTCAGAGTGCAAATGTGCATGTAGATAGCACCTTAAAAACTGTTCATTTTCTTAAATTGACATATTTATGATGCATGAATAGTTAAACCCAAGATTAATGCAGATCAAACCGTTTTACATTAACACTGTTGCGACACAAATACAGGATGTTTATGGATCACTTTCCACAGTCACAGAGCCGCTACTGAGGAAATGACATCATGGGGAGCCAATGCTCGACACTGAGGAGGGGTAAAACAAAGGAGGAGGAGTGTTACAAAAATGACCAGAAGAAAGATGAGGTTTTCATGAAAGTAGAGAGTGGAGAAAACTCTGTTCAAAGAAGTGCATCTCTGCAAGAGGAGGGGCGAGCTTCAAAGGAGATAACAGTGGAGGAAACGGTGACAAGGCAGGATGATGAAAAACTGTGTTTTACTGAGAAGAGCAGCCCCCTGCCACATGTGGTTGAGGTTTATACCCCAAGGTGAGACTTGCAGTGAGACAGTGTTTCTTTGTGTGCATAAAAACACAAGTACAATAGACTGTATATATGTCATATACACAAACAGATATGTAAAAAGGAGATGTTTTTGTCATTTGTCAGTCCTTGCCCCTCTCAAACACATGATCCTGCTCCAGCCGTCAGAGAGAAGAACGGTGAGTACAAGAGGAAACACTATCTTTATTTCAGCTGGTGATCAGAAAAAGAATCTTAGGAAAAGTATGCACATGCTTTAGAGGCCATTCTTTCTCCTGCATGCTTGTAACAGATTCTGAAGTGGACTGGGTGGACAACAACAGGGCTAAGCTCATTCAGAGTGACGTTCCAGTGATCGTGATAGCAGACGAGATGTTACAGCAGAAAATCATTCATAAAGAGTCGTACGCCAACATCAAGGCTGCCAGGACTAACCAGGAGCAGATGCGGGAGCTCTACACGGTCCTCACAACTAGAAAAGCCAAATCTGCCTTCTACAGAATCCTCCAGAACATTCAACCACGGATATTTGAAAGTATGTGAGGTCTTTTTGATGAGATGATGTCCAAAACATGATAATATAATATTTATAATGGTTAGTGTAGTAATAAACTGACTGACGCATTTCCGCTTAATTTAATGGCATAGCTTGGTTATAAAATATTGTTTTATTGTTTTACTGCAAGATCAAATGCTACTACACAGTCAACACGAAACTGCTTTGATTATCATTTGACATCAACTCTTTTATTGCAGCCGAAGATGTCGTCAAAGAAGTCATGAAAAAGCACAAAGCCTATCTGAAGGGAAAGTCTAGCTATGAGTTTGAAGGCACTGAAAAAGATCGTGAGGACGCCCAATCACTGGACAAAATTTACACAGAGCTTCACATTATACAGGGAGAAAGTGAACATGTCAATAACGATCACGAGATCTGGGAAATTGTAGATAAGTCGAGGAGTCAAACAGCTGAGGGCACTAAAATCAACTGCAATGACATCTTTAAAAATTGCATGTCCTCTGAACAGGACAGAAGAGAATTGAGAGCTATCAGAACTGTGATGACAAAGGGAATTGCTGGTATAGGAAAAACTGTCTCTGTGAAGAAGTTCATCCTTGACTGGGTAGATGGGACAGCCAATCAGGACTTGGACTTCATCTTTGTGATGCCATTCAGGGAGCTAAATCTGGTCAAAGGCGAGCAGTTTAGCCTTGAGACACTTGTGAGAGACTTCCATCCAGAACTAAGAGACATATCAATCCCAACAGTCTTTGCTAATCATAAGGTGTTGTTCATCTTTGATGGTCTTGATGAGAGCCAACTTGAACTAAACTTCAAAACAACCAAAAGACTGACAGATGCCACCAAGGAATCATTAGTGGACACTCTGGTGACCAACCTCATCCGGGAACATCTTCTTCCCTCCGCTCTTATCTGGATAACCTCAAGACCAGGAGCAGTCCAGCGCATCCCTCGCCAGTATGTACAGCAGTGGACTGAGGTCAGAGGATTTAATGATGCACAAAAAATTCAGTACTTCAGGAAGAGAGTTGAGGACGAGGCAGTTGCTGAAAGAATAATTACCAACATTACAATGTCCCGGAGCTTGTACATTATGTGTCACATACCTATCTTCTGTTGGATTGCGGCAAAAGTTCTTGCGCGTTTGCTAGGAAAAATGGACAACACCCAAGATGACAACATCAAGATACCCACAACTCTTACTGAGATGTACACACACTTCCTTTGCATTCAAATGCAAGTAGCAACTGATAAGTATGACATGCAGAATGAGTCAGACGTAGCCATTGAGGAGATCTTCAGGTCAAATGTAGAATTCATTTTGAAATTAGGCAGGATGGCATTTGAGCATTTGAACGAAGGTAAAATCATATTTACTGTCAGTGACCTGAATAAGTATGGCATCGACATAAACAAAGCTGGAGTTCACTGCGGGTTGTGCACACAGATATTCAAAGAAGAGAATGTGTTCAACACAAGGAAACTCTACTGCTTTGTGCATCTGACAGTTCAGGAGTACTTTGCAGCTCTGTTTGTGTACCACAGCTTTGCAAGTAAAAAAATAGACTCTCTAAGCCTCAAGAACTTCCTGCTGATAGGCTCTGAGGAACAGCTGAAGTCTATCTTGGATGAAGATCCAGTTGATTTACCTTTGGATGAGCTGATGGAAATTGCGATAGCTAATTCAACTCTGAGAAAGACAGGAGAACTGGACATGTTCCTCAGGTTCCTTATTGGCATGTCTCTACAATCAACACAAGAACTGCTTCAAGGCCTGATTCAGCAGACAGAGGAACACTCTGCAGTTGTTGAGGAAATTAGGTCAAGTCTAATAGAAATAGATTTAGGGGACTGCTCAGCTGAAAGATGTCTGAACCTTGTTCACTGCCTGACTGAGCTGAAGGACAGCTCCCTACATGAGACTGTGCAGAAGTATGTGAAACCAAACGATGGCCCAGAAAAACAGCTCTCCCCTGTTCAGTGCTCAGCTCTGGCTGACTCAATCCTAATGTCAAATACGCCTCTAGATGAGTTTGACCTGAAAAAATACAGACCATCGGCAAAAGGTGTTTTTAGGCTTCTCCCAGCTATGAGGAACAGCAGAAAAGCAAGGTGAGTTGGTTTTCTCCATTGCAATCACTTCTTTGTTTCAACTTTACATAAAACAGTTTTTATATGGCACACACAAGCGCACAACGCTAACATTGGAGCAACTTCATTGTATGCTTCTCTGAAGGATCTCAGGGGTGGATCTCGATGTTTGGCTTTCTGAAACAATCTCCTCAGCCCTCCGAATGCCAAACTCTGTGCTAACCGAACTGCACCTGACAAACAGCACCTTTTATGAAAAAGGTACACAGATCTTTATTGATGGACTGATGAATGTCCCAATGTCAACTGGAAGCTCTGAGGTTAGTAAAACTTATTATTTATTTTATTGCATGGATATTTGTCTTTCTGTCTATACATTTGTGTAAGTAGTGAAATACATACACAAAAAAATACATAGACAAAAGATTCACACACTTAAAATTACATGGTTACAAGGTGGTCAGTTCATCACTGTCATCCAGACTGAAATATCTAAAGTACATATATAAAACATTGTATGTACATGCCTTTATGCAAGTTTCACCTGTTTTGTCCTCTGTGTTTGCAGTCTCTCAGGTTGGGGATACCCAGATGAACTATGTGAGGATTTGGAATCAGCTAATCAAATCAGTAACCTCAAATCTAAGAGAACTGCAGTTGAGTGGAAACATAATGAGGGGCTTATTATGCTCTCTTCTGTCTGCTGTGCTATTCAGCCCTAAACTGGAGAAGCTCAGGTAAGTCTCAGACATGTTATTGCCCAAAACTCTGCAGTCTAAGATTATTTGCTAAACACTCCACTCTGTACATGTATTTTATATATTTCTAACATAATGCCATTTTTTTATTCATCTCTGCATCAAAAGACTGAACCGAAATGGTCGGACTGCAGAAGTCTGCAGGGAGTTGGTGACAGCACTCTCATCCAACTCATGTCACCTGCAAGAGCTGGATATGAGTTACACCTGTTTGGGAGACTCAGAAATGGAAATCCTCTGTGCTGGTCTGATGAGCACAAACTGTAAACTCAAAATACTGAGGTAAAAGACTGCACTGCATCGAAGTTCATTTTTATATAGAAAGATTTGTGTTTAATATTAAGTAATTAAAGTATATCCCTGCATTTGTCACTCAGTGTCAGTCACAACAAACTAACTGAGAAAGGTTGTGAGACAGTGGCCTCAGCACTCAGCTCCAGAACTTCCTGCCTGACAGAGCTGGACCTGAGCTACAATGATGTGCAGGACTCAGGAGTGAAGACGCTCTGTAATGCACTGATAAACCCACAGTGTTGTTTGAAAACCTTGAGGTCAGTGTAGTATTTATTTTCTTATATATATAATTGCTGCTGATAGTTCTGGCACGCCTAAAAATGTGAGTTGTTTGATTTCTGCAGGTTGTCATTCTGTAAAGTGACAGTAGATGGATGTGTCGTCCTGTCCTCGGCTCTGAGGTCTGAGCACTGCCGCCTCAGGGAGCTGGACCTGAGCTTTAATCACCTGGCAGATCAAGGAGTCAAGCTGCTGACTGAAATACAGAAGGATTCACGCTGCAGCCTGGAGGAACTCAAGTATGCTCAAACAGACTGTCTAACAGACACACAAGATTAACTAACAAGATTCATCTCATGTGTTTGATTTGAAGATAATATTTTGATGTTTTCACCTACCGTCCCTTTGTTTCCCATCAGTGTGGACCACAATGAAGAATGCTGGTTTGACTTGAAGCTACTGAGACAGTGTAAGAATATTATTATTTTTAATTCAAAGTTAAAACAGCAAGTAAAGTATTAAATATTAAAATATAATTCCATAAATATCAATATTTCTTATAAAAATACACATCTACATGGGACTGTGATGCTTCTATCACTGTTTTATGTTGTATTAGTGAGCATTCAGACAGGATCAGGGAAACTTTCAGTTCATTTCAGCGTTTCCGCACCAGCGGTCTGCAATGCAGGGGATGCAGCAAAAAAACGCACCGGTGTGCGGGAAAGAAGTTGACCCAGATCCAATTCTGGGAAAAACAAGCCAATCAGACTGGTCGAACCTCCACAGACAGCCTGAAATGTCTCTGAAGGAGAGACCATCCTGTGTGTGTTCTGACTTTGTTTATTTCATGTATCAGCTTCTAAATCTGAGACTGACTCAGCAATTTACGTTGCAAAATAGAGACATGAAGAAGTTTAATTTGCGTCCGATGGTTTGAGAGCGCGCATGAGAGGGAGACATAGAGTAATCAATAACAGAGAAGCGAGCACCTGCCACGATAAAGCTGTTAATCGGAGAAATAAAAAGTTATTTCCTGAGTGGTTACATTCAGCATGTACAGACACGCACACGGCAACCGACCTCAGCTTCTGTCTGAACACGCGCTTAAGTAAGGCACACATCTGTCAGCTATTTTCTGTGGATCTCTAATGCAGACACACAGTTCTTCTTACCATTCTGTCATTTCAAGCTCCAGATACTCAACATGCACTGCAGGCTGATCTGCATTCATTCTTCACTTGAGTTATGTTAAACTCATATCACTCCTGGGGGAAAAAAAACATATGCAATGAATGATTGAACAACATGGCAAGTTTGATGACAAAACATAGAGCAGACATTCGATGATAGGAAGATTTTACTATTTCTTCTGTCTTGATTGCAGATGCCTGTGATCTGACGCTGGACCCAAACACAGCAGGCTTGGAAATCAGTTTGTCAGAAGAGAACAAAAGGGCAACACGTGTTAGTGAGAAGCAGCCACATCCTGATCATCCAGACAGATTTGATGGCCGTCAAGTCCTGTGTGAAGAGGGTCTGACTGGTTGCCATTACTGGGAAGTTGAATGTGTTTCAGCTGATGTTGATGTTGGAGTGGCATACAAAAGTATATCCAGGGCATCAGACTGTTCAAGTGAATTTTCTTTGGGAAATAATGAAAAGTCTTGGTGCTCGTTTAATGATGGGAGCTTTCATCATAACAATTCCACTCTGACCTTTGCAGGTGATTATATACCCTGTGATACCATAGGAGTGTATCTGGACTGGCCAGCGGGTATTTTGTCCTTTTTTAGAGTCCTTCCTGAACCGATGACCCACATGTACACTGTCCGTACAAAGTTCACTGAGCCTCTCCATCCTGGTTTTTGCCTGGATGACTATGGATCAATTCACCTCTGTAAACTAAAGTAACCAGAAATCTTTGTGGAAGTGTCATAAGTATGGCCAAATACAGCCAATCTGTGCTGGACTGAGCTGAGTAAAGATAATAAGAAAATCTCACTCATCTCACAGGTTTTTATTAAGAAATCTGTCTCCTTAAGTCACTGACACTGATCTTGAAATGACTGAACCAGATCCAGCTTGTACAGGCTCGTCTACATTCCTTCTCACAGTTCAGTCCTTCCTTATCAGTCCTTATCAACGCTCTCATACTTGTTATTATAGTTATTGCATATTGTGTTTGGCATGGAGTCTGTAGGGGCAGATGGGTGAAAAGGGGACGGTGTACTAAAAGAGAGCAGAGGGGATTAAGCAAAAAACTCCTAAGGGACGTTTTTCCTTACCACTGTTGCCAAGTGTTTGTTCATGGTGGGAACTGTTGTGTCTGTAAATGATATTGTAAATAGTACGGCCTAGTCCTGCTCTTTATGGAAAATGTCACAAGATAACTTCTTTTCAGATTTTTTTTTTCATCTTTACAGTTTAGCTAATAAAAATAATAAAAAGATATCGGTGTGGGAGATAGGAGGTCTCCTCCTCACAGCGACAATATGTTACTAATTACAACAAAAGTGGCTTTATGTCCGATAACTCACTGACAACTAAGACAAATAACTTGTATTTTATTTTAGTTGAAAATAAAAACTTGTGTTTGACATGCTCATGCATTGCTGTAGTGTTGCCATGATATGACAGCTCAGCTTGACAGAGTTTACTTTTAACCAGTCTTCTTCTTCTTTGGTACCGTGCCAGTCCTCCCATAGTACACTTCCTGTAGTGTGTATGCTTGTAGCAGTGCTAATGAGATTTGCCCCGGCTGAAATCTTTGAAAAGTATTTTATTTAACAGTATGTGGTCATACAGTGGGGTTTAATAATACAATGCATTAACAAATATTTATTGTTGACGTAATTGGTTACATTGACTAATCGTCGCAGTCTTAGTATAAATGTATGACTGTAACTATAACTGTATATATAATCACACTTTCTCCTTCGTGTCTCACCATGGGAACCACACATGCAGATACCATCTATCCATCTTCTCTGTGTCTCACAAAGACAGATATACACTGGTCTGATGTCCAAATGTCTAAAGCTCTAGGTGATTTATTTATTACCAAGACATATGCGTGGCTTCCAACTTTTAGGATGCAAGCCAAGGTGACTTTGAATAACTCCACTCTGTTGCTCCATTTGGATTAGAAGTCTGGTTTTCCTCTAAAAAAAAAGTGGAGTTGAAGGGTTGTGGAGTTGACATTGTGCAGTGTTTCAAACATAAATTTGTACCACTCAAAAGGAAAAAAAGAACAGACTTTTTCTTTTACTCTTTCTCTTTCCTCCTCCCCCAGACACAAACACACACACACACTCTACTGGGTCCTCCCACCAAAAGATTGCTCGTCTTGATACATTTTTTTCTCTCAGTTTTCTCAAGGCGATACACCCATAGCTTTGAAAGTGGAGCATGGTTTCACATCATTCTGAAGGACCTCGGTGACAAAGGTAAAGCATTTTTGAATAGTTTAATATCTTGTTAAATCAAAAGCATCAAGATCTGTTTTAGAGTTGGATACAATTCAAACATAGACCAAACTGTTCAAGTGAATTTTCTTTGGGACATAATGAAAAGTCTTGGTGCTGGTTTAATGATGGGAGGTTTCGTCATAATTGATTATAGTGATTATATCCGCTGTGATACCATAGGAGTGTATCTGGACTTGCCAGCGGGTATTTTGTCCTTTTTTAGAGTCCTTCCTGAACTGATGACCCACATGTACACTGTCCATACAAAGTTCACTGAGCCTCTCCATCCTGGTTTTTACCTGGATTACTCTGGGTCAATTCACTTCTGTAAACTAAAGTAACCAGAGATCTTTGTGGAAGTGTCATAAGTATGGCCAAATACAGCCAATCTGTGCTGGACACATGCAAAGTGAATGAATAAATGAATGAGTGAAGATAAAAATGAAATACAGAACATCTGAATACAATTAGTGTCTGCATTACCATTCTTACTGTAAATAATGCACATACTCATCTCACAGGTTTTTATTAAGAAATCTGTCTCCTTAAGTCACTGACACTGATCTTGAAATGACTGAACCAGATCCAGCTTGTACAGGCCGGTCTACATTCCTTCTCACAGTTCAGTCCTTCCTCATCAGTTAACTCTCTCATACTTGTTATTATAGTTATTGCATATTGTGCTTGGCATGGAGTCTGTAGGGGCAGATGGGTGAAAAGGGGACGGTGTACTAAAGGAGAGCAGAGGAGATTAAGCAAAAAACTCCTAAAGGAAGTGTTTCCTTGCCACTGTTGCCAAGTGTTTGTTCATGGTGGGAACTGTTGTGTCATTATATTGTAAATAGTACGGCCTAGACCTGCTCTTTATGGAAAATGTCACAAGATAACTTCTATTCTGATTTTTTTTTCATCTTTGCAGTTTAGATAATAAAAGTAATAAAAAGATATCGTGTGGTAGATAGGAGGTCTCCTCCTGACAGTGACAATATGTTACTAATAACTAGCACTCAAAAGAAAAGTAAAAAGAAAATAAAAATAAGTTTGTGAAAGCTTTTGAGAGCTTTGAAAATGAGCATGGTTTCAAATCATTCCACAGGACCATTCCACATTCACAGAGCCGCTACTGAGGAAATGACATCATGGGGAGCCAATGCTCGACACTGAGGAGGGGTAAAACAAAGCATGAGAAGTGTTACAAAAATGACCAGAAGAAAGATGAGGTTTTCATGAAAGTAGAGAGTGGAGAAAACTCTGTTCAAAGAAGTGCATCTCTGCAAGAGGAGGGGCGAGCTTCAAAGGAGATAACAGTGGAGGAAATGGTGACAAGGCAGGATGATGAAAAACTGTGTTTTACTGAGAAGAGCCACCAAGGTGAGACTGAAACAGTGTTTCTTTGTGTGCATAAATACACAAATTCAATAGACTGTATATATGTCATATACACAAACAGATTTGTAAAAAGGAGATGTTTTTGTCATTTGTCAGTCCTTGCCCCTCTCAAACACATGATCCTGCTCCAGCCGTCAGAGAGAAGAACGGTGAGTACAAGAGGAAACACTATCTTTATTTCACCTGGTGATCAGAAAAAGAATTTTAAGGAAAGTATGCACATGCTTTAGAGGCCATTCTTTCTCCTGCATGCTTGTAACAGATTCTGAAGTGTACTGGGTGGACAACAACAGAGCTAAGCTCATTCAGAGTGACGTTCCAGTGATCGTGATAGCAGACGAGATGTTACAGCAGAAAATCATTCATAAAGAGTCGTATGCCAACATCAAGGCTGCCAGGACTAACCAGGAGCAGATGCGGGAGCTCTACACGGTCCTCACAACTAGAAAAGCCAAATCTGCCTTCTACAGAATCCTCCAGAACATTCAACCACGGATATTTGAAAGTATGTGAGGTCTTTTTGATGAGATGATGTCCAAAACATGATAATATAATATTTATAATGGTTAGTAGTAGTAGTGGTGTAGTAATAAACTGACTTGTGCAATGATAAAAAAAATACCCATTGAAGCATTTCTGCTCTATTTAATGGCATAGCTTGGTTATAAAATATTGTTTGTTTCACTGCAAGATCAAATGCACTACACAGTCAACATAAAATTGCTTTGATTATCATTTGACATCAACTCTTTTATTGCAGCCGAAGACGTTGTCGAAGTCATGAAAAAGCACAAAGCCTATCTGAAGAAAAAATCTAGCTATGAGTCTGAAGGCACTGAAAAAGATCCTGAGGACGCCCAATCACTGGACAAAATTTACACAGAGCTTCACATTATACAGGGAGAAAGTGAACATGTCAATAATGATCACGAGATCTGGGAGATTGTAGATAAGTCGAGGAGTCAAACAGCTGAGGGCACTAAAATCAACTGCAATGACATCTTTAAAAATTGCATGTCCTCTGAACAAGACAGAAGAGAAGTGAGAGCTATCAGAACTGTGATGACAAAGGGAATTGCTGGTATAGGAAAAACTGTCTCTGTGAGGAAGTTCATCCTTGACTGGGTAGATGGGACAGCCAATCAGGACTTGGACTTCATCTTTGTGATGCCATTCAGGGAGCTAAATCTGATCAAAGGCGAGCAGTTTAGCCTTGAGACACTTGTGAGAGACTTCCATAAAGAACTAAGAGACATATCAGTCCCAACAGTCTTTGCTAATCATAAGGTGTTGTTCATCTTTGATGGTCTTGATGAGAGCCAACTTGAACTAAACTTCAAAACAGCCAAAAGACTGACAGATGCCACCAAGGAATCATTAGTGGACACTCTGGTGACCAACCTCATCCGGGAACATCTTCTTCCCTCCGCTCTTATCTGGATAACCTCAAGACCAGGAGCAGTCCAGCGCATCCCTCGCCAGTATGTACAGCAGTGGACTGAGGTCAGAGGATTTAATGATGCACAAAAAATTCAGTACTTCAGGAAGAGAGTTGAGGACGAGGCAGTTGCCGAAAGAATAATTACCAACATTACAATGTCCCGGAGCTTGTACATTATGTGTCACATACCTATCTTCTGTTGGATTGCGGCAAAAGTTCTTGCATGTTTGCTAGGAAAAATGGACAACACCCAAGATGACAACATCAAGATACCCACAACTCTTACTGAGATGTACACACACTTCCTTCGTATTCAAATGGAAGTAGCAACTGATAAGTATGACATGCAGAATGAGTCAGACGTAGCCATCGAGGAGATCTTCAGGTCAAATGTAGAATTCATTTTGAAATTAGGCAGGATGGCATTTGAGCATTTGAACGAAGGTAAAATCATATTTACTGTCAGTGACCTGAATAAGTATGGCATCGACATAAACAAAGCTGGAGTTCACTGCGGGTTGTGCACACAGATATTCAAAGAAGAGAATGTGTTCAACACAAGGAAACTCTACTGCTTTGTGCATCTGACAGTTCAGGAGTACTTTGCGGCTCTGTTTGTGTACCACAGCTTTGCAAGTAAAAAAATAGACTCTCTAAGCCTCAAGAACTTCCTGCTGATGGATTCTAAGGGACAGCAGAAGTCTAACTTGGATGCAGATCGAGTTGATTTACCTTTGGATGATCTGATGCAATTGCGATAGCTAATTCAACTCTGAGAAAGACAGGAGAACTGGACATGTTCCTCAGGTTCCTTATTGGCATGTCTCTACAATCAACACAAGAACTGCTTCAAGGCCTGATTCAGCAGACAGAGGAACACTCTGCAGTTGTTGAGGAAAATTAGGTCAAGTCTAATAGAAATAGAATTATGGGAATGCTCACCTGAAAGATGTCTGAACCTTGTTCACTGCCTGACTGAGCTGAAGGACAGCTCCCTACATGAGACTGTGCAGAAGTATGTGAAACTAAACAATGTCCCAGAAAAACAGCTCTCCCCTGTTCAGTGCTCAGCTCTGGCTGACTCAATCCTAATGTCAAATACGCCTCTAGATGAGTTTGACCTGAAAAAATACAGACCATCAGCAGAAGGTGTTTTTAGGCTTCTCCCAGCTATGAGGAACAGCAGAAAAGCAAGGTGAGTTGGTTTTCTCCATTGCAATCACTTCTTTGTTTCAACTTTACATAAAACAGTTTTCATATGGCACACACAAGCGCACAACGCTAACATTGGAGCAACTTCATTGTATGCTTCTCTGAAGGATCTCAGGGGTGCATCTCGATGTTTGGCTTTGTGAAACAATCTCCTCAGCCCTCCGAATGCCAAACTCTGTGCTAACCGAACTGCACCTGACAAACAGCACCTTTTATGAAGAAGGTACAAAGATCATTAGTGATGGACTGATGAATGCCCAATGTCAACTGGAAGCTCTGAGGTTAGTAAAACTTATTTATTTTATTGTATGGATATTTGTCTTTCTGTCTATACATTTGTGTAAGTAGTGAAATACATACACAAAAAATACATAGACAAAAGATTCACACACTTAAAATTACATGGTTACAAGGTGGTCAGTTCATCACTGTCATCCAGAGGAAATATCAGTAAAGTACATATATAAAACATTGTATGTACATGCCTTTATGCAAGTTTCACCTGTTTTGTCCTCTGTGTTTGCAGTCTCTCAGGTTCGACAATTTCAGATAAACTATGTGAGGATTTGGAATCAGCAATCAAATCAGTAACCTCAAATCTAAGAGAACTGGAGTTGAGTGGAAACATAATGAGTGGCTTATTATGCTCTCTTCTGTCTGCTGTGCTATTCAGCCCTAAACTGGAGAAGCTCAGGTAAGTCTCAGACATGTGATTGCCCAAAACTGAGGTATTGCTGGCGAATCAAGGTTCTACATCTAATTTCTTGCTAGTTCATAAAAAGAACAGCTGATAAATATTAGATGATAAATGCATCATTGTTGTTGGATCTCTCTTTACTGTGAGCAATACTGAATCAAAGTATTCTGCAGTGTAAGATGATTTGCTAAACACTCGTGTACATTTATGCCACCTTTAGCTGCTGTCAGCTTGTTTTGGATCACAAGTCAGTTTGGTAGAGCTGGACAGTATGGCCTATTTATACATTTCTAATATAATGTTATTTTTTTGGTCATCTCTGCACCAAAAGACTGAACCGAAATGATCAGACTGCAGAAGTCTGCAGGGAGTTGGTGACAGCACTCTCATCCAACTCATGTCACCTGCAAGAGCTGGATATGAGTTACACCTGTTTGGGAGACTCAGAAATGGAAATCCTCTGTGCTGGTCTGATGAGCACAAACTGTAAACTCAAAATACTGAGGTAAAAGACTGCACTGCATTATCAAAGTTCATTTTTATATTTTCAAATCGTAAAGATTTGTGTTTGATATTAAGCAATTAAAGTATATTCCTACATTTGTCACTCAGTGTCAGTCACAACAAACTAAGTGAGAAAGGCTGTGAGACAGTGGCCTCAGCACTCAGCTCCAGAACTTCCTGCCTGACAGAGCTGGACCTGAGCTACAATGATGTGCAGGACTCAGGAGTGAAGACGCTCTGTAATGCACTGATAAACCCACAGTGTTGTTTGAAAACCTTGAGGTCAGTGTAGTATTTATTTATTGTGACTAAACTCTCATGAGACTGTAGTTGCAACTTGTAGGATGACTCCATTGTTGGTTTTAGTGTCTCCGGAGGATTATTTGATAACATTATAAATGTATAATGATGTATGGTGCTCTCCAAAGGGAGAGTCTGATTAATCAATTATCAAATTAGACAACATTCACGTGAAAATTGCTGCCTAAAAAGTGAGTTGTTTGATTTCTGCAGGTTGTCATTCTGTAAAGTGACAGTAGATGGATGTGTCGTCCTGTCCTCGGCTCTGAGGTCTGAGCACTGCCGCCTCAGGGAGCTGGACCTGAGCTTTAATCACCTGGCAGATCAAGGAGTCAAGCTGCTGACTGAAATACAGAAGGATTCACGCTGCAGCCTGGAGGAACTCAAGTATGCTCAAACAGACTGTCTAACAGACACACAAGATTAACTAACAAGATTCATCTCATGTGTTTGATTTGAAGATAATATTTTGATGTTTTCACCTACCGTCCCTTTGTTTCCCATCAGTGTGGACCACAATGAAGAATGCTGGTTTGACTTGAAGCTACTGAGACAGTGTAAGAATATTATTATTTTTAATTCAAAGTTAAAACAGCAAGTAGAGTATTAAATATTAAAATATAATTCCATAAATATCAATATTTCTTACAAAAATATCTTTCCAGTGTGGATGTACATGACATAAAATACACATCTACATGGGACTGTGATGCTTCTATCACTGTTTTATGTTGTATTAGTGAGCATTCAGACAGGATCAGGGAAACTTTCAGTTCATTTCAACATTTCCGCACCAGCGGTCTGCAACGCAGGGGATGCAGCAAAAAAAACGCACCGGTGTGCGGGAAAGAAGTTGACCCAGATCCAATTCTGGGAAAAACAAGCCAATCAGACTGGTCGAACCTCCACAGACAGCCTGAAATGTCTCTGAAGGAGAGGCCATCCAGGTGGATTCAAGGACTAGACGCTGATAATCTACCTGTGTGTGTTCTGACTTTGTTTATTTCATATATCAGCTTCTAAATCTGAGACCGACTGGCAATTTACGATGCAAAATAGAGACACAAAGAAGTTTAATTTGTGTCTGATGGTTTGAGAGAGCGAGAGAGCGAGAAAGAGAGCACTTTGGTAGAGAGACATAGAGTAACAATAACAGAGAGCGAGCACCTGCCACGACAAAGCTGTTAATCAGCTCCTGTCTGAACACGTGTTTAAGTAAGTGACAGTCAGGAAAGGCAAAGATACATTTAGTCTTTGACACACATCTGTCAGTCAGTCAGGTATTTTCTGTGGATCTCTAATGCAGACACACAGTTCTTCTTACCATTCTGTCATTTCAAGCTCCAGATACTCAACATCCACTGCAGACTGATCTGCATTCATTCTTCACTTATGTTATGTTAAACTCATATCACTCCTGGGGGGAAAAACTGATGCAACCACACATATGCAATTCATTAAGTTTGGTGACAAAACATAGAGCAGACATTTGATGATATGAGATTTTACTATTTCTTCTGTCTTGATTGCAGATGCCTGTGATCTGACGCTGGACCCAAACACAGCAGGCTTGGAAATCAGTTTGTCAGAAGAGAACAAAAGGGCAAGACATGTTAGTGAGAAGCAGCCACATCCTGATCATCCAGACAGATTTGATGGCCGTCAAGTCCTGTGTGAAGAGGGTCTGACTGGTTGCCATTACTGGGAAGTTGAATGTGTTTCACCTAATGTTGATGTTGGAGTGGCATACAAAAGTACATCCAGGGCATCAGGGTTTTGTGATGAATTTTCTTTGGGACATAATGAAAAGTCTTGGTTATGGTCTAATTATGGGAGCTTTCGTCATAACAAATCCACTCTGTACTTTGAGGGTAATTATAGACGCTGTCATACCATAGGAGTGTATCTGGACTGGCCAGCAGGTATTTTGTCCTTTTTTAGAGTCCTTCCTGAACCGATGACCCACATATACACTGTCCGTACAAAGTTCACTGAGCCTCTCCATCCTGGTTTTTGCCTGAATGACTATGGATCAATTCACCTCTGTAAACTAAAGTAACCAGAAATCTTTGTGGAAGTGTCATAAGTATGGCCAAATACAGCCAATCTGTGCTGGACTGAGCTGAGTAAAGATAATAAGAAAATCGCACTCATCTCACAGGTTTTTATTAAGAAATATGTCTCCTTAAGTCACTGACACTGATCTTGAAATGATTGAACCAGATCCAGCTTGTACAGGCCGGTCTACATTCCTTCTCACAGTTCAGTCCTTCCTCATCAGTTAACTCTCTCATACTTGTTATTATAGTTATTGCATATTGTGTTTGGCATGGAGTCTGTAGGGGCAGATGGGTGAAAAGGGGACGGTGTACTAAAGGAGAGCAGAGGATATTAAGCAAAAAACTCCTAAAGGAAGTGTTTCCTTGCCACTGTTGCCAAGTGTTTGTTCATGGTGGGAACTGTTGTGTCTGTAAATTATATTGTAAATAGTACGGTCTAGACCTGCTCTTTATGGAAAATGTCACGCGATAACTTCTAATCTGATTTTTTTCAT
Organism: Nibea albiflora; assembly: GCA_014281875.1. NCBI lineage: Eukaryota > Metazoa > Chordata > Actinopteri > Sciaenidae > Nibea > Nibea albiflora. Next base: position 16,754,117 of record CM024808.1, on the reverse strand, counting down.
CTTTGCAGTTTAGATAATAAAAGTGGCACAAATGTTGAATCCATTTTGAACTCCCAGCTCCAATCTTTTTGATTGCACCTCTGCCGTCTAGACTTTATAGAGGAAATGGGAGAGTGGAGAATGTTAGCAGAGCTGACATCCATCATGAACAACTCCTGCGACTGCAGGTTCTTTATTCCAACAGCTCTCCAACTCTTTAACACCAGCATGTTTTCATGACTTTTTCAATATATTTCTTACTTGTGAATAATTTATTATTAACCTTGTTTATATAAGCAGCTGTGATAAGTGAATTCCCCCCCGTGTAGGATCATTAAAGTCTATCTTATCCTACATCTAGTTTAAATGTGTGAAACCATTGGCGTTGTCTCTTGAATATCAGTCCTGTTGGTATGCACAGGCACACAGTATGTACAGATGGAAGAATGTACGGTGAACGTTCATGTGGATGTTTGTGTTATTATTTTATTTTTAACATTTTTTAAAATGTATTTACTTAATCAGTATTTCTCCTTGCATTTTCTTTTCTGCGTACGGATTCTTCTCCCATCAAATGGTCAAGGAATTGGAACAACGTGTTCTAAATCTGTCATCGTACACTGTGTATGATTTCAGCCTCACTTTACTAGAAAATGGTACAGTAAAAGAACTCGAGATTCACCCCAGAAGTAGCTGGGGACATGTAGAACAAGAATCAGGTGGGCTTGGTAAAAAACGATATTATTTGTTTATTTAATGACTTTTCTAAATCTGCATAATGTGTCTTAGAAAAAAGATTATTTGATTGCTGAGTTTCCGAGGTGCACTTGAAGGCACCATGAAGCCGCCCACACGCTGTACAAACCAATGTAGCAGGGCATTTTAAAGTGTGGATATCGTTACCGCAGTGATTTTGCGGACACTACACTGTATCACATTGAAGTTATTGATTAATATTCGGAATAAAAATAAAAATGGATACTTTCTGGTGCGCACAAGAAAGTTTCTCGTGCTCACTTTTTTTTCCATGTCCCTCCGAGCACAAACACTCCACTGGGTCCTCCCACCAAATGATTGCTTCATCTTGATACATTTTTTGCTTTCAGTTTTCTTTCACTCATAGCTTTGAAAATGAAGCCTCAGACGACCTCAGAGACAAAGGTAAAGATTTTCTTTTTTTTTTTTTTTGGAATAGTTTAGTCAAATATCTTGTTAAATCAAAAGCATCAAGTACACAAGTACAGGAAGTGTTCAGATGTTTTAACTCATATAATGTGTGTGGTTCCTGTATTTTATATGTCTCGTGCACTTCCCTTATTCGGACTGTGTTTCGCTGAGTATGGCGGGGAAAGCAAGTAGTTCAAGGACAGGAGAGAGATTTTGGAGTCATAAAACAGCATAGCAGTGGAGTTACTGATTTTTGTTTGCAGCGTCTCTCTTGGAACTGAAATTTGCAGACGCTGCCTGCTCCGCTGGCTGCTCGTAGAGATTAATGTTTTACGTCCAGCTCAGAGGACGGCTTGTTCTTTTACAAAACGTTTTTTGAGTTCTTGTAGCTTGTAGTATATGCTATTACGTTGTGAAAGAGGCATCATTTGTGTTTGAACAAAGTTTCGCCTCTTACTTATTGATCCCGGAAGTCTGAATCTGTGAATATCTTTCCAACTTTACCGAAGTACACTCCACTGGGTCCTCCCACAAAATGACTGCTTCATCTTGATACATTTTTTTTATTCCAGTTTTCTTTTAGCTGATACACCCATAGCTTTAAAAATGAAGCCTGGTTTCACGTCGTTCTGCAGGACCTCAGAGACAGAGGTAAAGATTTTCTTTTTTTTTTTTTTGGAATAGTTTAGTCAAATATCTTGTTAAATCAAAAGCATCAAGTACACAAGTACAGGAAGTGTTCAGATGTTTTAACTCATATAATGTGTGTGGTTCCTGTATTTTATATGTCTCGTGCACTTCCCTTATTCGGACTGTGTTTCGCTGAGTATGGCAGGGAAAGCAAGTAGTTCAAGGACAGGAGAGAGACAAGGACGTGAGAAACAGGCCTGGGAAGTGTCATTTTGATACATAATGTTCATTGCTGAGCAGACCCATCAGTGAGGGAGGTGTCTGAGACAGCCCATATAAAAAAAATGTATAAGAACCAACTGTTAGAGCTCCTCAGGAAGCCTTTTCTCTGAAACCCCTTCTGTGTGTTGCACTGTTAAACACGCCGTCTTGTAAAAGAATATTAAATTCAACTTAAACTTTGATTCTTTGAATCCAGTCTTCCTTACTCAAGGGTTTTTCTTTAAAAAAATCCCATAACAGGAAGTTTGTATTACACATTCACAGAGCCGCTACTGAGGAAATGACATCGTGGGGAGGCGTAAAACAAAGGAAGAGAAAGCAAGTAGAGAGTGGAGAATACTCACCCTCAGCCCAAAAAAGTGCATCTCTGCAAGAGGAGGGGCGAGCTACAAAGGAGATAACAGTGGAGGAAACGGTGACAAGGCAGGATGATGGAAAAACTGGATTTTACTGAGAAGAGCAGCGCCCTGCCACATGTGGTTGAGGCTTATACCCCAAGGTGAGACTTGCAGTGAGACAGTGTTTCTTTGTACAGTACAATAGACTGTATATATGTTATATACACAAACAGATTTGTAAAAAGGAGATGTTTTTCTCATTTGTCAGTCCTTGTCCATCTGAAATACATGATGCTGCTCCAGCTGTCAGAGAGAAGAACGGTGAGTACAAGAGGAAACACTATCTTTATTTCAGCTGGTGATCAGAAAAAGACTCTTAGGAAAAGTATGCACATGCTTTAGAGGCCATTCTTTCTCCTGCATGCTTTTAACAGATTCTGAAGTGGACTGGGTGGACAACAACAGGGCTAAGCTCATTCAGAGTGACGTTCCAGTGATCGTGATAGCAGACGAGATGTTACAGCAGAAATCATTCATAAAGAGTCGTACGCCAACATCAAGGGCTGCCAGGACTAACCAGGAGCAGATGCGGGGAGCTCTACACGGTCCTCACAACTAGAAAAGCCAAATCTGCCTTCTACAGAATCCTCCAGAACATTCAACCACGGATATTTGAAAGTATGTGAGGTCTTTTTGATGAGATGATGTCCAAAACATGATAATATAATATTTATAATGGTTAGTGTAGTAATAAACTGACTGACGCATTTCCACTTAATTTAATGGCATAGCTTGGTTATAAAATATTGTTTTATTGTTTCACTGCAAGATCAAATGCTCTACACAGTCAACACGAAACTGCTTTGATTATCATTTGACATCAACTCTTTTATTGCAGCCGAAGATGTCGTCAAAGAAGTCATGAAAAAGCACAAAGCCTATCTGAAGGAAAAGTCTAGCTATGAGTTTGAAGGCACAGAAAAAGATCGTGAGGACGCCCAATCACTGGACAAAATTTACACAGAGCTTCACATTATACATGGAGAAAGTGAACATGTCAATAATGATCACGAGATCTGGGAGATTGTAGATAAGTCGAGGAGTCAAACAGCTGAGGGCACTAAAATCAACTGCAATGACATCTTTAAAAATTGCATGTCCTCTGAACAAGACAGAAGAGAAGTGAGAGCTATCAGAACTGTGATGACAAAGGGAATTGCTGGTATAGGAAAAACTGTCTCTGTGAAGAAGTTCATCCTTGACTGGGTAGATGGGACAGCCAATCAGGACTTGGACTTCATCTTTGTGATGCCATTCAGGGAGCTAAATCTGATCAAAGGCCAGCAGTTTAGCCTTGAGACACTTGTGAGAGACTTCCATCCAGAACTAAGAGACATATCAATCCCAACAGTCTTTGCTAATCATAAGGTGTTGTTCATCTTTGATGGTCTTGATGAGAGCCAACTTGAACTAAACTTCAAAACAGCCGAAAGACTGACAGATGCCACCAAGGAATCATTAGTGAACACTCTGGTGACCAACCTCATCCGGGAACATCTTCTTCCCTCCGCTCTTATCTGGATAACCTCAAGACCAGGAGCAGTCCAGCGCATCCCTCGCCAGTATGTACAGCAGTGGACTGAGGTCAGAGGATTTAATGATGCCCAAAAAATTCAGTACTTCAGGAAGAGAGCTGAGGACGAGGCAGTTGCTGAAAGAATAATTACCAATATTACAATGTCCCGGAGCTTGTACATTATGTGTCACATACCTATCTTCTGTTGGATTGCGGCAAAAGTTCTTGCGCGTTTGCTAGGAAAAATGGACAACACCCAAAATGACAACATCAAGATACCCACAACTCTTACTGAGATGTACACACACTTCCTTTGCATTCAAATGCAAGTAGCAACTGATAAGTATGACATGCAGAATGAGTCAGACGTAGCCATCGAGGAGATCTTCAGGTCAAATGTAGAATTCATTTTGAAATTAGGCAGGATGGCATTTGAGCATTTGAACGAAGGTAAAATCATATTTACTGTCAGTGACCTGAATAAGTATGGCATCGACATAAACAAAGCTGGAGTTCACTGCGGGTTGTTCACACAGATATTCAAAGAAGAGAATGTGTTCAACAGAAAGAAACTCTACTGCTTTGTGCATCTGACAGTTCAAGAGTACTTTGCGGCTCTGTTTGTGTACCACAGCTTTGCAAGTAAAAAAATAGACTCTCTAAGCCTCAAGAACTTCCTGCTGATGGATTCTAAGGGACAGCAGAAGTCTAACTTGGATGCAGATCGAGTTGATTTACCTTTGGGTGATCTGATGCAAATTGCGATAGCAAATTCAACTCTGAGAAAGACAGGAGAACTGGACATGTTCCTCAGGTTCCTTACTGGCATGTCTCTAGAATCAACACAAGAACTGCTTCAAGGCCTGATTCAGCAGACAGAGGAACACTCTGCAGTTGTTGAGAAAATTAGGTCAAGTCTAATAGAAATAGAATCATGGGACTGCTCACCTGAAAGATGTCTGAACCTTGTTCACTGCCTGACTGAGCTGAAGGACAGCTCCCTACATGAGACTGTGCAGAAGTATCTGAAACCAAACAATGTCCCAGAAAAACAGCTCTCCCCTGTTCAGTGCTCAGCTCTGGCAGACTCAATCCTAATGTCAAATACGTCACTAGATGAGTTTGATCTGCAAAAATTCAGACCATCGGCAGAAGGTGTTTTTAGGCTTCTCCCAGCTATGAGGAACAGCAGAAAAGCAAGGTGAGTTGGTTTCTTACAGTGTGTATCTGCATTGCAATCACTAACACACAAACAGTTTTTAAGTTTTTATATAGCACAAACAAGCGCACAATGCTAACATTGTTGACAACTTCATTGTATGCTTCTCAAACCAAAACTGATCATGCATGATTGCCCTTTTTAATTTCTGCAGAATCTCAGGAGTGGTTCTCAATGTTCAGCTTTGTGAAACAATCTCCTCGGCCCTCCGAATGCCAAACTCTGTGCTAACCGAACTGCACCTGACAAACAGTTTCTTTTATAAACCAGATATACAGATCTTTATTGATGGACTGATGAATGCCCAATGTCAACTGGAAGCTCTGAGGTTAGTAAAACTTATTTTATTGTGTGGCTATTTGTTTTTTCTACTTTTCCGTCTTTTCTATCTATACATTTGTGCAAGAAGTGAAATACATACACAAAAAATACATAGACAAACTTAAAATGACATGGTATGGTATGACGGTCATCGGCCTCTAGTGTTACACCAGGCGGTCAGTTCATCACTGTCATCCAGAGGAAATATCAGTAAAGTACATATATAAAGCATTGTATGTACATGCCTTTATGCAAGTTTCACCTGTTTTGTCCTCTGTGTTTGCAGTCTCTCAGGTTTGCCAGACCCAGATGAACTATGTGAGGATTTGGAATCAGCTATCAAATCAGTAACCTCAAATCTAAGAGAACTGGAGTTGAGTGGAAACATAATGAGGGGCTTATTGTGCTCTCTTCTGTCTGCTGTGGTATTCAGCCCTAAACTGGAGAAGCTCAGGTAAGTCTCAGACATGTGATTGCCCAAAACTGAGGTATTGCTGGTGAATCAAGGTTCTACATCTGATTTCTTGGCTAGTTCATAAAAAGAACAGCTGATAAATATTATATGATAGATGCATCATTGTTGTTGAATCTCTCTTTACTGTGAGCAATACTGAATCAAAGTATTCTGCAGTGTAAGATGATGTACACTCGTGTACATTTATGCCACCTTTAGCTGCTGTCAGCTTGTTTTGGATCACAAGTCAGTTTGGTAGAGCTGGACAGTATGGCCTATTTATACATTTCTAATATAATGTTATTTTTTGGTCATCTCTGCACCAAAAGACTGAACCGAAATGATCAGACTGCAGAAGTCTGCAGGGAGTTGGTGACAGCACTCTCATCCAACTCATGTCACCTGCAAGAGCTGGATATGAGTTACACCTGTTTGGGAGACTCAGAAATGGAAATCCTCTGTGCTGGTCTGATGAGCACAAACTGTAAACTCAAAATACTGAGGTAAAAGACTGCACTGCATTATCAAAGTTCATTTTTATATTTTCAAATCGTAAAGATTTGTGTTTGATATTAAGTAATTAAAGTATATCCCTGCATTTGTCACTCAGTGTCAGTCACAACAATCTAACTGAGAAAGGCTGTGAGACAGTGGCCTCAGCACTCAGCTCCAGAACTTCCTGCCTGACAGAGCTGGACCTGAGCTACAATGATGTGCAGGACTCAGGAGTGAAGACGCTCTGTAATGCACTGATAAACCCACAGTGTTGTTTGAAAACCTTGAGGTCAGTGTAGTATTTATTTATTGTGACTAAACTCTCATGAGACTGTAGTTGCAACTTGTAGGATGACTCCATTGTTGGTTTTAGTGTCTCTGGAGGATTATTTGATAACATTATAAATGTATAATGATGTATGGTGCTCTCCAAAGGGAGAGTCTGATTAATCACTTATCAAATTAGACAACATTCACGTGAAAATTGCTGCCTAAAATGTGAGTTGTTTGATTTCTGCAGGTTGTCATTCTGTAAAGTGACAGTAGATGGATGTGTCGTCCTGTCCTCGGCTCTGAGGTCTGAGCACTGCCGCCTCAGGGAGCTGGACCTGAGCTTTAATCACCTGGCAGATCAAGGAGTCAAGCTGCTGACTGAAATACAGAAGGATTCACGCTGCAGCCTGGAGGAACTCAAGTATGCTCAAACAGACTGTCTAACAGACACACAAGATTAACTAACAAGATTCATCTCATGTGTTTGATTTGAAGATAATATTTTGATGTTTTCACCTACCGTCCCTTTGTTTCCCATCAGTGTGGACCACAATGAAGAATGCTGGTTTGACTTGAAGCTACTGAGACAGTGTAAGAATATCATTAATATTTAACACTTGTTGTTTTAACTTTGAATTAAAAATAAAGTATAATTCCATAAATATCAATTTATAATTTTAATAAAAATATCCTTCCAGTGTGGATGTACATTACATAAAATACACATCTACATGGGACTGTGATGCTGCTACCACTGTTAAGTTGCATTCGTGAGCATTCAGACAGGATCAGGGAAACCGGAGGTGGATTCACGGACTAAACTCTCATCATATACTTCTGCGTGTGTTCTGACTTTGTTTATTTCATGTACCCAGGTTTTAAATCTGAGGACCGATTCGCAATTTACGCCGTAAAATAGAGAAGAGTTTAATTTGTGTCCGATGGTTTGAGAGAGAGAGACATAGAGTAACAATAACAGAGAGCGAGTGCCTGCCACGATAAAGCTGTTCAAGCTCCAGGCTGCAGACTGATCTGCATTCATTCTTCTCTTGAGTTATGTTAAACTCATATCACTCCTGGGGGAAAAAACATATGCAATGAATGATTGAACAACATGGCAAGTTTGATGACAAAACATAGAGCAGACATTCGATGATACAAGATTTTACTATTTCTTCTTGATTGCAGATGCCTGTGATCTGACGCTGGACCGCGAGACAGCAAGCTTGGAAATCAGTTTGTCAGAAGAGAACAAAAGGGCAACACATGTTGTCCGTAATCTGAAACTAGTAAATGCTTCTTCAGTCAGATCTGTTGGCTTTCAAGTCCTGTGTGAAGAGGGTCTGACCGGTCGCCATTACTGGGAGGTTGAAATGTGTTTCAGCTGATGTTGGAGTGACATACAAAAGTATATTCAGGGCATTTTCTTTGGGATGTGATGAAAGGTCTTGGTGCTGGTATAAGTATGGGAGCTTTCGTCATAACGATTCCACTCTGACCTTTGCAGGTGATTATATCCCCTGTGATACCATAGGAGTGTATCTGGACTGGCCAGCGGGTATTTTGTCCTTTTTTAGAGTCCTTCCTGAACCGATGACCCACATGTACACTGTCCGTACAAAGTTCACTGAGCCTCTCCATCCTGTTTTTTCCCTGGGTTGCTCTGGATCAATTCACCTGTGTAAACTAAAATAACCAGAAATCTTTGTGGAAGTGTCATAAGTATGGCCAAATACAGCCAACCTGTGCTACGCACCTCCTGCATGAGACCGTGGTGGGCTTAAACAGCTCCTTCGGCAACAGACTACCACTGCTACTCCCACCATGTAAGAAGGAATGCAACCGCAGGTCCTTTATTCCAACATCTGTCCGACTCTTTAACACCAGCATGACATCATGACTTTTTCGATATATTCCTTACTTGTGAATCTTTTTTTTATTAACCTTGTGTATATAAGCAGCTGTGACAAGTGAATTTCCCCAGTGTGGGATCATTAAAGTCTATCTTATCCTACATCTGGTTTAAATGTGTGAAACTATTGGGCTAAATGCGGCTCAGAGGGGATAGAGCCTTTTCCGCTGCTGGTCCTAAACTATGGAATGACCTCCCTTTACACATTAGACAAGCCCCTTCTCTGTCCATTTTTAAAACGCGTCTTAAAATCCATTTTTATTTTTTGGCTTTTAACCCAGCATGAGATCCTGTTTCTGTTTTATTGTTATTTTAATCACAGTTTATCACTTATTATTGTTTTTATATTGTCTCTTATGTTTTATGTCTTTTATTTCAGGTTTTATTTCATGTATAGCACTTTGTGTCAGCCGTGGCTGTCTTTAAAGGGCTTTCATAAGTAAAGTTGAGTTGAGTTGAGTTGTCTCTTGAATATCAGTCCTGTTTTCCTGTTGGTATGCACAGGCATACAGTATGTACAGATGGAAGAATGTACGATGAACGTCCATGTGGATGTTTGTGTTATTTTTTATTACTTTCAATAAAGTCCCATAAAAACAGTAAAAAGTATTTCTCCTTGCATTTTCTTTTCTGCGTACAGATTCCACTCCCACTCTAACTGAATGTCAAAGATATAGATATAGAATAAAAGTTACTGTGTTGTGTTTTAGTCACTTACTTCAAGCAATTGACCATTATTTAATCTGGGGTTTTGCACCTTCATCCAAATTCATAGTTGTGTGTGGCCATAGGACTGCACCCTCATAACCCTGATCAGATATTAAAGGTTGTATTTTATAGTTTCGATGCTCTCACTTAACACTGTTCTGTTTACACAATGTACAAGCTTTGCACTTTCATCACGTAACACAGATGCAGTGACCCCTCTCTCTGTGAAGCCCAAATATTCGTTAGTATTTACGATCTCTCTCTTGGGAGGATAGTGTGTGGCTGTGTGGAGGTTCATGCCTTTCTCTTTTTGAGATACAGGGTTTGAGGGATGACCTTTGGCCACCTCTCTCTCGGTAGTGAAACAGATGTGGTAAAGTAAGTTACGAAAGAAAACGACTGGAAGGTGGTTCCTTAAAAGGACAGCTTTCAGAATGTTTATTCATGATTTTCTGTGGATATAAGACGGAAGGAACAATGTAAGGCATGGAGATTCGGTAGGGATCCGATCAGGGGATGCATCCCATACTCACTTGTTTCTTTAAATAAAGTCCTGATTACTCAAGTCAAGACGAGCTGTGGCTCTTTTCTTTCCAAGCATCCACAGAGCGACTTCGGCAGCCGTGGAAAAAGACACGACAACATCAATCTAGATTTGTCGCATGTCCTGTTTGACGGCCCTGCTACACGTCACACTTTGTACCACTGCCACTGCATTCTAATGGTGTAACACTAGAGGGTGATGTCTAACAGGATATCACATACCAGGCCAGCTCCTGCTGCTGGAATGTGGATTATTGTGTGCATGTGTGCTTGTATAAATTACATTTATGTCTCTCTGCGTGTGTGTACCTTTACTGTAAAGAAACACATGAACTCACAATGCCCTGTATACTTCCACTCTTCCATGAAAGCTCAGGGTTGCTTCCTGCAGCGCTTCAGTTTTTCTGGAAGAATGCAGCTAATTTGAATTTCAGTTCCTAATACATTAAAATGATTTGAATATAAATATTTGATGAATTTAAAGCTTATAAATTTAAAAGTTAATTCTCCTACTTAATTCGACAGGGACCTTAGAACTGGTGAAAGCAGATGGACACACACACACACACACACACACACACTGTAAGAAAGTTTTCTTCAGGATCACATCCTTCATGCATGAATCACCTTCTGTTTGAAATTGATTATGCATATTATTTATTCATATCGTCATCTTGATTTGCCCATATGTTGTAAAAGTCAGGGGGTATGAACAGTTTTATAAACATAAAATAAAAAAAGTTCAGATCATCTGGGGGCGTGTATGTCCCCTATGCACGTCCCTGGAGGTTGTGCTAACACAGCAGGCCTATCAAAGGGACATGTAATGGAAATTAGCAGCAGTTATGCTGTGATGCACTATTGCAATTCTCTTTGTATACTGTACATCAAATTAATATCAAATGAAACGGAAAGATTTGATTCAATAACCAAAAATAAAAGAAATACATTAAGCTGTGCTAACTACCTTCCCACCTGCAGTAGCAACCAAGTGCTACTAAGCTCTGGCTCTGCCCGTCGCCATCTTGGCAGTCCTGCCTCTGTCGTCTCCTGGCTAATCCAATGGGAAAATATGTTGAGTGTGGGCGGACCTGAGACTGGCTGAATGAAGCCGCCTGTAATGACACCCACCTGTCAATCAAAGTGGCCTGGCTCTGCATTATGCATAACGTTAAGCCTTAATATAATTTGAACAGGTGAGTTATATAGAAATTCAGCCTCAGTCCAGTTGTCATGAATAGGTGAATTATATTTTTTCGCTCCGGGCTGCAAACATGATTATTTCTGCTGTGAAGTCGGACAGTTCATTATGGGGACGTATGGAGATTGACTCGTTCTGTAGCCAGCCTGAAGTGGACGTTTGAGGTACTGCAGTCTTTGGCACTTCCGTTTTGGCTTCAGTTGGCAGCCACGAGGATACATAATTAACTAATGCTACGTTCATTTATAGGATTACATTAAAAATAATTCAAGATAAGCATATAGCATTTCTCCCACTGTGTAGGAGCTGATTGTGGCATCTTTTAGCCAACTCGTGCAGCTAATTAGCGTACAGTAATTAGCTGTCTGCCTATAGAGTCTGCCAAAATCATCAAAATCAATGATTGCCAGCTATAAATTAGGAGCCTGCTTTAGTCTGTCACTGTTTGAAACCCACTGTAAAACTGCTAACGTCATCATTGTAAACGTAGCTAGCTAAAAAGGGGTCTGTCGCTCTGGACAAACACTTTCATCCCTAGAGCCAAGCCACCAGCGTGGTCACATGTGAGGCTGCAGCTGCTTCCCTCATCAGCTTGCAGTGCATTTCAGCGTATTTGGCTGTTGACACTAGTTACTTTCATTGACAGACAGTCATGCGTACCTGCCTGACGCTGAACATCTGCACAGTAAGTCATACGCACAGTCTAGTTGGATTATTCTATTTGCAGAATTAACATTTCCTGATCCACGGTCCTTGAGAAACCAAACTGTTTGGATTTGTCGAGGCAGGTGGTGAGAGTGGGACGGGGAAAATGACTCCCAAATGTGTTTCGTCTTCAGTAAGGCAGAGGGAGGAAGAAGGCCTCTAACTTTCTCTGTGAGTGCTATCATTACGGTCAATCGCACAGTACAGGTGTTGCTATTAGGCTGTATTTCGGGTTTATTTTGTCAGACGGGCTTTGCAGTAATAAAAAAAAACAAAAAATAGCGATTTGATCGACGTCACAGTGCAGCAGCATATGAGTAACTGTTGCCTTGGGGGAGCATTTATGAGCCGCAATGAATTTGATTCTTCATGGACAATAAAAATATGTAAATGAGAACGACTAAACAATGAGTTCAGATGCATGAAACACAGTATAGCTGTTCGCAGAAAGGACAGGTCTGAAACTCGCTAAACAGATGTCGGCTGTGATGCCCAATTTTTTCTTTTTCGCTCACTGAAAGGAGGAAGAGAATAAGAAGAAGAGATTGAGTTGTTTTCATATTTCCTACAGTACGCCACAGCTGCCAATTTACGGCACAAAGACGTGCTTACAGAGGTTTGCTTTGTGAGCTGCGGCTGTGGCCGAGTTCCAGGGCCACAACATGCTTCTTTCTAAATCACCATGTGATCGGTTCTACACGCATCGCTATGCATAATTATATTTCCACTTACCGTGAGAATTGCAGGATATTAAAAAGATCTCATGTTAAAAAAAATGTTTCACATGGGACCTGCGATGCACTCAGACATTCATCCACGCCTTCTGTTATCATTGCTCTGGAATGGTACTTATTTTCACCCAAACTGTGACATTTATTATTATTTATGTATTCTCCTTAATGTGTTCTTAAACAGCGGCATGTCGATGACAGACACACCTCCTGTTGGCCAGACACTGTAACTTCCTGTAGTCTACGGTTGCCTGGCAACACGTAGTTTTCACATTTGAGAGTAAACAGATTATATGATCGTTTAGCGCTGTTTAACGTTTATAAGATTTAATAAACGGGTTATAACACACTACAGTGTAGTTGTATGTAGGACAATATAGGACATTTATTAATACGCAGCATTTGTCAGAGATTATAACTGTATCATTCATACATTTTCAACCAAAGTTGAACTACAACTACATTAATAAACACATACTTGCTTGCCATTACATTATGACATAATAATTCGATAGTGCTAAACAGGAGGAGGACTGTGGAAACATTTTCACATATTGCTCTTCCTCTGTCATTATCTCTTTTCCATGTGCGCTGACTTGGATGTGCTTCACATCTATGTCCTTTGTGTGTGTTTGTGTGTGTGTGTGTGTGCTGTACCTGTGTGTGCGCGCGTCTTCGTGGCTGTCTAGAAGTGGAAGTATTTCAAAGTTGACTTTCATGTTTTCTTTTAATGGGGCACATATTGAGCTTGTGTTTTATAATCACGTCAAGCACACTGTAGAGACAGTTGAGGAAATGTATGAGGAGCACTGTCAGTGTGTGTGTGTGTGTGTTTAAAGCTGCCTGTGTGTTTCAGAGGGAGTGATTTGGAGTGACAGGCTTACTATTGACAGCTCAGCATGAACATAACCCCAGACATGTGGAATCCGGCGTTACATGTCTCATTTCACCTTTTACCTGCACATCCACACACATTATGCTGACACGCATGCACACTCCTGCTGTTCAGCCTTTTACAGCCCTCATACATCATTTAGCTGCTGAGTAAGTCGTGTCCATCTCATTTTGATTTGAATTTCTTTCCGTCTTTCGTCTCCATTAAGCCCCCGGAACCTGTAAATATTTTGAGAAATGGAATTTGCATTGGACGTTTGGTGAAATTATGTTGTTGTGCATTTTGTGGACCATTAACAGAGTGAACAGAAGTTGAGTACATAACTAATGTGTTTGCTGCACGTATGTTAATGTATAGGGATGTGTATGTGTGTGTGCTGATGGTAGGAAATGGTAATTCTTCTAAGCGTCCATCAGGCTTCAGCCTCCAGTACATTTTTTTTTACAGCCACCCCGTGAGTCATATGAGCCACTGGTAGTACAAATTTGATTTTCACCGCTGCAGTTAATCCATTTCTGCTGCATTAGGCCGTAATATAGGCCATATTCATAATTGAAAATGAGGATAGGTCACTCGCACACATTTATTCTTTACACATCCATGCAGAGCAAGACAGAAGGGCAGGAGAACCCAGGAGAACAGATAGTACTACAAATCTGTGCTGTAAAGGTAAAAAAAAAAAAAAAGTAGACGTTTACTTTTCCACAAAACACTAACGTCACACCAGGAATGGCGACAAGTGTGAATGAAATCCACGCAGCCTCATGCTGTTTTAGGTCAGCTTAAAGAATAAAGACTCTTAAAGGCATATTTCTTTGATTGGTGTGGAAAACTGAAACGACAGATCAAAACTAAAGTAGGTGGGATGGATGATTCACTTGTCACCTGCTGGCACATGAACTCAATATCAGACTGAATAATGAAGTCAAACAAGGTGCGAGGAAACAAAGTTTAGCAATAGTTTGCTGTTTAATGGAAATGTGCTTATTCCCGTCCCCGTTGAGAGTTAGTTGCCAAAAGCCAAGCCAGAAGGCGGCTGGAGGCAGCTTCATATTTACCATATAAAGATGAGAGTGGGAATGGATATTTTCATCTGACTCTCAATAGGAAAACAAATAGGTGCATTTCCAAAAATGTTGATACACTGTGTGCTTACTACAGCCTCAGGAATGACCTGTGGAATCAGCACGTCTCTGAAACCATGAACTTTAAGATATTATGTCTAATCCGTAGGCTTGTTTCACTTTAATCTCGATTTTTCATATTGTGCGTCGTTGTGAGCCTTTCTGATGCCACTGGGAAGAAGTTGGTGGTCCATTTCTAATCCTGCCATACCTGCTTTGAATAAATAAAACCAAAGCACAGAGAGGTAGCGGGCAGGTTACGGGGACGACAGTTAAGAATGTTAATGCAACATCCTTGTTTGACAACATTTTGCATTAATATTTCAAGGAGGGAGCTTTCAGAAGTACAGCGTTAAATCTAAAAGCCGTACTTTTTTCAGCTTCTCTGAGCAAATAGACATCGGACGTGGAAATCAGAAGGTCAAGTCGGGGTTCTTGACAGATAATACACGGGGGAGAAAGTCCTGTAGTTTCACTAAGAAAACAAATTCCACAGAACAAAATGAACAGCAAACTGAGGCAGTCATCAGAATTATTCCAGTTTATTATCTATGCAGGAATAAGGAAATCCAGCATTTCCCTCCTTTAATGACTTTAACGTCAATTAGCTCACATGCAGGGATCTAAATCAAGGATTACACACGACGATATAAGCACATGCTATTTCTCTCTCCCGCACAGTAAATATGTGCGTGCACACTGTGGTGCTGGAAGTAGGATCGCACCGGTTTGATGTTTCCTTTCTTTGCTATCATGAATATTTGATTCAGCTCACCATCCCCAGAAGGTTCCATCCAAATGAAAGCTAAAATAACAGCTTCAACAACAAACTACAAGAGCAGCAACAGCAGCAGCCGCAGTGAGAGCGCGCAGCTATAGCCTGACAGTGGTGATGTGCACGAGGATGTGTTAGCTCGTTTTCCAGTGCTTCACCCTCTGTAGCATGAGGGAGAGAGAGAGGGAGGGAGAGAGAATACAGAAAAAAAAAAGTTTTGGAGAAGAGTTACTGGAAAGAAGGTGTCTTAGAGGAAGATATCTTGAAATATAAAGGAAAAAGTAAGACCAACACAATGTATCTTGATCCAGAGGAGTATCTGCCATCATGCAGACTCCACGGAAAATGGAGGAAAAGTGAGGTAAAGGAAGCACGGGCTGAATAATGACGGAAAAGATGAAAGGACGATAGTGAAGGAGGGAGCGAGGCGGTCATTAGGAGGCAGTGCTGCACTTCCTATCGCCGTGCGCCCTGCGCCGCATGCCCTTGATGATGTTAATGCGCGCACATTTGTGTGTTTGTGTGAATTCATTATGTGGAGTCATGCTTGAATGTGTATGTTCAGTTGAAGGATAGTGTCGGTTTTGGTGCGTGTGTGCGTGTGTGTTGTGTGTATGATTTGGTTTATAGGTTCACTGTCCTTGGAGGAGATAAGCTTCATGCAGAGCTTACATATGGGGCGTGGACGGGAATGAATTCATGAGTGTGGAGGAAGAGTTTAGGAATGATTGAGGGAGACGAGGAGAGACGAGGGGAAGGAAGGGAAGGACTGGAAGGTGGAGGTATAAACAGGTCCCTTCCTCTCAGCCAGTCACCTGCTGAAAGGACAGCTGGTCCTGATGTTATATGCTGTACAATAAAATGAAGGCCTTTCCTCGCTCACCCACACAGATCACTGAGTGGCCGGATGCATTTGCACCTTTTCACCAACTGGCTAAAATGTGCTGGATTTCAGCCCCTCTCTGATGCTCTTTGGATGCATTTACACCTGTTATTTGAACAGTTGTCTGAACTTCCCAAGAAGCGTGAGGTTTAAAAGTTGGTTATGTGCTGCTGCTGTATAGTTTAGGCCTGCCACCTTTAGTTCTTAATATAATTAACATTCTTAAACTTTGGCAACAGTTTGGGGAAGATCCCCTCTTGTTTCAACATGACAATGCCCCGTTGCACAAAGAGCTAATACGTAGTGAACAGAGCCACCATGACACCACGTAAAGGTATCTGAAGAACCATTGTGAAGCTCAACGTGTGATGACTCCACTGGCTTCCTTCTTATCCAAAAATGGGCAAAGAAATAGAGCTGAAGTTGGCTGGAAAACGGCATCCACCTGTCAGTGGCCATGTTCTTAATGCTGTATCATTTAAAGCTTTGATATATTTATTTATTTTTTTGAATCAAGCTGCAAAACATGTTTATTTCTGCTTTGAAATTGGGCCTCTGGTGACTGACTCACTTTGGCGCACGCTGCCTCAAGTGGCGGTTCAAGGGAGTGCAGTTTTTGTCACTTCATTGTTGGAAGGTATTCCTCAGCCATGGAGGTTGCTGCTGTTGCTGGTAAGGACTCGAGTTTCCTGAGACTAATCCTGTTGTGACTGAATGGGAGCAAATCCCTGCAACTAGGTTCCAGAATTTGGTGGAAAGACCCCCGGAGAGCCAAAACAAATCCATTTGGCTACACTGTGGGGACCAGGAACATAGAAAAGGGACGTGATAACGCATGATCGGTCCGAAGAAAAAGGTTATTTCGAGAAAAGCAAAATGTAATCAGTTAAGCAAACCTATAGAAGTCTGGAGGAAGCCCAGGCCAGCCGCACAATGACCCGGAGAGGAATAAGGAGCAAAACAAGCTAACTTTAAGGAGGTCAGAAGGCTTCTTTCTTCTCCTTCTCTTCCAGCCTCCCTTAAATTTGGGGGCAGGGCCACCCACTCATCACCCAGAAATCAGGAACACCTTTGGGAGGGAAGTGAGGGAGAAGAACACAAGAGGCTGTTATGGCAGTATATTACTTTCCACGGTCTTAGAATAAGTACTGCTTTTGGGCCATGTCGTGTACATGGAAATAGAGTCCATGTGACACTCGGAAACAGTCTTGACTCTAAATGATCATGTCTCATCATTCTTAGAGAGCCCATTACGAGCTAGTCGCTGTAGGTATCTGGTATTCAAGTGGAAATAATGAACAGCTGATGGAACATTGAACAGAATCAGGGGCTGAGCAGAAGAGCGTTAGCTCAAGAAGCTACAGTGCCGAGCTGTCGAGGGGATATTTTTACTCAGAACTGTCATTAGCTTAAATGTATAGCTGCTATAGCACCACCTCAGGTTCACCAATGATCCACGTCTTTGCCCGTCCATTCTTTATACTGTCTATGCTTAGAAATAGACAACCGTATCAATTAAATCTTGGCAGGTTTTCTCTGTTTCCTCGTCAGGTTCACGGTGGGGCTAACTTTAGACGAGAGGAGGGGGGGTACACCCTGGACAAGTCGCCAGCTCATCACAGGGCACATAGAGACAAACAACATGTAAGACTCAAAATTAAAAGTGTGTTAAAAGTTCCCCTGTAGATGTTTTAGGGACGATGGAGACTCTCTCACGGATAATCTGAACATCCTGAAACAGTATCAAATATTTGATAGTGTTAAGCATGTATGCATAAAGTATCTGAGAACCTCAGAGCAAACATTTTGCTTTATTTCACGCGTATCTCAGCGTGCTTCAGCCAGGTTGATCTGCTCAGTGTGTACTTACTGTGGTGTCCTAGTTTTTGCCTTTGAGGTCAAATAAGGAGCGAACTTTCCACATCGTGTAAAGACGAATAAGAGCTACAGGCGAGCAAGCAAACACGCACACACGCACACACACACACACACACACTGTCATGCTGTCAGGATACATTTTCATTGATGCAATTAAAGCAACGTCATCGTTCACATAATCAATGACAGCAGCAAAACAAACAGGCTGGCAGATTCCACAGTTCCTGCAGGCTCGGGAACACACACACACACACACACACACAAGCACACACACACAGGCGACTTTGCTTTGTTAGCATTGAACCCACTGATGTCAGAGAATGTTCTAGTTATGAGAAAGAATTAAATCGTTCAGAGTGTATCAGACCTGCAACAGGACTGCAAGTACAACAAGCCGTGTTTGAAACATATACATTTTTGTTTGTGTCCCATTTTTTTATGGATTGAAGCAAAAAAAAAAAATAATTCCAGAAACTTTCCATGGGAAGTTAAGTTGGGGAATTTGGTCGAAATGGAAATGTATGGGAATTAATGGGAATTAACTGGAAATTGGGGGTAAGCATTAAGCATCATGATAAGATCCTTATAAATCATAAGATAAAGAGCCTCATAAATGGTCAATGACACGACGCTAGCTATGGCTTCTCTATCATCTAACTTAGCTGCTGTATGAATACATGTTCATGTGCTATCTGCAAGTTAAACATGAACACCATACATCAAATATATTTACCCCATACTAGCATCAAAACTTACTTCACTTCATGTAGTCCACGGGCTGAAATGTGCGGCTTCAATAGTCTTGTGCTCTGGACTCAAAGTGAGGAACAGCAGATATTTAAGTGTACTTGCATGAAATGAAAATTATGCTAAAATATATTTTCTCCAACTGTTGTAGCTCTGGAGGTAATGTGAGTGAACCGCAGACATCACGGGACCTGACGTGGGCCACGGGGGTTTCAACTGATCGGCCTTTACGTGCAGTCTGGTTTGCTCCTTCACTCCACCGACAGTCTGAGCTTGGCATGGGACCAAGCTGGGACAATGATGAGGTAAGTTGGAAACTTTTTAAGCCTGCATGTGGATTTCACTTCTTGAAATTCATTGTAGCAGCTGTTTAAAAAAAAAAAATCTCTCCTTAAGGACACGTCCTGTCAGCTCTTTAAACTTACTGGACATTAAGCAGGATTCAGCAATTTTATGAATGAAAATTTGCATGAAGAATTCAAATACTAAGAGCTCAGAAACAGTGTCCTCTTTCCTAACACACCGTGGACGTATACCTGGGATATGTCTTCAGTAAAAACATATTCCTGACTCATTATCCATCCATTATTAGTTTGGAATATGCACGTGAGTCATTAAGTTGATCTCCTCAGGTCTGTTTGGGTATGACTGACAGATAGTTGCACCTGTAAGACAACATGACTTTGGCTTTTATTGCTGCTGTCAGTTTGGTGAAGAGTCTCGTCATACAGAGTAAATGTAATTCCCCACCTGTCTCACCATGCACTGGTTGAATTTGTATTATTTCAGTTTAAAATTGGCGACTGCTGTTTGTTTGTTATTTCTTGATTATAGATGTCAGGCAAACTAAGAAGTATGGAAGGAGAGAGTAAAAAAAATTTGGTTATTCATTTTCAAAGGATCATATTTTGTTCATAAAGTTACTTTTTTTGAAAAAAAGGTTTTGGCAGGTCAAAGGTTTTATTTATTTATTTAGCTACGGATAATTTTCAAGTGTCGTTGTAACCACCCCGTGTCCCCTGGGACTAAAATCATTCATGTTTTCTATATTTTCAGGTGTGTTTTAATTTCTCCCTGCACTCTGAACACAAAGACACACACCGTGTGTTAGCAAATTATGTAACATTGCTTTCATACTGTCTTTTATTTTGGCCGAGAAATTTAATTGGCTCTAAAGTGGCCACTCAGGGCTTCCGTATGTGCACAGTTAGTTAGTTTACCGAGAGCACAACTGGCTGAAAAGTTTTCTTGATCCCTTTCTAAGGGATAGATTGCGTTATTGCTGATTGTAAATGTCTTATTTCACTTGTGTGTGCGTGTGTGTGTGTGTGTGCGTGTGCGTGTGTGCATGTGTGTGTTGCCTTACCTCATTCTTTTCCATTTTGCTGAAAATAGTCCCATTAAAAGGTGATTCTGCTGCCTCAGTGTGTGATTCTCCAGCTTGGATAATGAAGCCGCAGGAGACACACATTCAGAGCGGAGTTAAATCATTTCACACTCTTTTTTTTCTCTCTCTCTCTCCCTCACACACACACACACACACACAAGCATATATAAGAGACACACAGTCTGCGATTGGAGTTAAATCACTTGACCTCTGACCTCTCTTTGGACCAATGAGAACATCCTCGACACCCGAGTGCAGCCCCGACGACAGCCTATAAATAGCAGGCAATTTAGAACAAGAGAAGAAGGGGGCATCTCAAAGATTAATGACTCCCCTCTACATGCATTTTACTACTTTTTGTTCTATCAGACTTATCTCCTCTCTTTCCTCCCACCTGCTCCACTTTGCTATCTCGCTCGCTCTTTTTGTGTTCTCCCAGCACTCTCTCTCGCATTGTCTTCTTTGTGTATATCTGTGTGTGTGTGTGTGTGTGATGGTCTCGTGGTAAATGCATTTACTGTGATAGGCAATTTTCCCGTAATTCGAAAATCCTTTTCTCTATACGGCCTCTTCTTTGCCTTCCTATACTGTCGCACTCGCAGCTCTGCTGATGCTCATCGCGGGGACAAATAAGATGTTAATCTTCTACTACCCTTCCTCGCTTTTTTTTTTTTACCCCGCCGGAGTTTTCTTCGGTAAAATTTGGATTCGCTCGGGCAAGGTTTGCCGAGCATGTAGCCCGTTTCTCACACACACTGACAGACGCATTCACACCTGGGAGCTTCACCTCACTGTTAATAACAAGTAGCTCAGCTGGAGCAGTTTCAGAGCTAAATGCTTCACTCAAAGGCGCCTAAACAACATGATGGGAGGGAGGGAAGAGGATGCCCCAGCACACACACACACACGCACACATTGCTTTCAAACTGGCAACCCTCCAGAAAAATGTTGTTTATATAGCATTTATTCTCTGTTCCACTCGCCTGTAACACATTAAAACAAGCTTAGACCCTCCAATAAGAGCAAAAAAAAAACCCCAGACTCCTCTGGGCGTTACTGTATCTGTAAACTTCTGGTGACATTTTGAGCAGCCGGGAGCCGTTTCCTCTGAACTCCAACCACAACCTGATTGTTTACCGTTTACCTCTGCACTCTGCGGTTGGTTACTCAGTGATGCGGTGATTCCTTCCCTCTCGTCAAAGTGTGAAAAACACACACACACACACAGTTTAGTTGTTGTTGCTGTGACCTCGTTCACTGTGCGAGAATATAACATGCAAACCATTTAAGTGAGTGAGACACAGATGGAAGCAGACAGCGTGGGAAACTGAGTGCACTGACTTTTCAGACAGTCAGAAAATCATTTCTCGTTTTCTCTGATTGACTACCTGTGAGCTCTCATTCACTGCCTGCGTCACTCGACCGCAGCTACCTCACTCTCTCCCAAACCGGGCACCAACCAGAGGAGCCTTCTCTGACTCTCTGTGTCTTCCCTGTATTTTGCAGCCCACATACAGATGCAGACGTTGGGTACATGAAATAAACCAAAAGTACACAAGTGGACAGAGTTTATTTCTCCAAAACTTGAATCTGACTCTACTTCTCCGTTGTTGTCATGTTTTCAGCACACCCTGCAGCTCAAGTCTGTCTTTGTCTTTGGCGATGGAGTTTTATTTAAGTTTTAGAAAAAGTATGTGATGTTGTTGGTTATACAGTTTGTACAGTTGTAAGAGCAATCGATAGGATCATCTTTGGACCCAGTGCATCTGGAAATTATTACTGATTCCCTTGAGTTCAACTTCCACTCACCGTTAGTCATCAGACCTCATGGACAACTGATTTTAAAATGCAGTGCTTAGAGTAGAGTTCAGTGCTTTTCTTATTCTTCTTGTTCTGTGCTAATTGCATTTACTTGTTGTCCAAGTATAAAACAGTCCCTGATTAGACTGCCAAAATGAAAACAGCTCAGCAAAATAAATAAAAAAACCAAACCCAGCAGCACCGTGGCCTCCAGGACCTGATTTGTAGACAAACCAAAAGGCGCCGCGCCTGAGGAGCCTCTGGCGGCTCTCCAGCTGCTCAGGTCTTTGCAAATCACAGAACTCTGACACCGTAAGCCCGGGAGGTGTGAAAGGTTCAAAAATATCGCTAAATACATCTGCGAGATTACAGAGCATATTTGTGTGGGAGAGGCCCGATGCAAATGGTCTGTGACTGAAGTTAAAGTGTCAGTTCACCCCCAAAAAGTAGGTCTTCTCAATAAAATCTTCTTAACAGAGAGAGTGACAATATTTTAATTAGCAGAAAAACACTGAAATATGAAATATTGTACGCTTACCTATGCTTTTATTTGCCTGGTGCTGACACCAAAGAATACCTGAGAAGGTGGATTTCTGTCACCATTGTTTAATGTGACATGGAGCTTTTTATAAAGCCCTAGTGCATGTGTGTCTGTAAAATGTATATGCATGTGTAGCTGTGCATGTGTGTGTGTGTGTGAGAACACACGTGCATGCACTTTTGTTTGTCTGTGCAAATGTGCGTATGTGCATGTAGCTCCCCGCTCTTCCCCCTCTGGCCACGGCTTCATTAAACATTTCATTAATGTCAAACATCATTTAC
This sequence comes from Nibea albiflora, assembly GCA_014281875.1. NCBI lineage: Eukaryota > Metazoa > Chordata > Actinopteri > Sciaenidae > Nibea > Nibea albiflora. Next base: position 16,731,272 of record CM024808.1, on the reverse strand, counting down.
ACAATCAGATGAAACTTGCCCGCCACACACACACTCAGACAGAGATCCACCCACGTACACAAACAACATCAGGAAAAACCAAAGTGACACGCTCACAATGAGATGACGAAATTAGAGCGGCGCCCTGTAAATGACAGTATCGCACACGGTATCACAGAGAGCTCTGGACGCACGCAGACACGTGGGGAAGAGACGATTCATCGGTCGGGTGGTATATTTGGGTAAAAGTGTGCGCTGCCTTGTGTGTGTGCTGTGCATGACTCAGGTCTGTGTGAATAACAGAAAGATAACCGTGGAGAATGCATCGAGCAGAGGTTAAGTACACTCCCAGATAGCGTCGGAAACGTTCGCAGTGATTCATAATCCCAAGAGAGCAGGAGTGAGGGGAAAAAGAGAGAGACAAACAGTGATCCAAGCAACATGCAGAGAGGCTCAAACGTCAATACGGAGAGGAAGAGATTACTTGTTCAGGTTTGTCTTGGTAGTTAGCAACGCGATGACCCATTATCACGGTATTGATCCTCCGACCTGCAAATGTTTGTTTGCTGCGCGCTCACATTGTACGCACACATCAACTGACCTCTTTAAATCTGCTATGATCAATATTTTTGCCGCCCTCCGTGGTTGCCCACTATCGCCACGCAGCGGGACAGACACACTCGGGAGTACACTCCGACATGACCGAAGCAATGTGAAGAATGAAAGCACCGGAGAACCGGGTGGGTTTAAGTTACTCGTAAAGGGAATCCGATGCGATAGATAGCAAAGTCAGAGGAAATAAAACCGCTGGCATCACGTAGGAATGATTTATGAAAAACGTGCGTGACAAACCGGGATCGTTGAGTCTGAAAGACATGGGTGTTTTCCAATATGCCTGCATCGAGTCCCCCAATAATAAATCAGCTAACATTGCATTAATCTGAGCTGAATCACTGCGGCGCTCTTTTAACATATTTGTTTACTCGTACGAAGCTGTTTCTCACAGATATGAAAATGATTTTGGTGTCAGTCCCCCTGTGACACATTGATTATTTAATGAGAGCAATGGCTCACCTCCGTCCATTTATGAACTTGTCACCTGAATATCTCTCTATTCGCACCAGTCACAGCATTTTCCACCGTGTAAGCAGACACGGAAAGGCCTGACTCATTCAAATTGGGAATCACAATCATGTGTCTTGTGGCGCTGACATGAATGCTGAGACGCAACATTGTCTAAGAAAACAGTTACACCTCTCTTACTTACACGATGCCGAGGCAGCAGTTCAAGGAGGAATGAGCAGGAGATGAAGTCAAAACCGGTCGGACGTTCTGTGCATTTTTATCGCCATATACATTCACCGAGTTTAATGGAAAACCGTGCAATGGCTCACAAATGTGCCAAACTTCGCCCATAAATGATTCAAATCTACAAGCAAGTCATTTAAATTGGCTCTGCTAAAACCAGACAGGATACAAAATGCTGAAGTGGCAGGAAGCCCTAATGAGGACGCTGGTGGCAAGTGTGTGTCCGTGTGTTTGTGTGTGTGTGTGTGTGTGAGAGAGAGAGAGAGAGAGGAGGAGAGGGAGGAAATTTTTGCTACGAAAGGCCAATTTCCAGAGCTTTCATCATTTAGATGGAGTAAAGCCACACGGAGAGGCGAAGACTTGAATATCAGAAATCTTAACGCATGTCATTTCTGTAGAGACCCTGTCTCACTTTCACAGAACTTTCGGAAGGAGGAGACCCCGTGGAAAGCAAATCAGGCAGAACAAGATGTCGGCTAACTAACAAATATGCTTCATTTGGCAGCGTTTTATTCATTGCACTGGAGGAGGAGATGGAAAATGGAAAAAGTAGAGGGGAGTAAGGCTTGGATGTTGGTAGTGGAGGCTCATTAGGGCAAAAAGCTTAAACAAAATGTTACGAATGTCCGATTTTTAACTGGGGCTGCTGCTTCAGTGCATACAACTGTCTGTGCACGATGAGCCTCCATCTCCATCTCTGCGTCAGGTGTCTATGAAGAGGTTAATTTTCCACTCCAGTAACAAGCTCAACTGATGACAGACCGTCTCCTGGGGATTTTCTCGCCCCCTCGGGCCCTACAGGCTTTATTTAGTATTTAGCATTAGAGAAAAGTGCTGTGATTAAAGGGAAGTTGGGGTGGATTTGATTAAAGGGGACGTGGAGTGGACCTGACTCAAGGGTTTATTTTTCTTTTTTTTCCCCCACTATACTGATTAATTGGGATATTTCTCATCCCACTCCCGAGGCCATGGCAGAATGCAGCGTCAGTTTTTTTTTTCTTCCCCTTCTTAAAAACCACAACCCACGGAAGTGAGCTTTCTGAACCGTTTAGATGCCTTAAGTGTGGCTTAAATGCAATGTTGAGCAGATGAAAGACAATCAATAGTAGGAAGGAGGTGGTGGGGGTGAAACTGGGAGAGATCCAGATACACAAAGTGAAGAGAAAGTTTTAAAAGTGCCGCAACATGATAATAATGACCGCAGCGGCAACTAATACTCACGTTATTATTGTTGTACTTATTTATCAAAATATTCAGATATTTAATCTTTATTTTCTTCTCAGATGTTGATGTGTAGTTTAATGAACACTGGACCGCCAAGACTTTGTGACAGTAGTCCACAAAAAAAACAGCATGTATAGTACAGCCATCTAGTGGTAAAGTTTCAGATTGTAACCGACTGAATACTCATCACGTCTCTCTTTAAACTTGTAAAAAACGCAAAAGGTCCATTGTAGCCAGTGTCTGGTTTGTCCCTTCTGGGCTGCTGTAGAAACATGGCGGACTCCATGAAAGAGGACCCTCTACTACAGGCTCATTCTAAGGTTGCATAAACATAACAGCAGGTGATTATACACTAATGAAAACATGGTTATGAAAGTTATATTTCATTCATAGATCCCCTTAAATGTTACACACTGAACCCAGTATATTTACATCAAAGTTTTCCCTTTCTTGAAATTAATTTCTGATGATTCATCTTGAACTACAGCTAGTGAAAATAGTTTACATTTCTAAGAGCTGGTTGAACCGTAATTAGTCTTTCCTCCCTCGTCCCCTCACAACACTGGCGAGGAAGGTGTGGGCGGAGGCCGACCGTCCTCTTGTAGCTCAGCATCGCTCTTTTAACGCGTCACTAAGCCCCGCCCACTCCGAGGGAGCCTTACTTATTCAGTTTCACCGTAAAAATGTGTCAACTGCGGTTTTACTGCCACTTTGATCACATCTGTTTTTTGCCGCTTGATATTTCAATACGGCGCGAGATTAGCCTGAGTCAGACGGCGTACGTCGCAGATGTTAAAGATCAACATTGAGACCTGGTAATTAGGCGATTTAGTGATGGTCTCGACAGCAGATTTAGCTTCGTTAGACACACTGCTTCAACAAACAAATTTAGAGGGCTGTAGATCAATTAACTCTGTAGCTCTCCTCCAGTATGATTGCCAGTTGCCATAATTTGCAAAATAAGGTACTTAAGCGGAACAACACCCACGCGCGGGCTTGTATCTCTAAATGAATACAGAAGCAAAACAGATGTTTAGATATTATAAATATGAGGCTTTGAAGGACCTCCACCAGCGTGTTCTCCTCCAGTGCATTCATTTATGTGCCAGTTGTTTCTTTGTTCCGTCTCTGCGTGTATCTATAGTTCTAACGATTGTGAAAGGGTGGAGGGAATGAAAGGTCAAGCACAGCAGAGGACTGATACTCATCCCGATTTTGTCTGAGCCGAACAGTCCGCTACGGCCCTGAATATCAGAGGGCTAAGCTAACATTTAGAGGGCTATATTTATGCATGAGTATGAATGAAATGACCTTCAACAGGCGTAAACAAATCAGTGAGTCAATACCTGCCACAAAAGACGCAGCACAAAAACTACCCGGCCTTTGAAAAAGAGTCGAAATGAACAAATGTTGAGTCTGTTAAGGCTTCATACTGATGTTTGCAAAGCACCCTGGCCATTGTTTGTGTTAATGCGTATTGACTGTATACATTCACAGTGCAGATTGAGTCACAGGAGGCAAAAATGTATGATGAGAAAACAAACAAAGAGAGAGCGCAGGAACAAGGAACACTGACACTGCGCCTACGACTACACATCAGTTCATTAGCACCTGACCATTGGTCCGAACCGCAATAGGCTAATAGAACAGCTGATCTTACTGACCTGGATCAGTCCGCTCTTTGGATTAGAAGCCAAATTACACAGAGGAAAACAAACTTGTTCAGCCTTGACAATCCCAGGGACATAAAATGAGTTATTAGGAAAAAAACAAAAAAAAGAAGCTCTAAAGTGAGTCATGTGTGTCAGACGCTGCTTAATGTTAGAGCCTGTGGGGTCTGACAAGACGGCGAGTAAATAAGTGATAAAAGCTAAAGATTGAACATTAGAAACCAAAGTAAATAGCAGATTTTCACAGAGCGACCCAAGAACCCAAGACGACCAATTAGACGAAAACACTAGAGAGGGAGAGAAAGCAGGAAATAGGAGAGTCGGGGAGACAGAAAGAGGGGCTAAATGTTGAATCTCTAATTGGTCTGAAGTAGGAGAGTTGTGTGTGTGTGTGTGCAAGGTTGTATGTGCAACAGTAAAACCCAGTAATTAGGTCTGAGAGAACCCCTCATTATAAAAGGCTCTTGCAGCTGTTGTTAATTAAAAGCAGCGGCCTTCCAGAAAGTGCCATGCAACGGTAATGTCACCAAACAGTGGCTCTCACTACGTATCAAGTTCAGATGCAGCGCGGCGAGGGGACAGCATCCCTGATCTTTCAGAGAATGCCATGTAATATTACTGTCACCTAAGACCACAGACGCACACACACACACACACACTACCAACAGCACTTTTATCACCGTGAAAGACACACTCTGAATGGCAAGAAAATGCCTGCTGACATCTTTGCTACTAATTGCAAGGGTGTTTCTGCTCCTGCAGGAGATCATTTATCAAAGAGTGTGGGTGGTACCGTGGCACTGAGAAAACATTTTAACATGCCGCGGTGGGAAAAGCACAGGTGTAAATAGCACATTTACTGATGACTGGATTTATTTCTCAGGGTCCTAAGTGTTGTGCGCCATTCATGTCATTAGCATGTGTTCTTTTGTCAAAATATGTCAAAGTACATGCTGTGAAAATGGTCTATGACACGACAGCTTAATTCTAGAGGTTTGCAAAGCTGCTCTGATCGATACACACGTGACAATCACAAATGACTGTAATGTGACAGGGGAGCGCCAAACTAACAGAAAAATATCATCCGACTGCAGTTCTCCTTTAGCATGTTAGCATCTTGGAGCTTTGAGTTTTAGCCATGCAACCTCAACATTTAGTTTCACTGTCGCGTTGTCTCCAACCAAAACAGGAACTCCTGTGCTACATGCTACATGCTCAGCAGCAAACTAAGGACGGACGGATCCAAAACTGTTTTTAATCTGATACTGACACAAATAGCTGGATCAGGTGTTGGTAACAATGTGGCAACAACCAGACAGGGCTGCTGCTAGCCAATGCGTGATTGCTTTGTAGGAAATATTGGTCTGAATATCCGTTATGTGTTTTCCAGACAACTGCTAACTACGCTAAAAGCCTGTAACACTGGCTGTGGGCTAAATCATCATCAGATGACGGTTGCATCACCACATACACAACTTCGACGATAATATTTTCTGGATGCGTAAATAGGCAACTATTTTCCAACGCAGCTTTTGTGCCTCTGATTTGTTGGTTATTTAAGTTTGTTCATTTAAACACCTTGAATAAATTATGAATTATGAGTGCTAGCTTTCACTGGTCATACTATTCATTATGTCCTGCTGGTGCTGCTTCTAAAACACACCACTTCTCCTTGCCAACTGCACATGGGGTGACTCATTCATGACTCATCAGTCAGTCAAGGATAATCTTACATTTATTAATATGAACATTTGTGTATATTTGCTCAATAAGAGGATTTGAAGATCTGCTACAGCTTCCATGCCTCGCTCACTGCATGAACGCACATATTGACAACACTTTAAATGTAAATATTTGGGCTGTTATTTATAGTCTGCTGTCCCCGTCCATTTGACACTAAGTACTGTTGTTCCTGTACAATGTGTCAGTAATGTCACTGGGACTTGTCATTTTTTTTCCTGCAGCAATGTCACCAACACATATTCCTGTGTATTTATTGTACTTGGCAGATAGTGAGGTCCTGGTCTCCAAATTGCTACAGCAGCTCTTACCATATATAGACATACAGTATTTTGGCCTGAATCCCCTGAAGCAATGCAAAACCCGGAGCCCGTAGGAGTGCTGCTGAAATCACACTGCTGGGATGTTGATGCTGATTTTTTGGAACAAATATTGCACAAAAGATCCTGTCGGTAACTGTAACAGGACTGACTGGTGGCACATTTTATAAACAACGTGAAATCACACCGAGGGTAAAGAATGAAATCTTTTATTATATTTCTCATCTTTGTTCAACTTCGAATCACATCTGATTTTATGCTTCCCGTAAATTTATACATCCACTAACCTACTTTAGCTCTATGTGTGAGTGCGTGTATTCACAGACGCCCGTGTTGTGCCACGAGGAAACATTTTGCTCTTTTGTCGCCTCTGGTTTCAGCTTCTCTATCTCAAATTTATGAGTACACATGCCATATGACGGACACACACTTTATGTATTATGCACTGTGAGGAGCATGCGCTTCCTCCACTGCCATGAGAGCATGTTGCATAATGACAGTTGCTTGCAGACTGACTGTAGTGCAGTGTGAGTGTGCACTGGAACTACACCTGTGAATACACCGGAGGCATGCTCGGTTTAATGCATGTAAGCTCAGTGTAAACTATAGTATGGAAATGCAGCATGTGATGCACGTGGTTAATAATACATAAACATGTGCGAGGCATTAGGTATTCAGGTTAAAGCAAGGCTACGTGTAAATAGTTAACAAGGTGATTTTCAGTGATTTATTGTAGAATCAGAGAAAGGAAACTTCACTAAATGAAGGAAGGAAATATTTAGCATGAGAGGACGAAAAAAAAAAAACATAAAGGACTGTGAGATTTCATGTGTGGAGACCGGAGGGAAGAAGGGAGACGCAGAGGAAGAAGGAAACAAATTAAGGAAGGAAAAAAAAACGACAGAAGGGGAAATAAAAATGACAGAGGGATGAGAGTGATAGAGGAGCAGCTGTAATTACAGCAGCATTCATCCTGTACAGTAGCTGCAAAGGAGCAGTGACGCACACACTCATACACAGCAGTCACCACGCTTGAACACATGTTCCCTCTTAACTTCTAACAGTCCCCTGTGAACTCCCGGGCGATACATTACACAGTGCATTTGACCCTGTATTGTGTGTGTGTGTGTGTGTATGGATTTGTGTATGTGTGTGTGTGTGTGTGTGTGTGTGTGCTGTCCCAACTATAGGCCACAAGGGTGTGGTTAATATAGGATGAGTAGAAGGTTATGTCAACATTCTGTCTATTGATTTCTCCTCAGGCTCACTCTCCCTCTCTAACCTTTTCACTTACAGCCTTTTTAGCCTCCACCGCTTGTATTTGCCTCTCCTCTCCTCTCCTCTCCTCTCCTCTCCTCTCCTCTCCTCTCCTGATTGGACTCAGCAGTTCATAAGTTTATCAGGCAAAAAGCGCCGATAATTGAAATCCTTGTCAAAGAAATATGAAACACTCTTATCACTCCTCCTTAATTACATTCTGAATTGATTATTCAATGAACAGACATTAGCTATAAACACGTCTTAGATTTTACCTTAAGACACAAATGATGCCAATGTGTGCACAAAGACTTTGCAGCTGCCAGTGTGTTTACCACATTCATAAATGATTGACATGGAATAAGAGCATGAAACATATTGAGTCATTCTGTAGATGATTCAAATTAATCAGGAAGCCTCAAAGAGAAATCTGCTGAAAAGCAACCAGTCCCATGGATTTACACTGCTCAGTCATAAACTTAATGCTATAAAACAGATGAATCATGCCGGGCTCAGACTGTGTCAATCTGTTTAATGGAAATAACATACAGTAAGCTCAGTAAGATGATACATAAACACGGGCCTATTTTTGTACATTGGTATCTGCAGGTGCCATGCAGAGATGCATGCAAGAAATTCGTATTCAAGCAGAGAATATGATTCTTGACCTTATGTAAGGTCCACATGTCCAGATCTCTCCAAATTAAAGGTCCAGTGTGTCTGATTTTGAGGACTCTATTTATAGAATATGGCAAAAATGGAACATCCATCCATTTTCTTCCACCAGTTGGACGTTCCTACAACACCTCCCAGTCTTAATCAGATGGCAGAACTACATCTGTTGGCTTTTTTTGACCCGGAAGAGCACCAACACGCCAGGCTCCCTCCGGATGTCCGAGCTCCTAACCCGATCTCTGAAGCTCAGCCCAGCCACCCCACAGAGGACACTCTTTTTGGAATCACAGTTCCTCTTACATGCAGTCCGCCATGTTGGATCTAGATAAGACTTTTCTTTGTTTCCTCTTTGCCATTTTAACATGAACAGATTTTTGGCCATCTTCTGAACAAACTGATAGTTCGTCTCATGTGGACAGGCAGTGTCAGTACCTTCACACTGAATCCAGGACCTTAGTCACATGATAAAATGGTCACAACCCCCATTTCTCTTTAAAGGCTCTCACTGGCGTCAGATGCGAATGACCTTCTGTGAGCTTTCATCTGTGGGCCAATTTTAGAGCGGTATTTCATGGTAATTTGAACATCAGTAGAGCAGGACTCGAATGGTTTTGCTCAACTCATCCCGCCTGAATGAACTCACGACAATAGCAGGTGTCAGGGCGAACTCAGTTGGATGTGGCGCTGAGGATGTTTTCTCATGTTTTAAGCAACCTGTGTGGCACGATTCAGGTTTTCAACAAAGAAAGGTGCTGAGTTCCAGTACAAGGCAAAGTCTTGGCTCACAGAGTGTCTTCTCACTTAGTATGATTAATAATCTCATACACTTTACGCAACATATATGGGCTTTTTTTTATAGAATGCACAGTAGAGGTGCTGGGCGTGCATCAATCTGTCATCGCCGCCTCCATTTCGAGACATTAGTGTAATCGCCATGAACACGTGAGCTCGTCAGCGAGACAATAGGTAGCGTCTGGTTTTCTTTATGCCTCGAATTAGAAAGAGTGGCGCGCTCTTCCATCGAGGCAGAGCTAATCGCTCACTGAAGCAAAGGAGAAAACAAACAGTGGTGTTGGGGAGTTGTGAGCGGGGGCCTAATGTGGCCGCAGACGGTACTTCTATTAAAAAAAAAAGAACATTTTGTTAAAGACATAAATAGCTCAGGGCAATCTATCCATCTATCTATTGGTACACAATCCATGGGGGGGGCCGTACATTGGCACCCTGAGCATTCACGCTGTCTGTGTGTGTGTGTGTGTGTGTGAGAGAGCGAGCACACACCCCGAGCTCTTCAAAACCATTACTCCGAGGTGTGATGAGAGATCTTGTCTCAGAGGAAAACAGAATAATCTAGTAATGGATGTGAACGGAGGACACGGAGCACTCCATAACAGCTCATCAGCGAGTCTTTGAGAGATTTATGATTTGATGATGCAAATGTATTCCAAACAATAGAAAACAGGAAATGGGTCAGTTGAGAGGGTCATTTTCACATCAGTCGAGAAGCCACTATTGTTGACAATAAACGTGAAGAGAATAAGTGTGTACTGTATATGTTTTGTGTGTGCGCGGATGTGTGTAAGTGAATCTTTCACCCTTAAGGCCTCGATGGAAACTGATGGACAAGATAGAGGGAGCGATGGGAGAATGAGGGGGAGGCATCAGGGTGTGAATGCTAATAGTCTCCGAGCTAAGACATCCACAGCATCTCATCTATCTCTTATCCTTGCCTGACTCCCTTCCTTCCCTCCTCCCTCCCTCCCTTCTCTCTCTTTTTTTTTGTCACCAACTCCTCACAGCCTCATCCCTCCTCTCCTGCCTGAAATGTTCTGATTCCTCCCTCTCGTCCTCCTTCTCTCTCTCTCTCTCTCTCTCCCCCCTCGCTCTGCCCAAAACGCCTCTCTCCTTATCTACCTCGTTTCCTCCCTCGTCCCGCCGCTTCTCCCATTCTTCTTAAACTCTCTCCAGAAGCAAACACATTAGCGAGAGATCAGAGAAAGAATCACCACGTCTTTAAGTCCTACACCCCCTCCCTCCCTCCTCCCTGCCGCCCGGCAGGGAACTTCACGGCGCAGTATTTGTGCAACACATGATTAAGCATGTTCACGTTTATTCGTGCCCAAAAATGCAGAATTTATACGAATGAGAGTGTGTGCGTTGTATGCATTTCTGTAAGTGCATGTGTGTGTGTGCCCTGAGAGGAGGCTGCACAGCACTCTCCCATGCTGCAGGCACTGAACAGAGTGGGGGAATGTGCTTGCCACTGCAGTAAAATAGAAAAAAAAAGGGAAGAGAGGGGGTTAAAAAAAAGAAGTGCTGTAAAAGTTGCTGAGGCACACAAAAGAAAGGAGAGAGACAGAAAGAGTCTCTTATCCTTAATTAGAGTTTCCGCCTCTCCTTCTTCTTCGGAGAACCAAAGCATGAACCCGCTTTTCTTTTTTTTTTGTCTCTGTCTTTTCTAAAAACATTTGCTTTATCCACTCTCTGCACATCAGACTTTTTTTTTTTAATTTAACGCCTCTACTCATCCTCTGTGTTTCCTTTGTCATCCAATTTGTATATAGCCACCCCCTCAATTAATTTGTGTACGTCTGGTCTTAAAATAACCTTAACTGACGTAGGATTTTGCAAGTACATTGCAAGTGTAGAAATACAAACATACACACACACTCACGCACACACACACATGCCTACATTGTGGCTCTGACAGTGAATCTACGCCCCGGCTCTTGTCTGCGGAGCGTGGCAGCTGATGGCTCATTATGGTGGAGATATATAGGAGCCTACACCTCATAGAGATTAACCTTGAAGGAGCCGAGATTCATCATGTTTTATTCTGAAAATCTCCACGTGGGGCTGCACCTGACTCACGCACACACACACACACACACACACATTGATATAGGAACAGGGAAAGGCATTAACACATAAAAGCAAATGTGACCACACACACACACACGCACACGTATCTATTAAGTGAGAAGTGACTGATTGTTGTTAAAAAGCTTGTTGTCAGCTGATCCATTTTGAATTGTCTTAATAGAATATTAATAATTGCTCAATACTTCATCAGTGATTCAGAGTTCAATCAATAGAGTCCATTCGGTAGCTTCCTGGCCTCTCGGAGAGAACAATTTACTTCCCAGGCCAGTCATGGGGAGAAACGTACAAGGACACTCTATTGAAAATCTATGTTTCGTGCATTTAATACTTTCCCCATGTAGGCTTGAACGATGGCTCTGAAAAGTTCTCCATCATGCCGGACAAATAAATACTTCAAATGGATTCCACTTGTCACAGGACATGGTGCCAAAACATCCATAGAAACTACTCAGACTGCTTCCCTCGGTATGTTATGTTCGGTATATAACACTCACTGCGTTACACACTTCAGCTACATACACTCCTGACATTTCCAAACTCCGACTTGGAATATTCAGCTTTTTATTCATGAAGCAGCGATTGTTTGGAACATGTCAAACACGCGCATATATCAATGCCAAAATAAAAGTGGATTATGATGCAGGAGTGGTGTAAAGTGCCCAGGGACATTTTGGCTCTGGATTCCATCATTACCAGCAGTCCTGTTCAGGTTGACCAGCCCGGGTGAAGGCATGAGATGATTCACTGACAGAAAAACAAACAAGAAAGCAACAGTTTAGTCATCGTTTTGGTCTGGGATATGTATTAATGCGAAGGTGTATTCACTGCGCTCTTGAGTTTATTGGACTTTCAGGTCTTATATTGTTTAATCTAAGACCTCATTACATTCAGAGGGTCTTAAACGTTCTTTCCCCGTAAGGACAATTACATTCAATCACCTCCATCTTCCCTTGAAAGAAATCATTTTTCAGACTTTTTAAAATCAGTTTTTGGTAATTAATCTTTCAGCACCTGAAGGGGATTACTCAACAAGAAGCAGCTCTCTCTCTGAAATGTCAATCATCTCATAGTACTATGTAACCATGCAGACCATATACGTGACAAGTCGATGGCTTGGAGAACTCCTGACCCTGCTGGCATCAGTGTCAGTGTTTAAAGCCTAAAACACTGAAACACGGCGGTCCACCCGCGGAGTCCTGCAGCAAACTTAGCCGCGAAGCTCCTGTATAATCTATAACCGTGACACTGACCTCCTCAGTATGGCCGCTGTCAATGCTCAATTGACGAGCTGAGCCTCTCTGTGTTTATCTGAGAAGAGATATGGCCGGGTCCATGTTCAGGTCACCTCTGGCGGCCTTGTGGGTTCATGTGTGCGTGTGACAGGTGCAATCTCCTCTAATCACAGCATTCGGACCCCACTGTGGGCTTAAGGTCTCTATTAATCATGATGACAACCGAGGGAGACAGGGGTGAACGTGGTGGGATGAGGCCAAGGGAGACAGACAGAGAGGCTCGCTATTTGTTTTCCTCTATCTGCGATTGCCAAGGTCAACGTATTGTTGGTCCGCCCATCTATCTTTCGCATTACACATAACAGATTTAGTTCCTGCGAACGAATTGCCCACTGCGTGCTAATTAAAAAATAGCAGGGCACCCAGCTGGCATTTTAAGCATATTGTTGTAACCTCACCAGCAGCTAAGCATACTTCATTAACAGTTTCTGGGGTAATTTACATTTGATCTAATGGGGTAATGGCAGGTCTGGGGGACGAGAGACAGAAAGGGCAGGGACGGATGAAAAAAGAGGGGGGAGGCAGAGGGAAAGCACAGATGTGGACAGAGTTGCAGCTAAAGAGCGACAGTGAGAGACAGTGAGGCAGTTAGGAAGGAAACGGTGGGTGTTAATAAGATGTCAAGTGTAATACGCCCGCCAGTGTTGAAGGTCTTTGTCGAAATCTCATATTTTAGAGGCAGCAATTGAACCCTTCCCTACAATTACATTTACTAGCAATGTGTGAATCACTCTCCCTCTGTCTGTGTGTGAGTAGTTTCATTAACTCCCTATTTTCACTGTGCAAGATGTGTCACTATACTGTAGACTGAGTGCTTATTGAGTAGACCTGCCAGCCTCTCTGTCTCCCCTGAAATTACTCATAGTGAACTATTTCTAGACCATTATGCAGAATAAGCTCAACTGTCGACGGCTACAGTAAACTGATTTAATTTTCAAACCAAACTGTCATTCCCTCTATTCTACCTCAGGCACAGGGAGACATGCAGTAAATGGATACACACACACACATAGTCACACCACACACACACACACACACCACACACACAAACATAAAGATGATTCATCACTTCAAATTCTACATGTGGTTAAAAATGCCGGTGCTGGTGTACGGCTGAGCTCAGACAGAATCTTCACGTGTCACGAATGAAACTTGAGCGTTCGAGTCACGTTCGCTGTCATCAGTCGACGGTCGTGTGCGTGCGGCATCATATGGACGCTACACTTGTAATGTAAAAGATTTTTATTTGATTACATGTTAAACCGAACGCGGTGACACAACAGCGATCGAGCTCATGGCTCACTGATGACAGCCCTTTGCATTAAGTGTTGTACAGTTAGTGACCCGTATCCGTCACCATCAAGCAAGGATTTTAAAAGCTTTACCATTGGATGCACTAATTCTGCCTCTGTGTGCAGAATCAACCATCCATATCGACGTTCTCGTGTGCCAGTATGTTTGAATACACGCTACAACGTACAATTAACAACCGAGTTGTGGTATTGGACTGTGTTTGATCATACATGTGTGTCTAATAAAGAATCAGACAGTTTAAAACATGGATGTTGTGTCCGTGATGTCACCCACAGGGTTGTGAAGGGCCTCAGAATGCGGTGGTAACCATGCACTTAATTATGCATAAATTTAAGCTTTAATATAACTTTTGTTTCTATTATTCCTGCTGTGAAGTTGGTCATTTCAACATGGGGGCTTATGGAGACTGACTCGTTCTGTAGCCAGCCTCAAGTGGACGTTTGAGGAATTGCACTTTTTGACACCTCCACATTGGCTTCACTTCCCAGCCGTGGAGGTTGCCGCCTGTACAGAGCACTGCGTTCGCTTCTTTTCCGTCTTCCTGTGAATTGCCTCACAGCCCCTCGTGTTGATCTTTTGTCCTGTTGTGACATCCAGACCTCCAGGTTGCGAGCCGCTGCTTTACATGGCGCATCCGCCTGCCTCTGTTAACCTGGCGAGGGCACTTCTGGATCTGCTCCATATGTGCAACACATAGGTTCTCCTTTAGGTTATCCTCTCTGTCAACGGGCATCAGACTGAAGCTTTACTTTAAAAAGGACCCCGCCCTTAGGGAAGATGGGGAACAGAGGCGGGTCGCTTCACTGTCTATATCATTTGTCTACATCTGGGCTGATCTAAGCAGGCATGTATACTACTTTCTGTTAACAATACACAACCGCAATGCCATGTGTCATGTTTACAGAGACAAAAAACAGCTCTGAGTGAGGAAGCAAAACCCGAAGAATTCATAGTGTCTGAAACTTCAATTCACTGTAACAAGGGAGGTCACTAAGGGGTGATTTCAGGGCACGGACAACACTGCGAATCTTCATTAGTTTTCCCATCCACAAACACGGCTGATGATGTAGCGGTCCGAGGACTCAAACCCCAGGTGGAAACATTCTTTCTTTTCCAAATTCCTTGACTTTAAAAGTTTCTCGCTGCCGCACGCCTTTGCATTTTGAGCACTTTCAAAAGCTGCTGTTGGTATAATACATGACATTTGCAAAGCTGAAGTAAATTCAGTTTTACCTCTTGACAATCATAGTCTTGCCGCGTATTGATAGCGTGGCTGTCTTCAAGGAGAAAGTGTAATCTGTCATTTAGCTGGTGACCCGGCGGAGTTGGCAGTACTGTCTATCTTTCCATTAAACAGATACATTTCATTATAGATGGAGATATATGTAGTACACAACAGTGTGAGCACAAGGAAACACAAAGAACACAAAGAAAGAGCCCGCATTGTTACTCGGTAGCATCAATCCTTTGTGTCATTACATTACCTTTACAGAAGGTCATTTAAGGTGAGGGCGCCTTGGGGAGACCCATCGGTCTCTCTCGCACACACATAAACACAAATCTGTCAAATCCCTGTGGTGGCTGAAGGCTTTGGGGTGTAAAGACAGTGACATACTGCTGGCAGCTGCAAGATGATAAATTTGTCACCACAGATGTAAACTAATATCCCACGCTGTCTGACCACCGGTCCACGCCATGAAACGATTCTCTGGAGTTTATCATGTCAATCCTCCACAGATGACTTCATGACTCAACTTCAATGCTAGAGCCGTGACAGTGCCAACGCTGACAACCTAAAGCCTGTCCTTTAAGTTCCCACATGTTGTTGCCCTCAACCTACAAAGATGGGCAGAGTATCTGGTGTCCCACGTGTTGTCTCAGCTGTCACTGCTGATGTTAAGCCAACTACAGTGGATTCCACAGTGAATAAAATGTCATGAACGGACCAGATTGAAAAAAATGACTGGCAGAAGCAGCTACGAAACAAAAAATATATAATTCAAATAAATACTAAACATTTACTGAAATTTTTAGTGAAGATTTTGCATAGAATTTTTCCATGATGATGGCGAACAGACACCTTCAATAAATTGCAGTAGTTTCAATTCTATATGGCTCTCAGAGAAACGCCGTTACATCAGTGGACACAAGGACACTTTGCCGGATCTGGAGAAGCCGGGAATTGAATTAGCAACCCTCTGACTGCCAGACAATGGCAGTCTTTGTTACCCTTTCTTGGTTGCTACTTGCAATTGTTCACCCTTCCACAAAAAACATTAAATCTCTTCAGATATTAAGTATTTATGTATGCTATTAACATGTTAAAGGCCCCAGTCGTGGTTTGAACCAGGGGCATGTAGTTAGTGTAAAATTTAAAAAATACAGATTATGAGATCAGGCAAAAATGGACACTAAATGGTAATATTTCCATATCTTCTGAGAAAACTTCCTCTATTCTTTGTTTCACCAAAACAGAAATTATCCTTAAACAGTAGCCTTGGCAAGTTTCCGTCACTGAAAGATGATGACATTTCCTTTTAACCTCTAAGGGGTTTTATGCCGTCTGTCACTTCTCAGGTTTTTGATAAATGATTTATGATCCCTCCATCAATATTTATTGATCATCAAGAGGCCGCGATGAGGCTCCGATGCGAAGGCTGATAAAAGTTTAATCCCCCAATCAAAAACTGATCTGAGTCTGATCTTTCCTGTGATAGAAAAAGGAAGGAATTGGCCCATTATCTTCTACTGAAGTATGCATAACCTTCCCCCAACACACACAAGCACACATTCCAGTACACGAAACCACAACTTCGAAAAGAAAAAAAAAATCAATTCATTCATTCAATTCTCTTAACTGCTATCCGACAACATCACAAAATACACATTTTCGTGTCCATAATTCACTTTTCAGCAAGTAAAGCAACTTCTGGTTAAAGTTCTGGTATGTAATCGGAAAACAAGAACGAACACAGACGGGCTGACTCCAGGCTTGTCAGAACTGACGGTAAACGTATTATCTGAATGCTGCTCAGATGCATTTTATAATGTACAGCAGGGGTCTTAATCATTTCCCAGACAAGAATCTAAATGAGAACGTCAGCCGCTTTTTCTGGGAACCAAGCCATGAAAACGTTTTGCAAATTGGGAAATTAGGAGAGGGAGCTAGCTCTGGGCTACATTGCAAACCTATGTACGCTCCTATTTGACTGTTTATCCAGCAGACAGGGAAATCAACTCAGAAGGCCTAGAAGAAGACGTGCACCGTCCACAACAGACTAAATCACTGTATTGTGGATTGCAAATGATAGTTTATAGTATTTATATTATCTGTCTTTGCCAAGGTAACGCACCTTTCAAGCTGCACATTAACACTCCACTTCAGGCTTTGTGTTTTATATTCCAATTGACTTGTTACAGAAAGTCATCAGACTGTAAAATGAAATAGCCTGCAAAGTGTTCTCAAAATGATTCATTACCCTTCTGACCCATCATGCACAGTGATGTGCATCACGCTTAACCCGGCCTCTAAGGGAGCCCGACTATGTACACAGAAATACAACACTTACGCCTAAACGCGAGTTCACAGAACACATCTCGCCACCTACAGTGGCGTTTTTGGATTGGATTTGCATATGCCCTTGAGGCTGCCTCCACACCCTGTTAATATTCTCCTCGCCATTAAGAGCGTTATTGCATTCACAAAATCTCTCTCTCCCTCCGTCCCTCTCTTCATCCCACCATTCCCCTCCTCCTTGTTTAAATAAGTGTTTCAGGTAATAAGTCTCTGTTCTGCATGGACTAGCTCTTTTTGTCCTCAGAGAGTAATCGCCTCGGTTCAGGTACGGGCATGTTGGTGCGTGCGTTTTGTCTCACTGTATACATATTTCACTATTTATTCCCATCTCTAATTACTACTGTCGTGGTGGCCTTATTGGGGATCGTGTCCAACCTGATTAGCTCGAACGTGGTCAGCTGTACTTAAAATTCAGGCTGACGTCGACTCCCACACTTACTTATTAGTCCAGCAGGGTTAAAAGTGTCTGACAGACGCAGCAAGACAGACGGTGGAAGTAATAACGAGGGCAGGGCGGAGGAGGTGGACATAATTGACCAGCCCCCTGCTTCTTTGAGCGTTGGGTGGATTTGTTCTCTGTCCTTTCGCTCCTTCTCCACCTCTTCGCTCTTCCCTTCCTTCAGAAGAGCCAAGCCAGCACTTTGAGGCTGAAACTCTAAAAGGAGGGCACAAGTTTACCACACAAACAAGCACTCTCACTCTTTATCTGTGTCTCTCTCCCCCCACTAAGTTTGACCTCTGGGAACAGGCGGAACAAGACCTGAGTCCAATCCTCACTTAGTGGAAAGTGCACTTCTGCAAAAAAAAATAAATAAATCTCTTATTGGCTAAACAAAGGCGCAGATAGATTGTAACGGATGGTAAAGGCCAGGAATTCCTTAAAGCTGGAGCTGCGTCAGTCATCAGCTGATCAGCAACATCCCAGATCATTTATCTCACACAAGGAAAAAAAAGAGAATATCTAAGACGAGTAATAAATAATAATTTAACATGCTGGCTTCTAGACAAAATGGCTAAATCAGGAAAAATCCAGCACACCATCAGTCACTTGTATTGACTTTTAATTCTAATAATCCGCAGACTTTTATTAAGTAAAAGTCATTTGAGCATATATCAGTGCAGGACTTGTTCTTTTTTTCATCTGTCAGTGAAATGCATGGTGTGCAAAAACTTGGCGTGAATGCCTGAGACTAAGTCATCGACTAAACTCCTGGAAAAATAGTGACTGGACCCAAAACATCAATCTAATTACACTCAAGAGGAATATAAATGCACCTCCCATTTTCGTAAAGTAGTAAAAGATCTACTTCCTCGCCTGATGCGGCCTATTTTACGCTGCTGAATGGTGATGGTGAAAAATACAATACACTGATTTACCCTGTTGTCTTTCATTATTTTAGGTTATCTTTAAAAATCTCCTCCCCTCGTCTAAATCGGCAAACCTGTCGCTCTCTATCTGCCTCGGTCTCTGGCTGTCTCGTCTCTCTCTCTCCGTCAGAGAGTGACACAGTGTTGACACCGGATGGGTTGAGACAGACTGACGAGCGATGAGATGAAAGTCAGATGTGATGAAAGCTGATTGCGCCAACAGCAGACTCATTTACCAGCCAGTCCCTGGACTCCTGGGAAGACCTCCTTTCATCAGCGTTTCCGGGAGTGTCACATGTTACAAAATGTTCAGACGAAAATATTGATTTGGTTAATATAAGTTCCATAAGATTCATCACAGCAGAACTTTTGATATCAGAACATTAAAACTCAACCCTCCATTAATTACTATCTTGTCTGACTGCATTATACTATACTTGAAAATGTCAAACAGTTGCTAAAAAAACAATAAAAATAGTTTTTGGAAGAGGCAAAGCTCTGAAGCGGTCGTTTAGGTGCTTATGTTTAAAGAAGACTAAAAATGGCTTTGTGCTCTAGTTTGTGTTCCATTTTTCTGTCTTTAGGGTTTTAAGTACGGGGATGATATTTCAGTCAGGTGTCCGTCTTCACCTTGTTGCCTCGGCGCTGACTTGCGACTGTCATCTGAAATTGGGTTCAGACGCTTCAGTGCAATTCTAAACTGACCGGCGCCGATACATCAATTTTTTTTTTTACTTTCTTGTAAGTTCCGGGGGCAGCCCTATCAGATGAACTCAAGTACCCCTTCACTGACACTGCTCATCATGTTCTCAGTGTGCTCAGTTGAACTCATTTCACACAATATAAATGATTAAAAAGGTGAATATTGCTTTATTATTATTATCATTATTCATACAGCTAGACGTGGCCAGTTTGGTCAAGTTTGTGAGTTGCAGCAGCTTTCATGTTTCTCACTACTGTAACCTGGATTTACAAAAATAAGTATAATCTCTGCGACCACCAGCCTGTATGAAATCATCATCATCCTCATACACACTCACCAGAGGTGCCTTGTTGGGAGTCACTGCTCAAAAGTGATAGATAGTATGAATTAGGACTTAAGGAGATTGTTGACATGTGGTTCGAAGCTCATTTGAGGATCAAAACGTGATACCTAGATTTCTGCCTGACATGGTTTTATATTGGTTGCCAGTGGACCAATAAACCGTTGTAATTTGCTTGCTATGTGATCGGGGTTATTACATCTGTCCTGTCTTGGTTTATCAGCAGAAAGTTACAAGTCATCCATTTCTCAATAGCAATTAAGCCCTCTCCATTAAACTGCCGAGACAGCTAACATTATCTGGCTTAAAGGACACAGTGGATTTGCACACTGTCAGCACTGCAATGATAGCCATTAATGTTTCCTACTGGAAGCCTATAAAGGGAAAACCAAATGGGACCGAGAGTAAATCCCTGTGGCACTCCAGCGAAGATGAAACATAATTACCAATGGAAACATTTGGGAGATATGACTCAAACTATTTAAGGGCAGCTCTGGAGACACCCACGCGCCGATGTAGTCTGTCGATAAGAATGTTATGACCAATGGTGTCAAACGCAGAGTGACTGAGGAACAATAAAACAGAAGATTCCTTAGCATCAGCACAACGAGTTAATTCTGTGGGAGCAATCTATCAGGATAAAATGAAGGCTGAATACATGCTTGCTTAAAATAACTACGTGACCAGAAGTAAAGGAGCAGCCGATGATCAGAGATATCTGCAACAACATTGGAAGTAGGTGCCATGTTAATGATGCAAAGTCAGTAACATTACAATCAGCATGTCAAAAAAGACTGACTAGGCTAAGCAGAGTCCATAATTCGATTAATGGTTTTAAATAGGAATCTAGGATTATGTTGATTATGGCGATTAGATTAGAGAAGGAGTTGGCTCTTTCATTTATAATTTATTTGCTGTAAGAAGTCGGGAGATCCCTCGTGTACAAATAATAAAATAATAGAGGACATGCAATTTTTCCTCTTTTCCCACCCCCTTTCTGCTCTTCTGCACAATCTTTTAAGACTCTGTAGACTAAACGTTAATCCAGGGAGACGTTTAGGCAGGTGATCTGAGTCTAATGGGGGCAATGGCATCTGAGGTGGTTTGACAGACTCTTTAAGCTATCACCAGCTTCAGGTGCTTCAGATGGAGGGTAATTCGGTAAGCCTTGGACACAAATGACAGAAAATTGGGAGCACTTTGTTCATCCGGGATATGTGAACATATACTACTGTCAAAGTCCAAGACTACAGAAGTGATATTGACACCGGATCTATTGACGATATATTAGAAGGAAAAGGAGAGGTAGAGTGCGATACATTTTAAACATTGAGGCCACAGTACTAGAAAATGTATCTGTAGTAATGGGGCCACAAGAATTTTTTAAAATAGCAGCTAGGCCACCACCCTGGTCACTGTCCCTGGGAGAGCTCAAGTATTCATAGCGAGGAGGGCAGAGCTCAGGCTACTGGTTGTGATTACCAGGAGAAAACCAAGTCTCAGTTAGAGATAAAAAATAAATGAGTAGAGTAAATAAAATCATTGAAAATAATGACAGGTATACTTTGGCCAGCAGAGGGAGCGGTCTGGACAGGTATTAAATGATGTGTGCTGTATTTGTAAAGTATCTGATGGTACTATTACTACGTGAAACACATGAGGAAGTGTGATAATAAGATGGAGTCATAGATCCCAAGAGGGTTTGTGGATGAGGAATCACAACGCGTATGGCCAGTACAACGGCCCGATCTGGGCCGTGACAGTTCAGTGCGACGCAGTCAGAAATAACCAATAAGAAGAAAAGTAGACCCACTCTCCGGCTTCTCTCCTCTCTGCAAACACATTAATGTTCTTATGTCAAAACCATTCACACGGCCTGCTGTGCTGTTCCTTCAGCGGGGGCGGCTTGCTAATTCCGGCATCAACATCATCTCAAGGTACAAACTGGCCTGCACATCCCTGCAGCGGAGTTGATCAAGCATTTCACATCGTCCGCGAGGCCATTAACGGCTCCTTATTTTCTCAGGCGCTCCCTCAGCCTTTTCAGCGCGTGCTGGAGTGTTTCACTGCAGCAAGGAGGAGGAGAAAAAAAAAGAAACAACAACAACAACAACAAACAGTCTTGTTGTCTGTTTCTGCCAGATGGAAAGACACACACACACACACACACACACACACACACACACACACACACATTCACGGAGTCAGAGTAGGGGTTTCTGCACCAGTGAGTGGTTTCAGTGAGCAGAGACGTGATGTGTGTGTAATGTGTTTGTTCTGTAAAGCAGAAATAAATTTGGGACGACGTGTGTGAATGTGTGTTATGTGTGTGTTTCTCTGAGCGAGAGAGAGAGAGAGAGAGAGAGAGAGAGAGAGAGAGAGAGAGAGAGAGAGAGAGAGAGAGAGAGAGAGAGGAAGTGAGTTCTTTTCACAACATTCTGAAAATTTTACACGTTTCTTTTTCCGTCCTCTGGTGTTCAGACCTTTATACGCTCTCTCTGCCTCTCCCCTTTTTTTGCCTGTTTACTGTGCTCTTTGCCTTTTATGTCACATCACAGCTCAGGCAGGTCCTGGGGCAGAGCCCTCCTGGTCATTCCTGGTCATTCATCACTCGCAGTCATAAAGTCCAGCCAAAAACTCTAGAGGTGATCCGGCTTTTGATGGCTGTGCCTAGAGGCCTCTCGTCCCCTCTCCTGTCTGATTTTTTTAATCCCTGAATCCATTCTTAATTCATCTCATCAGATTTATTCTTTACAGGGCTTCCTTTTCTATATATTTATATCTCTGCTTTGACAAGTTCTCTTGCATGTAAAATATATGTGAAAAGGCGTTAAAGCATTTTAGCACATCATGCTGTCATCTCGTGTCCCGAGCTATTAACATTCAGTTTATTAACTCCCCTTGAATTCTCATCTGTTTTTTTTTTCCTTTGCCATTTTCTGCAAAGCTTATAGCAGCACTGGTCCAGCGCACATTATCATCGCGAGGGGGACGTGAGGTGCACAAACGCATTAGGAAAAGCAGGTTTAAGTCTCTCCATCCCAAAACGTCAGCATGTAGGAATTCAAGCATTTTCTTTGCCTGCTCGTAAAACCGCACGGGACACCTGAAACACAAATGTAGGATAAAATGCAAATAGGAGTGAGGCAAGGCAGCAAAACGAGACCGAACTCTTCCATTTCACTTCACAAATTTGACTCATTTGGATGTTTTTCCTCTGCTGCTTAAGTGTACTGTCACATCGGCAAGTGAAGTGCAGTGCGCTTTATCCACTCAGTTTGGTTTCTGCCTCTGTAGAAAGGAAGAAAAAAAATACATGCAGGAACGGAAACATATTTGTCATGGTTTAAGTGGGTGCACGATGTACTGTTTGGATGTCACAGCATCTTTCTACACAACTAATAACTTCTTTTTCTAAGATTCTGATGTAAAGCTGTGGTAACTGTAGTCATCCGAGTATGTAGCAGAAAGCCGTTGGATTCACCCCGCTGTGACGGAAAGAGTATTCCAGGACAATAATGTCTGAATGCAGTAAATGATTTGCATGAATCTGTTTACGACCGCGAGTGATTTGATGTAGCAGCTCGTCGTGCTTGACTCCTGGGGGCGAGCGTTCGCGGGTCAAAAGGGTGAAGTTCTAACTCGCAGGTAGTCACTTTAAAGTACATCAAATCTACCTGACAGGCGTATTTATCCCCTACCTAATGTCAATGTTACATGGTTGAGCTTGTGAGCTGGATGACACTGGGGTTATGCTTCCATCGCAGATGTTTCATTTAATTAGGCTCACAACACCTCCAGAAGGCTCATCAGTCATTTCTGCTGTTCCAGAGGCAGCCAGCTCCGCACCCACTCTAAAAAACACATCTGCAGCCATCTCCAAAACCCTGCATCCAACGCAGAGTCCTGCAGAGTCACAAATAATTCATAGTATTTCCTAAATATGCCATTAACCTTTGGAGTGTACTATTGCGTCTGCCTTTTCTACCCTGAACACTGGTAGTGGAATGAAAGGTCATCTTCCTGTAAGTTTTAAATCCTTCAGCAAATTCCTAGTTTGAGTGTACTGAATGTGACTGGTTATTTGATCCAAAGTTGCCCTCTCAGGGCTGTGCAACCTCTGATCTGGTCATGGTTGTCCGTTCCACATGAGCCAAAAGATATCGCCATGGAGCTACCGCCATGAAAATTAAAGTGCACAGCACTGTACGCTGCATAGAGATTGGTACTTTTTTGTGATTTATTTCTCCCGGTTTCAGAGTGCAACAGTGCAGTCAGTAAAAATAATGACAGCTGAACACGTGCATTTATGATTACATTATTAAAACTAGACTTTGCTAATAGCAAGTGCAACAATACAAGACTTAGCAGGCAGCTTTACTCAACAGCAAGAGGCCCAGCTTGGTGTCTAGTGGACTCTTGCTCTTCTTTTCTCTTTTAGCTTCCCCTTCGTTTATTCCATCTCTGTCATTATGTCCATACAGGCTGCCGAGCACGGTTGCAGTGCCCACATGCCCAGCTCAACCTCTAGCCTCTTCTTCCCGGTGGTACACACACTTACATTTCCCCACTGCTCTGAGCTCACAGTCCGGGGCAGCCTAGCTTACAAACTGAGCTAACATAAGCTAACAGCAGCTACGTTTGAAAGAGGGAGTTTACTTAACTGACCATCAGGTGAACTCTGTCAACAACTGAGGGGTTGAGGTTGGAGGACATCGGAGAGACACCATGCATCCGATGTAGCATCAAAATGATTTGAAATCTGATGTTTAATAGTGGAAAAGTTACACGGTGTTGCTTTAAATGGTCAAAAGAACAATTCACGAAGATTCAAGCCCAAACCACTGGTCAGCATCAACAAGCTCAGTAAAAGATAATTAAACACAAGACACTGGAACAGATAGTTCTGTGTGGGATTTGTAGGAGCTGTGCTCTTTGCTCTTTGTTTGTGTTTTGCTTCACGTCTTTAAGTACAGGGATGATATTTCAATCACCCTCACCCCCTCCAGTACAAGCCATCCCGCTCCGACAGGGCTAATGGCTACACTTTCATTTGCACTAATCCACCAGCAGGCTCATGAATTAGAAAAAGGACAGACGTGTCTGAAGGAAGGGAGAGTTACTGCACTCTTGAACCTTTGAAGCCGACCGACTCCCGGACCGAACAGCTGTATCATTCGTCTTTTCGCCGGAGGCAGCGATCCACTTCTCTCCATCAGGCAGCAGGGTGGAACGTTTTCACCCGATGGAGGTTTTTTTTTGGTTCAAGTCAGTCCCATGAGAGTAAACATCTGCTCTCCTGAAGTGTCCTTGAGCAAGACACTGAACCCCTACCAGCATCCTGGGTGGATATGCTGCTATCATGCAGCTGCAGAGAGATCAATACCGTATCACAATAATCATTACTATTCATGAGCGTTCATGATGGTTCATGTTCCTGCTGTGGCCTTTGCCCTGTCAGAAAAAGATGGAGGATTTACATTTGTTACCAGAGGTCATACACTGTTAAGATGCAGGCCTCTGCAGGCCCCCGTCTACAAATCATAGAACAGAAACAACTTAAACTCAACAACACCGAGCATCCTGACATTTGCGCGCTAGTGCGAATAGATAACAATGTTTGACTTCCCTTTACGTCAGCTTTATGGCACAGTAAGCTGTTCTGAATGGAAGCGTCGACCACATGGTCCAGCAGGTTTCCGCCCAGGTTTCATTATCAAGGAGAATACAGCCGCGAGAGGCAGAATGAAATGCAGCAAGCATTAAGCATTTGAAATCAGCTGCAACCTTTTTTCCAAAAAAAAAAAAAAAAAACAGGAGGAGGAGAAGTGGAGGAGAAAAGAAAGTCGGTGTGAAATACTGCATATCGAGCAGTAGATGGCAGTTTGTGTCACTGTTTCTTTGAAGAGGAGGAGGGAAGCACTGCAGTGACTAGAGTGCATCAGAGGAGGAGGAGGAGGAGTAGGAGGAGGAGGAGGGAGGAGGAGGGGGCAAAAAAAAGCCCATCTGAATCAAAGTCCCCAGCGGAGCAGAAATACTGGCATGGTCAAAATCAAAGGGCTTCTTCAAGGTCGGCTGTCCAACCAGAGTGATTGAGACTAAATTAAAAAAAAGTATGAGTGTGTATGTGAGGTTTTTTTTTTTTTTTAAGAATGCAGAATCAGTGACAAAGATCGTGATCTAGACAGACAAACTGGCAGCCCGAAAGGCAAACAGCTCATCAGCCAAACACACAGCTAGACTGACAAATCAACAGTGAGCCATCCGGTGGGACGGGAGTCCGAGTCAAACTGACAACCAGGTAGAGGCCGAGACAAGAAGCAGAGGACGATAAAGACTCGCAGGACAGAGGGAAGCATTTAGCTTTTCCACGTCTTCAGGCATCTGCCGGCGATTGTCCTACCGAGCACAGATTTGTGCAAGCTTTCTCAAGTATCTCAGGCCCAGACGGGGATTTTTCTGCTCTTCTAGAATAAATCTCCATGAATTAAAGCTGCGCTAATCAATATTTCTATATAACCACTGGGCCGCTGCCTATGTGTAACGTGAAAGATGTTGCTAGTAGTTAGTAAGCATCATAGATTGATCAGCTGACTATGCAGTTCCCACCAGCTCCACAGAGCTCCTCACCTGTCTTTCAACTCATTGTTTCTGGTCCACGAACTCTCCTTTCAACTCGACAGACGCAGAGCATTACGCAGCTAAAGAGACAGATACGAGTCGAAATGTGAGTGAATAGTGAACTTCATCAAGTGGCCAGAGACGCAACTCCAAATTACAAAAACAGTGAATGCAGGTTTTAAAAAGGGAGTGCAATGTCCATAAAGTTCAAGAAACCACAAGAAAGAATCCAAATATACAGGAACCTACAGTTCCCATAATGCAGCTGGGTCGTTTTGAACCCCTCGCCTCCAGTTTGCAGCAATCGCTTTCTAAACTTTCTAAACCTCCAGCTCAAGCCAAGTTAACCCTGACGACGTGACAGTGACCTCATCAGGGTTATTGACGAGGTTCCCCCAGAGCCACGGCGGACATTATGCATTTATTTTCACAGGCTGAGCAACACTTCCACAGAAGTAACTGCGTCATAGTTTGTGACCCTGCAAATGTTAACGAACGAGCAAACATGAAGCTCACATGGTGGGAAAAATACACCAACCTTTATGTTGTACATCAGGCCATGGACCGATTGCATTACACAGTGTGTGTGTGTGTGTGTGTGTGTTGTGTGTTCTCTCTGTTCTTTATAGCCTAGTTTCCACCATCTAGGTCACATCATGTACAGTGCCTCACCCATAACCTCCGTCTGCTGCAGTGTGTGTGTGTAAGAATAGTATTTAGGTGTGTGCATGGTACAAGCTGCGTTCACAGTGATCACCTATTTATACTCACTGTCCTGTCCCAAAAAAAAAAGAAAAAAAAAAGGAGAGAGACATGATACTGACTCGCTCCCTCCTCCCTCGATCCCTCCTTCCCATCTGCCCTGACTTTTCTTTTCTCTGTGCCGCATGCCTTCCTGTCCTTCCTTCTATCACTCATTCTCCGAGTAGCCGTGCATCTGAGGGAGGGTGAGACGAGGAAGGACGCGGGGAAAGAGAGAGCAGAAATTGGAGGTGATGGAGAAAAGGCGTGAGATGCACTGAACATGAATCCAAAACTCTGTCTCCAAATGAGTGTTCAGCTGGGAGCTGCTTGTCTGTTATTTCTCACCCTGTACGTCTCATTCTCGCACCAACTTTCCCGTTGTCTCTTTGTCTCTCTTTTTTTAACCAGTGAAGAAGTCAACATAATGTCAGCTATCTCTGTATCTTTTCACAACATCGGTATCTCGACTCTCTCTCAGCTGTTTATGATAAACCCAGTGCGCTTCTTCGATTTCAGATGTGGTGAGGCGAGCCGCAGCGCTGCGTCTCGTGCATTAAATGCACCACGGGGCATGGGGATGATCTGCTATTGGTCCATGGAGAAAATAATGTTTAAACATTAGCTAGTGGCTGTCGATCATGCATGTGATTGAATGTACCGAGCCAAATTGCTTGTGTAGTAGAAAGTGAGTGTGCGCTCCTTGCAAGGTTTTTTTTTTTTTTTTTATGTACGCCCTGGCAAACGTAGGCGCCAAAAAAACGATGTTTCCGTGTTTGCACGCGCTTTCTAACTCGTCGTGGTTGGAGGCTCCGACCGAAGCAATAAGCTTTATTATTTACAAGGATATGCATTCATCTGTAACAGTGTTGCCAAAGCTGCATTTAGACAAATGGGTGTTGATCCTGGAACAGCGGCACGCTGGCACTCAATACCCAGGTGGCTGCATTTCAGAAGGAAATTGCACAAAATGCATCCCTTGGGACAATCTGAAGGGGTTCCCCTGTGGATCGCTGCAGACTGTCTGCGGTTTGAGCAACACTTTTTGGGGGGAATTTGGTTCTTGGTGGCCACTTGAAACACGAGGTATGGCTTTTTTATCTATAGATATTTAAGCCGAGGAAAGTCTTAAGGAGTGGGTAATAATTTAAGCAACAGATCAGTCATTTAAACAGAGTGCTTCAACATATTTGGGAAATATGCTCATTAGCTTTCTGGCGACAAGATAAATGGCGCAACCAGCAGGGCCTACCACTTATGTCAAATTAGAGTGTTTCCCAGAATTTCAAGCTGTTGCTTTAACACAAGTGCAGCATTGAACTGCAGGAGACTGTGCTACAAACGAAGCTTTGAAGTCTGTTTTCAGCAAGCGTCTGTGAATTTGATTTGGAAAGTCAGACAAATGACCGAAAGGTTGCAGCGGATTTATATATTTGCTGAGAATGCTGCGCTGCGGCTGATCCGGATGTAAATGTTCCTTTGTCCGAAAGCGATTTTGGCAGAACTTTTTTTGGCGTGCGTAGCTCCACGGGAGACGAAGTTGCCAGTTCACCTCCAAGCTCAGCTGGGATACACCGTCACTGCCCATACTGAGAGCATTTCTCTCCCCCTGCTGTCGATAGCATCTACCACATGGCAAAATAACTCATCAACAAGGCCTGACCTTGGGTGCAGAGGTAAATACGTGGGACTGCTTTGCTGGGACTAGAATATGATTTTTTACACCGGACAGAAAAATCTAATTTTTTCTGTCTTCTATTGTACGAGCTATATACTGCATCTCTGTTCACCTCCTCTGCTCAGATTGTGCTTTGTCGTGTTTAAATGTGCATGTTTATTTACCTGACTGATCTGCTCTGTGAGCAGAGAGCTGAGTCTGTTGCTGTTGCTTTACCTGATCTGTTAAAGACAGTGTGTGTGTGTGTGTGTGTGTGTGTGTTTTCCATGTTCAAGGTGAATTGAGCTGATGGCTGATGGCGGGCGGAGTGCTGACAAGACAAATGTTTCACCTTTCCCTTCTTTACTTTCCCCACTTGCTTCCCTTCCCTCCTGTTGCACCGGCGCCCGTCCTTCATCCCATGCACTTATTATACAAAGTTACGCAATAGAAATCTTGACAATGAATTGACAACAGCGTGCATTGCTGCTATCTATAGTTTCTGTTTTTTTTTCTAATCTGTCAGTCTCCTCCTCTCTCCATCCTCCACTCTTTCCATCTCCCTCTCTCTCTCTATCTCTCTCTCTCTCCTCATACTGTCCGATAAGACCAGATGACATGATTTCATGCTCAGCTGTTGGGAGATATTCTTATAATTACCGCTGTAAGAAAGGAAGGCAAACAGATTTCTCCTCTCTCTCTCCGTCTCGCGCTTCCTCTCTGTTTCTGCTGGTCACACAGAAAATTAATTACACAGACAGCGAGGGCGATTAATTGGTTGTTAAACAGTGTTTGGCGCATAAAACGGCAGGTAAGCAGCCGGCTGATTTCAGGTAGATTTCAACGCTAATTATCGCTGATTATAACGTGACCCCCCCCCCCCACCAGGTTTTTGCCACGATTACTCATATCTGAGCATGTGATGGCATTGTGAAAAAATGTCTGACTAGTCAAGAAACAGACTTGAAGATTTGAAATATGACAATGATTCGGCTAACGTGGGGGCCAGCTTCCAAGTTGCACATGCAATTATTCTGTCCTGTCCAGCCATGCTGGGCTGTAGGTTAGATAATCTGGATAAACTGTACGTAATCATCGTTTAACTTCAAATTTAGCTTCTTCTTCTTGCTCTAAATTGTATGTTTCTCTTGACTCCCCCCTCTCAAACACACACACACACGCACACACACACACGCTCTCCCTGCCTCTGCAACTTTCGCTCACTCATCTTCTTCCTCTCTCCCTCTCATCCTCTCATTCCCTTGGCCACTCCATTAACCAGAGGGTCACTTTTCCAGCTGGTTAGCCCGGGCCAGATTTCCATCAGGTCGCTGACGTATGAGACTGTCCCGCCATCTGTGTGTGTGCATGTGTGTGTGTGTGTGTGTGTGCGTGTGTGTGTACGTGACAGGTTCATTTGTCAGTTTTACTCCAGTCTTGTCCTCCGGTGTGATGTTGTAATGACCCGAGGCGGCCCAGACAGAAGAATGACATTTAACACTTCTCCCCCCGCTAACACACTCACACACACACTCACACACACACACACACTCTGTTCCTCTCACACACACACGCGCGCGCAGACAATGCTAGCGTGTTAATGAGACGATCTGGAGGATGATGTTGGTGAAAGTTCATGTCTGTGGTGTTTCTCCACTTGATGATGTGTCAATCTTCTTTCTCTGTCTCTCTCTCTCTCTCTCTGGACATCACTGCTCACACCAACATTTTTATGTTTTGGTAACCCAGAAAAACATTTCTCTAAAAATATTTTCCACACACACACACGGGACGTCACAAGAACAAATGTACAAGCTTCCTGTAAGCGGATATAGGATGCATCCCTATTGTTTTATATGCATTTGATCATCTATCACACTGTATCGAACCAATAAGACATTAATGTTAGTTGCTAGTTTCTTATAGCTCATGTAGCCAGTTTATCACTCAGTCTGATGAGGCCCTTACCTTCACGCGGCTTGTTTGTGTTTCTCCAGCAACATTCGGTACGTGTCAATAAATATTGGATTTTTATACGGAAACAAAATCAATACTTTATAATCTCTCTGGAAACACCGGCTCACCGCCGACCTGAGCTGCAGGATCGGCACGTCTGCGTACGGTCTGCCTGTCAGCTCGCCGAGGCTGATGCACACACGTACGCACACACACACACACACAGACACACACACATCAGTTACAAATCGACGCATGATTGGAATATTTATCATAAATCTTGAAGCAGTCTGCTTTGAATTCACAGCAGCAGTTCAGATTTGGTTAGTAGTTTGCTGCTTACTGTACGTTACTCTGGCTCGGTTCCTGTGTCTCTCTGGCTCCGTGTAGGGCCAGTTTAGTTCGGGTGACCCTTCCCGTGATTGTTTTTTTTTGGTCGTTGTCTCATTTAGCTTCATTTAATTAAGTTCAATTTGCCTCCGAACAGGAGGAACACGACACTGCGTCCTCCCTCCTTGACACACTGCTTCATCAGCCCCTCTCTCTCTCCCTTCCTTTCACTCCATCCACCCCACCTCCTTTCATCCATCCTGTTTTAGATGGAAATCAGTTCACCCGCAAGCAGAACAAGAAAATTATTATTATTAATGGCTGTTTGTGTGCGTGAGTGTGATAAGAATGCACGTCTATGTGTTGGTGGAAAGGAACAGAGACCTCTCTGAAAGGTAATTTCTGGCGTTTCACAACATGGCCGGACCTCTGCAGCGGATAATTATATTCCTTTAAATGCGTTTTGGTCGATTTGAGGATTTCTGCTGAATTCCTCACAGTTACTCACACCTTTCTCTTTGTTATTATTCGTCTCCGCAAAGCACTGCGGTACAGTAGCAGCTGAGAGGCTCTCTAAAGAAAGCAATCTAGTGACCAGAGTGTTATCTCACAGCAGCTGGGAGTCTGTGGGTGCTGGAGGGCGAATTAGGAGTGTTGGCTGCCGAGTGGCCCTTTAGGTGAGTTCACCATCATGACCCAGGTGTGAATGTGTGATGAAAGGCACGGGGATCCCGGGAGGACAATATACAGCTGCAGACTGCTGTGTGTTTGCTTCGAACCGATTGATTAATCTGGATCCTCGTAGCGACTGAAAGAAAAGAAAAACTGGGTTCAAAAAATATTGTTCCAGCAGTGAAGTCATCTGACATTTAAGAATCAGCCAGCCATGGCCCGCCAGAGTGATGTGTGTGTGTGTGTGTGCGTTTTCGCACGTATTTGTGGGCAGACAGGAGAGCCCAGAGGGCACGCAGCTCAGACGGAGCCATTATTTAGTGACACACAGATGACGGGGTGGCCTTAACAGGCACTGCGAACGTACACAAGCATGTACACACACACACGCACGCGCGCACGTGTAGACACGCAGGACACACACTCGCACACGCAAATATTACATCCGTAAGGCCCGAGGTGTCAGGATTTTAACGAGAGTGAGAGAGATCAGCGTCGCTACCTGTTGCTACCCTGCTCATGATAGAACACATGCACGGCTAATTTTAAAGCTAATCATTGTAGCCTGATGTTTCCCTCGGATCCAGCGTCGCCTCTCTGCTATCTAGAGACAATAATAAACCCCCTGAAGATCTTTCTTTAGGGCAAGCCTATAAAACAACAATATCACGTCCCATCAGAAGAACATGACTTAGAGCTGGAAGACAAGTTCTCATTGGCTAGCTGCTTTCCCCCCTTCATCACAATGCCATGATCGAAAGCCATCCCGAACATGATATAAACTTTATTCAGTCCTGAAGCTGGTGGGAACTGATTGAAACTGTATCTGTCAGCTGGTTGTGACGTTTGGTTGTCTTCACTGTGTTTCTTCCTGGCAGTGTGTGTGGCGGAGGGCATGGCTGGCCTGGCAACAAGGCGCGCCTTCTCTCACTCAGCAATAACTCCTGCCATGAAAGCCCGGTCAAGACTCCGCTCCGGTGCCGGACCTCACTTCATCCGTACCTGTCAGTAACGTGCCGAGGTTTGAGCCCGCGTTGCTTTTTAGCTTCGAGTGTTTTCACAGTGTTGCTCTTGGGCATTCCAGTACTTCTCTAGTGTTTTGTACATCATTACTCATTCCAGTGTTTGTGTTCTCTGCGTTTTTCACCCACCCACAAAATCAATTTGTAACAGCATCATTGTGTAAAAATAATGCTAAACCAATGAGGAGTGAATGCACAAATACATTTTATGCGTTGCATAATAATTATAGTTTTGATCTTTTCTGAACATTTTTCACATTAATATTGCAAATATTTTATGTTAGACATTAATTCCTGGATAGTAAAGAAAGGTTTTTTTGACGATTGTGCGTTTTGACAGGACAGAGTGCTTAAATTTACTTTCTACTACACAATCCAGGCACAGAAATACTTAATGCAGCTATCCACGGCACATCTGTGTGTGCTGATAGGAGATTTTTGAGTATGATTCTATGACCTAATCCTACAGGAAACTGTATAACTGTGGTAAAATGGCCAATGCACACACACAAACAGACATTGCTGGAGGCGATGCTTGATGTACACCGCTGTGTGTGATATATGCAGTACATGTATGTAGAGAGAAGCCCGGAGAGCCAACACAGTTAAAATTACAGCTCTGTCGCACCAAATCAGTGCTGATGACCGCGTGTGTGCGTGCATTTGTAGTAAGTATTATAAAGGCGTTGGGTGGAAGTAAACAACAAACCTGCATGCAAACATGAGTCTGTCTTCACTTCGCTACTTTTACTTTACTCTTTAGCACTTTTTAACGGGAGAAATGAGGTTAAAACGAAAAACTGTGGATGCAAGCTGGACCTCCGAATCTCCATCTTTGTCTCTGTAAATGAACACAAACAAACGTGTGAAACAAGAGAGTACGTACGCACACTCGCTGTGAGCTAATGTGCCGCTACCATATGCTGGAACAGGTGGTTGCTCTCACAGAGTCTCTTACTGCTTTTCCTAGTTAGCATCAAGGATATACTGTGGTTCAAACTCATGCTAACCAGGAACCATTAGTCTGTTTCCTATTGGTGTCGTCAGCCAGCAGACCCCGCGTCAGCTGTTCTTTTGTCAAGACCAAATGCTGTTTCAGAATGAATATGTCATCGCGCTCATAGACGCCCGAGATAAAACACAAGCTTAGCCTGCTAACCGGCCGACTGTATAATGAGCTACAGCCTCATCGTTCAGTACATAAAAATGCTCCTAACTATCATATGCGCTATTAAAACAGCTATTTTCTCTAACATACACAAATTTAGGTATTTCTAATAGAGCCACAATGGCGTTAGATTGCAGAAAAAATATAAACATAAATGAAATTACAGCCCTATGATAATTTCTTAAACAGAGTCTCTTTTGCTCGTCTGTAAAACTTCATTCACAACATCTCGCCAGAACCCTTAAAGTCATTATTCATAATTCACCAACCAGAGTTAAAAAGCAGCCGCTCGGTCAGCCTTCTAGTTATTAATCTGAGTCTGAGATATCACTTGGGAAATGAAAGTCAGTTGCATTCGACTGAAATGCCATCAACTCGATTGATTTAGTTCATTGAAAAGATGCTCTACTTTATGTGCTGCATCTGGAAACATCTGGGAAATGCGCATGTATTTAGCATGTAGCCCCTCTCTTCCTGTTGGATGCTGCTGCAAGCTGAAATCTACCGATGGGGAAACAAAACACGGAGTGACGGGCGCGTGGAACATAGATGTCTGGGGTTTTGGAAAACATGAATCTGTTCTGCTGCACTGTAATTTAACTCGACACATTTATTCAACAGCTAGCTGCAAATGTAATTGAAAAAATAATCTGAAGTGCCCTTTGAGCAATAAATTAAGAAGCCAGGTAGCTTCATGTGGGTGCAGATCAACCTCCGGCCTTCCCGCAGTCAAGTCAAAATTACACAATTGGAATCAAAATTACCGTCTGTCCTGTGTGTGTGTTTGTGAGTATGTGTGGTGATGTTTGTATGTGTGTCTACCCCGTGTGTGTTGACATTGATGAATGAGCCCTACATCAGAGCAATCTGCTAGCACGGCTCTATAAAGCAACCACAAATCACTTCAGGAAACGTGTTTTTGAAGAGGGCCTCCATTGTCAGATGTTGTCGAGATGTGTGAGTGTATCTGTGCATAAATCAGCAAAGATAGGCTCCTTTGTGTATGTGTGTGTGTGTGTGTGTGCGCGCGGGCATGTGTTTATGTGTGCAGGACTGGCATGGTGCTCTTATGTTGCATCAGCTGAGTACAGTGTATCTGAAAGAAGTGACGGATTAGTTTTTGTAGATGGTTTAGACGCTTTACAAGCGCCAACAATTCTCCTTTCAGCTCTGCTGAATGCAGCTCACCTCACTTCAACCGCTCCTCTTGAGATATGCATTTAGATCGTTCTTTTATTCAAACTACAATACTTAGCTTATCACAGCATGCAACCACTGGGAGCAAGAATCAGACACTGAACGCAGACGACAATGCTTGTGACAGTAAAAGAAACGAGAATGTGAAGTTGCTCCTGAATAAATGAATGTTTGGGCTTGTTGACTGACTGAAGTTTAGCCACTTTTTTGATGGGTTGATCCACCATCTGGTGAAATGTCTCAACAACTGTTGGACGGATTCCTATAAACTCCTGTACAGGCATTCATGGTCCCCAGAAGATGAACCCATCCAGTTTTAGTGATTTGTTTGCCTTCTTGAGGTTGACAGTTTTAGTTTTTAGAGAAACTATCGGATGAATTGGAAATGAAATGTGTTACAAATATTCATGTCCCTCAGAAGATGCATCACTTCAGTTTGTCCAGTAGTTTGATTTATACCTGCAGAGCTAAAGCAAGAAATAACAAGAAACCAAAGTGGTGAATGTGTTAACGCTCCCTGCTATATGTGGATAATATTTAACATTACATCATACGGAACTTTTTACATATATGAAAAGTTTTCTCTCATTACAGCTGCATTTTTTAAACAATGATACAATATGATCATTACGTTTCATTACAATCAAAGCCCATGGCTGTGTGTGTGTGTGAGCGTGTGTGTGTGTGTGTGTGTGTGTGTGCGGGGGGTAAATAAGGTCCAGTTTGACAGTTACCTTCACTGTGAGCTGAAGGGCAAAAGCCCAGCGTCGCTCGGCCCCCCGAGGGAAATATTCCTGTTCTAAACCTGGAAACGGAGTGGAGATTGTTCCTTTCATCTCCCTTTTCTATCGCTCCCCATTTTCTCCCCACTACTCGTTCTTCAACAACTTCTTCCCCCCCGCGCTTTTCTCTCGCTCTCTGACTCTCTCTCATCTCTCTCGTAGCACCTGTAATTCTTGCTTTCTCCCTTAATCAGATCCTAATAGGGAAAAGCTTGCAGATGTCAGCACTAGTTAATTAATGCTCTCTTCCTCTTCCCTCTTGCTGTCTCTCCCAATCTCATACTCTTTTCTCTCTCTCTCTCACACTCTTATTATTTCATAGCCAGAGTGAGTAGTGAGAAGGCTCGGTGCAGTCTCTTAAGCAGTCATACAGTGGTACCTGAAGGGCAGAGGTGATTACTAAGCCAGTACACTCAGTATCAGTAATTTTGACACAAAGTTCTGGAGTCAATTTGCTGCGTTGGTGACTGATAAATGAACTTTTTGAGTTTGCGAGGCACTTTGGTAAATTTAGCTGATAAACAAAATTAAATAATCATCCGTTTTCTGCAGCCAAGATATTCCAGGCCTTCTTCTTGCCCCCCAAACCGGATGAGCTATATAATCTCTCCAGCGTGTTCTAGATCTGCTGGGGTCCCTGTTGGATGTTCCCAGAAAACCTCCAAAGGCAGGCACCCTGGAGGCATCCTCATCAGATGCTTGAAACACCTTTCAGTGTTAAAAAGAAAGCTGTACTCTGAGCTCCCTCCAGATGTCTGACTGCCTCAACATATGGCTCAGTCCAGCCACTCTATGGAGGAAACTTATTTCATCCACCTGCATCTGCAATCTCTGGGTCATATCTTGGTCAGTAGCAAACCATAGGTAAGGGTTGGAATGTCCATGGAGTTGGAAAATGAAAACTTTCCGGCTTCGGGATTTCAGATTGCTAAATGGCAAAGTGTCATTTTTAAAGTTCACTTACGGCACCTATAGAAGTCGCTGCATTCCAACTGACTCCCACTGATTTACAGTTTGTTAGCTTTACGTGACATCGGCGTTTGAATGAGGGGATCAAACTCCGGTGCAAACAAACGAACGGATAAACGTACCTGTCACGATCGTGATGAGTGTTCCCGCTTGTATTGCGACGCGGAGAGCAGACGGAGTGTTTCCCCTCTCTGTTTCTGTCTGCGAGTCATTATTTTGACCAAATTAGCGGTCTTGATTATGGCTGTTATTGATGCTCAAGATCTCTGTGCGCCGCAGACACGTTATATCTTCATCTACTCAGCGCTGCACATGTTACGTTGTATCCAAAGCGTATGACATTTAAAAGGTACGAACGCAACAGGCGAATATGGAGTGATGTAACTACAGTACACATTGTACAACAAGAGAAACTTTGTTCCCTTTTATACAGTTTTAATTAATATATTTCCACGTACTGTACAATCATGTAATTATTAGCAAATCATTAACATTTGCAGAGGGCAGCAGTTGCCATTGTTAAATTACATTTAAGAATATAAATAAACCCACGAGGGCTCTCGTAAATGTACATTTAAAGCCGGTTCATAATTCATCTTGAGATTTTGCGTTAATGCATTATGCA
This sequence comes from Nibea albiflora, assembly GCA_014281875.1. Lineage (NCBI taxonomy): Eukaryota > Metazoa > Chordata > Actinopteri > Sciaenidae > Nibea > Nibea albiflora. The sequence goes on along the minus strand of CM024808.1, from coordinate 16,693,882 downwards.
ACCGGTTGGTTTTGGGCTGTCATCCATCCAGAGAGCTAATGCCTGGTACAGTATGAAATGTTAATGAGCGAGCGTGATGTTATTCTCTGTGACCCTTCCACAATCCTGCTTTATAATTGCCCACAGTGTAGCCCTGAAACACACACCAGACTCATCAGACATGCTACACGCTTCGCATTTACACATACCACACATGTACTCACACTCTATTGCCTAAAGTAGCCAAAGATCCATGTACACACACATGGATACACATGTATATGTTGCCCAAAGTTCAGTGGGAACTATTGGTGCTTAATAAATCGACAACCGGCACGAGCTCATGGCTAAAGCATGACCGAGTCTGCGAGAAAGCCCCACTGAGGGCTTTAAACAGAATATGCTGCTTTGTAAAATTAATAAGGATTCACATCTTCTCTTTGTGAACATTCATTCCACTTCCACAGCTGGAAGTGTTTGACTATGTCTTTTTAATGACAGCATCTGCCAAAAGCTGGTGTGACTTTCCGTCTTGCTGCCTCCGCAGCTTTCCCTCACACATCTTCCTGTCCTCTCCTCCCACGTCTTTGTTTGATTTTTTCCGCCGTGACTCTCTCCACCCTCTCCCTCAACTTCTTCCCGTCCTTCCTTCTTTTTAGCATTTGGCTCGCTCACTCACGCAGACACGCACGAAAAGCAAGTTTAAAAACCCAGCATTTGAAACAAGGATCAGCACGTAATTTAAACACAGTTTGGAGACACCCATCACTGCTGGAAACACATTGCTGTAGTAAAAAGTGAGCAATGCTGTACAAGAAGCAACAAAGTGAGACGTATGAATAAAATAAAATACAATATAAGTCATCTGCATGGCTGCATGGGAATCTTTTTTGATTCTGATGAATTTAGGAGCATTTTTTCCTTCCAAATGAATATTTCATTTTGAAACGAACATCTTCATGTGAAGTGTTACGCATCGTCCCCATCTTAAAAATCATCTTTCATGGATAGAGCATGAGGAAGATCATTTCTGTCCCCGTGATTAGCGTGAAGACTCGGCCAATTAATGAATTCATTTTCATTTGCTGCGATGATTTATTCAACTTCTGCAAAGTTTGCAGCCGCGTGTAGACAGTCGGCACATTTCTCAGTTTTTTTTGTGCAAACTCTCATGAGCCGCTTTGTTCTCTGTTCCGCTGCGCTGCGATGGTGCAACACGCCATGTTCACACCTGTGTTGTGTGTGAGTGTGCGTGCGCAGAGAGGGTCTAGTGCCATCCATTATGTAGTGGCAATACAGCCACTAATAACTGATATAGAGGAAGAAGACCCATCAAGGTCTTCATGTAGACTGGAGCGTGGAATTGACATTTCCTCCTTATTACTTCCACAAATCACCACCTGTGTGTGTGTGTGTGTGTGTGTTTGTGCGTGTGTGTGCACTGCTCACAATACATTAATTTCTGAAGTGTTATATAATGACAGGCTATAGAAAATGACCTGTAATTCATCACCCTTGTACCATGGACGTGCACACACAAATGAACTGCAGCCACCTTATGGAAAGTTGTCCTCACTGGTAGCGTACGCCATGAGCTCCGTCCCTGAGCTCTTCACTGGCGCACACAAACTCACTGCCTTTCTCTCTCTCTCCCGTCTCTCATAAACCTCATGAACGTGAACGTGACACTGACCTCAGTGCATTCTGTGTCCACTGGTGTGTTTGTCATTACGGATGTTGCCATTTTCTTTGTTTCGTCGGAGCCAAACGTGACCGGATTTGTACGAGAGTGTGGAGCTGGTGGGTGTCGGGCTGCACTTGTTTGAAAAAAATGAAATGAGCCTGTCTGGTCACAAACTTTCTTGTAATCCAGCTAAACACTACACCAACATGAACACATCTGAGCTGAGAAATCTTGATTTATATTTGATCAGCACTGCCTGGTTTGATCTGAGTTTCATGAGCGCGGTCTGTTGCGATGGATGGACTCGACAAGAAGTTTATTTTACTCTAAATGAGGCAGTAAATTACAAAATGAACATGCTGTATGGAAAAAAAGACTTAAAACTGGCGACTGAGACCATAAACCCATAAACATAAGACTCAATACCACTGGACCGCATTTCTGCAACCAATAGATGGCCATTAGAAAGAATGCAGGTCAAGACACTTGTGTGCTGGCTTCACTTCATAGACTTACTGTAGAAGCTTTGTCCATTAATTATACTGTCAGCGACAATACAGCAGTTTAACAGGACTGACGGCAGCCAAAACCAAATAGTAATTCTGAGGTCCTCTACGGGCAGCATGCACACACTCCACACTGCATCTGTGAATGTGACTGTACAGTATGGCTGTGTGTGTGTGTGTGTGTGTGTGTGTGTGTATGCGGAATAGGGAGCAGAACGGCGTCTAAGTCTTAGTGGCAACTGTGTCCAGAATGTCAAGCAAACTGTCGCAGGGACAAAACCTCAGGGTCACTCAGCCATCTGCTGTTGTTCCTCATGTATATGTATATGTGTGTGTGTGTGTGTGTGTGTGTGTCTGGTACATTCAGTACGCAATGCATTTCTCGTGTATGTGCAGAGAATAGTTGATGTTAGCATGTTTATGTGTGCAAGGATGCGACTGCTTTGAGCTGCGTGTACGTGAATTCATAAGGTTACTGTCAGACTTCTATCTGTGCGCGTGTGTGTGTGTGCGTGCGCGTGTGTGTGTGTGTTTAAATGAATAATGCTGACAGTTTTATTTCTTTACTGTTACTGTGTAATCTGCTATTACAGCATAATGGCCAATCATTCTGAATAGGATCTTAGTGTGTGTGTGTGTGTGTGTGTGTGTGGGGGGGGGTGCTGTTTGATAAGGAGCTAAATGGGAATGAAGACTCCAAAATTGCCTCTGCAGTTCGAGCTCAGCTGTTTACGCAGTTATGATTATTACACTGATGGCGTTCCTCATAAAATGATCATGACACAGTAAATCTGCCGTGTTTATCTGCTCCTCTTAGATATCAGCAGCCTTATACGGAGAGCCACTGCTTGTCTACAAAAACAGTTACTGCAGCTCTACGTGCCTCACACGGTGAGATGCTGTGGCTGTGTGATTACAGCGCTTCGAATTAGCGCCGTTTCTCTGGCTGTGCTGTGTTACATAACCACCTATGGAGTCATTAACCGCTCTTGTTAATGCGCTCATGAGCAAATATTTCAATTCCGGCAACATCAAAATGAAGACGCCCGTCTAAATGGTGCACTGAGGTAAACTTGCTGTTGTTGTTCTGATGCCGACGCCAGGCGATCGGTTTGGCTCCCGGTTCGACCCGCTGCCTGTGAGGAACAAACTCCTCCATTGGAGTGATTTAAGTTTTAGCCTCGTTGAACATTAAATGTGTCGAGCACCGAAGTATCGATGGAGGAGGCAAAGGTTGAGACGTAACGGGAGTGAATCTGATGCGTGTCACATTTAATTACCGGGAGCAGTCGTTGTTTGCACGTGTCAGTTCTGTTCAATTACACACTGGCAGCTTTTTTCGCGGCGTGTCAAAACACCTGTCGCGGAAAAATGTTTTGATTCCAGCGGCAGCTAGAAGCAGACGGATGTGACCAACTGTTTAAACTAATGTTCTGATTACAGTCAACAGAGATCGCAGAGTCGAGGCCCGCTGTATGTGAAGGCGCGTGGACGTCACTTCTCAGCTTCTGTAGCTTTTCACATTTTTTTAGTCTTGGTTTTCTCTTTGTGCGAGTCCACTTCCAACTCAGCAAGACAAGAATATTTTGAAGAGGAAAGAACAGAAAACGCGTACAATTCTCGTGAGGCCCAGCCGGGAAAGCTTTCCGTCCATCAAGGAGGGACAAAGCGGCCGGACCACTTCAGAGGGAAAAAGCACAAAAACATTTTCTCTGGAAAGTATGATCCAGTTTCACTGAAATTGTTGGTGGTGGGCGATTTAGTGCTGTAAGAACACACTCCTCCTGACCTGGGCCCGGTATTTCAAAACTTGTAATCTGGATCAGGATAATTCGGATAATGAAATCCTCCTTTTCTCAGTCATGGATCACGGTGATCCTGCTCACTTTATCTGAGTATTTCAAAACACTGGCGGATTGGATCACCGTGATCCCGATCTGGGCGGATACGGATTTCCAGATCTCGTGACTCTGCCTCTGCAGGCCGAAAACATGGTCATGGCATGGGCATTTTCACCTGCCATAAATTGATTGAAGGCCGAACGCAGTTAATGAAAGGTGATTTCTGCCTAAATAGGACTTGATCTGATTCTGGAGCTTCTCTCCAAATGTGAAGTTTGAATTTTTCCACAAAAAGAACAATTACATTTCACGCCACAAAGTAAGTTGTCGATTTGTCAAGTTAATGAGGAGTCACGTCTCCACTAAAAACGACTTCCGCCCCTTCGCTGCCTTTGCTGCTTCTCATTTCCCTGTGCTGCATCTCTTTATCCACGAACCACTTTGCTACTTGCTTCAGTGTCCTTGCCAGACCAAGTCAAACTCTTTTTTTCACCCTTCTCTTCCCTGTCCTCATCCTTCCTGCCACCGCCCCCCCCCCCAAGTGTAAGTTAATGACCTTGCAGCAGAAAGAGAGCAGAGACAGCAAGAGTGAAATGGAGAGAGAGAGAGAGAGAGAGAGAGAGGAAGAAAGAGGGCGGAGGAGGAATGCCAGCGATACAGAGACCTGACTTTTCTTCATACTTTCAAGAGCTCCCTCCACATCGCTCCATGTTTCTTTCATCCCCTGCTTTTGTCTTGATCTCCCAGTGTACGTAGATTCACTGATTTGCCTCTTCAAACAGCTTACTTAACTATAGACGATCATCCAGTTCAAAGCTGTGCATTCATATGCTTGTCACACCGGCTCCCTGAGTGTGTGTGTGTGTGTGTGTGAGTGTGTGTGTTTGTGTATTTGCGCCTGTAGTACTGTACGCAATGTGCGCAGCCATGCAGAACCGAATGTCAAATAGGTGTAAAGTGAATCCTCAACAAGTGCTTTATCGTGACAAAAAGACGGAACGATGGGAAGGAAAGAAGGGAAGGAGGGCAGGGAGAAGGGGAGCGAGGGAGAAGCGAGGGACGGAGGAGCAGCAGAGGAAGAGGAAAGAATACCACATATTTTTCCTTCCTCCTCCCCCTCCTCCTGCTCCTCCCCGCGTCTCTTTGAGATGCTCCAGAAGATAACAGGGTCAGGGATGAAGGGATGCACAGTTGGAGGACGAGAGAAAAGAAAGGGAAGGATGATAGAGAAGGACAAGAAGAGACAAACAAAGGTTGACACAACAGTGAGAGTGACGTTGCGTTTCACTGTGTGAGCACGCTCGATGGTGTGCGTACATGTCTGCATGCATCTGCGCGCCCTCCTGTGTGTGTGTGGGTGTGTGTGTTTGTATGCAAGCCTTGCGTAAATGTAGGCCTTAACCTGCGCGTGCACGTATGTGTGTATGCAACATGACATGCATGCGTGCGTGTCCGTGTGTCTGACGTTGTTTAGAGAAACTCTGTGGTCAGCAGTGTGGAACGACATGTGTGTGTTTGTACGAATGAGGATTTTCTGTTTGTGTTTGTGTTCCAGTGTGAATGTGTTTTCCGTGTGCGTGTGTGCTTGTGAGCGTACAGTAGGAATGCGTGCGCGCGTGTTTGTGCGTGCGTTCCTCAGAGTTATTTTTAACCGCGCGTCACAGCGGGAGCAGGAGTTTCACTCTCAAGTAGGTCACAAGTGATGATCTCAAATAAGGATAAATAAAAGACACTCACACACACACTCGCGCGGGGGGGGGGTGTGGTGTGGTCGCGCTCGCATGTGTGTGTCACATGATGAGATACAGTTGCAAACATGAGCGGAATACCTGGACGATACACTTACATTTGTCCGTGTTTGACGACAGGAGCTCGCGGGCTGTCCACTGATCGCCTGTTCGAGCTCCATCTCGTCCTGTCTGCGTCGCAAAACGTCCTTGGGTGAGACACTGAATCCCAAATAGCTCCCGTTGGGGAGGACCGTGCGTGTGTCTATGCACCATTTACACATATTCAGCTCTGTTTGTATATATTTTCTATTGATAATCCTTCCTGACTTCTGAAAGGTGTCACTACTGGTGATGTTTGAGCCAGAAATAGCCGCAGCCCTGCATGGTTTTCATTCATAGTGGTGCTTGCTGACAGGTCTAAAGGTTGGTGTAGAAGATCGAAGCGTCTGCAGTGTGTTTATGTTGGAAGGTGGGTGGCTTTTTTTTTTTTTTTTGTAGGCGTCGGGCCGCGACTGTCACCAACTGTAGTTGTGACTTTCAGGGTCAGAATCTCAAGGCCTAGCAGAGCAGTGGACAGTTTAGTGACCTGCTTTTTGCTGATGGTGTAGCTCTGCCAGCTTCGCTGGGCGATGACCTTCAGTTTGGTCTGCAGCTGTGTGTGAGGCAGTTATGAGAGTCAGCACCTCCAGCTCTGAGGCCGTAGCACTCTGGTGGAAAATGGTGTGTTGCCACATCCTGTTAGGGAGCAAATTGCTGCCTCCTGTGAGGGTAAGATAGAGTGTGCGTGTCAAGGTGAAGAGGAGAGAAAGCCGAGAAGGCGATCTTGTTTAGTTTGGGCGAACGAAGGGCTGAAACATCGAAGGGATGTTGCTCAGAGAACGTCTGAGCACACAGAGCTAGACGCAGACGAGCAACAGAGTGGATGGATGCATAAAAATAACATCACGTCCAACAGTGGGACTTGTTTACCACTGTCTGATGTACAACATTTGAATTTTTGCAAGTTTGGTGCAGCACGCATTTACATCAGCTGGTTTAAACTATTTACAGAAGAAGATGTTCTTGGAATTTTATATTAAGTTCTACCCGCGATGACAGTGGAGGGTTGCGCTGAATGACGAGAAGTCACTCATTTACCAAAGGCAAAATATTTCCGGTTGTCTGGCCTTCATCAGTATCACGATGCTCCCCGCTTACTGCCATCAGAAAAAAACAACGCTACAGCTGATTGGGAACAGCTGACTGATGGATGCTAATTGGAGAATGTGACTGGAGCTGATTCAGAACATCTGTCTGAACAGAACCTTTGCGGATTGTTTCGTCAAAACCCAGAGAGCCAGCGCGTCCTGCAAAACAGTTGGCGTCGAATTATGTCTGCGAGGGCTGCAGATGAAAAGAAATCACCTTTCTGCTTCTATTAGCCGCGAACCCAACGCGCGAGAAGAGCGAAAGCCAATGGAGGAGTGCCTCCGCTCTGTCTGACAGCACAGGGTCACCTTTATAGAGAGGCAGGGCCAGCGACTGTCGTTCAGAATGACAGATGACAATCAGTCCATTGTAAAGAACATTCATAGGAGTCACCTTAAAAATCCATCCTCGTTTGAGGTTTTTGTCCTGTCTTTCCCTCTTTTTCGATTTCCATCATTTTGTTCTTCGCTCCTCCTGTAGCACATACTGCATATAACTGGAAATCTTCCCACTTTTTTCTCCTCTTTGCCGCCAGTCTGTTGGCTCCAACACAATAAATGGCCTTTCATGTCTTTGTGACAAATGTTTGCAACGCTCGCATGGAAGCTGATGATATTTCGCTTTCGCGTATTTATGTGCATCGCTCCCTCCTCCCTTCGTCGTGTCACTTGGCCGCCATGTGTGACGTGCAACATAATTACAGCGCAATCAATTGCTTCTGGACACTATTTGGCATGACTGACCAACTCTTACTGTTACTCCCACCCACTGGTTAGAGTGCTGGCAAGTGATGATAGACTTAACTCCCCCTCCGTCTCCCTCCCTCATTTGTCTCTCCCAGTTTGCCCTTGTATGTTTCTCTGTTGTTCCTCCTCTTCAGCCACTTGCCAACAGCTTGTACTGGCACACTTCAATGAGTTCAGGAGCTGGCCAATCTATATCTCAAAGTGGAAACATATAGACAGCGAGGCGTGAGATAGGGACAGACGGAACATGTCCAAGTAACCCGGAGCTGTGTTCTGCTGTTATCTGTGCAAAGAAGTCTTTACAGCATGTTCTCAAAAGTGAAGGAGTTTCAGGTTAGCCTGTTTATTCTTTTTTAGCCTGTTTTGGAGTGCAAAGCAGAATATTTTAGGCAGCGTCTCCTTGGCCCACTATTTATCAAACATCTCAGAATCACTCGCACTCCAAATTAAACCAGGACCTAAAATTCTCCTACCTCAGACTAAAGAGTTATTTATGAATTGGCCTACATCCATTCTCAGCAAGTTTTCTCGGTCTGAGAGCATCCTGACATTGTTTCTCAACTCAGACTCAAGACCTCGGCGGCAACGGCTGAACTAGCTGATCTTCATGCAGCTTCATGCAGAGAAAACAGGTAGGTGAAAAAAGCTGCTCTAAAATATCCCCGTCTGACCCACTTCTCGACATGCGTGTGGGGAAAAAGCAGGCTCGGTGCCAGCTTTGGCACATTAGAGGAAGATTCAGTATGGCCAGTATGTAAATGATGTAGTGTGAGGAGGTTTTTCAAAGTACCAATGAGACAAAATGACCCATAGATGGATAGAAAAGGGTCAAAGTGGTATTTATCAATAACACAAACATACAACAAAGTAACTAAATGTCCCATATTGGGTTTTAAAATCTGGAATCTGAAAATAAATAATGTTTAACAATAAATCTAGGCAAACGCACACATTTTATGTCTTCCTGGCCCCATTCATAGATTTTTAGAGCTTGGTAAGCTTGATAATGGGAATATATTCAACAAAATTCTTTATTTGCTTTTTAATTTGTTTCCCCTCACAACCTGAAACATCATTTCTCACACATTATTGTGTGGGGGTACAAAAAAAAGAGACCTGAATAAAACATGGATGTGGTGGTTTGGCCTAAATTAATCTTGCATAGCCGAGTTTACAGAGGTCTGGAGAATTTAAGCTCAAAAGTTGGAAGAGGGTGGAAACACGAGCGAGCTGTCGTTATACTTTAAATCCATAAGACTACACTTGAGAGAACTCATTTGTACTCCAACGGGAAACGAACCAGGGGTGCTGTTTTTCAGAGGCGTCATCGGATTTGTCAAAACTCTCTCCCCCGGTATTATGCTATCCATAGCCAACAAGTCAGACACTGATGGAGGCCACAGATGTGAATAAGAGAAAACATCTGCGTGAAAGTGTTTCAAGCTTGCCCAAATTCTAAATGAAGATGCAGGACAACATATATATGATGCTTTGCACGCTCGTGTTTGTCTGTAATAGCAGGTAATGGAGGGAAGCACCAAGAACAGAAGCAGAAGAACAAAAGCCATTTCAACAATTCCCGTTTGTTTGTCTTTTAACGCACACATTGGCACTGTGTGTCCTCAGACTGTGGTGGCTTTATGGATGCTGGTTACCTCTGCCCCGGGCTAGATGGCAGCTCATCAGGGTGAGTGACAAGCACATAGCCATGAACTTGACCAACCGATGGGGAGGAGGGCGGGAGGAAACAATAGACGTCAGTGTAAGTTGTTGATGTAATCCCAAAGTGCTGCAGTGGTGCTGCAGCAAAAGAGACTTTATCAGCTACCGGGTGTGAGTGTGAGTCTTAAACTGATACCAAGTTAAAGCACACCACCAAATTTGAGCAGAAGTTCGTGAACTAGTCAAAATAGTTGGGAAGAGAAAAAGGTTAGGGTTAGGGTTGTTTGTGCCTTTGTTTGGTTACGAGCTCCAAAGCATGTTCACTCCTAATCACTGCAGTCTATTTATTGTCATTTTAAAAGTCACAGTGCAATCATTCTTCACAGGCGTATTAAGTCATACAAAACAGGCCTACAACAGAACAGATAACAGCAAGACCAGAGGCTAGACAACATTCCCCCAAATGACATTTACATGAAACTTTATTGGGACACAGCCCTGTGCGAGTTGACAGCTTAAAGGGCAACAGTGTGTGGCTTGGCCTTAAATGATTCAATTATTTAATTAGGCTCTAAAATCGCTGTAATTTCCCTTTCAAATGCCAACATCGAGAGGCTGTTTAGTCTTCCTGTGAGCGTGGCTGCTCTGCTGCCGGATTTTAACAGACATTCATGGAACAGCACAAAGTACTTCTACACGGTTCATGTTGCTGATTCATTCATCACCAGTCTAAGAACTTCGATGGGGGACGGACGGATATGAGTGACCGCTATTCACCTTTCATTTGAATAGTTGCCAGTCTAGTCCCTTCAAACCTAAATGTCCGAAATGCTGGCTTCAAACCAATATTTCCATCAAGCAGGAGTCAGCAGCCCTCATTGTTCCACGAGTCACTCTGAAAAAGGGTTGTGAAGAATCAAAATCCACAAGGAATGTCCGAGCAGACCTGCCCACGGTGGTCGCGTGTGAATCGGCAAACCTGGAGGCTAATTTCCTCTTACAAGTGCCACAGCACGGCGGTACTGCACGCAATTTTTCTATGTGGTCTCGTCAGTAAGCCAGATGACCCTCTGAATGAATCTCTGGGTCTGTGTTTGTCGCAAGAGATCCTCTGCATGTACTCTAGTGTGGCCAAAGCCTTCTTCAAACTCACTCGGTGCTTCTAATATGACGTCATATACAGTCAGAACTGGACTGACACTGATTCTGAACTCTGTCTAATCAAGACAAGGTCTTTGGGGGATGAAACTCTTCGCAGATGTGTAGAAATCGTGCCTGTCTGTTGGCTCGGGTCATGAAATGGTGCAGGGAATTTTAAAAGATCAAGAAAGCTGTCAGAAGGAAGAGATTCCAGCAGCGTGAGTGGCAATGTATGAGCGACAGATTTTTTTGAGCGGTACTTGCAACCACGGCTTTCCCACCTGACGTGACTGAGGCCCTGTCAAAGCTGAAACCAACACAGAGTCGGAGTCCAGCTGCAACAGTCCCAGTGCTTCCTCTGTTGCAGCAAATCCAACAGCTTTCTCCCTCAGATTGCCATTATGCATGTACCTCACACGTTACTCCTTCAAGAGGTCTTTGTATTCGTCAGCTAAAATTGGATAGCACTCTGTACAAGCAATTCCACTTTGAATTTTCTTTGGAGAAATGGTGTTTCAGCTTCAAGGTCATGTACAATGCCAGAGCTCATCATTTTTGCATTATTTGGAAGCTTCTTAAAGTGCTTTTTTATCTCAGGGCCCAATTTCTTTCAATAAAGTCAGTGAATTGTTCCCATTTGTCTTTTGTAACTTGATGCATGATGTCATCTTTTCCCACTGTTTTAACGTCCACGAGCGTGGGCTTCATTAGCTTTGTATTTTATACAAAACTTACCAAGTTGCCCGCAGTCCTCTCAGTCCTGCTTTGTAAAATCTTTCCTCCTTCACATCAAAGTTAAGGTTAATCAACTATAGCTAGCCAACTGTAGCTTCCATTTAGCCTGGTTGTTGCACATAGGTTTGGGCTAGCGTGCGATTCATCTGAGAGCTGGAGAGTTTTTGATTTCTGATTTCCTCTGATTCTGTCTCCGAGGGTGATGGAAGTCAAAGCAACATTCAATGGAAATAGGTATTTTTGTAATTCAGTGCCCCCAGTTCAATGCCACTGTCTTAAATATCAGATCATAGTCCAGGCAGCCTGGCTAACAAACTCAGCTAACATAGGCTAACAGCAGCTACAGTTTGCAGCAGTTTACTTTACTGTCCGGTCATTCAGTAGTCAGCGGTGCGTGACTTAGTGCGTTAGGCAATCTTTGCTGGAGCTCTGCCTGTTTTTAATGAAAAGAATCTAGGATTAGATTTAATTTAAAATGAACAATTCGTAAGTTTTAACAATGTCTTGCAGACCCGGGTCCATAGTTGGACCCTTTTCCCCTGCCACTACAAATGCTATAATGATTAATAAATGTTTCCATGCTGTATACACTCCATAATACTTCACAATAATAAAACTGTCACCCACTGCAGCAGGACAGATTCATTATTTTCTGCTTTCTGCTCCTCATCTGTGTTAATCAGTAGCTCTTACTGCCAGCCGGAGTCTGCCATGTTTTGAAAGTGTGATTAGCGGAGGGAGGTCACTTCTAACTCAGTCTGTGGCACTTCTCGGTGAGCACACCCAGGTGTGTGATAAGTTCACTTGTGTGTGTGAAAGAGGAATAAATCCACAGAGAGAGGGAGAGGGAGGGAGAGACGGGGGAGGAGACGGAGACTGACAGGTGGTAATGTCGGCTATTTTATCACCTTCGTCTGTCTTTCTGTCGGCACGCTGACAGTGCAAGTTGACTGCTTAGCGTATTTATCTCTCGGGAGTTTGTGCGTGATAAAGATTGAAACTGTGTGTTCTTGTCAAAGGGCGTATGCGCAGCCTTCCTATTGATTGTTTATGTGAATTCCAGCTCTGGCTTGTCTGTTAACCGGGGTCTGATCAGGGGTTTTGCACATCCCTCTTTCGGTAGAAGGATATACATCCCCTCAGGGTTTGAATACAAAATGTGACACACACACACACACACAGACACAAGTAGCATGTCAGAAAGTGCACCACATTGACAGCGGGACTGACAGAAGAAGAAAACCAGGATGACAGAGGGGGAGAGAAAGACAGAGAGGGAAAACAAAGGGACAAAGGGAGAACGGGAAAAACACAGATTGAGACACATTAAAGACAGAACAAAGAGAGGTATAGAAGACACAAAGAGAACAAAGTCATACCATAAAAAAGTGATTAAACATACATGACGTCCATATCGGCCTGCCTAAAATATTTATCATAGTTTGGAGTGTGTTTCTATTTCATCTGGATCGAGGGAATGACGACTCCCCGACCTCATTCATAAACCGATATAGATGCAAATGTGGCGGCAAGCTGCAATCTGAGGAAAACAACAAAATGCTAAACTCCAATCAGAAAACACCCGGAGAAGAAATCAAATGTGATTTACACCAAAGCATCATAGCTGACAATGATATTGTCACCGTAAAGACAATCTACAGCTATCAAAATAATCATAAATCCAAATTTCTTTAGCAGCGATGTCAAAGAGAGGGATCCTATCGAATCAATATCGAAACAATACATGGAGATTAGAACTCTTATTTATTTACGAGTACCACTGATACACTGGCAGTAGTCTGGTACAAGCCTCTAGCTTCAACCTTCAAAATACATGAAAATCTAATGATTTTTCAGTGATTTTTTTTGCTGCTGTGAGACTCTTACGGAGGCCTGCATCATCAAAGATGTCATCCCTGGACCGACAGTCGACAGAATTAGGTATTACTGAAAAAAAAAAAAAAAAACAGATGTGAAGGAAAGTGATTAAAATGTAAGCTTGGCTCCTTTTTTTTTTTTATGCATGCAATTAGATGGGACTAAAAGTAACGCAGGAAACTGAAGGATAAGGCAAGAATGTTTTAGGCAAATTCATAATATCCATCTGAACCGACAGAGCAATTTGTAAAGTGACTGTAAGGCTGCACTTTCACGGCAGGTGTTATGCTTTGCAATTTAACGTCTGGGCTGTTACTGATGGCGATGTTTAAGTGCACTTCCCCCTAACTTAATTCAGTCTGAATTGCCCTCCAATAAATCACATTTTAATCATATTCAGTTTTATTAGAAAAAGGCTTTCTGCGTACACTATCTATAGCCTCAAAAATAACCTCACCACCGAACAACTTCACAACTTTTCTTGCACGTAAAAATGCATAAAAAGTTTTTTTTTAGATTAGAGAACAATTGTGACCCCTCCAGCTTGCTTGTTAACAGGCGTAAGTATTAAAATTGGAAACGAGAAAGCAAACTTAAAATCTCCTCTCTTTATTAAATCAATGAAAAGGAACTGGAATAAGAAAGAAAAGAACAATATATACGGAGAGAGATGAGTAACGAAACAAAGCCGGACAAACTGGGACATAACAGACAGACAGCAAACAAAGACGGAGGAAAGCAAAGAATGAATAATGAACTGATGAGAGTCTCTTTTCTTCTTGTTTCTGCCCACACCACCTTCGACTGCCTTCTCCTCCTTCAGCCTTTGTTATCCTCAGAGTCTATCCATCCCCTAACCTCATGTTCTCCTTACTTTATCATCCCCGCTCTCTCTCTCTCTCTGCTTCCACTCCTTTCCCCCTTTTTCTTCCTCCAAGCGTTGTTTCCACTGTTGCTCCGTCCTCCCTCTTTTCCCAGTTTTCTGTCTCATCCTTTCATCTCTGTTGTTCTCCCACCTCATTCCCCATCTTCCCCTCCTTTCCTCCCTCCCTCCCTCCTTTCCTCCCTCCCCATGGCCAACCGCTGCTTAAACAAAGTTTCTGTCGAAAGTTGAAAAGTTGAACTGATTGGTCAGGCCATCACAGAGCTGGATGTGCGTACAGAGTGTACACACAGAGAAAGAGCTTGGCTGCGTTCTGCTTCGGTTCCCCCAAACAGAAATTGTAGCCGGGGGCAAGAAGCTTAGCTCGATGTTATTATACTTCGATGGAGAACAAACAGAAGACATTTACAATTTTACTTTTTTTTTTCTTTTTTTTGTGCACAGTCTAAGTAAACACAGTAGAATAGCCGAGCATTTATCGTGATAATAAAGAAGTGCGATTGGAGACAAGACGGGGCAGAAAATGAGGGAACTAACAAATACTCTGCTATTCTCTTATTTTCCTGCAAAGCAGACGAGACTTTGGGAAGGGGGTAACTTGAGCGTGCGAGCAGAAGGAAGCGGGGAGGAAACGAGGGATGTGGGAAGCAGACGAGGAGGATGGGCTGCACTCCCACCCGGCGACGCCTCCGTCATCTCCACCCCTCTGTTTTATTTTCCTCCCTCTCTTATTCCACCCCACGCCTGATGAGATGCTTTCTGACACCGCCACTGGCTGCCGCTTCCTCTAGCCATCTGCGAAACACACACACACACACACACACACACACACACACACATGCCCATAAACACACTTGTGTTACTTAACCATGCTCAACGCTCAAAGGAGGGAAAAAAACGCCCACAATCCACTGCAACGCTGCAACGACACCGGACCCGTGTTTCTTGGTTTCCAGTAATGAAGAATGCGATAATAAGTCCCTGTATTATTAAGCCACTGATTTAATTAGCTCCACTTTGCCAAGATTGACACTCTCTAGTACCTTGACACACGCAGGGCCAGCTGATAAGATAAATTACAATAACAATAACTCATGTTGGGCTACCTGGGAGCAGTGAGAGAAGCTGATAGCGTTAGCAAACAGTCCTTTATTTACACATCCAGCAGTTACGGATTCATTTGGAGTCGTGTTCCTGTCCACCCGACAAATGTACGTCCAATATTCGCTCTCTTCTACCTCTGGATTTGTGACTCTATCAACTTCTGAGGGACACACCTGTGTCTTTAGCAGCTCAATGTTCCTCTGCTTTCACCTGCTCGTCACTACAAGTGACCGCTCTACCGATGGTAATCATGGAATCCATCGTTCATATAAATTATTACTGACACAGCCGCTTGTTGTTGTGAAAAACTTAAAAATGCAGACTGGAAGAATCTATGATTACATTTTCCCAGGCAAGGTCTCGCAGTGAGAACTACAACAGCCAGTTGCAAGGAAGCAGAGAGAATATTTCTCTCTCTATATATATATAAAGTTATATTTTGTGCTCCTGGCTGATAGGATCAGCAAAGAGAAAAAGAAATGACTGAAGAACAAAGCAGAGGCGAAAACAAGAGTCAACCTTTCCATGCAGGATTCAAAAATACACAAAACCAATCCTGAACTGGCCCTCTTCCTCCTAGACAGGTGTGTAACATTTCTATTTTATTCATTAACATGTCAGGTAGACAGTTTGACATGAATTTCCATTGGTGTTTCTGGTTTGCGATGGGTGGGAGTCACAAGGAGGCAGTGAGAGCTCGCTGGCATCGAACTTTTTAGAAACCGGTGCCGCTGCTCTACAGTATGTTGTACGTACTACATTCCTGCCACTGACTGGTGAAGAGCTGTCTAATATCACAAATGATATGTCATTAGTCAAGCCAGCAATCAGCCCCGAGACATCCCCAAACACAGCTGCGTCAGCCTTCATGAAACTCAGTCAAGTGTTGTGTGCGCGCAGAGAGTCGGCGGACAAATCCACTCTGATGCCTCGAGATTCATTTCATATTGAAGGGGTGAAATTTTCACTATTAGAACCAATCGCTGCTCGGCTCGCCTCTCCTGCTCCGGCTTCCTGTTATTTCTGAGAGAGTCGTTTGGAAACTCAAAGAGAATGAATTTGATCGCGCTCGTAGCTTGGCAAAAATGAATAAATAAAAATGTTACAGTGATCATAACAGAGGGGGAAAAAAAAATAATACAATATGAGGAATGGCTTCAAAGAGTTGGCTGCTTGTGGGCGAATCATCTCATCACTCGCAGAGCAAAGATTCTAGATTGCTTCTATTGTTGCCGCAGCCTTTTATCTGTGCAGGCAATAATATAATGTAATCTTCACAAGATCCAAATATTTTTGCAGCGGCTGCGATGTGTGTGTTTTTAAAAAAATATTCTATTTACTTTTTTTTCCTTTAGGGGCCACATGAGGAATCAATGGGTTAACGTGAACGGCAAATATCTTTAAAACTGAGACAAATCCATGTTAATCTCACCTGGAGTCACCGCAAACTGTGCACAAAGTGTCTGCCTGGTTTCACCCTCTGTTCTCTTCACTTGCTTTTATTCCAATAAACGCAGCCACACACACACACACACACACACGCAAGTGGACACATGCACGCGCGCACATATATATGCGCACACATTTGGTCAGTGGGCTGAGTTGATTATGCATGACCTCTCCAAATACCAGCAAAATGCCAGCAAGGAACACACAGGGGTCTGATTTAGTATGAATGCAGTGGGTGCAATTAAGCGACACACACCCACACACACAGCACACACACACTGACCGTCGTATGTATTACTAAAACCTGCAAGAGGTGCACATTTGCACTACGCGGGACAATATCTTCAATCGTTTCCGGCGTGAGTAGAGCTTCGGACGCTCGGATACGTTGTTCCTGTGAGGACTTGTGTACAGAAAATACACGCGCCCGCGCACAAAACCGTCGTTGTTTAGGAGGTAGAGACTAAACCGAGGCTTCCCGCCTCGATTCCCGGCAATTCCACGCGCCCCTCGCTCAAAATTGCTCCCGATGGCTGTGCATCATGTGACAGGTGCTGCAAAGCTTTGAGTTGAGTCCATTTACAGACATGCTCCATCCAAAATGCATACCCACGCACCGTACCAAAAGGGAATTTTTATGACATCTCCCAATAGAGTCACATTCACTTGTTCAAATATATTTTCTTTAGTTTTACCTCAGGGGCTCCTGGGTTGTTATGACTCAACTTTCCCTGTAATATATATATGTGTGTGTGTGTGTGTGTGTGTTTGGTATTGGGCTTACTGACTCACCCCTCTTGTGTCCAAAGAGTGATTCTGCTGACACCAGTGTTATGTCCTTAATCACTGTGTGTGTGTGTGTGTGTGTGTGTGTGTGTACTGTAGGCCTGTGTCTGCACAGTGTATCCAGTTTGTATGTCCTTACTGTAAGTGTGCATGCTAGCCTGTGTAGATGCAGCCTGTGTGTGTGTGTGTGTGTGTGTTGTTCATGTGTTGGCTAATGGGTTTTGTCAGTGTGACTGAACTGAACCGAGTTCAACGCGGCTGATTAAAGAAGCGAGCTCCGCCGCTCTGCCGACACATTCCCCACCGCACAGTCTACCTCTCCATTCTAAGCCTCCACTTTAGCGGTGCTCAGATTAAAAATTGACTGCTTGCAGTCACAGACAGTAAATCCACTGCCTCGCATTATTAAAAGTTTGAATGTCTGCAGGCAAAATGAGCATCTGAACTGGAATTAGTGGATGGAGATGGATGGGAGAGGAGCAAATTGTCAGACTGAGGGAGGGGGCTTCACAATGCAGCTATACAACTCACTCCAAACTGAGCAGCTCTCTGTTTTGAAATGGGATTATGTTGTGGTTGCACTTACTGCCAATATTATTTTTCCTAGGACAGGTTTGGGTCCGTCCAAACACAATACTCACAAACCATGTATGTCGAAGTTACTGAATTGTTCAGGACATAAATGATTAGTTAATTAATCAAAAAATAATAGCAACTATTTTTGAAGCTAAAATGCCAAAATGCTTCTTTTCCTCTGATATTAATCTAAATATTTTTTGGTCTTGGAGTGTTACACTTCAACCAACCTTTCATTGATTGCAGCAGATCATCAAACCCAACAGCTACATCAGCTTTGTGTTTGGAAACGAAAAAGAAGCCTGTTAATATACAGTTTTTCACTTTTTGTTATCAGCTTGTTTCATCTCTTTATTGAAGCTATAAGTTGAAATATTCGAACCAAAGCTGCACTTTTTCAAGTGGAAATATTCGAAATGTCTTTTGCTTCATTGTAGACGTATTATTGACATATTCAGTATCTTATGAAACACTGTGGTCTCTCCTAGAATCTAAAATCAAGTTATGTGGGTTTAAGTTCAGGAGTCTGTAATGACTGGTCCACCAGCAGAGGAGTAATAAAGTCTAAGTGACTAAATTCCTGGTCTTAAGTTACCTTTAGAGCAAAATCATGAGTATTGGAAGGATGGATGACCAAACGAATGTTTCCAGATGGTATTTTACCAAAAAAATGGAATCAATTAAGCATCGTCATCAGGAGATGATCAGGAAGTGGCTTTGGTTAGCTTCATTAGCAATGTTAATCCATCAATCTTCCCTTTAGAGAAAGAAATGCTGTGAGACTCGGACACTGAATTGTTTAAATAAAACACCATTACATAACTACCTTTAACCCTTCAAGCATCGGTCATCAGTGGTTTCAGCTCTTTGGCTCCCGCCTGATCTTTCTATCCTCATCAGTGTGAGCGGAGTTGGCACCTGACCGCTCGCACAACACAACACAACACAACACGCATCGGTCACTGAACCCTGTGTCTAACCGTGACACACATACACACACGTTATATAACCCTGAATTCATGCCTCAGAGCACTTCCCAACAGCTTGCTCTTTTTCCTGCTTCACGTGCACGCCTGCTTCATCATCTCTGCACGTTCCCACGTTCCTCTGCGCGTGCCCCGAAACGCACGGCGGCGCCGTATCTGTTTCCTTCGCGTCGCTCTCTTGATATCATGTATAAAACATGGCTCATTGTTTATTTGTCTAGAAACCGTTGTTCACGGACAGTAACTATGAGCCAGTGGATGAAGCAATTGTATCAGTGAGTGCCACGAGCCCCTCGGAGCGCCCCTGACACCGTTAGTCATGCCTCACTCACTGCTGCATTAGATTTCCATGACTCCTTATTCGACATAATGTGAAACATGTAAAATGACATCTTTATTATTCCAAAACAAAGGTTGTCTTCACTGAGGTTAACGCGGAGATACAAGCTGTAAAATGTCAGCGTCTGTGACGGATAGTAAGAGGATACGAGCGCGGTGAGGAGCCACTTAAGCTGTAAATGTCATCTGAGCCTGGTAGAGTTTATTAAGTTAGTTCAGTCGCCGTAGTCTTCCTCCCAAGCTAGACATCCATGGCGCGCACCAACTTCACTAAGCTGTGATTTGTTTAGATATCCGCGCTCGAAAACATACTCGTCTGAAATTTGGCTGTTTCATATTTGCAGTTTTCATGAGCGCCGCGCATAATGAGGAGCTCGTGCGGTGGAGAGAAGCAAAAATAGCTCGCAGATCCTGCAAGGTTATCACATAAATCACATAAGATACGTGCAAAAAACCAATCCAAAAAAAGTATAAATAGTAGTCAGAGAGTTTGACCAACAACAAAGCGCTTCTAAGTGAGAATTAAATCTTCAATTTAATGAGGCCCAATAAGGCAACTGTGGTAATTATTTCTCTTACTGCTTTTTCATACTAAGATGCAGTCAGGCTGTTCATGCCTCACATCACTGCGCAGTCAGAGTCTGAGGCAGGAGGTTTGTTTTTAGTTCATCAGTCCTGCTGAGTTGTTTTTTCAAAGATTTCTGGAACTTCGATGCTGAATACGGTCATCATCTTTCAAATTATCATCCTGCAATGCGTGACTTATGACAGCACAAGCACAACTTTATTGGGCTGTCATGAGCCACACATCCTTGAACTTTAAACCGAACACCAGCATCTCTCTGAGCTCCTTGTTTGTCGTCTCCAAAGCACGAGGGCCCGGCTGCGTTCCTACCTCCCTCTCTCCCTAGTTTCTCCTCCTCGTCCTCCTTTTCACTCTCTACCTCATGCGACCTCTTTCTCTCCCTGTGACTATCAGTGAGTCATTCCACATGTTTGGATCTTGATCTGAATCGAGGGTCTAAAGTAGTAGTAGTAGTAGTAGCAGTATGTTGTGCAGTTTGTAAAGCCGCTTGAGGCAAGTTTGTGAATCGTGATATTGGGCCACGTAAATAAAATTGACTCAACTTGACTTCTTCTTCTTCCTCTACAGTTTTCCTATTTCCTGTTCAGCTGTTTAATCTTTAAGAGGACTTGCATGTTCTTCAACCTCCAAATATTTTTTCTTTTCCTTTTCATCAGATTTAGATATTAGATTTTATAATTTAAACTTTACCTTTATGTTGGAATGACATGCCAACATCACCGAAAAAGGAAAATAAAACTTTATTTCAATTGCGCACGAGATTAGAATTCTCTGTCTCTGTGTGGTCGTCAAAAGGCAAAAATTCGGCAAGAAGAAACTTACGCCCGGTTTCACATTCACAAGAAAACGTGATGAAAAAATCTGCAACTACAACACAAATATTCACCGTATCCACCATCCGCTATCCGTAGCACAGAGAGGAGTCGCACGCAGACGTCGTGTGACTGAAAGAAACGCGAAAGAAACAGAAATAAACCCGTGGCAATCAGTGCACGCAGAGTGTTGGAGCTAGCTGCTCAGTCATGCCTGCTGCTCTGAGAACTCATGTACATGTGTGTGTACATTTGTGTATTCTACGTGTGTATTCTCAACACACACACACACACACACACACACACATTACTTTCGCATTATGCATTCTGTGAAAACTGTGAATTTGTTTTTATTTGTTGTTTTCTCTCCTTATTTATTTATTTATTTACTTCACTAATGCCTGAACTAAACCCACCCCGCACACGCACACACACACACACACACACACACAAAACAATGGGCTATGGTGGTCAAGCACGCGATAGAGGACATAAATCAGTGTTATTTGTTGGCGGTAGAATGAATACAAGAGCCAAGCTTTTCATGCTGCTGTGCTGCCAGCACAAGTGAACAAATTCTAATTGCATATTAAGGGTTTCTCACAACGGGAGCTGTCAGATCAATCTCTATATTTAAGCTATGAAAGGAGGATGATTCAGACGTTCAAACGGAGGCCGTGCAAACATTTTGGACTCCGTCCTCACGACGGGTATCGTCGGCAAACGCGTTCATGATGTGGAGTATGAAGAGACGCGGGAAAAAACGTGAGAGAATTAGTTCAGGTCTCCAGAGATTCTCATATGAAATCGAACACAATATTAATTAGCATACACACATTCATTCAATTAGCACCCACTGTGTTTAAATTGTGTGATTTCCTCCACGTGGAAGCTTTTATAGTTAAATTGCTGTCACATGCACGAGGGACTGAGGGGGAACGATGCATCCGTGCAGACCAGTGTTTCCGTGTTTCATTTCATCCCGCTGATATCCGTCCTCGCCGTGTTTACTGTGCCACAGACGTATTACGTTACCGCTAATGCAAATGGAAAACCCTCCTGCCACCGCCTCATATTAAAAGCATTCAACTTGAAATGCGATACATCGACCGACTCCTTTATTAAAACAAAAAGGTTAGACTGCGGACGGATACGTCGGCCGCTCTTCTTACGAAGCAACTGCTCAGCGCGTGTTTGACGTGAGCTTTGTGTTTGTTTAGATTAGGTCAGATTCAGCTTTTATCGTTATTCAGTCCAAGTACTGAGACGGCAGCATACACTTTGAAAAGTAATCTGTCGGAGCAGGATTCAAACTCACGCCTTCGGGTGGGGGGGGGACTCCAACTTGAAGGCAGCACCTCAGACTCCTCCACCGCTCTGACCTCCACCTTAATGAATCAACTTCAAAGGAGCTGTTGATGGAAAAGTTGATTTAATGATTTTTTCTCCCCCCTCCCACCACCACCACCACCTAACTCCATCACTGCCATATGTAAGGTTTGTATACTGTGGATGTGTTCCCTAAGGCGTGAACCAAATTGTTAACGTTATACAAAACAAAAAAAATCTATGCGTTAATTAAAACCTTAATTAAAAATGTCCGAATATCCGTCGGAAAGTACAGGTCGTCCTGCGGCGTTGGACCTTTAGGCGAACGCGCAAAAACGAGAACATATTGCGGGCCGAGTTTTTTTTCTCGTGGGTACAAATCAAAGAGGCCATTAAAAGCAAAGTATGGCCTTCAACGTTAATTGATCTAGGTTACAAATTAGCGAAGGCGCCTGGCCAGCGGTGAAAAGGTTGCAGCGTTAGCCCGGACAAAGAAAACTCTCACCTCGAAGGTTCAACCGAAGGTTAAATTCTCGCCGGAGTGTCAATTTTCTCTGCTGTTGATGCACTGAGGGACTGCCCAGACGACTGGCTTCTGCTGCACTGGAACCTACAGGACAAAATTGTGACCAATCAGGGCCTCTCCCAGGTGGGACTGTGTGTACTATATGTAACCCTCACTCCCTGTGCAACTAGACCTCAGGCCATAGCTATAAATAATAAAGATTGTTCTCATTTTCTTTTCTTCCACATGCTTGCTGCAGTGCTGTTGTGTTCTTCTCCCTGCAACTTTAAACCACGAGGAACTATTTGGACAATCTGTTTCTATTATCCACTTGATTTATGTCGGATGAAGCGGCTTCAGCTCGTTGAGCGCCCGCGCATTACTTACAGCCAGACTGATATGAGATAGTGAGGAACACCTGACGCTATATAATATCAGGTGCGCCGGCGTTAATGCACACACGCTCCCGTGCGCAACCGTCGGTATGGGGGCTAACACATAATCATGTGCAAACACGAGCCAGACACACACACACTCTCTCGTGGTAATTTACAGTAGACTGTGTCCTTGATGCGAGGCCCGAGGAGCTATTTTGAGTGTCCCACTTAGGCAGTCAGGCAACTAAAATCCATACATCCTTCTGTGGCACGGAGACGCAAACACACATGCACAAATTTCACACGTATCGCACACCTATTAAGGTCACGTGCCCCGCTTTTAGATATGCATTTTCTGCCCATTTCAGTTCTGTCAGGAAATCGATTTCTCTAATCAAATGACGGATTGATTGATAACGTCAACCCTCGAAGAAGCCTGTTTGACCTTGACTGGCCTCAGCGATGCACTCTTGCCCTGCTCTGGTTTATTGTGCCGTTGTATTTTCAACATGCAGGCACCAAGAGGAGGAAGTATCCCATTAAACAGATTTCCTCCAAGTCAAGATCACAAGGGGGATTAAAAAAAGAGCAAGAATTAGCTAATAAAAATGATCCTAAAAGTAAATGGATATCAATCATGACACGAATGCCGAGCTTAATTTAGATGAATGGAAAAGGAAGAGACATTCTGAAGTTCAAATCGTCTCTGTCAGCGGAAAACTGTTTGATTTGTTGTCAGACGTTTTGACAGCCTTCAGATTTTCATTAGATCATCGCAAACAATGGAGAACGCAGTTCCACACACACACACACACACACACACTTACTCCGGCGGGGCTTGAACTTAATTTGAACTTAACTCACCACAATGACCTTTACATAAGAGGAAAGAGGAGAGACAGGCGGGGGGGGGGGCAGGCAGAGAGGCAGACAAACAAAACCGTAAAAATAAAGGAGGAGGAGAAACGCAGAAAGTTCACACAGCATTCCTGCTTCATTCCTCAGATTAATGCAGGAAGGCAGGCAGGTAGGTACACTGACGCGGACAAGCACAGGGCAGGAGGAGGAGGGGGAGGGACATGAGGGAGCGTGTGAATGGGGGTCGTCGAGAGGGTTCGGGGGAAGGGGAGGAGGAGGAGGAGGAGAGGGTGTTGACAGAAAAGAGGGAGGGTGAAGAGGATAAATGTTGCTCCCGGATGAACACAAAAAGATGACGGGAGATGGGAGGATGCAGCTTATGCAGGTAACCGACGCGGAGGAAGCAGAGCGGGCGGGCAGGAGCGAGTCGGTGCTTGGGGGGGGAGGTTGAGGAGAAGCGCGATCGACGAGAAGATAAACGCAGAGAGAGAGAGAGAGAGTGATTGAGCAGGGGTGGGAAAAAAGCAACGATAGCGCTGGGAGACAGAGAATACAGGTACCAGGGAATAAAAGATAT
Organism: Nibea albiflora; assembly: GCA_014281875.1. Taxonomy (NCBI): domain Eukaryota; kingdom Metazoa; phylum Chordata; class Actinopteri; family Sciaenidae; genus Nibea; species Nibea albiflora. The sequence continues at coordinate 16,669,626 of CM024808.1, read as the reverse complement.
TGAAATATAACCCCCCCCCCAAAAAAAATTGGTATTGTGATTGACAAAACAAGTGGTGCCCACTGTTGCATCTCTCCCTCTGTGCATGCATGCTCCTATGTGTGTGTCACGTTGCGTGCGTGTGTTTGTGTGTGATGGCCTAGAACAGTAATGTATGCCTTCTCCTCAGCTGGGTTGATCTCATTGTGTCAAACTCAGGGCTTTGACTAATCACTCTCAAATAAGAGGACTCAGCACACACACACACACACACACACAAAACACGCGCGCGCACACACACACACACTTACATGACCACACAACAGCGCAAACTATCTCGGTGTTTTTCCTCCATCCGCATCCCCGTCTCTTCATCTATTGCCGTCTCTGTCATTCTTTTAATACATCTATCTTCTTTCCCGCGCACCGCCGCCCCTCCCCGCAACTGTCTGCCATCTGTCTCTCAGCGCCGACGTCTTCTCTTCGCCTCGATTTTTCCTTTCCATCTCCCACTTTCTGTTGTCTCTTTGGAAGGTTTGGTTTCGCCGCCACATATTTCAGACGGCGAACAGCGCTGAACAACAGAAAAGTTGGGTGGGAGGCAGCACGAGCTGACAGAGGTCAAAGGGCTGGTTTTAAATCTGGATTCGACATGGTTCTTTTTCCTTTTTTTAACCGTATATATTGAGGAATATTCCTAATTATAGTGTTAAGCAATGCACTGTACAGCTTAGCTGTGTCTGGCAAAGAAGCAGACCAGCACATAACCTCCATTAAAGCTACAACATGGCCTCTTTTTCTGGCTTTTTTTGGTAAGCTAAGCTAGCACCTCTTAGCTGCAGCTTCATATTTAATGTACACATATGATAGCGGTATCAATTTTTCATCTAACTCTTGGCAAGAGAAGTGAATGTGTGTATTTTTCTTTATGTGTTGGACTAATCTTTCATTTTCCTCGTGGTTTGGCATTTTAGCGTGACGCCTGAGAGGCACGAACAACATGAAGAAACCTTTCAGAGGGTTGTGTTGGGATGTATGTGTGGTTTTAGGAAACAGGGATCTTAATCACTTCAGCTCACGGACTCTCAGTTAAACTCTCAGTTATTTCTATCCGATGCCTTCACTGAAGTGTTTTTAAAAGTCGACTCAGCGGGTGCTGAAAGGTCTTCCAAAGAGTTCAACGTGATATAAGTCGTCTAATTTCGACATACTCTGAACTCACCAGATCGTAGTTGCACTTTATATGGATGCGTGACATCTAATCAGAAGATCATTTGATTGACAGGACGGGATTTATATCCATGTAGGACGGTATTTTATCAGGTCTTGGGGAGAGATGAGTGGTCTAATTCGTGTGTGTCTGCTCAGCTCTGCTGTAAATTTACTTTGTCCTGGAAGCCTAGATTTACTGTTACCTTCCTAATACATGCTGAGGAGCAGGTGCACGCCTGTATGATTGTGTGTGTGCGCGTCTGTGTGTGTCTTATGAGTGATTGCAGTTCGACCTTTACTTCTGGCAACCTCTCCTGGATTGCACTCCGATCAAGATGGCAAGTACTCTAAACGTGTGTAGTGTGTGTGTGTGCACGCGTGGGTTTAGGCGGTTTGATGGATGCCACGGATCATGGCTGTTGGATTGCATTGTGGGGAGCGAGCCCAACGAAGTCTTATGACATTAACGCACACGTGCACGCACACACACACACACACCCTTGCACGTGGCCTCTCGTGAATGGATGGGTGAATGAAGGCAGAGATGATAAAGAATGATTGGAAAGTGGTCTGCTGAGCGTAATTTCATTCCTCTTTCACCTTTTGCGTGTGTGTGTGGGTGTGTACGTGTGCATGTGTGTGTGTTGTGTATGGACTGAAAATATGTGCATATACAATATCTTTAAGAATGAAAGGTTTATTTGCTATTACTCGTTCATGGAAATATAATATAAATCAAATCTATCTATCTATGTATCTATCTATGTATCTATCTATCTATCTATCTATCTATCTATCTATCTATCTATCTATCTATCTATCTATCTATCTATCTATCTTCATCAAATGATCATCATATCTCTCATATCTATGTTGTGGGGAGTTGTTTTGTATTGTATGCATATCTATTGTCTAGCCTTACATTGCGTCATCTCCCAGCAGGGAAGTCACGAGTGCTGCTGCTGCTGCTGCTGCTGCTGCAGCTGGCCGTGTCAGGTTGAGATGCACTACTCAAAGCGGCCTAACGGGGGCAGTGTGAGCCATACATTGCACGCTGCTGTTCAAAGTGGAGCAGCAGAGGCGGCAGCAGCAGTGTAACAGCTGGGTTTTTGCAGTGCTGCTGGTCTCTCTTTTCGGATGGGTGTGTGTTCGGCGAGGCACGGTGCCGGATGAATGGAGAGGCGGGGAGAGACGAGAGAGAGAGCCGTTTCCAATAAGTAAAGATTTCGCTGGATAGCTTCTAATTACCCACTTTTGAACTGTCAAACATACATCTGTCATCTGTTGTTAAGATGTAATTGTTCATATGAATCATTCTTGTAATAATTCCCCATAGCAGTGATGCTAAAATGCCCCACATCACACCTTTAACACAAATTTTGTGGCCACTAACATCGTCACACAAGCCAGAGCCTCAGACGGCTTTGTTCTAAGAATATCAGAGCACCATTCATGTATGAATCCGTTCAGGTGGCCCTGTTTTCAGTAGACTACCTCAGGTAGTGAGATGCTACCTTTGAGCTGCACACGAACACTTGCCAGCTCTTCTCCCCATCAAGCGTAACATATCTGCCCTGCTGTCAGCTGCTGCCCACGAGCACGTGGCTTAATGTCACAATCAATCAATACGCGGATGATGACCGTGGACAGAAATCTCATTCCAGATGCCCTCGGGCAAAATTTATCAGTGATCGTATATTTAAAGAGTCTTTATTTGATTCTACCAATCCACTGTCATTTCCTTTCAACGCATCTGACACATACAGGCGATGACATATACAGGGTGGCAGCCCAAAGGTCAGAGAGACTCACTTGTGGCCGTGTATGTTTCAGATTAAAAATTTTGGGATTAATTAAGACCATCTGAGCAGGGAAAGTAGATCAAGAGGTCGCTTTGGTCTGCATGGAATAACAGAGCGTTTGATCTGGAAGTTGTCCCTGCATTGTGCGCTGGCCGTTCAATCCGAGAGACGTGCTGCGAATGACTCGCGGCCATCCAACATCCAGGACGTGCCACTCAGCCAGCTACACCTTCACTTCAGCCCTGCTACCGCTCAACGAAATCACGGCTGTCCCGGCTCCACAATGGTGGAACGAACTCCCCCGTTGACACGAGGACAGCAGAGACTCTACACCTCTTACGCTGCAGCCTGAAAACTCACCTGTTCAGACTGCAGCTTGGCCCGCGAATGTCTTATCGCTGTAGATGTAGCACTGCAAGCATATTTGATGAAGCTTAATGTGCTAGCGTGATTCTTGCAATTGTTGCATGGCTGAATATTTTCTAACCTCATGATTTACTTGCTCAAATAAGATTGCAGATATTATCATAATATACAGAATGGAATAAAACAGAACAGCCAATCAAGACTAAACTGGCCCGGACACTGACAATATAATTGGCTTGATATATAAAAAAATGTGTGACAGATCTCGGACATGTGTTTGTATGAATATGGGCCAGTGTGTGTTGCCAAATGCGCGTCCTCTTTTATCTCCATTCGCAATATCCGCGCACATGTATCCGAGCGCGTGGCTGCACGTGTGCCGTCTGAACACGGGGCTTGGATTCGCCATCAAAGGCCCATTCACAGTGAAGTGGCAGTGGCAGTCTCTCTCCGCCTGCCACCAGCTCTAATGAGTCATTCACACTGGTTATCGCCAATCAGCGTCTTCTTTTTAGCTCTTGAGAGCTAACACCACCAGGAGAGTCACGCACACAAACGGGCACACACAAACAAACACGGGGCGGGCGCTTGGGAATGCACGCTCGCGCCATCCCTGCAAGAGGAAGAAGAAGCAAGCCTATAGCAGGTAGTAGGATAGCAGGAGTATGATACGGAACATATATGTGCAAATAAAAATGGGCAGAAGCAAAGGAAGCAGAGTGAGATGCTTGAAGCACATAACGTATATTCAATCGTGATTCAGATTCAATCACGCCGTCAGAGCGACAAATGAAATAAATTGGACTTTCTCTTCCAAATCAAGAAAATGCCAACGCTCTCAATGATTCATATTTAATTAACAGAAAAAAAGATGACATATCCACAAATTGATTTTTCTTTTTTCTTCATTAAATGTTACCAGCGATGTCTGGAAGAAAGATTTAAATGTGTTTTTCTTTGCTTTTGCTTACTTTATCCAAACCTACTTTACTTTGCCCTCCGATAACTCTGTGCTCTTTCTCTTAACGACAGGGCTTTGTGTAATTTCATCTGATGGAGACAAAAGACAGACTCGCTGATACTAAAACGAAAAAAGTGAAATGATTTTAATGCCTGTTCGGTCTTCTACTGAAACGAGTAAAGAATTAGTAAAATAATTCAAATCTAATTATTTTGATTGATAATAACTTGACTCTGAAATATGTCTAGACTACTTTTCTCTGTTCAGCCAGTATTTCATCTGGTGTCTGTCAGAGCAGAGGGAGCCAACAAATCTCAACAATAGCCAAGGTTAAGACTTTATCATCTGCATTTAGTAATTCAGGTTGACGAAATCCAAACTGCAAATGACTGCAACCACTGGCATGCAAATAATCACTGTCCACCAACCACGAGTCCTTTCTCTTATATTCATAATAGTTCCTCACACTCACCAATCCTTGTTTTTTTCCCCATATCTTACCAGTTCTACCAGTGGTAATCATCCATCTGTGCAAGCCCAAGTTTTAGGAAGGTGTCAAGAGGCTTTGAAACAAACAGGTGAGGTGAGAAAAAGGGAATGGAACAAGAAAGAAAGAAACATATGTCTTTATTTGACTGCCAAGTGTGCACTGAGGCAAGAAACTGCTGCATCGCGGGGCTACAGAGTCACATTTATACCTTATGGGAAAGTTAGAGTGCTGCATTAAAATGTGGACAAAAAAAACAAGATAGAAACCTCGCATGGAAAGCAAATGAAGAAGAGACATAAAGAAAGGTACTTACGTGGGAGTTAGCTTTTGGTCAGATCATCTCTTTCCAGTTCAGGTGTATCCACAAGCAGCCACTGAATGGAAAATCAACAGTAGAAAATGTCCATGTGCCTCCATAAAGCAATCCATGTGTGGATCTAATCAACACTGTGTACCGCTAAAAAGTTTATTTTATTTTGTAGATACTTCTTCTTCAGTGTCCTCATTTTTTCCCCAGTTCCTCTCCCCCTTTTCCTCCCTTCCCTTTCGCCCTTGTCGCCCAAACACCCACACTCCCGACTGTTTTTTCATCATCAAGCATCAAGAATAGTTTGTCACATTCGTTTAGCCGCTCCGCGGAGAAGTGAGAGCGCGTTGACCTTCCTAAAGACAAAGGCTTTCTGCATTTTAAACATCAAGTGCTTTAAGTAAGTCGGAGCTTGCAGATGGTTGCTTCTGTTTATGCAGTGGGCTATTATCATGTTAGGACCCGCTATCACTGCTGTCACCTCTCATCATGCCCACACACACACACACTGAACTGCTGAAATTCAAAGTGGTAACAAGGAAAAACATTTACACCGAGGCGATACGTTTGAATATACGTGATCACACATAAAGGAAGAAATTTAACAGTCTGAAAGATGGAGGTCCTACAGTCATGCACATTTTAAACATGTAAAGAACTAATAACATTTGAATCTTGAATAAATCAGGGAGAATAGTTGCGCTTCATCGCCCAGTGCCTCTCATTAAGGACTACCCAAACCATCGCCAAATTTCCACCACCAGCCGCTCATTGTCCTCCACACATTTCTGTGTCCTTCCCTGTTTGCCTCGTCCAGTCACCTCTCTTTGCCTGTGTGACTACGCTGTGAGTAATACCGTCAGCGATGCAACATCTAGGACAGTGAAGGTCAATCAGAGGCCAGTGGGCCTCATCTGGGCCTCATCTGGCTCCCACAGCCCTTAAATACAGTCCTTCAATTAAATTCGCAGCAGTGTGTGCGAGCGCTCGAACCAATTTTAGCTGCTTTCGGCATGAATTAAACTCAGGCATGTAAATGTCTGTCTGCAGTGTGGGCGTCATTCAGTAATCCAAATTGAATCTGAAGGTTTCCACATGTCCATTCATATTAACACTTGTATCATTTTTAAGTACTTTTAACTTCCATTTGAATTCTACTGTTTATGTATTGATACAGAGCCCTGTTCCAAACATGGTGGCTGTGTATGTGATGATCGAAAAAACATCAAAACACCATATTTCATTGGAAATATCGAACACCTCTTCTTTTAACACTATACAAGTGTCTGGGAACTGAGCAGACTTTGCTGTAATATTAAAAGTGGAATGTTTTCCCATTCTGGCCTGATGTATGATTTCAGCTGCTTCAACAGTTTGCGGTCTCTTTTGTACTGTTTGGCTTTTCATAACGCGGAGAGCATTTTCAATCGGTGACAAGTAGGGACTGCAGGCAGGTCAGTTTAGCACCCAGACTACTTTGGTCCGACGTTAATGGGGCCCTCACAAATCCTCTTTGCATATTAGAGCTTCAAATTTGTAGATGCAGCAACAAATTGTGAAGACAGACAACGTTTTTTGGAAGTGCTCCCCGGCCCTTGCAGTGATGTTTTTTGATGCATTGCTGTCCGAAGGCCTGAACAGCACTGCCATACAATATCAGATTCTGGCCTTGTCCCTTGCCTACAGAGATTACTTCTGTTTCTCTAAATCTTTCAACAATATTATTTATTGTAGACAACAGAATCCACAGATAGTTACAGAGCGAGAGAGTGAGAGAGTAGTGGAGGCCTGTCTATCCTTGTTTCAGCCTCTCTGGCATGCTCTGACCTAACCTGTCCTGATTTTTTTGAACACGGCCTCAAATTCACAACAAAATAGACATATCATTTTCCTCAAAAAATTATATCCTGCTGACAGGGAAACAAGCAAGAAAGCTTCATAATCTGATTGACAGATGAGGACCCTGGTTGTTGTGTCATCAAACTCTCCGTGTCCAACAAGTGTCTTTATATTAAGGCAGTAACTTTAACCGCCGTGACAACCAACAGAGCGGCTCTTTGGTCTGCCTTTTGGATGTCCAATTGGGTGACTGCAGGTTCAGATCCCCGACAGCCGCTTCACAATAAACAAACACAGACACAAATAAAACGCCACCCAGCCCCACTTGGCATTCCGTTTCAGGTTTGTGTGTGCGACACAAGTGTTAGAGGGGTATGACAGCTCTGATTGAACCACAATCGGACAATGAATACCAATCTGTGCGTTCCCGATTTGTTCTGCCTGCCTTTCTCCTCCTCTGCCCTTGTGCATCCAGACTTTTAGTAGCAGCTGCACAGACACCGTGGCTGTCAGGGTTATCTATGGCACAGAGACTCTACATACCCTTTAGGGGACCTTCAGGAGGATCCACGGGGTGACTGGTAACACGAAAACTTCAGTGGACAGTTTCCCATGCAGAATAAGAATGACTTCTCTTAGCATATAGGCGGTCTTGCCAGTGATGAGTTTTTTTTTTTTACTACTTTGATATAATTGAAATGTCCTTCCGTACACGGTCTTTCTTTGAATGGGGTTTGAGGTCTATCTAAGGCGTGGGATCATTGACATTGACTCAAAGATGAACATATATTTTTAGATTCTGTTTATGTCATGCTGACATTGTCTTTGAGCCGCACAGAGAACGGGATGGGTCAAGAAAAACACGTTCTTCATCATGTTCCACTGAGATTGCCTTTTGCTTTGACGACAGCTTCGCACACTCTTGTCATTCTCTCTTTGTGTCTCAACAGTTAATTAGTGGAATTTCTTTCCCTTTTAATACATTTGAGACCATCAGTTGTGTTCAGAGGTAGCCTTGGCATACAGCCAACATCGCCCTATTTGATTACTGCAGTATTACGTATTATGGCATGAACCACTCAACTAAGCAAAAGAGAAATGACAGTTAATTGTTACTTCGAGGCATTGAGGTCAGTCAATCTGGAAAATTTCAAGAACAGAGGACTGCCCCAGGAAAGGAAGACTAAGACTTACCTCTGCTGCAGAGGATAAGTTTATTACAGTTGCCAGCCCCAGAAATCGCTAATTAACAAGGGGAGACCAACAAGAGCAAAGAGAATTGCTTGGCCCAAAGGAATTAGGACAGTGGGAATCTGTACTTTGGTCTTGTGAGTTCAAATTTGAGCTTTTTGGTTGCAACCACTGTGTCTTTGTGAAACTGGGAGATGGTGAGTGAATGCTTCTACATGTGTGGTTCCCGTCAAGGTGGCTACTATGAAGAATCTTAAATTAAAACACTGTATTATGCTTTGTTTACACTTTTTTTGTTTAAAATTAGAATTATTTAAACATCAATATGTGACAATAATAATAAGTAGTTACTGTTTTTATTTCTTCTTTTCTGTGATTCCAACAATAGACGGCGGCCTGATCGTGTTTTCATGCACACAGAATTCTGAATATCCGCTTAATATCCTGGTCATGGTCATACTTTGGATAAGCCATTTATATTGCTCTTCATATCTTTCTCATGAATACATCTGAATATCGAAATAAATCGAGGGTATTGGAGGTTACTATGAAAATGCAACTCACACAAAACGAGAAATGTAACAGAATAGTAAACAGAGCGCCTCACTGTCTCGAATGATGAACTCATAAAGTGCTGCCAGTATGCCCTTTTGTCAGACTTGCACTAAGAGCATAAAGTATAGCAAGTTTGCCGTGTGATGTTTGTGTGCTGCGAATCAACACCAGCGACCTCCACCACTGTTCGTGCGATTCCCCTTTAAAGTAGCTGGAAAGGGAGAAAAGAAGCTTTACGGGGCTCTTTCTCTCTTTTTTCTGTCACCACAGTTTGTGTCAGTCTCCATCTCACAGCTTGAATCTTTAATGCCTTTTTTCTCTTTATATCCCTCTCTCTGTCTGCTCTCCGTCTCTGTCCATCCCGCCGCATCTCCAGCGCGCCCCTCTTAGCATTTCAGCGTTGGCTTTTTTGAACACTTAGGTTCTCCATCGCTGTCAGAACCAATCTCAAAATAAAACATGACAGAAATGCAAAATGTTATGGAGTGGAGAAGGGGGGAGAAGTGCGAGGGAGGCAAAAGGAGGAGGAGGAGAAGCGGTCAGGGTGAGGGGTGAAGCAGGGGACGGTCAGGCTGCCTTGAGGAGATTTTACTTATTTTCGTCCTTTGATTTGTCTTGTCTTCGGCCAAACTCTTTATTATTTCAGTGCACAGAGTACTTCCACTGCAGTTTGGAGAGACAGACTCATCGTTTTGCCCTGCAGGGGGGGAAATGCAGATGGCAAGATGCTCCACTCCTCTCTCATCCCTCACTTCCCTACTCATTTTTTCCCCCTCTCTTCTCCTCCATTCCTAATGAATCAAGAGAATTAATTAGAAAAATATAAAATTAGATGACTGGAGGAATGAGGGAAGAGAAGGGAATGAGGAGGGAGCAGAGAGAAGGACACAAATGTAACTGCATGTAATGGCATGTGATTACTCATTTGAACATGTGGACAGTCTGCCCATTGGCCTGAGCAATCAAGCTATGCGGCTGTGTTTGTTACTTGCCTGTGTGTGCTGGGGCGAATACAGATGATTTGACAGATGTTTGTTTATATTAGTTGCTCTAATATTACATCAGCACTAATGACACACACTAAATATCCACTGCCGTGCTGGAAAATCGAAATGCGTGACAACGGGGTGCGTTCGCGGCCAAATTTAGCCGGAGGATTTCGCGAGGATCGCCACCCACGACGCCCGCGCGTCGAAACAATTGCAAAGTTTTCTTTGAGTTATTCCGGTCGACGGGAAACAAACCTGTGCGTCGCATCAAACATGTGGTTACTCTGCTAAGTCTCAGCTGGTTAAAGGCCCCCCCTCCGGCGCTCCACATTTTGTTTTGATAGAGCCAAGCTCGTGATTTATACATCCATAATTTGATCTGTCTGATGCTTTTGTGATCATTAGACATCTAGCACGATAAAAACGACAAACCGTGTCCCCTTGTCCGTTAAGATGGGGACACGTATTTTGAGGCCGTCTCTCCTGAGGGACATTCATTGTGTTGCAGTCCATTGTTCACGTGACAGAAACAGTCAAACTCTGCCTTCCCACGTCCACGCACTCGGCCAATCGCTGCCCTGAACGTGAATGTTGGATTCTGACTTGTGACAGGTGTGGGGTGAGGTTGGGTTTCAGATGGCATTCAGCCATCCAAAAGCACTTCTGCTGAAGTAAATGTCACCTTTAGAGGTAACAGAGAGTTATTTTCATAATTTGTTTATGTGCCAGTTTCCCAAAAGCTTGTTTTTCTTCCTCCAAACTAAAAAAAAAGGATTTTGCGGACATGCTCTGAGAGGAGAGGAAGGGCACAGCTGATAGTCAAAAAACACTCTCTCACACACACACACATGGAAGCCTGTGGTGTATGTGATGTGAAGAGAGGAACTGGCGCAGTGGGGATGTTGCACATCAACACCAACATGACTCAGTCTCACCTTTTCCCCCTTAAGATTCTCTCCTCCTCCTTAACCTTTTCTCCCCTCTTTCTTCGAGTCACATATTAGAACTCTTATTCTTCCTCTCCATTATTCAGCAGTCTTTACACCTCACGTTTCATCTTTCCTTGTCTCCCTTTCTACAACTGTCTGCTCTCCTCTGATCAGTTATCCATCATCTCTCCTTCCCTCCCTGCCCTTTACAAGCGTCACCCTGTCCTCTCGTGTTTTCACCTTTGCATCTGTTCTTTCTCCTCCCTTTCTGCTCTCACCCTCTCTCACCCTCTCTCTCTCTCTCTCTCTCTGCTGCTGCCAGTCTGCTGCTGTCTGTCTTGCTCCCTGAGGGGATACAGTACAAGTGTTTTTGATTTGGAGCCAGGGTAAAGATGCATCAAACAGAGACAGCTGTGTGTCACACCAACATGCACGCACACACACAACGCAACCGTACACACGCTAACACATCTACATGTGCAATATCCGGACGCGCGCACACAGGTCTGCACACACACACACACGCACACACACACACACGCTACATGCACGCATTCATCGGACAGGTGCAGCGCTAGGCTTGTGAAGTGTTTTCTCCATGTTCGCAGATGGACGGGGGAAGGAGGAGAGGAGAGCCAACGTCGAGGTGGAGTGGGAGAAGACAGAGAAGAGAGGATGATTCCACAACACAGGATGGAGAACAGCAGCCGATCACTATCACGACACACACTAAAATACAAGGGCGGCTCACAAGTGGTAAAGAAGTGACGCTGGTCTCGTGTCAAAGGTCCTGAGAGGTTAAATGTCTATTGATTTTTTGCTGATTACGGTGTGATCGTCTGGTCAGCGTGGCACTGGTCGGTCACTTTTATTGACCAGAAAGACATCACGCTGAAGGAGAAGTCATTATACTGACACTACTGAAAGGAGAGGGAGCTTTTACATACTGTAATGAGGTCATTTAGGTGTTTTTCTCTCAGCTAGCTCCCTCTGAGTTTTGTTGTATTACACCTGCCTGGCAACATTTCACCTTATTCGTCACTGAGATGATTTCATATCGCCCGGCGCTTGCTTAATGCCAGGCCGCATTAGTTACGAAACATCATTTTTAGATGGCTTTTTCATGTCTCCTTGAAATCTTAATGTAGAAGTCTGCAGCAGATTAAACCATCTTTGAAAGGTGAAGCCGCCGCACAAAAAAAGTGGATTTGAAAGTAGAGCTGTGAACAAATAAGAGGAAGAAATGCAAAGTCATGGCCTTGAGGTAGAGGAACAGTGATGCCTACTACTGCAGCAAACTCTGTTCCTGAGAAGCCATTATGACTTTCAAGGGTTTACGTGTTGACATGCACACAGGCTGTTAGTATGCACCGCTGGCCTCGATCCAGCCTCACTTCACAAACATAAAAAATGCATGCAAACATGCACATATCAATGTATAGTACAGCACAGGTGAGAATTTTCAGATGCTTTTCACTGTTCAAGCCTCACCCCGAGGTTAAACCGTGCAAAGGCAATTCGAAGATTTCTTTCAAAATACAGAAATATGTTGGAAAATAGTTGCTGAAAACATGTAAGAAGATTTTGAACAATATACTGAGATGTGGAGTTAGAGGTCAAAACAGTCTTTCATCAGTTTTCAGTCCAGGATTTTGTGGGCGGTCCTTACAGGGTGGCTCGATGACACGCTGAGGCCACCCTGAGCGTACGCCTGCAACCCTGCAGAGAAATGGAGACCACTACCTGATTTTGACACCTGATTTCTTGTTGATATTTTTAATCATTCACATTTGGCTGAGTGGTTAATAACACTCTGTTCTTTGGTCTGACAAACACAGAACATATTTATTCTTACTTTAGACGGACTTTTAACCAGATCCAAAGTCCTTTGGAAGAAGTGAGGACAGGCATCATGGACTGTTTTGAACTCTGATGGTGGAAAACGTGCCATAAGATTTATGGACTAAGATACAGTAAATAAAACAGAGTTCATCCTCGGATCTGTTGCCTTCAGCGTTGGCAGTATCGCCTAACAGACAGCTGAGTTCCCCGCCGGAGTCTTTAGCGGGATGCACTAAACACCACATTATGAACAGGGATTTTGTCCAGAAGCTCAGTGACTTGACAGCGCTCCCCTCACAGAGTCTGCTATCTTTTGATGTCGCAGCACTTTTTACCCCCGCTGAGGAAACAGTAAAGACAATCAGACAGCGGCTCGCACAGAATCTTAGCTGGCAAGTTAGAAAAAAAACCCCATCAGATCAGATCACCCAACTACCAGGGTTGTGCTTTGATACGACTTATTTCATCTTCAAAGGGAATTTTTATAAGCAAGGGAGAAGCCACGGGGTCACTCATCTCTTATCACTGTTGGTAGCTTGTATATGGAACATTTTGAGCGGTGACACCAAGCCCACCAGAATAATACTGGCATGGGCGACACTTTCGACGTAATATGCTGCTGCTGTATCAGAATAAAGTTTAGGTGAAGTGAGTTTCAGGTGAAGCAAGGACCATAAAGTTCACACTGCAGATCAATACCTTTAACTCTAATCAGCACTTACAATTTAAGGTTACTTTTACGAATCCTTTCATACAGTGCAGAACATCTGAGGAGGAGAGTGAGGGAGAATGTCTAACCAAAGAGACATTTTTGAAGACAGGTCTCTTCTTGGACACCCCAATGGCGAGATCCCTCCAGACTGGGGTGGTGTACGAGATCTCTTCAAAGAGGTGAAGCGGCAAAGACTCTGGGCAAATAACTTAAAGAGCTTTAGAGACGGAGAACTTCAGACCAAAACCGATCACACTGCCAACCGGGAAACTGTCAAAGATCATCGTCCGGGAGTCGGTGGACAGAATACGGGATATCAAGGAGGCCAACACCAGAGCAGGTAATTAAAAAAGTGTCAATCAAACTTCAACCGATGGAAGACCATGTGAAAAACGTGTTAGATTCCCCACATTGCTCCACACAGATGATAAACTGGTGTTTGCTGAGTCTGTTGCCGTTGCATTTTTAGTGTTTATACCGATACACACACTGCAGGCAGACATAAAAACGTCACTTTAATAAGGATATCCTTCCTCTTCTTTAAAGAGTGAGGGTCTTGGCCCTTGTTACCATGGTGGTATTTCTTGGTTGTGTACTCTGACAGGAACCAGATGAAGGGAAACTTATTAGACCTGCACCGTCAGAGCAGCCAAATGTCACAGACGCACGCCCACCGACATCTACGCGGACACACGCCTGCTGACAGACAGATACATGTCTCCGTCCCGCCATTCAGACAGGCACGCATGTTCAGATATACACGTTTAAGCACACATACGCATACATCTGCCATATGCATACAGATTAGCAAATGTGTACACATGTAACCGCATGCACGCGCGCACACACACACACACACACACACACACACACACACACACACACACACACACACACACACACACAGGCTTATCATACCTTTGCCAGAGGCCTTTGGAAATGCCAGCAAATAGCTCCTCGCAACAACAAGGTGTTGCATTTACTTTCTCCAAATGCCACGAGCCGCAGACGGTGAGATGAGAGGCGAGAGCACGGGGGGAAAAGGGGGGAAACGAAAGGAAAGCGAGAGGAGAGAGCGGGAGAAAACGAGAAGTAATAACATTAACGCAGATTAACATACTTTGATTCAAAATGTAAGAGGGCTATTAGAAGCTAATTTCACTAAACACGCATTTAAATTCAGGCAGAGTGGTTGAATTGATAGCTTAATTAAATACTTGAAGGGAGGGGGGGTGGAATGAAAGCGCAAGGCGAATTGGGAGGATATGTCAGTGACAGCGAGGAATAACACACTTGTCTATGTTATAGCGTGTGCGACGTGTTCATTTACAAAAGAGACGCAAACTCTGTCTTTGAAGATTTGAGGTCCGTGGACGCATTTCAGTGACTGCTGGCTTCACAATACTTTTCCTCTGCGAGGAGGAAGCCGTATTTTTGATCAATTCTTCGCCATCACTCCGCTGATGGCCGGTGACTGATACACCCGATGCCTTTCAGACGTGTTTTCAATCATCCATCCCACGCTTTCATTTGAAAAGATCAAAGCTGTTCAAGCAGCCACATAATGCTTCCTGTTCATTTGCCGCTTTTTTTTTTCCTTTCAGCGTACGCGCCTCAACTTCGCTCACTGCAAGGACGAGGAGCCTTTATGCATTAAGATGTGTACTGACGCAATAGCTGTGGCCATTGTGTCCAAATCAACCGAATTACACAGAAAAATGTGACATTCATCTGCCGTGCACTGACCTGTAGCCATAACCAACCACTGCATTGTCACGTCTACATTTCAGCAGCACCTTAAAATGCTATAAATTTTTAGATTCTCCTTTTGACTTCATGCATGCAGTCGTTATGCTAACGTGTTAATGTGAATCATCCATGTCACATTCTCACATATGATACAGATCTAGAGCCCTGCGCAAACACCTCACACACACACGCGCGCGCGCACACACACACACCTTTAACGATCCTGAAATTGCCTGAGAAACAGAAAGAGACAGACACGAGGCCTCTCCAAATTGCCACACTGAAAGTAGACGGAGAGCATTATACGCTGCGTCTCTTTCCTAAATTGTCGTTTTATCGAACTAATACCTGACGGACTGACTGAGACAGAGGAGACTATAGCTCCACAATGAACGAAAGAACCTTTTACTACTAGAGGCTGTGATCTGTTACCTTCCGCTCCTCTGCTTTATGCACGAATTGAACAGCGATGACAGCGTGTGACTAAGTGTGTCTTTATATGTATATAAATATTTGATTATCCCAATGCTGCGTCCACCTGTAGTCTGAACCCGCATTGTCTGATTCTTGTTTCTCTTATCCATCCATACACAGTCTGTAATATTTCAAGCTCTCTTTTCCCCTCATTTATCTCTGTCCACGGGAGTGTATTTGTATTGTTAAGCTGAAATTTAAAGCACATTTGAGAGACAGACCGTGTAGGTGAGAGAGAGACAGCGAGAGAGAGTCCATTTCTGCTGATTTAGGACTTAGTAAAAAGAATGAATTGCTACTATTCATCCTTGCAGATGTAGCCTGACTGGGCACTATGCCGACACGTACCACCCATGTAAGTGCCAGTACACACACACACACACACACACACACACACACAGACACCGCACACACACTATGGATGGATTTAGAGGGCAGTAAAATGGCCAGGGCTGCTCTGCAATCTGGTAAATGACCCGCTGATCAAAGCGACACCGCAGCCGAGAGCAGGCAGAGCAACGGAGACCGAAAGTCTTGCTGGCAGAGGGAAATCACTGTAGCTTTAAAATGTTGAACGTCAATGCTGGAGCAAGTATGGGTGCAAAATGTGCGATTTAAGGTTTAAACTACTTCATCTGCGTTGTGTAGAGTGTGATTTACTGAAGCAGGGGCTCAGAGGTGCGTCAACATTTAACAACAAACAGCAGAAGATAATCGGTGAGCGTGTCTGCGTCCGGCGTGGTTTATTTTGCAGCAATGGCCGGCTTGCTGTACATTATCCTGCTCATTACACAGATACTCACTGAAGATGTCAATAATTTGACACAAAATGTTGAATTGAAGATACATTTATTGATTCTTTTTGTTTTTTATTGCATCCAATGTGGTCCGCCAGATAGATGATGACAACTGTGTGCATAGCGGCGGTCTGTTATACAGCAATAACACACAGTCGAATGCTGTAATTGGCCGCGCCTGATCTTTTGTCAGACTGATTAAAATCAGGAATACCACCAAAAATATTGATCTGTTCACCGAACATCTCTCAGAAGTGAATGTGTGTGTCTTCAGACAGCTCAATCAAACACTTTAACCCCGTCTGTGTAGAAGACAGGCCAACGCACCGCCGAACAGGATTTTCATGTCACCGTACTGGCACAGCATGCGTTAGTGATGCAAAGGTTCTGTGAAACACCTCACTGTGTTTACCGTCAGCATGCTGAGAAACGAGGGCAAAAGAGGTGCTGAAAGCGACTCATCCTTCTTTAAAGTGTAGTGTGGCTGATGTTCGAGCATGACTCTGGTGCTAAGTCAGAGTGAGAGCATGTGTGTTGAATACTGAGCTTTAATATTTAAAGTTTCTGATTTGCTCACCAGAGAACTGAGTCATCTTACATTAATGCTCGTGTGTGTGTGTGTGTGCGTTCTCACGTGTGTGTGTGTGTGTGTGTGTGACGTAATTATCAGCGACACATTAAGCTGTGGGGAACTGGCAGAGTCATGATGTGCGACCTCATATGGTATGGAAGTGATGTGACAGATCTCAGTGCATGCACACCACACACACACACACACACATGCAGATACACAGTACGCAGTACAACATGTCACAGGACTGTCATAACATCCTGTTTAGATGTGCATCTTCCTGCCCTGATGTGCCTCGGAATAAAGTTCTATATTTAGATCCTGTTTCCACAAACCCCGTACAGTATGGAGAATGTAGCTCATGATCACAACAACATTAGCATGCTAGTGAACTTTGCATGACATCATGTATACAAGACGCAACTGCACAGTGGTACCTCAAAGAAAACTCTGCAAGAAGCTCATCTAGATGGTGACTCTGGGCGCTTTCACACCAGGATAGTCCGGAGGACTCGGATCGATTGGGCTTCATTTGGTTGGTGGTGGTTTGGTTCACTTTATGAAACAGCAACCGCACCAACTGGATCACGTCATGCAGTTACAGCTGCTCATTTGGGGGCGGTATTGCCCAAAATGAGCACCGACCCATGTTTTCAGACGAACCAGAGTTTGCTTGTTTCATCTGCACGAGAAAACGATATGGACCATCCGAGGAAACGACCTCTGCTCCGTTTAAAGTGCACCAAACCGCTCTGGTGTGGAAGCGCACTATTACTGAAATAAATGGTTTGGTATGGTGCAATGAGTGGAGACAGTGGGGAAACGGCTAGCATGGATCTGTCAGGACTTAACAAAACACGCCAACCAGCACCTTTAAACCTCAGTAATTAACACCTCTTGCAATTTCTTTGGAGCCCTGTGATGAACCGGAGACTTATCCAGGGTGCGCCACGCTCCACTGCCCCACGACCCTGATAAGGATAAGTTGTTACAGAAAACTCTTTCAAGGTGCAACAGAGGGATAGTTTTACTGGGAGTTATGTGCCAGCCTGTTTCTTGGTTTGGTGCAATGGCTTCTCCGCTTGTTGCCTGCCAAGGTTATGACAAAAGTGGATTTTAATGACAAACGCTCATTATTTCTTCTTATTCATTTTGCCTTCATTACAACCACTCCAAACAAATGCCGGGGCTGTATCATTGAAGTCACTTACAACCATCATAGTATCACTATTTGCCCTCCTCCGCTGCTCTGTGTCAGTTATTAGCTCTTCGCACCATCTGAACCAAACTGCTTACATGCGTACAATTTGTAAAATCACATTGTGACGGTCTTTTACGGCCTGTGATTCTGAGTTATAATGATGTCTGTTGACTGCTACTCTGGGTGAAATTGCATTAGGCAACTGGGTTTTGCGCCCATAATGGAGTGTTTCCTGCTGCTCCATGAAAGATGATGTAATTTCTCCTCTAATCTGAGCCACGCTGGTGTCTGCAGCCAGTAGAGTTGATGGCGGTTGTATGCGAGATTAACCCATTTCGACCTGCAGTAGTAACTCTTTCAAGGCACAAATTCATCACTCGGTGTAGGGTGGGCGGTTCAGAGCGCTAGAGGTTTATTTTAGGGGATTCAGTAGCACCTTTTTTCCCCATTTTTCCCCACAGTTGTGAGGTTTCAGAAGAATCTGAGTGTACCGTAATGCAGTCCTCAGTCGTAGTATCATTCTACATCCACTGTTTCAGCCAACACCAACAAAAAAAGACCTGCCTCATCTCTAAAGCCAGCTGCACTTTAATCCCAACTCTTCCCACTTTCTTTTTCTTTTCTTTTTGGGAGGGAGGGGTTCGTGTTGCCCCGCTGCCAAGGCTGCGTAACTCTGCATTATTACTCTAAGCCTTTCTCCCTTAATGCTTACTGTAACACTGGTGCCTGCTTGTCCGCCAGCGAGGCTCCAATCAGTCTGCTGTATGCTGTTAAAGTCTTTTTTAATCTGTGCAAGTGAAGAAAAAAGATAATTGGAAACAATCGAGGAGAAAGTAAAAGGCACTGAGGCGAGCGCGGTGAGGAGATGTCGGTGTGGGAAAATGTCGGCTTTTATCGCTGCGAGACAAAACAGTGATATCAAACATAATGATGCGCACACATGCCTTCACACACACCCTCGCAATCACACACACACACACACACACACACACATATACCAAAAGGGGTAATGATTATGCAGCTTATCAGTTTACCGTTTATCAGAGAAGGCAATAACAAAGCCCGAACAATAATTAAGCCATTAGAAATCAAACTGTCAGGTTCAAATGCGCCTCGCTTTATCTCTTCCTCACTCGCTCTCTCTCCACACACACACATGCACACTAAAACTAAAACTAAAAAGTTCTTTTTACTATAACATCTGTCACAAAGGCCTTTTTTTTCATTCTAAAATTGCCACAAGTGTACTGAACAAAGAAGTGGCAACCAAAATGATGACGTCCGAATAAAAGCGGTTCAAAAAATCTGTTTCTGTGCCGCGTTATCAATGTTTATTTCTCTGTTTGTGCTCAGTTTAAATGCTAATGTATGCGGCGCTTCATATTTCAGCAGCACCTTCAGCTGTGTTGTGTTTTTTTTTTTTTATATAGATTGCTTGTCAGTCAGGAAGCACGCGGTGACTGTAAGCGGCAAACAAACACACTGCCACCTCCGCAGCACATGTAGATAGCAAAAAATGTACATTATCTTTGACCTGCTTTCAAGTCACTTATTGACAGTGACATTTTCTTTTTCATGTTTTAAGCACACAAAAAAATTATAGGACAAATCTCAATTTTAAATGCAATGTCATGCATAGATACAGAAGAGTACCGCTGGACAAAATGTCGATCACTTAAAGCCTTTTGAAAAAATCTAGAGGAAGCAAGAAGGCCTAAATATACTGTAACAGGGGTAATACTAAAAACTGTAATTACTTGAGTGGCTGCAACTTCACAGCAGAAATAAACATGTTTACAGCCTGGTTCTGTCTAATTATGGAGGGTGAATCTTTTTTAACTGATGTGTTCAGATGATGATGAAGGCTGAAAGTTGCTCATAATTAACTGCATGACCGAATGATGGCTTATTACAGATGGCTTATAATCAAGTGCCAAGGATTCATTCAGGAACGCCTTACAGTAGGTCCACCACTCAGAGTCTGTCCATTTTTTTATAGTCGTTGGATCAATGATCGTTCTTGGTCTTTTCATGGGATTTGCCGTCCAGCGATAAGGTTTGATTCGGGTGTGAAGTGAGCATCGCGGGCTAAGGCAAAGATTTCAGGCCTGTGCTGACCTATGCTCGGTTCTCGCTGTGTCTTCCTCGACTTCCTTTGCTCTCTAACTCGCTTCCACTTCACCCATCTCCACTCCAGCTGTCTCTTGTGTAGCCCAGTAACTGATTATTGCTGCTGTTTCAAGTAAAGGATCTATAGGAGCGTGGATTATTTTGAGAGGCCTCCTCTCTATTCAGCCGGGGAAAAAAAAGGATGTTGAAACTTTGGGGTTTCTTATGTCTGCTTCTGTCTGAATTAGATTTGCTGGAGACCAGCTGACTCTTTTACCCTCAACAAAGCCTTAACAAACCTTTCTCAAAGAGTTCTGACTCTGATCGTAAACACAAAAGAGATGCACAACCGTTAATTACACTATTAATAACCAATCATTTATTCAAGTTCAGTATCTACACCTCTGCCTAAGTGCAGACGTGCAGTAAAGCCAAATTAGCCAAAATCGTTTGAGTGTGGGGGGAAACCGGAGAACCCGGAGAAAACCCACGGCAACACGGGGAACTCGTCACTCCTGACAGAGAAGGAAAGAGAGCCACAACCCGACACTTCAGACCTTGTCTGTGAGGAAGACTCTTTGGCCCCCGTGCTGTCCCCACCCTATAATAAGTGTTTTCTTGTTTGTTGTAACAATTTGACAAAGCCGAGCTGAGGTTTACATGCCCCATGCTTCCATACTTTGCCAAACCAACAAACTTAAACACTTTTACAGGGTTATAGTCTGGTAAATAGACCAGCTAAGATTAAAAGATGCCCTTATAATAAGTGGTTATTTTGTTTGTTGTAACAGAGGTGTCTGACAAGCCGAGCTGAGGTTTACATGCCCCATGCTTCCACACTTGCCAAACCAACAAACTTCAACACTTAGAGACTTATATATATAAGGGGTATGGTGCAGCCAATAGACCAGCCCAAAAAGTTTTTTAAAAAAAAGATGAGGGGTTTCCTCATCATATCATATTCATAACTTATCATAACTAATCTTATCTTACAGTCATTTACATTTAAAATTACATTTACAATGTTTTTTCCCTTATCATATCATATATCATATATCATATCATATCTTACAGTCATTTACATTTACATTACATTTACAGCCTTTTTTTTAATCTATCTAAAAAACAACAATAACAATACAATCATTTATAAGAAATTACTGTTTTTTCCCTTATATCATATCATATCATATCATATCATATCATATCATATCATATATCATATCATATCATACAGCCATTTACATTTACATTACATTTACAGCCTTTTTTATCTATCTAAAAATAACAACAATAACAATACAACAATACAAATACAATACAAATAAAGGAGATGAGATGCTTCCCTCGTAGAGAACATGTTCTTCTGCTCTTCTTCTTCTGGTGCTGAAGTGTTGACCACTTCAAGCACGCTAGAGGCTGCCATGCAAAGTCCTCACAGCTGATCAGAAAGTAACTAAACACATTCACACACGCACACACACACGTGCACTTACACACTAATGACTCAGCCTTCAGGAGCAATTTGGGGTTTCCAAATTTTTGCCCAGGGACACTTTGCACTGCAGCCTGCAGGGGATCCAACCGACGATCTTCCCATCTGTGGAGTCCAGTAATGTTGATGTGCTCTCTCTGCCTCTGCTGAAGCAATGAGCTGGAAGTATAGTAGATCCTGCTGCTTTCATGTACGGAGCAGAACTCCAGAATTCCGCTTCCGGAACAGCAGCAAGGTTCTATGCCCATATATGGTTTTCCACACAGGCACACACACACACACACACACACACACACACACACACACACACACACACACACACACACACACACACACACACACACACAGGCACACACACCCGCACAAACAAACAAAGACAAAGGTAGCTAAGACTTTTTGCAGAGGTCACTCCGCTCTAACCAGTTAGAAAGACTGGTTTCTGGATGCAACAGAGCGACCTACCAGACATCATAAGTAAGAACAAATGAGAAATGCACTCCTTTGCACCGTCTTACTCACTTCAACGCCCAGAATGGAGCTTGAGATGTCAAGTGTGAATGTATTATGTAGCTGACCAATAAAGAAATCTGCACCGCTTCAGGTTTCAGCATGAATAAAACATGAAAATGTGTCCAGTATGTATATACACGTATATCTGTGATCTAATTAAGTTAGCCGAAAGGACGTGTCATTTTTTGAAACGGTTTCTTAGATCTGGCCTGATGAGTACGTGAGATGTAGTTCAATAAATAGAAAGTGTAATTGAGAAGAGAGATGAGAAAAAAGAAAGAATATGCTACAATTTCAATTTTCACTTCTGTCCTCTCGCAAGATCGATTCTGTCTCTGAGGGACAGTGACAAGTAGATGAAATTCTTTATCTCTCTACCTCTTTCTGTGCCTCTTGCA
Organism: Nibea albiflora; assembly: GCA_014281875.1. Classification (NCBI taxonomy): domain Eukaryota; kingdom Metazoa; phylum Chordata; class Actinopteri; family Sciaenidae; genus Nibea; species Nibea albiflora. Next base: position 16,647,148 of record CM024808.1, on the reverse strand, counting down.
CACACACACACTACACACACTACACACCTACACACACACACGCTGCATTTCTATCCCAGACTCATGACAAACATTCAACAACTGAGCTAAAGGGATTTGTATTTGTATATCTGTGTGCCCTTTCTTATAACAAATAGAGACAGAGAACTAGCACCAGTAGTTAGAACACACACAGAGACAGGATAACACACCGCACTGTATATACACAACAAACAACATACACTAATATAGCCTGCATCGTTCTATATTATATCTATATCTATATTAGCTACATCTTTCACCTCATTTTCAATGAATACAGACTCCCCAAATGGCAAAACAAATCAATTTCCAGAATACAGTCCACATTTCTCTTCTATTCAAACTGTGAAGGTCATAAATCACTTCATACCATAAAGTGTATTTCCTTTGCTGTTTTCCTTCATTTCTATGCTTGGAAAAGTGTCCTCACAAGGATAGAAAGATGACGCAAATCTTCCAAAGTACAAACTTTTCTCTCCCCTCTTTGACGGTGATAATTCACATGAGTGTTGTTTTCTTGGCTTTGGCAACACTTTAGGTGATGAGAGGTTATTGCTTTGCTGTCTTGCACTCACTACAGGTACTGACCTAAAACACTGTAATAAAACAAGACTAAGCTCTGTGAGGCTATAAGAAAAAACACATTGGAAAATGGATAAAAGTTGAGGGCCAACGCTTGTTTTTGATCCCTAGCAGCTGCAGTGAAATAAAAGTGACAACGGTGGTCTCGGCATAGAGGTCTTGAGTCAAAAGGGTTCATGCAGAAAAGTGAATATGTTAAGCCATTCTTGAGCTTCTATGGTGTTGTGAGATGCTGGTTTATGACCAAACACAAAGTTCAGCTGAGGCTAATGGGAACATCATGGGGTTTGCACCGGTTCAGTGTATTTGGCCATGAATCAATCAAACTGCCGGACAAGTTGAAATTGTGACCTGCTGGAGACATGAATAGCCCCGGTGCTCCAGATTTCAAGTTGTCCAGACATTTCACAAAAAAATCAATCATCTCGGGGTTCTAGAGGAAAACGCCAGGAGATCAGCAAGAGAGATTATTATATATTGGCTAGCCAAACCATGAAAGTACCAGATTTCATGGCAACCCATCCGATCAGTCATTGAGATATTCCATTTTTTAGCCATGCTAGTAGCTCAAAATAGACAGTTTAGGACGCGACCTCTTTAATTTCTATCTTGAATGTAGAATGAGTTTCTCTGGTCACATGATATGAACAGATGTGACAGGTTAATGGTCATACAAATGTACCATTGTTTGGTTCATCCGGGGTTAAGTTTAGACATGCGGTAAAAAGAGTTATTGCTGCCATTAGTGGTGTGGCAAGTGATCACATTCTGCAAAAGTCCTCACGCGTATTGATCTGCTCCTTGTTGTTCTAAGTTCCTTCAAACTTGATGAGAGACTGAACAAAAATGAACCACGCACACACACCACACACATGTGCATACAGGTAGCTCATTATGCGTCTGCGATTCAGCCCACCTACTGCTCACAAAGGAGTTTCAGGCGGTGAAGGTCGCAGTGAAAACACTTTTTTACATTCGACATTTAATGCAGAAAAAAGCAACTGGCAATGGCCGACACAATATCAGCATGATTCGCAAGTGTGTTGCACTGAAGGAAAAGCTTTATAGTCAAGTCTCTTTCCACACAAAGAGGGAGGACACTGACACGTGTAGAATACATGTAGGGCAACAGAGGGACTTGACTCGTTGTTTTTCATATCTTCCTTTGTGCATGTTGACGCACATGCATAAAGCGTACGCACTCCTCTTCCTCTGGTTCTCTGACAGATCCCTTGCTTAATCTAATAAACCTTATCATGCCATCGCAGCCTTTGATATGGTAAGCAGGCCACCACTACAAAAGCCCGGCGTTGTCAGATGAAACGCACGCCGCCATTGCAGTTAAAACACAGGAGAAAGCCCAGGCAGCGAAGAGCAGGAAGGGACGGGGAAGAGGAAACGCAAGAATGGAAAGAGACGGAGGGGAAAGGGTAGAGGAGCAGGAGGCAGAGAAGCCTGGAGGGGTGGAGAAAGATGATAGAGAGGGGGAGAGGAGTGCAAAAACTAGCAAGGGAGAGGAGAAGGTGAAGGAAAAAATGAGTTTGGCCATGACATAAAAGCAGACCATACGAGGTTAGTTATCTCCCAAAGCACCTGGTTAGGAGCGAGGTGCATAGAGCAAGACAGCAGAGAAGAGAGAGATATAAGGGCGGAGGGAAAATATAGAAGCGTGCGGCTAAGAGCTTGAAAACAGATCGTTCTTTAATTCTCTTGCATTTACAAAGACAGACATTTACAAAGAGCGAAATCGTTGCATGAAAAGCAAATAATAGTGAGGATAAGACAGGCCAAGATAAAGAATTTCATTAATTGTCTTTGGGATTTTACAATAATTTATATGAGGATTATTAAAAAAAGGAACGTCTTTACTTTCTTTGAACAATATTGGAGCAAAGCAAACAGCTCTTAATACTTTTTTCTTCTGCAGGAATTCAGTCACATCATCACAGGATATAGTTGCGGGAATAATATGAGATAAACATATATTTTCCTATGTATTATATTCCCAATTAAAGTGCTGGATGAGAAAAAAAGGGGCAACTCATGCTGCATTCTGCTAAGGTTGCTAGAAAGTGCTCTAAGATTCGGTGACAACTCGTACCTGAAACACTCGCCCCGGCTAAAACTTGCAGTGAAATGATGAACTCTGTGAGGGACTATCTTCGAATTTCACAAAGTGATGCTGCGAAATGCTGTACAGTCAGTAATGTCGATTGAACCGGTCAGAGCGGACCTTGCACTTGTTTGTAAAAGTCGAGCACGTTACGACCATGCAAATTTCCGGGGTGGAAAAATATGGAAAGATAAAGAATAATGAAACGAAGGAAGGAGCGACTGAAGCAGGGGGGGAAGTGGCTGTATCTGTTAGCCGAGGAGATTAACAGAAGTAACAGCGTACGGTGCGGAGCGAGCACTGGAGGAACGGAACAGAGGAGGTTAGGTAGGTATGTGACCATGAGATACAACACAAGGTCCGGTTATCTCCTAACACACCCGGTAAAGAGGCATAAATAATGTAAAGCTGACAGCACAGAATATATATTAGACTTCTAATATGCAGAAGCTCAAAGGGGAAGAGGAAAGTGTAGAGGTGTGACTGTGCCTGGAGAATTTTTCCCCAAGCATAGCATATCTATTTTTTTTAAACTAAAAGCTTCAGAGCCAAAAATAAGAAACGAGTTTTCTGCAAAATCATCACACGATCATAAGTTTCACGCTCGGTAATGACGCGCGGCGTCTGCTTTTCCACTGCGGTTAGTAGCATTAACACTGTAAATGTAAGAGTGGAAGTTCACTGGAGCCGGTTAAAGAGACCTTTATGTTTTCTATATTGAAAAACTGTCTTTCGGTTTAGACAAGCACACTCTCCACTCCTGAAGGAAAGAAAGAAGATGCACGAGGAACTGAGGTGTTATTGAGTTTCTGTACATCTAGAAATCCACCTTCCCTTTTTGTCAATTTTTTTAATTTATTTTTTTATTAAACCCTCCCTGACTGATAACCATGAAGACAAGGTCAGGCCCAATTTCTCAGATTCAGTTACTCCAGAGCCGAAGAGAACATTTCACAACTGTTTTCACTGCCTGAGTGCCGCTCCCCATGACGAGCAAACTGACCTTTATGTGTAAAATTAGTTGGGAGTTTCCCTCGAACTCCCTGCTGATTTCTAAATCTATCAGGTATCAACACACACACACACACACACACACACACACACACCAAGACTGGCAGTGTGTCGGAGCACTGTGCCGCAATGAGGGCTTCTCCTGCCGAAAAGTGACTGCACCCTGTAACTCTGGACTGGTAGGGGTCACATTCTCTGTCTTTTCAGCCTGAGCCGCAGAGGAAAGCAGGCGCATGTACAGTGAATTTGGTCAACGTCGCTCCTCGCGATAAAGAGTCGTAGGGTGCAGTCACTTTTCAGCAGGAGAAGCCGCACTGAAAAGTGACTGCACCCTGTAAGTCTATAAGTCTATAAGCCTATAGCGGGGCACTTAGTCTAAAAATCGGAGAGAAAGAGGTGGGAAGAGAAGGACGTGCACAGCGAAGAGAGGGGGCAGCAAGATGCGGATAGGAAGCACAAACACCCATTGGGGGGTGAAAGAGTATGAGGTGGCAGGGCAAGAGCAAACAGGGCAACAAAGCCAAGGGGAAAAGCACAGATGGAGAGGCAGGAAAGGAAACGGCAGATCTAAGGAGAGGGATATGTACAGAGAGAGAGAGAGGGGGGGGTAGGTAAACAGAGGTGGTATTATGTTTGCTGTAAGGAACGGGCAGGGCTGCGGTGTAATTAATCACAGAGAATCACAGGGAGAATAGTGATTTAGACAAGTGATCCGTTCCTCCTCTTGGCGACACACACACACAGACACACACACAGACACACACACCCTTTAATCCAGCTGTTATACAGTATAAAGGACTGTGTACATGTAGACAAGCAGGTGTGTCTGGTAAAGAGATAGCAGAGGACATTTTTAAAACAATTATATAAAAATCTATACTGTAATGAAGATTTGTTAATTAACTCCCAACCTTTTCTCAGGTTCATCTCTCTCTCCTGCTCTCTCTCTCTCTCTGTGGATAGACTGAGAGAGGCTGGGGAGGTTGACTTGTTCCCAGGCAGACATGGCTAATTGAATACAGAATCAACACTCCTCCGCATTGCTTACACGCCACACATGCTAAGTACCTCCATTAGAGAGAGAGAGAGAGAGAGAGAGAGGTGAGGGAGGGATAGACACTGTAAAAAGAAGAGGGAAACTAAAATGCTTTCACAATATTTTGGTCTTTTTTTTATTCATCCTCGTGTTTCATTATGCACGCATTTAATATGCGCATAAAGTGGATGGAAGCTGCAGCAGGAAAGAGTGCGGCAGCGATAAAAATCAAAAAGTTTTTTCGAGCATCTTCTGCTTCAAGCCTTTCAATTAAAGTCATTACTTTTGGGTTAAAAAAAAAAAAGTTGCTTGATCACTTGGCAGCATTAGACACATGAGCAAATCCTCACCAAGTAGGCCTGCACACCACACACACTTCACCATACAGTAGGTTGACATCACGGTCCTCTTTTCCAATGTTAACCAGCGATTCTTGAGAAATTCACTCCTTGGATGAGCATTTTCTGGCTATGGCACCTTCATCAGTTCCGTCTGTACGGGACACATACAGTGACACGTGTTGAATTACACGATTCCACTCCATGAAACTTTTCACTGCATGTGTCTTTATTATAATCAGGCGATTGGATGGGCATATTTGTTTGCGCTTTAGATGTCGCCACTGCGAACGGCTTCTTGATGTCACCGTTTTGCAGCACAGACTGTAACCCTGGAACCCCCCCGCTGTTGCTCCGTCCTCGAACCGCGCTGGGAGCATTTCAGAAGCGGAGCGTTTAGCCTGCCAGACTTTGTTTACTTGCTGAGATTTGGTCATTTTCCTCGGGGCATGCGCTCCCAAATACGATTCTAAATGTGTAAATATGCTGTGTAATTAATTTGTTTTGCTTTTGGCTGTTTTTTACGGCCGGCGGTTTGTAAGGGCTTTGAAACATTCATTAGAATGGCCGCGTACCGCTCCGGTGGCACACACGCAACATGGCGCATTCGTGCCTGGTGGAATTTGGGGATAAGCTGGACAGTCTGATTGCAATAAGTTTCCGAAATATTCTGTTTTAACTTTGCTGCAGGTCGCTGTGTGTGTTTTGTTTTTTTTAAGTTTAGCATCCCCCGCGGCCCAATTCGCTGTAGCCTAAATACCCTCACTGAAAATAAATGGGAGGATTGACATTTTCACCGCTGCGTCTGATTTGATCTGAATGGACCTAAAGACTTTGAGCCACTCTGCAGTTTTAAGTTTGTGGGAGTGAAGCTCACCATGAATTACACTGTGCTTAAACAGGTGGCCAGACGCTGTTCATCATCCTCAGCTCTTCATTTTCCACCTTCTCTATTTTCAGGTCCCCAGAGGACAATGAATTGAAATGAAGTAATGACACAGTGAATTCACTGTGCCTTAGTTCAGCTGAAGGTGTCTGCTAATGATCCCTAGCATTCAGATAATATCCACCGCCAGTTTTCAGGTTATTCGGCCTCTCAGTTTACCCTAGAAAGTGAATCCTTTCTTTGAGGCAACTTAAGGAGGACGTGTTTTCTACGATGAATGTTGCCACCCGGAACAAAGCATCGACAGAGATGTAAGGTGTTCTGAGTTCTGCAGATCTTCTACACACATACAACATGTCACCCCCAGAGAGGTAGGACTTTGGACCATTGTTATATTCCATTCAAGGAGACTTAGAGAGCTACCTTGAAATCATTCAGCAAGTCAGACCGTCGTGTCATTCTGCTACGCGAACTGAGAAATATGCAACAAATATATCCTTCAGTCTTGATCTTGAATTTCTGCCTCCAGAAGATACAGAGACAGACCTGCCGCCTGCCGGGATCATCTATGTCACTAACAGTTAAATGAAAGTCCAGTAACTACTAATGTTCAGCCCTGCATAGTTTCATGCTGTCAACTCCTGAGGAAAGAAAAAAAATCAAATCTGGACTGGCAAGACGTCCAACTTTCGTCACCAGCCACTTGTTCGCTTTGGCGCTCTGCCTCTCAGCGCCGGGCAGGTAGCGCACAATGGACCCGTATAAGCCGGCGAGCTGGGACCTGCTGTTCGCAATTTGAAACGAGCTGGCATTGTTGCGGTTTGTGTGACAAAAACAATGAGCTAAAAGCTGTGCCGAGCTTTGTCGATTCTCAGCGGGGTTGTCGGCACCAGCAAGTCTCTGACATTATAGGTCGTACTGTGCGTGTCATTGATCGAGTGCTAATGTCAAATTGTCACATAATGTTACATCATGGAGCTCCTGCAAATGTATTAATATTAATACCTCCTATTTCTTTGATGTCAGCTTTCAAAAGGTGACATTTACAGTTGTAAGGCGGCCCCCCCAGAGACGCACTGTGCATGGTGTTCTGTGTAATCAAGTAAGTTTTGTTCTTTTACAGCCTTGAATGCAGATCTACAGTGAAATGACCTAAACCCATAAAGAAATATCAAGAATCAATCTGAAATCTGTGCCCTCCAGTCAACCTAAAACCCATTATTCACAATTGATTTCGTCTTGAGCACATGTGTGAAGGTTAAAGTGCACACACTGTTTATGCGTAGACCTAAGTGTGGCAGCGTATGCACGTTCACGCGTTCACGCACCAGGGCTTACATGCGGAAGGGGTTTCAGTGTGTGGATCTATGCTCAGAGGTCAGATCCCAGACAGTATTGATTACCATATTGAGCAGATAATCATTAAACAGCTCATTATTGATCTCACCCAGATAATTGAATAATCACGAACACCTTTTCTCAGTCTTGCAGTTTCTCGCCCTCCATGTTCTCACTGTGAATCGGGGCTACCATAAGTTTTAAGCTTGTAATGGAGAGAGATGTGTATCAAATTCACACGGGTGTAAGTCAAAATGATGTGATCTCTTTGCTTTAATCCCCGCTGCCATTTTCTAATCTTAACCTTTGCTGTTTTCCATTTTGCCTTCATTCTGTTTTTCTCCCATTTCACTCCTTCTTCATCTTACCGAATGAGCCAGCTTGGTAATTTGGGGCTATAATGCTGGAGGGTAACTAGAGCATGTTTATCTTACATTATTCTTCAAGGTTCAATATTTTTCATTACTGTCTTTTAAAACGTTGAAAAAAAAAACTGCTTCCCTCAAAACATTATGCAAATGGAATATATGATATCTGCTCGTACATCTTTATCCGTAATTCTACTATTTGGGACATTGCTTCCATTATCCCAAGAACAAAAACAGATTTGCCTTTTTTTCGACCAAGAATAAGGTAAAACGTACGACGCCGGTCCGTTTAGGTTCCAGATGTTGCATTCACCTCACTGTAAGTTAAAGCCTAACATAATCACTGAATCCATGCTCTCTGACTAATGGAAAATCCAGCAGTCTCTCTTTACATTTAAAAACATTTAGGATCAATTTAATTATCATCAAAGGAGGAAAAGAAAGTGAATTCCAGGTGAGTAATCCTTCTTGCCGCCTCTTGGGGTTTCACTGAAGCATCCATAGACCACCGCTGCAGGATTAGAGGATCGTAGGAGTAGGCAAAATTAGTAAATGCTGTGTGTAATTCTGGCAGTCACGCCATTTCAACCTTCTCTTGTCTCGCTTGATTGACACTTGAAGGAATATGGGAATGTGCATATGTAAGCACACACACACACACACACGCACATATATATGAACACTAATGCCAGCCATGTCTGTGTCTTTCTGCCTCTGGTGCTCTCCCCCACTAGACAACACACATGTAGGTGAGCTAGGGTGGAGCTAAAAGCACGTTGAGCTGAGGCAGCTGGAGGATGCTGATAAGGAGCAGCCGCTGAGGGAGAGAGAGGCTGGAGAGGCCATGCTTCCACCCAGGTGAGTTGACTCGATTCTGGGATTGCTCAGTGGGTGGACTGGCTCGTGTCTGGGTCTGTTACCACTCATTAACACCGTGGGACCAGAAAAGCTGCAGAGGAAAAATATTCGAGGGTACGAGCGTAGCTTAATATACCACATAATGTGAGTGACAGTGTTGTTTTGAAGGAGAAGGACAAATAAAGAGCTTGTTTCCTCTTGAACGCCTTGAACGCATCTTGCATCAGTTGACAAAAAATCGCCCCTATCATTCGGACGAGGGGTGGCTTTATTTTCATTCTTTTTTAAAGTCTAACTTGAATACAACTGTGCCTTTTGGCCACTGTGAGCGAGTTTCCAGCGTATTTTGTGTGAGCAAATAGAGCCGTTTTTTTTATTACGAAGCAGACTAAATATTCAGCCCGAAGGATCAGGAAATATTGGCATTGCACAGTTAGCAGTGTGAGAAAATGTCACCAACACATAAACCACTGCAAAAGAATATTTCTTCTTATTCTCTGCTACTGAACTGACACTCTTCCCCAATAACACAAGGCTGCACGGGAGGAAATAGCAGTTAAATAATACTGTCAATTTGCTCCCTCACAGGAATATGAGAGTTCAGCCTCTCTTTTTTTTAAGGTTTTTGAAACATATTCTTGGTGTGCCTTACCTAAATAATAACTTTTCAGCTTGGAGCTTACATTAGTGGCTGCGCGGAGTTCGATTTTAAAACAAGACGCCTCACGCCGGCGAGCTGGTTCGCTGCGAGGAAAAAGAGGTCTGGGAGTGAGACTAGAATTCAGCTGCAAGTCAGAGAGGATTGAGCGAAGACAGGAGACTGAATGAGAGAAGACGGGAAGGAGGAGGTGAGACGTGGGCATTGCAGGGAGACCGGAGGGGGAATCTGGATAAAAGGATGGAGAGCTTGAGGGAAAGAAAGAGAAGAAAGGTTGGAGGGTTAAGAGGAGGAAGGGATGAAGGTTAGAGAGCATAGGGGAGTGTATAGAGATAAGAGGTAAAGGGGATCGAGGGGGAACAGGATTACTAAACCCCTGCTTGCAACTTACAGGCACACGGGAGAGCTTAACAAGAGGGACATAAACACACAAATAAAGGAAAAATAACTGAAGCTAAAGTCAGTCTCAACCGGTAGAACAAAATTTAGATGCAGCAGGATTCCAGTGCAATATTTAGCCATAGGCTAATACTTGATTCTGTATTTGTCCCACATTCATCCAAATGAAGGATGTGCAGATACAGGGTGTTGAATGTTGCACAGACTTTAGTTGCTGTACAAATAAAAATGTCCTCAAATTGAAAATTGACTATTTACAGTATTATTTGAGCAATACGGTGCAAACAAAAGAATTTCTTCCGGGCAGTGTGGGATTTCTATTTAAACCCTCCATCCAGAGAGCGCTGGCAGTGTCGCTTGTTTTCTGTTGTTCTCTGTGCATAGTTTTGTCATTAAATTGGAGCGATGCCTTGAGTTATCCTGTCCTGACTCACAGGAAGTGAGCTGTTAGTGTAAGCTTGGCACTGGCTGACTATTTCAGACCCCCGTCGTCCTCGCTGCTATCTGCACGTTGCAATGTTGCTGTGTGAAAAGACAACGCTGTCCAAGCTAGCAACCTACGTGCTGATAATAGCAAGTCATCCTAACCTGGTCGTGTATGAGAGATGTAAACGTTGGCAAGAAGCGGGCAGACCGTTCTCCGGCGCTAAAACAAAACCGTAGGAAATCTGGCCATGCCAGGCTGTGCAAGATTTTTCTGGTTCAATTGATTGAACTATGACTGTATGTCTCTATTAAAGCTTTCTGACACAGAAACTTGGGGAAACAAAACTCACATGAAGTGTATAATAAACTGTAAACAGTATTTTAGCAACAACACTATAAGGCCAGGCCCGGACCCGGGGTGTCTGAGCTGGGGGGAAAAGAAGACTGAGCCCACAGAGATACTGAAATGAATAGTCATGGATGCTGGGAAGGGCCGATGTACAGGGTCCAGAATCTTGTGCATCTGACAGTCCTTCACACACATGAATGTATCTATCTCAGCCCCGCACACAGCCCCTTTTGATTTGTATTTTATATCATGAATCGACCTAAGGGTACCCACAATGCACTGAGAACTGACATTCCTTCATTCAGCTAAAAGGTCACCGCCGTGTGGGTGAAACGTATTTACGTCACGTGAATGTGCTGAACATAGTTCATGTCAAAGTGTAACATGTCACACACACACACACACACATAAAAAACACACACATAAAAAAAAATATTAGATTTGGTGAGCAAAACCGGTCACGTGCACAGACCTACACACGCACACACGCACCCTTGGGCCTCACTCTGTAATGATTCTCAATGTCAATAAAAAGGGATTTGACTTGAAAGATTACTGAGTCAAAAAAAAAAAAAGGGTTTGTGTGTGTGTGTGTGTGTGTGTGTGTGTGTGTGTGTGAGTGTGCGAGAAAGAGTGTGAGCTGTCATTGCCTCCAGCAGTTAGTCATGAGGCGCACTAAGCTTGATAAATGATGTGTGTGCGGTTGTGTCAATGATTATTTACATCACCGACAAAGTAGTGGGTCTGAGTCATGTTGTTTGTGTACTTGTGTGCATGCACACGCTTTAATGATTTGTTAATGACTATTTTTGTTTTCCATGTTGGGTGTGTGAGCTTCCATACAGTATGTGCATACATACATACGTAACACAAGTGTATGCCTTTATTTTGTTTGTGTGCGTTCTCGACATTGGTGTGTGCATCAGTGTTTGGGATCAATTTGGATGAGAGCAGGATTTTTATTTGTACTGTATGTATGTACAGTATGCGTGTGTGTGTGCGTGTGGGAATGTGAATAATGAAGCTTAGACAAGCTGTTGACTGATATGGATCAAGGCTAAGACCTCATTAATTTCCACCTCCCACTCTGACATATGTCCTGAACTCCTGTCCCACACACACACACACACACACATGCACATACACACACACACACACACAAATATGCACACGTACCAATAAAAGAACCTAAATCTCTAAACCTAAATCAAAGACAAAAATCTATATGTATAGACACCTTCACACGCACACAATACACACACACGTATGCTCAGACTGTCTACCTGTCAATGCGTTCATTACACAGGAGGAGGTGGGAAAGCTGCAGTGAGTCAATTTCTCTGCAAAGCACGTCCATTTATATTCACTTGGTTGTGTGTTTATACGTGTGTGTGTGTGTGTGTATGGTCAGGCATGGCCTCATACATCATGTCAGTCACAGAAAGTTATAAACCAGTCTTACACCCTGTATGGACCTTAGCGCGCATCAATCTCAATCTCAAACCCTGACCCTCCACCATAAAACAAACAACCCTTACAGTGAGCCAATCAAAAGTGAGCATCGGCAGACTGAGTATCACGTCCAATCAGAGTGAAAGCATAAAATCAGGGTCAGCGGGAAGCAGTAGTGCATTACAGAGCATGGATCATGGGAAGAGTGTGTGTGTGTGTTTCTTTGTATGCTCGCGTGTTTGTGTGTCTGCTGCAGGCATGGTTTATCCAATCACTTGTCATCAGTATTTCTGTCAGTCTGCCAAGAAAAGCCCTCAACAGTGCCATTGTCTTTATAGCCGGCCAAAGACAGACACACATGCGTGAACACACACGCACAACGCTACAAACTGTGTTCCTTTTCTCTCTTTTTTCTTTTTCTCAGCTAAAAGCGAGAGGAGATGCACGATCACACACAAACATGTTAAATATAGAGCTTTGATGATTCTTGAAACGTGCACAGAGCACGCCTTTTCAATTCACTTCCCTAATTTCCAGCGTTTGGGAAAAGAAATGGGGAAAAAATGGCCCTCTACGCACCAGAGAGACTTTTTGCATGCTGAAAAACATTAGCCACGATTGCAACAAATAGCACTGCTATAATTCTAAAAATGGTTGGTTACCCTTTAATGGCCAGCTCTATTATAAAACATCAATAACTGTCTTTAAATGAAGTTATAGTAGCCTGTAAGGTAGCACTCAAAACATTTTAAATGACCCCGTTGTTGTATACCTCATTTTAATTACCGGTGCTAAGTTTTCAGTGTCCGTAATGTTAGCTGAGCCTCATTCATGTGTGTGTAGCCCGCAGCGGATCTGGCAGTTCATGCCACGGTGGGCTCGGTGCTCCCTCCTGGACAATTACTGTCCGTGGAGAGAGAGAGAGAGAGAGAGAAGAGAGAGAGAGAGAGAGAGAGAGAGAGAGAAATATCTTTTTTTTTGTTCTTCATTTCTCCCTCCATTTCTCTCTCCACTCTGCAGCACTCCCCTGGAGGCATGTTGTGTTGTATGTGTGTGGGAAGCATTTAGGAATGAAAGTGAGAAGTTGATTATGTGTCGCTGGGACTGAGGGGCAGCACTGCAGGCATGGTAAATGTGGAACATCACACACACACACACACACACACAGTAAGTAAACAGATGTGCTGATGTTGCTGTTGTTTGCCTACACAGCTCCAGGGTACATATATACCTTCCTGAAATAATCAGTGCACATATGCTGTCAGACACTTCATTAATAAGTAACCAAGAGTTCTGAATTTTAGTCCAGGTTCAAATGAATGTAGTATTTATTTAAAGTAGTCATAGCTCCAAAATGTCTAACAGAAAGGGATTGCAACTACTTTCCTTTTTGTTATTGTCATAATACTTTAGGCATTTTTTGTTATGTTGCCACAATAGAGCTCTATTTTGTTGATTGTGAAGAAGAAACAACCGGTGTAGCATTTACCTGACACCCGCGGTGTAAGGATCGGCAGTGCGACCGGTGCCCAAAATGTGTCAGGCGGGCCATCCATGTGAGAGGAATGAGAGTAGAAGAACTTAAGCCCCTTAACTTTCTCCTTTGATTTCCACAGGTCTATTTCACTGCAGATGGAATCTATTTTGGCCACAAGCAGGATTTTGGTTGCACTGCTTCCTCCTTTTGGATTAAAGTAAAGAGACCCTGTTTTAATTCGAGGCTGATGCCAGCGACTGTCCCGCAGCAACATGCAAATTTAAACCTTTCTATAATGTATCAAATTTGGTGAGTAAGTTCGCAGGTGTGTCCAACTTTCAACTAAAAAGAGGTGTTACAGGCCGGCGTAACTGAAACGTGTACAGCATGAACATTGACTTTGACGAGGAGACACTGGTCTGTTTTCTTTTCACGCTCCTTAACGTTCCAAAAGGCCACCAGAGTGCGGCATGCTAATATCCGCTTTCATATTTGTCAAGCCAGAAGTCATACCGTCTTTTTTATAATACAAACACACACACACACTACAGTTTCATTCCCATAAATGCACCCCCTCCAAAAAAAAACAAAACACTGGTCTAGCAATATGTTCATTTCCTTCTCTGTCTTTGAGGCGGTTGTTATGGCATGACAAGCTCCTTCACTCATCTTTAACAGCCCGGGAATAAAATTATACTGCCCATATTCCTAAAGGCCTAAAGATGCCGTTCTCAAAGTGGCAACAACATAAATCAACCAGGGGAGTGAAGAGACTCCGAGAGAGACGCGCTCACGAAAGAAACAGATTTGAGCAGAGCGGTCCAATTGGTTTTGAGATATCAGCCTGTGAGATGTCTGCCTCCGCTCCAGATGGATGGATGTAAATGGAATTTAGTTTGTGGTTCTCACAACACGAAAACGATTACACTGCAGTTTTTATTTGACTTCCTATTGGATAGAAATAATAATGAGGATCTATGTGCTTGTAATGTGAGTGAACTGACTGTCTGAAGGCACCTCATTAATTAATTCCTCATTAACAGGGCTGCAGCTGTAAAGGTCAACCAGTTAAGCCTATTCACCGCGGTCCATAAATATCGTGACAGTGACGCGCCCTCGTTGTTTTGACTCTGCACTCCAGAACGCTGGATCTGAAAGGAAACAATGCCTTCGACAGTAAAGCGCCGGGTTTCCGCTTCAGGGATGTCTGAGGGCATCCACATTCATCCACCGCCGTTCACCTCCAGATGTGTGAACACACTGTTGTCTGGAGTCACCGAAGCACACGCAGGACGCTATTCTCCGCCGATGCTTCCCTCTTGCGCTCGGCTCCCTCCTTATTTCCTCTGTTTAACATGATTTATCTGCTCTTTATTTTCCCTCTGTCTCCTCTCTCACTCTTCCCTTCCTTCATTAATTACACTGATTCTCTTCGCCTTCTATCTCTGAGACTAGATCATTATTTACTATGCCGCTCCCCTCTCCCTCCTCTTCCTGTCTTTATTTATCACCCGGCCGTTCACTTAAACGCATGTTGTGCCGTCCCTTACTTCTATTTTCACCTCGAGCATCCTTTTTCAATCCATATTCTTCCCTCCTCACCACCCATTTTCATTTTCTTCACCACAAACGCGAACCTTTTGCCCATAACCCCCCCCCGCCTTCCACCCCCTCTATCCAACCATCTGCCTCTCTCCCTCTTATCTCTAACACTTTCTTTCACAGTGAGAGAAAGTGAGTTTTATCAGGAGAGATAGCAGATTGATGAATTTGTGGCAGGGACGATGATTTTGTGATGGCCGGCCTGTACACAAACATTGTGGCGCGTGCATAACAAGTGAGAATGGATGACAGGGGGGAGATAAAAAGAGAAAAAAGAAGAGGAGTGAGGGAGAGGATGACTGACAGGGGAGAAGAATAAAAGTAGGCGGAAAGATGAAGGATGCAGAGTAGTAGAACAGCAGGAGGATGGCAAAGGAAGAGTATTTGTACATTTGGACTCGTTCTTTCCACTCGCCCCCATCAGCTACTTGTTGTCCCTGAAGTGTTGCTGACTATTGTGAGTGTAAGTCGCCCTGGATGGGGCCATTAGCTAAAAGCCTGTGACTGTAAATTACGAGGCGAGAAATAGGAAGACAGGGCAGCATCTCATAGGCAGGGAAGCGGGGCATTATTTGAATGAAGAAGCTCAAAATGGCAACGTGTGGATGGACGGGAGGACAGGAGGGAGGAGAGGCAAACGGAGAACAAGAAGAGGGAGACGAGTGTTCGTCTGCATTGGAAAGACTTGGCGTGGCGGGACTCGTTGGCTCAAGCTGAAAATGATTACCGCTGTAATTCAAATCTCTAACTGCACCTCTGTGCACGTCCGTCTGTGATGATCCCCGTCATTTTGCGTGCCGAATAACATATTCATCAGAGAGGAAGCTGACTGCCAGAGATAGAAATCACATGGTCGAATACATTTGGGTTAGATTTCATTTGCCTCTTTTTCCGCGCACACAATCGGGAGCTTTGTACTGTGGTTAGGTGGATTTTTGGAAGATGTAGATGATATTTAACGCTTCAGAATTGAGATATTAATAGCCAGTGACACTGACAAATGTTCCTACAATTCGAAAAAAGCGTATTAATAAAAAAAAAAAACATCTATTGTTGAAATCAGATATGACTTCTCATTTTGCAGTTTGTCAGAATTCAGATGATTTGTATGTCACTAGGCCGACGCGCCGGCTCGGTGAATACAAACATGGAAGACAGCTAATAAGCACATTTATATCATAGCCGGTCTATGTTTGCTCCAAATTTGCATACACGCACATGAACGCGCGTCATTAAATAAGTGTCAGTGAAGTAGCTCTATGAAAAGCCGTGATCTGCCCTCATTATCATCTGCACATGGATTCACCGACATCAGCTTATAAATGAAACCGTAACTGACTTCAGTGGACAAAAAAAACAGATACAAGCAAAATGTGTAAGTGTGAACGTAGCTGAAGTGGCACAGTGAAAAATGATTCACATGTCCACGTGAAATAGGTAAGTATAGGTTAAAAAACACACACACCGTTTACTGAATCCAAGCATTAGAAAAACGGATTTCAATCCATCAGTCATTATTAAAATCAAATCAAAGCCATAAATAACAGCAGTCAACATTAGATAACCTCACCTTGCTTCAGCAGTCGCCAGGTGTTTCCAGTGGAAATATACATTTCCTATTAGCAAGTCAGACTTCATTAGAGCTCCCCGCAGAACATTTTAAAGTAAACGGCCTTTAAAAAAGTATGAGAATTATTTATGTGACTGTAAAACACGTAAGATGAACTGTCATCAACTCAGGAGCTCGCTACCAGCCTCCCGTGGTTAGCTGTTGCCATTTTAATGAGAAGACCATTTCAAGACTTCTCCATAGAATAGCTGGTGGTTGGTGGATCAGGTACACGTTGAGTTAAACACTTAAAACACTGTCGTTTTCAACGTTCAGCTGCTTGGTGCTGAACAGACCTCATCTCGGGCTTACTCCAGCCGGATCACAGCTTCCCCTCTCATGCGATATTAGTATAGTATACATTTGTTGTTCACGTCTGCGTATGACTGAGGTGACGTGTGTGTGCGTCTGCGTCTAAAAAGAGTAATTTAAGTAGCCCATATAAATGGTTGTGATGATGAAGTGTGTGGAGCCTCAGAGTCAGTGCTACTCTGAATAATGCCCGAGGATGCATTTAGACATCCTCGGTGCCACAGCAATTATCAACGTAATGGCCTGTTTAAATGTGTGTGAGCCTGTGTGTGTGTGCGAGTGTAGTGGAGAGGTTTGAGCCTTTGTATGTTATGTTTCACTGATAGGATTACTTTACGAGCAAAGCATCGACCCTCCAAAGCGGGCACCGGCTCCACAGATGGTTACGTACATGGATCGACGTGCCACGGTCTGTGTTGCTGAAAATTAGAAGACATGAAATGTACTGATCCAACACTTGTTAGGGGCCTGATTTCAAATTCAATTGTGAAAGATGAGTCTTGGGTTTCTTCTAATACAGACATCCAGCTCCTTCACAGAGTCTTGATAAAACAAGAATGAAATGAGATATGAGATATTTAAAATAAAAACAACAACAACAGAGATTTCTGGAAACACTTCAATCCAACCTGGAAGCGCTGTCTGGAAGTCTGGTCCTGTTTTCCCTGATAAACATGTAGAAGTCATTTATTGTGATGTTGTTGGAAAAGCTCTGCATCTTGTCAGGTTTGTATCAGCAGCTTTCCAATCAGGGCCAGAGCTAGGACTTTTCTAAAATCAGGGGCCACAAAGGAACCATGTAACATGCTCACATGCAGCATTCTGGAATAACAGCACATTAACCTGGGATCAGACTGACTGTCTTTGCGAAAGGCAAATGTAAAATGTTATTTTTGAGGAGTAACCTGTGTGTGAATGCCTGAGCTGCACGCTGGTCTCACACTTTTGCACCCTTGATGGCTTCATCGTCATATTTCAGCTCGAGCGAATGCCCCTCTTGCCCCGGCCCTGCATCCTCTCACGTTTCCAGTCATGATTATTCACTGTGACTACATTCTACACTGTATATACACTATATGTAAATCAACTAGCCCAGTTGAAGCTTGCTTAAACTACAGTATGTAATCCATCAGCGTTAATGTAAGGTTTGCCTCATTTCTGTCAGTTGCATTATCACTGCTGTGACTTTTTTAATTAATCTTGCTCGTTATGAGACTTTACAGATGAAGGGAAGATTTTACGAGACATTCATTAAGGCTGGAAGTATCCGGAATAACTATTTTGCTAACCTGGAACCGCAGTAGATCAACCAATTGAACCCCATGGCCATGGCAAATGTTGTTTTAACTATTAATAGCGACTGTGACTTCTGCGTTGGAGTCTTCATCTTTATTCTCGTCACCATTAGCATCCCCATTTATTTTCCTTCTCATTAAAAGGAGCCATCTCCTCTCCTCCTCGCCCCTCCAGCCCCTTCCTCTCACTCTCCACTTCCCCTTTCGAGTACTACTTCTTACGCTTTCCTCTCCCCTGGTTCTCCTCTCGCTCCTCTTTTTTCTCTCTCATTTAGCACTTTGCCTTTCCTCTCTCCCACTCTACATCTCCCTTCACTTCCCTTCACTTTCGTCCCATCCTCTCGTTTCACTTTCTCTCCCTCTCTCCCTCCCTCTCTCTCTCTCTCTCTCTCGCTCTACATGACCTAGTTTCCAGCAACAGCCAACACAGACATCTGGGCTTTGGCTCACGTGCCAGAGAAGGCATGACACCCCTGCTGGGGTGGGGGAATGAGGGAGAGGAGGGAAGAGAAGGGTAATTCAGAGAAGGGGAGAGGTGAATAAGAGGTAAAGGGAAGGGGATACTGAGATGGGGGTGATTATGGGAAAAGGATTGGGAGCGACCGGAATAGAAAATCCGACTGGCGAGCCGGGGGAGAAAGCTTGGTGGGTTGCGAAAAAGTGCATTGGAAGGAGGGAGAGAAAGGAGGGAGGAGAGTCGACGCACCAGCCGTGCACAGTTTGAAGCCGGCAGCTGGCGTGTAATGTTTATTAGCTATTAGAGTTAGCATGGCTTAGCAGGGTCACAGTGGCCAGGCGGGCTAAGTCGCTGTGTAATCTCTGTGTTAACCGGAGATCATGTCAAGCATATACGCAGATTAACCGCACGCTGCAGCCATCATCCCTCCATCTCTGCCTTCATCTGCAGTCGCTCTGTCTTTTACCTGAAGCCGCTGCGACGTGATCTGAGCCGAGCGGGATTCTGAAGTATTTCTCTCTGCACGAGTGTATATGTGGTCCTATTTGTCAACCCTATTGTGCAGCCTTATCTAACACGAGAGCGTGCGAGACACCGCAAACGCGAACCTGTGCCGGCAGACAGTTTATTATTTGGCTGGAGACAGATTAGAGGCAGTAAAATAGAATCCTGTGATTCTGGCATAATTCAGATGACAAAAAGACGGATTATCACTCCTCGCGCCAAAACCTGATTTAAGGTTCCTCCTTGACGTTCTTCCCTTTCCCTCTCTGCGTCTGTCTTCCTCTCTGAGCTCCTTCTCTTGTCCTCCTTCAGTTACCCTTGTCCTCCCTCTTTTCCCCCCTCCCGTGTGTCTTCTTTCTCCCCCTCCCTCTCTCGGGCTCACCTCCGTGGCCCCGTCACTCCCGTCCTCCTCTCATGTTTTATCCCTTGATCCGCTGATATTTTCTTTTAATATCTCCCTCCCTTCCCCTCTCACCTTCCCTTTATTCCTTTTAATCTCCTGTTATTTCTCCATCACGCGAGCCATCCTTCACTTTTCCCACCCTCGTCTCACTCGCTCTCTCCCCTGGGATCCATCTCATCTTTGATTATTGCCGTCCTTTACGGTGAAATAGTCCAGCTTTACTTGATTCCTACACTCTGACCCCTCACTCCTGTTAAACTGGGACACAGTTGATGAACAGGTAGTTATTGTCTAAGTATTATTAGTTTAAAATATTTTTTTCCTTTGCTATTCCAACTATAAAATCACTGCAAATGTACAGTAAGTTAGAATTAAACCTCTAAGTGGGTTATGGGTAACTTTCCTCTCCCGTTTCTCCTTCTAGTAACCTCGCTATATTTTTCTGCCTTACTTATTTCCGTCAACCTCCCTCATCCTGTTTTTCCCTTCACGTCTCATCACTCTTTGTCGCCATTTCTGTCAGCTTCTCCCTACTGTCATTCCTCCTCTTTTTCCTTTTCCCCTTTCAGCACCTAATTTAAGTCTACACCCCGCTCCGGGGTCAGAGCAGCTGCAGAAAAAAGGTAAGATTGAAGGTGAGGGGGACTGTGGGATGCTGTGGATGAGCTCTCCTCGAAAGAGTTTTTAATGCATGTGTGCTCATATTTGTGTGTAGGTGTGTGTGTGTGTGTGTGTGGTTGTGTGTCTGCCCGAGTGAGACAGAGCGTATAATGGGAAGAAATAAATACAGAGGCAGGCAGATTGCCATCTGCTCCCGTTGAAATCAGTTAGACTAAATGCAGACGGTTGCTCTCTAAGCCAATATAGTCTGGTCATAGTAATGACTTGCTACTTACACCCAAAGAAGTCAAGACTGGCAGCGGGAGACATCACGAAAAAAAAAGACAGATGCAGCACTTAGAAAAAAAATGGGCCAATATTTTATATATGCAAAACAAAGGTGGAAGTTTATATATCAGAATATAGACCCTATGGACCCTATAGGTGAAGTAAATGTGAGTATGATGAATGAGTCATTTTACGTGTCACTGTTCATAACTCCTTCTTTTCTGTCGGCTGGATGTGTGGAGTGGATGGCTGTATCTTAACCCGTATGTGCCGGCTTTATGCATTTTTCAAGCAGTCTGTCGCGGTTGGCTGAAAGGCAGTGAAACGCTGAGAGTCAAAGACACATGGCAATGGCGATAAAGGTATAACAAAGCATACATGTATGGAGCTGGTGTAACATATAGCATTACACCTACGCGCTTTGCATCTGAAGGAGAAGAAGGTCCATACCACATTGATGAAACACTGATGAAATAACAAAGGTCAGTGTCGGTGCGTACTGGACGGATACAAGAAACAAGAAGTTACAAGGACTTCCACGAACGCCGCTGTAAAGCTGCAAGCTCTTACGTGGCGGTGGAGAAAAATACTCAAAGCAGCGATGAAAACATTAAATGTCCCTGACGCTAATTTACAATGTTACTGATGTGAAGCTGAGTAACACTGAGGTGGAGCTAATTTCACTATTGCTGCACTGATGGGTAATTTAATGCATCATATCCGAGCGCGAGCGTTTGTTTTGTGTGAGAAATATTGAGTTATTTACATTACAGCTGTTAAATAAATGAAGTACAATATGATAATATAACTGTAGTGGAGGAGAAGTATAACACGGTGTGAAATGGAAATACTCAGGTCAAGTACAATTACCTCCAATTTTTAGTTACTTACTGAACGTGAATTTACTTGATTACATTTGATCGCTCTTCTAAGTACAGCATCTCGTGGGTAATATTTGACGAGCCAACCAGGTCGCATGTGAAATTCTCTCATCACTGAGCATCACAAGCTAAGTTCCATTCATATCCATTGCACTTACATTGGTGTGGTGCCAAATCCTGGGCGAATGCAACCCCAACGTTCTGCATGGCTTAATGCCTGTAAGGGGTAAAGAAAAGGCCAGAAACTTTAGACTCTTTTGTGTGAATAATGGATCATTTATTCAGTCTTAATGTAGCCAAACGCACAGATCTGGCGTCCCACCCTGGCAAAAAACACAGAACTAATAAATACTCTTCTGTTCCGTCCTGTTCTGTTCCGCAGTACCGTGCAAGCCAAGTGGAGCCAAGTTGAGCTGACCTTAGATATCGCAGACAATAACATCGGCCTCGGTTAAATTGCCACCGTGCTGCACAAAACAGGACAGGACATTAAGTTCAAATAAAAGAGAGAGGGAGCGATGCGGTGATAGATGAAAAGAAACGCACTGGGAAGGGAGAGCGAAAGAGAGAGAGCAGCATGGAGACGTTAGGCAGGTCAAAAGGCGACGCCGGCTCAAATGATGCAAGGCGAAGTTAATATCGCTCACAAACACGGGCACGGAGAGAAAACAGTGCACTGGTGCAAATTGTGTTCACAGTTACAGTATGTCGAACCGCTTGATTGACAGTTTGACTGACTCAGCATCGTCTATTTTAGTGATACTGTGTATGTCTGTGCATACATATTCCCATATTTTCCAGTAACACGAGGTGCCCTTGATAGAGTAATCATTTCGTGCCATAGGTTGTGTGCGGGTACGTGTGTGTGTGCCCTCCGTGTGTGTGTGTGTGTGTGTAGTTATTCCCTGCCACCATCTGTTCTCTATAGGCTGATGATCATCTATCTCCCCATTAACTGTCAGTCACTCTGTTCCCTGTTGACATCTCTCCTCTCGCTATCTGAGCTGCAAAGCTACAACACAGAGGAGAGACACATAACACGAGAAGTAATGTCTGGTTTCTTCAGCCGTCCAATCATGTGCACAGCGCGCCTCTGTGTTTGTGCAGCGGTGGACGGGCAGAGCTTCTCAATCCCCGGGTCCTCCGTCGCATTTGCGGCCCTCGGTTAAACACTTCTCCGCGCGTGGCACGAAGACACCGCCCACCCACCGACGTCGACGCGCACTTTAAAGGAGCTCCGTGAAGTGATGCATTTCCTTCCTCGAAACACAAAACATTTGCAAAGCTGGATTTTTTTTCTAATAGAAATTTGAACCTTGCATTATTCATATGCATGCTCACGCTCTCCTTCTTCGTCGCCTTTGTTGGCACTTTGCTGCGTCTCGGCGCATTGCTGCCACCTGCGTGACTAACAAAATGGGGATGCACAAAAAAAAAAAAAAACAGTAAGGTGTTCCCAAACATTTCTAAAAATCTATAAATATAATGAGACTTTTATAGATGCAATAAACATTAAATTACGTATGTG
The DNA here is from genome assembly GCA_014281875.1 of Nibea albiflora. NCBI lineage: Eukaryota > Metazoa > Chordata > Actinopteri > Sciaenidae > Nibea > Nibea albiflora. The sequence continues at coordinate 16,624,357 of CM024808.1, read as the reverse complement.
CAATTGGGATGATGGAGCAGTAGATTATTAGTAAAAAGATGCAGATCTTGCTGGCTTCAGAGCAATAGGCTGCCAGCGCGCATACTGATGTGTGAGCAGCATGGAAACCTATCACAGTTTGATCATTTTAAATGACTGCAAAGGTATACGCACAGCAGAATAACGCAAGTCAGTCATGAAACCTCTTCATCACAGCCGGAATAAACCGTTCACCCGTCTGCTCTGCTGAAACATTTCGAAGAAATCAGCTTTACAGAAACTGCAAAGAGCTGCTTGATTTTTCATTTTTGTTGCCTTCTGCTGTGGTTTGGATGGGGGGGGGGTCGTTTTGACTTGATTGCTATTCGTTTATACTTTATACATATTGTAAGAGGACAAGAAAATATGTCATCCCCTCCTTTCATTAGCTCCGTCCCCCTTCGTTCCCATCATTCCATCGCTCGGCCTCCTGTTCCCCAACCCCCCCACCCGCTTTCTTTTCTTCCGAAAAATTATATTTGGTTCTAGTAAAATATTCATGTCTCAGTCATAGCACTGGAACCATGAATCATACATCTGAAAAACTGGGAGAGCCAGAGAGGGAAAAGGGAGGAGGAGGAGGAGGAGGAGGAGGAGGAGGAGGAGGCAAGGGAACGGGCAGGAATGAAATGGATACAAATGTAATCACAGGAGGAGCAGGAGGGAGAGAGGTGGGAAGAGGTGTCAGAAGGGGAGGGAGGAGGAGAGGACATGGGTAGAGTCCTACATTGGGAGCCAGAGGTGTAAAAGGCAAAGAGAGAGAGAGAGGGAGACTGGCAGATGGATGAATGGAAAAGGAAAGCAAGGTTACAGGGAGAAGGACGTGGAGGAGAATGTGACGCTGATAAACCGGAGGAGAGGAGGAGGAGGAGGGGCTGGTGAAAAGCGGAGAGGAACAGGAAGTGCGAAACGCTGTTTCAAAGTGATTACACAAAGGCTCTGACTTGAACCGCCAGAAAGGAGGACAAAAGTTGTGTTTTTATTCTTTAAATTTCCGTTGATTAGCCGACAGCCGTAATTACTGGTTGTGTCAGGGAGTGCTGTTTAAAGAGATAGTTTGGGCTTCTTGAAGTGGGGAATCTGCAGGAGACAGCTTTCTGAGGAAGCACAACGACAGCACTGCTGTGGACAGAGTGTATACTGTACATTCCCACTGCTTAACTTGAAGCCAGATCTGCAGCGTAATATCCTGTGCACAGTTAAGACAACGTAGAAAATGGCTGTCTGATGGCAAGGAGTGAGAATATCCTCAGTATAGCATCCTCTTCAACAGATAGGCGAGCCTATTTTTATGCATTATTTTAATAAAAACAACGAAAAAATGTCGTTTGTTGCCTTATTTTTGGGGACTTATCACAGTTATTGTTTCCTGTGACTGCCTCACTTTCAAAGTTGAGCACCTTTAATGTGGAGCTGCCCCACCTCTAACAATGAAAACTACCGCACAGAGATCATTACGGCTGTTGATGACAAAATGCCAACCATAGATGGCATCAAAAACAAAAACTCGATCAAAAACAGAATTTAACGTTGTGAGAATCTCAAAGATTATAACTTTAAGGGAAGAGTGTGGTGGAAGAGGGCTGGCATGGCTGACAAAACATCTAGAAACAAACAGGACAGAAAGCTTGCCAACTCCCTTTCACACAATGCAGAGACTGACAGAGAGGCTACAGGTCCCACTCGTGATTTCAATGCAAACGTTTGCCCTATGATTGTGACAAAATGCATCAGGTTGCAGCTTTGAATGAACCCCGACAAAAATTTGGGTCACATCAGCTCTTATTAGTCGTTCGAACGCGCCTCACCGACTCAAGTGCACAAGTGTGAAGATAGTGTTGCGCTTTCAAAGCCTCAAACGACCTTTTATTTTAGCATTTCCACAGGAGACGTCAGCCAGTGTGATATTTTTCAATAACCCAGGTCCCATAATCCACCGAGTTTGGTTAAGACATCATTTGTCAAAGTGCCAAACTGATGTTGTTATTAAAAAGAAATAATCCCAGCACAGTTTACATCACGTCTGTCCCACAAAGACGTCAGGAATGAAAGATTTCGAGGGAAGGAAGCAGCGTGTCTCCCACAATAACACCGTTCAAGTAATTAAACGTGAAACGGCAAAACGGCTCAAGTCACTCCTACTCGTAACGGCTGCACGTGTGTGCTCTAACTCTGGAAATGGATAGAGAGAGGAGGAGGAGGAGGAGGAGGAGGAGGAGGAAGAGTTAGAAATATACCAAAAAGATGTCAAAGCAAAAAATGCATTCACAGTCACGCAAGCACACACATACTTCACAGACACGTGTGGGCACGGATTTCTTATGCTGATGTTGTGAGTGAATGCCCGGCGTGCTCAACATTAGCGAGGAAAAAAAATAATAAAGGCGTGAGCCAGCGTTTTTCGGTTTCCAGAGAAAATTTGCTGCTGATAAAAAATTCAGCACCGGAGCAAAGTGTTGGCTAAGTGACAGCGAAACCGAGATCCAGTAGGAGCAAGTATCCCTCAAGTGTTACAAAAGACCTGCGTAAGCTCTTCTGAGACAGAGCGAGACGGGGGAGGAAGCTGAAGAGAGGAGGAGGGCCAGGTGAAACGGGGTCAGCGCTCATCTTCCACTGAACCTTATGAGGGTTGATTATCTCCAGCGCTCTCACACCGACACACACACAGGGCCCCGCAGAGTGTGTGTCTGCATATGTATGTTTCCCTCTCTCTCTCTCTTCCTCTGTGGTGTTATTAATGCTGACATACTGTAGCTACCGGCTATGTGCTTACCCTGTCCTCTTTCCAACTCTTGAGCTAAGGCAGATCACAGACGCCGCTAACAAACACGCGCATGCATAACCAACATTAAACATATCTGTCCCGCGAGCGAGGTTGAAGGCAAGATGTCATCTGATAGAAGATTGTCTCACATCCTAACGGTGTTTACTGTAAATATGTATAGCAGCCTGTCTGATTTAGTTTGGCCCTTGGCTTCACGAGTGCGTACGTGCAGACGGCCCTTTCTGTAGAATTAACAGCATGTTATACGGTCCTCTTTGCATTAGTGTGCAGTGGCTATTTTGAGCTGGAGTAAAAAAGGGGTGTAATAGAAGAAAATATCTTTGAGCTCCTCTGTTCGCCTTTGGCAAATTAAAGACATGCGCACGTTCAGATTCTGTCAGATTTGTTCCCGCTTCGACGTGAATAAAGTGTCACTAATGTAGCTTACTGTCAGATTTTCCGTGACGGCAAAAAAAAAAAAAAAATGGATTGATGTCACATCGCTGTGTCATCGATAATGCACGTCATTCTGCTTGGACTTTTTGTTAGATCTCGCATAAGCAGCCGCTTTCCTGCAGCCCATTTAAAGTCCTGAGTGATATAATAATAAAAGAAAAAGGAGTGCACCAATTCAGTAGCTCACAAAAAACGTGGCCAAGAAACAATATGCAGCTTTATTGGTTTGCAGTAAATGATGTCCTCTTTTTCCCCCCCTGTCCCTCTCTCTGGTCTGACTACCTGTCTGGCAGGCTTTTTGTGCAGGATTTTGTGAGGTTATAGAGGTAGGGCCTTCACTCAGGTTTGTTCTCTGTCTCTGTCAATTGTTATTTTCATTAGAGTCTGCAATTCTGCCGCAGACTTTTTATTAAATCATATTAAAACCCAACAGGTATGGTGCAAAATATTCCCTGAATTGAATCTCTCCATTGTTTAAGATGTTATGCATAGCCTGATATCAGTACCAGGATGACCACGATGAAAGTATCACACTACTGATACCTAGAGATGGCATATTGAACCAACAAACAAATAAAATCAGCATTTAGAATGCGTGCCAACTCTTAACCCACGAGTTGTTAGCAGCAGTGTTTCTGCCCCGTCAGCTCTGGTCCTCGGATCAGCACCATGAACATTGGTCGTGACACGGTTTAGCGCGGAGCGTTTCAAAAGATAGAGCCGAGCAGAAAAAAGCAGGAGGATTTGCATTATGCATGTACTGCAATCCTGCACTCCAAGTCAACACTACATATTTAATCCAAACAAACAATCCCGCATCAAAGCATATGTGCTGCCTGTAAATAAGGCGCCGGCGTGTAAGATATGTACTTCCAAAACCTCTCCTGTTTTCACCTGCTTCCTCGTCGGTGTGCAGTGTAATAGGCTGAAACGCACAGAAACAGTAGAGTGCCATGCTCTTATGAAATGTTCAAAGAAATATGGTATTGATGGTCGCTGTGCTGCTTACACAGCTCAAAACTTTTGCTACTCGGTTGCAATGACAAAAGGAGAAGGATTTGGCAGGACTGTCCCAGCTGAGAGAGCCAATCCACTTCTAATTACCCCTTTCCCTTCCTTCAACCAATTGCTCTCGCACAGAGGAGCCCGAAAGTCTTCACCAGAGAGCTCACTTATGGCAAGAGGGAGACGGAAGGAAAGATGTGCTAAAGTGGAACAGAATCCAGCTGAGATAGCTGGGACTCCATGAAAGGTAGTCCCATGTGGTTCCATTCATTCAGTCAGTCGAAAAATCTCCCAGCAGGCCCTGGAAATCGTACTTTTTATAACTTAAAATGAGACAAGCTGCACCAAACCAAGGCTTTAATCCAATCTAGCATTTTTTGACAAGTGCTATTTTGGGGTGTTTGGATGTGATTTTTTTTCCCCCCACCCAAACATGCATCTTATGATAGGACACACCAGGAAAGTGTTTTTAAGATGATTATCTAAAGGTTGAAAGAGGTTTACTGACAAACATGCAAAATATCAAATGTAAATGTACTCATCCTGCATTCCCTTTCAGATGTTTTGGGATGAATATTACAGCTGCATTAATGTGCAGACTGCATTTTAATGTTCTAGATGTTTAAGGTGGAACTCATTTAAACTACTTTACATACTGTTGGGTAGTTTTATCTACAACGATGCATCATGTTCTAGAAGATCATTTGTAGCATTGCTGTCCCGGGGCAAACCACGCATCTCAAGTTGTGATGATCCAGTTAATCAAAGGAGGGTTTTTTTTGCCTGAAGGTCCAGTGTGTAAGATTTAGAAGAGCATGGCAGAAATGGAATAAAGTATGCACATAACTTTTTTTCACTTTGTTCATGAAAATAAGAATCGTTATGTTTTTCTTACCACAGAATGAGATTTTTATATCTACAGACGGCGCAGCGTATTGATCCGTCATGTTTCTGCAGTAGACAAACTAAACACGTGGCTCTAGATGTGTCTTTCTACTTATTATAGTTCTGGCTTCACGATAGGAAGGAGACAGTGAGGGGAGGGGGCTGCAATTAGTAACTACACCTCTAGATGGCGGTAGATTCTGCCCACTGCTCCTTTAAGTCCTCCTGGTCGACCGTACAGGAACACTTAATCCTTCCGTTTATCAGAAACATAAAAAATCTTGGACAGGACAGGTATGAAAAATTTGAATTGTAAAACATGAATCCACAAGTACACCAAAAAAGGGATACTGCAGCACATTTGAGAGGATCCCCCTCTTAAAGTTAGCCTTAAGAGTGAACAATGGCTCAGTCAAAGGAAAGACAAAGTGTTTTATAATGATTTATGTCATAGCACAGCAGTTCCTGGCACCTCACCTCTGTGAATTTTCTGGTCTAATTTCTCTCTGGTGCTCCAATCTATACGAGCAGCTGAAGTATGGACATTTGACCTCGGCCCGATCACAGCTTTCCAGGCCTAAATGAATTATAGATGCTGAAATTTCTCATTGATTTAGTAACTGGCAGATGGGACAGTGGTCCTGGGTCATAAAGCTGTAATGAGGGAGATGTTTTAGACCGTTCTCAGCACGCACTATAGTTTCTGCTCACCAGCTCGAAGTAGGAGTGTAAAGCAGTCTGAAATACAGCGCCGCAGATCGTCACCTCGCTATGATAAAACTCGTTTACATAAGTGTGGGAATAAAACGAAACAAGCGAGCCGAAGGGGAACACGGATTAATATAAGAGTGGTCAAGTGATGGGGCAACTTAGGGGAAATATCAAATGATATTGCTTCATTCATTTTTTTGTGTCCTGTGCCTTAACTACAAAATAAGTCATCTGTCAGTGTCATCCAAAATGACCTATGCGACTTTTGGGGAGGCGATGGGACGCCATCCATCCGTGGTAACATCTTCCCAATGAGACTTTGTTATTCTGCCTCTTCATCATCTCATTCCGTTTTCCAATGAGACGGCTCCTAGCAACCATGAGATGACCTGTATCTGTTGTAATGGCTGCAGTATTCAGCTGTTGTGGTCTTATTAAGGCTGTTATGGCGTTGGCCACCTGCAAGTGACAATAACCCAGTACTGGCCAGCTGGTATTGAAGACTAATCACCACACTGTAGGCTGAGCATGAGAGGAATTTCTCTCTCCACGTCATTCCACCTCTGTCTCTGTCCTACTTTATTCCTCTGTCATGTTTCTCTTCATCTTGACTCTTGTCACATTCTATATATTTGAACTTTTCAATATCCCCGTACTCCTTTTCACAAGAGTCTCTCACACACACGCGCGCCGCTGTCCTTGGCTTTCTCCCTTTTATCTTCATTTTTTCCAATATCGCCAACGTGTCCGTAGGGTTAGGTTCGAGCAGAGCGGAGTGAAGTGAAGCGCCTTAATATTAGCAAGGAGGTTGGAAAGCTAGGGGAGGACACCGGGGGTCGAAGAACTGAAATAGCAAGGCTCGTCACAAAGCTGAAATGAAACCAGTCTCGGTCTCCGTCTTTTCTCTTTCAGCACTTCTACTTTTATTACCAGAGCTCATCCACCAGGAGGACAGCTTACCCTGCTCTCCACTTCAGCTGCGTGACCATTGCTTTTTTTAATGCGAGGACTGTTTTCCACAACTTCATTTCAAGGTTTAAAAGGATAATAACACAAGCGATTTTATGCATTCGCACAACTGCGCTTTAGGCTGTTCCTCCTTAATGGACAATCAGAAGTACACAGTCGAATGATAAAAAGTAATAGTAGCTGTAGATTAAAGGATTCATTTTCCTCCCCCAGAAGAAGCAATTTACTCTCATTCATTCTCGTACAGTATGAAAAACAACTTCCACGGGGCAGCCAGATTGGATACAGTCTCATTTGGTTTCCATTGTGCTTTAGTTAAGTCGGTTTCAAATCAGCTTAATGTTGAAGGGAACTTTTTTTTCTTAATCACCTGTCATTCACAGTAAGACGTCTACGTATGTCTAAGCTAAGGAACAATTCTTCAGAACAAACAGAGCGGTCCCGTTAATGCATTCCTATGTAAGTAAGACATCCCATTTTCCATCCATCCATTCGATCCTTGCAAACACACGCAGAAAAGAGTGTTGAAGGTAACCGTGGTGCAACACGATCAAGGTTCTCATGGCTCCATGGGTGCAGGTTTGGATCCAAATCTTATACGGTCAATCAGATCTATTACCAGGTCTGTTTAACATTAAGTGTAAAACCAAATGTCATTGGGTGTGTAATGAAGGTAGAGCTCAATGACCTGCACGAGCAGAGTGTTCCTGCTCAGGAGGGTCAGAGAGCAGAGGTGAGATTCATCTCAGGGGATAGTAAATCAGTAGGTAACATTAGCGGTGGAAGCTGAAATGAGCTGAATAGTTAAAAAGGGGCAAACAGTCAAAGTGCGGTAGCCTTCAGTGTGGTCACGTTAGCAGTGATCAATATGTAACATCCAGCTGTACTTCTGAGGAGCGTTTCTGGTGATGGTGTTGGTCTTCTAGGTTAGGTTTATGAAAAGGTCAAGAAATCCTATTATGGACACAATCCCTACCGATTTAGAAGCATGCACAGGGTTGGCAGCCACTGAACAACAGCTGCAATGGGACTTTTTTTTCAGACTATTGGGGTTTCAGATAATAGGCCATCGGAAACAATGGTGTGACACCAGAGATGGTGTGGAGGTGGAAAGTGAAAAATTGGGTGAAGAAGGTAGTGTTTGTGACGTGATGGGGAGTGATAGCTCGGTAACACCGGTCCGTAGAGACACAGGGGGAGAAAATGGCTGTAATGATGATGTTATTATCACTCACTCACACACTGACACATGCAGCTTTTTGTGAGTACCCAAAAAAAACACTCTCACACACACACACACACACACACACACAAACAAACAGGTCCAGAACAACAAGAATTGAGAGTGGCACTTTCCCTTGCACATGACAGACTAGGTCATGTTATGTATCCTTCCTGAAGTCCTGTTGTTTGTCTCACCCTCTTGCATTTTATTTTTTATTTTTTCCCCAATTTGCCACGGAGGGGTGAGTGCGGGACACTCGGGAACCGGATGCGTCATCCATGGTAAAAGACGCCGGAGGAAATCTGTAATACAACTCCTCTCTACGCCGCCAGGATTTGCATCGACTGCTCGAATCAGATTTTTCCACTTATGTGACACTGACCTTATCTCGTCGCCGCTATCCAAACAGTGAAAAATCTGATTCTGTTCCGTTTTAATCCCCCCCGTATAGGACGACGAGGCGACAAATTAGATTTTAGAACAGGTAGTGAAGATTCATCCCCGCCTGCGCTGGTAGTCATTACAGGCAGTCCCCATTTATTCTCAATTAGCTCTTTATACACTTGTAACAGCCGCTGATGTCCTTCCATAACATCTTCTGGCACTCTTTAAACATTTTGCAAAATACACTGAAAAGAGGACGATACAAAGGAAGACAAAGCACGCTTTCGCAACTTGCTTTCGGTCTCTCCTTCTGTCTCCCTTTATCCGTGTGTGTGTGTGTGTGTGTGTGTGTCAGATGGGATTCGTGCACCTGATCTGTTTGTGAGAGTGGGCAACGGTGGAGACTAAAACACTACGACATATCCTGCTGGCGAGGACCAAAAAAAAAGCGTGCACACATGCATCTTGCAAGCGCACGTACATAGTTTATGCTCATTTTTTAAATATTATAACTGCTTTAAGTGCCCTCATTCTAAATTCTCTAATCCAACATATCCAAAAAAAATGTTTTTAATTGAATTAAGCAGAAAATATCTTGTTTTGATGTAGTGAAACACACAGTTCTGATCTGATGCAGTGGCTTTGGCACGCTTTTTGGGAATTATGGCAACATCATATTTCCTTGACTTGAGGACGAGAGACAATCTGTTGATGCCCAGAGGTCAGCATCAGTTACAGAACCTCAACCACCTCTGGATGTGATAGTGATTCAGTTAGCGGATGCTTTTTTTTCTAGGGCAGAGTTTCTTAATAAATATTATATTTCATTCTGTGCTTGGGATTTGAATATGTAAGCCCAACTCCTATTTAATATTCACAGCTAAAGCACATACGCACAGCACATGACATGTATACCGTCATATTGCAAAGAATAATGCCAAACACCGCTTGAATCACTCAGAAAGTGGTTGTGACTCACTCACAGAAAACATGGAAAGAAATGTCACGCAATAGTGATATCATGGTGTGGACACACACACACACACAGATACACACACCCGGAGGCATGCTTATACATACACAGACAAACAGAAATCCACATCCAGGGTTGCTATCACTGTGAGGTGAGCCATAGTTAGGGCAGTGTGATGTTGTTATATAACGGGACTGGCCAAGCAGGGCTAAGCATTTTTATCTGGGCTAACGACAACTCTGCGTGGAGTACACTGAAGTGTGTGTGTGTGTGTGCATAGGAAGAGAGAAAGGAGGGACGCTATGAAGCCAGCTACAAGGGGAAAAGAAACGTAAGTAACACAAGTGGAGTGATGAAGGAAACGAGACAGGCAGAATAAAAACTGACTGACGGCAACACAGACTTAAAAGGCTCCGGAAGGTTTGGTTAAGTGCAGGCAAACTGCTTTTTCACCTCAGAGTTGTTTCAGGCAAAGTCTAAGGCAAGTTCCGGGTCAGTCTTCAGTCAAGTCATTTTGTGAACTGAAACATGAGGCTGTTTAATGTGTCTGCATATTTTAAAAGACACACTCGGGGCCAGCAGATATTACTTACCACTTCTCAACTTGAGAAAACTTGTGTTTTATCATAAAGTTTGGCTTAATTCAAACTTTAGCTGCAGATCTGGAAGAGGTCACCAGTAATCGCTGCTGTCTGAATGGGGTCGATTTATGAATTGCTCGGTTGTGCCCTTGTCCTCGGAGGTGCCGGTGACGCAGACTCATCTGTATTTAAACACCTGCGTCTATCCTGATCTGTTAATGGTGCCAAAGCGAAATGAACTTTTTTCAGTGTTTTACAAAATCAAATAATCACCTCATTAAATAAAAAGAACAAACTGGCACATAAAAAAGGGATCTCTGCCAGAATTAGCACAGCTCCAGTGAGACCAAGTAGCTGAATATTTGAATGGAAGCATGCCGATAGATGTTTTGGTGTGTTATCATCATGAGATACAGCAGTTGTAATAAAAGTAATATTGGATACTGCATTTAAGGACACAGCATTGTCAATGTGACGGGAGGTTGCCTAAAATATTACAATACGTTTGGGCCTGGTGTTGGCTGAAAATCAGACTTCAAGAAAGAAGATTTTTTTTTTGCCCATCATCTCTGAAAACTCTCATGCTTGAACATCTTTGGTTGCTACGGCAGCAAAACATCAAGGGTCTCTTCTCACAGATGTATTTCCACACAAATATAATCTCACTTTGTTCACTGATGTGAAGCAAGTTGTTTTTCGGGCTTTTTTTAAAAATAGCGAATTGCTTCTTCTTGGAGGACACTGAATGAAAATGACAAACGTTGGTGGGATCATATTTTTAGACTTTAAACAAGCACATTTCCTCTGTAAGATGCTGAATTAGATAAAGAAGGATTCAGGGTGTACCGCAGGGATCCACTGCGGGACTTCTCCCCTTCAGCTTATATTTAAAATGATTTACCATCAGGGTGTGAAGTCCAGATGTAAACTTGAAGATGAAGAAATCAACAAAGTTACTCGAAGAGTAAGAAAGGAAAAGGGTAAATGAGGAGACAGTATGAGCACACGCCAATAAGAACACTGCTACAGTTCTTGTCTTGCCCCTGGGCCTATGGAGCATGGACTATGGAGCTTCCTCCTTCATTATGAGTTCAAATGAAGTTCGCTTGTTATCCTGAAAAGACAATTCTCCCATACTGAAGAACAGGTCCTTATCCTAGCTTTGCAAGATAAAGAAGAAATCCCCATAGGAACTCTTATGAAGTATGGCAGACTACAAGATCGTTAAAAGTGTAATAGCGTAACAAATAAATCTGTCATCACATCTTATTATTTTTTATTATTATCCATAATTACCTTCAGTTTTTCATCATTCTGGACTTGCGATGTGCCGTTTGAGACTTGAATGAAAATGTTTGCTCGCCAAGTCTCTTATGTGAAGCACTGTCTTGGCAGTAACGTATGACAATACCTTTGAAACATCCGACTAGAAAGACGAAAAGAAAAGCTTTGGAAGGAGATAGCATCTGCCCACCAGCCCCGCACGTACAGATTCCCTCCAAAGCACATATTTTTGGAACAGATTTGCGTTTCTGTGAGCTTGTCAGAACATTAGTCATGTCAAGTTTTATGTATTTGACTGTCTCTGCTGTCAAGAGGCTGTAAAATGATGAGAATAAATGAATTTTTAATGCTTAACGGGCAGAAGGAGAGATCGGTAGTATCACTGGAGAGCTAGCTGCACCCAGATGGCCCATGTTTATCTATAACATCACAGAGGTAAGAGCAAGAGAGATAAGGAACAAGGGAAATAGGGGCCATGAAAGAAAAGTTGAGCTATGCTGTGGTGTGAGTTTGGTGTGTGTGTGTGTGTGTGTGTGCGTTAGCCAGCAGGCAAAGAGATCTGAATGGCTGTCCCAGATACCCAAATAAGTCTCCTCACATAATGCTACATCACATTTGCTTAAGTCAGCGGGGATGAGACATGCATGCACACACACGCGAACACGCTCATGATCACCTCAGCTTCATCATCTGCCACTCTCATCTTGCCTGGTTCATCTGCGTCTGTATCGCCGGCTTTAAAGCGGTTAGGTGAGACTGAGTGCTACTGTCAAACCATCTCAAACACACACACACACGGACAGATCATACAAATCTGTCTCAACCCATCTACACGTTATGAAGTTGAAGATCACGATATACCATATGGTTCCCGGAACATTTACTGTATGATGTACATTGTCTGCTGTTGCACCACATTTGTGCTGTGTGTACATGCGTGTGTGTGTGTGTGTCTTTCGAGGCAGACTGATCCACAGCGGGCATTCTTTGATTGTGTTATTTAAGCGCTGTGATTCTCCATGAGCAAACACTTTACCCGCACACACACACACACACACACACACACACACAGAGCCAATTAACACCTCCGTCTCCCCGTGGTATGCGGCAATCAGGCTAGATATTTTTAATCAAACATGAGTGCTCAGTGCACACCTGCACCCATTCATATCTACCATCACACACACACACACACACATTCAGAAGCACACGGTTTCAGTGATCTGGAATCATAAGAGCTACAAGTTTAGCAACAAATAATTAGGGTGTGTTAGCGATTAGCCTGATACACAATTAGCCTCCGGTCCTAGCGTGCTCATTTATCACCATTTGCGAGGGCAATGCGATGGGATGGGAACACGAAGGTAAGCGCAGTTATGGGGGCGATTCACACGATGCCACCTGCTTTTTGTTGTAGCTTCCCGCTGAGTCAATCGCTTACAAAACAGAACGATGCGCTTGGCCATCAGGCGCACACCGTAGCACCACGTGCATTTTAAAGCCAGTTGAATGGCATGATGTCGTGCTGGGCTAGCCTCTGTTGCACTAGCTTCAGTAACTCAGTGTAATCTCTCATTACTGTCACAGTATAAGACCTGTTATGGCCCCTTGCCTCCCCCCATCTATTTGCCTGTTGTGGCAACCCATGGCGTTTAACAGCAATGGCTAAAACTGATGGGAAACGGTGTTCATTAAAGGATGCTAAACCACATCCCATAATGTTAAGTTTCTGCTCTGAGGCTAGATTTTTAGGTTTTAGGTTTTTACAGATTACAAATGTGCTTTTGGGATTTAGGGGATTTTAAATACTACTGGAACAGAACCCAAATGTTCTTGTTTCACTTTGACTCTATTAGACTTTTGTTTCAGGGTTAAATGCTGGAAAAGAAAGTAGCATTTGGATGAAATCTTGCAGTAATATTAGCTTCTAATCAAACACTACTTTTGAGGAGACTCCAGACTTACCGCTGCACCACTGAAAGCATTCTTGCCAACTGCATCACAGGCTGGTAAGGAAACCGCCCTGTCTGTAATAATGAAAACTGCCCAGCTTATCACTGTCGGCCTGTCCAGAGTAAGCAACGTCTGCAGAGGACAGGCCAGGGACATCTCCCACCCAGGTCACAGACTGTTTACCCTCCTCCCCCATGGCAGGCGCTACAGATCTCTCAGTTTCAGGACCAGCATTGACAAGGACAGCTTTTTTCCCCATCACTTGCCACCCTGCTAAACTCTGCATCGGGGTGATCTCCATCCCCCCCAGACTGACTGAACTTCCCGACCAAACTAAACTGTATTTCGCTGTCTTGGTACTTGTACTTTGTGCAGTGACAAAATTGAATCTAACTTAATCTAATCTAAAACATGCTGGAGATGCCAGAAAACTCAACCCACGCGGCCGTCTGTTCTGCTCATGGCACCTAACCTGCAGCAGCTGCAGCATTTAGTTTCCCTAAATCAAGCCACTAAGTGGGGAATCCTGGGAAAATGTTCAGGATGTAGTGAACTGCCAGACGGTCTCGGTGACGGCCATCATTCACCCTGCTGAAATGTCACTGAGCAAGGCAGTGCCCCAATGTTTTGTAATAGCTGGCTCACTAAATGCTAAAAGAAATTCCATCATTCTGTGTCTCTACAACAAGAGGACGGAAATTTACAATATGAAGTGGAAGGATAAAAGAAACGGCAAAATGGACAAAAATTCAGGGGATGAAAAGAAATGGCGGCGTGGGGAGGCAGGACGTATTTTATTCCTGTCTCATCCCTGTGCACTCGGCTCAGCTTGGCTCAAAGACCACAGCAATTAATTACCTGCAGGCACATTACGGACACCTGCGATGATTTATGGGGCCCTTTATGGAGATGCACAACGCTGATAGGTCAAGTTTGGGATACAAAAGAAGAACTGAGCTAAGTCATGACCCGACACAACAGACTGATGATTAAAAAAAAAAAAAAAAAAAAGCCCCCCCCCAAAAAAAAGACACAGAAAACGTTTGTTTCATTTAACGTCCATTAGGCACAGCTGCAGCTTCCCTCACTCAAAATCTGTCTTGAAAGCGGACACACGCACACACACACACACAGATGCTAGCCTACATCGGGCTGTTGTTGCATGTGTTGTTGCTTTTGCCCATGGGCTCTTTCGTCCCTCTGTTCTCTTCATCCCCAACAGAGACGGAGCATAAAAACAAACACATCCTCATTGTTCCTATGTCGAGCAGAGCCTCGCTGTATCCATTATGCCTGCGTGAGAGATTGTGTCTGCCAGACGATGTGTGTGTGCGCGCGCGATTACAAATGCACGCGCTCACTTTGGTGGCGATTTTAGCTGAGGCTCCCGCCCACAGAAACTGGAGCAGGTAGCACTGTTGCTCAAGGACACGTAAAGCGGGACATAACGGCTGTTGGTGGGAACGGTGGCTGCTGTGGGGGAACAAGCCTGTTCCTGTCAGCCAGGACATGCTTCCCCAGGCTAATATCACCCTGCCAGGAGGATGATAGTCAAGGAAGCTCTTACGGGGAGGGGGGGGGGTACAGTCCATATCATAGTTCATTCCAGGGAATATCTTTTGGACAAGTTAGATATCACTTTGTTAAACAAACAGTTAATAATCCCAGCCATGGGCTATCTGTTATAGGCTTATATAAGAGATACACTTATATAACCAGACAATCTTGAATCCAATGTTTTGTATCACTGGGTTTAAACCTAATAAGAAGGAATACCCTGATAATGAAGGAAAGTAACTAAAGCAGAACACCCAAGTGAGTCAACTGAAACAGAGATTTCTCAGCTCAGCGTCCAGGGAAAAGAAACTATTTTACACTTCAACAAGACTAAACTGTTCAAATGAATAAAGAGTGGGGAAAGTAATATTTTAGGGAGAAAGCAGAAAAAAAAAAGAGAGAGCACGGTTCTTGTTTGGTGCCGCAGATTGGGCTGTTGCGGGCTAATGAAATCCCAGCTGTGTAGCATGACAAATGAAAAGGTCTGCCGCGAGTGTGCTGGAGGTGATGGTGAGAAGGTTAAAGTCAATCTGTATAGCTTGAAAGCTTTTAGTGATATTACACCCAAAGGGTTGTAATCACACAGCCAGAGCAGATCAATACAATCACGTCACATCCACAAAGTGTATGAGACAGCATGTAATTAGACTTTTTTTTCACACACGGAGCTAGTTTATATGTTAAATGTTGTTTTTTCGGCGAGTATTTCAATCAGTGAGGTCCATTCTTGATCATATTTTGGGCCCTTTTAAGCTTTATTTGAGAGAGACGAGGAATGACATGCAGGAAAGAGTCACACTCTTCATGTATTTCATTCATATAGTCAGCATATAACATGCGCTCTAACACGTAAACAGTGAAGTCTTATCTTTCTATGCAAACCGGATTCTTCGGGAGCTGTGAAATCTTTCCAGGTCAGGAACAGGCACATTCACACAGGTGCAGCGTTTCCTCAAACTGCTGACTCACACCAGGCGAAACACCGGCTCACGGCAAGCAAACAGAGGCGCTTGAAGTTTACAGAATGAAGGCACACACAGGCCTCATACAGTGGTGAACAAACAGCAAGAGCCTCCCTTTTTTAAATGACAGTGCGAGGATAACAAAAGCCCGATACCCTCGTCTGACATTTATCATGAGTACAAGTCAATTCTGCAGATACAGCCTGTATAAGTGTTATTGTAAAACACAATCCAGTTATTCACTTTATGCTGCATCATTTTAATAAAGTAAATTACCATATTTCCTTCATTCTGCTGTTTAACGCGGTAGTTAAACATGGAACTATCACTCTGTCGTGTCTTTAAGGCGGTCGTCACTGAAGGTGACATAAACTGTGAGAGATGCCGTGAGTGTGTGACACACAGTCTGTGTTTATGAGAGGGAAAATGTGTGTGTGAGACCTGTTGGATTAGAAGTATGACTTTAAACTGAGAGGGACACACACACACACACACACACACGCACCTCTTCCTCATAAAGACACAAATCACAAGCTAAGCTTTTTGTTTTCTTTCTCGATCAAGATTTCCCCAGTGGTGAATTAAAGTCTCAGCATTATTTGACACCAGACAATCCAGCCAAAACACACACACACACACACACAAAATATTTGAGCTGTGGGGACCAAAGACCCAATTAACTTTATTACTGAAATTACAGCTGGAAACAGTGGGAAGACAGATTACGAAACACACGCTCGCACACACACGTACACACAAAATAGCAAACTGCCTCAGCACGACTTCTAGCATCCTTAGATCCAAATACATGTGTCCCAAACAAAAAACATGGCCCCTGAGGTCTTAATCCTGAAGCCGGGAGCTGAGATTTCCCCGGTAAACTGATTTTTATTTACACATGAAGTTTTCTTTCTTCCCTTTTCATCCTGTTTTACTCCTTTCCACCCTCCACTCACCTCCCGTCTGTCTTTCCATGCTGCTCTTTCCTTTCTCCTGTGTCACATCGCTCTCCTCCAGCCCTTCCACGGCGAGTTTCTAAGTGACAGTATGAGCGGCCTGTTAAGTCCTTTCCGTTCACTCTCCCTCCCACGTTGCTCCCCGTTCCTCCTCTCTTTCTTCCGTCCTCCATTAGCGGACATCGGCAAGCTGCCGTCAATCGCCCGCTAATCTAAACGATGCAAAATATTTTATCCCCGCATCCATTCCTCCCTCCGTCCTCTCTGTCCACCTGTCATATCATTCTTCACCCAGTCATGCATCGGGTTTTATTACTGTCCTTACATCCAAACAATGGCGAGCGACTGTATGCCACAGGAGGGCAACCCAGGAAAGTGCCAGCAAAGTAATCCAGAGTTCCTCTTTTGTGGGTTTCAGTAATCATTAAAGGGATTTCAGCTTTAATGCACATCGATGTGATCCTTTTTCTAAAGGTATAAAAATTCGGAAGCTGTTCCGCAACCTTAAAACAAAGTTGCGAAGACGGTCGAGCTGAAATGAACTATGCTGTTAACACAAACTGCTAGCACTGTGCAATAAAAAGCTGCAGTAGAGCGGCTGTGATCCCGGGTCAATGTTAACAAGGGCTAGGGGCAAAGACCTCTACTACAGGCTCATTAAATTCCTGTGAAATTGAAATGACCAGTCAGGAAATGCCTCTGATACTGTAGACCAGAGCCTTTTTTAATCCCTTTTTGTCGATTACATTTATAAAGTGTGTGTCAGTGTGTTCCCTGCAGGCCGCCATATGTTGTGAGACCTAACAAGTGTGTGTGCAGCTTCGAGCTAAAATACCAAAATACGCACAGCCGGTTAGAGCTTGAAGCAGCGCTGTCTTTTTCTATAGATTTCAGATGAAGATGATTCCTGCAGGAAGAAGTGTGAGTGCGGTATACGGAATATTATATAAACGCGTTTAAATCAACAAATGAAGCGTACGATATGCACGGCCGATGCAATTTTATGTTTTACAGTTAAATACTTTATTAGAATCGCCACAGAAGAGAATGCAAAACACCTTACAGGGACCAAAATGCAGCTGAGGATTTAAACTGTTCTTTAGGAGCTGCAGAGGCTTAGTCCACTCATTACAACAGTAGTTATATTTACTGGTATACCGGTTTGGGATTATTTTGCCCAGATTTCTCATTAAAGCCGCGGTCCATAGTTTCTGCTAGCTGTGAAAACAGGACCACAATGACTTCACAGTACCTGATTTAATTACCTTTATTTCCTTCTCAGTTCGAGGCTTCGGGAAATAACGTAGCCGGCACCACTTTCTCTGAAAGCCTACATTCACAGCTTCACTGACAGTTTCACAGACATGTGAATATCATTTATGGGATATAATCGAAACACGTGTGCCGCTGCAGCAGCATGTGCCTCCTCGTGTTTAGCATAGCACTGTCACGTCATCATGAGTTCACATTCTGATTTTGTTTTCTCTCAGCTGAATGCAATGCATGTCTGTCGTTTCTACAGTAAGCCATTACCATATAATGTTTCTGCAGGGAACTGTAAAATGTGTCAGCAGCGTCTCAGTAACCACTCAAGTGGCTGCATGAGGACAACTGAGTCCAGCAAAACTTGGGTCGTCTATGGATAGTTGTCAGTAATAGAATAATCACATTGAATGATTATAATATGGATGTATTGAAAACGTTACTGGTTTGCAGGGACAGAATCCACGGTGTGTGAGTTAGCCAAATAAAGTGGATGCGTAACAAAGCTACGGCGCCTTTAGTGCAAAATTGTTTCTCTCTGTTGTTCAGCTCAGCGATTCCTGCAGCAGAGGCGCAGTCAAAAAAAAAGTGATGCACTAAAAAGTCACTTCAGAAGATTCACGCTTACTTGACTCCAATTCCCGAAGCCTCGCATGGCTTTAGTTAAAAATTAAAAAGGAGTATAACTTTTGTCCACGTCACTTCTATCGGGATCACATGAGAAAAAAAGAGTTCTCCGCGGCCAGCATGGACAGCAGAAGCGGTAAAACAGCCAATAACTGGTTTGATGTGGCCATAGAGTGACGCACTCGTCTTTCATAGCACAATCTATTTTTTATTTAGAGTCCATCTTGAAGAAAAAAAAACGGAGCGGTGGTGAGCTAACCAGTAAGATGCCTTTTGAAAGCACTGTGACAGCATCACCCCTCAAAGGCTCCTTTTAAGCCGCAGTCTTTTGTGTGGACGGACCGTTGATGGGAACGTATAGCGAGCTAAACTGCACCACTTTGATCTCATTTTCCTCCTAATAATCGGACCCACTCCTTCCTCCCTGGGCTCTTTTAAAGTAGTTGAGAATAATTATGAGTTTGGTTGGCGGGGGTGTGTCTGTGTGTTTGAAGAGGCGAGATAGGTTTAAGATTTCCCCCAAAGGGTAACTGATAGAAAAATCTATGGGCAAACACTTGTGGACTGAACAGACGCACACAAACACAAACACACACGACCGGGGAGGGCCGGTTGACCGTGCCAATTGTTTGTCTCCCAGGATCAAATGGGAGGTGATTTTCCGAGGACCAAAGGGTAGGATGGAAAATGACAAAATAAACGAGTGCTCTTTTCTCTCCCTTCTCTTTCTTTCAGCTGCCTCTCCGCAGAAGAAGAATGATCTGCCACAGCCTTTTTGTCGAGCTGGCTGACACAAGCGCTCACACAAACATCCTCTCTCTCTCTCTCTCTCTCACACGCACGCACACACGCACAGGACGCCTCCTCTGCAGCACTCTGTTGTTGACTCTATGTGATCTGATGAATGGCACCCCCGTTTCAATTACTGCCCCTCCTCTGTGCCTCCGGCTATCTCGCACGCAGGCACACCTTCCAACCTGCCCTCGCCAGGCGAGGCGTCCTGCGCTCGTCGCTGGGCTGGCTCCTGCATTTGAACAGGAACGTCAGCGAAAATGACGACAAGTCAGCCGCTCTCACGAGGCCATTACAGCCAAAATGAAGGCCAAAGGGCCGAGGGAAAGACTGGAGCGGGTAGAAGCGGTTAGACAGGATGATGTCCAACCCTGACGATTTCTGAAATCAGATAATGTAACACGACCTGTCACTCATTCTGAAACAACATCCATGAGCAGAGAGTTGAGCTCCAACAAACAGCTTGTGCGCATGTGTGTGTGTGTGTGTGTGCCCTGGTGAGTTGTGAATCGAGAAGTTTTCTGTCTCTCTATGTGCTTTTTGCTTGTTTGTCATCCAAAGTGAAGCGCCAAAGGAGGATGTTCCACCTCGAGCCTCGGGTGTCGTGTAGTTTAGTCATCTTCTGACATAGTTTGCTGCTTCTGAGCTGACTTGAGCACAATTGTGATACCTGAACCACAAAAAAAAAACAACCTCATGTTCACAAAAATCAATATATTTTATGAAATAGTAACACTGAAGAAACAAAAGCAATTTACTTGATGTTCGTCTTTTTTTGATCCCCTTGCACCTTTTTGGTGCTGTAAACTCGTTTTACAGCCACAGGAATGTATCTGCTGAGGAATCTCAGGAGACATCGAGCCAGTCCACGGCTATTTATCTAACATCATTTTAACCATATTGTACTTTTTAAAGTTTGAATAAAGCAGTAACAGCCTTATGCTAACCAAAACTTCACGGGCACGTTGCTGACTTTGCAGTTCTTGAACCGGTCCAGAAGATCAAATCACTGGGAGAACTTTAACATCGATAAGAAAGTGAGCTATTTATTTAGACCCCCCCTCCCTTCCTCTTAATTTGTGCTGCATAATTGCTTTCCGAGCCAAGCTACGGACAATATGGTTAAAATATTCGCTGGTCCGTTTGATACTGGTATCAGCAGAATAGTTTAGTTTTGGTATACAAACTTAAAAAAAAAAGTCTTATTGATTCCACGCTGCTCTAAAATTACTTTCAGCAACAAAGCGTACACAGAGAGAACAGTGAGCACACCATTATTTTTTTTTTCTTTTTCTTATTTATTTAAAAGGACGCTGAAGGAGAGAGGAATGAAGAAAAGGGCTGCTGTGATAGGGAAACCCTGTAATAAGGAGCTGCAATAAAAATGATTGCGGAGGAAAGTGTTTGCAAGAGAGAGAGAAAAAAGTCCTTTAAAGGAGGTAAACCGATGGAATACAATGGGTGTAAAGAGGGGGGGACACAGGAGAGGTGTAAAGCGTTAGGGAAGGAAAGAAGGAACGTGGCAGATGGTCAATGTAGCTGCAGCCCAAATGGCCTCTTGATGCTCCGTTAGACAGACACACACATACAGACTCATGCACGTGCACAAGTGTGCAAGGTCAGCAAGCGGTCACAACACAAAGGCCTCTCTGCCGTCACTCGGAATGCAAACGACACGGGAGGAATGAAACTTTACGAATTTCAGAAGAAACATTGAAATACGCTAGAAGTCGATGTTTACACCATCGCTGGCCGGTGAAAATGTTTCTCACTGTGAAATGATTACGGCACGAGAGAAAATAACTGAGGGTGCTGATGAACATCATGTGAGTAGATTCAGCAGCAATAGAGTGCTCGTCTAAGTGTAAAACTCTATGGTTGACAAAGCTGCGGAAGAGAGACTTGTAATGAGGCCAAATTAACAGAAGTGACTGGATGAGTATTTCTAACCCGTGGCAGGCGCATCTTCCAAAGTGTCTGTAAAACAGCCCGTTATTACCTGCAAATCATATCCAGTGAAAATGTGATTTTTCTGCAGCACACCGTTTACACCCAGTGCCACTTTTCAGTGCCAATGCAGGAAGTAGTATGCCCTGTGGAGGTCCAGGTGGTGGATGAGCGTGTAGCGTGTCCAACTTTCATGCAGGAGTCCTGTCACAGACACGGCTTTTTATAAAAGAAAAAAAAAAACAGAACCATAATGTTTCCCTAACCTGAAAAATATGATTGCTAAGTCATAGCTGAAAAACACTGGCAGTGGAAATTCATTCATTCATTTTTTTTTTCATAAGAGAGTTGGAGTAAATCTGAATGTGTTCTCAGTCTGTGGTCTAGTGGGAAATTAACAAATGCAGTAAATATTGTAAATGATACCTGCTTCTCAGTCACTGTGAAAATTGCAGCCTTCCCTGAAAAGTAGACTTGGAACAATCCACTCAACAAAAATAATTTCATAATCAAAATGCATTCAATAACAGAATATACGCTTTGTGGGTGCAGGTGCAGTTTTAGATCGGCGTGTCGAGGTGGGATTTAATGACATTCACACAGTAGGTCACCTTAAGGCCCTACTGTATGATAAAAATATATTTCCTACTGATTGTGCACCGATTTAGTTTCTCAAACAGGGACTCATCGGCTGCAGAGCTAAATGGAGGCAATGGAGGATAAGCTAGCTCTATTTCCGGTAAAATGACCCGCTGGTGTCGACTGACAAAAACAGTTACTTTCATGTAAGGTGAGGCAGACATGGAGCCTGGTGTGTATATTGTGAATTTTGACAGGACAGCAAACCTTGTGAATGGTGAAGTTTTATTCTAGTCGCTCTACAGAGAGAGGAAGAGAGAGAGAGAGAGAGAGATAAAAAGAGAGTGAGAGAGAGAGAGAGAGATAAAGAGAGAGAGAGAGAGAAACAGTGCCACTGTACAGAAGAGCTCCTGTGAAATTCACACAAAAAATATTGTTTTTACTCTTTATCATTTATAATTCTCCATGATGATGTATTCCAGTATGAATTTACAAGCGATGTATACAGGTGTCGTTTCTAAATATATTCAAAATAGTTCCTTAAAAGTCTTTGAGGAAGTATTAGTTTAAAAAAAAGCTCTATTCTTACAGCAAACCATAAAGAAAGAGGTCTCGTATCTTTGGAGGGATAGCAGACTCAAAGTAGAGGGTTGCCTTTTTTCTTTTTATCTTCTTTACAGTTGAAGTCCTGACTACACATGAAGGAGAGGGAAGAGAGAAGCAGAGCTGGTGATACAGTAATTCTCACCTGCCATTGGAGGAAGAGCAAGGATGTCCCCGACCATACCGAACCAAGCCCTGACCCCCCGACCCGCGACCCCATTGGGCAAAAACGAGGCCTGATAATGACCCGTCGGCCAATGAGGACGTTGCGCTAGGGTCAGGTCCTCGCCTTCTCCCCCAAAACAGCAGCAGCATCTTCATCGTGTTAAACACAGGTCATATTTTTTTTTCTCTCAAATATGTATATACTCACACCTGGTTACAACGCATTAGTGATCATAACATCATAACAAAAATAATTAACAAAAAAAGAAACATAAAACATTAAAATTGTTACATCTGGGGTTGCATGCCATCACCTCATTATTTATCATTAAATGTAATTAAAATACATTTTTGTCATTAAAAAGAGCAGGGTTGTCATCACAAGGGTGTGTCTGAGCGTGTGTGTGTGTGTAGGTGTGCGTGTGTGTGTGTGTGTGTGTGCGTGTTTGAACATAAAACAGCATCAGTTTACATGACAGTTCTGTAAAAAGTAGAACAAAGAGAACAAATCATCATGAGTTCATAAAATGCGAGGGTGCCGTTTGATATTTTCTTTTTCTTTTCTTTTTTTTTTTGTACATGTGCATATTGTTCACTTGTCAGCTCACGCAAGCAGCATGTGGAGATAAATATGATAAGAACAATAATCATAATAATAAATATGCAGATAAGATGCAAAAAAAAAGAAGAAGAAAAAAAAAGAGAGAAAAGAACATGTTGCTCGTCAGTCAACGTTGGGTAAGCTGATCGGGAAGCAAGGAGAGGTTCGCTGCAGTATTCCAAGAGTACAAAAGGGCGATATGACTGTAAAGATGGAGCTTCAATTGAAACACAGTGGCTAATGCAGTCGACTGCCATTAAAAACCATGGAGAGGAAAGAGAGAGATTCCCGTTTGAGTATTACCTATACTGGGCATAAGGATCTAAGCTCCCTACTGCCATCCCTCCTTTCCCTCCTTCTCTTCTCTCTTTACTTGGGTTGTATGAGCTCGGGCAAAGAGCCGAACTGGAAGACCTAGGACTGGTAAACATCAAAAGGAGAAAAAGTTTGATTCTGCATTGCAGGCCGCTATAAATCCTGTTGTTTCTCTTTCTTTTGTTTTTTTTTTCTCTTTTTCTTTTTTTTTTTTTTTCTACAAAAAAAATCTGTGCGGCGTTCATGTCCTGCTGCTACGTTTGAAGCTCCCCCCAAAACGCACAGAATCATCCTGAGGTATTTTTATTTGATACAATTTGGCTTTGTAAATCCAATCAATCAAGTAAATCAATCAGTCAGTAAAGATGGATACATGTTGTTGTTGTTCTTGTTTTCTCTAGACTGTACAGTTTGTACAGGACAATGCTACAAAATAAAAGTGTTTTTGTGGGCACGCGTGAACATGGAAGTATGTGCATGTGCAAGAAGTATGTGCACTTACTGCTAAGTGTGTTATCAAAAAGAACAAAGAAAAACCGATGAACAAACGGATGCATAAACAATCAGAATAGGAACCGAAATGTTCTGTTTAAGACTTCAAGCTTACCCAAGTTCTGCCATGCACACACACAACTTACTTCACACTAAAATGGATACATGATTGATGGGTACATAACAGTGTTCTTCAGCTCCGACCGTCTCCATCCTGACCCGCCCACCCCCATCCCACATCCCACCCAAACAGCTCTGTGAAGGTAAACAAGGGATCCATCTCAAGTAGTCTTCAGATCCTCGAGAGCCCTGGTTGATAATGGATCAACAGTAATAGGTGGCGAACAATTGCTAACCCAATTCCCAGTCGCAGTGGTTAGACACTGCTACTGCTACACCGACCAACCAAAGTTCAATTTCACAAAAACCAAAAGAAACAAAGTGAAGCAGTTCTCAAGTTATCCAACACTCTAGTGACGTGTCATGTTGATCGAGGAAGGGAAGAAGGAAGGAGGAAAGAAGGAAGGAATCTTCAGTGTTTTTTTTTTTATAACTAATACCCTGTTTCTCAGTGGCAAGGAGGTCAAAAGACAAAAACACATCAGTGCCCAGCCCCTCCCCGAATCAGACAAGGCGGCGGTGGACACAGTTGTCGTTTCATCCTTATCTCCCTTGTTTATCTCCTCGTTTCTCTCTTCCCTTCCGCCATTCTCTTGCTCTTTTGCAGCGGGGGCCACAGCATGACACTGATTTACTAAGCACAAAGGTCAAGGATAAAGGTTTCGATTGTACAAGTATCCATCCACCATATCTGGCAAGACATAGTCCCTTTTTCCAACAAACGTGTAAAATATGTGTCTGAGAGTGTATTTGTGTGTATTTTGTCTTCTCCGACACTGAAAGAAATCAACACATGCAAAATAATCTACTACTCTTGATGGTATTTTTCAGAAAGCTAAGCTTTTTCAAAAGCAAATGTGGGAGAGAGGTTTTAAAACTAATGGCTATTGTGCTACCAAATAAGCAAACACTAAAATCCTACATAGGGGGATCCGGATGCCAGAATCCCTAATAAATCTTATAGTTTAATAGAATAAAAAAGCAATACTTTGCAATTATTTTTCTATGTGCAGCGTCACAAATGGAATGCCCATCAATTGCCTAAGGTTTTCCCTGCTTTTCTGTCCTTTTCCATCAGTCATGTTGTCAGTTTTTTTTTTTAAATCTGTCAGTCTGTAAACATTATTCATTGATAGCACCTACATTACTCTCAGCTTTTCATCGCTATTGTGTCCCTACCAAATTTTGACCCGAGCACACCGTTACGCAACTGCCAGAAACTACTGGAGGCTCCGCTCTGTGCTATTTAGCCACTCGTCTCCCTTCTCCCTCTCTCTCCTCTCGCACTGCCAGGTGTCTCGGTGGCCATATTTGTCAGAGTAACAAGCAGCAGACCGCTTGGACTAGCTTACTGTGACGCCTCTGCCCTCCCGGGATGCCTCCATGTCTGGCCGCGACATCAAACGTGCCCATCTGGTCTCCCTGTCGGGCCTGTTCTCCTCAACTAGCGAGCCCCGAGCTTGACAGTGGAGGTAGAAAGGAAAAAGAGGAGAAGGAGGAAGGGTTGAAAGGGAGGTTGTCTCCCGTCTCTCCCCCTCTTATTCCTTTCATTTTCCTAACCACTTCCTCACACGTTTCAATCACAAATCAACTTTCTCTTTCTCGACAATGCCTGAGTCCTACTTTACCTAACTTAGGCCTTCTCTGTCCCACTAATGGGATTATGCCATATCCTACCCCTTAACCTAGGGGAGGTAATGATTCCCCTCCCCTTTACACCAGGTACCTTGTGGCAACTTACCAACCATGCAGCCAACTCATGGCAGTACATGGCAGAGAATGGACAAAAATGATGATATCATCTGCAAAGAGAGTAGTAGTAGTAGTACCGTCATACCCAAGTGGGCACGAGTTCTTTTGGATTACAATGTCGAAGAGAAGAAGAAAAGCGTAGTGTGGCTATGGCATCCCTTGGTGGATAACATAGTTGATAAATTATAATACAAACCCAGAGAGGAGTAAAGAGGAGAGAACACATTATTTCTTATATCAACTAAACATCTGACTCCAGACTGGGGATTTTTTTATACACCCGTCTATTGCTGAACTGGGCTGAGTTTAGGACGCCACGTGGGGCCGGGTATGCACTAGTCTTATTGGCTGAGTAAGGCATCACATGCTCTTTATTGTACATGTCATTCGCTATCCGCCCGTCCCGTGAGCAGTATGAAGTGGTGGATTTAACAGATGAGCGGAGATTGTTCGCATCGTTACGTGTTTTGATGGGGGGTCCTCCGAGGACCGCTGCAGGTGAGGCTACCGCAAGCTGTTTGTAAATATCAGAGGAGCTACGCCCATGGACCAGTCTGCTGCTGGTGTCATCCCTCAGCGAGTGGCTGAGGAAAGGGTTTTCCGAGCCATGGGCCGGGTACAGGGACTTGCTCCTCTTACTCTCCTCCAGGTTGTGGTTAAACAGCATTGATTTGGAGCCAGTACCAAACAGTCTGCCGGAGTAGGGACGCATGCCGAAGAGGTTCGCGTAGTGCGAATCAGATGCGGAGTCCAGGAAGCGATCCTTCTCCTTGAGGCTGACGCTGCGCGCCGGTCGGCCCAGGTCTACATCCTTGGGCTTTTCTAGCATGATGTTGTCAAAGGAGTGCTGACGACTCAGCCTCAAGCGGTTTCTCTTTTGGACATGCGGCCCATCCGTCTGTGGCCAATACAGACCAAACATTTCGTCTGGTTGCTGCTGCTGTTGGTGATGCAAGGTGGGACTGACCAACGGGTCTGTGAGGAGCTGGTCCTCAGTAATGTCATACAGGTTGGCTGTATGGAGGCATGCTTCACACCGATTATAGGGTGAGCGCGTTGCAGAAGCTGAGGCAGATACAGTAGGGGTGTACGGCCCTCCTGGTGGGTAGCTAGCGGTCACTTTGGACAAGCAGGAACGACAGTGTGTCTGTTTGTAGCGATCAAGGGTTTCATGTGGGGACAGGGAAAGGTTTTTCTCTTTCAGACTGTAGTGTTTAGAGTAAGTCGGGTCTGGTAGAAGATCCGAGTCGGTGTGATGCAAAGGCGAGGAGTTCAGATGAATGATGGGCTGCTCACACTTCCTATAGTTGTCACTGTGGTCGGAGTAGATTTCGGGATAATCCAAATCATCGGCAGCAAGGCCGCGACTTTCGCGGTAGTGAATGGGGTCTGAGTGCAGGCTCATTTCTCGGTCTGAGTCGATGGTGTAGATTTTCTCTCCTCCTCCTCCTCCTCTCCCGGTTTGGTTGGTTCCGCCGCTGACCTGCTTAGTTTTTAAGTAGGACAGCTCCACCTCACTGCAATCCCTAGGGTATTTTGACGTCACCGATCTTTTTTTTAAGTTGTCCTTGGGCTTCAGGTGCTTGTTGTTTTCTGGGTCCTTGTAAGAGGCCGCCCTGCTGGAGCAGTCGGAGATGTCAGAGTGGGCTGCGTCCTCGGGGAGGTAGCGCTGTGTCTTCATCGACATTCGTGGGTCTGGCATCAGCATGTCAGGCATCGGAGGGGGCCCAGGTGGCGCAGAACGAAGTGTGTCCACAGACTTCTTCCACAGGGTCCGGGGTGGCTTAGCATTGGTCTGGACGGCGTCAGCATTCACTGCCACCTCTACTGTGTTGGGATTAGCATCATTCAGGGTCAGGGGATGCTGGCCTCCTTGGAAGATGTAGTTGTTGAGGTGGTCTTTGTGGCGGTTAGCGAGATAAGACTGCAGGTCACCGGTGTCCCCATAGATCATATCTTTGGGGGCGTAGCTTCGGTTGTCAGCATAGATGAAGTTGCCCTTCTCTGCCATCATGTCCATGATCATGGGGCCAGCTGAGTGCATGAACTCTCGTTTAGGTGAGTTCATGCGGGAGCCACTCAGGTTAGACATGTTGGTCATCTGTTTGGCTGACTTAATAAGCTTAAGCATTTTGTCTTGGGGGCTAAAGTCCAGATCTGTCTTTTTCTTCATGTCAATATGAACTCCGTGGATGCAACTCCAGATACCCTGCATGGAGACATATGGATGAACACATGGAATGGAGGAGGCAAAGAGGGAAAGTCAAATAAAACAGGGGGAAGGGTAAAAATGGGAGGGGGGAGAGAGAGAAGGAGATAAAATGGAATGCGAGGGTGAGAAACCAACATGGAGAGGGATTGAGAGAGAAATGGAGAGAGACAGAATAATGATTACTTATCTACTCTGGCCTAACATATTTGTACTCTGCATGTTTTATTGAAATGTATTAAATTGGCAGTGACTCAGAAAATCAAAGTACACAGTCTTCTATCACCATTAACGCAAACTTGAAATAATAATAAATTAGTTTGACTCTGAAACATACTTATTCAATTTATAAAAGACAATCAAACTGCACCCCTCAGTGGAGATGGAAGATGGGAACTTGTTTTCTTTCAGATATGAATCATCTAAACAACCACGTACAGTTTGATTGATTTAAGAGGGCGGTGCAGTAAAAACAACACAATAATTTATAAAGTTCTTAAGTAGAAAGGATTCAGAATTAATCACGAACACACAGAGACAGAGAGTGAACACACACAGAACATTGCTCAAAAAACATTTCAACTGGGCTAAACTGGTCTCCAGCCGCACTGCCTGCACGGCATCATAACCCAACGCAACACCACGGTAGTTTCTAAATGGGGCACAAAAATAAAATGTCATGCAATGCAATGTTTGCAGAAATGTACGATTGTCTCACGCTCAATAAGATTCATCCAGATAAAATAACCTGAATCAACAATGACCCGAAAACATGAGAAACTGGTTACAATGTGTCTCATAACTGCATAGCCCAAGGTCCATTCTTTAAAAAGGAACATCAGTAAACAGGTGAAATGACTATCGCTGCACCTGTGAGGGGGGTTAATAAAAACAGCCAAACGGGAGTCGCCAATATCAAAACTAAAAATGTCATAGATTTTATGGTTCAAAGAACAGAAGCAAATTTCTTTCCTAACTTAGACCATCACCCAGCTCATCAATACATCCTTAAGAAATATTCATCATGTTAACAAATTGAAAGTGCTTTTGGGTTCAGCACATATTCTGTGGAGCTTATCAACACGAGATAGGCCATTAAGGATGTGTTTTGCCCTAAATCACTCTTGAGAATGGCTCCGAAATAACATCTTTTTTCAAGAGGCTCGCTTTATCTTCTCTGAAAGTTTCTCTCTCCCCACTACCCCCCTCTGTTAACTTTGAAAAGAGAGTCGCACTCGGCCTGGAAAAATAGTGCAGAGACACTGCAGTGCTTTTAGGGATGCACGTCCATGTCTTCTGTTCTCACGCACAACGAGGGAGAATGCTGACCTTTTAACAGAATGAGAGAGAATAGATTGATTTAGCGTGGGCTGCCGCGATTTCGCCCAAAAAAACATGCTGCAAATTAGGATCTATTTTTGTCGATATCCAGGGCTACCTCGTGATCCCCCCCCCTCCCTTCCTCCCATCTTCATCCTCATCCTCCCCTCTCATCCTCCTTTGTGCATCCCTCCCTCCTTCCCCCCTTGTTTCACTCAGTTTCTTAGTTTAGCAGGAGCTCTCTTTTTCGGTGTGTGTGTGTGTGCATGCTCTGCTCTCTTATTCTGCTGATAGAAAGTAGAACTAAGACAGGTCTGTCTGACCCCAATAATGCAGCATTAACCCTCGGTATAGTTGCAGTGCTTCGCTACACCTTGAAAACGACCACTGTTAACCCAGTCAGACCACCCCAGGCCTGGATATCCACACAGCCGAACACTCACATGTGCCGACACTCATTGGCATGTTTCTGCGGGACAAACTCAAGACTGTGCTAAAACGTTCATCCCGTTTCAAGCTTTAGCTGTCCAAAACATGCTGGCAAACATACGGACACACAGCATACTCTAAGCAAACTGGTCCCTTACCCGACTGATGGTGAAAAGAAGACCCGGTTTGCCGGTGCAGACTCCGGTGAAGCAGTATCTAAGCCTCCAGTAGAAGAGATGCTCAGACACAAAGGTGATAAGGGAGAGTCCCATAGCGGTGGCCAGCATGTAGAAGACCCCGGCCATGTTGTCCACATCCAGCTGACTGGACATCACCTCGTTCTTCTCATTGTGGCAAATTCCTGTCAGCCACTGGGCTTCTAGTTCCTCCATTTCACCTGAAAAGAACAGAGAGACTCCAATCCGTCAGTGAAAGGCTCACTGGGGTTTGAAAGAAACTTCAAACAAATGGAATAAAGTTACCGTAATGAAGAAAACATTAGGAGCAAAAAGCACGAGTTCGTTCAGTCGCGTTGTAAGTCGAAGTCTAATATAAGTCTCATAAATTGAGTATTCATTATCCCGGGAAATATACTCAGACAGACAGAAGTGCCTGGTGAAAATGAGGCTCATAGGGAAACAATCTAAACACGGTGTCATTATTCTAAAGTCATTACACCGAAATAACTCGATAATGCCGAATTAAAGGAAAAAAGTTTCCACTTTAAACTGTTTATTTGTTGAACTTTTCCAGTGTCGGATGGATAAAGTCTTATTTTATCTTTAAATCATGATGTAAATGGTAACATCATCTGCAAAGAGACAAAAATATATCTGATGCATCGTGAATTTTGGTGTGGATTCGTGGATCACATGCATGGATCACATTGTTTGGCTTTTCTTGGGCTGTCTCTTTAAAATGAATTTCTTTGGCCATCCTTCACCATCCACCGGAGGCCCTCCGCGACACCTGATAGGGCCAAGAGATTGTTTCTTTAGTGTTAATGAAAGAAAGGCAGGAAGCAACAAAGACCTTATCTTTTCTCATTCCTCGGTCTGTGTTCCCTTCCCTTACTTTCCCCTCCCTCTCTGACTTGCTCTGTGACATTTGCCGTGTGGCTAATCCAATCTGTGTCATTCAGGGCCGGGTAACTAAGGCTGCTAGTGAGGAAAGACAAATATCATGGCGGTGTTCAGCTAGATGTCTTGAGGGTGCAGACTCACTAAGACATCATTAACCCTTTAGGACAATTGAGAAGAATTTGTCCCCTGCGAGATTCACAAATGTGGATATAACGGTTTATCATTTTAATATGACGAGCTTGGAATTTGCAGAAAAGGGAAATGGAGATAAAGAGATCTTTAGGAATCTATAGGTCACTTTGACCTTCTCCCTTCCGTTAAATCTAGCTGCATCTGCCTGCGCCGTTGCTCTGACTCCAGAGGGAAGCATTGCTAAAATTTAAAGAATAGAGTTAGATGGCACAAGCGATAATCTGGTGGCCACTCAGCTGAAACACAAGTATCTACAAGTTTCATCTACACTTCCAGGGCTTTAAAAAAAAAGGTTTAGCTCCAGCTCCGTCCCAAACACAAAATCAATTTCAGTTCAGGACATACGCTTTAATGTAAGTTCCTCCAGAGCGCTTATCTGCACTTTGAAATAACTCCAGCTCATAATGCTCGACGGATGATATTCAGGTCTGACGGATTGCGACTTCACTATCAAAACGTATGAATTTGGGCTGTTGCCGCTGCTCCAAGATCGATACGCGGATCAGGATCATGCCGTCCGAAGCTCGAATTAAGCAGGGAGAAGGAAAGAGCATGAATCTGGTGCATTTCTACACTACTGGCCACGTATTTATATTTTGTCTAAATTCATGTTTTCCTTAACCCTCTGAGACAAAAGTGACCCGAGGCTCGCTCTGCCACGTCGCCGACAGGCCGCATGTTTCCCGACAGGCTGGTTTGTCTCTGCGTGTCTGTCTGTTTGTTTGCTCGTCGGACTCTCTCCTGAACACATCTTCTTTCTGTCCGCGAGAAGCCATATGCTCTCCACCCACACTGTGTCTATCTGATCAAGTAGCATCTGCCAAGACACAGAGTCACTGTCATCTGTCAAGGACCTGCCCTCCTCTCACTCCTAATCCCCCTCTCTCTCTCTCTACCTTACACACACTCCTTTCCTTGTCGTCCTCTCACCCCTGTCCTCTCTGGCCATCACGCACACTTGCGCCGTCTTCTGTCTTTTCTGTCCCTCTCATCACTTCCTCCCTCCCTCTCTTTCTCCGTCATACAGTCCCCTTGCAGGTCTTTTTATCTCCTCAGACCTCACCATCTCCCACGCCGCCTTTTCCTCCTCACGTTTCTCTTCCCCTTTATGACTTTTAGCGAAATCTTTAGAAGAGTTAGACTTGAGGTTATTAACACGGTGCAAGGAAAGATGACAATGCCGACTCTAAACCTCTTTAGTGTGTGTTTGTATCGAGTGACTCTGGTAAAAAAGCCGCACGGAAACAAAGTGACTCGGTGGGATTAATAACAGGGAGCGGGAAACAAAGCAAAACAAAAACAGCGTCTCGTTTTTTTGTCAAAAGTGATCGAGCCATGAAATGTGATGGAGTGCATGCTCTGCAGCCCTGATAAGATTCAGTTAGGGAGGATTATTATGACACCAATGCTCATTTAATCAACTTCAGTGCACTTAATGTGAGTGGCTGTGAACGCTCGCATCAGCAAAATGCTTTCGATGTAAAATGTAAATGAATCTGTCACTAAAAGCTCGAGCTGTCTTGCTTTCTCTCTGTTTTGCGGGAGGAAATTGTTTATGTAAGGACTTCTGAGGCTACTGTAATAAAGGAATGTGGTGATTCAGATGGAGTAACGCACACACACACACACACACACACACACACACACAGATCTGGTGCTGCAGAGAGGAATATATTAGAATAACTTACACACTCTGCCCTCTGTTTAGAGCAGCCTTTTGTGTCCAGAATAACATCAAAGGACTATTTATACTTCGCTGCTTTTCCTTTGTGCTGTCAGCAGACAAGGCAGCAGAGATGTGTGTGTGTACGTACGTGCGCATGAATTACAATGCCGGCAAGGAGCGACGTAACCTTTTGCCTCCGCGGGTAGTGTCATGCACTTTGAATCTGTCTATGAGAAGGCTGCGCGGATGCGTCTCTCACCGTCTCCGATGATGGCCAGGATGGCCAGATCCACTTGCCGTTTCCAGTAGGAGCCCTTCTGCAGAGCGATGCCGTAACCGGTGGTCGCGAAGATGTACCTAAGCACGAGCACGTCCAAGCAAACACAGACACAGAAAAAAAACACATATTTTAACCTTTGGACAAACATTTTCACCATTTTTTTCTCTCCAGGTGGTGTCACTAAAAATGTTTTTTTTAACGAGATACCTCATGCGTAATGATATAAATGTCATAGAGGAAGTTTAGGACACGGATTTGCAAACAGTTCACATAAGTTTTTGGACGGGCCCCAAGATGAGCAAGTCCTAGTGTAGGGACTTAAAGGGTAGGTTTGCATTTTTCATTAGTTTTAAAAACAAAGCTGACGTGCCGAATATGTTAACTGAAACACGGTTGGTCGTTTTTAATCATTCCTCTGCTCCACTCTGGCCGCAAAGTAAAGTAGGTAAGAGAAGCAAGACAAGAGTTGCTTGATGCCTGCTTGACATGTCCAATTCAAACCATTAAAGCCTGATGTTGTCGTCAGCTGTAGACCGTCCCCGATCACTGACATCGAAACAGCTATAGAAATGGATCTCTTTGCTGCCAGCATGGAGAGAAGAACAATGACAATGACCAGCAGTATGTTCAGTTTTAGAGCTGAAACAACTCTTCTTCTCTCACACAATTCTAATCATTATAGTCAATATTAACTTCATATTTACCATATTTAAGTCATTCATAGTCAAACGTCTGTGGTGGCACCTTACAACTAAAGCTATTGGTACCTTAGACCAGTATCCTCCTGGAGTCTCTGCTGGCCTCCGGGCAACAGATCCAGACCAGACCAAAACATTTGCTCACTCTTCACTCCTCATTCTTTGTGCAAATTAAACAAACGAGATGCGTTGTGTGCTTAAGAGGAGCTTAGTTGTACCTTTAAACAGCACCTGGTTGGCTGTTTCCCCATGTTTTCAGTCGTTGCGCTAAGCTAAGTTAGCCGGCAGCTGGTAGACGTCTTTTCGCTCAACTCTTGGAAACGGATAAGCGTATTTCCCAAAATGTTGAACTTTTTCTTTGAGAGCTCTTCCCCACTCAATAAATAAGCAATTTTAATATAATGTAATGTGCTTTACAAACATAAACAAACATTAGAGGAACATTTACAGAACGTTGCACAACAGTTTGGACCAAAGAATGCCGGGATCAAACCGCGAAGTGAGGAGAATCCGCAATAAAAGTGTCTTTTTTTTTTTTTTTTTTTGAGGACTTAAAGCTTTAGTTACCCGCTGCCAATGGTCACCAGCTTACATCCCTCATCCCTGCCAGCCATGTAGTTCAACACTGCAGCATCATAGATGAAGGCATCCAGTTTACTGCAAAGCAGGAGAAAAAGAGAACAGAGGACAGAGACAGGAGAAAACAGATAGAGGGAGGGTATGAAGATAAAGCATGAGGGGTTTCAGTTTTCTTCAAAGAGGGTGAGTGAGGAGTACTGGAGGAGACAGAAAGCAGAGAAGGAGGGCGGTTGGGGGCGGGGTGTAGGGGGGCTTATTTTTCAGAACGTGTTGTTTGCGGATCAATTCTAAAGTGTTAAATCATCTCCAATAGGACTGCAATCCGAGCGTAACCAAACACACGGAGGACACAGTGGTGGAGTGGCTGCGGTTCAATACAGCACGCTTCACTGGTGATAGGACCTTGGAGGCACACGGACGACCTAAACAAACTTTAGACAGACACAAACATTTACACTCGTCTCTCTCTCTCTCTCTCTCTGCCTCTGCACACACTCACACAAAGACACACACACACACACACACATATATATATAAATAAGCATGCTGCGAAGTAGAACGCACAAACGAAAATATCCCAGACTGAGACTGACATTTTCAATGTAACTGATGCCATCACTTACTGCTGCTCACACACACACACACACACATCCGCACAGAGAGCCCTGCTAATAGTGCAGTGACTGGCTGGCATTTCCTGAATGTCAGATCCAGCCCTCTAACGGAGGCTCACAGCCGATAGTTCAGCTGTGTAATTAGCTTAACCCAGCACTGGCTCCGTCCACACGCAAGGCAGTGTGTCCAAACATGTCGTGGAAAAAAAAAACCCAGTGTGCCGGTGTACGTGCGAGGGTGTGTGTGCGTGTGTGTGCGTGTGGCCATGTGCTGGTGCGCGTCTGTGAGCATGGATTTGTGCATGCATGTTTGCGAACGCTAACAGGACATGCTGTGGCTCTAATGGCTTGTAGACGGACTCAGCCATCAACCATCCGTCACGCCTCTATTGAGGCGAATAAAATGGAACAGCACAGGCTTTCTCGGCCCTTACTATACTTTAAAATGTAATATTTAACACGGCTAATGACCATTTAGTGTGACTCGAAATCTTATTTTACACCACTACAGGGAAACTCTTCAGCACACACACACACACACACACACACTGTCAGTTGAACACTCTATCTACTAATCTCTAATAGCATCGGGACGCCAAATAAAACATTTCAGCAGAACTGCATTATCGATCCTGATCTGAAATGAAATTTTCTCCACATAAAAACTTTCTCACTGTGACACTGAATGTGTAAAAAAAAAAAAAAATCGCCTCAAAATAGAAAGAGCATCTCACGTCTGGAATGCAGTTTCAAGTTAAAACATTCAAAGCTGACAACAGCAATGCGTCATGAAAACTCAGCGCTGCAGTGGCTACGGGTTAGCAGGAGAGAACCTGGAATGCAAGCAGTTCGAGCTGAAGGAAGATTCCAGGACTCTTCCTGTTCAATCCCTGGAAACCCTGGAAAGTTAACACACCAGTAATAATGCCCATGCACCTCTGTATCTATAACTGCAGACGACTTGTGTGTGTGTGTGTTGCTGGATAATGCTGAGGCAGATGTTCTGACATGATTCTTTTTTTTTTCTTTGTCAGACAAACATGTATTTTGCTTGTTCTGTCGGGATCCCTGCTTTGCCGGCGCAGCATTCTCATCGAGGAGAAACAAAAACGCCGTGTTTGTCTTGCAGTTTCTTGGGCGCCACAGGATGTTGGCATCGCGCAACATTCTTTGGGAACGGCTACAACGAGCGCGCAACATTTTTTAATGTTAGGAAAATGATTAATGACTGTTTGTCATTCATTTACTCGCTTAAACATTCTCGCTCGGTGCTGAGGCTGAAATTCGAGGCCCTGAAATGTAATGAAATCAATTCAACTCCCCCGTGCATAGTTTGGGTTCTTGTGGCTGTAACAGATTTCGCGTGTAAAGCCATTCAGCATTATGTGTGATCAGAGCTAATCCAGCCATCGAGCCTCAAACAGCTGAACGCTGCAGCGTTGCTCATCTGCTAATACCACGAAATAGAATTATCAATGAGGGTATTACCGGCTGCACACACCTGCAGCCAGCTGTGTGTGTGCGCGAGCGTGTGTGTGCACAGATATGCATGAGCCCGTGTGTTTTTAAGCGTTTTAGCGCTCGAGTGCATGCAGTGTTAGTTTACAGAGGTATGTAAATTCATATACCGCCGCGCTCTATGTTAATACAACAGCACAGGTGAGAGCGACTGAGAGTATTAAAGGTGCCGGAGTAGTTTAAGCTGTCTTTGCATGTTTACATCCAGACCTTTATGACGGGGATGGGTGAGAACGAGCTGGAACACATAACCGCATAAAAATCAGGAAACATGAATTATATCAGCGTATTTGTTGCGTGAGCTGCAAAGCAGGTTTCCACTCCTTTTCCTCCACTTTAACCTGCTGTCTCTCTCTTCCTCCATGTCCCCTTTCACCCTTCCTTTCTTGTCACCATCCTCTTTCAGTATTCCCATCCCTCTCTCACTCTTCCCCTCAATTTCCCCTTTCTTTCCTTCCTCCATTGCCCTCCATTTCTCATTCCATTACCACTTTCTTCTTCCCTACACGCCTGGCCTTTTCCTCCTACCATCCTCCCTTCCTTCCAATCAGGTATTCTGCCCTTGGCTTCCTACCCTGCTCCCTTTTTTTCTCTTTTCCCAGTGTGATGGTGTGATGGGAGTCACCCCCTCTGTCTTCTTTTCACTATCTTTACCTCCACCTCCCTGTTCCATCCATCCAATCCTCTCAAATTGCTCCACAGTTTCAATCTGTCTTTGCTTCGCTTTGAGACCACCCCCCCTCCCCACCTCTCTCACACACTGACACACACACCGCAGAGGTTTACTGACGGCAAACGATTTAAGAGAGCACGAAACAAATAATTCTAAGTGCTACTCAGTATGCGGGTCAACATTTGAGACCGCACAGGCACGCGTTCATGAGAGCAGAATCAGGTTCAAGTGCGCGACGAGGGTGTGAGCCTCTGCAGCTCCTGGCGACCATGTGATGATCAGGTGATTTACATCTAGCGGCTCTAATAGGATGGCCCTTCCATTTCCAGGTCAAGCTGAACAGGTGACGCTCGGTTTTCACTTGGACTCAGGGGATTCGACTGCGCGCGAGCGCAGCGCTGATCATTACGAGCGTGAGACTCACAAACGTACTTGCACACTTTCCTCTTGCATGAAATCATCAGTCACTCCCCCCCGTGCGCTAATCTGACTCCGCATGCCTCCGCGCTCTCAAAGGTTGACCTGCAGACTGAGTGGCGCTCAAATTTGTTATTTTGCTCTCTTAAACCTTTTATCGTCTATACACTTCCATAACACACCACAACCAGTCCCATTAGAGAGGCCGGTACTAAAAATAGCTCCTGCTGCTCCCAGTGAGGAAGCCCATTCATCCCCGGCCTCAGAGGAGCTGTCACACACACACACACACACACACACACAAACACACAGGCTCACACATGTGACAGCAAGCACACCCACGCACATTTTTATGGAGGTACACACACACAAACACGCAGAGTATTTCTTTAAGGTTGACGAGTAGATATTTTTGCATTGGGGAAATAGTACTTGATTACGGATCAGTTACCCCGTTTTAAGGCTGACAAGTGCGTCCTGGACTCCAGTTTGATGATACTTCACCATGTACTGGTGCATGGCGGGGTAGTTCTTCCTGATGTTCCTCTCAGTGGATCCGTTTGGAACCGTCCCGAAGCGGAACGGAGGCGAGTACGCGTACGGGTTCTGAAACTGAAGGCGAGGAGAAAGAATGGAGAGAGGAGAGAGGGAAAGAGAGAGGGAACAGCACAGAGTAAGGAAAACGGACGAACACAGACGAGAGAGAAGCCGTAGGTGACAAGATGCATTCCAAATGTCTGTGTGTGGGTGGGCGGGTAGGCGTAAGCACTGGCTGAGGTGATGCCAGTTGCTACCCTGTTAATAAGATATCAGTCACAGTCAGGCTCCCGTTCTGGAAAAACAATCCAGCTATCGATGTCCACCTTGATTCAACAGTATTACCTTTAATTCACAACGCAAACTAGTTTTAGAATGGGCAGATGGTTTGTCTATAAGCTGACAGTAGAGAGGCGACAGTGTAAATCTGAATCAAACAAAGCTATATACTGCATAACGTCAACTTTTGCAGCATTTCTTGAAGTGCTGTGTTTGGTTGATGCACTCTAAAGTTCATCGACCGACAGTCCTGACGTCAAAATAATGTGGCGATACTCGTGCTCGTGTCCACGTGATCATATCCTGCATTAAACCGGACAACATCACCTGTTCATTGTTTACTGCCGTACGTCGGCAAGCACCTAAACTGTCTGCACCTGTAGTTCTCTGTCGTATGTCCTGTAAAAACAAGCGATTCCATCAAAGTTAGCAGTATTAGTCAGACCTCTTGAGTCTTTAGTTCCTGTGTTGTGATAGAGACCATGAACTGTATTAAACATAAACATAGATCTTCAGTTGAGAGGCTTCACTTTCTTTTTTTTCCCCCTCTCTCTCTTTTCTAATAGAATTTTTGGATTCCCCCATCATTTCTCTTTGTCTCCCCCCTCCTCCCCCCCCTCATCTGTAACTCTCCCAGGTATGATCTAGTCAGTGTACAGGTCAAGGGTTTTGTAGTAGTGTGCTTGACGCTCCGGTAACAACCTACCCTCGAGCGGCGCGCTAACAATCTGTCCTCCGTGCCAGAAGCAGATGAACCCTATCAATTACAAGTGTGTAATGTAAGCACCACTCTAACCACACAGCGTGTGTGTGTGTGTGTGTGTGTGTGTGTGTAGGACAGAGGAGTGGATTCACTACCTATCACTGCAACAGTTCTGTGAAATAACATTCTGTGATCTACAAGTCTGTTTGGCTTCATGTACTCATGCAGCAAAAGCAGGATTAGCATATTATGAGGCTCTGTATATCTACGTGTAATATGCAAACATGTGTAGATATGTATGTATACTGCGTCCTCTATGGTGCAATCACGTCAATGTGAGGGCGTGTTGCACAAATCAAACTCCGCCGCACGCGTGTGCAAGTGCGTGTGTTAGTAGTGACGTCACAAAGTGTGTGTGTGTCAGCGTCACGCATCCTCACGCCGTCCTTCCCGTCGTCCCCCCTCTTCACTCGTCTTTGCCCTCCTTTGTGGCTTTTTAGGGTGGAGCACAGGTTTGAAGGTCAGAAGAGGGAGCATGTGACGGGGGTTTTGTGGGATGCGGGGGGGATGCGAGGTTCAAACCTTCAGACAGACTGGGGAAATGCTGATCGGGAGAGCGCTCTTCTCTTTCTGGATAATTACCAGCGAAGGGCTTTTGAGAAGTACAGCAGCTGCTGCTAATGAAAGCCTGATGCGGAGATGATGGGAAAATGAAAGAGCAGAGGCAGACGAGGGCCGCAGTGCCAGACAGGTGGAGATAAGAGGACTCGGTGCGCTGCCACGGTACGTGGCCATGAGGCAACGGCAACGCACCCTCACAAAATTACATGGTAGATATTAAGATTTTGTTCACAGATGACTGAAAGAAGTTCCCAACCTCCCATCCGTCTATCCATGGCAATCCGGTTTTCCTACAAGTCTACTGTATCTCTCTTAAAACTGGGATTCCTGTGTGTGTGTGTGTGTGTGTGTGTGTGTTTCTTTTTGTCATTATTGTTATTTTGGTGCCGGAGCAGTATTATTGCGGTGTCACTGCAAAACGTCGACTTGTCAATCAGTTTGTGGACTTTTTCCCCCTCAACTTTCTGTCGCTTAAATTGGATTTTTCTTTGCATCTCCTCCAGCTTTGAAGCTGCTGCCGGAATGTGACAGCAAGCAAGGTCAAGAGCGGCCTTTTAAAAGCAGTCCTTGGTGCCGACAATGTATGCGCTGTACGCACGTCGGCTCTCGAAGGGCGTCTGCATCGCGCGTGCGTGTCATTGTCATTTTCAGACTAAACAGTAAGTCACCGTGTGAGATTAGGCAAGTTCTACCTGCGCGTTGTCGTCGGGAAGGAGGTGCGAGGGATGAACATCCAGGAAGTGTGTTCAACTGTAGTACCGTGCGTGCGCCTCAAAGAAAACAACTGTGACCTTTCCTGTCTGACAGTTCCACCTCGCAGCACCGACATCATTCCTATTTTGCTTCGCCGTGTTGACGGTTGTGCATGCAAGAGCGCTCTCCTCTCCTATTGGGCAACATCATGGAACAAGTTGAAGAAGTTATTGTGTTAACGTGAGACAAAAGTTATTCCTGCTATTGTTGGGCAGATATCTTGTGATCTGATTCTGAACTGAAGCATGTTCCGAAACCTGGTTTCTGCCGTTTTATATGTCACCACCGCAACTTGTTTGCTGAAATTTGAATTCCTAAAGTCTGTGTACTAAAAAACATGCTCTACTATTAGCTGTTGGGGGGGGGGGGGGGGGGGAACCAGAACAGCGTGTCCTCTTCAGCGAGCAGTGACAAATAAGCCAGCGTTGTAACAACAAATCCCCTGGTGGCTGCACAGCCTAAAACGCACCAACCCGTTAACTGACCGCCCCGCCCACCACACACACTTCTGCACGAGCTTCGGAGACGGTTAACGACAGCTCAGAAGGTATTCATCACTTCAGTTTCATAAAAGATGAAAAAAGGGTCTTTGAGCGAGCCACTGAACTCTCATTGAGCGTGTGCACGTAAAAACACGCAAGTTGCTTTGGACAAACGTGTCCGTTGAACGTAATATTTCAGTATTTAAAAGTATTGGACTTGTATTCAGGTGATAAGCCGCACGCCTCCAATGGGATGACCATGTAGCTCTGTGTTGTGTGTGTACGCAGACATCTGTTTCCTAAGTT
The DNA here is from genome assembly GCA_014281875.1 of Nibea albiflora. Taxonomy (NCBI): domain Eukaryota; kingdom Metazoa; phylum Chordata; class Actinopteri; family Sciaenidae; genus Nibea; species Nibea albiflora. The sequence continues at coordinate 16,583,060 of CM024808.1, read as the reverse complement.
GTTTGTTTTATAACCTTTCTGTCCCCTAGTGGTCCAAAAGCACTTAGTCTCAATGGGGAATGTTCATTTTGCTGGCACAGATGGCTCAATGTACGGCCCCTCGCTCAGCATATCCGTCTGAGCGGCCGTTTACCCCTCTTTGCCTTCGCTCCTCGCGCCGCTCCTCTCTCTCTCTCTCTACCTCGGCCGTCAGCCTGGCCCATATCTGTCCGCCTGTTGTCTTTTACCATCTTGGCGTCTCGCTATTCCTCCGTCGCCCTCCTGCCAGTTGCTTTATCTCTCGTGCCGTCCCTCCCTCCCTCTCTCCTTCTGCATGTTGTCAAAACCCTCTGCATCAGTCTCAGATGCTCTCCCCGCAGAAGCATCTAACTCTTGACCTGTTTAGTCCTCTGTCTTTGGCTTGACCTTTTCCTTTAGTCTTTCAGTATGTCTTCCTCCTCGTGAATGGGAACCTTTTCCACTTCATCTTTCTTTTCTCATGTATACATTCTTACATCCCCGCACGTATCATCACACTTGTACGGCAGTGGCCTTCTTGATCTACAGCTTTACCATGCTGAACACTATTTCCATCAGAAAGCTCAGACAAGCTAAGCAATAAGGCTAATTTTAGTAGAGGAACAATATTTGACAAGCACTTCTGTGTGGATGTGTGTGGAATATTATTTCTTCTTATCCACAGCATACATACCCACTTTGAACGGTTTGAGCATTTACCTAAATCCACCTCCAAATGCTTGCTTTGTGGATCCAAATGTCTTATTTTTTAATGGATTTTAATGGCTTTCTTGCACTCCCACACTGAGTCAGAAGCTACCGGCGTGTAGCATCTACTTGAATTCAGTGTCAGATATGACCTGGCGTCATGCATAAACAGCATTCATTCTATATGTGACACATTTTCATTTACCATTGTAGAAAATGCAGCTCTTCTAAAATAGCCACCTTGTTATATTTTAAGGTCCAACAAGTTTTATTTATGGCCCGTAAAACTTGGAAGTTTAGGCCTTTGAGGCGGCCCAAGGTTGACAGATTCTTACACCATGTAGCTGTAGGGCAACAGGAGCTTTGAAAGCAGGTCACTGGAATCTGTTTTTTGAAAAGCACAAGGCTAAAAAAAAAAACGTTAAGCCAACATACAATATTCCCAGTGGGCTCCGAACACATCTAAGTTCTCAACCAATAAACCAAACCAAACCACCATCTAGTCAGTCAAACCATCTCTCCCATTTGTTTACCTTGTTGTCGGAGAGGCCGGTGACCTGGTCGACGAACTCCTCCTGGATCATGAAGGCGGCCAGGTTGGCAGTGTAGGAGGCCAGGAAGATGACAGCGAAGAAGGCCCACACAGACACTATGAACTTACTGGTGGTTCCCTTTGGGTTTTGCACCGGCACGGAGTTGTTGAAGACCAGACCCCACAGCAGCCACACGGCCTTGCCCATGGTGAAGGAAGGGCCATGGGGGTCTGAGGGAGAGGGCAGAGGAGAGGAAGAGAGGCAGATGGTTGGAGAACGTCATCTACACGTGTAGATAAGCATATATCAGGATGCGCGGTGTTTGGGGCTTGGCAACACTTGCGGTCCAGCTGTGCAGTTAATGCTCACGCTCACCTTTTCCCTGTGCCAGGTTCCTGTTGAAGCCGAGAGGACTGATGTACTCAAACATGAAGACAGCCATTGCAGTCACCAGTAGGAGCATCACAAACATCATCACCCACACTGATGCACTGAATGGCTCTGAACGAGAGGAGAGAAAGAGGACAGAGAATTCAGAATTAACACATGTTGGATTCAGTTCATGCACATCACTTCCTTCCATTGATCCGAATGAATAAATCACTCACGGCAACACACACCGCAGAGATAACAAGCTGACTCCTGCAGGTTCACAGAGCCCCTACACACATGCATGCATACATACTCCCCTCCCCGTGCACACTCTCCCTCTCTCTCAAACACACACACACGCACTTGCATATACACAGGCACACCTCCTATTTGACAGTGTGAGGAGGCGTACTGTATAGGAAGCCCTGGTGTCAGCATTCCTGTCCTCCCTCTGAGCTCACAACACTACTGCAGAAATTAAACCCCGCTCTAATGTATGGGAGAGCACTGCTGGCACGGGGCCGCACACTGTGTATGTGTGTGTCTTCGCTGGCAAGCCGCCATTATGGAGTTTTCCTGCTAAGCCCTTATAATTGCCACTTTCGCAGCAGTAACAGCGTGCTGCATACATGTCAGGCGTGTGTACCTGTGTGTCTGCGCGGGCTGGCATGTGTTTCTCTCCTCGCGTATAAGCAGCCTTGCTGACTGCTCAGGTTTGTGCCTGTGTGTGTGTGTGTGTAGGTGTCTTCATGCACAGGATGTGTGTGTGTGTGTGTGTGTGCAGGAATTTGGATGTCGATGCGTCAAAATGAACGTGACCGAGCAGCCATAACAGGGATCTCTGCGGTCACTCAGCTTTAAAATCCTGCGGTCCTTCGCGAGTAAGTGAGAGTCGTTGTGGCAGGAAGCAGCAGTTGAGCTAATTCCCTCTGATGAAAGAGCAAGTATTGACAGCTGTGCAACAGAACTGAGTTGTGCTGTCAGCTCTGTATCTCAGGGAACACACACACACACACGCGCTCACGGACACAAAACAAATATCATCCTACACTCGCACAAACCGAGAAAGCAAACAAGACAGATCTTCCCCTCCGTCTCTCCTGAGTCCGGCGACAAAGTAACAGTTGTTCCGTGATAGTTACCGAGAAAGGCTGACGGGGAGACGGTTCCGTTGCTACGGGAGACCATGACGCTGATCCCGGTTTCCACGAACGGGACGGAGAAATCGATGACCTCAGAACGCTCCTCATTGATCGTCAGAGATCCGACGGCCATGACGGCTTTCTTATAGACCACCTTTGGCGGAGGAGGGGGGGTTAAAGAGAGGGAGGACGGGTGGATGAATGTGGAGGGTGAGTGATGGCGGATGAAGGAAGAGAGAGTGGAGTGAGGACAGGGAGAAAGGGTGATGGATTTAGACAGGAGAAAGGAGGAGACAAGGAGGTCACGGGGAGAAAGGCAAGATTGAAAGGTTGAGGAGAGGAAGGTAGATGAGAGGGAGGAGAAAGAGAAGAAAATTACATCGCGGCAGTCAAATCCAGCAAACAATCAATATCATATCATCAATATACCTTTGAAAGAAAAACTACATTATACACATTTATTCAGATCCCAGTTCAGTCTTTAATTACCTGACACACCCTGTAGCTAAACAGAGGCTGACACTGATCATACAGATTAGCTTTACAAGAAGAGAAATTGCAAAAAATAATGAAAATAAGTTGGAAAACTAATCTTTCGTGCTAAAGCTAACCCTGCCAGATCTGCACCAGAATATGAATTTCATCGATTGCGCGTCAGCAAAGCTCATAATCTCAGGGCGGAATCTTCATCAATACAATCAATACGCGAGCGGGCGTCACCGCTAAATCAGACGGATGCCAGATGAAGCGCGGCGCGGTGAATAAAATCTGCCATAAAAAAATATAGACAGCAATAAAGTTTACAGTCTTAAAATGAACTCTGGGACTTTACCTTCAAGTTGAGGCTGGTAATTAAAGATATGCAAAAGAGTTTTCTGCAGGAGCAGCTAAGATTTGTTTACTTTCCGAGCATTTACAGTTGGTGCCAAAGCCTCATAGCTGAAGTTTTATTCATTCATTTATTTATTTTTCCACTGTGGAAGTTTTGCAAAGTCATCACTTAAAAAGCTTCCTTTGGAAGGGAAGGAACAGGAATGTCCTGTCATACAAATACCTCTAATTTCCTCTGAGCCCCGGCTTGGATTGCTCGTCTCACTGTGTTGATACTTGAAATACTAATGGGCCTGCGTGCCCACTTTCATATGAATGCAATCACAGTCAGAAAACGTCCGGAAAGTCTCTTAACACAGATTAAGTGGCTTAAATTGGCGATAACTGGCCAAATCCCACACACACACCCACACAGCTCGGGGGAGCTGCCTTACCTCTCCCACCATCCCATTCCAGACGTTGTTGATCTTCTTGCCATGCTTGCCATTGGTTACCAGGTACAGGTCATAGGTGAACTTCACATACTTTGCAATCTTCTTCAGAATGTCAATGCAGAAGCCTTTGCAGCACTTCTTGATGTATGTCCCACCAGCCTCTGTTGTGTTGCTGCGGAGACACAGAAACAAAACGCGCACATCGTTAGCGGAGGAGTTTGAACGGACGCTGTTTGGACCAGTTATCCACTGCGGTTTAGAGCCTGTGACAGGAAGCGAGAAAAGGTGGCACCAGGTAGGAGATTTCATGCCGTCTGCATCTGACATTTAACTGAGTGAGCCGAGTTGCAGACTTTTTGCAAGAAAAAGAGTGACCATGTTAATCCAGGAGGACTTATTGATTTCAACTTTTATGTCCACTTTTATAACCCTTGTATGACTTGTCAGAAATCTCCCTTTGGAGTAAAAACAATCAAAACTTAGTTTAGCTTCTCTTTCCCTTCTTTACTTGTTAACTTTAGAAGAATGCACCAGTGAACAAACATCACCCTGGGACTTCTTCACCTTTAAGTTCGGGTCATTCTATTCAGGAATGACATCAGAAGACTTGAAAAATATGCCCCTTTTCCCCTTCTCCTTCCATCTCTCTGGAGAAGGGGGTTTATGACGGCACTGCATCTGCAAGCCTTGTACCATCTGTGTGTATGAATATGAGAGCAGGAGAGTTCAGACACTGTTCACACACACATACACACACACACATAAAAAGTGAACATCAACTTCCAGCCACCTGGGACTCTCATTTAACTTTTAGATGTGTGCTAATTAGGGTAAAATAACCTCGTCCTTTAGTTTAACAACATCCTGGACAGAAACTTGAAGGAAGGAGAGTTACCTTGAGGGCTAAAACTCTCTGTCACTTTAGAGGGTTTCTGTGGTGTTAGGTAAACATGAGCCGATCCTTGCAAACGCCCGTGTTACCCTCGCTGGTCGCCAACTATCTGTCAAACAAATGTCACCTCAAGTTGTTCCCTGTCTTCAAACCGGGCAGAGATTTACTTTTTATGGTTAAAAAGCCAGATCGTAGCCTGATCTGTCAGCGGTTGTGAGTAACTTCTACTCTTATAAGCAGACACTAGCTGAGCTAATGTAAAATGATTTAAAAATGTCTATTTGCTTCTAGATGTCTCTTCAAATATGCGACGTGCCAACATTCAGCTCACGCCGCACTATTCTGAGAACTATTCTGGGTTTTGTTTCCTCGACGGTCTAAAGCAAAGACTTTAGAAACAGCTTCAGCGCTCACACTCTGGTTCCGCGTGCACGTCACATGCGCGACTTTCATTCGACAACATTGAACTTCACGTGTGGGGAACAAAAGGAGACGTGAAGGCGTCCACTTTGGGAGGCGCGCTAGGCGAATTCACAGCGGGCGGAGCCAGTTAATCAGGAAAAATGTTTGCGATGAAAATTTCATGCCCGCGCTGCAAACATGGCTGCTTTGAGCGTGATATATCCGGTACATTTTTTATGACGTTGAAATGATAATAAAAATGTATGAATGTTACCGTAATGTAACTACATGACAGAGCATGGTGGAGGCAGGTTACGGGGGACGGGGTCAGGGAATGGGATCTGCGGTAATAAGAACAGAAACGAGGACAAACTAAGTCATGTTTCTGGCAGGTTCGGCTGGCGCGGGCAGCGGCAGAGCAGGCATATAGGCCAGAACTGTAATAGCTGCATTCATGAACACAGTGTACCCATTTAGGCAGGCCCATAGTACAGTTGAGGCGGTGAGAGCATGTGACGTTATGGGGGCTGTTTGTGAAGTTGAAGTCGCCGGGCCAACTTGATATAGAAACACTACAGGGCCCGAGGGGTCTCCAGAGAGGGCGGTGTGTGTTAGTGTGAGTATGGCTTGTTCTTAGGCCCAGCGTGGATGAGTGGATTTGTGTTTCTGCATGCATGGATAGGCCTCCATCCCCCGCTCCAACCCCTCCATCATTCCTCTCTCTCTGCTTCCTTCCTTCCCTCCATCTATCCCTCTTTCTCCAAATGGACACTACGGATGCTTGAGTGGGAATTGCACTGTGGGAGGGGAGGGACACACTCGGATCCATTGGCCTGTGAGTGAATGGACATGTGGCAACATGAGAGTATATATGAGCCTGTGTGTGTGTGTGTGTGTGTTTTATGTTCCTCCTTGGAGATGCTTTATCCTTCGCCCTACTTCACACTGATTCTGGATGGAAATCTCTGTCAGCCTCTTCCCTGGGACCCTATCACTGCTTAATCAGCTCTGTTTGTATGTGTGTGTGTGTGTGGCAATGTGTGTGTTTGTGTGGTAGTAGACAGTAACTTTACATGTCTGCATGTATGCAGCGGTAATAGGGGATAGAAAGTGTGTAGTGTACGTGCCAATCTTACTGCAAGTGTGTTCGTGAGTGTGAGTGTGTGTGTGTGTGTGTTCCAGTGGATATTAAATTATCTACAAACCAATTACATGCTTTGATTCAGCAGCACTCAAGCCACTCAGTGACACACACACACACGCAGGCACACGCAGGCACACACATCCTGAGCCATTCTCACTGTGTGTGTGTGTGTGTACTTCAGGAACATAATATAGCAAGGGGCTAGCAGTATTTGGGCGTTAGAGTGAAAATTGGTAAGGAAGGAAGTAAATTGCTGAGTTCAGCAGTCGCCTCCATTTTCAGGGGGAGGAAAGAAGCTGCAGCATAGATCGCACACTGCACCTCTCCCCATGCTCATGAGAGAGAGAGAGAGAGAGAGCACAGAGGAACACAACAACAATGCTGAAGGAAATGGAAAACGGATGATGTCATTTTTACCACTTCCTGATTACCAAAACACGGCTAGAAAAAGGAGCTTAATATTCTGTCACGTTCCTACACCTGTCACTCAGTTAATTGGCCGACTGCAGAGCATCTCAGTGTGTTGTGCGGTGAATTTTATAGTCTACAGTCCTCGAGATTTGTAGAAATGTCTCATGCTTCATTATTTATTTCACCACGCTGACTTGGAACTCACAGGTGCTGAACATAGAGCGAGGGGAATGAGCTATACTGTAACTGGTAATACGTGATAAATGATCAGAACCGTTACTTTGCCTGCTAATCCACACGTGTCTTGTGTTGCTCCATCTGCATCTCTCTGAGCATCCTTTCTTACCTGATTCTGTCAATAAACTCAACTTAAAACCAGAGAAATGTAGGCTCCTATAGTCTTATAATCTTATACAAACAGAAATATAATTTTAGTTGAGATGCCAGACTTACTCTTTGATATGCTTCCTGCAGGGCACGGAGTTCCTCATGCAGGTACCGGTGAGCCTCTCCACGTCCTCCACGATGACAAAAGGTTTCTCCTCCAGCGTGACGATGGACAGGTGGTTGTCGTCCAGCTCGGCGTCGCCGAAAGGAGTTGAAGCGCGGCCACACTGGATACTTCAGTGTCAGGCTGCGGTTGTCCAGTTTTCCCATCTGGAGGGAAGGAAACGAGGAAAATAACACAGTTAAGATGATGAATTAAGTCACGAAAAAAAAACAACAACAAAAAAAAAACTAGAAGAGCTGAATTTACATTTTACAGAGGGTGTGGATCTCATCCAATACTTTACAATTAGCGAGCAGGTTGAGAGTCAGCATCCGCCCGGAGACACTTACTGTAACAGTAGCACTGGCTGTTGTTGGGCTTAGACCTCACACTGAAAACACAGTGTCTCTAACTACTCAGCAAGTCTGCTGCCCTCAGATCTAATGGTTATAAAGCAGACAGATAGTGGAGGTGGCGGGGAAAAAAAAAATATGTCCAGTGATCATAACATGGGCAAGAAAACCATTTTGAAGAACGCAGTGTGATACTTTTCTTTACCTGGTAATTTAACTGCTGTAATCTGTCGCCTATAACTCAAAGCAGAGAGGAAGTGGAGAGGATTACAGATGTAGACACATGTTAACATTTGCTTTTAACGTTACATATGTTGCTCTTTTCACACACACACACACACACAACACGCACGCACACACACACAAAAAACAGTATACACGTTCACAGACCGCAATAAATGCGGCTGCGGGCACAACATAACAGATTAAAAGCACAGTGCGGAGGGATGCACGACAAAACGCACACTGAGGGATACACGGCATGGCTGTGAATGCAAACACACACGAGAGAGAGAGAGAAAGAGAAGAGAGAGAGAGAGAGGTAGTGTGGCAGGATGATAGCGATGCGACTCTGTTAATAATTCAGAAAGTTTTCAAAGCTGTGATGCCACCGATTCTCCTCTGGGCGCTGTGTACTGCACCCCGCCCACACCTGTCTGTAAACGTATGTCCGTGTGTGTGTGTGTGTGCCAATATTAGAGGATGACGTGTGTATTGAATGTCTAACCAGTAACAGCATGCAAACAGGAAGGAGTACTGAACAAAAAATATGCACACATATTGTAGCCACGCCAATCTATCACCCCTTTGACCCTGGAGTCTTCTAGGACATTGGTTGTTACCCACGCACACACACACACACACGCGCGCGTGTTGTTGCTTAGCCTGCATGCCTGGCTGAGTCATTAACAGGCAAGCAGAGAGGAGGAAGTTAAATTAGCATTTTAATTGTTTTGCTTTGAGTGGTTTTCTATCCTCTGACGAGGATTAGAGTCTTTTCTCCGCTCTTAGTCGGCCCCGCTGTCAACAGCTCACTCTGCTGTCGGCGACATGAGAGTGTGTGTGTGTGTGTGTGTGAAGGTATTTGTGTGTGTGTGTGTGTACGGGGTTGGGTACAGGACTGTACATCGAGGTGGCTTGTGCACAGGGTTTCTCGTGTGTCGTCCTGGCTCTCCGGGGGAACGGCCACGTTTGTCTATCCGTCTCACCGCAGCTGTTTCGCATTTCACAAGTCAGCGAGTGTGCACACACACACACACACACACACACACACACACGTGTGTCTATCCAAAGGTGTGGTAGGAAATGGGGTTGGTAATGTAAAAGTGAGGGAGGAGTCGTACATGGTGAGTAGGATCAGACTTGTGGCACAGACATGAAGGGAATCTGGGCGGGAAAACAAAAAAAGGAAAACAAAGATGAGTCACAGAGGGAAAGAATAGAGGGTGGATTTACATTTGGACTGTACTGCACGAGCAGTTCGGACTCATTTTCTGGTCTTAGTAGGACCCCAAAGCGACACTTACCAGCTGTGTGTGCTTTCCTGATATACACACTTCAACTACGCAACATTATGGCCCATTTTCCTCTTTCCAACTTTTGACTGCTGCACCTTTAAGTGCCACTACAACACAGCAACACAGCAAACAGACTCAAGTTTGCTCGACCCGTTCGATCGTGAATATGAGCGTTTGAGGATCGGCCCTGATTTGGTTGGATGAATCAATAAACTCGAAGGAGAGATGAATGTTCTACTCAGATGATGGGTTGAAAAAAAAAAAGAGAGGGGGGAAAGAAGGAGGAGGAGGAGGAGGAGGAGGAGGAATAAGCTGACTTCAGCAGCTCTTCTGATTTCCTGCTCTCCTCTTCCACTCTGTCTCTCCTTCAGTCTAATTAAAGAAAGAGGGGTTATAAATTAATGCCCAGAGAGGAGAGAGGATTCTCTCTATCGACCGGTCAGGGAGCAGAACAGATTCTCCGCGTATGAAATGCCGGATATCACACACACACACACACACGTGCACACACACAATACACAGAAAGCTGTGCGTGTGTTTGTAATGTGACAGCGAGGCCAGTGGGAGGTTACAATGATAGGGCCGGTGGGATTACCGGATTATAACATCCCATGGCGGCAATCATATCGCGCCATCGCCATGCGACAAATTTAGAGCCACTTGGAGACGCGATGACACTTGAGCCAAGAGGAGCTGCGTTTCTCAGATCTCCTCCTTTCTTTTCTTGAAATCCCTTGTTTCCTTTAATCTACTATTCTTTCTTTTGCCGCCTCAAACCTGCGCTCTCTCCGCGCTCCTCCTCTGCACTCAGCGCCTTTATCTTTATTTTTGAAAGGCCTTGCTCTCTGTACCTGCACGTCTGACTTTCCATTTCATCTATTTCACACTCTCTTATCCCGCTCTTTCTTACCCTCTCATTCGGCGTGTGTGACCTACACGCACACACACACACACACTCTGGGGCTACAATCAACCATAAACCGGCCGAACAAGTGAGAGAGAACGATAAAAAAAAAAAAAAGAAAAGAAAGAAAGAATAACAAGGGTCAGTGCTCTTACACTGAGCACCTTCTCTGTGCCAGTCTCACGGGGAGAGTTATCGCTGTGGCACGTTGCATTATGGGAGAATGAGTTCCTAATAGCGTGGAGAAACCCATTCAGTCATAAAACAGTATCTGTCACTCCTGTCAGACAAAATTATGTCGGGAAAATGGATTCTGCTCTCCCTCTCCTACGCTGACTTTGTTTATGTGTGCGTGTGTGCGCGAGGTCGGGGGAGCGTGTGCGTGCACGTGAAGAACAAGGACAGAGAGAGAAAGAGGATGACAGAGTGGAAGAGCGAGATAAAACCACATCCGTGGATTTAGACGTCTTCCCTTAAAGTGGAGCACTTTTATTAACACTCAGAGAAAAAGTGAGGCCTGGATCGAAAACGCACGCGTGTGTGTTCGTGCGATTGTTCGGTGACGTGTGCGTTCGTGTGTCTGTGTATATATGCACATGGGCTTTTGTGTGTGTGTGTGTGTGTGTGTGTGTGTGTGTGTGTGTGTGTGTGTGTGTGTGTGTGTGTGTGTCTGCTCTCCATATTGTGATTCTCCAAGCACAAATCCCATGCTGTCTGTAATAATTATTTTGTGAACTGGCTGCTAACACTGCCGCAATTCCTGAAGCAATTTACACACTCCATCTACTCAGCAGGAATAAAACATAACATCCTGGTTCTGATCGGTAAATACACTTTTGTTATTCAGCCGGTGAAGTTATACTGTAACTCTGAGATAAACAAATACAGTGTCTCTTTCTTTAAACTGCCGTCATCGCGCAGGGCTCCGGGTTTAACCGCTCTGTGACACAAATACATTCATTTTAATTCCATGCTGGTCGATCAATCCGCCACTTTGGTCCAGACGGACGCATCACAGCAACTATTTGGATGGATTTTTATGACTCGAATGACCTCCGGACTTTTCCTGCAACTTTTCATTCATCCTGTGAAATATCTCAACATCCGCCGGAGATGGATTGGCACTAAACTTCATGGTTACTACACAATAAATCCTGATATGTTTTCCTCAAGTGCCACAATGAAGATCAGATTTGTGGTTTTGACAACTACCGGATGGGTCGCCGTTAAATTTAGTGCAGGCATTCATGTTGTAATGACTTTGGGGAACCTCGATTGTCGCTTTTCTTTATTAGAAATCACAAATTCTGGCACGTTAACATGATAATCTATGATCGGAAGATGGCAAGCATTATACCTGCTTAACAACATTATGTGTCTTTTAACAACTTCGCTACCATTTTCATGTTACACTACACAGTAATATGGTGAAACTGGGTTATACTGGATGGAGAAGATGTTTTCTAGTTTCCTGAGGGACACAAATTATTACCTATTGGTTAAAGAACGCCCGGAATTAGCAAATGAGGACGTTGATGTAGAAGCCTAGAATGACCAAGCAAGAGGCCGCCATACGAGTTTAATCTTGGACTGACTTTAAGTTGTTGGCAAGTGAATGACTGTAAGACAGACACCGAGCTGGACCTCTTGCTTTCGGGCTAGTAAGTAATACTAGCTGGCTGCTACGTCTGGTGCTGTTGCACTTGCTTGATGCTTGGCTGTTAGTGAAGTTGTCAACTTGCTGGTTTGTATTCAAAAGTACGTAATGTGATCAAATACACAGTTACAGCTGTCCATGAACAAGAGGAAACCCGAGGAAACTGGTGAAGTAGACCAAAATGACCCGAAGAACAACCTGAGTAGATTTATTCTCTCCGGGATGCAGCATCATTACAACATACAAGCCTTTCCGTCATATGTAGATGCACCTCCTTTGTATCGTAACACATGCACGGTAAGTGCTCAAGTGTGCCACTCCTGGTGAGGCTGCATCCACCTGAATCTGTTATTATTTCTCAGCGCTATATCTGTGTTGTTACAGCACAACCTAATTTTGCATCAGTACCCGATAACGCCACTCTGGTTCCAGCCTACTGATCCAGTCAGAAACACCTGCATGCTTTGCTGCAATCTACGCTTCAGGTGATTACCTAATCCTCAAAAAAAAAAAAAAGAAAGGAAGAAAGAAAGAAAACTAACCAACAGGTGAAACAATCCCAAAGCGTCTCTTCCAAAAACTCTAACGTATGACATCGGACCAACTCTCTCGGCGCGTGCACGGCTGTGTGTGTTGCAGAGAACAGCAGGTGTGGATGCTTTGAGTGTTAAACACCTGTAGTGGATGGGAAAAAGAGAGAGAGAGAGAGAGAGAGATAGAGAGAAAACATGCACATGCTGGTGGCTCCGTTCCACCTCTCTCTTCCTCCCTCCGTCTCTTTGTGTGTGTGGTGTGTGTGTCTTCTTCTCGCGCTCATTTGCTCTCGCTATCTCGGCCCATCTGTCTCCATCGCTCGCTCGTCTCCCTATCGCTCCATATAGCTCTCCCCCTCTCCCTGTCTCTCTCCCGCCTGTGCCTCGAGGGGACACATTTTATATTTTTAGTGCATATCTATATTTTAGTGCAGTTACTGAATTTTTATCTCTTGATCATCATGGAAGTCTCTGTGTGTACGCGCGTGTGTGTGTGCGTGCGCGCGCGCGCCCGCCGCTGATTCCTGGCGCATGGGTGGGACGGCTGCACCAGAAGGAGGGGGGAGAGGGGGGAGAGAGAGAGAGAGAGAGAGAGAGAGGGAGAGGGAGAGGGAGAAGCTCCCAATTATGTTTCCACTTTGGGTCTCCGTGTCTCGCTTGCCTTCAGTCTCTTTCTCTGCACCACAGTGAAGTGGTACTGATCAATTTCACAGGCTCTCTGTTTACAACAACACACTCTACCTCCCCTCAGCACGGCAACAAAGGTTCTTTTGTGTGTGCGCGTGTGTGTGGGGTGTGTGTGTGTGTGTGTCAGTATGAAATATGAAAAAGCCAGCCTCAAAGATTGGGTGGAGACTGCGCGGATTGCGGCAAGCTAAACCGAACACTGTAACATCGGCGCACCGATGTGACCTGAATAAAGAACAAGATTCGTCGAAGCACAAGTCTCTCAAAGAGTGTTTCTTTCGATAACCAGTGTGGAAGGGTAAACACACGCACGCACGCAAACACACACACACACAGGCGCGCGTGCACGCATACAAGAGCGGTGACCCCTTGCCACCCCAATAACAGAGGTCTCTGGTTTTGATTAACTGTGGTTTGAGGTGCTATCAGAGACCACAACAGCAATCACAGCTAAAGACAGACAGAGTGCACAGATTATCTGGACTGGGAGGAGAAGGAGGGAAGGAGAAGTGACGAAGGGGAGGGGAAAAAAATGGAGGAAATGATGGAAAGCAGGAAGGAGAAATGAAGAGGAAGGGGAAGAAGGTGGACGGTGAGGGAGAGAGGGAAGGAGGAGACGGAGAGTGATGTGAGGTGGCAGGACAGGAATGAGAAGACACAGATACACAACCTTCTATCTTCCTTTCTTCCTTATTCAAATCCTTCCTTTAGCCACACCTCTCTCTTTCTCCATCCTTGGCCTCACCCGCCCTGAGCCACGAGCTACTGGGGGCAGTAAATGTGAGGTGTTTAAGCCTGTGCGAGGCAGCCGGACGTAGGTACGAAGATACATGGCTGCCATTTAAAGTCCATTACAACGGCGAGAATGCTGGGCCATTTACAGTGGCCATTCGTTATAGAGGCTTTCTCACATTAACCAGTTAAAGAAATCCATAAGCTTGTTAGTAAATGAGCTCGTTGATCATTGAGTGTTGTATGATGAGGCAGAGGCGGTATCTTCATCTCTGCGCTTTTTGCCCTCCGATTCAAAAGGGTCGCATGTCAGTGAAACACTGCGGGTGGCACCGCGACGTCCTTTTCCTTGGGTTCGATTTCACTTGGTGCACTTGTGTTACTCATAACTATCCGGGTGCTTGTCAAACCACAGCTTGCAATGCATGAACTGGGTAACTTTGGTATTTTTCAACCTGGGCCCAGCTTTCCTATTTTTTTTGTGTGTGTGTGTCTACTGACTAATGGGGAGACCAATTTTTGAAATTGGTCTCCCATTTAGTGAAAGCACTGCAGCCAGCTTCTCTTCTGGCTGCAGTGTAATCCTTATGATCAATCACATACTGCCTATCAGTGGCACAGTTATTGCCACTGAAAGGCAGATATTGTTATTATCAGGCTCCGATATTGTCATGTAAATGAACCCGGAGAGGTGGACCATTGTACAAAAGAGCTGAATCTGTCTTGTTCAACGGTAAACAGCCACCCCGTTGACAAAAACAGCTATTTTGCCCTTTAAAATTGTGACACTTCATCCAAACTCAACGGAAACAAACGAAACTCACCAAAACTCTGGCTTCTTTCCAGCGCTCCAACAATTAAAACCTCACAGAGTTGAATGACTCCACACAGTTATTCTTCCAGCTGGCTCCCTGTTTCCTGACCTCCATCTCACACCAGCTAACTCAGCAAATTTGACCAAACTTTAGGGATTGTTGGGACAGCGGAAAGGCAAACTGAGGTTTGAAACGAAGAGTTTCGTTTGCTTCTGTCGAGATCGAACAAAGTGTTATGGTGTTAGTGGAGGTAAAATCTGCGTTTTCATCAATGGAGTCTGGTGGCTTTGAACGCAGACATACAACTCCCGTCACTAGTTAAACAGGAACGATCTCACTCTTTCACAGCCGGTGGGGTTCTCTTCCGTCACACACTTACAAGACAATACACGTACATACAATAATAATTTCTCATCAGGAAAGAAAGAAAAAAAAAAAGATCTGCAAAAAAAATCAGACAACAGTTGCACAGAATCGTTTTTTGTGTCATGACAAAGCAGCAGCATTAAACAGGATCAGTGTAAACACATACCCAAACCCGGTGGCTGAAGCAGAACCCCGTCTAATTCAGGAAATGACGCTCTTGCCACCAACCAAACTCCATGAAATGTCATCGCTATTTAAATACCAAAATATCACATTTTACTCATTTACTGAGCGCTCACCTCCCTGTGTGTTCGCACAGACCTTTTCATTTGATAGTTACCAAACAGCAAATACCCGATTTGACTCCTGTAGTAATCCACATTACGGTCAGAGTGAATATGATTCACCTAGCTGGTAGAGAATACTAAATAACTCTTAATTTAAATGGATTAAAAATAAAGAATGTGTGGAACAAACTCTAACCGTTACAGCAGACATGAGCTCGGTGTCAAAACCTGAACAACACACGGGAACGTGTGCACACGTTTGCGCGCTCACACACACACACACACACACGTAGATCCTACCTTCTCCCACTCTCTGTCCTTGTTGAGAACAATGACCACCAGCTTTGGGTTCTCCTGATAGCCGTCTTCCGTGAATGACAAGTCCCTGCCATCCCATGTCACATTCATCATGTACCTGAGAGGGAGAGGGGGGGGATGAATGGAGACAAGGGGGAAACAGAGGGAAGGGGAAATTGAATTGCATTAACATGAGAAAAAGTCAAATTACAATCCGCTGGCATTACTGTCCTGAAATATTCACACAGCCTCAGTTGTATTATAAGTAAAAGTAATCTATTCAAACCCTATGAAAATGTGTGTGTGTGTGTGTGTGTGTGTGTGTGTGTGTGTGTGTCTGGTGTAATGTAAGCAGGCGAAAATGAATGAATTACAATATTTTCAGCATGATAGTGCAGTGTGTGTGTACGTTAGAAACACAACAGACTGGATGCTTATTGCTCTGCATGCAGCTCCATTAAATAAAATCACAGAAAAAGAAGGAAGGAAGTGGCCCCGGTACCTAAAGCCATAGTATGTCCATACTAACCGCACACACACACACACACACACACACACACACACTCTCCGAGTGACCCATATGGCAGGTCACATTAGCTAAGATGGAGGGCAGTGGGAAGATATTCTTGGGTCCACATAGCCTCCCACATTAATCACGGCTGTCCTTCCTCACTCTGTCTCCCTCCCTCCCTCTGTCAGCGGTCATGTACAACAAGGGAGAGAGACAGCTCTTCTTTTCTTCCTCCTCGGCTCCATTCTGGGGGCCGGTGCGACGGGGCAAACTTCTAAATGGAGCATCACGGCCACGTGATGTGTCTTTGAAAAAGCCCCGGCGGAGCGCTCTGCAGGTTAGGGTGTTTCATGCCGTGTAGGACATTGTGCAGGCACATGCCGCAGTGTATGAAGGTGGCACCACTGCGGGGTTCATGTTCGTGTTTATTTTAGTTAAAATGAAACAAATCTGCCAAATATCACCCAAATTTGTTTGGACAAATTCTTCTTCTCCCTCCGGATCTGTTCCTCTGATTCTCTTGCACGTCAGTCCCTGCAAGATCCTGCCCGATGAAACTGTTATTGTCAGTTTGCAGCGACTTAATTAAATTCATTTTTATTACTAAAATTGTCTATATAGAGACTTGCATGTCACACACACCAGCAGTCCCGTCCAATTATATTACCGAGTCGAAGGAGACGGAGATAATAGAGGAAAAGTCTGTGTAATAGGTGTGTGTGCGTTTGTGTGTGTGTCTGGTGACATTTTGCGATACCTACCTTGTCCTTAAATTGCTGTTGGCAACACACACACGTTCACACATGCACGTCCGTGCACTCGGTGCTGAGATGAAATCAGCCGTAGATAAGGGGATTGAGTGGGGTTTTTTTTTTTTGGTGATTAAAAGTAATCTGATTGGCCCGAGAGCAGCCAGGTGAGTAGTATTAGGCTGTTTGATTGGACACAGGATGCAGTGCCGAACCCAATTATGTGGGACTGCAGCCAGAGGAAGGGGTGCTGGAATCAATACGAGCGCCAAGGATGGTCCTTTAGATGACGGTCTCTCTTCTTTCTGTCTGTTGGCTTTATAATTTCCTCTTCTTTGTTGTTCATTTGGATTATCTTCACTCCCTCTCTTTCTCTCTCTCTCTCTCATGTTGTCATTTATTTGGGCACAAGTAAGCAAAGAAGACATTATTTATAGCATTATTACAGAGGATCTGATGTAACTCTGTTGTAACCCTGTCAAAAATTGTGCTGGCTGTTAGAAGTGTGGGAGAAGGACATCCTGTCAGGTGAGCTGCACACGCTGTAAAATGACCCCAAACAACCCCGACACACACACACACACACACGCGCGCAGAAAAACAGACGATTACTTTGCCCACCTCGACAATTCTACACCTAACGCTTCCGCTCAGACCGCCGCAAAGCGATCCAGCTCCTCTCACTTTGCAGCCTCCATTATAGCGGTAATCTCTCTATTCATTAGGGGGGGCGCAGGGGTGGGGGGACGGAGGAGACGGAGCACCCGGAAAAAGTGCGGAAGGGAGTATAAAGATAAGAGAGATTGAGGCAGATCGAAAGAGGAGAAGTATGACGAGAGAGGAAAAAAAAAAGAGGACTAAGCCTCGACAGAGTTGGGATAAAAATATCTCTGGTGTTATTTTTTTTCCCTCCCTTCCTCTTATTTTGGAGTAAAAAAGGGGGCTGGGGATGGGATGGGATGGGATGGGAGGGGAGGGGGGCACTGCACCCAGCACTCCACGTTCACTGCAGCAGGCAAATGAGAGCACACACACACACATAGACTGCAGCACAGCAGCCAGGGCCAAACCCTCTCCATTTACGCTGTTTTCTTAATCCCGCGCTCGCGAGCGATGAAGATTAATAACATTCATTATGACAAACACTGACATTTCCAAATCTACCGGGCCTTTTCTCCCTCAGACCAACCGTCACAGCCCCCCCCCAACACTCTATCTCTTCCTATCAAAATTTTCTTGACACCAAAAAATAACGGCGCTCGCTCATTCTCATTGCGCCTGATCTGCACGTGCTCGTGAAGGCCTTACATCATAACAGGTAATCTTCAGAGGCTCTACTGCAGAGAGGAGAGTCTCACCGAGATGTTAAGATGCTGTGCGCATCTGTGTGTGTGTGTGTGTGTTAAAGATAGAGACGTTTATCCTTCGTCAAGACAAGGACCAGTCAGAGCGATGATATATACTGTCAGCACTCATGATCTGCGAGCTACACACACACACACACACAGAAAAAGAAGTGGGAAGTCTGAAAAAAAAGCTGCTATCAGTGCTGATTTAGGTCTTTAAAGATGACCCAAGGGTGGGTAGTCACTTGAAAACACACTCAGCCTCAGGTGGTATGTGTTAAGTGCGACATGAATGATGACTGTACAAGGTGAAGTAGATGCTAGCCTAGCAGTTGCCTCCCTCTGCCCCTCGTGTTGTCCCTGCGGTGTGTGTGTACGTTATGTTTGTGCAGTTATTTTTCCGTGTGAGCGTTGGCGGCACAAGATTAATGCTAACAATTACATTTTGTCTTTTTTTTCCCGAGCTTGCAGTCGTAGCGTAAAATGCAACACATGTCCACAGAGCTGCTTCAGCGGGATTCTTTTTTGTTGCACACTAAAGGATTTGTGGCTCCTTCATAGAAGAGCTAAGTTCAAAAATCACAGGTTTTCTCCAATATGCAAATCTTTTTTCTCTCCCCCCCCCCACTGAAGAACATTTCTTAGATACCTTTCTCTCTGATTAAAAATTAATAAACCTCCTGCAGAATGGGATTTGCAGTAGTTCACACTGCGACTGACTAAACTCCCTTCATATCATCCGGCTCTGCATCTCTCTCCCCGGCTCTCCGCGCCGCTTCAAGCATTCAAACCAAAAGCAACTTGATGGTTCATTTATCCCTGAGATGTGCCGCGCTGGCTGTCAATCACATCCTTCCTAATAAACACGACACGGCCGACTTTCTCGGTACTGTTCTCCCCTGTCGTGCAAACAAACGTTGCAAATAAGTAGGCAGCCTGGCTATAATCGGCATTAGCTAATTATGGCTCCACCTTCTACCCACTGGTCAATTCCCTGCTCCCACATTGCACCCACCACTGCATAAAGAACACTTCGGGTTAAGCGTCAGGAACTTAAGCTCGTTGTTTCTGATTAAAACCGGAGGTAACTGCTGTCGCTTTGCAGTCATCCTTTCATATTAAGGCGAGAGGTTTTGCATACTGGCGCGCACACGCACGCATCTGCAGATTCATTTGATTAAAAAATGATTCAGTCCCTCTCTGACGCAGACTGTTACCTGCAAGGCAAGCTAATGCTGAAGCCGAGCCAAGAGAGATTGGAAAGGTACGACAACGTACTGGTTTTCACGATTGCTGATATTCTCACTCACACCCACGTGTTGATACACGTGTTTATTACGTATCCTCCCTCTCTTTTCCTCCCTTCATGACGTGTCATCGTGTCTCCAGAATGTCAGCTTTTTGAGTGACAAACGTCTCTTATTTCCGCTTGCTCGCTTATTCAGTGATTTGATTCCAACGCGGCAGCGGTTCGGACACGGCTACATAGCGGTGAGACACTAATTTACACGGCAGCACGGTGCATTTCATGTGAACGCCGCTGCACAGGTCACATTTGTCACAAGCCACGAGGAGGACTGCAAACAGGAATGCACACTGGGGGAACGGAATAATACATAAACACACGTATCCACACAGACGTACTGCATGTGGCAAGCTGTCATACAGTAATGTAATATTTATGATCAGGAGAGTGACTGCCATGTTGAGGCACTGGGGAATTATTTTTTCCATACTGTAAAAAAAAAAATAAATATATATATACTCAAACATTACATCTCTAACTCACTGTGAGAATAACAAATGCACCAAGCAGGTTTGTGTAATATAATACACACCAGAATTTAAGTATTAGTATTTTTTAAACTCTCAATTGCCGTGTGTGTTATGTGTGTGTACACCATCTCTCTGCACAGCTCACATGACAACTGCCCCGGGACTCAGTACGCGCGTGTGTGTGTGTGTGTGTGTTGTGTATGTGTGTCCATGTGTTTCCTGAGTTCTGATCCTCATATATCAGGGCGAGAGACTGAAATTACCTGTCAGAACAAACTACTACCACCACGTCCTTTGCACGCACACACACACACACACACACACACACACACACACACACCCATAGACAGACACACACTGATAAATAAGTGCTTAAGTCTTTTAAGGCGCACTGTTCACCACAGCAAGGTGAGCGGCACGCTGTAAATCTGTCATGACAGAACATTCTCTTAAGGGGAGGATATTTCTCTTGTTTCGAACACGCACACGCACCCACCACCCCGTGCTGCGCGCGCACACACACACACACACACACACGCGAATGCACACGACATATTTTATATGGAGCACAAGTTGTCACTTGGTCTGATTGCTGCACTGGCCGGCACTCTTAGTTGGTCATTTGTCTCCTGTTTTTATTTAATTTTATTTTTCGATTACTCTGCAAAACATATTCATCTTGGACGTGTCACGGTGGATTTATCATTGCAGCTGTCACGGGCAAAGCGAGGGAGGTAAAACTTCACAATGCACGGCGCTTGTCACTTGGACTACAGACTCTTCTGCGATTTCTGCAACATCTGTTAATATTAATCACCTCCAAACTAATTTTAGTTTGATTTCCTGTTGTTTTGACTCACGTAAAGACGGAGGCTGCGTTGACTGTAAATCAAATTGCCGTCACAAATCACAGCTAAGTCAGAAAGCAAAGAAAAACACATGCACGGATGCTTATAATGTAATGCTGTTGTTGACATCTCCCACTTCAGAGCTAAAGAGAATACTATTGGATAATATTGTGACCCGCCGTACACGCTGCTGCTTTACATGTGTACATACCGCCCATTTGCTCACCTCTTTGTGTGTGTGTGTGTGTGTGTGTGCGCTCTGGCCTTCCTACCTCCCCTGACATCCTTGATGGTCTAACAACCCACACTGGCCCGTCGCCCCGACCTAGCCTTGACCAATCATGTTTCTCATGTCCTGGCCCTGAAGCCCTATTGGCTGAGCTCCCTCACCCACAACAAAGCCATCTGTGGCCACTCATCACCTGGGTAACAACCTGAGGCAGCAGAGCATGCTGGGAACCAAATCAACTGGCTCTGGATGTTTGGTAATACCTCTTGGTGTCTCTGTACCTGACAAAACGACGGGTTGTATTGTGTGAAACCGGTATTTAGCGCCCTATAAAGGTTAGTAAAGGTGTAATCAGTTATACTTTACTGTCTCTTTGCTCTAAAGGACCAACATTTATAAGGGGGGGTCTCAGAAATGTTACTGATCAATGGCAGTGCCTCCTCTGTTACCTCGAGGACTGCTGACATTTTAAGCTCTCGAAACGAGCAGAGTTAGCCCGGTAAGTGCTCTAACCCCCCAGGGCCCCTTAACTACCCACGGCACACAGTGCAATTGATTTGGTTTCTGCAGTGCCCAAATGGAAATTGGTGGAAGAGCGGAGGGACTTTCAGCATGAAACGTCTTCAATACTGATGAGAATTTGGCAGGGCATTAGGTGGACAGATAAGTAACGTCAGCCGCATAAGCCAAAAGAGTTTCTGGTTGATTTATTGAGCAATTACATGAAAATGTTTCAGGCCAGTAAAAATTTATAGACAGCCGCTCTGAGCTGGACTCAGGGTAAAATGTTGGACTTCAGTTTTGATTTAAAGTAGGATTAGTTTAGCAGAGTAACTGAATAACTGGGACCTAATCTTATCTACAAAGGCCCTTGATACACCAAAGCCAGAATACAAAGTGCTCCCTTTGTTTTATTTCTTACTGCATCTGCATTTTCCTCGTGGTCTTGCTATCACACGGTCATCTAGGTTAACACCAACAGGCAAACTTTTGACCATAAGGCCTGACCGTTTTCATTTAGTTAGTTAAACCACATTTAAAGCTGTCATCTAAGACAATAGTGAACTAAAGACTTGTGACATGGTAACTAGGAAGACTGGATCATTTCCAGATATTATATCAATTCGATGTGCTTTTAAGAGAAACTTGTTCTTCTCCATCCATCCATCCATTATCTGTAACCACTCATTCTCATCAGGGGTCACCGTGAGGCTGGAGCCTATCCCTGCTGACTTTGGGCGAGATGTGGGGTACATTCTGGACAAGTCGCCAGCTCATAGCAGGGCACATAGAGACCAACAACCACTCACACTCACATTCAGATCTACGGACCCTTTAGAGTCAACAATTAATCCATTAAGCGCGTGCTTTTTGGACTGTGGGATGAAGTTGGAGTCTTCTTGGTCAATCTTCTAGTATAATTATCTGAATAAGTTGAAGCACAGTAAAGACAGACAATGTCTCTGATTCGTCCTTTTCAGGAATTACTTTTCAAATCTTTTTTTTTTTTTCATTTAGAGTCAAGACTGGCAATTTCACACATCGTTGTTTCAAAAAAAAAAAAGAAAAAGAAAAGAAAAACACAACATTGGGATGTAAACACAGGTTGTGTGGATCTCTCCCTCCTCTGCCAGATGGAAAGCCAGACAGAGCTGGCAAGACCTGCAACATCTCCCACTGGCTGCTGGGGAGCCAACGCGCGATGAGAAGGAGAGCAGAGGAGAGTGAATGAGAGATGGAGGAATAATCGAGGAAGGGAACAGAAGGACTCATCAAGGAGCTCTTCAATTTTGGAGAGCACTCATTTGTGGCGGCTTCCCACCGTTACCCCGGTCTTAATTTCTTCCAGTCCTGTTTCTTCGCTGCCTACATCACAAACACCCATTCAGATCTTTCACTCTCCTCTGTCTCTCTCTCTCTCTCTTTTCTGACTCCTACACTTTATCTCTTCTCTTAGCTCCAACTCTCAATCCCTTGGTGTTTCATCCACTAATTGCACCTTCCTTCAATCTCAATCCTTAATACAGACTTGTTGGAAACTTGAGTTTTTAATTATTGAGGGTGAAAACAAACCGACTGCGGCAAGAAGCCGCGCGTCCAACAAACATCCATAAACACACATGGATGCCAAGCCAAACACACACTCCTTTACTTACTTATGCAGCGCACTGGGTGGTAGTTTGGTTGTCTTCTCCATCTGGCCGTAACAGGAAGTCTTGGCTTCAGGGATGTCACCATACTCGTCCAACATGGCTGCCGCTGCTGACGTTATGATCCCCAGACCATCTCGAACGCGCGCCTCCAACGGGTAGTCCCAATCGTCGTACGACACCGAAATCATTCCCGGTGGAAACTCGTCAGGTGTTATTTCCGGGTTCCCAGTGGTGAGCGACGGCACAATCCAGATGTATCCAAAACCGGTGAGGCCCAGAGAACGAGCCTCCTCCAGGACGTAGACCGCCTCATCCTTGGAGCAGTAGAGCAGGACCACTGGGGACTGGACCTTCTTGAGCATGATCTGAGACCGGCTGTCTTCCTCCACTGCGTCCAGAATGATGATATTCTGCAGGTCCCAGCCCACAAAACTAAAGCAAGGATAACGAGGACAGGAGTGAAATGTTAATATTTAACTAATAGACTATTAACTTTGCTCAGGTGCTGACAAGGGCAGTTATAATTATCCATTATAATTAATATCATTGTTAAGTGCAACGTGAATGCTAATAGGTGCAAAGTGCTTATTGTCAAGGGAAACACATTAAGGCTAAATGGAATGCAAATGCTAAAGCTGGTCCTGTATAATGATGCTCAGCAGGTTCCAGCCCACACAAGTAAAGGACAAGGAGAGTAAAGGGCCAATGTAGCGCCTGTCGTCAGGTGTGCTAATTGGTGACAACAGTCATCAGAAAATAGTGCTGGTACCAACATGGAACGCAGCTTCTATTACATCTTTTGGGCGGAGAAATAAATAAATAAATAAATGTTCATTAATATTGCATTGCTCCTGCACAACCGTGTGTCTGAAGACAGATGTTTTCACACAGAGATTATCCTCTGCGGGGAGTTAAAACTGTGACGCTCAACGCGACTACGGAGGAAAATAGATCTGTGTAATTCCGCAGCAAATTTTTTTAATCTAGTAGCTGTAGCCAGAGTTAAAAGTAACAAGCACTTATTGAAAAAGATAATGCATTCGTAGTCTCTTTTTCTTTCAGTGGGACTGGCTGCTGCCCAGAGTGATGACATCCAGCCGGTCCCAGTGCGCAAGGCTAAAGAGCAGCAGGAACAGAGGAAATGGCGGTCATGTCAGTAATTAAAGGAAATAATATATCATAAATTGACAGCATGCTGTGGTATCAGGAGTACAGGTCCTTGATGGCAGAGCTGGCAGAGTGAGGGACAAAGACGGATGCAAACAGATGCAAACACGCACACGCACGCACGCACACACGCGCACACCTACACACTGGAGACTGTTAAAGAGTGTGACACACAGTAGGGAAACGAGCGAAGCAGTTAACCGTCATGCAAGAATCCGACAACAGACAGACAGTGTAACATGAGAGTGATTTGGGACTTGCTGTCCTCGTCTTGCTGTCCAAAGTGATAATGGTCTACAAGTCCCAGATGACAAAACTAGTAAAGAGAGATAATGATACACAGAGACACATTAACAGAGACAGAGAGAGAGTGAGAGAGAAAAATAGACACAGCAGGGGTAATAACAGTTTGGGGAGAATGTAATACTTTAAATACATAGATCATTAGAATAAAATAGGTACACATTTTTAATGGTTTTTACCCTTCAGCACTACTGTTCACCTGCGAATCAATCACCTTGTAACATGTGAGTGTGTATGCTGTGTCCTACACCTGAACAACCATTCCCTCTAAAAAAAACTCAGCCCTGTCCCCTTTAATCTGCAGATTATTCTGACAGGAAGACCACCTGCATGTCTGCGTTCATCCACAAACACATTCTCCTACCTCATGTTATGTATATCTGAGCCTGTATTTCTAACATCTTTCCATAGCCGGGTCAGCCATGACTCACTGACTTGACTGGTCCAATTTTCTGCTGTGAATGATGGAAGTTCATTGGTATTAAAACTGTCTGCCCATGACTAAGTCAGTGTGAACCAGCTGAATGCTGACACGGGAAATCGACAGTGGGTAATTGAAGGTAATTGGGCTTATTATTTCTTGTTTCATGAGTGATATTTATAGCTATTATTTCAACGCTGAGGTCAACATCACTTCTGGAGGGTAAGGATATTGACATTGAGATGTTAAGTTACTTTTCTTTATCACAGATGCGTAATGCTGGGCAGCTATCTGTCACCACAGTGTTGTAAATACATTTGTATGGAGCAGATATCTATTGGAAATAGATAACGGTAATCTAAAAACGCATAAACTAGCCGCTGCAGGACTTCTTTGACACTGGGAGAGAAAACATGTGCAGGATCTGATTCCTACAGAAGAGGTTTTGATATTTACCTGACTTGACATTTTGAGCTGTAATAGCTACAGTATTCCCGTAACTCTGCAGCAATGAGGGCAACTACTGGCCAGCGGGTCACTGATGGACCAAACAAGATTTTACAAAATGGAAAGGGAAATTTCTTGGCTGTAGCTAATCAATTGGGCAACCTTCTGACTTTGCTTTCTGTTCTCAAAGCTATGACCAGTTCTGTTTCTCAAACAGGCAGTTAACATGAGGTTATGACCTGTGTGTGGGCTCCCAGATCCGAACGTAAAAAAAAAAAGCATTTGGGCAGATTGAGAATTTGCAGACTTTTTTTTAGCAGCTCATGCTTCCCAGTTTCCTGATCTGACACCTGTCTGAGGAACAAAGTCCTAATCTTATGCAATCAGCCATTTGTCTGAGCTCTCACTGTAATTAAAACAGTTGTAAGCGGCGTTACCAAAAACAGACACAGGCAGAAAGTTTCTGAACCGTTGTTTGGTTTGACATAAAGAGTAACTGCTAATGAAAAGACCCTCCTCAGCTGGGCTTTGATATATCATGGGTTCGGGCACAGGCCCTTGCCAACATCTCAACACTGCTGAACATGCATCATTAATTTGACATTTTCTTTGCCAAAAATTATGGCCTGCTGTTCTCTTCAGCAGTTTTTCCTCTCCCTTTTTCTCTGCGGACAGCCACGGCATCAGTCAAAATGACCTAAAGGTGCAGCAAACGGCCAAACTGCATGTGTAGTAAAGCTACCTGTCATCTGTATTAATTTTAAGAATGCTGATGAAATCCTTTTAGGCCGGCTGTCTTTGAGGTACATCATGTACTGCACTGTATGAGTGAAGGAGATGAAAAATACAAGGCCCAAATCATTGTGTTCAGTAACTCTTCCAGAAAGTAAACTTGCCCTTTCTCTGGGGAAATTTGCAGTTATAATGGAGAAGATTACAGACCAAATGGGGAGAAGGGCTTGGAGAAAAGCCCAGGCTATGCCACTAACTCTTCCAGAAACATACCTACAGCACTTGTTATCTTCGGTTTCCTTTGGTGAAAACTGTTGGCATTGAAAGATGCTTTTGCAGGTAATGATGACCCATAAGGGTAGATGGAGGGAAGAAAAACGGCCCATTGTTCATGTACTTCAAAAGTCCCCTATTAAAGTGCCCATGAAGTCAAAAAAGATGTTTCAGCGTTTTTATCACATACTGTATGTTGAAATGCCACAGATGCTCTTATTCCTCATGGTATTTTAGAGTTTATCATCACCTGATGAACGATAAAAACATGCTGATAACTCATTTAGCACTCCAGCACATCCTAATTTACATACAATGAAACGCTTTTTCACTTACGATGCTGCCGGAGTGGAGTGATTCCTGTTTGATACAGTCTGTAAGTGATTCTGGGGGCTACTACATGCTACTATATTCGCTGATTTTAGTGAAACTGTTGCTCAGCTTCAACTCTGTGATGTACTGAGCTTCCTAATGGACAGATAGCTTTGACTTCACGGCTCTCTAAAGGGTCTAACCGCTAAATAACTGCTGCTAAGTGAATCTGCTGTTAGCAGCCAGACCGGACAGGTTCAAGTACAGCTTCTGAGACCAACACGAAATAACGTTACTCTACCGTAATGACTTATGGACTGAGTAGCCAGTAGCTAACTGTTGCTAGCTCAGTTAGCCATGTAGTTAGCCGAATTGACTGAACATCAGGGTGCCAGGTGTGGGTCTGTTCACTGGAGTCTATGCTGACACTAGCTCATAGCACTAGCTACAATGCTATCGGCTATTGTAAACGCTAAGCAATATCTGCGACAAGTCTCTGCCTGTATGTTTTTACAGGAAACATAAATGTGAGGAAGCAAATAGCACTCTGCTTGATGGCAGATTTCATGGGCTTCATTTTTATATTATCATGATGAAGTTGCTGTCAAGTTGTTTATTCACACTGAAATTTCATTTGTCGTAAAAGACAAAAGTCCAGAGTATAACTGTGCGACTTTGTTTGACTTCTTCTGAGTTGCTTCTATGTAACAGTCAGTGTATGATTTATTTAGTTTTTTCCCCCCACATGATATGGATTTTTAGCCCTGCTTGCGGCAGTGCTCCGGGGTTGAGTGTTGAATGTTTGCCAGTTGGTGGTCGGTCGGTCTTCCACTTTGGTCTAGACTGAAATATCTCAGGAACAATTGAATGGATTGCCATAACACTTGGTACAGAGATCTATGCTGCCAGCAGGATGAATTCTAATGACCCTGATGATCCCCTGACTTCTTTCTGTAACGCCACTGCAGGTCAAACTTTTTGCTTATACACTGAAATATTTCAATATTTACTTGATGGATTAGCACAAAACTGTGTACAGCCATTTATGGTTCCCAGACAATGTGACTTTTCCTCTAGTGCCTCTATGAAGTGAATATGTGTGGGCTTCAGCTGATACTTTAACTAAAACGGTGAAACAAACAATATATCTGCTTCCGTCACTGTGGGCATGTTAGCATGCCTAATAAAGCCACTTGCTTCACTGGCGACTTTCAGTGTTGTTACAGGTGCCTCTGCTCCTGGAGAGATTTCATTATTGGAGTTCATCAGATCTCTTTTTGTGTACGGAACCTAGAGGAGTTTGCCAAAGAGCTGTCAAAGCTGGCAGCGCAACACTGTCAGCAAAGACATCCACATCAAGCACATCACCAACGGGATTTCATTACTTCTTGAGTGACAACAGTGTGCTGCTGCATCGTCTTGTTGGCTATCCGCTTTAACAGTAATCAGATGTGATCTAAGCGGATGGAAATTGTGGGGAACAGTGCAAAGCAGGTGCCTAGGTGATCCTACCTGTTGTCCACGGTAGTTTTCAGGATGTTGATGAACTCCTGGTAGCCAGGGAACTTTGACGTGACGATGGAGAAGATGTGCCAGTCGTACTCCTCCATGATGTTCAGCATCAGCAGAGCCTCCTGCTGGATGGAGGCGCCGAACTGGAAGAATGTCGACTTCACATCCTGAGGAAAAAGACAGCAGGAGAGAGGGGTCGAGGGAAGGAGGGAAGGGACGATAAGGAGGATAGAGGGAGGGGATTTAGTTGGAGATTTATTTGGATTTTTCGTTTTGCTCTTCTCATTACTCCACCGGCTAATTCAAACAGCATCTCAGAAATATCAGTCAACAACAGAGCATTTAAACTTTGGCACAAAATGACACACACACACACACACACACAGATACACAGAGAGCTAGAGTAATAAGCTTCTCGTGGAGGAAAAATATGGACGAGGGGCTCAGAACAATTCAATCAAGCCTAAATTGGATTGGTGCAGTACAGGCAGGCTGCAGAACTCCACGGGCCTGATTCTGGGGAACGAGGGTTACATTCACTATGAGTCACACACGTCCACTCCATTAAACCCGAGTCAGAATCATTTGCCACTTAATTCAGCCAAACAGAGACACGAGCTTGGACAGAGCAGACAAGCACTATTACAGGTGGACAAATGAACTATTAATTTATGTCGGAGGCTTCGTTTTAAATGATTCATGACAGTGCAGGTTATTAGAATGAAGTTAAATGAGTTAAAGTAAATGGTAATCAATAGGTTGGAAGTAAAAAGTGCACCATCAGAAAATGTATAGACTGACTGAGTGTTACCTCGTCCTTGGTTGTTTGTAGCATGATGACGATGACGTGTGGATTTCTGTTACCTTGAAATGTCAAGGAGTTCACACATGGCTTACCTTGACACCACTTGTCTTTGGCACTCTAATTATGACACACTTGTGGGTTGGAGTGTGTGCATGTCTTTTGTGTTTGTGTGTGTGGGAAGCTACAACCTGACAGCTAAAGAAAAAGAACAAAAGGCTGGAGGAGCGGGAGATAAGAGACAAACGAAGAAAAGGAGATTCTGCCAGGTGTCACTTTGTAAGATCACACGGGCTGCTCTCGAAATGAAACGAACGCACCGCGCGCACGTACACGCACGCAAAAGAACGGGCCGCACGTACACGCTGCCTGCAGCCTGCATCTACAGGAATTCATCCACAGTGTGAACACACTTGGGGGAAAAAAAAACAGGGTTGGTGAGTGTGATGAAGCAGCAACTGTAATGCTAGGAGCTACTGTGCAGTGTAATGCCACCCGGCAGTGAGCCACAATCCCACGGTATCCCGCAAAAGTCAAGTTTAAAACATGTTCTCTGTCTGTAGCCAGACATGTGACCAGTAACCATTTGGACCAATATGGACCCACTGTGGGACATATTTCCTAAAAGCACACATTTTCCTCTACACACACACACACAGTTGCAGGAAGTGCACTGACTCAGTCCACCTGGGTAAAGGTTAATGTCGACTATATGACTATATCCGTAAAGCGCAAGCACCGTGCACCATGCACAACTACTGTACTCCCCGCAACACATCCATTTCACTGCTCTTTCGCATGCATCGCGTCTTTCTGGTGACGTCTTCATCGCTCACTGCAAACATCCCCTCAATCTTGGTCGCTGCTGCTTCCTTAGCATTTAAATGAACCCTGCCTCCAGCGTCCACCTGTGGGCTCGCATTCTGGTCTGTCACGAGCCGGGTGAATGAGCCGAAGTCTGCTCTGATTGACATGTCAGCCAAAAAGCTTTCAGTGCTTTCTCCTAATGGGAAACACGCTTGCAGTACATCGATTCAGAGAGAGAACCGATGAGGAAATGTCTTCGTCAGGTCAAGCAGAGCTCATTGAGACCTAAAAACATCATCACAGACCAGTGCCGAGGCAAAGAAAGGCATTTTGGGAAAAATCCTTTATCTCCATTTCCACAAAAAGTGGTGTGGCCCATTTTTATTCACTTAATACAATTTTAACGCCAAAAAAGAGCTGGAATGAGTACATGAAACGTTCTAATTAAGTGATTCCCATTAAATTATAATCTCTCAATATTTTTTCTCCCTCGTTCTCATTCGGGTCAGCTGGCCTATTACGAGGCGGCTCCTTTTTCCTGTAGCTACACTACAGACACAGAGTTGATCTAACAAACTAACTGGAGAGGACATTGGGGAGGTGGGTGGGGGGGGGTGAAAATAGACACAAGCAGGAAGCAGGGCTGAATGTAGTGGAGTGTATTTGTAACCATATCAGCGCGCTGTATGTAATTTCATCTCCACATGCATGACCTAGCATTTCTTTCTCCTCCACCGTCATGATAGCCTCTGAATAATGTCGGCATTCACTGTTTGCATTATTTGTGCGAGTGTGGGTGTGTGTCTCTTCACCCCTATATCAAGACTCTTGAGCGCTCTTTATTATGTGAGGTTGGTTCACTTGATACTCCGACACAAGCGCTCTTCAGAGGCTCTCTGTGTGGCCCTGTGTGTGTGTGTGTGTGTTTTAATGGGGTAGAAAGTGTAGCAATGCTTGAACATGGTCGGACAGGAGGGAGGTCATGCTATAAGACGTGTCACTTCCTGTCTTCATCACAGCGGCGGCCGATACTCCCACACGTTGCCGCAATATACAGAGGACCGCGACGAGCACAGGGCCAACGCAGAGCAGAAAAAGGTGACGGATTTCTATGGAAATTATACATATAGAATCATGTGTCCTCAGATATTAAGCACTGACGTCTTCATCTGCAAGCAGCTGGCTCACATGCGCCACTAATGGACTCGATTTTTCTACATTTCTACAACGCCGCTCACGCTAAATACGCAGCACGTCCCAGACAAAGCTTGTTAAAATCGTGACGTTGTGTTTTCACATTTTTATAAGGGTGAGGGTCTAACCCCTAACTCTAGGAGAATTATGGAAACCCATAATGGAACAGTTCATTCTTTAGTTTACAGAAAAAAATACCACATCATCACATCACCCAGCCGAACCGGAGAGATTTGGTTTCGGGCCATGTTTCAGCGTTCTGTCTCGAAATTGAGCAGTTTAAGTCGGCCTAGCCTATAATTCTGAGACAAGGGCAGCTCTATTGAGCACTTTACTAAAGCAGAATCTTAAGGACGACGCCGACAACAAAGGACTGAATAAAACCTCCCTCTGTCTTTATTTTCACTCTCGCACTGAGGGAGTTGAAGACAACCAACACTTCAATCCTCTTCTTGTCATCTGATGTCTCTCTGTTGTTCAAAATCCTCTTTCCAAGAGAGAACAAAAAAATCTAGATTTTAGATGGCTGTGTTTCAAACAACTTCCACTTGTTGTGTGTGTGTGTGAGAGATTCTTTATTATATTTCACATTCTGTATGATGGCTCATTCCATGTGTTTATTCCCACAGTTTTTTAACATGCAGTGGAGTAAGTGAGGTGTCGATGCAGGGCAGGTAGAGAGAAAGAAGGGTAGAGGAGTGGAGAAGAGACTGATGGAGTGACTAAGCAGCGTATGATTGTTTCTAATTGGGATGGCTCACAGTCCGTGACATCAGAAAACCGCCAATCATATCCTCTCATTTCACCCCTGTCAAGTGTGACATGTCTCTTCTTTCCACTAACACCTTCAGCGAGCGGCGCCCACACGTACACAAACACAAAGCCGCGCGCTGCACATAAACACACATAAACAGTCTGTCATTCGCAGCTCTTCCGCCCTCTTGTTCCGTCTACCACGTTCACAGTCTCCCACCCTCAAATTTCCCACTCTGTTGCGCGCACACAAACAGGCACGAACACACACACACACACACACACACACACACAGCCGCAATGCCGCGCGCACACAAGCACACACCTGCCCCACGGGGCAGGACAATGTGTCTAAGTTGAGATAGAGGGGAGTTATAAATAGTAGTCCTCATATCCTCTGCTGCTGATAGCATCATGCTGTCTGGTCTGATGACACACACACGTGTACAAAAAAAAAGAAAAAAATATCACACACACAAACAATGTGTCTAGTATATTCAGCTGAGCCTGTGAGATACACACTCACCAAGATAAAGAGAGCCAAAACATGCATATATTTGTCATAAATATCCATAAAACATCCATGTATCACTTATATCTGCAGGGTTTAACAGCTCCACGGTGTCCACTGGAGGAGAAACACAGTAATATGACAAAAATCCCTCTGGTCAGTTACTAAACATAAACAGACAGGCATAAAAATAGCTGCAGCAAAACAAAAGAGCTTGAAATGTCTGTGGAAACAAACCGAAATGCCAAGCAGACAGCACTCAACGTATAAATCACACAGATAGCGTCACCACG
The DNA here is from genome assembly GCA_014281875.1 of Nibea albiflora. Classification (NCBI taxonomy): domain Eukaryota; kingdom Metazoa; phylum Chordata; class Actinopteri; family Sciaenidae; genus Nibea; species Nibea albiflora. Next base: position 16,550,417 of record CM024808.1, on the reverse strand, counting down.
GCCCAAAAACCCCAGAACAAAATAACATTCCCCCAGAAAGCGAATGATAACGTACCTGATTACGGTGCACAGTAAACGCACTGCTTTTAGCCCGGCTAAAATTCACTGTTTGTCGGTATTATGTCCTGACAGGAAATCGTAAAAATGATTTCCACTGAAAAAGAAGCAGCAGAAAGCAGAACTCACCAACTATCAGATTTTATTTACTGATTTTATGCTGAAAAGGTCAAACCTGAAAAGGCTATTTTCTGCCACCTGTGGCAGTTGCCTGGTGCACTGTTGGGCCCTCAGTGCCAAAAACATTAAAGGGGATGATCTAATACGGTATTTACTGTACACACTAGATTATTTGTACAGTATTTATACAGCACCAGTCAAAAGTTTGCACACACCTTCACGCACAATGGTGTAGAAGCCATCAGTGCTAGAGAATACTGTGGTGGTTTTACAAGCGAAGCACCCCCATAACATCACACCATCTCCACCATGCTTCACAGTGGGAACCACACATGCAGACTATCTGTACCATACCATTCATCTTCTTTGTGTCTAATAAAGACCTGGTGTTTGGCACAAAAACACACAAATTTGACTCATCAGACCAAAGTACAGATTTCCACTTGTCCTTTTCTTGGATTTGATGGTTTTAGCAACAGCAGTTCATGATACAAAGGTCTTGATTTTCTTCATGGCTTAAATTAATGATGGACTGTTGTTTCTCTTTACTTAGTTAAGCGGTTCTACTACAGTAGTAGTCAAAAATTCACATAACTTTTGGCGAGGCACACACAAACGAGGCGTGTTCAAACTTTTGACTAGTATCTATAAAGTATATAAATAAAACCTGGCTTCAGTTGGATATGCTGTGATGGTTAAAGCTGCCCTTTTGATGACACCATATATTGTAGTGCAGTTTGCCCAAAGAAACAGTTGGACTGGCACCGATACAGTATCTGAACCACTAAATGTGGAAAATGTACAAACAAATTCCAAATGTACAAAAAGTGACAACTTATAGGCTGGCATCACTCACTTCTGCCTCCCACGATGTATTTTAGGGGGAAAAAAAAAAAATAGACCAAATTAGTTGAAACAAGTGGCGCTTGGAGAGTTGGATGTGTCCCAATTTAAAGAAATTGAGGATTCAAGCCATATTCATATGTTTCCAAAGCTATATTCTCTATGTTTGCCAAAAAAGCGAGACATAACTTAACTGACATTTTCCAGCAGAAGGAAGTGATATTATCACCTATATTAAAGGAAAGTGAAAACAGCCCACTATTGGCACCACGGCCGCATGTTATTTCCAAAAAGTAATAATCCTTTTTTAATATCCTCTGTCAAATCCAGACAAATGAGATAAACTGATCAGGGAAGGTTTCGAGGAAGACTTTTAACTAATGAAAAAATGTTCCTAGATAGGTACAACTCATAATTAGATGATGTAGGACTTTAATTGGACAAAGACAGCAGCAAGGCTCTGTCCATGGTGAAACAGTGTGTGACGAAAAACCAACGCCTCATCAGCAAAACCTGCCCTACAATAAGATGAAACCTGTAGTGTGTTATACATACATGCCACCCAAAGCAGGAGCTATTTATCTACAACCATAGACCACTTCAGTGACAGATATATAATATATTTGATCAACAGGCTCGCGCACACACACACACATTATTCAGGTCATGTTCACACAGCCTTTCCATTGTTCATGTGAAAACCTCATAACTTGGTAATCTAGTTTTCACTCCAACAGAGTGGGTGGATTGAGAAAACCCTCAAAACTCATTGGTCGGTGATCCCCATTAGAAATAAATAAATCTGATTGTCAATCAATAAATTTGATTGAACCTAATGGTATCGAGCCAAAACACTGTCGCGTAGGCTTAAACAAGAGGAGTAGAGTGGATGTGCTACAGTGAATGCAGAAACTCTCTGCTCCAGATCTCCCCCTCCATGTCTGTGTGGGTTCTCTCTAGGGACACTGTCCCCTCCCACAGTCCAAAGACATGCAGGTTAACAGGTTAGTTGGCGACTCTAAATTGCCCATAGGTGTGACTGTGATTGTGAATAGTTGATGTCAGCCCTGTATTGAACTGTTGAGCCCGGTGTGTACGCCCACCATTTGCCTAAAGTCAGCTGGGATTTGCTCCTGCCCATCACAACACTGACAACATTGATAAGGATAAGCTGTTATGCAATATGTATGGACGTGCATTTATGTCAAGTGAAGCTCAAGGTAGCTTTATTTTGAAAGTAATTTTTTTTTAAATTGCCAGTTAATGTGAGTCATTGTCAGTGAAGTAAAAAGTGGAATCGTAGCGACATTATTGATTTTTCATTTCTGCAAGTGCAGAAACATCCGGCATATATTTATGCATGTATGTACGTGTATGTGTGTCGACTCGCACACAAACACACATGCGATTGCCTGAAGTCTCCTTGTGTTTTTCCTTTTGATCTCATAATGTCCAGAGAGGAGAATATCATTGCGCTAACAACATCGAGTCATTTACTTACAGCACATTACGCAGTCCTCTCTGAACAGCTCTGACAGAGTCTCAGAAAAAACGTGTTTATTCGTCCTTCACTAGATTACAGTGCTTTAAAACAATAAGAAGATCTAGTGATGGCACTGTGAGCGCCAGTGTATGTTCTTTAAGTGTGTTGTGCGAACAAAGGGGGGGGTGCAGATATCCTTTGTTTGTCTTTTGAATAATAATTACAAGGAAACAGTGGCCTTCAACCGCAACAGAGGCTGCACACGCGTGCACGCGCTCTTAAACGAGGCTGTCTTTGACGTCACGGAGGAATATTTTTGGCATTAATGCAGTCCATTTCAGTAGATGACACAAACAGAGGGAGGAAGAGGCCTATTCAAAGTTTATCACACAGAAGCAGCGTCTGTGTGCGTTGCGAGTGTGTATTTGTGTGCTGCTGCTGTGGTTGTCTCTGTCAGGACTTTTTAACAAGCAGTCGAGCCCCCACAGGGAAACACTGACAAAATAACATCATCCCTCCCTCTCTCTCTCCCTCTCTCTGTCTCTATCTTTGTCTCTGTGTTTGCCCTCCTCTCCCACTCACTCTCTTCTCTAATAAGTCCAATAGCTTCCTCTCTGTGTCTCCCTTTCTTTTCGTTAACTCTCTGTCCAGGGGCTCTGTCTTTTCTGGCCTCCCTCTATCCATCTTGCCCTCACCCACCCACTCCCCATCGCTTCTAATAAGGCCAATATTCTGCAACACTCCTATGGGACCTAACCTTGCAGCTAAGCTGGAATAGCTGTTATTAGAGTAGAGTTCACCCAAAAATCGTATTGATAAATCGAATGCTTTAATCGGTGCCAAAGACTCCACTCTTTATAGTTTCATTTCTATTACATTTAGATGCAGCACAGTAGTTATAAAGTTAAGGATCGTGACACCTTCAAGGGGTCAAATGATAAATCTTCAGCATACAGTCATGCATATTCTGCATATCTCTGCCTTCACAAAAAGTTAAAGATATTCAATTAAAGCAAGAAAACCTGAACCGCTCACAACATTTTTCAGCTGGTTGAAAGCGGGGTCATATAAAGGCTGTAACCCCCCCCCCAAATTCAAACCGCTCTGTTCTCAGTAATCTGATTACTTCCTCCACAGCATTGCTTGCTATTTATCTCATCATTATGCTTGCCTTCACTAGACTTTGACATATTGTGAATTTCACTCCTGTCACATGCGCAGAAATTGTTGGTATCATCATTATATCCTCCACAGTCATTATGAAAATTATCATCACTGTCAACATTGCCATCATCAACAGCCATAACCATCATAATTATTCTCTGTATCTTAGCCGGCCTACCTATCATGCTCTCCTAATTTCACCCCTTTCCTTCCCCTCCCCTGCTGCTTTCTCTCCATCTTCCCCCTCATTTCTTCTTCTGGTCCAGTTTTTGGCTTTCTTTTCCTACCCTCCTTCCTTATTTCACTCCCTGTTATGTACCCTTCAATTATTTTTCCTACTTCCTTAAGTGCCTCCATCTGCACCGCCTCACAATTTGGCAGGCTTTTGAATGAACACAAAAGACAAGAGAGAGAGACACCAGAGAGAGAGAAGAAAAAAAAAACTGCACTGGGTGAGTAGAGGTGCTAATCACAATAAAATAGCACAGCCCAATCCTCAATGCAGCACTGCTTTATTGAATACATAAAAAAAACATTTTGACAAGAGACCTCTTTGTCAGGATTACTTGTTGAAATATGTTTTCATTGAATAAAGTAATCCTGTACGGAGGCACTCAGTGTGCAGCCGCCTTAAAGTTTTTTTTTTAAGGTTTTAAAGAATTGAAGCATTTAAGATGAGAGTTCAGCGCGAGGCAACACGATGTAGAGAGATGAAATCGCGGACCTAATCTAAGAAGCTGTTTATTAGGAGAGATAATGCACAAGGAAGAAGCAGCTCAGGCGCGCGCGTACGCGCTCTCAGCCTCGCACAAACAGGCGCCTTAGCGCAAACACGAAAGTAACAAATAACCCGCGCGCCCAAATACGCACCCGCATGTGTGATCGCACACGCGCACTCTCCACTCAAAGAAAATGGGATTTATAATTCTTGTGTGTGTGTGTGTGTGTGTGTGCGTGTATATCTGTGCCAGAGGGCTGTGTATCATGCTGAGTTCATTCCAAAGACACAAACAACATAATATAAACCCCAGCTCAAACAGAATGGAACAACTCCCACTGCCCAGGAAAAAAACAAGAAAATCAAAAGGCCTCAAAGTCCAGATTTACACGGGAGCGAAACACCTAGACCCACATTTATGGAGTCGTAAAGCAGGAGGAACCCAGGAGGAAGGCTGAGGTGGCGTAAAGGAGCATGGATGTCGGTGTCAAGACACTTTTTTTTATCATGTCACGTTTTCAGGAGCAGCATCAGAGTAGCTCAGCTGAAGTTTCCAAGCAGCGCGGCGAGTCTGAGCTTTGAGTTGGCGTACATGTGGGGGAAAAGAGAAGACGACAATCCCAACAGGAATGAAGGGGAATTAAAAGAAAACTAATAATACTCACTTCACTGCAAATTAGCTCATCCGAGTCAACATCACAGCAAAATATTTGGATGTCGAGCAGATTGCCTGAACCAGCCCCGCGTCCAAATTTAAACTTGAGTCGGCGGTTTTGTTCACCCAGTTCAACGGAGGCTGGATCTAATTATCCTTCTGACAAAATACCATTTTTAAAAAGAAAACTGTTTTAATGTACGCTATTACAGTGTCATCATGTCAAATTGCGAACGTCCTGTGAGCCCATTTGAGTACACCTGGCCACCTATCGCGTCGCCGTATCTGTCAGACGCTTGCAGGGGGCTGAGCAAATTGTGCATAGCGTGACTCACTTCACCGAGCTTTGCTCAAGCAGCCCTCCCTGTCAGAGGGTGAGAGGGTATGGCTAACTGGGTGGTTCATAATTTGAAATCATGCAGTGGGATCCGCTGTTTAGAGAGCAGGTCGACAGGATTGTCCAGCCGGCACTTTGGTTTTCAGCGACAACCTACAAACTACAATTAAGAAAACTCAGGAACTGCTCAGAAAATATACTAATACACTCGGTGCACACTGCAAGGAAACGGAAAATTAGCCTGGCTCCCTCAAATGCTTAAATTCATAACCTGACATATAATGTTTCCCTCGTTTTATCCACTAAATATGCAGCCAGGGGGTAAGGCGTGTTACAGTACAAAGGACATGCCATCTCCAATCATATTAACCCCTGCTTCCACTCTGACATACAAGTATGCAGGGGGCAAATCAATACTGCATAATGTGCTGACAGTTCCCCCCACAGACATGCACCGGTCAGCTGTTACGAGCATCACTAACTACGCTGGCCGTGTCACCGATTCATCAGTGCCACCGACAGACACGCGCTGACACACGACGAGAGACCTACTTTGAGGCGGGCGAAACGAAGCGCGGCGGGCAGGGGGGGGGCGAACGGAACGCGGGGCAGGAAGGCGGGCGGGGAGGGGGCAAGGGGTGACGTCAGGGTGGGATAAAAGAAGAGAGGGAGACGAAGAGGTAAATATACATTATGGACATGAAATGCAAAGGGGTGGTTGCTGGGAAATGTGTTTTCACTCTGAGCTGAGATGAAGGGATCTGCACCAGTTTTATGTCACGTCTGTTCACTTGAGTTCTTTCAGTTTTCCCAGGCATCCAGCAGCGTCTCCAGCTGTAGCTGCAGGTTGGCTCAGACGCTCCGGTTTTGTTTTTTCATCAGTGCACAAGGCAACATTTTCATTCTGCTGAAAAAAGGCTTCGGGATGCTGCTCCCAGCTGTCCCATTCCTGTTGGTTTAAACAACACCTTTCGCTTCAGACGGAGCCAGGCTAGCCATCTCCCCTTCTGTCTGTACAGAATCAGGCCCCAAAAAGTTGAACTATTCCTTTAGACGCTCTCTCCGCCTGCTGCACTCACTGCAGCACTCTGCTCTATTCAAGTCCGCTCACATCCACACTCGCACATTCATCATTAATATTACAACAACGAGGAGGCGAGGAGGGAGAAAGGGTCCTCTCAAACAAGCACACACAGACTTTTCCTTTACATTAACAAAGTGCAATATAAGTGCTGCGCCCTAAACCCCATCGTCATCTCTAAGCTTTCCCATTTCCATTTGATTGGCTGCCAGCGAGGCCTGCAGAGTAATTGGCTGCATTTCATTGGCCAAGCAGACGGACAGCACCCCTGGGAGGAGTCCATCAGGCGATATCTGTTAACAACGCGCACAGACTTTCACACACACACACACACACACACACACACACACACACACACACACACACACACACACACACACACACACATCCCAACCAGGGCCGGAGGGGAACTCCCTAATGCCTAATGTACCTTTTGCTATCACAGATGGGTCACTTACATTTCTGGGCACAAGTGCGATCATGAGTGAGAGATATTGGGCGAAAAAAAAAAAAAGGTAGAAAAGATTGGGGACAGAAGGGAAGGCAAGGCAAGGCAAGGAGGATTGGTTAGAACAAGGGAATTATGGGAGAGATCAGATGAGGGGAGAGGAGAGGAAGGAGGAAAGGAAGCGGGACAGCGGAGGACGAAACACAGTCCAGCTATTTTTCAACTCTTGTGTAACTTTTTTTGGGGGGAAAAGGCAACGATTAAACACAGATCAGACTGCAGGAAAAAGGAAAGTAACATGTTTGTTAGTGTACACAAATACAGGCGAGTATGCATTAAGAGCGCTGCTGTCAGTTCATCATTATGTGTCTGTTACCGAACATCACCGCCGAGTTTTTGTCGGCCTTTATCAGCGCCCGTTTTTTTTTCTCTGACTCAGCACGTTGAATCAGCATAAGAGGAAGGGAGGACGAGCGGGCTGTGCGACGTGTGATTGAATCAGTAATTTCACACATTGAGTAAATCCCTATTTTTCGCCTCCAGTTTCTTTTTTTTTTTTTTTTTTCCCTCTCCACGGGCAAAAGAGCAAAACTTAACGCCGTCAGCCAGCTGCAATATTTTTTCAGGCATATTCTCAATTAGGAGCACTCAGCAGGATGAGGCTCGGCGGTGTGAGAACACTGTGCTAATTTGTTCAGTTTCTTTCTTTACTTTTCTCAGAAGTTGTTCAACATATCATTATTTATTTTCATAGCTTATAAGTATAAGTGGAAATACCACATTTGTTTCACAATTTGTCTTGTGAAAGCGAGCTGAATATTTGGGGATTTTTTAAAAGAAGCTATTTGAATGTTCAGCTTTTGGCTCTGGAAGCTGTCACACTGGTCGAGTAGAGCTGCGCAGTGGCCATCAGCACGGCGGATGACGGGAGAAACGTGTTGAAAATCAGCACGCAGTACAATGTTTTCTACATAAGAGAGACTAAAAATACAACCACAACAAGCAGCACTCGCTTAATTGTAAACGGTCACGTAGTTGACAGCCAAGTGTGACGGAAAACAAGAATGAGTCACCCGTGACGCTGGTTGGAGACTGACAAACATGTTGGAGGATCAGGGTCATCCTCACGTGGCCTGGCTGAGGTCTCCCGTATGAGGACAAAGGGGGACAGTAATACTATCTGACTTGAGTCGTGAGTGGAGGGGAGCATCTGTGGATCACTGCTCGTACGACAGAAGGGGGGGAGACTCAACTAGGTCACGGACGCGTTTGTTTGTACACAGCGGGGGGGGTTTGAGCAGTGTAGCTTTTTTTAAAAGGCAGACGCTAATATTTTTAGAATGAAGCAGCTAATTCTAAACTCAGGGTTTGGTGTTTCCCCCCCCTATGAAATGGATTCTTTGACTGGGTGGAAAAGCCTTAATCAGCATGTTGACGATTGCAGGTGCTTCCAAGATTTCCGAAAGGAGAGGAGAGGAGAGGAGAGGAGAGGAGAGGAGAGGAGAGGAGAGGAGAGGAGAGGATAGGAGAGGAGAGGAGAGAGAGAGGAGAGAGTGGAGGAGAAGAAGAGAGAGGAGAGAGAGGAGAGGAGAGGAGAGGAGAGGAGAGGAGAGGAAGAGGGAAGAGGGGGAGGAGAGGAGAGGAGAGGAGAGGAGAGGAGAGGAGAGAGGGAGGAGAGGAGAGGAGAATAGAGGGAAGGAGAGGAGAGGAGAGGAGAGGAGAGGAGAGGAGGGAGAGGAGAGGAGAGACAAAGTTGCTGACCCACTTTGTAGCTCGCAAAGTTTCAAATCCTCTTTAAAGAGAGTGAGTTGTGGCCAAGGAATTTGGCAACGCACACATTCACACTATACATACAGCCCATGCACACACACACACACACACACACGTATGTACAGACACACACATAACGTGCAGGCCCGTGACCCAGGACACCGAAAATAATGAAGGAAGTGCTGCTTTTATTTAACACCACATTAGCTCTTTACATCACCTAATAATGGCAGCACTGAACCACACACTAGCACACGCTTACACACACACACACACCACACACACACACACACACACACGTCTGGTAGTGCTCGATACGGTTTGTTAGTTTTCTCATTTGACTTGGTCTATTTTAGGCCTGCAAAACCCTCTTTCTCATTCCTCTCCTCTCTGATCCGCCCTCCATTGTCTCTCCCTCTTTTATCTTTGCTTTTCCTTCATATATTGCCTGTTTTTTTTTTTTTTTTTGCATATTCCCTCGCTCGCTCGCGCACCTCTGCCGACGTATCTGGTGGTATATCTCTCTCTCCTTCATCTCTCCCCGTCTCTCCGAAGATTTCGGTGATGTCAGTGACGAGATCGGCGCGCGATTGGCTGGGCCAGATAAGAGAAACAATTTGACGGATAAGACTGCTGATTTGTTTAGGGAGCTTTTTCCCTTCTCATCGCGCTCCTGCAGACTGCATTCATATTAATGAACATGCATACATCTACGCACACACACAGAGACTGGGAGTGTGAGAGACGATGAGACATATAGAGGGCTCAGTGATGAGGAAGGAGAAATTATTTCTCCCTCACTCACCCCTTTTTTACCTTTTTGTTCCTCCTTATATGTTTGTAAAATGCTCTTAAAGTGAAGTACAGTAGGCCTGCACTACTTTTAACATCTATTACTTCAAACCATCACCCCTTTCTTATCTGTTGTCTGCGTTTGCGTACACACACACACTGCCCTTTATTGGGTTCTTGACAGTAATAATGGGTACGCGGCGTACGAACCGTAGTGAGCAATAACTACCTTATTGCTAAATAAAACAGCTAGATGTGATGTTAAACGCCTTGGAAATCAATTTTCCCTTCCGGCTGCATTCTATAATCAATGGGGTCTTACGCGAGGACGCTACTATAAGATGGATTCGATAAAGATACATTTTTAAAGTTATTCCGCGTGTCAGATTGCTATCTTTGTGTTTTGTGCTTCTCTCACAGATTTGTCGTTTAAAGGGCCGTGTTGGAAAAAAAAAACGTGAGTCAGAATCAGAAAAAGAAGGGGAAATCCTTCTGGAGGTGAACACTGAACACTGCATTTGCACTTTTAATTCCAGAAGACTAAAGGAGGTTATTGTCATCGTTATCACCAGAAGAAACATGATGTCTACCCGGAAACTCGGAAACTCTTTATGTGTAAGAAAAAAGAGAGGTAAACGGCAGGTGAAATGGTAACGACACACCGCTTGCATTTTCCTTCTGGGGCGTTGCCATTGTAGGGCACAAACTCTGACGCACAGACACACACACAACACACACACGTTAAATTGTGCACATTCTGGCCAATTATAAAACTAAAGGTTAATGCTTCAATTTTTGCATTACTGCACACAGATCCCTGTGTGTGTGTCTGTGTGTGTGTCTGTGTGTGTGTCTGTGAGTGTGTTTGGACGTGTGTGCACAGCATCTACCCCACCCACCCCCCCCCCCCCCCCCCCCCCCCCCCCCCCCCCCCCCCCCCCCCCCCCCCCCCCCCCCCACCCCCCCCACCCCCACCCGAATGTCTGCAGGCTGAACACGCTACACATGCAATCATGTCTCCGCATGCACTGAAGAGTGAGGCTCACATGCTATTTTCTTTTCACAAGACACGGTTACCTCTGTATATAGACGATGGCGGATTTTCTCCATTTTCTGTTGTTGTTTTTTTTTTGTGTGTGTGTGTGTCCTGATATCTCTTGTTCCCTCTGTTCAAAAGCCACTCCAAAATATGTGCTCACAGATTTCTGAAAGTCTTTTTAGGTTGTCTATCCGTGGGCACACTTGGAACCAGAAAAAGAAAGGCCCCTAGATCTGAGCCCTGTGGAACCCCGCAGGGATGTCTGCAAAAGATGGATTCCCCACAAAGATAAACTAGAATCTAAGCCAGCTCAGTTCTGAGTCACAGGTACCTGCCCAGCGCTCAGGGCCTTCAATTAAAACTGCATGATCAACTCTGTTAACAGCGTAGGTAACAGGATTATGATTGAGCATTGTCACCTGTTTTTACAAGGACATTCATTACCTTAACAGAGTCTGGCTGCGGGATACGGAATAACCTCACACCTGTCTTTAAGTATGTTGCTGTCCATGAGATGATACGGCTCAAGGCCTATTTTCTCAAATGTTTCTCAAATGCTGTATACACATGTAAAACTGTAGTGCAGAATATGATATCTCCATAGTCTCAGCCAGCCCTCCTGGAAAAGGGATGTTGAAGGGACATTTGGCAGGATGACAGACAGTATTGAGAAAGGTTGGTATTTCAGCAATAACGGACTGACAGTTCTAGGAACTTCTAAAGTGCCCCAGAGGGGAGAGCTAACCTCGGTGTACATTTAATCCAGCTGCTCAGACGGACTTGAATGGAAGCGCTGCAAGGTAAAAATGTATTCTGGTGTAGGTTTACAGTACGTGCTGATTTAAACACAGAAACAATCCAGACTTCAGTGAGACTCGCAGTCCAGCAGTGGTGCTGAGGAGCGAGACTGCAGCACACGGCCTTCGCTGAGGCTTTTTGTTGTCTCACCAGCTACTGTAGCGTGCTGCTAAGTGGATTGTTGTTTTACAATGTGTCTAGATTAGATATGTTGTGGTGAGAATGAACTCCACCATGTTTGTGGACGCCGCCAAGCCGGGCGCTGACAGCGGGGGTGTACACCAGTGGTGAACTCCCCCGTTCCCTTTTGAAAACACTAGACCGTCTCCTCCATTTTCCGAAAAGCAGCGGCCCATTATTTTAAACACACAGCGCTGTCCGCTCGCAGTTTCAAACAATGAGCTGTCCACGAGTGGCAAAAATACTGAACTATCTACAATGAAAACAAACAAACTACGTAACGTCCACAGCACTACAATGCAGTGAACTCACATCCTCTCCACACACACACTCTCCAACGTCAACGCAACTAGGAAAACGAGAAGTGAACGACGAGAGCAGCAACTAACCATTCTTAAGTTCTGGCGAGCTACTGAAGTGGCAAACCCAACATCGGTGATCAATGGAGTGTTAAAACCTGGTTACACAACCAGTTATCGATTCCCGGCTGCTGTGCTCGTGTGTGTGTGTGTGTGTGTGTGTCTTGTGGCTTTCTCGCTCTCCCTCTGCAGTACAGTCTTTATCCTATTACGGCCTCCAAGCTTTGCGGAGCTGTTTCGGTTGTAGATACAATGAAAACTGGCAGGATACATTACTTAGCACCGCACTCCTCCCACCTCGCTGGTTCGCCCTCCACCCCCACCCCTCCCTTCTCTCTGGCTTTCAACCATGAATACATTTTTTCATCATGCTGGTTTTTTTTTTTCTTTCTCGCTTCTCATTTGCGTTTGTATTGCTCCAATTTTTCCTTCCTTGTGGTAGTTTTCCCTTTGTGAAACTACCCAAGATACACCGTGCACCTGACTGATTAATCCCGACTGTTTATCTGTCTCATCACATAGCTATGCGCTGATCGCATCGATGCTTATGGTTGAGGACAATCTCACCAGCATTTCAGAGAAATACTTGCAGCTCCTTGCTGCTTTGTGCAGAAGGGACTCGAGTTGGGCGATCGCCACACTGTTCGATAGCTAATTGCGTGGCTGTGCTGTAGAGCTCCAAGGTTAGAAATATTTGTCACTCTTTGAAGGCGGATTCGGATGAATGTGAAGAATGTGTGCACATTGAATCTCTTCGCTGTGAAGTGGCCAGAGGTCGCCACTTCATATTCGAGTTGAATGCAGTATATCGTCAGTAATCAGCAACCACCGAGCTGAGTTTTTTTTTACATGCGGAGTCTACTCTGCACCAAAGTTCAGAGGAACTTCTTCTCTTCAGCTAAAGTCAGTTATTCTTTGGTGACTCTGAGAACAAAGTCATACAGGCTTAAAAGGGGGGGGGGACTAATGGAATGAGAAATGAGTTCAAAGCCAGAACTTAAGGCTTCACAACACTGCTTTATAAATCAGTGGGTGAGGTCATCTTTTCAGTTAATGCTACCTATCAGCAAAAGGGGTTGACTACAAGCATCGGTAAGCAGCTTCAAATCCATTAGTCAAGCCAACGTTTTATCAACAGACATAAATATGTTTTGCTGATGATACCTGGGTAAAGTAGAGCTGCAGATTGGTGCACACTGCCTTATTTCAGCCTGGCCATACTCCCCTCTGTCCTCTGTCAGGTGCTATCGGTAGCTTAGCAGGGAGCAGAGCAGTCCCCGCTGATGGGAAGGGCTCCGAATAAAAGCAGAGGTTTTATTTTGACGAGCCCTGCACGGGGACCCGATGGCCGACTGGAATGCTCCCAGGGAGAGAGAGAGAGATGATCTCTTTATCTGTCTGTCCTGTATCCTATTAGAGTATCACCTTCCATCACACCCTCCATTCAAAAGGATGAGAACAGCTTTTACTAAGCTGCACGCTCTCCCTCGCCCTCTCTTTACCTTGCCAACTGCCTCCCTCTCCTCCTCCCTCCCTCCCTCCTTCATCTCTCCGCCCTCCTCAATCATGACCGCACATTTTCACTATTTTCTTGCTGTCCCCTTAATAGCCTGTTGGCCATGCCCTTTAAAAAACAACCCACGCGACCATTTTCTGATATCATGCCCACGTCCGTCGTTGAAGTATTCAAAATGATGTAAGATTTAGGCACAAAAACTATTTGGTAAAGATTAGAGGAAGACTCTAGTCGTGGTCAAACCAACCTTCACTTGAATTCTATGTCTGCTTTGCTTCTGGAAGACCCCTGGCATAATGTCACATAGATCCCGCTAAGTTAAAGGTGAACTATGTCTTTTTAAGACATCTTAACAAGTGACCAATCATTTCAGTGCATGGGTGAAGACAGTCTCTTGTAGTGACTTTCTCTCCATCGACGCCTCGCTTCATTCATTTTCTGTCACTCTCCCTCATTTCTTTTTTTTTTTGATCCACTTTTTCTTTCAAAGCCAGCAATCGCTGGCCAGAGGACTGCTGAGGCAGCACTGGGTCCAATTTCTGAAGCACCGCACGGACCCCAACAGACAACTGATATCCAAAACACAGTGGCAGAGAGGCAAAGAGAAAGTGAGAGGGGAGAGCATGACAGAAGAGTTGCCGGTGCCCAGAACTGCCTGCCAGGAATCGATAAGGGACAGACCGATGACTGTAGAACAACCCCGCTGGTACAACCAGCTGCAAACCACACACACACACACACACCACACACACACACAACACACACACACAGACGCAGTGCAAACCACACAGATAAGACTTGCTGAGGCACAAGTCACTGATGTTTGTTCTCTATTATGTATAGCAGAAAGCTCCAACCGGAGTGATCTTTTTTTTACATGCCCATTGCTGCTGTGTTGATGAAGCATCAGGAGCTCTGTAGTGTTTAAAGCAGGGAAAGGGAGAGAGAGTAAGAGCAGATGTTGGTCAGTATCTGTCAGTTTGTGTGTATATATATATGTGCATGCATGTGTGCATATATATATATGTGTGTGGTGTATATATATATATAGAGAGAGAGAGAGAGCAGCCAGATTGACACCATTATGTCTGCTCTCCCTCCCTCCACTCCATAAGCCAATTCACCCTCATCCCTCTGCTATTAAGCAGCTTTGCATTGGTGCAGCTATGACTGCGACCGAGGGGAATGTGTGTTTTTAGAGTGTGTGTGTGTGTGTGTGTGTGCAAGAGACGAGGGGGGGGCGACAGGAGGGGAGAGTCATTTTTGCCGCTGAAAATGTTCTCATCTCTCTCTCCAACATCTACAGTACGTTACCCTCGCCTCGCCTCCCTCACCTCGCCTCCCTCGCCTCACCTCGCCACGGCTCCCTTTTCGCTTCCTCAGCCCCTCGGTCTGTTTTTGTCGCTGTAATCTGTTCTGGCGACCCAGCAGTGAACTTTTAATAACGTTAAAACAATAGAGTGAATTCAACAGCCGTACAATGCAGCACACTGCTTTGAATACACTGTCAAGCGCTGTTTATTTACTACGGGCGGGTTCTGAAACACGGCATGAGTGAAATCGGCCGTGTCAGTGGGTTTGCCGTGACGACAGAGACGCAGAGCTGAGTTCAACTGTCGTCCTCATTATCTCTTCTTCAAACAAACCAGTCATAACGCGCGTACAGTTGTCAGTCTTAAAATTAGTTTCAGATTACTGGTGTTTTGATGTGTCAGTCATTATAAGATGGATCTTATGTGAACAAGAGCTCTACATTCACAATCACCCTCATCCACCATACCCCCGTCCTTCCCACCATTCTCCACTGCAGTGAAGTCTGCGCATAGGTTTGTGTGTGTGTCCGTGTGTGTGTGTGTGTGTGTGTGTGTGTGTGCATCTGTTGTCAGGTCCACTAGAGGCCCAGTGGCAATCGATAAGTATTTGGGCAACAGCTCAACATAATTATAGAGGGATACTGAGAATCACCGTAGCTGGACAGTGTGTGTGTGTGTGTGTGTTGTGTGTGTAGTTGCTATCTGTCAGTGGCCACCCTCTCTGGCCCTGCAGCCCTCCAAACTTCTCTCCATTGCAGTGTTTTTAGATAATAAGCTGTTGTGGAAGAACTACTCATATCGTTTTTACTTCACAGAACAGTGTGGAAATGTTACAGAAAAAGTAAGAGTACAAACACCAAAGCACACTTATGGAGGATGGAGCATTACAGATGAATGTATTGCATCCTATTATTGGATTATAATTATTGACGCGCTAAAGTCTTCATCAATTTAATGGTGCCGCTGGTAAAGCTGGAGCTGCAGGGTGGCTTGTGAATCTCCCCCCGGTGATCAATAAAGTGAAGTCATCTCATCTTATTTGAGCCTAGAATAATGCACATTTCTGTCGTGCTATTCTTGATTATCGAGCCTGCAAAGTAACTGGAAGCAGGCGAAGTTCAGAAAGTGGAAGGAAGTAGCGCCTCAAAACCTCAGCTTGGGTAAAGTACTTGAGTAAATGTGTTGCCACCGCTAATAATAAATAACCTGACAGTCCCCTCCGTTCCAAACTCTTCTGTTTCTGAGATGACACATCACATGTGACTTGCAAACATGCTGCATCGTGTCCAGTTTGTCCCCCCATTTCCTTTTTTAAGACCCTGCTAGCGTAAATCATGCAGATAATTAAATCCACATAAAAAAGGCAAATGATTCACTGACAGTGGGCTAAGTAAGACGGTTCTGATAAACTTTATAGGTCGTAAACTACCACCAGTCTCTGAACTGGAGCTATCTTTGAAACCAGCTCGGTTCCTCCTGCCCTGTAATGATCCTGTAGACATAAAATGACTAATTCCATAATGTTGGTAACAGGTGCAAACCTTTCTATCACGCTGAAAGAGAGAATATAAGGTAGCATAGTGTGTAATCACTGCATTAGAGCCCAGCATATTTCCAATAAACACACACATACACAGCAGCAGCACTAGCAGCAGCAGCAGGGCAGCTTGCGTGTAAGAAAGTGGGATTTTGATGGCAGTTACATCTGTATTTGACAAACAAGCCCCTCAGGCATAGCGCCGCAGCGATATGACTGCAGTACATCACAGTCATGATGATGTTTTCTGAGGACGTAGGAGTGTTTCAGTCGGAGCATTAAAGTCAAATGGCCGGCTTATGGCTGAATGGTGAGGGGGGATTTTATAAAGGTTCGACCGGGGAAGAGTGCTGTGTGTGAATTTACATCCACGTCACCCGTTAGGTGTGTGAGTGGGTGACTTAGGGGGTTAAGTAAGGGGTAGAAATAGACAGAGATGCACGTGATCAGAATTATATGATAAGAGTCATGATTGATTTCCACAGCACTGAACACAGTACACACACACACACACACACTCTTGACTGCAGGAAAGATGATGAAGCAGCTTTCATCCTACTCGCCCGTCCGCGTGTTTGTTTGTCCGTGTGAGGCCGCGCCGGTCTGTGGGTAAAAGTGGCGCGAGGAGGAAGCCGAGAAAAATCACAGCACCGCTCGCCAAGGCCCTTGGGACGACAATCACTGGGTATTTCAGGAAGTCTTTGAGAAGCAGACTCACCAGGGACCGAGGGTGTGTGTGTGTGTGCGTGTGCATGTGTGTGTGTCTTTCAGAGAGAGAGAGAGGGAGAGTTATCTGAAAAGCAGGTACACAGGCTCAGGGCAGCTTTGGACTCTGTCACTTTCCCAGCTTTATTTGCACCCGGAGTACGACACGCGGAACTTTGCTGGAAAGCCAAGTGGCCGGGAAGATAGCAAAATGGCTGACTGTTCACCGCTAAACAAGCTCGACTGAACTTTCCTCACGCCGACACAAAGCCGCTATTGGAGCTTTAATAAAAGATTTGGGGCTGTTTGGTTGACAGCAAAGATATTGCTTTTGAAAAAAATACAATAATCCCGAGCAAAGTGTAAGGTATAGACTGCGTATAGAAATGAGGATTTGCAACCTAACGTAACATACGGGGGGGAAACTAAGAGTGTAGGAGAGGACAGTGGAAACACTTCTTCTTGAAAAGATGCAGCCAAACCATTTAAACAAGGATAAGGAGTCAAATTTGATCCTTAAGACAGGAATTAATCTATAAATCATAATCTCTGATCTCTAATCTTATTGTTTATCTGATAATTGTGGTAACTGTCAGGTCATAACATCCTCACAAATCTTTGTTTAACAATATGGAAACACGTTAGCCAGGGCACCTAAAAGTTTGTGTAAGTGTGTGGTATTTTACAGCTGTGACAGGCCCAGTTTTCATCTGCACGGATCTTAGATACTAAATATAAACCAGGATTAAGGTTTGGATGATATTCCCATCTCTCTCTCTCTCTCTCTCTCTCTCCCCAGTGAAGAATGTTTAAAGTGACACTTCTCTCCCCTCTAAAATCTTTCCCCCCTTCTCTCTCTCCTCTCTCCCACTCTAAATCCTGTCTTATCTTATCCTGTCCTTCCCTGCAGCTTCTTCTCATCATTCCACTTAAACTCTTCCACTAATGAGTTCCTCCTTCTCCTTCTCCTCCTCCTCTTCTTCCTCACCCCCTCCCTTTCTCCTTCCCCCTCTTTGCCTTTTGTTTCAGATCTGTCTCCTGTAAGGACGCTGTAAACACCACAAGGGTGAAAAAAGCAAACAGCCGCTGAACGTACATGACTAATTCTGTCCGGCTGCGCTGTTGACACTTATTCCTCGCTCGTCCTTTGCGTTTTTAGGGAAGCGGGAGAGCAGGAAAAGGCTCTTTCCCTGCAGACAGTCACCCCGATGTAACAGATTTAAACATTTTTTGTGGTCAGCGGCGAGAAGAACTCCGTCTTATGCACAACACAGCCACACACGAACATGAATCTACGTAGCAACACAAACACAGAATCAGTATAAAGTAAAGTATAAGACAAAATGTCATCAAAACAGACAACAGCAGATTCAAAAGTTACAGTTTTAGACCATTTACCAGCCAGCAAACATGCAGCAAACACACTATGCATGCACTGAACTGTGTGTGTGTAAATATGCTTCATGCAGGCATGATGAGTTTGTATGCACTCTGTAGGTCGAGAACGTCGATATAGTGGAAGTAACAACTGAAATGATTCTAATACGTCACTGAGATTTAAGGGACGGTTTTAGGCCCTCTTGATGATCTACGGGAGAAGCTGCTGCCGTGAACAGAGGCAAATGTGATGCGAAAAAGAATCTCTAAAAATAAGTCTAAAAATATCTGGATTTTTCCAGCCTTCACGACTTAAATTGATGCTCCTTCCGTGGGTTGAAAACCAGACAGCCTGGGCGTCGTGAAAAAAAGACAGAGAAACTACAGAGGCTGCTGTGCTGTAGCTGTCAACGGATAAAAGATCAGCCTTAAATGTATGATACAATTATCTGAGAAATAAACCCCGGACCAAAAAGTCAATCGTAAACTCGTGGCTTTTTAGCTTCACAAAACATTCATAACAATTTAAAAGGTGCGGTGTCTTACACGTGTTCTTTCTGTCATCTCTGCTTCTTGTGTATTTGATCTTCTGGCGTGTCCACGTGTTCAAAGCCTGCAAGATCATGTTGGAGACGTTTGAGTTGCTGAACTTCAGCTGCCGTCTGATGGGACTCATCAAAGGAGAGTTTTTACACTTGAGCAGCGAGCGGCCAGAGAGGCGCAGGTTAGTGCTAAGAGGACTATTGAATGAAATGGAGCACATCGCTTCCTTCCATTCCCCTCCGCTCCTTTCCCCATCGCTCGGCCATTGCGGCCAAGAGGAGGGCTGATGACCCTGCAGCAGTCTGTGTGTGTGTGTGTGTGTGTGTTTCTGTTTGCCTGTGTGTCGAGCGTAATGGCTGTGCAACAAACTCGCCCTCGGACACGACGCGGAGGGCGCTCCCGGCGCTGCCACGCAATGCGCATGTAGGTTGCTACAGCGCAGTAATGGCAGATCGTGCACACTTTATTGCGCTGCTACATCTTCTCGTTCTCCAACCCAGGGCGGGTTACTCTAGCCTCCCTCACTGTACCGTACAGCACACTACCGACAACTAAATATATCTATTAGCTGTCACGGAGGCACAAGATTTGCATCCAAACACCCACTTTTGCTTCAACGCTCAAGAAAAAAAGTCCTGCAAAAGTCCTGCTGCAGTAGTGTCAATCCAGGATATATGCAGGATCGGGGGAATTGTATAATAGCCTGTACATGTGGGATAGAGAGTGCTTCAAGACGCCACACAAGTCCAACAAGAAGTGGACAAAGTTTCATTTTTCAATCGAAATAATAGGAATTCTCATTTAATACGGAGGAAAGAAAGAAACTCATTTCAATCCAGCAGTTTAGCTGGAATTGTTATAATATGTCAGGCTACAATAACTTTTTTTTTTTTGCCTTAGCGCTCCCCTTTGCAATTATGCCACCCCGCACGCAGCACCTAGGAAGCTGAATCCTTCCAGCCATCTCTCCCTTTGTGTCAGAGGTTTGCGGATCTTTGTCCCCCTTTTTTTTCCAAGTCGAAGGAGGCAAAGACTCGACTTGAGCTGATCGGCTGGATGGCCAAATCTTATTTCATGCTTATTACACACACACACAGACACACACACACACACACATCCTTTCGTTAGTTACAACTGGCTAATTGGGCTTAGGCAGAGGGGAGCCCGGGGCAGGAGGAGGAGGAGGAGGAGAGAAGGGATAGGGCGAGGAGGTGAGGAGGAAGAAAAAGGCTGTCATTCCGAACACTGCGGACGATGGAGATAAAGGTTAGCGTTATCGAATCCTGATGCCCAGCTACAGCCTGCGCTGCTTGACGAGAGAGAGCCCGAGTGGATACTAATATAGAAATGGGAGAGGATGACAGAGAGGGAGGGAGGGAGGGAGGGAGGAAGGAAGGGGAGAAGGAGAGAGAAGAGCTCTTAAAAGAGAGCCAGACGACGTGTGTGCTGTATCTGTGTGTAAGCCATGGGTTAAGTGTGTGTGTGTGTGTGTGTGTCCATGTCTCATAACCAAGGTCAGGTTGCCTGTAGGCACTCTGCATCCCCAGTTGGCCCTGCTAAACAGAGTTGCACCTTTTCCCATGATGCCTCCCTCTCTGCACTTCTACTCTCCTCCTTCTGCTCCTTCCTCATTTCCCCCCTCAGATTTTAATCTAATTTCCTTCTGTTGAAGCCCCTTTCCTTCTCTTTGTCCCTTCTTGCTCTCTCGTTCCACTGCAGAAGAAAAGAAGAAGAAGAAAAACTCGATAAAAAACAATAATCTTCCAATAGCCGGAAATCTGGTTTGTGACAAAACACCGTCTCTGCTTCCCACTTTCATTCCTCTCTCCCCTCGTATCTCACCAAGACCTTCTCACTTCAGGTTTCTTACTCCGCGTCCGTGTCTCTTTATCTTGATTCTTTCGCACGGGTCCATAACCAGGTCTAAGACATAGAGGGTCAGCATTATCAGGGTAAGCTTCACTTCTCTGTGCCGCATTCATGTGGAGCAAAGTGACATGTCCTATATAGCTTTGTAAGTAGAAGGTTAGGGCCTTTAGTTTTAGATAACAGCACGGAAATAAGAAAAGAAAGAATAAAAATATATTTAAAAGTTAAGATTGATGCTAAGATGTTAAGATTTTTGTATAATCACCTGAAAATACGAATAGTTAAATATTTATATTATAATATTTAAATATTTAGATCTACAGGCAGCAATTTCTTCTTCACCCTATAGAAAGGTGGAAGGATCCATACAGCTGGATGCCACTGCTCCTTCGAAAGAGCCTTGATTATTAGAACGTAGACATACAATTAAACTCCTTGTGGCTGCGTCAAAACATTATTACCTTGACGAGAACAAATGAAATGAAATCAAACAAACCAAATGAGACGTTGCGTTCCTTGGGAAACTTTCTTTCACGTCACGCAGAGACGTGCACGACACTCGCAGCTCGTACAACAAATGTCGGTTTTGACTCAACGCCACAGAAAACAAGACCTCACTCTGGCAGTGAGGCGCGTAGATCAGGCGGGGCAGAGAAAGGCGGAAAATGCAGCGCGACAGCCGATCACAGTGATGGCAGCGAAATGGTAAAAATGCTGCGGCGAGGTAGCAATAAGTGGAAGGAGAAAATCTTTGTTTTTTCTTGTGCAAAACACGGAGGAGAGCGACTTCAGTGTTTACATTTAGTATCGATCCCACTCCTCTGAAAATCAATACTTTGCATAAAGACACAGGTATCGCTGCGTCAATGCTCATGTCATCAAGGCGCCCGTCATTAGTGCTCGAGTTTCGGGTCTCAAAATGGAAAACGCTCGCAAAGTGCACGCATGCGCGTCCTCTGCTGAGCGCCAGAGACAAAAGAAGGCAGGCTTTGTTGTCTGAATAATTACTTTACATGCCACGCTCGCTCTGGAAGCGACCGCGACACACACGCAGGAAAACACAATGCGCTCCGTAACCGTCTAAATACACACCAGTAGAGTGGATTACACATCTCTCCCTGGTCGATAGCAAACACACCGTCATGCTGCTTTTGCCACCAGGAAACAACATGACAGCAGAGAGAGAGCGAGTGTGTGTGTGTGTGTGTGTGGTGTAGGAAGTTTTATCTTTATACTTCCAACTTGCGATGTTCCTTCGTTCACCCCATGTTCAAGTACAGCTTTGACACACACACAACACACACACACACACACACACACACACACACTTACAGGCGTGTCTAACGCACTTATCTAGGAGACTATGATCCTCAGTAATGCAGCCTCGCGGCGTGTAGGCGACTCTGTCTCCATTGGTGGAGCGTTACCGCCTGAAATGAAACACAATTTCCTTTTGTTTGGCGATAAGTATCTCGTGCACGCATATCTGGTCGGGTAGCTTTGTCAGGGGGACGGCGAATGTGCGTCTGTGTGTGTGTGTGTGTCTGATGAAATGAGCTCCTGTGCTCAGGTTGGGACCTGGGTTCCAGGTCCAAATGGAGAAGTCTGTTCAGGTATTTCAGAAACGCTGAAGCCAGTCGGACGTTTCTGAAGAACCGAAAAGATTGACTGCCCGCGTCTGTCAGCTGTCAGGGCGGACGAAGATGACAGGAAGGGAAATCAAGTTTCAGGGAGCAAGTTTGATAAAGAACAGGAGCAGCAGCCAATCCTGTGGAGGTGATACGGGGCACATGGAACTGGGAGGAGACCCTTGGGTATAGAGCAGAACACATTGGAGGGATTACATATCCCATCTGGCCTGGAAACACCTTGAGATTCCCCAGGAGGAGCTGGAGGACATGGCTGGGAAGAAGGACGTCTGGACTACTTTGCTTCTTTCACTGCCATCTCCACCTGGATAACTGACAAAACCGATGCGTGGATGGACGCGTCCAAAAGACTGAGATTTGCTGTTCTGTGTCTTGCAGGTGCTTTAACTGTTTTAAAAAGGGCTGTGGCAACATTTTGTCAAAAATTAGAAATGATGCCAGTCGAAGAAAGACGCCAAGATAAAAGCTCCATACAGATTAAAGAAGCAGTTTGTGGGATTTAGCGATTACAACCACCTCTCGGTCTTAGCGCGAAGGAGACAGACTACGGTGGCTGTTTGAAGTTTGTCCGTTTGGGGCTATTGTAGAAAGGGCGGTTCAACGTGATGCTACCCATGGTACATGTATTAAAAAAACTCATTCTAACGTAACAAAACCATCATGATGTTTTATTTTAGGTGATAATACACTAAAACAATACTTATACATATTATATTCAATTTCTGACATATTCTGTAAATACAGCCCTCTGATCTTGCACTCTGGCCTCATCTTACTGGCCAGTAGGTAAAAAGTTGCTAGTCTGATCGCCTCTGTCACTGTAGCTATCCACCGAGTGACTGCTGGTGCTGTATCTGCCAGCCGAAAAGCCCTTGAGCAAGACACGAAACCCAAATTGCTCTAAGGCCCCAGCGCAGTGTGCTCATTAAGGCATGCAAATGCACTGGAAGACGTCTCAAGGGAAGAGGTTCTTATTTAATCAACAGTGCCAAGCAGCTGAAGCACCAAAATTAACTAATAAATGAAATAAAAATAAATTAAAAAAACTTGGCCGGCATGAAAACCTCTCTGGCGCAGCGCTGAGAAGCACTGATCTATAGAAATCCACGCGTAAGGCCAAATTCTAGTAACGCTGTGTAAAAAATGCCTAAAGTAATCTCGGATCTTAATCTTGGCTGCATGTGTTATGCATGGATCATGTTTTAACAGTCTTATTCATCTTTTGGCTGATCCTTTTATATCCCCACCAGCCCGACCGGCGAACCCTCTGCAATACCCAGGATATCAGGCCAAATATCTCCAGTCGATCGGGCCTCATTATCTTATCTAATAAATTCATTATCACATAGACTCCGTGTGACCGCAGGCAGATGTTCACCGACCGCGTTTTCCCCGACAAATCCCGGGCCACTGCGGTGCAAAATCTTCATCAGCGCGTTATTTTCTGTATTTACATCGTGAGATGGCGCGGTCACATTTCATTATCAGGGACCCGGCTCCGCTTGGCAGAGAGACAGATGCTGCCAACACAGAGACAGCTTTGCAGCGCTAGCCTCCGCTTTCTGCCATGGACATATGTGGGTTGCCGGGGGCTGTGGCTGTCACAGGCTGTAGCTCTTCTCAGAGCCAGCTGATGCGAGCGGATGGGGTCGATGTGATTGGTTGATAAGAACAGAGCCGCTTCGTGCGTGTGTGTAAGGAAGAGAGAGAGAAGAAGAAGAAGAAGACAGGCAGGCAGGCAGAGTGGTTGGTCAAGGGCCGGTGTGTTTTTTTCTTCTTCTTCTTCTCCTTTTTTTTTTTTTCTGCTGCATCGTCAACATCTGCAAACCGACAGTGGCACCCAACATAACCCACTGCCTTTCACCGGCTCACTCAAACACACTTAAGAACACATGAGGTTGAACAGGATGAGAGCAGCCACGAGAGGAAGGAATGACGACGAAAGGAGGTGGTGTGACTGCACGGCTCAAGAGAAGGAACAGAAGAAGAAAGGCGAAAGAAAGAGGGGGGGGGGTGAGAAGATAAGGTGGCGAGGGAACGGCGGGATGATGGGAAAAAGGAGCGAGCAAGGGGGGAAGAAGTGAGGGAAGGAGGGAGGGAGGGAGGAGAGGTTAGCTGGATAAGTGGGGCAGTGCTGCAGCGTGACACATCAGCATTCTGAGCACAGCGGCAGAGAGTAGCGCAACGAACGCAGCGGCACCCACAATCTCCCTCTCTCTCCTACACACACACACACACACACACACACACACGAGACATGTATTAGACACACACAAGCTTCAAACATGTACAGCACTGGCAGGGAGGGCGAGCATCAAACACGTTATCTCATGACACACACCACACACACACGCAGAAGGAAGCTCCAAGTATTTGGGTGGAAAAAGTACAAATCTCCGGTTCACTCACACGCACGCTGACGAGAGAAACACGGCAATAACACACGCGGGCAACGCGCAGATGACAAGTGATACTCCTCACTTGAAACCGCTTCAGCGGGGGGAGCACTGCGGAGCTACAGATTCTGGGTGTTCCCTGGGATCTGGCAGCGTCTCAGACTGAACCGAGGGGGGGTGTGGGGTGCATGCTGACATGACGAAAGCAGCCCCTTGTTGCTCCGTGACGCTTATTTCCACTCTGCGAACTGTGCTATTCAGGATTCATTAGCTGCACGCTCGATTGACATTGATTGGCCGGCTGATTGAATGAACGTCATGCGGGCCATTTTCTTACTCGGTTAGGAAAACAAGAAAAAAGAGCATCCAAAGAGGCAGGCAGCGGACAGCTTGACAAAAAAAGAAGAAAAGAATTCAACCTTTTGTTATTCAGGTGCTTCTACTGAGTGAATTAACAGGTGAAACAGCAGGTGTGGCCCGCATGGCTCAGTCAGTACAGAAAAACAAAACTTTTCTATACATGCTTTTTTTTAGTCATCAGTCACTAGGGGTTGCTGTTTTGTTTTTTTAATGCTGACACTGTGCAGACCTTAGACTTTAGTCATTTATATAGTATTCCTGTGGGATGAAATGAGTAACCCTGTGTGACTAACACCTACTGTAAATATAGGACGATGCAGAGGATTCATATCAAATGTTTGGTATCAAAACAACTTCAATTCCAGTGTGTGCTTTGATCCAGAGTGACTCTGATATTGAAAATATCATCATTCTGCGTGTGTGTGTGTGTGTGCCGTGATGAATATGTGCCATCAAAACTTTTGCTCTTGTCATGAAAGTTTCCATGAGCAAATGTTCCGACCTCTAACACAAAGAAAAAAAAGAAACCGCTGGCTCTTTTTCTTACATAAGCATAGCCGTTAGTCATTGCTGTGGCAGAAAACATTGTACGCCACGACTTCCTGGATCTGACCCAGGGACGCTCTCATAAATATATTGAAATTAACCGCAGACACACACACACACACACACAAGTCTACAAACACGGGCTTCTTCGCACAGCATACAAATATCCAGAGCAAACCTTGAACAGAGTGCACAATTGAATTCTCCCATGCAAGCAAACCTCGACTACTTCCATTAACGGCGGGAGGTAAGACGGTTCAACAAGCGAAAAACTTGTACTTCAGGTGAGTAGATCCAGGTCAGCACAGGTAGTAAGCACATCTGAGAAGCAGACAGGTGGGCTAAAGGCCAATAAACATTCACTTCAGAGCTCCAGTTACCGACAAAATATCATGCCTGCTAAGAAAGAGCCACATTTCAAAGGAATGGACCAAGTTAAATGATCTGGGGAATCAAAGAGAGAGGGGGGGGGGGGGTTACCTCAGATTTGACTCCAAATACTGAAGGGTCAGTAAAAGCCAGTGTCCATGCTGCACTTTAGTACTTAAGGAAAAATGTTTGGCAGGCAGCAGAGCCTGCCTTTAATTCACTTTCCCTCACTTAAGGGAGAGAATGTAAACCTCAAATATTGACCACCAACCGTCTGGCACGTTCATACGGAACATTCATTAACAAATGAGTGTCATTCTTAATTTCTATTTCAATCTGATTTAACAACGGACTTGTTCATTCTCCGCGTCGGTAGTTTGAAAAGCTCACAGTAAAGTCCGAAACTGCAGTAGAACATTTAGTCCAGAGGTTCAACGAGGTGGTATACTGCCAGACGCTGATATTAGAGTAATAAGATCAGTAAGCATTATCGAGGGAAAGGTTACAGATTTGTGAGGCGTGACAGATTAGATTTGAAAAGCTGTTTTAGTCTTTAAAAACAGTCTCTTGCTGTTTTAATGATATTTGCCCGCCCTGTAATAATGCATCGTCGGTTTCCGTGCACCGTTCAACAACACGTGGAACACCATATGATATTTCATATTATGTCATACGTCACACGCAGACTTCTTTTATGATTCAGTGTGTGTCCTCTGAGGCGTACTACATCCGCACACGTCGGGATGAAAGCAGGGCGCCGCTGAGAGAGGGAGAGAGAGAGAGAGAGGAGAGAGAGAGAGAGAGGGAGGTGAAGTATGAATATGATAATGAACCCCTCTTTAACTAGCAGTGTGTAGCACGGTGGAGTCGACTGTACACTACTGTAAATGTGAGCAATAGAGAGCCTCTAGTGGCCAACGGGGGTAACTACACCGCTCATCACAGACCCCTGTGCTGTCACAACGTGTTAATAATGCACGCGGTAGGTTTGAGATGCATTTCTGACGGGGAGCCACTCAACAAACGATATCCTTCGATACAAAACTCTCTTGTCGGGTGTATTAAGTTTGCGCGAGGGGCAAGTCCTGCAGTGAGTCCCCGCTGCTGCACCGCACCTGACCTCTGACCTCTTGGAGGAGGGAAGACAGAAGCAAGGACGATTCTTCCATCAGGATGAACAGAACGCTAACACTTTGAGCAAACTGCGTTTGACAGGTGTGTGGTGTAGGAGGCTCGTATTGTTATCAGCAGAGGTTCTAACACAGGAGATGTTTTACCAGCAAAGATGGGGGGGGGATTCTTTTAATTGTACTCCGGGGGAGGAAAATGGAGCAACCTTTGATCAGAAAACAATAGAGAATGCAGTCTGAAGCAGCAGGCTCTAATTGATAGTCTGTTTAAAAATAGCACATAGCTCTACAATATAAATTAAGAGCTTATGTGCCGATACGGCACAAAGCGCGCGCGTGTGTGTGATGTGTTATGTCAGTGTAACTGCTTGCGAGAATGACTAAAATTCTCCTTTAAACCAGACGGATTCATTCGCTTACATTTATGTTATGTTCAAAGAATGACGTGGAAAAAAACGAAGCTTGCTCGAGCATTAGGAATATTTAGCACTCTCTGTTCTGGCCTTGGTCACGGATGAGCCTCCGTGACTTGGGCGTGTGTCCATGTGCGAGGCTGGAATCCTCTGACTCTTTCTCAGTTTCTATCTGGCACCGCATCCAGCGATTTGTCCAAAACCTAATCATGAAATTTTCTGGGTAAGGTTTTGGTAAGCATGGACGTGCAGTTTCCGTACAGGGCAGCTGCCCAACCGGTCTCTCGGCAAAAAAAAAAAATTGCAGAGGTACTGGGGAAGTGACAGACGTTAATGTTCCCCGTGCAGATTTTCTCGGTCACTCCGCGGTGTCCAACTGGCGACCTTCCCAGCACAAGGCCACTTTGGTGCCACTGCCACCCATGGAAAGAGGGTTCTTTCAGTAAAGATAAGCTTGGAGGAGATGTAGAGGCTTCGTTCTACTGGCTGTAACATCTACAAAAAAAATGGGGAGAGGAGCACCGAGAGAGAGAGAGCCGTATAAAGGGGAAGGCTGAGAGAGTCTAAATCTACTTTATCCTGCAGTATTAAAGGTACAGTGTGTGTGTGTAGAGAGAGAGAGAGAAAGAGCGTGTGTGTGTGTGAAGTCAGAGAGAAGATGACCTAGTTAGTTGTGTTCTCAGACTCTTTAGAACTGTAACACCCACAGCACTTCTGCCTCAATTTAGACTTTATTAACAATAACACACTCTTTGGTCTCACACACACACACACACACACACACACAAATATATGCATGCACACAATTATTTTAACCTGAAAGTACAGCAGAGATATGGAAAGTGTTAAGCTTATGACTACCTGTGCGTGCAAATGCATTACGTAGCACAGACGTGACCCCAGCCGTCCGATCAAACACCCGAGTCTTCAAAGGGGGCAGTACAAGTAGGAACAGCATCAAGCGGACGACCCAACATGAGCCCAACTCAAAGAGGACATACTCAGCCCGTCGCTGTGGCATCGCCGACGCCTGAACCGTGTTAGGAATGTCAGGTGAGGCTTTTTACACGAGGGTGTGAAACTGAATTTGCACACTTACGAAGGGGGCGTGCGACACAGAGACAAAGACAAAGGGAGGTTTGCCCTGCTTCAAACTGCAGTGCAGGAGAAGGAGCAGGAAGTAGCAGCACTTACCTGAGGAAATGAAGAAAAGAGAAGGGTACGTCCTCGCCAATGCGTTTTAACTGGTGCAGAATTAGCGCGCGCTGTGACAGGAGATGATGCTGATACGTCGCACGAGCTTGATCACTCGCCTCGGAAACTAAGTAAGCAGTCGGCTTCATGACAGGCGAGCATGTTCGACTACTGTGATACAACCCAGAATATATTTCTAGCAGACACTTGATTAGTGAACATGACACATTTCTTCATACAACTTCCAGATGAATAAAAGATATTATTGCGTGATCTGTGGCCGCCTTTACTGTCGCACTTTTGTGCTTCTTTGTTTCTTGTTTTGTAGGGCAGTGGAGCATCTTCCACGATCGTTTCATTTCTGCTTACGTGAGTGCCAGATGGACGAGGTTTTGCGGCGCTTGATGCCAAATCACCTCGTGAAATCCCGGGGAACGCAGTTCATGCGGTCCAACTGGAAATGGAGAGTTTTGATTAAGCTTTCAACCCCGTTCGTGCAGTGCTGCAGCTCAACAAAGGCATTTCCTGCAAGACTGTTTGACCCCATTCTGCCAAACACACGGCACATTAGATCCGGACGTGTTTCAATGCAAACAATATGAATGAATGTCTGGATATTACCACGATTCACAGAGACCGAAGTTATGCCCTCATGTTCTATGATGAGGGCATAACTAATAAAGGCAGACCTACATTTCCCTCCTCCTTCATTCTCACCCATCCCGACTGCCCCCTCCTCATTTACCTCTCACTTTCCCTGCTATCACCCCCCCCCCCCCTGCTCTCGCCTCTTCCCCATCATCCAGCCCCCAAGAGGGAGAGGCAGATGGCGGTCAGGTAAAATAAGGTGAGGGAGAGGAAGACGGGGTGGGGGTGGAAGGATGGAGGACCAGATGAGGAAAGGTGGTTACAAATGTTGAGGGAGGCTGATTAATGGAGAAGATACGACGGAGGAGGAGGAGAGGAGGGGGGAGAAGGCAGCGAGGAAGCGGTTGAGCAAAGAGAGGAGATGATCAAATGATGGGGGTAAGATGGTGGCAGGGGTAGCTGCAAGGAGAAGCAGCAGCGAAGGGGGGAGGGGATGCCAGTGCAAAAAAAAAAAGAAAAAGGAGCTGCATACGGAGCGGCGGAGTAAAAACTGGGACGTGTACCTCGTGTTTGATGTTTCATTATGGGAATTCTATGCACATTCTCTATGTGGGCATAAATACACATATTCCCAGAGCAGGAATTGTAATAGTTACACTAAATAATCCCAATACATGTGTCATCTACACACACATGCAAACACGGGCCGCGTCTACTCATGCATGTGCACATGAGCACCAGCCTACTTATGCATTCATTGGCATGTCTTCCCGTGCAAGATACACACACCCTCACACACTTTAGATCAGGGAGAATGATGAGACAAGATGCAACATGACAATTTATGGCATGAGCGCGCGCACACACACACACACACACACACACACACCGCCACACGCACGTGTGCAGTGTGCTGCAAAGATCTGCTTTCCACGTTCTGTGTGTTGTTGTTGTTTGTTTCCTCTGAATGGGTGATCTCTGACATTACGTTGATCTATCACGATTTCGCATTTGATTTAGTATTTATTGATGCTATTACTTGTTCATATAAAATATAATTGTGTTGCCAGCTGAGTTTTTTTCTTTCTTAGATTGCCTCTTTTTAAACTGTAAAAATCTCATAAAATGGAATTTCAAGTTAAAAAAAAAATGAATTCAGAGAAGCTACAGTTGTGAGGAAAGATGACACACGCTAATTAGAAAGACACAATAAAGCACAGGTCGGAGTTCAAAGAGTGTCAAAAACTCCATATACTGACACGGATGTATGTGCACCACAGGATGATGTTTGAATGAAACAAACGCCACTGCATGCCCACATTCCCGATGACTAATTAAATCCATTTTTGAATTATATTACAGCACTTTTTGATGCAAGGTTTTAATCCAAAGCTCCTGCGTGCATGCTGCTTCCCACGTTTGTGATATTTTATTAATCACCGCGCAGAGGAGGCCTCTTTATCTCGGCTCTTTAGTAACGTATTGCATGTATGGTTTATGTGTGAACGCCGCTGCTTTGCCTCGCTCGCATCGGTCCGCAGGGTTGGCCGGGGACTGCCAGCCCCGGCTGCTTTTGTCAATACAGAACACCTATCGATTACACTCCCATCGATTTCTGTGTCATTGGGAATAAGCGTAGGCAGGTTGCTCGGTGATGTGCCTGACAATACAACAAGACTCGAACATCTGTCATTTACTAATCTGTTACTCGGCTTGTCCCGCCTGACTTGCTGTAATCTCCCAACAGTGCAATCATCACAGAAGTGATACATGCAAATACAAGGAGCCATGTGCGCACCAAGTGCGTTGTGCTGCCTCGCGTTGACGTGGAAATGACTCACGGCGGGGAGATAACACGAGGTGTAAGAGAAGGGGGGGAAAAAAAGTATAAAGACCACCCGACGCAGCACTCAAAACCTCATTTCACCCAATATCAACGTTACACCATCTATAATCCACTCAACAATCACTCAGTGAGTAAAGCTCTGACCCCTAGAGGCAGCTTCAGTGTGTGTGTGTGTGTGTGTGAGGCTGTAGCTATAAACAGGCTGTTATTTGATGGGCCCTCTTACAGAGTTGTGAAAGTCTCCAAACTTAATCAAAGACTCCAACTTTAAATTCCACTAAAACAATAAAAAAAATATATCATCCCTGTAGTTTCACACACACACACACACACACACACTTGTCGCAGCGTCAGAGCAGAAGAGAATCAAATCGATTCAAAAACACAAATATCACGCCGTGCTGAGCTTCTCCTGCTTCACAGTACAGTACCATTACCGTCCACCTACAGTAATACTCTAAGTAATGCTGTGGCCAGCCAGGAGTTAAAAGCTCATTTGGTGAAAGAGACAAAAAGTCGAGCGAGCCAACGCGGCGATCGATTGGGCTAATGCGATTTAATAAGAAGCTCTCTTTACTCCTGCGACGCTGGTGAGCCTTGATAGATATCTTATGCTGCTGCTTCGGCAATTTCATTTGGAACACATTCAGGGTCTTGCGGAGGCTTTAGCAACACTTACAGCGGGGGAGACCGTGAGGGGAGAGACCGACAGACACTCAGGAATGACAGAGAGAGGGCGAGGAAGAGAGTGACAGGCGGCTACTGATGAAAGGAAAGGTGGCCAGGCGGCCGCTGTGCACACTGTTTTCCTTTTGTTCTTGGGTCTGTGTTAGTTAGTAATATGACATGCCAGTGTGAATGGGATGACAGCTCATGAAAAGAGTGACTAATATATCTGTAGAATGGAGGCAACCCAGGAGCTAATCATTAGATATCAGCCACCTAACACGGTATCCAGCAGCCTAATCCCAGATAATCTCTACGGAGTTATTCACAAACTACTACAGCTGTTAGTGAGTCCAGAAAGCTCCTGCGCCTGGTCAGGAAGTACCCATGTAACCTCCTCACACCTTTTACAGTCTTTATGCTAAGCTACGCTAACCACATGCCGCTTCCATGCTCATATTTATCGTTACCGTCTAACTTTGACTTGGAAAATGTCCAACTGTTACTTTACTTTCACAATTATCTGTGTAATTATTGTGATGGGAAGTTTTTTGCAGGGAAAATGAAAGCGAAACCGTTTTAAAGATCTAGTCACAGTGGATTTAAGTATAATACACAAGCCAATATAACAATCACAACCCGGGATGTACATGGGAATAAAAAAAATAATCTACAAATGGTGCTTGAGTACTTGGATTTTACACGCAGGGTGACATGCACAAACACACAGAGCTCCACGCACCGAAACGTGCGACTCCGTGGGGTAATTAACTCATAATAAAGGTAAACGAGGGATGCGGGGACGCTAGGGGGGGAGAGAGAGAGAGAGAGAGAGAGAGAGAGAGAGAGAGAGAGAGTGGATGGAAGGATTGATGCACTGAGAGACTGTTAAACTGTCATGCGTTTTACACGGGGTAATGAAATCTCCCCATTGTCCCATTCTGCGAGGGGGGACATGGAAAGCAGCGGTTCGTGTGTGTGTGTGGGTGGGGGTGGGGGGGGGGTGGTGTGTGTGCATGCGCATGTGTTAAAGCACATGTGTCTTCGCCTCTGCGCGTGGTGTCAGACAGGGAGACTGCGTGTGGGCATGTGTAACACATGTGCCAATGAATGTAAATCTGCTGTGTGCATGAGCGTGTGTGTGTGTGTGTGTGTGTGTGTGTGTGTGTGCGCGCGCGCCTTTGTCTGCAGTGAATTATTCAATAGTGGAGATATTGCGATAATGGCGGAGTCAGCAGAAAAACTGCAGGGCCTCTGTCTGCTGAGAGCGGTGAGAGTGTGTGTGAGTGTGTAGAGAGAGAGATACAGTACAGGGGAGCTGGGGGGGTAACAACGGGGTCGGAGGTAGAAATGATGGGGGCATGAAAAATGAGAAACAGACAAAGATAGATGGTGAGAGGCCGAAGGTAACCTCATAATCACTCATATCCGATATCTGTATCACTTCCACGTGACTTAAAGATTGTTATTAGCCCAAATCCACAACATTTCGGCTAATAACAGTCATGCATCAATTTTTGTCTTTGTCTTTTTGCGCTGCTCAGTAGTTCACTACCTTGCTAAATGACCTGGCACAGCTGGGATGCCATAACAGTTTACACATTTCCTCTATCGCCTTAAATCCAAATCCGTCCACAAAAGATCGGCAACTATCCTCCGCAGA
The DNA here is from genome assembly GCA_014281875.1 of Nibea albiflora. NCBI lineage: Eukaryota > Metazoa > Chordata > Actinopteri > Sciaenidae > Nibea > Nibea albiflora. Next base: position 16,516,893 of record CM024808.1, on the reverse strand, counting down.
AAAATGCAGCACATCTTTCTGACATGTTGCGAAAAGAGCCGAGTAGACATATTGTCGTATATAAAAAAAAGTGAAACATGCCGACAATATGATCATCTTTCAAACAACAACTTTACTTCTTTTTTTTTTTTTTTGCAGTTTCTGGTAGTGAAGAAAGAAAAATGGGTGCAGAAACACTGCAGCAGCAGCAGCAGCAGCAGCAGCAGCAGCAGCAGCAGCAGCAGCTCTGAGCAGGTAGGGCAATATGGAGATTCTTGTGTGTGAATGGGAGTGCAGAGAGGAAAGCTGAGAAATTAGGGCAGAGAGAAAAAGGGGTTGATAGAAAAAGAAAAGTGGGGGGAAAAAACAGAAGGTAAACAGAGACATAAACATGTCTCTGGTGGTGAGAGACAAATGAAGCTGAAAATATGTATCAAGCTGTTCCAACATCAGACAGAAGGGACATCAACAATTAAAAATAAGAGATGCATAACAGGTACTGTGTGATTTGCTAATCGCTCGGGTCACATCGCTGAGCGCTCTCTTCTTTATTTTTCGCCTGTTTGTGGCGATTTGGTGTTTCGTGCCAATGAAGCACTTTTACTCTGCGAGAGAGGCACAGACCAGCAGACAGGCAGAGGTGTGTCTCCAGCTGTGGTTTTAATGGTGTGTGTGAGCGGAGCAGATGGAGTCGTTAGCTCCCTGGGCCATCAGCCCAGTCTATCGCTCAACCATACATCAACGCTGACGCACACCCCAAAAACTCACCTCAGCATCACATCTGGATTTACCCCGGCTTACGTTAACTTGGAAAAAAATGCAAGTCAGTGTCACTTCACCTGCTGTGATGTCAGTTTTATTGCCTGCTCTATGTCCTGGCCTAATGTCGGGCCATTCAAAATCTTTGGTGGACAGTCTGCTCGTGTGAGACACGTCCACTGATGGACGATTTGGAGCTTTGGTCACCAACAACGAATTCTGCCATTGGCGGAAAAACTTACGACCACATTTTCACTATGGGAAATTTGGAGAGCACATTTTAAAATAATCAATAGAAGTTTGTGGGACTCTTCTCTATTTTCTTTCCCTCCTCCAATTGATCTTACACAGTCCAACACAGATTGCAACCATGATTTTATTAGATCTATCTCACGCAGGGTGATATCCAATAAACGTAGACCACCGTGTACAGCTAAAGGCACGTTAAGATGCTCGGAACCTCCATGCAGGCAGATGACAGGTGTAGAAAGAACCTGACACCAAACGCTAATGTTAATTTACTATGTTGTACTCTGCCCAATAATTCGCATAATCAGAGAAAGTGAATTAAATACCGTGTGTCACAGCAAAGATCTCAGAATCCCAAACAATTCATAAACTACTGTATAATTACCACACTGACACACGCGGCATGTCGAGGCTGATTGAGGCGGAGCCAGTTCAGCGAAGCTTTTGTAAAGTTGGGCCCTTTTATCTGTTTCAGGGCATCACATTTCATGCAAACTCTACGTCTGCAAAGTCACTACTGCGCTCAGGCGCGTGCAATGTTTACAACTGCGGTTTAATCTGTTTGATATGAGACTAAACATCCGCTCAGGCAGCGACAGCAGCCTTTCATTTCCCTGCCCCCCCAAAAATTATGCAAATGCCCTTGTGTGAATGCATCAAGACACAGGTCAGTGACCCAAAAGTCTGAAAATTATATTCCCCAAACTCACTAGCATTACCGCGCCACACTCATCGCATGACCAACCTCCAGTGAGTTACCACAAGTTGCATCACAGCCAGTCTGGCATTGGTGACACAGGCCTACGGTAGCGGTAGTCAGCAAATGCAAGCACGTCGTCAGAGCGGCACCGCTTTTGTTCTCTGCCTAGTATGCCATATGAGGAAAAATAAATAGATAAATAAATAAATCATCATAAATCAAATGAGCATATTGGCGGGGCCATTCAGAGCAGTTTAATGGCTCCAAAGCCACTGACTGAGGACCCATTTTAGCTATAGAGCAAAACAGCCAGGGGGCCGGGAGAGAGGAGGGAGGCAGGGAGAGGAGAGAGAGAGAGAGTAAAAGAATAGAAAATGACAGAAATGCAGCCAGAGAAATAAGGAGGGAGGGAGGGGGAGCAAGTGAGCGAGGGAGAGAGGTGAGTAAAGCTCCTTTGTTTCCCTCAGAAACCCATGAGGGAGGTATTTGAAAAAAGAGAGAGAGAGAGAGAGAGAGAGAGAGAGAGAGAGAGAGAGAGAGAGAGAGAGGAGAGAGAGAGAGAGAGAGAGAGAGAGAGAGAGAGAGAGAGAGAGAGAGAGAGAGAGACTGCACTTTACACTGCACTGCGCCATGCTCCTTCCTCACATTATGAGTCTTTCTCCAACCTCTTTCAAGTCTCTTTTTCACATGAGCATACACACCCAGATGCTCACAAGCACACACACGCGCACACACACACACACACACACATGCATGCATACAGGCTCGCTTAGTAGTGAGTCATAGAGATAGATAGCCCCCTAACCATCCCTACAGTGGGACTGGCAGAATCAATTATGGATAGATTTCAAAGGGAAGAGTGCATATGTCTATGAATTATAGACTCGCAGCCACACACCGCACACATCACACCGGAGCAGCGGAGCAAAGCATAGCTCATGTTGGAGGAGGCCAGCGCGGCACCGCGCTCAAACAGATCAACAACATGACGGCGGTGCGGTGCGGCGTGCGCGGCCGCTCCTGTGTGAACTCATACAGGGGGTGCGCTGATGAAAACGATCCTGGATTCACGCTCACGTGCATGCATGAATGCAAATGCGGGCTGTGCGTCAGGTCCTGATGCACTGCGATATAATGTGAGGGGTTGGTGGGGGGGGCGGACTGCAGCTGGTCAAAGCATGTGGTGATGCGCGCTGGCAGGTCTCACAGGAGCCAAGAGACGACCTGTTTGCCTTTTCAGTGTCGCTCTTTTGTATTCATACATTTGTTTCCTTTCCATTCATTGTCGTGAGTCCATGTAAAATCTCAGTAACGGGATCAATTCCACTTTCTGCAGTGTGCTGCAGAGCTTCTCTAGCGTAAACTACAATCTTCCTTCACAGCAAAAGATGGCATTTTTCCCCCTGATTGGCTGGCAGGCAAACTCTCTCACGCAGACAAAATGGGCGCAGCCAACTTATCCTGCACAACATTAAAAGCTGAATAAATAAAGAGGAGGGCTCATCCCACCCACCCCCTCCTCCTCCTCCTCCTCCTTTGCTTCGAAATTGGCTGCAGTCGTAATGTAGCACACCATCTCATCCCGACTCGGCCCCGGCCAAGTAAACCAGACACTGGCACAGCTGTACAGAGTAAAAGATATGATAGTAAATTATACAACAGTTAGTTTCAGTTCCAGCAATCTGATTGGTCACAGAGACCTTCCAAGTGTGCCGACGACTCCTGTAATACTAGCTGCATTTCTCTGGTTGCTATGACAACCCTTCTGGTAAGCGCAGCTAGTTTGCGACCCTTTTTTTTATTTTATTAAAATGTTGTTATGCGTGCAAACTCTTTTGGAGCTACTCAATGAGCGCGCAGACGACGACTGCATAAAAGTTTCTTTCTTAACGTGCGTCACCGTCGTCGTAGACGTCCTCTTGGGTGTTTTTTACTTCGGGTGTGTTTTCTTTATCCGTTCAGCACAGCCGAGCGTTGGCCTGGTTCGGCACGTCTCATTGCAGTAAACCCATATTCCACCTCTCAAAACAGCTCTGCCCCGTGCGTCTCGGCGGTAGATGCCCCAGTTTTTTTCCGGCTCAGGTTGGTCCCATTTGTCACCGCACAAGGACAAATGATTAGAATCATCTCATTGGGATCGAGGCTCACGCCTCACACACTGGGCAGCGGGGTTCAATCAAAGATAAAACGTTTTCCCCCCAAAAATCTGCAGACAAATCATTTAAAACAAAGCTGGAAAGTTTTTTTTTCAAAGTGCTGAATTACCAAATTCAACATTATCAATAAAACTCAACTTAAATTTGAGGCCAACTGTGTTGCAAACAGAGAAGGGAGAGAAGGAGGAGAGACACAGAGAGTAACAGGAGGAAAAGGGAGACAGAAAGAGGGGATCTGCCGGCTGACAGTATATTTATTTGATAGCGGCGAGGGCGGACATGTCAACGCTGTAAACGTGATGAATGGTGAGGGGAGACAGAGGAGGGAAAAGGGAAGGGTTGGTGGTGGGGGGAGGTCTGACCTTTGCTTGATAAATCACTACAAACTTACTTTCACATTTTGATCCAATTTTTTTGATGTCGTTTTCATCTTGAAATTTTAAACTCTCCCTGCAGGCCCTCTGTCGGACACCATGTGACTCATTTCCAGGTCCTTATTTTTACTATTTTGCCTACAGTACATGCCGTGAAGGGTCGGTGTATTGAGACGTTCTCTCATATTGCTTACATCAATTTTACTCAACACTCATGTAAACGGCGTCACGAGGACTGGCATTGAGAGGGGAAAAGAGTGCTCCACGTCCAGTCAGTGATTCATGGCTTTTAACTAGAGAGCCATACGAACATTTACGTACTGAGGAAACTCAGCATGACAGCAGAATGCCGCTCATAACCCGACAATAAGAAATATCGTAGACAAGCAAATTCTTGCAAGGAAGGGCTAACTTGTAAAACCGTCCCACAATAATAGAGCATGCACACGTGTGTATACGCGTATATATATGTGTATGTATGTGTATATATACTGTATATTGCTGGTAGTATGTCAGACAGTGTGCAGATAGTATTTCACTGACATTATGTATTCGGTGCGATATTAAGGGGAAAGTATTTACTGTAAATATCAGTGCAGTTTTCGTCAAACGGATCATTTATGTTAATTCATTCACGTGTCTCACATACATACACCTAAGTGTGCAAAGACTGACACACAATGCAATGAAGCGCACACATATCGTCTTGGTGTTGGAGAAAACTGTTAAGTTGTCCGCTACGATCTTTTTCTCAGAGTCTGCAAAGTACTGCGATGCCTTCAAACTGAAACTCAGGAATTTTATTCAATATTTAGTTTCCTTTTTTCATTGGATGACTTTACAGCACTTCTACTAATGACCCTAAAGATTGGATTCTATATTACCAGTATATCTACTCTAATGTAGAGTTCATCAGTGCAGGCCAAATCAAATCTGAAGCGCCTCCAACTGGACAAGTGCAGGCAGAACATCTGCTGCTAAGTATTTTTGACCCTCTAGATTTTAATTAAGAAATCAATAAACCTCCTATCTAACGTGATCTAATCTGAGCCTGCACTGCACCTTCCCCTGTCCTCGATGTGAGGTGACACGACTCCTCTTCACCTGTGGGTGCCGTCGAACAGGTTAAGCAACAGGAAATCAAAATCCCCTCCACGTGATCACCTGATCAGCTTCCAGAGCCTTCACCGCACTGATCCCTTTATCTCTTCTTTTATTCCTCTTCTCGTCTTTTCATCGTGAGCAACAGTAGCAGCCATGTATCCACTCTCGTGCCGCCCTCCTCCTTCATATTGTTAACCCGCTTCTCATTTCATTCTGTCTGACACTTTTTTTTTTTTTACATTTAATGACTTTGATCTCCATCGTCTCGCAGCACAGTGACGCAGAAGTCTGCAACCTCCATCCTCTCCACCCACTGTCCGCTTCTTTCTCCTCTCCGTCTTCTCTATTTTAGGTTCTGGCTCCTTTTAATCGTTCCCATGTCTCTTTCTCACTCCTGCTGGTCGAAATTGATGAAAGTGTTCACATTGTTATTCCCTAGACTCAACAACAATCACACCTTAACACACACACACACACACACACACGCACATTTCGTCTTACTGTTGCCTTCACACCCCTGCTGACATCGTGGCCAGCAGTGTTTCTCTCAGTGAATCCATTAGCACCCACAGCAGCAATGCCATCACACACACACACACACACACACACACACACACACCCAGGCAGAAACAACAAACACAGGCCACACAACCAGACGTTTAATACCGGACGAAAACAAACGCTCAAGGACAGACGGCGCCCACATTTCACAGCCAGCGTCCAAACAGCACCCGTTAACACTTGCCCACGGCTAGTGTTGACCTCCCGGTCTCGCACCTGAAGGAGCAAGCTACAACTAAATTAGCAGAGCATGTAACACAGCGCTAGGAAAGCAAATAGCATAATGCTAACAACAGGCTAAAAACACAAATACTCATCGAATCGAATCGATCGAATCCAGTTTCATGGGAAATCTGATTCAGTCGACCCACAAGCGGTTCGAACAAGCTCTCAACTGTTAAACCAAAAGAAGAAGAGAAAGTCGTCGTAGTTAGTTTTTGTTTCATCTGGTATCCAGTTTTATCATTTGTCAGAAACACTCTTCAATCTTCCACAAAATGTGGCAGTCAGCCTGGTTTGCCCTTGTGTTTAATACTTTAACTATAAAAGACATGCTGATAACTCAGATTTACGGGTCCTGACCTCACACTCACCCAGACTGGTTTACATAAATGAAATGCTGAAACTTGACGAAGCATGTAGCCCACAGGGTTTAACTGTCAGGGCAAAGCAAACCTGAACTGTGCAAGTCAAATTACATATTAAACAAATATTGTTGTTTGTTCCTTGGCCAGAAATGCCTGTCCTCATTGGCTTAAAAAGATCCCCGTGGCTTCATGGCCTTTAGAGCCCAGAGCTGAGTCAGCTCCCAAGATAGTCTTTGGCCATCATTGTTCCAGCCTGCCATGATTAGCCATTAGGCTCCTGCGCCGTGACATGCCGTTGAGGCCCTGCCTGCCCTGCTCTAATTTTAAAGTGGGATGAAAAAGAAGAGCAAGATGTGAAGAAGAGGATGGGGAAAAAAAAAAAGAGGGATTAGCGAGGAGAGGAAGCACTTCCCCTTCCCATCTCTCTCAGGTCTCCGACTAACACTTGTCCAAACATAAAGCATTTTATCCTCCACTATGCCCTTCCTTAATATCTCACACTTCAAAATGCTCAAGTCCTCTCAGTGTGTGTGTGTGTGTGTGTGTGTGTGTGTGTGTGTGTGTGTGTGTGTGTGTGTGTGTGTGTGGAACCCATGCCAGTTTCTTTGACTTTCCCTCTTTCTTCCTCTCCCTCCCTCTGTCTCTACGGAGTTAGAGGACTTAGCGGGCTTTCAGAGAGCTGTTGATTTAGCATGTGTGTTAATGCAGGAGACCAGGAGGGGAGGAGTGCTGACTCCAATACACTTTAAATCCACCACATGCCAATAGATAGGATGACACCTGGACCTCTAGCTGAGACGCTCTGGTGAATAAATTAAGCAACCCTCATCTCTACATCGATCTAAATGAACCTGCAGTGAGTTTGCGTGTATGCGCGTGTATGTGCGCATGCTAATGTGTGTAGTGAAGGGCAATGAGGTGTGCGCGAGGGTCGGGCTGTAGATGCGGGAGGCTGTAAATGTCTCTATTGGGGATGGCGTGTTATGAAGGTGTGTATTGTACCTGTGTGAGTGTGTGTGTGTGCGCCTTTGTGTGTGCACACGCAATCCTTTATGTCCAGCCCACTTTTTCCCCACATCGATTGTTAGGTTAGAAGGGCTCAATAGAGGTATGGCAGCTGTGATAGCATCTTTAAGGCAATTAGCCTCGGGCAGCGGGGGACATATGCATACACACACATCCATCCTTTCCCCCTCCAGCTTCAGGTTAACATATGCTTTAAAAGGAGTCACATGATCCTTCTCTCTAAAACATGCATAAGTTCAAGATTTAGGGGGCTCGCTTACATAATATGGCAAAAATGCAAAATAACACACACAACTATGTTCCCATTAGTGTAGAATCACCTGAAAATGAGAGTTGTTATGTTTTTACCTTAGAATGAGGCTCTCGTTCCCTCTTGCATCGAGTCCAGCATGTTGAGCTGGTCATGTTTCTACAGTAGCCCAGAAGAGACGAAGCTAAATATTGGATTATGGGACTAGGTAGGTACCTTTCATGTTTTTTGCAGCCACCATATCTTCTCTTTCATGCTTGGAACAGGATGGTGAGTGGACGGAGTTGTGGTCTAATCCCCAATTAGACCACATTAGATTCTCTGTGTTTCAAGCTGCAAATATCAACGAACGTGAGGAGAAACTTTCGTTAGGTTCATTTAAAGAATTATGAAAGTGCCAACGATGCTGGATCAAACATCTCCCGTAATAGAGCTCTAGCTTTTTTTTTCTTCTTTTAGACACTCCCCATTTGGTAAATGACCAGTTCTGTTAAACTCAAAGGGCTCGCAGTGCGCACTTTCTGTTACTAATGCTTAGCTTTAAAGCACGAAACGTAGCAAAAACATTAAATCAGCGCAACGTTTATTTTCCTTCGCCAAATGAAAACACTAAAATGTTAATATCACTATTCATCCTGTGATGCAGCAACCAGGAGAAGGAGGCAAGCACACGTTGGCAGTATAACCACAAGGACAGATGCGAGTACCACGGACAGCTCCACTGCCTCTGACCCCTCAGCAGCATGGGAGCTGTCCGTGGTACTCAACCGTGTCCACACTGCCTGCTGACGGCCACAGGATTCAGCACCACGGAGAGCTCCACAGCTTGTGGTCTCTGACAGAGTGAGTTTGAATGGGTGTTCAGATGTTTGAATATGAATTTACTTTGCCTTTGTTATGATTGGATAATTTACTTTATATTCATCTTGGAAACACAAGATTTGGGTGTTATTTTAAACCTGCATAATATGTCTTAAAATGTCATTAGAGAGTCTAACAGCGTTTAAAGGACGAGAGAAGACAAATGTCTCCCTTCACGGCCACATTCACAAAGTGTAGCATTTGTATTTGTTTCCTTAGCCCTGAAAGTAAATATGAGGTTTTGAATATGATAAATGATTAAGACATCACAATTTTGTTGATTTTTTCCGTATTTTTGGGATAGGATAGCACCTTCACCACATCCTCAGGTGGTGGCTATCCTATTGTATAAGTTGATGCACATAGAGTGACAGCGGATACCATCAGTGACCTCTCACCCGATAAATGGTATCCACAAGCACTCCAAATAATGTCTAAGGACGTTCTTGAATCTTGTTTTAAAATCACGCAACACTGAATAGAGAATTTTTTTGGAGAGAAGGTGAGTCTGACACACTGCCCGTGCCAAAAATACAGAAACATTGGCATAAGTGTCAAAGGAATAACGCTTTTCCAGTTTATTTTCCCACTACACCGTGTATGTAAACACAGCCCTTGGACTCACCTCGGCAGCTCTTGAAAACGCTTGCGAACTGTCTGGCAGATGTTAAAGCCGTGACCTCTGAACTGAATGTGAAAGGCGAGCTTTGGAAGATAACATGTTTGAAAATGTCATCTGTCACCTCGGCTCCCCTGGGGCGCCTTTTTTTTTTCTTTTTTTTTTTCCTGACAGAGCTGTTGTTTGTTGGCCTGAAAAAGCAGCAGTCCACCTAAAAAGGACAGCTCCGCTCCTCTCTGTAATCGTGTCGTTTTTTGCGCGACAGAGATTGAAGTTGTGCGTATCATCCTATTCAGTGCATTTAGCTCACTTTTCATCTCGAGCACAATGAGCCTAAACACGGCGCTAAAAATAGAAACCACCTCCAAAATGGCACCGAAAAACTGTCTGAGATCCGCAATCGCTTTCTGAGTAAGACAAAGAGACAAACACACGAAGAAGAAGAAAAGGAGGGAAAGGTATGGACTGAGTGCCTGGATGAAGAGGACGAGGAAAAACGACGTGTGATGAACCGTACATCTACAGAAAACATTTCTAACAGAAAGACGCACACTCGTGCACAAAACAACCTAATGATCACGCAGTCATAAGTCACAAGTGTGTGTCTGATCCTGAGTGCCAAAAAAAGATACTCAAGAGAAGCTTGACGTGGTGTGTGTGCGTGTGTCTGAAAGTCTTTGATCCTCTTCTGTCTTGTTTGATTTAACGGTAAAAACCTTGTTCATTCTCCACGCTGTTCTGTGTGCCTCTGTGCGATGACGTAACTCAACCTACATTTGCTTCCTTCCTACAGTATGTGCATCTGTATTTGTGTGTGTGTGAGTGTGTGTGTGTGTTCTGCAGCCTCCGAGACATACTATTTAATGTGTCATTGGGATGACTCAAACGGATGTACTGTACTTGTATGTGTGTATGCGTCATTTCCTCTCTGTCTTTTTCTTCTGTATGTGATAAAAATCTACACTGTGGTGCACAGTGCAGTGCAGTCATGCTTGTGTGTGTGTGTGTGTGTGTCCTAAGGTGAGTCCACAGGCTGGTACTGACCTGCTGACTAAATAACCACATGTCTCAGGACCTGCTTACTCATATTCCATACAATAAACTAGAGAATACACACTCGCAGCCCCTTCGTTTTCTCTCTGGATTCTTTCATTACAGTATATATATTCTGCTAAAAATCAACACCCATATCTGCAGCTCCATTTATTCTGTCAGCGTTTTGTTTTAGTTTGCTTGTACAGCTCCCACAATATAAAACTGTGACCCCCCCCCCCCCCCACACGAGTGGATGTATGCCACCTGCCTGATATTTTTCTAAGGATTTGGTGGAACAAACCGGGGACGAAATATAGCCTTGCAATTGTAGGTTTAATTAAGATTATTCCAGTTGGTGGCTCATGTTGTTCTGTTTCTAGATGATATGAAAGTCAATTTGGGAGACAGGGTCTCACTTTAGCCATAAAACCTTAAAATAAAATAAATCCCGGCCTTTCCATGGCACTGTGGGGACATACAGGGTTTAAAAAAAAAAACTGTGGTCAGACTCAAACCAGCAGAGGCGCAGGACATCGTGATTTTAGTCCCTGTTGGATCGAGCATGACAAACGTTTGTATGTTGGAAAGCTTCTGCCAGAGTCGTTGTGACAAGTAAACTGAACTTCAAGAGTAATAAGAGCCCCTTCTATGGAAATACATGAGTTCATCATGTCCCCGACACGAAGGTACAAAGGACTTTGATGCTTATATAAATACATTAATGTAAGAAACTTGTTAGCAACGATGGCATTTTCTTCTTAAGTAACTCCGAACACAAAATCCCACAATGAGTGTAAAGTAAGTAAATGAAGAGAATAAGTTCAGTTTAATGCCTGACTATGACTGCAGCCGGAGGGTAAACTGGGTACATCCTTGACAGCTAGTGGAGATGTGATGCTGATTCAGGCTGCAGCAAAAACTCTGTATAAATCCTATAGGGCAGCATTAAAAATACACAAGGCACAAAGTTACACAATACATGCATGCACTTGGTTTTTTTTGCCTGCTATTGTGGCAGCGGCTGACAAATTTGACTTCTTGCCTAGCAGGGCGCTTACTTTAATCTTCCCCCAGCAAAAACAGTATATCATTTCTGTCCCTAAATGACTTCCCTGCTTTCATGTCTGCCGCCCTCAGTGCGCTACCTGTTTTGGCTACTCTCCCTTTTTTTTCAACCTCTTTAACTAGATTCATCTCTGCCTCTCTCTCTCTCTCGCTCTCGAGTGACAAAACGGGCTGCCCAGTAACCAGGGGAAACGCTGCATGATGTCACACGCCCTCACACAGGCTTAGTCAGAGAAAGCAGCAACCTAAATCCTCACACACACACACACGCGCGCGCACACACACATAGTGAAAAAGAGTGAGAGAGATTAGGGACCTCAAGTATTCACATTTCCTTTCATTCACCCATTCACACACTGACTGACGCGCGCGCGCACACACACGCACTCACACACTTTGCGCTCCTTGAAGTAATTGTATTTGGAAGGACGAGTCAGCAGAATAGTCTAAGCTGGCATGCGGGGTTATGTGGAGGCTGACGCGCGCACACACACACACACAGACACACACACACGCACTCACAGGCCAGCACTGCGGCTTCTTTTGCCATCTTACTCACTTTCTCTGACTAACTCCTGCATGCCCTCTCACACCGAGTGCAGACAGAGAGAGGTGCGGTCATCTCTCCGTCCTTTCTTTCTCCCGTACCCCGAGGAGAGAGCAAAGAGCGGTCTAATCGTCAGACGGGACCGTCGTTTGTTTCAAACCGAGAGATGATGATGGTGGAGGGAGAGTAACCCAGTTTTTTTTTTTTTTATCAAAGCGGAGGGTTGTATTGTATTTTGGAGCTGTAAAACTCTCATTATAGCTGATTTATTCAAGCGTGCAAACACAGAGAATGAAGAAAACCCTCACGCGGAGCTTCAGCCTTTTTCGCTTTGTGGCTGTTTATCATGTTGGTGGATTTGGCTGCTTAATGGCTGTAATTTACAGATGAAATGTTTGACACTTTTCCTCTCATTCGTTCCTCTCACTCAATCGGGAAGCGGTATTATCCCGGCGCGCGCGACTTCCGATGTTTAAGGCCGGGATTGCACCAGCTGGGCGGAGGCCGTGCTCGTCTTACAGCGTGCCTACCTGAAAGCGCGATCTCAGTCTGGCTGCCCTGAATAAGCGGCGGAAATGGGCCAACCAGAGCCACGCGGCGCGAGGCCGACACTCTGCATTTACGCCTGTCTTTTTTGTTTGTTTGTTTTCTGATCTACAGTTTATCTGCAACTTTCTGACATGAAAAGCTCTATACAGAGGCGACGATTGATGACGTTTTACTGGGTGAAACAACGTGCAAATGAAGAAGCATGGATATGTAGAAGACGAAGTTTCGGGGGTGTATCTAAACTAAATTTGACTCAGCTTTTAGAGGGAGAATTCAGACATACAGCGAGACACAGAGCAGCAGGGCGTTGGTTCATTTAGGTGGATTTTTTTTTTCTTTCTTTCTTTTTTGCTACACGTGAAGCAGAAAAAGTTCAAAAGGGCGTGACGGTGCCTGGGAGCGACACCTCGCATGAAACAAGACGGCTTTTGTTGATTTCCCGTGGAGAACAGTCGCCTACACAGTCGTGTATCTATAAGTCTGTACAGCGTAAGGAGAGAAGACTCTAATTCTAATCCGAACGCTGCGTTTTTGGGGTCCGACCTGTTAATCAGAAAGAGCTTAATTCAATAAATATCCTATTATGACGGAACAAAGACCCGTTCTTTATCCTGCACCGCCGTGTGATAGAGGACACCGCTGGGCGAAGCAGGTATTTCACAGGCAATTATAAGCGACGCCTGCAACCACGTCGAGAACAGCAGAGTGCAACAAGATGTCACTTCAGCTGGTTATGGTCTGGTATGGTAAGGCCTGGACTAATCATCGCTTGATGTGGGTTCAAATCCCCAACCAATCTCCTTAAAATTGAGACTGACTGCTTTTTTTATTAAGATGAATGTCAGCCACAAATGGACACACACACACACACACACACACACACACACACACACACACTAACTCATGTATACTGTGAGTCAGGGAAGAGATGAGGGGTGGGATAGATAACGAGCACAGGGTAAGAGGGTTAATGACTGTCTCCAACACAAGGCCAGGAAGATTGCTCTCGCCTATGCATGTGCACATGCACGCGCACACACGCAACACAAACACGCACACGCGCGCGCACGCAACAGGTCAGCCTGATGAAATTGCACATGATGAATTGATGAGCCAACTAATGTTACAAATCTCGCTCCGTGTCTTTATGTCATACGCTGCCGTCTGTCAGAGAGAGAGCGGGGAGAGGATGCAGGAGGCCGGGGTGAGGAAGCGAAAGAAAAGATGGAGAGAGGTGAAGCTAGAGAGAGACAGAGAGACAGAGAGACAGAGAGAGAGAGAGAGAGAGAGAGAGAGAGAGAGAGAGAGAGAGAGAGAGAGAGAGAGTGATCAGGTTTGAGCCAGGAGAGCGGCTCTTCGTCTTCCTAATGGAGCCATTACCTAAGGGTGTGTGACCTCGCAGGGTCAATCTAACATGAGAGCGCACACATACACACACACACACACACACACAGAGGACAATGTGGATTATGGCGCGAGTAGCACTGCCAAGAGCTGAAGGACGGGATGCAACAGAGTGCAGTCTGTGCGCTGTTACCGGAGTTTTACTTGTTGGTGTTACTTTACCTGTCACTCTCCGCTCTCTCTCGCTCCTCCACCTCTCTTTCAAGGCGTCTCACTCTTTTGTAGCGCGATGAAAAGTGTCTCGGACGGGGACACTTTAACTTTCCTTTCCTCTCTTTTCACCCCACCGCTCCATCCCACTTAGAGCTCCTCTTCCCCCACCTTGCTCCACACACCTCCCGTCTCCCACTGAACCCTCTCTCCCCTCTCTCTCTCTCTCTCTCCCTCCCTCACTTTCCCTCTACCTAATTTAAAGTGAAAGTGACCTTTTTTGTGCAAAGAAGTGTCGTCGCACGTTCGGTATTATGTACACACACACGCGCTAATGACACCCTGAAAAGACGTCTGGGAGATGGAAGGCACTCTTTAGAAAGTACACGCTCATTATGATGCCGCTTCAGTGTGTGTGTAGGTGTGTGTGTGTGTGTGTGTGTGTAGGTGTGTGTGTCTGTTTGTCCACCGCTACAGGACATGAAATGCAATTACATCTGTCCTTGGGAACATTTCAATCGCTCTATGTCCGCTTCAGGCAAATTACCTATTCAGCAGTATCACACATATACACAGTGAAAGGGGTGTGTGTGTGTGTGTGTGCGCCTTCTATTGCAATAACAATTTAATCTGAACATTATAATGTACACAAGGTTGTAGGACATTTTACCGTGAATAGCGTCGACACACAGATGCGACGGCGGGATTTGAAAGCGTCGCTTAAACATGAAGGAGGAGGCGCAGAAACAACCAGACGGGCAAAGAAAAAAAAAGTGTTATCCAGCTAACTTGTAATACCTTAGATGTAAAATAAGAACAAAGTATTCTGATCTGATGGAGAGTCAGCGGTAAATGCCACACACACACACACACACACAGAAGGCAAACAGAGGGAAAGCAGCCTGCCAGTCTGTGCATCTCTCTTATTGTCAGCACTCTGACAGAATGTAATTGAAGAAAATAAAAACCCCAGAGAAGAGGATCAATTACTCGGTGTACAAGACCGGAGAGATGTTTTCATATTAGAATGATAAAGTGTTGCCCGAAGTTCTGCAATACAAGCAGAGAGAGAGAGAGGGAGGGAGGGAGAGAGAGAGGGAGAGAGAGAAAGATGAATGGAGAGAGAGGTGAAGAAAAGAGAGAGAAAAAAGACGAGAGAAGTAAGAGACAGATTGAGGTTTGAGGGCAGTTTACCAATTTGCCTCAGTGGATGAGGCGGCATGTGTGTAAGAGGAGTCTATTGCTTTGTCTGTGTGTGTGTGTGTGTGTGTGTGTGTGTGTGTGTGTGTGTGCGTGTGTCACACAGGAGAGTTTGAGTGTCTGAGAGCGAAGTGAGCCGAATTAAGTTGTAAATTGGAAGGGTGTGATTGCGCTGTGAGACTCGCTTATCATTCAGCTGCATCATCTCCAGCAGCCTTGGCGCTCGGTCAGAGATACAGCGAGGAACAATGACGGGCCTAATGCCATTGTGTCCATACAACGTCAATACAAGAGAGAGGGAGGGAGGTGGGGCAGAGAAGTGGCACGCAGGGAGCGAGGGAGCAGGAC
Organism: Nibea albiflora; assembly: GCA_014281875.1. Classification (NCBI taxonomy): domain Eukaryota; kingdom Metazoa; phylum Chordata; class Actinopteri; family Sciaenidae; genus Nibea; species Nibea albiflora. The sequence continues at coordinate 16,501,370 of CM024808.1, read as the reverse complement.
GCGAACGGTGAAAAAAAAGGAATGAAAGGAGCTCTCTGATGAAGAATGGAGGAGCGTGAGGGGGCAGCCTCACGTTGCTGAGTGACTTCCTGCCTCCCTCATCCCCATCGCTGCCTCTCAATTAAATTCTAATCAATGGAAAAGCCTCATTATCCCCGCTGCCTGCAATGCTGCGGAATTGATCTCTGTCCCCGCGGCGCGGCCGCACAATGCAAAATTTAAAAAGCCTCGGTCAGGAGGACTCGTTATTAGCGGGGCGCGCGGTATCAAACACAGGCTGATGAGACGCCGTGTACAGTACGAGCCGGTCAAAGTCAAAGAGAAGAAGAAGCGCGCTGGCAAATTAAACGTCACAATGCGGACGAGGCACTGTGATAGCGCGGCGTTTTATCATTGTCGAGCAACTTGTGCAGCTTGACTTCAGGCAGTCAGGGTCAACGTCAGCCGCGGAAGAGTTGCACATTCCCACGCCTTTGCAATCCTTGGAAAAGATGCACATACGAAGGGACCGAGAAGTTTTGTGTGCCCGATGCCCGACTTAAAAAAAAAAAGTAGGTACGCTGCTTTTGTCCAAAAGATATAGTGCAGCGAGCTTGTTTTAATTGACACAAATATCCGTCTGATCCAAATGAATCCACTGTGACTGTTCCATGGTACACTTTTTTGTTGTTGTTGTTGGGTAGAACAACAGTGAAGAAGTGTTTCATTGTTGCAGGCAGCGCACGCAGGCTGTCAACTGCAGGCTGTCTTTTCAACTGGAAATCTGGAGATGGTACACTTAAAAAAGAACAAAAACCAAAAAAAAAAAATCTCAAGTATGCACACACACACACACACACACACACACGAAGTACAATCGTTGTGAGGGAGAGTTAAAGGAGAAAGATATGGGTACTTTTAGACACAGACAAGGACAGAGGTGTCCAGGGGGAGGCCTGTTTAGAAAGCACCTGCCGACGACCCCTAAGGAGCAGACAGATGATTCGCCACAGGGACAGGAACACCTGACAGCTCACGCACTCACACACACACACACACACACACACACACACACACACACACTGCATCTGAAAGAATATGTGACTGCAAGCTGAGAAGGAACCTTGAAAACAATTTACCCACTTCGGCACACACACACCCACACCCACACACACACAGGGAGGGACTATAAAATGCTGTAGTGGGAAGAACTAGGAAAAGAATGCACAAGACAGCAAGGGGGAGTGTGGAAAGAGATGTCATCCCATCATGAATATGCTGGGGGAGAGGAGAGGAGAGGAGAGGAGAGGAGAGGAGAGGAGAGGAGAGGAGAGGAGAGGAGAGGAGAGGAGAGGAGAGGAGAGGAAGTGAGGAGGGACTGTGATCCCATCAGGCTAGTTAATCATCACACCCCCTGCAGTCATTTTGCCATCACACAACTGGCTGACTAATCCTGCACAGTGTGTGTGTGTGTGTGTGTGTGTGTGTGTGTGTGTGTGTGTGTGTGTGTGTGTGTGTGTGTGTGTGTGTGTGTGTGTGTGTGTGTAGGGATATAGGGTGTATAGGAAGTGTACATCTTCTTAATTCCTTCTTTTCTTGTGTGTTTGTCTAACAAGCAGAAACTGCAGCCAGATTAGCACAGCTGTCAGACATCATGGCAGGTGTTCGGAGCGGAGGGCAGCGAGCCGAGCTTTAAAATATTAATTCAGCCCTTTGATACATTCAATCAAGATCTGAGTTTCATCCTTTTTCATCAGGACTCCAAAGTGAAGTTTGGTACGCAGAGGAACGTTACCCTAACTCATCATCGGTATCATGGGATGAGCACCTACTACCGCTAACTGTTAATTCATTAAATTGTCATTTGCAGCATGTCTTTGTTCAGGAGATTAAGAGAAAACAATTTCAGTTGTTGTGATCGCTCCGGAGAGTGCGTTGCTGATTATTTGTCAGTTAGCGACAGGAACAAAGTTGCTAATTAAACGTTGAGAAAGTCTCCAGCTGGAACGAGTGTTTGTGTTTTGTAAAAGCAACACATGGAATTATTTCTGTGTTATTAGATGGAATATTTCCTCAGCGTGACGACTGTGTTGTCTCCGGACCTTGGGCTTTTATCTCCTCTCGTCTTTATTTGCCGCGTAAAAACTAAGAAACTGAGCAGCTCCAGTTGTGACAATCGAGAGGAGAAACGAGACTCAGTTCATCTTAAAAAAAAAAAAAAGACTGCAGTCAATACACTAAGCACTAAAACAAAGAATAATATGAAAGAATGTTTGGCAGGTATTGGCTTGTAGCTGCCACAACGTCAAACACTTAAAGGAATTTATGATTATGTTTTACTGGAAAGACACAAATCTGGTCCAGACAGCAGGAGACTGCAGTTTGCATGCCACCGCCGCCATTTGTGATTGTTTGATCGTTGATTGTTGATTGACTGAAATCAAATCAGATCGTGAAGCATTAAGCGTCACTGTTACTTCTTCCACGCTGGTAAAGGTGTATTGATTATTTGAAGCTAATGCTACAGGAAATGTACTGAGTGAGTGTTACAAGTACACACAGATGAATGAACTCCTGTTGAATAAGCAGCTGTTTTTACTGTTGGGCTATGGGACACTGCTAAACACACACACACACACACACACACGCACGCACGCATTGAGCAGAATGCTAAATAAATGGCTTCAGCTGGCCTTGGTCTGCAGTGACAGCACCGCAAAGCCATCATTTATGTGTGTTTGTGCGCGTATGCCTGTGTGGCAGTGTGTCTGTGTGTGTGAGTGTGTGTTTGCACACAGTAATAAATTACAGCTAGTCTACTGCAGGGAGAGCATAGTTAAATGAGGGAGCTTTTAGTCTTCATCAATAGCTAACTGTGCTTAACAGTGTGTGTGTGTGTGTGTGTGTGTGTGTGTGTGTGTGTGTGTGTGTGTGTGTGTGTGTGTGTGTGTGTGTGTGTGTGTGTGACCTCAAAACCCGTGTCATGCATAACATACGTAGGCATATCTTGTGCCACGCACACATACACACACACACACAGACTGTGACAGCCAGCGTTTAGGCAATAGATAGATTTAAAGGAGAACCTGCCATAGTTGTGTGTGTGTGTGTGTGTGTGTGTGTGTGTGTATTAGGTGAGATAGTGTGCTCAGTAAAATAATTTCACTTTGACAAAGTTAAGAAGTTTGTGTTCTTTGTGGGTGTGTGTGTCTGTCTCTTTCTCTGCCAAGGCATATTTCTCAGGGGCTGCACTAACAATGGCCTCTCCTACTTGTCAAGGTTGAACCAAACCAACATCTCAAACACACACACACACACACACACTTACACAGACATACAAAAGCTTGACCACGCTGTACCCGGACGCTCACGTCAATAAGCAAATGCTGCACACGCAGACATACGCACACACACACAAAAAAAAGCTCCACCTCGTCATGACTCCTCGTCAAACCTCTAAAATTAGCTATTGAAAGTCAGTGATTATGATTCATTCAAAAACCTTAATAACAAACCTCGGTCTCTATTCATTGAGAAGCTTCAGTGTTCAAGCACAGAAAGCCAGGGTCGGCCAAGCAGAGCGTGGGTTTACTGCAGTGAAGGGAATAAAGGATCGCTCTTCTCAAGGACGGCTTACCTAAGCTATCGCAGAGCGGTGGTTTACCTGGAGATAGTGTTGGGAGGAAGTTCGTTTTAAGGACGAGGAGTTGGCTTGTTGGGAAGTTGGATAAAGTGTGTTTTATAAGGACGCACGTGCGTCCATGTATGCTACTTGGCAAACTTTTGATTTTCCAACATGAAGGTCTCCACACTGCCAGAAGTAAAGACCATTAAATATCTTAGATCTGCCCTCAGGTTCCTAAAGTGCAGCTACAGACACGATGTTACGCAAATACCACACGGATGATGTTCGGTCAGCTATAACCACTTTTAAGGGGAAACACTGATAATGCATGCTCATGTAAGCTAACTGAAACCGGAGAGAAAGAGAGATTAGGATCATTTTTTGAGGCAACACATGAACTCTCTGCTTCCCTGCACCTCCCAAGAATAACATGCCGCCCCGAGCCTTACTTTTTGCTAAATGAACAACATATAACTTCCTTCCACGGCAGTAAACGCGGAGACTGGTCAACAATTATGTACTGCACGGTGGTTAAATATGAATGTAGTTCCTGGGGAAATGGGAATATTTTATTTATTTACCCCCCCTCACCACCACCACCATGCACAGTACAGTACTCGGGTAAAAGGTAACACTACTGCGAGCTGCTGAGCTGAACAATATGTGACTGCAAACCCTGCCCTGTATCTTTAAACAACAGGGGAGTGAGGCTGAAATACCTCATTCCTGTCACAAACGCTGCCGTCTCACTCCATCTGTCTCTCTATCTGTGCGTTCCTCTCCTCCTTTCCCTCCCTCTCTTTTTCCCCTCTCAGGTGTTTCGGCGGCAGGTAAAAACCCCATTTCCCTGCTCCCCTTGGGGTGCGCTGACCTAACTGTCGGTGCTCCCCGGAGCCCCGGCTAACTCCGCAGACCCATTTGTCAACGTTGACCCTGACACCCCCCCCCCTCTCTCTCTCTACTCCCCCCCACCCCCCATCTGTCTTCCCTCCCATCCTATTCTCTCTTCCTCTGGTACTTCTGCTATTTTTAAATCTTCCTCTTATGTCTCGCTGTGTGCCCATCCTCCCCCCCCCCCCCCAAAAAAAAAAAAAAAAAAAGAGTATAAAAGCACCAAAGGCTGGATAAGATGGACAGAAAGGGATAAGGGAAACAGACAAGACAGAGGGAGGAGAGGAAGAAGGGTGCTGCTGAAGCTGGAGCAAGCACTAAACTAGAACACAGAGGAACAGATGCTAAAATATTGTATAAGGGTACAATCCAGATGCTCACAAGCGCACATATGGCCATACTGTGCCATGTATAACTGATTTTGTTGTTAGAATATATCCAAACTGTGCTAGTCAATAGTTTGCTCACATTTCTGCATGAAAGGTGTCACTAAAGAACTCTGAATTCTGCAGTCACCTCCGTCTTTACATAGCATTTTAGCGTCTTTCGGCTCGTTATTTTGGGTTTACAGCCGACGCCGCCTTTGCTGTTTTGTCTCACTGTTCTCGTCAGCCTTGCCTCCTGTCTCTGCAGGCAGGTGTGTTCTAACGAGCCAACTGTACAGTGTTTACCAAGGAAGGACGAATAAAGTTGGTGACTAGCTAACGAGCTAAGTGAACATAGCGGAGTGTTCAGTTGCTAAAAAAGAAGCCTGCTCCGCTCCCATCGCGTGTGCAAAATATCAATTAAGCTGCGGTGTCAGTGTGGACGTGAACTTGAAACATAAAACTAAAAACATGTATTCTTTGTTCAATATCTAATTACATGAATGACACGCAGCGATTACACGACGACAGGCACAAAAATGTGATCAAGGGTTCAACGTGTCATGAAAGAAGGCCCAACATAAATGAAGCAGAACCACTTATACTCGCTCACGGAGAAAAAAAGAGAGTGATTGACTGCAGCCAGTTAATTCAAGTCAATAACATCATTATCAGGGGAAACAAGAAGCGCAGACTAAACATTTTTCAATGAATCAATCCTATTTATTCGCATGTTTCTGAAGCTGACGCCTTATCACCTTGAGTACCAGGAGGACGGATTTATGGGTCGCGCAGTGCTCGTATTAACAAAGGTTGCATACAGTAATTACAGTATGCAAGGGGAGGGATGGGAGGGGGCTTTAATAGGATGCGCGCTGACTTTTCTCAGCAAAAAAAAAACCTTATCGCTAATAAGCACACACTATCAACTTAATTAAAGACTGCTTCTTTAAAAGCCCCTCAGCCTCTCTCCAGTTTCCTCTGCACCTCTATTCTATCTTTAACTCTCTCTACCTCTCTCATTTGTGCTCATTCCATCTCTCTTTCTTTCTCTCTCTGTCGTTTTTTTTTTTAAAAGGCGAAAGCTGTTGAGTCACTTGTTCGTTGTCCCCATTCTCTTCCCTCTATCTTTGAAGTCAGCTGAATTCCACGACGCTGCGATCCAAAAGCGAGGCGCTCGGCGCGCTACGTCAGTTACATGATGCGACGCGACACTTTAAGGGCTACATATTAAGGACTCTGCAGTTAAAAGAGCCGAGAGTGCTGAGACAAGTTGCAAATGACCTGAAAACTAAAAATAGTTCCCTCCAAAAAGTCGTTCACAGCGGCGTTCAAACCGAGGGGGGAGACAAAAATGTATTGGGACACATTGATAGCCATTGAAGCCTACGCTATCAGCTACTGCATGATGCCGTCTCGCTGAATTCTTACAAAACATGTAGCTGTCACTGTGTCCACCACGTTTCCATGTACAACGATACAGTACAAGCTTTATACCTTCACTTAACACGTAAAACGGCACTGTAAAACATTGAGGGCGACAAGTTAACGCACAAAACTAGCCAAAAGATGAGCATGGGCTATTAATATCCTGTTCCTTTCACGTCTGGCGGGTTAAAAGTTTGCAGATGAGACGCATGTAGCGAGCGAGACACAAGGACATTCCAGTTTCTTGTCAGGCTCGACAAGACCTCTTAAGTTGTCTTTCATGTTAATGGATGCGATGCAGCATCCTTCTTTTTTCTCTCTCTCTCTCTCTTTCAAAGTTTTAGAGCAAAGTGCTGGCTGTACATTACCGTAGACTGAGAGAGTGAGGGGGAGAGGCAGGGAGAGACAAATAAACTGAGCGTGCCAATAAAACATGAATAATGCCATTTTTCCTGAGAGCCCCCCACGGTGCTTACAGCTTGTTCGCTGCTTGTCACACGGGGACGTTCTTACAAGTCAGACCCCTTTTTTTTTTTTTCCAATCCATCCATCCATCCATCCATCCATCCATCCTTGCGCCCATCTCGCCCGCTACTTCAGAACAATTAAGGTTGACTTCATGCTCCACGGGGCTTTCCATCATAATGGAGAGACGAGTGAAACAAGGAAGAGGCTCGTCGGAGGGATATTTAATTCATGTCACTCTCACTTGCCTGCATCTCTCCGCTCCCTGTCTTTTAGCACAGCTCACTGCCCCCAACATGGTGCAGTGCTGGGGCTAGGCTACGCTACGCTAACGCTAAGGGAGAGACTGTGGTCCATTTTAATGGAATTGTGTTGCTACGCCAGAGCAGCTCCACCACAGGATGCAGTGAGCAAGCGAGAGAAGCAAGCCAGCCCTAGTCTAACGTGATTGTGCTCGTTCACTGCAGACACTGCGGAGTAATCTGGCAACAGCATTTCTGCATGACTGTGTGTGTGCGTTTGCTGTGTGTGTGAGCGTGTGTGTGTGGCGTTTTAAGTCAGAAATAGATGGAGTAGAAGCGAAAGAAATGGAGGAAAGATAGAAAAAGGCATTTAAGACAGGAGAGCCGAATCAAGCACTCTCTTCCTGAAACCTAAAGCGGTGGAAGGCAGGGGACGCGGCTTTGTTAAGTGCTGTTTGCATGTGTGTGTGTGAATGGGTGCACAGAGGGAGGAGAGGGGGGCGGTGTGCGGGGTGCAGCTGCTGCCAGCTCCTTTCGACGCGGCTGCGATAGATACGGGCAGAAATCTCGCACTTCAATCTTCAAAACACTTAACGGCGCCGCGGCGGAGGAGAGAAAGAGAGAAGGGGGGGACGGATAGACTTTCGAGATTAGATGAGAGATGCAGATGAGAGGAGGAGATCAGGATGGGGAAAGAAAGCGGCGCAGGAGTGACCTCTTTCGATCGCGCTCAAAATCCTTGCGGCTATAACCCGAAATGAAAGATGAGCCTTCATTTTTTTTTCACAATTTTACAATGACCCATTTATAAATTTTCTCTGGGAAAACCTCAGCAAAAATTCCTCCTGCCCCATCTATAATCTGCCTCTCTCCCATTTTCTGACCCTCTTTCTCCGTAAGTTTGAGGAGTTGGAGTTCGTAGATTATTTATTTATTTATTTATTTTTCTGTGGCTCGTCTAATTAGATCAAACTTAAAGCAATTGACTGTTGTATAAGCTCCCGGCACAGAGGTTTTTTTTATTCATGATCTCAAAGCAGCTCAAAGAGAAGATGTCACGGAGTGGTTTTAAAGAAAATCACTGCAGAAACGAGCCTAGAGGATGGACTGCACCAGTAATCATAGAGCAAGGACGCGACGCTGCACCAGAGGCGCTTTGCTGAAACGTGAAAGCACAAAGACGGTACGAGATGAAGATACCTGCGTCCGCGCTTGCTGCACCACTCAGCATAATCAAGTCTTACTGACCTCATAAAAGATTGCTAATAACCGAGCATGTGTGTTAAAGGCTCCCAGGGTTCCCTCCTTATTACTGATGTTGAGGTCTAAACCCCTGAACAGTGTAGTGGACCTCCCACGACTGCCATTTTGAATTTACATCGCCCTCAGGTCAGGAAATTATCAAGGACATAGCAACAAAATTTGCTAAGGTAGCAGGTGGATCAGCTAGCCTACTATATCCAGCACAAAGTGACCCACATGAATACTTAAAATACACTTTAAAATCCATGAAAAGGCAATATTGATTTCAATATTTCTTACATTGGAAAACATGTTGGAAAATAGTTGCTGGAAACATCTGAAAAGACTTGAAAGACTGAATTATTATATATTACTGAAATGTGGAGTTAGAGGGTCAAACAGTTTTTAGTCCAGGATTTTGTGGGCAGTCCTTAAAGAGTGGCTCGATGACACGCTGAGGCCACCCTGAGCGTACGCCTGCACCCCTAGCAGAGAGGTAGAGATGAATTCATCTTGCTCAGAGTGTTTCAAAGTTAGTCATGTGATTTTCTGAACTCATCTGACACGTTTCAGACGCTTTAAAATGGCTGCTTGACTGCTCCCACAAGTGGGCGTGGCACAAACTCCCAAACATGGACACTCTTTGCATGTTACCTGACTACCTGGTTTTGTCAAACTTTAAAGCGACTCATTTCATTTTGGCTTTTTGCACTTCAAACTTGGTGCGATAAGAATATTGTGAGGCAGCTGCCGGTGTATGAAAGAAATGCTGACAAAGATTACTGACGAAGATTTTCGTGTCATCTGTGAAACATCTGCTCAAATTAAACACAAAGGGGAGATATTAATGCACCTAAAAAGATTGTGGCAGCTGCTTCCTGTCACTGTAACACACCACCTATAGGACTCTGGTATCTGTCCACATACTGTATGGAGTTCAGTATCGGCATGGCTGCAGCTGCACCACGCCTGTGGGGGCTGTAACGTTATACCCTTGAACACGACCACAAAATCTGTTTTAGCCATCCGTCGCGAGCGAGCTGTCAATCCAGCTCGACTTCCCCTCTGATTGTCAGAGTGGATGAAATCAATAGAGTGATGCGTTTAGTGTTACATATTCATGTCAACATAAATAAGCCATCAGATCAACATCCCTACGGGCAAAGTTAGTTGATATTTATCTGCGGGTATCACGGGAGCGTGAGTGACAGTAGGTGGTGAGAATACGGCCTGAAAAATCAACCTCTCACTCACATCTCTCTCTCTCTCCGTCTCCCCTCCACCATAACAGTGATTGACAAGTCTTCCTGAAAGATGTTTCTAGTTAATAAGTAGCTGTCGCTCATAATGAAGCCGTTTGCAGCATGCACCAAGAATTAGCAGCTTAAAAAAAAAAAATCGGGAAAAAAAATTTAATCAGACCGTTTCAACGTTCACAAACTCAGCAAATGTGTCTTTGAAGGCCGCGGCAACCGGAGCGTCTCCTCGCATTTATGCCCGTGCTGATGCAATTGCCTCGTGACACAGAGATGTGGAATGAAAAGTCTTTCACAGCCGGCAACGGCACGCGTGTGTTATCTGTATATTAGTCAGGCTTAAGCTGAGATGACAAAAAAAAAAATCGCTCCTCCAAAGCTGTGATAGCTGTGTTATTCCCCGTGTGTCTCTTCAGTCTCTCAGTCACCCGAGCTTATGTTATATTTATTGTGGGGTATTTCTGTCGGCTTAGGGTGGCTGACAAGAGTCGAGTCAAGCAGATCAGAAATTCAATTTACTGCTGAGACACTCGGGTTAATCAACAAGAAACACGCACACAATAAAAATAATAAGAAATCGCGGACACACCCCCTCAAAAATGCACACACACACACACGCGTTAGTTCATGCATTAGCCATTCATACACCAATGCACACAAGGCAAACAGACAAGAGGATTAGCCTGATGTTAGCCAGGCTGTTGTTTGTTTATCCTTGTAACGACACCGCGGCGTGGTCCTAGCTGGCACACACAAGAACACACATGTACGGCGACGATGGCGCCAGCACCGAACAAATGTTGAACCAGTTGTTGAACTAGTGTGCAAACGCTCGGGGACGGAGAGGCTCGATCAGTTCCCCCCGCACGCCGTCGTAAGCGCGCAGAGCGTGGACGGGGCGTTATTAGAACGTCCCTCACAGCGGGGAGCGGCTCCAGCAAAGGAAAGGGTGCGAGCGGTTCTGTGGGGGAAGACAACGGTGGGGGAAAAGGTAGCAGAGGCAGGATAAAATGGAGAAGATGAAGTATGTAAGGAGATTAAAGACTAAAGGAAATGCCTACACGAGTACAACATCAAAATCAATTTATATTCCAGTTTAGCTATCGCATAACCGTGTTAGCCCTCCCATCCTGAGACTTTGTCAGTTCATTAAGAGGGGAAAGGATGCTTTGGATGGGATGGGTCATAACTTCTGTCTTTACCATGCCAGAGCTTCCCAATCAGTTGATTTTATGACAGAAAGCACTCCAACCCTGACTGCTCTACCTGGCTACAGCGGACACTGTTAAAAATGCACTCTCCCTCTGCTTGTGCAATGTGCAACTTTGTGTGTCCTGGCCTGCGAGGGAGCATGTTGCTGCAATCTCCCCGAGGCTTAAGCCGAGGCTCTCCTGAGAGATGGAGGGGAAGGAGCGATCGGCGAAGGGAGGAAGAGGAGAGGACGCGCAGATGAGGAAAGGAGAAGGGAGTGAGTCCAAGAGGGATGGGGGAGCACAAATACAAACTTTGGAACAGATGCCATTAGGGGAAGCCAGAAAGAAGCATGAGATGAAGAGGGGTGGGGAAAAAAGAAGAGGGAATGTACTCATGAAAAGAGCTAACAGCTCTATTTCCTCTGGTCGCACATATTCATTCATCGATTCCCTTTGAAAAGTGAGAGGCCATTCCTCATCTCCAAGACAGCTGCATCTAACTATTGGAATAACACACACACCCGAACACACAGCGGCCACACAGCACACAGGCATGCACACATAAGTGTTTTCATATTTACAGTGACGAACAGACACTTTTATGCGTGCGCACACAAATAACGCACACAGACACACACACCAAGAATTCAAAAACAAGGAAAGCTAACAAGTAAAGTGTTACCATGGGAATCTCACTGAGGACAGCCTTACTGGGGTAATAGGATATCTGACAACACCCCAGTGATGTCATTATCGCAGTCTGGGCCCACACACACACACACACACACACACACACACAGCCAATTATAGACACACAAATACAGATTGCCTTTGTTGGCAATATATCGATAACGTACATGCACATAGACACACACACACACACACACACACACATATTTATATACAGCAGCAGGGCACATGCACATTTTTACATGAGCGGGCAGCAACAACCATCAGAGTGTGTGTGTGTGTCTGTGTGTGTGATTATACCGCCTGAGGGGCAACAACAACAAGGATGGATGAATAATGTCCTTTGATCAAAATAACACCAAACACACACACGCACCCGCACACACACACGTTTGCATCTACTACATTACTGCTGGCAGTTACAGGGTGTGTGTGATTAGTTGGTGTAAAAAAAACAACTTTTTTTCCAGCCGTGAAAGCTGCCATCAACGCACAAACACACACAAACACGAGGAGTTCATGCTAGAGCGCTTGTCAATACGCGTGATCAGAAAACACTGCTCATTATCCCGGGATCTATCGACAAGCCCCCGCTAAGGATCAATAAATTACATAAATGCACTTGCAGCGCGCGCGTGTGTGTGTACTGAACATGTTTGTGTGTGTCGTTGCTTAATTACTGTAGTTAAATGGAAACACAGAGTCACTGCGGCTGATAACAAGTTTCCCTTTTCATTGTTATGTCCGGTACTGTACTGTACGCAAAGAACACAGAGCCTTAATTCAACATAACTTTGATCCAACCAGCAACCGTGTCGTGTGTTAACTTGTCATTCATCCAGCTGACCGTTGGGGGGGGGGCAATGGGGGGGTTTCAGTGTGAAGGATCCACCTCCTCCAGGGCAAAACAACACCCGGCTAACACGAGGACTGAGTTTTTGAATAAACTATAATGTCATTTTAATTCTTGGCTTCATTTCTGGGGCGGTGGTGCGTTAGCTTAGTACTAACCTTCCTGCCGTGAGGCGAAAGTGCTAACCACTGCGCCACCGTGCCGCCTTAAATCTCTGACGACTCAAAGGAAATTCACCTTCAATTCCCTGGAATAAGAGTTGTGCAGATAATTTCATCATTACTTGAAACGATTACATCTAATATGTGACTGAATAATTAATGTTGTTGTCTATTTATTTATTTTGGGCGGAGGTGTCAGAGGGTAATCTAGAAGCCTCGTGCCTGTGCTCCTCTAAGTGTCAGACGTGTATCATTATTTATTCATTAATATTCATTTAATTGAAGGACTGAATAATTAATTAACCAATCCGTGTAAATGAAGTCATTTGTTTAAGATGCGCAAGAGATGATCTCTGAAGAAAAAGTACTGTGCGTGTGTGTGTGTGTGGTGATATGACATGCATACCACAGACACACACACCCGCGGTGTTCGACTTCTGAGGAACATTAAAGAGCATCACAATATTTTCAGAGTCTTTGAGCATTTTTATTATTTTATTTTATTCATAAAGTGTGTGTGTGTGTGTGTGTGTGTGTGTGTTTTTTTTTACTTCAAGAAGCAGAACAGAGAGAGAACATCCTCCAACACTGCTGTTAACACATCTGGTGCAGGATTAAATTCACAAGACGTGCCCGACGAAAAAAAAGAGGAGGAGGAAATAAAGAAAACAGCTGCAGCAGCAGCAGCAGCAGGAGATGCGAGACAAATCGGACCGGACGTGTCAATAGGCGGCTCCGAGTTAGAGCACACGCCAACAAAGACTTAAGAAATACAGAGCGAGCGGTGTTCGTGACCGACGCGATCCGGTTGCCATTATTGACCGTTGAGCGAGTCGATGACCATTTAGCGCGAGAATTACATGAAGGCAATCAGCAAGCCGCGCCAGACATCCACCCACACAATTATAGCGGCGAGAGAGCACGAGTGTTAAAAAAAAAAGTTGATCCGAGAGAGAAAGAGAGAGAACAAAACCTCAAAAGGATAAAAGTGTGAAGGTAAGAAAAGTCAGCAATGAGAGTTTTCTTTTTCGAGCCACCAAGTTTTGAAGAAGCTGCCAGGGTGGTACATTCAAACTGAACTGCTGAGAATGCAGCAAGGGAAGACATTTCTTTCCTTAATCAATAATGTATTCTTCTCAATACAGGCAAGTGATGCATTATTCAACAAAGGCTGAGAGACGTATGGAAGGGGCTAACACAAGGAGGTACTGTAGCATTTATCTAATTAACAAGCGAGAATGAAAGACAGAGAGAGAGAGGGATGGAGAGACGGGCGGGGGGGATGAATAACAGCAGAAAAAAAGCAAAGATGAAGAAGAGATGAGGCGTAAATAGAGGCTTTCTTTTTCAAAAGGGGGGCAGCTCTCAGATAGTATTCTCCGGGGGCTGACGTGGAAACGGCTTTGACTGGAAGTCATCAGCACCAAGAGATTTAGCCTCCCGGTGACGCGCAGAGGAAACACACACGCACGCACGGAGGGAAAGTACATTCAGCGCACGCCGAGGCATTAAAGCATACATGTACGCAGGGAAACTTCACACACGTCTGTGCACACACGAGTGTAGCGGCGCGGTCGTGAATAGACAAACACGCCGAGGGTCTTACAGGGCGTAATCATTGGAGGCGAGCTTCTCCTCATATTTCACATGAGGATTAGCGAAAATCTGCATGGAACAAGGCTCCGCTGCTTACATTTCAGAGGGTAGCCGCATGAACCGCAACCTACAGGGGGCGAGGAGTTATGTAAACTTTAAAAAAAGGACGATGTAAACCCTACGAGGAAAGGAAACAGAAGACGACACACTGGAAGAATCCTAATCCCTGTTTGGGATGACAACACACTGCAGCACTCGCTAAACAGATTTAGCTGTTGTGTCTTTGCGTGCGTGTGTGTGTTGGCTCTGAAGATACAAGTGATGACGGGACCTCAAGTAATACAATAAAGTTGTTGTCGGAGTGATGTATTTACCTCGGGTTTATGAAAAAAAGGTTACTTTAATAGTGAATTAACTCATCTAAAGCTATTTTTATGATGGATTAAATGATTTATTGAACAAATATGCCAATCTAACCTCTCAGTAGTGAGGATTTGTTGCTCTTTTCGGGTGTGTAATTGAACACATTTAGATATGTACTGGTATAGAAAACGTCATAACGTTATAATGTTATAGTATGAATCTTTAATTGAAAACATAATTAAGAGGTTAATTGATAACAAAAGAGGCCCTAAATACTGCTGAGATATTCCAAGATTCAGTTGGGGCAGAGCAAATGTCAGAGCGCATCAGCGTCTTTGGCCTTGACCCAAGCTTGGATTTCCTTTTAAATATATGAGATCCCCCCTTGATATATTAGCAGAAAATCTGGTATAAACCCACCATGATAATCGGCTAACAAAGTCCTCAGAATGTCCAGAAGAAACTTCACACATTGCAAACAGTGTTTTGCAAGCCCAAGGGGATGAAGATCGTACCTCAACCTGGAAGTATGCAAGGGTCTGTATGAGCTCTGCTGTGGTGAAGGAGATAATTTCACACAGCTAGCACAGATAGACAGATACTGTAGGTTTGGGGGGGGGGGTGGCGTGAGAAAGAAAACAAAGAGAAGAGGCGGGTCGAGCACTTTAAAGTGGATTATTTTCTCCTCATCTGTTCTTGCGGTGGAAACACTCCCGCTGTCGAGGAGCTGAACCGCTGCTGTTTCAATGACACTCGCTGACAGGGGACATGGTGGTGTGTGTGTGTGTGTGAGAGAGAGAGTCTGTGTGTATGTGTGGGTGTGTGTGTGCGCACACGCTGCGGAAATAGGTGGTGTGTGGCAGGTGCCAATCAGGACATTTTGTAATTCCCCTCCACTCAGCCTCGACTCTGGTCAAGCCGAGGGATTATCCCTCACCCCTTCATTTCTCTGCTTCCCCTCGCCACCTCTTCTATTCCGAGACTCACCTCCTCCGTCCTTTTTTTCCCCCTCTTCTTAAAAAATGTGCCACGTGCAGCATTACCGGATCAATAAACCATTACTTGAACTTCAAGACATTTGTATATTTACCGTTAACAAACAAGATCTTCGCCCAGAGTGACCTCTATACCTCGTGTTTTATTGGTGGCCACAGGAAGTAGGGCGGGACCGCCTGAGAGAAAGATTGCCTCAACGCATGAAATAGGAGGAAAGGTGCTTTTCTTTCAGAGGGACTGGAGCTAAAGATTTGTGATTTTCTTGCACTGGTGGACCTTGAAAAAAGACTTATCCTCTTTGGGAGAGTGGGAGGAAGTCAAACACACACGAGTGGCACTATTTTTTGGGAAAGAAGCCCAGATCTCGGGATAGTGTGGCAGGAATTTTGAGAAAAACTAGCTCAAAAACCATTGGATAATACATTTACAATAATTACACCAAGGCACCCGATCTGTCAATAACATGACAATGATGACAATGATGCTATATGTAGCATCTTTAAGGACAGTCTGGCTAACACAGTCTTTTAAGCCTTCTTTGATCTACTGGGCAAATAACACAGATAAGAATATCCCCATTGTGAATCTGATGAATGCCAGGAGCTAAGCGCTGGCTCATGCATCCACAGTATCATGCGCCGCTCATCTATTCTTATTCACAGTTCAAAGTGATTGGCAGGCGAGGGACGTCGCCTATTCACATGTGAGAACCAATCAGGGCCTTGTCTGAGGGAATCCTGCACCATGAATGGAGGCTTCCAAGATTACAGCTCGGTGTGCCACGCAAACTTCCAACACACCCACTCTTTCTATGTTTCCCCAACCTGTACTCGCTCAGCCATCCATTCTTCTTCCCTCCCTGCCGTTCTCTGCCTGCTTTTGAAAGACGCTCCTCTTCCGTCCATTCCTCCAACACTTCTCTGCAGATACTTACCTCATTCTCCCGCCTCCCCCTTCACTTCCTCCACATTATTCTCCTCCCACCGATGCTAGTGTGTTTCCTCTTTATGTTTCTTCTTTTTCTAGACGTGAGCTGCACTGATATTTGAGTTAATAAAGCTTCCCGTCTCCCGTCTGTTAGCATGATAAGCTATTATTAACATTTTAGAGGCTTCAGACAGCCCAGACAGCCAAACGTGTCCAAAGATAACAGGTTTTCTCGGTTCAGCAAAAAAGCAACAGCCAGAACTTTTGGCAAATAACTCTAAAGCAATCGATCAATCATGACTTCGTTTTTAACTCAACCGTTCACCCATTCAGTTTACTCCATACCCCACCCGGCTTTGCACAACTCCATCCATTCATCAACAACACCCATTCTTTCAGCATACACGGATCCACCCATGATTCTCAACAAACTGCTACATACCTTATCAGCCATGATCATGGATGACCCCCCATGGATGCCCAGGATGGGTATGAGCGTCTGCGAGGAAATAAAATCCAAAATCTGGGCGATGGCCTCCTGGTCAGTGCCATCCCCAAACACCACGCCATGGATCTTAGTCCCGGACATCAGGTCGCACATGTGGGTGATGATGCTCTTTGGGTCGGTCTCGTTGACCAGCAGTGTGACCACATTGACGTCGATGGGGTCCTCCTTGCTCCACAGCGCACGGATGTCCCGGTCCGAGATGTAGCGCGTGCGTCCCAGGATCACCGCAATGTTCAGGACCGGCACTTTTTCCGAGGCGCTGCCAGTTCGCTGCTTTTGAGCCGCCACGGGGTCCGCAATCAGGGTCACCGCCACCAGGAGAGCCAGGGATAGCAGCACACTATTACTACCAGTGCCACTGCTACAACTGCTGCTCCTTCTACCCCTCCTCTTACTCCTTTTGTTGCTGAGGGACATACTGCCAAACCACTTCATCCCCTGCATGGGAAGAGGATGAAGGAAAACAGAGCAGATGAAGACAGATCAAAAAGACGAGAGGATATGGGAGAGGGTTGTGGAAAGATGATGGCAGAGGAAGAAAAGACAGGGGGAGATAATTTGTTAATGCACAGCTCTTTAAGCCCACACATTCACATTGAATCTCTCTTTTTTATTCCACTTCTTCTCGTTATTAAACACATAAACCTTGCGGGGAGGGAGGTGGCCTTGAGAGGAAGTTGCGGAGGGGTGAGAGAAAGAAGATGACTAACAAGTATATTCTTTATGGTCACGACTGCTAGGATCAGATGATTCAGGAGCAAGCTGTGCTGTTCAGAAGAGGCAGGCAGACAGTGCAATATCTTAACACCAAACCTGCTGCATAGATTGACGCACAACTTATAAGGGGAAGGCTGTGAGTGACAGCATGAGATGAACTGTACTGAACATTCATATGGTTTTGGTTGATTTAGTTATTCAGTTATTTGTAATGTTGCGCAGGACTGTGATATTATGCAAATATGTATGTGTGTGTGTGTTTGAGAGTGACATATTTGGTAGACAGCTTGGTTTTCATGACACTGAGTTCATCTCTTATTGGGGGAATGGGGGGGGGGGCAATATATTATAACAGAAAGTACTATTTTATTATTCTTAGCGATGCTAGCAGCATGGCTCCAGGTGGTTGGTCCACCTCTTTGGTCCATTAAAATATCTATAACTACTGGATGGATTACCAGGACATTTTGCACAGATATTCATGGTGCCCAGAGGATGAATCTTAATGACTTTAGTGATCCGCTGAGATCACCGAGGGGTGAAATGTCTCAACAATCGGATGGACTGTAAATTAGTGATCCCGTAATGTTTCATCTAGCGCTATCATCGCGTCAAATGTCCTCATCAGACACAGCCATGCTAAGGCTACTAATGCGTTTAGAGCCATTATAGCAAACACTGGGATGGCAAACATGGTAAGTGTTATACCTGCTTAGCATCAGCATGTTAGCGTTGTCATTGTGAGGGTGTTAGCATCCTGATATTAGTAAGGCGCTGGCATGGCAGGACACTCTAATATTTCAAAATTGGACAAATCATTCACAGGTTCGCAGGAATCAAAAAGATGATTCAGACGTTGCGTTCTCACTGCATTAACTCCACTGTAATGAACTTGGTGGTGGGGTACATGGGATTGAGGTTTTTAATGAAATGTCTAATAGGAGGAACACAACGTGGCAAGCACGACAAGATTGGACTCAGCGACTAATAAACTGGTGTGAAAAGTCAGCTACACCTGCCGCGTGATACTTGTCTGTGTTTGCATATTATTTATGTAAGTGATTCTATGTACAGAGTGGTGACACAGTGCTTAGACACACAGAGATCATTTTGTATCCCAGAGGTAGGTGACACGTTACATAAAGAGAGAAAAGAACAGACTAATACCAACCAGCGAGTGTTATAAATAGCTCGGGATAGCTCGGGAGTCGAAACACAACGTTTGTGTGTGTACTTCGGCGTGTGCGTGTGCACATCAAAGTGTGAACTTGTGAATATGAGACAGTGATAAAGTCAGTGCTAAGAAGGTGACAGCTGTTACTCTGCACCAATCAGAGCAGAGGCACACGTCGACATCATCGTCGCGCACAAATCACAATCTACACCACCCCTCTCCCTACAGAGATAACACTCACTGGACCTCCTCAGACATCCAGGGCGCAGTGAGCATAAAACAGTGTGTGCATGTGCGTGTGTGTGCGTTTATGATCATGTGTATGACATACGAGCAGGTGTGCTGAACAGCAGAGCGTGAGTAAAACCAGAAGGGCATGAAACATACGGTCACATAATGTGTGTGCGCGTGTGCTGTTGACAATTTATGGATTCAATGACGGCGGCGTGTGTTTTTGTGTGTCGGTGCAGGGCCCGTCGACACATGATTGATTCCCGGGAGCTGTCGTTCATCAGGCCTCTGTTGAAACCGGTGCAGATTTAAGCACCAAGATCATAAGACCATAAGAAACGTGTCACATCTGCAAAGCGTTACTAATCTATTAACATAAATGACAAAACAACACGGTGGAAAAAACACGGCAAGCCTTCCACATGTTGTCAACCAGCGTCTTCTCCTGAGAAACCAGTACAATAGAGCGACTCATGACGATTCTATTTGTCTTTAAAATATCTGAAAAAGTTGTAATTTGTTTTCAGATGCAGGTAAGGAACTATGGATTTCTTTCAAGATAGGACATTTTAGGACTATTTTAGTGTATTTTGTCATTTGTCATAGTCAGTTTCCTGGTCACAATACTGTTTTTTTTCCCCTTTGGAAGTAATTTAGTAAAATACAGACATGCTTTTTTCAAAGTAAAGTTTCACAGCAAACCGCTGCCACATTATTTGTAAGTATGATGATGGTTTGGATCATTTCCTGTAGGCCAGGATTTGTCATACCCTGTGATCCTGTAATGAATGAATCGAGACTCCGGTGGAAGTCTCTATTGTGAGCTGAATAATGCATGTGGGCTCACTGTGTCATCCTGTGTTTTTAAAACAAGCAGAGGACTGCTTCACCCCCCCAACCCACCGCCACCCCTCGACCCCCCACATCTCTGCCCAACTGAGCATAAACAGTGTGAGAGCAGACCTGAGGATGAATCATCCAAACCTCGGTCCATTCACTCGAAGAGGGCACCGGATGCCTAATGGATTCTTAGTGTCTCTGTCAGGAAGTCATCGCCCTCCTTTTCCCAAAAGCTGGAGGATTACACGGAGGTGTGCCTCCAAAGTTTGAGAAATCACTTAATTCTACGGGACTGATATTTAGTTTTCTGCGGAAAAAATGTATCTCAATAATATAAAACACAAGATAATGGAGTCTGAAAGGAAGGCGGTGTTTCATAATTCATGTGGGAGATTGAGAAGGCCTATCACGTAGCTAACAAAACAGTACCCATGTTGGCAGTTTACCAATTAGGTCTTGCTCAAAAGCACTCAAACAGGATGGTCTCTTCCTGTCAAGAGGAATTAAACTCAAGCCTTTAAATGGGGTTAAATGACATTACTAGGCCATTCTGCTGCTTGCCGTTATGGTTTTATGTATTAAGTTTCACGATTAATATCACATTCTCAGCTGGGCAATCAGACCGCTCGCATGATTTCCATCAGCGGTTTGTGGAGGTTAGAGGAGAGTTATGAATTCCGTGTGCGCTGCACACGTACTGAACATACATGCTACAAGTACACCTTTCGCTGTAGGTAGATACGGTAATGGTGCCTGGCAAAACAGAACAAGAGCTACAACGAGGGGTCCACTGGTACCAATTTGGCGTGTTATGGTATTTATAGGAACAGGCGGGTTCATCGCTGACAAGATTATTTTTCGGTCCCGATGGATGACGTGGAAATCTGGCTAACAAAAGACTGTTTCTCTCTCTCTCTCTCTCTCTCTCTTTTGCCTTGTCTCAACTCTGCAGCATCACAGGGGGGATTTTAGGGAGAGAAAAATGGACAAAAGAGGAGCGAAAGAGGGAGATGAAGTAAAGGCAATGCAGAGAGAAAAAAAAGTGGAGGGGCTATATTGAGAGAGAGAGAGAGAGAGAGAGAGAGCGAGAGTGAAACAGAGGGAGCATCCCCGGCCAAATCGGATTGGGGCAGTTTGTCGTCACACAAAGGCTACTGTTTCTTGGCACCACAACACTAAATGATGTTTGGCAGGCAGATCAACACTACTGGCTATCGTTCACAGACACACACACACACACACAAAGACCCGTACTTCTTAAATCACAGCAGACTCAAACCATAAATAGAATCTGTGCACGTACGTATTCATACGAAGTTTGAAATCACTTTCTCGGTGAAACTGAAATACAATATGTGTCGTTCGTTTTCTTTTTTTCAGAAAATCGGCAACACACTCTATATACACACACACACACACACACACACACACACACACACCACAGCTCTCTTTTCGCAACGCCACCACAAAGCCCCGCGTTTCTGGTCCACACACAAATATCTTTCACATGCATCAATAATTCAGCGGCATTATCTTTACATGACGATTAATATGATTACATTTACCGTCGCGGTCACATTCGCTCTTCCTTCTATCTTCCTAAATGGCATTAAAATTAGATTAACACACTCTATGGATATGATTTATTTACGGGGTCTGGGCTCAGAATGGTTGACACAGGGGATGATAAGTGTATGTTTTACTATGCCACAGCCCAGAGGACACATGTGTGTATACATACTCTCTAGTTTGTGGAAGTCTACCCTTAATATTGCATCAACCGTCAACCTCTGCATTACTCCCCCCCCCCCCTCCTGCCATGTTGGTCCACTTTACATCCAAGTACAGCTGATGCAGACAGAGGATGCCTTTCTTTGCAAATGTTCACTCGTGTGCTGTGAATATACCGAGGAGGGTTCAACAAGAGCGCATGGAGACTGGACACATGCTTTTGACAGGGTGGTCACTGGCCGAGCTTACTATAATGCTCTCAGGGGTCAAATCTTTGTGTCTGTTTCGGCGCCCTTTGCCTTTCAGAGATAGAAAAAACAATGGAGAGCGATAAAAGGAAAATAAGGGAGAGGGAGAGACGCACAAAAGTCACTGGCCTGATTCAAACCAAGGATGATCCATGGACTTAACCCCTGCACCACAGGGGAAGCGACGCTTTCTCCATCCTTGACTGTATTCAAAAGCCTCTAGCTTTTTCTTCTTCTTCTTCTTCTTCTTCTTCTTCTTCTTCTTCTCCTGTTCTGGTTCATCAGCTTCTTCCTGCCACTACTCTACTGTCTCGTTGCTGTATATCTGCCCAGTTACACAAAGACTAATTCCAAAATAACTCAATTCTAAAATAACTCAGCTTTGTTTCTCCGTGTATTCATCTGTCCCAAAACATTCCCCCTCCCCTGCCATCGCTCCCCGCGGTCGCTTATTCCCATTTTTTTTCTTTCCCGGCTAGTTTCTGTCCACAGGTTGTGTATCCTTCCATCCCGTTTTCTATTTCAAGAGTTTCGCTCTAAGAATGAGATCCTGCCATTTGAAGAAAAGAAATTGTATGAATGCAAATGTGCCGCCGAAGCCAGGTACTGTCCACAGGCCTTTGCATACAAAGTAAGTGCAATATTAGCGGGATTACATCGATTTTCAACACCTGAGTCTCAGGGTTTTGTTGTTTTTTTTACCAGGGAAAATCCTCTGCTGCGTTTTAAATACCCAGCAGTGATTGGCAAGCTTGTTTGGTTTTTTCCCCCCAAATAAAACAAAGAAACTTATATTTAGAAGCAGCAGTGACAGACACCTTCGCTGCACCTGCTGCAGAAACTGAAGTATCATAAAGTCCCGGGAATGACGCCACGATAGCACCCACGCGGTCTGACTGACAGTCGGTGTATGGGAAGCGCGGTTCTAAAACGAGAGCACGCAGCTCCCATTGTTTGGCCAAAGTCTATGGGCCCTTCCACTGATTGTGCTTTGCCGCACAGCCTGGGAAACCAGTTGTGTAATGTCTTTGGACGTTCTACCAGCTCTGGAGGAGCTCTCCAAAGGACTGTGACATTTGAAAGAGCATTCATCTGGCCGGTGAAAGGATCCAGTGATCCAGTGAGAGTTCATTTTGGAGTTAGTTTTAGGACTAAAATTCAGGATATCTCGACCTCCGGTGCTCCACAAATTTCGCTGGCAGTGGCCCTTGAAGAAACTATTCCTCATCTCATCTGGCACTCTTCTGTCGGCTCATTCCTTTATCGGTTTTCTCCAAGCCATTCCGTCACTCAGTCTCTCTCTCTCTCTCTCTCAGGCCCCAGCCATCTGCTCCGTGTGCCCTGACGTGTGCATGAGCACCCATGAGAAGCCCAGTGGAAGTAATCGTCTGTTACCACTCAGGCTTCAACATGTTGTCTGCCCACTGCACATACCTCTTTGGCTTCCTACAAATCCACTGTGTGTGTGTGTACACGTATGAGAGAGACCAACAAAGAAAGGCCGCTACTATTCACTTATGTAAGGGCGTGAACAGTGCTTCTCTCTCTGCACCTGATGCCCAACACACACCTATGCCTCGCTGCCACACTGGAAGGACACACTCCACGCTGCAGTGTGTCCCCTCACTCCTATGTTTTCACGTCCTTTAGTGCTAATTGCATCAGTCATTTTATGCTTCATTAGCATGCAGGAGGTCCATATTAGGCCGCCGTCTCCCTTTCTGAATTTCCATTTGCTTTATTGGCATGACATGCAAATAGAGCTATGTCGCCAAAGCATTTTAAAAAACGCGAGAGAGAGAGAGAGAAAGCAATGGTTGCAAACAGATGTCATTCATGGTGGCTCGATGCACGTTGACAGGTTATTCGTTATCCGTTATTCGTGTTGCTCTGTGTTTTTTTTAGTCCTGCGGTGTTTCAGTCTTTGCCCAACAGGAGAAAAAAGAATCTCCTCTCTGAGACACCTCTGAAGGCCAGAGTCAGAGGTGATTTCAGATTTTATTCAGCCATGAGCAACGCTGATGAATTCGGAGCACAGCAGTTGCCGCGTTGCAGGAGCAATCTGCTCGGCGCTCCACCGCAACTTGATTTTAACTCTTTAGGTTTTCCCTGAAGCGGACGAAGCGTCTGACTGAACTTTGTCAACAGCACCTCCGCCTGCACGCAAATAAAGGTGTGCTCGTCGTGTAATTGGAAATAACGACTGCTGATGAGGTTTTCCTGCTGAAACGCACACGTGCACACTCTCGCCCAACGATGAAAAAAGAGGCTTAACGGTTCACAATCTACAGCAGGGTCTCAGTCTACATGTGGAGAGGGAGTGGGTTAATACATTATTTCCTTTTGCTGTCATAAAAATATGGATTGCCCCTCAATGGGCTGCAGCTGACAGAGAGAGAGAGAGAGACAGAGAGAGAGAGAGAGAGAGAGAGAGAGAGAGAGAGAGAGAGAGAGAGAGAGAGAGAGAGAGAGAGCTTCTCTTATGATGGGAGAACTGCGCTTCAACAACGTGACTGCATCCCGAGAACAGGAGAGAGGGAGAGGGGGGTGAGAGGAGATGTAAATTCATTTGGATCCCCCCCCCCCCCATTATGTTCAATGGAAGCAACACAATACAAGTGCGCCCCCTACTGGCACAACGTCAGTCTGATTCCTCCTCCACTCTCGGCTCAGACGCTTCACACACACACACACACACACACACGGTGGAAGATTTTTTCTTTTTGGGGGGGAGGCAAAGCTCGTGATCAGTCTCTGTCATGTTTCAGGGGGGAGGGGGGGTGCAAAGATTTGACCCTAAAGATCTCAGATTAGAACTAGCGAGAACAAGCGGCGTGTTCTTGGAGACCCCCCTGCCTGCTCGTCCTGGTATGGGATGGAGAGGAGCTGGAAGTTGTGCCAAACCGGTGGCGCGATCAGAACCCTCTCATTCCCGCAATGTGTTATCCAACCACTGGATAGAAATCGGATTTTTTTTAAAAAGCGCGTCTTCATCTATTCCGTGTGGCGTCCGCGCTGCGCATTCTTTATTGGTAAAAACCGGCAGCACAGTGCGATCACTGGGGGGGGTGTTGTTGTTGGGTTTGTGCGCCCCAACTATCGGAGGGAGGGAACGTTTCTTTGAATTTCACCTGTACAATCAGTTTATGAGTGTTATGGGGAATTTATGGCAAACGGCGTGTCCAACGTGTCCAGCTCATTTTTTGGCCGGCTGGAGGCTGAGAGGAGAGCAGCGTGCGCTGCGCTCACTGCGCCAGCGTTATGAATTATGAGGAAATGATACTTGACGTAAGAGAAGAGATTTTTTTTTTTTTTGGGAGGGGGTGGAGGGGGGTCTTTATTTGGATCTCATACCGCCTGCCTTGAGTCATTTTTTAATCCCAGTTGGTCGTGTGTTTTAGGGACAGCTGTGCTCCTCTCCGCGGTGTGGGTGCCGCACTTTGGATAAGGGGACGCCTGTGGGTTAAAAAAAAAAAACCCGCACGGCGCCCGAGAGGAGAGAGTGAGAGTGAGAGAGAGAGAGAGAGAGAGGGGAGGGGGTGTGAGGGTGAGGAAGAGGAGGGAGGGGGGTGTGTGGGGGGGTGTAGAAGAGATGGTGCACGATCATCACAATCCCAAATTCAGAGAAAGAGAGAGAGACAACAAAAATAATGACAAGTACTTACAGCATCTCCCTTCCACAGAGCTCCAAAACAGTGGTGCGAGATGACATTGCAACAGTCCCCTCTCTCCTCTGAGATACCATGCAGCCCTGTGATGGTGATCACACTCACAAACACTGCACAACAGGAGGAGAACAAGAAAAAAATCACAGGATCTCTGGCGATGAATTATTCCCACCGTGTCCAACAAAAAAAAAAGAAACCCTGAATGAAATCCCCCCGGTAATTTCTTTTTTTCTCTCTCTGACTTCACACGCGCGCAGCGGCAGCTGCGAATAAAAATAAAAAAATCACTGTTGTTGTAATCCAATCTTCGTTGTGTGTGCGCCTACCGCTGCTTCTCCACTGCAATCACTGCTGGCCCCGTGCATTGTGGGGGCTCAAACCTGCCTCTGTGTGGTTAGAGCTCCCGGTATCCCGTTATTCCTGTCCCGGGCGAGGAGGAGGAGAAGAGAAGAAGAAGAAGAGGAGGAGGAGGAGGAGGAGGCGGCAGGCAGGTGAGCAGAAGCCGGACGCACACGCACATTGACTACTACAGTAGAAGCTCCGGCAAGCCTGCAAACCGTGCATGGGACCAGTTTCCCAGCGTCTTTCTCTCTCCCTCACTCCCTCGCTCTGTTTTCTCTCTCTCTCGCCGTGCGCGTGCACGTGTGCGCGCGCGCGTGTGTGTGAGAGAGAGGGGGGGAGATTTCGCGTTTCGTCTATGTGTATGCCTGCGCGCTTCTGCAGAGGAAGGGGCAGCTGGATAGATAGACGGACTGTCGGTCCGTCGGTCTGTCGCTCTCTCTCTCTCTGTCTCCCCCTCTCTCTCTCTCTGTCTCCCCCCTGCTCTCTGCGCTAAAGCTCCTTCAGGAAGTAGCTCAGTCAAAGAGACACTAACGCAGGCAGAGTTTTGGTTAAATCACACAAACAGTTTTTACACCCCGCTCCTCCTCCCTCACACATTTTTTTTGTCTTCTCTGCGTCAACATCTGTCTCCCTCCATTCACTCACTCATTCATGCGTTTGGAGATTTTTTTAGAGAGTCAATCCATCCGGAAAACTAGAGCACAACAGAGCCTGTAAATGGATGTAAGAAAAAAACATACACCAACTAGTGGTGCAAGAGAAAACACGACGCCAGATGAAAGTTTAAAAAAGGTAATGAGGAGCTGAGGGGTCCATCTACGGAATGAAACAGCTTTCCTCAGACTAATTAAAAACAGATCAGCGAGGATGGGTGGAAACAAACCAATCCCGTGTTTCACTGCGCCACGGTGGACGAGCTGGAAGCCCTACCTGAACTTCTCCGCGCTGTTACCTGCAGAAGTTAATGAACTGCTGTGTCCACTTGGACCGCTTCCGAACTGGAAACAGAGGACACACACCTTTGGTTCCCCCGCTGATTTATCTGGCGAAAGAGGGACTCGGGAGAGGGTCAACCCCGGTGCAGGAAGTTCAAGTTCTGTCCTGCAAATAATGATATACTGTGGGACTTTCTGGCCGGCCTGACTACTTAGCAAACTTTTTCAGGCCTCACAGTCAGGCGTACGGCTGGATACCTCTGACATTCATGTGTGAAGCTGAAGTGTAAGGTACGAAGGTAAGGTTCAAATGCGCGCGTTAATGAGGAGGAGGGGCTTATAGGGTGGGAGGGGTGTCATGAAAATGTCAACTTCTCCATCAGAGAGGGTCAGCACCTGTGACACATCTATCTATCTATCTATCTGTCTATCTATCTATCTATCTATCTATCTATCTGTCTATCTATCTATCTATCTATCTGTCTGTAAGTTCAAGTGCATCTCAACCTCTCCATGACTTAGAAGCTGTGATGTGAATTTCCACGTACAACCTCCTCTCTCTCTCTCTCTCTCTCTCTCTCTGTCCCTCTCTCTCTCCTCGGTCTCCCTCCCTCTCCTTCTCCATCTCTGATGAGAAGAGCGCAGAGGAGAGAGAGAGAGAGGCAGAGGAGAGAGAGAGAGAGAGAGAGGCAGAGGAGATGAGCGAGAAGGAGCGAGGGAGGGGAGTGGGGGGCTGTAACATGCAGTAATACGGCTTCACAAATGGGTATATAGTCACAATTCACACCTGACTGAGCAAACGACTGTCAAATGGCTGGAGGAGGCAGCGCGCGCGCGCGCGTCTGCGTGTGAGTGCGTGCGTGCGTGCGTGCGTGCGTGTGTTCGCGTGCCGCGTTTGGTCACTGATTCTTTCTCGGCGTGGAGATGAACTAGAAATCCGAGCTATTCACGTTATCCGGAGCCTTAAAAAAACAGAAAGAGAAAAAAAAGAAGCTATTTTTAGGATTCGTCACGGAGCAGTGATGCAGCATGCAGCCACACTCGTGTTTGAGGGGAGTAAACTAACAAGTTTCAGTCTGCTGGAGACGCCGTTCACCGTACAAAGACGGAAGTCCGGCGTTGCCAACAAGGACGGGCCACACACGCGCCAGCGAAATACCACAGCGGAACCTGAACGCAGCACGGGTGTGATAAAAATGTCACAGAATGCCATTGTGACATTAAAACTGCCATAAGGCTCGGTCAGGTTAGTATGAACTCATTACTGGGTATCACAAACACACATTATGGTGTATCCCCACTGGAACATACCGTGATACCACCAACGATATGATTACAGTCAAATACCATAAGGTCACATGGGAATATTAAGCAGTCCAGAGCAAACAGGGGGAATATTAAAAATGGGGAGGGGGGCGAGAAGTACTGCAGTGATTTACGTCCCACCGTGTAGTACAAAGCACATTAGAAATGTTGTTGAACTCGTGACACCGCGGAGCATTCACATGCAGATTCATCAGAGGAGTGAGAATGCAGTGAAGTGCCATGAAGTCACTAAGCGACCTGGGCAGCGCAGATGTAGCCCTTCTTCCTCACATGATTATAATAACCACGTTCTCCATGGCTTGAAAATTCTCTGTCATTTTCTCCTGATTGGCTATTGTGCAACCTTCCCACAGTCTGCTGCGGTCAGAAAATCTACTGTATTCTCTTTCAATATTGATTTGACACATAAATGGGAGATGCAATAGCCTACATTTGACCAGTGACCCGTTTGTCGTTATCCGTCAGTAAGCTGGAGGCTGTGTTGGTCCTTTTAAAAGTTCACAAGGAGGCCAAAACATATCATATCGTTTCTTTTCTCACAGTCACTTAAGTTGGTTTATTTTTAGTTTACAGTGCTATAAAAAAGTTCACAAAGGTCAATCTAGTCTTCTCTTTGCTGCTCATATACATCCGGTGAGCTTTATCTGGTTTGAAGATCATGTTAATGGCATTTCTGTTTCATGAGATAACAGGCCGAGTGACGGATGGAAAGCAAAGCGGCAAAGTCACGCGTCAGATTTTCATCTGTAAAGACATCAGCAGGTGTGCCGGAGAACAAAAGGTTAGTGCACGATATATATAGAATATTCAAACCGCTCGATACGATCTGTACCTCGACTTCAGCCGTGCCGTGCCAGGGCCGCGGAGACAAGAGACGTGTCAAGTAGAAGAACCCAGGGAAGCGCTGCAACTTCTGGAGGAGGGCACACGCATCAGCATATCTGGTGTTTGGACCTGGCGTGAAGGTGCTCTCTCCACCGGACTATGTCACACTCCTCCACCGTGCTTTCTCCACCCGACTGTGTCACACTCTGCTGCAAACTGCCCCTGTGTAAATCAGCTATCATGGTCCACTGAAGCCAGAAAGACAATGTCATATGGCACCCCAGTGCTTTTTTTTTTTTTTTGTATATGAATATCACAGACAGCAACAGGGGCATGGCGCATCCTTTCCGGGGTCCGGTGCCTAAGGTGCAGTGAATGCATTTGGCTCCATGCCAGTAGAGCTAATTCAGCTCACATAATTCCTGCAGCAAGTCCCTCAGGATTACAGAGGTAACGTCACAAGCATCGCAGAAATCCACCAATGTAGAGGATTAGCAAAATCTCATGAATCCCTAATTATCTGCAAAGGGATAAATTATTATTATAATGTATTGTATCAACACTTTAGGGATACAGGAGCCAGGCTCACCTTTTATTCCTTTGGTTCCCTGCTGCTGTGGTAACAGTTTGAACTCTCTCCCTAAATGCAAAACTAGAAAGGACTGTCTGAAAATGCACGCCGACATTGTTACCCCCGTGTTTTAAAGAAATGCCTACGTCCGCCATCTTTTTCCAACCGTCCTTGGATGGACAACGTGCCGCACAAACAAGCTCTTTTCAAGTATAACTAGGCCTTCAGGGTGGTGTTTGCAGCACCGCCCGTTTCTGATTTGCCAAACACAAGCATGGATAATTCAGCCACTCGTGCACAGCATTCATTCAGGCACGCATTGTGACTTAACAGACAACAAACTCAGGGCCCCTTGATGGATTTTAAGGTGGGCTCCAGTCAGAAGAAGGGTGTCACAGGGTCACCAAACAGCTGCCTGGAAGACAGTGTGTGCAACGCGCACTCACAATAGCAGAAAGGCAAAGGGAGGGAGACAGGGTAACTCAACCACAACGATGAGACAGACAGACAGGAAGACAGATGCTGCAGTATCTAGCAAACACACACTCGCTCACGCACGCACACACACACACACACCACTGCGATATAACATATGGAGATTAATTGCTTTCTTGTAAATTTCCTGATCTTTTTATTAAGACCACAATTCAGCGCTTCCTGCGGTCTTCCAAATGCAGTAATCTGATAAGAGAAATCCATTCTTCGCTTCTCCCTCTGCAACACACAGATCTATGTAAGTACAGTTCTCATCTGTGCTTGTACAGTGCACACGATCGAGACACATGCCATATGTACACTGAGACACTGCACGGCCTGTAAGAGGACACACTCTTACATTGAATGGAGAGGGGAGTGGCAGGAATTGACATAGTTCATAGGAAGACAGATAAATGTTGAAACCGAGAGTTTGAAATATTGATATTGATAATAGCAAATTGGAAAAACAGATTTCAAAATTTGAAACAAGCTTAATGTCCCTTTAAATTGATATCCAGTACTTTGGAAATGAACTCCCGAAATGGACTAATCAGCTTCAGCTACTCATTAGAAATCTCACTGCAATGTAATCATCGAAGTGAAACAGCTGTTCTCCGTCTCATTTTGTACCGGATTCAGTACGGCACAAGATGTCAGATATTCAGCATCCACCCACACTCTTCTTTCTCTGAGCGTTTCCAGACTAAGCACCTATAAGCCTCATTAGCTACCAATGGAATAATATGATGAGATCAGAAATTATTCCACTTCCCAGAGCAGTATGACTTCATCCTAGTTTGTCACTGTGCCATCGGTTGCGTCATGAAATACCACAAATCTCGACCTTCCTGCAGCCCGGCGTCGTTTATGCGGTGAACTTTGAACACGGAGCATCCACAGTGAATGAACACTGTACTGAAAACTTGGTGGTCTGAGCATCATCATTGTCATCATCATCATCACTGCTGTGTCTCACCTTGGTACACTTCTATGTAGTACACTGTGTACACTATGTACTTTCTGATTTAGTGTGCTAACTTCAGCAGGGTAGTGTTATTCTTCTTCGCTGAACTGCAACCGGTTGGAGCATTGGCACCAAATTTGACTGCCAAGATATAAATATAAAACATATATACAACTTACATGTATATATTGCTGTCATCACTTAACCTAACCAGCTTCCTTGGGCATGCACCATTTTCACAATGCCTTTGGTTCCTCCCTCAAAATGGAGCTCACAGAAGGCGAGAAGGCGCAATAATGTGCACCAAGGACCACAGGTCACGGGATCCAAGACAGTTCACCCACCCTCCTTTTACCGTCACTCACATAGATGTGCTAGAGCGGTGGAGCTTTAAGAAATTCACCATCAGGTCAAGCAAAGTGCGGGCGTGTATTCAGAGTGCCAGGAGCTGGAAGCAAAAGTCTAGGAGGCACGGCATAGTCTCCGAGCAAAACTAGCAAAGTGAGTCATCTCGCTGGTAGAAGAAGAAGAGGAAGATGACATTTTACCCTCTGATACAGCAGCCACAACAGACATGAGTTATACTCCAACCCAGAGGACACAGACAGTTGCATTCACCGAGACTCATGACCAGCCAAGAAGCATCAGACCCCTGAGCCAGCTTCTTCCTAAAACCCAAGGACTGATAACTGAAAGTAAAATGCACACAACATATAACACCGTCTCCTCCCTCTGCCTCTGGATCCGCAGAAAAACAGCTTCATCGCGCGCCTGTTTGCCTCAAACAGAAGCACGTTCCCGAAGCCAGTTTTGAGCATTTTACAGCTGCCACTTCTAATGTCGTGCCGAGCTGAATCATGCATTATTCAGTTGACTACGACTAAACAGAAAAGCTACATACAATGTATTAATAAAGCATGAAAATGCAGCATGTCGTCCACCTTGTTTGTGCTGTATGTTTTTCTAATAGACTCTGAGTCTGACAATGAAGTCGAACGGAACTGGACTGAACATAATATACATAAAGACGAAAATACTTCTCGCTAACAGGACAGGCCGTGTTGCAGCACGCAGCTTTATCCTGATGTAAACATCCTAAACATCCTCGCGAATGAAACAGAAACGGCGTCATGTCATCAGAATCATGATGATATGATTGCAATGACCGCCACCTTGATTTCCCGGGGGAGCCTTAAGCCGGCAGCTTTTTCTGAGCAGGTAAATGGCTACACAATAGTTTCTCTTTTTATGTGGGACACCGTCTGAAACTGATCACTCGGGACTAAGAGAAGATGTTCCCCAGTGGCATATTTTAACTTGTTGTTTCACTATGTCTGACTCTTGGCTGTGGGTGGCAACAAAATAAGGTTTCCGGTTAAAAGCCTGCATAATCCTGCAGCACGTCCTCGTACAACGGTGTAATAGAATCGCCCATACACTAGAGGATACCGTGTCAGTGGCACGTGAAGACGCTTACAATCAGGGACTTCAGTAATTCAGGTAGTCTGAAGTCCAAAAATGTATTTCTGTGGTGCTTAAATGTGATTGGAAATGTTCCTCTGTGTCCAAAATAAAACTTAGCTTGTCATCTGCCTGCCATAATACACTTAAAACGTTTCACAACGTCCCAAACATTTCCAATTTTCTAATCGTTGGGCTCCTCTCAGCGAATATATCAAAGGATTTTGTAATCGTTCATTGATCCTTATTTGCTTTTCACTCACTTACCTTCAGTGTCAAGAGGTCAGCGTCAGATATACACAGCACTACCCATTAAGGATTCGACGCCTTGCTCAAGGACACTTGAGCAGAGTAGCTGTTCACTCTAACAGGGATCTACACACAAGTTTTCCAGCCCGCTGCCCCGCTCTCCATTCTGGATGCCAGGTTTCTTTTACAGCTTCATAACTGCCGTCCCAACAGACAAAGCTGTCACATCACCACCTGACAAAAGCTGCCTGCCTCCGAATCTAAGCAGGTGCTGGAGGAGGAAGGAAACTTTCTGAAGAGCGGTATGACCAATCTTGCAGGGGGGCATTTCGCTGAGCAGCCAAACGCGGCTATCCAATTAAAAGCCGATAGCGGATGTTTCATGCCACCGTGAAGATGGAAAACCTGGCTGTGCTGACAGCAGACTGTTACCAGGTGACTGACTTGTTTGAAGAGTAGATAAGTGATGCGACATATGGAGAGCGTGAGAGTGTGAGCCGATCTGCGAGGCTGTCTTCAGAGAGAGTATGGGAGCCAAAAAAAAGAGAGAGATGTTTCTTTAATGGACGCAGGCAAAGTCACTCTTTGAATGCAGCTTTGACCGGCTAATTTCAATCAAGCAGGCGCAGAGCTCCATTCAGTCCCAGAATCTGTCTGTTACAGCATCAAAAGGCAGTCGTGGCTGAAACGAGCAAAAAACCTGAATTCATTACAAGTGGGCAATAAATTAAAATTGAATTCCCAACAGTAAATCCATTCACCAGACAAAAGCTTAAATAAATATTGGCATTTAAAAAAGAAAAGCTATTAGCGAGCTCCGTCAGAGGAGGAGGAGGAGGAGGAGGCTTTTTATATTTCTTTTAATTTTTGGCGAGCCTGTCATCTTGACCTTTACTTCTCACAGGAACATATTACAGCTGACATTGCTTCACTAACAAACACACATGCAGACCAAAGGCATGCACACTGACACACACACACACACACACACAGCCCTTCAGCAGGGCTCATTTTTTTCTTCTCTGCATGTCACGTTAAGCAGCACCATCTAGTGTTGCTTTAAATAAACATACTGTGGTCGTAGATGTAACTGCTGAGGAGAGATGGTGCAGCAGGACCGTGTGAGACGCTGAACATGCTGCAGTTGGTTCATTCTGTGCAATAACTTCTGTTTTAGACGTTTTATTTATTATTTTTTAGACAGAACGAAGACAGATTTTGGCTGCTTTGGGGAAAGATTTAAGAACACAGCTCATAGAAACTAAACTGCAGATTTACCTAATATTTTAGTTCTTAAATATTTTATACCACTCCTCTGATGGTGACAGTCTTCATTGATGTATTAAACTGTACGGTGCATTCTTCATGGGGCCGTCACAAACACGATCATATATCGCCACCTAGTGGTTGTAACACAGAGGTAAGGGAAGTGTATATCTGTTGTCACAAGACAGTTGAAAGTGTTTTATGTTAGATAAGAAGAGATCAAGACCCAAAATATATTTAAAAAACACACAAGGTGATATACAATATATAAATATAATAAAATAGAGAGTTGAAGTTGGATTTTTGGGAGTTTTTTCCACATATGTGCCGCCTAAAAACTGACTCAAGACAAACACATGGAGAGGTTTTTCTTAATCCTTCTGAGATAAGTCGTGTTTAATTTGAATTCAAAGCCTGTTGTAAGAGCAGCTTCAGTGAGTGATTTTTTATTTATTTGGGTTAGATCTGGAGATTCTAACTTTATGTAACCTAAAATTGAATTGGGCTTGACAAAGACTTTTCATGTACCACATTGGCCACTGGCTTATCTCACGGCTTTTGTTAAATCAGTTGATTAACATGTAGAGGACAGGTGGAATCTAACTACAGTCAACATGCATCACTCGTGTCTTGTACTTGTTGAGGTTTTAGTTTCATTTAGTTTACTTTTCCTTTGATGCTTCTTTCTTCTTATACATGAGATTCAACTTAAGATCAGTGAATGAATTCAATGTATGTTTACAGTCTGGTATTTGTACTTTTACTTCTGAATACTGCCTCCACCGCCGGTTTTGGATTCCAACTCTAACCCACCTGATTAGGAATTACTGTACAAGTATTATCTTTTACAGTAATACCTAATCAGTCTTAATAATCCTCTATTAAGCTGTCAGTTCGCCTCAGAGGAGCTCAAACCCAGAGGAGCCAGTGTCATTTCTGGATGTTGTTATGGCTTTCACTGTGGAGTCATAAGCTTTATACAGTCATGTCGGTGTGTGTCATCGAAGCTACTTTGGAAATTCCAAAATATAAAACATATTTTGCTTTGTTTACACTTGTTTGTTCACCACTTAACTTCATATGTGTGAATGAGAGGGTTTGTCCAAACCTTTGACTTGTACTGTAAACCAAAAGAGTGTTTAATCTTTCAGATCAGTCTTTCTCCTTTTATCCACATCATCATAACTGTTCTTACCATCTTATCATCTCATCCATCCGTCTTCCTCCCGGTGGATTTTGTCATGAAACAGTTGAAGTGCCTCTGTGGGTCTTGAAGTGAAGCCTAATACAAACACCCCAGTATGTCTCGTACAAGGTAGAACAACTTTGTAACAACCAACCTTTCAGGTTTTGTCGTCTAAAGTGAAGACACTGTGGATGTCAGAAAAATATGACGTGCTTCGGACACACTCACTAATCTGTATATTATTGGTGTTTTTATACTAACCAAACAGATTGTGGGTTTTTGATATTTGATAGTTTAATGAATATTTCATCTTTATGTTCATATAGATGGCATACAAGTCCACGAGCAGAGAAAGCCAGAAGAGAGAAAGAAAGCAGACGGACAACGTGTGTCAGGAATAAAAAAAATCTTGTATTTTTTAATTGACAGGGAAACATCCTTCAGGACAACGGTTGGTCATCACACAATAATCAGCAACGATACAATGTAGAGAGTCCGACTGTGTGTCGAGCCTTTAAACACCTCCCCTGTCCCCTCCCTTCTCCCTCTGTTACAGGGAATAATGGAGGTCTTATTATTGCAGACACGTTGGCTCTCCTCTGACAGACAGAACACACCTCCTCCACCCTCCTTGTAAGGCTTGGGGGGGGGGGTTTGGGGGTGGGGGTGCCTGGGCCAATCACTGAAGGGTTTAAAAAGAAAGAAAGAAAGAAAGTAAGAAAGAAAGAAAGAAAACACAAGGCTTCTGATTCATCAAAGTCGAGACTGTCTATCACAGTTTGAACTTCCTGGAGTCTGGTGGTGGTGGTGGTGGTGGTGTCGCGTCGCCACTCGAGGAGCGCGAGGCCGGACCACGCTCGGCGTCAAACGAGAAAAAAACCCAACTATCTCCACCTGTCTGTCAAAGAGCATCAGGGCTGAGGCTACTCCTACATAAAATATACATCAGTTAATTAGTTTCACCAATACCAGAGTTCTACCATGTTTAGAGTATCAGGAGGAAAAGTGAAAAAAGGTTCACCTCAACATTAAATAACATTGGTTCTGAACAAAATAGAACCAACTAGGTTTCCATTTCTCTCTATAAAACTGTATAAAGAGGAGCTCTGTCCTCATACAGTAAAGAACCACCCAGTATTGCATTGGACAATAAAGAATAGGGTCATTTAATCAGTATTTTATCAGATACCAATTAATCAAAGCCCAGTGCAATTAGGTAGTCAATCTACAAATGGAAACATCTGAAAATGTAAATATCAAAATCTCTAAAACATCCAGATGATTCTTTCCCAAAGGTTTTTTTTTCTTAAATCAGTACATGCAATAGTCAAAACTGTTTCCTCAAAAACAGGATTTAAATACTGAGATCCAAAGATCTGTAAATCGTAAGAACAATTATGCAGTCACTCTACCAAACTGTGTCGATTAATATGGCGATACGCTGTAGATCGGGGTCGTCTGCACTGAGTCAAAGAAGAGTGAGACAGAAAGAGGCTGTCCTCGGACAACTTAAAACCTCCCGTTGCTGACAATCTGTGCAGGAAGAGAGACACGGAAAAAAACAGGACAAAGCAGTCGCACGACGACAGCGTGTTCGAGCACGCACCGTATCAAAAGTGATTCGAAACCAGGGGGACGACCGACTGTGCCATGTACAGGAGGGAGGACAACATCCAACATCAGATGTGCTTCTGCATGTCAGAACTGGAAGAAGGAGTGTTTTAAAAAAAAAAAAAAGAAAAGAAAAAGATGAACAAGCCGAGAAGCTGCGTTCATCAGCAGCAACGTTTTTTTTCAAACTGCGGCTTCGAGCTTTTTCATTCTGTGTCTGTTATTTTGGCCTCATCGTCACCCGGACTAATCTAACGATGACAACCAATCACAGGGCGGCGCCGCAGCGCGCAAAAGGTCACGCGTGTTGACCTGTGGCGAAACGAAGCGAACAGACGAGTTTATCGTTTTGTTCTCCTTTCTTTTTTTTTTTCTTTCACGTTTTATCTCACGATTTTTTGCCCCCCTACATGCATACTGCTCGGGAGACGTAAAGATGATGAGAGCGCTGAAGGAAAACGATGATCCCGTGACAGTCTGCACCTTCTTCTTTCCACCGCTAACCTCACGTTTAAAAGGGTTTCTGCAGGTATCGGCGCGCTCTTACGGCCAGTCGTAGTTTGATGTAAGGCCAACTTTGTATCTGTAAAAATTTACAAAAGGAATATTATTATTATTAATGCCCACATATTCATAAAATTCAAGGCTCTACTTGTTGCCGAACTGGTTTAATACTATTCTCACCGACCTCCAGAGACCCAGTTAATCGATCAC
Organism: Nibea albiflora; assembly: GCA_014281875.1. NCBI lineage: Eukaryota > Metazoa > Chordata > Actinopteri > Sciaenidae > Nibea > Nibea albiflora. Next base: position 16,464,054 of record CM024808.1, on the reverse strand, counting down.
AAATACTCATTTTCCATTGCAAGCAAGAAACACTGGTTCTGTGGTGATGATGGTACAGCATTAAAGCACTTTGGTTTTCACTCATATTACTGAGGAGTTGTGCATTTCACATGCTGATCGGAAAAAAAAAATAATAATAAAAAATAATAATCATAAAGTAAAGACGCCGTCCCAGCCAGCTGCCTTTTAAAAAGGGGAATCAGTAGTAGCTTTACAAGCATGCTTCATGTGTACCTGCTCCAAACCAGACTGTGCACACAAGACCGAATAAAATACATATTGTGCTGTGTGTCGGAATAAAGGTATGGCTTGGTAAGAAAACATTCAGCCCGTGGAAGATGGACGCTCGTCATTCGACGTCAGTGGATGCTCGATTTAACAACAAGAAGTGATAGCTTCTTTTCTAAGGTGGCGGGCTCGAAATAAAAAGTGAGGAGTGATAAATGGGTTATTAAGTCCTCAGCGGAGATGCATGTCACTCTTCGGCTTACAGTAACACTAGAGGGTGGGCCTGAGGTCTTAGAGAAATCTACACTACCCCGCCGCCGGCCACACCCATGCCACCACAGCCACACGCAGCGGGCGAGTACCTATAGTATCATAAACACTAGCAATAGAAATACTCTCGATCGTCATATAAAAATGGGTTTATATCATATATAGTAGTTCTACAGTATGTACGAACACAAGAATGTGGTTGTTTTATGTGGTGTAGATGTTACTATATATTTTTTTTTTCACAAGTATATATTATTATTGCACTCTGGCTACACATATTTAGTAAGTTAGTTAGTTTGGTTGTCTTTAGATGTACAGAACACGAAGTGGCGTCAGAGCTGATCCAGCCCGAACAGCCGCAGAAGACGGGCTCAGCGATGGCAGGTCATCGTTTTTCCATGAGGAGAACACAGGATTTAGCTATTTTAGAATTATCTGGACAAATGAATTTGGAGGTACGGTAGAATTTTTTTTAGTGTTGTATATATTTTAGTGCATGGCTACATGCTAGATCTGAATTTGTGACGAGACATCGCACGGGTTTAGCCAGGAGCCTCAAGAAAATCATAAACGGCGCTCTCTGTGCTGTAGGTGTGGAAAAACATCTTAAAAATGATTTTTTGTTTTGGCTTGCATCACTGAGCCCACTTCTCAGGACTGTTATAAAGACATCAAATACACAGAAATCTGAGACAAAGCTACAGAAACACGTCACGCCCCCGTTCTCGTCTTTCTCCTTTTCAAAATAGAAAAATAAAATCCCGCTCCTCAATCACAGCTAGCCTGTCGCGAGGAGGGCCGGTCTCCCTCGCCGCTCGCTCCGCTTTCAAAAGGAAACGTACATTCACAAGAGGACAACAGAGGAAAAAACAAGCAACTTGAAATTCAAATTTGTGTGCAAAAAACATTTTAGATCTCTATAAAAATATGTGCATATGGATAGAGCTATTTTTAATCTCACCAAATACAGTATTTTCCTTTATTTACACTGCACAGATACACAGATAAACATACACTACAGCTCTGCCCTGCTCCCCCTCTCTGTCGTTGCAGGCGTCAAGAATAACATGGCCAACTTCCATGACAACAGATTTTGACAATACTCGCACATAGGAAAAAAACGCAGACACGCTCACTCACACACACACTTCTGCTCGGATCAATGTGATCGAGGAGCAGAGGAGGGGGCAAGCAGAACTTCTGTAGAAAACCTGAAGTTGCATATCCCACAATTCCCCCCACGCTCGCATTTCACAGACCGCTTCCTGTAAAAAGGTCAGAGGTCATCAGCCAGACGCTGCTTCCTGATTGGCCAGCGTGGGTGGGGACAGCGTGTCAAAAAAACTTTGGCTACGGAGTTAGGTGGCTTTAGTCCTGGTGTGTTATCAGCTGAAGTCCTAAGCACACCATGTACAGTGGGTACTGTTTGACTGGTACAGCCTCAGTGGATCTGCTGTCCTTCAAGCTGGGATTAGGAAAATGGATCCAATGTCTGTTCCTCTAGGACGGGACTGTACCAGCGTCTCTCTGGAAAGAATGATTCATGTCTTTTCAGTATTCATCTTAACAAAACAAAACAAAATAAAAATCCCTCTCCCAGTAAACTTCTTTCTCTCATTTTCTCCCCAGCACCAATCTCTGCTGAGGTCAGCCAAGGCGCCTCTACTCCGACTTCAGAGACTTTGGACCAATGAATTCACTTCCTGAAGGCAATGCTCGATGTTCATTGGGCGGTCCTCCTATTCTTTGCGCTGAACCCCAGCACCGCTTCCCAGTCTGCTGTCGAAAGGGGAAGAGCATGTGGCCGAATCAGCGTCTGATAGGCCAGCCGACAGGCCGCTCATGTATCTGGACTGCGGCTGGTCGAAGGTGAACTGGGGCAGGGGGATGTATTCCCCCGTGAGAGGGGAGTGCCTCGCGGCGGCGGGGGAGAGGGAGTGCGTCTGAGAGAAAGGCATTGTGTTGGGGAGGAGGGGCGCGTGAGGCTGGATGAAGATGTTTGGGCTGATCGGGATGTGCGGCGGCGTGGGCGTGGAGGCGTGCGGCGGGGTGTACGGCTGAGGATGCGTCGGCGTGGACGCTCGCGAGGCCGCCGCCGGCGGGTGTGCTTGCAGAGGTACGCGGATGGGCGCGAGCGCGGTGTGCATCGGGGAGTGCGTCTGCGCGCGCATGTGTGAGTCCGCCGAGACGTCTTGGGCGTTCGACTGCGTGTGCGGGGTCAAGTCGTAGGACGGTGTCCGCCGTCTCAGCATCATGCTGCAATCAGCCAGTTTTGGGGGCGAGGCGATTTCGGGGTGTTCCCTCTCCGAGGGCGGGTGGATAGATATACAAGGTGGGCTCATCTTCTTCTTTCTGTGCCCGCCTCCGAATGACTGCACCCTCACAGGGAACGCCTGACCACCCTTTTCTGACCGGTGGGCTTCACGTGTAAAGTGTGGGTCGTCACTGGCGACAGCCTGTGGGAGACAGACCTCGATAGAATGGCGCCGCTGGTCGTCGGAGTAACTAGCAGACAATGATGGCGGCTTGTCCAGGAAGCCCTGGTTGTCAGTGCTCAAACCCTTCCTGAAGTCACGGTCCTTCAATCCGACCCCGAGCAGACTGAGCGCGCTCCTCGAGGAGGAAGGCGGCAGCGGAGGAGGAGGGGAGGAGGTGGAGTCCAGAGAGAGCGGGGGGCAGTAGGGGGAGAGGGAGTGGCTGCGGCCGGCCTTCCCCCTGCACTCCGGCCCTCCCCCCTCCTCGTCTCTCCACCTGTGGCAGGCTGAGCTGGTGATGTGATACACCTCCTCGTCCGCCGGGTCACAGAAGGATGCGGCGGAGGGCGGCCTGGGTCTCCGGAGGCTGGGAGGGCGCAGGGGGAGGCGCGGGGAGGGAGGTGGGGGGAGGAGAAGCGAGGGAGAGGACGGCGGGGGAGGGAGGGGAGAGTGGGACGACAGCAGGGCGGGCAGAGGAGACGGTGGCGGGAGCGGGAAGGCGGTAGGGGAGCAGGGTGGGAGAGAGAGGGCCGAGGGCGAGGAGGGAGGGGGAGGCGGCAGGGGAGATGGTGAGGAGGTGTGAGGAGAGAGGGGAGAAGGGGAGGGAGGAGGCAGATGGATAGGGTTGGGCCTCTCCTGTTGCTCACAACCCTGGGACTCCATTGAATCCAGCTTAACGGCCACCTGCGACACAAAAACACACCGCACACTTGTCATCAATAAACCTGAACGAACGCCGTAACGTGAGCGCGTGGGCGGCTGAAACGGGGTCTCTCACCTGTCTGCGCAGGGCCCGTGGAGAGGGGCTCGGTGTTGGAGGGGCGATGCGGGGCAGGGTGAGGGTGGGAGGTGACCGCGGATGAACTGGGGAGAAGTCTGGAACCTGCAGCAGCGCGCGACTGTCACATGGCTGGGAGTGGACCGACGTCACGGAGCCTGGACGGACAAACGTGAAGCGTTGGAATCACGCATGGCGCAATCACAGGTACGAACTCTCAATGCAAACTAGAGCTGTTCCGATACCAGTGTCAGAAATATAATACAGCCTAAAATGCCTGACGATGCCGGCAACAAGTTCTAGCCAATCAGAGTCAGGTTGTATCGGTTGTATCGGTATCAAGGAGGAAGAAAAAAGGTATCGGAGCATCACTAATGCAAACACATGCAAACGCATGCATATTTAGGCATACATGTCATACTCACTATTTCCTATCACTCTGGGGTCATTTTAAAGTCATTATATTGGAGCAATGCAAAATCACTAACACTTTATTTTGATAGAAAATTTGGATTTGGAAGAATTTCATCACATTCGTTTACAATTGCTGCAAATTTGCCATCAAAATAAAATGTCAAAAAAATGAAGAAGAAAGAAAGAGTGGGCTTCTCCTCAAAACAGAAAGGTCATCGGGAAAGTAGCAGCGCTGAGTCATATAACGGAAGATTCTGCATTAGATCCTGGTTACGTTAACAGTCCCACGTGACTCGTCGTACCAGAGGGCCTGATACCATAGCACGAGGTCTGAAGTGAGATTGCAAAGAGATGAAGCAACCGCATCATCAAAGGTTCGATCTGTGCTCGATCGCTGCTGTGAGACTGTGTAACCAGGGTCTTAGGCATTCTGCGCGCACAGGTCCGGCACGCCTGCGAGCTCAGATGTGATCAGAGTGGAAAAGGTTAAAAACATCGCAGCAAGGTCAGAGTTAGAGTTCATTTTCAGTCGGTACTTTCGGGCCGAGCTGTAAAGCCACTTTACATCTACAAAAGCGAAACAGTAGAGAAGGCACCACAGCCGTGATGATGATGATGATGATGATCGTTTTTTTTATGTTGACAGTTTTCTGACTTTGCAGCTCGGCCTTTAAGTTAACCGTCATTCCCAGTATCCAGCCATTCCGCAGCTGAGCAGATGAGCCTGTGTGAAGGTTGCGGAGGTTCACACGTGTCAGCTCATCCACTGCAGTCAGTACCTTGGGACAGAGCTGGGCCTGTCCACAGCCTGGCCACAACATGCCATTAGAATCTGACTGCAGATAAAACAGTGCTTGTCAGTGCTTAGAAAGGTTTATCAGAAAGTTTATCCTGCCGTTAAGTCGTCCTGTGTCTCGTTCTGACCTCTCCAGTGTCTAAGTCCTGTTTCGTAAATGCGTTTTACAAAGACGACATCATGAAGACCAAAGAAGAAGCTAAGCTAATCAGTGATAAGGTTTTAACGACGCAGTAAAGGACACAGGAAATGACTCATGCTGTTCTGCTGACAAATTCAGCTACTGTTGCTCTGAACCAAGTTTGCCGTTGTACTACTTCCCACTTAGAACTCCTTCAGCTTCCCTGCAGCAGTGAACATTTCTCCTGACATTCTTGTCTGAGCTTGAATCTACCCGAGCAAAGATTGCTGAAGTCTGATGCATGCATCGTGGGATAATCTTAGTCCATGTGAAGTTTATTGAAAAAAGATTAGCAACTGTGTCTGTCAAACGATAAGAGCACCAAACCTCCACGCTGAGCTCGTGTCTAATATTTAAATCCAGGGCAGACAAATTACCTGAATGCTGGTGATGGGGGCTGTGATCTACCTCCTCCAAAGGGTAGGGGGCGCTGGCAGGCCGCACAGGACGGAACATGTAGCTGTCGTTAGGCAGAGAGTGCATCCTGGATACGGACATCTTCCTTGGAGACAGCAGGTCCTGGTCGCCGTACTGCGCCTCTTCCTCCTACAGGGGGAGACAGAGACCACGCGGCTCGAGCACTGACTGCACGCAGAGCCCGTTTCCACTGTAAAGTCATGTCCTCCTTACCTGTCCAGGTGAATGTGGACACGGCCCGACGTAGGTCCCTCCCACAGAACTGTTGCTGGAGGTTGTGCTTAGCTTGCGTTGCCTTTCCATGGCCATTTCCAAGGCGATCTCTGCGTCCATCTCTGCGTCCTCTTTGGCCTCCTGCAAAAAAGCACACGCGTTTCCCGGTGAGTGGCTGTAACCGACACACGTGGGACCTACAGCACGTCCGCAGCTCAGCCTCCGCGGCTACCGTACCTTGTTGCTTTCCTCCAGGTGTTTCATCAGAACGGCCACGACCACATTGACCAGCACAAACTGGGCCATGAGCACAAAGGTGACAAAGTAGATTGGGGAGACCAAAGGCAGGTAGGTGAGACAGTGGTGGTCCTCTGGTTGACAATCTCTCAACGTGTCCTTAAAAGACACAGAGGAAGATTCAGGAGGGAGAAAGGGAACAGAGAGAGCGTGAAACAGACACACACACAGCTCCAGTTATTACAGGTGGATACGCTCAGTTGAACAACTGTCAGTCAAAAACTCCAGAGGCTATGTTACAAAAGCTTTGGAATCATAAGTGTTTAGAAAGCATGGTTATACGATACAGAGCCACATCAGGACCCTTAAAAAAAAACCTCTCCGTTTGAGGAGAAACAAGGACAGAGGGAATGATGTAGGGCAGCGGCGCATGTGTTGAAATTGTAGCTGATGTAACACTCCACTCTATGCAGCGCGGGTCAGCATGTGTAGAGCTGATCTAACAATAACTGAACAGCTCTCCGATGTGGGGCATCTGCAGCTCGCCAAACGTAAGCGGTGACAAAACAACCTTTGGAAAGAGGCGAATCTGAAACTCGAGAGGTCTCGACTCGCAGAAAGCTTGGACAGGGAGTTTATGTAACGGTGGGGCTTGAGTGTGCCTTGAAATAAATAAAACTCAGACCACCCTTACCCTCCACCACCCCTCCCAAATTACACTGCTGTTTACCCTGTATGACGTCCCACCGGTTAATCCTGTCCAGTAATTCCCCTCGGTGTTCATCTGGCCTCGGACAATAAGGAATAATTATAAAATGTTTAAGATTTCTCATGGAACAAACATTAATGTCAGGGAATAAAGTGTGTTTTCAGGTCAGCTAAGGTTAATTATATGATACATTACAATTTTTAAATGAGTAAAAAGTCAAGATGTGAAAGCGTCGACACCGCTCGGCTCTAAGCCACTCCATTATTTCATAATTGGTTTTAGAGGTCATTGCTCTGTCTGTAGTTATGAGATCATCTGGGCATCATTTATATGTGTGTGTGTGTGTGTGTGTGTGTGTGTGTGAAGGTGTGTTCATACTTTCATAATCCCATTCCAGTTGTCTCCGGTCGACACTCGAAACAGCGTGAGGAAGGCCATCCCGAAGTTTTTGAAGGTCGCGTGACGACTCAGACCTTCGCACGGGTTGTTGTCATTGCACTCTGATTAACACACAAACGCAGACAGGCATTCATTACATCACACACACACACATCACAAAAAAAAGCAGCAATAACGGGGATGAAAGTGCGCACGGACGATCATACAAGCGCCAGAACGTCAGCGAAGGCAGCGCGCGGCGAACAGCTGGCAAGCAGGCGTCTCTACGGACCCGACAGAGGAGAGGAGATAGCTGTTTTCTAAACAGACAAAGTCTCCATCAATCCCGGGGTCAATTTGACGGAGAGCCCCTCAGGAGCCTGTTAACAGAATCATAGCAGCCACCAGAAGAAACCCTGCTTTGTTTTCCGAGCCCCGGTCACATTAGCAGGAAGCTAGAGAGGAACGAGGAAGTCCTCGGAGAATTACGCAGCTTGTTTTTTTTTATATTCTAAGGATCAACCAGCAGCAGAGAAATGAGAGTTTTTTCAGCTCAGGAGCTGAATAAATGGAATAACTTCCCAGAATAATAAATAGGATCAAACTTTACTCATGAAGCTCTTTTCATGCAAGACTGAAGTGCACCAACCAGACTGGAGTTAAGTCATTCAGAGGCGAAACAATAATGATAGCACAGATTTGATAGGATACAATGAAGCCAGAGTGATTAGGTATTTCAGTGTGTGTCTCCAGTAGGCAGAAATATCGTCTGCTCCCCAAGTCTGAGTCATGGCCATTAGGTCTGCGGGATTGAATCTAAATCTAAATCAAATCACCAAACTAAAACACGCTCAATATCATCTGTGCTCAGCTTGAATCCAAAGCTGTGACTATTATCATTGGAAGCAGCCCCCGCCTTTCATATTTCCCTCGCTAATGACCCTCTCTTATCTGCTTAGCCTTCTGCGGGCGCCGCGGTCGCAGAGTTCAGAATGCTGCGGCGCAGCATCGCTCACGTCTTTCGGTCTCCCAAAGAAAGTTCCGATCTTACGCAGTCTTTGTTCCTCTCTGAGGGAAGAACGATTTCACGAGCCAGTTCAGCTAGTAATTGGCGGACAGTTATTTTCACCGCGCACCCACACTAAATCCCCCCCGACCCCCAAAAAGCTTGCTTTGTGTTCTTTGTCAGCTTACACATAATGGCCCTCTGATGAAAAAAGGGAAGATCATTTATTGAAAGCCTTTCGTGTGGAATACACAGCGTTAAAAACAGGACAGAGTCCGTAATCTCTATTACGGACTGGGGAAGAAATTGAAAACTTGACCCAACGCACTTTTGGCTTTTGATACCAGGATACGTTTCCTACGTCTTCCACAGCATCTTGTACCCCCTAAATATGAGTGTGATTATTTAGCTGATGGCCAAAATGACGGCAGGTGAAACAGGAACCTAAATGCACCATAAACTCCAAGAACATCCACTTCTGAGATCCTTCCACAGAGGAACAGCTGCACTTCATCAGCTGACTATGGTATGGCTTCGTGGGCTGCCATAATTGACTGAATTTGCAGTGGCGTAAGTGATGATTGTGGTGATGATTTTTGTTGAGGAATCGCTGTCTGCAGTGTTTCCACTCAAAGACGTGCCGTGTATCAGCTGCCATCCACAACTTTCAACAGCGGAACACCAACAAAAAAAAGCGAGTCGTGTTGAGCCGAGCCGTCTCATGCAGTGAAAACGCGGCAAAGACGGTCATTAACATGACTGGGGGATCTTAAGTAACAGTAATGTTCCTGATCCTCGCTAAGCTGCAGTACTCTCCATCAAACTTCTCTACAAGCCCGCACCAAAATATGAATCTCTGCTCCGGCTTTGTGAGTTTTAAACGAGCGTTTAAATTGAGGCACCGACAGGAAAAAAAAAAAAAAAAGGCTTTCAGCACATCCTGAATCTTTTTGTCGGCAGCTTGACAAAAGCAAAAGAAGAAGAAAAAAAAAATCACAGCACAAAATGGAGACGAATTTTTACTTCATAAAAGTGTAAAACAGACATCCATTCGTTTCCCCGACGAGGCGAGCGGCAGAATAATAACATTTCACAGAAAAAGGAGCCTCTTCATCACCGAGTTGTTTTCATTTTGTCCCCAAAGATTCTTCTTCTTCTTTTTTTTTGTTGTTAATCCTCTTCCCTAACACGCCGCTGCGCTCTGAGAGGAAATGAGTTGGACGGAGCGGGCCTATTGAGGAAGGAAGCATGTAAATAAATGTGATCATGCAAATGTGATCTTTTCTTGTTGGAAACAGGCCTCTGATATAAGAGCGGCGGAGAGACACACACACACACACACACACACACACAGACAGATTCAGCAGAGACAGCTCAAGCAGGGAAATTTGCTGCGAGTCGTGACCGTTGTAGTAATTGAGTGGATTCAAAAACCTTTTCTGCCGAAGATTGTCGACCGTGGTACGTGTGTGTGTGCGCGTGTGTGTGTGCGTGCGTGCATTTACTGACTGACCCAGTTTGCCAAAGAGCTCCACTCCCAGCGCAGCATAGATGAAGAAGAGCAGCATGAAGAGGAGACCGAGATTTCCCACCTGGAAGCGACACACGTGTTAGACCTCCCCTCTCTGCACAGCACCACAACACTAGTGTAAATATTGCTTGTTTAAAGCTGCAGGGTACAGAACATATTAGAATGCATTGTGTTTATCCCATCTCACACTAACTTAGCCATGCATTATACATGGAAAGAGCATATTGACAATAATAGTTCACGTCCAAGTGAACTTTTTTTTTTTGCTTTATCAGGCTGACATATTAAAAACAGACCCGACACAGGCTGCGTTAGGTTATACATGCTCCTATCCAAACAGCGATCGTACACACAGCCGAGCTGCTCTGTAAATTAGTCGGCTGCCCGCAGGACATCGCTTTTATTTATGCTTTATTTTGCTCCCTGCGGAAATCGCTGAAAGCATTGGCATTTCCTATCAAGATCGGAGTTATTGACCACAGCTTCCTGCGACTACGCCTGCGCCAACCGTCAGAAAGTTCCCAGCGTGTTGTAAAAATCTGTTCTCGTGCACTCTGCGCCCCGACGGTTATACGTGTACTCTTGACATTTAGAAAACAGCCGAACAATGGGGCCTGTCGCTGTGTGCGCATCACGGCCTTTGGTGCAGCTGCTCTTCGCCTCGGAGAAATTGCGCCAGGTAGCAGGAGAGAGGCCCGAGATACTCCCACAGCATCCGTGGATGTACTCCGACTGGATGGAAAAAGCTGCACAGCTGTTTTTTTTAAGATGCAGCGCAGCGACGAAGGTTGCCAAAACGCCGCATGAATCTCTAATTCAACCCATCTCTTTGAAGCCTCCCTGTCCTCAGCTGCACCGCACATCGGAGCACGTCGGTAACAAAACAGATCATTGCGGCTTAGTCGTTGAGAGCGCTCAATTATTTTTAATAGTTGCTCAATAACGGGGTTTTGTTTCCTTTTGAGTCTCCGTGATGGCAAACAGACGCTGTCCTGCATAGAATCTATTGTCAAACATATTTGGCAAAAAAATCACGCACAGGCAGGCGGGCGGAGGCAGTGTAGGAAATAGAGAGATAATATAGAGATATGTGAGGGTCAGAAAACAAGTTCTTTTATGCGGATGGACGTGACTTGAGTTAAATATTCATCAATGAGCATAAATCTTTCAGAGAGCTGTCTGAAGCTTCTTATTTACCCGTTATCCGGAAATAAAACAAAAAATAAAATCCCTGCCTGGGGTTTTGAGACAGTAGACGGTCTGTGTTTACCTGCGGCAGCGCTTGCATAACCGTATCCAGCAGCGCTCTCATCCCCGTGGCCATCTTCAGAAGTTTCAGCACTGCGGAGAGACAGAGCAGCCGTATTTACCTGCTTGATGTTGCTGTTTTTTTTTTTTTTCGGCTGGCCCCGTTTGCTGCAGGACGTGCGGTGGCATGGCACCGTACTAGCACAGCAAGGAGGCGTGCTCAGATCTGCACCGCGGGTTATTTCTAGAAGCCAGCATCTGTGCCATAACACTTTTTAATGCTGAATTTACAAGAACAATGCGATAAAAAGCTTGGAAGTTGAAAAGTTGTTCAAGACTTTTGGTGACTTTTGTAATTGTTACCCAAATAAAGAGTTATAGACCTGTGTGTGTTTGTGTGCGTGCGTGTGTGTGTGTGTGTTTTTACCTCGTGCTATTCTGAGTACCCTCATGATTCTGATGATGGTGGGATTTATGGGCAGTGCTGCGCTCATTTTCAGCTCCTCCAGGGTGATGCCCATGATGGACAGCGCCACTATAGCTATATCCAGCTGATTCCACCTAAACACACACAGACACACAGTGCAGTGCAGGGTTTTAGTCAGTGTTACAAAGTACAAGAGACTTCACCGCACCCTTTTTTGTCTATGTTCCAATAACAGTTGAACAAGTCTCAGGCAGAATCTCAGTCACTTTCTACTGTGCTGTATCTGTGATGTCACCCATCGGTTTCTGCGTGTAAACGCATGTAATGTGGTGGCCACCATATTTGTAGTCCTGCCTCTGCCGCCTCCGGGCTAATCTGACCTCACACCCGCTCGCTACTCACGTATGCCATGTGCTAGCTCTTCTATGCCCGAAAATACAACCAAACATGACATCTCACAGGCAATTATGTCTGTGTACTGTCACATCCCGCCGCGTTACCTGTCTTTGAAGAACCTGTGTATGCCAAACGCTGCAAGCTTGAGCAGGGCCTCGACGACGAAGATGCAGGTGAAGACGTAGTTGCAGTACTTCAGGACCTCCTCTAAATACTGAGCACGCAGACAGAGAATTATTTATATAATAATTTAGTTTAATATTGTGAACGCATGTACTGAAAGCACTGAACGATAAATAGATATTTTGTACCTCTTTAATGTCAGTGCAGATTACCTGTGGCTGATTGTAGTGCTCAATGCTCATGGTGAAGACGTTGATGCAGATGATGAAGGTGATGAAGAGGTCCAGGTAGTGGCTGGTACACAGTGTGTGGATGGACAGACGCAGAGGAGAGTAGTCGGCGTAGTAAGGCCTCTGCTTGGCCTCTGGAGCACACAAACACAGACACACAAACAAATGTATGCAAAGACGACACAAGGAGGGACGGACGGACGACGGAGAGAGAGAGAGAGAGAGAGTGCAGCTGTGAGGAAGTGTGCTCTGAAACTTTAATGTTACACGTGTCCAGTGGTGTGCACAGGAAGGTGGCAGGGGGCATCGGAGGGGAACGGCCACAAGACTTTTTCCTCGGGCTGCAGGAGTTCCCGTATTACGTCCTCATTAAACCAAGATACGCGTTATTCTTGGCACTGTGGGATTGAGCTGTAACCCTGCTCACCGCGGCGGCCTCCCCCTTTTTTAATTAACACCCCGGCCCCGCAGACAGCCTGTGCTCACCACTGCCTGTGTGGTGCGTTCAAATGAGAGAGGACATGAGAGTCACAGACAGGCTACGCTATTCAGTCCATAATTCGCAATCTTAGCTTCATTTAAACGGATTCAGTGTTGAGACAGACGGCAGTTCTTGTTCTTGTGTGTAACGTCCCCTCAACATGAAATCCAAGTCACCTGGTTTTATGGTACGGTTAAGTTAGGATTACTTCCAGCTTATCCGAACATGATTCAGATGAAACATGCAAGCGGTGCTCACGTGAAATATCATAATCTAACTTGATTTTTATTTCATTTTGGATTTCAAGAGCAAACCAGGTGTAAGTAAGAAAGTCTGGGAGAAGGAAACTGAGACACATTACTGCCTTTGAATAAGTGAAGCTGTTATCACGGATACAACAAAGGAGGGTCATATCTGACGTCCTTTAAGAGGCTTAGCACCCAGAATATAGTACGTAACTGCGATTTGATAGACTGTGCACTCATGTCCATATTTGACGGCTGGTGATTGTATGTGTGTGTGTGTGTGTGTGTGTGTGTGAATGTCGCCCTCCAAAGCACATCATGCTTCCATGCCTTTGATGTGAAGGGTGATGTGGTTGAGAGGGGGCTGCGCAGGGTGCGTTCAACAGCGTCTTCCACAAACAGGGTCATTAATGACTTCCATGTTTCTGCGATACTCTTTGAATTAACGGCGAGTGTCCGCACCGCTGCGCTACTTAAGCTCCTAATGCATTCAAAGCTGTGAGTAGAACGTGACTGACGTTGAACACACGCTGGAGCCGCCCTCCTCTTCGATGGCATCACTACAAGTTGTTCATAAGCCATCAGAAAAATCTCAATAGTCTAAAACTTTCTTGGTTTATTTAAACAATGAGTCGACCGATGGCACGGTCATACCCTGGAGTTTGGAGTTTTTTTCTCTGAGGCAGCTGATTGGATTACATTTGTCCGGACCTTCATCAGTTTTAGACCAGTGAGACGTAACACAAGATGAAGAGAGCGGCGCTCTACTCACACCACATACTGCCTTCTAGTGTCATTCTCTGACTGATGTTTTGGGCAGTTATAGCATATAATTTGGCGTTGTTGCCGAATGATGGTGCTCTTTGCTGTTTCTGAGACAGCCAATGGAAACTTCGGCTCAACGTGTTACCACGATAAAAGAACAAGACCGCTCTGACTTGTTCTTTCAATCGGTGGCGTGTGTTTCTGACTTCTCTTGACTTTTTCTACTAAGTCACTAACTACCTTGACATCCGTTACCCAAAGTGTTTGCAGGTATAGCAGCCAAAACGTCTGCTATGTTTCTGAGTCTGCCCGTCAAAGCGCGTCAAGAGGAAATGTCCTTCTCTCTCCGGCCCGTGATGAGAGACGCCTCGGGGTCGTACATGCACACGGAGGGGAAGGGGGGGGGGGGCTCTTTGTTTTTTTTCTCCAATCAAAATTTTGCTAGCAAAATTTCCCGAGACACATGAAGGAACGGGTCAACCTCGATCAGCTTCACATGCAGGACGTTTCTATTCAGCATCAAGGATGGTGTCAAAGCAGAATTTGGCGTTCGAGGATGTAATTTAAACACCGTGAGTAAGAAAGAAAGTGAGATTACTGCATCCTCTGTCATCGCTCTTGTCGTTTTCATACTGCAGTGGTGGCAGGTCTGATGTTTGGAGAGTGAGCGTACAGATTATGAGGTAAGGGTCACACGAATGTAGAGTTGAGAGGTTGGTTAGGTCGTCCCGGTTTTCCAGTTTTCCATGCAGTGTTAGACGGGGGGGGATTGGGGGGGAGGGCTGCAGTCATGCAGTTACATGCATCAGACTGGCGCAGCCTACGCCTTCTGCCAGTGATCAGTCACTGTTTGCGTGAGCTAGCCAGTCTTTCAAACTCTCCCTCTTCTTTTTTTTTTATGTTAAAGTCTGAATGTATTTCCCTGTTCTCTCTCTCTCTCTCTCTCTCTCTCTCTCTCTCTCTCTCTCTCTCTGTCATTCTCTTTTTTTTTCAGGCTCTGAAAGCAGGCAGTGCTCAGAAAAATAGACTACCGACCAGCCCCTCCATTCTCCTTACTCCTGCGCTTTTTCTCTATCATTTTGAGCCTCTTCTCCTCCCGCAGGCGCGCCTCCTCCTCCTCCTGGTCCTGCCGGCACTTGTGGAAGTTCTCCACGACGACGCCGACGAACATATTGAGGACAAAGAAGCTGACGATGAGGAGGAACGAGATGAAGTAGAGCAGCATCCAGGGGTTGTGGTTCCTTACGGGCTGAGAGGAGGAGGAGAGGAGAGAAAAGAAGAGTTTGTATAGCTTTTCTTTGTGTGCGTGCGCGCGTGCGTGTGTGTGTGTGCACTGATAAATCCTAAATGCCACAGTGCCAGCGTGAACCCTCGCACGGCAGGACAATGTGACGCTGTGAACTATCAGAAAATCCTCCTCAGAACTGACTAAGCGGAGCCATATTTTGTAGAGCTGGCATACAATGCGCTCGGTGCATTACCTGCTGGTCCACTCCCACCGCATCCAGACCGTCATACATGATGTTGACCCAGCCGTCCTTACAGGACAGCACAAACAAAGACATCAGAGCCTGGAGAGCACACACAGAGAAGCAAGTCAAAAGACGCGTTGCAGTGTGAAGAGTCCACGTTGTGTGCAGAGGAAACATTATTACGAGGCACAATTTTTTTTTGATAATTGGCACAGCCAGGGTCGGGATTTTAATAAAACAACCACGATCAATGAAAATAATCACACTCTTTAGGTGGCTTGTTTGTGCTAGATCGCAATGCAAAGTCTGTCGAGGGCAGTTTTAGAAACACAATCATCTTATAAGCGAGACGGCGGTTAAACACATTGTCTCCTTGCATTGTTCCACTCCTGTCACCACTAATGTACTTACCACAGTAAAATACTTGTAAAATATATATATATATAGTGAAAAGGCTGAGATGTGCAGCGCTCCCCTGACAAAATAAGTGACTTTTATTTAGTAGTCCGTGCAGATTGTGTCGCCCTGAACACGAGCCTTCTCCCTCCCTTCCCTCTCACTTTCTCGCCGTCAGTCCATTAACGCGCACCTGAATCAAGTTGTCAAAGTTGTACTTCCTCCGTATCCAGCGGTAGTTGGCCTGCAGACAGTCAGACTTGTTGGTGACGTTTTTCGTGTCCAGACCTTCACAGTGGTAGAACTTCCCTTTGAACAGCTACAGAGACACACACACACACGCACGCACACACAAACACACAGAGAAAGAGATGTCTGCAGGGCTATTTGGCTGCCATTTACAAATTATCTTGCAATTGCATGGGAGCTCGCGGCTTTTTCAACAGCCGGCTATTAATGCCAGGAATAAAAAGGACGTTTCATGGATCACATTCTTATCGAAGTTTCTTTTTTTTTTTTTTTTTCTGAGCGCCGAGCTAAAAGCTGGCCCGAGGGCCACGTTGTCCCTTTTTACACTGAACCTAATTGTCATTCTTTTAAAACTCACACTCGTAAGGAACAAAAGCCTTTTGTCTGTTGGATATCCCCGACACTTCCTCTCCCCCTGAAGCTAAGATCACATATGCAGCAGCTCAACAGGACTGGCATTTAAGCTACAAAGGGTGAAAAGCTTTGTCTTCAGTCTCAGAAAAAAACAAATGACAAAGCATTATCGTCGGCGCTGGATCTCCGTCTATCTTGCATGTCTGAAACTGCGCCAGTTTGTGTGTGTCTGCGTGTGTCAATGCAAACTACCTGCACCCCCAAGATGCCAAAGACAATGAAGAAGGCGCAGCAGATAAGGACGATGTTCCCGATGGGTCTAAGAGAGGTGATGAGCGTCTCCACAACAAGCTTCAATCCCGGGGCTCGGCTGATCACCCTGGGAACACAAATGAAGACAGAGAGGTGTTTATTAGAACCAGCACATACAGTGCAGGACGTACAGACACACGGTGCATGATGTTTACAGACATAGAGTATATATACGCATCAACACAAACCATTATCAACGCCTACACACACATAAACACACTTTGTACCTCAGTGGGCGTAGTGTTCGCAGCAGGCGTAGGACTCTGAGGATGCCCAGGATCCTGTTTCCGCCCGTGTAGGCCAGAGAAACCAGAATGTCGACGAGAGACACAAACACTAACACGCCATCCAGAACGTTCCAGCTGGACTGGAGGTAGGTCTGCTTTCCAAAGCAGAAACCGAGAGCTACAACCTGGTGAAAAGCGCATCGGAACGAATTAAACCAGAGCCTCACAAACACATTTCATCTCAATTCAACACAAACTACACCCTTTCACCTGACTACTGGTAAGAGAGACACAGATGTTTACCTTGATGGCCATCTCTGCCAGGAAAATCACAGTGAAAACGTAGTTGGACACGCTCAGAAAGACTCGCTCCTAAAGGAGAGAGCGGGATGAGGACGTGTAAGGACAACGCTGAGGACGGGGCGTATTCATTTTAGGAGAGCGATGCATTGTGGGTAGCATCTAGCCTTCATGGTGCTAGGCTAGTGAGTTTCACCGTAGTAAAACAACCAACAGCAACACATGGAGGTTACCAATAATGAGGTGTTGTAGTGACTGAAAAACATGAAGACATCTTGTCCAGTGTGTGTGTGTGTGTGTGTGTGTGTGTGTCTTACAGTGCTGTGAGCCTGTATGTCAGGTCTTTCCAGAGCGATGGTGATGCAGTTGAGGAAGATGAAAACCAGAACCACGTGGTCGAACATTTTGTGAGAGATCACGCTTTGGCACCACGCACGTAACCTAAACACACACACACACACACACACACACACACACACAGACGCGCGCGCACAGAGTCATCCATAAAATGTCAATGTCGGCTAAAGTTATTGACCAAACAATTAGCAGTGAGAAAGCAGCAGAAGAGAAAAAGACGAGACAGCAGAACCGTGATAATCAAATAAAGAAGAGGAAACGAAACTACAACCGTACAGATTGATATTGGCATTTTGTGTTACGTGTGTGTGTGTGTGTGTGTGTGTGTGTGAGACACTCACAGGTTGTCTGGAGAGAACAAATACAGCGTCCAGTCTTCGTGCTCTTTGCACCAGCGGGGCTTCATGTTGCAGAGCTCCTTTTTGATCCAGGAGCACACGGAACTCTGCAGAAGAAGTGAGAGGTCAAATATCGTCATCTTTATCGACAGCAGCAATCATTGGACCGGTCATAGCCAAACACGTTTACAAAGAACTGTTCAGATCTTCACGTAGAGAATGATAAAACTGTCTACGGGATGATTAGCAGCGCTGCTCAATCCTCTCCAAACCTGGAGGCGCCCCAGCTACTGTAAGATAATTTCAGTATTCAGACGGTCAGTCTTCCTTTTTCATGCCGCTGCAGCCACAAAGAAAAAAAAAAACAGTAGTTTAATCTGTGCTGCTGATGCTAGCTCTTCGGGGGCACATAAACAAGTGTCCTCTTGCATAAGTAAAGACGAGGTAAGTGGACCAGAACAAACTGACTCCCAACTTGGTCAGTAGAAAAAAGTGTTGCGAAACTCATTAAAGTTTCTATTTAAACAAACAGCAGAAAGCTTAGGTGTGCAGCTTCTGTTCTTGAGGATTCTAATTAAAAAACGGCCCAAAGTCGAGCCTCTCAGACGCCGCTCGCTTGGCAGAGTGCCGCTGCTGTGAGTGTGTGTCCCCGTCCCTGTGTGTGTGTGTGTGTGCGAAGAAGAATCTGCTGCTCAGATATCCTTAAAGTTGCAATCCATAATCCCTGCCGCAGACGCACACAGACACAGAGAGCGTCCGTCACACACCCACACACACACTTGCACGTGCATAAACTGGTAGGCCTCCTGTGCTCAGTGTGTCCGGGGAGAGGCCTTTCGTTTTAGTGGATTTCACGGTTTTATAAACTCAATTTGGAGCCAATAAAACCATCAAGACGGTCGTAGCAGAGGTCACCCAAAACCGCCACGGAGGACACTCTTCTCCACTACACACCACACACACACACACACACACACACACACTGATTGTACATATACAAGTTGTTTTGTACCTACTGAGAAAACAACTACGACCCAAACCAATCAATTTCAGCACGACAGTGTCTATGGACCTCGCAGCTTGAACAGAAAACACACACGAAAATATATATAGAATGTAAATAATGAGATTAAAAACAACTGAGGCTCAACTCACCAGGGTTCTTGCGCAGGCCTGTGTACGTAACCGTAAAAAAACACAAGCCACCGTGTAAATAAAAAGGCCGTGCTACACACCAGGATGACATCATGCTGGGGACCTTTAAAAACTGCTGAAACGAAAAGTTATGACTCAGGATAACTCACCTCATCGTCCGTGTCATCCTCGGGCGAGGAGTCTTCCTTGGGGTCGGAGGTCACGGTGGGGTCATAGGTCAGGGTCCTCCCGTTACAGTCGCTGTACTCCGCTATTATGGAAGGGCAGAGCGTAGACGCCTGCAGCAGCTCCAGCGGCTCCGGCCGCAGCCTGTTGTTGGCCCCGGCCTCCCCCTTGTCTTCCCCGCTGTCCTCCTCCTCGCCTCCCTCCCCGGACAACAGGCTCTCCCTCTCCCCGCTGGTGTCTCGCCTCTTGAGGCTCGGCGCTCTTCCCAGGCTGTTCCAGCTGGAGCGACGGCTTCCCCACGACCGGGGAGGAAGAGGGGAGCGCCGGCCAGGACTTGACAGGCTCTGGAGAGACAGGAAATAAAAAGGGTAAGTTTTTTTAACGATAGAAGTTTCAGGATTCTCGGTTCATGCCGCCGTGAAACTTTTGGTGTCAGTCTCCACGGGCGGTTCACATCGTCCGGTGAGAAATTAAACGTGGGCAAGATATGGGTGAGAACTTCAGTGATTGATTGCTGCGTTTTCCATAATTTTGTCTCAAAGCTGCTAGTTGGCTACTGGATCAAATTTTATGCCCACATGCTCACCTTCATTGAATATGTTAGGTTCAAAGGGTTTTTTCCTTTCCCCTGAGCAAATGCAGTTATTGGCTCCCTGTATTCACAGATTTCATTGTTTCCTCGTGGAATAAATCACTGTCTACCTGGCTAAGAGTGCCCCGCCATGGTCAGTTCATCATAACTCCATAGCCTGGAGCTAAAACAAAGCTTCAACCTTCGGAGCAGTTGTTGGCAGCTTATCTGGATATTCAGGCTTTTTGTGGTTTCTGATTCGGCACCACTCGGTGCCACTTTGTTTGAAATTTGTCGTGCCTTGGCTTCTTCCAGGTGCTTTATGGCCACACTTTGTATTTGAATCCATCATTTTGCACTTATTATTATTATTATTACACCTGGAGGTCCATTGATATAACATACCAGAGAATGTTGGTCATAGGCTAAGGGTTCCATGGAGGTGGAGCTCCCACGGCGAGACTCTATGTGACTGATTCCCGCCTCGGAGAAGCCCAGTCCCACCTCGCCGTATTGAGTCACCCCCTCTCTGTATATGAGGTCATCTCCGAGGATGGAGTCGGGTCCCAGAGAGCCCTTCGGCGTGGGCATGGGTGTCGCCGCCGTGCGCATGATTATAGGAGGAGCCATGGAGCCGCGAGGGTCAACGTGACCGTTGGCGGTCATCATCAGAGAGTACATCTTTAGCTCTGCGGAGTCATTTATTTATTATTATCAGTTATTTTGTCAGACACAATTTGTAATTAGCCAGCTGTGAGTGAGCAGGACAGGAAGAAACAGCAGCACAACTTCAGCTGAACCGAACGTCCTCCGTTGTTCAACCTACCAGTATCTCGGAGCTGTTCAACCTTCTCGTCCTCCTCAAAGTTGTCGGATTTTTTCTCATCGTCTGACTCCGACCGATTTGCATCACCCTACGGCACAAACACACACACACACGCATTAAGCATTTTCTTTTTATGTATTCGCTTCCGTATGAGTTCAGCACTTCAGCACTATGCTCAGAGGATATTTCTGCGGCTGGATAACACGGTTGGATAAGGAAGAGGAATTGATGATCTGAAACAGGCATCAGCGGGTTTGTTAGGCACTGGTTACGATCTTCATTCTCCTACCCTCTTTAAAAAGAAGCAGCGGCGCCTCGCATGATGTGACAGTTTGATAATTGAGAGTCCGGACCTGCGCGCCATAGATGGCTCCATTGGGAGTTAATTAGTAGGAGAAGGCACTCATGCAGCATTCACACAGTTGTGGATGAGAGGTGCTGTTAAAAATTAGACATTAATCTTTACAGTGGTCCCCTGCCATGACTGCTCTAATCGTAATAAAACAACTTTTCTGTCCAAGTGTGTGTCTAATGGTCGGAGGATTATAAATAAAAGTGTGAAAGATGAGTTTTGTTCATTTATATTTTTTAGGAAATTTCTATGGGAATGCACCATAACCAAAGTTATGACCAAAGCACAGAAAATTACATATGCAGCGTTGAAATGATGCCTACAGTGGAGCAATCGCAGACATACCAAATCACCAAATTCTGACCAGAACCGCCACACATCCTTAAAGGTGGGGTAGGAGATGTTGGGAAAACGGTTCCAGCGAGCTATATTTTGAAAATACACACCCGTGCCTTTTCTTCAGACCTCCACGCCTTCAAAATAATGGAAGGGTCTCTATTCGTTCACAAATGGGTGAACGTGCAGAGGGGGAGGGAGAAGCGGACTGAAGTTTGAGGGACGTGTCAGGATCCAATCGCAATGAGCAGCCCCATCAACATGATTGGACGGTGTTTTCCCATGATTCCGCCCGCTAGACCGGACTAAAACATTTCGTCTTTTTTGCAAAGTCTCATTCAAACAGGAAAAATAAAGAAATCTCCTTTTGTTTATATTATTTACATTCAGAACTCAAAGACAATGAATAAAATACGGGGGGAAAAAAAACACTCTTGTTCTCACCTCAGCCTGGAAGCCCTCGACCAAGATGGCCACAAGCAAATTGAAGAGGACGTAGTTGCCAAATGTCATGAGAGCAACAAAGTATAGAGCCGCCCATGGGGAGGTGGAGGCCATGCCGTTATACAACACCACATTCCAGTCCTCCTGGGTAAGAATCTATATATTGAATGAAACACAGGCGGAGATTTAGGCATATATAAAGAAGGAGTGGACGGGGAGGAGAGATGGATGGAGGCAAAAATAGGCAAGGATGGAGGGGATGTCAGGTTTAGACACTTAAAACACAAGAGAAAGAGGAAGGAGATGGAGCAATATTAGCCTATCCAGCTCTTGTTGGTTCGCTATGCTTTATAAAACCTGGCAGTGAGCTAATTTTATTACCATTCTGCCACACTACCCTGACGTCATACACGCGGGATTATTACATAAATCAACGTGAGCGATGAAAGCATTTAAAAGTAGGACGGCGTTCATGATGCAGCATGAAAGCTCACTCCGTCTCTGCCCCGCTCGCAAAGCGCCGTGGCAGGGGAGCGATTGGCCGCATCGTCTGCGCGTGTGCACGGGTTCGTGTGGACCGTAGCTGCTCCCTAGAAAACTATGGTGAGCCTATAGTGTGTGTGACGCCTTCACATGACAGTCAGTTCTGGGTGAAATGCTTTTTCAGCATCCTCCTCCTCCTCCTCACACACACACACACACACACACACACAGTCCAAAGTGAGACAGTCCACTGCTTTCTGTGTTCTACCTTTCTGCTGACGCATCCGGTATAGAAAAGAGGACAATCTCTCTGGAGCGATTGAACAATATCTCTCACACAAGGAGAGCAAAAAATAGAAATAATAGTGAAAGGAGGGTGTGCATAAGCAGAAATTCTTATTTCATAGCTTTTGACTAATGAGACCAACTTGGCAGTTACACACACACACACACACACACACACACACACACACACAAACACAAAAACACTCGAGGGTGAATCTGACATTTTGATTTTGGGTGGCGAAGCAGCACACACAGAGTATCGTCGGGATAGAAATGCACACACGCTTACACACTGCGGCTGCCATTTTTCCTGCTGTCATACATTTCTGCCTATGTCAGGGTTCACTTTGTTGTAAGGGGAGCCAGTAAGGAGCGTCTCGTTTTGAAGGGGATGGAAGCCAGTTACACTGACACAGCCTCAATTTTCCAAATGACACGCGCACGCGTGACTGGCGGCGTAAAGTTCGGCTGGTGTAGGTGTCTGCAAGTTCAAACGGGCCAATGTGGGAGAACATTTCTCACTGTAAAAATGCACAAAGTAGCTGATAAGACGGATATGATTAAGAAAAAACGGAGCACGCAGGAGTCGACCTGCAGGTCTGGTTGAAAACTAACCTGGAATACGGTGACGATGGCCCAGAGCAGAGAGTCAAAGTTCTTGCGGTCAGGGATGGTGTCCCCGTTCTCCATCTTAAGACTGAATTTACACCCAAACAGATGCATACCCAGTATGCTGAAGAAAATAAGAAGACGCCGTCACCTTAATTTCACTCCGCCGACTGCATTTTTCATATGCGCGCGTCGCGCGGGGTTCGCGCATACCTGAACGTGAAGATGAAGAGCATCAGCAGCATGCAGAATGTGGCCACGTTGTCCATAGTTTTCATCAGCACCACCAGCTGTCTCCTCAGGGCAGGCAGGAAGCGGACCAGCTTAAGAACCCGCAGCAGGCGAAACGTCCGCAGGACTGACAAACCGCCGTCTGCTTGACCGATTATCTCCCACACGCTGAGGACGACAGACAGACATATTTGTCTTAAAATGCAGCTGGACAACTGGAAGTGTCTTTCTGTCTTTCTAAACAACGTACATGAGCAGAAATCTATAAAAAGAAAAACGTCATTACAATATGTGACACGCATTTTGTCTTGAAGGGGTTCAGTTTGAGTAAATGTGGAGTAACCACATATATCAAAAAGGTCCTCTGATCTAATATGAGGTCTATCGAGCCAGATGACAGCCACACAGCAAACCTAGACTCCCGACAGGATCGAAAATCTGCTGCTGCAGCAAGTAAAGCCGGTTCTGTGCGATCCATCACAAGCGCGTCAATCTGAGCTATTGTAAAGATGGATGCTGCGGCAGTGAACCCGACACTCCGAACCTAATGACTGACAAGCTGGAAAAGAAATAAGAATGGGGACTGGCCCCTAAATCCGAGCTCATCAAGTCGCCTAGCTTCAATCTACATGGAGCCGTCGTGATGAATCATAAATAACACAGAGCGAGCTGAATGGATGAATATTACCTGATGATAACAATGATGCTGTCGAATATGTTGTACGGGTTCCTGATGTATCCAAACAAGCCGAAGGCCAGCAGCATGAAGCCCATCTCCAGGACAAACATACTGGTGAAAACGATGTTACTGATCTCTAACACGTCAGTCAACTCCTCGGGCTGAGGGGGGGGAGACAAAGCAAGAGGGAAAAGAAAAGAAAAGAAAAGACAAGAAAAGAAAGAAGCAGTTAGTTCATATCTACAATATCTCCACTCTAGCAGTAGTAATATCCACAGTAGTAAAACCATTTCGCTCTTAGTGCCCTGAGCTGAGACATTATCAATCAAGTTCAGAGCTGCAGTCAGACCCAATCAATCAAATGGGACCAACAGTGCAAATCCATCAGCGTTGATCTACTCCACTTACCTCATAGTACAGTCACTGATCCAGCACATAAAGGATGTCGTCTTTTATGGAAACCACAGCTGTTTTCTGCTCTGCTAAATGCATTACGGGGCCACATCTTCAACTTTTCTTTATGTAAAATGCTTTGCAGTGATCTAAAGGCGCTGACTCAGATCAGAAGGACGGGGCTCTAACCTATAGATCACTGCACGGAGACTATCTCACTGTGATCCACTGTGAATGTGGTGTGTTTTGCACCAAGTCAACACATTAAATGATAACATGGGAAGTTTGATGAAACGACACAATTAAATTAGCATCTTTGTGCATTCACAAATGCTGAATAATCATCATCCCCAGACAACCGAACCATCCTGATCCGTAAATTCTCACACTCTGCGGCGAGCCCTGCAGTTTGTAAAACCCTTCAGCCTGTGAACTTTATACTCATGTCGCACTTATTAAAACTAATTGAGATTCTTTTCATGCGGGGATCATCGAGCAATTGACCCGGAGCCCACTTTGTGTCCCGGCCCGTGGCGTATAAAAGCAGGCAGAGTGTGTTCTGGACTAATCAACGCGGAGACAAGATTAATATAGAAAATCCCAGACGTCCTCCTAATACCAGAGAGAGGAGTTAACCTTCAGCCTGGGTTACTCTCCACTATCAGCACCCTGCAGAAGCATCCGGTGTTTTGTTTGGTTTTTACTATTGTTGGAAAATATATTAAATATAGTATGTTAAGCATGGAAATATGTGTGAGAAAGCTGGAACCTGCTGGAGGTTTTATCCTGTCTAAATAACGATGATTCCAATTATATTTATGATGATTATAATGAGCATAGTAAACCACACTTGTAGTATTCTAAACAGGTATTTAACAGCACATTTTAGAACCAATTCACGCCACTGATGCTTCTACTGAAGTGCAACTGAGGCTCATGCGCAGATAGAGGGCGCCATACTACACAGCACTTAACAGAAACGCATGTTTGGAGTTGAGAGGATCAGGAGTGGAAGTATTTTTACCCAAGTGCAGTATTTTAGTACATTCCTGAGGTTCTTTCCTTGAATATTTCCTTTTGATGCCATTTAAAACATCTCATGTCGGAGGGAAATAATACTTTGTAATCCACCACATGCCTTCATACAGAACATCTAGTTTAAAACCTTCCCAGAAGTTTATGATGAAGCAGTTATGACTCGCTCCACCTCAACCAGCATTCGAGTAACGCTTGAACGTTAATGACCCAATCTGTCAAGGTCCTTTTACTTTAAATGATTGGACTTCGCTTTATGGCTGCCGCTCCTGCACTTTTACTTGATACTTAGTGCGGCGTTGCTCCTTTTAGTGAACTGGAAAAGCATCCTGGATCCAGGACCTGTGTGAGCGTCTGTTGTAAGTAATACATCACTGTGTGATTTGTTGTGTTGATAAGTGTTTGTGCTGTGACTGCTAGAGACAAACCACAGACAGGACGTTGTGAAACACAGCCTGTCTAATCCGTTTCTTTACTGACCTTATCAACTGCAGGAAAGGGTGTGTGCATGTGTGTGCATGTGTGTGTGTGCGGGCCATGCCAATGTACTTATCCATTACTTACATTACACTGCACAAGTGGGTTGCTGTATGTGCAGCATACCTAAGCGCAGGCTTGCGTAATCTCTCTTCCTGTGTCTTTACTATTTTCGGATGATAAGCTATTGATTTAATTGGGACAGTCGTGGAAGCTTGGAAAACCAAACGCCTGTGCAAAAATTAAAGGGTGCGGAAGTAATGTCGAGGGACGTGAGTGCAGCTTTTGGTGTGCTGCGTGGCGAGAAGAAACATTTTTATCACAGACAACAGAGAGGAGTGTAAACTGCCCCGGCTGTTTGCCTCTCGCTGTCCGGCCGGCACATAAAAACGTCAGCCCTCGTGCGAAGCTTTAAAAGAGCTCTGTAGTTATTCCATCTTAAGCAGTGACAATGGAGCCGCCTCGCATACATTATCATAACAGTGGACTCGCGGCATTTTCATTACCTCTTGGCCCACCGTCTTCACACCAAGGAAATGAAAGAGCATACTGCAGACTTCCAAGGCAATCATTTGCATACAATGCTGCATGGCCATTTTTATACCTGATAGGACTACAAACGTATCTCCACTCACTGACTTACAGCCTGTTTAGAGGTGAGAGTACAGAATGGCTGAGAGAGACATTAGTCCTAGAGATGTCCGTCTTCTCCTTGACATAAAAGAACTCGATAGCACCCAACTTGTGGCAAATCATGACCTGGTGACTCAGTGAGCACTGAGTACTGGTTCCTTCTACCTTCTTTCTATGAACTACTCCCCGTCTACGGTTTCACCACGCAAAAAGGAAGCGTACATTTCCTTATGGACAAGTGGCTCTCGCTTCCGACGCTGCAGGATGGAGAATGAATGCGATTTTCCTCGGCAGAACCTGCAACATTAGCCACAAGCGGGACGCGCGCCTCCTCCTGTGAGGCGATACGGTCGATTGCGAGCGTAAGGTGAACTGTCCCTTTAAGGAAACGCAAGCAAATCAGGAAGACATCAAACAATTATGTGCAGAAACAGAAACAGGGGGACGTTGAGAAGTGATGCACACGGCTCAGACACGCTCATCAATCCCATGGTTTGTGACTCATGAGGTTTTTGAAGTCTCTCGTCTGTAGGCGGTGTTGGAAAATGTTCTAATGTTCTTTTTTGGTGGGACAACAAGCCCAGCTGTGTCCCCTTTTTTTTTTTTTAGCTTCTTAGTGTCCCCTGGAAACACTTTCCATTGTGGCGCACTTTGTTCTACTTGCAGTGTTTCTGCATCAGGTTGTGTCTCCTTTCTAAACGCTGCACACGCGCTGGCAAATCAGCTGAGATGGTTCCTCCATTTGCGTGCTTTTTTTGTTCATTTGCATGTGTTTTCTTTAGTCCAGCTCTCAGAACCGACGTGTAAGTGGCTCCGAGCCGAGCGCCGAGCATTTTACGAGCTAGTGCGCTGAAGGAATTTGCATGAGTGCAGGTCAGTGTCTTCTCTTCTGGTTTTGGGTTCCGACACGTGACGCAAAACGATATCGACGCAGCACTCCGAATCGTGCTTTCTGCTCTGGCTGATGGCAACATCGCGGAGGAACAGCGGAAGGAAGCAAAAACGGACGAGTAAATGTTAGAGAAGCAGGTTCTCATTCAGTCCTGTGCCCGGCTAGAAAAATGTGGGTGGGCAAAATTAAAAGAAGCGGTCTTCCCTCTATTAATAAATCCCTTTAAGGTGCCCTTGAGTTGTCAGATTCATCCCATGACGTACTTTATACTATTTTATAGCAGTTCTAGATTGCCATGCTCATTAGTAACTAAGTGGTTTAAAAATAATTAGACTTTCTAAACCATATGTCAATATATTTTATGTAATCTACTCTGCTCCCAAATGAGCATTCAGAACTGCTGCTTTCCACTACCATCATTATGTTTGACGGACCAGGTGATCCATCAGAACTTAACTCAGCGCCAGCGGCCGCGAGGAGACATTTCGAGTGAGCGCTGTTGGTTTATTTAAATACATGCGACCTTGGCCTTGAAAAAAAAAAAAGAGGAACAAAAGCACAATACACCCACACACACGCGCACGCACACACACACACAAATGCAGCTTCTTTGGCAGAGCAGGGTAGAGGAGTTGATTAAAGCAGGACACTGACAAAAAATACAATCCTGAAAACACAAAATGTAATAACGCGCACAAAAATCATACAGCATATCTTAGCATATATTAGCATATTTTTTATTTAGAATTAGGGACGTGGTGCACAGACCTTCGACAGGATGAGACAAGCAAACTTTTTTTCCTGTGACTTTGGTTTGGCTGATAGAAAAGTTACTTGTTGTATCTTTTAGTTGTGCACCGGTTACCTTAAAGCTTTCCTTTTTGTCACATCACGGCCATGTAAACAGCTAAAACATCTTCCTCTCTCTAAACCTCTCTCTGAATATTATGCACGCGTGCACACACACACACACACGCAGTCTACACTACGCCGCCTACATTCATACACCTCTTCACACACACACGTATACACTCACGGTCTCCTAAAGTTTGGCTAAGTGTCACATAAGGGGGATGATGAGCACTGAGGGGAGGAGGAACTCTTGCATAACACATCAGTCTGTGCATGTGTGTGTGTGTGTGTGTGTGTGTTATTGGCCCAATAAGGCCATGGCTCTCCCAGTCGCTCCTTATTTTCATACCACAAAGATAGAAACACACACACACACACACACACACACACACATCCCCTTGAGGGGGAATTAGAGACGCAGAAGGGAAAAGAGGGAATGGACACAACAATCTTTGGGTTTTTCATACATTTGCAGCACTGGCGGGAAATGAAAAGGTTGTGTGCGTGTGTGTGTGTGTGTGTGTGTGTGCGCATACACAATACACTTAGCCCGGGTGTGAAAATGTGTCTGTGCAACCGCACATGTTTTGAGTGTGTGACAGTGGAGCGAGGGAAGCAGGAGCTGTGTTAATAAGTGGATACTTCCCAGATGTTGGCCACACAGTGTAAACTAGAAACATAATCCCGGAGTGTGTGTGACAGTGCCTTGATGCCTTTTGTGTGTGTGTGTGTGTGTGTGAGAAAGAGAGAGAGCACAGGCAGCGCTACAGCAGACCACTCCTCCCCTCTCTTCCTTCGTTCCCTCACCCTCATTTCCTCTCATTTCGACTCTCAGACAACCCGAATGCCATTTCCACACACAAATGTCACGTCTGACGGCCGGCATCAAGCTGCTTGTTTCTCCCTGAAGGTCGTTCATAGGTCACTTTTCGTTTGGAAGCGTTGATTTGTGCGCGTTCACTCAGCCTACAGCTTCTTATTCTTACCTGCTCGTGGTACTCTATCCCCATGCTGAGAGTGTTGACCAGGATGGCGATCATGATCCCCCGGTTGAAGTATTTACTTTCCACAATCCTCTTCAGTTTTTCCCTGAAGCCTATCCAGGCACGCACCACTCCATTTTTGTACTCCACAACCCCGCGCCGCCTGCAGCGGCCTCGCCCGCCTCTCAGATCCCCACTCTAGAGAGAAAAAGAAGTCATTTCTATCATATCATCACGTGCAAACATGTGCAACGTGACTTTATTCGGCCACCATTTCCACCGCAACCTTCATCCGTGCCGTTTACCCTCATCGCTAAGTGCACCCGCATGCATTCTGACCTGGGGGAAGTCGTGCAGTGCATCAGCCTCTCCCTCCAGGTCTCCCAGTTCCAGCTCCAAGGTTTCCAGGCTGCGGGCGCACAGAGGGCAGCTGAGCAGCTCCAAGAGCAGAGGGCTGGGCACCACGCTTGCCAGCTGGTACAGCAGCCGCTGGCGTCCTGAATGGGGGGGTTGGCGGCAGAGAGGTTTGTCATGTCTTTAGCTGAGATAAACACGTTAAAAATTAATTTTACATCAGCCATTTTCCATTGTTGATGTTGTGAGCATATTTCCTACAAAGGGACACTGGCCTTCACCTCAGAGTATTGGATTGATATTTAATTTGCATGTTTAGGAAAATAATTAGGGTTGAACTTTTTTTTTCAAAAGTAAGTCAATAACCTCAGCCGACAAGGTGCAGCGACAAACGACAAGCACAGGACAAAATAAAATCTGCACAGGACTCGCTGCTGCTCGTCAGGCTTATTGCCGTGAGCGCCGGATAATTGAAGGTGACTCAGACGGGTAAATAAACATTTTTTTTATTTTTTTTATCAACTTCTGTCTCGTCTCATTTTGATTACGGCAGCCAGACAGCCGGAGCACAATATGTTCAGAAAAGAAAATCAAGCCCAAACAATAAAAGTGACAAAAACAGGGGCTTGAAAAGTGAGGAGGACATCGTCCCCGTCATCCACAGGTGAAATTACGTCAGGGCATGTTCTTAGTTTTGATTGTCGCTGAGGTAAAAGGCTTGTTTCTGTGACTGTATAATGCTAAAAGAGAGAGAGAGAGAGAGAGAGAGAGCCAAAGACAGTGAGACGTGATGATAAATAGAGAAAAAGCTGGAAGAATCTAAAGCGAGATGTATCAGCGCAGTGCTGCAGGGATGTCCTGTCTCAGGAGATAGCCAAAACAAGCCGGTTTCCGCAGCGAGTACTGCAAGCTCACCCACGGTACTGTACGAGCTCCTGGCTGACTCCTCTCACCCTCTGTTCTCTGACTACATCCTTTCAAAAAAAAAAAAAAAAAGATGAAAATCTGTACGGAGGAATGGCAAAAGCGCAGCGAACAGAAGCAAACCATGACTTCTGGAAAATTCTGCTCTTCAAACGCAGCTCGCTGTTTACAACTCGATCCAAGCTGTAATAAAAGGGCCGCGTTGAGCTGATGTCGTATTTCATCCGTCCTGACAGACTGTTTGCGTTTCTCACAAATACTTTAAGCAAATTCCTTCTTGGGGACAAAATATTTGTGATTAATAGCATTGCCTTATATTACATTAGGCTAGATTAGATTCCTTTTTTTTTTTTTCCAAGCCACATCTTGGAAAACATTCCCAAGAATACTGTGGCGCTCTGACAGCTCAGAGGAACTTTTCAGCCGAACAGAGCATTCAAACTTTAACTCAGTTATATTTAAAGGATCAGCCGAGATTGAGTCATCAGACGGAACCGAGACGTTTAGAGACTTGCAGCTCGGTCACCATCTGTGAAAGTTAAAATGCGTGACCTTTAACACACACTAGTAGCAGAGATGAAGCGTTACTCGTGTCGGCTGTGAGCAGGCCGGACGTGTATCGACCGTTTCATACACTGTTTTTCTTTTCCTCGTCGCTGTCTTTTGTTTTTTTTTTCTATTCATCACGTGTCACTCGGCGACTCCAGCGAGGAGCTAATTCACGTGCGCTTAGTTGCCGTTGAGCGTGTGCGTGCTTGTTGGCGGCCTCACTCTTGTCAGGACACAACAGGCAAGTTCAGAACAGGAACAGGCGACCCGCTGCTGCTTTTTCGTTTTCCCTTCCCACTTTTCTGTTGTCTCCTCTCTCTCTGCCTCATGCCGTCCCTCCAGCCAGCCCTTCCCTCCTCTCCCTCCTCTCCTCTCTTCTCTCGACTGAGCTCATTTATTTTTCTCTCTGTGTTTCCCCATGCCAGCCTTTTCCCCTCACTGGAGTCTTTCATCCTTCATGCCTCTCGTCTTAACTCCATCTGTTCCTCCTCTCGTGTGTTCCGCATTTCTCAAATTCGCCACCGTGTACCTGCGATTTTCTTCACGTCACCCTACACCGTCCCCTTCTCCTCTCTCCGCGTCGATTCCCTCAATCCTCCCCTTTATCCACCTCTCTGCACTGATGACTGTAACACTTGAGACATGGATTTCCTGTCAGGACCGTCTCTAAGCGATGCTCGAGACGGGCGCGCACACGCGAACGCGCGGCGGATGTGGCCAGAGAATACCTCAGGTCGAGCTCGGAAAGAAGAGAGCGAGAGACGAAGATGAAAACGGAAGATGAAAGTAAAGTGTGATGACAAAAACGTAATGGAGCTCGGGGGAAATCCAACGCATCAAGCACAGACCGTGAAGGGGAATTAAAGGACAGTGAAACATTAGAAATAGAAGTAAAAGGAGGGGGGGGGAGTAACAGGATGATCAAACCTTGAGTGTGACAACAAGTTAGTTTCTGCTTCCTTTTGCTGATTCAGGCTCCACTAGGTTACACAAATTGCAATTTTCTGGCTAGGAAAAATATGATGTTAACCAGTAAACCCCAAAGCAAGAAAAAGTCCATAGGTGATGCAACAGCTTTCTGCAGCCTGTGTGGTGTGTGTGTGTGTCCTCTTACTGTGCTGTCCCATGAGCTGGTAGAGCTTGTTCAGCGTCTCTGTGTGTTCAGACGCCGGGTGGTTCGGCGGGTGCTGCTCTGGACTGCGCCCACACTGCTGGGAGTGGGGAGGCGGCGTCTTACTGCTGTAGCTGCACACAAACGACGGCAGGATGGTGGGGTAGTTCATCCCCCCGTTCAGCCGTCCCAGCAACGCCCCCATGCCCTGGGTGACAACAGCCGGATTCCCGCCGCCGCCGCCATTCCCATTTGTGCTTCCCCTGCGGACAGGAAGTGACTTCATCTCCAGCTCCTCCCCGCCCTCTCCGTCCGTGTGCTCGGCGGTCGTCACGCTGATGGTGTGCTGCCCCCCGTTGCTGAGGCGACAGTGCTGGTGCTGATGGTGCTGCAGGAGGTTATGGATCGGTCTCAGCCACAATGAGCTACCCGGGCCTAAGCCGCCGCAGCCCCTGCTGGATCCATGGCCGTGTCCATTACCCCCGCCGTTACTGCCTCCGCCGCTGCCATTAGGATTCACCTTTTTACGCCTTTTACTGGTTGGAAATGGATAGAGAAGGCATTATTACCAGCTTTGGGAAAAAAAAAAGTTCCAATATGTATGAGTTGAGTGTCTGAGTGCGTCTCCGGGGCTTTCAGCAGTTTTTGGGGGGGCCGTGCACACGGTAATTCTGTGAGATTCAAAATTACCAAAGCGCACTCACACAATTATTAAGTGCTCGTAACAAAAAACACATTTCACTCGCCCCATATGACTCATACAGTACCGCAAACAGAGATTGGAGGAGCAGCAAAGACTGCGAACTGCTATGATTCATTTAACTAGAGGGGAGAAAAAAAAAGCACCCGAGTGTGATCAGAATTTCAATAAAGGGATTTTTTCCCCCCAAAATATTTTTTACTGTCATCCTCAAAATATCGCAGAAAATATTCAAGCAGGCGTGAAATGAGTCCAGCACAGGTGCTAAATGTTTGTTATCTCAGGAACTAATGGGCTCGGTTGCCTCTTCCCGCTTTCTTACTCCACCTAATATGATACATTACTCCACCCTGGTTGATTACTGTACTGCAGTGCAAAATGTAAATCCTAACTCACGTGGACAAACAGGCCCGTATCTAACCTGTGCCATCCGGAGTATATCCTCTGCAGTCTGCGGGTGAGCTTCCGATAAAGGTGACTGATGTAGCGCAGCATCTCCTCGTAGCACGAGCCCGGTTCGCTGTAGCTAGCCAGCGTGGAGTCGTTGGACATGTAGCGGGCGCGCTGCTCCCTCATCAGGGCGTTCTCTCTCTGCTTCGTCTCGGAGAACTGGGTGGCGATGACCACGAGGCACAAGTTGATCATGAAGAAAGAGCCCACCTGGATGGAGGAGGCGAAGAAACGGCCGGAGTGACGAAAAAGAGCTTTTTCTAATGATACGGGAGCGGCTACGTTAGCGGTCATCCCGCAAACCTGCTGTAAAAAAGGCTGTTATGGACGAGTGAAATCTCTCACCTTGCTGTTAAAATAGACAAGCCACACAGTGGCAGATCATCAATATTTCATCCCTCCTCAAGGTGTTAAAGGTGTAATAAAACAGTGTCAATAAGAGGGCTGATATATTATAAAGATGCAGCCTGTTTGGGCAAATCCTGGGACGACGAGACTGACCTTGTTCTTATCGTTACAGATTCAGATTTGAATCCTGCTCTGATCAGGCGGCCTTTGCAGGAAGCTAGAAACATCTATCAAGTCTTTAAAGACATATTTGACATGCCGTTACTGCACATTACTGAAAGAGCGACAGGAAATTAGGCGAGCACTTTCTCCGTGCTTTTTTTTTTTTTTTTTGGACATTTTAAGCTATCTTAATTTGTCTCCCTCACTTTCTACATGATTCACTTTGATTTTCTTTCAGCCCTTCCACCAGTTTCCTTTTCTCTACCCCATTTCTCTCTTTCTGAATGCATAATAAGCACTCAAACAACAGACGGGCCGGGAGCTCATATCGCACTGTAAAATACAGCCAAAGCCGGATTCTTTGAAGACCCCCACAACAGCATGATAAGAGTGAAATTATACATGATAAAAAAAAAAATTTAAAGTCTGCAAGGTTCAACAACTATGCTGCAAGCAGAGTTTGGCGGTTTACTTTCCAAAAGGTTATTCTGGGTGTTCTAAAGCAGGGCTGAAAGGCAAGTACACAAAAATATCTTTCAGGAGCAACACGTTATACATATGCAAATGTGCTGAGGATTCGAAGCACAGCACTGCAGACTGGATACAGCTGATGAAGAGTCACCAATTTCTAAATCTAAATGAATGTGTCTTTTAATTCCTAAACCAGAATGCATTGCACACAGCATGTGTGTGCATTAAGTGAGGAGGATATTTAAATACGGCATGCATACATTCATATCCAGAGCCACTTTCCACTTGTAATTTATGTGCTAAACTTTGCAGATGCTGCTAAGTTATTTTAGAGACACTATAGCAAGTGAAGTATCTGAGCTTTACCCGGTTTGGGCTCATTAAATGCCGGAGCGGTTTTTGCTTTGGGTCGGGTTCAAACAGGACCCGTGGTGTTCTGTGCAGAGCTGTGCCAGATATTTTCACAGGCTAATTTCCTAATTCATTTTGTTGCTATTTCGGAGCTTTCTTTTTTGCTTCCAAGCAGCACATTCAAATATCAGGAAAAAAAAAAGAAGCTTGTTTGCTAAAAAGAAAACACAGAGGGGTACTTACGATAATGAGCAGTATAAAATATATAAAATTGTAGAAGGAGTGAGCGTCCATGACATAGTACATGATATCTACCCATCCTTCCAGCGTGATGACCTGGCGGTGGAGACAAAAAGAGGGAGAGACACAGAGGGAGACACTTTATTATAACGAACAGGGAAGCAGAGGAACATTCCTCCGTGGCTATGCCACGACATGACAAACACACCCACGCATGCGCGCACACAACCGCGCACGCCGACGCGCACAGGCACCCGAAGCACCCAGCAGTCAGACGCAATACATTTCCAATTCTGTTTTTTAATGGCTATTCCTCAGGAGGAAGCCTGTGGTGTCCCTCCAACTACTCATACATGTGAGTGTGGGTGGATAAGTGTGTGTGTGTGAGTGTGTGTGTGCCAGGGGACTGACGCAGCTCTTTCATGTGGCCGCTATGCTAATGAGCGAGCGGAGATGCTGAGACCTGAAAGCGGCGGCTCAGCCCGGCCCGAGCCGATAATACACTCGCACCTCGACATTCACACCTCAGCTGGCATAACGCGTTACAGCTGCCAAGCGCGCACGCAGCAGCGGCACGTGCGAAAGCGGGGCAAGCAAAACAGGCAAGGCGCGCGCGCACGCATACTTGTGTATTCAGAAAGAATCATACCCTGACCTAACATAAACAGACACCACAAATGCATATTATGCACACACACACACACACACGCAGACCCAGAGGAGACTAATCCGCTCTCTACTGGAATGCTCTCCTTGCAGCAGATTAACAAACAGAGCCGAGGATTCTCATTCCTGAGCTGAACACACACTTGTAAAGTGTAATTGTGCACCTTTTTTTTTTTTATTTCACGGGAACTGACAGAGCACACAAACAGCCGTCCGACCGGTTATATATTTCATCAGCCAGACTAATAATCTGTCAGTTAAAAGAGAGTCCAGCCAGGCCATGTAGAGCAATTTGGAGACAGACAACACAGGCCGGAACAGACAGACCCTCGCTCATATAATTCATCGAGGAGCACCTCTCGCTGTAAATCCTCATCTTGTGCCAAGCGATTATGTTAAGGTCAACGATATGCATCACGGGGAGGGAAATGTTCTCAGCGTCGGCCGATTATTTAAGAGAAGCAATGAGCGTGATAACGTGAATAAATCACTGGCTGACCCACACACACACACACACACAGGCTGTGAGGGAATTTTCTGTTCTAGCTTGCCACATATGGGGGTTATGTCTTGAGATCACTGCTGGGATAGTGTTAAATCTTCGGCGGTTAAGGACACTGACTCCTTCTCTTTGAGATGCGGAGCAGCTGCATGTTTGTGTTGAGGAAAGCAGGCGCCATTCTCATCGTTACTGTGGTG
Organism: Nibea albiflora; assembly: GCA_014281875.1. NCBI lineage: Eukaryota > Metazoa > Chordata > Actinopteri > Sciaenidae > Nibea > Nibea albiflora. The sequence goes on along the minus strand of CM024808.1, from coordinate 16,428,076 downwards.
ATGGAGGTCGGAGGTTAGGGCCGTCTCACTCCACAGACACATCAGATAGGTAAGTATGGCTGAAACAATGTCAGACAACTAAGGGCAGACATATTTCCTAGTGTGTAGACCAATGACCAGTTAGCAGACTCCTTTCATTGTCGATGCATACTGTAGATTATGACCATTTATGGACATGAAGTCGCTGAGAGCCAGAGAGGACGGCGACGACAAGTACATCGATCCATGAATCCTCCGTCCTCCTGGATAAAGCTACAATCAGCCTTTCGGCATGAGACAGCGTCCACTGGCTGAGGCCGTCCCCATCAATCCACCTTTAAGATGAGAGATAGCCAGAAAAGCCCCGAGTCCTGTAATTCATGCGGATCGCATACATGTGGGCGCGTTTTCACCCGTCACCGGTGAATCACTAAACAAGGACATTGTTCTTGAACCCTAATGGACAGTCTGACAGAGGAGCTGTGTGTGTACACGGTCAATAGTTATTAACCTGTAGGTAGGTGTTAACATCGGCCTGATAACCCTGATGCCTTCGCTCCTCTAGTCATCCTTTATCTCTCCACTTTACTGCACCTTCTTCACCTCTTTATATATTATCTCTCCTTTTTTTCCCCTGACTTACAACATTCCCATTTTTTATCTGTTCTCTAAATATGTTGGTTACATTTCCAATTACCAAAATTGAAGACACGTCCTCAATAAACACAGGAAACAACGCAGGAGGCCATCGTGCTATATTTGTTGGTATATGGCCAAACCCTGGGTGGGACCAAATCAAGCAACAGGCTTGGCTGTGGAGGGTAACTAATGTGACTTGTTAACAGCTTGTTGTACTCTGCAGGAGTCCCAGAATAACCCTGAATTAACTCAGTTTGGAGCCACGGGCTGAAACCGTGCGCTGAGATGTATAATTCATGTTCTTTATATATATAGATGCTGAGGGAATAAGGCTGTACACACGGATAACAAGACAGGCAAGTCACTTAATATTCAATATGCTGTAGCCTCCTCCTCTCTGAGTGGATCTCAAACACTTTTAGTTTTCTGTCTCACTTTTCTCTCTTATACTCATCGTTTCTATTTGACAAATAATTGACCGGTGGGTGCTTGAAATGTTTCATTTGTTTTGTTCTGGCAAGTGATAAATGAAGTGTCATTGTGATGGACATTACTATGAGGCCTTTATTGGAAATAAAATCAGGAGTCAGGAATTTCTAACTTGATGTAGGGTACATTATAACATTTGGGCTCTTATCGTTGATACGCGTATTCAAATATCTCAGTCACACACACACACACGGCATACATATGTCATCATACACAAAAAACGAATCACATTTAAGATTTAAAGTGACCATTACAGAAGAAACAAAACTACAAAATCTAATCTTTAAAAACTCTGACTGTGAGCTGAGAAGGTTGTCAGTTTGTTTGTCTGTGTGTGTGTGTGTGTGTGTGTGTGTGTGTGTGTGTGTGTGCGTGTGTGTGTGTGTGTCCATGTGTATTTGACGTTTTTGGAGTAATTTGAAGACTCTCTTTGCCCAAAGTCATGTTGTGCAAGTCAAAGTCTATCAGCGGGTCCTGGACAGATCTATTGAAAAGGCCTCGAATTCATCATCACAACAGCACGGTGCTAGCACAAAGACTACGACTGGGACAATCCCGTCGCTGCTGCTGCTGCTGTTGAACCAGCGAGGGAAAAAGAAAAAATACATCCAGCGAGAAGAGGAGAAGTGGCTTTCGGTTCAGGATACATGTCCACTGATTGAGTAGAGGAATTTATAAGGAGCTCCTAAAAGGATGACTTGATAAAAACTTTCATTTCCAGATCATTAAACACTAATGAGAACATAGTTATTGCTTATCATATTGCTTTTTTGCCCCCTTAATCTTACACAATGGGCCTTAAAAGTCCAGTGGGGCGTTCACAAACCATAACAGCTTTTCTCACTTTAAGTGAACCGTGAGTCACAGTCTAGACAGACATATTTGGTTTAGCTAAAAAACAAGGTTAATGAGCCGTGCTTTTTCTTGGAGTTGATTCATTTGCATATCATTCTCATTGACTGTAACCAAACGTGGCTCACTGAGAAAGAGTCAGTGAATTGTGAGTGTGGCTTCTCTCAGCGAGATGACTATGCCGGATGTTAGAGGAAGAGACATAAAACTAACTGGCAAACTAGCAACATGAGTCCGCTAGACAACTTGAAATGATGAATTACAGCTAAAAACAAAATGCAAAGAGTAAAATCTTTGTCTTTTGTGATGTGCAGATGCTCTCCAGGACCCTTTGACATCACAACTGGGTGTGGTTAAAGATAAATTCTCCCTCTTTGTGCTTCCACATCTAGATCTGCACATTACCCCCCTTCTTACCTGGAATATGGCTATCCAGGCGTAGCCGATATTGTCAAAGTTAACAGCTCCTTTGTGAGGGTTGAGGTCCCCGGGGCTACACACATTGTAGTACTGGTTCCAGTTAATGCAACCGTTAACACTGGCCCCGCCCACGGGCAACGAGCAGTCTTCCCTGCCATCGTTGTAGGCCGGCACGTCGTGGCAGCGCCGCATCCCGTTCTCGCGGGTAGCCGAGCAGATAAATGGGCTGTCCTCCCCTTCCTCGGACATGTAGTAAGGACTTATGGACAAGTTGTACATTCTGAATGGAATAAAGAATGACAAAAACAAAAATGAATTAAACTCGTAGTCCCTGGAAACAAATCTTTTGTTTTTATTTTTCTCTATCATTCTCAGTTTTTACTTTATAGAGGGACTTCACAGTTAGGCTCTATCTCATTTTGGCCACAGCACCCTCATCCTATCTAGCCCACCTGTGCTTGTGCATTCACATGTAGGCTTTGCCAAATCAAGAACCATCCCAAAGTCCCAACAGGGGTGGATGTGGACTACCAGACCCTCCAACAATGAGCCTGCGGTGCTCGAACTAAAAATAATAAAACAGAAAATCTCCCTTGCTACCTAACGTCCACGTTCTCCCTTTCAAGGTGGGTCCAGACAAATATCACTGTGCTTACAGTGCGCACGCTTCAATTAGAAAGAGAAAACATCGCCTGCTTAATAGCATACTGAAGCAGCAAATAATAACTCAGAAGCTGAGGGAGCGAGGCATCTGTCGGTATCCATGGCGACAACTGTTTCCTACTCATGGTAAAAAGTGCATCCCACAGTTTACAGCTTATTTCTACCTTCCCCTTTGAAGGCGGAGAGCCCTCCACGGCAGTGAGTGTGCCTTTATTCAGAGTGACATTCACTCTTGAACTACTAGTGGGAAAGGATCGTACTGCTTGTCTACTGCCTGGTTAAAACTCTCTTTATGTTTCAGCCATTACTGTCATGTGACCTGAATCCTATAGACCATATGAGCATACTTAAAAACAAACTTCAGAAATGCATGAAGCCGAGATTGTGCATACGCTGCACTGCATAGTATAGTTGAGATTCATATTGCACTGAAGGTCAGGCAAACATTCCTTCTGTGAGGGAAAACACGGCAGCCTTGGTGATGAAATATTAAGGCTCTGCTCTCTTTCTGTCTTTCTTTCTTACAGCAACATTAACTCTGGTACAATTTGTACCATTACATCAAAAACAGCATTGGTTCGAGGATGTCTAAGGGACATTTTTTTTTTGGTTCTGAGGTTGTGGACATTAAAGCTGATTTTCTTTCTCTTTCATATAATTTCAGCGCCTGCGGCTGAATCGGCTGATTCTGATCTTGCGTGCCTTGGTGTGTTTCTTTAGGGGATAGTGGTTGTCCGTCTGTTGCTCTTCTCTCGTAAGATTAATTTTATCTTATTTATCACAAGTTCAGTCTGGGTGAACCGGTTTATTTAATATTTTCATTATGTGCGCAGTGTAGAAAGAAAATGCAGCTTTGTCTAGCTCTGCCTGAGTCAGTCTGTCTCATTTATCCCGCATCCTGTCAGAGTTTTCTCCATTCTGGGTCAGTCACAATATAATTTTGTTAAATACCAGATAAGATGTGAATCTGTTTGGGATTTTTATCATTTCTTTCTGAAGATTCTGAAATGCCTAACATAGTAAACTCAAAATATCATGTCCGTAAATTGAAATGTTTGTTTTCTTGGGACATATATGGGCCTTTTCTGGAATATAACATTTCTTTGGATTCACATTCACATTCCACAAGGCCACGTCTGACAAAACATTGCAATCTGATGAGGCTTTACTTTGTGTTCATCTTAAGACACGAGGATCACATCATCTGCAAAGAGGAGAAGTTTTATTTACAGCTAGGAGTTTTAGAACTAGTGCCTTGGACTAATTTAAAGGCAGGTTTGACGTGGCACGTTAAACAACACAGGGCCTCATTTCACTCCACATTTCTCTCTTTATCTCTCTCTCCTTGCTTCTCCTTGTATGTGTGTGAGGCTCAGGTTTACATCCTAAGGGCGCTACACAGTTCGCGTACTCCCAACAAGTAACAATTTTCTGTACTCTTGCTGCAGGCAGCAGCAGCAGCTGACTGTTACATCCTATGACATCTCAACACAAACTCCAGAGCAAAAGAGAAAAGAGGGAAGACAGAAAAAGAGAGAGAGAAAGGCAGAGAGAAGGAAAGACCATGTTTAGTTAAGTGAGCTTTCTTTTTTTTTATGGATTTCATATGCGCATCCTGGAGGCAGTTCTGGTCACCATATGGAAGTGGAGAAGAGCACTTGCAAAGCAGGATGCTCAACTCTTCCTGCTGGAGTTTGGTGATGTGTTTTTCACGTCTGGTTTGTCTATTTTGAAAAATATCTTGAATCTAATCCAGTTCTCCTTAAAGTACTTCTTCCCTCAAATCTAATACAGATTTGACCAAAGTCTTAAAGGGTCAGTTTCCTGCAGCCATTTGTGCTACTTCCAGCCCAGGGGAAAAGTTCACGCGACAAACTCTCTTACGTTCTGATGTCCTCTCCCAGGAAGCAGCGGTTGCGAAGTAGCCCCGCCCACAGCTGGACTCCCACAATGCCAAAGATGAAAAAGACAAAGAAGCAGAGGAGAAGGACATTTCCAAGCATGGGCAGGGTGTCCAACAGCAGCGTCACCAGGATCCGCATACCTACACGAGGAGGAACACAAAAAGTACACACGGCATCAGGACTGATCGCCGTACTGGACGACGTGTGCAAACACATGCATGCATGATTAAAGTTCACACACATGATGATGACAACCGAGTTTTCCACGCGGTGCAGCAGCTAGCCTTTTTACTAAGACTCTAGTTACCATGACAACCTCTATTGATCCTCAGAGCTCTGAACCCACAACTTCATCCCTAGCAGCCAATATAATTATAAGTGATGACAGTACTGAAAGTGACAGTTTGACGTAATTTCATCCGCTGGGAATTGAACTCTCAGCTTCCCTGTAGCTGGTATTACCTAACCACATGCATTCAGCATCCATCTCCAGTTGTCAGACGTGTTTAGCGTCAGCAAAGTCAGGGATCTAGTCCCCGAGGCCCTGACTATGTGTTCTGTCCCCTTTCACTTATATCACAGCCTTGTCACAGTGACCACACTTACAGTATGGCACAGTGCTATTTTTTTTTTCCCCCTGCTACTTGTGACAGTGGCGATGCTATTTAAACACGAAATCTCCCTGAGTTTCGAAAAACCTCCAGACTGTTTGTGCCGCGCCACTGCAGGGGAAAGTTCTGCCTGAATGCATTAGCATTCGGTGACGGGTGAAAAACAAAAACATTCCCTGGCTTGTTTGCGAGTTTTACAATAATCAGGATGGGGACTAAACTGCACTAAGCTCGGCAGTTAATTATATAGTCTAATGAAATTTTCTGCCAGAAACTAAATATCATCAAAAGTCCCTTTTCACTGAGTCTGAATGAAATTAAACTCGCACGATTGTCCAATCATGAATTATTCAAGCAAAATATAATTTTTATAATCCTAATAATTCTTTTGACACACACAAAACGAGATTACTACCTGTTACTACATTCTCTCTTTTGTGTTTGGTTAATGCTGTCATTAAGTCACATTTTTAAAGGTTATGACACATAATACTACAGTATATTTGGAATAACAAAGGCCTGTGGAGAAAACATTAGGTAAACAGTGGAAACAAAATTGCTTTTTAACTTAATCTCAACACCGCCTTCATCTTTAGAAGTATAGAAAAGGTCCTGACAGCAGATTTTTGATGCTGTTACTAACCCGGCTCAGAGGGAATAAGTCTTCTCTGTATTCTGAGCATAAATCTCCTAAAACTGATTTTTGGTTTGGTTTTTCTCCTCCTTCATGACAGTATTAAGAAAAAGTTCACTACTGAAACTCCATCCATCGTTCATCAATCCAATTCAGTCGACCATCAATCCTTTCTTAATGATTCAGCAGCAATCCAGCTGCAGAGCCGGTAGTAGAGTTACAGTACGGGTGCTTCCATGTGACAGGTGAGGGTCAGTCCGTTAGAAGAGAGCTCTAACAGGACGTAGTCATGGGTTTGAAAGTGGAACAGAGACCAGTAAATCACAATATTAGCTCTGGTCTGTGAGACAGACATGAAGGAGTTACAATCACGTTCATAAATCGATTAAATACCCATTTTAAATCGCCAGTCTGTCTCATATGATCTTTAAATTTTAAAATATTGCCTTTTTATATCTGTCATTTGGCTCTTTCTCACCAAATAGAGGTTACACACAAACCTTACACACACTCTTACGCTGCACGTTTCTCATCAAAAACTTATGGAGAAAAGAGCATGTCAGTGTGCACGCCTGAAATAGACAGCAGCACTCTAGAGGAACTAGAGCACTTCATACAGCACATGGAAATATGTGCATGCACACACTGAGTAAACAGCACACAGATGCCTTACTATGGAGGCATCTGTGTGCGGTGAAAGCTGCTTAGAAAACACAAACATTTGACAGCGCTGACATGCTCTATATTTAGATCTGGAATATTTTCTCCGTACGCCATTCCGGGCGTGGAGACGCGATTTGAGGAATATACTGAATTTGAATTGCTTCGAACAACACAGAGGTGGACCGCGCTCACTCCCAGAGTTATAATCCACCCTATTAAGGTAGGTCTAATTAAAAAGATGCAATCCAATGGTGCACAAGAGGCGGACTCCATGAGAGCGTCAGAAAGGGAGAAGGGCAATCTATCCGGATAGTCGTGCCGCAGGGATAAATGAAGTTTCTCGGAGCCTAGATCTTTAACAGAAGAAACAAATATTTACTTTCATATTGCCAGGCGATAAATGTTATTTTAGCCGAGGAGAAAGGATGAAGAGAAAAGTAAAAAGTCAGAAGATTTTCTTAATGTGTTCATGTGAAATGGAGACAGGCAACTGAACAAATAGCTCTTTTTTAAACCACACTGAGCGGGGGAGACATGAGTCAAGTCAAAGCATAATATGTGCAATGAAATAAATCTAAAATAAGAATAACAAGCATAAGGGTTATTATGAAAGGTCAGAAATATTTCAGAGATTACAACTGAAGAGCTGAAAGAACAGTCATTAGAGGAGAGCTGAAGTACCTGCTGCCACTTTCTTTCTCCAAGTAATCTGCTTTTTTTCTTTTTTCTGTGCTTAATAGTAAACGTTCATCACGGCGCAGCGTTCCCGCCGCTCTGCTTTCCAAGAAATAAATACAAAACGCCATTTTTGCTCAAAAAGAAAGTTGGGAAGGCAAAAAAAAAAAAAACACACACACACATGATTAATGAATCCCGGGAACGTGATGTCTCCCACATAAACAGCACTGTACAGAGATGTAGCAGACTCGTCTGATGTGTGCAGAGGTTCGTGTGTGTGTGTGTGCTGTTAGCCTGCAGCAGCTTGTTGTCATTTGCACATGACTTAATGAAGGTAAACACGGTGGACAGCCGTGCGTAATGGCACCGTGCTCTGGCGCAGAACTTCTAAAATCTCACGCTGCAGATTTGTCAACATATCTGTCCCGCTGCCTTCAGATGTTCACACTGTGTAAGGCAGCTGTGCGCAGCAAGAACGGCTGATGTTCATTAGAAACATATCTAATTGGAGAGGGCTTAATTAAAATGACTTATTTACATTCTGAGCGTTGTTTCGTCTCTTTCTGCGCATTTGCTCTGCGCCCCGGTCGTTGTACCACCCCAAAAATAGCGTCCGGAGAGCGCTGTTTACTGTATCTAGGCTGCAATACAAAAACACATTTGACATCTGTCTAACAATGGACGCTTCCCATCCACTTAGGAAGAAAGAAAACCCGAGAGACGGAGCGATAGCAGAACATCAGAGGCAAACAAAGACGATAAGTAGAAAAAGTTTAACCTGGCTGCTAGCCTGGCTGGCTCGAACCCACAAATGCTTCATCTCTGTTCGCAAATCAAATAAAAAAAGAGAAAGGAAAAGAAAAGATGAAGTCAAAAAGAGATTTAAGAAACAAAACAAAGAGGAAATAATGAAAGAAGTCAGTTGGTGTTTAACATCCTGGGGGTGTCTCGGATTGTGTGTACCTGTGACTATGACTTTGTGGGCTTTGGGGTGTGTTTGTGCCTGTCTCTGTCACTGACCTTGAGTTTCCAGCCCCCAAGTAATACCTCTCGCTGACACCCCTTATTGCAATCCTCTCCCTTTCTCTTCCCTCGTTCTACCTCCCTGTGTCAGACGCTTCAGGGAGCAAGTGAAAACCTGTTTTACTTCACCGTGCCTGTAAAGATGCTTTCTCAGGGCTACTGTTAGCGTCACGATAAGATTAATATTACATTTTGAGGCCTTACAGAGGTAGAACAACACAACACGTGTGTGTGTGTGTGTGTGTCACCGTGTGTGATACTGTCCGGGACGATAGCTTGAGAGAAGCAGACAACCTGCCATGCTTTATAATTGTGTTTGTGGTTATCTGCAGCGCCTAAAGCACTCGCGCACGCACACAGTCTGGAACACACACACACACTTGTACAAACATATAACGTCATCATTTACATCAGAGGATCTCAGGTCAACCTGTGTCACATTCTAACGACTGACCATTCAAACACACACACACACACACACACACAAACACACACACACACACACACCTACGCACAACAGTCTTTTACCTTGCTGCAGCCTTGACAACGTACATGTACCGTGAATACTCCTAAAATCTGTTTAACCAGTAAAACTACTGAGAAAGAGAGAAACCCAGTCTATGAACCTTCATGAGGGAGGTGTATTGATCAAAATGGCTACCGACACTGGCAGCCCGGACCTGAAAAACAGCCTGGCCGCCTGCCTAATGTATGCTGGTTAATAATCTTGTACGTTGTTATGACACCATTGTCTAGCGATCCTCTTTAGCTGTAGATTCATGGCCGCGTCTGTCACGGAGCTTTTAAGAAAATGAAAAACGATGTGCAAGCTCTCAGTCAGCGCCGGCGCTGCACTGCACTGTACACCCTCTTTGGAAGTGAGATTAAAGCAAGCAGCAAGTCATCGGTCAACTTCCTGTTAAGTAGCGACGGTATAGGCGGGCGTATATCATTTTTTTTCCCCCCCACAAAGTTTTGCATTGGTACTGCTAAAACGCCGCCGTGGCTAACATTTCCCAGCACAGTGGCACTGAAATCTTCAGGTCAGACGACCACAAAGACCACAAAGACCTAATGGCAGCAGGTGATGATCGTCGCTATATGAGGAAAGTAAACCGTCAAGGCGTTTTGAAAAGGTTCACACATGGACTTACTTGGCACTCTGTTGATGGCCCGCAGTGGCCGGAGTACTCGGACGGTACGGATGGCTGACAGACTGGCATTATGACCATCCAGAGAATACTCCATCACCCTGAAGACATAGTCAGAGAAAGGCAGGAGGACAGACTTTTACTTGATGTTCTGCATTTTTAAAAATATGTTTCCATCTACACAAAGTAACAACAAGAATACCAAGAGCGCCAGAAATACAATAACGCTAATAATGGCAGCTACCCACATAATTACTGTACGTGTGACATGTAATTACATAGAGTCACAAGCGCTTTTTTTTTCCCCCCTCTGTATAGTCTGTGCTGCGGCACCCAAACATAAATGTGACAAGTGGGCAGAGAGAGACGGACAGTTATGGTCTGTGACTGTGCCGGCTTCCTGAGGAAAAGTGTGTGTGGTCATACCAACTCGGCCCTTGGAGCGTGGGAGTATCTAAAGGAATGTCTGCGGCTGATTGGCTGCTGGCCTCGCCTCAACCTACAGCATATAGCGACCTCAGCCTTTAGTTCAGCTCGCAGCCAGTCTCCGTTATTGCCACGCGCATTCTGAGGCTGCTCAGGTTGATACTGAATCTCTCTTCTGAACATCTTTTCTTCTATCATGTCTGTTTATTTTCAGAACTGCAGGCTTTTTGTTGTTGCTACGCATCAACCTGAAGGTAAAAGTTTTCTATGAAGGCGCCTTTTAAGACAAATAGGATAAATAGTTTGTCTGGAGCATTATAATGTGGTGAGGTCTGATACACACACGCACATTGCTGCGCCTGTCTTGCCTTAGTTCAAACAGACGCAGAGACAAGCGCAGCGCGTCTATTTCGATAATGGCAGGGCATGATGAGGACACACACATACGTAAACACAGGCACCCGTACCATGTAAACCAGAGAGATGGCATTTATACTTGTGCGACTGTTTACATCGAGTCCAGTGAAGTGTTATTTTCTTCTGAGCGGACTGACGGAGAAAATTGAGCAATTTGCGGGCATGAACACACACACACACACACACCCACACACACACAAAAAAAAAGGGATTGTGGGATACTAACCCCGCCATGACGATGACAAAGTCGAGTTGGTTCCACTTGTCGCCAAGGTAACAATTGGCGCCGAAGATTCCCAGAGCCACCATCTTGATGACCATTTCCACAGCGAAGAAAGCAAAGATACAGTCGTCCAGCACCTGATGCCGAAAAAACAGCAAACATAGAGAATTAATATTTAACACAGCGAGTAAAAGAAAGGGACGTCTTGACGACAGAGATCGGTCCTCATCAATACGGTGACACATTGGAAGAAAAGCCGCAGAAGCGCCAGTGGAGGAACAGAAAGTCTCGTCTCCATTAGTTAGTTTCATCCCGGTAGGGAATAGCTCTGGCTTGGCATGGTTATGGCTGTGTCTCAATTAATTAGACTATCTACCACAGCAAAGAAGAACGTCTGTATTTGGATGTAATGAGCACATCTCAGTGCGCCAAGATTCAACATCGCTCCGCGGCGAGAGCTGCTGAGACGAGAGGAAGAGCGAGAGACGCTTTCCTTAGCATTCGTTTTAAGAATTGTATTGATTGTTGCCGCTCTCACTATCACTTCCCGGCAGCTTAAAGCTGAATGTGAATGTGAGAGCAATCCCTGGTGTAAGATAAACATTTTAATCACAATTAAGTAGCATTAGTCTGTCACGTTTCTTAGATTTGGCCTCATGAGTGACGGTTATTCACTTAAACACTGATTCAGGTGGTAAAAATGAAAGCTGTGAGACTTATATGAGAACATCAAGGTAAGCAACACCTTTTCCCGTGCCATTTACTTCACACGGAAACATTTCACAGTTACCCGGCCTTATTTAAAGCTGTCGTCAGCGCTGGTGTAATGCTAGTCGTGTTTTCATGGAGAGGAAGCGCGTAAAAAAGGCTCCAGTTACAAAGGTGGAGGGCAGTGACACTGACCTGCAGGATGCGGCACCACTCTGAATGGCAGTCAACATCTTCACAAGGCTGGAACATCCCCAGAGTGACACAGTTGAGCAGGATCACCAACATGGATATGTGCTCGAACCACGTGCGGGAAGAGGTTAAGGTCAAGACACACACAGGATGTCGTTTTTAAATAATTAACAACGCAGGGTGTCGAATTACACACTTACACACTGTGGGAAGAAAGAGGGAGCAGGTACAAGCTGATGTTAATGTTGCATCATCATCAAAGTTGGATCACAGTTTTTTTTGTTGTTTTTTTCTGGCCCGGTGCTCACCGCAGAGCAGCAACCACAGACAGGAGCAACAAGACAGGAGCCCGGTGACCTGTTGCGGAGTGAGACGAGCCGAAACGGAAAAGAGAGGCCCCCCCTTGTCTTAGTTTTCACTACACGCGGCTCAAATTGTCCGTATGAGTCAGCCATCTCCAGGGCGGGAGGCAGGGACACACTCCAGCTCACCCTGACAGGGGTCACTGGGCTAAGTGACTGAAATGTTAGACTTGATTCTGGAGACCATTATTCATTATGGCACGGTCCCACAGCAATCAGGACAGACATCAGAGCTCCAGTCCAGAAAAGACACTGATATAACATGATGCATGATGGACTATATGAGCATGAAAATGGGAATCCAGCATACGAGAACGCGAGTACACAAACACCCCGCCAACACACTTGGAACCGGATGCCAATGAGAAGTTTTGTGCGAGCCTAATGCACATAATGGGTCTAATGATGACCCAGTGGGCCTTGGCTGTTTGGCTGTTAATCTGCTTACAGGCCTTTTCACAATTTCTCAAAGAAATGCTTTAATGGCTCCGCGTCTGCTCTGCATCCTGCCGCACCGTTCGCTAATATATCAATGACAGGAAGTGACTAACTCACTAAGAAAAGATGCTATTCTACCACCAGGAATGGAGATTTTATATCTATATCTATATATTTTTTTACATATTTATGGAATCTGATTTCAATATCTAAAAAGTATGACGGTCGCAAAAAAACTTTGGTGTGTCTCGCGAAGTCCTGCTTTCTTGTGACAAGCAGGAACGTCACCTCTGACCTGACAGAAAACAGCACCTGTGAATAATCTTTTGTTGATGTCTTCTTGCTCGTGTTATCTTCACCCTTTCTGGACTGCTAATGGCCTCATCTATTTACTGACAAAGCGGCGAGGCGGGTACAGTCAACGGTGGATGCTGTTTTTCTTCTCGTTCCGGCGTCTTTTATATTCACGGCATGAAAGCTGCACAAAGAATGCCGTGTGGCTTATTGGTCCCTCGCTGCATAGACGCAGATAGTTTAACAAGTTTTATCTGTCGGGGTTTGTTTAGGAACGCCGTTGATGTAGCTTAAGTGTAGCAACATGGGGGGAGGGCCCGACTTAAATTACGCCATCATTTGTATCTGCTACAACAAAGAGATATTCATCTCGAGCAGCAGCACCAGACGATGTGGATCAGTGTTTTCACACTTTTACTGTTCAGATTCATCAATCAGTCACATGACAACACGCTGCTGCACGGCGTGACACCGCAAATCAAACCAGCCCATAAAAAGTCATTTGATATACTGTACGTGGACAGTATGTCATGGATGATCCCTTTATCATAATGAGAAAAAATAATAAACGTCAAGTAATCAAAGAGTTTGACAAAGAGAGTAAGATTGCTGAGTAAGAGCAGGAAATAGTTTTAGATCATGTCTACTCAGCTGTAGAAAAAAAAAAGCCACAGACGGTGCTGTTTTTCTACTTTAGTTTGAGTGTGTGTGCGTGTGTGTGCGTGTGTGTGTGTGTTGTGTGTGTGTGTGTGTGTGTGTGTGTGTGTGTGGGACAAAAAACAAACACACGCACACGTGCAGTGGTCTGGTGTGTGACTGATTCGCAGCACTGAAGTATACCCAGGAGGAAGAACTGCTAATTAGAAAAGGTTAAACAAATAGCGGCCGCTGTCTTCTACATTACACACACACACACTCACAAAGGATGGCATGCATATTTTAGGCAGATTACATGAAGTGTACGTCACACACACACACACGCGTGCACGCACAATGACAATGGAGATTCCCCGGTGTGATTGGAGGCCAGGACAGAAGCTTGTAGGAGCGACCTTTTTCCCTCCGGTGGCTCTTACAGTACGGATTAATTACGCTCTCCTATAGCCACGCTGCAGCCTTTCATTTATCCTATACCGTACTAACAACTGCAGGTTTCTTCCCCAGTCTCACGGGCCGAACACTTCGCTTAGACATCACAATGCTCGACGGTGCATATAGTGCACGGCACACAATGCTAATATTGAACTTCTTAGACTAAACACGTCTATATCAAGAAACCCACGAGAAAACCACAAGACTTCCGGGGGAAATTTAACTCCCCTGCGATCACTTATGGGTGTAAAAAAAAGGTCTATAGGACGGAACAGTGCACTGGAAACGCAGTTCAACATGTGTGTAGCTCCTGCAGAGGTGGATGGAAATCGACCCAAAGAGCAATTAGGAAATGAAGGCTGAATACATTATTATGAATATAAAAGATGTTTAAGGGAAGGAGGTACTGCACACACAGTTTTCAGAGTAATGAGGGGCCATGTGCAATTCTAAGGGGGACACAGCAGAAAGACTGTTATATATACACTATAGGACTCTCTCCTACATCTTAACATCTCAACATTAGATCATATTTGTGTTTCTTTTTAACGTACAGTTATTTATAATGATGGAATCTGAAAAATTGGACTGGTTAAATATCTCAATCAGTTCGCAGCAGCAACCCCCAATTTCCTGAATCTGCATTTTACATTTTTGAACAAACATGTAATAAAAATAGTCTCCGCTTTGCTGCCGCCAACACATCATCTGTATGCCGGCCCATTTTCACATCTGACAGAGGATTTCCTGAGTCCTGGCTTCCACGACGCACCTCTGTCAGGACGCTTAATTAACCAGACCTGACAAGTCTGCAATGCGCTCTGCCAAAATGCCACGTCTCCATTCTCCCAGCTGACAAAGGCGTCCCTCGGTTCACTTGGAGCGATGTTAAAGATATGGATTTCCTGAAATATGAGCTATCTGGATCAATTAAAGGCCGGCTTTTGTTGTGCTATTTTAGTTCGCGGATCACGTCCGTCCTGATGTCCATCTGAGCGTTAACACTGCTCATTGGCTTATCTCCCGCTTCTCATAAAGTCGTGATACCGAGGGTAGCTTGACTGTCAACGTGCCAGGCTCCCATTGCTGTGGTATGCAGCAGCTGGATATTCAAGTTAACAAGTAGCAGTACTGCTGTGGGAGGCAGGAAGAATGCAAACCCCGCCGCTTATCCTCCGGAGACGCATTTAAAAAGAACGAAAGGGAGAAATAAACCAGGCGGCATCGAAGAAGTTTAAACATTTTGAAAAAAGGACACGGACATGAAAAGGGAGAATTATGGCAAACAGCGTGAGACATGAGGGGTATGGGAAGTCCAGCTCAGAGGTCACGTTCACACAGGGAGCGACATATTACTGTACATTCAAGAAGCAGCAACAGCTCTGAGGCATTGTGGCTGTCGTTCGTGCTGCGTGTGCTCAGTCTACAAGTGTGTTAGACGAGCATTTAGCCATTATACCAGTGTAAAACATCAGTGGCCTCGGGAGAGTAGCAATAAAGCATTGCTGATAACATTACGATGTGTTGTTCTGAGCATTAATACAAGGAGAAAAAACACGTTTTCAATCACATGGAAAATGCCTTGGGCCAGTCTGTCACTATGCATTCTTCAAAGAGGCAGATAGACACACACACACACACGTGCACCGACGTGCGCGCACACACACTAGGTCAAACAACCTAAGGTCGATCCTTCCTTCAGAGATGAAAGATTCAGTAATCTGCGGCAGAATTAAAATGCGATTTGAATATTCAGAGGATCTCTCTCTCTCTCTCTCTCTCTCTCGTCGCTCTGTGCCTCCCTCTGCTCTGCTCTCTCTAATTCCTCTTTAATCTCCACAGTCAACACCTCCTGAGCCCCCTTCTGTCTTCAGCTCTCCCACACACACACGCGCAGATGCACGCGCGCGCAGACACACACGAGCATTAACGTGTAAGTCATCAAAGTCGAGCCACGCTGTCACCGCTGAGGGAGCGCGGCGTTCGCGCCGATTTGCGGTCGACGGCAAAAACAGCAAAGATCTGGGTGTGTTTTTCAAATGTTGTTTGACTTCTGCCTCTTTCACACACACACACACACACACACACACACACACACAGTTATGTTTTCCCTATGTTGCTATGCACTTGATCAAATATAGCGTACATTGGTTGCCCCCCCCGTGGCAGAGACAAACCAGAGCATGCCCCACAATGCCCCTGGTCTCACTTGTTAAGGTCGATTCGTGCCTCAGCAGTCTGAGAAAAAAATGGGTCTGTGTCGTGTCACGCAGGAAGTGGGGGATTGTTGGTATACATAAGTCTAGCTCTGGGCGACAGTTCTACATTACCATAGATCACCTGTTCGTAGTAGTAACGGGGACCCGTGTGCACTAGAAATCAAAGATTGACCCAGTTTGGGTCAGATGTACAGATGTGCCCACGCATATGACACTGAAAACTGCACAGAATACACACGCAATTACAAACCGGTACACACAAACATGTAGGTGTGTGAAAACAGCTAACCACAGCACCACTTTTCTACTCCAAAATAACGAGGATACGGGATTAAGTTAATCCACTTGATTCAGCTTTAGGTCATGGGATTGCATTTTTTTTTGATACAGCATATTTACAGCTGCCAATTTCATAGATCTGGAGAAAAGGAGTAAGAGGAGAAGCTCAAATGATGTATTTACAGACAAAGCTTCAGAGTCAGGGTGTCAACGAAACCAAAGAAACTAGCTACAACAGCGCCATCCTCACACACTGCACCTACTGACTGCCTGAGCAACAGGACAGGGAGACGATACTGCATCCGATAGCTGCTGGCAACCCAGAATGAGGGTGCTGCGTATGGCCATAATCAAGCGTGGTGGTCACACACTTTTATTGCTTGATATAACAAGAGACAGATCTGTTAAAGCCAAAGACACAAGAAATAAAAGAAGAAAAATAAATCTGTGTATTGTCTACTTGGAAACTAAGACAAGCGCGGAGTAACTTGTCGATTTATTCATCTGCATGAAGGCTTTAATTGCGAGGCCGACACAGGAAGATTTTAGCGGATGACAGCTAACTGCTAAATGTCCCGCGCAGCGAGGGACGGACAATCCGAGCGCTCGTCAGCCGGACCGTTATTGAATTAGCTAATGGTCCGCATCGATAGCTTAGCTCCTATAGCCAGTCAGCGGACGCAGTGGGAGCAATTTGGTGTCTTGCTCAAGGGCAAGAGTAAAATTGCTTTGTACCGAATGAGACGTCAGAATGCAAAGGTAGGCAAACACACACGCACGCACGCAAATGTGTTCATTAGAGAGGGAGTTTAGGAGACGCTGGGAAGCTTGCGAAGAAGAGAAAATGTATCAGACTGTTACTATATAATGAGGACGGTGCGAGTCGGCGTTTATCTTTAGCATCTGCTGTGCAAATATCCAACAATGCGAACCTTCCGAGGTAAACAAGGCACGAGCATCACAATGCACAACATTAAGCATTTGTAAGAGCCTGTTGAATCTGCACCACACTCTGTCACAGCAAAGTCTCACACCTACGGCAACTGTGATAACGCTTACACACATTCATTAACCGAACACACGCGCGCGCAAACGCATAGCACTTGTGTATACACTCGGAAAAAAAGCACAGGTACACACAAGCACACATATTTAGACACAAGCGGCCGCTGATGCAAGACAGCAATCCCCGAGCACAACCTCTTAGGCATACATGGATGCACACGAGCATGAATATGCCGGAGAGGTCTCACAGACCTCTCCACAATGCATACACAATGTCAAGCCCACTCCAGCGGAGCTGTCAGGTCGCTGCCAATGGATGCAGAGAGAGCAGAGAGGGAGGGTAAACAATGAAGGATCACAGAAGCACTATAGGCAAAGACGCGTGCAGTCGTCTCCCGTCACTGCGGTCCACCCACAGTCGCGAGAAAGTGACGAAACCTTACTTAGGTTTGGATAAATTGAGCATCTTCTAAGCCGTTCTGTCTTCCTTCTCCCTCCTGTATGTGTTAAACATGAGCGACGCAGCATTTCTCTCTGTCTGCTGCACGGCGTCGCGCTCTTTGTTCTGAGGTAAACTACAAATTTAACCTGATTATCAGCGTGCATACTTGTTTTTCCTTCAGCAAAGTTTTCTGTCCGTCAGTTAAGCAGCGAGCGAGCGCGCGCATCATTCCTTCATTTGATTCTTTTGTGCTACAGTAGGCGAGGCAGCCTGCGCAACCACGGGGAATCTAGCTATTTAAAAAAAAATGCTCTGTGCAGATGTCACCGGTCACAGCCGGCGCTCACGATTCACAGAGCCTCGCGGCTCTTCGCCTGAAGCTCATCGGCCGTCACTCTCTTGTGTCAGGTGAAACTTCTCAGCCAAGTGGATGGATTTCAGCCTCGTCCGTTCTGCTTCGTCCGCCTCATTCCCCCTGAATTTAGAGCTAAAGGAGAGGTAATTAGTGTGAGAGGTTGGGATCGGTGACCAGTCGCACAGCACTTAACTCTGCCATGGAGACAGATGGCTTGGGGGGTGGAGGGTGGGGGGGGGGGGCAGGGTGGACAAATCTATGCATCCGTGCACACAAAAGTAGGGAGGTAGAGAGAGAAACAGACACGCTAATGTACATTCTTAAAGCGGGCTGGAGTTTAATGGAGTCACAGTGAGGGAGCGGGAAATGGAGAGCGAAGACAAAGCTGCATTTACTTCTTTCTGTAGAGTCTACTGTATATCTGGATGTAAACGGACGTTCCGGTGTGGTTATTATTCGAGACGTGCGTGTGTGTGTGTGACAGAGTCTTGTAAATTCGATGTGTATATTTGCTTCTCCCAACGCGAGCATTTGTTCTGTCCGCCAAAGTTTTAGTTGGAAAATTGAAGATATCCGACCGGTCGCTTCCTTGTTTGGTCTCCATGCGGACAGTTTACCCGCACGCATTCTTCCACGCGTGCTGACGGTTCATCGACGCGACCGTGCCAGACAGAACAGAGATGAGAACACAACAGAAATGACTTTTAATTTAACGTTTAGTTTTTAGTTTTTCATTTTGCAGGAATCTTCCCTGGTCCTGCTCCAAACTAGGTTAACTCCCCCTTTTCCCCTCCTTCTATCCACCTCAACACCCTCCCCCCCTTTCAATCCCTCATTCCTCAGCTCCTTGACTCTCACCTTCACCCCTTCTCTCTCTCCCTCTCCATCACCCACCCTCTTAGCCTTTCACCTCCCTCTTTCTATCCTATCCACCCCCTCCGCGTTCGTCTTCTTCCGCCCGCTTCTACGATCCATCCATCGCTGAAACTAATCAGACTCTTCACTCAGGTCAATCAGGACAGAGTTATGTGTGTGTGTGTGTGTGCGCGCTGTGTGTGTACAGTGCATCATGTGTGTATATTTGCGTTGCCTTTTATGACCAGCGTGCCAACTCGCAGTGTCCTCTGCCATATCCAAGGCCCCTATCTTTGTATGTTATTACTTTGTACCAAGTGGCTTTATTAAACCTGCCTGACCTTGCCAAAGGCCAGAATACTGCATGAAAGTCATGGGGGGGTTGGATGGTTGGATTGAACAAAGAACAGGACTTGGGGTTCACGCCCTGGTTGTTAGGTTTAGGCTAGTTAAACACAAGAAGGCTGGAAAAATGACGGTTCCCTTCGAACTGGCCTTGGCGCATTCGTCCACAATCTTTCCCCGACAGACGCCAAGTGCCTTTATCTGTGTGAAGCATAAGAGAAACATACTGTAAATCACGCCGTGGCGGCTAGGAGCAGCGTATCGCGGGGACGTTTCTCTTTGCTGATAAGCTCGGCATTAGCATTTCGCGTTGGCAGCGAACAGTGCGCGAGAAGGTTGTGACAAAACGATACGAACCTCACGGATAAATGACTTATTACGCTATCAACTGATATCAGCGCTGTGTTCAGACCCGGGGGAGTATTCTACTGTGTTATTCAAATCCATTTTATGTTTTATAGCTGATAAAACAAACAGTTTTTGTCTCTTCCTTTACAACATACGACACCGTCCGCTCTAAAACCTTCGGTAAAAACAAGAAAAACCCCTTGGGTAAAAAAGCCCCGCCCACCACCTCCACGCTCTTGCTCAAATATGGTCACTTCTACGTCCATGAAGCCAAACTCCAGGCTTCAAAATACTTTTCCACGCACCAGTGGATGATGACACAGTGGGTTTGTTCCCCGTTTGCCAGTGATTCAACTTTTCTCTCTGCGTTTGTGGTCTTGCGGTCTCGCTTGTCACTCGTGGACACTTTAAACACCTTTCACTGATTTCTTGGAGAGCAAATCTCCACGGAGCTCATTTCTGCTCCAACCAAACAGCAGCGATGAGGAGCGCTGCTGGGGGTTCAGAGCTTCTCCGACTGCTGGCATCAGAGGCCGTTTGTCCTCCTTCCTCCATCACTCCATTCTCCGTTAATGAGCTCCGTTCCCCCTCTGTTGTCCTCTCTTCTCTTCTCTTTTGTTTTCACCCCCCCCAGCTCATCTAGAAACTTTATTGTGGATCTCTGCCGCCCGTTAGTCTATTCCTCCCTGTTCTCTCATCGCTTTCCTAACCGCTCTGCTCTCTCCATCAATTTCTCCTCCTCTCCTTTGCCTGCTAGTGATCCGTCTCACTCTGTCGATGTGGCAGTGGAGTGCTTCCAATCCAGGTTCCAAGATTTGTTTGATTGGGATGATTGTTCATTTATTTCACCATCTGTCACAGGAAAAACAAACGCACACGCTCTCGATGCCATTACCTCAGACATAAAGAACTCCGTGATCGCCGCTTTAAAGATTTTGCCAGCAGAATGACTGGATGCAGATCGCATGTCTCGTGTATCTACTGCGTGAGAGTGTGTGTGTGTGTGTGTGTGTGTGTGTGAACTCAGTTCATCTCAGTGAAGTCCCTGAAGACGTCACGATTCAGAAACAGAAACTCATAAATCAGCCTGTCCCTGAACTCTCTCCTCTCTCCCTCGTCTCCTCTTTCTCTCTTTCATCTATCCATTCCTGCATCCCTCCATCCCTCCTCCTCCTCCTCCTCCTCCTCCTCCTCCAACACCCCTGAGAGGAGGCTGAGGCAGCAGTGACGCAGTTACACCAGGATTCCCTCTCTGTCTCTCTGCTGCACGCTCTCATCTCCCACTTACTTCCACCTGCCTTTTTAATATTCAGCGCTGGCGGCACTTTTTCGTCCACAGCGGCACGTTTTCTGAGCGACTTTACATCGAGCATCCGCAACAGATTATGTAAAATATTCAAGAGAAATCTGGGTGTGCAACAAGACAGAAAAAAAAAAAGAAATCGGGCATTTTTCCGTCCAGCAAAATAAAACAGAAACAGTTCTGACGAGCGTTCGCTCGGCACGGCGCTGCAATGTGCAAAAATATGTACTCAAACATTCCTGACATGCAACACACCCGAACAAAAGGCATCCCAAGGTGAGATTCTCTGTCCTATGGCATCTGTCTCATCATGTGCGCGCACAATGTGCGCACAGGTACGTGTGTGTGTGTGTGTGTGTGTGTGTGTGTGTGTCACGGTGTGTCAAAGAGGAAAAAGGGAGGAGAAAAAGAGAGAGGAAAAGATACAGAGAGCCCTAAATAGAGCAGCTGCATCTTTTGGGGCCTGGCCTTAAACCCTCAACTCTCGCACACACACACACACACAGACACACAAACACACCGCGGGCTACCGAACATGCCTGAAATGGTTCACCCGTTCAGCTCGACCTTGAAGTATTGGCTCCTCTGCATGTGCCGTGCAGACACGGCCTCTTGCCTCATGGATTACTGCATGTTTGTGACAGTTTGGATTTTTCTCACTGCTAAAGAAGAATCGTCTACTCCCGCAATTAATGCCTGCCCTCATTCCTCCGTGCCACGGGGCTGCATCGTTGTCCAAAAGCTAGAAAACACAGCGAGCTCATCACAAGAGCTGCCAAATGTACGCAGCACTGCGGCATTTACTCACAGTTTGAGTAACATTCAAGTCTGTCTTGACTTTTAGTCTCTATCGTGGGCACCAAAAAACCTCCTACATTTCCCACAATGCAACACGAGGACACTTTAATTTAGACCACCCGTAGCAGGTACAGTACGCGTGTGCATCTCTGAACCTTCACGACACCAAGCTGAGACGACACTCATGACATCATCAGAGTTATTTTCAGAGACTTGACGGAGCTCCAGGAGACATTGCGCAACCGTTCGCTCCAGCCTGAGCAGCACGGCCTGATCTTCACGCGTGACATAAATAAGGTGAAACAGTGAAGTAATATATGTGTGACTTCACTTTCGGGGACTCAGAGCCACAGACAAGATCGGGAGGTCAGAAAGTATTAAGGCTCGGATGAATGCGTTGTTGTTTGGGGTCTTTTCATGGCACTACTGGCAGTGAAGAAACTACAACATAGCATCAGCCTCATCCTGTAACACGTGACGACTTGGTTGCACATGTACGGTGAAAGACAGAAACATCCTGACTGGTTAAAGCGATCCGGAGGGCCACTTTTATCATGCGCGCATTTCTCTCTCCGTCTCTTTGACACAGTTTCGACAGGATTCTGGTTGCTTAGTAACCGACCGCAGTCCGAGGATTCCAGAGAGCTGTCCACAGAGAGCGAGGAGAGAGAGGAGAGAGAGAGTTAAGGACAGGAAGGTGTTTTGTGTCCTTTGTCTGCATTTTGGTCACCGTGTTTACATTTTTCTCAGATTGTTTCCTCCGTGTTTCCTCCTCTTCTCGCAGCCCTCATCCTCCGCTCCACCCTCCCGCCCCCTTTCCTCCTCCCCCTCAACGAGTCTCACGCTCCATATTGTCAAGGGAGAGGGGGGGGAAGGAAAAAAATAATAAGATCACCTCCCTCTCATTTCCCTTCGCTTCTCCCTTCTTTCCCTCCTCTCCTGCCTCTGCATGCCAAATGCACATCAGCAATACATGTCATATAATCCAGATATAATCCATTACATACGAGCCATCGCCTCACACACACACACACACACACACACATTGTAATCCTGTCTCCCTCTCTTTTAATCCTGTTAAACTGTTGTGTTAGACTTCCATTGGACCACATCCACAGCGTTCAGGCTAACTCTTTTAAGTCACACAAGGAGCCGCTCAGTTCGTGATAAATTGAAAGCGGGCTGCTGCGAATGTCCAGGAAATGTGTGGCAGTGTCTCAGCGCTCTGGTCAACTGTTTGTTTGGGAGCTTCATGGCTCCTCCGAGGACCATAGTGCTGACCCCACAGTATTGTTTTTACTGCCTTAGTGTGTTGCATAGATCACTCCTGCTGACTGCTTCATTGTTTGCTGGGTTATATGGCCACATACTCGTACAGTATATATAACAGAGACAGAGCTCTGCTGTACCTGCAGATGGTATTCAGGATTTATACATCAAACTACAACTTCACTTCATGGTGACCTATCAAAAACTTAAAAACCTTAATGTCAGTGTTAGTTAATGAGATATTTTCGGAAAACACTCCTTTGGGAAGTGTGAATTCTTCAAATACTAACAACTGAGGAGGAATATCAAGTGAGAGTGAAGCAGAATTCATAGAACAGATGAAAAAGCAATAAAAGGAAATATTTCCCGGGGCTCTTAATGAAGTGAAAACAAACCACCGTGCACATACTGTACATGAAGCAATCGATGGCAACGATTGCACGGGCTGGTGCAAGCGAAGTGGCGGCAGGTCGCTCTGCAGCTCGCTGCCGCGGGACAATTCTGCGTCGGGTGAAAAATCACGGCAGAAACCTGGATGTCAAACGGGCTTTAAAGAGACCGGCGCGAGGGAGAGGAACGGCGGGACTGCTTCCTGACTTTCATCACGCTGTTTACAATACTATACATCAGTGGATTACGCGAGTCTCCCATCGCGCATCTGTCCTGGATTACCGCTTTCCAACGCAGCCTCGGCTCTTTTAAAAAAAAACATAACATAACGAGGCGTAATCCGCCGGGATGTCACACAGAGGCGGTTTTGTTGGAGAGAGAAAACACGCGGAAAAGTAACAAAACTTCTGGAATGACTTCACCTGCTGCAGATATGTGACCCCCCCCCCCCGTCGGATCAGCATCACGCACACGGGCCCTGTTACCAAACCGAATCAAAAAGGTCAAAGCCTATTGGTTGTATTTCCATCTCCCACCAGATGGCCATATGCCCTGCCCTGCCTGGCAGCATATGGACATCTGGACACAAACCAAGGAATGAGCCGTGCGCACACACACACACACACACACCCGGTCAGTATGCTTACACATGTAGAGGAACATGTTTACGAAAGCAAAGATTTTAACGTGTTACAATACGTCTCTCACACACGCACAGGATGTAAACACCAGGTGTTTGCACACACACACACACACCTTGACACGACAACATCTATATTAGTGCTGACATTGGCGTGACAATGCGTGTGTATTCAAATAACCTAATCTGTGTGTGTGTGTGTGCATCCATGTGGACATTCGTGGGTCTATGAGTGTGTGTGTGGCCTTGCGTATGAGTATGAGCGCGTAGCCAGTGTGTGTGTGTGTGAATCTTGGCAGCTTTCTTCATGAGCTCACCTGATTCACTCGCAGGCGACAGCCTCGAACGACCGGGCACATTACCCTCACGGGTAACTATTATAGAAGCCCCCCCCCCCCTTCAGGTTTTTATCTCGCTTCTACGCTGCATTAGCGCCGAAGATAATCACTGTGGAACATCATACGCCGAGACCGAATTAGTATTAGCTCCATGTTTGGCTTTTATCCAAACGCTTTTATGTAAAATGACTTCAAAAGAAAGAGCACCGAGTCCGGCGTTGTTGCTCGAGCTCATTAGTTCGTCTGGCCTGCTGCTTGGATTTAGGAACGAGTCATGAAAGGCGGTGTGAGGAGCAACATGTGGTCCACTCCAGTGTAAAAGCAGCTGTAGAAAAGAGCAGGCCTGTGCTAAGGTGGTGCGTTTAAAGGGCTTTTTGTATTATGAGTTACAGGTATTAAAAAAGCATCGCAATGTGGAAAATTCAGCATGAACAGCAGCTTGCGCCCTGCAGAGAATTACGGCCCACTAACGCTTGATAATTTGCTAAAGCGCCGGCCAGAGTTAAAAGTGATTAACGTTAGCGTTTATATTATATTATATTTTCACCCTGAGCCGGTGTTGTAATCAAGAACAGCTAGCAAACCTCTTCTTTGACGATTAGGAAGTCAAAGTCAAACTATTGGTGCCATGTCACACAGTTTTACCTAACATAAATATAATACTGCTGGCTCAAGGTCGTGTGTTTAGACCTCGACCTAACCTCTCTTTAGTTTTCTGTGCCACGCACGCATTTGTTCTAAACCTGCAGGCTGTAGAACAACTTTTTGTCGAGTTCTCTTTGTCAGAGGCCGAGACATAACCGAGTAAAGGTACAGTCGATCCTGAGACGAGACAGAGACCTTCAAAAAGCGGTCTTGAGACCAGGACTGATCTCGAGAACTACAGCCCTGTCCTGGGCTAACACCTGCAGCTTTAAGGAACACGGCGAGCCAAGCTCTTCTGCCAAGAACTGAGGAGGTGCTGTCAACTTTGTTGTCTCTGAGGAAGAGAAGAGTGTACGTACCGAGGTAGGTCACACAGACGCCGGTGTTGAAAAGACAAACTTTATAGCCTGATTTTTGAAAGCACTTCCTGCCAGTCTTCGGTGACTGAAACAGAGAGGCTTGATGCATTTTCACAGCAGGTTTAACTGCAACTGAACCGAGTGACACGCCCATTTAAAAACAGTTAAATCACCCAAATAAGCATCCCACACTGGGTGCTGCACCACCGTCAACAGATTTATTAACTTCCAATGAGCCGATGGTGTAAAAACATTAGGCAGAAATCGATTAGCAAAGCGAGTTCAGATGAAGAAAGCAAAATAGAAAAATTTGTGGAGGCCATAAAAAAGTGCCAGAATCTGACAGAGCAATAAGGACGAAGACGCTGAGCACGACAGTAAACACTTAACGGGGCCTCTGCCCTGCCCTGTAAAAGCACAATGCCGGTCTCGAGCAGTATATTCAGTTCAGACAGTCATCCTCACATTTTGTCTGCGTCCTGCAGCTGAGTCATGAAACGTCCCGCACTCGGTTTGACACAACCGCGCGTGAGACCGGCGAAACGACCACAGATCACACGTGTGTGTGTGCAACCCTCCACCTCCACCTCTATTATGAAGAACAACTCTCCAGGTTTAATGAAGTCTCTTTCATCACAAGCGCACCGAACGGATCATTCCAGCAGCAGAACATCTCAGGGCTACTAAAAGATGACATTCGTCTTCCCTTCGTAAAAACTTTTCCGTCAGGGCGCCTCGTTTTTCATTTGGGAAGAGAACAGATCACTCCCGCAGTGGAGCTGGAAGACCCCGAAAAAGGGAGAGGAGGAAGAGAAATGAACTGACAGGAAACCAGGATAGACTACAGGACAGAAGGAGAGAGGGAAAAAAAAGCCGAGACTGTGGATTTAAGGATTCCAACATGCTAACTCTGTAATGCCTTGTCTTACACACACACACACACCACACACACACTGACCACGGTTTGGCGCGCTCTACAAAATTTTCTGCTTATTGCCTCGGAGCTGTAAAATGACTCCTCTTCACTGCGCTCGTCCCCGGCACAGCCAGCCATGCACGGACATAAACAAACAAACACACACCTACACACACGCGCGGACCGCCAAAACCTGACATCTGACAGACTGGCGAATGTGTTGTCTCCCCGCTTTCTTTCATTTGAAGCCTAAAATCTGCGGCACTTCGACGCAAAACAACTTCCTTCCTCCAAATCACCTCTTTATTATTTTCTTTACTGACTGCCAGACGGAAGAGCGAGCGGCTGCGACGCAGAGACAGAGAGAGGGACACAAAATGGAGATCGGAGGGCAAAAAATAAATACATCGGGAGAAAGAGTAATTGAATTTGTTTCCATATTTTCAGGTCGCGTTACCATAGTAACCGCATTTCTGTGTAGCAAACTCCTCAGAGGACACGCACGCGTGCGTTTCCTTCCTTTATTTTCCCCCCGCAGAGTCCAAGATTTGCCCCCTCCGACAATCCAGGGGGGTGTTGGATTACAGAAAAATGTTGATCACAGTCCACGGGGAGTGGAGGAGGAAACTGGAGCACACGGCTCGTCTAGTAATTGTTATTTATTAGGTGCAATTAATGCAATTAAAGAACGAGCGCGCTCAAGTTTCCCCCGGGGCTCCACCACTCGTTGATGTTGATCTGCATGACCTGCCCTCCGCGTCCGCAGGCTGAAGAGCAGCGTGTAGCACCGTATGATCGCCGTGCTTTCATTTGCTTACTCTACAAATCAAGTGTTTCTGCCTGCTCGTAGAGTTTCCCCCCCTTCTCTCTCTCTCTTCAGCACAGGCTGATTTTGTGACATGGCAGAGAGGGAGAAGCATGACGGGCTACCCATCCGAGCGGAGGTCCTCGACCTTTTTACGGCGCGGCCACAGGAGAGTGGGCAGGAGATTTCACTGTGTTTTATTATAAGCTGAGACAGCAGGAGACACAGGAGACTGGCTTTGGTGGGATTTGATCCAAAGGAAGCGAGGAGGCTCGTGCACGTTCAGACCGTCAATGTGCTCCGTCTCACATTGTTAGGTGACAGCTGAAGTTTCATCAGGATCAACAAAATCATAGTCGACCTTACATTTTACATCAAAGAAAATCACTTTAATGGACTTTTAAATATTGCATTATAAAGCTGAGAGCTAAAGGTGTTTCAACTGTTTGAATTTAACACACCACATATGACTCGCTTTATATTCAGTACCGAGAAAATCTATAAATCCTGAGGCCCGAATAGAGTTAAAATATCAATTTTGCTCTTTAGGCATTTGGATAGTGGACAGGTAAAGACTGCATGTATCCGACATCCTTCATCTCTTAACTACCTTAACAGAAATTGTATCTGGGTGTTTGACAACAAGGTCAGTGAGTACGATTGTTCCGGCTCCCCTCAAAATACAAAATACAATGTCTGCGTCCGCGCTGCGCCGCATTACACGTAGTATTTCAAATCAGGACTGGGGAAAGCATAAAACAACAAGGCGGAGCCATGCCCCCCCCCCGATCTGCTAGTCTTAAAAGATTAATCACACCGGACCCTCGCCGTCTCAGCGTTAAGAGATACTTCACTCTGAGCTGTGACTCAACACTTTCCAGGGCGAAGGGAAAAATAAATTATTTCATATCTCATCGTCGCCCAAGGCTCACACCAGCCCACGGTGATCCGTAAACAATAGTAAAACGGTATTTGCTGTAACCATGGCAACAGCCGGCAACAAGGGATGCACCTGGAGCAGGTAGCACAAATTGCCATGGCAACGGCTGCACGCTGTCATGAGGGAGGGAGGAGGTGGCGGAAGTACGAGGGGGGGGGGGGGGGGTTAATATTAACTGGTGTAAATATGCTACGCAGGCATTCGGAGAACGCGCTCACGTGTTACTGAGCGAGTTACCTCGTGCAGATCAGATTCAGAATGAGCTGATTAAATGTGTCCAGATCACAAACATCCCAATAGACCGTATATTAACCAACAGACTACAAGCCTACTGAAAATTACCATGGAAACAGAGCTTACATGGAGCGCAGGAAGGAGGAAAAGACACTTCAGTATCAGAGCCCCCGAACATTTTTGCTTTTTTCTGTATAGATATGCATGAATATCATTTCCTATGGAGATGATGTTATAGTCAGCACCTCAGTACACTCACAGCAGAATAACGCGGGCCGTCTGTGTGAGCGTAAAGCCTGACATTTACAGAGTTGGCTCTTCTGGTAGCCGCCTGAGTGTTCATTAAGGACTATTACTGATCTTTGTTCTAATCTGGTTAATTTAATTAAGGCCATTTCATGAAGACGTGCTTTTTTTTTCAACATCAGAGCAGAAATATGTAATTGTTGAACAGGTAGGTTACACTGGCCGATAACCAGTTAACCTCTTAACCTGCAAGCAAGCCACACAGCCAGTTCGAACCAGGAACCTTCTTGTTGTTGGGGCGACAGTGCTAACCACTGTGCCGCCACAGGCTGCAACGGGTGTACCCGACAGAATGTGTATTCATTCTAACTCAGCCGACAGAACAGACGGACCTTACACTGAGATCCAGTGACTGCCACAAACTATTTGACATTTGTGCAGAACGAGATTCAGTTAAGATGTCAACATCACCAGAGCAACCGCTGGTGGTTCGGTGTGCTCGTGTGTGTGTGTGTGTGTGTGTGTGTGTGCTTGTGTGTGTGTGTGTTTTTAATAGCACCACAGCTGAAGGATTAACAGTGTAAACACGATTTTTCTACAGCCTAGTAAAACAACTGATCATTTTGGCCCGACTGCTACAAACTGACACACACATACCTACTGTGCAAACACACACACACACACACACACACACACACACACACACACACACACACACACACACACACACCACACACCCATAATCAAATATTTCCCCAAACACAAATCATTTCCATGGGAACAGTTACAAGGTAAAAGCTATCGCCTTCTGCAGCAGAGAATTTCTCTACTACACAGCATGGCAGCACACAAACACACACACACACACCACACACACACACACACACACACACACACACACACACACACACACACACACTTGATATAATAACAGCAATTGATTTTAAAAAAAAGGTTAAGAACAGCAGCAGTGATTGTTAAAGCCTAAATTGTTTGCACACACAAAGAATGTCCATCTCTCAGCCCTTTCCTTCTCTCCTCCTCTCCTCTTCCACTTATTCCGCCCTTTGTACTACTCTTCCATCACCTCGCCCCGTGCTCCCTCGTTCCCGCGTTCTTCCAGTCTAACATCACAGCTAAACAAGGTAGGTAGTGTTTCCTCCCACGGGAGACGAGTGCAGCGATGCTTTAGTGTGGCAAATGGAAAGTGACAATACATTCATTACCTATGCCCACACTCTTACTTCCTCTCACCCCTGCTTCTACAAACACAACACACACACACACACACACACACACACACTGCGAGCAGACTCTCTAATCAAGGCCAACGGGGAAACCAGGACCATTTTACCGGCTTTCCAAATCACCAAGGAGCAATCTGTCGGACTATGCACGCAATCTCTCCAACGAACACGGGAAAACAAATAGGCAGCAACAAGTGGACGCTCACAGACTGCTGAAGTTCACTGTGAGTGCAGACCTACACCAAGACCAGCATCGTGCTGAATGGATCCTGGCATCCTATTCTCAATGTGTGTGTACTTTTAACTGGGAAATGCACTCATACTTCATACTACAGGTCCGTAAATCTTCCCTTTTTTTTGACTTTCTGAATTAAAAATGAACCTTTATCAGGCACCAAACTCTAGTTTACAGAGGCCCAGGTGAGTGTCTCTTTTGATAGCTGCTTATTGATTGATTAAGAGTGCTTTTTATTTACAACCACGGATTCTTGCTTGACTGACGGAGCTAGTCGCAAAGGAAAAAAATGTATTTCCAAAGCAAATCAGAAGCAGAGGAAATGGTTTTCCTCCTTAGTTCAACTGTGACCAACTGGAAAAAAAACATGTTTTTGGTTTGACTTTCTTCTCATTTTAGAAATAATAGATAATAATGTCTATAACGTGGAGCAGATTGCTCACATACTCTTGACTGCTCTGCCTCCGAGATGAGACAAGACCAGACTGCACTGCTGCACCAAATTTGTCTAGCGAAATAAAAAAAAACAAAACACACACACTCTCTCACTCTGCGTGCGTGTGTGTGTGTTTTTTCAGTGTTAACTGCGTACTGTGTGTCTGGTACATCCATGTCGGGGCATGTGCGCACACACACACACACACACACACACACACACACGCTGTTTTAAAAAATACTGACTAAGATGCAGGTAAACGTTATTGATTTCGTAGCCGACTCAAGTTGCCATAGAAACAGATAAAGTACATACAGCGGCCTCTCTATTTGTGTGAATGAGCCATACCATAATACTCTGAAAAAAGCGGTGTGGGTGGACAGGCAGCGACTGCAGGAGTCTTTTCGCAGTGTAGCGCAGAGCTCTGTCTGCATGTTGCTGCTTTTTTCTTGCATTTGGTTCAAACCACGCTGGAAAGCGCACGCCAAATATATTCTCGTACCGGAGCGGCAGATAGCTGACATTCACTGTCAGAGCTCAGTGTGTTTACTCATTTATTTATTTATTTTATTCTCTATTTCATGACGAGGAATAGAAATGTTCTAGATTGTACCTTTCCATGACGGAAGACATACCCAAAAAAAGCATTTTAATCGCCGACACTTTCCACAGAAAGACTCAACTATTTTTGGCACAAGCTATTTAAAGTAGACTATTCCAACGCAGCTATTAATATTAATTATTAAGCGGTTTAGTGCTATTAACCTTTCTTATTTAAAACAGCAACAGAAAGACGTCGAGTGTAAGCAAAGAAGCGTCTTCCCGGTCGTGGTCTTCTTATGAGATTTATTGTAAGCAATAAAAAAACATACTAAACATCGCAGTCATATTGTTTAATCCGGGCTAAATGTTTATGTCTCGGTTTCAGTAACAACAGTTGTTGACTCACTAATGAATTTTAACTGTAGGTCAGGCGCTACAGCAGAAAGGCTTCCCATAACCATTACAGTGCTGCTCGATGTAATTTACTGTCCCAGACAGAGATACTGCCGGAAGACATGCAGCACAATCACCGGCTAATTTCTCAATTAAACTGTTTGACAATCACAAAAGTAAAAAAAATGATTCATTAAAGAAGCGCAATCGATCCAGCAGCAACGGCTAAATAACATTAGCTTGGTGTGCAATGGTTTTTTAAGTGGTTGTTAATAATTTATAATAAAAAAAAAAAGAAATCACTTGCGAAATGAAATTAGTATATGAATGCACTCAAGTGAAAGGCTCCTGCTTCCTCTTTAAACAAAGAGCATTGTTTAAAACACTCCGACACGTAACCGTTCTGACTAATAAATCAAGTCTTGGTCCTGTTCCCAAGAATCTCTCATGCAGTCAGGCGCGATCACCCGAGCTGAACACGAAACCGTCCAAAAAGAAGGCTTGATGGGGACGAGGACACAGGATTTGACCTCTGCAGACAGCCGGCAATTACTCTAGTTTGGAATCATAACAAAAAAGAAATGGGGGCAAACCGCAGTGGAGCCTCTGCTGCCAAGTAATGTATTTCTTCGAGTATTCTTGATTGGTATCATCATGCTTATCTATAATTTAAAGAGACTACTTGAAAATCCTTGCGCAGCTCTCTCAGGTTGTGATGACGAGTTTCCCAGAAAACTCAAAGTTACATCTGAGTCCATGTGACTTCTGTTTAAAAGGACCCGGTTTGCTTATAGCTTGGCAGAGTGAACCTAAATAACCCAGCGACAAAATGCACTAAAGTAAACCTTTCTGCTCCGCTTTCGGCCAAAGAAAACACTACTGTTGGTGTGAAGAGCCGAGCCCTTTCAGGCACCATTAGCTGAGGCCAAAATTCAAACCTCCTTGCTCTTCTATATGGCGCTATTACATCAGCGTCCAACATAGAGATTTATGCAGCCCGGTGCGGCGCAGGATATTTTAGTCCTCGGGGAAGCTAATTGACCATAAAAGCTCCCCTTGGCTAAGGTTGCGTTGACCGGAGGACTTGGATGAGTCTTTGACCGGTACGCTGCAAAATGTTCAGCGTGTGGGTGGACAAAAAAAAAAAAAATCCAAACGCTGATTCACTCTTCTGTCATCCTGAGGTTTACAGACACACACACATCTTCTGTTTATCTGATCATACTTGTGAAGACCCTCCACTGCAGTCTTCAGCACTAACCCCCAAAACCTCTCACAACATGCCTGCCCTGTGCTGACCTTTCTCCTCGTGTTGTCAAGATTTCACGTGCAATCTTCATAGCCAGTTAGTTTTTACCCTTAAAGTCCGCGCACAGTAATGGCAGTTTCTTTCAAAGCACATTAAATATGTTGAAAATAGTTGCTGAAAACACGTGAAAAGACTGAAGGGTGGCTCGATGACACGCTGAGGCCACCCTGAGCGTAGTACGCCTGCACCCCTAGCAGAGAGGCAGAGATGAATTCATCTCGCTCAGAGTGTTTCAAAGTTAGTCACGTCATTTTTTTTAACTCATCTGACACGTTTCAGTCGCCTCAAAATGGCTGCTTGACTTGCTCCTCTCACCGTCCCGGAGCTGAGAATACTCACCTGATTCTGACACCTAGTTTCATAAACTTGTCGACTTCCTGACAAAATCAGAACACATATTTATTCTTGCTTTACACAGAGTTTGATATATAACACCAACATGAAGAGTATTGACAAGAAACCAGTGGTGAACACGTCTTAATTCTTCTTAAATCATCTCCAAACCTAAATCTCAAAGACCGCATCCTCGCTCACACGTGATGGCACATCTCAGGTACTTTCCAGCCATCCCAGAGTGGCTTTCTCTCCTCTGTCTCACGTCTCGATGTATGTTCATTCACAGCCAAAGACCCCTTACAGGATAAAAACAGCGATCAGCAAAGCCCGTCATGTATGTCCCAATATTTATAGATTCATTTGAATATTTTTGCCGCTTCTATAGTCTTAGTTACGTGACAGAGCAACACAAGAGAAACGTACCAGAAAATATCTGTTGCTTGACTAGCAGGAGTGAAGATTACAACATATTCTTTGGGCTACTTTAGATTTGAAAATCAAAATATAACTTGTTGAATTATGAAGCCTTTTGCACACACAAAAAAAGACCGGCCAACGAGTGAATTCAGCCCTGTCTTTAACCTCCTCTCCGCCTTTTTTCCGGCCCTTTTCTCTTTAGCTCTCTGTTTTTTCTGCTCTCAGGCAGCTTTCCTCTCCATCCACCATCTCTCCACCTTCTCCCTTCTCCCATCCGTCCTTATCGCTCTCCTCCTGTCGAGGAGCTGTCACATGCTTGAGAAAACCGAACAGAACACTACGGCCCTACTTGACAGCCTCCTGCTGTACGTGTGTATACGCGCATAAGTGTGTGTGTGTGTGTGTGTGTGTGTGTGTGCGTGTGTGTGTGAGGAGAGAGATTATCGGCGGTGTGTACAGTGGAGCATGTCAGTACACAACCACCCCCACTCCAACCTCCAGGCTGGATGATTCCTTTTTGTCATTTTTGGTCATGTGGGAATACACACACACACACACACACACACACACACGCATAAACACAGTGTGTCGTGATGTAAACACATTTAAGGTCCAGGTGTGCAATGATGTGTGTGTGTGTGAAACATTAGTCCATTAGCTGGAGCACACTTTTTACAAATAGAGCTTAAAAACCATCTTTGATCCAGTTGAATACAACGGGATTAGCCTAAAGCCTTTACACACACAGACACTCACTTTGTTCCTCACACATACTCGCTCTGGCTCGCACACGTAGCCCCGAAAAGCGGAAACACTCCTCCACGTAATTAGTCTTTAGTTTTATTTAACCTATACGGAGCCAGTCAGATAACTGAACGGCGAACTCTCGGGCTCTGCTTTCGTGCAGTCAGTCTTTCTTTGCCCGTTCAGTATTTTGGGGACAGCGCGTTACGCAGCACGCAAATCCCGTTTGTTGTACTGGCTCAAACGTAAGATGATTTCCAACACCAGGAGGACTTTTCAAAGACAGACACAAACACCTTAAGACTGATATTTTCTCACAGGATGCTGTAAATGCTGCCGATTTGTGGATTCTGTCCGGAGACAAAAAGTTTGCTAGTTTTGGATCATAACAGTTCATGTGCACAGCTACCTATATTCACGACAATGGTGTTCTCTGAAAGCTGTGACGTTAAATCACAAACACATTTCATTTCCACACAATGTCGCTTTCAGGCCACAAACATAACCAATATGATTTATAATTTATGTTCGCATTGTTTACTCGACTTTCATCGAGTTTTATTCATGATCATGGCAGCGGCGCCGCGGTGGCAGGCTGCGGAGATGAATGCCCGATTCTCACCGCGTATCATCATCATCCGCAACAGCTTGCGCAGTATTTAAGGCCTTCGATTTCAGCCGATTAACTCCTTTAACAGCCGTCTGAGGGTGGCGGGTACGAGTTCCATCTGTAGCCTCCGATACGGGTGGTGCACATTATCAAAGACGGCAGATCCTCTGCGGTTACCTGCTGAATCCGGCTCCACCAGCACCGGGCTGTTGCACGGTTGGAGATATAAACTATTTCATCATTTATCATTCATATATGTGAACTGGATTTAGTACGGGATAACAATAAAGTTGAAGTTTTAGAAGGTAATCATAATAAATGTATATTTTGGTGCTTCGTGTTATTAATATATCGCAGCGACAGCTCTTTTACGGATGCGTTTCACAGCAACAATAGCAGACAGCAACAGCTTGAAGAGAATAAAAAGGCAGAGGACTAGGCAGTCGTCATAAACAGCAACACACACACACACACACACACACCCCGAGCGACAGACTTTCTTCCTCCCACTATCGGCTCTCTCCACCCTCCTTTCCTCCCTCCTTCATTCCTCATCCTTTTCTCTCCCCGTGATTTCTCTCCTCCTTCTCTCCTCCCAGTGAAGTTAAAGGTCAAAGCCGTCTCCTCCTCTCGGAGATGAATCAAGTCCCATCACATCACCTGCGTACACCACCTTTTCTTTTTTACACCTCTAAAAAACACACACACACACACACACACACGAGCCCTCTGACAGGAGTGGCATTCACTGAAAAAAAGTCACACTGAGCATGATAAAGAGAGTCTCCTCCATGAAGCTCCTGGCTCACATTCTCACAGGTACACACGCACTCGCATATGCACAGAGCTAGTTGTTCAAAGCTGTGGCAGCACAAGCAGCTTTAATGTCACATTTATCTTCTCTGTCACAGGCGTTTATTGCTGAATAAACTGGATTGCTTTTGCACACTCCGTCCTCCCTCTGTGTTGATCGCTCCCTCTCCCTCTCTCTCCCTCTGCAGAGTGAATAAAGGACACGTTGCGTTTTATGGCGCCGGAGATTATCGCCGTGCTCATTGCTCTAAAAGTTAAGAACGGCTGTTGCAAGCTAGTGCGGCTGTTCCACGCCGGACCTCTCACAGGTTTGCAGTCGAGACCAGAGTGTGTCAAGACTGAGGCAAGACCAAGACTCTGAGGGGTCGAGACCAAGTCAAGACCACAAGGGTGAGGTGGACGCCTCGCAGCCTTGCCAGTCAGCGTGTTGCAGGACTTAGCAGACTGCTGTGTGTGTGTGTGTGTGTGTGTGTGTGTGTGTGTGTGTGTGTGTTTTGCAGATCTTCTCTTTGACGTTTAGAAAGTCAAATTTTATTACAGGAGGTTCGGCTGACGATCACAACGATCGGGCCTTAACAGTGACAAAAATTTTGAATCAGCAATGAGTCAAGTTACTGGTGTCATTCAAAGCAGGAAGTTTCTTTCTTTAATGACCTGATGCATAAAAAATACTGAGTTTAATTTGCTGGAAGAACATCGCACCTGCTGGCTCGTGGTCGTTGGTGTTTAAACCTCGACCCGTCCTCCCCCGCCCTCTTTAGCTGTGCGTGCCTCGCAGGTGTTTGCGACAGACAGGCTCGAGCACTACAACCCCACGAAGAGCGAAAACATTCAAAAGTGTGAGAGGGTGGTGGTTGGAAGGAGGAAACATACGTAGAGACGATGGAAGCCGGCGTGTTCTCCGCTCTGTTGCCGCGCGCTAGTGGAACCAGATACGTCCCCGCTGCTTCCACACAGCATTAACGGCTGCGCGTGCGTGCGTGTGCATGCTTGTTAGCCCTCGGCGCGTATTTTATGGTCAGAAAGAGACGAGGCACAGATTGATACTCTCTCCTGACGGCACTCATTCAACCTTCAGAAGCCATTACGTCTCTGCTCTCTCTCCATCTCCATCTCTCTCGCTCTTCAGCGTCTCGCCTTCATCCTCCTCACCCAACCCCGGTTCGTTCTTAATGTAATTAACCTGACATCACTGCCTCTGCTGTTTACCCAGACTGCACTGCTTCTGTCTTCTTCTGTTTCTTTTGCTGGTCTCTATCTACTACTCTCTCTATGACTGGGCCAGAGCACCGCTTTTGAATGCTATGAACCAACAGTTTGACCAATCTTCCAAAGCGTACAGGTGTTTTGGATGTTAACACTTTTCACATTTCCGTGGAAACTTTCTATTAATGATGTAATTTTGGCACTAAACAGAGAAAATAAAGACAATAATACAAGAAAATACACAATAAATGAATTGAACGAATTGAAGTCTATGAAAAAGCCACGACGCCGACTGACCCGGAGCAAAATGCGACGCATTTCCATCGACTCCAATTCAAATAATGCATTATAATCAGCTCTCCGTAAACACACACACACACTGTAGATTGATCAGCGTCACAGTAAATCACCATTACATCAGCGGTCGATGATACTTACCGGACAGAATGAAATTTATTCAATTAAATTAAATTTATTAAAAGGCCAATTATTAGCTCAGATGAATCACCAGTACGTGTGCACAGACAGGCAGATTTACAGCCCATACTGACAGATTTAAAGGCCGGCCGGGAGACTCTCAAACGAGCCTACTAATATTGGACTCTTCCAGACTCTACCTAAAATCCTCATTCCTCTCCATTTCTGCTCACACTGCTCCTCATCTCCCTAAAATTAAACATTGTCAAATCTTTGCCCTGCCAACTTCCTCTCGTCTTGTCGTGTCAGGTGTGTGTTTGCATGTGCGTGTGTGTGTGTGTGTGTGTGAGGCCACTTACAGAGGCCCTCCATTACTCTTAATGAGAGGAGCTGCAAGAGGGCCGTCATTCCATTAACCTCATCAGCATCATTCTCTCTCTCTCTCTGTAGCACACACACACACACACACACACACACACACGACACACAGGACTGATGCTCACATGTGCTTGCATTTACAGAAATAATGATCTGCGGCGCGGTCATCTGTGAATGATGGCGTTGAACTCTTTGACACGAGTTTCAAAAGACAGAGACACACACACGTGCGTGCGCGCGACGACCACCGCGAAGTCCAACGCAAACACTTGACTTACATTTTTAAACACAGTCTGACGTGCTCATATATTCTGCATCAACTCTTCACTGAAGTTATATGATGATTAATACCCAGTGAAATATTCCGACTGAGCTCCTTGTGTCTTTTTATAGCTGCGCCACTCCTTCAAATAGAAACATTGTCACTAAATGTCTCACGCGCCGTATCTCTTCCCAAAATTCTGTGCGACATGTTTGGTATATTCGGAAACTTTAGTCTCTGGGCTAGAATTGAAAATAATGCTCTGTGGGTTCGGACAAGGTTTGGCAGCAGGCCGCGAGTCCGCGATGACTGATCCACCTGCGGATCACCGCGGGCCAAAATGTGAACGCTCTTCAAAAATAGCAAACAGCTCCCTCCTCGACTCGCGGCTCTGGTGAGGCTCGGTGACTCGACGTACGGAAAATCCGTCGCGAAGGGGAGCAGATGAGAACTGACAGTAGCCTTGAGAGGCAGGGGGATGCAGGGCGGGCCACGCGTCACGTTTTGAATGACACGCGTGACTCACTCCTCCTCCACCTTCACGTCGAAGCCGCAGCTGTGGAGTCCTGAAATGAATCCTGACCTCACACCAGCCGTCTGGTGCAATCATAAACAGATTCAAACTCTCAGCTCTCGTGAGGATGCGAGCGCAGACGCAGACGGTTTAACCTGCTGAGCGGCCGCACCTTTAGGGTGCAGACATATTTAAACATAAAGCAACACAGATGGTGTTTGTCATTGTAACAAATGGCTTCAGTCCTGAGGTGGCGTGCTCTGGCAACGCGGAGTCGAGGCCCGACGGGATGAAATGAAACGCCTATTTTTAACTTCTACTGTACGTTTTCTTCTGTGTGAGCCACTCCAGGGCCGCCGAAACTGTTTTCGCATTCTGCTCTGCAATCCAGTTCTTTTATCCTGAAGGGCTGCGAGGCGGCATTAGCTATCTATCTGGAGTTATCCATCTTTTATTGTTTCTCACGTCCTCCTCTGCTTTCATTCCCAGTCTAGCCCCGCCCTGTTTGTCTCGCTTCCTCTCTATCTGTCCCCCTCATCTCGCCCTCGCCCGCGTGCGCGTCTGTTTCTGCATTGGCTCTTGGCATTTTTATGTTTCTGCATGCCCGGGCGCTTCGGCATGTCTGTGAGCACATAGCTGCATACAGAGTGTGTGTGTGCGCGTGTGTGCATGTGTGTGTTTGTGCCCCCCAAGGCAAAGCTCCAGATGGCCTTAAAACAATGAACAATCTCCCTGACCCTCTCATTATTCTCTCAGATTCAATTAGCAGCTGATCAAACCAAGCGGGAGAAGCTGTTCACTTCTAGAGGCTTTGTAAATCACCTCAGAGACCGAACACACACACACACACACACACACACACACACACACACACACACACACAAACAAGAAACCATAGCCACTGTGACACACAAAAAAAGTTTGAATGCGTATGGTGTTATTTTCGAAATCTAATACAGGCCTATATGTTAGCTGTATGCAGCTAAAACCTCAGAGTGAAACAGCTTCCTCCTCCTCCTTCCTTCTTTCTCTTTACCCTCCTCATTTTATTCTTCCTTTCATCCACTTGACTTTCATCACTTCTCCCCGTCTCTGACCCCGTCTCCTCCTCTCTTTTGTTACCGCGCTTGTGTTATTTCTCCCCCTCTATTTTCGCTCCCTCGCTTCTTTTTTCGCTGTTTACTCTGTAGTGCTGTCGCGTTTGAAGTTCTCCCCCTCTCGGTTCTCATCCTCGTATTAGCCGCGTTCACACCTGAACCCGTGCTTCCCGTTAACAAACAGAAACGCAGTCCAATCAGAACGAGGACGCCTCGTTTAACCGCCGCCGGCGGATGGCGATTTGATATGCGAGTCTCGTTCCCATTATTGGCACTTCTGGTCACTCGAATGAAGTTTTCTTAGGAGGGCAGATGCCTCTTCTACTGCTGCATCATTTACAAGCTCACTTTCCCATTAATGGTCTTTTTTAGAGTCATCCCGGGGGAATAATATGCGGTTTAGTGATGTTTACTCATT
This sequence comes from Nibea albiflora, assembly GCA_014281875.1. NCBI lineage: Eukaryota > Metazoa > Chordata > Actinopteri > Sciaenidae > Nibea > Nibea albiflora. Next base: position 16,388,112 of record CM024808.1, on the reverse strand, counting down.
TCCAGGAGGGTCTGAAACACAGAGTGCTGCAGGTGGTTCAGCTGAGTGGTATATTCAGAAAGAAAAAACAACTGAAAGCACAGCGTGAAATTGATGGAGCCGAGCACTTAGAGTCCATCAATCCATCATTTTCAAAAGTTTGCCCAGACAACAGGCGGCGAGATTACAGTCACCAAGACGAGAGAGTTTAGCTCAGCCTCGACATCACATCTCCTCCTGCTCTCCGTCCGTCTATCAGTGAGATTCATCCTCTGGGGAGCGTGAATGTCGAATGTCCATCCAGCCCTCCTTTCAGTCCAAGCCCTGGATGATCCTCTTAAGATGAGTGCGCACTCCAAACGAGTACGGCGCACGAAGCTAGGTGGGCTAGGATGAGTGTAAAATTAGCAGCTATCCGCGCCGCATCCCTCCTCCCACGGCCGACATTGTTCCGTCCGATCTCAATGGGTTAGTATCAAATGCTTAAACAAAGGCGGACACATTTTGAGGTGGAGGTCGACTCGTGTAAAATCCCAGCACGCTAAAGTTACATCACTGATCGTCGGATGCAGCCTGGGTTTAAAGGTAAAAATCAGATGATGTGATTTGTTTTTTGTTTGTTTCTCTCGGCTTCAGCTGACATCCTCACGGCCGAATTTTTTACCCACTCTCAAATGGCTTTATGCTTTCTTGTCGCTTCACCTTTCTCTCTCTCTCTCTCTCTCTCTCTCTCTCTCTTGCTGTAACGCAGGAAGCAGGATCGCCTCTAAACAATAACACTCTCAAATGTGTTAGCACACACACACACACACTCACACACTCGCAGCATCTACTCCACCTGAGAGTAATCATTCAGAAAAACATTAGATTCTTGTAAGCATACACACTCTCTCTCTCGTTCTCCCTCTCTCTCTCTCTCGCACACACACACACACACACACACACACACACAGAGCATAGCTCCCCATGTCAGTTACCAAATTAGGAAATAATATGCAAGGTCGCACAAACATCATGTTCTGCTCAGGCGGGGAAAAAACACACACACGCAGACACAGATACAGGTGGGTGGCGCTTCCAGGGGTACCGGACATATTTAGCTGTTATGAACTGCTACACGCAGAGCTGCGGCGATTAAGTCGATTAAGCGATTAGCTGGCATTTGATAATGGATTCATGCTTTGAGCCAGTTTTTCAGCCGATTTCAGCTTCTCGCATGTGAATATTTTCTAGTTTCCGTCTTCTTTGGCGGGAAAATGAATATCTTTAGGTCGTGGACGAAGTGCGGATGTCACTGTCGTCCGTAAATGGCAGAAAATGGTGAAAAACGCCCAAGAAACAAGTCGGTAAATCAAGAAAATGATCAACAGATTAGTCGATCATGAAAATAATCATTAGTTGCAGCCCTATTTACGTGTACTTATGAGTAAACTGCAGTCTAAATATCTGCTTTTATTGTATAGATGAATAGATTGAGGCTCTCTACTGTGTAGAAACCCCGATTAGAGAATAACTCGATATAATCTGTAGCGACGTTGACTGTGACAGAAAGCCACGCGGCGGGCAGGGCAGAGCGGGGCGGCGCTGCGGCGAGTCGGAAAACTTCACAACCCTGTGCTGAGGTGTGACTCGCACCTCTAAATTGTTGACACAGACTATACACACTGTCATACTCCACTGTGGATTCATGGCGCACCCAAAAACCGGCCCGTGCGATGATCAAGCGCAACGTGATTAATTGGAGATTCGGCCTAGTTTGCAGCTCTAAAACTCAAATCAGCAAAACACTGATTTTTCTTTGATGAAGACGGCTTGGTCGTGACGCCGAGGATGAGATATTTTGTTGGGCCGACATTGTGTTTGCTTTTCAGTTAAAGTTTGGGCTTTTGAATCTTTTTTTTGTTGTTGTTTTCTCTGCATCAGCGTCTGATGGAGCGGAGGATAACAGTCCAATATGGGCTTCAGTTTCGCTGTCCTGAGCCGGGCTGACAGATGACGCTCCCATCACACACACACACACACACACACGGACACACGCCAGCACAAGCGCACACATCCTCTTTCTCTCTCCCTCACACATTGCCCACACACACACACACACACAGCTCTCTGATCTGTTTATTAGCACAGCATCTCGTTAAGTCGCTTGCGCCTGGTGCTCGGCTAACCGAAGGAGGCTCTGTCCAGCGTCCATCGCCATGTCGACACAAGGCCGCCAACTGGAGCAAACCAGATCAGGGCTCGGTGCGTGGGAGGTCTGTCATACACACTCATGTTATCACTCTGCCTGCAGTGTGCTGTGGCGCGCACACGCACACACACACACACACACACGGTCGGAACTCATGGCAGAGTGCTATTAGACGCACAGTGACACACACGGGCACACAAATGCCAACTACCGCACGGGCTCATGACAACTGTCCTCCTGCTGCATTATGCATGAACACCCACAGACGTGCGTTACACGTGCACGTGTACACACCATAGAGGAGCACCCGGTGCCTCTTAATTACATCTTTATTTGGTGTTTTTTAAGGTGAGACGCTGGGTTGTTCTCCTTGCCGGGTTAATTGCGGGTTAAACTGCCTGAACAACGTTCGCTCCGGAAAGTTTGGCATTTTCAGTCTGCCTCTAAATAGCTGGAGGGAATCTGATGACTGCCGCCTGTAAGCCGCGCGCATTCACCGCCGGAGGCCTAGCGTCTACGTCACCGCTTTTTTTTTTTGCTTCCTTGCAAAGAACCTCACGGACACAGGAAGCAAACGGAGCCATATTCATCCATTCATTATGGATGAACGCAGAGTGAGCGAGCAGCTCATCTTTAATCAAAATGCCTGTAGCATCCTTTTCCTGATAGCCGCCAACTTTTAATGGGTAAACGGACGAGCAGAGGAAAGCAATGAGTTCATTATGCAGGAGCGAGTCACTTCCTGGATGCGCGGGCCGCTTTGAAACCGCACAATTCAATGTCTTTTTCTTCCCCAAACATGAAAGACGAGTTCGCAGTAAAATCCTGATATTTACCACCTGAACGAGATTGACTTTAAACCTCTAAAACGATACAGTAAGCTTAACTTTATTGATTCCCAGCAGGAAATTAGCTCATTACAACAGCAGGAAGAGCGAGAGAGAGAGACGTACATGTGAGCAGAGAGTAAAAGGCACTAAAACCTATTACAGATCACGGCCGCTCTTTCTGTGACAGCTTCATTTCCCATAGGCTTCCCGCTGTGTTTTTATAGCTGACAGCGCTCGCTCGTTTTATGTCACTGACCCCTGACCTGCACATTCATCACAGGACGGAGAGGGAGCCGCGCATAGGGAAGTGATTACGCGGCTGCGGGAGATGCAGACGTAGAAGTCCTCCCCCGCCACATCGCGGTCGAGCTCGAGTCTCGATGCGTTGGGTCGGGTCTACCTGCGCAGAATCTGATTTAGGTTTCGCTTTTACGACGTCTCTCCTCCGTGCAATTAAAGCGTCGCGCGAGTGTGACAATTACATCAGCGTGCGTTCTGCCAGGTCGAACGCGACTCGGTGTCCGCGCAGAAGATGAAGAGCCCCATCTCTGTGCACGAAGTAGAACTTAAGTGGCTTTGTTGTTTTATTAGATGCTGTTTGTTTTATGAAGAGAACCACATTTACACCAGCAGCCACAGTGCATTGTTGGAGATAAACACACGCTTTTTTCATTAAACTTTTCTAATAATTGTTCTGCAGTGTTTTTCCCCTCAACTTCTACACTTTTGTTTTCATGACTGCGCTGAGAAGTGAGCGGCATTATGAGGTCCCAGCTGTTTGTTGGCTCTCCATTCCGGCGCGACAGCGCTTTGCTCGGTGACGTATGGCCCTCCGCTCTCCAGACAAGTATATAACGGCACCATTATAGAGCCACTTCAGCTAAAAATCAGGCTGTTTAACACACACCAGGCAGCCTGCACTTCAGCTGGGTCAGCTGCTTCATCATGCCCTTTCATCGCACGGCACAGGCAGCGTGTGTGTGTGTGTGTGAGCGTCTGTCGAAGGGAAATGCGATGGTGTCGTGCAGTTTCCATGTGTGTTTGAACTGTGATAATAGAGGTCCATTAGGAAGCAGACAGGGGGCCGAGGAGAGCAGAATTCCTTCATTACAGCCTAATGGACATTAAACACAAGTCTCACACACGCACACGCAGCAAATAAGAAAGGCTTTTGATAAAGCTGCCATTCCTCCAAGAGACAATTAATGATCATCTGAACTGTCTGCGAAAGATTAATCCATCCACGCTGACCCACTGGCTGTGCGTGTGTGTGTGTGTGTGTGTGGGTAACCTCTATGAGTTGAGACTAACAATGCCAAGTTCAGAGAACAATGGATCACATACGGGGAGGGCGGAGGGTTGTGGCTTAATCATACTGACGTGGAGAGAAAAAGTCTCCTGCGTTTACCAATAGATGTATTGATATGTACAGATTAGATGATTCACCATCCGACTCTTATATTAAAGACACTCTCGCCGAGGCTATCCACAATTATTTTGCACATTCGTCTTTCTTTTAATATTTCAAAATGATTTCTATGAGTTCTAGTAAAGGCAAGATATGTTGGAAATAGTTGCCGAAAACGTGAAAAGACGATGTATTACTGAAACGTGGAGTTAGACGGTCAAACAGTTTTCAGTCCAGGATTTTGTGGGCGGTCCTTAAAGGGTGGCTCGATGACACGCTGAGGCCACCCTGAGCGTACGCCTGCACCCCGAGCAGAGAGACAGAGATGAATTCATCTCGCTCAGAGTGTTTCAAAGTTAGTCACGTCATTTTCTGAACTCATCCAACGCTTCAAAATGGCTGCTTGACGAGTGGGCGTGGCTTCAGCCCACAGAATACTGCTCATTTTTACCTGATTTTGACACCTAATTTCATAAACTTGTCAATATTTTTAACCATTGAAATTTGGCTGTCTTTCTTTGGTCTGACAGACTCAGAACACACGTTTATTCTTACTTTACGCAGACTTTAAAGCTTCTTATTATGTTCTAGTGAAGTGACAACCCGCACCTTGACTTTCCTGGGTAACTCACTTGGCACGTATTTGGTCAGATGCCTAAATTCAATCAAGCGACAAAGCAAGCGGATGCGACATCTCCTCTGATCGTCTCTTTGTGAGTTCACTGTCAGTTCAGTTCAGCGTTGGTTACATCCTCGAACAGACACGAAGCCACCCAAAAGAAAACCTGATTTGAGCAGCGACTCAGCGCTGAGCACGAACACTAGGTCAGCTCAGCTTAGGCTTTTATTTTTGTCTTATTCACCTCCTCTCTCCTTTTCTTTGTTTCGTATAGTCGGGCTGACGCTAGCTCGCTCCACTGTTGTTGCTCTCCGACGCCAAAGTGAGTTCGGCACCTGACGCGTTCGACACCACCCGGTTCTGAAGCTTTGAAAGCTCTGCTTAGCTTCAACTGCTCCTCTGTCGTGCGGTAAATACCTCACCTCCTTTTTAGCTGCTGCCAAAGCTGCTCTGATATCCTTTTAAATGTTTACAGTACATCAGCAAAGTACAATACAATCTCTGAGACACACACACACACACACACACAGAAATACACCCACAGACTTAATTTACCCTTTATTTCCTCTCCCCCCTCGTTCTGTCACACCAAACACACTCTTTTCTATAAAATGATCATAAATTATATAGTTATTGACTCAGCACTCAAACATGGACTCACACACACACACACACACACCCTACCCAATGCTCCACTGTGCAGCAGAGCTATTCTGTTGCCTAGTAACCAGGTAGAGTTTCTAGTAAGAGGCTGACGAGAGTCCCCCCGTCCTAGACTCCTCGCTCTACCTATCTAGCCCACTACCGCTCTCTCTCTCTCTCGCTCTCTCATGCACACACACGAACACACACACACACACGTGTGCCGTTTGAAGTCGCTTTCATTAAACTCTGCACATGCACTTTAAATTCACCCCGGCACTTTTCTTCGCCGTCAACCTTCAATCACCGCTCCGCCGCCAAAAAAACTAGGTTGCCGTTTGTCTTCACACTACACTTATCTACTCTCTCATGCGCCCCGTCTATCTCTCTCTCTAACACCCCCACACACACACACACACACACACACAGAGGCGCTTACACGTACACGCAGGACCGTTTTTGTAGACAAAGCAGAGACACGTGCTGCAGAGCTGCAGTTTTTTATTTTTTTAAGTCTCTACAGGGATGCAGTTAAGTATCCGGCTGTACCCATTATACACCGCTGCTGTAAAAGCATCTCTTACACTTACACACACAAACATAAGGACATAAAAAAAAAAACAGACGCCCAACTGGCAGAGAGCCACATATTTCTCACCAAAAAAAGAAAGCAGCCTTAAAAACAAACAAGATCTCTTTTTACTCTTTACATTACAGCCGCAAAAACATAACACCGACTATCGAGTCGCCTAAAAAGAGCCTAAAGCGCCAAACGAATCACTCCACGAACAGTTGTTAAGAAACCAAAGTTACATATACGTGCCGAAGACATCGCAGTGATATGATCTCCGTTGCCTTCTCGCTCACACACACCGCTGTGCTGTCCGCATTGCCATGACAACCCAGTGCAAGATGCTGATGGGTTTCCCAGATCTTTTATTTATTCATCCATCTCTACATCACTGTTTCATACTACCACACACGCACGCACGCACACACACACACGTCGTGCATCCATGCATGCCCTCCCACCACACTTCTTAACATACATGAGCCCTCATTTACAAGCCGGTTTGATCAGCAGAGTTTGTATCACGGACGAATTCTGTATTCTGTCGTGTTGGTGTGAGCAGTTCTCCAAAACACGGCTGTGTGAAATGAAAAGTAGGCCATTACAAATGCGTGTGTGTGTGTGTGTGTGTGTGTGTGTGTGTGTGCTTCTGTCATTCCAGCCATCTTTCAGGCAGTAATGTGATCAGCAAAAAAATGTGAGGGCTGCTGTGTTACTCACATGGAGCTCGACTGTGGGGGAACAGCAGGAACACACATGCAGTGCAAACACACACACACACACACACACACACACACACCAACAACAACAACAAAAAAAAGCTCATTAGGAACAGCAATGCAGCTACTAAACAACAAATGCAACAAGGCCGTATGACCTAAAAACATAACTGCATACTAAGCACAGGACGAAGAGAAGGAGCTCCAGACGATCCCAACCCCAGCACGATGCACGGCCCCTGGGGAGCACTGCGCTGACCTCCCCCCTTCACAGCTCCTCCTCCAGGAAAAGAAATACATTATCGCCTTTTCACGTTAGTTCTTGCATCTCGAGGTGTGTATTAGTAAGTGTGTGTGAGATGCGGAGATGCGCTATGGAGGCTGAGCGGTCCCTCTGAATCTGTGCTGGCTCCGTTTTCAATTACACCTTCTCTGTCTTTCCATCTCCTGTTTTTTATAGCCGGGATAAATCCACTTTGACTGAACTCTATTCCCCTCCAGCTCAACCCACTGGCCAACATCACACACACACACACGCACACACACGCACGCTTATAAATCAATACACCCTGGGAGTCCATGTCAAATCCTAAGACAATGAGAGGAATGATGAGCGCAGAAGGAACACCATGGCAATTTATCTCAGCGAGTGTCTCAGTATTAAAAAACATCGCTCGCATGAGTATGTGCGCATGCAAATGCATATTTCATATTTCATACTGCGGTGCACTGAAAAGAAAAAAAAAAAAGAACATGCATAACTGATCCCTGCATCCGATAGAAAGAAATAGATTTTCTTTTTTTAAAAAGTGCTTCGGTGCATCTGCAGTCAGGATTCACACACGTTTGAGCAGCAAGGAAAGACAAAGGGGACGTGAGGCGAAAGAAGGAGAAACAAAGAAAGAGCGCCCATTATTCAGCTGCAGCTTTTTTTGGAGAGAGACAGGGCGAGGGTGGAGGGGTGGAGGGGCGAGGGGGGCTTGGTTTGAGAGAGGAGTTGTGTCTTGAGGACGAAAAAGCCACTGCATCTTCACTGCAGCAGCCGTCAGGAAGCAGATAAAGACAATAAAAAAACACACACACAAACACAAACACACACAACAAGAACCGAGCCCGAGAGGGCAGCGAGGTGCGCGCTCATCACTCACGCTTGTGATTGTCTTAACGTTGCGTTAAACTGTCAGGCAAGACAAGAGCGCCGCGGCAAAGTGCGCGCGGCGGGCGGAATAGATTGGATTTAAATGACCAATTTCTGTCCTTTTCACTTCTCGCCGTGTCCCTGTTCGTCTTGTGCAGCTCTCCTCTTCCATCATCCCTCTCTCTCTCTCTCACACACACTCTGTGCTGGTTCTTTTTCATCCCTTTCATCTTTTCCCTCTTCTCTCGACTTTTAACTCCCACCTTTTTCCAACATCCTGCTCTCCTACCTCTTTGACCTCCCCGCCCGTCTGTTTTCTATCCCGGGCTTCATTCGCTTCCTCTTTTTCCTCCATTTCTTGACTTTTGTTTTTCCTTCAGTGTCATCCATCCATCATTGTCTCTCTTTCTCCTAAATTCTTTGTCACGCCTGTCCTCTGTCTTTTACCCACCACCTGCTGCACACACACACACACACACACACACACGCAGTCATTTCCCGTCATCATTCTGAGGCTGACGTGGGTTTTTTGATGAAGAGAGACTGCACCACATTTTCTGTGTGTGTAGATTTCCGCGGCGAGAGTGACAGAGCAGGTTTTGGGTGGTGGGTTGATCAGTGGTAACACAGAATACACTTTGAGACCATCATCAACACGATGCGTAGCCATGGCAACAGCTGCCGAAAAAAAAAACTCCCATGATAAAGGATGGCCAATCAGTGTGACGGTGCCAAAACAGGGAACTTGACTGACAGCTGTGAAAAGACAAATCTGAGATACTGTCGGTGTCTCTAGAACTATCCATTCACTCCAGCCCTATCATTTCCTGTCTGCATGCAATGTTTTTACATTATCACAAGCTGGAATTAAGAGTTTGAAACGCTGCATGAGAGCAGCAACGTAATGTGAAATGGCTAACCGGCTATTCCTGGATTGTCTGATAGTATCAGGACGCTTGTCCTCTCGGTGAGGCTCATCACTGGCAGGTGGAAAGAAGTGTCTGGCAGCACCATGTGTCACAGAGGTGACACATGTCTGTCTGCAGCTCTCCCCGGGCCAACTGTGCAGTTAGCAGGGACAAAGACTGCAGTGCGTACAGAAAAACAGACGTGACCTCTCTCTCAGCGTGCTCGGACAGCCGAGGGATGTTCGCTCGATGGCGTACTCCTCAGCAGATCGGCGGCGTGACCCTGAACACCAGTAGCCACCAGATTCTCTGATCGACCTTTAACCTTTGACCCAACGGACTCATCAGTATGCTCCGATGAAGCACAACCCAGCCCGGCTGGCTGAAGCACATGTCCACACAATGCCTTTCTACGTATCTCGCTGTAGTTATCGGCGACTTTGACCCTCGCTCATTCACCCTCGATGTAACAACGTGACATTCTGGCACAGCAGAGTGTAGCAACTGGTTAGCTTAGCTTCCATAAAGAGTGGAAGACTCTATCCAGAGGTAACACGATGAAGAAAGGGAACATTTAAAGCTTGTTCATTTAAGACGTTATACCCTTGTTCGCTTAATTATGCAAGAATTCCCACAGGTCGCCTGGCAACATCATGGGCAAATCCCGAATTAAGTTACTTGTGTGTCCCGTCATGTCAGACACGTCGTGTCTTTGTGTTGCCTACAACAAACAGGATACAGCATGTTAATTAGTGAGATTTATTAGTGCTGTCCGGTGGATTTTGTTACGTTTGGACTAGCGTTTCCAGTCCTTACGCTAGGCTAGCTATCAGCTGCAGGATGGAGGGTCAATCTTCCAATCTAACCGAGAACTGTGGCTTTAATCTCAACACCAGAACCTTCACTTACAACTTACTGCATGTCGCCATGGACAAAAGAATCTGTTAAATGAACTCAACCAGCCATGGCAGGCCGATTACATTGTTACTGTCCTATAACGCAGGTGGCATCATGATCTCACATACAGCAGCGATCATCCCCGCAGCAGCACAAACACACCGAAGTTGAAACACACGCAGACACTCTGAAGTGCTTTGTGGAGTCAGACGTTCAGAGCCCGAGGCAGGAGAGGGTCACTACTTAAATACACGGTGTGGGTGATTGCAGGCAAACACACGCACAGCATACACGGCGTTGAGCACACACACACACGCGCGCGCGCTCCTCGTACGTGCGCGCACACCCTGCGTTTACACACATGAAAGTCGGCTATTAGTTCCAGATCATTTTGCGAAGCTGCCTGCAGACAGCGAGCCCGGGGATAAACAAAGATCCTACTGTACTGGAAGTAATCCCACGACACACACTGCTTAACACCCCGTGGACACATGCACCTACTCAACCCAACACACACACACACACATAAATATGAACATTAAAAACCACCTGGAGGGCCGAATATTACACCGAAATGCATATTTGTTTACTTATTATTATGTTTGGCTAAATGCCGCAGTGACTTTGGGAGCAGCGGCGGTGATGATCCACACAGGGCTGACTTTCTTTTTTTCTTTTTTTTCCCACTTTGTACTGTAAACATATTTTCTGCAAACAAAGCTGCTGACAAATAATAATAATAAATAATGAATCTATGATTCTGAATAAGCATTTCACACCGGCTTTCACTGCTTGACACTTTTCAGCAACCTGCGCTTGTTAGGGATAGACTACTCCTATAAAAATGTGTATTCAGCACATACTGCTTGCTGATTGCATCCTCTCGCCTCACCGTCTTCTTACGAGTGAGACCCTGAAACCCAAGCGGCCACATCTCTGTCACGTCATGGTCGAAACGCTGTTTTGGTTTATCCTCTCCTCGGGGGGTTTCAGAAGCAGAGTGTTTCGCCTGCCAGACTTTGTTTACTTGCTCAGATTTGGTCATTTTCTTGGTTTATGTACTTCTAAATATGCTTCTACATGCGTAAACATTGGAGTTAATTCTCTCCGCCGCTTCTGTGTCTTCCGCCGGCTCGAGCCGCCCTGTGCAGATTGACACGGGCTGCTCGCACGGCCGTGGATCGCTTCCGAAATGGACCGTGGCGCGCACGCAACGCGGCATCGAATTTAGAAACTATGCTGGCTGCAAGACGCCGTCTTCTGTTTCCTTAAATGATGTCAACATGTGTAAAATGTGTACTCCTCTACGAATGGAAAGCAGGTTCATAACTTCCGCTTTTTGTTCTGGATGTTTGCAGGCGCGTTGTTTACTTTTCAGTTCACACTTTAAGCAAGTGGAAAGAGAATTTAATGAGGTCTACGAACGCTTTGGGGCTGAAGTTGGATTTAATTCTGTGTTTCTGCTAATTAGAGAAGAAGTTCGTCGAGGCATGTGTGCCGCAGGCCTGCTGCGTCGCTTGCAGCACTATTGTTGTTGGCGTACTGCTGACTCCATGTTGGCTAGCGTGGAGCCTTTTGTGACTGCTCGCGGCATTACACAGGCAGAGAGAGCCTGCGAGCGCTTCGTTTCCACGGACGTAGAAGAAGTAGAGCTAAACTGCAAGTTTGTTCCGTTAGAGAGCACAACACAGAGTTAAACTACAAATACACAAGATAGAAGATACACACAAACACACACACACACACACAGTGTGCCGGGTGTGCCAGGACTTCATACGTCAGAGAGACAGGATCCCTCTGTCTCTGCAGCGATACACACCTCATGACCTCCAATCTGCTGTTATCATGAGCACAGGCCAAATAAAATGAGTCACCAAACTCTCTCTCTCACACACACACACACACACACACACTCAGATGCACTGCTCAATATAAATACAGCACGACGAGCACTGAGACTGGCAGAGAGGGAGAGGCGCACACACAAGCCCGTCTGCGTGCTCCTACAAACACACACACACACACGCACACAAACACCTCAGGATGCCTGTCTGAGTGGCAGTGGGAGAAGGACAACCAGCTGACATCAAGGCCAGCTCTCTTCATCCCTCACACTGCGGCGATGAAGTCATTTTGAGACATAAACACACGCGCGCACACACACACACACTATGAGAAAGAGACCTTTGGTATCACTGCGTAGAGGAAGTGGACAATTCAAACGTCTTGCCCTGGAGACGGAGCTTATTATGGGTCATTTTATCACTGCTGTGCTGTAGGACCCCCCTCAGCAAACAGTGGGGCCCTCTTATCACCCTCGAGTCGACACTTATCCCGGTCTGGCATTTTGACGAGATCCCTCATGCTGGAGATCTGAACTTTGATTGGTCGCCCGTCTTATCGGAAAGCTTTAAATCCGCCTCCAATTACCTACAACGGGTTGACAGTCCAACCTGCCTAGACCTCAGATGCAGAGAGAAAAAAAGAAACGGGGGTTAACTAAGATCCTTCAAATCCCGCGCTGTGCCTCAGCTGCATGCGTTTATTACGGACGTGCAAGAGGCCCTCTCAACATGTTTAGAGTATAGGCTGACTAATGCAGACAGATAGCATGATGAATCCACTCATCTGTAATAGATTAACCTTGTCTGGGCCCCCGAATCTGATCTAATCAGCCTGAATCAGCTTGTTGTTCTATCACGCCATCAAACCAGCGGCTATTAAACATGCAGTCTTGTATAATGGACTGCACTACATTATAGACTGGATAGAGTCCACAGCACCGCACCACTGGTTTAACCTGCGGGTTACTACCTGCTTTACATTACTGCCAAACAAGCAGCCACTGGTTTTCTATTCATTTCTGTAGCCTTTAGAAGTGTATTAATGATACTGCAGTATGAATTAATGTGCCGAGTGCTTTATCCAGTGATACGCTTGTGTTAAATGCCCGTAAAATAAAAGCTGATATTTTCAAATGGCTCTGAGCAACAGCTTGAAAAAAACCCCCAAAAGGCAGAATTCATACATCATATCAGAACATTCATTAAACTAATTTTGCGTCCATCAATCAGCGGCTCAACTAATCAGCTAATCGTTTCGGCCCTCGAAGATTAACAACTTGCTTGAGACGAGTGATCCCTCACGGTAAACAACGAGTCAGCACTATTTTTTTTTTTCCTTTTTCCGTCTACGCTTTGTTTCTGTCACTGCTTCTCTTTGTGGTTCGTTAACAGCCAAATACAAAGAAACAAAAAACTTTAAAGACATCTCTGGCACTAAAGAACAATCTCAGAGCCTGAACACGTCGACAGGAAAGTATCTCGACACGGGCGCACAAATCCAAAGCTTCCCTCCTCAGAAGTGCGGCTCTCATCTAAAGCTAGCCGCCGGTCTTTGCGTCTGGTTTAAAATGAAAGCCAACAAAGAGAAATCCATGCTGGCTTCACCTTTCCATTGGACTGAATGGCAGACAAGTCAGGAGCCGTAAATAAAACAAATAGCTTCGACGGCTCGCCGCTGCAGCTTGAGCAAAGGCATTTTTCTGCACGTCACGAGACGTTCGCGTGCAGACAAAGAGAGCAGGCCGGCTGATTAATGACGGGGCGAATAATAAACCTAATGAATGGGTCGCACATAATGAAGACGCTGCCCAAACACAGAATCGATTTCTTGCAGCAGGTAGAAGAGGATGAGAAAGCAGACGACCATCTAACTTTTCTTTATCTCTTTGTCTCTGCTCGCCGGTCTCACACTTTAAAATATGTGCGTGCCTTTGTGTGGTTGAGTGGCAGAGCATTTACGCTGCGAATAATATTTACATAACCCACGGTGGACCACCAACCCTGCAATGCTTACACAGTGGCTCCTACACACACACACACACACAGACGCTGAGGAATAAAACACAAAGAGTTGTCCGGAGACGTCAAGCGAGTGCGCGCCTCACTCATTAGCCATGCTATCGCGGTACAAACAGTCCTCGCTGTCCCCAAACTATAACTTATATTATCAGCGCTCAGCTAGGAATCAGGACACGAGCAGCGCGCGTGCTGACCATAGGAGCATCTGCGTTATGGTAGCACACCACGGCAGCCACTGCAGTATTATTCCTGCTTACAGGGCTGTGAACAAAACAGACATAATGTAATGCAACATCAACATCTGCCAAACAGCGGGCTGCCAGGCCGTATGCCCTACGTGCTAAAGCCTGCATGTCCAACAGGGCGGATCATTTTTAGACTTCACCCATGTCGCTGCATCTCGAAGGATTTACACATATATGTTTCTTAAATTTTCTTAAAGAATAAAAAATATGGAAACAAGTTGAGAAAAAGGCCATTTCTGCCATTTCTACGTCCAGACTGAAATATGTAAATACACCCCCTGTTCTTGATCTGCCCGATAGAAGCATAAGATGTAATACACTTGGCACTCCTCACCACTCTATGCTGTATTCATTTAAAAACAGCCAACAAGACGTGCCTTGTACGATTTCCAGAATGCCTGCACAGGTCTGCCAATTCAATCTCCCCTTTAAATTATTCCCTAACCAACTTGGACGCGACGGCTCGCACTGCAGGGGCAGCCCGCCTCATTGTGTAACGTTTTCATTTCGTTAAAAGTGCGTCTGTTCTTTTAAGCGAGCGTAACGCGCCTTTCATTTCCGCCGGCTCGTCGGTGCCTACGCGGAGTAATAAAGATGTAACACTGCGATATGAATGCCCACGGGGTAATTCCCTTTTGGAAACGGAAACCTTGGAGCTTTCCTACTTGTCATGGATGCTTGGTGGTGCAGACGATGCGCTGATACGGCATCCGGACATGTTTGCCTTCCAGGTGCACCAGTTTTAAGATCTTCGGAACGGTTAGGCTATTCCACTTTTCCCACCTTTAGACTTTTATTTAGTGCGTAAAAACAGATGCGTAATGTCTTCCGTGACTCTGGAGGGAGCTTTTCCAATTAGCTCATCAGCGTTACTTTAAATTAGAGATAAACTGGGGGCATGAAGTTTGAAAGATAAGGGCATTAAACGGACAGAAAAGGTCTAATGAAAGATGCTATTTAGTCACATGTGTAGCGGAGCTAAAGTGACATATCAGCCGATGTTAGCTCATTACACCCCTTTAACATTCCTCTCCTGTCGTCTTGTAACTTTTTGGCTCTGTCTCTGCTAAATGCATGCGTCCTTTCCTGCACAGTTAAGGGGACATCACAGAAGTTTCAGTCAATTTCCATCCCTGATCTAAACAGCATTTCACCAAAGCCAGGCAGCATAAGATCCATATTCAACCCTTGTCACGAACAGAGTCATTAGAGAGAGTTAGCTTTTGTGCGCTGACCCACTCAGGCAGCCAATTGACGTGGGTTTGACCGTGCCGCTGTGTCTGTCTGACTCAGATATGAATCATCGACTCCCCTTCCTCGAGGTGACAATCCTTTGCGAGGACGGAGAAGGAGATAGATCTTCAGAAGACGCTTCACAGCCATGAAATAACCGAGCACGCTCAGGTGTTCATCTACCTGTGGATAGCATCCATTTCCTCTCAGACATTGTCAAGATACGCTCCCGCTTCCGGGCTGCCTCTACTAAAGGCCTGTACAAGATACCAAACAACATCATGTTACAAATCATCGGTGGATGGAGCCTTCATGCATCTATAGCAGCTATAACCTACCGACAACACAAGCAGACAAACGGAATACACGAGGACAAAGAGCGAGCTCGCTCTTTATGATTTCTGCTTGTATTTTTACACTTTCAATACCCTGCAGATTAGATTCCAGGAGCACAGAGATGTACGTAGCAAATAAATATGACTCCAGTCCTGATTTTGTTTTGTGGTTTTTTCACGCCACCCACCTCCCCGCATCAGGAATGAAAGAAAAAACATTGCAGTGGTTCATCTTCAAGTTCTTTTCACAGCGCCTGAATTTGGATGCACATTATGTTCCTTTTCGTCTGCGCGCCTGTGTGCTAAAACATCCCACAGATGAAAATTATCCAGGAAGGATGTTCAACTCAGGGTTATAATAATAGCCACTAAAACAAAAGGCGAGCGGCTGAAAACTTGTCTCGCTTGGACTCTTCAGCGTCGCTGCGTTTAAATGGAAATGAACGACTTAGCACAAGATGGCTGCCGGAAAACCTGCGACAACCTCAGACGTAGAATTTAACCTGTACAGCGACGGGTTATAAAAGACGGGCAATGAGGGAATTAAATGATCCAAAAGACAACTTGAGATGAAGCCGGGTAAAGACACACCAAAACAGGAACATGAACCCAGAAACGATGCGTATATAAGCACCACTTCCTGCACCGGGACTCCCTGCAGACTCTGGAAACATCGATATGGACAAAGAGCTCTCACTTTGCACTTTGTCGTGCATTAACGCTGATGATGCCTCAATGCAAACATGGGACGTACCGTACGTATTGACACAGCAAACAGACACTTGGGAGATTTCTGCCTTTACATGGAAGTGGCCAAAATACAAAAATGACCCAGTTAAAGCTCATTTTGCTTCATGGTGCGTCCGTACGAGCAACTCGCAGGATTTGGTGACTAATAACTTCTTTAAGCCGCACGGAAAAGCACAGACCAGGAAACAAGATGGCAACCATCCAGATCTCGAGCCGGCGCAGGAGAGAAACATCCTTCATGTTCCCAGTGAGGAACGGCTTCAGGACAACGGCAGCAATGCCAGTAATTTCTACACATGCAGCTGCACACTTCATTAGTCATCTCATATTCATTAGTCATCTTATATGGCCAAACAATGGCACCCTAACCCCCGGTGGCTGGACAAATGACCTGTCATGTTTCGCCAGCGTGGAGCCAACTACTGGTGCTTGTTTAGTCTCAAAGGAACAAGCCAGTTGCTACATTTAAATGGCTGACATTAATTTGGGGAACAGCTGACCACCTCATCGCGCAGTCTGACGTGTTTTGGACTTACATACGGACGACAAACCTTTCAATCGAGTGACGCGCGCGAGCTTGGCAATACTCACGCACACGGGGAGAGAGGGAGGACATATTTGGTCTTACCAGGCGGCGGTTAGGTTTCCATCATGTGAAAGGATATGGGTTACAAACGACGCGGAGACACCAGTTGCGAGGCCTCGTTGTTTGCTTTAAGCAGAAGAAGGCCACAGGGGAGAGCGCCGGGTACGGCTGCTGCTCCTCCTCCTCGGAGACACAGTCCGGATCACGGATAGGAGCCGTGATGCGAACTCCCAACGTCTGCCCAACTTCCACCTCCAGCTCCGGTTCCTGGTCTTCGTGCTCCCGAACCTCGGGGCTCCATTCTATTCCTTCGCCCTGACCGCTCTGCCCGTCCTCCTCCTCCTCTTCTTCCTCCACATCATCATGGCCTCCTCCAGGGTCAGCATCAGGACCCGGGTTGTCCTTCCTGTAGGCTGTAGGTATAGCGAGCCTCACCTCCTCCTGTACCTCCTCCTGCTGCTCCTGCCCCTCCGGGCACTCGGCGTACTGAAAGCGCGCTCTCCCCTCGCCATCAGTCATGATAGAGCGTCAGGCAGAGCCACTCTGAAGGGAGGTCAGAGGGAGAGAGGTTAGAGAGAGGTGGGGAGCACGGACAGCAGAGACAGAGGACATAGGGGAGAGAAGGATGCAGGGAGACAGCGACGGGGGGGAAAGGAAGAGACGATCAACTCAGCAAAGAGCAGTCGCACGACGAGCCAAATAAACACTCAGGCGGCGTCCTGCTCGGTTCGCTCGGCAACCAAAAGTACTCGCTCCCAATCAATCGCGACGCTGATTTTCAATATTCGTTTACTAACCTGGCAGCGCTGGAGGCTTTTTCGCCAGCATTCATTTCACAGAGCTCTTTGTCAGCTCAGACACTTCCTCTTTCTGTGTCTCTCCCTACAAATAAACCGATCGCTACATTGATATCTCCTCTGGAGCATCAAATATACAGAGAGAATATGAAACAAGGGATACAATGAGATAGTAAACTCACTCGAGGGGCTGATATTTGCTTTTTTGGGGGGGACTTAATATAGTTAGAAAGTCATTAATATGACAATAAACTGTGTGAGTGCCACAGTGTTCTTATACTGTGATATAATAGTGGAGTTTTCTCTCTCTCTCTCTCTCTCTCTGTCTCCTCGCTCTTCCTGTTGCTATGTGATTGAACAGATGGACTGCTCTGTCTCTGGTCTACTGGAGGTTTTTTAGCCCACACCACGCAATGGTGGGCAGGGAATGCGCAAAAAGAGAGAGAGAGGGGGAGAGAGAGAGAGAGAGAGAGAGAGAGAGAGAGAGAGAGAGAGAGAGAGACAATAAATGCCGCACTAATCCTGATTATTATCATAAGTGGAATATCATAGAAACATTACTCATCATAATCCAGCTAACAGACTTTTCTCTCTCAAGGTTTTTTTTTTTTATGTATTATTTATTCTAACGGGCTTTATTGTCCGTCGTCTGCCGTTAAATGAGAAAAGCGCATCTCGCGGTGAGAGGCAGTTCTCTGCTCTCAGGGATTGTAAGAAAGACACGCACAAAAGAAAGAAAGAAAAAGAAAGAGGTTGTTAAACATGCTCTCTGCACAACAGCCGTGTAGGAGTGCTCACGTTTTAAAGGCTGTCAGAGGAAATCAAACCCCTCACCTGTGTTTCTGTGTTTTCGGCATTAAAAAGTGGACTCAGTCCTGGACCCGCTGGATATTAAAGCATCACAGGCACACACAACAACTTTACTCTTTTAAAAAATGAAAAAAAATACCTTATCGAGACGGAATCGGAAGTTCCCATAAGCATGATCCGCGACTTTCCGTGTTTCTAGCGCACCCAGCCTTTCCAAACCCGGAGCTTTCCTTCCTTCTCTTTCTCTCTCTCTCTTTCTCTCTTTCTCTCTTCCCTCTCCTCAACAGCAACAACAAACAAACAAAAAAAAAAACACCTCCTCACTTCTTTCGTTTCTCGCAGATCAAAACGTAATCCGAGAGGCGCTCTTTGCCAAAGAAATATCGCAGGGAGTAACCAGAGGATCACTTGAAGTGCTCTTCGTTTGTTTCAAACGGGAACATCTATCCACATCCGCGCATCCATCCATCCATCCAGTCCGTCCGTCCTCGGCTGAGGTGTTGGTTTTACGCAGCGTGGAGCGGAGATGCGCCGCGCTGTGAGGGTCGGACCGTGCGGGTCGGACGCCGCGCTTCAAAGCTCCGCCGTGGTTGATCTGACACGAGAGAGAGAGAGAGAGAGAAAAAACTTGGCCCAGGACCCGGGAGCCCTGACACGTGACGTGATGCCCAGGCCACAGGGACGTAGCGCGCGGTGGGAGAGACACACACACACATGCGCGCGGAAGAGCCACGGAGAGAGCCAAGCTGGGCGCGCACGCCCCGCGATGTTTCATGCATCACTACTGCACGGCAGCGGCAGTGATGGAAACGGTATGAATCATATATCAGCATATACCTTGTGTGGGTGTGACAGGAACACAAGGAACCATTGCTGTTCATCATCATCATCATTATTATTATTATTATTATTATTATTATTATTATTATTCCATATCATCCACAGTATTCCTAATATGTAGCCTACAGTGACATAAAGTGTCTTTGTAAAGAAACACTACACTGTAAGGTTAGCTAGGTGTCCATATCTCCTCTTTCATTAAAAAAAACATGTAAATATTATAAATATTTCTGCTGAGGTTAATAGCTGATATCTGATGGCCGTCCACAGACAAAAAAAGAAGACTTCTGCAAGCTGGACTTGAAGTCCCGGTGGTCACGGATGTGATTGCGGATGTGACTTTACGTCCACAAGCTTCCAAACAGACACAAATACATAAATCTGCTAATGAAGAACCATTTTTGCTGAGCAATGAAAACTCACAGTGACTCTTTAGATAATGAATTCAATTATGATAAAATGTCTCAAAGAGTTACATAAATTATTTTTTTGTGACAGAGCTGAGTTGGGTTTATGTATATTTTGGACTTTTTAGGCCATAAATACCTTTGAGTAACAGATCCACACCCAGCCCTGCATAGATCTGCATGTCCGGATGAGCCATCCATCCATTTCCTGTAACCACTTTGTTCTTATCAGGTTTACAGGGCGGCTGGGTAGGGTAGGGTAGGCAGGGTACACCTTGGACAAGTCGCAGCTCATCGCAGGATGGATCCATCGTGTCTTATCTTACCGGATCCAACCTGGATTCCTAATCTTTTTACGTCTGCTGTGCCAGAGGACTCCAAACTGGACCTGTTTTGTACATCCGTACATTCCGTATAGCGTATGACATCTCCAGAGCTGACCAGAGTCAGTTTATGCTATCTGGCATTCGTGTGTGAGGCGGGGGTCAACGCGAGGTCACCTGGCTCAGCCAGGAAAGGACTGTATGAGCCTTGAATGGGCAGCCATTTTGGAACAAGCCTTCGTACTATATATTTTTTGCATTTAATTTTCTAGTCAGGATGTAAAACTGAAGCCTGAGTAATGAGGAGCTCAGCTTCTTTGTTGTTTCTGCGTTTTCTCATCATCGCGATCATCCACGTTTCGTTCAGCGTATTTGTATTCAATCAGGCAACTGCTGCTCGTGCAGCAATTTGATTCGACAATCAATTGAAACTCCCATGCTGCCCGGGTGATCGATCACAAATACATACACTATATTTAATGAAGAGTGTTTCAGTGTGATAGGATGCAGGGAGAGGGAGAGAGAGAGAGAGAGAGAGAGAGAGAGAGACGAGGCCACTGGATGGAGCTTTGCACTCCGGTAAAGTTTAGTGTCACGCTGCAAAGGCCAGCTCGGCACGGTAGAAGAAGGACCTGCCAGAAACACGACAGTAATTGACATCAGGTTTAGGGAGAATGAAAAGGAAAAGCTCCTGTCTGGAATCAGATCCCTCAGGGTTCAGTTGGATGTGACAGCTGACGGGATGAGAATAACATCAGTCAAACGTGGTCACAGAGAAAGAAAAGAAGCAGCGCGTCGCTCAGACGCACCGAGCGCGTGGGAGACTTGGGCAGAGAAAACAAAGTCAGAAAAAGTTGTCCGTGTGCTCCTGGTGGATCGCTCACTCCGGCAGCTCCACACCAACACAGGAAAACCAATAAAACTGCTGTGAACTTCCAGTGTGCTGCTTTTGTTCTCACCCGGGAGAGGCAAACGTGGAAGGCTGCAGCTAAAAGTCGCTGCAGAGCAGGGGAAGAAAAAGCGGTGAAACATGGAGATCAGTCCGTCTTGGTTAAGTTTCTTTGAGGACAAGGCGAGAGGCTGTGTTAAATCTCATATTTTTCATCGATATACTACAGATAAGTCACTTTAGATCCCATCCTTTACTACATTATGTCACATAGCAGGCATTAACGCTGCTCAGGGAGTGAATGCGTTGGTGTTAATGCTCATATCTCATAATGGATGCGTAGGGCAGCAGGCCAATCTCCCAACAACCTGACGTAATCCTTTAATCTTTGTGTGTTTACACACAGACGCATATGAAACAATGATCTACACACCCATTTTCCACGTCCTCATGTCCGCGTGTAGGCCGCTTACTCTCCAGGAGCAGCAGTAGTAGTGGACTTTGGTTGTTTGTGTCACTGGTCACTATGGGGATGTATTAAACCGGATCGATAGTGTGAACAGACTAAATATTTAGACTGAGTGTCATGCTGAACTCATTCACCTTGAGATCAGAAAGCTGCTTAGCCTGACCGAAGGGAACGCGGGATGACTTACTCTGCCCGCTTGTCACGACTCAAAAAAAAAAAAACGAAGGCAAAGTAGTGCTGTTAGCTAAATCAGAGCGGATGTGAAGCTTCAGTGCTTTCCAAGCCACAAATCCATCTCCCCTAATTCGAAAGGCCTGCAGCGAGTTTCTTAAACACCTTGTCAAGACACCAAATAGCTCAAAACCTCCAATCAATTAAGAGCCCGCAGAGCGAAAGCAGCGGCCATTTCTACAGAGATCTTCAGGATGACGAACTCTCGGCCGGCTTACAGAATGTTTAGTTTAGCCGACCGACCTTTTGGCAGCTGCGCCCGCTGATTAATGCAGCATGTTACAGCGAGATGTGTTATAAGCCACGCTGCCAGTAATTCAGTGTTTTATTGAAGAGCGCTGCCCCCCCCGGAGCGATCTTGCGGACTTCACAGATCGTTCTGATGCATCGGCTACGCTGGAAACAAACTGGAATGAAAAATGCCGGGCACGCCGCCGCGAGGCCGCCGCCAACCTTCCCGTCACACCGGGGCTAAGATGATCAAAACAATAATCTGCCAAAAGGTTGACGCTCTCCTTCAGAACCCCCCCCGGCAGTGGAGCCATGTCCTCGAAAGCCAATTAAGGAATCGTTTGAAGTAGTGAAACTGAGCGGATAATGGAGACACTCACACGTTGAAGTTCGACGTCCAAGCGGAGGAAAGCTCGCTTTTTTCCGTGGCTGTGTCGCGTCGGTAACGGAGATGGGTTCCGTTTTAGCTCACGTGGCGGTGATTAACGCGGACACGGTTTGCTTGAGCCTCCCCGGACGAGCTGAATCACACGTTTGCCGTTATGTGTCTGTGAAATGGGACATTACATTATCTAAAGTAATACCCATCAGGACTTGCTGGAGTAATTACAGGAGTTAAACGCTCTGTGAGTGTGTGTCTTTGTGTGTGTGTGTGAGTCCATTCATTCTCAGCTGTGTGCCAAACCAGCGGCGAGCTGACAGAACACACACACCCCACTGACACCTGTCTTTCTCTCCCACCTGTCTGCCCCCTCTCTCTCCCACCCACCCACCCACCCCTTACTGCCTTTCCACCGCGCGCAGAGCTGGAGCTCATATCCTCATTACCGTAAGGCTTGGCCCTAAAATGTCTCCCATGAGGCTTTTGCTAATGTTGGCTCCAGTTTCGCTGCACTCTCAGCTGTGTGTACAGAAGCCTGGGAGCCTGGTTTGAATTTGCTCAAGGCGCCTCTTACGAAATCGCTGTCCCGATACCGGCCGAGCAGCACATTCTGCCTCGCCGAGGTAAAAGTATCTGATTTTCCACGGCTCGCTTCTCTTCTCGTGCGCAACAAAATCACCTCCCGAACTCTCGGCTTCACCGCTGGTACCAAAACTACCGCAAAAGTGCATCCGGTCGCACATTCCCCGACACGAGCCGCGCTGTATCTGTGAGTAAACGTCTCTCTTCACGCGCCGTCTTCAATCCGTTTATACAATACGTATCGCCACCAGTCTAAATCAATATGAATCTGTGTGCATCCCACAGATAATCAATAGTCCTCCGTCAGCCCCCGCGCTCTCTGCCTTCCTCTTCCCGACTCTTCCAGACCACTGCCCCACCCCCACCCCCATCCCATCATCCTCCATCCTCCCATCTCCACTCCGGCTCCCACGCTTTCATCATCCGGCCTTTTCTTCCTGCTTTTCCTCATCTCCTCCTCATCAGTGACCATCACTTGATCCTACCGGCTACAGCGCAGGAAAGAGGAAAGCCACAGGACACACACACACACAGAGTAATGAGTTTTCATTTCAAATTCTGTATCTGAAAAAAACCGAGGCACGTGATGAGATTGAAAGATCTGACCGAAGAAGAAAGAAGCTTTTCTTCACACCGACACGCCGCGCACGCTGGTAAATCTTCATGATATCACATGTTATGGAAGGACTTTGAAATAGGCAGAAGATATCTTTCTGCTGATATAATCTATAATCTATAATCACCAAGCGCTTCTGAAGTGTCGAACAGCGCGCACGTGTGTTCAAGCCTGCCCACCTTACTGCAAACGCAGACATTAAAAAACGACCAGACAGCCTTCGCGGACAGAGTTAAGGGCAACTTTAGGTTGGAGTGACCCAATAAAACCCATTTGATGGGAGGAACGGCATGTAACCGGGATAAGCTATTTGAATGTTTGGAAGATTGCTGTGAGAAGCACAAGACCGGATACGTGAACATCAGTTTCTCTGCAGACTAACTCAGCACCTAATGTTAATGCCCTTGCCTGGAGAGGATTCTTTGTTTTCACCTTCAGTAAATCCTAGAAAATGTATATTGCATGTCATTGTGGTAAATGGTTGTTTGGCCGGACGCACTAAGAAAACCACGGCACCTACAAAAATGAAGTTCTTTGACAGAAGCTGCACTGTTTGATTGACACGTAATCTCTTGAGATGTGCGGCGACAGGAACACAGCAGAGACGTCTCCAAAGCAGAGAATGAAAACAAAGTCGAGGAGCAGTTCTTGAAAGCTTTCAGCGTCACTCCTCCCTCTCCTCTCTGGCTCACCTTATTCTCCAACCTACTGTAGTTTGATGTATTTCTCGTCCGTCCCCATCTCTCTCTCTCTTTCTCTCGAGGGTGGAGTCTCATTATGAGGCGTGCTGACGTACGTGAGGAGGCGGGGGAGACCCTGCATCACTTTCTTCGGGGGGCTTCCCCCAGCAGCGGCAGCGGCAGCAAAGCACGGGCCCCTTCTGCGCCATGCATGTGCAGTGCGTCACAGGCGTATCGCACTGAAATATGCATCCGCTTGATGTATTATTAAAGTCGGATGAGAAAAGTACACGGAGATACATGTGACAGTGAAAAGGAGGACGGCACACTTAGAAACAAAGAGGAAAAGGATGAAAGAGGCTTTTTTTTTTGAGGAGGAGGAGGAGGAAGGAGGAAGGAGGGAGGCCTTGCATCCTTCTTTCGCTCTGCACGCGTGTGTGTGAGGCATAAAAGCATTGACACACAGCCCGTGCACCCGCATCATCTGCTGGCTCACTCGCTTGCATGTAAAATATGTGATTATCTTTGAGCACGTTTGTGTGTTAGCGTGTGTTTGTGCCGTAGCGGGCTTTAGCTGGTGCACTGCTGGAAACAGGTAGCATACAGTACGGCCTAGCTGTTAGAGTGATCGTGCTGGCCAGCCTTAACACCTCTCCAAAGTTTCGAGCTAGTTTGGTTGCCCAGGCGTAGTAAAAAAAACGAATGCTGCGAGGCAGCCGATATGATAACTTCCTCTATTTTGGACTGGGCTCTTTCTTTTTTTCCATCAGAGCTCAGCACTGTCAACACAGTTTGCCGTTACCAGCGCTGGAGTGACGGGGATTCAATGCAGAGCAGCCGCAAATAAAGGGTCTGTTTTATGACTTTCAGCGCGCGGCTGCCTTCGCCAGCAGTCCTGCCATATTAGATTTATAGCAGCACATACGAGTTAGATTAACAGCAGATCTCAATATAGAGGAGTGAATATGCAGGCAGCGTCGTTTACCCTCATGAACTCGCTGGTTCCTGTGGTCAGTCCAGGCTAACCTGGCCAAGAGCCTAATAAATGCACACCGCTTTTCACTGCACCCCGAAGCACGGACATCTGTAAGTGTTCAGCAACCAGTGGGTAATGGTGTTTGGATTCACAAGAGTTGATTGAAGGAAAAGCCGCATCCATTCGCGGCGGTCTTCAAAAATCCGGCAATCGGGATAATTTCACGAGCGCGATGCGACCGTGCACGTTCTGCGTATGAATCTGACAAACGCAGCGCTCTGTGTTCGTATCAATCTTTGTGTACAATGCCAGGCCCAGTGGCGGAATATAGAGTATATTTACTTAAGTATTGTACTTCAGTACAATTCTGAAATACTTGTACTTGTGTTTGTCCTTTGTTTGCTTTGTTATACTTCTACTCGACTAAATACTGCCCTTTTTTTACCTCCTCCACTTCGATCTTACATGAAACGAAGGTTATAAATACAAAAGAGTTGAAAACGCTGAAGATGAAATCAGCGGTTTATAGATGTTTCTCTGGTTTGTGTCCACTGAGTTGTTCACATCTCATTTATCTGACATTACACGAAACACACACACACACACTCTCGCACATATATTGTCAGTGAATACACACGCACGCACACACATCACACGGCCCATTTGTCTGGATGTTTTACCTTGAAATTAAGAGTCTCACCAGGGACAGGCACCGTAAATTACCTTTAGCTAAGCCTCATAGATTATCTGTACCGACTGTGTTAAATTAATACATACATAAGTAAATGGAATTAATCTCAATACGCAGTCCTGCCAGGATGCTGTGTGTAATCAATACATAATTTAGTTTGTTCATTGGATCACCAAATACCAAATAATCTGTGTCATGGCATCTGAATAGCCGAGGCTGTGATGAAGCTGTTGTGGGAACGCGTGGATGTGATTCCTGGTGGCTGTTATCTTCTGTGGTGCGTTTCTGTTGTGTCTGCACTGTGTCTGCTTTCATCTATTGGAAATAAAAACACACACAGACACACACACACACACACACACGCACACACACACACAGGCACTGACTGCCCGCTGGCCTCTTGAAAAGTATAAAACTCATTGTCAATACAAAGACCTGCAGGTTGCATGGCGTCCTCACCCACACACACACCCCCCTACTGGTAGACTTCAAACCAGCTCAGAGAGAGAGAGACAGAGAGGCTGAGACCAGAACGAACAGGGGAAGAGGAAGAGTGGAGCGGGATGGAGGTGTACAAAGAGAAAGAGAGACGGATGAAGAGAATAAAGAGAGACGGCACCGAATACATAGACACGGAGAGGGGGAGAGAATGAAGTGTGGCGACAGCAGTAATGGCAGTAACATCTGGATTATAATCTGCTGTTGTATAAGAGTGTCTGGCAGCCTTTTGCATGACGTTATATTAACACACACGTGCATGCGCAAACATAAACAGAACATGTGCATCCTGGTACACTGTGGTATTTGGTCTTTACAAATCTTAATTGTTGTTCAAATGATGTGCAGACCCAAATTTTGGGGGAAAAAAATGACCTGAACCAAATTTGAATTAGACTCCTGAAAGGTCTCTGATGATATATGACACACCGTGTGACTAGAGCCGTTAGGGTCCACTGGGATCAACTCATCAGAGTGCTATGTGAGGGAAAACAAGCTTAAACAGTGAGCACTTCATGGTGTGTTATGGTCCATTTATGTATTTAGTTCTCCTTAGCAGAATTATATGATTGGGAAATACACTACACGCGGCCCTTGTGCACTTCCCGCAAATGATGGTCGCAACATTTTACCCCTTCTTCTTCTCCTTCGGCATAATGCAACTGGGTAGAGCACCAGCGCCAAAATATAAACATAAAATATATCTACAACTTATATTTGTGTATTTTAACTGCTTCAGCTTCACCAGTTTCCCCAACCGCCATCATACCTATCCAAAAACGGCGACCACCGAGGGCGAGAAGTGTCCGGCGCTCCACACTGAGCTTTCTGACCACTAGGCCGCTCACACCACGCTGCATTTTGCCGTAACTGACAGTGTAATCGCTCTCATTTATTCCACATGGCGAGTAAAAGCACGCAAATGGACTTTCCACTCCACTGAGTGTGTCTCAAACAGTTGTGATACGAGCCTTCGCTGTCTGTCTCATTACGAGCTTCCAGCAGGGAGACAGACATGCAGTGAGACAAAGGCGGTAAATAAAACACTGTGTGTGTGTGTGTGTTGATAAAAGGTGAGGCGGCGAAGCGGGGACGAAGGAGAGAATGAGGCAGAGATGAAGTGAATAGATGGGCAGACAGACGGGAGGAGGAAGCAGGCTTCCACTGCTGAGTCATACAGCTCTCGCTACACTTCCAGAAACTTCTGTGGAGTCCTCACATACTCAGCTGTGTGACGATAAGCGCGTGCGTTTGTGCGTGTGTGTGTGTGTGTGTGTGTGCTGGTGCAGCTGTGCATTCCAATCAGAGAGATTTAACCCTCTCGCCCCCGCTGAGAAAACCCACCGCCCCCCCCTTCTCCATCTCCCTTCACATTATCCGCTAATACCCTCTCTGCTGTCCCGCCATCTGGACCAGTCACTGCTACCAGTCACTATATGTGCCTGTGTGTGTGTGTGTGTGTGTGTGTGTGTGTTTGTCTGTCACACTCATAGAAAGAAGAATTAGCTGCTTTATGCTAACTGCTATGCTAACATAAACCTGCAAAACAGAGAATTTTTGTTTTAATTAAAACCAGCAAACTCGAAGCGGCTGCCTTATGTTACTTTACGCTCCTGCAGAGGCGCAGATGCTGTCAAGAATGTTCTGAATTTTTTCCAAAACAGCTTTTACCAAACCGCTACTAACAATGTTTACTGGTCAAATTTGCCGGTCGACGGTTGGGGCTGTCATTTGGCCGATATAATACACTGTCTCTGTATCTGTCCATTTCGTCCACCTCTCACCCTTTAACCTGCTGTGCAGGCTGTGAGCGACAGGCTGAAACGTCGGTTCACAATATAATTGGTAGCAGCAGCAACCTTTTGGTTTCACAGAGTCAAATTGTCACTTGAAGGAGCTGCCTCGAATATTTTATTTGATATTATGAGTTTTCAATCTTTATGTATTTAAATTAAACTGTCATTCTATACGTTTTCTACCATAAAATAACTACCAGCTGTTTCACTGATTTTGGTGAAACTGGATCATATTTTATGTTGAAATATTTCCCTGGTTGTCCTTTAGCGGCTATAGAACTTCCAGTAGCTGCTGTTAGCTAATGTTAGCTCAGTTGACGAGGAGCGGTGTGTCGTGCCAGAACCGGAGCTGGGCAAGCGGGCGATGTAAACTGACCTTGGTGGCCCAAATGGTAGAGGCCCAAAGAGGACGATGGAGGAAGAGTGAGTGAGCAAAAGACAGACGGACAAAAGTAAATCTGGGAATCACTTTTAGTCGTTGGCGAGAACTTGAACTAAAAGGCTTAAAGACAGACGCCGAGCTCGGGGTCTTGTCGATGAATGAATATTAGCTGGCTGCTGGTGCTTCATGTTTGGTTGTTAACAAAGTTGTGGACAGCGGCTGAAACAGACTCATGTAATGAGTTACAGGAAGCAAAGATAACAATTAAAAAGCCAGCGCTAAGCTAAAAGTTTGAAACTACTGCGTACTAACAGGAAATGCTCCATCTCATTTGCTATCTACATTTCTACCTCGGTTGCTCCATCTTCACAAGACTTTCAGCTAAATTTCATCATCCGCCTTTCTGTTCACAAAGAGCACACACACACACACACACACACACACACACACACACACAAACAGGCATAAACACACAACTGTGGACGACCTAAAGCCCAGTAAATACGGCTTATTAGATCTGAGAGTCAAATTTTAAGCTGTTACGACACACAGCATTTGTGTGCATGTGTGTTGTTGTGTGTGTGATACATGGGGATACATGTGCATGTGTGCTCCTGTGTGTGTGTGTGTGTGTGTGTGTGTGTGTGTTGTGTGTGTGTGTGTGTGTGACTGTGTATCATGAGGTTAGAGGAGAAGATCCTAACAAGGTCTGTGGCGATATCGCTTCCATGGGGCTAGCTTGACTGCTCTCAGTAATGAGACAGCAACACACGCGCACACACACACAGTCACACGCACGCACACACACGCAGCACACACACACACACACAGGAGCACGGGAGCAGCCCTCTGAAACTCTGCACAGACACAGTGAATCACCATTTCATCCGAACTGCCTCCAAACAACCCCACTCACTAATCCATTTCCTGGTCTGTACGTGTGTGTGTGTGTGTCATGTGCGTTTGTTGTGTGTGTGTGTGTGTGTGTGTGTGTGTGTGTTAGAGGGAGAAAGGGGCCAAAAGGTCCTTGTCCTGGCAGCTTCTCATGGTTAATCCCCCCCATCCCACACTCTCCCTGTGGCACCTCACACTCTTTATTAATTTCTTTCTTTCTCTCTGAATAATTCCCTTCTTCATTTTTAAAGAGAAAGGTGTTTTTCTGTTGCTACTTTTATTTATTTATTTATTTTTTTACACATCATACAGCATGGATATATCTGTGCAGGGACGTGTGCGGCTGCAGGATTAAAACGTATGTTCATCAAAGAAGGATTACTGCCCAGTGGTGGTGGGATCTAATCTGAATATCGCCCTCGCAGGAGAACAACCTGCTGATCTTCACACACACACACACACACACATATACAGTCCTGACCTACAGAGGTTATGACGTTGGCTACGCTGGGTCACTGGACCTACTCCACACCCAATGATAATCATCCTC
Organism: Nibea albiflora; assembly: GCA_014281875.1. Taxonomy (NCBI): domain Eukaryota; kingdom Metazoa; phylum Chordata; class Actinopteri; family Sciaenidae; genus Nibea; species Nibea albiflora. Next base: position 16,358,154 of record CM024808.1, on the reverse strand, counting down.
ACATCCAACCAACCAATCGGAGCGCTCCTTCTAAGAACAGATGGCCTCTGTAATCTCGGGGTGTGAGTTGATACTTGAGCTTTGATATGTTGCCTTGAGGAATATTTGTGTCATCTGCGCTGCCTTTCGTTGTCGCGTGGTGCTCGCAGAAGTTGTAGCCGGCAGGGACGTCACGGGAATTTCATGCCATTCAGTTTCAGACGGCGGTTTTAGAAGGTGGACAATCTAACACCGTAAACACGAACCCTCCAGTCAGTTGACGCTTGTCAATTGTTCGCTAAAGCTTCGCGTCCCCTGTTGCTGCGCCTGTCAAACTTCTCATTCTCACTTACAGTTCACGGTGATAACACGGGACAGATTCACTGCTGGATATTCTGCTTTAGTTTTTACAGAGTTACAGGGCTCTTATTTCTGGAGAGAGACAGAGAGAGACTTCTTCGAAGTGGAAACCTCAGGTTCTGGGTAATGGGAGTGCTAAAAACTGTAATTCATAGTAGCATAGGTTGCAGATACATTTACAAAAATATAACCCACAACTATAATCCATTCTTTGCATGCATGGCTGGACGGTGAAGTTGCAAAGGATGGAGCAAGAGGGCCCACGAGTGAGTACGTGGGCCAGCTTTTAGAGCCTGCAAGGCCCAGGTGAACTCGTTGAGCTGACAAGCTCTCTCAAACATTCGGTTAAATCATTTTATTGTGCCTCACTCTGTAGTCGACTCTCGTGTGGGCCGCACTCGTGTGGCACTTTTAACCCGAGAGCAGAACAAAGCACTCGTGAGGCTCGGCGTCTTTGCTCAACATCCTCGAGGACACTTTAGACCACAGACTTAACCGCTAATGGACTAACCCGCTCCAGCACCTGAGCCGCAGCCACCGCATGCACTGCAGAGTGATTGGGTAAATGTAAGCCAGACATGGAGAAGAGTAAACAGGTAATAAATCTACCCGGCACCACTGTTCTTAAATGTCATGCCAGTCCACGTGTGTCTGAGGCTTTCCATTCACTTTGCGCGAACCTCCACTGTTATTTATGCGAACATCTCCTGCGCTGTAAACTGACCAGCCCGGCTCTCCTCAAAACTTGGTGCATTCTTGTGACATCTGTAACCAGTGTGTGTGTGTGTGTGTGTGTGTGTGTGTGTGTGTGTGTGGTGGAAGAGCACTTGTCAGTTGATTTATAGGCTTCTGGGAAGCTGCACAGTGCAGCTGCTGTCATACCGCAGATCAAAGGGGATTCCTAGACAGGCTGGAAGGTGGAGGGTGAGGGAGAGGGGGAGGTGGGGGTGGTGAGAGGACATGTTGGATGGAGAAGGGGGGGGGGAGAGGCTGACGCAGTGAGGAGGACTTAATGAAGCTCGCCGCCCTGGTGTCAGCCCGTTTTTTTTTTTTCTTCGAATCGGCGAACTCCCGAAGACGCTTTCGCAATGATGAGGTTAGACCCCTCGGACCTCGCAGAGTTTAGAAGATCAGACGGTCAGAATTAAACCAACGACCGAAAGGATTAGGCTGGGACCACCCGTGTAATCAATAAAAAGGAAAAAAGCTGACTGCATTGAGTCATTTGGACGCTGTAGTCTGAAGTGATGTTCCTAATATAGAACATTTAGTTAATAATCGTGTTGTTCGTGTTTTCATTACCTGACACCTGTCACCAGTTTGCGAGCGCACCCTGCATAGACGTTCCATATTTATTCCCCCTTTCCTGAGCCATATTGTCTTTTCTGCAACAACGGCCTATTCTTTTCACGCCGATCATTAATCATCTAATGTAATCTGCGGCGCGATGCCTGCTCATGCCCTGCTGCTGCTGCTGCTGCTGCTGGTCGTGTAGCCCTTGTAATCCAATTGGTGCGTCAGTCGTTAATTCTGCAAAACAGCAGACGTCAATCCAGATGGCATTAAAAATCGCCCCGCAGGACACCGGAGTTAACTCACACAATAAATAGTTTATCAGCTGGGACACTTACCACAAGAGAAATCATTTTTCTAGACAGAGAGAGAGTTACTGCGAGTCTAAGCATTCAAATCTGCTCTATATATAGTAGTTATGGAACTTATTGGTACTGTTAGAGATAGATATATATATATATAAGATATAATATGCTCTGAATTTAGTTTGATTTATTCATGACAATTTAAAAGTTTGACTGAAAAATGAATATCTATTTAAGATATACCAAAACTCTTCTCGTTTTACACAAAACTTTAAGAGCCAAATGCCAAAAATATCATATCAAACCAAATAATCGTTGATATATGGAGAACAACTTTTCAAAGTTTTCAAAGCATACGTGGCGAATGCTGCAGTTGCATCTTGCAGTGATAAGTGTAGAGGTAGCACAAACGCCAGCGGAGGCGATAGTGATGAGAGGAAGCAGATTTGTTTACGGCGCCGCGAATGGAAGAGATGAAACACCTGATGGAGCTCAGAGTGTTTCAGCTTGAGTGGCTAATTCGAGTTTTATGAAGGCAACAAGGAGACGAAAACCGTGGAGCGTTTAAATCAGTTTGTCTGAGCCGTCACACAAAGCCGCTGCTCGCGTCCGCCGCAAACATCAATCAGCGGACTGCTGCACTGACTGAAGCCAAAGGACTAAAACACTCCTTCAGCACTCAGACCGGGCTGAAGATTCATGCCCTTTGGTATCTGAAATACACTGATGGCGTTAGCTGCCAGCCGAGGTGCCAACCGCTCATCGGTTTTAGGAGCTAACCATTCGTATGCATTCACACAGCGATGGCGCGGCCTTCAGGGGCAGTTTGGGGTTCAGATGCTTGGACGCAGACAGGGAGGAGCTGGGGATTGAACTGTCAATCATCTGACTAGAGGATGACCCGCTCTACCCTGAGCCACAGTGAGAAGTGTTTTTATTCTGTTCAGTTCTATGGCTTTGTTCATAGTCAAGCACCATACGAGACGCACAGAACAGTCGCTTCCAATTCGACTTAATTAAAGCTCACGTTTTGCATGTTTACTCTCTTTTTATTGCTCGAGGTTTCCTGTAGCGCCGCGTGAAATTTGTTTTGCGGCCGTACATAAAGACTTTAAATTGGATAGCCGTCGTGTTTTTTTCTTTTTTTAGGTTGTTGTTGAGCAGAAAAGGAAACCGCCCCCCCCTCTGTGCTCATTCCAGGTTGTTTTATTTTGAGAACAGGACCGATAAGAAGGTTATTTATTCCTCGGCTGTTTGTTTTACTTGAGAAGTCTCATAATCATAAAGCGAAATGAGTTCCAAGTCATTTCGTCCTTTCCTTCCTTCCTTTCCTTTTTTCGTTGCTGTAATGAATTTCATGTGTCACGGCACTACAGTAGTAGTGTAATCGCAGTTAATTAGTAAAAAAAAAAAAAGCAATCAGAACATTGTTGTTGTTTATATGATTGTGTAAGACCTCTGGCAATGCAATTAGTAATAATTGAAAGTAGGAACCGGCAGACTGGATACAGAGTGTGTATGTTCATTGTAAACTGTGCGCACAATTAGAAAACACAGCTGTGAGTGGCTCTTTGTGCAATGCATCATGGGACAGTGGTACACACCGAGTGGTGTGCTGCATAAAATATCCTTGTTGTTAGCATGAGGCCGTGTCGTATGGGATCTCTGTTTACCCACAAATACCTGCCACATAACAACAATACAGACTTTAAAAATATGAGAGGAAGTGATCATGCAGGGAAAAAAAAGAAGACAGGATGGAAAGAGCAGAGCAAGACAAGAATATGTCAAGTGCAAGACTTGACGAGGGATGATCCAGGAGGGAGGGAGGGGACAGGAAGGGGGAGGAAAGGAGAGACAGACGGGTGCCAAGTCAGAGGTGGGCTGTCGAAAAAAGAAAAAAAAAAAACACTGTGGGATAAGTTGCGGTCAGCGAAAAGGGGATGAGTCAGAGGAGGAGTAACGGGGGAGACGAGGAGGTGTTTACAGACATGCTTGGAAAGAGGAAATAGTTCCTGGCACTACTAGATAAAGATAAAACTGCTTGGAAAGCCAGCGGGGCCGGCACAGCAGATACTTTACATACTTGACATCCTGTGTGATTGTTTAAGGTTTGTGACGGACCCCGAATATTTTACCGTGACTGGCCGACCTTCCCAGAATGATGATGCATTCAGGCGATCCCAAAAGACATGATAATGACCGTATTCTCACACATCCCATGTTAGGCTTTGTTGCTTGGTGAATTTAAATGTGCCATGCTCCTTTAGATGTTTAAATCGCCCCAGAAGTGCAGCAGCAGGAGCTTCAAGAAATCCTTCGAGACAAACGAGATGAATTTAATTTAATAACCGGCGTGACATGAAATGAGTCTGACTCATACGTAATGTGCAAGACAGCAACCAAACGACGGAAACAGAAACTGTCGTGAGCGGCTACAGGGGCAGAGGCAGGACTGCAGGACAACTGATGGTCAGGTCCAATTACCAGGAAAAATACTCCTCCAGGCAGATGACGCTATGGGTAAACACTGCTCTCTGACAGGTGTGTGTGTGTGTGTGTGTGTGTGTCAGAGAATTTAAAGAAAGACTGAAAGGGTTAGATGTGTGTGTGCGTGTTTGTGTGTATGAGTGGGTGGTGCCATTAAGAGAGCAGAAACTGTGCTTTCATATGTTGCTCGCGATTTTTTTTATTTATTGCTCATGTTCTTCCCGTCTGGCACCAAACTGTTTCCTCCGACACGTGAACGCTCTCCGTTGAATGAGGTGATTGGGATTCAGCGCGCAGCTCGGGATTGCATTTCTCCAACAGGCACATCCACAGAAGGATAGCGGCGCTCGAAAGGCGCAGATCAGCCCTGCCGTCTGACAAATTGTGTTTCCGGGGAGCTTTTTGCTCACGTAAATCACCCGGGCTTGCATCTCACGGTGGTGCTAAATGTTGAAAATGTAATGTGGGCGGTGGTTTATTTTGCCCAAACAGAGCAGCTTCATGTGAACATAATTCGTCTCGCTCGGGGCTACATGAATAATTGCTTTATGATTGCTGCGCCACGAAAGCCGTACATGCCATCAATATAAAGCTCCTCACTGTGGCGTCAACAAAGCTGTTTGAAACGTCACATTTCCTGCTCACATGACTATCTTTAGCTTTAGTTTGGCTAAGTAAGTCAGGAAGCAAGTGCGACCAAATCCTCCACCGGTGCTTCTAAAACTCATGCCGGACTATTTCCTGGTTCGATGTAGTGGCTTCCTGGCCTTGCTGTTGCCGAGCAACCAGCAGTGTTAGTTAGTGAGCGACCTCTCGAGTCGCTGGTCGGCAGATCGTGTTACCTTTGGACATTTCCAGTCTTCGTGCTAAGCCAAGCATAAGCCTCATATGTTTACTGTACAGACATGAGCGTGGTACTTCCCCAAAAATATTGTATTCCTCTTATTGAGACTGATCAAAATAAGAGAAATAGCTTATAAATATAAGAGAAATATCTTTATTTAAAAAAACAAAAACAAAGAACTTAGGTGAAGAGCTATTTCCTCTGTAAGAACAAACCAGACTACAGCTACGTAACCTTCCGGTCCACTCTCTCTGCTAACTATCCTCCAGAAAACAGACCCCGTCTCGACAGCAAGATCAAGGAAACTCCCGTTGTTTACCTGCTGTGATTATGTGGTGAAATTTTCCAGCAACCCACACCAGTCTTTGTCAACCTACAGCGAGAAGAGATTTTCGAGTTTGTGTGGAAAAGTTGGCGCGACCTGGTCAGTCCTCCTCGTCGACTCTTCGGTGGACTGTCGTGTGAGAGTTGTGCAAGTTCTCCTGTGACGTGAGCGAAACACACTTGATCTCACGACATCTTTGTTGAGCTTCTAGATTTACAACCAGGTTGCTAGAAACTGGGCAGGTATCTGTATTTCTGCTTCTAGTTTTTGTCTTGCACAGGGAATCATTTTAAATGACGGACGCTCCTGGGTGTTATCGTGAAATATAGCACGGGTGCTTTGGAGGGTTAAAGACCGTTCATTCTCCCTCCTCCCTGCGTCTACACATGCATGCCCTCCACGCTCACAGCCCTGATGAGATTCTGCTCCACAGCCACATCTATTATGAGAAATAAGCACTTTTATATCTTTTCTTAGGACAACAAGGACGTTCACTAGGACGCGGTATCCCTCCCTCGGGCCCTCTATCCCACCCTATTCAATCACTGGAGAGAAATGCTGACCAACCAGTATAAATCACTGGGGCAGCAATCACGACACGTTCGCGCGCCTTCCTCAAGCTACCTACTGCCAGCTGAGTTCAGTGGAACCACCAACCAGGCTCCAGGCTCTGCTGCTGGGAGCTGAGTCTTGCTCCCCCGCTGTGGTGCGTGAGCGCTCATAGATTTATATTCCACTCAATAACTCCGTGACACTAACTAGGACCCTTAAAATGAGGCAAAAATAACACAGGAAGCCTCTAAAGATGCTTCGTGAATGAAAGTGAGAAGGTGAGTCAGGCTCCAAGCTGCCGCTAGATAAAGTGTGACAGTATTAACAGCAGCTCGGAAGTTTTTCTTTTTAGCTGTAAGTCTGCTCTGATACAGGGCTCTTTGAATCACACACACACACTGAAGTGTTCAAGCGCTCACCCTTTTTATCCTCTGTGTGTTTACGCGTTGTTGTGCGGTCCTAATGTATTTAGCGTGTGAGCGGCCATCCTGTCAAGATGGAGAAAACAGATCAGGGGAAACACGGCGCTGCACAGGGCCACAATGGAAAACAAATCTCTGCCATTCAAATGCTCAACTACTGTGTCACCAGGGATGTGATAAGCTCCGCCGAGCAGAATTCAGAAAAGTGACGCAACCCCTATTTTATCAAATGGTAATATATAATGGACACAAGCACCAAAGAGAGACAAGTTGAATTTGATTTAAGTATTATCAGCATGAACTTGTTGCATCCTCTTCTTCTGCAGCGGTTTAACGGGCCCCGACTGGACGACCGGTGCTACCAACTGTTTATCTCGACAAACCAGTCGTATAACGATTGTGGACAGAATTTCTTTTTCCAAGTTTGGTTCAAATTTGTACTCATTTTGGATGGAAATATAGCCAGAGCCTTACACGTGTAGAGTAATCTTGATAGCCTCGCCAGCGTCCCAGCATCCTTGTTTGTTCCTCATTATTCAGATTTATTCAGCTTTTGCTCTGCTCCTTGATTCTCCCCTGGTCATAGACACACACACACACACTCGTTCAACAGCTCTATGCCCCATTAAGAGCCTGGGATCGACTGTCAATAACATAATACATATAAAATATCACTGTGAAATGGACCATTACCCCCAGCTGTATCTCTCATGTTACAACCCACAGCGTTATGAAAAAGGCTGGAGAGTCTATTGTGTTCCAGCACAGTGAGTCTCAACCTTTTAGACTCGCAAACCGCCAGAATAATCAGGTTGGTGTTTGTGACTCCCCTCAAGCCTTTTCAGGGATTACTGTAATATAACACATGAAAGGTACCGACCACCGCTTCGCCCACAGGCTAGAACAACTGATGTGATTTTGGGTTTAATTTAACTGCATCGTCATTCATTCAGCCCGAGTCTTGAGGCATTGAAGAACAATAAAAGATTACAAAAAAAAAAAAACTCATTACTGGGCTAACTGGGCTTGTTAAACGCGTATAAAGCTGAATACATAGCCTAAAGCATGTGGAGTTCTTCATTCAGCTGGATACATTCTTGCTGAAAAGGTTGTTAGAGTCTGTGTAAAGTATGAATAAATGTGTGTTCTGAGTTTGTCAGACCAAAGAAGAAAGCGCAGACAAATTTGAATGATTAAAAATGTCAACAAGTTTATTAAAAAATATGGAAATCGGGTAAAAATGAGGGGTGCGGGCGTACGCTCAGGGTGGCCTCGGCGTGTCATCGAGCCACCCTTTAAGGACCGCCCACAAAATCCTGATGCGAAAACTGTTTGAACCTCTAACTCCACGTTTCAGTAATATATCGTTCAAAGTCTTTTCGAGGGTTTGCCGCTTCCTGTTTCTCAATCTGCACTGCTACAATGTAATTTTACTTTATTATCCACAACCATTGGGTGACACCCAGAAAATGATCTCACCCAGGTTGAGAACTAAATGACTAACCTAACTGTTCACTCTTAATTGATGCCAATAAGCTCTTTCTCCTTTATCTGTCATAGTCTGTTTTCTCCACCTGACAACTCCTTACATGGCAGCTATCATGGATACTTAAAGATTACTGGTGGAAACTCTACATGCCAAACCTAGGTTGCCTATTAAAAAACACGGGTGTCTGTGCAGGTGTGTTACCGACTGTTCAGTGAATTTGCGGTGTGACACGGCGCTAAACTGAAGCTTAAGAGTTGCGCTTTGTGAGTTGGGATTTAAGGGATTTTAAGAGTGTGTTCTGACAGCTATCCCTGCTCTCACTGACAGGCCTCCGCGCCTGCAGTCTTTTTATTTATGTTTCTTACACAGTGTCAAATAAAATCAATCACTCACTTATTTGCTCTCTCACACACACACACGCACACACACACACACACCCGAGAAACAGAGGTGGGGTGATGGTCATTAGAGTTTCTAGGCGACCTGTCACTGAACCCTCGGGCCTCTGGTTACAGTAGAACTAGAAAGATGTGGTCACTCAGCTGTCAATAATAAATGAAGTGTAACTAATGGTGTGTGTTGGTGTGTAAACAGGTTATATACAGTTAAGTGCACAGAAAAGGAAGGGGAATACACTTCCTGTGAGTGTATGCGTGATTGCAAATGTGTGTGTGCGTGTGCTAAGGGCTCTGGGGTAATTAGAGCTCAAGGTTTATTGGGTGTGCGGAACAGCCCTTTGCACAGTGGGACAGTAAATTCACTCAGGAACTGTTTACCTTACGAGGCCACATCACCCCATAGATTACCTAAATGAAAGTGTGTGTGCGCATGTGCGTGGTGAATGTGCAGAAGCAGTCAGGGCGAGTGGTCGAGTGGTCACTGTGAATGATTTTGTCCTTAAACGGTTAATACATAAAGTTATATGTGTGTGTGTGTGTGTGTATATTTATATATATATATATCTTAAAGTTTAATGACGTTACTGATGTGACTCAATAGCTACAATGGCAGAGATGGTAATATTTAATATGATTACGACAAAAGTGGGAATAACAGTAAATCATGTTAGCATCATATATTAATTCCAAAATTTTATATTATATTTATGGGATTAGTTCAGTATTTTGAAAATGTATATACTTTTTTCCTTCCCAGATTTCAATGAGAGGACTGATCCCACGCTCATGTGAATATGCAGCTGCAGCCAGGAGTTAGTTAGCTTAGCTTAGCTTAGCACAAAGAATGGAAACGGGGATTGGCAAAGTTTAAAAAAGACACATATAGCGTCGTTTCTGGAGTTAACATGAATGAATGTGAAGTTCTCACGCTGCTTCTTCAGTTAAAGAAATGGGATGCAACACGTGAATTGGCGGTGGTGGTTAGCAGATTTTGTTGGCACAGAGCCGGTCCACCATTTTCTCCCAGCTTCATTACTCTCTGCGCTAGTTCAAGATAACTGACTGCTAGCATTAGCTTCATGTTTACCGCGCAGACTCAAGACCAGCACTGATCTATGTCCCGCTGCTTGAAAAGAGAACACGCTGCACACTTTCTTGCACACTCTTGCAGGTTTTGATCATTTACAGACTTTTCAGACCACTAATAAAGCTAATGTTCTGTTTCCATTTGCCCGTTTCCAGGGGAACCATCTTTACACAAGCTCGACTATCTCAATCTACTCCTTATATATTTCGAAAAATACTCTGAGGATAAACTACAGGTAGACATCATCGCATCGTCAGCTCGATCAAATCACTGTTCAAAATGAGGCCAAGAGTCAGATTATTGCAGTCCATAGTGATCACTTCATCAAACGCTGAGGAGTCTGCCATTTAACACTCACGTCTGCTCTCGCGCTCTCATCCATCCAGCAGTGAAGGAAGCACATGACCGCTCTCGGGCTGTCAAACTTAATTTTCAAATACAGCAGGCGGCTTGTGCTTCCTGTTGTGAACTGTATGTTCGCATGGCGGGGTCACGGAGAGAGGTCAGCTCTGGACGTGGAACACTGATGAAGTGATCAACCTCCAGCTCGGAGGAGGGGCCTCATTACATTAACGATCCACTAAACCTCATTGGTGCACGACCACATGATGAAAAAGGAAAACAATAGCGATCTGCTGATGATAATGGTGGATTCAGCCATGTATTTAGCACAGTTTGCAACGCGGAAACATCCAAGTTTATCAGATCCAACCAACGATCCTATAGGCTAGCTGTTGATCATTAGTCCTATATACAACTTCATGGCATAACTCTTCTCTATTTAACTGTAGGGAACCACATTAGGACCAAACACAGGACACCAGGAAATCTGTTCTTTGTTCTTCCTGCTGTCACAGTGACAGTGATTACATAACCATGCCCTCCCTTACGTAAGTGTCATTAGTCAGCAGTAAAATTTCAAACTGTTAAAATGCATTAAAAAAAAAAAGGCCTGCACTCCTGGTGGCCTAGATTCATAACAGAAATACTTTTGTTTCTAGTGAAATCTGCAACCCTAGAGACCGTCTTTACACAGCAGGCCTGGGGAGCGCTGATGCAGAAATTATTTATTTGTCCCACATAGTGTAAAGGTATACTTGTGTGAGCGGGTCAGCGCAATAGGAAGTAAAAGAAATGCCGTAAATGCGTGGATGTGCAGAGTTTCTGTCCGTTTTCGTGCATGCCATAAGACGATGAATCTCCAGTGTTTGCACCCTTCACCGCTTTAACTCTGATTCGATCTGATTCACTGTACTGTCGAGCGCTGACAGCACTGGCCGACACAGGTTCCCGGGCCGAAGGAATCAAATCGTGCAGATTCACACATGTCAGTCCAAGTCAGTTGCCACTTCTCAGCAACCTTGCCAAGGCTTGGAAATGACCAGCTGGTGCGGGGAACATTATGGCCAAAACTCTGAGGCCCGAGACAGTTTGTATTTGCATGTCAAATGATTTGATTCTGCTCCCCGAAGTGCGCCGACACCATAAAGTGGTAACAATTACATTTAACGCCACAGCTAGGTCGGCCTGGCGGGCGTGTAGGAATACAGAGGGCTATTAATTCAAACAGATGGAATGTAAAGTGATTTGGGGTTGGTATTTTCAGTCATGTACGGTTTTCTTTAATTGAAATAGCGTGTTCCAGTTGTCAGGGGGTGAAAAGGGAAAAGGCACCTGTCACCATAGCCCCAATAATCTGCTTTCTGCTCTCATTTTGTTCAGGTTTGGGAGTTCTCTAACTCAAAAATCCCTTCCTGAGGGGCTCTTGCAGTGGGGATTTGTGAATTTGTGGCTCATTCTCGCGCCGTCAATCTCTCCCTTGATATATCTTACTGAATAAAAACTCCCCTTCAATTTGTAGCGCTCCTTTCTTGCACAACCACGAATCCCATCCATATTATCAGACCGCTGGGTCAGCATAGGTGATGAACCATCAAACACTTTTTTTAAAATATCTAAAATACGTCTCTTGTCTTTACTGGAGCATCGAGGCCTCGTCTGATTGGACAAAGTGTCAGCCGGCGAACCGAACAGCCTGGATTTAGTCCTTGAATGGTTAACCCCAGAGTCAAAAAGATGCAGAGGGAAACAATAGAGGAGGAAGAAGAGAATATTTCTATGTGGAAGTGTGAGGCAGTCATCCCAGTGGCTTAAGGCTTTGTTTGTCTCTCTCTCTCTCAGTCTTTTTATCCTTTACTAGAGCTTTACAGGAGAGTTCATGCGTTAAGTGGAGATGGAACAAATAAGAAAAAAAAAGAAGAAAGGAATCTGTTTGTTACTTTTCTTTTCTTCTTTCAAGCTCCCTTACACATTGACCAAAAAAAAAAAAAATCCCCTCAAGAAAAATAAATCAAGTACGAATGAAACGTTAAGTCCACTATGATATTTTACACTGTAAAAAGACTCGGGACAAAGTCCACAAATCCATTTTAGTCGAGTTCAGTCGGCGTTAATATGCGGTAAAATGAAAACAATGACTTCACGGAGCTCCAAACAAAAAAAGTGGAGAAATGGTTGAGTGCGGATAATACGCCAATTTTCTAAATTTATGAGTGAAAAACATAAAAAATAATCGCCGATTTATTGTTTCCCCGATTCAATTCAAATGCGAGTGATATGGAAAACGTTTAGATCGTCTCATATTATGCATAATGTCATTGTTTTGCAGCCTGCACGGAGGCGATGTGAGCAAGAAAGCAAACAGAGCATGCACAATTATATTTAAGTGAATCATGATTGGCCTTTTGTGTTTCAATTATCATAACTTATGTCAGCGTCGGCGGTGGATACAGAGGGCCTCGGCGATGCATTCTGATGTGTACTTAGTGCTCGCAAATGGAGCTAAGCGGAACTGAGGTGAGCGATGGGGTAAAAGGGAAGACAGGATGCAGCGGCTTCTCGGGAAGGGTGAGGTAGTGATGGAGACGGAGCGGGGAGGAGAGGTGTGTGACAGAGGAATCCAGATGGAGCGATGCTGGAAATGGTCGGGATGGAGGAGAAAACAACGTGTTGGTGTGAAGCAGGAGCAAATCATGAAACACTGCCTTTGGTCTGAAATGAAAATCAATGATTTTTTATGGGTGTGTGTGTATGTGTGAGAGAGAGAGAGACAATGCCTGCTCACTCCTGCTATCATGCACAAGTCCCTTGCAATATGGGTCAGCGTACCGCCCCCCATATAGACCCACCAGCACGTGAATGTGCATGACACTTGCCATCGCTGCGTTTAGATAAAGTTGAACCTCATTTGTCCCGTGAAATAATACACTGCACGCTGAATACACAGTTATTTAACGTGTCTCTGTCTGTCAAGCCGCCCGCCCATTATCTCCTCCCGTCATACACAGACATATGTTTGCTGACACAAAGAGGTGAGGCGACGTCGCTAAAGCTAATAACCAGCTGCTGTGTGAAATTCATGCCGCGTGCAACGAGCGCTTTGAAAGGGATGGAAGGGTGAGGGAGGGAGAGAGAGAGAGAAAAGTGAGGAGTCACGTTGTGCGTGTGTGTGTGTGTTGCCGTGAATATAAAATCATCTTTCCTCCCCTGTATTTCGTCTCTCTGGTGTTCACCTGTTGAATACGACAGGTGCGGCGACCTGATGGTAAGACAAACGCGCAGGCGCGCAGACTTCTGCAGACTCAGCCCCTGAACCAGACAAAAAATGTTCTCGCTTTGCAGAAATGTCCAAACATAAAAAGTGTGTAACCTCGTTGAACACACACACACACACGCACGCACACTCATTTGAGTGGTGCTGTGGTAAAAGCGCCTGGCTCCTCGCGGTAATGGATACTAATTTGCCCTCTGTCTGCTGACCAGCCCTGAATTCTTTAGTCTAACAGCTGCAAATGCTATACATGCAGACAGTGGCGCACAACGCACAGGCGGTCGGACAGACGTAGGCTCACGTTATACCCACGGCAGGGTTGAGATTTTCTCCTGTTCCAGTGGCAGGTTAAATAGAAAAAATTGAGAAAAATGTTTTAATTTCCTGTATTAAATGCTGTCATACACAACTGAAAAAGGTTTTATTATTAAATAAAGTTTCATTATTATTTATTATTTTATTCATTCTTATTATTCTGCTGTATCTTTGACTTATGCTAAGCTTCAAAAATGAGCCACGTGTCAAAGTTCGGATTATAACTGAACATAATATAGAATAGTTTGGATTTTACATCAGTGACTCACTATTAACGAAACACCGGGCCTCTCTCAATCTGTGACATTTTCTTTGATAATTCATCGATCGGTTTCACTGATGTCCGAATATCGATCAGCCTCCGTGGCTAACGTGCATGATCGGAGCTGGCTAACGTTTAGCTGCCTCGAGTCAAGTCCCAGTTTGATTATGTTTAATTCATGAGTCACCGTCACTGTGTCAGGACTAGACAGTGGCTGATGAATATGTATCAAGGCACTTCTACACACACACACACACACAGAACTGAAACCAAGCTCGACTCACTAACTACAGGTATTAGAAACCTTCCTGACACTAACTGCCCCGCTGAGAGACTTTTCAAGACAGCGTTTACCCTTTTTATTCACGTCAGGTGGGTGTTCCTGTGAATCACAGAAAATGAGACAGTTTGCATTTCTGGCAGCAACAACCGAGGCAGCTTCTGACTTTTCTTTTTTTTTTTCTGGCTCCGTAGGCGAGACACCAAGAGTACACTCGTGTAGACTTATTACCTGTCATGGAAACCTGTCAACAACATCAACTCGCCTTTCTTGCTCCACATGCTTTTACCTTCAATAATCTACTAACTTGTACGTTTGAAGCCAGTCCTTGATGCTTGGTGCACTCTTGGATTGGACTTTGACTATAATTACTAGATTTCCCTTCCAGTGAGAGTCAAAATGATCATGCCAGCTTATTGTTGGTTTGCATATTGGGCTAAAATATCACCATGTGACCTCCTCTGACCTTCGAGAAGCTCAGCGATGGCCACAGTAGCAAGAAGCAAACAAACGCGGGTGAGAGGCATTAGCAGCCATAAGCATGGACAGCTGGACAGGCCAATAAAAGATTGCCGCCTTCAGACATTCGAGCCCAAAAAAATGGCGGACAGCGTTTGACAAATGCTCTCTGCGGCACGAAAACACTCCAGCCCCAAAACTGTCTGGTGATTCCAGCGCAGGTTGTTTGCAAGGTGGCTTTCGTTACTGGCGGTGAGTGGCTGCAGACAGAGACAGAGAGAGGACACGGAAAGACAACCTCTCCTGTCAGCCAGGCCAAACAATGTTTAAGTTTAGATGCACAAGTGACCCTTCCTCCTCCTCCTCTCGTTACATCATTCTTGCTTCCTTCCTTCACTTTCTTTCCACTGTCCCCCTTTTCCAGTACCTGCCACAGGGCAGGGGTGCTGTTAGCAAGGTGACGAGCGGTTTAAAGTCGCACTCGCCAGCGAAAGGGTTATAAAACAGCCATCTAAACCTCCCTCGGATTTACAGCCAAGAAGAACAAGTGACTGAGGCCAAATGATGTGTGTTCATGCTAATGGTGGCTGTACCCTGGTCGATGTGAGCCATATAACATGAGATCATAAAGCTCCAGCTCCGCGGGATTGTGTGGGGCATCATTAGATGGCATATCTTGTGGTTCGCCTCCTGCAAACAGACTCCGCAAACAAGGTGCGGACAGGCAGAGGTTAGCCTGTACTAGCCAACAGTTCCTTATTTTCTGAAAGCTGAACAGTGGTCGACGCTTCCACCTGGACTGATTCTCATTTCCTCTCTCCGTGTGTACTTAAGTGAGGAGGGGAGATAAATTGGATATCATGGAGGCCGGCAGCTTCTTCACGGTTTGTTAAATTTATGGCAGCTGGAATCACATTTGTTTTAATTCAATCCCCACCATAAAAAAAAACATGGAAAGAAGGAGTGAACCCAGGCAAATCAAGGCACAACAAGCTGTAAATGCATATTATCGGCTAATAAAGTTAACCTGTTAGCGATTAGCTGGACCTGAAACTGAAACAATATTAGCTGAAAGAAGTTAAAATGGGAAACGGGAACTGGAGTGGGATTTAACTGTGTGTGGTTCTGTATGGACATCTTTTAATTTGGCAACAAAACTATTAATTTTTGCAGCTTTAAAAGGTCGAGAGTTTGTTTGTTTTTTACGATGCAATATCTACGGAATAATGAATCGTTAATCAGGCCTGACATTTTTAACAAATTGACAGAAAATTCATTGAAATTGCAAAAAAAGAGAGAGAGAGAGAGAGCAGCAGCAGAAACAATGTGCAAACACTTGTTGACTGGCATTTTAGCTCATGACAAAAACATCGGGCTCTTTCGCTGCTTAAATGCATCGGCGAGTCCTGCAGCTCGTCGCTAACTTTGTTGCTGGGCGGGTAGCACGCGGTTGTTTTTCAGAGCTTTGTTGCTGGCTCGAGAGCTGTGAAAATGGGCCAGAAACAGTAAAGCTGAGGGCCAGATAACCAAAATCATGAGATGGAATGATAAAAAGGGGCTATAAACTTTATGGGCGATAATCCTCTGTGGGTTCACCAGCGACTAAGTGACGCCTTTCACATAAAAGCAGTTACTTAATTCATTGTTTGTAAAAAAATATATTGATTAGAGTCGCTCTAATTGCAAGTCAAGACGTGCTCCTCATTGAAAATATTTAAACTAACATTTCTTTTCATCATTCATTTAATATGCTGACACTTACTCAGACAAAATAAGCACTTTAAAGACATCACAGCGGCCATTTGTCATCATGTTATTATACCATCGTGGTGGGAAAGGCTTAACACAAACATAACCACACATAATCATAACACCCGACTGTAAGCCACCATGTTGGGTAAGGCAGGCAACATGCTGAGCCGCTACAACAACAGCATTCATTTTTATTACGGATGTGATGAAGTGCTTTTTGTCTGCGGAGCGACGGAGCTGACGGCATTAGCGTTTCGCCGCTCCTGCTTTGTTTTTGGCTGCGTCTGGCAGGATTTAACTTTTTTATTAATGTTTGGATTGCTGGGTCATAACAAGCTCACGGCTGGCTGCGCGGTGAGATGCACACGTTACGGCCGTGTTTACCACAAAGCCAATCTTCTCGAATTGTTCGATGCACCGGCGCGCGTACTGCCACGCGGGCCGACAACAGGGCTATTGGGCGCAGCGACGCCTCAGATGAACCTAATCTGGAGCCGTGGCTGAGGTTTACTGAGTCCATGATTATGTTCGGTGTCATGAATAGTGTTCGACGCCTCGAGGCCACGTGCGTCGCGCACATCGGTACATCAGAGCGGCGTTTTATCCGACGGCGGCGGCAAAAGTGCGACATCGGGGGGGGGGGGGGGGGGGGTTATTACAGCACTCAAGTGGATGATAAAAGTCGGTTTTGTTGCATCTGTTAGTACTGTGAATTATCTGGTGTGCTCCTTTAGCTGCAGGGGTAAATGAAGAAGTTATGCATATTTCTCTATCTAGGCCACAGGGAAGATTGGGAGCGGGAAGAGGGCGGTTGAGGAAGGGGGGGTAATGTGATTGTCAAGACACACAGAATTCCCAATTTGCTGTGGAAGCTGAGAGAGAGGAAGGGGAAAAGAGAGGATGGAAGAAGAGAGAGAGGACGCCAAATATGGGGAAAGTAAGCCGCTGTATAAGAGCAGAGAAGACTTTAAAGCCTTCACTGATACCCGAATAAAAACATCAATATTCAGCCACGGCGTAGAGCTGAACTACAGGCCTGATTCCAGCTCCATCTCTCTCTCTCGCTCTCTCTCTCTGTCGCTGATACTGCAGAGCTGGGAGGAGGACTTCTCCCTCTTCCTCTTTCATGTGTACGGCTCTGTGGAATCCATAGATAACACACACACACACACACACAAACACACGCGTCGTGATGTCATTTAAGCGAAGCGGCGCGCTCAGAGGCGAGTGTGTGCGCCGGCGTTGAGAACGTTTGCAGGTAAGTGCACCGCGAGTTCAAACGCTCACGCAGAAGAGGAGGAGAAGAAGAGGAAGGAGGAGAGGGGATGGAGGGGGGGGAGTTTGTTGCTACGGCAACCAGACGGTGCTGTTTGAGAGCATCACCATCCACTCTGCAATGAGTTAATGCATGCCTGCGCGCATACACACTGCACACACACTACACACACACACACGCATGCATGCACCCACGCACATGCGGAAAGTGTAGGGCTCCGCGCAGACGGGAACAAACACTCCCATGGCTGATACCCGCCGAGTGTTCAGACACATTAAAATATTTGACGTGTCCCTCTCTCTCCCTCTCTCATACATATGCATATTTATTTCTTTTTGCGTTCAGTGACTGGTTTTACTGATTGGCGATCACAGATCGGGTCTCGTCTGAGAGCAGTCAGAATAATTCTCCTTCCCTTGACGTGACGGAGTTTCCCCTCCAGGGATCGGACTGCAGTGAAAATGACCCAAAGAGTGTAGAAAAATTCAGCGAGCGCGTCCTCCTGCTCTCCTGTGACCCGCCAGGACAGACGCACGAGTAGCTCTCATTATTCATTTCTATATTAACCCACGGCGTCCCATGGTGTTATCTCGCCGCCATGGCAATACGTTGCATTTGCATGTTTCAGAGAGTCTCGCCGTCAGCGGGGAGATCATCTGAGCGTCCCTCCCACATCAGCTCATACATCCACACCAGGCCCCCCCTGTGTAAAGTACACGAGCAGAGCTAGCCTGCTAACGTTGCTACCAGCCACTGGTTTACCCGTGCCGTGGTGTTCATTCATACGTTTTTATGGGATGTTTTGACATCGGAGAAAGCTAAATGTGGAACAAAGTTACCGAAATCCACGTCACTGATGAATCACACACAAGCTACAGGCTACAAATCTGTCTACAAATGTGTCTTTAACTAACTAACTTGAACGTTTCAAGCCTAAGAGGTGTTGCTGGGTGTGGTCAGACCTGTAACCACGCCCAGCGGTGATGTCACAGTGTCCCACCTGTAAAATGGACCGTTAAAGCACGAAATGTGAGCAAAAGACACGATTTTCAGGGTTGCCCTTTAAGCAGCTGTGGTATATATGACAACTATGCCAACGTCCGTATTATGGCAGTCCTCTCGCTAATAAATCTGCTAAGCTAAACCTAATCTTCAGTGTGTTATGTTACTCAGTAAAAGACCGATCATCTGTCAGGAGAACAAAAAGCTGTTCAAAAACAGAAAAACAATGAAAAGCAGACATATTTAAAAAAAAGTCTGGCAGATAATGTGGGTGCTTGAAAAGGTTAGATCAACACACAGAGTCAAGCATTAAAGTTAAAAGGTCATCTTCTTTTTAAACGCGCCGGACTGACAAATGACTTTTACTACATTTTTCGGTAATAGCAGAAACTACCTCACCGTGGAGGAAGGACGGGAAACAATCCTGCTCTGTTCTGACTAAGGCACGAGGCATTAGGCTGACCATAAAAAGGAAGGAATCGGCTATCACAACACCACATCAAAGACGACAGTAATCCTAATATTTTGTTTAGTCTCATGACTCAATAAGCTTCGATTTTTTTGTGCTGCTCGGAGAGTCATTAGGTGAAACTTTGAGACTTTGAAGTCAGACATCTGAAAGCCTGCCTGTTTTTTTGTGTATATATATATATATATATATATATATATATATATTTCTGGACGAAGAGACATGGACGAATGTGGTAAAATGTCCTTAGTCTGTAATCTGTGTCCCTCCCAAATGCTCAAAGCGTGTGGAGGGGTGTTATTTGTAGACAATGACAATGAGGGGACAACAGATAAGTGAGTCATAATTTCCATTTAATCTCTTCTGTAATTTGCTGAGCAGCGCCGTCTGATGCCAGCTATCACGCCGAGCGTTATTTTCCAGCACTGGATCTGGCAGCGTTGCTTCTGAAGCACTTGTTCTTGCTGCGTGCATCTGGTGATCATGATCGGCTCGGATTTTCTTTTTCCTTTCCCCATCCTTCACTATTCATTAAGTGTGTAACCTCTCTTTCCCTACAGTGTTTGGCCTCGTCTTCCAGCCTCACCCCCTTCACCACCACCACCACCCTCACCCCTTTCTCTCTCCCCCCCTCAGCACTGGTCTTCAAAGCAGCAGGCAGAAGTCTACAGCATCTCTGCAGCTCTTGAAATATGGATTTCATTGCCTGTGGGACGCTGCCTACTGCTCTGTACATCTCTTACACAAAAACACACACAGTGATACAGCTGTATGTGTTGCCGTGCGCGCAGTTTCACTAACACACACACACACACATGGTCTCAGAGCGTAACATTCACAAAGACGTGTAACATCTTTCATTTCTCCCCTTTTGCAATAAAGTTTGTACTCTTGCAGTGGTTCAGTGTTATGAGCTGCTGATCACTGAGCAACCTTTAGAGCTCCTCCACACTTCTCTATATCCTCCCTAAGACTACAGCAGAGATATTCAACTTTCTTTGCCAGTGGGTAGGTAATGAACGTTAATAATATTTAACTGATTAAATGAATAAACATAAGGATCGTTGATGTGGCAGAATCAGACCACCTCGAAGTCAACATCTGCTGACAAATCCAGTTGCAGCAGGTCACCGACCAGCTAAATGCTAATATGCTCACAATGACAGCAAATATATAATGTTTGACATGTATTAGCACACTAATGTTTGGTGTTTACCACTAATGTGGCCGATGGGAATGTGATTAGTTTTGCCGATACTTGGCCATGAGTCAGATTTTGACCTTGTGACGGCGCTAGATGAAATGTGACGGGATCACCAAGTTAGAAGTCCAGCAGATATTCGTTGAGCTATTTCAGTCTGTACCAACGTGACGTGTGGGCACACAGACCGAACATTAGCAGTCCCTCCACCAGCAAATTATTTGTTGTTGTAGTCGATGCACGCATGAGGAGTAAACACAAGACCAAATCGATAGCACGAATTCAAGCAGAGTCAAAGTGAAAGACAGCAAGCAAGCAAGATGGATGCAGCTCGTCTTCATGGAGTGAAGTTCTCATTTTATTTGAATCAGCCCAACATGATTCAGAAATTCTCAGATTTAAGTCACAGCAGAGAATATCTGGTGACCAACAAACAAAGTCCTGACGGGAAATGTATTCATGCTCTTTACTTTTTTCTTTCCTCTACATCTGTTTGTCTCTCCGCCGTGTTCCTGTTACTTCAGAATCCATTTGACCCGAGTTACAGTAAATATGAGCCGGATCACGAAAACATCCCCAGCACTTCTCAGTCCATCGGTTTATAATGGAAGAGATAATCTTACCACAGAGAAGCTTTTTGGGGGGGAAAATGGGCCAGGGTAACTCCATTGTAACTGCACTGTATTGGAAACAACCCTCGCGGGAGGCCTCTCCATCGCTCTCTCTCATTTTCAGCCACTCGCTCTTTCCCTCCCAGTCTTCCTCTTTCACTCACTCATTCGAGCTCTTTCTTTCGATTCCCATCACCCCTTCTTCCATTATTGATTAGTTCAGAAAGATTCCAGAGAGCTGTCCTGCTCGAGCTCGAGTATGAGTGTGCATTTGTGTACGAGCGTCCACTCCGGCCAAGTGGGACTTTGGGATCCACTTTACTACATTGACATCAGCAGTTGCCGGGTGTGTTCATAACTATGGTGACCCTGTTGTCTGGGCGACGGCCATTATGTTGTCACGGAAGCACTCAGGCTAATGGAGGAGCCATATAAATGATGATGCTCTGTCTCCCTCCAAGATTTTTCCTCTCTTTTTCTTTTCCTCACACACACACACACACACACACACACACACATACAGACATGCATACATTACTAATGGGCTTCCACAATAAATGGATTCTTCATTCCTCAGACGCCGGTCGTAAATCGATGGCACTTTTACCTGACCTGCTTTCTTTTGCTCGCACGCTGACACACTCTCGCGCAGACGGAGACGCGGAGGCTCGTTCACCTGAGTCACAGCGTCGATTGATTGGAGCTTTAATGAGGGCAGTTGTCCTCTGTAAGCAAAAAAAGATGCAGATGTCTGCCGCTTTAGGAGACATGATCTGCGACGCGCGCGCACGCACGCAGCCGCATGCAAAAGCAAACACGCTGTGCACAGAGCAGATGGAAATCATTACCAGTCATATCATGAGTTTCGCTCTGTCTGTGAAATGCTACAAGGGATGCATGCTAACAAGCCGAGCGCTAACAGCAAAGAGCAACTGTGTTTGTATGTTTAGAGTCAAGCTGCCAGTGTGTGTGTGTGTGTGTGTGTGTGTGTGTGTGTGTGTGTGTGTGTGTGTGTGTGTGTGTTTTCTTGAAGAGCGCTGGTCAGCTGGTCTTAGAAATAATCTGGGGCTTTTACTTAGAGGTAGATGGATAGAGGATGATGGTGAATGGACTTAGACAGCAAGTACTGCCTGCTTTGTGTGCGTGTGTGTGTGTGTGTGTCTGTATCATCGACCATCAAACAGTCACCTCATCAGATACATTCATACCTCAGGACAGAGGCATAATTGCAGGACTGGATGAATATACATACAGTATAATACAGCAAACTGTTACATTTCATTTCTAACTTTGTCTGACCCGAGTTAAAAAAGGAAAAGTTCAGAAAACAAGTTGCTCGTATCAGAAAGTCTAATTAAAGATGATTAAAACTCAGATGTTCGAATAGAAACACACATTTCACACAGCAAATGAAATGCGTGTGCGCAGGTATGCAGGATTTAAACTCGGTTTTCAAGTGCACCCTTTTCCGACTTTTTGTTTCCGACATGCAAACAAGTAAACCCCTTTTGCATTTTAGGACAAGGAGAGACCTCCTGAGGATGTGTGTCCTGTTCTCATTTGAAGGACCAGCGTGTAGGACTTAGTGTCATAGACGGTAGCTCGCCTCTCCGTCTCTTTCCTAGCGTGAAGGAGAAGCTATCTGTGAAAAATGCCAAAGATCCCACCAAGAGCCAGTGTTTAGCTTTTCCTGTCTGGGCTACTCGAAAAACATGACTCACGTTAAGGTAACCAAGTTCTTATTTTCAGGTGATTATAAACAAATGAAGATCGTCCGTTTTTACAGCCCGTTTCTGCCATATTCTGTATAAAACAAACATTTATCTAATGTTGCTCCTCTCCGCCGCACTCGGCTCTTCAGCTGCATTCCAGCGTGGCCATTTGAAAAACTTGGAACTTTGCTGCAAACTATTCTGTCTCCAGCGTACATCTGTCTAAAGAATCATGTCTTCAGCTCAGAGTCTAGCAAATCGCTGCCCTTGGCTGACCAAAAGTCTACTAAATTATCGCGCGAGCTTTTCTCCAGATCTCTTCCCATTTCAGAAGAAAGCTCACAGAGGCCCTAGCTGCGAAACCGACGCAGCACTTAACCGCTAACTGATGAGTCTTTGACTGCGTGTAACCTGGCCACCCTCTGCAGCGTCTCCCCCCAGGCTGTTACTGTAAATAAGAGCGGACCCTAAAACAGTTTGCCTGGTTAAATGAAGGTTAAAAATCCTGCGCGAGCTTCCAAGTCCCAGAGCGGAGCCGAGATACGAGGGGAACGGAGAGAAACTGCACAAACAAAAAAGTGCTCCGGGCTTCATCATTTCCCATTAAGTTTAAATTATGTTTAGATCAGGTGACTGGGGAAGCACCTGAAGTCATTTGAAAGCACCCGCATGTTCATTTAGTATCGTTAGGAAGGCTGCGTCCGCACGGCAGAGTGCACCAGGTACTGCGAAATGTTCCTGCTGCTGGAGAACCACCACAGAACACGTCCAGCAGACGGGAAGTGAAGGAATCGTTTGGCTTCCTCCATCTGTGCAGATATAGGAAAACAGTGAAAGATGATCATTCGGGCCTTTTAGCCAACTGTGCGTTTTCTAAATCTGCTTGCGTTCAGGGTCAGAGCCCAGCGGCAGGGAAATATGGTTTGATTTTCTTACTGCTCGGGCATGCAGCTTTGTTATCCTTCAACGAGGTGACTTTATGTCAGCGTGCAGTGGGCTTAAACACACTTCCAGGATTTATACCGTCACTGTGAAGCCTAGACTCAAATAATCAGGCTCGGCGAATGGTAATTTTTGAGATCTGCCATTTGTTATGTCTAGCAATTTTCTTCTTAGATGCTTTTCTATTACTCTCCTCAGTGTGCTTATCAGCTCTTCAGTCGGAGAGTATTTTTCCTCTGAGTCCATCCAGAACAAACTCTTACCCTGACCACGGTACAACATGCAGCTCTTGAAACTGGCAGCTATTGAGAAATACGTGTCAGATTAAGATGTATAACTCTAATTAAACAGTAACTTAATGCAAGGATGAAGCTCAAACTCTCTAATCAGGAGCTTCAAGTGTCGTCGATTGCACCTGTGACAACAAATGTGATGTCACGGTGCACCGAAGTGCACGTCTGCGTCGTGCCGGAGGTCGAACCGCCGGAGGCCACAAGAGCAAGACTCTCAGCTCGTGTTAAATTGCGCGTTAATTGCTTCCAGGTTAATCTGGCGTATTCCTCGTGTTGACATCTCTGCCAGGTGTGTCTCTGTTCAATCAGCAGTTCAGCTGCGTGCCGTAAATCGCCAGGTGCCGGAGCAGATGTGGGAGATTAGCAGGCAGAAATATGGATCACAGCAACCTCTGGCCTTCCCCTGCTCTACCTCCTATTGGCGAAATAATGCTCCGAAATGACAGCGGAGGCTTTCTGCGTGCGTGCGCCTTCACTCAACTGTGCCGGCCTGCCCAGCTATCCCGAAGTTACAGCTGCGTTCTGACAACGGCCGAGCGGACTCGAGGTGAAGCTCTGAAGTTAAACGAGCCCAGAAAGCAGCTGGTGCATGATGACCCAATTTTTTTTTTTTTTAAGTGTTTTATTTTGTTGATACAGCAGAGTCAGATTACGTGCGATGAAAGTGCACACGGCAGTGCGACGATGCAACTTTTACAGATAAAAAAAAGGTTTGCCGGTGATTTCTAAAGTGTCTAAGTCTAAGTGAGCAGATGTAATGTTGATGTTGTCTGACGGGACAGTCTGTATACTTTTCATGCTGTGGCTTTTCAGCTGACTTGCAGGGCCACGCCGAGCAGGCGTACAAAGTGACCCCGAATGAACGAGCAGCAGCGGTGCTTAAACAAAGAAAATGAGACACAGGAAATCTGCTCCAATCCGACAGGCTGGAAAATATAAAAAGCTCTTTTTTCTCTCAGCGCCAACAGAGTCGTGACTTATTGCTCCAGCACGGGTTGCTCAGCTCAGTAGACCAGGCTGACCTTAAAGACTCGCTGTGGTGATGAATATCTAAATAACCTCCCCTCCGAGTTCTTCAGATCCATCTCATCAACTGCTTGACTCTCTCCTCTTCCCGCCAATCGCTCACTCCTTTATAGCAGCCATTTCCTCGCCCCACCAATAGCTTCCTCTTTGTTTTTTTTCTTCTTCTTTTTTTTTGCCCTAGTAACTTTCCCCTTGTACCACCTTGCCCCCCCCCCCCCCCCTCGCCTTGCTCTCCTCATCCTCTCCTCCTCGGCGAAGGACAGCAGAGGTTACAGAAGGAGCGCGTGGCAGCCTGCGGGCGGAGCAGAGGAGTGAAGGCGGAGGTTGGTGCTGCCTGGAAATTTGGGTTCGTCTCTCTACGCGCAGAAGTGCGGTCGCAGACAGCTTAATGGCTGATTTCACTGTCAAATGAGTGCATTTGTGGCAAAGCGAGGCAGCCTTGCGGCCTGAAAATTGACAGGTTTTATCCACTCGCAAAGCAATCGTGACAGTAGATGGATTTCCTGTTTATGGACAATCACGGATGCACGCAGCCGAGCGGTGGAGTACTCATTACCGCAACATCATGCTAGCATGTGGGTGGATTATTGCTGGAAACCAGGAAGAACACATAGCTGAGCTGTCTTTGCACGCGGCTCCAACACTTTAGAATGAGTGGTTTATATCTACAGATGTTACAGCGTCCACCGTGTTGAACACCGTGTTTCTACAGTAGCCCACAACATCTGATTCTTCGGAGTAGCCACCTTTTCCCTTGATGACAACTTTCCCAAACCCTTGGCATTCTCTCAATCAGATTCGCGAGGTAGTCACCTGGAATGATTCCAGCAGTCCTGAAGGAGTTCCCGTGTGTGTATGCTGAGCACGCGTTGGCCGCTTCTCCGTCGCGCCGCAGTTCAATTCAGCCCAAATCATTCAGTTCGGTCCACGTCTAGCGATTGTGGAGGCCAGGTTCATGTGATGAAGCGCTCCGTCACTCTCCTTATTGATCTAAAAGTCCTTACATAGGCTGGAGGTGTCGTTTGATAGACCCACTCAAACATTCCCACATCATCATACCCCCTGCTCCATGCTTCAGGGTGGGAACCACACATGCAGATACTATCCATTCACCTTCTTTGCATCTCGCAAAGACACGGCAGGCTGCCAAGTTGACTTGGCAATTTGCTTCTTCTCGTCTCTCTCAGTAGTGTTTCCTAACTCTGTGTCAGTGCTCAGTGCCTTGTCGATCACAGGCATCGGGGTTTCAGGGGTATATTGCATCACCTCTGTAATCCAGAGCATCCCGGCTCTTGTGAGTCATATCCTGATGTAAGGTGGCAGATTCAGCATGTATCCTGGCCAGATTTCGGTTCTCATCCTTAATCAACAAGTCCAGAGAGCATTTGTTTAATATTGCACAACACTTTTTTTTTTTTTTTTGCAAAACTTTAGACTATCTCATGCAAGAGTAGGTTCCTTGTTTACCCAGAAACCCCATGGGATTCTGCTGTTGGAATAACACGTACTGTGAGTAGATCTTGTTTCCTTCTTCAAAAGCTGTTCAATCAGTGGAGAACATGACTCCATGCGGGTCTCTTCAGTGAACACAACCTGCAGAAACCATACCCTCGTAGAAAGCAGACGTAGTCGCTCCGGCCTCGGTAAGTCTGTCGACTTTGACGTGCATCATTTTAGCTGAAGGAGCCACATTCACAAACAGTTAGGCTCCTCTCTTGCCAGCAGTGTAGTCACCAAGCCCTTAATAATTGATCTTACTGTCAACCTAATGCACTTGTGGCAAAGTAGGGAAGCACTGTGGTTGGAAAATTGGCAGCTTTTATCCACTCGCGAAGCATTTAGAACTGCAGATGACTTTAGCTTCCTTCAGACAATCATGGACGCACAGAGCAGAGTGGTAAAACGCTAATTGCCACTTACAGATGAACTTTAAGTGGCATATTTAGAAATAAAGTTGCAAATGAAGTTTACACTTTACACAGTTCTGTTCTGGATTAAACAAATACGTTTTTATTAATAAGGGAGCTCGAGTGGGCAGATCTTACTACCCTCTGACAGAGCCGGACCAGGCCTGTTTCCAGTCTTTATCTTCCTGCTGGCTTTATATTTAGTGGGCAGATGTTGCAGTGGCAATCAATCCTCCCATCCAACTCTCAGCAAGGGAGGCGAGTAAGCGTATTCCCCAAAATGTCCAAAAAAATCCCTTTAAAGGCTAAACCTGTTGACTTGAGTGTGATTGAAGTCTGTTCTTTAGTGGAAAACCTGCTCTAATGTTCATAACAGTCAGAAGAAGCCTTTGGCCTAAACAAACCAGCCTGATTCTAGACAGATGGGCCCTTGAGAGCCAAGAGGACTCTGAGACTGAGGCAGAGAGACATTTGGAGAGAGAGAGAGAGAGAGAGAGAGAACGTGGGGAGGCAGCATTGGAGGAGGAGGAGGAGGAGATGAGCAGTTTAAAAATATGATGTGGAGTTTTGGTGCCTCTCCCAGAGGGAATAAAAGATTCAAACTGGGCCAAAGACGGACCACACACACACACACACATGCACACACACACACTCACCTACATGCATGCACACAGACACACACACACACCAAACTGTGGGATTCAGCCAGACAAGAAAGGAGTCCAGGTTAGACAGACAAGAAGACGATTCAGACAAGAAGCTCCTGCAGACAGTTTAGCCAGAGACGGAGACAGAGACAGAGAGGCTCGTGTGAGACAGCCAGAGGAGCAGCTCATTAAACCGAGTGTGAAGGGCTGCAACAGTTAGACAGACTGGATGTACCAGCTGTCGTAGGTATGATTACACAAGTAGTTGAACGGCTGGCGTGGAATTAATAGACAGCTTTAATAAAAAAGGAACGATGCAACAAAACCTGCCTTGTTAGTTAGTAGCTCGGTAGGTGAAAGTGCGAAGGCGGTTTGGATCGTCTGTGAGGCGGCGTGTTGGTATCCGTAGCGACAAAGCGCTCCGGAAATATTTCCTCTAATCCTTTCAAGCCAAATCCGTCTCCTCGCTCTTCCCCTCATCGCTTCCAGGGCTGCACCTAACTTTGTAATACATGACAGCGTGACAGTGAGCCAGCACGCACAATACCAGCTCCCTGAAACTAAAGCAGCTAAATGTCACCCAGCCATCATTTATTTTATCGCCGTCACCCCGCGCCGCGCTTCTCCTGTCGTGACGTGCCGTAACGGCCTGTGCGAGCATGAGCAGGCCTCCTCAGAGCACGTGTCATCGAGGGTGGAGGGTTTTTTTTCTCAGTGATCAAAACTGTCAATTACTCTTCTGTCAGTTTATGATTGATTAATGGTTCATGAAGCGTGCTTTCCATACACGCACTTTCTTCTTCGTGGATTTACATTCCTCCCGTCGTCCCCTCATCCCCCCCGCGTTTGTGTCTTCCCCTCCTGTGCGTGAGCCCGGGCGGCAGGGGAAAGTGTCAGAGCCTCCTCTTAGGAGCGAAACCAGTGAACCGGTGGTCGCGGCCCATTAGCCGCACACACTTGAAGACATTAACCTCTATCAGCGTCTCTCACTCCTGCGAGTCCATTCTGCGCGCGTGTGTGTGTGTGCGCGTGCAGTCATTTGAAAATCTGATGAATTATGACGCGCTGAATTGTGGCTGTCATACATAATATTTTGGGACAGTTTGTTAGCGGCCTGTGTTGGGAGTTTGCGTGTGTGTGTGCTGGGGCTGAAACGGGAAGGGCGGTCGTTCTCGGTGTACCTCTCTATCTCTACCTGTCACTCTCCACCCCACCTCCCCTCACCCTCCATTTTCCGCCCCTGTTCTGGATGAATCACACTCACCTGTGAAGGGCACTTCAGCAAGGCATCGGGGTGCTGCAGCCTCTGGGCGTGAGATCATTTTGTGCCCTGTGACATAAAAGAAAATCGGCAATAAGAAACATATTATACACACACAGTGTGACTTTCCATCACGATGCGAGCTGGCAGAGGCACTCAGGTGGGGGATGAAGTGCGTTCTCGTGTGTTCAGTAAAAAACACATCTGGGCTGTGCGGTGCAGTGTGATTTGTGGGGATTATGGAAATGCGCGCAGAACACACACAGTGAAATCCGCATGAGTTTTCAGGTGAAACAGTTCTGAAGAAGAAAAAAAAACAAGATCCCATATGGCCACATGACCCCTTTGGACTGGACACACTACAGCGACTCTAAATGGGCCGCCAGTCGCGAGGCTGTCTGACTCTAAATCAGGCATTTGGCAGGGAGGAAGGAGGACTGGAGAGATGGAGGAGGAACAAAAGGGGGTCAGAAAAAAAAGGGGAGACGAGGAGAGAGAGGGACAGAGACATGGCAGGTGAATGAGTAGATGTTGAAGAGGAAACGAAGAAGAAGAAGAAGAAGAGGAATGTTACATGTCAAACGAGGGGAACGACGTGGAGCCAATAGTGAGGAGGAGGAGGAGGAGGAGGAGGAGGAGGAGGAGGGGGATAAAAGAAGAGGAAAATAGGCAGGGCATTGGGGAGAAAGAGGCGGGAGATGCTGGAAAGAGGAGACAAAGCAACGGGGAGATGATTGAAGATGAAATCGGGACACAGGGATTCGAAAGAGATGGAGAAATAAAAAGAGACACAAAATTGGCGAGTGGCAGAGGAAGGAGGGCCAGCAGAGCGGCGGGGTGACTGGGGGAGAGGAAGTGGAGGGATCCAGTAGAGAAAAAAAGAGCGTGCTATTTACTTCACCGAGATGGTCAGGCAGCCTGACGGGCTGTCTGCTGACTGTGGAACAGCGGCCTGTTTTTTTGCTGATGACGAGTTAATGCGTCGCCCTGACTTTATTATGGACGGAGAGAGAGAGAGTGGATGGGGTGATGGGGGGGGAGTGACAGAAGCTTTGATGAGGGCAAACGCACGGAAAGGAGGATGGGAAGAGAGCTGCCGTTTGGGCAGCCATAAAAGGTCAGAGACTCACCGGGTGCCCGCTGCTGTCTGACAGCAGGACACGCAGGACAACCTATGAGACAGACAGGAAGACAGAGATGTGGGGGCATTAGGCAGATAGAGAGGGAAGTGACTGGTGTGTGACCGGGCTGGCAGCTGCTGATGTTCCGCACTAAAACTAAAACACAGTTCATTATCGAAACTCATGGCCGTCCACAAGCGTACACCATTCTGAGCCCTGAAGTCTTTTGCACCAGGCCGCACTGCTCACAGCAATGTCGCGCGTCACATCGTTACTGTTGGCTAGAGACACGGCACTTTTTAAGGAAAACTCAGTCGGGGATGATTTCTGAGTCCAAATTCTCCAAACAAGTCCATCTGAAATCCCACAGTTTATCATGCCAGTGGAGCTGTCACACTGCAGTCTTTCTGGATTCGATGGTCTGAAAGCAGTGCTCTTTTCTTTGCATTTAAAGGAAGTGTAGTTGCATATGCGACTTCCAAAAGGCAACATGTTAGACAGAAATTCAGAACTTTTTTTTTTTTTTTTATTGTTGTGGACATCTGATCTGTACGGCCTGTAAAATCTGAGGCAATGGTGCAAAATGACAACAAACCAAAAAATGACTGACTTTGTTGTTTCTGAAGTTTTCAACCCCATCTTTTAGCCTTCCTCTGGTCACTCTGGTCACGTGTTTCCTTTATTATTATTATTATTATTATATTCATTAAGGTCCTGTTCCATTTAGTGCAGCAGAGAGCCAGCATGCACCACAGCAGCACCCTGACTCTGTCTGACCTGAATTGGTACCATTGCTAACACCTGTGCTTACCTGCTGTCTCGTGTTAAACTGGACCCGTGTTTGTTGGGTACAGGCGGCAGGTGACAGCTCGAACCAGGTGGACACGTGTCTGATACGCCGCCGCCATCTGGTGGAAGGTCGCGATTATTTCGGCTCCGCTTCGCCGCGTCCGTTCGGTTTGGACTCAGCCGGTTGCCGTAAGGAGGAGCAAGCGTCGCCTTAGCAACGGAGCTAGGTTTAGCTCGATGATTAGCATCGGGCTTCTTCTGAACTGCGTTGAATTTCTCCAAAAAGCTAAAAAATAAAAAGACACCACACATTTCTGGTTTAGTAAGCGAAGCCGTGATGGCTGCAACCAACCCGTCGGTGTTCCTCCTCACGGTGAACGGACAGATCGAGGGAGCGACCGTGAGTACTGCCTGTCCCGACGTTAGCACAGCGGCTAATTAGCAGCCTTAGCGGCACTGACCGCTCCGCCGTGAGTTTGTGTTTCTTTGCTGCTTCCCGTAAAGGTAATGTGTTTACTGTGTTTCAGTTTCCGGAGTATGACAACTTGTACTGCAAGTATTGCTTTGTCTACGGCCACGACTGGGCCCCCACCTCGGTGAGTAGCCGGCTACCTGACGCTACTGTAAGCTACTTAGTGTTTATATTGTTTAACTGTAGAGCTGTATGTGTCTGCACGTGAGCACAGCTGTGAGACAAACACAACAGGGAGCACATGTCACTCATTTTTATTTATAATAATATTTATATTTATTTTATTCATAACCCGGTTATTAGCCTATATTATGATTATGATTGGTTATTAAATGCCAAGAGCTGCGTGTCTTCAGACATGTCCACTCATTCATCAGTGTTTTGGTGAATATTGTCTATTATTATAACAATAATTGGCCCCTGATCTAGAATAAAGGTGCATTCAACAACAGGAAGCATATGGAAATGATTGGAAATGGTGCTGGGATATCTCTATAACTCCTGTCTGATAGTGGTGGCTTGATTGACATTTTATTATACCGTGGCAGATCGTGTTTCGAAGGTGATGCAGTGTCTTAATTTCTTTCAGAAAAGCTGCGTCCGTTAACTCTGAAGTAAAGAGACTGTTTGGACAACCTTTAGACGAGTTAAAGTCGTATCTGGTTGTCATCTTACTTTTGTGTCTCTCTGCAGGGGCTGGAGGAAGGCATCACCCAAATAACGTGTAAAGGCAGCCAGTCTTCACACAGATTAATCTGGAACTTTCCACTGGAGACAACGTTTAAGAGCACAAACCCTTCAGGATGTAAGCGTTGCACTCACAGACGTCCCGCACAGAGCTGTTCAGATTCATCATAGATTCATCAACTTTCAAATCATATTACACAGACACGACATGACGAGGGACCAGAAACACAGAAGTACAAAACAGAGGCTTTGTTTTCATTTTCCAGGGCCTCAGCTCGTGGTGAGTGTGTACGGTCCGGACGTGTTTGGCAACGACGTGGTCCGAGGCTACGGAGCAACCCACATCCCCTTCGCTCCTGGACAGTCAGTAATACCTCCGTCTGCTTCCTGCCAACCGAAGGAACCGATTTTAGTTGGACCAGTGCTTGAATTGAAGAGAGTAGCCATTAAAAATTCACATTCCTGCCTAAAGCATGTTGATACTGCCAGTTCCCCTGACAGAAACAGAGCCTGACCGTACTGTGGAAGGAGCTGAATTCTTCTTGTTTATCCTGAGGAGAGGAACCCGATTTGTTTTTGTTTTTCAGACATACACGAACCATCCCCATGTTTGTTCCTGAGCCCACGTGGAAACTTCAGAAATTCACGAGGTGAGATGTGTGAACACTCGTGTCTGTGTGTTTAGTTTTCTGTCTCAGCAACTCTTGGTACTGCGGCTGATGAGCTGTGCCTGCCGGGGGGGAAGCTGCCTATACCTGAGCATCATTAAATATTTACTGCTTCTCACTGAGGTACAGTCTGAGGCCTCTGCGGTGAGAGCACTCCACATCAGGATGTATTGTTTGCCAGCTGCTGTCATCAGTGTGTGGAAACACACACACACACACACACACACACACACACACACACAGCACAGTAAGCTATTAGAGGTTCGCAGGTACACATGCGGAGCTTTTTGGACTTTGGAATTGAAATAGTAACAGCAGAAGCAGATTTTGTTTCCCCTCTTGATTGAAATTGATTTCCTGTCTGACGTCGGCCGTGCTTTGTTGACGTACATTAACGCACCGCTCCCTGTGAGTCAGTCAGAGTCGTGGGAGTGATTAAGAAAAGCAGGTGCATAAATTTTACTTCGAAATTGCATCAGAAGCAAAGACAACAAAGTCCGTGTTGAAGCTTGCTTGTGTGCAGCCTGTACACAATATATAGTGTATTAAGGCAGCTCAGTTCTTGGAGGTGTAATGACGGCTTCTTTTTTTCCCCTCTCGTTCAGCTGGCTGTTGGGACGGAGGCCCGAGTACACAGACCCTAAAGTGGTGGCCCAGGGCGAGGGCAGAGAAGGTTTGTTGTGCGTTTCTTAGTTTTGTAAGTTGCACAGCACCAGCAGGCTAAGTATCTGTTATCTGTGTGTTGCAGTGACTCGTGTTCGGTCCCAGGGCTTCGTCACGGTCTCCTTTCACATCATGACTAAAGACATGAAGAAACTGGGTTACGACACAGGACCGTCAAGCCCCACGCACGCACACTCGGCCACGTCTGGCTGGTCGACGGAGGAACAGCCGTACAAAGTGTAAATAACACAACAGACTGTTTGCAGAGAGCATCGGCGGGGTTTGTTTCGTTTCACCGCAACACACACCGAGTATAAAATGACTTGTTTACTTCCTCAGTTAGTATGGAAATCAATAATACTGCAGTGGCACTGTGACTACAGAAACAAAGCAGAGAGAACACACACACACACACACTGCTGTGACCAGGGTTTTTTTTAGTCTGTAGAAATTATGAAATTTTACTAGATGTATTCTTACAAGCAGTTTCAGACATTTGTATGTTTTACATTTCTCGGTTTTACTATATTTTTTACTTTTTTAAATAAATGTGGACTTTGTGGACCTCGGAGGAACTCGTCCATGACTGAATGTGTTCAAACATTTTTTTGGCCTTAAGAATGAGTCTGATCTACAAAGTCTCACCTGAAAATCTGTTTTCAACTCACCAATAAAAAGACGGACACTGGAGTTACAGAGCTGAAGTGATACACATTTTATTTTGAACCGATGCAGCTACAGTTGTCCTCATCCGACAGGGTGCGGCCGGCTGCGCTCGTTTGTTTAGATGCCGTTAAAATACCACGGTGACTTTTCCTACAAAAACCCATTACACAGAATAATAAGGTATACAGAGGAACAGTATGTTACAATAGTACAAATGATAAATTATATTATACAGTTATAATGCCAACAGGTTGAGCACGTATCCAATAAAAAAAGCAGCCTGCTCCCAGTACTATGAGAAGGGTAAATAGACAGACATGGAAAAGATTAAAAGGAGGCTGTTTATGCATATAAAGACAGACAGTCCGTAAGGTCAGTTAGTCCTCTTGGTAAAAGCATAGTGAATACATAGTAACACGCGGAGGAGCTCGCTACACACGGGCCACATTTTCACTGCACCATAGCCACGACTGTGAAACTGCTGCCAGGGATCAAGAGAAAGAGTCCAAATGCAGTGTGATCTGACTGTTTGGGAGCGCTCAATTTGTTCAAGACAGTAACGTTTTGTGTTTTCTCTCTCTCTCTCTCTCAATGCGTCGATAAAAGAACCTTTTTCCCCAGCCGCTGGAGTGAAGTTAAAAAGGTCAGGCCGCAGTGAAATCAAGGCCAGTGAGAAAGTGACGTGTCTCAGCTAGAATACCGTAGTAGCTTTAAACAAAAAAAGAGACTTTGTTAGCAAAACACATCAGCATTAAATCTTCTTACTTTTTTTTTCTTATCTTTACTTTTTCCAACTCCAATTTTTGCATATATTTAGTTGAGATTAAAAACGTTTGCTGGTCTCTGCAAGTCAGTGTCGCATCCATTCATTCAGGACCCCAAGCATTAAAAAAAAAAAAAAATCATCATCATCATCAACACCCTCAGCATCGTCACCGAAAATCATACACACGGGTTGGAGCTGCCCCTCCTTTTGCCTGAGAGAAATGAAGGTCTGCGTTCAGTGGAAATAACGAGGGTCCTGCAGGTGTAGCTATCATACCACAGCAGACCAGGAGAGGGCACCAACTCACACCAAAAGAAAAGAAAAAAACCACCCCCTCCACAGTAATAACATTGGCAGTGATAAACCGAACTGAAGAGACGGGATTACAGTGACCTAAAGAGAAGAAGGGTCTGTACGCGACAGCTGCTTTCCATCAGCCAACAGAAGAGACGGACACGCTCAGCTCGCTGTCACTACAATGTGCCGATATTCAGCCGACAGTAACACTTTCTTCACAAACTCCTGCACATATAGCTCTGAAATATTAAAAAAAAAATGATAACAACGGAGTCTCTGATATCGTGAGCATCCTTTAACAGAAAAATAAAAATAAAATGTCAGTGAAGTGTGACCCTACTGTTCAAACTACTCAAAGTATGACATCCTCAGAAATCACAGTCGCTATGACTTTGGTAACAGTTGTGCTTCTAAGAGAAGAGAATTACATAGCCTACCCATAGGGTGAAAAAACAAACCAAACTAGGATGAGAGAAAACAGACGAAGGAGAGGATGAAGATGAAACACGCTAGTACACAGCTCCAAAACTCTGAGAGGCTCGGCGATGGATTTACACCTAACGGGTAAAACGACGCCGCGAAGCAAACCGACCAAACGAACGACTGCTTGTTCACATGACATGTCTCA
This sequence comes from Nibea albiflora, assembly GCA_014281875.1. Taxonomy (NCBI): domain Eukaryota; kingdom Metazoa; phylum Chordata; class Actinopteri; family Sciaenidae; genus Nibea; species Nibea albiflora. The sequence goes on along the minus strand of CM024808.1, from coordinate 16,322,828 downwards.
CCGTTGTTTGCTGCGGGATCTCCCTGTGCTATGAATAGGCCGCTCCTGGAATAACCCCTCATGAGTGTGTGTGTGTGTGTGTGTCTGTGAGTGTGTGTCTACCAGGTAATGTTCTTGGTACATGGATTAGCCACGGTAAATCCACTCGGGAGGTAAACTCTTCACGGTGCCAAGTGGCTGACGTGCTCTTTAAACTCATAGCTTGCTTTCTTTCGCAACCCCGTCACCATAGTAACACTTGATATTAGGCTGCTTGCGCGCACACACACACACACACACACACACACTCGCGCTCTTAAGGCTGCAGACGTCTACTTTGTCCCCCGTTTTGACTTCAGAAACTAACATAAGCAAGTTCTAAGTCACTTCCACTTTACTGAGAAACGCTCATTAAAGTACACTTGGAAGCTAAAAGGTCTCTCATGCACACACACTCTCTCTCACACACACACACACACACACACACACACACACACACACAACCCACCCCTCTTCCCTTTGACCCTACTAACAAACTAAAAAAAAAAGAAGAAAGAACAGTCCCACAATGCATCACTGCATCCATATGTTCAGATAGCAAAATACTGATGCCATCACAGTTCATGTCTTGTCCTCCAAAACACACACTGGGGGGGAGAGACTCAGTGACAAATACATCGACATGTGGCTGTTAGTATACGAGCATTAACAGTGCACCTGCGCGTGAGCGCGCGCACACACACACACAAACAGAAATAGCGTTTGCGTTATCTGTTGGACCCCTCTGCAGCGCGGGGGTTCATCTCCTTTGAAGAAGTGTTCATTGTTCTTTGTCCCGTGGAGCCCCCGGAGGTCAAAGTTCATGTGGAGGGGGAGGTTAACGGGAAGTGACCAGACGAGAGTTGTGACCAAGAGAGTGGTACCGAGAGCCACAGCAGTGTGTGTGTGTGTGGCGTGACGCGGCGGGGCCTCCCTCCCTTCGCTAAGGTGTAACGGTGAACCCAACAGTCGCGGAAAGGGAAGAAAAAAAAATAATAACAGAGAAAAAAATTGTGCAAAATCCCTGCTTAGTAACACACACACACACGCACACACACATATACACACACAAGAGTATAAACACATCTGTCCATCTCTCATCCGTACTCCAGTGTGTGTAAGTAAAACCCACTGGAATATACACAGTGTAAAAGTACTGAGATGTGCACTCACACTCACACCGGCTGACAGGGCTTATAAAAGATTAGCTCTAGTGAAGAGATAAAGATCCTGGCATTAGTACAGTCGGACGCTCCTGTCACTCCACCACAGAAGGAGAGAAGGAGCAATCCTAAAAGGAAAACGTAAGGGAGTGGAGGCGAGTGTGTGAGAGAGGAGGACAGGGAGGAGAGACCGAGAGTTCTGTCCTGCCTCTGTGGGAAAAAACTGTAAACACCGCTTGCTACTCTGTAAGTCTGTAGAAAGATGCAAACTCGTTGTGGTCATCAACCTCATCGTCAGATCAGTATGGAACACACAGGACTAGGCAGCTTGTAGCACTGAGAGAAAGAGACAGGAGGAGGAGGAGGAGGAGGGGGAGGGAGTGTGTTAAAGGTAGGAGGAGGCCAGGCTGGGACTACGACCTGGCTTGGAGTTGGTTATAAAAAAAAAAAAAAAGGATAAATGGGATAAGACGCCTCCTTGTTCATTTTGAAGCTTAAGGAGCCAAAGTGGAAGAGAGAGTGAGAGAGAGGGGAGAGGGGAGAGGGGGAGGTTACTCTGGGGCAAGTCGTCCCCCCTTCTTTCTCACAAAAGGAAGGGGTTGGTGGTTCCGGTGGGCTGTGCGCCGGCCTGGGGCGGCATGCTCATCAGGGGCTGGGGCATGGACATGGAGGCCGGGATCCCCGCGCTCATCCCCGCGTTCGCCCCCATGCCTCCAACGGCGCCCACCCCCATTCCGGGCATCACGCGGCCCATGGGGGCCATCCCTGCCAGGGGGACCATGGCGATGGGCTGAGCGGGCACGGAGGGGAGGGCCATGGGCTCAGCCATGAAGCCTGAGGGCATGGGGCTGACCCGCATCTGGTTGAGGGTGGGAGGCGCCGGCTGGCTCACTTGGAAGGGGTTGGCGTGGGCTGCCGGAGCCGAGCCGCCAGAGGCTGCACGAAGAAAGAAATGTTACAGAGTAAACACACACAGTGCCAGTTCAGAATATCTACACATGAAGTGACATTCAATGTTTTGTTATATCGCAGATGGGTGTGTGCGTGTGTTCGGGCCTGCGTCTCATGGCTTACTCACTACACTTCCTGGCTAAGCACCCTGTTATCTAATCCGTATGAATTAACCAGTGTGTGTACCTGCTTAAAAAACATCTCTAAAATGTGAGAGAACATTCCGTTTCCCCACCTGCTGAAGCCAAGAACGGGTTGACGACTGGCGCGGGCTGAGCTGGCTTGGACACCAGGGAGTCCAGATTGACCAGGGCAGCGTTGGGACCCAGGAAGGACTCTGGAGTCTTCCTAGTAGGGTTTATCGAGGTGGACGCGGAGGTGGGGAGAGGGTCGAAGAGGTCCAGGCTGCTGCTGCTGGCGAGACTGGCTTGGGAGGGGATAGAAGATGCTACGCCCCCATCACCTGGGGAGCAAAGAGCAGTTGTATTTCATAACGGACGTAAAACACTGAGACGTGAACACAGAAGGACAAGATTTCTGATCTGGTCTTGACCTGGAGCACTAGCGGTGCTGAATTTGATGTGGCTTGATTATGTAACGGACTGAGCAGATGAGTGTGCTTTGAAAAGATGTTCAAAAAAAAAAAACGTGGGCACCCACATTCACGGAGCCATCGGAGGCAGACAGCCTGGCTGTTTTGTTGGGGTTTTTTTTTTTTTTTTTTTTTGCCGCAGTCCATTAATGGACAAGCACAAACCCAGCACGCCAGCTGCTGCACACACCCACGAGGAAATGTCAAAGACGGAAAATGTCTTCTCAGAACAGAAACCGACGCCTAGCAGTAGCCAAAAAAACTGATAAGATCAGGCCCGGTGTGTATCGACGCCCCGTAAATCCTGCGGATTTCACCCGGAGCTGGTTCAAACGCTAACGTTTCCACCAGTCATCCTGCGAGGAGGCCAGTTTCCACAACATCTCCCGAGCGTCCTCTACACACCGCGTGGTGATAAGGTGACATCGTTTTTTTTTTTTTCCCCTTCTTCTTAACTTTGTGCGCCCGTGTTTGTGTTCCTTCTCACCTCGTCCTTGACTATATCTCAAGTGTTTGTGTTAAGCAAAAGTCAGACACCAATGTCACCCGCTCGCATTCAGACTGCCAAACCACATGAGAAAAATACTCCGGACCTGTGCCAAGCTGTTCACTGGAACCTTCTCAGACACACACACACACACACACACCGACCTGATGGGAGGTGTGAATGGCTTTAATTAAACCTTCTGGGATATTTGCTGCTGGTTCAGACACACCAGACGAGATTTCCAAAGTATCAGAGCGGCTCTAAAAAGGCTTCCATAAACAGGATGGCTCAGGTCTGATAATGCATTTAGTGATACACATAAAAGCTGCATCAGGTTATTCCACATTGATATTGGACCAGATCTGAGCAAACACACATTTTTTTTTCCCTCCACCATTTGATCTGATTACTGCAGCATTTGATTGCATTTGCAATGGAAAAGTCATCAGCGTGACTCGGTGGTTAAAACTCTGTCTTTGCTCAAGTCTGGTGATATTTACATACAAAAAGACAAGACGTGTGCGTGTCCGTGCCCCCGCAGAGATGGTGTGTGTCTGCAGACGGGGCGTAATTTTAGACACAGAGAGAGAAAAAACAACAACAACAACAACAACAACACAGACTCCGGGGTCAATAGAGAGACGAAGACATGGGTGAGTACCAGTGGGGACAGAGGAGGAAGAGCGCAGGCTGTCAAACTCTGAGAAGTCCTCTTTGGACGTACCGTTGGATGCATTGAACAGGTCAAAGCTACCTGAAAGGGGACAACGCAAATACACACACGCACACACACACACACACACACACACACAGACAAATAAAACATAGAGGAAAAAAAAAAAAATCACAAACACACAGCAGACACACACACGTAGACAGATGGAAACACAAGCATGAATGAGTATGGATATTTTGGTAAAGTAACAAAGACAAATGAACAAAATAAGCCGGTGAAAGCATGCAGATGTGCGTGAGCGCTTGTTATCGTGACACAGCTGTCGTCTGACACGCTAGCCAGCCATCTTTGTCATTTCTTAAAATAAAGAGTGCACATGTCCAGAAATACTAAGCAGCTGAGGCCTGTGGAAAGAACTGCTTTTTCCCCTGATGGTCACCTGCATTGGAAGTCTTAGGGCGGGCAGCTGCGGAGCTCCAGGGATCAGAGGCGGGGGCGGAGTTGGATGCCCAGGGATCGCTGCTCTTCATGGGTGGGACAGAAGAAGCCCCCCACGGGTCGACCGGGGCCGCTGGCTTAGGGGCAGAGCCTGGGGTGAGGGGGAAGAGAGGACGTGTGAAATGTAAAGCCAATTTGGAGAGGAGGAGGAGGGGGAGGGGGAGGGGGGTGGAGGACAGAGATGGAGAGAGGTGAAAAAGTCCCCCACCCCCTCGGATATCGCTCGACTATCCTCCGTCAACATTTACGTGTCTAACTCCCCACAGCCCTGTTCCCTCCACACTCATTTCCTTCATGATATCTTCCTCTAACGCCGCCCCCCCCTCCTCGCTGTGCAGTAATGCTGCTGAGCCAGTGGAGCAGCATTCCTATTTAACAAAGAGTCACAGTCTTAGGAGCTGCAGGTGGACAGCAGAGACGACACACACACACACACACACACACAAACCAACACACAAAGAACTGACTCTATATACAAATACTTCACATCGAAAGCCAGTGTGTAGTTTCCAGTGAGAGTGTGTATACTGTATGCGTGTGTACCGTAAGGCTGCCAGGGGTCTTCTGATGCAGCAGCTGCCCCGGCGCCTGCGCCCCAGGGGTCAGCACTGGCACCGGGCTCGGGGACAACCATCAGATCCATCAAAGATGACTGTGGCTACAAAGAGAGAGAGAGAAAGTGGATTAGACAGAGCACTGGGGGGACAGGAAAGAGGACGAGTGAAGGGTGCAGACAAAAGAGGAAAAAGAAGAATGGGGCGACTGAAGACAGAGAGGAAACAGATGAGGAGGGAAAGCGTTAGGAGGGACCATCTGCTGGTCAGCCGTCATCCTCTGGAGTGCAAACGCTATTCAAACACGCCGTGCTGAGATAAAACGTGCGGCGCGGCCACGCAGCCGTACCTCATCGCTTCGGCTCTGCGCGCCCTCAGATTCAAGTCGGCCGACTATCCAGGCAGAATAATGAGCAGTAAACTAGGCAGTCGGCTGCCAGTTAGTGGTTCCATTAATGCCACTGAAGCAGCAGACAGCAGCGTCCGGCAGGAAGAGAGGATGGAGAGAGACGAGGCTATTTCAGGACAGAATGACTGAGTCACTACAGTGATTGTGCGTTTTACCTCTTTCTTCTTCTTGGGGAGTTTTGCTGAGTCTGAGCCTCCTTTCTTACTCTCCTCCAGGGCCATCTGTAGTCTCAGGTCGTCTCCTCTGCGTATGCGCTCCTCCTGAAGACACACACGGACCACATTTAGCATGAAGCAGCCCGAGTGTGATCTTTCTTAAGAACGGGGCAGGTTGGTCTTGTGATTGTGGACAGTATGACGTGCAGCATGATGTAACAAATCCAAATCATTGCTTGATTTCAGAAATGTCTGTGTGTGGAAATCTGGCGGTTTCAGAAAGCTGAATTTGCAACATCAGAAAAAAAGGATTGACGTGTAGCAAAATGAAATAAAAGACGATTACGCATCACTTCCAGCAAAGTCTGGGTTTGAAATTTAATAAGCTGGTTTCAACAGATGTAACGGAAACCGTCTGAAGTTTTCACACGCGCAGGTAGTGAGGAAGAAATCGTAGTCGACAGCGAGAGGTAGCGACAAGCATCGTATCGTGTGTCATCATGGCATCATCGTATCAGCGTGTGTGTACCTGCTCGGCGGCCTCTCTGCTCATGGCCAGAGCCAGCTGCAGCTGGAGTTCCTCCTCGCCGCTGGTCTGGGGTCTGGCCTGCTCCAGCTCTGAACCCGCGTTGGGAGACGTGGCTGACGGATACATTCAGAGCGCACGTTAGCATCACATCGTATACTCAGAGAAACTTCAAAAACAACCATTCCCCAGGTGGGATGATTACAATCATGTATAACATCACTCACATCTGAATGACATCTCACTGTATGGAAGTAGCGCGTGTTTGCGGGTGTGTGTGATTACAAGTTTCTTTGTTGAGCCTGTAAGGGACGACTGGACCAGTCAGCTTATTGGATTAGATCGGGCCATGTGGCAACACACACACACAGCAGATACACAGACACACACACGGCAGATACACAGACACACACACGCACGGTTTGGCAGGGTGAAGAAAAAAAAAATTCACCATACCAAAACAGACACTCAGAATGTATTTTTAAAATTCAGTGCGAGTCTTTTCGTGGAAACCGTGGCGTGGGAGGTGATGGTAAGACGGTGACATCACCGCATCTCCCCCCTCATCACAGTTCTCGGTATGATGTCACTGCCTCTGCCTCATTATTTCTCAGCAGGTCCGGTTTGGTGCAGTTTGTGCATGTGTGAATGTTGTGGGTGTAACAAAGGTGTTTTACATTCAGAGACATGTAACCGTTAGTAACGGCACGCCTGGAGGGAAAAAAAAATTGGTGATATGTTGGTGGCCAAACGTGGACAACTGCTTTCAAACTTCAGTGATAGAAACGGTCCCTCTCTGCTCCCGCCTCCCTCGGTCATAACGTGCTCTGCTTCTGATGTGGACACTCCCACACACACCTCACACTACTCATCACACCGCGACAAACTCCTGTATGATATTCTGAATGCAAGAGATACATCACAGACACATACGGACAAAACACACACACACACACAAATATGCGTTGAGGAAAGAACGCTGACGTCTTGTTTCGCTCTGAAGTCAAACACTCCCCTGCCCTGTCGTGACGTCTGCAGGAAGTAGACGTCACATCGGCAGCCTTCTCTATAAACATCGAAGAGCAAATCGGTCGAATGTTTCCATGATGAGGAAATGTCTCGTTTGCCTCGTCTTCCTTGAACTGCTGTGAAGACGTGCACGTATAACAACACAGTAAGCCCATTACATAGCTGATTAGGTGGCAGCGCTGCGACTTAATGTCCGCATGACTAATGATGACAGCATACTTTTTTTTCTCAGTAATTAATTCACTGGCTCCGTCACGTGCAACCCGAGCCTCAGATCTGATTCCTCTCCTCCGTCCTCTTAGCTCATTTCCTGCCTCGCTCGCTCCTTGTCAAACCCTCGTCTCCCTGACTCTGTCTCCGTGGGGAGAGTGACCAGAAGTACCGAGGGTAAAAGGTGTGTTTGGTTAGCTGGAGGGACTTTACATCAGCTGCATTTCTGCCCCTTAAATAGACGGTGAAAACAGAGACACTGCAGATATCTTTTACATTTTCCTGGAGCTCCCTTTTACAGTAAATCACTCCCGAATCAACATGAAGGCTTAAACAACAGTTTGTCTACCACGAAGCCTAAAGAGAGACTCAACTGGCGACACAATAAACACACAGTGCAACACTTGATAGTGGCGACTCGGGAACACAAATAAACAAAACCCACTGCTGTGGGAATGGACCATATATGGATCATCGCAGTTTCTCGACATTCCTCACAGATGCCGCTCTGCCCGCCCGCAGAGAAGCGCTCTCAATCTTCGGTTTTGTCACTACCGTTTGTGTTAGCCGTTTAGTCTACTTCTTCTCATCCTGTCATCTTCTGCGGTGCTGCGTTTAATGACCGGGCAGATGAACGTACATCTCAAATGAAAGCAGAAAACCCATCAAACAAAGTCAAGACTCGGAGCGCAGCATGCTGTTGAAGCTGTGAACGGAGAGTTCTGAAGAAAGCGAAATGGGCTGATGACCTCCAGTGTCGTGCGCAGTGGATTTATGTGGTGACACGGGGTTCGCATCCCGGCGTGTCAGCCACTAACTATCCCCACATTTGCAGACACTCTGTCTCTGTCTCCAGATAAAGGAGTTCACCTTGTGAGCGAGCAGCTCCTTCCATGCACTAGATTCTCCACACATTATTTCATCACAGTTATTGTGAAACCGCGTACAGCTCGAGTCTCGCAGCTCTGGCCAGACGGCCAAAGAATGATGATAAACTAAATAAACCTCCTGTATTTATACTTTTTACAAGCCCTGCAGCCCTGACTGAGATTAACCCGCGCACACACACACACACACACAGCGCTCTTGATGCAGAGTTAGCAAACTCCATTCATCGTTCTACATTTGCATTTTATGCAGCGTGTACACTGGATACGATCCCACCGCTGAAGTCGACTAACTAACCTCACGCTGAGCTTTAGAAGCACTGAACTAATTAAACTGGAGTGAAAAGGCATCACTGGACTGGAAACAAAAGTAGAGCAGAACCTGCCTGTACGATTGGCTGGATGACCTCAGGGAAACTCAGAATATATTTAAGAGAGGAGCGCACAGTTAGCACAGACACAGAGGTGCATGATGAAGAACACGTCTTTAAACAGTGTTACAGGGGTTGGCTGACATGCTGGGCTAACACCAACAGTCACGCTCGGATGGCCGCTCATTCACACCCCGTGTGGACAACAATACTCGGAAAGTTTGACTGGAATCCCAAAAATCCCGCCCGGCAACGCCCACAGCGACAACCCAACCTCGCTCCTATTGGTCGGCCTCTCCTTCAGTTTTCTCAACTGATGACTCAGCTGCTGGAGCTGGAGCTTCCGCCTCTAACACACACACACACACAGACAGACTCGAAACATAACATACGTACAGGAATGTGGGCCACAAAGTGAAAAGATAAATGCAGCATGCTCTAAGACCCACATAGGCTGCAACCGCATACGGCAACAGACAACCCCCCCCCCACCACACACACACACACACAGCCATCCTGCTGTGTACAAAGGACTGGGGGCACAGAGGATGAAAGGAAAAGAGGCCAAGGTTCATTCTTTCATTTCAACTTCTCCATTCTTTCCTGTCCATCCCGCTCTGCGTTACCCCGTTTCCTGACTGGGATTCCTGTTTCTCCTCCACTCTCCCGCTCTTTCACTCCATCTTTCTTTCAATCCGTTAAACACTTTAATGTCAGCTCATTCTCCGTTAGAACGAGATAGAAAAACAATGACCTATCACCATTTATCACATATCATATGCAGGCATTATTTTCTGACAGTGCGAGAGTTTACATTTTGCGTGGAAGCGGTCCAATCTGTGAGAAACATCGGTCCGAGAGAGCCAGGGTCTATTTTAACTGGCGAGCCTTTACAGCACTGGTTTAGCGGGAAACCTGCAGACCAACTGCACGCGCTGTAAATCATGTCACGTGATGCTACACAGCCAATCAAAACAAACCATGCATTCCAAAAAAAAAGCACTGCGTCGAGTCGGTGAGGGGGGAGACGATGGACAGCATGAGTCAGAGAAAAGTATTTTCACATCGTGCTCGAAAAATAGAATAAAGACTGATCTGTATGATCAATGAGTCAGGTAGTCGCTGATTCACTTCCCGGCAACGCGCTAATACTGTTAAAGTCCATGTAAAGTAAGAATAAGCAGCGAGTTTGAAGCGACTGAAACGTGTCAGATGAGTTCAGAAAATCACGTGACTAACTTTGAAACACTCCGAGCGACGTGAATTCACCTCTGTCTCTGTGTTAGGGGTGCAGGGGTTCGCGCAGGGTGGCCTCAGCGTGTCATCGAGCTACCCTTTGGGACCGCCCACAAAATCCTGGACTGAACACTGGTGAAAAACTGTTTGAACCTCTAACTCCACATCTCAGTAACATATCTTTCAAAGTCTTTTCACGTGTTTTCAGCAACATATTTAATGTACTTTGAAAGAAATCTCAGAATTGCCTTCACAATGACTTTGAATCTTGACCATACATGTCAGCTGACCATACAGGCGATACATCAAGGCTATATATAACACTGATCTGTTCATCTATTCAGCAATTAATACCATGCAGTAGTTATATTAGGCTGCAGAAAAAAAGACTTGATTAAGACGGTTAGTCTAATGTGATTTCTAGTCTTCATCTATCCGTAGCTCTCTATATTCCGCTGTCTGTCACTGAGTGTTTCTATATCGCTCACTCAGTGCATCTCTGGAGGAGTGAGTATCACTGAAAAGAGGAGCAGATTCCTCTGTCTGGATGACAGAGGCTTGGGGGGGGTAGACGCTACTTCCTCTGCTCTGTGTGTGTGTGTGTGTGTGTGTGTGTGAGGAATGCAGTCCTACTGTGGGACTGCGAGCCAGAGACAGAACAGGGGGAGGGGCGGGTTTCAGGATGTAGGCCAAAGTTGCACCAACTGGGACAGAATACAGTATAATGGAAATTTCTGTGTTGCACGTGTATTGCGTGTGTTTCTTATGTAAACGGTGAGCTAATACTCACAGCCGTGGTAAGAGGCAGGCGAGCCCTCTGACCTGCCATACTCCTCGCTGTAGGAAGTGGAGAGGTTGGGCTGAGATGAGCCTCTGCCAAAACCCATCTGACTGCTCCCCGTGGATACCTGGGCCATGCGCTCTTTGGTCTTCAAAGCTTGAGACCTAGTAGGACAAAAAAACAAACATAATAGCATATGGTCAGCCGTGCTGACTCAAGTCCAGATTCTTATAATCCTTGCTGCGGCATCCAAAAGCATGAGGTACAAAAGGACAATTGGTCTTTGGAGCCCTGGAAACAAAAGAAATAATGAGATGAAATCTATTACTAAACCCACCCTGAGAATCGGGTTTTTTTTCAAATGGCTCCAATTAGAAAATGCCACAGCAAAATCCATTAATTAGAATTAAAAATCCTGCCAAGCAAATGATGAACACCTCCCCCTCCCCTCGGGCCAATTAGTATAACACTGGAAATGATTCAGTGCCCTAATTTAGCCAAAATCCGTTAAAAAGAAACGGAAACAAACACAAAAAGAAACTGACGACACAAGAGAAGGAGAGCGTCAACTAAACCCAACTCATCTCGAGCGGTGAGAGACGACCCCGTACTGTCTGCCTGTGGATATGAAGCAGCAGTGCTGATGCATTCCAAGCTGAATTTTTAAGCGGTAAATATGAGAAAGGAAACGAGAAGGTTCACCGGGTCAAGACGCGGACCCGTTCACTTTCACTCACAGAGCTGGGAAAGTACTCAGTGCTCCCTGGGACCCACTCAAATGACCACCTGTGGGTCTCAGGGACTCGCTGCATTGAAAACACCACATCGACATCACTGGAGTAGTAGCAGTAGACTTCCTGTGGACCGATCTTTGTTTAGAACCGACAGGTGTGGAAACAATGAGGAGAGTCCTTAAGTGCCCCTGCTCCCAGTGAGATAACCGCAGTGTGACACGGTGAGGGAACCCCCCCCCCCCCCCTCTCTCATGCTCGGACTGCTTATTGAATTAGTTTACAGTGAATGACCATCAGCCAGATAATTATTAAAATGCTGCCACCATCGCAGCTAGTGTACGGTTTGGAGATAGCTCAGGTAAATAACAGCGGCAGAGCTGACCTTGCCCAGGCAGATTTAGACAGTTTAGACACTGCATTTATTAGTGCTGGCTTTTCTTCTGGATTCATTTGTTTTGTTAGCTGGACGATTATTTATTTAACGCTTCACGATCAGCTGTGAGCTAGTGAGTACAAACAAAGGGTGAATAACTTGTGATGCGGTTTGAACCACGCTCCTCAATTGATGATTCTGATCACTCGCCTTTTAGCCGGCCCCTTTTAGAGGACAAGGACAAAGTCACAGCTGCAGAGGCCGTTCTATCGCTGTCACCTCCCACGCCCAACAAAACCATGACCCGGTAAACTTGTTAGATTAGAGACTGCGTTAGGTTCAAGGACAAAATAGCATGACAGCATTTGTTAATCACAAAATCTACTTTAACTCCCGGGTAAAGCTCTTACCTCTCTCCTTTGAGGCGGTCCTCGTCTTTCAGTAGGACCACTAGCTGTTTGCTCTTCTCCCTGACGTTGATGCCCTGGTCTTTGCCGTCTCTGTCGATGTACTGGAAGTCCTTCAGGGTCTGGATGGCGAAGATGTTCTCCTTGCACTGCAGGGCCACCCGCTCCGAGCCCGTCTTGATCAGGTAGTCGAGCAGGGTGAGCGCCTTGTAGACGTGGCGCCAGTTCTTGCCGTGGTCGTTGAGCCGCTTCCAGATCATGCTCATGATCTCGCTGAAGGCCACCACGTTGTAGGTGAGGTCGGCGATCTCCGACATGAGGGAAGACGACGGGCCCCAGGGGTCGTTGGAGGTGGCCTCTCTGACTTTTTTCTCGGCGTCAGAGTAGTTATTCACCATGTTCTTCATCTGCCGGCGGATGGTCGAGCTTGGCATGGTGGCGGCGGAGATGGGACAGACGGGAAGAAATACAATGTACGCTCTCGCGCAGGAGAGCAGCTAGGACACCGATAACGTTTGAGCACGCACACACACACGCAGTGGGCGTAAACGTGTGTGCGCGTTTTATGTCCGTGCGCCTGTGTCCTTTCTCAAGGCACGGCGGTGGCGTGTGTGTTTGTGGATCTTCTCGGTGTGCGGCGGTGCGTGTGTGCTCGTGTGTAAGTGTGTTTGTTTGCGAGGCTTCTCCGGGCCTGTTAAAACCATCTCCACACACACAGTGCTGGCTGCACACATGACCACGCCATCACCTAGGACAGACCAAGAAGAAGAAGAGAGGAAATTCAGTAAAGAAACAAGCTATATTCAAGCAAACCACAACATTTACATGTTAGAATAGGTTCTAATTACCCAAAGCTACATTTACAGCAGCTCAGTATTTATTCTATGACAATAAACTCGTGGAACGTTTCGAGCACAGAATATTTAAATCGACCTACCTTCCTTTAGATAAAGGCTAAAAAACAAGTGAGGCGACGAAACATCTGGTCTGATGGGAGTGTCTTTCTTGAATGTGTCATTGCTATTCCAATTTCAACACCTCAACAATAAGGAGGTGAAGTTAATTTATATTTATAGGGGCAGCTGCGGTGCCTTCCTTTCTGAAACCAGACAAAACAATACGCTTCATACTTTCATGCTTACACAAGCAGTTTCCACGCGCTGGCAGAGAGCCTGCCTCCTATGACCTCATATAAAGACCAGGGCGCTGTGACCAACAATTGTTTTGTTTTTTTCCACCTTTGTAATGTCACCCGAGTTTACAGTAATCTGACTCAATTTGCGAATTACAAGGGAGGGTGTGGAGAAGCGATAATTTCAGGGCAGTCGGCGGCACATTGGGTGGGCTCGGAGGGATTACGAGAAACACGAGACGGCGAGAAAAAACACGCGCGCAACGTAAACACGAAGAACAATCGATTACCAATTACCATTTGGTGTGCTGCTATGAGACGCGCCAAACCGATGACTGAGTAAGAATGTGTTTCCACCCTTTGGTGGGCGGCAGAGGAGATAAACCATTTCCAGTCTGATTATGACTAGAGGAGTGACTTATCCTCTTGTCCTGTTTCTAACAGATCAGCAGCCCGGCTACTAATCACTTCCTGACTGACACACATGGAAATTGTGTGCCGACTCACAGCTGTACGACCTACACGTCAAAGTTTCGCATGCAAACGAACACGAAGGGGGAAAAAAAAAAAGCTTATTTATTAGCGTTGAAGATGATGAAACGCAGCTCTGTCGTTTATTTTCTGTTTACTAAGAAATGTCCTCGAGTGAGACGCGCAGCTCGGAAGAGAAAAATCTATTTTACTGACGCACAATATTCTAACAGTCTGAGCTCAGATGCAAGCAGCCGTATTTAGCCAGATTAGTGCAAACGTTCGCGTATCCAGAGGAGGCGTCTTGTCTTGTTGCATCGCACGGCGAGGCGCGTTCGCGTGAAACAGATGATCTAATTGTAGATCGTCGTCCTCGGTAATAAATAGCAGCTTAGGTTTGCTGGGATTGTTTTGTGCACGGAGGGAGACCCGTGATGACTTATCCTTCTCGGTAATGCGATCCCTGCCCTGAGCGTGCTTTGACACGCTCTACAAGCAAGCGCTTTCACCGCTGTTTAAAAAGTGATTAGCCGACCGTGCAGACTTTTTAAAACGCTGCGTTTCCAACAAGTAGCGAGCGGCCGTGTACATTTACGCATGTGTGTGTGTGTGTGCGCTTATTTCAGGGACCTTCCTGCCTGGCGATGCCACGGAAAGACAGCTGGGGGGGAACGAAACAAGGAAACGCGGAGGAGTGTGAGTGTAGGAGGTGGTGAGAGGGTGGGGGTGGGTGGAGGTTAAGAAAACAACTTGGCACATCCCGTAAATTCACTTAACGCCAGTGAAACGGGATTCCTGTGGGGCACGCACCCCCCCTCCCCTGCCCTCCCCGAGCGCTCCCTTCTCACCCTGCATCCGCATGAATACAGCTCAGACCTAATGACACATCTGCTGTTATAATCACCTATTCACCCGTAGCAGACAGGAGGAAGAGAGGAGAGCCTGTCTTGTCCTCCTCCTCCGCCCCACCCCACCCCGGAACAACCCCCACCGCGAGACAACGCCGGCCCGCCTTCCTCCAGCCCTTCTGTGCTCAGATCACTCGGGGCCCAGAGGAGACAGCACACAGGACTTGTGTGCAGAAATACATATTCATGCGTGAATGCAGGTTCTGTATGTCTGAATGACAGTCAACCTGCCAGTATTGCTAGAATAGCAAAAAAAACTGTGCGATGCAGGGACTACTTTCTTCCTCCTCGCTCTGCATGTCTGTATCCGACTGACACGCGGGGAAGATGGGTGAAATCTGAGCAGAAATTCATCCCCCTATCTACAATTCATGTTTCTGTTCCAACAGTGCTGCATTAACTCTGACATTTGGTCTTCTTTGCTGCCAAATTCATGCACAAACCCTGGACCGTTAATGCCTCGAGGTGGGCAGAACTGCAGCATCGGCAGAAAACCGACAGTGCCGTGCGACCACCAAACAGGCCACGCGTGTATTGTCGCCGTAAGTTGGGCCGACTCCAAAGTCTGGGCAGGAGATGAGAAATGACAACAAAGGACGACAGTGTGGTGTGTGCGCCATGCAAATACAGGAGGATTCAAACGAGGCCCTGCGTACAGTGGAATCCCGCTTTAACCAAATAAGACACGGATAAGTTAACGGGCTTCTTTATTATCTGATGCGTGGCTCGTGTGGGGAGAGGTTCTCAGGCCAGACATGAAACGACGGCGATAAAAAATTTGACGTTTAAATCTTCAAAGTATTTTTATTTTCCGTGCACTGTTTGACAGAAAGTGGAGTGCAGATTATCTGAAGCATTTCATGAACGTGCGGCACACGCTGACGGAGCCGCGCAGATGCTTATCAACAGGTGAAATTCCCTCGCTGAAATGAAATAAATACCTTTGACGGTGGAAGGAGCTGTCAGGACGCGATCGGCGGGATTGTTATTGGAGCTTATCGCTGCATTTTTTATTAATTGCCTCGGCGATACAAAGCTCGTGCGCTTCTCGGTCGCGCTTGTTTGCTGCCAGCTATCAGAACTGGCCTATCGCGCCTGATTAAAACACCAGAACCGCACTGCACGGTGAATGAATGACCAGCACGCAAACTCTGGAGCGCTCGAACAGTGGCTTCATTCAAAAACTGTACAAATAATCCTATCAGAGTCTGTAACGGAGACACGGAAAGGAACGGCGGCCCGACATTACTGTAAACGTCCGGCAAGGAGAGAAGGGGGCGCTGGAAACGGGCCGCAAACAAGCCAAACCTGGATCATGTGAACGCGACCGCCGGTGTCTGGGTGCGTCTTCGCAAAACCCGAGTAAACTATGATTAGCATAATTGAGACGCAGTATACTGAGAACAGGTCTGCCCTGCCAGGCCCACACAGCAAGAGCAAAGCTGATCTGGAGATAGATGGCTTGCACAACCGGGTATCTCTGTGCAAGAGGGTGTGTGTGTGTGTGTTGTGGAAAGAGATGGGAGGGGGTGGGGGGGGTTGCAACAGTGTGACAACAAGTTATCCAGCCGGTTCCTTCCCCAATCCGTTCACCTCTTTTCAGTTCACAGTAATTAATCCTCGACTACTCAGCTGCTGGAGGATTAAGTTCCCGCAAGCCAAAACTTACAATCGCATCAAGTCTAACCCAAAGAAAATCAAACCGCTAACACGTGCTCCAAAAGCCTTAAAGTGACTGGGAGTGTATGATGTGGGATGTGTGAGGTATGATGAGCATGAAGACCGGAGGAAGAGAGGGAGGGAGAGAGAGAGAGAGAGGCCACCTTCTGATCGTCACGTCACCCCGCCTTTTGTCCTCCCTGGGCCGGCTGAGAGACAAAGCCAAGTCAGGGAAGGGAGGAGGAGGAGGAGGACGGTGATGATGCATCTGTCACCCACTGTGACTGACTGATCATCCTGACAATAGACAAAGCCCTGCCCCTCTTCTCAGGCCACGTTTATGTGGACTCAGATATATAGATAGAAAAAAAAAGAGCTCACATCGAAACACCATCACGTCTGACTATAAAATAAACAAAACACCGCCTGTGTCGCTCAGCAAAGATTTCAAGCTTGACTACCTACCAGCAGGTTTAGCCGACTGGAAGCGAGAGAGACAGCGCCCACACCGTGAAGAATTTCCCCCAAAATCTCAATAAGTATGCGGACAACAACTGTTTCATTGAAGACTCACCATAGCAGCATTAGCAGGCATCTCTATAAAACCACATTACACCCATAGAGGAGATTAAAAAATTAGATTACACCGCTCTTTAAAAACAAAACAAACAAACAAAAAATCACAGCGTCTCCTTGAACTATGATAGCACACGAGCTAAAGTAGCTTTGGCTAACACCAGTTCTGTGAATATTTAAGTTTGTTTTTAAAAAGAATGACCTGTTTGAATTGGGAGATGATGTAGGTGGATGTAGCAGAGATCTGAGTTTGTGAAAAGGGTGAAATAACGAGCCGACTCGCCTCTAACGTTTGCCGCTAACGTTAGCAACTTCAGCGCAAACTTGCGACAAGTAGTTGCCGTTAGCTAGCAAAATAAGCTAGCGAGCAGCGTTAAGTTGCTTACGTTGATTTAGTTAGTTGCCTTGAAAAGTGTGTAACCCGACCACAGTTTGTTTGTTTAAACTCGCTTTACATATGTTTACTCTGCCGCCGGCTTTAATATTTGCATTTGGACACCTCTAACCGCTGACTAACGTTCATTTCTAATAAATACGCGACCAAAACTTGGCTTTGAAAAAAAGTTGGATCAATGCTAGCCGAGCTTACGTTAGGTTAGCCAGCGGCAGATTTCCTCTCTCGGGTTAAAAAAAATAAAAATAATCAACCGTTCACCACTCACTATCAAAATGTAACACGGAGCTTAGCGTGTATTGCATTGCCAGCCAACCGTACAACTAACGTTATGTACACAATCATTGCGGTCCGCTCCCCAACGTCTTTTTCTGTGCTAAGATTAGCCGAACTAGCACGCTACGCTAGTTAGCAACCAAGACGGGCGCTTGGTGGAGACATCACCGGAGCAAACCCTGGAAAAAAACAAAACAACTCCGCCGTCTTTGAAAGCCGACGTTAACTCACCATATCTTTAGGGCTGCGTCGGGTTCTTGGTTTTAAATCCAGGGATATAAACCCATAAACAACTTCCACCGATTCCGAGGGAGGGAGGGAGGGGGGGTCAAGATGTAGCACTTATTTCGGTGTTCAGGGGGGTGCTTGTTGCGCCTCCGCCAAGCTATGTGTTGCTAATGCTAAAGCCGAAGCTAAAACCAGGCTACACGTATCTCCTCCTCCTCCTCCAGAACATGGCGGGCAGAGTGGGGAGGTGGAGTGGGGGGGTGAGAGCGAGCTGGGAAGGGTGTGACCAAGGCGGCTTGGCTTGGCTTGACTTGCCAGGGGCGCAGAGAAGCCCCCGCTTTAAAAACTACAGTCATGTTAGCCCTTTAAGTCACAAATACAACACCAACAGGGGTGGCCCATCGGGACAATCCCTGTGTTTCATCCGAGTTTTCACGGGAATGACATGCAACAGAGTGTGCCTGGGAGAGGACAACCATGAAACACACCAGTTTTAGTGTGAAAATCCTGGTTGTCTCTTTTGTTTTAGCAGTTTTGGTGACTGAACAGACCTCTCAGGTAAATCAGGTTCTTCTCAGGGCTTGTGTAATTTTTTTTTTTTTTTCAAAAGAAAGCTGGATGTTAAAATGCCTGGGCTTATTACACAAGCAAGTGCATGTCATGATTTGTCAATGCAAAGGATAGCTTGGTGTGTGTTTGTGTGTGTGCTACAGGTGTGTCAGTACAAGCCACAATCATTGCAGGACAGCATTCCATCACTAAGAGGTTTTTCCACTCTGCACCCGTCCCATCGGCAGAGCAGGAGCAGCCCTCGCTCGGTCCAGACACACATGCATAACACCCCGCTGTCGTTTATTCAAATGAAGCTCTATGAATAGACACCAAAGGTCCCCTGAAAAAGTGTACAGTGAGCTATGAATAGGCGTCAACATGTGTAGACGGAGAGCGTGGCGCTTAAAAATAGACGCACAGACAAAAACAGCTGCCAACACCCGATCCAGAAGGCACACGTGCAGTTTAGTTACTTTCAATATGCTGTATAGCTTACATAACTGTGATGTCCTTCTCCTTTGGTGCTTCGCCCCTTTCTGTTCAGAGGACACGCTAAGCCGAAGCCAGGCTTGATTTAAGTGTGTTTACTTGTCTCAGCGTGAGAGGAAGAGAAAGAAAAAAGAAGAAAGACCTGGAGGTCCTGGTGTGAACAAAACCTTTCCATTATCAACCACTGTGGTTTTATTGGTCGGAACAGAATAGAGCTGACATTTACAAGCCAGGATGCAAGAAGAAGAAGAAGAAAACACATTATGTTACACTCAGCAAGAAGTTGATGAGAATTTGACAATGTTCCACTTACTTCCAGTAAAGAGACGTTGAAGTTATGCTTTTTGGTTACTGATCACAAACTCAAAACCTTTTTTTTTTAACCACAAACTGATTTTTATCACAATATTTCATTTTTTTCAAGCGGTTTTAAAAACTGATTTCAACCAGTCAAACTTAGTAACAGGACATCCTTTTTTTTTTCTCATCACACAAGACGTTAAAACTGCCAGAACGCACTGGAACAGTCAATATTTAGCTCAGATATGATCCTCTTCAGAAGAGGATTATGTCCCAAAGCTGATTTGTTGAACAACACTGGAGGTGACAGAGGGAGGGCTTATGTCTTTGTGCTATCACATATACAGTAAATATATATATTCCTCTACAGTGTGCTCGAAAATGCTAAATAAAACCAGCTGGTTTGCTGAAACAAGCGTGATGAATACTTGCAGCACGTGATGGAAGTTAACCTTGAGTGTGAAGTTCAAGGGCGTGTCAGATCTTTGACTTAAGAACTTATTTAGCAAACAGTGCATAAAAACAAAAGTCACGTTTAAAATGTTCACCTTGGCTTAGAAGACGGCCTGATATCACCTAGTGCTTTCTTATCGTGTCAGAGTGTTATCACGCTTGCCTCCGTGCATTCAAGCTTGTGCAAACCTGGACTCTGCTACTCCCTGGAGGGCAGCATATAGTCAGTGAACGTGTTAAAGGTGAGGTACTGTGTGCGGGTGGGTGTCTCCTGTAAGAGAGGATCACTCCACTGCAGGTCCAAACTCAGCCAACAGAGGTCAGGAGTGTCTTACTTTTTAATTGTAAGACTTGCGAAGACGACTTCGGCGGTCCTTTAACTGAGCTTGATCCCCTGCAGCCATGTCTGCTTTTTAATATGTGATTAGCACTGATGACCCTTCATTTAAAAAGTCATTAAAGCTGATTAAAATTAAACACTACAGCCTTGCTGTATTCCTCTAACACTCACATGCTGTTAGGAACTCATTGGGCTGCAGCCTGAGGTGTAATGCAGCAACCAAGGTTATTGCATGTAATCAATGAGTGCCAAAACTAGGACCAGTAGCGTTAAATAAAATTTTAGACATATTATCTATATTACTGACTGTATGACATAAGCTTCCTGACCTCTAACTTTATCTAGATTGTCATTTTTAAATCTACGTTTGTTAAAAAAAAACCCAGAAGTGCAGCAGGAGCAGTGGACTCTCAAGTGGACTGCTACCACAAGTTTAACGTCCATCTATCCGCTTTAATTAATGAATCCACGAAGTCAAAACACCAGAAACGCGTGAAAATATACAGCGAGCACCTGGTGAAGCCTCATTCTCTGTCAGAGCCTTGCCATATCACATCCACGTTACATAACTGAGCATTGTTTGTCACACACCAGCTCATCAGGCACCTCCTGCCGTAAATCACAGTTACAAAGGCAGCCACACATGTGAGTCATATTAATTAGAATATATTTCAGCAGCATGTGTGAAATTCATAAAACGTGAGAAGAAGAGGCCTCGTAGTCACGACATGAGGAACTGGTTAACTGGTGCATGAGTTTAAAAAAACTACAAAGTTATGTCATTGTTCAAAGCGGGAAAGACTGGCAGGATTCAGTCTTTGGCCCGCAGAAGAACATTCGGTTCCACGCGGAGTCGAAATCAGCAGAAATGCAGAGGAAGACAGAAAGCGTGAAACAGGATAATGTATAATACCTGCCACTCCTGCCAGATTAATAGCTAAATCTTTTCACACATGCAAATGGTATTATGCTCCCTGGAGGCTGGTGTAAATTCTACCTGGAGAAGGTGAGCAAGAAGGGGGGCGGGGGGCTTAAACATCTTTAAGAGATGACATTTACTCAGTTTTAGCTGCTAAAGCTTACCCGATGAGCCCGCCTCATCATCGGCCACAGATTTTAGCTTCTTCCTGTTTCCTATTCTTTCAGTCGATCGTGGAAAAAAAGAGAAATTGACACCTGGAATTCTGAGAATCGGTGTGTCTTTCTGTTTGCAGACCCTTTTCTGAGGTAGTAGTATCCTATATACCACCAAAAAAAAAGAAGAGTTACAGAGGAAACATTAATAACACAGATTGTGGATTTGACTTAGCTGTAAAAGAGCCGCGTTAATTAAACAGCAGCCGGCTTTTCTGCATAACTTAATGCCAAATTAGATTTTTTTTTTTTTCGTTTAATTAATTGTAAATGCGGCGATGATTTACTTAAAAAACCACAGCTACAAGCTTCCTCATGGTTTCGGTTTCAGTGCACTCATTTCATTGTGAGATTGTGGTGAATTATGTTTCCACGCGTACAGAAAAAAATCCCACGCCATAATGCTGCTTGCAATTCTTTTTTCTTATGTGCCGCATAGCAGCGGGCTTTCATACATTCTATACATTTCTATATATAATGTCCTACATGCTAAATTAGTTCACTTCTATGTGAGTCTTAGGGAAGTCAAACAGTTCCCTGTGTACAGGAGTGTGTACTGTACATCATAAAACGATGGTAATCTTAACCAGATTGAACTGATTCATCATAAATCTGTCACAACCTTCTGTGGTTGGTGCTCCACCACACGCAGCGGGTCGGAAGCGTTGTAGTCAAGATAAGAACGTCTCAAGAGAACATTGATGAAGTTTCAACTTAAGACCACGACCGAGGCAGGCCAAGACTGAGTCAAGACCGAGACCTGACACTGCGTAGCTTTGTAGGCAGCTCACAAGTGTGCTCGAGTCCGACCTCGAGTCCTGTGCATGATACTGGTGAAGTCTGAAATTTGAATTTCTTGCGAAACCAGCGAGAGACGGAGAGAGAATAGAGAACTGGGAGAGTAAAAGTGTAACGGGGACAGTGTGGCACAAAGGAGAACGAGAAGCGAAGAGAATGATGGACAACAGACTTTTTTTTTTCTCTGAGGGGAAAAGAAAGCGTGGGAACTAACCAGTGAGAGAGTACAGTAATCGGGCCTCCAGACTAAACAGATGGTAAAAAGTAGTGTTGACTTTTCTTTTTTTTTGAAGGGAAGTTGAGAGGCTTTGTATCCACCTGCTTTTTTCCGCTGTTGCCCACTTGCTTCCGCTGCCACACACACACACAAACCTCTTTATCCCCCACCCCCCCCCTGCATCAGGGCCACAGGTGAAGACAGAGTGAAGTGTTAGTAGTGTCACGCTTTCTCGCATGCTAGAGGTGCTTGTGTGTTTGCGGGTGAGAAAAGATGCACTACAACCGTAGGGCACTGGATGTTTTCAGACAATAGACAGCACACAATTCACACACACATAAAATCAGTGTTTAAAATCAGCCATGTTTACCACTTCACAAAACATCCGGCAACTGGAACTGGACACAGGAAGTGATGTAATTGGATCAGCTGAGTGAACCAAACAGAGGGGGGGGGGGGAACAAAAGGTCTGTGAACGGTGAAGAGTTTGCAAAGAACAATTTAACAAACATGAAAGATTTATTTGCATTCCTGTTCCACATTTAGAAAAGTGTCGTCCTGTGCGGGAGCTCATGAGAAATCAACACAGCACAGCACAACAAGGGGGGAACAGTTGAGGACAAGACTGCGTGTGCTCTGGACCTTGAGCTGAACGGCAGTTCCACTTCCTCTCGTCCTCTTCCTCTTCTATTCTTCCACCACCACCTCCACACATGCGGCCCTCCGCTCTTCTTCCTGCGGTCCTTCTTCTCATGGCTGACTCAAACGGCCAGCTGACTGGGGGATTTCCTGGACAGGTCATGCTATTGAAACCGCAGTCCGCCCCGATGTTTTCCTGCTGTTCTGCTTTGTCTCGTTCGGCTTGATTCTGTTTTTCTGTTCTCCTTCTCACGTACATAAAGAGTGAGAGAGAGCCAGCACGGTTTGAAATCTAAATTTCATAATGAATAAATAAAAACTCTGGATTCTGACCACACGGCAGCAGAGTGTCTCATGTTTTGACGAGACAAAAGGGGCGAATGCTTCCTCATCCTGTGACTGTGGTTAGTTGAAGTTTGTTAAATTAGAGAATAATTAACCTGGTAAAGTGTTACACATATTTATCAAGTGTCAGCGATTTTCTGGGCTAATTCACAAAATGAGAAAAGTGACACTAAGTGACACTAAACACTCTTTCTTTCTTTAATACAGCTTGCCAATCATTAAATCAACATCTCTTCTTGGCCATGTGATCCACATTTGTCTTTTAATCCGCTGGCTCAGTGGAAGAATAACTCCTCACTCTCTTGGCGTTGAAATCTTGCAGGTGAAGTGAGGAAAAACAGTTGAGTTGTATTTTGGGCTTTTGTTCCACCCACAGTGTGTCAGTGTGATTTTCTCTCATCCTGAGTGTGGCCCTCCAGCACTGGAAGGAAAAGCAAGTTTTCCCCCCGTACTGTCCACGGTGTCCAGCTTTCACTCCAGGGCGCTTTTTGCGACGGTGGATTTAACTCGGCGAGTGACGTAGATGATCCGTCCGTCTTCGGCCAAACTGCTGCTGCTGCCGGGCTCCCATCCAAAAGCAAAGACATACCCCCCTGTCCTTTATTCATTAATCTTGGTGGGGGGGGGTTTGTGACTGTTGCAGATGCAACCCTTACAGCCAAAGCTGTACCACTGTAATGCACCATGCCCTCATCGTCAGTGTTAAGAGTTTCATTTCTGGATGTGTTTCTTCACCTCCCGTCTCGCCTTGACCTTTTTAGTTTTTGGTTCTTTAACGGTGATCAAACAGCACACATGAGCTCACCTTTCACTCCAAAGGGAGTGAAACTAAAACCGATGATAAAAATATAACGACAAACCACACACGCACACATTAAATCCATAGAAGCCACACAAACTGTGTGAGACAAATATATACACAGGAAGTGCCACCCACTCTCTTGCACTCATTTGCTGTCTCTGTCTCTCTCTCTCTCTCTCTCTCTCTCTGAGCGTTACTCATGGTAGTGTGTTGCTGAGCAGCAGCCAGTCGCGTTTTTCCCCTCGCCGAGCTCACTCACTCTCTCATCCTCCTGCTCTGACCGACTCTGATTGCGCGCTCTCCGGGTTCAGCAGACAGAAGAAACCTCTCCTCTCTTGCCCTTCTTCTTCTCTTTCCATCTGTTAGTTCATTTATTTCATTTATTTATTTATTTTTTTATTTCTCTCTCTCTCTCTGTCCCCCAGCCCCCGGTGCCAGGGGCATTAGTGGGGGGGTCCCAGTGTGTGTGTGTGTGTGTGTGTGTGAGTGAGTGTGTGCTGGGAGGTTTCAGCATGGAAGCAGTGGCACTTTACACGTTTCGTGCCACAGAGGGTGATGAACTCAGTTTCAACAAGGGAGACATGCTCAAGGTAAGATCTGTCTATCCATGTACACACACACACATACTGTACAGCACATGTCTCACACTCACACACACACACACACACACACACACACACGCATGCTTCTAAACCAGAACAGAGCAGTGGACCAACAGATTAATCACCTCTCTCCTTCTCTCTCTCTCTCTCTCTCTCTCTCTCTCTCTGCCTCCACTGTGATAATTACGACAATTATAACTTTAGCGTCTCCATCTCTTGACACTGTATCCAGGTGCTGCCGGTGCAGACTAGAGACAGAGCAGTATGAGAAGCTAGCCCTGCCAGCTCGAGCTTGTGTTGAACGTTAACAAAAAAAAAAATGGAACCATTTTTGATTGACGGATGAAAACACAGTTATTTAAACTAAAAGTCACAGTTTAAAAAAGTGTGTGTGGTTTGGATACAGTAGCAAAAAAAAAGAGGCTATCTTAAAGGAACCATCTGATTATCTGACTGTTTTTCTGATGATATACGTGTTAGTATACACTAAACATGCATCCAGCCAGCTAGCTTAGCTTAGCATAAAGCCTGGAAATAACTGGCTTGTCTTGATCCCTAGCTAACAAAACAGAATTATTACAAGCTCTCCAATTGGCAGATTTGTTTCTTTTTATCCAAATATCGTGTGTCAAAGTGTAAAATAACTTGGTGTGGTATGTTGTGTGGCCGGGACTTGTAACTTCCTGGACTTTCTGGTCCTGAACAGGAAATGGTCGAGCACATAAACTCACACAACTTGACATATTTACACGTAAGACTAGCTGTTTCTCACAGTTTCATGCCTAAGCTAAACCAGGCCAGCTGTCTTTTGACTTTAAATTTAATCTTCTCATTTAACTCTCTTTCCTTTCCTCCAATCGACTAGCTGCTCCTTTAAACCAGTCTAATATTTTGCTATCATTTTTTCCTAATCAAACATTTTCTGAAAGCTACAGCTGTTGTATTTTAACAACAAAGCAAGTGCAGTCCTGAGATAGTTCCTGCACAGCTGGAAATTATTGTAGTAGAAAATTGTCCCTCTAAGTCATCGGCAGTAAACCTCAGATTTAAAGAGCTAGAGCTCCTACCAGCTGGTAGGAGACACGCCAAGATCAATTTCTTTCCTGGTGTGAGCCTCAGTAGACCAGAGTGCAATTCTGCTGTGGGACAAGTTTTGTTTCAGGCGCGGCTCTAACTTTTTCTCGACTGGGACCACCCCACCCCTACACGTCCTTCCTCTTATTATAATATTTCTATGGCCGCTTGTGCAGACAGTATATAACTAGCTGTTCTGAAAGACATTCTGGGAAATGTTGGAAATCACTTGAGGTAGAACTAGACGAGGCAGGTGGAGGTGAAGATCTCATCTTAAAATAACCCACGGTATGGGATGTGATGATGTCTAACAGGATAATAATGCCTGAGGGTGGCATTGACCTTTAATTGTGTGCAGTAGGCTGGTATATTATTCACCGCAGACAGACGCTCGAACAGAGCAACTTCTCATTTCCTTGGAAGTGACGCAGCCGCGACGAGATGGCGTTAACTTTTGCCTTGTTGCAATAAATACACGTGGTTCTCTATCCCCCCGCGCGGTATTTGTGTGCAGATATCGCTCTTTTGAATCATAGCGCAATAAGTTGTTGGCTTTGGTCAGTGAGCTGCAAGAGCACGCTGTGCTCATGTTGGCGGCTGGGTCAACAGTATCAAAGTGAACTCATGCTTTACGGCCACGTTTGAGCTTATGTGCCACTTTTTTCTTGCTTTTCCACTGGGATGAACTGCTCCCGGGTCAGACTTGGGTCAAACAGTACTTTTAAATAATTCGTTCTTCCCTGTTTGCAGCGCCAGATGGCCCGAGCATTACAGTGCCATAACAACTCATTTAACCACATGCAAAAAGGAAAAAAAAGAAAAGAAAATCTACTTAGTAGCGCTCATTTATTGTCCTTTTACCGCGTAATGAAAAAGAAAAATATCCTGATAGTTAAATAAAAAA
Source organism: Nibea albiflora (assembly GCA_014281875.1). Classification (NCBI taxonomy): domain Eukaryota; kingdom Metazoa; phylum Chordata; class Actinopteri; family Sciaenidae; genus Nibea; species Nibea albiflora. The sequence goes on along the minus strand of CM024808.1, from coordinate 16,296,478 downwards.
GTAGCTGCTCTGGCATTCTGTTTAAAGCCAGAAAACATTGCGGCCAAGTCAAACACAAGGGACTCAAAAGTAGAGCACGAAAACACACTTTTCTTTTGTTCTCCAACCCCCCCAGCACACGAACGTGGGATTTAAATTGGCTCCGGCTCGTGTGACAGACTCCTTTGTCACCGGCAGCAGCTAAAATCAGGTAGTACGCTCAATAGTAATGTATTATACATTTATTACTTTCAATATTTTATTCCTGAAGAGGGCTACTTTTTCATTTGTTCACATCCTGGTTTGACAACAACAACAACAACAAGATTCAAGCCCGGGAGCGGGCTGTCCTCCTCTGTGCCTGACTGAAGCATCTGGACGCAGGCTATCATCTGACCTGTTTCAGCCTCATTAAAAGCTTTGTTTAGAGATTCACGGCCTAGTGCAGATGTTCACGTTGGGATTTTTGTGTTTTTCCTTGATGCGTTTTGGCTCCACGTTAGGCCATTTCAAGGGTTAATGGTGTAATTGTTCAATCCATTGGAATTGTCTGGAAGGAGCTGAATGACTCAGAGCTGAATGAGCGGGGCTTGTCACGAATAAACATCCTAATTATACATTTCCTAAATACACATGAAGAGGAAAGAAATAAATGATTAATGGATTCCACTGAGCTTAGACTAACAGACCGTTCTTTCCCGAGAAGCAATATGAACAAAACAGCGACGACTTGGGACTTCCCAAAGTTTATCCATCGCTGGAAATTGTTAATGTAACTAATGCACTGAACGTGGGGGCCGATGCAGTGTCATGTGCGCAGGAAAGGAAAGGGACGCTGATTGTATCGCATGTTAAAGAGCTGAAGATTTCATTTGATCGAAGAAGCAAAATCGAAAAGGATTTGGTGTCATGACAGGTTGGAAAATGACATTTTTCAGGCGGGCTTCGGTTTCAATTTTGGTCAGAAACGTTACACCTGTGAGTCACCGAGTGATGAATTAACTGAGGCTGTGGCACAGTGAGCTGAATAAATGATTACAGGCGAGAGAAAATATCCAACTGGGCCGTTTTGCTTCTGCCTAAAATGCAGCAAAGGGGTTGTTTAAGGGTTGTTTAAGGGTTGTTTAAGGGTTGTTTTCTTCCCTCGCTAATAAAATGTTGTCGGGGCCTGACATTGAAACCACCAACTGATTTAAAGGGCAGTCATTCAGTTTCTGTGGCCGAACTATAATTGGTGCTATGAACAGTAAATCATACTGTAGCCCGCAACACATTTTAAAGCGCTCATACCAATGCACAGCGCAGCCATTAAAATAGATGGTGCATGAAATGAAGTTCCTAAAAGCACGGAGGGGACGGGACAACTTTTTGGCAGATGGGGAAACATCGCCAAAGGAGTGCTCCCGATATAGATTCATTAAAGGCCGCCTTGTTGTATATAGTTTAACTATAATATGTCACATGTTTCATTTGGATTTAGCCAAGAGGACCTCACAACAAGGAGCCTTGAGCTTCATCTGTGCAGCCTCGGGTTGAAAACCTGATTGTAGATCTGTTTCCCTTTGTAGATGCAGTGACAGTACTTTTGATGGTATCATCATGACTGTGATAGTATCGTACTGAAAAGTATCCAACTATTACTACTACTATTACTACTACTAATTGTCGATTGCCTTCTGTCTCCACACTTGAGGCGGTTCTCTGAGTGTTACCGGGTCTTCTCTCGTTTACCTTCGCCGCAGTGTCAGCAGCTGTTGTAGCATGCCTAGTGGTAGCCTTACCTTGCGTACCTTCACCAGTGAGGCGGAGGCCGTGTCTGTTTCTGAAGAAGTCACCAAACAATCCACGCGCTTCAGACGATAAGTACGGGACGGATGGATGGGTGCTGCTCACCGATTTAGCGTAGCGCTCTCATGATTGCATTAGCATTCATGGGGAAACATATAAACAAATTTAAATTTAAAGTTTCTTTTTTTTTTAAAAATGACTTTATCTTTGCACATAATTTATTAATGCGCATTTAAAATGTGTGAAAATATGATCAAACAATGATTTGGCGCCACCTCTGCCGTAAGTCTGAGGATGCCCACGGGTTCACGGACTCCCGGGGATTAACTAGATCACAGCAGCACTGCAATAAAAATATCTCTCTCTGTAGGTAGAGATACAGCAAATGAGGCCTTCGTATAATATGTCACTGCAAAATAAGCAGAGCAAACAGGACAGCAGCGTAAACTATCAAAGTGTCAAGGAACGTGATCGCTGGATTAGAGCGCTGGATGAAAAACGGGGAGACGAGACCAACGAAACAGGAAGAATGAACATCAGAGCGGTCAAAATCAGGCGACAGTGTGTCTTTCACACTTAAAGACTGTCCTCCGCCGCCGTTATCACCCCAGAGTGTGCAAACCGTCTATCAGAAGAAAAAAAAATCATTTAATATCAGCCGTCCCGCCTTTCTGCTCCTCTCCATCTCCTCTGCTGTGGCTGACAAAATGAACGCAGTTTGGGGTCAGGTGGGTCAGCTCGCCCGCCCCTCGCGTGTAATTCATGTGGCATTTTGAACTTGCCAATAATGCTGTGGAAGTTCCGTGCGAGCCGAAGTCCACGCGAAGATGAATGCGAGCCACTGTACCGGATAATAGGAGAAGAGAGGTCTGGCGAGGAGATTGATATACAGCGAGCCGGAGAAATGAAAGTGGCCTTTCACCTCATAGTAATAGCCTGCATCAACATCATTATGGGCTATATTTCATCTGTGTGTGTGTGTGTGTGTGTGTGTGTGTGCCCCTAGATCACTAACATGGAGGACGATCCTAACTGGTACACAGCTGAGCTCCACAACAGAAAAGGCTTTGTGCCAAAAAACTACATCAACCTGCGGCCTCACGCGTAAGTACACACACGCACGCATCTTCAACTCACACATCCAGCTCTGGTGTATCTAAACAGCTCATCAGTGAGTGTTTGCAGCTCGGGGCGTTTTCTGCTCCGCTTTGGACATCTGCACTCCGGCATAAGGCGGCTTACCCAAAGGGATACTCGAGCTCGCTGCCTTACGTAATCACGTATGATCCAACCGTGTGTGTGTGTCTGTGTGTGTTTACGGCCGCGAAGCTGCTGCTGGTACACCCTGCATCTCCATCAGATGGTTCATACACCAGCTGGATTTTTTGTATTTTTTTTTTGTCGTGACAAAACCCTAAACTGACAACACAGCCATTAGAACGGCTCTCTGCTCATTAATGGTCCAGTTGGAGCTGCCAAGTTAAGATTGCGCGCACTGTGGGGAGATGTGATGCATAATGCGGCCTCCATGTTGGATACATCTCTCTCTCTCTCCTCGCTTGAGTCATCAAACTGACAGAGGACAGGTTCATGGGAGCAGAATGCCGTTTATGCAAAGCTTGCATCCAAACAAACTCTATTAAACAAGACTAATGAGCAAAAAAAAAAAAATGAAGATGAATCTGAATGTACGGCGTTTTGGGATTTGTTTTGCGTGCAAGCGTGTTTAAAAATAACTACACAAATGAGCTAATTTTACTCCAGCCCGACCGTCAACTTCACTTTTGTATCTCAGTCAGCACTGATCCGCGCTGCACGCTGTGATCTGCCTTTCTTTTAAATCCTCCTCATTTCACTAAAAATACAAACTTCAGAAGTCATCAGACGCCCCCCAAAACTGAATTCTTCTCTCAAGTTCAAGTGCGCAAAAAAGTGCTCACTTCTGCTTTTCCTTTCTTTCTTCCTTCCCTTCAGCTGGTTTGCCGGTCGCATATCTCGCGGGGTGGCAGAAAGTCGACTCAGGCACAGGGAGTGTGGCGCCTTTCTGGTCAGAGAGAGCGAGAGCGCCCCCGGAGAGTTCTCCATGTCTGTCAGGTAGGAGGTTGTCGCATTTTCTCCTGACCCCTGTGATCTGTGTACATATGTGTCCTCTAATTACTGCAACATCCCTGTTCCTCCACCGGGAGACCATTAAACTTTCATTCCACCCCCCCTTCTAATGCAATCTAATTCATGCACGTATGCGCACATGCCTGCGCAATTTTGTTCCGTTCATTAATAAAATGTTTGCCGCGCATGCACGACGCGCGCAGTGTTCCTGTTGGTGGCGGGGGATCAGAGGAGCGGGCAGCAGTGGAGGAGGGTAAATAGGATAAGGTGTGGGACGCGAGGGAAAGGGAGGGATCTGCAACCCCTCTGGCTTGATGTGAGCTAATCCTGTCTGGCACACGGCGACATTTGGAGCCGCTGATGGGGCCAGATCTGTTGTTTTGTCGGGGAGGCGGGAGGGGGGTGATGGTCAGGGATGCAGCTGAGTCTTGGTGTTGTGCTCCTCGGGGCCTGTGTGGATATTGGAGGTGAGGAGTCAGGATGTGAAGGGGATGTGGGGGGGGGTGTCTGAAGTTTGGCTTGGAGGTAAGAGTTGGCTCTTCTCCGGACTCCTGGGGGCTGAATTGGCTCGAGTCAAACGGTTAAGAGTTATGGATTTGTGGGTTGTTTTGTGGGCTGTGATGATGTCTGGGCACAATCTCTCTCCCAGTGGATCTAGGACAAGACTTTGGAAGCGTTAACACGGGAAAGGAAAAGAAGAAGTTGTGTGCATGAATGAGATTGAAGGAGGAGAAGGTTGGTGCGTAGAACTGAGGGAACAGAAAGGATGCTGGTGGTACTAGTTTTTTTCTTTTCTTTTATGGCTGTTGTTGTTGGATGGTGGAGCAGCTTGAAAATTGGGTCAGGTGTTAGTGTGTGTGTGTGTGCGGTCCTTGCACTGTTGACAGCTCCCCTGTCAGAGGAGACTTCCTCACGGCAGTAACTCTGAGAACTTTGGTTCCTAGGATCAGCTCGGGTCACCTTTGACGTCAGTCCACTTTCGCAGTCGCGAGTAGAGCCACAAAGGAAGTTTGTGCTGCCGTAGTGTTTCAGTGCTGGTGAATGATTCTAGCACTGCAAAATGATTTGTCACTAAAGGTCAGCACCATTATCTGTTTCATGTTTGAATTCGCTCTGATGTTGCATTCTTCATTTCCAGCCAGAAAATTAAAAAAATCTTATTAAGCATCACATTCGAAAGCCGGGGACAGGCTAGTCATGACTGCCACCTTCCCACAACATGGTGCCAATTAAATTCACAGATAATCAGACAGTGAACAGGTTTTTAAATGTGTTTATTTGTCCTAAGGAGTAGAATAAATGAACAGATGAAGATCCATATATTTCATTAGATGCTGATTCAATTAACATCTTTTATTTATTTGGTGTCTAAGATATAAAATATCACCAATATCCAAATAGACCTCAAAGGTCCCACAAAAAATAAAAACACATGACCTCACATGACTTGGACCTTTAGGTTGGTCAGTCTTTTTTGAAAGCTGCTTATGAATGAATATATGCCTTGGTACTAGCTTCAGGCTACGTTATAGAAACTGTCCCTGTGGATTATTTAGTAGCTTATTTTTGGAAAGCAGAGCTAAGTGACGCCAAGCTAAACTTTTACACAGAGGCATGATGAATCCACTTTGCCTCCTTTGCAGAAGATTCACCCCCGGAGGACATGTGTTTTTCTGGGTCGCCCACAATGCCACGATATGGATTCATTAAAAAATATACAGCTAAAATAAAGCTGAGGTACGCTGACGTCGAGATGAAAGGCGGCAGGTTCCTGCTTCTCTTTTCGCCTTGTTGTCGTCGGCCACTCTTTCTCTCAGTGACAGCGGTAGTGGCAGGGAAGAAGAAGGAAGTGAGACGTTACATCTAAGAGTCCTTCCACCTACACGCACAACTCACAGTTGAACCGCACTACTGCAGCGACGGTGTGCCGACTGTGAGTCATCAAAAGACAAAAGAAATCCGAATCGGAGGCAAACATTGAGGGACACACCAGAAGATTACAATATTCTCTGTTAACTGGCCTTTAATTCTTTTATTTGTACAGCTTTGTGGCTTTTCTTGAGTTTGCTTTACCCCAAATATATACACTGTATATTTATTTCAGTCAAAGCGTGCGTGCAGTCACTTTCCGCTTCGATCGCTGGATGTCTCGCCTTGTGATAGAGCTCGAGAATGCTTCACCGCAGCCCAGTGGCGCTGGTTTTTCACACATTACTCTGCTTAGTCTTGTCGTGGTCAGCCCGTGTTGTATTCGCAGAAACACACCCACCCACGCACCCACCCACGCACACACACACACACACACACAGACACACTTCTGTCTTCTCTGTGGCCATTGTCTTGTGTCAGGTGTAGGTCACGTAGAACAAAGCAAATTTACTTTTCACGGCCTGATTTGGTTTGTCTGAACCGATCGTCTGTCAGCAACTTTGTGTGTGTGTGCGCGCATGTGGCAGCTCCAGTTCAGTGTATTCACATGCATTCACTGTTCAATCAAGCTGAGAATAATCTTGTTAAAAAATGAATACCTCTTGCCCTTTCCTATCACCGCTTGATAGTGTGATGACAATAATATAAAAACAGATATATTGACATATTTTCTTGGCCTTGTGTCCACTTTCAGTCAACATTTTCAGCCAAAGTAAAACTCCTCCTGACCCAGCAGGGCTCTTGAATGTAGAAGATACCTAGAAGACTGATCTCTTACCGTGAAAAGGGAAACCAGAGCTCTGCTGCGCGCGTCGCGAACAACAAACTGCGCTTTAGAGGTGCATAATGTTGCCTGGTGACACGCTGGCTGATATGGATAGCGCATGCCGGCTGAAACAGACTCAAACATTTGTCGTTGTGGCATTTCAGTGTGGATAAGACCTTCTTTTTTTTTTGTTACATAGCCTCAGGTATCACTGACTCATACTTCCAGAGGCTGATGGCTCACGCAGCCAAGTGCTGAATCAAGCTCTTCATTCAGCTTCCTTGTCATCGGGCATTGTTAGTCTCTAAAGAGGAGCCGTAAAGGGGACCGACCCTTTGGGCTATGCTTATTTTAAAGCTGCATAATCATCTTTTGAGCTTAAAAGTGACACGGTGACGAGTTCTTGTCGTCATTCAGGGGGACAGTGTCACACTAAGTGAGCCTCAAATAAAATACCTTAGCTGAGTTTTGCTGGACAAACGAAAGCTTTTGGAGAACATGTTTTAAAAAAATAATAATAATGTTAAAAACCCATGACAGAGTGAAGAGTGAGTGAGTCAGTCAAGTTATGTAACACCATGTTGGTATAAATGCTGCAATTACTTCATTTTCTACTACTTTAAAGGTCCAGTGTGCAAGATTTATACAATCAATAAATAAATGCACATAATATCGATAATGAACATGAAAATAAGAATCAGTGTGTTTCAGTTACCTTAGAGTGAGTCTTTTACATCTACAAAGGGAGCAGAGTCTGCTGTGTTGCCCCACCATGTTTTTATAGAAGCCCAGAAGGGACAAACTTCGCTTTAGATCGGCCCTCTCGCTTTTTTTTGCTGTCACTGCAGGTTCTCCATCCATTTTGTGTAACCTCATCCTTGTCAGGGTCATGGGGCGCCTGGAGCCTGTCCCAGCTGGCACTGGGCGAGAGGCAGTCAGTCGCCAGTTCATCACGGGGCTAGGCGAGGGGTACTCAGTTAGTTCCGACCTTCCTACTGGACCTTTAAGTGATGTTCTTGATTTAATCCACCCCAAGCCTTATGCTGAGATGAGAGGATTGATACCACTCGCATGCAATTAGTTCAGCTTAGCTTAGCTTAGCATACAGATTGGAAACATACTCACTTGTTAAAACGTTTGTTACATTTGGAGCTGAGTTAGGTGCCGCTCCCTGTTTCCAAGCTCTGTGCTAAGCTAAAGTAATTAGCTGCTGGCTGTAGCTTCTTGTCTTTATGATGAATAAATAAACAAAGAGTGCACGGCGGGTTTGGAAACGTCGCTAATGATGACATATGTACTTGGCAAACTTTGTAGAAAGCATAAAAAAAACTCTGCGTATAATTCATTTTATTTTTCATAAGTGCTACTACTTTTGAAAAACCCAAAGAGAAACGCTTTAGTCTCTGTTTCACGCCACAGCTCGACGGCACACTTTAATACCACAGTGCAGTGACCATAACACAATTGAGAGCGACTTAGAGGAGACAGAGGCATAAATACAGAGGGAAATCGAGAGAAGAGGGAGAAATATAAAGAGAGATGAAGAGAGACAGAGGGAAAGAGCAAGCAGCGACTGCAGATAGAACCAACAACAGAAGGAAAAGCTTATGGCGGGTGGAGGGGGGAGGGTGATTTAACTTTTTATTTCTCTATTTTCTCATATAGACAGTGGAGCTGAAATAAGAGCAGCCCAGTCCTCTGGGAGATAAAGCATCCAGAAGGTCTCCTCCTTTCTTTTCTCCATCTCTTTTTATTCAATTTTCCTTGACTTAGTCTGTCCATACGTCATCCTCTAACTTCTTCTCCTCTCAGGATCTATAGTTGTATATAAAAAAAATTTGACCTCAGCATAAAAGCAGTCTTATCAACATTACTTGCTTTCTGCCTGAGAGTCGAGTTAATTGATAAGTTTGAAATATGTCTGTTAATTATGAAGCTAGCAGCAGGTTAGTTTAGCTTAGCATAAAGACTGGAAACAAGGGGAGGAAACAGCTAGCATCGTGTGACTTGTAGTTTTTGTACTTCAGCAACCTAAAAAACACCAAAATCAATGTAATGTAGTGACCTTAGGAATGGTAGGCAGGGTTTGTTACTTTTGGGCAGAGCCAGGCTACCTGTTTCCCCCTGTTTTCCAGTCTTTGTGCTAAGCTAAGCTAAGTTAAGCTAAGTAGCAGCTGGCTTTAGCTTTAGACATGAGTAGTATCAACCTTCTCGACTAACTCGCCGCCAGAAAACGATAGGGCACACGTCACAAAATGTCAAAAGATTGCTTAGCTATATGTGAATAGCAGTCTAACAAAATGTCTAATTAAGAGCGTGAACAATCGCTATAGACTATAGAAAATATTAGCTTCGTAAACTTGAAGTAGACTTGAAAAAGTTCTTCCTCACTTTAATTGTTCTCCTCTGTAGCTTCAGCTTAGCTGGCTCTGACAAACTCTTATATAAACCTCATATGTGTCATTGTTGCAGTTAAAAGTTTGCTGACACAGATTCTGCTTCGTCAGCCATCAAGCGCTGAGAGCAGCTCTTGTCTGATCAGTTTGTCACTTCACGAGTTCTACGGAGGAAAGCAAATAATAATAATAATTTCTGCTTTTCTACCTATAATCTGTGTGTGTTTTTAAGATAGATGGTTGTTTTTCTTCATGATGAGAACTGACTGGAAAAGATAAACTCTTCCTCTCTCGGGCTCCTATCATTTCTGTCTGAGAGGCTTATTGAACCATCAACACACTTTCGACTAAATTGCCTCCACCAAACATCTTTTATCATTCTTCCCCTCATTCGCTCCATCTCAGCTCCCACAGAGCACCAACACACACACACACACACACACACACACACCTCGCTCTCCGCTCATCCATCCATCGGAACAGGTGATGGTGCTGCTTTATTGACGCTGCAGGAGGAACTGAACTTACTCGCTTCCACGCTTGGTCGACACACAAATAAAATCACGCGCTCGCGGCCGCTACGCTGTGCGACTCAATCCGTGTGTGTGTGTGTGTGTGTGTGTACGAGCAGGCATGTAAGCACTAATGTGACCGCTGATGTGTGGCAAGCACATGGGGGCCGCACGGGCCTGACACACACTCCGGTAGCTCCGTGACACGACCATCACTTGCTTCCACACTCACACGCTCACACACACATACACACCGTGTTAAATTGACAGCTGGAGGTGTCAGTGTGTCTGTGTGAAGTATTCCAGACATCTGCAGCAGTTTAGAAACCGAACAGCAGATTAGAGAGAGAGAGAGAGAGAGAGAGAGGGGGGAGGTTTGGCAGGATGAGAGACGGAGAGAACGCGGAAGTGAGAACAGATTGATGGAGAAAGTGGAGGGAAAGATGGACAGATGACCTTCACGCGTGTTAAATTGTGCTGGTGCAGAGTTTTTAAGTTGAAGTTGTATCTTCATCTCTCTCTCTCTCCCTACATCTACCTCTCTCCTCTCCTAATCTCTCTCTCTCATTTCCTTCGACTCTGAAAAAGAAAATAATCTCTCTCTCTCTCTCTCGCTGTGGGTCTTAATTACACTGGATCAAGGAGATAAGAGGGCACAGTGCGTGTGAGACAGATGCCGTCTGCGTTCTGCGCGCTGGTTCTCTCATGTCTCCGGGTAATAATTAATAAAAAAACGTCGACACGAAATCAACGAACACTGGTGTAACTGCAACACGCGTTCTGCTTTCCTCCTCCCTCTTTGAAGCGCTCACCACAAAGCGATGACTGATATTGAATGAATGGTTATCAGGATGTAAACAACTCCCACTATGAGCCGAAGCCACATTTTAAATGGCTCACCCGACCTTATTATACATGTAGTAGGCAACGTTTGGGCGTCTCGTGCTTCCTTTTTTTCCCGTCAGAACTGTTTGTTTCCCACGGTTTGTCTTTTTAAATGTGGTCTCAAAGTGCGCCAGTTCTGTTTGTGTTTTACCCCTCCGGTGGCGCAGAGGTGGGGTAGTGTTTTGCACCGGAGGGCCAATCATGTGTGGAGATGCGATACTTGTGTTTTTTCATAAATATTTGAAGTGATTCTGGTCTGCACGGAGGCGCTGCTGGGGAATTTTCAGATTTATTTTCTTTCGACGTGGCACAGCTGGAGGTGTCACAGCGTGTAGAGCTGATTTGTAACATTCAAGATCGATTTTTATCAAACAATGTTAACAACAGATACAAACAACTAACTTCTGTAGAGTTCCTTCATATAATAACTGGTATAACTAACTAATAATAACTTTTCCTATGTCTGTTATCTGCTTCATGTCAATGCAGCAGCTCGATTAAATGGAAATCTGTCAGGAAAATAACCTCTGAACCTTTGTTGTAACATTATGCGTCAGAGATTTTATTCAGACCAACCTAAAGTGCAGACATGACACTGTACACCTGCAGGAAATGTCAAGCGAATGTGGTGAACAGGCACAGCTGAAAAATGATGTCTTGTTTCCCTCTTCCCCTTTTTCAAAGAGTTCGATGTGTTTCATTCTACACTTCGTGCCCGTGAATCCCCCTAAAGGGAAAGTCCGTGCCCTGTCGACATCCTGTCCTAATCTCCCGCCCTCCAAATTCACCTTTCACAGGATCTAAACTCCCCGAACTTTTCCTTTTCCTTTTGTTACACCGGTTCAGCTCGCATTGTTTTTCCCCCCTGTCGACCGGCTGCACAGCTGGTGGCACTGACACAGTAACAGAGCCCAACCAGTAGGGTGCAGCAGATGGTGTCAGACAAGCAGGGACAGAGGTGGGGGCTGAAATAGATCACACACACAGTTTTGTGTGTGTGTTTGTGTGTCGGGGCTGAATCGAGAGACACAGTAGAGCAGATAACAAGGCATTGCGATAGGGAGCGAAAAAGTTAGGTAGAAGACAGATAATAGAGAGGAGGAACACAGAGCCACAGGCAAAGCAGACCAAAGATGGACACAGACAGATAGCTCAGACAGAATGAGTTAACGTTCAAAGGCCCATCCAGAAATAAGTAAAAAAAAAAAAACTTGATTGAATATTTTCAACTCTCTCCTTTTTACACTACAGTTTCATCATGTCTGGGAGACCGGCCCGAGGTCTGAGAGGAGAGAAATGAGGACACGCGGGGTGAAATGGAGAAGGCAGGGGGGGAAAAAAAGGGCAGGGTGGAGGTGTAGCTGAATGCCATCCAGTCATCGGGGAGTCAGCCCTGCTTGTTCACGGAGATCAGCATCTGAATAGAGAAAAGGAATTCTGGCTCAAACAAGCCGATGCTCATTTACTTTCTCCCGGCTCGGCGCCGGGCCAGACTAGATAGAGGAGGAGTCGTAAACCACAAGCGCTATATTGTGTTTATCTTGGAGCGAGAACATGCATGCCATTTAGAGGAAGAGCCACCTAAAGTGTAATACAAACCAACCAACCCAAGAAAAAAAAGAGATAACGAATGTCATCCTCCAAACATGGGAAAGGAGATTTTAATAACCATTAACATAAGCTGGAGACACACACCTACTTGCTGTGATGTGTTTAGAAATACGTGGGAGCCGTATTGACTTCCGCTGCATATTAGATGCAGTTATATAACAGTACGATCGTCGTGAGATGTCCGGATTTCTAAAGATAAGCTGGCAAGTTACTTAGCAACTACCACAGAGCAAGAACCGGGAGCAGGTATGATTGCCAATAAACACCGGCCAAACTCTTAATCATAACAACAAGGCATGCACTCCATGACCGCGGCTATTTTTGTTTGTGCAGCCGGCTTTCTTTATTTCTTTATTTATTTAGGCTGCACTCAATTATTTTGGCCTTCTAACAACCGTATATTAATCAAAATGTGATAAGAAATGTTACTGAATCAGTAGATAAGACCTAAACCTGTGTAAATGTCATCGCCAGCTCTTTTAATTTGAAAATATGACTAAAAAAACTCACCTACAACTACCTTTATTCTCTACTAATTATGTATGTTTGGATGTCGCAGCGTCGTTGCTTCCTCTCCATAAATTCAGCGAATGATACATTACACATTAGAATAAAACAGGAAATAAGCGGTGACAGACTCCAAGTGAGCAGTATGCCAGCCCTGAACAGCTGACAGCTGTGGATTTGAAGGGGGCGGCTTCAAGGACTAAAAGGCCAAGACTGTTTGGTCTCGGCCCAAAGCTGTTTTGGGTTTATTGTATGCAAAAGGGAGTGATGTGATGTGAGAGACACAGTGAGAGAGTCCGACTGGTGCAACAACGCGCTCCAGGGAGGTGTTATTTCACGTTTTAAAACATGGCGACTCCTGAACTATTCACCCCCGTATCGTTAAATTCATTTGGGGAGGAGATGCCTGATGCAGTGGCAGAAGTGGATACATAGAAGTAGATATTAACTGGACTCAGAGGTCACCGTCTCGGGCACAAAGGACCGGTGATTGAGTTTTTATTAAAGCCAAACATTTCCTGTCATTTAGTGATCGGTTGGCGTCAATCATCAGTCCATGTCGGATGTTCCTCTAAGATGTTTTAAACTCTCATTTTCTGATTTCTTTCACAGTTACGGGGACCATGTCCAGCACTTCAAGGTGCTGCAGGACCGCTGTAGTCAATACTACGTGTGGGACGAGCTCTTCTCCTCCCTGAACGAGCTGGTGGAGTTTTACCATGGCAACAGCATCGCCAAGGAGAGGACCGTCTTTCTGAGGGACCCCGAGCACTTTGCCAGGGTGAGCACGTGACTCATTTTTTCTGATTTCAGCTTTTCGCAAACACGGACGCTAACTTCGGTGATAAATAAAGGCTGAACCGGCCACGATGAGCAGGCGAAACAAGGGAGGGAGCAGTGATGTCATCCGGCTTATAAAGGCTGGTGACAAGAAGAGTCCAAGCCCAAAGGGGACAAACTAAACACACTCTGTATAGTTGTTTAGTAGTTTCTCCTTCATGCCTGAACCAAGAGTTTTTCTAAACACTGGACCTTTAAAAAGAAGTAATTTAGACTCATTTGCTTAAGATCATCTTTTCTTAGTGTTGTTTCAGCTGAAATTACTAATGTGGGCAAATGGTTTTGAAGTTATCACTGACAACAGATCGGCTTTGCTGCTCTGTTTCCGTCTCTTCTTGCAGTCATAGAAAAAAAAACATTTAAAAACATCTGTTATGCTATCTGCCATCAGCCCTTCATCGCACATGTTCTGTTAGTTTATTAAGTATACGATGAGACTTGAAGACGCGGCGAAGATCTGTTGTCAAATCCGTGTTTTAACAAACATAACGCGCTGCCCAGGTGTTCATATTTCATTTCGCTGTGACTTCAAGGCATAACTTTTTTTTTTTTTTTTCTTGTAATGGAGCTGACAGTTATGGGAACACTCCATATGTTGGTGAGATTTCTGGAGCTGTGACTGTAGCAGAAGGGTTTGACGAAGAGGTGCAGCTTGTAATGAAAGATCACAGGACTGCCGTCGGTCTGGAGCAGAACCAAATCAGTCATCTCAGGCGCCGAGCCAGAGGGAGTGAACGCCGCAGTGCTAAAGAAAAAAAAAACTGATTTCAGAGGCAATTATTCTATATATCAGTCATGATTAAGTCGCTACCTTTCATGTTTGGACAGAACATTAGTTTGCTGAGTTCAGACACCCAATGAACCTGGTCGAGGTTTTTACTCCCATCTGTACTATTTATAAGATATTCCAGTTTTAAATCTACGTCTTTTGTTGACACAGGCTGTTGCTTCAAGTGAGTTTGATGAGAAGAACATGTAGATGACACCGCGTACACAGTGCACATTAACGCTGTGGCAACTTAAGGCGTATCCCAAATTTCTTTCATCCTATTCACATTGTGTTCTGTCAAGTTTAACGAGGGGAAATGTAAATTACAGGTAGCTCCCAGGACGGTGTCATCGCAGGAGGGGCTGCCGTTTATGCCATTGTGAAGTCTTTACCGCCGACAGAATCACGTTGCATGTTAAGTGTTCCTGGGAGTGGCAGGGGAGCTGCGCCCGCAGGCGAACCCGGCCTCTGTGGAGGGACGCGATCCGCAGCGATTCTGACACGGCAGCATGCTCGAAACACTGCAGCGCCAGCCGCGTGTTAATGCTCGTCACATCACGTTCACCTCCGGAGCCGGGCTGTCATTCTTTAGGGAGCTGAACATCTAGCACGTCACACGCGAAGTGATATCAGGACAAGAAAAAGACGGCACGCGTAAAAAAGATATTTGGTTCACAATGGAAATGAGATCTGGGAGTAGCTGTTTGCAGCTGGGTTGGACAGACATTCGAGGTCTCCTGAGGATGAATCATACGATTTGAGCCCCTCTCTGACCCAGTTTTTGAGTTGCATGACTCAGCTGGACTGAATACAAATTTTGGTCTGACTTTCATAGAGTTAAAGCAGTTCAACCACTTGATTCCCCCGAAGCCTTTTCTCCCTGCACCTTCACGAAATGTCAAACATCTGACTGATGGTGACGCTTCACGTGGACAGAAATGATGGAGGCTTGGTCGAGCTTTAACAGGGTGGCACAGATGATTCTGCCTTGTTGGCAACTGCCTGCAAACAAACCTCGCTTTTCAGGCTAGATTTAATTTACCACTGTCAATAGCCAGATCAGTCTGCAAGGGCCGATGGACTATTATATATCCTATTGCACGCATGCAGAGTAAGCACTCAGGTCGTACAGTGTGAGCACATAAATCGCGAGCTTTGGATTCACATCGCAGGCCGGTTGGAATTAAAATCCAGCGTAACCATAAGGTTGAATATTTGTGGTTTTTCGAATGATATAGCTGAGCAGCCACTAAATGGATTACTATAAAATCTGGTGTTTATGTCCCCTCTCAGGCTTCCTTGTATTCATCTTCTTGCAGACTTGTTCAAATAAATGAATAAAATGGTGGCAGCTTTAAAGACGGTTTTTCTGTTTGACATGTGAAAGGATGAAAAAAAAGACTTGAAATCCGGTCTAAAAGCTGAATATTCTTTTTTTTAATGCAATTTGAATAGCATCTTAAATTTTAAGAGAAACTAAAAAAACGAATAAGATGTGAGCACCGTTCTAACCTGTCCCTAACACTTTGCTGCTGCTCCTTTTCATGCATAATCCTGCAAATTGGCTCTTCTCTTTTGCAGTCATTCTCTCTCCCCTGGTTCACTGTGCTGGGAAATCAAACACTGCACCTGCAGCTCTCGGGCTCATCGCACTGCATGCACGTAAATAAAAAGTAGCGGAGGGGTTAAGGTGCTTTTGATGCACCCTAGGTGCTGACAAATATTGTGCCACTGCTGCTGCTGCTGTGGGTTTTTTTTTTTTTTGAGGTGAGCAGATAGGAAGTGAGACGTTTAGTGGACAATGAGTCATTGCTGTTAATAGAACTGAAGTGAGGGTGGAAATAACACATGCAAATACATCCTGCCGTGTCCAGAAGGTATTTTTTTAAAAAACATTTTCAAGCAGGTGTCTGTATGTAAATGACTGCAGTAATATGTCTATAAAAAACGACTAGGAATGAGCTCATGGTAATAATTTAGAATGAATGCACGGAGAAGGCAGTTGAAAAAGAATAAAATATATAGCAAAATATCAATATTTTCATGCCTGAATGATCAGCACACGCAGAAGCTGATAGAAATCTGATTGGTCCGTCTGAATCTTATGCTCTTTTCAAGATGATCCACATTTATTGATCTTACTGACGTGTGAGCCTTACTTCAGATGCAGGGAGTTATTTTGTGTCATGGAGTAAAGTTTGGTGTGTTAAAGTCAGCAGGATTTTTGGGGGGGTTTCACCACCCTCCCTCCCCCCACTCCCCCAAAGCTTATTTAACTCATGACTCATTCTTCTCCTCATCTTTATTTATTCCGAGACGGTTTTGCCGAGGAGCCAGCCGACTGCCGCAGTATTTCACCTGATGAGGATGAAAAAATTTAGCTCTTGCTCGGCAACGTAGTTCCTGCGTCACACCTGAGCGGTTTCATGCATGTTCCAAATCAGCGGAGATATCGCGCAGTGAGCGCGAGAGTCCTCCCAACAAACGCAGCTGGAGCAGGTGCGAGTGGAGAATTTAGCTTTGGGGTGTTTTGATGGTAGTTAAAATGAAGACAGCCGTCTCATGAGAGAACGGGAGGGGAGGAAAAAACACTCTCTGACCTAAATACTGTCACAATCTAAATCTCTCTAATGTGAGGGGTTTATGTTCTGGTATGATACAGTAGTTAATGTAGCCGCATCACCAACATCTGGCTGTCTTCTGCGGTGTCATAACCTCGCTGCATAATAATAGCACATTCTGCTCATTCATAACTATCATTCTGCCACCATACAAATCATCTTCTCCGCCACCTACAGTGGATCGACTGGTCCGACAAACTCAAGCAAAGTAAAACTGGAACTGTGATTGCTCAGCTGCTGCCTTCTTTTCCTGATTTACGAGGCGCTTATTGCTGTTATAAAACAGATTTAAGACCATGACACAGTGTTTATGCTTGTTAATTTCACTGCTATTTTATACTCTGTTTATTCTCTCCATCAGATTTTAGTGTGATGATGAACCGAGTTGCGCTGTTCGCTCTGTATTCTCCATGAACTGGCAGTAATCCGTGTTTAAATGGCCCGGTGTCTTCAACAAAGGGAGAATAGTATTCTCACTTAGCTACCCCACCCACATCTTCACAACTGCTCCTGACATCTATCCAGTAACTGTGTATTCACAAGCCTGCACCTAATCTATTGGCTGCTTCTCACAGTAATAAAACACAAAGCTGAATAATGGGTGGGAAGTATGTTTTAATGGGCT
This sequence comes from Nibea albiflora, assembly GCA_014281875.1. Taxonomy (NCBI): domain Eukaryota; kingdom Metazoa; phylum Chordata; class Actinopteri; family Sciaenidae; genus Nibea; species Nibea albiflora. Next base: position 16,279,141 of record CM024808.1, on the reverse strand, counting down.
TTAATGCTTTGCAATTAACTCAAAGCAACAATACGTGGAAAGGCATCTGTCTTGTCTTGCAAAGCTCTCACCAACGACTAAAAGTCAGTCCCAGATTTACTGTTGTACGGCCGCCTTTGCTCACCCTGGCTACCCAGCTCCGGTTCTAGCACAACACCATTGCTAAGCAAACTGTGACATTTCCCTGGTGCTCTGAGCCAGCTAACAAACAGGTAGCTAACATTAGCTAACAGCTAACAGTTTACGGTTCACTTCACTGTCCATCATGAAAAGCTGTAACTCACAGAGTTGATGTGAAGCAGCCAGGAGGCATCAGAAGGAAACCAGAAAAAAAGTTTTCTCCATAAAACATGATCCAGTTTCACCAAAATCAGATGTTGCCATTAAGTGTTACGTACATCGAGAGATCGAGACACTGTTCACTTACAAGCTAGCTGATAAAACACTTAACTTATTGAATGTTTATTATTTCAGTTCCCATTCCTATCATATTCCTCCTTCATCCTATGATGTCATCAGGCCCCAGGAAAGAACTAATACTATTACATGAGGAATATGTTTGTTTACGGTTAATTAGGCCAGGATACAGGACTTATTACGTTATTGTGCCTCAGGTCTGAATGATGTGGTCGTACAGCTCTGTATTAATATGAAGGTCTGATAAGGGTTGCATGTTTGCATACATGACGGGCCTAGAAAATGATTGTGTATCCATTGTTGGAACCAGAAAAAGCATAAATACTCTTTAACAACTGTCACGCATGTCTGCAATTAGCCTCGTAGAGCTAAATCTGTCGCTGACATTAAGAAAGCAGAAGAAAACAGAAAACATTGTTTTGTTACAACCTTCTCTTAAGTTTCATATTAGCTTCGAGATGTGTGCTTGAAAAGAAGCCGTAGCGACTGCGTATCTTAATATATTACTGACCTTACTGAGACCTTAATAACTGTCTCGCTGAGTTACTTTCTGCTTGTCATATATCATTCCAACACTGGCTGTGACTTCTCCTGTACTGTAGGTCACCGTGTTGCCTTGAGATCATATCTACATCACATCATGCCCACATATATAAAGGTGGCGTGCTAATCGTGCTGTGTTTACCTAAATGGTTATGTAGCCTCAGAGAAAATAGTCATTCCGCATCACGTCACAGCAGCTTAGTCACACCTTTGTTTAGCCTTGTTTACTCTGCAGCTGTTTTAATGAGAGCCATAATTGCTAAATTGTACATTTACAACTGTCTGTTTTAATTGTAGAAAAAGCGACAGGGAAGCGTCTCGAGCTTTCACTCACCGTCCACCAAATATCTGTCACAAGATGCTGGTTTGCGGCTCTGAATCTACATCTTGTGCTGCTAATTAAGACGGTGGACGGTCCTTTCAAGTTTTTCCCCCGCCTGGCATTCGTGTCTGTGCTTCTATCCGCAAACAATTCCCTCCACCACTGGATCCATCGGCAGAAATATACACAAAGGACCTCTTCACAAAAACTTATTTTATGGATTATTGTTTTATGCCTCCATTTACTGCTGACTTTTCACTCTCAACCAGCTGGTCGGCGTGCAGTAGTCGCGAAGCTCACCTGGTCCCTTGCAGGTCACATTCTGGCTTTTGACGTGGCTCTTTTGTTGTCTTCACCCCTGTCTTGACTGTACGGGCCACAAACTCCTAGTTCAGCAAAGCATTTTAATGAATTGAACTTTTAAAGGTCCAGTGTGTAAAACTTAGGGGGGTCTACTGGCAGAATAGAGACTTTAACTGAATGTAGTATTCACAAGTATGTTTTTACCAGTGTATAATCTATTTATATCAACAGAGGAAGTGAGTCTTTTTCCATGCAGTCATGTTGAACCGCCGTACTGCTACGCTACACTGGCTTTTTTCTAGTTTCAATGCCACCATGTCCTCCCTCAGGGGAGGATGAGGCAAGGGGTGTTTAGTTAGTTACAATCAGAAACCTCCCCACTAGATGCCAATAAACGCTCTACGCCAGACATTCAATGTCTCCTGAAGTTGTTTCTACAGCCTGTTTAAAAAGGGTAGGTCTGCAGATTAGAGCACGTTAGAAACATTAAATTTAGCTCGATCCTAGCTGTCTGTCTGATCAGTGTCATTTTAGATGAAGTCGTGGTCAGCTGGTTGCATCTCAGCGACTTCGCCTTGGCCTTCGGCATCAACAAAACGCCCACCGATTGTCTCTCAAACGTCTCTACAAACTCTCCAGCGCCGCCTTCTCTCCGTTAAGCTTTCGCTCGCACAAATGATGATGTCAGAGTGATAACAAGACAACTTAATGTGCAAGACGCAGGGAACCTTTCCTCGCCTCGTACCTCTCGCCGTCTACTCCGCGTCCATCTAAAATATTAATGGCATCCCCACTTCTTCAGTTACCAGCACACGATTTGTTAGGCACTGGCACAAAAGCATGAGGAAAAGCTAGTTCCTGCGTCGCTCCCTTTAGATCTGGAGACGAAAAACAAGGTTGTAGAGAGATCCTGTTAACTTCAATCCATGTAAATGTTTCATGAAACTAATGCTTTAAGCGGCTCTGCTTGAATTCTCTCACCACCGTATGATCACAGTTCCTGCTCGTTTTCGACTATGTGGGTCAGTTTCACAGACACAAAGTTGAGTCTGTCGAGGACCGGCTCAGTCTGAGCCCGCGCGTATCACTGCGGCGCTTTCCGTGTTGTCCCTCCTATTGTGCGCTTTCCAAACTAATTCCACATCAGCTCATTACATGGCCCTAGATCGCTTCTTATCTCGCCGTAGCAGGAGGAGAAATAATTCCTTTTTTTCCCTCCATTTCTCCTCCCCAACATCTCCCCAGTGTCTCCCAGAAAAAAGCCAGTTCACGCAAAAATTTGACCTCCTTCTCACACCCTGTCAGTCTTTTCTGCCTTAAATGCCCCGTGTGTGTGTGCAGAGACAAATCTAGTGTAAATCTTTAGTCCATTGATGTTGCAGAGTAATTTGTTCCACTGTCAGTGCTCGCTCTGGGTCAGAGCAGGCGCTGGAGAGGATGATGATCAGGGGGGGGGATAATAATAATAATAATTTTCTTTTCTGTACAAAAGACGCAGGACTGCACATGCAAACTCACCCAGCAAATAGGGACCTGCAAACACATGCAGCACACGCTGTGTATGTGCGCGCACGCTAAGAAGAGGTCTAGACTAGATCAGTGAAACAATAAAAGGGTAAGCCGGTGAGGATTTCATAGATTTGTGGGATTGATATATGTGTCTGTGTCTCTTGATCCTAATCCTGCCGTCTAGTACGTGCTTGTTTGGGTGTACCTGCCTTCCCTGGAAGCCATTGTATTAGGTTGGTACAAGGCAGAGCAGTTCACAGCGATAAAAGGCCAGAACTGCAACAGAGATACACACACACACACACACACATACGTGTGAAAGAAATACTATATTGTTATTCCTTCCAGCCTCTCTGTTTGCTCCCAGTTCATATCACATCCACTTTTCTCTGTGGGAGTGCATCTGACAGCTCAGAGAGGTTAGTTAAGTTCAAGGCGCCCTCCTTAAAATAGCCGCTTTTATCCGACTGCTCTTAAACTGCTTTTTACTTACTTGCCAGTCGACGGAGATCAGAGGAGGCCGGCTATCAGGAGGGAAGAGAAGCGCCGCTTTTGTGAACACGGAGGAGGAAAAACACAGCGAGACAGAGGAAGCGCGGCATCTGCCGAAACCGAGCTGAACGCAGCTCACCTTAACGCGAGTTGAAGCGCTGTTTTTAGTGGACGTGTGCGTACGCTTATCTCGCCCTCACACACTTCACTGTGGACTTACCTGTCTCTCCTCGTGTCTTAAAAACACCCTGATAAAGCCCACATGTTTCATGAAGATGCCTGTCTAGACCATAAAGCTGAAGGTCAAGGGAAGGCATGTCTTACGTCTCAGGATGGTAAATAGATAAACTCAGTCTTGCATCCATCAGCTATCATATGACTAGAAAATAGCCTCTAGGTCATCCTAATAACAGATAAGACATATTCAAGTCTTTCTTCTCCATGACTCCATGATTGCATTTGACCCAAAGCTTTCAGCTGTTTACCTGTAAGTAACCAAAGCCTCGGACGTGATTGGTCAATACTACTCAGAAGCACTTCCAATACCAAAATTTTGTGCCTTGAGATGAGTATGAACCAAGCTAGAGCTGCAGCGATGAGTCGACCGCTCGATGAGCTGATGGACCCAAAAATACTCGCCAACTATTCGGATTTTCAAAATCAGAAAAATCTGTTTCCAGCCTCTCAAATGCGGAGATTTCCTGTTTCTTCTGTTTTATAGCTCAACTTATTATCTCCGGGAGAGGAAACTGCTTTTCCTACAAGAGCTCAAGAAATTCAAACTGAAACGAAGCCTCCGCCTTCAGTTTTTTTTTTACGTGGCCAGCATTGTGAACATACCTCATCAGTGTGGTATGGCAATCACACACACATGCACGCACACAAAAAACGCGGCGCGTAGTCAATAAATCATGAAAGATGATTGGCTGACCCTCCATCTGCCGAATATCAGAAAAACATAATCAAAGAAGGCGACCGCCTCTTCCAGCTGAAGCCTTCTAGGAGGCGCTACAGGCCCTCCCAACATCATCTTATTTTTGTCCTGCACTGAGATCATGTAAATATTGTCTGTTGTTGTGCTGCCTGATGCGATGTGATGTTGATATCTGTGTCACTGACACCGCGCTGTACTGCCAGCGACTTCGATCGTGTGGTCATTCATAAATGATTGACTCTGACTCACTGTCACGGACAATTTCCACCACTTTCTCTCATTTTATAAACCGAACAATTAAACAATTAATCTAGAAAATAATCCGCAGATAAATATGTGTTAATTGCAGCCCTCAAGCTCACACAGAGTTGCAGTTGACTGACGTCACGTTTCATAACTTCGTGTCAGGAGTAAACAGCATGTCCAAATTCCAGGCGGGGTGGTGTATGTAAATGTGAAGTGGCCGTGACTTCTTTATCTGTCTACCTGTTTGTCTAGTCTGTTTGTCAGCCTGTTCACCTCATTAACTGTCTACCTGTCACAGTCAGTCATTTGATCCAAATAATATAGTATAAATATAACGTTTCCTAATCGTTACTTTGCTGCTTTGCCTGTTAAAAGTTCTCAAATAATAACCCGTAGAGGAAGTTTGTTCTCCCCCGTGTGGTTATATATAACGCAGCTGTCATCTGCTCATGTCAGAGTACTGCTCACGCGGCAGCAGTGATGTTTGTAACTGAGATCAATGGGTAGAAAATATTATTAGTCATCATTGAATATTTATTTTCATGTCTATATTCTTCTGTCTGTCTTGGTCAGGCCTTTCTCATCATATTAATATTTAATATACGAATGGACCGACTGACCACGGTGTGGCTCGATAAATGTTAAATGAAAAACATAAATAAAATATGTTTGTACTTTAAGGGAACTAAGACTAGATTATTTTATCTAAAATGACTCAAGCTCAAAGTCATTCATTTAACTAAACATAGTGCCAAATCATAAGAGAAGTTATCTCATGACACTCTCCATACAGAGCAGGTCTGAACCAAACTCTTCATAATATTATTCACAGAGACCGAACAATTCCCACCATCAGCAAGTACTAGGCGAGAGATAACTTCCTTTGAGAGGCCGAAACCTCAAGCAGAACCCATTAATGGTAATCTGATTAATAGTAGTAATAATGAGCAGCAGGACTACAATCCTGCCAACCAGACGAGAAAAGAAAAGAACTTTGGGATGAATCAAAGTTAGTGACATGCTTTGATGAGAAGAACTCAGAGCATCATGGGAGCTTTAGGCCTGTAGCAGCTTGAATGTGGAGAAGGTGCGTGAACCCAAACTGGGAGCTGGTTTCAGAAAGACGATGAACTTGACCTGTTGACCTTGTACCGCAGCCCGGGAGTTGGGAGCCACAGCTCTAATGTGTTACTTTTGTGTCATCATGCTATGTCATTAACTTTTTTTTTTTTTCCCCTTCCTCCTCCACCCACAGCGTCCCCACCATGCCCACGCGCTCTTCGACTTCAACCCCCACCACCCCTCCCAGCTGCGCTTCCTGCGCGGCGACGTCATCGAACTCCTCGACTGCTCCGATTCGGTGCGCTGGAGGGGCCGTTGCCATGGACATGTGGGCTACTTCCCCCCGGAGTACGTCCAACCCATTTACCACGGCCAATGACCTGACAGGGTCATCAGTGAACCCCTTCCCCACCCGCCCGCCCGCCCCGGCCCTTCACGCTGCTCCCGTCTTCTGCACTTGCCCATTAATTTTTGAGGAGCTGTAACTGGACTGCTCGATATGTTACTGACTCCTCCCACTTCCCCTGTGACGCCACCTGTCAGTCATAAGCCTCGTCCAATCAGCTGCTACGGGCTCATCAATCACTTCTCCACTTCCTCGTTAAACATGTAAAATAAATAAATATCTGGACCTACACACTGTGGAGAACTCGCAACACACACGCACACACACACACACACATGTGCTCCCAGGTATTATTACAGCTTATCAGCACAGGTACAGGCTAAAAGTGACACACACTCACACTAACCTGAAAAACAAACAGTGTGTGGCTCATGGGAAGTGGTCGAAGAAGGGAAAGGTTTGCTCCGCTGAGGATTTCCTCCACTATTTTCCCCGACGTTCCCACAAGGAGATCCAATGAGCCGAGCGGGAGGACACAGAGGGCCCATTGTGTTGTGAATATATGGGCCAGACACCCTGAGGATACTGACACAGCAGATTCCTGTCTCACTGGACTGGAGTGTGAGACTGTCTGAAAGGGATTTGAACACATGTAAACCTGCAAACTTTATGTATGTGTATTGAGTGTATGAATTAGGGGGGTGTTAGTTAGTGTGTATGTGTTGGTGGACCAGTAAAGGAGGTAACCGTGTCACCAGTGTAACCAGTGCACTGACTGCTACCCGGACAATGCTCTGTTTCAAAAGATGCAACTTAAAATGTGACACGCTCAGCCCGATTTATGGATCATTTGTTGATTTCTATGTATTTATTCTTATTCGTGTGTAATCTTGAAATAAATATATTACAAGTAAGATTAAACATTGTAAAAAGGGTTTGTTTCTGCTGCAACAGAAGGTTTAAGAAACCCACATTTTATGTGATTAACAGTAAGAACTTTGGTCTTCCTTAACCTGTACTGACAAATCATTTAAATAAAGTTATACATTCACCTCTTTGAAACTGAGGCTCGGGCGTTATTGTTCAATAATATTTAAACATTATAACTGTACGCAGATTACACTTTGTGAAAGAGTTTACAACTGTAAAATAAAATGAACGACTAGGAACGCTGACCGTGTCAAATTACGGTCACGGCTTGTTGATGCAGCTTCACTTAGCCTGGTTTCATTCTTATTCATTCTGGTTTGATTCTCCAAATCACAGCCCATGTTTCAGGTTTTGTTCCGGCAATTCGAGTAAAATAATGAAGTGCAACAATGTGACAGCACGGCAACCTCGTCACTTGCACAAAATTGCACTTTGTGACACAATTTTAAGTTCATTTTTATGCTTTCCGTGTCAAATAAACAGACACCTTTAATGCCATTTGTCGTGATATTTGACATTTATTATAGGCATCAATCGGTACCATCCATGTCATGCTAGCTTGTGAAGAAGGCGGCTCCAAATTTAAATTAGGTGATGTCAAACCCAACATAGTCATTTTTAAGGGGGCCCCATGACCTCTCACTTCAACATATCTAAATAATAATGGTTTCTGAGGGCACCAGCGAGTCTCGTCTTTATAGACATGCCCACTTTAAGCTAATCCTGTGCAGCCTGGGCAAAACCCTGCAGTTTTTACATGCAAAACAAATAAAAAAAAACAGATTATTTTTGCCTAAAGCATCTTATTGTAACGTGGCCATTTAGTGAAACTTGACCTTGCTATACACAATGACCTATTGTGACCTCAATAATTGGATCTTTGTCTAGAACAGACGTGATCACCACGTAACCACAGAAATATCAAAAGCTTTTGATACCAAAGTGTCATTTCTCTTATGGCGTTCCTTAATTTGAAATTTTGAAGGGATTTTGACCAGTACTGGAAAACTTTGCACCAAACAACAAATGGTATCAAGCCAAAAACCACAGCAACAACATATAACACATAATTCAGAGTAAACTTTTAATATTTTTATGGTTGCATAACAGAAATACATATTTATTACTAAAATTAACAAACAATACGCCCATTCTTGCTCTGCTTCTGTATTTTACCTCTTTGCATTTTGTGTGGTTGAGGAAATTTGCAGACATCACCTTTGACTCTGGAAATGATCATCATTTTATAAGCTGGATGATTCATCTAAAAAGTTGCAGTGATAGTAAAACTTTAATCGACCCGGCCGAGTGTCACTGAAGTGCACTTAGCTTCTGCGTCCAAATACGAATAGGGTGATAATATTGTAATTAGTGCGAGACGTACTCATTTTAAATGTCTCATTTGAATCCAGTGAACTCATTGGTATGTAAGTCTTGTTGTCAACAAGAGGTTTTTATGTCTGAGTGTGCGACTGAGCAGCACTTCAACTGGTAACACACACACACACACACAGACGCACACACACACGGATGCTGACTGGTGCTATGTGAGGAATGCAGCGCTGCTTCTCTCACCAGGACGTGATGTTTGAAATGGAGCAGGAAACATCCAACGGGCTGAAACAGCACTCCTTCGCTCTCTCTCATTCCTCCTGACGAGAGACACCTCTGGCTCGCCGGCGACAGTTATTCAGCAAACAAGCGGCATCCAGCAGGGGAGGAGAAGAGAGGAGTTAAAGGTGTACCAGAAATAGTACTGCTGTTTTCTTCCACTACTCTGTTTTTTTAACTGCTGAGTCACTTTGAAGCGTGTGTGCGGCAGATGCGTCACACAAAAGCATGTATTATGACATATCGGTGCCACACGCTCACAAGTGAGACAACATGAGAATGTTAAGCATCACTGGCAGGTGAGACAGAGACAGGTGAAGTCGCGAGACAGCGGCGAAACTGGACACAAGTGGAGAATAAAAAGCGGAGAACAATGCAGAGCAATGAGGAAGGAGCTCTGCGAGTGAGAGTGACAGTAAAAGATCCAGGAGTGGGGGAAGGCGTGTGAGCCGTGACATCGGTGACAGTCATAGGCGTTAGAAGCAAATACAACAAAACTGTTAAACCAGTTCGACTGACTGACAGCCTCTGGCTGTTTAAGGCCTTACAGCCAAATAACCACCTTCAGCCCGCGAACGAGTCCAACACCCAGCAAAGCAGCAGGGCAGTTTTTTGTTGTTTTTTTCTTTCCAGATCATTAATCGTACGCTGCCAATCAGTGAGCCAACAAATCAAAAGATGAAATGGGCAGTCGATGAGTCAGCCGAGTGACTCACCCGGTAATTCACTGTGATCAGCGGTGACAGACAGACAGACCGAGACGGCGTTGGGAAATATTTAAAGGTGGCAGGAGTGAGTGAAGATTTAGGATGCAAAAGTAAAGCCAAAAAAAAACCCCAAAAAACTGCAGTTCCTCAAACAGCCACTTGAGGCTGGCTCCACAAATGCTCAACTTCACTGCTTAAATAAACATGTTTACGGCCTGGTACAGAAAACAGGTTTGGTCTCTGTAGCTCCATTTCCATGTTGATTTTATACAAATCACCTGTTCAAGCAGTATTTTGGCTTAACGCTATGCTGATTTGAAAGTGCGGGCGCCGTTACAGGTGACTTGTTTGAGCACCCGGGCGTCTCTCAGGTCCACCGACGATCCGCGCCTTTGCCGACTCTTAGATTAGCAGACGCAGGGCTGCCGAGGTGGCCACAAGACACGGCTCTTTAGAAACCTCTGGGGGACGTCACGGATACGCCGTCCATTCTTTGTACCGTCTGTGTGTCTGAACACACTCCTCTAAGCTTTGTAGGAAACCGTTCAAGCTTGTCAGTCCACACCTGTTATGCTAATTTCTCGTTCCTTCATGCAAAAACCGAGATTTACATTTGAATTATGTTCTCATTGATTGATTACCATCCTCTTATTGTGTTCTGTATATGACCATGAACACCTCGCAGCGAGCAGCCAGCTATGAAACCCTCCAAGACTGCGAACCGACGGCCGTGTCACCCTTCGGCCTCCACTGTAACCTCCTCTGCGTCTTATCTAACGACATGTGATCACATCACACATTGGGTGCATCACGTGACTTCGATCTGCTGATGACCGAGCGGCGTTTGAGGTAACTTAAACTTCTTGTTTTAGAACCTCGGGGCTGCGTGTCCCGCGCTCGCTCCCTCCTTCGCGGAGACATGTTTCGCTTTCTTTTATCGCGAAACGTTGCGCAAATTGTAACTGTAATTACCGCCTTTGTGTTACCGTGTGAGTGATCCACAACATCAAACTGAAACTCAGGAGTTCAAAGGTCAGCTAGGTCCCGCTTAGGTGAGCATGTGGTTTTAAGGTTTAAAACTCTCGTAGTTATTTTTTTTAAATAAATCTCTTAATCCCACCTGTCTTGTTTTTAGCTTTCTTTAAAGTAATTATGTGCTTTTCATTTTGATCTCAGCTTGGCGTCCTCTCGTTCTGGCATAAATGAGCAGGACTCGACAGGTAAAACAGCAGCCCGCAGATATTTTTAATTAGGCTTAATGGTTTTCATGGGGTTGTGTGAAGGGGTAAGGAGGGGGATCTCCCTCCCCCCCTGCTCTGCAAACACACAGGAGTTGGGAAAAAGTCACGTGAGAAAGGTGTGCATGTTTCTGCGTGTGGGTGGGTGTTCCGCCTTGTCAGGGTCACACCTGTCGGGCGGTGCCTTCAGCGGGATGTCACTCACTCTCTCACTCTCTCGCACTCCGGCCGGTTAATAATCCGTCATTTGGTAACGGGAACAACGATGACTGTGTGTTCAGAGCACCATGGCCGCCCGGAGGAGTCACAAGGCTGAGCGACAAAGAGCAACACTGCATGAACTTATGTGCAACGAGGCTGGAAGTGAACCGCCCGGCTGTTTACACCACAGAGGAGGAACTGAAAGGCAGGAGCGGGAGTCTGGGGGAGTTTAGGAGAGGAAGCGTCCCGTTTTTAGTCGCTCACTGTGAAGTGAGACATGGCTCTGTCCCAGTTACAGTGCCTGGACGATAACCACGTGAACCCGCGGGTGCACGAGTCCAAGCCGGAGTTCCTGTACTGCGAAGACCAGCGGCTCGCGCTGGAGGCTCTCCTCCAGGATGGTCGCGAGGCGTTTTTTAAGTACTTGGAGGCTCGCGGCCTGCGGGGTTTCCTCTCCGACCCGGAGGTGGAAGCTCTCGGCGGGGCTGTGGAGCCCTATGACCCGGGCTCGGAGCTCTTCCCGGATAGTGCCGAGGACGACGAGCCGCCGCTTTCAATGCACTACTGGCCCGAGTTGTCGGACACGTCCATCCCACAAATGGACCTGGGTTGGCCGGATAGCGATGCTTACCGCGGGGTGACACGCACTACTGTATACACGCAGCCGCCGCTGGATGGTCAGGCGCACATCAAAGAGATAGTCAGGAAAATGATTGCGCAGGCGCAAAAGGTAGGGGACGCCGGCCCACCTTTGGACAACACTTTACACTTGTGTAATTAATGTAGGGAATAGCTGAAGCCATAATGTTCACTTTATGATTAAATTAAAGCCTCCAATATTTTAAACACTCATTATGAAAACATTCATTTCACTCAAAACTCTTATTAAATGGCCTAAAAGCTGCACAACTTAATGGATTCACCCTAAAAGGTTACTGTAATGTTGACATAACGTTCCCATGAGCAGCCAGGGCTCTGTCAGTAAGAGGTCAGAGTACAGGCCGCAGACCAGAAGAGACAATCAGGAGTAAAGTGCAAATTGATCAAGTGGCTTTATCGGGCGGATTGTAACTGCTGGCTGAACCGTGTCATGCTGGGTATTTGCATGTTTGCGTTCAGACTGTATAAGCGTCTGTTTAGTGTGCTGAGTCATGTGTCATGAAGGAACACGTTTATGGCAGGTGACTGAAACATCCTATGGGCATTCTCCTGAAGAGCTTTTGATGTAAAGGTATGCACACACGGCGTCCCGCTGTATGTGATCATATTTTACTCAAACCTGCGGAGCGACTTGCATCTTATTTATTCTGTCAGAAAACGAGTAAACATTGTGAAATGCATGCAGGTAAACCCAGTGGCTTCACAGTTTGTATCTGTTTGCTCGTTTGCAATCAAACTATGCATATATGCACAAGTTTTTACCCGGGTCTCATGTAGTGTGTGCTTTGTTTGTCTGCAGGTTATTGCGGTGGTGATGGACGTCTTCACCGATGTCGACATCTTTAGGGATTTGCTTGATGCTGGTTTCAAGAGGAGGGTCTCCGTCTACATCCTGTTGGACCGTACAACACTACCTCATTTCCTGTCCATGTGTCAGAGGGCCAACATGCATGCCGGACACCTCAAGGTGAGCCGGTATCAGCTCTGCACCAGTGAAAAAACAGGGGCGAATATCCAAAACTCGTGGCCATGGCAATTTTTTGAAAGAAAAACTCAGCCGGCCTCTGTCTCAGCTTTTCGTTCATGTATGTGTCATGTGCAGAGAGCCTTTACTCGCTGCTTAAAGGACTTTAAATCCTGCATTGGAAAATCACACAGATAAAACAGCCAAAGAGCGAATAGCACGAAGGGAGACGAAAACATTGAATTTCGCCAAGAGGTCTATTATTTATGTATGACTGTTTTAAAATTTAAAAAAATACATAAAACTGATGGAGAACTCTATCAGAAGTTTCTAAAATGAACAGGAAATATATGTCAGTTGGTCAGGAAACTTGTTGGTCAGTTTACTGATAGACAAGATCTCTTTTAAGATCTACCAAGCTCATAAAACATGTTCACAGGACATGAAACTGACACAATAAGTACAAATTACCGCCTGAAAGAAAGACAAGCAATTCAAGTCAAGGGATTTTCATTCTGCACGGATAAGTGAAGGCGCATGTCACCTCTCCCTTTCTCTTTCTTTTCTCTCTCTCTCTCTCTCTCTCACAAAAACTAGGAAGCCTCTCCAGCTGGCTCCGGATCATGAACAGATAGCTGCTGTTTCATTCCACAGCTGACTGGTTATCACCAAATATGTTCTAAAACACATTTTCCAACATGTTCGAACATGCAAAAGCGACTCACAGGGAACTGTATTGTCAGGGAATTAGTAGGGATTCTTGAGACATTAATCTTTCAATTAAGTTGCCAAGCCACCAAACCATAATTGTGTTGACTCAAGTCAGCCAACACAAGTATCTCGGAATAATGTCACACACACACAGTAGGAGCAGCGTTGGGTAATTTCCGCAAAGGCTCCCAGTGTGCTTAACAAATGATCTCCAGAACGATGTGTGTGAGGTGCTGAAGATGCGGGATACTGTATTTAGGAGACCTATTGAGACACACTGACACACACAGATCATACCGATATGCGAGAACACACCCTGTGCCAGTTGTCTCGGAGGAGTCGTAAGTGAAACGCAGAGGCAGTCACAGCTTGACAAACTTCCAGAAACCATCTGTATCTGGATTAACAGCAGAGCATGTCCCATGTGGCAGTTTGTGGTTTCTAAACATAAAAATATGACAGTTACACGTGATGACTCACGTGACAGACGTGCTTCTAGCTCAGCTGGATAGCTGTTTTATACCTGTACCTTCTTCTCGTGCTAACTGCCTGCCATTTTGTTGTTTTTACGGTACGTTCTCAGGGATTTGCCCCCGAATGTAGAAGAAAGTAAGAAGCGCAAACCTGCCCGCACAGCACACGCTTGGCCTCTAGTTGACCAACATTTGAATTAATCAAATATTTGATAGAAAATCTGGAATATGTTCAGCCTGTGTCGCAAATGACAGGATGACACACGAATGCACAAACGGCAGAAGACAGGCGTGACAGCTGAAATATTTATTGTAAACTGCAAACGACAAGAGGGAGTTGGTAGGTAGGTGGAGGAGTGGATAGACAGGAAGGGAGGAGCAGCAGAGAAGTACTGAGACGCCAGATTATTCATCTCCAAACGTCATCTGAAGGCTTTTCTGTACAAGTGACAGCTCCATAACAGTGAATCTGTATCCTGTCAGATGTAGAGTATTTGTAAAACAAATAGTGCGAATCCACAGCGCCTTGAGTTTCTAATATTTATCTACAGTATGCTTTGTGATTACAGCTTGTTTGGTGGTCTTTCCACTTCAGAAATCTGTCTTGGACCCGTCATCCACAGTTTGGAGTTGAACACGTTCACACAGAAATACCTTTTTCTCATTTTATCTAATCAGTTAACCGAAGGAATGTACTGAGGGAAAGAGAAAGTCGAGGGTGGAACCGAAGGAGGGAGGGAAACAAGTCTTCCTACTGTGAGACGAGCCAATCTGCTGCATCAAGACAACTGGTTATATAATTTTTTTGGCTGCATCCCCGTTCATGACCTGGCCACTCTGACAGACATTTAGTCTTTTAGAGGACCCATGAGTCTAATTCCAAACTTGCAGCAACCAAAGTAGTGGTGTGTTTATCACAAAGAATGGGCCCTCAAACAGCTTAGAAAGCACTGGCCAACTACCAAACAGTGTACCAGGTCAATAGTAATTATTTCTTGGCATATTATATGTTGTATTTTTGTTGGATGGTTTGCAATCTTTCGTATTCTTTGAATATACGACATACATAAGGCCTATTATTCATACCTTGTGATTGATAAACAACATAAGCCACCTTGTAAACCTGAATATGCCAGTAAACAAGTGTGGACATGGATTATGGGATACAGTGGGCTGCGGTAGATGCCCTCTAATTTCATTAAAAATGGGATATATATCTCTATGCCATGAAATTGCAATGCAGTCTTTATATTTTTAGGATTAACTAAGTACAGATATTGGGAAACACGGCTGTGCTATAGAAGTAAATCTCTTACCTGACACTGCTACTCATTTAATATCAGTACAGCTATACAGTCACATATGTAGGTCTTGCACTTCTACACTTAGAGACCAGCCGGAGTTTCATTTGTATTACAATGCAGGAAACATCTGAAGTGGGCTGAGAACTGACCCCTGGGGGACGCCAGATTTTGATTTGCCTCATGCCTGAATCAGCAGCACTTACATGAGCAAAACAGACGCGTTCCAACAAAGTTCTTGGTCAAGATAATCTATGAGAACGATGAGATTCTTAGCAGCACTCAGATCAAGTGAAGACAAGACAGAGATTATATCAGAATCCATCGCAATTAACAGGTTGCTTGTGCAAGATTTAATCGCAGCACTAACATTGGATGTGGTATGTGTAAATGCTCGGCAGCCTGAAAGAGTTAAGCAATTTGGTTAAATTAAGGGCACATTACTGCGCCTTCTATCTCTGTTTGGCTGTAGGGGTTTTATTAAAAAGTACTCATGTCTAATAAGCAGCTGTGGGTTACATGGAAGGACTGCAGTTTGTTTGAACCTCTGGTTTATGTGGTTGGACGTGCGCTCCGGAAACATCAGTTTTGGAAATTTGACTTAAGGCAGATGGTATCTGTCTGCCTAACGTGCTTTGCAGATGTTAGTCTTAGAATACTTGTTTACATGCTTTGTTTTGGGGTTTTTTATTCACACAAATGTTGATCATCAGTCAGCCAATAAAAATATCAAAAAGGATGAGATAAGGCCGCCTCATAAAATCATAAAAATACCTTTTTATACGCTGTATTTGTTGTGACTGTAAGTTCCTTGTTTTCCAGTCTTGAAGTAGAGAATGAGAGTACAGGCACAAGTAGTCTTCGTCACTATTTTACAACCTTTTATGAGGTCCCAGATTATAAAGTTGGCTCTGAATCTGGAGAGGGTAATGACATTTCTACTCTCTGTGTGTTTTGCAGCACCTTCGCGTACGCTGCACAGACGGAGTGGAGTTCCACACCCGGTCGTCCACCAAGGTCAGAGGGCGAGTGGGGCACAGATTCATGTTCATCGATGGAGACAAAGCTGTTTCTGGGTCGTACAGGTCAGTGCACTTTGAGTGTGTGTGTGTTTGTGTGTGTGTGTTTGACAGTGTAAAAAAAGAGATAAAGACCGTCAGAAACAGATTATCTCCGTGTGCTCCACCTGTCTTTGTTTGTCTGCGCATGGCATGGGGAGATATGGATATAGCATGCACTGTCTATTACTGTTCAGTACTAGTTCATACTAGACAAACAGGTTATAAATGCATCCAGTATTTCAAGAGAAATAATCATACGTGCGTTGCGCAGTTTCTAAGTAACCGGACGATGACACATTGGCTTTTGGCTGTGTGCTTCAGATGAGCTGTCGCCTTCTTGCTCCCGTTGTTAACTCGGTTCACATGGATGTTTGCTTTGCTTTGCTTTAACGCGGTCTAACTTAGCCTTTGCTGTGCGTTCTGTAGTTTCACTTGGATGTCATCTCGGCTGGAGAAGAATCTCATCACCGTGGTTACAGGCCAGGCAGTGGACGCCTTCGACAGGCTGTTTCGCACCCTCTACGCGACCTCCAGCTCGGCCGACCTCCGTCAGGTCGCCACAGGACCGGAACCCGAACCGGAGCCCGTCCGACAGGTAGCCGCGGTGGCCGCTCCTTCTGCTGCTGTTGCCAGGAAACTGTACAACCCCAAATATGCCCTGGCTTTAGGCAGCCCCAGCCCCAACCCAGCTCCATCTGCTGGCCAGAACAGCTCAGAAAAGACTCAAAGTGAAGAGAACCCGGACGTCCCAGGTAGCAAAAGGAGGAGGCGGAAGAGGGCTTGTAAAGACAACACACAGGACGCTCCCCCCCTCCATCCCGGACTCCTCAATCTTGAGAAAGCATGCCTGATGTCATACCTGCCCACCTGGCCAGAGCCTGACCCCTCCAGTGACGTGATTGGGTTCATTAACATTCGCGATTCCAGCAAACCGACTCCGGTCCACCTGCAGCGATCTGAGATGTTCGGAACAAGCCAAGCGATCAGGTTTAGCAGTCCATTCAGCATGCCAGCGGAAACCCTGCCAGAGGTGGCCACACCCAGACAGCTAACTGCTAAACACGAGGAGATAAATAAACTCCAGTCAGCACAAGATAAAACCAAGGCTAAAGAGTCCACACAACCCGATGCACAGCCTGGTGACGTCACAGATAAAGCCAAGGTACCTGAACACAGCTCGCCTGCGTCCGGTACAACGTGTGAATCTGCACAAAATAAACTCCATTCAAACACAGCTACCAGCCCAGATGTAGGTCACAACACCACACCTCACCTCAAAGCACACGCGCCTCCCCAAAACAACAGCAAAGCATCGCCTCCAAGCACAGGGAGGCCTTCACACCACACACAGGGCGTCCCCACAAACAATCCTAAATCAGATTCTCTCCCTGGATCAAAGACCAAAGGAAGTACACAAATGAGTGATGCCACTGACTCCACCACGGGACAACACACACACACGCGTACAGAGTCACACACAAAGGCTGCTCACACGCAGCCGCCAAACTCCTCTGAAGTCCAAACTCCCGTCGCCAACCGCTCCGTATCCCCCTCCTCTACCTCAGTCAGTTCCACCCCCCTTTCTGAAAATGACAACATCGCCATCACTTCTCCTCCCACCGTTTCTTCTGCAAATGTCAATCCTCCCCTCCCTCCTTCCTCATCTCTAACCTCAACTCCTCCCGTCCCTAAACCTCGCACTATCCAGCTGGTCGTCAAAGGTGGCGTCACAAGCCGTGACCAGAAGCTGCCGGAGTTCAGCGTCATCAGGAGGCGCGAGACCAGCACAGAGCCGCCGGTGGTCAGCGACGAGCCCGCTGTAGCAACCGTGGCAGAGAAATCGCCGGAAAAAGAGCCCGAGACTGAGCCGGAAGTGCAGAACAACGGTGGAAGCAGAACAGGAGCACGACAAGATGACAAGAATACAGGAAATATCGGGACTTCCCAAGAGACAAAGAATGAGGAAGCCGTCCGACTACGTGATGACAGAGCAGAAATGCAACTGGTGGCTGGAGCCAACTTAGAAAGCCGGCCAAGTGTTTTGATTAAAGATGCACCAAAGGCAGAGAGCGTGAATATTCCCAAAATAATTCCAAAAGATGTGGAGTCCAAGACTTTGACATCAAAAGACTGCAAATTAACCTCGCAGAAAGACTGTGGACCCACAGCAGAGGCAGCGGCCAAGGCTCCAGAAAGAGCCCTGACAGGCCGCGAGTCTGCTGAGGTGACAAGTGAAAACAGTAAGAATGTGACGCCGCGGAAAAAAACATACCGGGCAAGCGCCTATGAACTTCAGAGAATATCATATTCTGCAGTGACTCCGCAGGATTTAGGTATATTAGACGCTGTTGACTTTGTAAAATCTCCAACACACACTCCTGTTCCTGCCAAAGACAGCACTGGCGATAGCACGCGCACATCTGCCGCAGACGGCCAGCCAGGTAATGGAAGTTTCCCACCGGCGCAGAGTACGTCAAATACTGCCAAAAATAATTCCAACAGCGTCGCCGTTCAGGAACTGACCCCTCACACACGGGGAGGCACGCACACGCCTGAAAAATCCCTGCGCTTACACCTCTCCGAAACGCACGTGCCGGACTTGCGCCTGCTGACGCCCGAGCGGGAATTGCGGTCACTCGTGCGCACTCCGACTCCGGATGGATACGCCCCAGATCCGCGGTCGCACACCCCAGACTTTCGAACGCCCACGCCCGACATGAGCGACGGGTATATGTCACCAAGGACGGACTCCGCGCTCTCCACGACCTCAGATGAGTATTACGAATGTGCCGACTCGCCTTTCCACGAGCCCGTTTTTGACCAAGCGGCTTACGGCAACCACGCGGCGACGGGGGATCACGTCAGTGCCACACACACAAACACGCCTAATGCTACAACCGTTGCCACCAGTCCTGCACTCGTAAACGACAGCACTCGTGCGTATAGGTGCATGGACGTGAATACCTCGAGCAGTGAGACGCTGAGCTCGTCCGGGCCTGCTAGCGTCTCCTCTTTGTCTTCTTTACTTGAGGAAGTGAAAACGGGCGAGGGAACTGCAGGCGGTGAAAATGGGGGAAAGGGGGATGAAAGGGGGAGGAACCTGAGCGCAGCAGAGAGGAGGACGGTGGAAAATTCCCAGGGGACGCAGAGACGGGGCAGCAGCGAGGAAGCTAAGAGGACGCCGCACAATTTGAAACAAGGCGAATACCTGACACAGGCAGTGGGGAAAAACAAGGGGGCCCAAGTCCCCAAGAGGAAGAGGGCGCTAAACCAAGCAGCTGCGGAGAAACTGGTCGATGGAGGAGCGGCTCCAGGAGAATTAAACGAAGAAGAAGCGGAGCCAAAGCGATTGTCCACAGGTGACCTTAAACCAAAGAAGGATTCTTCTGAGCGAGGGAGGCCAGACAAAGAGAGGGCTGTGAGCAGCGGCGTGGAGAGGAGAGGCAGGCCGCAGTCAGCCGCAGAAACTGAGAGACAGAAGGTAAGACAGCAGATTTTAAGCTACTATGCAGGCTAATCTAACCAAAAAGAGTTTCATCGTTTAGTATTTTTAAAACATTTGTGAAGACATTTTATCTTGTTGAAAGTGAAAAAATAACTTGTTCAAAAGTACTTTATGAATAGCAGAAAATGCGTCTTACTCCATCACACTAATAGATGTACTTATGACATATTCATTTGACTTAAAGGTCCAGTGTGTCTCAGATTTTTGAGCATTTCTTTGCAGGAACTGAATATAATATCCATCAGTATGTTTCCACTAGTGTATAATGACCTGAATCTAAGACTGGTTGTGTTTTTGTTCATCTTCAAAGTAACACTAGCTCATCTTTGCAGTTTCACAGTGCAATATCGCCGTCGTAAATGTGGACAGCTGTACACGATTATAAAAGCTGTGATTAGCCTTTTAGCATCCAGCTCGCGCCAGTGACTAAAAGTCAGGCCCAGATGTTCTCTTAGCTTCCTCCATCTTCATCTCTTCTCACCACAGAAGTTGCTAAACCCAGTTCTGTGCTCACCCAGGTGTTAATCAACCAACCGTGGATTTCTCAAACTTTTAATGGGCCTTTAATCGAATTAGCTAATGTTTAATAAAACGAATATATAAAGGTGTACGCAAACGCTGTCCTTAATATTTAATCGTGTCCATCGACTCCATAAATATTCAGTAGTCGTCGAGCCAGCCTCTGGTGCTAACCCAGATTATTTCACCGCTCTGAGAAGACGAAGTCAGTACGGCGTCAGTAGAAAGTTGGCACAAAAATAAAAATATTCAGCTGCTCCAGTCCTGACGTCTCACTGAGGTGTTACAGTCGTTAGCTTCCATCTGTTTGTGCTCAGTCAGCTCCAGAGCTGGCTCCAGCAGTCAGCTGATTGAATATGTTGTCAAATATTTAACAAAGTCAGCGCGCGCGCGTGCGTGTGTTTTTAAATGCAGCTCTGTGAAGCTTCCGCAGCTTTAACCTTCGTAGAGATGCAATGTGCTTTTCCACCAATCACTCATAGAATTAACCAACTAATTGATCTGTCGTCCTGTCTGTCTGTTGCACGTGTCTGCTTAATGCTATGCACGCTTACCATTTCTCCTCTCCTGTGTGTGTGTGTGTGTGTGTGTGTCTGTTAGGTATGCGCCAGCAGAGCATCACTAAGTTGAAACACGCGACACTTGTTCATTATTGAACAAGGAGACTGTGTGTGAATGTAAGTGACACACTTTCATTGAAGAGCCCTGCGCATTCACTTCGGCTGCAGTATTAATGAAGCGGTAAATAATTAACAGTTTGACATTTATTGGTGTAATTTTAACTCACACGCCATTGAGTCCACGCTCAACAGTCATCATCAACAGTAGCCTATTCAACCATTGAGGTGTTATTGGCATGTTTCAACTGAAGTCTGTCATGTAATATTAATATATTAACAAGCGGGAATAAAACAGATCTCTCTGATTTGCTGACTTTCTTTTCCATTTGCAACAAAGCTTTCATGTCTCCTGGCTCTGCATTTGTGAGTGTTAAAGTGTTACACTGCATTGTGGAAAGCTTGCCAGCACACTAACAGACTGCAGTGACTCATTATATACAGCCGTGTATTGTACATTTCTTTTTTTTATCCCCCGTTCTCCTCCCTGCTCCTTCTCCCAGCGTTTGCCCACTCCTCCCGGAGCTCCACGAGGACAGCAGCGAGGCAGAGGAGCGTCCTCCCCTTCCCCGTCATCCAAATCTGCTCGAGCCCCCTCAGCCAGCGCGCCTCCGGGGACCCGTCCCGTGGGAAGCCGTCAATCAAACCAGGCGGACGTCAAAGGTTCATCGGATAACCCCTCATCTGCTCGCAAACCGCCGCCCAGGCCGCCTCCTCCAGGGCCGGCGGGCGCACACAGCCCACAAGGCTCCGTCTCTCGACAGCCCCCGACAGCGCAGGGCAGGGCCAGAGCCGGACAGTCACCGAGTCGACATCCTTACACGAAACCTCAGCCTCACTCACCGAACCAGGCGGTACCGGCGGAAGAAGGAAAGGGCCCGTTTAACTTAACGTTTGGGAAGCTGTACAGCCTCAAAGGTCTGAAGGACAAGATTGGCAAGCTGCCAACACAGAACAGGAAAGGTAGCACCAGCTCAGGTACAGGCACGTAAGAGCACGAGCTTAGCCTGGTGCCGTTACTGTGAAAAAGAGGCAAGTTACAATAAAACATGTCATAGGAAAGAGTCTTCCCAAACCTCCAGGAACAAAAAAGGTTCACAGCATCGGAGCCACATTGTTCACTCTAGGATTACTTCTTGCAGATGAGTTTATTGAATATCTGAACTTTTAACGATGACCCATGAGTTGTGGTGGTGCCTCACCTGATGGAGAAGTTGTTCTCCACAGTTTTCAGTAATAAACTGCTCCTGCGCATCGTGTTGTTCTCCCGGCTTCTCATTTCTAGACACGATTCTTCTTCCTCATGCCGCTGCATCTCAAACGTTTGAGAGTGGTCATGGACGTCTGGAGCTGAACCGCTGCTGCCTTTTCCTATTTACCACATGGGTTTGTAATATGTTGTGAAATGCACCTTTCTCTGCCTTCACCTGTTACACACACACACACACACATTCATTCATACGCTGATGACGTTGGCTGCCATGCAAGAAGCTGCCATCATCAGTTCGGGAGCTAATCATTCACACGCCGATGGCGAAGCCTTCGGGGGCAATTTAGGATTCGGTATCTTGCCCAAGGACACTTGGACACGCAGACTAACCAATCATCTAATGAGTGGACGACCCGCTCTACTCTACTTCCTGTGCCACGGCTGCTTTCGTCGCACATTTTCACGTCTGCCCTTACATCATGCCTTCCACTCAGTACTCCTTTGACCTGGTTCAACTGGACACGTGCTGCAGATCGAGCAGAAACTAGTTACGCTAAGTTACGAAGCAGTTGCTCCTCGAGCGATTCTGCGATTCTTTGACCAAGATGTTCACGTTTGTAGCCGAAGTGTTTCCTTTCCTGCGCCTTTGAGACACTTTTGAATGCTGAAAACTGTCGATGCCAGTTATTTTGTATTCGTCCATTGTGTGCTGTACATTGTAGAGACTAAAGTGAGGTTATTGATTTATTCTTTGTTTACACCAAATCCCATTTACATTCAAAATGCTTCTCTTTTTTTTTTGCCTTTTGAGACAAAGTCGCGGCGCCTGTGCCCGGACAAAGCGTACGTTATCCGGAGAGACGAGCACAATGGACGCCGCGCAGGAAGGGCTTGTTACTCTGAAGACAGGTGCAGATGACCTGCTGATTGTACAAGATGGTGCCCTTGAGTTCTCTCCGAAGGAACGGTGGGAATGTGGAGGACAAATAAACTCATCAACGACGTCAATGAAATGGCCAAAGTCGTGTTACAGGGCTACAAATGAGAAAAGGCTCCAGTCTGTCTTTGTGTTCTGTTCTTGCTCACTTTAAACGTTTGCCTGTGTCTTTGCTTACAAAAACCGGCTTTATTTGACTGCGGTGAATCCCCATATCTCTGCTCTGAGTGCTTGTGTTCGTTTATTTGAGACTTTGAGAGGCGTTTCTCCCAGTGCAGACGAGGATTACATTATTATTTTCCCCTCATGAAGTATAGATCATGGATGGCTGCCCTTTGGAGCTGCGAAGGGCTGCTCTGCATGCCGACGGAGGTGTTTAACACCTCGACGTCTTCAAAGCGGAAGAGGAGAATGTGTGCTAAACATTTGGTTTATCTAAGTGTTTCTTCTCGCTTCGCTCCTGCCAAAAAAAGAAAGTCAGAAAGAGGCGCACAGAGGTGCTGTACAGTCCCATAATGCCTCTGTGGAAATCATCTTCCGTATTGACATTCTGAAAATATCAGGTTTAATCCATGTCAGACACAGTTGTGGGAGCTGTGAACACACTTTGTACGGTAAATACTACAATCAGGAGCATTTCCAAAGGACGGTTGTTTTTTATCAGATGTCACCTGTTCAGACAAGCTGCCCGCTGCATGAAAATCAGCTTCAGCCGAGATGTGATGATTTACAGTTTATGATCACAGCAGACGAACGTGCAGCTTTAACGTGTGAATCACAACTTCCACAGATGGAAAAAAAGTTGTCTATGAGGGCTGTAAACGCTGAGCAGAGACAAGCGATGCATCCGGTGGATGACTGACTCGCCTTGAATTTGCATTCTTATGTAACAAGGAAGAGAAATGGAAAGCGGTATCTCTTTATTGCATGGTAGGGTGAGCAAACAAACACACAGCACATGCACAGACGCTTAACCTTTACACACTACCAAGTATTATTGTAACCTAGATGGCTTATATCCAAATATTTGAGGATATTACAGAAGTAAAAGCAAATAATTCGTTGAGGATATGGCAGCCACACATGGTTTGATGGCAGCTTTGGCCTGTTTAATACATTGCCTTATGAATCAGGCCTCCATGGTCAAATTGCTGAAGCGACACTTTTATCGAGGGAGCAACCAACAAGAAAAAGAGAAAAGAACAGGACAGACAGTAGACCAGCGTTAATCTACACAAAGGTAAACATATGGTATCTGCATGTGTGGTTCCCAACATAAAGCCTGGAGGAGGACGGTGTGTGATGGCGTGTGGATGCTTCGCTGATGATGCTGTCGGAAATCTATTAAAAATTCAAGGTCAGCATTTTGCCATTTGCCACACATGCCATATGTTCTGCACTTAGTAAGTCGCTAAGCTAAGCTAACTGGCCGCCGACTGTAGCTTCATATTTGTCTCCCGGTTTTCGCTGTCTGTCTCTCATTCTGGCTCTGCTCCCTCTCTCTACTGTACATACCTGCCAAACATCAGCAATCAGTGCACCTGTCTTCCATCAGGCAAGAGCTGTGGACAAACTGCCAGCCCCTGCGGTTCACAGTTAGTCTGTGCGGCCTGCTTCCTGCTCTGAAGCTGCTTTATTTTACATCCATTTAGTTAGCCTGCCTGTCTGTCTGTCTGTCTGTCTGTCTGTACGTGAGACTCACACCTGTTTTTCCTGACTCAGGATTATCTCCTTGCCATCCACTAAGCCCGTCAGCCATCGCTCATAATTGCCTGTCCCATGTCTGCGTTCGGGTTCAGCTTAACTAAATTGTGACAATGAGAGCGGTATCGATCTTCTCATCTAACTCCCGCCAAGAGAGCGAATAGTGTATTAACCAAAATGTCAAAGTTTCCCGTTGAATGTCAATTAGCAGCATTTGTAAGCTGGGAAACGTGTCACGGCCAGAATACCGATATCAAACAAGAACATAAGACAGTGCTTCCTGCCAAAATATATTATATTGTTTTGAATATGTTAAATCACAGCATGCTATAAATATGCAAACTGTACAAACTGAATTCATCACAAGTCGTGAATAGTGAAACAAAACAAAATCCATACAGTCATACAGACATGAGATGAAATATACTTTATGAATATTTTTCTGGGTCACACATCCAGATTTAGAATGAGTCAGACAGTCAAACACACACACACACACTCACTCTCTCTTTCTCGCTCAAGGAGGGAGCAGAGCAGTGATTGAGATGCAGAAAGCAGAGAGATGGAGGAGAAGGGAGAAGCACACAACAATCCCTCCTTATCTGAAGTGACTGAGAGGCAAACTGCGAATAAAGCAAGAGGCAGGCGGAGATGGAGCGACAGATGTGCGCGGAGAGACATGAAAACTGCAAAATAAAATCAGCTTTACCTTTTATAATTCTTTCAGTTCCTCAATGTATTGGTACGGCTCTCCAGTAATTTCCGAAAACACCTGGGCACTGCATTGTTAATCCAAAACTTGACTCAAAGAGCAGGCACATTGCATTTGTTGGGGACTATTTTCAGCCTTGGATTAATGCACACACAACTTGTGTTCTCATTTGTGGCTCAGACTTACCTCCAAAGAACAAAAGAAGAGGCACGTAACATGTTTTCTTGCCTGGAATTTCCTGTTACCTGGTCTGACGTGAGAATGTTCTTACGTGAGGTGAAGCCCGGGTGACGAAGAGAAAAGAAAAGAGCATCTGTCGTGTGAATGCGTGCCAGACTGCTCGGTGAAACAGTCAGCGAGCCGTGCGGCGTTAACCCAAACTCAGCGGCGACCCACCGCCGGGCTTCATTAGCTCACCGCTCATCGAAAAACATCATGCAAGTGTCTTTTCCAGTGAAACACACACACACACACACACGCTGGAAGTCTCGTGGTGATGATTTTGTTTCTGTGGATGATTGGGTTGTATGATAGTGGTGGCTCAGTCCCAGAATAGCACATCATACACATTCAAACACACCGTTAAATAGAAACCATCCCCTCTCCCTCAGGCCATTTATATGGAGATGAGAGACTTGGTTACTCAGCGGACACACACACACACACACACACACACGTATATTGGCACGTAAGGCTCAACGCAACATCCTCCACTCAGCCGAGGCCTCCAAGCTCATCATAAATGATAATGCCAGACTTCCACTCAGACTCAGGGGTCGCAATACAGACAAGGATGACACAATCGGCTCACACACACACACAGTGTGGTGACTCAGCCATCCTTTGGGTCTCTTCCTTTGTGAGCAACCCTTTAGGTCCTTCAACTGCCAAGGAGCTCACACACATACGCAGACAGACGCACGTAAACGCCGTGGTTGCCCCGCAGGTGTGTGTGTGTGTGTGGAAAGGTGGAGGTGGATTAAGTCAAGACATCCTCTGATGTCAACAGTTTCCTGCACGAGTCACTCTTTAATTAGTGTGTTCTCGCGCTCGCTTGGTCCTCTGGGTCCTCGGATTACAGACACACACATTCTTTTATGTGACGGCAATGGACGATGGAGACGCTGCGTTTCATTTTCCGCTTTCTTCCTGGTGTCTTTACCTGACTGCTGAATCGTCACTCGTGCAACAGAAGCAGAAGAGAACGCCGTGGTCTTGTCGAGGCGGGTGCTTTGACTGTGGCGGGTTTGAGCAACCCGGGCGTTATCAGCCCACCTCAAGTCCACAGATGATCCGCGTCTTTGCCCATTTTTAGATCAGCTGGAAGACAGAAAGGTCAGGACTACAAAGATGGCGGCACTCAGACTCTCCAAAAAACCTGTGGGTACGGCGTCCATATTTCTCCTGTCCATGAATTGGAGGAGCAGCGGCAGAAATCCTGCATGTCGCTAACAAAGCGTTGATGAAATATGTTTTGGGCAGATTTTAAAGCATGCCTGTATCTGTACCATAATTACACACAGCGTAAGTACAGAGCTTAAAGGCTGAATGTCACAACTCAAACCAAGAAAAACAAACCGTATAAAAGACTCACACACACACACACACACAGATTGCAGTGAGCAACAATCACAGGAAAATGCTGATTAAATGCTGACAGTATCACAACAGCTTTGAAATTCAAATAAAATCGATGGTTCCGGGGTGTCTGTGCAATCACAGCACCCCGGCTGCCGGTTGCTGTAATCTTGTGGGAGGAGAGGTGGGACAGCCACCGGAGCGGCATTAAAAAACCAGGAGACTAAAATATGTGGTGGCAGCTCCGCAGAAGTCTCAGGGCCCTCGCCCTGTTACACAATAGTCATTGCCATACAATAGTTTCATCACCCGGCTGTGGGTGCAGTTTGTCTGCTCGAACACAGAAGAGCACGGACTCAGATGCTGACTGCACAGACCTCACGAAAACAAGACAAAAAAAAACCACAACTCTCTTGAGGTCTTACAGTTTGTAATACCAGCTGACAAGAGTGTCAAATAAACTTAGACAGAGAATACATATGTAGCGCGGGACCAGACTCCCGAAACCGGGTTAAGAAAAGAAAAAAAGGTTATCACGGCGAGGTGCACCTCACCCACAGGTGAGTTATGTGTCTGGATCTGCAGGGAAGATGAGCCTGAGCGGTAGTTTACATATTTCACCGAGCAGTCAGACGCACGGGCTTGTTTAAAGCCTTCTAAAGGTCAGAGCTGGGTGTCAGCTCCAAATGTCATATCTAATGCGCCATCATTTGTCGTATTGTTATTTCAGGAGGAAAATTCCACAGAGCGGCGTTCGCCCCCCTCCTCCACGCGGAAGCTGAAAAACATTAAAGCGGTTCAACCTGTTTCAGGATACGGAGAGATTTCGTTTGGGAGTTAACAGTCGTGGCCTGGTAGGAATTACCCGCACCACGGTCGTTAAGTAATTAAGGAAATGAATCTCAGTGATCGGAAAACATTAGATCAGCAAGATGATCAACACCCTGTTTGGTGAGGAGAAAAATAGAACCTTGATACGGGAAATAAGATTGATTAACCCGCGTGTGAAACACACCTTTATGACCTCGGACATTTCTAACTGTCCGATTTCTTTGCTTATTAACTAAAGCTAGCAGGTGAAGGCTGAACTGAAACAGACTCACGGAGCGAGAAAGAGAGAATAAAAGTACGTGCAGCGCCTTAGTTTAGCGCGTTAGCATTCCAACATTAGCACCAAGCGCTCAGCTAATGGGAAATTTATTAGATTTGCTGTCAAAGCAGCCACATTCACTTTTATTTGACCGAACCAGTCAGCGTTGTTCCCTTTATGTTGGCGTCCTACGTGGAAATCGGTTCGTCTTCGCTTTGTTTTTGATGACAACACCTGGCAAAGTCTTCCATTTTTATAAGCTCTTCGTGGAGCGCAGGCTTTGAGTTTTACAACACGCTTGCCACGGGGTGACTGACACGTCAGATCACACCATCACTCTGCAGACCGGGCCACACCTGGTTTTAGAGGATGGAGAGGAAACCTGCTCCGACATCTCCAGACTAGCTGAGGGCTAAGTGGCGCATTTTGAAAGGCGCTCGGGATTGAATTATTGTTTTATTGACATTTATTTTTATTGTATTTTTTTTTCTAAGATCTCGCAGCAGATGGGGACCTTCGAGCTCTGCTGGCTGCCCTGCAACCAGTCAGGGAGACACACACGAGTTTGTTTTTTTTTTGATGTGTCGAGGCAGAGCAGCAGGGACGGTCCTGGAAAAGAAGAAAAGAAAGAGCTTAAGGTCACACACACACACAGAAACACACACACACAGAAAGACACTCACACACATTCTGCAGCCCACTCCCTCGTCTGGCATGCAGCTGATTGTTGGAGTGGCATTTAA
Source organism: Nibea albiflora (assembly GCA_014281875.1). Taxonomy (NCBI): domain Eukaryota; kingdom Metazoa; phylum Chordata; class Actinopteri; family Sciaenidae; genus Nibea; species Nibea albiflora. The sequence goes on along the minus strand of CM024808.1, from coordinate 16,250,495 downwards.
TTAATCCCGTCAGAAAAGGTGAAGAAAGGGAAGAAAGAAGGGAGGGAACAAAATGAAAGTCATCGACGGAGGGAGAGGAGCCCTGCGAAAGGATCTTCATTTGTCAACCCCGAAAAAAAAACAATTAACTGCGCGGGAGCGGTTCTGTTTGGCTTCACTCAGTGCAGACGGCTGAATTTGGCTCCCCTGAACGCTCACGGGGGCCGAATCTGACCCGAGTCTGCACGACAGAGACAAAGTGACGGATACAAGCTCTCGGATGTGCTATAAATCTGCAGTCTGCCTCAGTATTCGCATCCTGGGTTGCCGCTTTAAATCCAGGTGTTGGTGTAAACGTGAATCCCCCCTCCCTCTGACGCTATCATCGAGCCCTTGAGCAAGGTATTCAGCCGCTGCAGGAGAAGACTTACACAGGTGTGAGCCGCTCCAGAGGTTTTCACTGCTGCACGCCACAGGATGACAGTGACAGGGCATCTGCAGGCGGTTATGAATGATCTTGTCTGGAGTTGAACTGTCTTTTAAAAGTAATGTTCCACGAACGTGCCGCCCCTCCTCTAAGTGTTCATCCTTTCATTCATGGAGACATTTAAGCCTGCAGGTGACAGAGAGAGAGAGAGAGAGAGCAGCTCACAGCCTGGTGCATTACGTCTCCTGGTTAATGTGTTAAACGTTAGGCACGGCCTATTGTGTGTGTGTGTGTTTCTTTGTATATTTGACACACCAGAGGTGACCTTCACCCCGGCTCGCGTGTGTGTGTGTGTGTGTGGCTGTCAGGAGTCGTGACAGCGAGCGTAGGAGTGACACAGCCGAGACAAAGACAAAGACAGGACACGCAACAACAATGATGTGCGGTTTCCTGTGGAACAATGCTTGTGCAACCTTTCTAGCAACCGCTCGTGGCCGCTGAGTTAAACACACACACACACAGGCACAAGTCTCTATCCTCTGTGAAAACTAGCACTGCTTGGACTGTGTTGCCATCTGCAGGACATCAAGTTTCTCGGCTTGTTGAGCAGTTTAGTCGTGAAGCGTGAGGGTTATGAAGTATTTTAGGCAGGCGTTGAATGAAGCTCTGGTCAGTTTGATGGCTGGTAGATGAACAAAGAGGCACGAGGTCGTAAAGCCTCTGCCTCCCTCTGCTGGAGGGAGAGCTGAGGTGCACGACGGTGACCTACAACCTGCAGTCTCCAGAGACTTCTCCATCTAACTACAGCTACCTGTTCACACCAGCACAGGCCACGGCTGACACTGCGAGAGTTCACAGTGAACCTGCACGTCTTTGGACTGCGGGAGGAAGCCAGACACAGCGAGAACGCGCAGGCTCAAACACAGAAAGTCTCTCAGCCGGGGTTCAAACCGGAAGCCTTCTTCTGCTGTGAGGCGACCGTGCTAACCACTGCACCGCTGCTGGATTCGAAATATTTGAGATAAAATCAGAATGTCTTCATAAATGAGATGATGCTTTCATTTTTCAACATTTGAAATGTTGTTGCAGAGCCTCGGGTCTCACAGGTTTGTGTTTTAATTTAGCTGTCCTCAGCTGTCAACTACACTGCTTGACAGTTTAAATAGCAGCCTGTGTCGTCTTTAAGCATTTTCCCTTAAAGGATTCCTTTCAGTATAGCAACACCACCCACAGTTCTGTTCACATGGACTACATCAATGTTCCTCTCGCTGTTTCATCGTCCAGATGTTGCAGTCTGACGTCACACTGTCTCTTGTTGGTGAACTTCAAAACAAGCTCACACTTTACTGACTGACACTTTCCACTCACCTTCCAGTAAGTCTTTGCTTTGACGTGTATCTGCACATTTATAAATTCTCACTCTTGTTACCTGTCAAATACTCGCATAGCTCTTTCATTTTAGAACATATTGTCTAACTTGTCTATTTTATCCTCCTTATATTTTTACTTGTTTGGCACCAATAACACCGAGACAAATCCCTCCTTGGAAATAAAGAGAGAAGCACAAAAGAAGTGATATTTCTTGAATATGTTTATTGATCTTTTAAAAAAAAAAAGTCTAGAAACGGAGAAGTACAAGAAAATAAGAGCAGATGATGAGTACCCGGTCGACAGCCAGCTCAAGGAGTGTAACCAGAACCTCTCGTGGACGTTAAAACTTGAAACCCGGTCAAACTTTACAGATCACATAGACTCATGCCTTCACAAAAAGAGACCCAGCGTATCCTCTTTGTGTTTGTGTTGTACCCTGTCTGTCAGAGCCTGGAGCGTAACACTGACGCACACCACTCACTAAAACCATGAAAGAGGATTTGTTTTTCTGTCCATCACCTCTCTGCGGTCTTAGGTTATGGCTAAGGCACTTTATGGAGGAACTTCACCCCCCCTACTTCGACGTGAAAAGCTGCGAACACGCGGCGCACAATTTACAAAACGGTCACCTACACTGACAGTAGAGCACATTCAACCATAACACATGGATGGCCCTGATCTACTGGACTAGAAAGCCCGTCTACATCACTACATTAAATGCAATAACAATGAATAAAACATTCGTCACCGATCTGTAAAATCAGGTTGTTATTTCAGGCTCTTGATGAAGTGTGGACGCAACAGCAAGACGCGAATGTTCATCGTAGAAAAACATCATCCTCCTTTCTGTGACACGTTTCTTCAAACATTTAGAAAACGCAATGACAGTATGAACAAAGACAAATATTAACATATGTTAATAAAAAACTGCTGTTACATTAAAGCAGCCAGTGGAATAAAACAGTATAGTACCATAAGTTAACAGTAGTAACAACACCCCACGCCGAGATGTTGACATCGATTATTATTTGCAGTTGTTTCTATGCAAGTATCAAGTACATTTCTCTGATTATAAATTACAATAAGATGGATGTTGGCTTCCATTAATGGAGATTTATATATATATATATAAAAGTCTCCTGCAGCTGAGCTTAATGTTGTAATCCATCCATGACTGTACAAATAGGAAGCAGCACATATTGCATCGTGTAACATGAGGATGTGATCCAGGTTCAGACCCTCCGTGTCGCTCAGCGAGGCCCAGCAGAGGGACCCCTCACTCCGCGCATCCGCGGGCCATGACGAGGCGTTTGCATAGCTTATCTCTACCCCAGTGTCATGTACTTTATACATTTAGTAATGAACAGTGCGTGTGGGCAGCTGCAGAACACGATAATGCATTCAGAGCACCTTGATAGCTTCACCGAGGATACGGCAACGGTAGAAGATACAGTATGTCGTACACGGGTCGCAGCTGTGACATATCATACAGTTTATGCAAATGGGAAGTGTAAATATGTAATAAAAAAAAAATCAAGTAATAGGCAAAAAGAAATCGGCACTGCAGTGAACAAAGATGGAAGAAGTCAGCTTCAAGTACACTGTAGCTCTTTAAGGGACCGTACAAAAATGATTAAGGGGCGTCAGAAAAGGAGAGGGCTATGGATTTACTCCTTTAACTGAAAAATAAATCTCGATTCATGTTTTATTCCATTGTTCTCTTACGGTGCGTTTTACCATGTGCACAGGAGGAAACGGACCTTACTGTCCTCGTAGTAGTGCCTGATGAAACATTATCTCAGCAGGGAGCGTGTCATGCAACTCACAGGGCTCTGTGATTAAAATGCATGGTTTTGCACGATGTCTACATTTTTAAAAAAAGTTTTTGATTAGTCTATAAATAAGGTAAATAATAGCTGGCTGCGTTAGACGTCTTCAGTCAGAGCAGGTAAACTCTGGGTGGCTAGCAAGCGCGGGCTAGCTCGAAGTGAATTTACTGGTCACCAGGCATCAGAAAGGACTCTGATGATGATGTTTTACTGCCTGTTACCAGAGATGAAGTCAGAGAAGTTGAATTTTATTGAATTCAGTCCGTCTCTACCTGCTGGGCAGCTAATGCTAGCTAGCATCTATATCTGCAGATATCGGCCCAAGGTCTTGTCGAGAAACACGAACAGCAGGAGATGAACCGACGCGCAAACTGATAATTAACGTCTGTTCCACATTTAACTGAAGCATCTGCCACTGATGGACCATAGCTGGATGAGATAGCCTGTATTATTATTATTATTTTTAATGTGCATAGTGAAGACAGCCTTGAGTGAGTGCAGGGTTTTTTTTTTCATGCACATGAAGATATAAAAATATAAAAGATATTTCAATTATGCTGCATTTTGTAGAAAAAAAACAAAACAATCGGGAAGATGGGAAAACGTGAATCCTCTAATTAATCCTCCTATGCATCTAAATCTCAACAATAAGGTTTCACTTCCACACTCACAATCATTTACACGCAGTCCCTAAAGAGGCCTTCCTTCTGTTTGCAAAGATACTTTTAATATTTGCGCCTCTTCCAGCGGAACCCACCGACGCGCTCTCTTCTTTCGTAAGCTCCACAAAATATCAGCAGGAAAATAATGTGCGCCATCAGCTCGTTGCAGCCACTGTACTGCGCTCGGGGTGACAGTGATGTATTCATCAGACCCTTCAAACTGTTACAATCAGCACATCTTTGAACCCCATTAGCCTGTCATCATCACTTTCGGCACGGCGGATACATCAGAAATTCAGAGAGTATAAACTCGTCTACCCTGTTGACATCCTGTTGTTTTTCATGATTATGATTTGTTTGTCTCTAAGTGATAGTCAGCTGCTGCGTACCTGTGGGTGCAATAATTCTAGCATGGCCACTGTGACCTGAAATAAACTGGTGTGTGTCTGTGTGTGTGTGTGTGGAGGGGGTTTCTGATGATAATGCTAACATTTGCACCCTCCTCTGCCCCGGCGCACCAGTGCTCATCGCCACAGTACCAGCAAAGCGGCGAGAAAAAGGCCGCGAGAGCGCTTGACTCCGTGCAGCTCACGCCTCTCGAGATGCAACGCTGACTGATCCCGTGTGAAACCCCCCGGCTCTCTCCTCTGGCCTAAAGAAGTGCTAAGCTCAAGAAACTCTTAACTTAAAAGCTTTCGTAGGATTTGAAAAAAATAATATAATATCAGTCCAGGAAGTCTGTTTTGCACGCTTTTCGCAGACAATATTAAGGACACATTAGGTGCTGATGGCTCATTAACCAAGGATGGGAGAGAGAGAGTACAATCTTAAGATGGCATGAGGAGAGGGGATCATATGCACAGGAGCAGACCATGCCCCTCCCCCTCCCCGCTAAGTGCTGCAGAGATGCGAGGGAATGTGTGCTCATGAGTGTATGTGCAGAGGAGGAGGGGGGGTGGGGAAAAGAAAAGTGAGAGTGCGTATTTATGTGTGAGTGGAGGCGGCTCCTACAGTTTGATGATGGCTGCAGTTGAAGCAGGGTAAAGGGAGCAGGACAGGAAATGGACGGGGCCGGCGGGTGGAGGTGTAACCTCAGCCCAGCCTCTGCTCCGCCGACACCGCATGCATTATCAGCTGGAGGAAAAAGGGGGAGTCGAATTCACCGGGTACTGATCCTTTGAGTTTTTTTTTTTTTTATATATATATTATAAGCTATGGAAAGATATTTCAACATCAAATCCCCGAAATGCTTCATATCTCCTCAGGAAGAGGGCTCATGGGCCCAGGAGGGAGACTGCCGCCCCCGGTGTGGCGTAGCGTAGCGTACGGTGGGGACGAGGGGCGTTGTTTCTCCACGAGCCTCCAAGGACGGGAAAATGTGCTTCTCTTCATGTGTTTCATGCTTATTAGGTCGGACAGCAAGAGTGCACAATGCACTCCTCAGCCACTGCGCGGGCCGCTATGTGCCAGAGCTCCTCATGCACAGTCTCACACGTACACACACACACACACACACAGACACAGTTGAGTGCGCACAAGCATAAAGATCTATCTTATGCATGCACACACACACACACACAATCCCTACACATTTTCTCTAAGCTGGGACCAGCCAGCAGCAAGAACAACCATCCATGGCTTTGACCCTGAATTAAAATCAAACGAGGGGGACAGAGGGTGGGGGCGGGTGGGGGTCCATAAAAATAGGACAAGATGTTTCTGTAGAAAAATAGAGGAATTTCCAGAGATAAAATGTCTTTGGCACTTCTGAAAACACAGCATACACAAAGAAATCAACACTGAGTATAAAAGGCCAAACTAGAAAGCTCCACAGCCAGAAAAACAGATTAAGATAATCCAAGTTCATCCACATATAAGTCTGGCCAGTCCTGGGTGGATTTGAGCCTGAACAGGCCCGTACTCCACCATCTCGCCGTCCACAGTGATCATGCCTTGTGGAGAGATGGGCTCCAGCCGCAGGGCCTTCACCTTCTCGTACACCAGGTGGGGGCAGCCGCACGCCAAGTGGGCGCCCTTCTCCATGGCGAGGAAAAGGCGCAGGAGGGCCGGGCGAGAGATTCCCGCTGTCACGTAGAACAGATGAATCAGCCCGTCGTCTGCCATTGCGCCGGGGGCTGTCCAAAGGTCCTCAGCCAGGTGGGACTGGTAAATAGCCAGCACCAAGACAAAGTCCTCCTCCTTGACCACCGTCCAGCTCTCAGGAACCGGCTGGTCCAAGCCAGGAAGCAGAGAGTCCACCGGTTCTTCGGTCTTGCCATCACTCTGGGTCTCAGGTCTCTTGGTGGTGATAGCGTTGTTGGAGGAGTTGGTGATGGTGTTGTGGTTGGAGTTGGTGCTGTTGTGGTTGCGGCGGGAGTTTCGGTTCGGGGAGGTGTTGGGGATGAGCTGACAGGGCAGGGAGGAGCAGAGCGAGGGGTGCTGAGGTGTGGAGGGAGGTGGGTGCTTCCCCTTTGGAGGTTTTGGCGTCTCGTCAACGGGGAGATACGCTAACCTTCCCTGATAGACCCTGAGGGAGGCCAGGCGCACCAGGGTGCCCATCAGGAAGCGTATCGCTCCGACGTGGCGGTATTTCTCGCTCTCGATGTCGACGTCTGCGACGAAGCCCCAGGCCAGGGAGAGGAAGGAGAAGAGGCGCTGCCGGGAGGCCAGGTGGATCGACACCAGGTCCATGGAGCCGACCAGACCTTTGCACAGCATGAAACCACAGCTTAACAGTAGCTCCTCGTTCCACGCTGGAGGTGACCTGAGAGATGGTTAGACACAACACAAGAATGAGAATTACTGTTTGCTTAACTCAAAAGTGCCAACTAACACGCAAATGTGAAACGGGGCAGCTTTTGACGATCATCCGGTGAAGGCAAACAACAACCGGAGTTGCCGGCGAGCGCTTGGACTCGTGAGCACTGTATTCTCCAGGTTACAGCCCGGTCCACGCCTGCAGCTTGTAAGACTCGGGTGACAAATACGTTCCTGTTATTCTTTGATGTTGTGCTCACAGCCAACCAGCAGATGGAGATGATACCTCGGGCATGTGCTGGGTGGACCTGTTCAGCCGCACGGCGGAATATAATCACTCATAAGCGTGTTTATATTCCAGTTTCTAAAACCTATTACATCACTCCTTTGGGAGTTATCAGGAGCCTGAAATGACCTCTGCACAGCCAAGCATTTCCAGTTTACTCTGCTGTCTCTCCTCCCCCCCTGAGGAATGATTTGCCCGGTCAGCCGTTGGCATAATTACACAGAAAGGAGATAAATCGTTGGTTTTTAAGGCTGAGGAAGGTTCTTCTTCACTCGTTTTTTTCTCCACTGTTGATCCATGCATTTAAATGACTCATTAAAGGAGTGACTTACTGTGAGTAGTGGTGGACAGAGGCAGCCAGGGCGTTGCCTGAGCCACCTGGTAGAATACCCAAGGGGGTCTGGATGGCGTCTTGCCAGTCCTCTCGCTCCATCAGACCATTTATCACCTGAACGAGCAAGAACAAATTCAAAAACGTAATCAGATCAGGATCCTAAATAAATAAATTTAAAAAAAGCATGTGCAAAAGTTATGATAAAAGGTTCTTCTTCTTCTACTTGCAGCTGTCCTGTGTCAGGGGAAGCTGGCCACCTTGGCTGAAGATTTATACGTTCATAACACAGCACAGAGCCGAGCAGGAAAACAGGTACATTTTACTTGTATGCACACAAACTTGGCTGATAAAGTTGATTCTGGTTCTGATAAATTAAAAAAAAACGAATATCAGTGAAGCATCTATGGAAATAAAACCAGGTTATTAATCAATGACTGCAGAGATTTTCAGCACTGGGCTCTCTTTTTTTTTTTTCCAGGTCGAAATTAAATTTTTACAGGCCTATTCTGAAACGAGCTCAGAATAGAAACAGGCCTGAGAAGGTTTCTCATCACTGCAGCCTGCGATTGATTGATTTGTGGAAGATATAAACCGCTCGACGCTTGCACAGCGCGGAAGGAGAGCGCGCATTCAGTTCGTTGCCGACCGCGTTCCTTTAAATCACCTTTAAATGACTGTTCATAATCCGGGCTGTTTTGTCCTCAGACAAAGTGAAAAAGGTGAACCGCACGTCAGCAGCAGAGAGCGTTCCTAAACCTGCCACGTGCAAATTACTGTCATTACTTTTGTACAGCTTGGAGGCGGAGCTTCTAATCCCTTACAAAGCTGACGGCAGCCATCACATTTCACATCACACAGCGTCGACGCACACTTGGATGTATGTGCAGCCGTCTGGCAGCAGATTTAAGATGTTTAATGACCGATCTGTACATAAAGGAACGTCACACATCCAGTTCTCCGCACTGATGGAACCACAGCAGGCCGTGGAAAGGGAAAGCACCTCAAACAGCAGCCCGTCTCCGGACATGATAACCAGGGCGTCCCACTGTGACAGGTCGGCCTTCTTCACCAGCTCCCTCGCGTGGTTCTGGTGCTCTGAAGGAAAGACGACGTGACAGAGAGAGACAGAGAGAGAGGAAAAACAGAAAATGTGGTAAAGTGTAGGACAAACTGGCAAGATAAAAAAAAAGGGGCAGAGGAAGAGACACGCTGCCTTCATCGCCCGCCTCTGGGGTAGGATCAGGGAGATTAGGCAGAAAAGAGATTCAATTTTCCCCACATCACATTAGCCCATCCAGCGGCTACTCAACGGCTCCCGGGCGGCTTAGCCGCCCCGCAAACATCTGTGACTGACAAATATCATCTGCGTATGTGCATTCACTGGATGCATTTGATGTGTTCAGTGTGTGTGCGCGTGTGTGTGTGTGTGTGCGTGTTGGTTAATGCGCTGGCTGAGGACCGAGCTATTTGTTCAGCCTAGTTTTATTGGCAGCGTCCTTGAGTGGGTCCCTCCGCAGGGGGTCTCTGTGGACTCATCCCGTCAGCATTAAAGTCTACAGTCCTACCAGCTGAGACTCCCCAGTGTGTGTGTGTGTGTGTGTGTGTGCATGGAAGGGAGGGAGCTTTAAGAGAGGAGAGCAGACAGCAAAGAAGTTAGCGAGTATCGATGCACAGCCATCACGAAGGAAACATTTTTCCGCTTCGGCTTCGAGCATCGATCGAGGACAGAGCTGAGATAAAAACAGCTGCCCTCTCTCTTCCCGTTCACTTCAGCCTCTACCTGTCCCCCACCACCGCCCGCTACGCCCTCTCCCCATGTTGCTGCTGTTTGTTTACTGCGTGCTTGCCGGGGGAGGCTGGAGGCAGTGATGCAGTGCTGTGTTGACAGACAGAGGCAGAGGGAGTAACTGCACCGCACGGCTGACTCAGCACTTCACAAACCCGACAGGGGCTCCGGCTGATGCCTTATACTTCCTTATTCATGGGGCCAAACACTCCTAACCTGTGCCTGAAGACTGTGGCGGCACATCGCTTCCACTCAATCCAGCTGTCGACTCCTTCTTCGGCTGCACGGATTCACTTAGGCCAGAATACATCTATAACACCGAGTTAAAGACGTCTATATATTGTGTTGAGGAGATGTTTACTGAAACATCTTTTCTTGTAGTACCACTTGTGCCTTGAGAGGCGATAGTGAGTCAGTCCAACCTGGATGAAGGTGAAGAACTGGAGAACCAGGCTGAGCCGAGGGACAGAGATGTTTCTATGAATAACGGTGAGAGGGGGAGCTCTAGGAAAAGACAGCAGAGCCGCGTTCTGCTCCGATCTGATCTGGAGCTGTTTACCGGCGGGAGGAAACAGAGCACGGACTTTGTGGTTTTTTTTTAACTTTCGGGGTTCAAAAAATGGATTTCCCATCACTCTCGCTTGTCAACCTGTCCGCTGAAGCGGAGATGCAGACGTGCTCTGTCGTCTGTGGGCGCCCAGAGCTCTGTGATAACACTTTGTATTACACAGAAGGCCTGGAGAAAAGTAAGCAACAAAACTAACCCTCCCTGTTAAGTGCCGATCGATCCAGGCCCCTTTCAGGAAACAGCGGTTTAGAAAGTCGTGCTTGTAGTCTGACAGTTCACCATCATGATGTCCTTATTTCAGCATCTTTTGGATCCATTTATTGCAATCAAAACAGTTCATAGATGATATTTACTCTGATTTACTGATCCCAAAGTTTTTGAGGACATTGCAAGATTTATTACACATTTATTACATAATCTTGCAGTCTCGAGTGTCATCACATTATAGGTGGAAAATGTTCTTTTTTTGAAGCACGTGGCCAGAAATTACATTTACATCCCTTTAAGGCATTACATAAATGCAAATCTGGTGTGAATTCCAGTGGTTTTCACTTTAAATGCAGCATTTTGCTCCCCGTGTCACACTCTAGTGGCCTCTCCTGAGGTTAACCGAGGTAAAGATGAAGCTCGGTACTCTGGATGCTTCATACAGTATGTAAAAGGTACATGCTGACACAAGAGGAGCCTCCATTGGAAGTTGTCCGTCCTCGGGCAAAGGCTGTGTGATACATTCATCAAGGAGCTGCGTGCTGTGGGTAAATGGGTCATGCCAGTTAATCCGCTCATGGTGAGTTCTGACTGGCTGTCCGACCACTGAGGACCCTCAGCGACCCACATTCCTCCCCTCCCTCCTCGGCCTGCGTCGACGTCTGTGATTACTCTGTCTTTTTTCATCACCGTCCACCTGCTGACCTTCCGTTAATCCCCGGGAGTCCGCGCGTGTGCATCAGCACTCTTTCTCGAAACAAACAAACGCGGCCTCTCCCTCCGTTCTTCGCTGTCATACTCCGTCTCACTTTGAGCTGCATCAGAGGTTCGGCTGCCAAGATGATGCCGGAGGAGACGGCTAACTCTTACCTGTCGGACTGCTGATGCTGTCAGACAGGGCTGGTCGGATGACGGAGCGGAAAACGGGTGAAAATGTGTGATTTTTTTTTTTTTTCCCCTTTTGGCATTAAAGCCTCGCAGTTTGCCGGCGGCTTGTTGGTATTCAGAGAGGGGTCAGTCGGAGTTCAGAGCTTCTGATGACAGTAGCCAACACATGACACTGTTTAAGGTCACGAAAGGCCACGAGCAACTCATACAGAATGTGGAGCAGCTGGGGGAGACTGGAACGAGATTTTAATGAGTATTGGTGTACATGTGCCCGAGTGCCTGCAGATGTGTGTGTGTGTGTGCATCTGATTACACAATTGTATTCCCCGCACCATGACTGCAGAGGGTACAGTCGCTGAAGAAAATAAATATTTATTCTGTGAAAGTTTTATCCCTTCAATCTGGTTTCTTTTCAGGGTAACCTTGAGAGGACCGGCAGCAAAATGCAATAAAGATGTGTTTGTGTGTGTGTGTGTGTGTACTACCGACCTGTGATAACGAGCGTGTAGGGAACAGCGGCCTCGGTGAGCATGCCCTGTATGTGGCCGGTAAAGAGCTGGAGACCCTGGCCGCGGCCGCTGTGAGGGTTCACCAGTATCATGACTCTGCAAGGCCGGCGCAACTCCGTATACATCACACCTGTGGCAGACAGAGAGAGCTGGATGTGAGCGGAGGTAAAAATAGAGATGAAGCACGAGGACAAGAGGAAGAGGTCTTGTTTTTGTGTGATCAGACATTTCAAAGAATCTATAAGGGCAGGCTCGTCCCTGGAGGGGGTAAGAGAGCATGAAATGGTAAGATCACAGGCTGTGACAGCATCCAGATAGACAATGCAGAGAGAGAGAGCGCTTACAGATGTCAGCCAGCATCGCACTGATTGTATTAATCCTCATGAGGAAGTCCTCGCGTTGCTTATTTCTCTCAAAGAAAGACAGAGTGGAGCGACTACACTTCATTACCCCCGGGGTCGACAGGCATTCAGCATCTTTGCTCGAGGGTGCTTCTGTAGAACAGAAATGCTTTGCTTACCCAACTGCCTTTAGGAAGACTGAAATTTTAATTATTGGATGACAAGCTAAGTTAGATGACAGCTGACAAATAGATAGTAGATTGTAGATAGAAAGAAAAACCTGTATTGCAGAGAGTTGGTTTAAGAAGCTCGACACCACATGTGTACAATAGATACATAGCTACAGCCAGGAGACAGTTAGCTTAGCTTAGCATTAAGACCGGCGGGGGAAACAGCTTGGCTCTATCCAAAGGTAGCACAATATACAGGTGCACACCTACCAGCGCCTCATCAATGAAGCTAAATAAATAGCCAGTTTGATTTATGTTACTGAGTCCTGGCCAATAAACAGTCCAACACATGAAAGACAGGTAGATTTTGCTACCTTTGGACACAGCTAGGCTAGCCTTTTCTGTCATTATGCTAAGCTAAGCACATCCTGGCTGCAGCTACATATTTATCATACAAACAAGAGAACGGTGTCGACTCATCTAACTCTCAGCAAAAAAGCATCCAAGTGTCAAACTATTGCTTTAAGAGAAGAGGAGGACTGATTAAAAGTAGTTGGCATGCATAGACGGCTGCATAAAAAATTGTTGTAATGTGATACAACGAAGATCACTTTATCTCACTGCATTGATAGCTATTACATGCCTTAATGAGTAATGAGTTATTTGTTCCCATATTTATGTTGGAGGATCAGATTCAGCCGTTTCATTGTAATACAGGCTGCCGGTAAATGGGTTTGTATCTTTTTAAAGTGACTGCGGAGGGAAACTTTCTCTTGAGGTAGATTTTTTAGCAGATGTCCTTGACCTTTAAAGCAGACACAGACTCACCAGAGACCGTATCAAATGAATCAGAGAGGACAAAAAATAAAATCCATTTGGGTCCACTTTGGGGAGGACAGAAACTTCACTATCAGTTTCCACCTTAGTTATTTGGCCGCAGAAGGTGCTGGCTTTGGTGTCACAGACAAAACGATCGGGAGCGCAAGACGTGGACACATTTTCTTCATTAATGTAAATGAGATGTTTTATCGTCTTGGCAGTTCGGCGCCTCAATTTCCAGCACCGTGCGTCGCGATGCACCGCTGCTTTCACTGCCACCCCCCACCTCATTTGGCCCGTGACGACAGGACACGGCGGAGGTATAAAAATATCTCTGCGAAAGAGGTGCGAACCCACCAGGAAGAGCGAGGAGAGAGTGCGAAAACACACAGGCACATGCCAAACTCTGCCCCCATTCACCCGCACAGGGTTACCATTGTGTTTTTCACTTGTACCAGAGCACAATGTGGCTTTCTGTCACAAAGCTCCGCTCTACACTTCCAGAATACAGTGGAAGCTGGCTTTCAGCGGCGAAAAAGCTTTCAAGTGTGCTGAACTAAATAGCACATCCTTAATAAACCCGCAGACACCTTTAGAAAGGTGATGCAGTAGCACAGATAAGGTAGAGAAATGTTTTGTCCTTTCACGGCTCCAGACCTCTAAATCACTGCACACATCTCTGATTTTTATTTATTTATTTAAACACAATAATAAATAAGAACGTGAAGAGAAGTAATGCTACGCACCTAATCCGGTTGAAACCATTCTCACTGAAGTATAAAGGCAATCAAAATCAAACTGAAAATTATTCATGTTTATTCATTTTGCACAGGACTTTCATCGGGAGGCAGAATGGTTCCAGCGTCAGTGGCCTGTTTGATTTACTGTCACAATAAATCGTATGCGTGTTATCAAATCAAAGAGCAAATGTTTCCACCAGGCTGGAGGGGGATGGAGGTGAAGGAGTGGTGTGTTTTTTGGTTCCCAAACTGGTTTACATGACGGTAAGGGGACACAGATACATCGTGACCTTAATAATCGGGGTCACAAGATTATTAAGAGGACAAGAACTGGAAAAGACACATTTCTGCTACACAAACAGTGCAGCTCTAAAAAATAAAACCAACACAATCACCCCTCATTGGCCGGTCATAACCAGCATCCACGTGCAACAAGGTGTCACAAATAGATGCTGCGTTGTTTTACGGGGTCACAAGCCAAAAAAGAAAAAAGTTTGGGAACCACTGATTCAAAGGATTTCAAGTCTTTTGAACTTTTTAATCAAAAAGACTACACTGATTACAACACTCATTAATTCCTGATTATTTTTAGTGCAATGCCCCCAAAATTCTTCTCTCTCTCTCTGAAAATAGCTTTTTTCTCAGACATATCTCCTGAGCTGTGTGTCTGTGTGTGACAGGAAGATAGATTCAGGGGAAATGAGGGTATATGTGAAATCTGTCTGTCAGATACCTTCAGGCACATCCTTTCCATCGCGCCGCCGAGCAAACTTTTTACTGCAGTGTGTGTATTTCACAGTCACAAGCAGGTAAACACACACACAGGGAGCAAGGCGACAAGGCAGGGGACGTGTCAGTGCTAACAAGCACAGAGCTGACAGAGAACGGTGATCATCTTGTTGCCACAAGTGTATCCTGATCGTTGCAAAATGCTAAATAAAGATGCAGCGTGGCTTCAGCATCTCATACTTCAGCACGGGTGGGATCTGTTAAAGCGTGACGCCGTTCAAGAAAACTCTCGGAGCAGAAACAGATATGAAAGCTGTGCTGCTCGGAGGTAACTATATCCAGATTGAACTGACGTGTCCGCAAACAAGCTGCATTCCAAGGTTGGGTGAGTGTTTGCCGGAGAGGAGGGGAGGAGGTCCGAAGAGTATAAACACAACTGCCCGCTGAGGCATCACGGGGCCGGCGGTGGAGGAGGCGGGGTGTTGACAGGCCGTCACAGCCACGTGTCACAGAGTAGAGGACGAAGGCTCCGGAGGGACCGAGATGCTGGACGAGGGGGGGGGTGAGAGGTCATGTGGTGACGTATTTTAGCTCTGCTTCACCGAGGAAGGCGGCAGAGCCTCGGGCATGAGAGATCGCACGCTGACAGAAGCACACCTGACCCTGCGGCTGCTGGAAAACGGTTGCTTTTGTGGCGGCTCTTTCCTCCCTTCACTCTCATTCTGCTTTACTTGTTATCCCATCCCACACACACAGACAGTGTAAAGATGGAATAGCTTGGAGGAATTTGCACATTTTAAGGGTCAGACAACCCACAATGCCAACACAACACAGAATGGATGTAAAAATCTGCAGTATAGAAATGTTAAATCTGTAACCGGCCTCCTACCAGCTGTTTGGAAAGCAAAACAGGGTGCTGTCGGTGACAATAAAGGCAGCCACTCATGAAAAAAGTCAAAGAAAGTCACCATCATATCATCCCTTTGCATGTTATCCTACTGTGGTTCTTCTAAGCAGACCATTAGCGCCTGCAGGACGGTATCATAGCACATGCACTTCATTATTTACAGCTCGTTTTTTCCAATGAAACCCTGCGACTATCGCTGCTGTTCACTAAATTAGGCTGAATTAGTTACAACCTTCACATATTGAGTGTTTATTAAAGTGAAAGTGCGTCACAGTAACTGAATCTTGCGCCGCAGTCGGACTTTTAATCCAACCTTTCCATCTGCAGTGCCAGTTGTGATGACACGCAATTAACTTTGGGGGTAAACACACTAGAAGGGATTAGTGAATCACGCTGACTTTCAGACACCCTCTGCACCATGGCGGCATTCTGCAGCGCCCCAAAGTTACTCATAGATTTTCTGCTAAATACTGTATTATTGGCTGGCCTGGATTCGGGACGCTAAAACAAGCTTATAAATGAATGACATGGACGCGTCATCACTGAGGCGCAGCGTTCAAAAGAAATCCGGGATGAGAGACCATGTGAAGCTGTTAGACGGCTCATTAGCATGTGTGATTTGAAAATCTCCCATGCTGGAGCTCTTTGATGAGTCCAGTATGAGGACAGTGACAGGGGGGGGGGTGGAGGTGGTGGTGGTGGTGGGGGTTACCTCTCAGGTTACCATCTGTCTGCCTGCCTGGCATTCAGGGCTGAAACCCAAACTCCTGCTGGCTGCAGACCAGAGGGAGGCTGGATGTTCCTCCAGCGTTGTGCTGCGTACACCTGGAGGCTGCTACCAGGAGGACGACCTCATTCCCTATCCCTCTACACCTCCATCCAACATGGCAACCAACATTCCTAATTCGTCACTGTCAAGTCAAATATCCTCCTTGACCTGCTCTGGCTGCCCAGGAGTGCACGCCTGCTTTATATTTGATCAGTTTAATACGAGGAAGAATGATACTACCTGACCTGACACGGGTGATTCAGAATTTGCACCCATCATCAGCAAGTGTCACCACTTCCTCCAAAATGAGTGACAGCCGCGTAGACTCTCCTCGCATTGCGTTCGTGTTAATTATTGTACACCAGGATGGAGCTGCGGAGAAGCTAATGAGACCGGGAGACAAAGAAACCTGAGGACAGACTGCGTTTTAAACAGAGCGAGACATGATGAGACCTAATTAGAAGTAGCTGCTGCAAAAGCGGGATGAAAAACAGGCTTTTGTTTTGATGGGATTTTTTTTTTTCCTCCACCCATCAACAATAAAGTCTCAGTGGGAATTCACTGGGCAGGGATAATGAAGCCCGGGCAGCGGCTATCAGTAGATCAGTAGGGGTGTTGAGGGTGTGGGATCATGGAGAAAATCTAACTCCTGATCAGTTTGTGAGTTTGCATGCTTGTGTGGATGTTCACTGATTGAAATCAGTGCCCTGCTTGGGTGAATGAGGTGGCTGTGTGTGGCTCCTGGCAGCTGTTTGCGCCTTCGCAGCAGGTAGAGCAGGTTAGTGAGAGGAATGTGTGCACCCTCTCTGCAAAACCTGTTTCTGGGCAATAGGAAGGTGCATTGTGGGGCTTCTTCTTCAGAGTCAGGCCAGCCTATGAATTCCCACTGAGACACTTTAGCTCACTTTTTGGACAGGACTTTTGTCACTGTGAGTCAAATCAGACCATTCAGGTGCCACTGTCAGCTTTGTACACTTTGTTATTTTTAGATCATAATAATAATGTTGCTCTGTTGCATGTTAATCTCTCAGCTGTCATGAGTGATGTTTTTCCGTGGTGCTCACCGTCTCTCCGGGGCGCCTGCAACACGGAGGCATCTCGGATGGCACAAGCCCACCTCTCAGCCTCCTGGAGGTTGGCGTGCGGGTCCTGGACCAGCGCGACCCGAAAGCACTGCTCCACTCTCTGCCGGGCCACTCCGGCGCTCATCCAGCGCCTCTTGAACGGGTAGAAATACGCTGTAAAGTAGGCACCGACGTCCGCGCTGTCCGGCCCTCTGTACGCCCGGCAGCCGACACAGTCGGTCAAGTTAAAAACCACCTTAGTCCGACCGGGTGACGAGGAGATCTTCTGGATGGTCAGAGCGCTCTCCGTCAAGCTCACAGAGTACCGGACCCTGTCGTTGAGCATGTCGGTGAACTCCCCGTACAGCACGCCCACGACCCCGTTCCGCTGGCGGGATGGGTCCGGTTCAGATGCGTCTTTCTCCATCCCGGACGGAGAGTGCGACGCGTCCCGCAGGCCGGTGAGCGGATGGCGGTGCGGTGCAGAGTGTGATCCCGTGAAGCCTGCTGTGGGACCCTTTGAGTGTGAAAACAGCAGCTTTTCTAGTTCGGAGTCTCTCCCTAGTGACTGAAAGAGGGAATGGCAGTGATGGAGCTGGAGGAGAGCGCAGCCCTCTCTCTCCAACTCAGCCTGTCAACACTTGTACTCTGAAATGTGAAACCAGATTGTCTTTACTCCAGACTGTCGGCTCCGTGCATGTGCTTTCTAACCATCTACACTGATGTATGACAGAGAAGAACTCACCACGGACTTTCAGATTCTTTTCAAATCCAGATTTATTTGACTCGTCTCTTCTTGTCACGTGATAAAAACCTGCATGAATTGAATTCCTGATAACATTCAGATATTTAAAACACTTAATGGCCAGCATGTGAGCCAGCATCCCCATATTTAAAACATAGACAGTGGATAAAGTATGGTATTAATGGACCTCCAGTCAATGTCTGAAAAATGATTTAGAGAAACAAGATTTTTATAGACGTGCAAGTCCAACACTGCTATGTAAATGAGGTGTGGTAGAACAATGTGGTGTCACACAGATGTTTGTAAAAGCAGAATCCACCATACAAATGATTGGGACTCTATATTCTGTACAGTATTTCACTGATGAATAACAACTCAGCAGGGTATATAACACAAAAGTGGGAAACAGAGCTGGACATTGAATTCCCCCCCAGAGGAACAGTCTCTCATTTGAAGAGACTTTTGCTGCAGACCATATTCAGATTTTGTCGCCTTGTCTTGCAACCACCTTCTGGACTCAAGTGTAAGAGGATTCTGGGACTTGATACTGAGTTTACTTGTCTGTCTTTCCACTTGGAAATATGTCAAAGGAAGTAGATAAGCCAGTGGAAAGACATTATAAACAGCATGTGCAGTGTGGAACGCAGAATGTTTCATCTACAGATGGGAAAGGGGGAAAGACTGGGCTTGCTATCAGGAGGAGCTTCCCTGTTTATGTAATCAGACAAACACTCTAATGGTGTCTTGTCACACAGGACGCCACACAAAACAAAAACTTCTGCGCAGATGAGATGAGGCCCATAAATAATTTCCCTTTTATTTGTTGTTAATGATGCACAGTCTCTATCAATTATTCCATCGTGTAATTAGACGATTAAATATTTAGATTCACTGACAGTTCCATGTTCTTCCACGGGAGATCAGAGATTCAAATGATCTGTTGAATGAGAGCCAAAGTTATGTAACGCGCTTCCTTTTGAAGCAGTTTAGAGGCTGGCAGGCTTCATCCATCGCTCCATCAAAAGCACACATGTAACCTGTTTCTTATGTACATCCCGTATGAATATATAGGATGTGTTTTTAAATTTATTTCTGTGTTATTTAATGTTTAAAAATGTAATACTTAATTAGTATCATTGGAAACACTTGCTAATATTTCATGTCCAAATGACTGCTGTGAAAAAGGTGTATTACTAATAATTAGCACACTGACACACTGTTCACTACACATTGAGACAATATAAAAGCCTGATGGTTGACTTGACTGTACTTTTCTACCATTATCAGTCAAATTTATGTTGTTTCCTCTTTTAATTATCTTTTACAATGATTTATATCATGTGTATTCATTGTTAGATTATAAATAAATGAAATAAAGTGCTGTATTAAGTAGTAGGACATTTATCATACGGGTTGAACTTTTGCCACGCCCCGTCTGCGATCACGTGGGACGCGACGTTTGCGACGTATATAAACGTCATCACGCCAGACTTCCGGTCTTGCTCTCTGCCGTCGGCTGCGGTGCGGGTCTGAAGCTTGCGGCTCCGGCACGCTCTTTTCACCCCGTTATGAAGCGTCTGCGTTCAAATGCGGAGTTTGTTACACACGAGCCGCCGTGAATAGGTAAATAATCTGACGAGCAGCCGGTGAGACTTCCGGAGTTTAGAAGAGGTTTGATATGAACCGTGCTAGCCTGTTAGCTCTGAGGCTAACACGTGCGTGAAGACTGTTGGACTTAAAGTTAAAAATGGGCCTTTATAAGTTTGATTTTTGACGACTAGAGGACGTGCATTTAATTCACTGGCACGTGGAGTAACATGGCCACAGTTTTAAGAGACAATTAGCACGTGCTAACGTTAACTTTGGAGAGGGAAGGCCGGCAACGTGGCCTAACTTTGCTAATCTGATGTCCTGCTTTCTTTACAGGCAGCTCGGGCTGATGTGAGTTCATCTTCCTGCAGGCAGAAGCTGTTGATCCCAATGAAAGGTAAGCTGACGGCATGCGTGTGATTTGGTTCACTCCTGACTCTGCAGTGCACGTGATGAGTTTGTTATCCCTGTCTGAAAAACACAGTGTGGAAATCAATGGTATCTGACTCACAGCAGACTGATGTGTGGACGTGACATGCTGCCGATAGACTGTCACTGATGAAATGTTGTTGGTGCTGCAGGTTCGCGGCTCTTCTGTCCCCCTTGACGTGGACTGCCGGATCGATGGGGCGCTCGATGAGAAGGTTTGTGGCACCCTGCCTCTTGTGATCCACAATGCCGCCGATTCAGTGACGATAACTGCTGCATAGGAAGTGCCGTCTGATGCGATAACTGACGATGGCGATAGCTGTTCTGAGAAATGCTGTCAAGCCGCTGAGATCTCGGCGTGCGGACTGTGAACGAGTGGTGATCTAGATGTTAAATGTCTCCGCGACAGGTCTCGACATCTGCGAAGCACGACTAGAAGACGACACACGGGTGCTGAGACGAGTCCAACAGGTTGGTGCTGCAAAACTTTTAGACTCTTTATCGTCAAGGTCAAGCCAGTGATGATACAAGTTATCCCTGTCTGAACATAAATTGTGGAGTCATGGTAACCTGAGGCTTGACTTCACATGTATAACTTTAAAGCATTACTGTGAAAGTCCTAATCTTGATTCTTTAACTTTCAGATGAAATCAACGGTGAAGTGGACACAACGCCGCCAGTTTGGGGCTGATCGATGACGTCTCGACACGACGGCATTCAAATAAAAAAAGTTTAATCTGAAACATGTTAACAAAATTAAGAAATGTTGTATAAAATACAGGAAATGTAACAGAAATCCTAATGGGAGCACCGTGCACGCGCCGGGTCAATCTGTGTTGAAGCATGATCTGTAAGGTTTCTTCTTCAGATTATCCAAGAAGATCTGCTCCTCTTGGAGGTACTCGCGGTCCTGTGTGCAGGAAAAGAAATAGTCAAATATGAACTTTACAGTTTGAAGGTGATGGTACTGAAATGTTGATGTGATTGTGGGTGAGCCACAACATGTAACTGTAACCTACAAGTGTCCATTTCATCATTAAAAGCATCTACAGAGACAACCTACTTGTGTTTATTTGCGTGGAATCTGAAATGTCTGATAGGAACCATCTGTTACCCGAGATCACTGCTGCACTAGTTTCATTCTGTTAAATGTGTCATAAAACTGAATTATTGCTGAACATAGTTTGTGGATGGCTGTGCCTAACGGTAGCAGTTGGTGGTGTAACGTATCTACTTGAATGTTCGCCATCTTCAGCGTTTGGTAGTACACGATCAAAATTATTATGGGACTACTTAGCGTACACACAGAGACCAGAGTAGTAATCACATGATTTTAGGCTTTCGTATCTATCCAGCACAAGCGAGCGATACCTTTTCTGCAGTGTACTTCCACAGGGCCAGACTAGCCTGAAGAGCCATGGACTGCGAGCTGGTGGATAAAGTAGAGGCGGGCATATTCAGGGTCGTCGTGAGCTCCGGGTTTGGCAAGAATGAGTCTTCATCTACAGATGAAAATAAGCGGTTAATGTTGTATGAGTTGTTCTTGGTGACAATCTTTCCAGAAGAATTCCTCACCTGGCAGAATGGGTGGAATAATCTGCGGTAAAGAGGTGATTGGAGCGTCTTGTCTCAGCCTCTCAGTCTCCTTCTGCAGCTGACTCGAGCGCATTCGCTCCTGTAACAACAATGTCGTACGACCGGGCACCGTTTACACACCGTTATATTTTGTGAACAACGAACCGTCTCAGCGACACACACCTGAAGGATCTGCTTCTCCTGCTGCCTCAGCCGCTCTGTCTGCGCGTGGATACTGCTGAGCCTTGCCTCGTGCTCAGCCTCCACGCGCTTGGCCTCCTGCAGCGCCCGTTTTCCCTCCTCGTGCTTCTCTTCGGCGAGCTGAAAAAAAAAGGACACAGCGTTGTCAACACTCGCATCGCTTACTCCGCCCTACATGTAGGAGCCTGCGTGGTGTGGATTTACCTTGCTAAAGGCCTCCACCTCGTGGGCTCGTGTCTCAAGCCTCAGAGCCGTGCTGCTTATTTTCTCTTTCTCCCGGTGCAGTTCATCTCTCAGTCTTTCAAGAGTCTCTCTTTCATGGGTCACAGCCATCTCCTTCTGTTTCAGCTCGGCAGTATGAAGCTTTAGGTCGGCTTGCTCCTGCAACACAAACAGAAAATGACGATTTAGTGATTTAAACATAATATCGTTTTGATCAGGAGTGTAAAAAGCAGTCATAAGATGACCTCTTCTCTGCGGTGATCCTCACCTGTGCCAGACTTAAGATGGAGCCCTCTCTCTTCTCCAAGAGACTGCTGACCTCCCGCTCGGCCCTCTCGTGTCTCTGTTTCTCCAGGGTGTGGAAGTGAGCCCACTCGGCCGCCAGCTTCCTCCTCTCCTCCGCACAGTGCTGCATCACTGTCTTCTGCTCCTCCAGCAACGCGCTCTGATGGAAGCAGAAGAGGAGAAGTAAAAGAGAGGGGGGGGGGGTGAGCGAAACCAGGATCGGGCTCTGATGTAGGCGTTCATCAGCCTCACCTTGGCTCTTTCTAGCTCCTCTCTTTCCATGTTGATCTGCATGCTGAGGGCACGCCGCTCATCCTCCAGGCCTCTCTGGGTGGACTCTGCCTTCGCCTGCTCTGCTGTCATCTTCCAGCGCTCCTGAGACGAGCAAAATAAACGTCATCTTCAGTCTTTGAGGAGACAATCATCCGTTTTTAATTCAGGTGTTTGTCTATGTGCACTTGACTATTTTTAAAGCCTGACCTTCTCAAGCTGTCTCTGCTGCTCATTGAGCTGAGTGTCCATCCTGGAAATGATTTCCTTGAGGTAAGCTCTCTCCTCCACCATGGATTTCTGCTGCTGGGCCAGACGGTCCTGCATCACTGAAACAAACAAAGAAGAAATGACCTCAACCCATTTGGAAAGTGATGCCAACTACAGCATGTTATTAGACTTCACTTGTGTCTTGACCTATTTGTACAAAGTTTGTGGATGTATGTGTGTGTGTGTGTGTGTGTGTGTGTGTGTGTGTGTGTGTGCGGGTGCGTGAAGTAGTACGTCGAAGCTGCTCATCTCGGTGCCGTGCCCCCTGCTCCAGGCCATGAGCCGTGTGTTCATGTGTGCTCTCCACTCGAGAAGAAAGCTCTCCAAGCCGAGAGGAGAACTGCTCCATCTGCTCAATCACCACTGTCAGAGACCTTGGACAAAAGAAACGCAGACATACCACCAGATATTTATCGGCCAGTGAAAAATCTAATTCTGTTTGGATACGGAAAATCAATTAAAAAAGGCTCAGTGCTGAAGAGAATTCATTTGTTGTTGCTACATACTGTACATCACAGACAAATCTGCATTATCAAGCGAACAGTTAACACTATAATTACGGTTCTAACATGGTACCTGGTCTGAGATGTTGCGCTTGTAACCGCATCGATCTCTTCGTCCTTGAGCTTCTTCAGTCTGTGGACCTGGTCCTCGTGGTCTTTCTTCATCTCCAAGATAGATTTCCTTGACAGCGAAGTAAGACAAATCAATGATTACTCATGATTGCTTTCATAATTTAGAATTTGATGCTCACTCCTGTTTCCCTGGTGTACCTCTGGAGGTCTCTGAGTCTCTCCACCTCGCGGTCTCTGTCTTGCTGGGCCTGGGCCAGTTTGCGTTGGTACTGGGCCTGCAGCTCTGCGCGTTCCTGCTCGGCCGACCGCGTCGCCGCGGCCAGACGTTCCATAAGGTCTTCGCACTCCTGCCGCGCTTGTGTTTCTCTCTGGGCCGCCGATTCCTCGAGCAGTTTGACACGAGCCCTGGACGCGCGCAGAAATACGTATGAGAAGTGTGAAGGGAAGTGCCCGGGAATTATGCATAATGAATGTTAAGCGCGTGCGCGTGTGCGTGCGGTCTGACTACTTGTGTGCGTTCTCCACGAGCTCCATGTCCTGTTTATGCCGCTGCTGGATGTTCTCGAGCAACATTTGGCTTTGGTCTCGCTCCAGCTGCAGACTCTTCACCTGGACAAGAAGACATAGGCGGTTCATAGAAGGACGGTGTTTATTCCTATCTGAATACACAGCAGACCGACAGCGTGGACGCACCTGTCCCTCCAGCTGGATG
This sequence comes from Nibea albiflora, assembly GCA_014281875.1. NCBI lineage: Eukaryota > Metazoa > Chordata > Actinopteri > Sciaenidae > Nibea > Nibea albiflora. The sequence continues at coordinate 16,226,479 of CM024808.1, read as the reverse complement.
ATGCGAGCCTTTAAAGCTTGATAGTCTCCGGGTTGCTGCTCGGCCTCTTTGAGTCTCTGCAGGGCCCCTGCGTCCACGACGCCCCCTAGACCCAGCAACTGAGACTGCATCATCTTTAGGGAGGAGAGCACGCAAGTCAAGAACCAGGTGACGGGCGACATTTTGAATAAATCTAAAAGTAGAGACGTTTATGCTCCTGACCTGCTGCTGCAGAAGCAGCTGCTGCAGACTGTCTGCTGAAAGTGTCACCTTGTCAGAAGACAAACACAAGTCACATCTTATGATCTCTCAAATCGTGACAACCTGATTGTGGAAAAGCACAAATACCTGTTGCTGGGCAGCAGTCGATGCATTCTGCATTTGGCTTTGCTGTGGAACTGCTGGGAAAAAGATAGATATTTAGATATTGAAGCAATGGTGAAATATGCTACTGATTCAGACTTCCCAAAGGTTACCTACACCACACTGAGCCGGGCAGCACGGCAGACACAGGGTTGAACAACGGCAGCTGCTGCTGAGGGGTTTCATCTGAAGCCTGGCTGGGCCCTCGCAGCACCCTGGATCCCCTATCGGCTGGTAAGTGTTGGGGTTGGGGCTGAGGCTCGGGTGGGGGCTGGCTAACGCTAGCAGCAGGAACTGGAAAGGGAACAGAGACTTGAGGAGGGCGATCTGAGGGAAGAGTCTGTTCGACGTCTACTTTAGCTTGGAGAGCGGTCGGTGAGGAGGATGTCGAGGTGGAGGGGAGGTAGGGCTGGGTCGTCGGTGCATACTCGACAACTATAGAGGGGGATTGTGGCGGAGCTGGGGGGCGAGTAGGAATAGAATCTGCACGAGGAGAGGAGCAGAATGTGATGATTCGCTGAGATTGTGAGCATGGCAGGTAAATGGACGTAAATACCTTGCTTGGTCCCCTTCTCTCGGACAGGAGTGGAGTGAGCGGCGGGGCTGGGCTGTCCAAGAAACGTGCTGCTGCACCGAGCAAAAAGGAAAAATACTGTCACCTACAGGAAACGCGGTTAGTAGATTTACACAACGAATATGTCACCTAGTTTCCTTGGGAGTTGTAAGAGTGTCCTCTCTGGCCCTGGGAGCTTGTGGAGTGACTTGTCTACTGAAAAGAGGAGAGCAAGTTATCATTCAGTGCTGAGAAACAAGCTTCTTCTGTCATCCTGTATTTTTTTTGTCAGTACCTAACAGTCGACTCCAGATCCATTTCTTCTCCCAGGCCTAAAGAGTCTTCCTGCTTGGACGTTTTTGCCTCGGAGTTTGACCCGGACAGAGCCTTCTTCCTGCTCAGTGCTCCCGCCAACCAGTCGTCCGATTCTTCTTCCCTCTTCTGGCTTTTGGAAACCTCCGGCTTGGTTTGTTTGGGGGCATTATCGGTCGGGGTCGGGGTGTCTATTGCCCCTTTTGGAGCAGGTGTGGGATGGGTGCTGGTCGGGGAGGATCTTCTCTCTAGTGAAGGAGAGGACGGAGCCTTCGGAGAATCTGTTGAGGCCTTGGTCTCTTTGGCGTCACCTTCTAAAAAGGTATAGTCGTCGCTTGTCTTGAGGCCTAGCCAGTCGGCTGAGTTGCGTTTTCGAATGGGGGTGGGGGTGGTGGCTTTGGGTTTCTTCTCTGGGGTCGAAGAACTCACGTCCTCTGTAGAAAACCTGATGATCAGAGGGAAAAACGTGTTCAGTTTACAACGGCAAGCCTGTTAAAGCACCAAGCCTGGACTTCACACACACCTGACAGACTGTCTGCGAGACTGGCGCCCTTCAGGTGTGGACACCAGCGTGGGCTGATAGGAGCCAAATGTGAGGTCTTCTTCTAAAAGTGATTCTGATGAATGAAAAAAAAAAATAAAAAAAATCAGCTTTCAACTCTTTACTTCTTTACGCAAAGCGAACACGGTGCTCGACCGGTCACCTTTCACACCGGAGGTCTTCTCTGGCTGTTGCTGCTTCTCTTGGGACTGAAGCTGGTCCTTCCTCTCGCCCGTCGCGGGCCGCTCCAGCAGACGAGGCGAAGTCAAACTCTCCAGGATCTCATCGAGTCTAGTACGAGCTCTCTGCGGGGGCTCGCTCCTGGGATTACACAGCAGAGGAAAAGGAGGACAGAGATGAGATATTCTGTCGGAAGGCTGGGCAAACAAAGCAGAAACAGACACGCCTGAAGCTCAAAGACGTTGCTTTGTAAAACATTCTTTGTTTTTAGCTTCTCCCCCGATGCACTAAAGCAGAAATTATTTATCATTTGAGCACTATAAATAAAGACAACAATGCGAGTGTCACAGTAGGAGTGAAAACGGAGCTGTTACTTTTCTTTGTTGGACCAAAGCGCGCTCTCTTTTTTCTTGGGGTAGTTTTTCTCGCCGTCAAACCCGAGGGCGTCCATTAGGTCGTCCTTATCGTCGTCAAATGTGAGATCACCGCGTTTGGTTGCTGTCTTAGCTGACAAAAAAAAGACACACAGGCACGTGCAGTACTTTAGTGTCTGTCGGATTGCGCATGAAAGCCTAATATTGGTATTCAGCTCACGTGTTTCGGTCTTTAGGATCGGAGACGCTGCAGGAGATGGCGCAGATTTTCCCGGTTTGGCCCGCTGGATGATAGATTTAGTTTCAGGCTTGGTCTCTTCTGGAAGTAAGTCATCAAGTAGATCAGCCAGGGGGTCGTCTGGATCTGCATCGAACATGAGATTATTTTTAGACAGCTTTTAGACCCCGGAGAGTCGGAAAAGAGGCATCGTATATGAATATATTCAATATTTTATTTGATTTCTATAGTATGTTAGGTCGCTGGTTCACTGAGAGGGTGGACAAAATATTAGAAACACATCTTAATAAAGGTGAGCTCAACAAATCTGATTTACTGGAGCGCTGTTGCACTGCACAAGTGTACCAGAGAAACTCACTATATGGCAACACACTGACTGGATCAACGGGGACGCCACTCTACCATCAGATTTCTACACATCGGGCGCACTTCTCCTCTCCAAACTACCCACAAACATCCAACTACAAACTGTTATTATTCCACCAAACACACGTCTGTACTGATGTACCTTCAGTGTGAGGTGTCTGACCGAGACCTTCGTCCTCATCGCCTTCACTGTCTAAGTCAACGCAACAGTTTGAGAAAAGCAAAGCTGTGAGTTACAGACAGCTCGGCGTCAGAGACGGATCAGACAGGGAGGTTCGCTCACCAGAGAAGGTGAACTTCTTGTAGCTATGTGCAGAAGACGAAGGCGCAGAGCTCGGCTTCTTCACTCTTGCGGTGGATTCATCTGAGTGAAGAGAGGAAGACACCGCTCTCTGCAACTGCTGCAACTTCACAACCAGTAATAATATGAAGCTACTAATGAGACGATAATTAACGTATTACCTGCTCCCTCTGGTTTACTTCCTAAAGAGTCTTTCTTTGGCCCTTCATTACCAAGCCGGTTTGTCTGTGCAGGAGCCGAACTTGGCTTTTTCTTTGGTGCAAAAAGGTCGGCATCCATATCGTCCATGTCCTGTGCGAGGATAAACACCGTGAGTGGACATGAGGCCAAGTGCAGACAACCGCAAAGCCCAACCTTTCCACAATTTATAACGACCTACCTTCATGGTCTTCAGTATGTCATTGGGATCTGCTGCTGAGACATCAGAGTCCTTGGACAGAAAAGAACACGATGAAACGATGCTGAAACACTGCGAACGTATCTGCGCGTCCCCGTTTCACATACCTCCGTGTCGCCACCGTCCCTCTTCACCTCCGCTGCCAGCATACTGAAGATGTTATCGGTGGCAGACGAGCTGGAGAAGAAAAACACGATGTAACTCACAAAGAGTTCAAATAATTCCTATTTAACGATATATCTCTTAAATTAGTCCAACCTACCGATTCAGGGCTCCGCCCCGGGTTCCTTTCAGCCTCGCTGGGTGCTCTGGTGAGTAAACATCCAGAGAATATATTATAACACATGAAGCCTTTACAGTGACGATACTATAATGACAATAAGGTTTGGGTTAAAACTGCAGAAGCGCTCACTTACTTTTATCATCAAACAAGCTGTCGAGCAAATCGTCGTCTCTGAGTGAACCTTGGAAAAAAACAGGAAAGGGACGCACTTTTACATCAGGAATTTAACAGGAATAAACACAGATATACACATAAATTCAGCTAAAAGAGCTCCACGAATAAACGGAAACACTGAACTCCTACTCACAGATAAATATAAATACAGACATATGTATTTGTAGACAGAATTGTGCAAAGGATGCTAAAATAAATCTGTTTTTTGGTTGCAGGTTGATAATACAGTATGAACCGCATTCATAGATTGTGTGTGAGTGACGATATTTACACGTGTGAAGCACGACAACTGGATTTAAACAGCAAGAGTAAATCCTTCACATGCACAGTGAATGTTTGAGATACAGCGTTACTGCACATGGTATATGCAGTATGTATACTTATGCTTATTATTCTGTAACAGCAGTACTTTGTAGCATTAATACTTCCAAGTAGTAACGTTGAAGCTCTCGGCCACAGTATTACTACACTGCTGTGCTGTCCCTCTGCTCTGGTTAGATGATGCAGTGCAAAACAACAGGGCAGAGCATTCAAATAACACCTGAAGAAACTCACCTTTGGACGGCTTGCCCCTCGGATTTGTAGCCTGTAAATGAGAGTGAAACAAAACGATACATTCATTTAGATCATCTATGTTAACTTTTAGGTCCAGTGCAAAGAGAAAATGAAGTGCACACACATACAAACACAAGTTAATGAACTCATTAACGACTCACCATCTTGAATCTCTTGCGAGCAGCTAACCGTGCTAGCTAAATCAGATTAGGCGTCTCCTGTCTCCATTGGTAACCGCAGTTACAGCAGCCAGCGTGTGTTACTGACACGGTACACGGTTACAGCGGGCTAACATGGCTACGCATTGTTTTATTTCATGCTTTAATACAGCCGTATTTAATCTCCATGCTTATTATTTCAAAACTGTCCAGTTACTTTGGGTAAGTTAACAAATAAACGCCGCTAACGCCCGCGTTACACATCACACACACACACACACGTCAGCTACGTGCGTGCGTCTTTTTAAAACACACTCTCCGTGTGCACCTTCAAAGTTCACACTTTAAGCCGCACACAGAACAAAAAGCCACCGTGAAGCATTTAGCTGGCGACCTCTGAGAGGTTTACTGAGGCTGTAACGTTTCCACGGTGCTGCCAAGCCGGCGCGACACAACACACTTCCTGTTACAGGTCGCGCTGCATTGTGGGTAGAGTAGTTTTTAGGGTGGGCTTCAGAAAAAACACGTCCCGGGAAAGCTTTATTACGGAAGAGGATTAGGGCCACATCAAAGAGATGATTTATGATGGATTTCATTTAGTTTCGTTTCTTAAGTTTCATTAAAAGAAATTCAGTCTCCTCTTACTCTATATTAAACAATTAAAGATATTAGGCTACCAAAAACAACACCACACACCACAACCTTGATTCCCTGCATCCTGATTGGCCAATTTGGAGCCGCCACACACTGAGAACCAAGTCAAGCTGTCAATCATAATTATTTTAATCAGAGGTACATTATTTTCTACATCAGAAATCAATCGAGGAGCGCCAGCTTCTGACGAGGACTTGTGGTAAGTCTTAATCTAACCTTTAAAAACAAAAGTCTGCGTGATCTTTTAAATACAGATGTTTAAAGATGTCATGTAACCATCAGGTCATCTAATTATTTAACGCGTAAAAAATATAAGGGCGAAACGAAAGAATCTGTCACACACATGACGTAATTGTGTTTTTCTACTTTTGTTATATGGTTACTTGAAGACCGATTGGTGTGTTGATCCCAACATGAGTGTAACTACACTGTAACAGTTAATTAAACTTTAATGTGGCAGGGCGGTGTTAACTGGCCCAGAAACAGTCGTGAGTTTAAAAGTCAGAACTCTGAGAATAAATCCTCTTCCGTACATCTGCTTTATTTATTATTTAAATGATTAATTATCTCTTTCCAGACTTCCTTTAATATATTTACCTGCTTGTTCAGACTGAAATCTAAATCTAAAATTGTTTTACCACCAGGTGGCGCCAGAGTTTAGAAAATTAGTCCAAACAAACGTGAAGAGCTGAATAATTGATCTTTTAAAACCTATGTTTAATTCAGTGAGGTGTGGGCCTGATGCTGCACTCTTAATCACTACAATAATGAGCACAGTGAGCTCAAAGTTTGCTTTCTGTTACTGACACCTTAACTCCAATGTCATGTGTCATGTGTAAGTAAACATCTGGCCTTTGCAGGCAGAAGTATTCTGTATTCAGTAATGTCTGCTGGACTTTATCTGCTCAGTGACGTGTAAACGTACATGAAGTGATCATTTGTAGTAATTCTCCTGTGATCAAGTTGCCCGAGTGTGCACGGGAATGATTTTTTAATGCACGCCATGGCAAGATCTTTTCCTTGGGATTTTGTTGATAACTGTGATGAGGGTTCGTTATTTCATGCTCTCTATATAAATATTTCAGAGTGCACTGAATACTCGGAGGGAGGAAATTCATTCCTCCGTTTGTAATCTGTTTATAACTTCATATGTCTTCAATAACTCGGGGAAGAAAAAGTTCAGGCGGAATCGATGTACACTGTTTGTCATTTACTTTAATGTCAACATTTAGATTTACATAAGACATCTGTACACACACAGACACACAGCACAGAATGATGGCTGTAACTGTATGCAATCAAATGTGGTATAGACCACAAAATCTCACATCTTCAGCCCATATTTCAGTAAAAATCAGGTCACTTTTGAGCTCTTAGGAGAGGCTACTCATCACAAACCATTACAACTTTCGAAAAGCAAGCAAGACATGAAATAAAAGAAATGACTGGGGCTATTTTTCATGCGGAGGCACAGAAAATGTTTGAAAATCCTGAGCACATCTGTCCTAAAACAATACTGTAAATTCACTTCTCATGATGCGGCGCTCGTCAGGCTTCATCTTCACTTCACTCAGGTGCTGTTTCCTGTCTCAGAAATGAGAGCATCTGCGGGACAGATAGAGGAAGCCACGATCAAAACAAGCTGTATTGTTTTTTCTAGGGCTTTGTTTTTATCCTGGTGGGAGTCTAAGTGTAAGTGGAGATAAATCTGAATCTGATTAATAAGAGAAAACCAAAAGATAACAGGAAATGTCTTCTGTAGCATCGGGGGAGATGAGTCTTGATAGAAGAGGCCGCTGGAAAAAAAAAAAAGATAAAAGAAATCAGGGTGTGTCGCTTTCAGAGGAAATGCACGTCTGTTCGCTATTTGTTTTCTGGTTCTTTCTAATTCAAGAAACGACAGAGCTCGCCTGATGCAAACCCAACTTGAGGTGATGGCGTGTCTGCAGAGGAACAGGAGCGCAAGGGGAGTAAAAGCTGACACTCAAAGCCATGAATGATGTTGCAAAATAACCGTTTTATGATAGAATGAATCACTCTGACTCAGCTGAAATACGCTTGTCTCCATAAAAATGACTTGGCGAACAAGTGAAAGATAACACACCAAAGGTCTGCGACCTGCAAATACGACAGTCAATAAATGTATCTTGTATTTAGATCTTAACCCGCTGCTTTACACCGTGCGGTTCTGGGGAGGCCATGTATTTATCATAACCCTCCGAAGAGACGACAGATTGTTGCTCTGCCTTTGAATCATTTAGTGTAGCAGCGAATAGTTAAAAGCTAAATGTGGGGCAGGCATCTTAGCTCTTTATGCATCTGTGCTTCAGTAACATGCTCCACTGCTCCACTTTCTCCCCTTGTCTGGAGCCTCTTCTGTAAACCTCCCCTAACACACACACACACACACACACACACATATACACATACCACCTCCACATAACCGCCAGTGTCTCTTTGTTTATCAGGATGTTTTCCTCTCTCTTACATTCGCTGTGACTCTGAAGTTTTGCTCTCTATATGCAGCATTTTTGTTTTGTTTTTTTGCATTCACAGCCTGATCCACTTTAAATTTGTGAGAACTGGTTTGATTATTTTCTCGCTAAAAAAAAAAATTAATTCAAGGCAAAATTCAAAGTGCAAAGTTTGTATTCTTTAGAGGTGTGGTCCGCTGTTTTTAAGTTACTCATCGTGAGGAGTGTGACTCTGGGCAAACTGTTGTATAACGTCCTCTGCGTCCCTGGAGGAGCTTTTAACATGACCCTGATGATGTCATCGGGTGGATCTCACTTTCAGCTCTGCATACAGAGGAATCACATCAGCGTTCGCTTGTGCAGGAAGTGTCCCACAGACACTGGCAGTTGTATCGTCATGTCGCCTAAATGAACAGCCTTGCACAGACTAAAATATTCTCTCGGGTACCAACATTTATCCTTTTCGGCTGCTCCCATCAGGGATCGTCACAGCGGATCATCTTCTAGGTTACCAACATTAACTGGAGTTAATTCACTAAACGTGTACCGGCTGAACACTGCACTCACTTCCCCCCCTTAAAGGAAACTTACTCAACAATCCAGCTTTGTGTTCACCAGGCAGGGGGCTTTGATGAAACATGTTATCAAGTTACATCGAGGGAATCGGAAGTTACTGCAGTTTTTTTGTGGCTCAAAGTCAGGACATCTTGGCAGAATCACAGAAGGCTGCTCAGTCTGTGTGTGTGTGTGTCCTTACTCTGAGATGTTCACACTTGTCATTTTTGGATTTTTTCTGCTGCTCCATTGCTCCTCGTGTATGGCACGTCTTTCTCATCAGCCTCCTTCTGCCTGGGTCGGTAAACACAAAACAAAATATTCCATATTAAACGTTTTTTTTTATATCGTCACATCACAGTTATGTACGTTTGGCTGTTTGGGAGCTCATAATTGTGTAAGCTAGCTGTTGCCATGCTCCGCGGTGCTGCAGCCACAAGGTATTGTTTGCCGTCGCCGTGAGTGGCTGAGCAGGGCCGAGGGGTTGGTGCGGGGGCCCGAGAAGATTGCACTTTGCGTCAATTAGCAGCCATGAACTGGAGAGCTCTGATGCTTTCTCCTCCATTCATCGCTCCATTAAAAAAAAACTGGAATACACTGTTGTTATGTATCGAGCCACTTAATCCACGCGCTGCTGCTCGAGGCGGGCCCTAAAATAATCACCAGTGATTTCGAATCAATGGTGCAGACGAGTGTCAGCCCCGTTCCCTCCCTCTCCCATACATGAAACAGACATGCACTTTCTGTGTTTGTGTGCGTTCGTATTTGTTGTATGGATGGCATTTTATGTGAATATAATGCTTTTCTCACTCTTGGATCTGTCTTTATTTTGTCAGATTGTTGTAAAATGTTGAATCTAAATTTAAAAAATGTAAACTCCGTCTCACAATAAAAACAAAACAAACATATTTTCTACACACTGCTTGCTAAAAATCACCAGAGCTCATTGTCAGTACTCACGGCTTGATTTTGTTGCAGAATCTGTGTCGCAGGATGAGAGCGATGGTGGTGAGGACCGCCATAGTGGTGCACATGGTCCTTACCCCAACCCCGAGGATCTCCTGCCTTTGGGACTACTGGTGGTTTAAAACGCTGACACTTCTCCTCCCATCAAGAAAAAACAAAAGGTCTGAATGGTAAAAAAGCAGAGTTTGTGGTGTAACAATCTTGACTATTCCTGTCTTCCCTCTTGGCTCTCACTCATGATTGGGGAGATTAGCTCAGAGGATTAGCCAGGATCAAGGAGGGGGGGGGGGCTGGATCTCGCTGGTAGGACTAGGAGGTAAACAGAGCATGCTGTGTGTTTCTATTCTGAAAACAACCCACCTCGCCACCGTTGCATCAGCCGCGTCAACCTCGATATTGTCTTTCTTTTGTCGAGAAGTGGCGGCATTTTGGAAGGAGCGTGCGGTTTACAGTCAGGATAACACTCCAATCAAATGAACACATATGTGGATCATTTACCGATGGCCAAGCGCAGAGATCCTACGACGTACTATGAAAAGAGAGAGCCTAGTGGGATGATTGGGGGTATTTCAACAGCTGAGCCACTTATACTTAGCACTGCTGACTCAAGCAGAGAATAAGGGAGCAGTAGGCCAAGCGAGAGAGAGGAAAGGTCTAATTTTGCCGCAACACATTCGTGGGCAGAGATGCTGGAGAATCAGATTAGAGCGGATACAAGTTTAAAAGGATTGTCGCAGCAATGCCACAGCGTTTGCTTTTTTTTATTTCAATATTTGTTCAATACAGATACAAAGGTGAGTCATGATGAAAAACAAGGAAAAAAACCCACAATTATCTGTTAAAAATGTAAAAAAAAAATTCTTCTCGATATCTAGTAAAGAGGACACAGGTGGATACAGACGTAAGGAAACGTCGCGTGATATTTAGAAAGGATGGTATTTACATGGCAGTTTCTTGATATACACATTCAGTCGAAGGCACATCCGAGTGAAATGTGACCTCTTGTCCACGTTTGGGTTCGTGTTTGCGTTTTATTCCTCTTCGCTCTCTCTCTCCTTTATGTAGTTTGTCCTTTACAAGAGCATTAAAAACAAACAGAAGAGCTTCATTATTCACTTTCTCTCTCTCTCTCAAACACACACACACCGACACCGACACACACACACACACACAAAAGTGTATGTTCCATAGCCCACAATTACCGTAGATTACATTAAATTGTATTCCCCGTCACCAGATAACATGTGTAAAGATACACTGCCTCCTTTCAGGAGGTCGGTAAAGTCATCCCTCTCTCATGAGACCTCTTATGGCCTGAAAATCAGAAGTCTCTGGGCGCTCATGATTCGGATGAACCCAAACTTAAAGCATCACCCGGTGGAGGTTGAGAGCTTGGTCCAGCCCACTTCCTCGTAGACGGCTGTGATGCTGCAGTAGACTGTAGCCAAGAGTTTGGTCCATGCGGCGGCCACCTCCGCTGTCACGACCTCTGAAAACGCTTCTCCGAGGACTTCCAGTATCACGCCGCTCAGGATCTGCCGACACACAAGAAAACACCAGAAGTTGTATCACTCTCGGGACATTGTGAAGCTATAGCCAACTGGAGTTAGCTTAGCTTAGCACAAAGACTGGAAACGGGGGGAAACAGCTAGCCTGGCTCTGCTTTGATGTAACAGAGCTCACTAATTAACACAGTTAGCGATTTTGCGTCATTCCATCAACACGATCATATCGTGTGTCTCAGCCTATCACACTGGGCTTTCTTTTCCCACCTCATCTCCACCCAGGCTTCTTTCAGTGACTGACCACGATGGAAGAAAGTGTGAAACCCGAATCCTGGGATCAAACAGAAAAGACACCTGTGCTGTTCTGCGGTTCACTTTCGGTACTTTCTACCCTCTGGAAGTCAAAAACACCTTCACGCTGCTGTAACTACTAACTTCAACTCACTTTACCTTAAAGTACTCCGGGTCCACCTTGTGTCGGAGAGCGTGGGCCCTGCCAACCACCTTCAGCACCGAGGCCACCTTTTCTGAGTTGTCAAGGCTCTCCACCAGCGTGTTGAGGGCATTCATGACCCTGTGAGCATGCTTCCTAAGCTGGGCGCTCTTCTCCAGCTCCTCCGGCTCCTCGATGTGCTTGAAGTCCTTGAAGTACTGCTTGGACGAGGGGAAGTTGACAAACAGCCTGCAATGAGATGAGAGTTATGAATGACGTGATGAGCAGCCGCCACGAAGCTCAGCTAATCCCATCACCCTTCAGCCTGCAAGGGCCCGATCCTGCAAACCCAGGTTCATCTTTCTCTCTAGCTGGCGAGATACCATGAGTAAAGAACAGCGCGCTGCATAGTTTCTTTAAACCATTATCTCGTTCCTGTGCGGTATGTCTTCCATATATTTGGAAGGAATTTAAAAAGGGAGAGGAGAAAACATCCAGCTTAAGTGGATGAATTATTGCGCCCCGCACACATGGAAGTTATTAACTACAATAGCTGATGTTATAACTCTGATGGGAGCGCCTCCTTTTTTATCCCACTGACACTCCCCCACGCAATATTTCTTTTTCCGAGGATGGCGATAGAATAACCCACCCTGTTTTACCATCCTCGTGCGCAAACCTAACCAACCCAGTGAGGGCCACGAGCGCTAGCCAATCAGGGAAGAGATAATTATCAAGTTAGCCTTTGTGAGCTGCTAGCTTCGCTGCGACACAGTGCAGACACGGGGAGTCTGACAGTCAGCTGCTCATGGCTGGTTAGCTCACTTAGCTCCGAGTGCAAGCCCTGTTCCTGCTCCACTGAGCGGTGGTCCATCTGTCATTTACTCCGGTCGGTGTCGAGGCCATGCCCCCCTACAGTGGCTGTCTGTGCAGGCCTCTGCTGCATCTCTGCAGGGAGGGGAGAGGGCTAGCAGAATTTGGGCGTGTGGTTACTTCATAACACACCTCCAGTTATCTGGATTCTTTATTTGTCATTACACCGTTAATCCCTCGCTGGGTTAAAAACTGATAAACCATATCTTGTACCAGAAAGACGCCTGGCTCCGGTTCTGTACTGTGTGGAGTCCAGGATCCAGTTTCACAGTTTCTCAGATGGGTTAAATGTGCTAATTAAAGAGTGGAAGATGAAGAAAATCACTGCCACTGCCTACTCACTACCACGAGAACACCTTTTAGTTCATAGTTGAGATTGTAATTATTCTAACCGCTGCAGATACAGCGAACATTTCAAGCTCCGCTTGGCATAAATATCGTATTATTACCACGTTTGTTCAAGTTCCAGGTCTCATGTTTCTTTACACATCCTGACACTTTGCTCTTTCAGTCGCTCCAAAGCCGTTTTGTTTGATTTGTATCCAGGTTCGTCTCTTGGAGGTAACACAGAGAATTAGTAAAGAGGAACCTAAAAACTCCGCCGCCTCCCACAGTCTGGGAAGAGGGCCAATGCATCTGGTTGCTGGCTATGTAAGCCCGATGTCCCATCTCCCTCTGTCTCTGCAACAGCTAACACAAACAGGAAACAAATACTTGTACGGTGGCTCGAAAGCATATGGCTAAGATAGGATAGGAGAGCTTCTTGTGAATTCAGAATCCAGGCGGATAGAAGGTGCAGTGTCTTAATCTCTCTGCTCTGGGTGGAGTGCCTTGGCAGGCTTGGCAAGTGCTGGAGCAAGTATTCCTAGTTTCATCACAAAGCTAATGAGAAACCTCAGTGTTTAATCTCTCCCTCTTGTAATTGCATGACCTGTGGTTGCATATAAATAGCCTCATTAGCATTTTATATGGTCACTGGACTCTTAATCCTTCCTTATCTATTCTTCAAGACGAACTGAAGAGCCAAATCCGGAGAAAGTCCCTCATTTCGGAGCTATAATTTGCTACTTTGGATCTTATCTGTCAGCCCAACGATCATTAGTTTAAAGGATTCAAGTTGATGCTTAGGTTGAGCAGAGAAATAGGATCCACTCTTACAGCTCAAGGGAGAATTTACCATGGTCGTGCTTATCGATCCATCCCCATTCTTTAAATTCCTCACGGTGGTAGGGTCTTTGTGAAGGAATGTGAAGGGAGAAAATAAGAGGAAATTGAGTTAAAGTGTCCTTTCAAAGAAAAGGAGTAGGGTACTGTTTTTGCAGTGGTGATCTTTAAAATACAGAATTTTACCGGCCACCGCTCCACAACTATATTGTGCGACGTGTTTCCGCGAAACTCCCCCCTCAACTTTCACCTCCTGCAATCACCAACGGATTCCGAAGGCGCGCTGTGTCAGGCAGCGGACCTCGTCACACTTGAAAAACCATCAAAGCCTCGCTCCTGGATGATAAAGAGAGATAACAGCAGTCCCTGCAACAAATGTCGTTCGCCAGAAGACGCTTAAAGAGCGGGGTAAAAATACTCAGCGGCGCTGCGAACGCTCGCTCATCCTTTGATTTCAGAGACAAGAGGGACCTTTTAAATGTCTGGCTGCCAGTGATGGAGTCATGCTGCTGTGCTGTAGGTTGCTCTATACAGGCATTCAAAACAAGACCGGTTCCAACGGAGGGAGCCTTTTGTGTGCCAGAGATGTCTGACTGATGGATTATGTTTATCCGTTGCCTCTACTATTTGAGAAACAGGATTAAGAAAAGAAAAAAAAAGGGGAGGGGGGGGGAAAAGAGGTGTGAATATCCCGTGCAAAAAATACTGGAAACTTGTAAAGCAGATAACAGATAGGATTTGGCACCGACTGCATTCTTAGAGAGCGTAATCCAAGAGTCTGGATTAAATTGGTTTGGATATGTGTGCAGAAAAAAAAGCATCAGCAGGCCTTAAAGCTTCAGCAAGTGATGTTATGTTACTGAGGGGAAAAGAGGCCAAATGCAAATGTGACCTTATCAGTAATGAACTAATTAAAGTTACAGAAATGAGGAGGTAATTGATGAAAAGTCCTAAGTAGGAATTAGATACTGTGCATGTATATTTTCCCCCCCAACGCAGCATGCTTATAATTACACACCTTGGTCACCTCTCTGTGCTCAACCTGTTAAAGATTTCAAACATAAAACACGAGGAGAAAACTACAAGACAAAAAAGAAGGGAATACCTGACGAGGATGGCCACCCCAGCGTCGTCGCAGTTCTCGTAGACCTTTGCCCAGGAGTCCTGGATCATCACTCTCTCCTTGTCAGTCAGAGGGCTCGGCCGCTCCAGGTGGTCCACCTCCCCCTCTCCGTCTCCCTGCATCCTCTCCATCTGGGAACACAGTTGTGCAGCGCTGAGCACGTGCAGAAGGCAGGGCTCTGATATGAGTACCCACACCCTCAGAATAAACACTGTATTTTTACCCTTCTCTCCCACCCACCCACCTTGTTTAGGTCTCTTTCCTGGTGAGAGAGGAAGATAATCCCTCCCCCCCCACCCCACCCTTTTTTTTTCTTTTCCCAGTGAGAATCTTTGCTCTCCTTTGCACCTCTGAATCTCTGCTAAGCGAGAGTGTGAGTGAAGAACAGGCTGAAAAAAACACACACACACACACACACACACACACACAAGAAACACACGCAGCGAACGAGGAGGAGCCTCTGTACTCTCTCTTTTAAACTCTACCTTCCCTCCCTCCTCCCTCCTCTCTCTCTCTCTCTCTCTCTCTCTTCTCTTTCTTTACCCCCACCTCCCCTCTCGGTTTCCCCACCTCACCTTTGTAGCTGGTGATCATGAGATTCGGAAAGAAATCCTTATTTAGAGAGTCGGATATGTCATGTGTGAGATGTTTATTAAGCAAAGCAGGATTATGACATTAAAATAAGATAAAGGGGCACGCTCTGGCTCTGACCTTGACCCACCACAGTCACCGTCCCATCCCAGGCCACCCGGGAGATTAACCTGTAACGACAGGGTGTGTGTGACGTAAAAACACTTACGCTGACTGAAAACGAAACAGCAGGACGTCCGTCGCAAATAGGGCGACCTGCGTCTGACAAAACGCAGGTTATGTCACCTCGTTTTCACGCGCCAGCAGGAAACCCCGCGCAGCTCCCACTGCCCTTATCTCCATGCAACTAAACGCATGCGTTTTCCACCTTTGTTGTGGCAGAGGTTATCGGCAGGAATTCATAAGCCGCTTATGTTGTCAACAGCTGAAAACTTGAGAACGTTCTCATTCATGTCTCGTGGCGGGTCGGACGAACAGGGCCGTTTAGTCAGGAATCTGTGAGACGCCTGTCAAGGGAAACAAAAGACCTGAGATATTATAGTAAAAACTATGATTAAGGTCATATTTTCTGCCCGACTGCGGAGGTGCAGTGTACAGTAGGTGTCAACAATGTGAGCACCCGTGTTAAACATTGACAGAGTTCTAGAGATAATCAATGAAGCCGGTGAAGAAACTGTGCTTAAGGTAAAAACATCTCGTGTTTCCGGGATTGTCTTGATCGAAACAAGTGTCACCGTGCTCGACAGCAACAGCAGAGTGTGTGTAGTAGGTTATTATGCTGCAGGCGCATTGTGAACATTTAAACTTTGATCGAATGTGAAACTATTCAAGTTCATCTCAGGTGCTGCCGATTAAAAACAACAAGCACACAGTTCATGCGTTAAGCTTGTCGTTGCACAGGTTTATGGCGACAAACCGGCCGCTCCCGGGATCAGACAGGGTTCATTGTGGCTGTTGTGGATCAGACAAACAGGGAGAATTAGTCAATGATTGTAGATCAACAACACGCTCCGCATGTACCGGTGCATGTTTCTACGGAGGAATCCAGATTCAAAGATCCAGTTCCAGCCCCGCAGTCCAGGATCCAGTTTCATGTATTGTAGATGAACACATTCTGCATGTACTGGTTTATTTTTTTTTAGCAGACCACCACGTTCTGCACGTACTAGTAGAGGGATGAAATAGAGTTTGCAATGCTGTGCCATTATTTCTGACATCCACACCCACGCTCGCACAAATCCATTCGAGTCCATAAGAATCATGTTTTACCTCTAACCTACCCTGCTTAGACAAACAAAGATCTCGTGTTCTCATCATGATACATCAGAAGTTATTCAGCTCTACTCAGTAGATCCAGGGCTAATGAGTAATGACATCTTGTGGACAGCTGGAGTAATAAAAATTACACCAGTTTTTAAGTCAGCACCGGCTAGCTGTCTGCTCCAGTTGACTTTAAAGATCTTTTTATTGTCCCACCTATTTATCAGATTTGCTCTTGACCTTTGAACCCAGAACCCTCAGGTCTTCTGATGCAGTGGCCTTTAAATGACCCCTGAAGTCAGAACTGAACACCATGCTGAGCCGTCCTCATATTACTGTGGTCCACTTCTGTCGAACAGCCTCCCTGAAGGCCTGAGGGCAGCAGATAATGGTCATATTTTAAAGAGACTTTTACTCTGGCTTTGACTTGAATTTTGTCGCTATGTATTTTATGTAATTATATTTTTTAACCTGCCTCTGGTGTCTGATTGATCGATCGAGTCAGGTCACATCAGAAATGAAATTTTTGATCTAACAGAGAGGTGGGCAGTTTATGAAAAACATTTATAATCTGGAGGAATCCAGATGTCTGGTCCTGGTTCTGGACTGTGGAGTCCAGAATCCAGTTTCATAAGTTCATGTATTGCACATCAGCACGTCCTGCACGTACTTTTTATTTCTTAGTAGACCACCACGTTCTGCACATACTGGTTTATGTTTTTACAGAGTAATCAGATACAGCTTGTCCTGTTTTTCTGTTTTTCCTGACATCCACACCCACACTCGCACAAATCCAGACTAGTTCATGAGAATCTTGTTTTACCTCTAACCTACCCTTCTTAGACAAACAGAGATCTCACGTTCTCATCATGATACATCAGAAGACATTCGACCCTACTCCAGGGCTAATGAGTAATGACATCTAGTGGACAGCTGGCATAATACTGTTACTCAAAACTACACCAATTTCCGAGTCTCTGCACTGGCCAGCTGTCTGCTTCAGCCTTTATTTAAGGGTTCTCTCATTGGTTTATATATCTCATAATGCTCGTAGTCCAACCTATTAATCAGATTTGCTTTTAACCTTTGATCCCACCAGTGTTATGGAGTTTTCTATCCTTAGGTTAGGTGGGGTCCCGTGTGGGCCTGGAGGTCCTCGGTCCTCTATGAGAAATACAGTTTATGAAAATGATATATTCTCTTATCTGTTTCTTATATAAGAGCTATTCATAATTTATGAGAAAGCCGTCATTTATTTTTATTTGATCTAATCTGATCAGTGAGACAAAATCTTGATCCATGAATCTATGACGATTATTTCATCTACAAACATGATTTAAAAAAAACATGACAGGCCGCAGCCTGAGTAATTAGATTAAACTAAACTAAATTAAACGGATTGATGTAAACTATCTCTCCCAAATAAACACCCGTAGTCACACTGACACAATTAAACGTGAATTATAAACGTAGCCTGCTGTTTGAAAAGAGCCAATAAATCACAAGACATGAATTATTAATTAGAGCACACGAACAACAAACACGGACAAGGTTTCACTGGACAGAAAGTGACTCCGAACAAGAAGCACGTGTCCCGCAAAGCGCAGCTGGCAGTTTTGACCCAACGCGGACTCCGTACTTCAAAAGTGTTACCGGACAGTTGTTGTCGGGCTGCGGTGTTTGCTAGCAACGCGAGTGACAGTCTGTCCGAACAACAACCCGAGAACACACCTGAACACACCTGAACACACGCGCGGCGACTGATTATTCAGCGCGTGGCTGTGCTGTGGCCGAGCTCACGTCGCGCGCCATTCCGCGCTGTTAGCTTAACCGTTAGCAGGCTAGGCTAATGTGCGGCGGCTAGTCGAGCTAGCTCGGTTAGCAAACGTCAACGTCCGGAGGAGAAGAGACAAACGAAGCTGCTGCTGATTCCTGCCGCTGCCGCCGCCTCTGTCTGTGAGACACAAACCACCAGGATGAACGTCGCTAAAAGTGGCTATCGAGTATTTTCCGCTAACTCGTCCGTAGCGTGCACAGAGCTGGCCAAGAAGATAACAGAGTAAGTTTTGGCGCAGTGTTCGTCAAGGTGTTGCTCTTCACGTAAGGCCGAGGCGTGTGTGTGTGGATAACAGCTGTCACACCGGAGGATCAGCGAGTAGCAACAGCTCGTTAACTTGACACTGAACCTTAACGTTGTGTGTCAGTCCTGTGTGTGAATGTATCTCACGCTGGTTTGCGTGTGTGGCGCACAGCAGCGTGAATATTAATCAGTGGTGATGATGATGATGATGTGCTCTTGTTTCG
Organism: Nibea albiflora; assembly: GCA_014281875.1. NCBI lineage: Eukaryota > Metazoa > Chordata > Actinopteri > Sciaenidae > Nibea > Nibea albiflora. The sequence goes on along the minus strand of CM024808.1, from coordinate 16,207,803 downwards.
CAGGAGGCTCGGGGTGGAGCTGGGGAAGTCTGTGGTCTTCCAGGAGTCCAACAGAGGTAACACTGGTGATTATTCATTGTGAATAAACGTGCCAGACATTCCTCTGCAGGCTTCACCCAGAGAGCACACAAAGGCGTGACACAGTGACTGATCCTGATGAAGCAGCCTTAAATTATGTCAATATTTATGTTTCTTTAATAAGATGCAGGTCTGGGGTGACTAGAGAGGACATTCATCGTCGTTTCGATGATAAATTTGAGGCCCGTTTGGTGCAAAACGTGGTCAGTTTACTTTAATCCCGTCAGATCACTTCACTGTGTTTTGGGGGATCATGAGATCTTGAGCTAAAATCAAGTGCAGGGCTGTTTACTGAAATTTATTATAACGCTTAACCAATACGGGATTATTGACTGCTGCTAATTTACAGATTAATAATATGACGGCACATACAGGGACTGAAAACAGACACATTTTCAACTGATATGTTCTCAAACATATAGAAACAAATAGTAGATTTAATTTAAGAATATTTGAGTCAAATATGCTTCAACAGTAGTTTTAGGTCAGTGGTTGCTGAGAGCTGCTTCTTCTCTGTTTTTCTGAGCACTCTGACGATCCAGAGTGTGACTTCATTTCAGATTACAGCGGTGCTAATTGTAAAATTATTTAACATCAACTGAGCTGGAAGCCTGTTCAAGGTTGTAAATATCCTGTTATAATAACTTTAGGTCAGTATCTATGCTCTGTGTCCATACATGCTTCACCAGTGTTAAAAATAGTTGAAGATGGAGCTAAATTGACTGATTGCGTTCTCATTTTTCCTTCATAACAGAGACTAGAGTGGATGTGAAAGAATCGGTTCGAGGACAAACCATCTTCATCATCCAGACCATCCCGAGGTGAGCAAAGGAGTGCACGTCGTTTGTGCCGCATCAGGAATTTTCAGAATTTTCTCTGAAGCTGACTTTTGATTCTGTTTTTCCTCAAACCAGAGATGTCAACACAGCCATCATGGAGCTGCTGGTCATGGCCTACGCGCTCAAGACGTCTTGTGCAAAGAACATCATTGGAGTCATTCCTTACTTTCCGTACAGCAAACAGTGCAAGATGAGGAAGAGGGGCTCCATAGTGAGCAAGTTGTTAGCGTCGATGTTAGCCAAAGCAGGTAAAGAGAACAAAGTGAGAGTGCCTCTATCCCTCACACGGAGAAAATAATCTCATTGTCACCGCTGTTAAGTCCGTGCTACTCATCTGTGTTTTACCCCCAAAAGGATTAACACACATCATCACCATGGACCTGCACCAGAAGGAGATCCAGGGCTTCTTTAGCTTTCCAGTGGACAACTTGCGCGCATCCCCTTTCTTGATTCAGTACATCCAAGAAGAGGTATACACGTGCACTGTGTGTGTGTGTTTTAAGCGTTGTTAACACCGCCTGTAACCCAAATCAATCAGTCTTATTGACGTCTGTTTTCCTTCCTCCTGTTAGATTCCTGACTACAGAAATGCGATCATTGTGGCAAAGTCCCCAGCAGCAGCTAAGAGGTAACCGGTCACCTCTACTAGTTCTCCCCTTCTGTTACTATTCAGTCACACCAATATTTTAGCTTTATATTAAATGATAAAGCTGCTCACCTCTTCTGTTTGTTTGTTTTTTCCCTCCAGGGCTCAGTCCTACGCGGAACGCCTGCGTTTGGGTCTGGCTGTGATTCACGGCGAGGCTCAGTGCTCCGAGTCTGACATGGCTGACGGCAGACACTCCCCTCCGTGTGTACGTAACACCACCGGGCACACAGGGCTGGAGCTCCCTTGTAAGAACACCCGTCTTTCGTAGAGCGCTGTTGATGTTTTGTTTTTCTCAGCCTCTTCCTTGCAGATTCGTAGGTGCAGCGCTCGATAGGTCTGACCTGTACAGAAAACATAACCCTTGTTATTTCGTTTCTCACAGTCAGGCGCCTTTTTTTAGAAAATTTGTCACATCACGGTCAAATTAAGCGAGAAATGTCTTCTGCTAGTCGAACTACTTCACTGCATTCATCACACAAGTCCCGCCAATAACCTAACACAGCTCTTATTTGTGCTAACCTGTTTGGAGCTGGTGATTCTGCTGTTTCTCACTCATACCATCAACCATACTCCCAAAGAAATTCATTCTTTTATTTGTGTTTTTTTTTTTTACTGCATGTCTTTGTTTTAAAATCCACAGATTTTTGACACAACTCCTACTCATGCTGCATCCTCCGCCAGCTGCAACACCTAACGTTCAAACGAGTGACATGCTTAATAATCACAGTGTCATCGTCGCCGCCTGTTTCGGGGCACATACTTTGATTTTGAATTTTTTTTGGTGAGAAATACTAACCCTGGCATCAAGTTTTCACCATATTTGCAGTGTTAGTTCCTGGTAAGGCCGTATATATATATAATCATATAAAAACTGTGTCATTGGCAAATGACTCCTCAGTATTTGCGTCCAGTATTCACTTTATTATTTAGTACAAATATTTCTATTCTTACTTGTGTTTCTATTCTCACCCTCGACTTAAAAAATCCTCCCTCGGAACAATAACAAACTGCTTCAACCACGAGAAGACTATTTCGATTTTCCACCGTGAATCTGATTTGCTGATGTGATTTCTTGATTTATTCTTTTTCGTCTCTGGCAGTCCCAGCGAGAGGATTTTCCAAGTCTTGGCATCATGTGTTTGTCATGTCAAATATTTGTGCATTTGTGTTAACGTGGTGTTTATTTGTTGGTAATAGCAGGCAAACAACAAGCTCCGTTCCCTGGCATAGAGCTCCCAAGTACGACCGTAAACATGAACTTACATCTGACTTTAAAATGATTCCTCTTCAAATGGTTCCTCGAATCGTGCATGTGTAGTCAAAGGGTTTGTGTCGCATCTTGCGAAAATGCCGTCTGGATTCAGGGAGGGGCGGAGAGTGACAAACGCTCGCACTGCGCTGCTAGTGCACAGGCAATTTGCATCGACATTTGTTGTTTTTGTTTTTTTGGAGCTCAGCTACAGTGCGCGCTCCGTACTGTGCGCACCCTGCACGGCTTGTTAGACTTGAAACGAGCAGCTCGTGTGTTTACGGCGCCTTTCTAAGATTCCAGACAGTCAGTTCTGCAAGACGGCCAAACCTCTCTTTGTTTTGTTGTGTTCTGATTTTATTTTGAAATCCATAAATCAAACCAGAACCATGCCAAACATGTTTTTTTATTATTATTTATTTCTTTTATTCATTTATTCTACTTAAATATCTGGACTCATCTTGCCAATCAACACATGGTGCACCCATATTAAACCCGCTCTGAAAAACCTGATTAACATTTGGTCATAAGTGCATGTGACGACAATGAAGCATGCTTTTGTAACCTCTAACATCTGATGATGAAACCTCACGAATGGTTGGTACGTTTTTTTTTTAAAGCATCGAAACGGCTTTAGTTTGCTACTGCCAGTATCATGTAATTTATTTTTATCAACATTAATATTTATTTATTACACTTTTATCTCTATCTTAGACGCCCCTGGATGCCAACCTGTTGTTGAATTTGTCCTTGTAGCGATTCAAATCTATCCGATTCATGTTGATTAACGGGTTTTTATCGACAACATCTTCAATTCCAAGATGTCTGACCAAACATTTCTCAGGTGGCTTGTTGCAGTATCTCAGCAAGCCCTACTTTTTGGAGAAGTGTGCGTACGGCTAACAACATGGCTTTTTGCTGTTTTTGTTTTCCTTTTGGTTAATAGTGATAAAAGTCTTGAATGTGACACTGCCAGGTTTTCTGATGCTGTGGGACTCACGGTATTCAGCAAAGTGTTCTGCAAGGCATGCTCCTTCCTTTCTCTGCTTCTTTATACTTTCTCCTTCACAATCGGCGGCTTGGCTGGCTGATTGTTTACCAGTTGATTGTTTCCTTATCCCCTCTGAATGACTACATTTACATGCACAGCAATACTCCAAATGCAGCTGCGACGTTTTTTTTACGTATCAAATCTATTGAATCTCCTCCCAATCTAATTTTGATACCGTGTTTCACACCTGTGGTGCGAGTTGTGTTAGTGTGCCACAGGTTGGAGCACTTTGACCTCTCTGTTCGAGATCGAAACGTTCGTCAGGAGCGCAGTGATTGGTGCTGCTCGTACTCCGGCTGGCCTATTGTCTAATGCAGCCGTTGCATCGCCCGCGATTGGCTCGCGGGACGCAACCGGATTATTGCGTGCACGTAAACGTAGTCGCTGGCAGCAGTGATGTTCGACTGAGGACTGACCCCCCTCTCCCCTCTCCCCTCCCAGAACATTGGCAAGTGTGTATGAAGGAAACCCTCATCAGTGCTTGTCAGCCACTGTTGTCCTGTGTGAAATAAGGTGCATATTGGTTCATATGCAGACTGCTGCCATATGCCTGCCACAGCCCGGGCCTGAGGTTGTGCGTGTCCAGGCGGTTATGTACATTGCCTTCTTGATTGGGTATCCTGGGCAGAAAAGCCTGTCATTTGAGTTTGCATGGCATGTGCTGTCCAAAGTTTGGCCTTTGAGTTTAATCTCCTCGGAGTAGGTGGGGTACAATGGGGGGAAACATTTGTCTAACTTTTGATTTGCCACTTTAAATTGAATACAGCATGTTAATACTCTAACAGAACTCCAAATCGTGATTCAATAACGATCCCATAATCGGGGTTTGCAGATTTGCAAACATTTTCTCAACCCATTTTACCCAATCTACTGAGATCTCCTTTTGATTAGAAGTGAAACGCAGCGCACACACAAGCCGCCTCCACGTGCTCTCACAGGTAACCAGTTCTGCTTTCCTTTGCAGTAATGATGGCCAAGGAGAAGCCTCCCATTACTGTAGTCGGAGACGTGGGAGGGAGAATTGCCATCATTGTGGTAAGATGCTGCGACTTCACACTCTGTGGCCTACGTGCGTGTACGAGCTGCCGCCCTGCCCTCTTTTAATTATTGCTCTCCTGCAGTTCTCACTTTAAGAGCCTCCTATCACAGACACAAACTAATTGCTCCTATGGAGTTAGATTTTCACCCCTTAAATCGACACGAGGAACGAATTACACCTTCGTTCTCCTGCGTATAGAAAGCTTAATTCATAAAATGTACAGACGCTCAATTCAGTGACCTCGACCCAGTTTGGTCTGGCATGACAAGTAAGCTATCACGGCTAATGTTAGCAAACATATACTTGCTGCATAACTCACGTCCGTGGCCACAGATTGTTGTTCGTATGTTCGTTTATTATCCTCAGCTACTCAGTGATGCTTTAGAGGAGCAGAGAAAGAGAGTGATTTTTTTTTTTTTTAAAGTCTTCTTTCTCCTTCCAGGATGACATTATCGACGACGTAGGAGACTTTGTCGCAGCTGCTGAGATCCTGAAAGAGAGAGGAGCCTATAAGATCTATATCATGGCCACGCACGGCTTACTGTCTGCTGACGCTCCGCGCCTCATAGAGGAATCTGCCATTGACGAGGTGAGGGCACCTGAAGCGAATGTCATCCGTTAATGTTCAACGCGTATGACGTGAAGCTTTTTCATTTAAAGGAAGGAGAGAAAAAAAAGCTGAAGAACTTCGTTTGAAGCCGGTATAAAACGTGTCTGTAAACGTCGATTAGTTCTCATTTCTTTTGAACACAGTGCACAGGAAAATACTTCCCCCCGTGCGTCGGAGAGGTTTTTCAGCTGAATTTCTATGGCATGAAATTGTAACTACAACAAAGAGAGGAGCATTATTTCGAGCAGTTGCAGTTCTGTAAACTGTTGGTTTCTGTTTTCAGTTCCTCGTACCTGCCCAGTGTTCAGAAAACAGTAGTTTAGTTTGTGTAATTAGTTTATGAAATATAAGAAGGTATAACCTGCAGAATCATGAACTGCTCAGGCAGAGGTGAGCAAAATTCTCCCAGGCAACTTCTTGACTTCTCTGACGTAACTATGTAACTTAGGGCATCTACAAAGAATTATGAATTAGCTACAAACTATCCAGGTTCAAAATGTTGACAGAGCTGCAAAAGCTAAAAATGTTTTGTAGACGCTGTGTAGAAAAAAAACAAGAAACAAGATGTCAAGACAGGAATTATTCCTCCACCTGTTTCTCTATTAAATACATAAATTCAACCTTACAACATCGAAATTCAAGTTCCTTTTACTGAGCTAAGGTTGTCTCAGTCGCCTTGTTAACATCGTGAACACTTAAACTTGATAGAAATGAGGCACAATTACTATTTTTATAAAAGAGGTCTGGTCTGGCGCCTTTGATAACGGCTTCAGTTCCCTTTCCAAGTGTGACCGTCATCAGTGCCACGTAAGCTTTTTTTAAGTCGGCCCGACAAGAAACTGCACAGTCAGATTAAACAGTTGTTAAAATGGAAACTGTCACATTAAAAAAAACTGAATCATTGTGATTGTCCGCCCCCCCTCAGGTGGTGGTAACCAACACAGTCCCCCATGAAGTACAGAAGCTACAGTGTCCCAAAATCAAGACTGTGGACGTCAGCATGATATTGGCCGAGGCCATCCGCCGCATCCACAACGGAGAGTCGATGGCCTACTTGTTCCGCAACATCACCGTGGACGACTAGAGCCTCAGAGAGTGTGTGAGAGCTGAGGTGGGTCTGATAGAGACTGAGGGCACCCTGTGCTGTAAAAAATTAACAAAACAACAAAAAAAAAAATACAGGATAATGTCATGTTCCCTGTGTCGTGTACGTCAGGATCACGTGTCCTAAATCATTTAAAGAAATTGAAATTCCAAGGATTACCCAAAGTTATTTAAATTCTCATCAAACGTAAAAATGTGTTTCTTTTGTCGAGTTGGGAAATGAATCTCATGATATGATAAAGCTGGCTTTGATGATGCTTTGTATTTAAAAAGATTATTTAGTCACACACTACGGTACCTCAAATCTGACGACTGAACTCCAGCCGTAAACAGAGAAGAGGAAAAGAGTCTCTCCGGTTAACGGGACTTTGTGGTCTACCAACATATTCTCCAGATGCGCTTACTGGCCCCTCGTGATCACAACTGCTCAGCCTTGTGATTTCTTTGCATTGAAATGGGGTGCGCTGCTTCTTGGAAACGTTTGGTGATATGCCGGGTTGCCATTTTATATACCGTGCGGCTATATTAGGGGGTCAGTTTCACTCGATCGTAACAAAAGATATTTCCCTACTCAGCAGAATATCTAGCTAGGAGCATGAGCTGTGGTTTGGAGAAACGCTGCTTCTGTTTCCTGCCGTGAATGTGATCTCGTTTGCGGCACGCTCGCTTTGAAATGCTGAAAATGTGGAGCTCCAAAAATTCTCTCTACTGTTTACAGCAACGTCTGCTGACCATTTAAAAAAAAAAAGAAAAGTGAAGCTTCATTCGCCTTCATTGTGCTGCGCCTGTAGCCGCATGAAGCATTATGCAGGGAAACTGACCCTCTCATATACTCCATCACAACACAGAGCATTGTGCTTCTTTTAACACAGATGGACATCTTGTGTTTTAGCCAACTAACAGCAAGCAACAAACTCTGAACATCGCTGACTGTTTTTTTAAAGCAGGGCAAAGATTTTTAAAGCAGTCAGTGGTTGCCTTGGTTACATCACCGATCACGGTGCATGGTTTCTTTCTTTCTTTATTTAAATCAGCGGCGATGTGACCGACAGCCTGCTTATACGCTACCGCGCATACGTGCTGGAAAACGACTGAACTGCCAGCGACACTAACCTCTCTCTCGTTCAGCGCACGCAGCAGCCAAACTCTCCATCTGCTCTGAAAGTGTTTGAGCCGCGGACAGCGCGGCTCGGGCCGTCGTTCGGCTCTTTACAGCGACCTGCTTTTGAAGTTTTCAGACCCGAGGGGTTTACCAGCACTTGAATGTAACAGAAGTTGAACTGAACCAGGCTTTCCATGACTTGCATTACTTTATAATGACTCGGTATGAAGGGCCATTTGAGTTGTTATTCGTAGATTTTGGGGGGGGGTAAATTGGCAAGAACATGCACAAACAGCAGTGTGGTCTTGTGTTGCACCTGTCAAAGTGATGCTTTGGGAAAAGTAGTGTATTTCTATGCCGATTGAGCCTTTTGCTCAGGGAGATACACTTAAAAAGCCGATGCACAATTATTTGTTCTTACGTTTTTTTTTTGTTTTTTAATGCTTTATTCCTGTTTCACATGAATGTCTTCCACACAGCAGTGTTTTTCCTTTTGTTGTTAGAGATGATGTATTTCTCCTGATGCGTATTTGCCAGCTACATGCACTCGCTGGTGTGTTGGAGTCGACACCGAGTCGGAGGTCGCCCGCATCGATGCCGCCTCCGAACTGTACCTGTGTATTTCACGACGTCCTCTCTGTAGTCACTGTTCCCCTGACTGGTCTGTAATGTTTAGAAGCTCCCACTCTTCTGTCTCGCTCTGCAGCATTTGTCTGTGTGTATGAAATAAAACAGTTGCCTCTTGTTTGTGCCCTGTCTCTACCAAATAAGGAATCATATTGTGCTTTGGACGATAACAGTTTACTTTATTTCAGCGAAGCTTTTAAGCGCTCTTCATGTAGATATCAGAAGATGATTGATAAATGTAGCTGAAAAGTTAATTCGCACGGTAAAAGCTAGCACAAACATCCAAATACTGTGTCGGCATGTGAGGAAGCTTACCTTTAATTTGATGTGCTACAGTAGATCTGGTTTAAAAGCGTGGCCTGACGCAGTGGCTGTCAGAGATCCTATACTTGTTCAAAACTTCTCAGGTACCTCGACAACACTGAGGAGCTATGACCAAGTCTAGGAGCACAGACAAACAGAAACATACATTTAAGCTGCCATAATGGCAAATCAGGCTTCAGCCAGTGTCTGAAATCTCTTCACTACATAGCTCTGGAGTTATTTGAACGTTTTCTACAACCCTGAATGGAAAGTTTAAAAAATAAAAAGGACGCCTTGACTCTCCGTGTCCGTCCATGTGCCGCTGTGGAGCGGCTCAACCCAGCTGTGAGTTTAAACAGGACTCAAAGAGGAACCAGAGATCTCATATTCATAGGTCACTTCCTTGTCTGATTCTGGGAAAACAATAGCCCTTGTCTTTGAATGTTTTTTTGGAAAGAGGAAGCATACCTTTGTCTCTCACTCTGTGGACCTGTTTAACAGCCAGAAGAGTGTGTTTACTGTGCATGAAGAGCTCAACATGCCCAAATTAACCAGTCATCATCGCGGCAGGAAAGGATCTGAATTATCCCACAACAACGTGTGTCACAAAAACACAGCGCGGCGTGCAGCATAGAGTTACATATCCTGTGTTTGGACGTTATCTCATGAGCCGGTTGCTCACTGAAGACAGAAGTTGAATTTTCATGGTGTTATCTCATTTTTGTTGACACCCTGACGCAACCTGCTTCCTCATTTTGCCCCACGGTGCGTAATGACCACCAGAGGGCAATGCAACACAGAGCAGACATTATGGAATTGATTTTGTGTCCGCGTGCGAGTTTGAGCAAAGCAATACGTCTAGGACTGCCTTTATTTCACCTGGATAGTCACTCGGTATGAATAGAGCTTTATAGGTGTTTTGGGTTTTTTTTGCAGGGTACATGCATGAAAATATCCGCCAGTCACTCTAAAGGTCAGCCACGGGGTGCAGACGTTCTTGCTTTTCAGTCAAGCGCTGTTCTCTACGAAAACAAGCTGAAGATTTGACAACAAGTCGGAATGGAGTTACATTCGTTTAATACACCAGTCAAATAACAAATGCCTCCACGTGCTACGAGAGACGTGTTTACATCTAAGAGTTCAGAAGAATGCATTCTTTGTTACATCCCAGAGGAGTTTACAGCCCCTGGAAGCTGTTTCACTGTCATTGTATGTCAGATTACCCCAATATCATACACATTTTCTGACGTTTATATGCCTCTCTTCCTTTTTTTCAGTTCTGTCACATCAAAAAGCTGCAAAAAGGCTCATTAATGTGAGTGGATGAGATGAGCAGTGAGACAAAGTATGTAGGGGGGAAAAAAAACTCATTTATTGATCTTTGTAGTATTATGGTAAAAAGAAAATACCAGATTAGGACACGGTGCATAAAGGCAAACTCACAGAGAGACAGAAACTCACCAGCCAGTATGTAGTGCAAAGTAATGGTTTACATGGAAACGCCAAGCGCCCGATGAGGTTTGACAAAGCAGACGTCACAGCGCGATGTTGTTAAAATATATATACAGTTTCGAAAGTTAGGTTCTCCTTCCGTTGTTCACTTTATTCACGAAGATGACCACACAGTATGTAAACAGACTTTTGCATTATCACGTCACAGTTATTGCACTTGCAGAAACACAAATACCCAAAATGAAACATCACATATACACTTGGATGAGAAATCGGGGGGGCTCGTGATACATAATGCTGTCACTATTTATTCCTCCTTTTTTTTGTTTTTTTGTTTTTGTTTTGACATTCACAGTAAGAAGTGTCTGCACGTGGTTCTTTTTTTTTTTCTTTTCTTTTCTTCCACTGTTCAAACTCTTGTTCTACCGCATTCTTTCACGTCTCTAAGGTGGCCTCTGTTTATTGTTGTAACATTTCAGTGTCTCCGATGCTGTGGTGGGGTTTGAAGCAACGCTGTCACGCCTGACGTACAGATATAGCTGTCTCTCGGCTTGCTTCTCCCCCCCCGCCCACCACCACCACAAAAAAAAGCCCTTTCAGTCAATTTCAGGCAGTCTCTTTTGGCCGCTTCCCTCCGAGCTGCATTATGAGATGAGGCAACTGTTGGTCTTGTTCATCGGAGGTCGTTTGTTGCTTTTCTTGGGGAAGGTTTCCCGTCTCCGGCACAGCGCTGGACTCAGCCAGCTTGGCAGGTTGGCCTGCTGGAGCAGCTCCCTGAAAGCCTCCAGCACGTTGACGTTGTCTTTGGCGGAGGACTCCAAGAAGCTGTTGTTCCAGTCCAGCTCCACGGTGGACAGGACGTCGTCGCTGGACACCCTGCGCTCACCGTGACGGTCTATCTTGTTGCCTATCACCACAATAGGTGTGTACTTGTCCTCTTTGACCTCCAGGATCTCCTCTCGCAGACTCTTGACCGCCTCGAGGGACTCGGGGTCATCCACGGCGTAGACCAGGGCGAAGGCGTCGCTGTTCTGGATGGAGAGCTTACGCATGGCGGGGAAGGAGTAGCTGCCACTGGTGTCCATGATGTTGATGGTGACTTTGACGCCCCCCACCTCGTACTCCTTCTTGTGGAGCTCCTCCACCGTGCGCCGGTGCTTGGGTTCAAACGTGTCTTTGAGGAAGCGCTGGATGAGGGCTGTCTTCCCCACTCCAGCTGCACCCAGAAACACCAGACGCACCTCCATCTTCTCCTTCACCTCAAAAGACATGCTGAGCTCCTGTTGCTCTTTCTCTGCAAAACACTGCGCCAAAGAACCTCTCTTCTCCGCCCGCAGCTCCTCGTCTGAAAGCTGGGCTCTGAGCTGGGATGTCGTGGTGTCAGAAAGGATGGCGATGGCAGATGAATGTGCCTGTCGGGCTGCACACTGTATTTATGTTCACACACAGTACCTGCCCTCGTCTGCTCCCGGCCAATCAGAGAGGGCAGTATCTCCCTCTCTCGCTCTCTCTCTCTCTTTCTCTCTCTGAACTCACAGCAGCCAATCACAGACAGAGTTAGAGAAAGGGGAGTCAGTTGATAAAACCATCTCAGTTCAGGGTCCGTCTAGTAGCTGTTCAGATGATTTTCACATCATGGAAAGCTCCAGAGACTCTTCGGTGAGGTTGGTTTGTCCAATCATAAATCAAATTGATGAAAATGAGTTGAATAGAACACTTTACCAAAGGTGTTTTTTTATGATATAAATGCTTCGTCATTTTGGTGGTCATCATTAAAATGTCATATATTTGGAGAAGTCCTCAGTGGACAGCCCAGAGCAGAACAATATGTCAATCATTTGCTGTTGATGTCCAATATAAAAGGTCATTTGGGCTCTGTGAGACTCTTGAATGTGTAACGTCACTTTCCACAGACTCACTTTAGCCCGTGCATGACAGATCTGTCATTTCATTTAATTCACTGTTATTTGCAGGTTGATGTGGAGTGATTTCAGAACGGAGGTTTCAGCGGACCCCCCCAAACGAGCACGAAGGCCTCTCTCTCGCATTGAACATCGCCGTCTCTGCGGTGCTGCCGCCGCCGCCGCCGCTGTTGAAATGTCAGCCGTGGTCTGCATGCGACTCAGACAAAGTAGAGAAAGAATATATCAGAGTTATCATCGTCGCGCTCTGATCTCTCACATGCTCCCTGTGTCCACACGTTGTCACCCGTTGCTATGATACCGCCGTATCCATTACCTGAGCTAAAAATGATTTATGAGTGGAAATGTACACCTTATTAGTGCTGTCATTCACGAAGTCCAACTGTTCTCACTGGAGACCGCTAATGGCCTGTAATGGGGGTATATTGGCTAATTAAGCAAATGAAAAGACGTTTCAACGCCTGCGTGTGTGATGTACATGAATGGACGCATTTTATTGTTGCTCCCTCGAAAGTTGTTCCTCTAGCTCGGGTATGTTATTTTGAAATGACTACACCCTTGACCCCCTCCTCCACCCCCCCACGACTCCCACATGGCCTGTCTCTCGTGGTTTACATCCGACCACATTTAAAAATGATTTCATTTCCGCCCGTGTGTACCTCTGTTTGTTATTCTATTACGGCTGTGTGCGAGCCTTGTTCCTTTGCCGTAATGCAATAGAGCCCGCGTCTCCCTGAAAATAAACGTCTGCTCGAATCACCGTTTTCTCCGGATGTCAACTGCTACGTGCCGCAGGTCTCTCGGTGAGGAAGCTCTGCCTCCTTCCCTCTCCGGGGACAAAAACCGCTCTGAAACTCAAAGCCCAAAGGCCCCCGAGCAATTCGACTCCATCTTTCGGCTTCCGCGCTTCATTAAACGCAGGAGCAAGACAGCGAGGCGTCTTTCATTTTTCTCAATTCATTGTTGTTCTCCTTATCTGTACAGCTTCCTTACAGGTCAGGACTCTCTACGAGAGCAATGTCAAAACATTAAAAGGTCAAAAATGTGAAATTTGAGGAGATACGATGGGGGTGGCTGTGACTTGAAAGTTGATATAATGGTGCATTGTGTATGAATTAGGGGCGTTTATTGGCAGTAATGAAATATAACAGATTATATGACTTGTGTCACCTGAATCGCGTCTTGGAGCAAGTCCAAGTTCTACAGAGTGGACCATTTTGAACTGCCATGTTTGTACACTAGCCCATGATCTGACAGACCAAACACAGCCACCATTGTTTCTCCGACACACACTTGGAAGGGGAGGGCGAGGCACTGAACTTCACATGAATCCAGCTCCCTGTGCCAATTAGCAAACGTTGGCCTGCTGCGCCGCTGAACTGAGATGCTGCACACGGTCTGCACGTTGCCCCCTGATAAGCATCCTACATCTTCCTGCATCACAGAGCTACAGCTATGACTACTACTGGCACATTTTCACTGAGATTTTTTTTGTGTGTGTGTGTGTGTGTTATTTGAAGAAAACGTGTGTAATCATAGCCGCCGACTGTGTTTGTGTACTGCAGCACTGAGCTGCCGGTTCCCCGCGCCGTCTCAGAGGTATCCGTCTGTGATGACTAACTGTGCTAAAGGGAGGAATAAGAAGCTGCTGTCAGACCTGGCGCTGTGTCGATTATTTTTGTACGCCGCATTGTACATGCTGTATAACCGCGGCTTGTTGTGTGTGCCGTCTTCGGTGTCCTGAGAAAAAGACGCGCCACGTCTGATGACATTCACCTACGTTACATAAGAGCGTTTGATAAGCCCATACAGAGGCAATACTTGAGTAGCAAGATACGTATATACTGTATGTATATTTTATGTGTAGTTTATTTCTGTGGGTGTTTATCTTGCAGGGTGTGTGGGTGTGAGCCCGTCCCATCAGTCAAACATATCGCAAGGACAATATTTAGCTCTGTCACCCTTTGATGCTCCTGTGCTGTCGATCTGCGCTCAGGTGAAAAGGCCACCGGTCTATAATTGGCGTTTCAAAGTTTGCACTGCACGCAGGTACTTAAGAGCGCTAAACACACCTTTCCTAATAAGTGCTAATATGGGAGTGGCCCCGCCAGGGTGAAAAACTGTCTCGTGGCATCGATAAACACAGATGTACTAGAAGCTGTAGGCTGACCCAGAAACGCCGCGCCGTGCTGTAAAGTCATTTGCTCTTTACAGCTGAGCTAAGTGGGCAATTTAAGGACTCTGCACTCCAGTGGAGGATATGATGAAGTCTGAACAGACACAGGATCCGCGCACTTTGTTTGCCCACGGAGTAAAGGCGAGGTCAATAGACTAATAATCCCATTAAATTGGCATGTGTATAACAGAATGGGAGAGTACGGTTTGTTCTTATTTGCACAGGAAGCCGTAGAATTTCATTGGCTGATTTGCTCGCCGCGTGCAACACGCACATTTTAGAAACCCAGACAATTTCTTCCGTGAACTTACAGGAGGGTTTCAGGCTATTTTTTCCATGCTGGCTTTGATGGACTGTCTCATTATTTTTCGGGGATGAATAGTTGCAGTGACATTACCTGACACAGATGTCGGATTCTGCGGCCCGCTCCATCATCCAGTCTGGCACAAGAAGCAGCGTGACACGCACATAATGGTCAGGACAAGAGAGCAATCTAACAGGACATTTTTGGATGGCTTGTTCCCCCGGTGGAAACTGTAGCTGTGTGAATTATTTTAAAATGAAAGATCTTACAGCCGCTGCTTTTGTCAGTGATTGACAATGGCATATTTTAGGCGTGCATGGCTATAAATTGGGTGTGCATTGCTTCGGGATTTTGGCCGAAGCTCCACGTGACAGGAGAGAAGCGGTGACACGAAAAGTTGGTACGAATAAATCCAGGATTCTTCTCTTTATGTCCTAACGTGAACCCATATTTGTCCTCTAATTATTATCATGATTATTGCAGCCTTTTCCTCTTGTGTGCCAGCAAGAAAGCACAGACCAGAGCACCCACAAAAGCCAACTAAGACCAGCCTATCCTTCCTCTTAATCCTTTCAATCAGAGGCTTTGTGACTTTCTAGAGAACAAGAGTGCACATGCAGGTCACTCATGCCGGTGTGTATTCAAACCTCCTCCATCAGGTTTTGGCTAAAGATAAGATATGATAGACTTTATTGTCCCAAAGGAAATTTGTCTTGGACACACACACACACACACACACACATGCTGTTAAAAGACATAAAATCACATAAAGCATACACAGACTGACATCAACCAACAAATTGCGCGGCAAACCACGCCTGTGTTCATCATAGCCGAAGCCCCCTCGTCATCAACGTAGAGTCGCGTTTAAATGAACATGCATGTGTAGAGTTGAGATAAAAAGGCAGTGGTCGGGCTCATGCTAGCTTGCTATTTAGTGCTTTAATGGAGAGGAGGACAAAGGAGCTCTGATTAGGAGCACTGGTACTCAGAGTGGAAGACATGTGGGGACAGAAATAATCTCCTGGGTCTGTCTGGAGTGTAGGAGTGCTGTCTGATTCCCCGTCATTTTCATGGCTCTTTGTGTTGACTGGGTAGCCTGGGCAGAGAGATGCCATACCACAGGATACTCTACGGCACGGTCGATGGAGCAGTTGACGCCAAAGAAACTTTCAAAATAAAGCTTACTGAAAAACAGTTTAGGCATCAGTCAGTTTGGTTAGGATTGGGCACCAAAACTACTTGGAAAATATCATACTTTGGGTTAAAATACACAGGATCACTCTGATTCGGAAATTTGGATTTCCAAATAATGGGTCACCAATGGTTTCGGGGTTGCACGCCATCTCCTTTGTCTTCTTGACTTTGAGGAAAGTGTTTCCTCAAAGTTATAAATCTTGTGTTTGTCAGACCTGATATCCGGGATGGCTGTATCATCAGAAAGCTGTACAGTTGTTACTGTTAGCAGTGCTGAATGTGCACGGGGTGGAACACAACCGGTGAACTGATGCAACCCCGGGGGAGCTGATGGTCAAAGGTTCACACGAGGTCCTGCGCACCCTGACCTGCTGGGCTGACATTCATCAGCTGCAGTGTTTCAGGAGGACGTGTCGAGGTTAAAGGCCGAAATGAAGTCTGCAAACAGCACGGGCCCCTCAGAGGATTGTCGAGGTCTTTAGTTAGCAGATGGGCTCTATTGTTAGCTCTCTAGAGATTTCCAACCTTCGTTTGCTCAACGCGAGCTTCTCCCTACGCTTCATCACAATAGGTCTAAAAACACGATTGTCATGTGGACAGGGTTTCTTGAGGACAGGTGCGATGATTTTCTTTTCTTTTTTTTCCCAGTGAAAAGCTCCGCTAACACCGTCCTTTGGCTCTGGAACATCATGTCCTGGATAATGATAGGTGTGGTGGCAGCGGTGGGGGCAGGGACAACAGCAGTTAGCCAGTGGTGGCTGGTCTCATTACACTTTGCTGCAAGTAGAAGGTGTTCTTTTTGTTTGAGGAGGCATTAGCTGTTATGAGTTAAAAGGCTCTACCTGTCCTGTACAGATGACACTAAATGGAGATATTCAGAATAGACTGAGTTATTTTTTTTTAACCACACACCTTCACCTTCTAAGAATTCAATCAGGGACAATCAACACGGCCCGCTCGCCTGTTTTTTACCTTTCTTTTTCTAGGTCAACACTTGTGTGACAAAGCAGCACTGCGAGCTTCTTTTCTGTGTCAAGGCTCATGATGATTGAAGAGGAGGCTTTGTATGCATCAGAGGTCTGCAGTGCTGACCGGCCATTAGAGAAGCCCCGGAGGCACATTAAAAACACACACACACATCGATCCAGGACATCCCATGGTGGTGCTAAAAACATTTTGGACCGGGTGTACGAGGACTTTGTTATGAAACATGTGGCCTGGGAGGAAGGTGTTAGGTGTGATGTACAATATACTTTTTCAGAAAACAACACATCACTGACACCTGCGTTTGGTATTTTCCCGTAACTGCCAGTGACATTTGAGCCTCTTTCTCTCAATAATGCCTCATTTGAAGCTGAATGTCAGCACCACAGTTCTTTGAACTATAAATGAGTTTGGTACACTTATATTTTTCGATTCTGAAAAAGAAGTGAAAGAAGCTCTCGAGCTCTGAGAGAGCTTCCCTCAGATCCTCAAAGACGACTGTAGGCGTCGTTGCTCCGCTCTGCTCGTTACTGCAAAGCTGAGAGCGCCTGAGTCTGCTTTCGGTTGTTGTCCGGAGCTTTTTAATTTGAACAGCGTGTTGTTTTGAAGCTTGATAATTCAGTGCTATTCCATTTCCAGCGTTATTATCTATATTATTGTTTAGCAGAGCACTGTTGCCCATCTTCTAATGATTGGACATTATTATGCTGTCACTGAGCGTTAGAGATGGAGACCTAGAGGGCGGCAAATACTGTATAACCGCATTTCTCAAAATTGTTATTCTCAGATATTGTATCAGAGTGGCTCCGAGGTCAAAATCCAAGTCAGAGTTGCTCCTTGAAGCAGGTTGGTTCTACAGCTGTGCCCCTCCGGCATGTCGAACTGCTTCCCAGTGTTGCTGGTTTGGTATGCAGCATGTGCTCACTTGGCTGAGATGACAGCTGCCACCGGCAGGTTTTGCGGCGTTATAGCTGGTGCAGTCTAATGAAGGAAAGATACGGCAGCCAGCAGAGGATTTGGCTGAATGAAGATGCTGTTCGCAGGCTGAAAGTTCAATGTCCCACGCTATTATGAACAGCATGTGTGTTTTTAATTGAAAGGAAGCTGAAAGGATTCGAGGATGAAGACAAATCAGTGAGTAAGTCCTGCCAGAGTTTCTGGAAAGTGAAAAACCCAAACTAAATAAAAAAAACAGGACAAACTGAGGTACACTGTAAGGTCGATATACTATTATCTCGGCTGCTTTAAGCTCCCTGGAGTCAATATTCTACAGATGATATGTGACCTGTAATACCACGTAGTAATGTTGATTTGCCATACAAGTAGTAAGCTAGTTAGCTTTGAATGCTAACAGTTTAGATACAGAATCGCTACGGCCGCAAGAGGCCGTTTATCACAAAGCACTACAGAACAAGCTGACATGTTTTCCAGATAATCGTTTGTTTTATATTCTGAAGCGTAAATGTGTGATAAGGAAGCACTAAGCTGCACAGCGTACCGCCCTTTGATTACCACCGCCAGTCACACGATGTCCATTCTAATTATTATGATAAAGTTTAATACCGCGCTGAAATGAAATTATGTCCCCGAAGCTTGCTAAAGAAAATTAACATTTGCTCTTGTAAATTAAGCCTGTTGCATCCGCGCAGTCTTTTAACCTTTCGCTTCAGTTTCTCCTGATGCTCGCGGACACACGCTCAAACTCGAAGCGAACTGCTCGGAGGGATTCTTAAAGGTGGAGGGAGATCAACTCTGACCTACGCCTCAGGCCCTCGCTTATCAGCCTCTCACAAACGTCTCACGTCCACGGACATGAAATAAGAAAGAAATACCAACATATTAAGTTGAAATGGGAATGAAAATCGACACATCTGTTCCGTAAGAACGTCTACTGCAG
Organism: Nibea albiflora; assembly: GCA_014281875.1. Classification (NCBI taxonomy): domain Eukaryota; kingdom Metazoa; phylum Chordata; class Actinopteri; family Sciaenidae; genus Nibea; species Nibea albiflora. The sequence continues at coordinate 16,189,220 of CM024808.1, read as the reverse complement.
ATCTCGCAGATTTCGTATGATCGGCTCGTCACCATGGAGATCTTAGATGGCTGCAGCTCTGCAGTCATCCTCCTCTCTGAGCTTCTTCATCTAAAGCAATGAACAAACATAGTGATGAACACAGCCAGGCGACGATCTGTCCGTTCATTGAAGATGTGCTTGAAAAGACCTTTGTGGCTGTAATCCGAGCTGTGTAAACTCGTGAACCTGACACAACAATATTTCCATGCTGCTTTTTAGTCACATGACAAGTGAGCTCATACATATCGCACACATGCTCCCCGGCATCTGTGTCCAGTTAACTATATTTTCTAAAGATATAACCTTGAAAGGACTCTGTATACTGAGTAATACCACTGCGTCCACTTCGCCACCTCTCAGGACAGAAATATCCAAGTAGGGCTAAAGTTTAATTCATGTGTTATTCCATCATGAATGAGGCAGTCTGCACTTAACAGAAGATCTGATCTACAGAGATCCACCTGACCTTTAGCTCTGCCGGGAAAATATAATAATAAGGGAAGTTCATTTCCATTGGTACTCCATGTAGCTCACCCTTTAGAAAAGACTGTAATGACCAGTGTGCTGCATCGCTGTGTGACACTAATGCTTGAGAATGTTAGAAGCTGTCTTGTGTAACGAGGCCGAGGCGAGCTCCCTCAGCGCCGGTTCAAATGCTCGGATTCTCGAGTGCACACAAACAGGTTTCCAGCTGCTCTATATTTGGCGAGAGGTGACCGAGATCACTGACGAATGAAGTATTAAAAACGGCAGAATTGCATGTCCTGTTTTTTTTTTTTTCTGCTGATCTCGGTGTAAACATGAAACAGGCAGGAGTTGCTGTCGCGGGGCGATCGCGCTGCAAGGTTGTTCAATCACCGCAAACATCTTTTTTTTGTACAGATCTACAGCTTGACAGCCCAAGGAGACGGTTAAAAATATATACACCCTCTGGAAAGGCAAATCTGAGACCACCCGCTGCAAGAGGAACATGTTTTATTACCTTGGTTACCTCCCGGGGGGCGATCATTCCCACGGAGACTATAGAGAGCAGCTCGTTAAGACGGACATCCAGCCTGTCTCTCATCTGGATCGTCCTTACAGATCCGAAGTGATGACAATGACCAACTCACCCCGCCGTTACAACTTATCTAACATGCTATCTTAGGGGAACCTTCGAGCGCATTGTAAACATCCTCTCATCAATTGTGTGTGAAGGCGGTGAGTTTGTGCCGAGCCTCTCAAGCCTCTTCAAAACGAATCCTTTCTTCAGGGGCCGTAGGCAACGTCAAGCGTTTAACAGCCTCAGGGACGTTTCCATCAGCAATGGGGGGAGAAAAAAAAAATCTCTACTGATACTGACATCTTTTTTCCGTCTCATTATTTTTCCTATGGTATGATATTTTTTAATTGAGCCTACGTACATCAGGGACCAGTACTATAAATACTCCCGCACGCTTCATTTGTAGGATTAATGGTCTGTGGTTTAATCTCAATCTCAAGACAGCAAAGCTTGTTTGATCAAGATAATTAAATAATTAAAGCTCCATTGCGTAACCTTCGTACCATAAAATAACAGATTTAAAATCGTCTCGATGTACAGACCGACGTGTAATCAGGTGTACGCTGACTCTGTCAACCAGCTGTTTCACTGATCTTGGTGAAACTGGATCATATTTTATGGAGGACATGTATTTTTCTCCGAGGTCCTCCGTGCTAGGCTAGGCTTTTGGACAAACTTTAGCGTTGTTGTGGCCAAATTCGGCAGCAGTTGTTGAGCTTGAGCGAGCATACGTGACGACACAGACAACGCCGCTGTGAAACAAAACTTGACAATAAAACGCATCAATAGAAACATACTTGAACATTCTTGTCCACTGTTTGTACACAGAGCCGATTGCGCAGAGTGAACAGTGTTCCTCGATCATCATCAGTCAGTGAGTTCAACGATGCTCAGCTCCCGCCTGATTTGTGAAGGTCCTAATGTTAGCGGGGGACCGGCTACTGCAAACACACACACACACACACACACACACACACACAGACAGACTGCACTCTGTCTCCGAGGCGGAAGTGTGAAAACTCTTAAGTGTCGTGAACCTCATCGAGGAGACGTAGTGGTTGGTTTCTGTGTTTGGGTTCCGAGGCACATGACCCGAGGCTCTGTTTGACTGTGTAATGCAGCGAGATAATGGATAGTAATGCGACCAGGCATGTCTATTACCAGTGTGATGACTGGAGATTACAGTGGACCCGGCACACACCTGGCTTTCATCTTGCAGTGTTAGTCAGAGTGAAGCTTTAGTTTTTAGATTTTGAAATATTCCAAATAAAAGCCACGACAAATGATGTTTAAATTCTGCAGAGGTTTTAAGACAAACGGGTCCGAGCTGTCATCTTACACCTTTCTGTTTGGATATCTTAATGTTCCTCTCGTTGTTGCTGCTGCTCTGCAACTGACAGCAGCTCAGCGTGGGAGGCATATTAAATTGTCTGTCAGATCACTTCTATTTGGAAACACCCATTCATCTGGCGCATGCTTTGTACGACTGTGGCCACTGAGCTGACTGACATCTCAATGTGGCAAAAAGAAAACACAATAAATGAAAGGTCTGTCATATATCATACTCATCACAATAACAGACGGAGACGTGACGAAAGGCAAGTCTTTCAGCGGCTGTGCTGGATCTGAAAGTTTGTCCTCTAACAGGTATTCACGCAGACGCCTTCCTGTAATTTATTTTTCTTTAATGCTCCCAGTCCACTGCATCCAAACAGAGTTCGCGACATGCCCATGAAGCTGTTTGATTAAAGTTTTTCACAGCAGTTTGACCGCAGACATCTTTGGGAATTTATTATTTCATTCTTTTTTTTGTCTTGTGTCGTCCTTTAATAAAGATTCAAATTGCTTCAACACACAAATAATTGTTTATTTGGATCCTTTATTAGTTGTCACCTTGGCAACAGCAACGCCTCCTTGTGTGCCAAAAATTAATTACAGTCAGCGTGTTTGTAGAAATACATAATAAAATATGTTAAAAGTTAATTTAAAAAATGTAAAACAGAATAAGTGAAAGTTCAAAAATAAATAAGACATTTAAAACTTAAAGAACATACTCAAATTTCCATCATATTTATGTTTTAAAAAATACATACTTATTAATACTTTTTCAACTCTGCAGTCTCTATATTTAAAAGTACTAGAAGGATGTGGTACTTTAAAAGGAATGAAATCTCTTTGAGCACATGGTAATAACACAGCATTGCCCAAGCAAGCCAAATAAATTGGAAGATTATCTTTATTGTTCCGTATAATCTTTCCAAGAATCAACAAACAATATTTAAAAAAAACAACCCTTCTAATCCTGTTTAATGCAGCTCTTTATTAGATGTTGCCTTCTTTATTGCGTTTGCCGGCGTTGCCGCGTCTTGCACGTAGCTGCAGATCTTGTGTAGTGCTCAATATCCACAGATGGAAGAATACCGGGGAGGAGTGAACAGTCTGAACATCCAGTTACATAAAATAATTGGAAGGTTACATAACTGTTCAATCTTTGATGTTGATTTTTTTTTTTTTTATTGGATGGAGCTCCCAGAGCTTGACTTTTGCTGTCAATTATAAACATTTACTGATTGCAGGTTACATTTCATCTTCCCACTTACACGTCTGAATTGTCACCGTGACTCATAAAATAGTATCTATAATCACAGTCAGATTTATTTCAGGTACCAAGCTGAAGTGACACGACGGGTTTCTTTACCTGAACGGGGTTAAACAAGCAGGTGCATTAAAGCATAAACAGGATCTGATTAAAAAGTTTTGCCTTCTCACAAAGTGAAAAGTAAAAGAGGTGAACATATCACATGATGATTTGATTATAATCTAACCTTCAGATATTTCAAATGACATTATACAATCACTTCACATTAGGAAACGTTACGGCCGTGACATTTTACAAACTTAAAGGTGCAGTGTGTTGGATTTAGTGACGTCGACGGTGGAGAGTTGCAGATTGTGAACAACTGAAGATCGCTCACCTCAACCTCCCATTCCAACCATGAAGAAGAAAATGTGGTGGCTATAAAAATCACAAAAACATGTAAAAGGTCCTGTCTGGAGCCGGTGTCTGACTGGTCCATTCTGGGTTTCTAGAAGCGGACTCTGTGGAGGATGACCTGCTCCCTCTGTAGATACAAAAGGCCCAAGCTAATATAGACTTATGAAAACATAGTTATGCTTATCATATTTGTGCCAGTAGATCCCTTTAAATTTTACACACTAGACCTTTAAATACTCGGCTTAGGCTATAATCTGTATGTGACTGTACTTAACATATGGGATTTTGTGGTAAACAAACAAAGTGTAAAATGTTTTATATTTTGTTAGTTAGTGCATTTGCTGTTTGCATCATTTCCCAACTGCAATAAACTATGCTGCAACTTTAGCAATAGCTGTCACTGTCCTTCTATAAGTACATAGTCGCATGTCTATCTTCATGTTATGTTACACAGGTTAATTGGTCTCTTTGTTAGTGTACTGGCTGTCAAGAGAGAGCGATGTTTGTGTGTGACGAAGTTTCTGCCACTTAGGAAGATTTAACTTTCCTAGAACATGTGCAGAGCCTATATATACCATGAAAGAGCTAATGGAGGGATAGGTAAGAGCTCCAGCGAAAGACCGAGAGAGTCCACGTGAGGTAGTAAGTGTAAGGAGCATGTGTGAACTCAGATCTGGGTTCACCCAGTCCTGTGACCGTCGTCATGTCATCAAATGTTGACACTTGTTGTACGTGCACGTGCCTCTGAGCCGCCTGACCAAAAAATGGTCAAAGACACGGAGCGTCATGGGACCTGAGATGGGCTGAATGACGCCTGGGAGATTAAATAATCCACCTGTAAATAAAATAAATATGTATGCATAATTTAACGTCTCAATATAATTTGAACAGGTGAGTTAAATAGAAAAATTTGCCTCAGTGCTGTTGTCGTTCAAACTGTTTTTTGTACCAGGCTGTAAACATTTTTATTTTAGGGATCGACTCGTTCTGCAGCCGGCCTCAAGTGGTCGATTAAGGAACTGCACGTTTTGAGCATTGGCTCAATTTCCACCTGAAGCTGTTGCTTGGTCTTCACACAGTGTGGTTGGCAAAGCAGCTTGGACACACCTGGTGAGGTGTTGACTCTGCTGTGTGCACTCTGTCTTATTTTTTTAATCAGCCACGTGATTCCAAGTCATATTTATTGTATCAGTCAAGCTCTGCACGGGCGTCCACAATCATGAGGCGTTCAACACCTTGCTGAATTGTCAGTCAAGGTAACGTGCATCCACCCCACAGTATATTGACAGATGTTTATGTGTGCACGCATGCAAAGTTTGAATTATCTTCGCACTGTTTCCTCTGCGGAGAGTGAAAATGAACGCGTAGATGGCATGACACGACATATGAAATAAAACAATTACGTGACAAGAAGGAAAAGCAACAAATCAGAATAAGGCCAGCACACCTTCAGCGGCAGCTTCACTTCACCATGGCAACAGTGTGAACATCTCTTCAATACTGCCGTCTCTGCAGACCCAAAGGTTGAGGCACGGTAAAGCCTGGAAACATCCCCAGGGCGTGTAATGTTCCACGGCGCGTGGGAAAAGGAAAGAAAAACTTTTTTCTGAAAGATAATTTATGAGCTCTTTTGTTTCATCAATAATCAATTGTGCATAATAGTGCTTTGTAAACACACACACCTACACATGGCTTCTGTAATTTACAGAATATTTCATTGTTTCTGACAAATCAGGAGATGAATCACCAGACAAGAACATTCTCCACTTGAAACAGTCATTTGCATATAAATATCACGGATTAGACTTTTTTTTAATAACAGTGGGTGTATATTAACTGTTTGCATTCGGCCCCTGTGATCAACACAAAACTTTCTGCCTCCTACGCCGTACCAATATTAATCCTGCCATGACTGACACCACTCCACCAGGCTTCACTGTGAAGTTAGACTCAGCGCCAACGCTGGGAACGGCTGCGTCCGACAGTAACACAATCCGCTCACCGGCGCCTCTGAAACTCGAGGATCAGCGTGTCCTTTCGCGGCGGCGCCCAGCGAGGAGTTCACACGAGCCTTAACTCGCTTAACCAAACAGACTTTTCACTGACACATCTTCTCACATGAGCAAACACATCCCGTGAGATAGACCGGCTCCGTCCAATCATAACACAATCTCCTGTCTCCTGTCTGCTTTTAAGGTGGGTAATGATGCTCCCATACTAATATATGCGCATTGCTGATATAGTATGGACCATCATATGGATCTGCCATTGACATATATGATATATATGCTATTGAATTTGTTCTCTAATTGTGAGGGTGCTGGCTCAAGCACGCTGTGATCCATGACAAACACCATCCATCTACACGCACCCACACACACACACTTCACGTAGACTTGCTCGCCTGTCTTTTGATCCCCAATGAGATTTAATCAATTTGGTTGTTGCTCTAGTAGAGCGAATCAATCCAGTCTGTGTGCTCTGTCCCTAGTAACAAATGTGTGATCTGTCGCTGCTCTGAGCGGGGTCTCCTCAGGTCACATTATCTCGCGTCTTTACTGCCTCTGCTGCTCCAGTAGCTTGGTTTGCCGAGTCAAAGGTCCTGACAATAGAGTTTTTTGTCTTCCTGGCTCTGCGGAGCAGCAATCAGTTAGAAAAATCGTGTTTTATACACGTATACATACAACATCTAAACATATAATGCCTCTAAAAGCATAATCAGAGAGCATAATCACGCCCTTTCTTGCAGGGCTCGCTCACCGTTGACGTTAACAGGTCTTGAAAAGTACAGCAGGATTTTGTGCAAAGTGCAACATTTCTGTATTTTTCAAGCCCGGAGACACACTGAAGCAACACTTACTAAAATTTCACCTGAAAGACTGCATACCAGACTACATTTACAGGCGAGGCGCCGCGAGGAGTTCACACGAGTCCAAACTCGCATAACCAGACGGACTTTTCACGGACACGTCGTCTCACATGAGCAAAGGGCATCAGGTGCTCACTCACTCACGGGAGAACAAACTCAGCTTTGAGTCACACGATGTAGAAAACCCTAGAAAGAGAGGCTGGGCGACTTGAACGAGGAACAGCTCGCTGCCGGGGCTCTTTCTTTGCGGGAGGGGGTTAAGACGGCATTCTCACAAAGGCCACAAAGGCTTGAAATTCTGTCACATGTCACACTTTTACTTCCCAAAGAACATATAAAAACATCAGCATCATTAATGGTATATTTCAGATTAGAAGTCACATGAGCTAAATAGGAATAAAAACATCTTTTCTCATACAAGTTAAAAGGGAAAAAAAAGATTTCTTGTGGTCATATTTTGACCTTCATGCACATGAATCATGTTTGCATTAAGGACCTTTATTCTAAATGCTAGTGGGCAAATCTTTTCCTCCATTATTGTAGTCCTTTAGTGCTTTTGCAACAAATTTACAACAGATCTACAGTATTTACAATGTACAAGATGTGTCCAAAAAGCAGTAAATCAGTTTGTGTTACTCTTGCATGGGAAGACTGCCTCCCTCTGGCAGCTAAAAGTAAAGGTTTGAAAAAGCCATTTCCTGGTTACAGCTACTACACGACTCAAAATGACATTTGAGAACAGAAATCCGTCACCTACAAAGCTTATTTTCAGGAAAGCTTAATCTCTCCGAGTTCACTGTCATTAGTGAGCTCCTGTAGAAAAGATTTAAATGATGAATGCTGTGCTGCCACCGGGTGTGAAGTGCGCTTTCATACATCTTTGACATGGGTGCCAAAATAATTATTATAATTGGCAGACTTCCTCTTTTTTACAATCTGTGACATTTTTGGAGCGAGAAAACCTTTCCAGAGAGGACAGATGCAGCTTTGTACAAACTTTCTTTCACAAATCTTCAGGTAATAACCTGGATTTGTTTGGCTCCTTTATAACACAAATGTCACCATCATGATTGCCACCATTACCCAGATGCGCTGCAGTCTGCCCGTGCTTCCTGATGACAGCTGTGTCACGTTACGACTGGAGAGATACTTCCCCTCCGAAGGTATCCACAGCGAGCACCTGTGCTGGTACAGGTTTCCTTCCTGCACTCCTATTGTGCTCGAGACATTGTACCGTCCGTATTGGTCCGCTGTTTTTTGTGTGGTGGTTGTGGACGTTAAGTTATCGCCCCCCTGGAACCAGTGGATGGTGCCACTGGGGTAAACTCCGTCGAACCAGCACGTAACAAGAGACTGGTTGATGGACACGTCAGAGCTTCCAAGGCATTCTGTAGAGGCAGAGATTCAAGACTTTTAGAAAGATGAGAGAAAACAACAAAACATACTGAAAGTTAACAAACCTTGTATTTTAACAGAGGTTGTGGCACTCTTCATCCCCTGCTCGGAGCGTAGTTTGCAGGTGTAGTTTCCCTGATTGACGGGCATCACGTCGATGAGAGTCAGATTCAGCGTGTGGTGGGTAGACTCACCCGCCCTTTCACACTGAACCTCAGGGTCAGACTGGCTCTTGTTATAGTCGCAGGTTTTATTTCCAACCCAGACAAGAGATATTAGAAACTTGCTTATTACGGTGGCCTCACACGTCAGCGTCACATTTTCTCCACACCGCGCCACCTCCAGAGGAACGGCCTTCACCTCTATACCTTCACAGACTGAATCATCGGAGAGAGGGATCACAAGAACACAAGAACTGATGAATGAAACTGTATAAGTGACACTAAAGATCAGTTATTATTCTACGAAAGCAGTCTGTGTATAATCAGTCTCAGGTTTGGTGCTGCTGTCCAGGCTTTGGTTGGGTAAAATACTTTAGGATTACCTTAAAGTAATAGACATTTATTTAACTGTTGCTGTTGCTCAAAGTTAGATATGTATTATGTGGATTTGGGGCTACAGCCAGCAGGAAATTAGCTTAGCTTAGCACAAAAACTGAAAACACCTAGCTCGGATCTGTCCAGATGCAACGCAGTTCACCTTCCAGCACCTCTGTACTCACAGCTTCAGGTGAGTTCATATAACAGGCGATAATAGACAGGCGATTAACCAAACATACAAGATAATCTGACTGAAACATCAGAACAACTGGAGGGCTCTTTAATGGACCAGTAGGCTGCAGCAGTGTAGTCGCTGAGTGCAGCCCTAAACCTCCCCTCCCCAGCGTGCTGGTGACCATGAGACCTAAGAAAAATATAATTTGCCCTGGGCTACTGTAGATACACAGCAGTGTGGATATAGATATAGTCTGTTGATATAAAAGGCTCATTCTAAGGCTCCCCATGCATAATATCTTTTATTTATATTACTTATATTTATATTCTGTAAATAGAGCCCCGTAAATCTGACGCACTGGACCTTTAAGAGTTACTTTAAAGTTACTTTACTGTATTTTTCCTTGCAGTTATCGTGCATGCTAAACATATTTTTCGATGAGTTGACAGAAGATGTTCTGATAAACAGGTCTTTTCATGCACAGAAACAAAGCCTCACCAACAGCGCAGGCTGCCAGAGCGAGGCAGATGATGGAAGCGTGCCGTGTCTTCAGACCAGCGCGGAGACTCGTCACTTTGATCTGTATTAAAATCAATATGTATCTCATTACCAGCGCCAGATAAAAGCCAAACAAAGAGAGTGAGCACCCGAAGAGGCTCATCTGTACTCACCATGGTGGAAATGTTTTTCCTCCCGTGTAGATTTTTGTTGTGCGTGTGGGTTTGCTTCTTGTCTGAAGGCTGTGAATCACCTGAATCAACCTCAGCGGTCTAAAAGAAAGTCAGTCAGGCTTGGTGTCAGGTTCTTACATGAGCAGACATGCTGTGGAATGAAACACTGCTGAGCAGCATGAGGGAGAGCGTGAGAGAAAAAGAAAAGAAACTAATAAAATAACTGAAGTCATTACAACCTGAGGATGACGTGAATCTTTTTTTCAGGCTTCACTTCAGAGATTCAGACATATTTGATGACAGTTGACTTTCATTCACATTTGTCCCTGAAGTTTCTGCTCATACGTTGACTTGAATTAGAGATTGCAGATTTTGGCTTTTGCGCTGCAGTATTGGAAATGTTCTTTTGAAGCACCCGGTTGTAATTGGAGGATTTCTTTTGAGTCTTTTAGAGATATTTACTCAAATGGCAACATTTAAATCGCTTGTGCTGTATGAAAGGCAAAGAAAAACAACAGACATGTCTGCGTCTGCCCGCTGGTTAAACAAATGAACCAGTTAACAGTTACAGTAATGAATCTTCCACTTATCATTGGAAGGAGATGCCAAAAAGTCGTTTTACCTCAGGGCCATTCTGGGAAGAGTTTCATGACAGCTCTGGCAAAGAAGCAACACGGCATTTGAGTTTAGATTTAAATGTCCACAACACTAAATCTCCTCTGTTATCCAGGGTTTGGATGCCGTTTGCTGGGTACTGACTTTCTCTTTAGGGAGCAGACAATTAAATTCAAAGAGTTTTTTGTTTTTTTTCAGTGTAGCTGAATTTTGTTGAGCTGTCGCAGCTTGACCAGGAATGTGGCTGTAAGGAGCGCCAAAAAGAACAAACAGTGTAGGCTGCGATTAAATGAATAAAATTCAAGATTTCACCGGCTACGAGTTATTTTGTTGTTCTGCCGAGAGTAATTCATTTTTTTCCGGTGTAAATAATTTATAGGAAACATTATAGATCTGTAGATTGCAGCACTCGAGATGAATCGATACGGTTTCAGTTTCAGCAACTACATTTAAAAATAAAAAAACCCATCCCACTCACATTCTCCAGTTTCATTTTTCTGCGAGTGGATCTGAACTGGTGGTTAATTCAGCAAAAGATCTGTCCGGACATCTTCACAAAAGTTACAAGTTACTCCTCTGATTGATGAGGACAAGTTTCGATGTGTAAAAGGCTCTATTCGCACTTGATAGTAAACTCTGATCTGCATCTGGATGCACGTTTGCAACATTTACGCCTCATTTACGTTTTCATGTGTATTGTATTACATTGTATTGTTAGGCATCATTTACTTTATACAATGGACCAGATTACATGTAACACCTTGTAGTTTTAAGCAGTGTGGCGCCAAAGCAGCTTGATTGCCTGAACATGCAGCACATCTATGCTATTAAATATTAGAACATTTGCAGGCAGAGGCAAGCACGCGTTCCCAGGAAAGGTGAGGGAGGCGGAGGGGAGTTTCATGATTCACGGCACAGACTCTACCAGAGAGTTATCAGAGCACATGACAAGCACTACTTGGCACAGATTTGGCAGGTGCAGGCATGCAGGTCCATAAAGAAATTGTACATACTGACATGTGCTGGGGCTCTGTGGTCGTCTTGGCAAAAGGGAGCTGGGCTCCGTCCAAGGCTCACTACAAAGCGGTCATTGTCTACGGTACGGTTTCTGCTACCGTTCCCAAGACACCAAAACAAACAGAGAAAGCAGCAGGAAGTTTTTCAGACGCTCTAAAACAGTGTTGAGTCACTGTTCAGTCATCTGCTGCCCTCAGGTAAAAGACAGACTAGAAAACAAAACACTGAACTGCCAAGAAGCACGTTCTTTCTTAAAGGATCCTATTTGTGCAAAAGAACTGATGAGTACAATTTGAGTCCGCCAGTGCCGCTCTGCAGAATGAACGGAGAGTGATTTGTATTTGTATCTCCACTGTGCAGCGCAGCACGAAGGCCGAACAAACAGGTCCACGCTTACAGTCCTCATGTTCCTCTGAGCACTTTTCATTTCACGTGAGCTCTTTTTTTTAAAAGTTCAAAGCTGCTTTAGAGTTTTTGCTTGGAGAGTTTTGCAAACCTGGAGATGTCGCTTCACATTTCTGCTGGAATATCATACTGGTGTTGCAGCACTGGAAGCCTTTAATCCAATGTTGTCTTTGAGATTAAACCATGCGATGGCAGATAAACACAATTCGAGGAGATCCAGGCTCGAAGAGGACGTCTTCCTTCACATTTCACTTTGGGACCAATGATGCACGACCTCAAGGTCGACCCACCATACTAATCGGATGTAAGGCTCCAGCTTCTTTCATCACTTGCCACTTGGCTTGTGGTGACACCGCAGACAGCGATGTCCTGAGAAATGTTAGAAAAGGATGACTGAGAACTTCTTTACTTCTCCGCTGTATGCATTTCAGAAACAGGAGAGCGTGTTTACCGTCATCAAATATGAAGGTTCCCTTAAATGAGTGCACGTTTGGTTCCAGATCACACACTAATGTTGCACTTTGTTAAAAGTGTTAGCAGTAATTGTCTTCTGTTTATCATCTCACAGCCGATGCTCCGTGCTTGTCATCATTAATGAACACGGTGGCACGTTACTACGTTTGATTACAAAAGATGTTCCTTATAAAGCAGCTTGGATGTGAGTGCACGCTGCCTGTGTTTAGATTTTTAAGTCTGGATAATGTAACCAAGACTTAACCAGTAACTGGGATTTCCAAACTCTCCAGTCTTCCGAGAAGTGAAAGTATCCGACTTTTCTGGGAAGTTTGCCATTTATACAACTCTTATCTGTTTATATACACACACACCACACACACACACACACACACAGACCTCTGTGAGTGAGACAGAGTGTGAGCTCCTGTATTTATAAGTCCCACATTGTGACAGATCTCTTTTCATGCAGTGCGGCGAGAGGATGACAAAGAAAATCCCCGAAACTCTGACTTGTGGGGCGCCGCTCCGTACGCAGGTACACATTTGAAATATTAACCAGTCTGCCAGTTTACATTTGATTGAATTGTTGTTTAAGTGTGTGAAAGCTTCTGCAGCGGGGAGGAGAGCTGAGTAAGACTTCAGATCCTCTCTCTGCTGGACCCCGGGGTCCGTAGCACACACATCTTTTAGGTGCTATGACAAGCGCAGCCATTAAGACTTAATGGATTTCAGTCTTGATGGAGCGGTATTATGAGCATTAAGACTGTTGCTACATTTTCAGCACCAATATTAAAGCATCACAAGTGCTGGGCCATCACTCTTAGTTACATTAATGGCTGTAATGGACGTTTATGGCAACGCGGAGCAGGTGATCTATCGGTGGACAGTCTGAGAGCTCCTCTGTGAGGAACCACTCATCATGGGTTGCTAGTGAGTGAGGCAGGCTGGAGAGCGGGGAAATGAAGTCTTTAAAATAAGAAATGCGTCTCTCAAGTGTCGATGGTTGGATTCAGTCAGTGCCAAAAAGTCTCGGTGCGGAACGTGCTGAATGATGATGTTTGAGCAGCTCAGTTCTTTGCAGTTTAGCAGATTTTTGTGTGTAATGTAATTAAATCGCCTTCCCCTCCGTTACACGTGACACGTGGCTCAAATCTGAAGCTCAAGGAGCGGACAAACGGCTGAAACAGGAGACTCAAAGTAGCGTGAAGTGTTAGTGAACGCAGCCTGACTCCTCCCCCCAACCACTTCTCCAATCAGGCTCAGGTTATATGAGGCACCTGCTGGCCTTCACTCTGTTTGTCCTCTCTGTGTTGTGGCTTGATGTTTGGTGTAACAGGTATGTAGGTAAAAATGAAGGTTTAACTTCTACAGAAGCGCTTTAGAGCCTCGGCACAGATCCGTTTTGATCCGTTTCCTGAACGGAAACTGAAAAACATCAACTTTAGTCTGCACACTGGCTCATAGCTGCAGCATACAGGGGAATGATCCGACAAGGGGCGCTTAGGTTCACACGAGGGGCTGCGGGGGCATGTTAGAAACAGTAATCCACTGAACTACAGCCACTCTAGCTGAACTAACTATAATAATGATTCATCTCATCTCTCTTTTAGTGCCACTTTTCTTTCAAACGTGTCAGATTTTTCTGGAGCAAACTGAGTTTGAGTCTGAGTTGGCCTTGCACCAACTCGATTTGCAATCGCTCTACATTAAGTTAAATCACTCTTTCCCATCATTGTTTCCATCTTATGCAACTGTAAGATCAGAAACACTCTGTTAACTCGTGGCGTACGAATTATTGGGAATGGGAACTTTCTTTTTGAGAATGGAAAAAGAAAGTTATGTGGGTTGAGGCAGACTACTGTGAGCTGCCCTGCTTACGATTCAGTCCCTGATTCTCCACCAAATTCCTGGCAGATAAAGGTTCTGTAAGTCTGTTTTATTTCCACTGTGATAAAGATTACAACGCGCAGCGCATTTAATTTTCCTCCCACTTTGTAACACGAGCCTTCGTTTCCCACTTCTGCTTTCCCCAGATGTACATGTCCCTGTTAAATACAAATGCCGCGTTTTCATATAAAAGAGATGCTTTAAGAGTTCTTTGTCCTTGGGTGTCTGCTTCAGTGAGTAAGTGAAGCAGAGAGAGCCCAAATCAAACAGTGGGAAGGAGAGAGAAACTGCACTGGAAGTAGACACTCAAGAGATAAGTAGACAGACGGAGAGAAAGATAGAGACACCGAGGCGGTATATTTCACCGAGATGACAAAATAAGTGTATGATGCAGTGGTGGGGAGGTCAATGTGGAGCAGGACATGAATACTGAACAGAAGATATGGAGGGAAAGAGATAACGAGGACGTGAAAGAGAGAAAGCTGCTTTCACATAACTGGAATATTTTGGTCGATCAGTTTGTCCAGCACGCTCACGCATAATCCGCTTTCTTCACCTGATCCGCTTGCTGAGGTACAGTCCTGTGCTGAAGCCCCGCAGCCCATCACATGGAAGACCTGCCAAGTCGTCGTTTGACAGCGAGTGAACGAGAGACCCGCCCAGAGGTGCATTTCAAACCTCAGCCCGGCCCGGTAACGTCAGCAAGAGCTGATGTCACTGGACTGAGAGCCAAGAGGCAACAGCAGCAACAGGCAGAGCCGAGGCCCAGCATGGCAAGAGTGAAAACGGTTTCCGTGGCAACAGAGGATGCTGCTGCTGCTGTCGTCTGTCTGTTGGGCCCGACTCTGAACGTGGACCTGGATGAATTTCTGTGTCAGCTGATGTTCACTGGATGACTAAGACTGACCACGGAGTGTTTTGTCATCTGTCTGTATTATGAACGCAAATGGCAACAGGTGACATCCATTATGTCCTTCATTTCACATTGTATTAATCTGTGAGAACTGGAAATGCACGTCTGTGCAAATCTATTTATACTGATCAAATTTCTTAGTTTAAAGCTTCTTCTAAGCCGACTCTGAGCGCAAGGAAAGTATCACATTGTCACAATCACATTAGATCATGAAGACCGGCACAATAAGCACTCGTAATGCAGTGTTTAATCATCATTCTCACATTTAACAAGTATTTTATCTCTAACTCAAATGTCAAAACATAAATAAATATTAAAGAAACAGACATTTTTCCTGTAGAGATGGAGAAACTTCCTCTTTGAATGGAGCAGTGTCGCGGTTTGTCCGCTGGGTGTCGCTGCTGAGCCGCAGTCTGTCAGGAGCTGTCCACGGTGCTGAAACGTCTTTTTAAAAAGCAATTAATGAGAAATAATACAAATATATATATTAATGTGCAGAACGTATATGTCGCCCATCACTTATGAACGATTTGATTGATTTTATATAGAGATCTGAATTAATCTGCCATTGGATCAGATTTCTGCACTCACAGTTCATGTCATGATGAATAGTTGAGTCATTAATCTATTCCCGAGAGGGATTTATTGCATATAAACCCTGTTAGCAGTAGCTGTTACAGCCCTTACCACTTACGACTTGTTCCAGAAGCCTATAAGAACATATTAAATGAATGACTTATACTATGTTGAGACGCTTTCGCTTTTTTTTTATTGTTTCTTCATCCATGATCCGTTTTCTTTAAATAGACAATACAGTTAGCTTTCTCGTCTGAGCCGATAGATGGCGCTATCACTAAACGAGCCGCAGTGAACGAGGTGCTCCTGCAAAGAGAGGAGAGAGTCAGTTTCAAGGAATTCAAGGAACTCAGCAGTCCTGTGTTGCAGCGCTCCATGACTTTACGATGCATCAGTCCGATTAAAGGACAATCTTTTCTTCCTGTTCATCTGCAGAATCTGAAGGAGGACCACCGACCGACCACCGGCTGCTGCAGGACGCACCGGCTGGATTCCCGCTGAAGTTGTTGACGCGCAGCCCATCGCGGACAGCTGTCTGGGCTGGAAGTTGAGCCTGTCTCTCTTTCCTCACCCACACGCCCAGTGAAGCTGCAGGACTCTGCTCCAAAGTTATGCTCCCGACGCTGGGTGTCACACCGACTTGCACCATGCTAAGGAGACCCGGAGCTTTGTACGTGTGTGGAAAATGATCGCAAGCAGCACCGAGCTTTCCATTATGGTGAGGAGATGTCTTCTCACTTTCAAACCGTTCAGGTAAGGACGTGAAACCCTCTCCTCAATGCAGGCGTGTTTATTTTTTTCATTTTACATGAAAGATTACAGATTATAAAATGAGAGAAATTGGTACTAGCAAGTTGCCATGTAAACATCTAATGCATGATGTCACTCTGGGGTGGTTTGTACAGTTTTCTTTCCTTAAGGTAAAGTAATCATATCACACTGTGATGCTATCAATGAAAGCCCTGCATGCAAGCACTCACTCCGCAGTGAAATGTTCCCTGTGTGTTTTACTGTTATATATCGTCATGAATTCAACAATGGTTCAGTCTCCAGGATGCATTTAAAAGCGTTCAGATCTTTTAAAGCATCCTGTAAAACATAATTCATTCCTGCTGCATTCATGTGTATGTTGCAGCATACAGCTGTACATGTCTGAGCTCATGTTACCTACTTTACACTGCTGGGTTTTTCCATGCATCATATTTTTACGTTTGTAGCGTCGCTTTCAACTTTTCCTGAGCTCAGAAAATCAGACCAGGATGTTTAAATAGTTCACTCAGCTTCAGAAGCCTGAGAATCTTTCTTAACATTTCAGAAATGTTCAGCTCATCAGAAAAATGACCAAAATTGGAGATGCATATTTTTTTTACTGGACAGAGAAAGTGTGAAAATGAATCTGTCGTGAGTAACTACAGCTCAAATGTAGTGAAGTGCAGATGACAGAGTTTGCCTCTCAAAAGTAGAAACCTCAGTTAAAGTACTCAGTTACTTTCCGCCACTGGCATTAATTGGAACTACAGGGTGCCCTGTAATGTTTGCCCAGACAGCTGAAAGTTTCACCACCAGCAGCAGCTGGAGACAAGTTAAATCAAATCAAGCGTCAACTCATTAAAACTCCCCAAGTTGGACCAGGTAGGTCGTACACAAGCTCCAAAAATCAGTAGTCACAATGGTAACTCTTTCAGCCGTGAAGTTGCCCGGTGTTTTTACCACATTATGCTCAGCCAGGGGCTCCAGACCGGATTTAACATGCCAGTGGTCGACTCGCACTCTACAGCTGAGTGGATGGTTCAGAGAGAGGAGGTCTCACTGCAGAATCATAAGTACAATACTTGTGTGCATGCTTGCCTGAACAGCAAATCCCAGTTTTTCACCATTACCTCACATACTGGATAGTAATCTGGCTCCATCAGTCACCCGGGCTCTGGCTGAGTGTCAGCAAGCCTTATACAAATTTAAGAGAGCACGCTTTGGAAAGGGTGAGATGAGTGACAATCTGTCCTGCAGTCCCCTCCCCTGCATTTTCTCAGCACGACCTCTGGAGCGTGCAGACAAGCAGACAGTTCTGAACTAATCGGCCCGTGGCAATTGTTTTCAGAGCTCGGGAGCTCGTGAAATGTTGACTGCTCTCCCCCGAAAAGCAGCCACTCGCCCGTAATTCGATGCTTTTATTCTGGGTGTTAGCTCACTGAGCGCGGTGCCATGCAGAAAGCCTGTCCGTGTTGATAGTTCATTTGAGGCGACACAGCCGAGCGAGTACACAATCTGTGGGTTTACTAGTACGATATGAACTCTGTCCACACTCCGTGATGCCGTCTCAGGGAACTTGAGAACTCACTCGCCTTGTTTCAGAGTTTTATTTTATTACTTTTTTTACATGCGTCCTGCACACTCTTAATGTATCTGTCTCATGGGCTCGGTCCTTGCCGTGCTCTTGTGTCACGTAATCACTCTGTTCTCTCTGTCTCTGCCTCTCCTGCAGGATCTTTGTGGTGGGGATTGGATTCTTCAGCCTGTGCTTTCTAATGACCTCTCTCGGGGGCCAGTTCACAGCAAAGAGACCCGGAGATTCTCCCTTCACTGTGCGAGCCGAAGGTATGCCTGCGGTTGCATGTCATTGTCGCCTTGGTCGCCCATGACTACAGTGGCTGTGCCTCTGCGCTGGTAATGAACAGGCTGGGAACACGCTGAGAGCTTTGCGGGGTTTCCTTGATTGCCACCAGCAGGCTGACAGACCTGCTCGCTTTGCTCATTGGCACTGTGTCGTGGGAGTGCTTCGCCCAGGGAAGCTCCTTTCTTCCCTCATCTACACCTCCATCTTTGTCTGATCTCATCCACAGTGCCCACATGACCTTGTTCTGATAGCAGCACTAGTAGCGGGAAATGTGCGGTGGCAGAGGTGAGATCTGTAAATATTTATGTTGTTTTTCTGGTTGTGCTCGTCTCGATAGATTTATTATGCAGAGGAAGTCGTCCAGCAGTGGGATTCCTCTTGTAAGCAAACATGAATTACTCCAACAGAAAGAAATAGTTGTAATAGTATGAATAATATATATGATGTTTTAAGACGTCCCAGAGATGATAAATGTGACGTAATCGAGGCACATTGATGCCACTTGTTTCTGTCACGTCTTGGCTCACCGACGACTTCCTTCAGCCGATTTTTAACCTGATCTCCAAAAGTCCAACTGGCCACTCGGATGTGGCAGCGTTGACCTCGCCCTCCCGGAGAAACAAATCAAAGCCACGGCAGAGAGAAAGAAAAAAAAAATCCAAATGATTTCAGAGACACCATCCCCGAGAGAAACCTGTTATCTTTCCCAGCACGTCCTCCATGTTTGCACTATGTGCCTCTGCATATAAACCACTACAGGCCTTTTGGGAGTGAAAGTGGACTATTGTCTCTCACCTTTTTCTTCTTTTTTTTATGACCGCCTGGTACAATGTTGACTCTGCATGTCATGCTCTGTGACAGGTACCAGCTGGCACGGGGAGAAGCCATGCAAACCCATCCAAGGACACCAGTTGTTTGCAGTTTGTACACCCTGATGTCAATTTATTTCACGTTGAAATGAGGCAACAGTTCATCCCGCTTGAATAATGCGGTTCATCTTCGGCCCGATCAGCGAGCAGCATGTCGCAATGTTGTGTAAGGTGTTGAAATGTTGCGGGCTGACTCACGTGAATGACTGTACTTGGTCACGGAAGCGTTAAAACTGACTCATAATTGGAGGGACTCGTGGGAAAATCTGTTTGGGCTGTCAAAGTGTGGTCATGTTAGGGGCATCATGGGAGACAAGGATCTCACACATTGGTGGATGCAGAGCTGGTACAGGCTGAAGAGACGGAGGTGAGAGGGCGGAGGAGGGGGGCAGGAGAGCCGTCTGATTAATTAACCACTCATAGGCAGCCGTCATGGGAAAGCATCTGCCTGGAGCTCATTAAACACCGGCTAACCAGCCCGCGCACATTCTCACCTTTAGCGTGCGTTTGTGTACTCGCGCCTGCTTGGGAATGAGGATTAGCTGCACGGGGGGGGAGTTACATGAGCGAGCTGGGATGAGTTGTTCAGTCAAGCGGCGTACTTGATAGCACCTAACTGTACGCGCCCATCTGGCCTCTGGCTGCCGGACGCGCTGGAGAGCTGACAGGATAGACCCGCACCAGGAAATCATAAAAATGTCAGCGGAGCGGCGGGGGGCTCCTTTAACATTCATAGTGTTTTGAATCTGAAAGGGTAAACAATAGCTGAGAGGAAGCGCCGCCTCGTTCATTGCTCGTCTTGTGAATGGCAACAATTGCCTGAAGAGAAAAAGGAGTGGAGGAAAACATGTAGTTATTGTCTTGCCTTGCTGCCTTGTGTTTCTCTCTCTCTCTCTCTCTCTCTCTCTCTACCTCTTTCTTTTAAACGCTCCTCTCCAGGCCTGTGCGTCTCTCTCTCTCTCTCTCTCTCTCGCCTGCTTTTGCATTATTATTTGTGGAAAATCTCACCTCGCCGTGGCTCTCGCGCTCTCTTTTTCAGGTTTCCCCAGCCCCAAAACAAGAAGCGACTTTGTGCAGTCACATCGCCGTCTGCTGCTGTGTGTGCACTGTAAAATGACATGAGTGATGTATAAAAGCGCTGCATTCTTTGGCACCCCAGAGCCGTCCAGAATACCACCGAGTTGCATTTGCATACCGAGCTATATCCAGATTTTTAAAATGCATGCATCGCCTTCATTACGTCCCTTTGAAGGTACAGGAAACTAATGATGTGGAGAAGCAGTAAAGGAGGAACAGGGGGAGACTATTTCTATTAGAGTGGGAAGCATGAAAGGAGGAGGCATTTGATCCTAGATATCTTAAAGGCTCCAGAGGTGTACTGTCGCTTTCTAATAAGCTCTTTGAAGACCACCTTCACAGCGTGTCCTTTACCCACTGAGGTCTTAATGCATCTTTGCCACAAAAGGAAGAACCGGGCCTCTGACACTTTCAAGTTTTAACCCGGTCAGAGCAAGTCTGAATGGTTCAGATGTTAATGCGGCTCCTATTCCTGACTGCAAGCTCCATTACCTGACATTTCTATTGAATTTCCAATCCCTAAACTGATGGGAAAAATCCATTTTGCTGCAGGCAAACAGAACGTTACATCTGCCGACAAAGGCAGGTGATTTCTTAAAGCGTTGCCCGCACTTCTTGTGTTCGAACCCAATCATTTGCCCCTTTTTATGTTCAAGAATAATAATTCGACCGCTTTGTTTTTGTGGCTGGACCACTCAAATGGTTTAAATGTAAAAGAGAAAACTCCTTTTTCCACAAAGTTCCAGCATCAGGTGTGCAGGGCGCATCTTGTTCCCTCTTCTGCTCACTGAAATCCTTTTCAGCACACACGGCCAACTTTTTTATCTCCTGCCTCAGCAGTCTTCGCGACGTGGCGCATGAGAACGAGTCTTCTCTCGGGGCGAGGGTGTGGCGGTATTTGCAGGTCTATCTAAAGCTCTGAACTTCAGCGCTTGGGTCCGGGATGAAAAATGGGCCGACTAATCTGCTTGAAATAGAGGCGTTCTCCTCTCGCTGGCGAACAGAATAAACTGACCTTTGCGCGCTGATGGAACTTCAGCCAGAAGGTTTGAAATAACTGGAAAGGAGTGCGCGGCTGACGCAAAAAAAAAAGAAAAAGAAAAAGAAGGAGTGAGAATAAGAAATGAACGCTCATTGTTCACTCTGTCACTGGCTCCTGTCATCTGGTGCGGAGACCTGTTATTTTCTCCTGGATTGCGAGGCAGGTGCGACAGCAGAGGTTGCGCTGATTGTTGTCTTAGACGCGCGGCGACACTTTGAGATTTCGACTGCGAGCATGTTTTCTGCGCCTCCGATTGCTTTGTTGTTGTGGCATTCAGCACCTGTATTATGCTTTAAAGAAAAGACGCTTTCCATAGAAACTTAGGCGGGGCGCTGAGCTACAACACGATTTCCAGTTTTCTGCTCTTTCTTTTTTATCACCATGGTCACATTTCTGTTGTCGCAACCGCTGCTTATTAGTCTTTTGTAGCGGCGTCAACAGTTTGTGTTGGTTTAATTTTGTGTGTAGACGTGTCGGCGCAGACCCATCACTTGATTAAATTGTCTCCTGGGGGTGAAATTAAGTACAACAACAAGTAGTCTTGATTGCGACTCTTCCTGCAAATTAGCCGCTGCAACATGATCACCTCTTTAGTGTTGCCATGCAGCATGTGCATGCACAAGGATACGCCAGTGCTTGTACATACAGTACACACAGCAAGGCAATCATGTCTGTGAGTTATTTAATTAATGCACAAACAGAACTGTTATTCTTCCCTGTCCTCGTGTCTGTGACCTCTGTTGTTGAGTTTTGATGGCCTGTTCCAGCATGACTAGTTTCACCTGCGTCTTGTTATCCTGCCTTCGCTTGTGTGTTTAACCTCTGTGTTCCAGTTTCATTGGTGGTTTCTCTTATTTCTGTCCCGGCCGTGCCTTGTATTTTGTTTCCCCACTCTGATTTTGACAACTTTGATTTCTTGGACCTTGCCAGTTTTGTGAATTTAGCCCATTACTTTACAGATTTGTCCGCTTTTTTGGACAGACTTTACCATTTTTAAACCGCGCCTGCCTTTGTACACTGTTCAGCCGCTGAGTTTGCCTTTGGGTCCCAGTCCTCGTGTTTCTGGTTACTCTGTTTGAACTGGATATGAAAAGTGACAACATGCTATCATTGTATAAAATGACTGCCGACCTTTGCTTGGCATCAAACCGTCACATTGTGACATGTACGTAACTACACATCAGTCACATCAGGGAGTGCTAAACTTAGTTTGAATTACTCTCCAGGCATCCCATAGTTTATTTTGTCATATTTTTAATAGAATAATGTTTTAGATTCATTTATTTTATTGGATTGTTAAAAAATAGAGTGACAACAAGAGATTTCTCTGCACCACTAGAAGGAATTTGTGGTGCAAAACATGGTGCAAAAAACCATAATTATTTTCAGGTGATTACACTCCACTGCCATATTCTGTAAACAGAACCCCGGAAATCTTCCACACCGGACCTTTTTTAAAGTGAATGTGCTAGGCAGGTTGTTTACAGCCTCTTCTGGAGCACATTTATTGTTGAGCACGCTCCGCGAACTGGGTCAGGAAGTTCACTTCCAGAGTTGGTTTAGGTAGCGTTTTCTATTCCTGTTGTTTCTCTCGCAGTCATGCAAGACTTTATTTTCTCTGTGAAAACAGGAAATATGTTTATGCAAATGCTCATCATATTTTCATGCCCAAACTGAGCAGCCAGAGCATAAAAGGGAATAAAACTGGCTAAACTCCCGTCCTGGAAAATGAGTGCACGCTGTGACACTCCTGTGTTTCTGGATGAACTGAGCGGTGTGTGTTTTTGATCCAGGTGTATCAGCAGATGCTGGACGCTGGCGTCTTCTTCAACCTTCAAAGTCGCCAGGTGCGCTTTGTTGTTTTTTTTCTCTGAAAAACAACACCCGCGTATCAAACGTCAGGTGGCGGTCCGGTTTGAAAGCTGTGGAAAATCAATGAGCGCAAGTCTGCGGTGTGCGCGGTTAAGGAGAACCTCGCCATGCTTCTAACTACACCTGCATACTGCGAGGGAGGGTCAGAGGAGGTTTTAATTAAAGCTGCGGAGATTCGCGTTGAGAAGAAAGAGCACAGGTGTTTTCCTTGTTTCCAGGCTGTCAGGCACAATGAGAGGCCGGAGCCGGATAAGTGACAGAGGTTCTCGGCTCTAATAGCTTATGGATGTGGCAGCTCCCCCCACCGTAGGTGCCAAATAGAAGAGAGAAACTCAATCTCAATCAACCTTTTCTGTAATGAATATTTGAATTAGGAGTGAGAGGACAGCGAAAGGTCTGTCTGTGCGCGTGTGTGCGTAAGAGAGCGGAGCAGGAGGGGATGTATGAATTTATCCTGGTGACAGGTGAGATGGAGGGATCTGACCCTCATTTCCCTCACTAGGAAAACTAGGCGGCCAGTAATACTCATAAGAGATGACAGGGTTTATTTATGTGGCTCTCGGTTGTGCCAATGGGGAGGAGAAAGAGTTTTTTGATATAAATCGAACATGACACGCTGCTGTAATGAGTTTTATGATGAATATGTTAAATGTAGAAAGATTGATTTGCATTCTATTGAGCTCATTAGAGAATACGGTTTTATATTCTACTATTACTTGGTTCTGTTGGCGAGATATTGTGCGATTCTCCACTGTTAAATGGATCAAATCATCAGAATGGCATAAAACAATGATTATGTCATGCTTTCCGCCCACTGCTCAACGCCCGCATCTGAGCCAACGACTGAAATGTGCATTTCTTGTAGTGAACTTTTACAAGCTACATCCTCCAAAACGTCTAATAAAAGCGGGGGGAGATTCCTGCCCGCCGGCAACGTGTCGTTTTTGTTGTACTGGGTAATGAAAGTGCTGAACAGCAGCTCTTAAGTGCTCTTCATGTTAATTTTAGTGTGGGCTTACTGCGGAGCCTTGCCCTGGTCATGTTGGTCATTTCATTTTCCTGCAGGAATAAGGTAAGACTTATTACAGCGGGGTTATTGCTTCTTTCTTGTATCCATTATTTTGTGTGTGTGTGTGTGTTTGTGGCTTTTCACTAATGAGCTTTCCCATCAAATGCTGCCACACTGTCCTTATTTAAAGTGTTCAACCAACATAGCCACCTACTACAGCCGACCCACATTGAGTAACATGGGTAGATTTGATCTTAACAGAGAGATCATGTGTTGAGACGCTTATAGTACATACGCAGACGCTCTGAATACTGAGGCTTCTGTGTTGTGAGACTCGACGTTCAGAGTCTCCCTCCGAGATGTCGGGGGCACTATCTCAATCCACACTCTGCGCGAAGGTCAAGGCGGCGCTACTCATTCCTCCTCTTCTAAGTATGACTTTGTTTGAAGTGATTATACTGTAGCTCTCTGTAAACCGATTGTGCATCGCAGTTTGAACATCTAAAAAAAAAAAAATCTCCAACTGAAGGGCTCCATAAAAATAAAACATATTGAATCTGGGGCGACTGAAGGAAGATGTTCAGTCTTTTGTCTAGTTTTACAGTTGCTCCAGCCAGCTTCACTTAATGTGTGTTTTGTTTTTTTTAGAAAATAATAGCTGGTTAGGATTGTGAGCGCAGCTAGCAAGGCAGCAGGAGAGGAAGACCATAGGTGGGGAAGCTGATTGAGTGTCCACTTAGCTGTGGAGGTATGAATATAAGACCAGGTAGGTTTCAGCCCTGGTAGCATAGGGTGCCGATGAAAAGGGACTTGCCTTTAAAAGCAACTAATCGAAGAATTAAATGACTTCGAGTTCTCACATACAGTACGTTGAGCACTCGTTGGCTGCTTTGCCTTCTCTTCAGGTCATCTGATGCAGCACTCCATCACTCTTGGTCAGTTATTCCTTGCATAACCTGGAGGTATGTTGTTGGGGTTAGGGTTAGGGTTAGGGTTAGGGTTAGGGGTTAGGGTTAGGGTTAGGGTTAGGGTTAGGGTTAGGGTAAAAAAAAACAAATGATGGTCCCAGTAAGTGCACCTTTGCACCCCATCCATGCTTCACGGTGGGAACCACACATGCAGAAACCATCTGCTCACCTTTGCATTTGACAAAAACGGAAATTTCACTCATCAAACCAAAGTACAGATGTTTTTTCCCGGCCCAGGCCGTTCTCTTCTTCTCGATGGTCTTCCTCAGTCGTGGTTTCTTTGCAGCAGTTCAGCCGCTAAGGCTGATTCGCACAGTCTGCCCTGAACAGTCGATGTTGAAATGTGTCTGCTTCTTGAACTCTGAGAAGCTCTAATCTGAGGTGCTGTTAATTGGCGATTTCTGAGGCTGGGAACTGTAATGAACTTATCCTCTGCAGCTTGGTCTTCCTTTCCTGAGGCGGCCCTCACGAGAGTCACTTTCATCGACTGCGCTTGAGACTTTCAGAGTTCTTGAAATTTTCTGAATTGACTGACCTCCACGCCTTGAAGTAATGATTAACCATTTTTCTTGATTTACTTGAGCTGTTCTTGCCATAATTTGAATTACTGCAGTAGTTGAATGAGGCTATTTATGTATGGTAACACTAGAGTGTGCAAAGCGGTCAAAGTAAAGGTAGATATGGCTGTAACCATGACTTCATTCTTGTCAGTGAACTTCTATTCTATGATTTTGGCAAAGCATGCAGCCAGTGAGTCTCTCTAAGGACAGTTGTTTATAGCTGGTCGGCCAGTGTTTCGTCGTGCAGGCTACAATACAAATGGTGATCTAATTGGAATTTGTTCATAATATCGATTGTACTGTGGCACTTCTGAAATTGAGTCGTTAAAGGAGATTAGCTGCTGCTAAATCGGCCCTTTATTAACCAGCAGATAAAGAACGACACAGGGAGGCCCTACATTAGCACACAGACACCATCAACTCCTGCTACACCAATACCGGCATCTCGGACTGTTCATGGGAAGAAAACACATTAGCCGATGTTTCCCGAGAGGCGTCAGGAAACAAGAGTAAAAGGCAGCCTGATGAGCAGTTGATTGCAAACGTATATAAGGCTCCGTTCTAAAAATGTACTGTGTAGGAAGGGTGTTCGGTCTCGGTAATGGTGATTTACGAGCACAATGTGTGTGTGAGCAGCATTGCTGTGAAGAAATGTGAGTTCGTCCCACACTTTAGCCCAGAGGCTTTGTTTAGATTTAGTGCAGCGAGCACACTGCAGCTGATAGAGGATCCTCTGAACTAAGCAAATATTCTGAAAGTCCACAGAGATCATCGCGAATAAGTGCCAAGAAGAATGGTGAAATAATCGTTTGAGATTTGTTTAGGTCTTGGTGCTCGGGGTTCGGTCTCGGAGTTGCTTCATACAGTTGGCTTGAGTGTTTATTTGGACAATATAGTAATATATTACTCCGCAGTGCTTCTTAAATCTCATCTCCTTTCCTGTCCTGCATCATTCTTCTTTTAAAATCTATTGATGAACCGCAGCCATAAAGCTGCAACTCTGAATGGGAATTCATTTAGCCTCTCTCTCTTGCCGTCTGTGGAGGGAAAAATTGTTGTCTAACTGCTGAATTATTCAGAGCGAGGCATCTTTAGGCCAGTTTTACTGAAGAGATTCTAGAAGTGACTCTAAGTCTGCTAAGCCAAAGCAGAATATGTACAGGCAATAAAGGGGAAAGATTGAGGTGGATATCTGGGCTCTCCCTTATACGATTCACCTTTTTGAGCTCAAGCGTACCACTGCAACTTTTCCTGTGATTCGCATTTCCGATGCCGAGCAACACATATCAGCACACATGCACACGCACCGAGAGGAGCGGGAGATTGTCTCTCTCGGCCCTGATTTTATTTACTGGTGATGTAATCGGATTTATTTTCAGAGAAAGGTGACTTTAACCTGGGCAGTGATAAATGAACTCTGACAGGAGAAGTGAGTGTGCGCGCAATGCAGTTTCTAAAGTCTAATGCAATTGATGAGGGAACACTGAGAGGTGAGACTTTGTTTTCACTCACAGTCCCGGAGAACAATATGAGCCTGGTGTTAGTTTCTCGCTATATTTCTCAGGGGTTTGGAGCCGCAAATTCACTCCCAGGTCCCGCGAGTGGCGTTATTTGTCTTGATTCTTGGACGTTTTTGCCACAAAGAATTGTTTTTCCCGCGGTGATCCTGAACTGTGATGCGATTACATGTTAATAATTACGCCGAGCTTCACGTGGTCAGCGCGGGGTCAGGAGGGCCTCGACTCCATGGCGATGCAGTCCGAGACCTCGCTGGCCTTGCCGTCTGTAGCTGCAGGCTCGTTAATTGACTGGGTGTTTGCTACCAGCGTCATTCCGGTTTACCGCCAGTCAGGTTGTTAATAATCTGAGACAAGCAGCAAGACAAAACCGATACCGCCAGACTAATTTGGACGTTTCTGTGTTTTCCTGGGGAGCTGGCCCCCGGTGAGCTTCTGGTTTAATGATGAAGGACAAAAGGAAAGAGAAACTGTTTTAGAGAAATCCGACAGTAAAATGGGACATAAAATAAATGGATTTATAAAAGTGACCTTGAGTCAGTCTGGTGGTACAGTAAATCATTTTAGAGGGGAAAATATATATTTATATTGTGTTTGAAATCATTATAACAAACAGTTCTCTTCCCGTGACCTTGATTTGTACGTTACATGAAGGCAAAAGTGGTCATAAAGTGTGACTTAGGTGCATAGAAACATACCGTACATGGTAAAAAACCAATACTTTTTCTAATATTACACTTTAATGATATTAGTACTGTTGAGGTTGGTGTTTTATTCCATATTCTACCATAAAAATACAAGTTTTTACCTTTAAAATAAATTTTACCAAATAATTAACATGAAAATACCATATAATGCCGAATAAAACAAGGTTTTGCCAATAAATATGACTAAATATTCACTGCAGAATTAAATTACCATGCCATAATATTTTAAAGTCTTCTATCTTCTATCATCATCATCAGTTTGTGCTTGTCACTTTGCTCTTTTCATTTCTCCCTCTCTCTTTCCTGTCTCCATGATTTCATTTAGTAATATCTGTCTTGCCTGTCTGTGTTTTTCAGTGCTTGGTGGCCAAGAATCTCGTGGGGTGCTGAGGAAAATCAGTGACATGCTGGAGATAATTATGAAGAGGATGGATGCTCTGTCTAAACTGAGTAACACCACAGACACCCACAGGCTGGATGAGCTCAGCTCGGCCTTGGACAGGTACAAGGTTTCTAATGTCTTCCTGGTTTCTAATGCCTGTCAGACGTGTTTTACGTTAGATACAGCTGCCATGTCGGGTTGGTGTCTGAGAAAGGCGGCATGTTATGTGCACAAAACTTAGGAAGTCGCAGTAGAGTGGGGAAGAAGGTGCTGCGCTCTTGTCATTCTTTACGAGTAATGGCACTCACTTTTTCAGCTCGTCTCTAAGCAGAACTGTGCGTCAGGCAGAGTGAGTAAGAGAGGTACACCGGCGGTACGGCGAGGGAGCCTGTGTCTTCACTATCAGTGTGAACCTCAGGCTGCACTCGAGGGGGCATGACACTGCACCAAAGCTATTATTGTTATGTTTATTACTGTTCTGCTTGAAGTTGATTCTTGACTTTTAAAGCAATCACTGAAAACATAATCCCATCACAAGGTCAATTTAGTCACTCTCTGACGTATCATGTGTTTGCCTGAAACCAGAATGGGTAAAGGCGATATGATGCCACTGACAAGCTGTTAGCGTGAATAAAATAAAGCTTTTCTCTGTTTTCAACATTGTTGGAAACACATGGGATATAAATATAGCTAAAGTAAATAGATTGACATGTCTTCAGACATTTGAATGCATGGGATGTTACATAGTGTTACATGGTATGCCTTGTACATATTATACTAACAAAGGATGGAGATGCGATAGGATGGAGTGGTGGTAGAAAAGAGCAAGCAGGCAGCTCAAAGCTGTCAAGGCTGAACTTGAGGAGGTCTGCACAATATTCTGCTTGGCTCTAAAAGGTGAATTTCATTGATGATGAGATGAAAACATGGAAGCTGAAGAGCACGTGAGAGACTGTGCAAAAAAAGGAAGCGGGCCAAGCATGGAGCCCTGGGGCATCCCGGTAGAGGAGGCGCATGCTGTGGAAAAGAGCCTCATACCTCAGAAACCCGGTGTTAGAACAAACCCGATCCCTCTCCCTGGGCAGCTGGAGAAATAAAAGAGACTGTCATATATATATATATATATATAAAGAAAAAGGAAGAGCAGAGGTCTTGCTGGACAAGTTGAAGCTGCCAGCTCTGAGTTGTGGGTTCTCTGCAGTTGCCGTGGCAACGGACCTTTTTCCTCCCGCCTGCACCTGCTCGGGGTTTGAGGAGAGGAAGCTCCCTCCTGTTTCTGCCTTTACTGTTTTGTTTGCCTCGTGGCCATCACCGCCCACTCCCTCACGGCCGGGAAGTATCTCCACTTCAATTGATCCCGCACTGCCACACACACACACGCACACACACACAACGGCGGTAACCACCTGCGGTGATAAATTAAAGAGGCATTGTAGTAAGATTGGCGATTTATGTCTGGTCTCTGTGTAACTGCGAATAACGAACAATGACAGAAGAGGTGCAACGCCTAACCTGACCTGACTTGTCAAAAGCCTGGGGGGAAATATTTATTACTGCAGTTTGATATTGGACGTTGCATATTGCACAGAATTTAATTTTCTCTACCCTGCCCTGCGGATATACACTCAGTAATGTAGTTCTAACAATTATTTAATTGGCCTCTCAGGGACTAAACTGGAAACGCTACAGTGACAAAGGCCAAATAGTTTAAAAACCAACTTAGTGGTGAAAACGTGTCTCGTGCTAATAATTCATGGTTTTATTTGTTATCACTCAGGTGATTAAAAAAAGAAACCGTGTGGCTGAGGGATGACCCTAGAGATGAGAAGAAGCTCTTCACACAGGAAAAACTTTACCCGCCTAGTGTACTGCTACTGCTCAAATGTAATTAGCTTGTCCACTTACTGTCTAACAGCAGTTTGCCTCTCCTGGGTCTGGAGTCCCTGCGGTGTAAACATGAGATTGCTCTGCATGTGACCACGGCTGTCAGTCTGCACTAACACACAATCATTTTTTTCTGCACGTGTGTGTGTGTGTGTGTGTGTATTTTACGGCGCTGTCTGTCAGTGTGTCTGTGTAATTGGCAATTAATTTGCGCTGACCTGCGAGACTAAAACCTAGACGAGAAGGTTTGGCCACCACTTCCCTCGTGGGCACGACGCGGAAAAATGAAATTGGGGTTTGGGATTATGTTAAATTATGCATATAAGCACAGTTAGATTGCTTTCCCCTGGCGCGCGCCGCAGAAATACATGCTGCCTCAATGAAATTAGAGTTATACTGCTTGATCTGCATGCGAAGCGCTCTTCCCGTCGTTGGTGTGAGTTTCCAGCGTTTACATATTCAGAGCCGTTTAATGAGAAATGTAAATCCCAGAAATAAGACTACACAACAAGGGAAGCTCATTAAAATTATTCATTTAAGTGTTTGTTTTCGTGTAAAACAGGGCATGGATGGAATCCTTTCCACACATTAATGTTGGTTGTTTAGAACAGCGACAAACACGATTAAAGTCATCTGTTGATGTGCAAAAGTTCCAGAGGTTAAGATTGAGTTTTCTCTGAAGCTGCCGCTCGTCTGAAGTTATCCAGTGGCCTCTCAGTGTGTGCTGAGCTGTGCAGAGGCCGGGATCGCATTGCAAAGGACTCTTTTACCGTTTTAATGGGATCCACCAGTAACTGCAAACAAAGTATTTACAAGCTTTCCTGTAAAATACTCTCTGCAAAGTTTAACCAGCAAAACGGTCACGACTAAACATTTACTTAGATGGAAGGTAACCATACTCTGACAATATAACATAATAAAATCAACCAAATGTACCAAAATAAGGGTTTTACAGAAACTCACAACCTTAGGTCGAACATTTGCTGATTTCCTTTATTTTTGGAGAACGAGCAAGTTGAAATAATTCAACACAAATTTAAACAACAAATCAGTTCAGAATCAAAATAACTGTTAGTCAGTTGATCTGTTGGAAGTTCAGTCAGCAACCATCACGGTAATCTAATTCATTATCTAAAGTAAGAATGCCACGTTCACTGCTTTCCAGAACACTTTTCATGATTTGCAATGCATATCAAGTCAAATGAATTTAGAAAACAATCTGCAGGGCAGATAATGGAAATAATTGTTTGCAGGCCTGATTGCGGCGCTGTTAGCTTCATGAGCAGCGCCGCCTTCACACTCACTGCACGTACAGTACAGTAGATATCTGACGCCGGTACAGTAGGAAGTCACTGATTTTCTTATTTTAGCAGAGCAAGCGCAGAGTAGAGCAGTTCATTTGCCATGGGCTCGCCTCTGACAGGACTGCACATATAGTAGCAGATCCTTTTCATATATTTTGATTAAATTAGACTCTGGAGTAAAATGAAACTTTTACTCAGGCTGAGATTCTGGACTGAACAAAGTTTTAGATCCTTTGCTGATTGTCATATTCCAGATTTCCAAAATACCTCTGGACTGTAATGAATATTGCAAAGCCCTCTCTTTATTCCCTCCGTGTTTCACATCCCACCGTATCTCCTCCTGCATGGTAAATATTGCTTCTTGATTGTTTTGCCAACAGCTTTCAGGCCACAGGGGTCAAGTGCAGTCAAACAGGCTTGCTAACAACCTAATTGTCTTCTGTTTTTATTTCCCCCACGGACTTGTTTTAATATGCCGACTCACTTTTTTATTTTATTTTTTTTTAAAGCTCTCAACAAATAAATTATCTGTCATTGTTTAAAAGCTTTTTCGATTTCACGCCTCAAGTTCCCGACAATTAGCATTTCTTCCACTACTTCACGCTCACGCTGTGAAGGAGAACAACAAATACCGCCGAATGAAGGAAGCTACAAAAGGAATAAAGTGTTTCTTTTGAAGGTGGCTGATCGCAGCGTGGAGAGATGAAGACGGCCGTTTAAATATTCTCTTTCTCTTTGTGTGTGTGTGTGTGTGTGTGTGTGTGTGTGTGTGTGTGTGTGTGTGTGTGTGTGTGAGATCAGGATTCAGCCTATAGGCCTAGTGGAGCGGATTCAGGCCATCGCCCAGAACATGTCAGACATGGCAGTGAGGGTGGAGCAGATCCTACAGCGCAGCATGGCCAGCAACAGAGGTATGATATAAAACACACACACACACACACAGATGCACACTGCCCACACACACCTGGAGAATACCAAATATAGCTGTAGCGCCCCCCTCCCCGCTTCCCTTCACCCACCCACCGCTCGTCTATTTCAGATCCATCCAACCTGGAGGCACCTCTCCTCTCGGCCCACATAAACCCGACTGGATCAAGTCTGGATCCGGGTCCGCTTGGATGCGCGGTCTCTGTCTAACGCACACTTGCTGGTTGATCGTATAGAACATGACAGATATTATTCACGCCACGTTTACCCCGCTGACATAGCAAGCCACTGTTTGTGTCAGCGAGGAAGAGCTCCCGTGCAGCGCAGTGCAACTCCTCCTGTTGTTGCCGTATCATAACTACACGGCCGCGGCATGTTTAAATCACGATGATGAATTACTGCCTTGTTAATAGGATCCGGCCCCGTCTGCGTATTTTATTAGCCTTCATTCTCAATTTCTCTATTGGCCACGAGTAGAGAGAGCGGACGCCGTGATTTAATTCGCGCCATAATTCCTCTCCTGTATCCACCACGTTGCACTTTATGGCTGAAAACTATTCAGCTTACGGTCTCATTAAAAAGCAGTCAGATAATTTGTCTGTTGTCACAATGTCTGTTATCATTTAAATAAGGACGAGCTGAACCCGGCGAAGTTTTGACAGTGGCAGGCAGTGGCACTTTTCATCGTGAGAGGCCCGTCGTTATCATGCTAATCAGACAGAATGGCTGGCAATTATTTGTCTGTGATTGTGCTCTTCGACGCTTGGCAGGATGCTGACGGAGGAGCTGCGACTGCTCCTTTAATTAGGGCTGCTAGTGCCGGGCTTCAAGGAGGAGAACAGACCAGGGAGGAGAAGAAGCGGTGGAAAAGGGAAAGTGAGCCGCAGAAATGACGGGCTGAGAAGGAGAAAGAGAGGGAGATTATGAGTTTTATGAATCACGCTAATGCAATCTATCTATAGTAAATCCAGTGAGTGGGATGGAACAGAGACTTCAGCCGTTTCGGCAGAAGAGGCCAAGCTTTACAGGAGCTCGTTCGCTGGCTCTACCTCTTAATTTATCTCTGTTCATCATCCCAAAGGCAGGAGTACTGTATGTGCGCCGTAATGCAAAAGACAAACAGACCGGTGGCTCAAAGGGGAATGCTGCAAAGATGGGTTTGATCAAGGATCAGTTGGAAAGCCCGAAGCTCGGTGAATCTATTTATGAAGATGCACGATGTGAAAGAGGACGTCGAATCAAACACATCGAGGGAACTTCTGTGCAGTGAAATGAAGGCTGGGGGGGGGTGCAGTGTTTATGACGGCAACACAAAGCAGATAACACGATGCCAGCATATTTCTTTCACCTTCCTCTTTGACTTTTGTGTCTCTGTGTCGACAAACAAAAAAACAATGCAGCTCTTTATTTCTGCTGAATCGTGTGGCCTGCGTGCGTGCGTGTGTGTGTGTGTGTAGTCTTTGATAAATACCCTGCATTTTTCTTTTCTCCAGTTAGGGATGGAGCATTAGGACAATGCGAGACTCCTAAAGATCCCCGTTATCCGGACTGTCCCAACAAGATGGATGTAAGTCCTCGTATCTCACTTGAGTCCAAACTATTTCACACACACACAGCAAATATCCCGTTGTCCTCCTCTCTTGGCGACTCACCTTGGCCCATCATACATTTTGTATAATAAGATAAGAGGACGTGTTCCAGGCTCCTCGCAGAGAAACCGAGTTGTCTGTTGCTGTAGCTCAATGCTGCACAAGCAGAACAGGAAAGAGCCAACGAGGTTTTATAAATAAAGTGTGAGGAGCAGATGTATCAGAGTAAAACTAATATAAACATGTCCGATGCGTGATTCTTTCTATTAACACCTCCGGGCGATTAAACGTAAGGAAATCTCTCGGTTTGAAGACTAAATACGTGAAAAATACTCACCATCTGTTGCAGCTAGGACGTGTGCATGAACAGTCTACCTCACATGTGTGCAAATGTCGCACGCATGCACAGAAAAAACATCCATACGAAGCGCGCGCTGCTGTTTATTCCTCGCGATCATGTTTACGGACGCATCCATCGTACATATGGTCAGCCGTGCACCATGTGAAGGCACGCAGACGGAATATGTCTTAATTAGACCCAGTCAGAGTCTGTGTGGGCTGCACAGAGTCTGTACAGGCCCTCCCGCTTGGGTACAAGCTCACAGTTTCAAACATTTTGGAACAAAAAAGATAGTTCTCCTTCTGTCAGCAGAAAATAAGAAGACGCCGCGCGCCTGGGGAGTAAGATGGATGTTCCCTTAGCTCGCCAAAGAAAGAATGGGACGCGTCCTCGCTCCCCATAAAAGCTGACACCTCGTGAAAGACGTCTAGCCTAATGTTAGTTCAGCCTAATCACAGAAGTAGACATTTTTACTGTTTGACCATCCCGTCCCGCTTCCTCCACTTGGATGTCCGCGGCCTCAGAAGAACAAGCAAAGGCAAGATCTGCCCTTTCTCCCTGTCTTCAGTTCAGGCAGAGACTTTATTACTCCATTCAAATATCTGGGGCATTTGACCACAGAGCATTAAAGTTAACCTATTAATGAAGCCAAGCCTGCTTCTTTTTTTCCCTGTGCATGAGTCTGACAATAAAGAAGCAAGAGCATCAAATCGTAGCTGAAGTTAAAAGTGCCCACAGGCTGTTCCACGCAGTCGGTTTCAAAATGATGAGAGGACTTAAGGGATGGGTTTTAATCCGGCCTCTGCTCACACCTTTTTACATATTTAATTAAAGAGTCGTCTAATTAAGGGCCCTGAAGGAGTTCACTCCACATTTTCCGAACGACGAGAGTCATTTGGGTCTTTTGCTTTTCCAGTGGATGCGCGCTCGCTGGACCTCCGACCCGTGCTACGCCTTTTACGGCGTGGACGGCTCCGACTGCTCCTTCCTCGTCTACCTGAGCGAGGTGGAGTGGTTCTGCCCCCCGCTGCCCTGGAGGAATCAAACCGCCACGCCCACCTTGAAGCCTCCACCCAGGAGACAGGTAACACACCGTTTCCTCATCATTGATAATCACTTCAACCCAGAGCGCGGGTTCAGGGTCTGACACGGAAGTAAAAAAAAAAAACAACTCTCTCTCACTTGTGCGGTTTTTCCTCGAAAGCGCAAGCAGCCGGTCTGTTCCTCACATCTGTTCGGCGTCACAAGATGAAGTTTTCAATTTTTTGCTGGCAGTGGAAAGAACCGACGATGACTCAACTGAGGAGGCAGATAGTAGTCGACACGTCTCACATGCCAACGGAGGTGTCAAGAATTTAGAAGCGACGAGGAAGGAAGAATAAATAGAGCAGAATGCTCAACATCAAGGTGTTGTGAAAAATTACTGCCACTGTGAATTTGGTAGCTTGACACTGATGCCGCAGAGTTTTCCAAGTTCCAAGTTCAGGCAGAGCCTTTATTGCTTCTTTTTTTTTTTTTATCAAAAGCTCTTGGGAGGATCTGAACACCCAACCGCACCGGCGCTGGCTGTCACTCCTGGTTTTCATTCCCATTTGCCTCCCTGCATCAGTTCATTTTTTAATTTCAGCACCACGCACGCGACACGTCAATCTCTCCTCCGACGTCTATCCCCATCCTCTGTCCCCCTCCCCAGAGTGATGTGCAGCCGGCATCGGCGAGCCCCTGACGTGCATTCGCTCTGCGCCTCCACCTCCTGCTCTAATTGCCAGCCCCGTATTCACCGAGACTAATCCCGAGACTCCCCCCCCCGGGACGCTCTGCATTTTGCCGTAACACAAGTTTCTCCTGAGGGCAATAATTCACCTGCATTGTGCGAGTACAGTGCGGCTCTGCATATCGATTTTCGTCTTTGAGAGAACCCCCGTTTCGTTTAGAGTGTCGGTGTGTTTTAGAGAGAGAGACGGACGGTTTCTCTCCTGTATTTTTATAAGTCCTCTGTGCCTCCCCCGTGCAGTTACTCCATTGATTAATACCCGCGTGCCGGTATCGCGCTGTGATGCAGTGATTACAGTGGGTAGAGGAGGAGATGTGAAATGAGAGCAGACAATTTATGAGGATCATCCAAGAGTCCCTCAGGCAACCTGTCTGAGAGCTCCTAGCCCCGGGGCACTGGCAGATAACAGAAAATGACAGTGCAGTCTAAACCACCCCGGTGAAAACATAAAAAAAAAGCAGCCCTATAATGTCTATACTGCCGTCGTTTTTTTAGTATCCCTCCTTCTGCTTCAGGCCAAGTTATAAATCTGAATACCAGCTTGTTCTTGAGAGCTTTCTGGTGGAGAACATCCGCACAAGCCTCACATGCACTCTACACTCTGGAGCCTTTCCAGTGATTCTTAATTTTATTTTTTTATTGCTTCTGTCATCCAGGCTATTTTCCAGTCCGACATCGGGACCCTGCTGGAGCGGGTTGGCACCGGGAAGGAGTCGCTGAGCTTCATGAAGAGGCGAATACGAAGGCTGGCGGCGCAGTGGGCCTCCGCCGCTCGGCGGCTGGATGACAAACTCCGCAACCAGTGGAGGGAGCAGAAGAGGGTGAATACGAGGCGTTCCGCACAGACCGGAGAGATGAAAGTGGGAGGATGAGAGAACAAGTCTGTGCTGTGGTTTCATCTTTTTCAAAGTGTTGTGTCTGGCTACAGACGACGAGCCGGCGAGAAATGCGCTGCTCGGTTTGCAGAACAGAAACCTTCCCGCGGCTCGGGAAATATATTCCTCAGCTCCTGATTTGATGGAAATGTATTTGTTTAAGGATTAAAGCAAGGAAAAAAAAAAAGATCTTTCAGATCAAACGGTTCTGAGTACGCCCAAAAGCTAGGATGCTAAGCTACCCGAACAGCTGTGACATTTTCTTTTATCATGGGCTCCTCTGTGTGAAGTGTAGAATGTTGAGTAACACACACAAGTAGATAATGATCCAGAGTAACTCCTGGCAGGCATTGATTGGCTTGGGCGCACTTTCCCCGCTGACATTTACAGGGACATTTCTGCAAAGTGTCAAAGAGTGCTGCCTGCCGGAACGCACAAACGATGAAACGGGAATGACATTAGACCCCCGCCCCCACCCGGCGGGGTTGTAGTACTCGAGGCCGGTCTCAAGATCAATTTGGGAAGGTCCTTCGTCCCGTCTCAGCATCGACCGCATTTTTACTCAGTCTTTTTCTCGATCTCGGGCAAAGAGGATTTAGGATTTTTTAGGATTAGTCTTGTCGTGTCTTGTGTGTTTAGTTTAGTCTTAGGTTTAGGGGAGCTGCATTTTATTACACAACGTCTGACACAACTGGAACCAAAGATTTTTTAAAATATTAGCAACATATCAGCAACCTAAGTGGCCATTTTACTCTCTAATCTTGGTCTTGTCTCTGCCTCAAAACGCTTGGTCATGACTTGGTCTCGATCTTTAATGATAAAAACATTTTTTTGTGTATATTTTGTGTCTTTCAGATCGTCTCACAGTCAGAATAGTGCCGAGTCAGTGTCCCACACTGCTGCCGTGTCATCCTTTGATCGTCATTTCTAGTTATTTCTGCCCTTTTTGTGCCCGTTTGATGTGCTGATGATGCAGCGATTTCTCTGCTGTTGAAATGTTCTTCTGTTGCCGCCCGCGGGAATGCCATCAGTCTTGTTTTGTTGCCTTGAACTGCTCAGTTTGTGGTCCAGAATATCGTGGTAAAAATAAACAAGTGGTGTTTTACACAGCGAGTAATTCACCCCATCAGTCGGTTCAGTTCAGACGACCGCAGCATGAAACGGATGAACTGCAAACATTCAGGACGTCGTCATCCATATTAATACCTCGCTTTCAAAACAGAGAAGCTCCACCACAACATATGAAATCGTTGCACACACAATCTAACACAAAATAAAACCCTAATCCAGTTGCATTATGGGAAGTGTAGGATTTTGACCATTCCTTTTTTTAAACTGTCTCTTGCGTGAAAACTATACTAAATCTGTCAAAGTTAAAACCCCATAGAACAAATGTAGTCCGCTACTGAATACAAATCACATGCCAATTTTTGTAATTAGTAACGTAATTTGGATTACAAACGATGTAGAATATATAATCTGAATTACTTCAAAATCAAACATAGGAAGTACCTCGCACCTCAGGCTAAAAAAAAGTGGACGTAAATCTTTGTTAACTTGACTTTGTTACCGTTTATTTTTCCTTCATTTGCATGAGAATAAAAGGTTTCGTTATGAGAATAAAAAAAACACGATCTCAGCCAGAAGCCTTCAGATCTCTGACCTTTGTTTAGCATGCATGCTGCAGTATGTGCACGTCTGCATGGAGTAGCACAGTAAAACGGACTGAAAATGTAGATGTAGGAGTTTCACCAAATCTTTTGACTTGCGTGGACGGCTCTCTGCGAATCCCCCAGCAGCAAATAACTTAGCCTAAATGAACGACGTATAAAATAAATTTATTTGTTGTGTTTTGGTGTCTGACAGCATCCTGGCGCTCTGCCGTGTGTGTGTGTGTGTGTGTGTGTGTGTGTGTGTGTGTGTGTGTGTGTAGTCTAATCAGTTTCTTTCATCGGCCGGTTTTCAGCTGGATAAATCAAAGCCCGTTGTGTAAATAACACTCTCCCCAAATGCCTGCTTCTTTCACACCGGGGGAGAGGGCTTTGTTTATTGTAATGGTGTGTTTGACAGTAATGGTTACTGTCCATTAACCGGCCCCTGCAGGCTTGCCTCTTGTCACTGAAGCACTGAGTGCTGTTGAGAAAATGGACATAGACAGATTTGCAGAGACGAGATGCTTTATGGAGCGTCTGGCCAACATATCTTGGATCTTGGGGTCCATGTGAGGCGATGAGCGTCACGAGGGGTGAATCATCTGTTATACTCAGTCAGGTTGTGCTAAATGGAGGCACGATGACTTGGACCTGGTGTGTCCAGAATGTGATAACAAGGGTTCGTTTGTGCCGTACGTATCTGCTTTGTAAATCACATAAATATCAGAAACCACGGGGGAGAACTTGATTCGGTTTTTGGACGTTTTGCGATAGCGCCTGTGTCTTTAGATGGAGAACTTGTTTTCCATACAGCCAAATCATTTGATTTCAGGCTGACTGTCAGCCAGGCAGCAGCCTTTGTTGTTCAGCGGGCTCTGAACAACAACCGCATTAACTCTCCTGCTTAAGTCTCCTTATCTAATTTACGTCTTGTCCTGCACCAAACAAACGTTCACGGGGGAAAAGAGCGCTGCTAACTCATTTTCCAGGCTGGATAGCTAATTAGCTGCTCCTCTGCATCACATTAAACATCCTGCACTGTAAACGTACCAACAAATTCCACTTTACTCCTGGTGTTTTACTCCTCGGTACCACAGAAGAAAACACACTGCCTGTCCATGGCTTGTATAAGGGGAGCATCTCTTGTTTCACGGTGCTGTTTTGCTTTACCTAAACTTCATCTCTAACCGCAATCTTCTTAGATGCTTCGCCTGACTCCAGCCTTACCCTAAACCCAATCATTCATCTCCATTACGCCTATCCCGAGCCTCGAGGATGGGCGCTAGGGGAGACATTGTTTTAACTTGAAGGGGAAACACACACCGCACTTGTTCCCGGCCTGCCAGCTGCTGTCAATCAAACGCACTCCAGCTGACTGAGAGCAAAAGGAGCATTTTTAATATTCCCCCAACGACCTCTTCTTTTCTTGCTTTCAACAATACAACAATAAAAGCAAACTGTTGCCGATAAAAAAAGAAACTAAGAAACACAGTGATGTACAAACAGCTGCACAAAGCGATGATTCAACCTGAACTCTTTTGGACTTTGGAGTTTTCTCACGGTCCAGAGTGTGAGCTCTGTATTTTTTAAAAAGATCTTCACATCTCACATCGAAATATCCAAATCCGAAGGTTTTCTCTGTGAACTCCTCACCGCCCTTCTCCGCCACATGGAGATTTCCGCTCCGCCGAACTTGGCATTGTTGTTGCGGCGACGCCATGTGGCGCTCATACGTGCGGACCGCAGGCTGAACAGCTTTGAGGCTCACACATGGGCAGAATCCATTGTGTCAGCAGCGTAGGAGATGACATTTTGAATCGGATTGGTACGTGGCCATGAGCCATTTCTACTTAAAAGATTTAAAACTGAAAAGCAACCCAAAACCGGATCCACGTCAAAGCAGCCAGTGAAACACGAGAAAGTCTAGATGCTCATAAAACTTGACGCCACTTTTGAAACTATAAATCTGCCGCTGCGCGGCCGTAGCCATTAGTCCTCCTCGAAATGATTCAGAAATTCATTTCGGAAGCAAATGTTTGTGTTGTGTTGATTTCCCCTCCTTGATATTTCCACCGTCACACCCCAAAACAAATATGTGAATAAATGTGCGGTCTAGTAGGCAAATCAAATTGTCTTTGAAAGTTTTTCCAAGTCAAAGTAAGTAATTGAGTAAATGCCATCTGTTGAAAAATCTAATTTCATTACATATTTAACAGCCTGGAAATTCCATCTCTTCCCATCGGCAATTAAACCGCCCGTGTATCGCTGTGCATATCAATTAGGCCGATTTTCATGTCAACTCCGCGCACAGTTGATTATATTTCTTACGTCGGTGTGGATACGCTGTCACTCTGCTCGCTCGCTTTCATTAGACACTCAATTACATTTAAAATTCAACAGCGCTGATCCGTGCCAAATATTTGAATTTATTCATATATGAATCTTTGGAGCATGTGGTGGAAATTGCTCTCACAAAAAGACTGCCTGAATCTAGAAGTCTAAAATTGCCGGATGCTAGCGGCTCATTCTTTACAGTGATGTCAGCGTAGAAACGGTTTAACACTGCCTTGACTCTTTTCTGCTTTTGCTCTCAGATTCTAGTCCACGTGGGCTTT
The DNA here is from genome assembly GCA_014281875.1 of Nibea albiflora. Taxonomy (NCBI): domain Eukaryota; kingdom Metazoa; phylum Chordata; class Actinopteri; family Sciaenidae; genus Nibea; species Nibea albiflora. The sequence continues at coordinate 16,148,067 of CM024808.1, read as the reverse complement.
CTAACGGAGGAGTCTGGGGACGTCTTCAGCCCCAAGGTGCTGAAGGGGGGTCCTCTGGGTGAGATGGTGCAATGGGCCGACATCCTCACAGCCCTCTATGTGTTGGGACACGACCTCAAGATCTCAGTTTCTCTCAAAGAGCTGCACGGGTAAGTCTCTCTCGTCCTGTTCTCTTCAAGCTGTAGGCTGCAGTCGATGTACAATCGATGTTTGATGCATCTTTGCAGGGATCATCTTCTCCTTTGCAGCGTGTGTTTTATTCAATGAAAATGCTTTGTCGTGCATGTTCTGCAAGCAACCGGCAACCCAGTTGTGGCCCGGCACACTGTTTGCAGTCACCTTTGGGCGCACAGAGATAAGCCATCTCTCCTTCCTTCAGAGTGCCATTTCAGCCTGAAGGCTTGACAGCATCTCTACAGTTTGCGCACCTCCTTGCTGTCGCGGCTCGCTGACTTCAGAGCGATAACGGCCTTGTCGCTCATCATCACAAACACGAGAGTTTGTGTCAGTGGACACACACACACACATATACGTACGTACACGACGTGGCTTCCAGTCAGACACGCGGTTTCATCTGAAAATGTGGGATTATTGATCGTCACAGCAGCATGATCAGAAAGCAGACAGGTTCAGCCGCTCAGGACGTCACGCTGGCTGGTCAAGAAAATGACCGCGTACAAGCTGTCAATTCTTTTCTGACGGTGGGTGGCGTGAAGCCGGAGCAGACAGGCCGACGATAACGGGCGCTTGTTATCGAGCGGCAATGTATCCATTGCCGTGGGGGAAGAGGCAAGGGCATCGACGGGTTAGAGCTGGCCTTTGATCTCAAATTTCGGGCTGGGAAGAAAAAGGCGCTTTGATAAGAACAGCCCGGAGAGATCAGGTGGGGGGGACGCCTCGGCGGGAATGCTCCTGCTGGCCGTGCTATTATTTACCTCGCTAATTGGTGTCATGGTGTATTGAATCACTGCAGTCCATCGGGAACATTGGCAAGAAATGTTTCGAAAAATTTCCGACAGAGGCTCACAAAGAAGCATCTGCCAAGGTTAACAACTTAAAGCGTGCGTACGTGTGAGCTGATCTGTGATGTACATTTATATAAGTGCGACGTGGCAAGGTTCCATTATAGCTGATGTTGGTCTCTATTCATGAAGAAATGTAACGCTCAGCTTTAGGTGGGCTGAAACCGACGTCAAGGAGCTTTATCGGGCTTCGACCACATTCCGTCGTTGTTCTCGGCCCCAACAAAAGACAACCTGGCGTTTGTTTTATGCGACCCTGAAATCGTCCACTTAGCGGCAGACGCCAAACACCCGTAAATCCCCCTTTCTGTGACTATTAATGAACAAAAAATGGGAACATTTCATTCCATCCCGTACTCTTACTCTCCCACACGCTATTAAATTGACAGATTGTTATGTGGGTTGCGCTCCCACAGATTCCCTCAGGCTTATATCTATTTACATTTCCTGCTCTTCACTCTCCCACCCGGCACTGGAAAGGAGCTTAATATCACTGGATAGCCCGCTGCGGTTCTTCTGTGGACCGGATTGGTGATATGTTTAGCCTCTTTCTCCGATAGACAGATTAGCCACACTGGGAGCTCGGTTATAGCGGGAGTCTAGTTGTTGGTTTTGCATCATATAATTGCCTCTAATTGGCGACGTTCAGGCTCTCTGGTGGCTTCTCTGGGTAGTCGCTTTGGCTGGCGTCGTTCCCTTTGCTGTCCTGCTTAGTCGTGCTCACATATCCTTCCTTCAGCCACAGTCTTTTCTCTAGAGGATTCCTCGCTCATTTTCCCCTCTGATGCTCCACTGAGATGCCGTCTCCGAGTAACGATCTTCTAGTATTTTCTCTGTCCACTTTGAGAGGCGAAGGCGACGGATGTCTGCTACTGGCCGAGCCACAGAAAGAAAACATGAGGCTTTTTTCTTCTCTGAACTGAAAGAAAAGCAACCATCTGATGGGCTGAGGATGCACTGATTATACCGTTTTGGAGTGCTGTAGTTTTGGATGTGATTATTATGCATTTGCAACTATTGCATTTTTCCTCTCCTACAAATCACATTTCTCAAATAAGATTTATCAAGTGTTCAGCACTGTGGAAGCACAAGATGATGATTCTAACTGGGGCAGCGTCAGGTTTCAGGCTTCTGGTTACGGGCGTCACGATTGCGGCTGCTGATTCCAATTGCCAATCATCTAAGAGGCATACTGGCCTCACATCTCAAGGTGGAAAAACAAAATCACCCTTTCAATGTGTGTTCACGTGTATTTGAGTGTCTGAAGTGCTTACAAGCCCAAAAACTATGAAACAAGATGACTCAATCAGTGTTTTGAGGAGAGAAGAAGCTTGGATGATGCTCCTCTTCTGAAGTAAGGAGCAACCATTGCTCCCCTGCAGGCCCTTATAGTTAGCATTACGTCGAAGCTCAGAGCTGCTCCGCTGTTAGCTGCACAGATCAGCACTAAATATTCGTGTCCTCCCGTCATCTGAGTAAGCAGAAAAAAATGTTTTTTATTTTTTGATGAAATTGTGGCTGAACTGCCCGCACAGCAACTGGGGAACTGCGCATCGGCGTCCTCAAGGAGGGCCCCGTTTCATAAGTTAGCCTGTTGAACACACCGATAGCATGTTGTGGTGGGCGGGGTCTCCTCACACCTGTGGCAGCTGACCAATCAGAGCAGATTGGTCTTTAAAGGAGGAGCAACCTTAAAGACACAGGAGCTAAAAAATGGAGCCTTCCAGACTCCAGAGGGTGAAAAGAGGAGCTATGGCCAATGTAAGAACATTAAACATTTGAACATTATGAACATTAAATCATTAAAAGCTATTCTAATAGTCACCTAAAATAGAAGTATGAACCTGAAAATGAGCATAATGCCTCCTTTAAAAAGTCCTTCAAACTCAAATGAACCAAATAACTGACAAAGTTTTGCGCATGAAGCCATTATAATCAAATCGCTCATCACTCATCACTGGCTCTCCCCCTCCTTTCATCCATACTCATTACTGAATACTAAATATTGGAGAGAAGTGTAATTTTATTCCTTTTGGCTGCTGCTGTTTTACACAAACTGACTCCTCACTCCTCCTCACCATGGCGACCTTGAGAGATCAATAACTGCTAGGCTAGGAACGAATCTTGCCTTGTCTGTCGCAGGCCACGTTTTGGCCTCTGTAATAACATTCATGCTGAAAATCATATTCGCTTTCATCTTGAACCGGAGCGACGGCAGATTAATTTCATACCTGACGCGTTCTAATCCTCTAAAGTTAGGCTGAGTACGAGACGAAGAAATGCCTGTTTTCATTAGCCTCGCCGTCATCTATTAAAAGTCTTCTGTACGTCCGTGCACGGTCGCCGTGTTCGAGGGGTTCACATCCACGGCTAAACAAATATCAGGTATCATCGACCAGTTTCCGAAAGTGACTGCAATCCTTGAGACAATTTTGAAATCACATTTCCCGGCAAAACGATCTCTTGATTATAATTTACTTTGACATGAACTATATTCTGAAACTGCAGTACTGTGTTCACAGAGAGCATTATCCAACCAGTCAGCAGCTTCCTGAACCGTTCTCCTGTTGTCACGTCAAAGAGAAGAAGAAGAGTGACAGATGCATGCAGAGGGAGAGTGCTAGTAATAGAAGAACAAGAGAAGTAGTACAGCCTTTTCCTTTTTTTTCCCTGGGTCTACTGTAATTGAGGTGGAGAGTGAAGTGTTGTGACATCATTTCTGTCAGTAACACCGGGACCTGTCGCACACGGGAGGGGAGGGCCCCACGGCGGTTTGCAGAGCAGCGAAGACAGCTGTCACTTCCGCTCGGGGATCTCCCCTCATCTCCTCCCGGAGCGACACGGGTAATTAGCCAGCAACGGAGCATGGCGTCTCAACACCTGAGGAGCAGCGGATGCCGGCGGCTAGGATGGAGCGAGGAAAAACAGGAGGAGGGAGAGAATAAGGAGGGTGGAGGCGTAGCTGCAGCCTGTCAGGTTCTGTCAGCAGAGCAGAGAGGTAGTGTACGCACACGCTGCCACCCAGCAGTGTTGTGATCCAGAGATAATCCAAAGAAACCAGCGTTTTAGTGCTCAGGCCTCATACAGGGTGGGTCCACGCTGCTCTCACACACTCTCCCCAGCTTCTAGTGTGACATATATTGCTGGACATTTTGCCATCAGGCCTTTTAGATCAGTTATGTCGAGTATGTTTCAGTCCTCGACAGAAAGCATTAACACTGCCATTATGTCATTTCACCTTGTTTTTCCCTGCAAACATTCAGACGTGCTTGGACTCCGCGAGTAACCCCCGAGAACTGATTTACCAAATGTCAAACGGGACATCGCTTCTGCTTCTGTAATCAACCACGCCGGCCTGGATAGTGGAAGTAATGACAGACGCGCGCAGGGCAAATGTGAACTCACAACAAAGTGCGTTATTACGCCGCCGGTCTCAGGCTCTGCTGATGCACTCTCACCCCGCAGCCCTCTGAGTGACGTGCCGCTGTTTCTATGCGTGGAGATGAAAAGCAAAACACAGGCATTGTTAAGAATAAGCTAAGTGAGCCATCAGAGAGATGACATAAGGATTTCTCGTCAGTACAGCAGAGTTTAAATGGTAATTGAGGTGCGTGTGTGTTACTCCTTTAGTCGCCTCGAATGCAACCGGCCAGTTTTTTTAATGTGCGTGAAAAAAAAATACTAATACACACCACCAACTATTTCACAGTTTTTTGTGGGGGAAACTTGTCACGGTTTCCCTCTGAAGTCCTCCAGTCAACTCTCTGATTCACAGAGTTTCCTGATGGACAGTGAAGTAAACTGCCGCAAAGTGTAGCTGCTGTCAGCTAATGTTAGCTCACTTTGTTAGCTGGGCTATCCAGATTGTGCGCTCAGAGCACCGGGGCGGGGGGAGTGTTAGTGTTTGTACCACGGGCATTTTGGACCACTGGAGAGAGGAAGTTTTCAGGCCGGGGCAGAAAGCAGGTGGGGAGTGAGTGGAGCCGGTGTTTTCGTGGCCGTACACCTCCCAGTAGTTATATTTTCTGCAGCATAAAGATACCGCAGTTAAAAAAAAAAAGAAAAAAAAGAAATTAGGTCCTCTTGTGATGTTGACAGCTCTGAAAGTGCTTCCTGGGTGGAAACTGAAGGGAAAAGTGGAGAGGAAACACAAACGAGCTGCTGATTTTGCACTTAAGTCCCTCTTAGCAAGTTAAAAACCCCACAACCTGCAAAACCAAAATGTATCCCAGATATTATGTGTTATATATACGTTGTTCTATTATTGATGTTTTTCACTCCGAAATTCAGATTTTCTTTTTTGTTGTTAATAAAAGCTAAAAATAATGAGCCCTAGTTACCCTATGTACATGTGCACAGCTGCAAAATAAGAGAGCGTTGCTCCTTTGCTGTGAAATTTGAGCCAGATTTTGCACATCAAAGTGGCACATCAGCTGTATCTGATCATAACAGCGGCAACTTCAGAGTTTTTGTCTCCTCCTGCTCTCCTGCTGTCTCAAGTGGTCGATTAGCATGCCAGACCCCGCTCCCTCCGACAGCGGCACATCAGCCCTCCTCTCTGCCCGTGTCATTCCACTCACGCTACAAGCCCTCCCCGCAGCCGCCCTGCGGCCCTCGGTAAACTCCTGCCCTCAGCCTCGTGCCCTGGAAATCTCCCACAGCCAATTCCCCTCACTGCTGGACATGCGCGCCCTTCTTTTAAAAAGTAATGCGGTGTGACCATGAAGTCGCTTATACTCGTTTGTTTCTCTGCCTCTCTCGCTCGTTCCCCCCACAGACTGTTGAGTTGCTATGGTGCCAAAGGCGGCTGTGAAACGAAGAAATTGTACCCGGGTGATGTCCTGAAATGAAGCCTCGCATCCTTTGTTCTTCTTTTTGCAGTCTCCGTCTCACAGCTTTTTCCTCCTCTCTCCGAGGCCTGAGAGAGTCATCAAAGTTCATACGGTGGTTGCACGTCTGTGTCTTAAAGGATTATCCCGACATCCGTGTAGCCTGATGGAGCGTATGCGCCAGCTCCAGTGTCCTCCAAGCCAAAGTCAGAAACTTAAAGTCGCACACAGTGACATATAGGATTCGTCATGACGAACGCTGGCAGCGTGATTCATTCTGACGCGGCTTGGTAACTACATTTTCAATATTTGAAGGAGGAGCTCTGCGTCTGGTAGACATCACTGTGTCCGCCAGTGTGCTCATGTCGACGCCGCTAAGAGAAATAAGCGGCATTCACTGTGTTCATCACAATAAAGCAAAGTGTCACCATTATGAAACTGTACGGCTCTTTTATGGGGTTTTAATAGTTGTTGGATGACAATGGAGCTGTAAATCATGAAGGCAGAGGCTGTGTCAGGTTTTGGCTGCACAGGCGGCACTTGTTAGTGCGATACATTCATTGTTGGTTTTGGTCTTTTGAGGGGATTTGTTGATGATAAAAAGATAAAATAATGCCAGCCTTATACTTTAATCTTGCGTGTGTGTGTGTGTGAGCGTGTGTGGAGGAGATAAAGACAGAAAGAGAGATGTGTGTGCATGTGTGTAACAGTACAGTATTTGTGTGTGTGTGTGTGTGCTCCAGTTTCCACACTTCCAACTCCTTAATGCACTTTAATCCCTCTACTCTTCCCTTAAAGTTAAAGTGCCCCGATTTGCATATATCCAATTAAACCTCCGAGCAGCGACAGCTTCAGTGGATCTGTGACGAGCGGAGTCACGCACAGTTCTGCACTCATTCATTGTAATATTTCTGCTCACATTAATGCACGTCTGCGCTAAAGTGTGAGGGTCCGCACGGGCCGTAATACAGACTGCAACTCACACAGCGAAACCTCACACGCGTACATGCAGAGCATTTACTACACACACACGCCACCGGCAGGTGAAGCGACACACTTGCGTAAATAAAATACAGATGCGACGTACTTCAGCATGTTAGTATTATGTCAGTTGGGAACCTCATTTGCTGTGAAGTGAAGTCAATGCTGGCGCTAAAACTGCAGTTCCTCAAACGTCCACTTGAGGCTGGACACGGAACAAGTCAGTCTCCATAAGTCCCCATGTTAAAATGTCCTTCACAGCAGAAATAAACACGTTTACAGCCTGGTACAAAAAACAGTTTTGGTCTCTGTAGCTCACGACAACTGTACCGAGACTGAATTTGTACTTAACTCGCTCATTCAATTCACATTAAGGCATAATGTTATGCATAATTAACAGCGTAGCCGCTTGGATTGACAGGTGAGTGCCATTACACATGGGTGGCTTGAGCACCCAGGCTTCATTTAGCCCGCCTCAGCTACACCCATGAGCCATGTCTTTGCCTATTTTTCAAAATTTAGCCTGGAGGCAGCAGAGGCAAGACTGGCAAGATATCGACGGCCGGGGCCACCACATTTCACATTACATCCATGTTTTATACTGTCTATGTATATGTATGAAAGGGCTGTTTCAGTAGGATGTGTTCAGTGTTTTTAGCGATGTTAGCGGCGTGGTTCTGTGCATGAAACTATCACTCCAGTATCTCTCTATATGTACGCTAAAATGTTATATTTCCATAAATAATTAAATTTGAATTACTTTCTACCGTCTTGTCTGCCTTTTTAAAATGATCTCATTCCTTTCTACCCTCTGTAAATCAATTTATAAACTATATAAATATAAAGTTTATTTTATTGCCCGGCTGTAATAAGATGGAGTGTGTTGTATCCACCTGGCTGCGTATTGCACACAGTATTGAGGACAGAATTACAGCTTCAGGGAAGAGAGCCTTTGTGTGTGCAGGCACTGAATTGCCTGGGTGTGTACCTTTCTCAGTGACCGCAGCTTATAAAGCTGACACGCTCGTGCTCATTATCCCGTCCACTGTAAAGGAACTGGCCGCTATCCCTGTTTCCACAAGGCTGCACCGCCGACTAAATATGTCCAAAGAAAGATCGATAGGCTCTTGTTTTGTAGGTATTTGTGTGTGTGTGTGTGGTTTCGTGGGGTCGTGCACGGTGTGTTTCTGAGCCAGGTAGCGAGAGAAAGTGAGAGTGTAAGGTCATGGATCTGTGACTCCTGCTGCTGCTGTCATGAAGTGGTCGCAGTTTGACAACACTACAAGCGTTCATATTTTTCCAGCCGGCAGCGACTGAACACGGCCTTTTCTTCATTATTTCCCGTGCACCTTTGATCATCTCTCTCCTTTTGCAGAGACGCTTTCATCGCTGTTTTCTTTGAAATATGAGGCTGTCATTCATATTTAAACTGAAGCCTTGATAGTGCTCTCTTTTTTTTAATAAACCTACATTTTGTAGTAAGTTTTAGATATCTCAGATCCGGCCCTTTTTCTGTTGCGAGTAACGTGGCTGTATATATTTCATAGGCCTCTTTAATGCAGTTAGACGTTGCATAAGGAAGTTCTGGTCGATGTAGATGGAAATTCAGCTTCCATCTCAGAGCCATGGGGAAACTCAAAATCGTTAGATACAGTATGCGCTAGTTGGCCTTAGCAGCGTTAATTAGCCTCCATTAATTTCCTTAACCTCAGCGCTGAATATAATGTCCTCACAAGTACAGCAGTGTGTGTTTGTGTGTGTGTGTAGTGGCCCTACATTTATAGAAATCTAGTCTGTCTGTTTTACAAACGTGTTTCATTATCATCCAGCAAACTTCATTTACTATACACAGCGCTGAAGAGTACATCCACTTCTTCTGCTCTGCTGTTTTTGTACGGTGCCGTGGCTCTCGAGAGCTGCTGAAGCAATACTTTCTCTTGTGATGAAAACAGACACACTTGATTGCCTCTTTTTTTTTGACAAAGTGCCACCTTGATCCCCCAACTGAAATCAGAGCACTCTGAAGATGCACTATACTCTGTCACGGCAGACAACATTTTTATATCGCCTGTCTTTTTCTGTTTTGAGGGTCTTTTGTAACATTTCATGTCTTTTTTTTTGTTTGTTTTTTTATTTCACCGCAGCAGATATACAGATCCAGAATATGGAGACTGATCAAGCCGGGCTGGGTCACAGCATGCCAAGACCAAGGGCACATCATCTCAATGTAACACTGACTTGCAATCTCACAAAATTTAATTACAGTTAATAATAACTGATAAATATGCAAGAGTACTACTGTCATTCATCGTGTGGGAAATTATATAAAACAAAACAGCTCTCAGTGATGAAATAAAAATAATATCTGAAATATCATTGCTCACCACTGAGTAAGCTAAGTGTTTGTGATGAAGTACATATATACAGTAGTGATTAAGATTTTGGAAACGTGCAGCTACAAACTCAGTTTTTTTAAATGGAAAATCTAGTCTAATCAACACGACTCATCCTCTGGGGACCATGAATAATGTGCAATAGACCAAAGTGATGCATCAGTAAGTGATTGGACGGCATCCCGACAAACGCAGACTGAGCCTAAATTGATGAACATTGAGCAGGTCCCAAATACAAACACCAGTCTCAGGCCAATGGTAGTTTGACAGTGTAGCTGGGAAATGTTCAAAGGCAGGTGGAGGTCCAGGTGAGAGGGATTCCAGTGGGTGGTGCACAGCTGGTGGTGGAAACACCAAGAGACAAAGAAGGGAAGGGATATCCGCAAAAGCTAGTCTGTCTGGAAATGAGTCTGGAAGCCGGTGCTATGATGATTGGATGATGAGGAGCAGGTAGCGAGGTGATCAGGCAGGTGAGAGGAAAACCGTAGGCCAAACCCAGCGACACACTCAACAGAGAGATAGACAAATACACAAGGAAGAAAACAGTGGGAGCTAAGAGGCAGCCGGCCTCATCATAACACACACAATGTGTCCCTGCATCTGTTAACGACGCGTGGTTATATGAACATGCTGCATCTCTCAGATAATGTGTGTGTTTTTCGCGTGTTAGTCGGAACAATTTGTGCAGACAAACCGGGCGACTCCCCGTTGGGAGAGGTCGCTGCCTTGTAGCAGCGAATCGCTCGGTTGAATGGCTCCGCTGTCGTCTCAGTGAGAATACCGACATGCTTCACAACGCAATTGGGCTCCTTCATTCTTCCTGTCTTCAGTGCTCTCTCTCTCTACCTCTCTGTTTGTCTGTCTCATTCCCAAACAATACTCACGTGCGTACGCGCACACACACTTCAGAGAAATGGGAGAAATGGCTCAGAAAAGTCGGGCAGTCCCATTGAAATCAGCCACCTGATTGTTTTTGGTAGATTGAAAGTATTCCTGTCGATTTCATGGCGTGCAGTCTGTCACGACCACAACAATCACATCTCTGTCATCGCAAATATTCCTCCAGTGGAAGACTGGAAGACTCCACTACAAGAATTCAATTATCTTTTTTCCCCCCCAGATCTTTAAATCAGAATCTACTGATATCCACCCCCATGAGTTCACCAACTAAAAGCACATCTGGCCTGTCCTGTCTGCAGGTTTTTAGGAGTCCCTCCAGGACGGGGAAGCTGCCCTCTGACAGGACCTCTGCCCTTCGATCTCATCTACACGGACTACCACGGCTTGCAGCAGATGAAGCAGCACATGGGCCTGTCACTGAGGAAGCACAAGTCAGTCTTTTGTTCTCTCTCTCTCTCTCTCTCTCTTTCTGGGTCAAAAAAAGCAGCACAGTGCAGTGTTTGTTTGTTGCATTCATTTCTGCTACCAGTAATTGCCTTTCTGATGAAATACTTCACTATTGGCTTATTGGCTTGGCTGCTCTTACGGGCCTGAAAATTCACTGTGCGTCAGCAAAAATTCTCCCTTTTGGAGGGATCCAATTTGGCCTCTTTACTCTGTGATCAATCAGCCAGGTTCAGGCCTCCTGGGTTGATGTCACTTCCTTTTTTTCTTTTTTTTTAAAGGTTATAATGAGTTAGCCCGTACACGAGGGCAGAGTAAAAGCTCAACAAACCAACATGATGCACTGTTGGTGAAGTTTTTGTTCTTTGGCTCCAGCGGGGCAGCGCTGGAGCTTTTGCAGTGTAAAGGCAAATTTCAGTTTGTTTTCATCCCACGTTTCCTCTGAATGCAAAAAGCCCAGACGGCCGCTGCATTCATCAAATCCGCAAATGAGCAGCGGTCATTCATCTGCCACGACTCACGCCGACTCTCTGCTGCATTCTGGATCTCCAAAACGAAGGCTTGGCGGTGAAAACCTCTGCTGATTCCAATCAGCGTCAGTCCAAGGTCAGCTGATCGAACAACACTCCTCGGCTGTCACTAAGTGACAGACCAATACTTTAATTTCCTCTTCTCTCCTGACACTGATTAGAGCTGCATTGATAAATCTTCTCGGATTGGATTACATCGATTGATTTCTTTGGCTTTCCAATGTGAATATTCACTGCCGATAAAGCGGCTGGTGTAACTCCTCTAGACTCATAACGTCTGCTCCAGCCTGGTTTCTCTGTTTGCTTTTGATCCGGGAGGACATTAAAACAACATATTTTCAAGATGTTTTCGTGCAGTCGAAAGAGTGTAATCTATTCCCCATTGAAGTGTTGCCTCAGAAAGAATTTGAACTATTTTCCAATCTACCCAAAGAGACTCGCGCGTGGCGAGAATGCTGAGCGTTATTTCGGAGAAACAGTTTTGCTCCGAGTGTCGTGCCTTGTTTCCTATGGCGGCAGCGAAACGAGGATGTGATTTAAGCCTCAGACGTCTCACCTTGAGGTCTGCGTGAGCTCTGCTCGGTGAGGGAGGACCGGCGGAGGGACATGGACATCCATCACCGCTGACTGCTTTACAAACCAAGACAACAAGACAGCTTTAGTGCCCAAACGAGGCCTCATAAGTCAAAATGAGATTTGCTTTTACACGCCTGTCATGTCTCATTCTCCGGCCGTGCACGTGTGTGCTCAATAGAAACATTTTGTCTGACACCTTTTTGCTCTGATTGTAGCTCAGCCCGTTTCATACTTTGTTCCAGGTGCCACATCCGAGTGATTGACACCTTTGGCACTGAGCCCGCTTACAACCACGAGGAATACGCCACCCTGCACGGCTACAGAACCAACTGGGGCTACTGGAACCTTCACGGCCAGCAGTACATGACCATGTTCCGTATGTTGCTCTTGATATTTCTTTGAACTCTGTAATGAATGCACGTAGGCATGTCCACAAGCTTTTGGGTGGTGGGGGTGCAGAGAACTTGCACAGAACAGCTGTGTCCACACAGATGCCCGAAGCCACCTGCTGTGACCGTGCACCACGAGCCGCACGCGTCTGGTGAAATTGGTCGGCGGGAGAAACTCGAGCTGTTTGTGTAGCCTCCGATTAATTCAGCGACAATGGGCAGCCCCATTGAAAATACTTAGTGTTGTCACCGAGCCCGACACCGTGAAAGATGTCAGCTTTCATCTCAGGTTTGAAAACAGCCCCAAAATACAGTTTCTTTCTCGCTCCCACTTGACACCTCCCCGCTGTAGTAGATTTCGTTCGGCGCGTGCTACAATCCGTAGTGTTGTGTTGTGTCCTGAAAGCTCATCAGCCAGGTGATGTGAATGCAAGTTCTGCTTTACAAATGAATTAAACAATATTTCAGGATAAAACACGATCATTTCCCACAATGTTTCTTTTCTTCTGTATTCGCTGCACAGGCCGGCGTCTGGATCTCCGCGGCAGCTCCTTAAGTTTAATCACACTTTTTTTGGAGACATAAAATTGGACTTGTAACAGCGTATTGCCAATTTTCTTTGTTTGTCCTTGGCAGCCCACACTCCTGATAACTCTTTTATGGGTTTTGTGGCCGAGGAGCTGAATGAGACGGAGAGGCTGAACATTCAGCGGAGCAAGGTCAACAACATGGCCGTTGTGTACGGTAAAGAAGCCAGCATGTGGAAGGTCAGTATGGCACAATAGCCACTGCAAAAACTGCTAGTAAATCAAGTGTTTGACTGCGTGAATGATGAGTACTGCTACAGCTGCAAACATGCATTTGCCAGTTAATTAGGTACACCCAGTTAAGACTAATTCAACCCGATGGCAGCCTATTGTAAATCCCACATTCATAATAAGATAAGAGAGACTTTATTGATCCCGCATGTGGGAAATTCAGTCGTTACAACAGCTCGTAACAGCAAGGTGGATAAGAAATTGGTCTTTGCACTCCTGTCCGCTCTCACAACTTCACAGTCATCTCATATGAGAGGCTTTCTACCACCGATAAAGGTTTTAAAGACATCACTCCTCTCTCTAATACACGGTATATCATTTTATTTAATCCCTTCCAAAGCTCTCGGTTCAGTGCATCGGGTGAATTAACACAGAGTGCAATGTAGTTTTGTTCAAATTCTGTAAAAACTCGGAAGGATGCAGTGTAGGTCGTTTATGTAAAAACAAAGAAAGCTGTATTGAGTTGACGCCACCAAAGTATCAATAGATCCGCCGAGCAGGTCAGAGGTTGTTCAAACCGTAAGGCGCTCCTCCCTGGGAGAGGAACACGAGTTCAAAAGGGAGGCTGAGGCGAAGATATTTGCAAAGAGGTGAATTTGAGTACGAAATCTGCTACTCCTCCGCGGAGCCATAACCCGATCAAATGTAATGAAAAATACACACCATCTTAGATTCCATGTGCGCACCTCCCGAGGATATCTTGGTTGTCTGATTTTCATCTATAAAGTATCCGTAAATGCACTCGGAGAAATCAGAGCAAGAGAGACGCTCCGCCTGAGAAGCATTTAAAAAGAATCTCCTGTGCATCCGTTGGAATATTTCAAACAGGAACTCCTCATAGACGTTGAAAACCTCTCATTTAGGGGAAATCATTACAACGTATATAACATTATAAAACGCTTTTCCGTCCACTCTAATAAAATCAGGATAAACGTGTGGTCCAGACAACTTTTGAATATCACTTCCCTCCGCAAACCTTCACGGCGTACGCTGCGAAACACCCACTTGATGTTACATTTCCTGCAAACAAGTTCCTCCTCCAGGAATCTGGCCCGGAGTGTGATGGTAGAGGAACAATTGTTTTTTGTTTAGAGTAAATTTTCCCTTCGAGCTACTGGCAAGGTTGCTCGCTCCCACTGTATCTTTTGAAGTGCACGGCAGCCTCCCCCAAGGTTTGGTTCACTTGAATCTGACTGCAGCTTTGTTCTTACACTGCCGTAACATCCCCTGTTTCTCGGAACAGCGTGAGCCGCAGTGTAACATTTGTGAGTCTGAAAGCTCGCGGCGTAAAAGCCTGTAGTGTTAGAGTCTCTCCTGACAGTGAACACGCCCTCGTTGGGAGCAGCCCTCCCTCAGTTTTAACGAGTTTTTGGGCCTGTAAGAGTTAAAAAATGACTAACACTTCATGCCATATTCTCTCTTTTCCTCTTCATCTGCCTCCCTCTGCTCACTTCCCTCCTCCTCATACTTCACTCGTACTCTTCTCGCCCTCTTACTACTCTGTGTTCATCATCCCGTGGTGCATCATTGATGGATCCACACAGCTTCAAGTAAGTACACCGGCTTTTCACGGGAATCATTGATTCTCCAAACGCCAGAACTCAAACCAAAAGTTTGCCTAGACTTTTCCTCGCCTAAATATGCGTTCCACCTCAGCTGCTTTATTGTGAATTTATATATAGACATATACATCTAGAACTTGAATGTGTAATGTAGCCTGATATATGACGTCCCGTCATATAAAATGTTTCGAACAAGTTGAGGCTGTTTGTGCTCACATGAATTCAAAATCGATTTTAGTATTACTTTTGGTGTAATCGATTTGAGTCCTCTTCTCATAACTTCACAGGTCCTGGATAGTTACCAGCTCCAAAAATGATGATGTGAGTGCTAACAAGAGCAGACTCGGCTCATTAGACTCACTTGCCTCATTTCCATTAACCAGGTTGCTGTGATAGTCTTGCCCTCCCCAGCACCTCTGGGCTTTCCTCCACCACCTTTCCGAGAGTGGTTGTGTGTAATACTAATGAATCTGTTCGATTCATTTAGCCGGTCATCGCAGTGCCGGTGCATAAAGTTCACATAAAAGCATAGCTGACATCCTCAGATATTCTCTGTGCAGTCAGATGAGACAAATAGACTAATGTTAATGCAGTCAGTCCACGAAAGGAGAGTTTAACTTTGAATTAAATCGCAATTCTGCTTCAAATGGCTCATAAGAAAACAGGCTGTCCGAACTGTCGAGAAATGCTTGATTTGTCAAAGAGACAGAGGGAGGGCGACCCCCCTTTTGTAGCTGCGTTTGCAGTGATTTTCATTCATTTTGCCTGACCTCATTATGTCTCAAAGGGAAAGGAAAAGTTCCTGGCAATTCTGCATCGCTACATGGAGATCCACGGGACCGTTTACTACGAGACGCAGCGCCCCCCAGAGGTGCCCGCCTTTGTCAAGAACCACGGCCTGCTGCCTCAGCAGGAGCTGCAGCAGCTGCTCAGAAAGGCCAAGGTGGGAGAGGAACATTACTGAGCTTGCTTCGCGATGCTCGTCTGCTTGAGCTCTTATACAATATGAGCAGCTCAGGGTATAACGTCTCCATCTTCTCTTTCATCCAACAAGCTATTCATTGGATTCGGCTTCCCCTACGAAGGTCCCGCCCCTCTGGAGGCCATAGCCAATGGCTGCATCTTCCTCCAACCCAAGTTTAATCCCCCTCACAGCTCTCTCAATCATGAGTTCTTCAGAGGAAAGCCCACCTCGAGGAAGGTAGATGTCTTTCTAGCTGTCTTTGTATCCACGCACTTTCTTTCTGATCAGATTCGGACCGGTGTTTTCTTGATATATCCCATTTGTTCCTCTCTTAGGTGTCCTCTCAGCATCCGTATGCAGAGCAGTATATAGGCCGGCCGCATGTCATCACTATCGACTTCAATAACTCAGAAGAGTTTGATGCCACCATCCGTGAGATCATGAGGATCAATGTAAGCAAAGTCTTAGCCTTCCAAACTCATTCAAAACAATGTTTTTCTAATATCATAGCCTACAGTCCACAGTACGCTCTGCACTGCTGCATAATGATAATAATAATACTAATTTGCTCTTGCACAATTTATAGTCAGGCTTGACCCACTTTTGAAGCCCTCATCCTTTAATAGAGCTCTTAATCATAGCGTCTGACATTACAGTAAAATGCTTAGCCGGCTCCCTCTCTGCTCTCCGCATTGCTAATTGCTTGAGATATCGAGCGGCTCAGTAGGTAAACTGTGCACACACCTGGGTTTACATGGCACTTTTCCAGAGGCCAGCCTCACAGGCAGTGAGCATTATCCGCAGCAGATCATGTTAATCAATCACGCTGTGCTCAATCTGTCACCACAACAACGCCGAGCGACACAGCCAAGCCTCTCGCGGTGCCACGATCCACGTGCGCCTCTACCTGCCAGGTGTGTTAAATAGGCCTCGTGTTTTCCTGCTGATCGAGGCAAAATGAAGTACCAGTTGCGGCTCTGGTAAATGCTTAAAAAGTGGATCCTGGGGGGGAAGGAAAAAGGCTGGCTGACTGGGCAGGTTTCACCCTCCGTTTAAAAGATTAAATCGAACTAAGAGCAGCTTTATTTTCCATGATCCCGACCAACATACCTGATACATGCTTGTGTATTTTAGTTGCAGATAGAGGTGAATATCATTTGTCACTGGCGTTTGCTGTTGAATGGAACGAATTTAAAGTGTACCTGCTGAAAGTAGCTAATACTTTGTTAGAAACCACTCTGGAATGCTAAACGTGGTTTTATATATTGGGAAATTGATACCACTCTCAAGTCTGCACGTAACTATGAAGCCGTCAGAAGCAGCAGGTTAATTAAGCTTAGCAACACGATCGGAAACGATTGGAGTGTGGCGGCTCTGGCCGTCGCCATCTTGGCAGCCTTGCCTCTGCCGCTTCCAGGCTAATCTAAAAACGGAGACGTGGAGCGTGGGCGGACCTGAGGCAGGCTGAATGAAGCCCGGTTGCTCAAGCAAGCCACCTGTAACGGCAACCATATGTCAATCAACGCAGGGAACACTGTTAATTATCCATAACTTTAAGCCTCAGAGGTCTAGTGTGTAGGATTTAGTGGCACCGACCGAGTAGTGAAGCTGCTCCCACGTCTCTCCCTCTCCTTTCAAGCATGTAGGAAAAACTCTGGCTGCGAAATTCACATAAAAAAAAAAGCAAAAGGCCACATGTAGAGTTCAGTTTGTCTGTTCTGAGCTACCGTACAAAAATGGTGGTTCAAAATGGCCGACTGTATGGAAGGGGACCCGCCCTCACTGTAGAGGAAGTGCAGTGTCTGGCACTTCATGTTGGCTTCACGTCATACCCGCAGAGCTTGGCAACTGGTCGGTTTGTTTTTTGAAGACACAAATAAGATAAAACATGTTAATTAGTGAGCTTTAGCAGGTGTGTGGACTATGTTTGCAGTGTTTGTGCTAAGCTAAGCTAACCCACTGCTAGCTGAGGCTTCATGATTTACTCTCGGGCCGCTGCAGTGCTGCAGCTTGCGGTGGAAAGTGGCCCCTACGAGAGCAAGCTGAGTCAGTGAACCCCCCCGAATAAATAAAGATAGACAACAAAACAACACACGGCAGCGGTGCCGATTTTCTCATCTAAATCTTAGCAAAACAACAAATAAACACATTTCCAAAAATGTTGAACTATGAACTATATTTTTGTTCTAACAGTGGTTCAGTATGCAGCGTGTGATGCAATGTTTAATGAGATGAATCCGTCTATAGAATCATGTACATAATATGTAAATGGCAGCTAGCTCAGCACAATTGGTAGTCTGGGCGTGCCACACCGTGGGTTTACTGCCGGCTCAGCACATAACCTTCTTTACTCAACACATTTTGGGGGGTGAGGTTTGTTTGTCGTGCCGTCGCTCGTGTTGTTGATGTTAGGTAGAGCTCCGAAGCGCCCGCTGCTCAAATTTTAATGGCTCCATGGCAACAGAGCATGATGGAAATGAGGAAACAGGCAGCTGATAAAGAAGCACTAAAAGGCCTCCGACACCTGCCCGATTGTGCTCGCCAGCTGGGCACGATGGCCTCTCCCGGCCGAACTTACCGCAGGAACGTGCATTTTATGTCACAGGCGACGACGGCGGGAAATAATGAATGTCGCTCACGTATTTCTGTGGCCGAGCAATGCAATCAGTTTAGGTATATAAATCGCACAGTCATTTTAAAAATGTATTCCGCTGCCGAATTCAAATCGCCCTGTGTGAAGCGTTCTTTCCTCTCTCTTCCTCTGATTCTATTATATAAAGACGCCCAAAAGGCAAATTGCATTGTGGAATAGCTGATGAAGTGCCAGATACATTTCATTAAACTCAGATGAAATAAAGTAATAAGAGAGTGCTAAAAGGAACACAACACTAAGAGGGACAATTTATCAATTTAAAAGCCCGACTGCTTTAGAGGCCTCGTAGTAAACAATGACATCTCACTTCAGCTGCCACGGGAGACACACAGATGGGATTCTGCACTGGATGTATCCTGATATCTTTCATAATTGCTTGTGCCATCAAGCCCACAATAGGTTTCAAAATGCAGTAATTAATGTTAGCCCCGGCTCTCCCCTGTCACCGCCGCGCTCTCGGCGAGGCTGTCGTTAGCGCGAAACCGTGGAAAAGAAGAGGAGAAGCTATCGATCGGCGATCTGTGCCGGTGAGTTTCAATCCATCACAAAGTCAAACGATGAGTGACGGGGCTCAAGCAGCGACACTGATAACCGCACCCAAAGGACCCAGAATGCACAAAAACAGGAGCCCCCTCAGCGTTGGATGACCGGTGCCTCCACCGTCAGTTTAATCCATTGTTTGACATATTGATGTGGTCATCACTAAAAATAATGAAATCAATTTTCAAAGCTGTCACCCGTGATGTATTAGGTCATTGATTTTAATGTGTGGCTTGTGGCATGATATAAGCCTTTCACAATTACGCTAATGAATATGTCAGCTTTGATTAACTATCAGATGCTCAGCTCCTGTAATTACAATGGCTTCTGTAGACATGCACAAACACACACACACACACACACACACTGCTTCTTCATCTGTGTGCACATCTGTGTTTGCAGGTGGAGCCATTCCTGCCCTACGAGTACACCTGTGAGGGGATGCTCGAAAGAGTCAACGCCTACATTCAGAACCAGGTGGGTGTCGCTCGAAACCTCAGCAGGCAGCTGGTCAGGGTCACTGTGATGTAATAGAAGCTATTCGTTGTTTCAGTTTAGGTTTGCAAATAGATCGGTGCCGAGTTTGAAGGATGTGGACACTTACGAGGATAACAAGAAGACACCATCGAGCCGCAGAGCACAAAATGTAGGATCGAGTCAATTGAGCTAAAAGTTCAATCGTCTCTGCCTCTGTGGAGTCCAAACGTTCGCCAAAACGTTACCCGTGTTTTCCTGCGTGGCTCAACAATAACGCGTTGTGTGTGTCCTTGAGCTCTAACAAACACGTTGCATTTTCTTTGTGAAACACGTGCAGTGCTTTCTTGCTCTGTAATTGTTAAATAAACCTTGAATACGGCGAGCAAACAGAGGTGCATGCATCCGTTGTAAGCAGCTGACCACACGAGAGGCGAACTGTGCAGATTCCTCAGCTGCACGCTTCTTTAAAGCGTTTTTAGTGTTTTATAATACAGTCATATCTTCTGCTTTGAGTATTCATCTAAATAGTTTGTGATGCATCTGCAGTTTCAGCTTTTAAACGTTGGTTCTCTCTCTCTTTCTTTCCTTAATATCTCCCTAAAACCTTTCCTTAAGGTGCACTGGCTTCCTTCCCTCGACTCTTTCTAGCGTTGCTCCGACTCTTTCAGGTGAAACTGGTCGGGTCACTGAGCAAACATCAGCTTTTCCAACCAGCTCCAGCCTCCTCGTTTCAACAACGTGCCCGCCGTGCAAACACAACAGCATGTGAATGTGTGAGGGAGGCGTAACATCTCGGCATTAGAATGGAAGGTGCACATCGCCTCTGCTCATTAGCTCAGTCTTCATTGTGAGGCGTCTCGGCTTCTTTGTTGGCAGGAGGGTGGTCGGCGAGGAGGTGGGGGGGGGGTGGTTTAATTGGCTCTTTTTCTGAAGACTGAACCGATTTCTGGTGCATGTTGGATCCCTGCTCCTGAGCCAGTCCAAAGTGTGCGTCATGTCTTCATGCTCCGAGTCGATACTTGTTTAAATCTTTGTCCCTCTCCTTGCACGGTGATGTCTGTGTTCATTTCGTCACGTGTTTGGACTTCTCCAAACGCACAATCATCTAACTTCTGTCTAAGAATTTCCCTTTCTGGGATTTCTCAGTTGCTTGGGCACGATATTTATTCCTCGGGTGCACTGCCTGGGTCAGCTATTAAATTCGCAGCAGGCGCCAGCTGCAAGCTTAATAGACTTGCACAGTGACTAATATTTCTCAGTGATTGTCCTCGAGGAGGACGGTGATCAAAGAGGAAAATAATGCTCCTCCACAAACGTTTTTTCCTCTAGCCTTAAAAACGCGTCAAAATGAGATCCAGTCAGTCGTGAAGATGTTGTTGCTGTTGTTGTGCATTTTTACTGACATCCAGGATGAGTGCTGTCACGGACACACAACCAGAAAAGAAATCCTCCACGCATACACATGTAAATATACTCTCTGTATTTACATGCATGTCATCCTCTGGTACTTCTAGAGGATGTGAGTTGGTCTAATCTGTGGCAGGTTAAGGAAATGTGGAAGCCTGTGTTCTGCTCTGACACGTCTCTTTCCCTGGCTGTCTCTCACTCACACACACACACACACACATACACACACACACACATACACACACACACACACACACACACACACACACACACACACACACACACTCTCTCTCTCTCTCCCTCAACATACCGTGACCGTCTGAGACTGTGACTGCCCTCGCGACGTCTACAAGGTCAGACTCCCAATCAGACTCTCCATCCCCGTCTTTTCTTCCACTCTTCTCAACCTTCTTTCCCCCCATTTCAGACTTTTCCAATTTTATTTCCAACTTCTCGACTTGTTTTATTTTTTTTTCTTTTTCTCCCCGACTGAGTCTCTCCCCCTCGTTATCCTCCTCTCAGCTCTGTCCACTGTCAGAGCTCCCGTTCCACTGTGACCCTCTCATACAGTGTACTGGCAGCTGAGTCTCTTCCCTTGTGAACATTTTCAGTCAGATTGTGTGACGGGATGTTACAGCCAAGCACAAGTTATCTATTTTTTTGTACACTTTTACCTGTCCTGTTATTATTTTGATTGTATCCTGTATAATTATGGAGAAAGCACTCAACTGAAAGATCACTCGACAGAGAGGCACGTTTAGAGGACGATTACAGAGATGTTTCTTTCTTTGTGGCTACTAATCATACAGAGTAGTGCAGTTATAATAAATAATAAAACAACTGACTGACTGACTGACTGAATGGACATTTTATTTGAACATGTCACAGTAGGAAAAACACAGGTCTTGACGCTGGTTCACTGTCATTGGCTCGCCGGGACACAGAACAGAGCCATTGTTAATGTTATTAGTAACACCTGTGCCTTTGCCTGATTTAACATCGCTCAGCCTGTCGGAACACGCAGCGATGTTAAATAACTCACATCAGAGAAGGTCAGCGCCAAAACACATGAATCGCTACAACCGGCAAATTCCACTTACGATTCCCAGGATCTGGAAATCAGGTTATGTGAAGCAGGAATGCAGATTTTTGGTGACTCACTAGCGAGGACCACGTCATCATTTAACGAAACTAAACATCCTGAGTGAAGGGTGAACTTCTTCTCTTGCTGCGCTGTGGGGAGTCCTTCTTAGAGCCCGGCAGTCAGTGATGGAGAGTAGGAAGGAGATGGAGAAATCGACTCAGTTGAGGTGTGACGGTGTTCCTGAAACTTTCTTTAACAGCAGCTGGTAGTGCAGCAACGTCAGGCAACGTGGCCGGTCAGGCGATTACACAGGTTGTAATTAAACAGCATAATCCAGTCGTCCAACTAGTGAAAACACTGAAAAAGTTCATTATAGTCACCGCGTTGAAAATGTGTTCACACCAAGGGCTCATTTTTCAATGAAACGTACGGTGTACAGTGCACAACCGGGTCAAACAAAGTTCTTTCTGGCGTTTGTGGTCTCCTGACTGCACATTGCTACGAAATCTACATAAATAACAGCCAGGTTTATTTCAGATGTTCTTTTATGCTCTCTCTGTAGGATTGGGAATGTTGTGACTTTGATGACACGAGTGGTAGAATCAGAAAGAGAGAGTCTGCAGAGTACTTTGACTTGTACTGTAATTCAACCCAGTGTAATCAGGATGCAACAAGGAAAGGAACTCGAACGCCGATTTATTTTAAGTGTCATAAAAGGTGAAGCAAACCCATTACCAACTTTACATCACATGGTTCACATGGTCACAACCCTTCATCGATCGGTTACTGCGCTGACCTCTATGCATGTATTACCATGCATCAAAACCGCTTCAAACCTGCAACAAACTGTATTTAATAACTCCAAACAGAACATCAGCAACTACAAACATAACCGTGACTTCACACATAAATGATAGCAGAACATAAATAACATGCCAAATAAAGGTTACTTCAGTGGCTCTCAAGGAATTCTGGGAGTTTTCTCATAATCCAAATACACGCACACATGAAAATGAAGCGCTCGACTGAGTGTAAAATAATTACAAATAGTAGCATCTGGACACACCTCTGCTGCCCCTTTCCATACCTACTTACGTGATTGATGAGGTGTGTGTTTTGTGTGTGTGTGTGTGTGTATCGCGGGTGATGTCTGTGTTTGGGAGTGGAAGTGCAGCTGAGATGGAGAGATTGGAAGCCTAGTTATTGCCTCCGGGCACAAGGAACCTGTTTAATAAACGGGTCTGGAGGCCAGTGGGACATGTCAGAGAAATTTTATTACCTGGGTTTTATGAATAGCCTCAGCTGGAGGGGGAATCTAATCAGGGCTCTCACCAGAGTCTAATTCTGCTTCTAGACCTCATTTGTTATTGGGTGGCATAACTGCGTTCATATTATTTCCTGAAAGATTGACGAGGATTTGTCGGTCCTGATGAGCAGCTTTTGTATCGCAGCAGATCTTTTATAACTCACTGTATCAGCGGTCCAGATGTTGCATATTTTTTGCTGAATGTATCATTTGTCCCCGCTCTGCAGCGGAGCATTTATTGGAGCCGTCAGGTCAACGTGTTTGCATTACGCTGAAAATACTCCTGATGTGGATCATTTTGTCTGCCTGCAGGACTTTTGTTCCCCCGAAGCTTCGTTCCCTCCAGTGAACTCCTCCGGGGCCTGGCTGGGCAACCCTCCCAGTCCTTTCATCCTCCTGCCCAACTCCAGCACGCTAGCCTGGGCCTCCAACGCCAGCTACTACACGTCCTGGCCGCCCCTCAGCGCGCTGAGGCTCCTGACTTCGCTGGAGGGCCAGTCGTGCGTGGAGGCGTGCCAGAGCGCAGGACTCATCTGCGAACCCGCCTTGTATCGTTTCATCAACATTAAGGAGGCCTTCAGCGCGTAAGATGATTCTTCATTGGGAACATCGCACGTCAGCTGATATCCAGCACACTGTCTCTCTTTAAACACAAAACCTGAACTGCGTTCTTGCCCGGTGCACCACCCACACTATTGATTATTTTGTGAAATGCCTCATTAGGACCTTCTTAAAAACAAAAAAACCGCGCAGCCCAAGGTGCTCATCTTGAAACACCAATACATTTGACACACTAACTATCCCCCCGCAGTGTTATGCCTCCTCTGCACTTCCTCAAAATTATTCAGCAGCACACAGTACAAACCAGCTCACCTTTTCCCTTTTAATATTTCGCTTCACTTCTTGAGGTCCTAGAGGCAGCGCTGCAACATTAATACTGAATATATTAGTGGAATCATCATTGATACCCTCTGGCACTCCTGCTTACATTAATATTTAATATGTTGGCGTGTTGTTTTAGTTGAATAATAATTAATAGCCTTGAAAATTTGCGTCTGTTTCCAGGCTGGACTTCCAGTGTGAGGCGTTGGAGTCCGAGATGAACCACCTCTTCCCGGCCTTCTCGGCAGAGCACGCCGAGTGTGGCCTGCAGCAGGATCCGCTGCTGTTCAGCTGTGCCGGCTCCAGCGCCAAATATCAACGCCTTTGCCCCTGCAGGGACTATCGTAATGGACAGGTGGCACTGTGCAGGGACTGCCTATGACCAGAGGAGGACCCGTGGACCGAGACTCTTTTCTAAGGGAAGATCCAGGCTGCCCCACGAGACTCTCTTTGAAAAGGAAAGTGAAATGCTGTAACAGTGACTCAGCTCCCTTACCTCTGACCAAGGGACTGGCTGCCAAAGTTGGTATTACCTCTCAGGGAACTGCATGATTGTACTTTTGAATTCTGGTGGGATTGAAGCTGCAGTTTGAAGTTTTACTCGGCTGCTTTAGGACCGCACGGTCATGATGAAATGTGTCATGTGATGGATCGGTTAGATTAGTAAAAAAAGAAAAAAAAAAATCACAAGCAATCAAAGAGAAAGCTTTGTTTTAAAAAAAAAAGAAGAAGAAAGAAAGAAACATGTTTCAAATGCTTGAATTTCACAAGTGTGTTCACTCCGTGTTGTGTGAATATGTACAGTATCATTGTGTAGTTTGGATATTTGTACTAGATGCACCCAAAGCCATTTACACCATGTTGAGATGTACTTATTTTACATGTCCTGTAATGAATATATTTGTACATAAGTGTTGTTTAATAAAACACGGGTGAGGAAAAAAATCAGGATGTGGGTAGAAATGATTTATTTTCTTTCTTTTTTAAAAGTAGGACCCAATCAATCATTTATGGTTCATTTCACAAAGCGTGTGGGGAAATCTCCTAATTACTTGATTCAGCCTGTGATTTATATGCAAACTGTGATGACTCACTCATTAGTTTATAAAACTGTCCTTGGATGCAAGATAACAATGATATGTAGATTTCCTGCATCAGTATTTCGGTGGGCATTTTGGCTCCTATATTTATATATAATACAGTATTCTTCAGCACTTTCTACACTCTCGCCGTCACACCAACCCACGCTGTGTTGTTATTTCAGGACGATGATAAACTTTCAACCTTCTGCGCGGCGACCTTTGCGAGCAGCTGGTAAAAGCACACGCTGTACTCGCTCTTCATGAGTTTATATGTACGTAAACTTGTGTGTGTGTGTGTGTGTGTGTGTGTGTGTGTGTGTCAATTCTACCCTTCAAGTTTAGATGAAAACTTTCCAAGCATACTTCCCGCTGTGATCCATTTCTCTCCCGTCTTTGGTTTTGTTTGTGCGGGCCTCATGAATGAAAAACCATTAAGTGGAGCTGAATATTCAGTGCTATTTTAAATCACCTTTACAGATGGACATTATAATACGCGCGGATATGCTGCAATGTCACTAAAGTCATTATCACGAGCGCTGCTGCTCCACTGAAGCCGAAACTCCTCCGCCAAGATAAGAGGATTTTAATGAGACATCCTCAAAAGACAGAGCTGGAATTTGCCAGTTTTCATTTAATGACGGTGCTTGTGTCTCTTTGACTGATAGTAAGGACCATTTCACAATATGCCCATTTCTCCTCTCCAATTTATAATCTCTGAACGAATATTGAACTTTCTCTTGATTCTCCGAAATCAATGGAAAACCAGCAGCAGTCGCGAGGACGGCTTCGAATCGTTTGAGGCTTTAACGGTGGGAGTTTAACAGTTGAGATGTGGAGTTATGCAGAAAGAGGACTATGAGACTAGTTTTCTGAAATGGTGTTTTTAAGAGCTACTGCACCACTTTGCTGTTCAGCTGCACAGAGTAAAAAGCTTACCTCCATTTCAGCAATTCACCACTTAGTGTTTTCTTTTTTTTTCTAAAATTAATTTCCTGACAGGAAGCAAGTGCCACAGTAAGAAACTACAGAAACCACGAAATAACAGTTTTACATCCCGCAGATGAAACGCTTTGCTCTTTGTCCTGAACAGCCTGTTGACTTCGTCCTCAGATAGATATTCCGAACACCCTGCTGCGGATCAATCTGGGACTCTGTGTGCCAGAAAGACTGCCTGCGAGCTCGCGCTTCGGCTGTGACTATTTCAGGTGACGCGGTGAACTGAAGTGGAAAGGAAGTTTATTATGGAACCCTTTTATCTCTGTGCACCGGCCCCAAAGATGGCAGATAGCACACAAATAAAGGTTGACAGGAAAAGAGCGATCCCATATGTGCAGGACAGAAGTCAGTCTGGTGTGCAGCGGAGGGGTCTTTACAATGTTCCTGCAGAGGACTCCTTTCTGTGACCAGTTTTAATTGGATACTTCTCTCCAGTTTATGCCTGCAAGTGTCATAATTATACAGTTATTTTCACAGACGTTTGGAATACTGCCGCTATACTTAACTCATCTCTAAAACGGCTAAAATACCATCTGCTGTATGAGTGTAGGATGTGTTTTTAACACTTTAGCAGGATGGCTCTATAGCAGTAAGTTGGCCCATCTTTAGATGGATCGGCGTGGACTATGTCACTGACATTCCTGGTTCCCAGAGGCTGAATCTTAGTGACGTTTCACTAGCACCACCGTCAACTTAACTTCGGTGGTTTTGGATGAAATGTCCTGGCAACTGTTGGCAGATTTACCACCAATATTGACTGACTAACTTCTTATGTAGCGCCACTGTGAGGAGGAGTGACAAACTTCATCCAGCTATTGTCCTTACAACACCTGACGGGCATGGTAAGAGGCAAAAGAGAGAAAATGATTCATGGAGTACTTATGCGCTTAACGAAATCATCGTGCTAGCAACCCCGCAATGACAATGCAGACCGAGATTCAGGGTTTACAATCTGTACAGCATAGCACACCAAAACTCCCCAGTCCTTTGCTGAACTCTTGTCCTGTCGAAGCCTCTGGAGAGGTCACCTGCACCTGCCTGATATTAGCCAAACACTAATGTTTTTTAAAAAAAAGGAAGTGAGTTTGAAAACCTAAAAGTTTAAAAATGCCCGGAGCCGTTGTTCTTTGCCAGGGATGATAATTGTGTTATATAAAAAGAAGGCTGACAGTGCTAAACGCAGCAATTAACCAGACTTTAACTGTACGACCCGAGCGGTTCATTAGAAACATCAATCACAGATTACAGACCAACTTTCTGGTTTGTCTTCGACCTAACGCGCCACAGTAATTGTGTGCAAACACAGTGACATGCAAATTATTTTAGATTTGATTATTTATTTTGTTTTTTTTATTATTTTAATTGGCGAAAAATACTTTGGAGCTGTAAAGATTCTCCCAAGTTCCCAGATCTCAGCAATTACTTTAGCGAGCAATGCTGATAGAAATAATGGCCAAAAGTTAAGAACACGCTGCAGGTTGTAATTTACCATATTCTTCAGCGTATTGAGAATTCACTTAGCAGGTAATAAAACTGATTAATCTGATTTATTTTCATTTTCCTTCCACTGAATGTGGTGCCTCGTTAAACGATATCCTACGACACGTAACGCAATCTGCTTTTAAGAGGATTATAACTGGCTCCGGTCACATTAACATAACTGAAAGGATTGTACACGTTGTTTACATACACCAATCAGCCATAATATTATGACCACCTGCCTAATATTTGTGTAGGCCCCCCTTTCACCATTAAAACACCCCTGACCCATCGAGGCACGGACTCCGAGGTGGGACTCCCAGCACATCCACAGTCAACAGTCAGCCTGGGCCAACCATCGCTGGCTATGTGCATCAATGGGCCCTGGTCGTCCTTGACCATGTCGCCCAAGTCTTTTGATTGGTATTGACCACTGCAGCCTTGCCCGTTTCCTGCTTGTGTTTTCACTTGCAGCCTAATGTATCACACCCGAAACTGGGCGCGTATGGCCGCGTTGTGTGTGCCTGCCATGATTCCTGCAACTCTCACAGCTCCGTTAAAGTGTTTTCTTCACGAGTGAATTAGACAGTGCCCATGACACGGCGTGATTCATGGCGCGCAGCAGGCCACCTTCTCCAAAGAGATCGGTCATGCAGGCCAGGATTAATCACTTTCCCCCACACAGACATCTTCATTCGTCCTGCCTCACACTCACCTCAGTGCCTCTCCTTCTAGTGTTTCTTAATTTATCCAGGTCTCTATTTTCCCTTTTAAATCTCAATTATTATTTTTTTTTAAGGTGCTGAAAACTTCTCCATGACCAATTACCCACCGTTAACGCTAGCGCCGCATATATTTGATACTCCGTCCTAATCACTCCTCCCTTGTTCGCCCGTGTGTCTTTGCTCAGGGTGACGGAGTGGAAGCGAGCTGCCTCACGCTCACACTTCCCCCTCCGCTGCCTCCCACAAAGATAAATGCGTCACATAATGACTCCGCTGGCCTGCTCTTTGAGCGTGTGTGCACACTGTATGCAGATGCCTTTCTCTAATAATAATAGGTGTCTGAAAAACTGACACTCTCGCAGATTTAATGGAGTGTGCTGTTATGACTAAAGAACCGCAAAGAGGAGGATACATTAGTCAGTTTGAGAGAGCTTTTAATATAAACTCCTGGTGCAGCAGGTTGGTGATGTGCATCCAGGGTAGGCTTTACAAATACATGCTGTAGTTTTATTAGTTATAATGATAAAGTTGCAGCAGCTTACTAATAAAGCTATGCGGTCGTACATACAGTTTTTTGATAGCTTAGAAATGATGGGAAGAAAACGATCACATGTCTCTGTCTGCCACCTAATTTCTGTTTATTGCACTCCTCCTCCATCTCTGCCTCTTTCCAGCTTCATCATATAGGAATAAAAACAAAAATGCAAAGTTCAACAGCTGTTAAAGATAACTGATTACTCGTGTTTTCTTATCACTTCACTCTATGAAGAGACTTTCTCGTAATTGCATTCTTGCTCGTTATGCAGATTAATTGGCTGGTATAAAAAAAATACTCTTTTCCCGCTCTTCTTTTGTGCTTCCTACATTCCCCGCGTCAATTAAAACCCACTTGAGGCGAGTGCCACAAAACCCACTTCAGCTGCGACGATCGCTGCTACTAATATTACCGTTGCACTTCAACGGAATGAAGAAGCGCAATGGAAATTTCCTCGAGGCCCGTGTCGCGGGGTTGGGTGAGTGCGCGGCGCCCGAGGTAACAGATTGTTCACTTTACAGAGAACTCTCTGCTCCTGTATGATAAGACGCTCCCGTCTTCATCTCAGCTCAACCAGAGGCATCACAGGTAGGTGTGAGGGGGCAGCGCAAACAGAGAAAATACTGAATCACAAAGGTCCACGAGTTTTCAGCTTCACACCCTCGGAGAAGAACCAGCACACACACACACATGCTTTGCTTGATGCACTATACACCTGCTAAAAGATGGTAAAGTTCGCTAGAAAACAAACTGTAGGCATAATTAATTTAAACACTATTCAGGTTTTATCCACCCGTTTGGAGCTTTATAGTGAGTTTCAAGGCTGTAAGAATCCTCTGTACACTGTACCTGCTCAGCACTAAATGTCAGCTAGACACAGACACCAACTAGCCAGTGAATATAGTGGAGCATTTAGCAGCAAAACAGCCAGATATTCCCCTCAGGAGTTGGTGGAGACCCAAAACAGAGCTAAACGAGATCTCCGGCTCCAACCAGCAGGACTATTTGTTGGCTGGTGTAGTGACAATTTTATTAGCATTAGTGGTGCTGGCTGATTGGCTGACAGAGACGAGATATGTTTTCCCCAAGCAGCAACCTCCATGGCTGTAAAGCCAAAACAGTTGCAGTTCTTCAGGACGAGTAAATCACCATAAGTCCCCATAATAGGATGTCCAAATTCACGGCGGAAATAAACAACATGGTGGTGGCCACACATTTTGAGCTTCAACGGCTCTTCAGAAACGGACATCAACCTCCTCGGATGTCATCACTCTTGGCAAGACAGTGAATTTGCCCAAAATGCTGATGTATTCCACCAGCAAAGCTTGGCTGAAAAGCAGGCAAGGGTACAGAATATATTCTGTGATGGTTCCACTTAAACTCATTTTTTTGTCAAGTGTGAAGAGAGAGTCAAAGTTATGAGTCCTGAGAAATATTTTTTCATAAGTCCGTATCTGCTACATTTCCAGCCTCCTGCTGTCAGAGTTATGGCCTCCAGGCAGCGCGCCTCATTCTGCTCGATATTCCACCCTCTTACAGTAAATGCACACATTTCACATTCAGCCTATCTGTATGTATTTCCACAGTAATGCATGGCCTGTGTGGCAGTCTGGAGCACAGTGAGGAGTCAAGAGGCCACTCTGCAGTCACTCTCAGTTACAGAGTCATCCTCTTCCAAGCACTGCAAAGCTGGCAGCTCCAGCAGCAGACACCCAGACTGCTTCTGTCACAGCTGTCTCACTGTCAGCCTCTGTACAATTGCAATGCCCACTCCATTACTGAATCTATACAGTTGAGTGTGTAGCACACTAGACATATACGAGCCTATCCTCCACAGTCTTGTGTGGAAAAGAAGTGGCAGCTTTTAAAGAAGAAAGAAGGGCCGGCTGTCTGCAGCACAGCTTTTAGGTAGATCAGAAAGACTTGGTGGCTTCAGTCTTGACAAATAAGGTAGGCTGAAAGTGGTGGATGGACTGTCCAGAAGAAGTGGAATTCGCAGGGGAAGAGATGAGACGCCAAATGACTAAAAGGGGGGGAAAAGAATTGAAGCAGTCGGATCTGAAGCGAGAGGCTGGAGTGAAATGAGAGAGAGAGATATGTGTGTCCTTTATATTTATCAGGGCATGGCTGCGAAACTTCAAAGTGATCTTCTTCAGACACCAAACCAAGGATATACAGTAAGAGCTCTCAAACGGATATCATAGAAAAACATGTTTTCTTGGATCAGCGTTGTTAGGACCTTGATGTAAAAGTCTTTGGAGAGATCAAAGGTATCCTACAGTTTTACAGTCAGCGTGCTGCATGTTCTTATGAGTTATTCAGTGAAGTATGGATTGATGCAGGAGGTGAGAGGGCTGCAGAAGGGAAGAAGATAGAGACCGAATGTGGGAGTACAGGTCCTGTGCGGTGTGTGCTTAGCGAACTGCAGAGAGAGAGACACAGTTAAGAAACTGCTGGACCAGCAGTTAAAGTTGCACTTCGTCCCCGAAGCTGGAAAAGTGAGGGACTAGTCTACGAATGGAGGTAGGTAGGTAACACACTGACTAAGTATCTCTACAACAACAACCATCCCTTTAAGCAGTAAATGGCTTTGTGCCAAAGAACATGTCCTGCGTAGTAAATCATTAAGATGTTTACTCCTGATTAAAGATGTTCTTTCTCCCTCAAAGGCTTCAGATGAGTACCTCAGCTCGGCGTTTAGCATGCAAAAGACGATGTTTGATAAATGATTCAGCGCTTGGCTAATCAGCTCCTCTGACTTCCTGTTTGTTTTTGTGGATTAATCCTCGACTCAGTATATATCATGCAAAGTGCTGAACTGACTTCGGTGTGTGATTATTTTTGATCTCCCTGGGTCTTCCCCATGGTTCGTTTTATCTCCTGTCAGTGCGCGTCGCATCCTCAAGAGAAAAATAATTGTCTTGCCAGTTATCTTAGAAATGATGTGCACGGCGTGGCAGCTATTTTTAAGCATCCAATAAAAGCAGCTGCAGGAGTTACTTATTCCGATCGCTTAGGCAAATGCACAAACAAATCAGTTCATACAGGTCGACAATATAATTACAGAGAATTGTTTCCCCGAGCTGCTAGATCTTCATAATGGCCAGATAATTGTTCCTTAATGCAACGCAGAGTGACACCAAAATGATGCAGGAGTGTGTGTGTGAGTGTGTATAAGCGTGTCCGTGCATGTGTGGTGCTCGCAGAGCATCAGGGTGAGAAAATAAATCAGAGTGGCATGTTGCTGTCACGTCTCCCTGCTATAATCTCCCACTTTGAGCGGCCTTAATTGATCTCATTTGAGCTGGTTAAGGCCCCCCCCCGGTGCTGATGGACACAGCTGTTGCCTGACGTGTCACAGCTTACTAATTACACGTCACTGCCATCACCAAATTACCTCGGGGAACGCAGCGCAGTGAAAACTTGTGAATTTCTGAACACCTGTGGATTTCTGTTTCCTCTCGTCTAAACATCACCTTGAGGCTTGATGGCAGAGCGCCGCGTCGAACCTTCTCCCACACACTCTGCTCTGTTTGTTCACGCAGAGGGATAAATGTTGATGCATATGTGGATGTCTTATGCAACGTTGTGCATGGCGATATCCTTTGTGTAAAATGCCCGAGTATGAAAAGAGAGAATAAGGCTGTTAACCTGCTAGTCACAGTCATGGAGGAGGCGATGCTTTCAAGCTGCCTCGCAAAGAATAAAACACACTTGTACCCAGAAATGCATGTCAGGAAGCTGAATAATAATAATAATAATAATAATATCATCTGCGTGTAAAGTAAGAGTCAATATGCCTTCTGAGTTTGTGAAGTGTGAAGAAAGTGTTATTAACCACCGAACTGAATAAAAATAATGACAAGTTTATGAAATTTGGTGTCAAAATCAGGTAAAAATGAATTCTCAGCTCCAGGACTGTGGGGGCGTGTCTGCTGAATGTGCCTAAGCCACGCCCACTCACGGGAGGAGTCAAGCAGCCATTTTGAAGCGACTGAAACGTGTCAGATAAGTTCAGAAAATCACGTGACTAACTTTGAAACACTCTGAGCGAGATTAATTCATCTCTATCTCTCTGCTACGGGTGCAGGGGTACGCTCAGGGTGGCCTTAGCCGGTCATCGAGCCACCCTTTAAGGACTGCCCCCAAAATCCTGGACTGAAAACTGTTTGACCGTCTAACTCCACGTTTCAGTAATACATCGTTCAGTCTTTTCCAGCATGTTTCCAGCAACTATTTTTTCAACATATTTCATGTATTTTGGAAGAAATCTCAGAATTGCCTTTGCACAAGCTTCAAGTCAGACTTTCAGTTCAATGTGAGTCGATTTAAACTAATAAATAATGCCTAAGAATTGTGTTATTTATGCTCAGTTGTAAGAGAAAGCTGCTTTTGAAATTCAACATAACAAACTCAAATTTCTACAATTTTTCTACAAGGCACTTTTTGTTAAACCTCGGACAGAGCAGGCTAGCTCAGCTTCTCTGCACTCACTTCATCTATCAGCTGCTGGCTGTCTCTCCAGAACATTTCCCAAAATGTCAAACTACATCGTTCCTAACTAATTGTAATCATATTTTTAAATAAATGTATCCACAATGCCATGTCATTAATAAAAAACACCCAGGGTGTTTTATTACTTATTACACCTTGTGATAGTCTCGTTCCTGACCGGTAACTGATGCCCACACGATGTTAACAAGCTGAAAATCTTCATTAAAACAACTGACAGACAGCGGATAATGAACGGAGGGCCTGGATTGGGACGTAGCAACAGAGCCAAGACAAGATGATTGATATGAGAAGATGATCCCTTCTTTAAATCTCTTGAATAGGTTCTTCTTTTCACAGCTGCCCGCTCTGTGTACGCTCCAAAGTCTTCCTCATTTGAATATGAAAGGGCACTGGTAGCATACATCACGATGATTGATTCTGAGCAGATTGTGCGAAGAATCATTTGTAATATTGTGCCTCAGAGTCCAGAGCGTTGCAATCTGTCTCGATATCAGAAGACCAACATATTGTAAATTTACTAATTAGCCATTCTGAGCTCATTAGTACACCTGAATAAGAACTGGCTGCAGCTGCCTACTCTATAGCTACTGAGTGTTTGCTTTTTTTTGGCAGCCACAGCTGTCTGCACACCACCTCTATGATCGAAGCCAACACCTGCACCCCACCTCTAGCCATGTGCCTACTGTAGCATGCCACCTTTATGCATGTGGACAAACCGGGGAGGATTTTGTAACCTCAACAGCTTGGGGCGTGCGTTGAGCTCTGCGGCCTCTTTGCCAAACGTGTCACAGGTGTTGCGATGAAGTATGCGTCCTGGGTTAATATGCCTGCTCAGCTGGAGAAAAAAAAAAGCATGAATATAGCATCTGCTGTAGTTTCATCAGGACAGTGTGGTATGTGTGGGCTATAGCAAGTCGCCTCCCTCATCTTGTTTCACTGTCTGCTGGGTCTGTTTCCTGTTCTCCATATCCCCTTTAATCCAATGTTGGAATGTATTGCTCTCAGATGTAATTATTTTACCCCCGCTCCCAGGCAATAACGTGATTTCCCTGTCTCACTGTGATTTTAGAAGGCTAATTTTAAGTTTCCAGCCTCCGCTTGATGTTTCTTTGAACGAGTCTGCGCTGCAAGAATCCCTTTTTCTTTTTAGATGAGAGGCATGGGATTTCATAAATCACACCTCATTTCTCTTCTTCTGTTTCAATTTTGATCCTGAGGGGTGTACCAGGAGCCGGCGCGGTGGGTTTTTTGTTAAAGGAGATGCATTTCATTACCCTCTGATTGGCCGCTGGAGTGCCACGGTTATTGGGAAGCGTGACTAGCTGATTTTCTGCGGGGCGTGGCTGGACATCTGACACCATCACAGGGTGACAAGAGGTGGCAATTACGGCACTTTCGAGACAAAATGCATTATTGCAATACTTTTCTTTGCACACATAGACACATTTGTTAGCTTATTGGAGATCACATGAACTTCTTTCTGCTGTTCTGCCTCGGTGTCCTGTGTCAAAGAAACAGTGGGATATTTCTTCATAACCAAAATATTAGCACATTTATCTTGCAATCTTCTGCAAGCCCAGTATTAATAAGGGCCAGATAACAATCTATATTTATCAGCCAAGCCTAAAACTTCCCCCTCATGCTGATTTGTTTTTTCCTTCTTGCTCTGTTTGTCAAACCAGCATGCTTTAAGATGAGATCCATTGCTGTACGGTTTATACACAGGGTTAGTGTGTGTGTGTGTGTGGGTGGAGGAGACCAGGGCAGGAAATCATTTTGCTGTTTAAAAAGCACGAGCAGAATATCTCAGCCGTTGCAGTCGAATTGAATAGTTTGACTTCCATTTCAGTGAGATGCACAAAAAAAAATCCCTGAACTTCAGACTCATTCAAACATATATACACACGATTAATGTTTAAACGGTTTGTTTATGACCTTCAGTCTACGACAGTCTTCACACCAGCTGGTAGCCTGAATAATAACCAAACCTTTAACCACAGTATCTTACACTACACGGCGCTTCAGACATTCTGGAGGTGCTCTGAATTTTAATTTCAGTCTGATGTTGGACAGCACGGTGGAGCTGCAGACTGTATTCATGGAGGAAACACACGAGATGATGTTTCAGTCTGGTGTGTCAGCCCTACAGCGCTGATTCCCACCTGCAGGGAGGGAAGGTAAGACATGAGGCGTCTTTAACGCTCATATGCTTCAACCGGCATGACACTGTTCATGTCAGCTGTTTTATTTTGTAAAAGCAGCAGAAAAAAAGTTATTTTCACATATAACATTACATTTATGTCCTAGTTTTTTTTTTCATTTTTCAGTTATTGGTAATGGACTGAGGACCTCAAGTGGACAGTTAATGAACAACACCCCTCCCTTTATGAGAAAGACAAATGTGGATGTGAATGAATGTGACAGATCAGTCATTACCTTTCATGTTAACAGTGTTTGCCTCACCCTGCCATTGTCATCTGATCTATTTTCCAACCATCCTTCAGAGGAGCTGCAGGGGTTGAATCACTAATGAGCCCCCCCCCCCCCTCGCTCCTTGCGGTTTGACCTTTACACCGTCTCTGGTGTCTCATCTGACCAGCTGGCAAATCTTCAGATCAGCCGTTCATTAGACGGGAGAGTTTTCATGTGGGAGATCTGATGGTTCTCTCTTTGTAGATAGTTGCATGAAAGATTTATTCATTTTTTGGTCATATTTTTTTGTAAGTGAGTGCCACATATAAACATCATCAATACAGAGGAAAAAAGGACGGGGAGTCAGATTTTTTCGGGTCACAATTTACATCTGACAAAATCTGACTCCCCTCTTATATTAAAAATGCAAGATGTAACAACAACAATTATACACTTTGCTGGCATACTTTGACCTCTGCTACTTATGTATGAAGTTATTTGTAACTAGTATCAACAGAGAGGAAAAAAGGAGGGGAGTCACAATTTACACCTGTCACCAGGGAAGGAATTTCATGGCCCTCGTGCCCTTTTATTGTCCCCTAAGGAAACATAGACAACTTTAAAAACATACAATAAAAAACATAATCACATTGAATTCATTATGTACGTGGACTTAAAATCATTGTTTTATTTTATGGCCTTTGTGCCCTCAAAAAATTGACAACACAAAAGGCCAAGTGGCCAAATTCCAGGCCTGGTTGTAATGGTCCTTTACAAGAATTCCAAGCTGTGAGCTCAGATCTTTATATTATGAAGCTCTGGAATGGGATCAAGTCATATTTAAGTAGAAATAACCTTTCATTAACATTAGCCTACCTTTAGCTGACTACTCTTGCTTGTTGGTAATGTCAGCTGCAACAGGTGACAACTGGTCAATGGTCAAATTATCTTTCCCATCAGCTTCATAACGATTTGTAAATCTGGTAACAGCAGTGATTGTACCTGCGTTAGGTGTCTTTAGTCAAGTTGTACTGTACCCTCAGGTAACTGCAGGAGTACATCTAGCCCTGGGTGGAATCTGTCCCGGCTAACCTTCACTAATCTTCTCAGAGTAAATGGACCGGCCGGCACAGCACACACACACACACACACACACACACACATAGCAAGACTTCACTGAAAGTTGGTAGGAATAGGCCAAAGGACTTTAATTGAATTTTAAATGATCTAAAATAAAGTGCTAAACTCTGTGGCTTCTGAATAAATCCCGCGTTCGTCTAAAAATCATTTCAAATTCCTCTAAGCTCTCAAACCATTCTGTTCTTTCGCGACATGGCCTCCATTTTAAGTCACTGACCTCTCCCCTGCAGTTTCTTCTGCATTACAACGTCACATTTTACTCTTTAATTCAGAGTTCAAGTCATATTCAAAGAGGAAACAAACAACTGCATCTTCTTTTTGGGTAGTGCTTGTGGACATCTGCCTGGAATGATTGGAGATCATACAGTCCTTAATTATTTAACTGGTGGTACATTCTGTGCACATTATTCTTTCATTACTATATCTGGGCAGCTGATGAAGAGGTTTATTTATGCACTGGAATACCAGTGCGTGAATAAAAAGCTTGCAGTTTGGCTGCATAAACTCTGGGAGATTTATTGCCAGAGGTTTCAGCTCAACAGTGCCCGAGGTGTGCCGAGTCACTGTGAATCCGGTGCAAAACACATCCAATGTGCTTCGGTCATTATTAGAGTTAATTAAACATGCGAGCTAAGAGGTTTATAAAAAGGATGATGAGCTCAGAGAGGTGATGAGCCAAGCTCGGAGGAGACGGCCGTTAAACTTCAGCGTTCACTTTGTCGGACCGCAATTATAACTCACAACTAAGAATGTAGGTGATCATTCTTGTCAGGAGAAGGAGATGACTCATTTCTTTGTGACATTGTTCGACTAGGTGGTACGGTATATTTCATAATAGAGTCACAGATGTTTTTCTTGGCTCTTGATCATAATTAGTGTACCAAGTGGAAATGACATTTATACCTTCAGTGAACAAGTCGCCCACTCAGGAAAAAGGGAAGATCTATCTATCTAACTGTCTTTTAAACAGTCTTATGGTTTTTGTCGCAGCTACACTCAAATCATTCCAAAAACCTTTGTAATATTTTCACCAAAAGATCAGCATGATGTACAAAAGTGTCTCTTTTTTTCCATCCAAAGCTGGATAGACTGAAAGCAGCATGCTTCACGGAAACATTTGTCTTTGTGCCTGAGGCTGATTAAGAAA
This sequence comes from Nibea albiflora, assembly GCA_014281875.1. Classification (NCBI taxonomy): domain Eukaryota; kingdom Metazoa; phylum Chordata; class Actinopteri; family Sciaenidae; genus Nibea; species Nibea albiflora. Next base: position 16,110,279 of record CM024808.1, on the reverse strand, counting down.
AAGAGCTTTTTTTGAACCCTACTTCCCCCTCTCAGGATGTCCCCTGCTGGACTGCAGTACCTTTCATAGGCTGCCAGATCCAAAAGCTTTGAATATCCCACCAACGCCAGCGACAAGAGTCTCAATGTGGGACCAGCTGCATCTCCCTGGAACAGCCGATGCGAGGCAGCGAACACTGATGAGATGTTGAAGCTTGCCGTTACAATGCTGTCCAGAGGCACTCACAATAACTTTGTAAAGGTCAGAGTAAAGAAAAAGAACGAAGAGAATGAAAAGAAATGTGTATTATGTGAAACACAGACGGCAAAAAAGAAAGCCATTATATTTGTGCAGCTGCAAGGTGAAGAACTGAACACATTCATTATCAACTAAAAGTCCAAAAAATCATGTGTTTAGGTGCATGCTATAGTGAGTGTATCCTCATCACGTTACCTTGCCATCATTGTGTAGGAATATGTAATTCTGTGACTGAGACAATGCAGCACAAAGGGACGGGCCTGTCTCTTTAAAGATGTCCGTGGACAGATGATGAGACAATGGGCCTCTGGGCACAGACATGTGAAATGTCTCCGTAGCTGGAAGACAGCATTGCTCACCTTATTGTTACATATTTTGTCTCATCTTTTCAGAAACGGTGCAACGCTGCTGTTAGAATTACATTTAGACTTCAGTCATGTGAAAATGCAGAGAGGCATGTGAAAATGCAGAGAGGCTGCCTTCATGGGACACATACCATTCCATTCAAGTTTTTCTTTATGTTGATCTATGAGTTTTGTCAGATTGTAAAGCGCCTTAAGGCAAACTGTGATATTTAATATTGGGCTGTTTAAATAAATGTGACTCTATTTGACGATACAAAATATTACATGTAACATAAATAAACTTTTGATGCAGGTTATAGCAGAGTTAACTGCTGTCAAGTGTGTTCTTTTGTAAACCGCTTTGCTAATTTTAAGTTATAATATGTGTACTGTAGCCTCTATGCTATGGGAAATAAACAGGTCTGGACAGGAGCCTTCCTTGGCATCATTTGGACTTTAAATCAGACATGCTGTGCTGTTTTATTTTGATTTAATTATATATCTGCACCTTTATTTACTTTTTTTTTTTTTACTGATGATAAACTTGTAATACTTCAATAAAGTTTCTGAAAAAATGGAAGAGGACGTGTCTGTAGACACAAAAAGTCCATTAGATAGATAATTTACTATAGTCTAAATTAAATCCTAATCATGTTAAAAACTTCCCAAATGTCTGTCCTGGATGTAAACAGGCTCGTGTGTGGACCTTTCACAATAAAACGTCAGAAATAAATAAAAAAAACAGAAGTGACTTCCTGTTTGTCTGAAGTGGGCGGAGTTTGGTGTGTGTGTGTGTGTGTGTGTGTGTGTGCAGGAGACTGACGGACGGACGGAAGGACGGACACTACTGTTAGTTTTCATTTTTCCCTTTTAAAATGCGGTTAAGTAAAGTTCGCACGGTCAGCTGACAGCATGGACGGCACGCGGACGGTCTGACAGCTGCGGTCACGCGCCTCAGATTTACCGACAGCCTGCTGTAAGTTCGTCTTTTTTCTGTTTTTGTCGCCGCTCAGGCCAAAAAGAACAACATGTAACAAAGAGCCACCTCATTATACATCATTATGCATTATGTAAGAGTGCCAACTCCTTCAAAAAAAACTCTTTACTGTACATGAAGATAAACAACATCAAATCACGTGTTGCTGACGTACTGTATAGTTTTACAACAAACGCGGTGTAAAAGTGCTGCCCTGTGTTTTGCTGTGTCATGATAGTGGTTTGCAAATAAGAGGCTGTGGATCAGGATCAACCATGGTGCAGGAATACCAGTCCCCTGTCCGGGTCTACAAGCATCCATTCGAGTTAATAATGGCGGTGAGTAGAGTGTGTGTGTGTGTGTGTGTGTGTGTGTGTGTGCCTCCAGTGCTGTTGTAAAGATAAGTGATGACCCAGAGTGCTTTGGAGGATCTTGCATAACCAAAGTGGTGGCCGAGGTGCGTCTGTTTCCATTATGTGGCTCTGCCCCTTGAACTCTTCAAAACACACTCCTCTAGTTGGGGAAAAAAGAAAGTATGGAGCGTAAAAATAATCAAAGATATCAAACCGGGCGCTTTCAGAATCTCTGAAATCATCCGTAGCCTTGTCTGCCTCTCAGGGTCGTCTGTCTCGCTCTCGATATAACTGAAGCGGACGCTCCTCGTTGAGTGTCTGGACAAAATATAGAAACGTGTCTCCTGTGCCGAGGCTGTGGTAAATACAGTGATCTGCTGGGAGACAGCTGCTTATTAAGCTTTGCATTTCCACAGCGCCTGGCAGAAGCGCTTTATCCACAGTCAGTCTGGCCATTTAACGAGCCCGGATATTGGATATCTATGCAGAAAGTTTTGGTAAAGTTATCTGTAGCCCCCATAAATGTGTCTATTGCCCTGTTTTGTCCACTTTTCTGCATAATATGATGCTTAGAAGAGGTCGGGAGCTCTTGAGTTGAGTAAGTAAGGCTGACTGTTCCTCTATTTAGACGTCACAATATTTAGATTTGTGCACCGCATGCATACCAGAGAAATCCACTGGATTAGCCGCAGAAATCCAGATTTCCAAACATTTACTTTCCACTTGATTAACTTGCTCTCCCTTGAGTACAAAACTCTTTATTACGCCGATACATTGCTCTCTTCACCTGCGGCCCACCACACAATGCTTTGCGTTTACATAAGGACAGGAGCTGTGTGCATAGTGAAAGTAGGGCAAACGTTAAAATAAGTGTGCATTTCCACGAGAACCAGCAGGGGTTTCACCCACTTTCGCAGTCTCTTTCTTGCTCTCCGCAGTTATATATTAAGCCAAAGCCTTATGCAATGTCCTCACCGGGGGTTAAAGCCCGTGATGCTGCAGTGATTTTGCTCCGGAGACCATAACTCTTTCACCTAACTCCAAGTCAACGCCTACACAAGCTTCATTCCCCCCATGAAACATCGCTCAGAGACATTTCTCTCGCATCACTGCACGTCATTGAAAAGGATCTCAAAAATAAGCCTTTTGTGAAAAATAAATAACAGCCCCAATGAAAAGATCTCAGGGCCCGACAGCAGAAAGGAGAGATTGGAGTGAATAGTCTGCCACCTCCTCCGCTCCCATTTATCTCTGGGCTTTCTCGTTAGTCCCTGGCTGATCCCGCCACTGACGTACTGCAGCTAATGTCCTGAATGTTTAACCGGTGATATTATTGTTGTCCCTTCCGTGACGCATCTTTATGACTTTCCTGGGTATTTATGTGATAGATTTGTTCAGCTGTAGGTAGATACGCGGAGGAGCCTCCTGCGCATGATTGACACCTGCAGAATTGCATTTAATCAATATCGCCCAAGGACATAATAAAAGACTTTTTTTTTTTTTTGCTCCAGAGTCAGCCATCAGGCAGTTATTGGCTTAGTAATGTGAAATGTGATGGTTGAAGTCAGACAAAGTCTTTGACCATCGACAGCTCCGCTCAGACCTCTCTTATGCAGAAGGCAGGACAAGGATTTGAATTCGTCTGCACTCGGGGGGACGTGTTGTTTTTGCTACACGGCGCGCCTGTTCGGTAACACAAATCAGTCAATGCTGCTTATTTTCCAAGGAAAGCTTTCCCATTCATTTACTGAGTGAATGATGTTATCGTATTGACTCAGACCGCTCGTGTTGTGCTGTATCAATACGAGCAGGATGCGTGCGTGAAGCCCTGAAGTGTGAGTCTTGTCTGTAACGGACAGCTGTCTATGCCGTGGTGGTCTAGTTCCTTCCATCCCCTTGGTTACCTGTCAATAGTTTATCAGCAAAAAAAAAAAACCCTCACTGCTGCAAGTGACACAAGCTGAGGGCTTTTTGCATATCCTGAAACTACACTACAGCGACTCGATCAATATTGACAGGCGAGCCCTGGAGAAGCGGACTTGGACAGATGGTCACACGGTGTTGTTACAGACAGTAAAACACGAGGAATCACCGCCTGTAAAAGCTATCACAGCTGCAGGGTACTGCAGTGCAGGAAAACACACCGCATTTTCATATGCATTTTTATAAAGTGCTGAAGCTGCTGACACAGAAATGAGGCGCTCTAAATCACACGCTGCGCTGTTTATTCTCCTTTTTATTTTACTCTCAAGTGACCTCCTCGTAATGGGTCCATTCAAAGCGGCTCAATTCGCTCTCTTCTATATCTTTCTTTTCTTGTTGGATCAAGGCCTACGTGAGGAGGTTCCCAAAGTGCCCCCTCATCCCGGTGTTTGTAGACAGTGAGATCATCAGCGAGAGCCAAAGCCAGGACGGATCCACGCTGGTTACTGAGAGGCGCTGTGTGATCGACATCGATGCCCCGCGGCTGCTCAAACGGGTAACTCTCCTTTGACTTTGTACGGAGCAAAGGCCATGAAACACGCGCAACCGGCTGTAGAAAGAGGCAACTTTGTGGCTACGTTGCATTAGATTGCTTGATTTGATTGCCTTGTTGGAACATTTGTGTTCATGTATTTATTTATACTTGCATGCAGATTGCCGGTGTAGACTACCTGTACTTTATCCAGAAGAACACTCTGAATCGCAGAGACAGGACGCTCCACATTGAGGTCCACAACGAGACCTTTTCCAGCAGAGTCATTGTCCGCGAATGCTGCAATTACACGGTGAGTCCAACAACACCATGGGAGTTTTTATTTCCTTGTTGTTGTACTTGTTTTATCATTTCCGTGAGACAGTCGTAGATAACACTCCTACTGATACACACAGACTTTAAAGCCGCTGTAGTTTGACTCAGCCCAGTAATATCTACCTTACTGAAACATTTCCTGACTTGCAGCAACCCAGAGCGTTTGTACTTAATGCCCTCTGAACATCTGATTGTGACTTTGATGAAATGCTTTCATTACTTTGCAGGGGTCATTCCAAAGTAGTTCGATGTTGTGGAACAGTCTTTAGATATATTTTGATTGATTTTCTCCTTTCATAGGTTCACCCGGAAAATGAGGACTGGACGTGCTTCGAGCAGACAGCTAGTCTCGATATGAAGTCCTTTTTTGGCTTCGAGAGCACCGCAGAGAAGATAGCAATGAAGCAGTATGCCAGCAGCATTAAGAAGGTCTGCGTCTTCCTTTACATGTATTGACGTCACATGCGCAGCCACATTAACCCAAAGTCCTGTGTTGCAGGGTAAAGAAATCATCGAGTACTACCTCAGAGAGCTGGAGGAGGAAGGAGTAACTTACATACCTCGATGGACCCCCCCGGTTCCCTCTGGCACTTCCAGGCTTGAGCTGCTGCGGACATCCACTGCCAGAACCATCCCACTGAAAGGTGCTAAGAATGGGTTGGACAGCAAAGACGCGGCCGGTCCCACAGAGCTGGTGGTTGGCTCTCCTGACGGTCAGTGTTTACCCACTAAACACATTTTATGTGCGGAACAGCAGCCAACACACAGCACGAATGTGCAGTGACAGAGTGTGCATTAGTCATTTTATTCCTTTCCTATGTTAAAAGATAAATATATATTTATTGTAGCTTCTTGAGATTTAAAACAACAATAGAGCCAGATGTCGAAAGCGACAAACAACTTATGTCATTCTGTGCTCACGCTGAAAAGACAATGCAGTGCACAGCTCCTGCTGTCACTGTTTAATGTATGCAGTGCGTGCTAACTTTACACTGTACATATGTTTTGGCCTGCAGACAAGCTGGATGCTGACTACATCAGACGTTACCTAGGTGATTTAACGCCTCTGCAGGAGAGCTGCCTTATTCGACTGCGCCAGTGGCTCCAAGAAAACCACAAGGGCAAGGTCGAATATACATAAACAGTTTTGTTTGACTACAATTATGTAAAATGCATATTTATTTCTAGACGCACAATCTGGACTTTTGCTCGTGTCTTGCTTCCACGCTTAAGTTGAGTTTGCCGCTTACAAGTGATGTAGAATACAGACGTGAAATAACAAGCATTCGCCGGCTTAGTTTTGACCCCTGCTTGTTGTTGCACAGATTCCAAAGGATCAGCATGTGCTGCGTTTCCTGAGGGCCAGAGATTTCAACCTTGACAAGGCCAGGGAGTTCCTGTGCCAGTCGCTTACCTGGAGGAAGCAACACCAGGTAGATTTCCTGTTGGACACATGGGAGCGCCCGCAACTGCTTCAGGACTATTACACAGGAGGCTGGCACCACCACGACCGAGGTAGCGTATGAGTAATACAGTTTTAATCTCAAGTTCATCTCGTTTTCACTTTGTTTCACGGCGGACTGTCGGCGTGTAGGGTTTCATTCGCAGTGAAAGCGAGAACGTATCACTGGCTGTGAAGATAAAGAGGCTGAGGCGGGGGTTTAGTTTTCCATATTTAAGTCCACGCGGGCTGAACTGGCCTGTTAATTATTGACTGTGAAGTCTGAGCACCATCTGTCGTAGCTCCCATGTATGAAAAATGAGTCATTGCTTTTAACAGCTGATCCACCAGGTGAGAGTTAGGACTGTGAGTGAGA